>CANUEZ040000043.1:7877500-10542500 GCA_948099385.1 Fasciola hepatica
TCAGCATGTATTTCGAGCTTCTTGACTTAATTAGGGTATAACGCATCATCGGGTAGTGATATTAATTTACTCGAACTTTTCTCTAATTTACGTTGATTCTTTGCTGAGCTATGGGTAGTTGAATGTATGTGACCTCGGTTGCCAGGTTAGACCGCTCTGAGCCGAAGTAAGCTAACAACTAGCAGGGTATGGAAATATAACTAATATGATCAACAGAACCACATAAATTAACCTAGGTTTTATTTCGATAGGTTTACTGTCCGAATGATTTGATAGGAACCGTTTTTTCGGCCAATATATTTTTGATGGTTGTGCCTATATTATAAGGTTAGGAGAAATTATTTCATTTTTTGGCGATTTCCCGACATATGTGGTTTGAAAATGCTCTATAACGATGACTGCCAAACTTACTGAATAAAGGAAATTCCAGTTCGCATCAGTGAGTGTTGTCTTCGTGGTCATTTGAGCGCATCTCGTTCATCGCTTACATTGTTACCGCGATAGCGATTGAAAGATCCCCTGAAACTGAATTTTCTTGGCACTTTCTTAAAGAGGATCAAAGTTGAACTGAAGGGGCCTATAATTTTGAATCTTTTTTTTTTGTCTTGCACGGTGTTTTAACGTGAATAAGAGTACAAATTGTCGGATAAACGACAGCACAACTACCACATGTACATGTTCCAGAGATAGAAGACCTAACAAATCGAATGAATGGGACGATATTGTGTGCACTACAATCAAAAAACAGTGCTGGAAATCTCTGTCCTTAATCCAGCGCGGGAATTTTCTCAGGCTGTCTCACTCCCTGTTGGACACAAGGTAGTGACAATTTTCAATGCCTTTAGTATCACGCGACGCGAATGCTGCACTGCAAGCCCAACAAATGAGGGCATGTATTGGTTTCATCAGGGGATTCAAATCACGAGACCTTCCATTTTGGTGATGGGTTGGTTTATCGTGTGAGTGGTATACGAAGAGTTGTAGAAGGTTCAGAGAAATGTCATTTGGGGTACAAATATACCCCGAAAAATTACCCTGTCGAAAGTCGACATATCATGCCGACCACCGTTATCCATTCAGATCGGGATAAAACACGTTTAGCTTCGTTGGTAAACTTCAGTTTGAGACGCCTCGAATGTCGGGGAAATTGTCACCGTTATGACTGAAAAAAGCCCGGAATACAACGGAAGGAAGTTACCTGGGTAGGTAACAGTTTTTCAGGATGCCGCTACATGCTTTGTTTCATGTTAGGTTTGTAAATAAAGTCGTGCAGAACGATTTGTCTGTTAATTATTCACTGTAAGTATATATGCACAACTTTAGGGTGCAATTCATACAGTTATACTCTAAAAGCGCGGATTTAATCGTAATCGTAAAAAGTTATCTGTTCTAAAGAGGATAGCCAAAGGGCTACCTACACGGTCGCTATTGGGGTCAAAAATGCAGCATGTGTTCATCATCTACATGATGGACTCTACGCCGACAAGACCGTGCAAAATCCTGAAGAATAGAGGCAGAGCACATGTTTAATATCGTGTTCTGATAACGTATTGGTTTATTTAATGTAGAATAATATTGTCCCATTTTCGCTCCGAGGCTCATATTCCGTCACGGTTGTGGCCCACGGGTAGTAGTAAGATTATGGTTTTGCCTGAATTTTGAGCATAGTTATTCACCACATACGTGCAGACCACTGGGGTAACTGTCGTAAAACGTCTACACCACTTGCTAGGTATGGTAAATATAAAATCATATAGTTCTGCGTTAATGCTGTCATGTACGGGCATAAAATGTGCTCATCGGACATCTGTATGCATCACAATCGACTTTCCCCGCATATATATATATATATATATATATATATATATATATATATATATATATATATATATATATATATATATATATATATATATATATATATATATAATAATCGTCTGATTTCAAGTTGTGTGCCAAACAGAACAGGGTATAATCGGAGAGGAAAGAGTAGGTGGAGTCCGATCCCGTGATTTGTTTCCGGGCGTAATTCATGATTTTGTGTGCCCCATCTTTCACATCATCGTCCGCTTCTTCTGTTGTCATATAGTAGTTTATTTCTTAGATTCTCTTGGTCTGTTTGTAACTGATACTTTTTGTTGGTCGCCCTTTTCATCACTTGTTTAGCGTACAGTAGTCAGGGACTTAAGTAACTAACACTATAATGGTTTGCTGTTGAACCTCCAGGGCCGTATATGTTGGGTGAGGGAATGAGTAAACGTTCGCGTGGTCCAAAAAAGGAGCAGGCATTGGTGATTGGGTTACCGCAAGACCCTCTATTGGTTGTTGGTTCCCTTGACTGAAGGCAACCTTAGCACCACGCCGGATAGATCATGGATTAAAATTATATGTCTAATCATTGTGTTGTATTGTTTTGCTGTTCAGATTTTCGTATTCGACCTTGCTCTTCCGATTTTTATGCAAACATCAACTGTGCGGACTCACGCGAAGGGTTTAGGATTTCCATGTAATCATTCTTGTAAACAATAGCATTTACTTCTTGGTTGCAGAGCGTCTTTTGTTTACTCGTTCGTTATATCAATTTTATTGGTGGCCATATTTCTTCGTTAAACATTGATCAGAAGCAGTAAATAATATAACAACTGAGAACATGTATTCGTAGTTATAGAACTTAGAAATTGCGATTTGTGCTAAGTCAATGCACTTACCACGCAAATGGCATGTGAAGAAATATCATCCAGTACGAGTTTTGATTTTTAAATTGTCTCTTGTGCAAGTAAAAAAGTGGGCTACATTTCTAGCTACACGCTCGTGGAGTTGTTTGTGAGTTGCTTTGGTTCCCAATCACGATTGATTGACAGGATCATTTTTTTATCACAAACTCGACCAATCCAGGTTTCATGCATAATCGACATGGAACCTTTTGGATATGGCAAGTTGTTTGCCGTTCGTTATTGGCCCTTAAAGAAAAATGAGGACAAAAATGCACCACTGTTCGGAGACGCATGCGACACCAAGCCCGACCAAGATGGTCAACATCCAAACAACGAAATTCCTCCTGATGTACATAAAGCTTGGTACGCTGTTGCTGGAGGTTTGTTGGAGGTTTGTCAGGTTGGATCGATATCTCCACTCCGTTTGGATTCGAGCGTACGTAAAAAAGGGACGAGTTACGGAATCTACCGACGGCGCTTATTACTACGGCCTCGATGCACAAACGGTCTCCGAGAGAAGTCCAAAGTGCGCGAGCTAATCATTTTTCATTTCGCTTGCGAATGGAATAATATCAATCAGGTATTTTAACATCCTTCCTGAGAATGTTCTTCTGAAATTTCTTTTTTGAGCTGTCAAAAAATAAGCGTCCACTGGAAGTCGTTTGTAACGAAACAACAAAAAATAGCTGAATATTTTAATGACTGCCATATATGCCTGTCATATTGTTGCAGTCTGTGAGACCGATATACGATAGGCTATGTCTTTTTTCACGTGACGTTACTTCATATTTTGGTCCCTCACGAACTAATTTGATTGGGTTCAACCCCACTTTCTTTATGATCCGCTTAAAAATTCCAGTCGTAGGTATTGTCGAAATAGGCACAATGTATTGTTTCCTGAAAATCGTCCATGCCCTTCGTTTTTGGTTTCTTTTCACGGAAGTGGTTTCATTATTATCAGAAACAGTGTTTTGAATAGTTTCTAGTATGACAAACATTTATCTCTTTCCCATGAGGGGAAATGTGCCGACATCAAAATATCTCACAGGAGCGTCCTGTGGTTATCATTGACCATGCAGAATTGAGACTTTCCGAATAGTTTGCCGTACTAAAGATCACTTGTAGTGCAGCTGTCATTGAACGGTCAACATATCAAGTTGTTTACTGATTTTGCGCTTAAGGTCAAACTGGGTACCTTTTCCGTTTGGTGACTGGATCATGAATGCTTCGGGTGCGAAGGACCGTGGACAGCCAGATTACTTCTTCAAAATGAATAATCACATCCACGGCAAATGTCCAGTTTTATCAGTCGCATAATTCTGTAAACTAAAACTGATTATTACCGAATTATGCTTCGATGCATGTGAGCTTTTCGATGTATGGATTGGTCCAGCACCAAAACTTACAGTATCTGGGGTGACGGTAAAACTGGTAGATAAGTTCTGCTTTTTAGGAAGCTGTATTTCACCTGTAGGTTGGATATCGACTCAAGTGTCTTAGCACATACTGAAGATGCGTTCTGCTCTTGCAAACCTCAGTCATCTATGGCGTCGAACTGACTTGTTTATCTATCAAGGTTCGAGTGTGCACTCCAGCAGTTAGGCCACTTCTTTGTGGTTCACAAATATGGCTACTGAGAGGGGAGGGTTTACGAGAACCATCGGTTTTCGAACACGTATTTCCTCGCACCGGTGCCCTGACCTAGTAAGAACACAGCATGAGCATCGGTGAGATGAGGCGTAGAGTATTAACCACGCGAAACAGATCATTAGATGAAACACAATTTCTCAAGGCTAAGATGGTTGTGACATGTGTTGCGCATGTCCTCAGATAGTATTGCTTGGCGTGCATTATTCGCTGAGGCAGGTAGTGTTTGGGGAATCAGCAAGAGCGGCCAGTCCATGACACGAAGTATTAGTATGAAAAGCCTGTCCAATGAATTTGGCCATGTAGGGTATGTCGAACTTTGTGGATGGGTATCAAGAACCCCCCCCCCACACACACACACACACACACACACTCAGCATTCAAATGCATTGGAGAATATGGCCAGGTGTTACGAACAGTTCCGCTCTTGTATTCACAAACTTTCTTCATCCACTTGATACTACAATTTGCAGTTTTCCTCCCACTCCCTTCCTACTCTTGATTTTTTTCTAAACATTTCTGATTGAAGTTTCTGAGACGAGATCACAACCGGAGTTGCCCCATACAGTGAGTGGTTAATAGTTGGCTAAACTGGACTGAGCTGAACTGTTTTAAGTATTCTTGTTTTTGTTCTGGTGGGTCTTCTTATTGTCTCATAAAAGTCCCATTTCGATGGAGATGCGGAAGTGTGCATCAAAACGTTTAACGTGTTGGGATCAGTTGCTCGTTGAACCCAATTAGGAATATATTCCGAAAGCCGATTACGTAACTGCCTTCCTGTTCTATCGATGTGGATGGCTCCACACATTCAAGCTGATAAATCGCGTATGAAAAGGTTTACGGAGATAGGCGTCCTTTAATCGTCGGAATCGGTATGCTTTTCCTGTGGTAAAGGATTTTTGGCTAGGTGGCAGCTGTTCTAAGAGTCTTTCCAACGACATGCATACTGAGAAAGATTGTCTGTAAATTTTACTTTCAATTCTTTTTCAATGATCGCAATGCGATCGTTTAGTCTTTTATTGTATTGGTGATTCCAATTTTATCGATTTTCCGAATTCCGTCATTCATGATACATTATTCACATGACCTTGAGTTCACTTCCTTTAGAGGGTAGTAGTGCATCCGAAATATAACGAAAGTCACGCGTTGTAAGAGTTGTCCATTCACGCGACACCTTTTTGCAGTCAAATTTGTTGAACTGGGACACTTGTCACTTGATTTTGCCCAAATGACGAGTGTTAAGTGACTTGCATTGTATGCTAGGACTAAGCTCCACTTTCGTCGTTAGTTTCTATGTTCAGTTATTTGTGGTACTGTTCACGTATGCGAAATTGATTTAATTCCTCTTCAACCCAAGGGGAATTTCTAACAGAGGTCTCTTTTGCACATCCTGACTACGAAATATCTACACAGTTTAGCTATATCTCCAGTGAACATATCCGGTTTCTGTTTGTACCGAAAACTGAAGTTTGTCGATAACTTATCATGCTTCGTTTGTTTTTGCCCCAACCAGTTTGCACAAGGTTGAGCAATAAATCATCGGAAATTTTGTTCCCCTGTCGCGAGTCATTAAGCTGTGCGGCGAACGTTGGACTGTGTGTGCATCCGCCATGTTTACTGAGGTCAACGGGTGGGGTGGGGTACGTTCTGGAGGTCGGTCGTTGTTGTAGCAACTCACTCGGTTTGGTCTATTCAATGTAGGCCAGATAGATGCAAGCTTGTTAGCGAACCATATTTTTAACCTGGATGATATAGAATGTGAAGCAACAGAGGTGCGCTTCCGGTTTGTCCCTCGCTGAAACGGAATTTGGCCTGGTGCTGTTGCTCGTGCGTTGATTTGGTTCGTGTATCATGAAGTCACCTATGTTGTGCACTTTTGTGAACTGTCGAACCTTACGCGCAACTAGTGCACATAGTACATGAGCCAAAACAGATGATCAAGACAATCATAGTTGTTCCTCTCGCGAATTCCCTGTGCCAGGCCTTCATTGTCAATTGTCTAGACAATCGTTGGTATTATTTTATATACTGGTCAAGTACAGCACATAGTATAACTCAGGGAACAATGGAGGACGCCTGGCCGATCGGATGAGAGAACACCACCTAACTTCGCTCAGTCGGGAACCGATAAAGGTAGGTGCAAACGCGATTGCTATCTGCCTGGCTGTAACGAATCGCGCTGTGGATGTATGGGGTCATTTCGTCCGACCTATTCAATCACCAGGGCTGTTAAGACGACTATCATCTACAACGCGATAGAAACTCGATTAAACAACCCCATTGTGTGCAAAAACAGTTCGTAAGATCCCTCATCCTCCCGTAGCTGCGAGTTTGAACTGCTCTCACTCAACGTGCCGATCGTAACTCACACTCAACAAATAATTATCACCAATTACGCTTTCAGTGTATGATTATTCACGGGCCCAATCTCCAACCTTGTCTATCTCCTTTTAAACATGTTGTCTTCTTAGCATAAATAACCAACATTCCTCTTTCCCTACGTTGTTCCCCGAGCAATATAATATGCTGTAATTGGCCAGCAGATGAAGCACTGAAAGGAAGCTTGTTAGCCAAACTGTTGTCCCTTTTGATGAACCCATCGGGATTATTTACTCATTATTCTATATGTTGGCGGGTTATTTTATCAGTAATATGGTTTTCCCTAAGTGCCTCTGTTCTACCAGTCTGGTTTTACTACAAATTGAGTGATAAATCCTTTTAGTAAACATGGCACCGTTTCAACCAATGCACAGTAGTACATTAGATTATGCCTGTGACTTAGGATCACCAGAGTTAATCCGTTTGAGAGCACAACATGTGTTGTTAAGCTCGGCGTTCAGGTCACAAATGTTTCATCACCAGCAGGGGTGACATCAGAGCACGGGTGCGGTGTGTTGTCGACCAGTGATGGAACATTTGCGACCTGAACGGGAAGCTCATAGGTTGGCAGAGTATCGAAGCCACCACAATCTGAACTTCAAACGTGACTGGTATTCAAAGTCATTGAAAACGTGTTTTCACGGGTGTAGTATTCATGTTTTTGTTCTTGTATGCAAATGGGATAGATATTGGACACCACTTTATAATTTCAGTAAGAGATTAAAATCGGGTGTTTTTCGTCGGTTATTTGATCTGAACCTTACAACGCCAGAAAGCAGCTATTGCAGCCACTGATATATTCAAATATTTCTCAACCGTGTGGCTTTTAAGTTCTTTTTTTCATTTTCCTCGCCGTTTTGAGTTAAGTTCGGTTCTGCTAACTAATAACGTCGCACTTCTATGAGCTGATTTCGGTTGCCACCTCATCGCACCTTTGAGTTAATGGTAAAATGACTAGAAGCACAGGGAGCAAACAAACAGAAAAGAATGTTATAAGCAAAAATTATGAAGATAAAGAAAGGGCTCCGATGCAATTACACTTCTGTCCGCGGCACCTAGCCCTGCCAATTGATATCTTCAACCACCTAGTGGTCGGGTCTTGGGACCCCAACCTGGAATTCAGACATCCTGCTCAGCCAGTCCAATCTTGAAGGTTTTCATATATTTTTCCATGTCATGTGCTAACTACGTCGACCCACTCTCCGACTGCCTTAGAGAGCAGTGTACACTGAGGAAGTGTATCTGTGAGCGTCCAGAACACTTGCTCAAGCCATCTTGATCTGTTCAGATCCAGTGCATGTTGCAGCGATTGGCCTGTAGTTCCCAACACACCACACCTAACGTCAGCGTTGTTGATATTGTGTTCCCACCATATTTGAACAATACTAGGAAGAGGTCGATCCTCAGACATCGGCAGTTTTCGCGTATCTTCCACCTGTAGTGGTCACGTTTTTGAGACACAGTTGGAGATGGAACTCACTGCCGCAATATACAGTCTACTCTTGATGGATAATCAGATGTCATGAGGGCCCCAAAGGTGGTTCAGATTATTCAAATCCAAACGAGTCGCCTGTGTAAGCGACGACACTTCATCTGATATCCGAACACCATTATTATCAAACAGTTTAGCTTCGATTCCATCCCAGCAGGTGGTTAAACTTAATAAGGTTAAAATGATTTCAGCTTCAGGCCTTATTAATGATTTTATCAAACACTTGATATTTTATGAACGATAGCATTGGCTATCTTAAAATCTGTTCATTGTTTTGTCCATACGATGGGTTGGTGCGATTTTTGTTTAACGAGGTAATTACTCACCCGAGGAATTCTGTCATGTTGGGTTTCTGCTAGTGAAAATTGAAATGATAATAGCACAGCGTTGTCATTGAAGAAATTATAATCAGCCGCTTACCGCGAGTCACCCTTCTCCAGACAAATGTGCAATCAGATCTTTTTGTTTACCTCGTAGTTTGACCATATCCTCACACATCATATGGTAGAATATCACGAACCTCGAGAGTTTTTCGTTAGCATATTTTTTTAGCTTTCTTTTGCGTAGTCTTTTTGTCCCGATAAACGGAAATATTCAATTCGGACGTACAAAATGCCCTAAAATGTAACTTAATCACTTCAGACACCGGAATCTCGGGTTGCAATGGTCCGACTGCTTGAAGCTGTTCGTTTGGAACGAGGAACCGGACCTCTGCTTGTACATTGCTTGGATGGTGCCACGAGGTGTGGTCTTTTTACGGTTTGTCATCTCCTAACGGAACGTATTACTCGCGATCACTATGTGGATGTGTTCCACGTGATAAAAGCCGTTAAACTACGTCGCCGGGCGGTGATTGCTTCTCAGGTAAGTAAAATGAAAAGAAAGACGCGGTCGTCGTGATTTCTGTCGGTATACTAATAACTGACAACCGAAACGTTGGTCTGTCAGAAACCATCATCAGCAGATAGAGATTATGTTGCCTATGGAGTTTGTCTCATTAACACTCGGTGCACACTCTTGGCGCCCCGGTGAAAATGTTCTGCTGTGGACGTGAAGTTTCGATATTTTTTTTCTTGGTACTCGAGGGAACCGCAGTGTTGGGGACGACTGTGAGTATATAAACGATTTTTCATCTCGTAGTTCTATATTCGTTGTGCACGTTTAATTGGCAGACTTAATGTGGTTAGATAATAGCCAGTTCAATTAGATAGAGACATTAGTGATCAGATGTTGCGACTTGGGTGTTGAAACTTTCCAGAATTTAGATTAAACCACGATTTGTTTGTCACGGTTAATGTGCAACCACATGTCACAGTGGTTAGATTACGTAATGAAATTATGGATGTAACTGTGCATTATTTTTCAGTTCATACGAAAATTTTTTTCCCGTTTGTCTGGCGAAAATCAGTTCGTATACTGAGCGGCAATAAACATTTGATGAGTATGAACAGTAGGTTTCGTTTGTATGTAAAATGATTCACCGTGCAATATCAATGCTCAACTCACCATTGAAAGTCACGGAAGCTGTTTTAGTAATTTCCTCATTATGAAGATTTATCGACGGTGCGCATCAAATTCGAATACAAATTATATAGAGCAAGCAATCAAGCACTGTAAGTTTTTTTCCAGTATACTGTCTTTGTTTCACTTTGGCCCTTACAGTGAAGTCGTACGCCGTAGATAGCTATTGCTGTGCGGGCGACGGGTTGTTATCTTTCTAAAACCCATGATCAAGGAGCGCTATGTCACATGGTTTTGACGTGTAACAAACCACTTGGTGGTGAGGCATTTGATCCACAATCACTCACCCCAGGTTCCAGTCTCGGTTAGGGTTCGGTGGGTGTGCACTAACAGAAATGAAACAGCTGTGTGGAACTTCCACAGTTTTCAGCGATGAGTTAAGCGTTGATGCTGCGTGGTGAATCATTTTATGATGCAAATAAAATATTTGCCTGACAAGGTGGCCTCCTAACAAACACCACACTGGAACCAAGACAATGAAAGGTCACTGTTGAATGGACATGTCCAGTCAGATGCGAGGTTTGATAATCAGATCGAGTGAACGCGCACAACGAGCATATCGTGGGTCAGGCCAGTTACAAAGGCCATTAGACAGTCGTGTGATGCACCTCGTGATGAATTGGGCGATATAGACCGGTTGGTTCTCTAGCTGTTGCCACGGTTGAGAAATGTGTTAATTGGTTGTCGGGGCTTATGATGGGCGTAGACGATGAAGCAGTCATCATTATGTGAAACGTAAACTGTTCTACCCACGACTACTCTTTTAATAATTTTCAACGAATCCGTTTCAAATTGTTCAGGAACAAATGCGGTTCGTCTATCGCCTGCTAGCTCAATGGATTAAACAAACTCTCTCCGAGCCGCTGGCTTCGTGGATTTCTCGCCATCCGATGGGTGCTGCGGCACCAGGCTCAAATCAGAATTGGCAGTGGCCTCAACTAGTGGGTCATCTTCCGCCTTACGTGCGTGTTGGGATATTTACACATGCACAACTACCCGCTCTGGTTGCACAACATTCATCAGTCATGACTAGCGCCAAGGAGACCACAGAAAAGGATGGCGATCTGGCCGCTGGCTCTTGTCCTATGCTCAATACCAGTAATAGCGTCCCGGACCACACTAACTCGAACAGTCTAGAGACAAAAGAGGCGCTGTCCATGCCAACTTTGTATCGGTATTTTAATGACGAGCTTTTAAACCAACGATCCACCTACAGCTTGAAGTTCGGTCATCCCGTCTATCCCGGGGCTGTTGCAGATCCAGGAGAAATGAACAGCTGGTCTTTTCCCTCGCTTGACAAATTTCGTGTCTGAGGTCTTCCCCAACCAATTCGGTCGTCGAACTTTCGTTTTCATTCTTAAGTTTCGTGTCTATTTTTTGTTCACCGTTCGCCTTAGGACTAATTATACCCGGTGCCTAGCTGCGACCCCATTCTCGGTGGTTGGATGAAAGGGTCATCTCCTGCACGTATATCGTAAAATAGCAATAATGATGATAGGCTATCATAATTTGATCTAGTCTCATTCCAAAGCTTTTGACTCCCTATCCTTTGATGTATATACGGAGTTCCGAGCGAACTTCATTCACAAAAGGCGACCCCCGGTCGTGACTCGTATCTCCCACTCTCCCACTGTGTGTTTGTGTGTGCCTATTGATCGGTTTTCGTCTTGACTTGAACGAATCCAATAATGAGACATTCTTGTCTCATCTCTATTCACTTTGGTTTATTCGTTCAGCTCAGCTGTACAAATCTCTCACTCTCTGCTCGCCTTTTTCTCACGTGTCCAGTCACGCCTATCTTGATGTACTGGAAGAGATGCGAATTTTATGTGCGGTTACTACAGGCTTTTATTCTTTTGATCCATTCACTGTAGAGTCTGGTGCTGTAGAATGGGTCGAGTACGTGACAAGAATCGTATCGTTTCTCTGAGAAAGCTACGATGGTAAGGCCGTTTAAACGGCGAAATCCAGTTGTTGTTTAAAAGCCAAACTTCGTAATTTAAAAGCCTTGCGCCGTACTCCAAGAGCCTTGAAAAGTTAGTAAACTACAGCACATTGCCCTTAAACTACGGCGCTCGGCTTCTAAGCAACGAGAAGTACTGTAGATGGATTGAAAAACGAACTCCTGTTCGTTTCATCAATGGAATCGATGAAGCCTGGTTTCCTGTGAATTTATTGAATTAGGCATTGCTAGAGGATTTGTGAGTGGAATACCAATCCAATTCTTTGTTTTAAGAGTCCGATGACATCAACACTATCGTTACCTGTGGACCATATTGGAATCTAGGTGATTTTGGTTGTTGATTAGGACAATTCAGATGTTCAAATATCTCAGGTGTGGTTTCTCTGTGTTTTCGACGTCACCGTCCGCCGCTACAATCATTTGGTTGCTAATGTGGTTTTCGTGATACGGCATGTACTCCAACATGTTATTGACCCAGTAAGTATGTCTCTGAACAAACCGCATGTTTCCAACGTCCTAGGAGTAAGTAAAACAATGCACCGAAACCAGTTGAATCCCCATAAAAGACGAATGGGTGGCCACGAAATTTTAATTGCTGCTCAAAAGCTTTCCGCCGGCTGTTGGCAGAAGTGCTTTTTTCGTTCGCCACAGGTTTGGAAATGATTGCTATTGTATGTGGTACATGCACTTGTCGAGACTTTGCCTTATTTGGCAATGGTATTATTGGCGTTCATCACCAGACAACGTGTTGTCATCGGTGTAAGGGTGGTGTTTGCTGGAATATGGAATTTGTTATTTCAGAGGTAATTTAATGTGTCGTTCTACTGTCGACTGATTTCATGCGTTACGACCTACTACTACTACTACAACCCATCCCTCAGTCCCTCATGGGGCTTTTGATCAGACGAAATTTGAACCCGGAAAAAAATGTTATTTGGTTTCCAAACTCAATTCACTGAAAATTAAAACTTCTTACAGTCGGTGAAATATAACCTGTTTTTTCACATTTCAAATCCATGAAATATTTCTTGGTGAAGTTGATACTTGGAAACAGATTTATTTTTTCAATATACCTTTATTCAATCATAAACCCAACAATGTGCTTATCAAAAGGTCTAACCAAGCGAAAATTGTAGTATTTTAAAAACTTGTTTTGTGACTACATAAGAAGAAAGTGGACGAGCATGACTGGCTGGGTACTGCATCAGTGTTCATTGCAAGATCAATTTGGTGTCTGAATCCTGCTTGGACAACGACTAAAGTTGTCGAGACTAGTCATCTTCGCTACTGTGATCAAGCTAATACGATCTTTGGTGTCACTTGAATGTTTTTTCAGCCTCACAAAATGCAGCACGAAGTCCTTCACGTACCGTTTGCCCTATACGATTCAGCCTTGAGAGGTGGAAATTGTGATCCGACCGATTTGAACTCGTACATCAGTTCAACTGTGTTCAAGTTCTCATTTCAACACTCAGTCAACTGATCGAATAAAGTGTCTCGCCGCCTAAGTCTTGAAGTACTGTATAGGAACACTTTGTCCGTTACATGTCTAGGGTGACAATAGGCCTTGGTGCCCCATCAAGGTGCTCGTATTCCTTGCGATTGGTTGCAGGTTCGCTGACCACTAGTTTTGTGATTGTTTAGTGTAAAGAGTTAAATTGAATATATATATATATATATATATATATATATATATATATATATATATATAGTCACAAAACAAGTTTTTAAAATACTACAATTTTGGCTTGGTTAGACCTTTTGATAAGCACATTGTTGGGTTTATGATTGAATAAAGGTATATTGAAAAAATAAATCTGTTTCCAAGTATCAACTTCACCAAGAAATATTTCATGGATTTGAAATGTGAAAAAACAGGTTATATTTCACCGACTGTAAGAAGTTTTAATTTTCAGTGAATTGAGTTTGGAAACCAAATAACATTTTTTTCCGGGTTCAAATTTCGTCTGATCAAAAGCCCCATGAGGGACTGAGGGATGGGTTGTAGTAGTAGTAGTAGGTCGTAACTCATGAAATCAGTCGACTATAAAACGACACATTAACACATATATAACAATGAGTACAGTAATAGTGAGAATACAACAGAGTATACCTAATATATACTAAGATGGAGTGTGGTATTTCGGGTTTGTTTTTGACACTTTTACCTTACACTTTTTGGTGTTTTTTTTGTCATTTTGTCTATCCGAGTGACCTTTTTTGTGTTTATGGGATGCGTGAATTCAACGGATAGATCCTACAGCATTCGCATCATTGACTTCTACTCAGCGATGTTCCTCAAAGTCTCTAACCAACGACAGTCCTCATCCCTTGGGCCCCAACCAAGGAAACGGTAATCTCCAACCGAAGCCAATGCTGATGCTAGTTTCTTCATACATTTATGCCAAGTCATGACTTGACCGCCGCGTCTCTTCTTCCGGCCTTGCCCAGCGCATGCGAATGGAGCATGGAAAGGTAAAAGTGGGCAGGCATACGCAGAACATGACCGAGCCTCCATAGGAGGTGTAGAGCGATCACTTCAGTCTGAGAGCGGCTATCCGCGCCCAACACACGAAGGAACACCTCGTCATTACTCACTCGATGTCCCCACCAGACGCGAGAAATGCTTCGGAGACATCGGTTGTTGAACACGGAAGGACGCCGAGCATGCTCAATGCGGAGTGGCCAGGTCTCATTACGTGGAGTAAAACACTGAGAATCGCGGCGACGTATACCCGTCCTCTAAGGGAATTCGTGTGTTGCGGTGGTGCCACATGTGTCGCATGTTGGTGAAAGCTGCTATAGCACTCGCTCTTTGTGAACAGACCTCCTCTCTAATACCACCTCTAGCTGTTATCAATCTCCCGATGTACTTAAAGTTGTCGACTAACTCAAGATGATCACCACAGAGGGCAATTTCCTGCACAGGCTCCTGCCAGTCTTGCAAAAGCACTTTGTAATTGGAAGACGCTAAGTGCATACCATATCTGGATACCTCAGCCACCGAATGATTCAGAGTGCGTCGTATTGCCTGTGCATTGTCACTCAGCTAGGCGATGTCATTGGCATATTCTAAGTCGAAAACCTCGTCCCCTGGGAGGAGTTCAACTCTGTCGGAATATCGGTCAAGGCATTCCGTTGAACATTCTCCATGGCAATGTTGAAAATAAATGGGGATATAGGGCAGCGTCGTCGTATACGACTGGAGACGACAAAAGGGGTCAAAAACAGGTCATATACCGTAACCCGATCTGAGGTGTGACGATGCAGTTTTTTGACGATTTGCAAACTTCTCAGGTACTGCATTCCTCAACAAACGGTCCCACAGTACGATCCTGTCGACGAAGTGGAAGGCCGCGCCGATGTTCAGGAAAACGATGAACGTCGGTCATCATAAGGTACGTCAGTTTTCGCTTGGTGAAGATTTGATCGACACATCAACAACCTGCACAGAACCCAGCCTGCTCCTCGCCAGGTAGCTCTTCTCGCATTTGGTACGACCTGTGAAGAGTGACAGACGCCATCAGCTTCGACTCTATTAGGATAAGGCTTTCACCTCTGTGGTTAGCGCAGTCACTGCGCGAGCCCTTCTTAAAAATGGGGCAGCAATCGGTTCACCTCACAACTTGGGGACCTGCTCTTCATTCCAAACTTTTGAGAACAAAACATGGAACTCTCTTACAAGCTGTATCCCACGACTTTTAAAAGAGGCTGAGGGAAGGCCACTGGATCCCGGCTCTTTGTGACTTCCTGAAGCTCGGATTTTCCTGCGGATCTCTGCTTCGGTAGGTGAGTCTATCGAGCTGGACCACGGGACGTGTGCCGGGAGAGCTATAGGAGAGGCTGACGCTGGGGGCCAGTGGAATTGTGTCTGGATGTTCTCCGCTCATCATTCAAGACACCGCTGTTGACTATGAAATGGTGAACCGCCAGATTTATAGATCGTTTCACCCACACCTACTGGCTTCCTGCCGGTGACTCTGATGTGAAAGAACAGCTTCCTAAATGCGCCTCGTTCGGAGACAGCCGATCTACTCTAGCATTCACGTTTCCCACCAAAGCAAAAAAATATTAGCCCAACTCGCTTTATGTAAGAAGTCATGGAGCTCTTGATAAAAGTTAGTTTTCATTACATCCTCCGGACTGCAATCGGTGATTGCTTACGTTGAGATAACGAATGGATTGCGTCTATCGGAACGGCTACTGCTCATTTTTCACGTGCCTCTAAGTCTCACTGAGCATAACCGATTGCCGAACAGGATCCATTCTAGTGGCATCACTTCAACTCTTTCACTGAGAGCAATGCCATGACCAGCAAGACTAGGAGCCGCAGCCTGAGGGTCCTCAGAAAGGTGTAGGTGAAACTTCACAGAAGGATTAGATGTGGGCGTCAATTATATAATGGAACAGGAGTGTTGAATGCGAGTGTCGGATGCAACACACATCGAGGGCAAGAGATTTGAAGGTACGAACTAAGCCTACCTGTTGTCCTGTGCGCATCATGGTTCGCACATTGAACGTGGCTAGTTTGAATCGGTATCTAGGACAAAGCGGGGCATCAGCCGGTGGCAGCAGGCTCAATGGGACCCGGATGTGGGAAAGTAAGTTTCTATATACGTTGTAGGAGAACATTCATGCGTGCGCGTGAAAGGACCGTTAGTCGTTTTGTTAGTGAAATCTTCCATGGTCGCTAGCATTATGGGTTTTTGTACTGCTCGGTCGGCCGGTCCAGAGTATGCCTTTTTATTGGAGGATGCACCCCTAGCTTTTGCGCAGCCAAGCACGTCCTGCAAGGCAACAGCATTGATTCAAATGAGCCAGTGGCCAACTGTATGGTTCATTCACCTAATCTGGAAAACTTTATTGGGTAAGTGGAACATGACAACGAACTATGGCCTTATTTAATCGTGGGCCACGCTTACCACATCAAAGTTCCGTCAGCGGATTCATATGGATTTTGATGGTGGAAAAAGCTAGCCAAGCGGGAAATCCCACCACATCCTCGCGCAGTGCTGCTGATCGTCCACGACCGCTTATTTGGTAAGTACAAGTTGTTCACGGAGTGGCCGTTCCTCTATCCGCGATCTGGAAATGCGCCCCGTAGCGTACAGCTCTGCTGTCCGCAACTAACCCCCCGGTTATCAGCCGTGGTGAAACGTTTGAGGTACTATACGACTTCACCACGCTGGCGATGAATCGCATATATATTGCATATTCTCCATCTTGCTCCCTTGTCGATTTTATCTCAGGTGACTGGACCGGAAAATATTTTTAGGGACTCATCGAGAAAAGTCGCATTGATGAATAAAGGCTACCATGAAACTCTCTACCAATGAATAAGGAGGAAATGGAAGACTCATCTGATTTCCTGTGTGTGGTTGTCCGTAATAGATGTCTCTCATACACACACATTGGACAGTATGTGCGAGGAGAGTGATTCGATCAAGTAGTTTTCGATTGAAGTTGAAAAAAACCTGTCGGTATGGTGAAATTTTCTTTTCGACATCTCATTTGATACGTTTCAATGTGAGTTCATAAAGAAATACATAGGCACTAATTTTCGTCAAGTGACATTAGTCAGTGCTCGTCAGGATTGCGTCAAAGACCAAGCTGTTCATGGCCGACAGATATAAGGATAATCTTTCGTTCTTTTTCCGTGCGTGTGCGCTTGTGGTGCTCATTAAGTGGGGCACATGACAAGGCGCATGTCAAAAAGGATTACAGAAACTCATCTGGCATATTTTCGTGCAGTGGACATATGATTGACCTCACGACTACTTTCCGAACACTGATAGTAATTCCCAGGCTTCTCAGCGAAGAGTTGTGCAAAAATCTCACCAAATCTGAGGTCATAACGATTCAAATCCTACAGGCAGCGCAACCTAGGATGACCATTGATGTTGCCATGGCCGTAAACGACGATCGGTCCCATCTCAGTCCCTTGTACAGAACTTTGTCCTTACGTTTATCATTTCTTCACACCTATTCCGTCAGTTTTTGTGCACACGTTTTCTTAAAACCTGCCGAATTCACTCGTTTCGCTTAACTTGCTGAATTAATCCGATTAGTCAAGGTCGGTCTGTATGATGCCGTCGAGTTTTATGGGCTAGGCTGAGTCATCCGGTCACTTTGGAATGTATTCGGCCATTGTAGTTCACAGTCGACCTTACCGATGTATGCTTACCTGCAGCTGCAAGAGTAGGCTGTCGAAAGTAGCTATAGTAGATCCGGCAAACATCCACTTCATCGCGACAAGCAATCACTAAGGATCATCGGTCGGTTACATCTAATCCGAGTTGATATCTGTCGAGTCAGCATATCTATTCGTCTATCTATCTATTCGTGTCTATCAACTGGTCTTAATGTTATCCCCAAGGCTAGTTGTAGTATTCTGCTTGCCTGCATCTGTAACTCACTCATTTTCTGCTCATGCAGGGACAACAGGCGTTCATTCGCTATGGGGGAGATACCCGATGATATTCTAATCATTTTGTTTGATGATTTTTTTGTTCTTCACATCAAATTGACATATGCAAACTCTAATGATGAGTTCGTCCTTAAGCACGCTGGTTTTTAAGTGAGTCTTGAAACTTGATGCCGTATTTGCCATTCTCATTTTCCGGATTTGGCTTTTGATTTTGAACAATACGTTTCATTACATCGGTTCTCAGCTTTGTCTTGCGACAACATCGGTCCACCAAACTATTTGGATTTTCCGGTCATTCATAGTTCCCAAATGGGAAGGTTTTCATGGCAAATGAATGCATTGCGTATGTGGAAGTGTACAATTCATCTTTTCTCTTAAACCGGCAAAGAAAATATTTCGTTATATAATTTCAAACTATCCCTCGAGATCTTCACCAAAACCTTTCAATTCATATTCTTATATCTCAAAAAATTGCCAAGAGGCATGAAAATCTTGACTGGTGGATTCGATCGAATAGGATGTATTAGGGTTCCGGAAGAGGATTCACAAAATCCGCCTGTCGGATGGTGGGAGACAGGGTTAGGTGTTTCGCTTAGTGATATAGTTTCATTCGAATACCTACTTTGTCGAAATGATGTTCACTTTGTCTTTCCCTGTCTGTTGATTTATCTGCCTGCCTCGATTCTTTTCACCCTGGACTCGGCAACGCTGCAAGGTAGCAGTCAAACCAGTACACAACTGTGAGGTTGATAATTGAAAGGACTTCAATAAATTGAGTACCTATCAGCCCTATTGGATTTCTTATTCACTTCGTTCTTCATAACCATACATGTTTTTCTCTTTATTGATATGTGCGGGAAAATACGAACTTTGCTGTGTGCGTCCGCGCATGCGGTTTTAATCAATGCACTAGTTTTCTCACGAAGTTGACTGGATAAAACACTCAATAGTGTTTTTTATCCAAGTAATAGACAGCGGCCTCACTCAGTTTAGGACTCATAGAGTGTCCTTCAGTGTGGCTGTGCAAACGTCTTGGTAGTGTGTCATACAGTATAGTTTAATAAGTGGACTAAAATGCCAATCATTTTTCAACACACACACACACACCAGAAGACGAGAGGAAGAGAGTTAGCTTTTTATGAATAAACGGTTTCTTAGCCGCCATTAGATTATCATGATGAGCATCCTCCATCTTTGGAGGATTTAAATACCCCTTATTCACCTTTGCCCATCCATTAAAAAGCTGGTGATTAGGAACAAAGTCGTAAACTGATTTTTCATACCACTACATGAAGCCCTCACGTGTTTAGTCTGTTTGGTCTCTAATGATCGAACACCCGAACTGGATAGCTAGTGCTGAAATTGAGATTGTGCATTTTTACACGTTCGCTTATCTGGGCATCACTAGAAGCACCTGTTAGCCATTTTCCAAGGCTACTTAGGGACATCTTATGCACGTTCAGTGGTGGTGTTATTGCTGATTGCAGGCAAGTTCAATCTATGCTTCGGAAATGGACTTAGCCAAACGGTCAACGTGATGGATTGAAATTCGTCTGATTCTATGTTCTAATACCACTAAAGGTGGTCTGCTTTTTCTTTAGCTGCTTCTAATTGGCAGCCTCACTCTTCCTTGACTGTACAGAAACCCATGTCAATTAACTGTTGATTCTAATGGACTGGTACAGTTAGTTCGTCCACAAAAGTTGTACAGATCGAACCGGGACTTGCTTATCTGCCGTCTCTATTTTCTTACGCGCCATACATCCCCTGTAAGTCTCCCGTAAAATATTTAACGAATATCTCGATGGGAAGATTCACGAGGAAGCTGTTCATGAGGATTCTTGTTTCATCCTCCTGTTGGTGAGTGTAACAGAGAATTGATTTTTGATTGGTCGAAGTTTGTGCGTCAAACTGGTTGGACCGTAGTCATCTTGCGTCATGTTATTCTTACTTGATTTCGTCTTCGGTGACTTAGTCATGCTATTGCATCACACCATATCATGGCAGATTAAGGATTTGAACTAATTAGGCTACTGCATGGAAGTGATGGGGATTAGTGCTGATACATTTTGTGGTTCAAGCTCATTGCTCCAGACCGGATGTTGTGGTGCTCACGGATGTGTTCGGACAGGCCACGTGTGGCCGATCTATATAGATCCCCCCCAAAAGGAAAATAAGTCAGTGGTTAAACCCAGTAACTTTGTAGTTACAGCAGCAAGAGATAAGCCTAAACCACACTATTCGTGGGCACTGATACCCCATCACATTCAGTTACTTAGACAAATCAGCTCCCATTTTTCTCAATCAAGAGCTCAAAGCAACCAACCAGAATAGAACCGGCGACCTTCCGCTTACCCTGCAGATGCTTTACCAGTTGAGCTATCGCGGCACTGACAGTATGGTGTGAATGATGCAAGCGAATATCCAATAATGCGCAATCCTGCTATTCCAATGATGCACAGCAACTTTTGGTTTTATTCGCTGGACTAGCCTCATCGGCCGCTTCCCAATGGGATGAATAGCACGCGGCTGAATGCGAGATCGTGGCGTTTAAAATGTATTCTACGTATACATCAAACTGTTCTTTGGATTTCATTCGGTCGTATGGTAAGCTTTACTACGATTATAAGTTGGCCCGTCTTGAATTTTCTGAATATCCAATAGTGTTGTAAAGAAAACAGCTGTGAGGCAGTTCGATTTACTTCCAGAATCACCTCACTGCATTTCAACTGGTTTCTTCTGTAGAGCGGTGGGTATATATAGTTATACTTTATGGGGAACATGCAGACATCGACACATAGTTCAACTTTCGTCACCAGGGCAGAAAAAGGCTGATATAGGGTGGGTTGTCATCTGTTGGTTGCTATCGCCTACGTGAACCCCAATAATCAGGATATCATGTTGGTGCGTAACATCCGAAACTTGTCGCGGTCGGCCTTGTGCTTTGTTTCTACGGCGTGCGTTCCTATTGTTCATGCCGGTGTTATGTACGTCATTCGGTTTATAGTACCCTCCTATTGATCGTACGAAGAATAGCCGAAAGTAATACGCTCTGAAAATGTTCGAAGTGAACCAACGGGAGCACTGTCTCTTCTGGATAGATGAGACCAATTTTAATCTATTTTGCATTCGGTCAGTGCTCTGGTCGACCGAAGGTACGCGTTCGGGCTTGCAGGTTTGCGACAGTCGCGGTCGAAACTCGCATTTAATTGGTGCCATGATAGAGTCTGGGATGGTGTCCTGAAAGACGGGGCGCCATCTATCATCTGATGACAACCAAACACAAAGTTGGCCGGATATCGTCTTCCAAACCGTGTTTGCATAATTGTATTTTTGAACTGTTGTCATTCAGCGATTCTTTATTCTTGTTCTTTGTGGACAGAAACTACAACCACAGTTAATCCACTTACCCCGGCAATAAGTATAGTTCTTCACTACAAATACTTAGTGCTACGTGTCTGTTTATTGTAGTTGCCAACGCCATTTTGTATAAATTTCAAATTGATGGCGATTGAGAAGAGTAAGCAAAACGGTAACCCCTTGCAGCACTTATCTTTTTCAGTAATGCCCAATTGAATAAAGTATATTCAGTTCTTGAAATACGAAAACAATCTAGCGTATTACTTTGGCCACAGTGTTTCCGAACTCCGAGCTAATTCACTAAGAAACCGTATCAGTTGGATCCTTCATAACGACTTCAGCTCAACTAGCTAACTGGATTTTCAACAATCCCAACTGCTTCGTTTGTATTCAGTTGCAGAAGAATTGGCATCCTGTCAGATGATAAAAATCTGAACGATCGTACCCCCAGAAAATTCCTCCGTTCTCAACTGATTTCACGCCCGATTTTCTTTAGTTTTTATCCGGAGAAATGAATATATGAGGCTTCTATCTAATCTAACAAAGTGTAGTGGTTAGGAATTAAAGATAAACTTATCCGCATGGGATGGTATAGAGATTTTCAGATTTCAAGATGGTATCCTGTAGTTAGTGGTCGGTTGGATGTTATTTCTTTTTGACTCTCAGGTTACGTGCATACAGGAGACACGTACGCTATATTTTAATTTTAGCACAAAATCAAGCATGCTGTACAAATACACATATTGAACACTTTCCGAAAGAAATTTCCTGCCAGGTATACTGGTTTCGATCTTGAAAATTGGACGTAAGCACCAAATTTATCCTACACGATGGGGTTACAAGCTGTTCTCTTGGTTAAAGTAATCTAGCTATCCTCATTCACGAAGTGTGGTTTGGTAGATATGAGAAATTTTTGAGATGGTCCAAATGCTAAAAGTCGGTGACCCCAGCGGGACTCGAACCCACACTTCAGCGCCGCGAGTGCTCTACCAATGAAGGTACGGGGGCATACCAAAGGACTTCGGGCTTCCACATACAAAACATCCGAAACCTTTCGGCGTGGCCTCGCACCTCAGCTGGTAAAGCACTCGCGTGACTGGAGCGAGAATGGCAACCATGCGTGAGTTCGAGTCCTACCGGGATCAACGACTTTTAAAATTTGGATGATCTCAAAAATTTCCACTTGTGTATCATGTCAATGGACCGAATACTGATGTTATTCAGAGACAAGTAACACAACTCCGTCTACCAGATAACACACCTTCCAGGTTAAAAGGCTGGGGTTCTCACCCTGGGTGCGGCAGAGGATATGCACCACTGATGAGCTCTCCTAATAGCGAAACTCAAGTCTGGTGCTTCCGAGTGCAAGGTGGGTCGGATGACCTGAGCTTTGTGCGTAAAGGTGAAGTCCGAAGGGTAGTCAGTCAGACGAAGGATTGTTTAGTCGTTCGAGCACCTCTTACATGGTCTCTCTGATTCGATTCATCTTGTCCTCCGCTCTCAGTACATTCTAAGAAATAGATAAAAGACTAGACTTTCTGTACGGTCTGGCCATTTTATTCATGCTCATTTTTCGATGATGGAAAGTTTTCACCTGTCAGATAAGCAAATAAAATCTATCGTTAAAAATTCATTTACTTAGATACTCTCAAACCTGTAGGCAAAAAATCTGAATGTCCTCGACCGACGTCCAACTTTTTTCCGGGTTTCATTTCCTGTCTAATGATGACTGCACACCAAGTACCCAAGCTACACAAAACCCACCGAAGCACACTTACTTCGAAATTTAAAATTCAGTAATGTTTCCCCAGAACATTTAACTGGAAGTTTCATTTAGCCCACCAGTCAGCGGCTACTAACATCGTTGATCAAACAGCTGTCATTTTGTTTGGTTACACGAAGCATTCTGGTAAGATCTGAGAAGTCAGAAATTTCATCGAGTCGTACCGAAATTGCATCTTAGTTTGTCGGCTTGACGAGATCTGCGGTCAATTTGCCCGACCAAACTGCTAAATCACGCGCCGTGTCGGGACACCAGCCAGTCAAAAGTTTTACTTGCCGTCAGCTTCATTTTGGCGATTTGTTCTCTTGTACACAAGTTGAGATTCACTCGACGGAATATGCTTGCTTGTTCTTATCCAGCTGACAAGTGCACAAAAACGAATCATAAATAATAACTTATAAATAACAACTGCACGTGTGCAACCCGAAAATTCAATCATGCTAATCTGGGTACATTATTTTCACCGCGACCATCAACGCCTAAATGGGTGGTCATTACAGTGTTTCTTGCGGGAGGTTGGAAAATGAAACCCGTTTTTATGTATTTCTTCCCTATCGTGGAACATACGTAGACCATTTCTCTTAGCGTTTTGTTGTACCCTAGGTTTTGCTTGTTAGAAAACAAATTCGAGTGAAACATCGTCGCCTCAGGAAACACTTCGCCTGCTATGTAATTTAACTCTACCCGCTCGTCAAACCTGACTATCTGATTCACTGATTCGGTGATCCGTTGATGAACAGGAACTGCGTTTTTGTTTGTTCAACGCCGTCTAGTTGCTCATTTGATCCTCACGATTGGCGATTCTCAGAGAACCATAATAGTCCCTACAGACTTTACTCTATGTATCTAATTAGTATTTAGTTCAGTTTGGAAGCGCGATTCGCAAACATTCAGATTTTGGTTAACTGAAACAAATAGCAACATGGAGACGGTGATTGCCGTGTGTCTCATTTCGGTTATCAGATGTTAGAAGTAGGTCAAAATATACCTGCTGAGGAATTTTAAAACCAGGCTACCTACAAGTAATTTGGGGCTAAATGGAACACAATACCTAAGTTAGTGTGTGCTTTATTTCGGAAATTTGCAGATTTTTTGATGTTGTTGCTTCTGGCCTTATTCATGCATAAACTAAAGGAAAGCCGCTAAGGTCCTGAGGAGGCTGTGCGAAAAAACAAAAACCAGAAAGTTGTCAAACTTTTGTTGTAAAAGAAAAACTATTATTATTGTCAGTAATTAGTGGGCGTCCGTCCAGTCCTAGCCGTTACTTTAGACACCTGAACTAAATCATCGGTAATTACAGAATGTTGCTCTTAACATGAACCTTGTGCTAACTCGTCATTTAAGATTTACTTTCATGAAATTGCGATCGTTTCTTACGGCTGGAAACCTCACCGCTGACTTTCTTTACTGTTTTCGTTCTGGCCGCAATGAAAAATCGTGGTGCATCCTACATTTTGATGCAAGTATCTTAGCTCCTTAGGTTTCTGAATTACGGTGAGGGTACATGTTGCCTCATAAAATGGTCCCCTGATTGCTTGCGATCCGCCTATTTCAATAAATCATACATTTCACACTGAAACTGGAAGTCCGCCACCGGCTTCGCTCAAAACAAGTAGACCAACAGACGTCCTAATTGGATTTATTACAAGTTTACGTATGACGGACTATTCAGGTACAAAATCAAACAGGAACCATTTGGGGCAGAAGAATCACTGTTCTCCAAATTTACTGATGCATGAGATCAGGTTGATCGGTCACAGGTTCATACGAGTAAGCAGAAGCGCGGATGAGTTACTGGGAAATTTCATTTCGCAGCGAAGTTGATCAGCCTTGGGAACAGTCCCCTTTATCTGCCATCGATTGTTTTGTATTCGTCAGTCCCAGGCACTAGTAGTTGAGTAACTGGTTATCTTATTCTGCACGTATGATAATACCCTAGGAGTTCTCCCAACACAGTATCAGTAAAAGTATAGTTATTATTTTTAACGGGAGGATTCTGGTCAGACCATAGAAAGCTCATCTTGTACTTTCAAAATAAGCTAGATGAAAGTAACGGTAATTCTGTGCAATTTGTTGACTAAGTGATTTGTCATGAACAAACAATGCAGAATAAACTCGGTCCATTCACTCTTGTCCCCTAACAACTTAACTTTCACTTTGTGACAAACCGGGTGTTGTAGCGTATATTCTTCCCGATTGTTTTAAAGTGCACCAAAACTCGATATGATCCATCCTATCGACTTCAAGGATGTTCAGGTCAGAATCGCTTGCTGCAGAATGACCACACGGATATCCATATAATTTGACTAAAATAATATTGCGGCAAACCGAAGGACGCTTGTCGGACTATTTTAGAGAATCAGTATGTACTTCTAAAAACTTGATCACAAGGGCAGCTGAGGTCATGTTACCGATAGCTCACGACTTTCTCATCAAATCGGGTGACCCGATGAGGAAGGAAATTTATCTTGAAAACTGAACGAAAAAGGGTGAGAGAGCGAGAGAAGACAGTAGGGTCAATTTGATCACGGGCATTGTTGTTTGTTGTTAGTGCTTAAAGGAGTGACTGTTGCACAATCGGATTTTGATTATGAGTGGACAGAGGTCGATGCTGATCGTGATGATATACTTTCTTTGGCTGATGTAGTGATCAATGAAAACGAATATTTTGATCTACATCAATATGAAAAACAATTTTGACGATATTTCGTGGCCTCTAAAAGCATTTCGCAATGTTCCTCGTGTAAAGCTAGACTTAATAATGCCGATACGATAAGAGAAATTTGCTACCGTTGTGTTGTACAGGCAATGTATACCTGATCACCATGCTCGGTTGTTCAGTAGATTCAATACAACATGAGAAATTATTGACCATTGCATGATATAATTTTGTTTTCTGACCGGGTCAGGTAAACTTTCCAGTTGGGTATGGAGACGGGATGTTATACAGTACTTTACGGCAAACTGCGAGGTCACCGTTGCAGGTTTTCTGACACTTTTTTACTTTAGTGGTTAAATATGAATACAGTGGATTAGGTACGCCCGTGACTACGGGGGCCCACTTCGCTGTCAAACGGAATCAGTAAGGTCGACCCCAATTATCGGAGGGGAGAAGTAAAAAAAGCCCCGACAGATCGGATGTGATCAAAATCCGTGTGCCACCGGAGTACTGTCTATTACCAGACTTGTTTGTCACCGGTTTAAATTGTTCGACCACTGCAGTACGTCTTTGTCGTTATATTCCTCTCACTGCATTCCCACGTATACACGTTACAAAAAAACTGGAGAAAGGTAGCTCGCTGCCTAGGGAGTCATAACCAGTCTGATGAAGAAGCGATTGACTATATCACTTCTTTAAAAGATTTACGACATATTATTGGAGAGAAAAACAATCAGACATCAAAATTACTCAAAACCCTCGTCGACCGTTGATCCTTCTGAAGATGGATGAAAAAAATTGGTCATGACCAATTAATAAAGAATCAGGGTTCTAACGAAACCGAACCGTCACATCCTTGACTGAAGGTAATGATAATAATCAAACTTTTAAACACATTTCAGTGACCTTTTGGGGAGTAGTGGATATCCCGGTGCATATCGGTGCAGAGTAATTCACTAAGTCATAAACAAAAAAGTGGGATCGATAATATAGGAGGAACTTATAATAATCAGAAGGCAGCTTATCGAAAACCCTTTTTCAGGGTCTCTTCAACTCTAATTTCGGAACAATGAGTTCGTCATCGAATTCACTTAGTCAGAAATGACTTTGGTAATAGTCCCTGTTCATGGTACTAATTTGTTTCGAGGCTTGTCCATCTCACTGATATCTGATGCAGATTAGGGGACACAAAGTAGTACACTAAAGTGATGAAGTGGGTTTAGCTACAAGGCGGTTTCAGTGTAGTTGTTTTCTCCGGGAGTACGGAGGGCTTGACTAATTTGACTGCAACTGGCGCAGTGGCCGACGACGTGATGAGTGATTTCCTACCTACCAGGTTTCTTCCTAGCAAACCAAGGATACGCATGATTTCTTTTCTTTACTGTACCAAATCTGTTGGTGTTCCCCGTTTGGGCAGTTGTTGCACGAATCGGTCCGTTTACCCTGTTTCTTGGAAGCAAGTTAGTTGATCGATCAATAGTGATTATTTGAGGAAGTACAGATAGTTTTTTGAGGTAAGAAACCCGGTCCGGAAGTGTGCAAAATAAAGTTTGGCAGCTGATTTGAGCAGCAGCAGTCGCAATTCGTTCACGGCGGTGTCTTAAGAACAGACTGCCTATGATATCAACCAAACACCAAATATCAGGTACTTTTTAATCCTTCAAAGTGGCCAAGTCACTTTATATGCTTATATTAGATGATCTTACCCGATAAGACATTCGAAAGACAGAAAGAACACAATGCGATGACTGGTCAAAGGAAAATTCTATCTTAGGCTCGCATTTGGTGTAAGCACGAGTCTAATATAAACCCGTTAAGCCGTCGTCAGGTTTATCATACCATCGGAAATCTCTGAATGTCAGTGGACTGACATTTGTATGAGATAGCCACTGATCTACCCGGATGACTGGCTTTCCAAAAGTACAGTGGATAACTATGCTAACCGGAGGCTTACCTTCGGATTAGCGCTTAACCTCATTGAATTGAATTTGCACATTTCACGTGCACATGCATTGTTATTGCCTGATTTTTTTCAAGACCAGCCGGCGTTGCCTTTTGTATTGGACTGCTGCGAGTACCAGAAGGTCACCCTATGCTAATGATTAGATTTGTTTTATTTCCAGAATTTTGCAATGGGACCGTTTTTGGTATCACACCAGTCCTATATTTACGTGTGGGTTGTGCTCCTTGCAACAGGTACAGTTTCACCTCCGTATCACCATCTAAAACCATTTTAGACTTATGATCATCCTTCATTATGAAACAATATGGGTTCAACTTTCACATCGATTTCCGCAACTGATGACGCATGAAGATCTTAGGGAGTGATAGAAAATGTATAAACTACGGTGGACGCATCAGTTGTCAACGTTGTCGAGCTGCGTTTTTATTATTCTCCCACTGAGTCATACGGAATGGTACTCGCTCCCAAAATGATTCATCGAATGTAGGTTGTTTCATTAGAATAACGGAAGCTGATCGACTTCACCAAAAGCCCGACATTTATGACCAAGTCCATTTTGATGTGAAGAACTGAACTCGAAAAATCAGTGGTAGATGTTCTCAGCGCATATGTTTTCCGTTTGCAGAGAGTGGAAAGAATTCATTGGCTCGAGTATTTTCCGATCACCATTTTTATGTGTGAGTCTCGTTCATATTATTCCGTGAGTTTTGATCTACTTCCCCCACGTTTGCTTGACTTTTTATTAGGATGAAAAACAAGTTATTCTACGGCATGACACCGAAACATTTGGGTTGATCAGCGTGAAAATCACGTCGGCCAATTCACTATTGGCGATCAACTTATAGTCCTTGTCTCTTGACTGAAGCCTTTCGCTAAAGATGGAAAAGAGCAGCATTCTGGTGGTACACAAATAATTACCTTCATAATAACTAACAGTTTGATAGTGGTTCAGCATGACTGATTGAAGTGAGGACAGACAATAGTGGAGGTGTGATGAACATCAACATGGCTCCAGTGTTTTGATTTGGATGTGCAAAACTTCAGCAGTTCAAGACTAGCACTTACGTTGCCTATTAGGTTAGGGAAACTGGTATCCGTATTGTTTGCATAACCCGACTGTTTATAATCCCGTCTGGAGCAGTTGTGATGGTATGGGCTGACTCATCGTCAATGGACAGCCAATTCTCGTTGGCAGTCAGCACGCCAGCGTCAGTCCAAAATCCAGATCAGTGCTTGAGTCAACTGATCCACAAGCGACAAGGCAGCGGATCGATAGGATGAGAATGGGTTTCCGTCGCGTGGTAGCTGGTCATATTAACGACCAACAAATCAGAAGAGAGGTTCCCCACTACAAGTTTGAACCAATAAATTTGTGCTGCAAAGATTGGTGACAGTGATCGTTTCTTCCTATATAAACAGAGTGTTCTAAGCTAACAAACGGGGATGATTCAAAAACAGAAAATGCTCACTAGAGTTAGTGGGGTACTTCAAAATATTACTTATTGACCGGATTGCACAAGAAAAATTCCCACGTTTGGTTGTGATGTCCGATGCTGGGCCAGATTCTTATTCCAATCCTCTTTTATCGGTCACCTCTCGACGTATCGCGAAATGCTTTTAGCGCAGCCCCATTTTTCTGAGATTTCTCGCGAACGTGCGTACCGGGGGTTGTGAAATTCCATATGTATCTGTATTGTTCCATCAGTGTATTGGCTTAGGAAGATCGATTCCTATATAATATGATTCATCATGCAGCTTGAACGCTCAACTCACCATTGAAAACCATGGAAGCACTGTACAGCTATTCCATCTTTGTTGGGAATCATCAGCAGTGCACATCCACCGAGCCCCCACGGGGACTCGAACCCGGAGTTAACACCTTAACCGCAAGGCTATCCGGGCTGGCTCTCAACGATTTGTTCAACATCTACACTACATGATATAGCACCCTTCCGTCACTGGCTTTGAACGGCAACAATCCGCTCCCCGCACAGCGATCGACTCCTATGATGGATGACTTCTCTGTAGGGGCCTAAGTACAACGAAGGCATTCCGTTATGAACAACCTACAGAGCTTAGTTACTATGTAGTGTAGATGTTCAACGAATTCATATTCCACCTAATCAGTGTGTTGTGCCTAGGTTTCAGTTTTCTTCAAAAGAAACAAAACAGCAAGATTTCCTAGATGTTACATAGCAGCATTCAGTGGATCATCATCGATTATGGCCTTCAGGATAAATACTGAACACAGTCTAAACATCCACCTGCTGCCGAACTTAGCATTTTTCAAGTCATTAGGCTACTTTATTTGTTAGTTATTCATTTGCAGCTGTATTCAACGTAGACCTTGCAACATTAGCCTTTCTTTGAACGTCCAAGTTCCGTTCTAGTCATAGGTGGTGATTAGATACTATTAATGGTCATTTCTTTTTAAATTTAACAAGTTGTTTCTTGCGAGTGAAAGGCAAACAAAACCGGCAACCGCATTAGAGCTTGCTCCCAGAATATTGATCTTGCTGGGCACAAAGCCGTGTCTGTGGGTGTTAAACGAGACGGTTAAAGGAGGGTACGATATTCGAAAATATGCCGTTTGAGACTTTAGACGGCTGTTCACGACAATTCGCCGTTGTAAAGGAAGAGCAAAATGTAGACAGTCCCATTTTTCATTGAATTTCTCCTAGGAATCAATAGGCTTGAAAGAACCGAAGATAGCCGTTTGGCTGGTATGCAGAATGTCTGCTATCACCTCTGGTCCATAGCGTTATACACAAACCGCTAATAGTGCACAAGATGCTTGTAGCACGCCACCATTTTTCAGCGATTTCTGGAGACCACATACGTGAGATCGTGAAGTCTGGTCTGCAAAATTTTAGGTCCATCACTATAATCAGATCGTGCACGGAGTTGAACTTTGACCAAGAAAAATTGGTTTTATCTCGAATAATGTGCCTGAAAGATGCTGAATGCCTTTTGCGCACCCAATGATACGAACAGCCACCTGGTGATCAAATGCAAAGACTTCAACTGCTCAGAACAGAAAAACATCGATCACACATATTTAGAATAAAATTTCACACTGTCTCAATTGGGAAAATCAGTAATTTTGTGAGGATTCTAGACCTCAGTTCGTGAATGGCGTTGAAGAATCTTCCGTTTCCAAAGCCCGGCCTCACTAGCAAACCCCAAACGTTTTCAAATGGGGTTCAGATGGAGACTGGGTCGGGCCAATCGATTATTTTGATGTTCTGATAAAATGCCAACATTTTACTGACGTTGGCTGCGTGTACAGTGGCGTTGCCTTTCTGGTAAAGCATGGGCTCCCTTCGACCTTCCAGAACCGCAAGGAGTAAAAATTCATTCAAATTTCTGATATACAAGCCAGCCGTGTGCTTTCCTCCGCCAACTGCCTGGTTGTGATTTACCGTCGACAAAAATAGCGCCCCGGTACATCAAAGAGCCCCATCGAATGCTCGGCAATCGAAGTCTAACTTGCTCTTTGCATATCACATTCAGCATTTCATCTTATGTGGTTTCTGACCTATTCAACTGTACCTGAAATATGACGTTCAGTCATTCAGAATATTGCGCTCAAGATTCTATACCGTGAGTACGTTTTTGCTTGCAGTACTTGCTGAACACGGGAACACTAATAATCTGTTACCTGAACCTTTGCAGGTTTGATGGACTTGTTATTTGGTTGGAGGCAGCACGTAGAAGTTGCTTGTTATCGTTTTCAGAGATTTTCTTTCGTATTCCACGTTCCTTCTTAGATAGATAACTACATGGATTTCTCTGTGGGTTCCAGGTCACTTTCCTTGATCTGTGCATTCTCTTAGCAATATTGCGTACACAAATTCCTGAGTCTTTATATGCAATGACCTTTTCCTTGACTCAACTCACGTAACGGTCTCTCGTACTGTATTCTTTTGTTCTTGTGAATAAAAAGACAAAACTTACAATTTGATTCCACGAACTGGGTGCACTTCGCTTACAAGGCACTCGTGATATGACCTTTGTTCAATGACATTCCACGAAGACTGTCTCAAAACAACGGCTATATGTGTGACTCGTTCCGCCTATTAACTGGGCTATATCATGGGATTTTTCGAGTGATCATGGAACGGGCCAAAAGCATTTTGCACCCTTCAGACACATTATTCGGGATAAAATCGGTCTTCCTAAGCCAAAATTCAAATCCGCATACGAGCCCAATATAGTAATGGGACAAAGCATATACGAACCGAACTTCATGATCCCAAGTACATGCGCTCGCGAGAAATCGTAGAAAAATGGGGGTGCGCTGAAACCGCTTCATGCTTTACGTACGAGATTCATTTCAACATACTCGACCCACTGATTGATCGGGGAGTACAAAACTAATTGCAAATTTTTCCGATTTTCATTAATAACTCACCTCTTGGTTTTTAATAGGTCTTTGCGAATTAATTGCTGACTATTCACGAGTAAATTCTTAGTTCACTGAATAATCCCATTTCATTACATAAAGAAAATACGAATAGCGAACAAGCCCGTTTTCGCTGACATTCATTTCATTCGAGGACCATTGCTTCAATTCCAAGCACCCCGTAGATTTAGGGTTTGTTTCGATAGTTTCTTGTGGCATAATGAAGGACAATACACTCCGGGAACAAGCAGTTTCTTGTAAAAAAATGTAGCTTCAAGACAAATGGAGCAATTTCCTAATTTCCCTCAAATACCTAAAATTTTAAGAAGCACAGGTATCGAGCATAGACCCGTCGATCTTTTTTGCAAGCTTAGCTTGCTCTTGAGGTGTCAACAAGCTAACATTTGGATGATGCAAAATCCACTCGCATTTTTCGCATCCACATGTGTGATGTTCGAAAGTGACTCGTTTTGTTTTGCCTTATTGCATTCATGAGTACCACAACAAGCCCGCACCGCGAACCGGAATCAAGCCAGCGACGGAAGTGGATGTCCAATATTATATCACTACTGACGTTTATTTCAATATTTATATCCCGCGACGAACTTGAACGTGCAATTCAGAAGACAAACACTTCGAGATTTGTTCCAGTCATGTACTTACATTGGTTACGCAAGTATAGGATCGGGGGCTAAAAGTTATACGTTATCGATCGGTCAGGAGTGTTTGACCTTCACCGTGGCTTCAACCAGACCCTCCACCCCCCCCCCCCCCTCCCGCAATCACAGAGCGAGAGAGAGAGCTTCAGCGGATATAAAACTTGACTCAGTTACTTAACCCGTTTCACATTCCTTATTTCATTAACCTGACGTTTTGCGTATGCGAGCGATGAAAGTATCTGGGGTGATATTCTTTCGTAGTGATTGTTTTATGACATTTACTTGTCAAAAAGTTTAACAACAAACGTCACCTAGACTACAAAACAAGTCGAAAGATAAATCACTTGTATGAGTGTGAGTAGTAGTTTTCAATGGTTTGAATGTTCATAATGCATGATGAATCGTGTTAGGTATAAGTTAATTGGATGAGTTCATCGGAATCTGCATCTCATTATCGTGGGCTTTTGCCAGTTTGGACAGACCAGTCGAAGGATAGTTCCTAACCTGCTATATTTTTAGCTGCCTCAGGTGATACTTGCAAACATACAACTCTTAGTATTGAATGTTTGTGCGATTTCGTTACAAATGTGGGGGAAATATAATTGGCATAATTCTGACACGATAGAAGTTTGAAAATTAACGGCAGTGTTTCAAAAGCCAGCAAGAAAATGTTAATTCTGCATTCACATGCTTTCATCTTTGGAAATACGCACACGTGTACCCTTGACTGTGTTGACGAAAATTCTACGGTGAAAAACAGACCGAAAGATGAACTTTCGATGTTACGATAAGATGTTGGATTTTGTTCATAAGCAAGATGTATGAGATTACGGAAAGTCCACAGGAGCAGAAACCGGATTATCATAGTAACGATGGATGTAGTCATGGCAATTTTCATCTCATGAAAAGTTTTACGAAGTCAAAAATCAGACTTTTCTTCACATGAGATATGCCGCAGACTGTTTTCTGAACTTGTAGATTGAAATACCATTTTAGTTTGTTTCCGAGTTGGAAAAGGTGTCATGCAGCATTAATGAAATAGGGGGGGGGGGGGGGGGTCTGAGCCGGTGTACCGGGCGGTAGAAGAAGTGGGCCAAATGTTGACTACGAGGAACCGGAGTCGAAGCATCCCTTTATATATATATATATATATATATATATATATATATATATATTAGTCCATTCATTCTTCGAGCTGGTCTAGGAGACCAGCAGTAGTATTCACACTCCAGAACGAAGACTAATTGGAATCAACGTAGTTCATACTCCGGCCCAAACTAAGCCTACTGAAGTGTGAGGACCATCAGTCGAAATGTCACATAAGCTAAATTGTACTCAGCGCAGTTGCACTGTACATGCAATCACGGATGTAATGAAACATAAAGTACTTTCGTTAACAATTACCGCAGTTACCCACCATATCATATGAACGTCTTCTGCGGTATTGCCCTATGTGCATGTATTTATGCATGTATATGTGTATGTATGTATGTGTGTGTATGTGTGTAATAAACAGTGGAACACATGGGCATAATGGCCTATCAAACTTGACTAGAGAAAAAAAACCACACGACTGAATGCTGTTGCCACAATCGGAGTCATAAGAGAGGGTGAGTGTCAGGAGTGTTGTTCCTCTAGTTGTCATTTAGTGAACGCAAAGTTCGTCCATTCAAATCCATTAACTGGTGAGTAAATTTTCAAACGAGGTACAGAACGTATCAGATGGTTGCAGCTCTAATGTTAGTTGTGTGATGACATTTCTACTATTTCAAAGAAACCCAGGACAACACGGATTAACCTGTTCTGTGGAATGTGTTCGTCCATTCTAGTCCACAGTGGTCGGTTGTATTAATGCTTCCCGCTGCGAGAGAAGGTGTAGATGCAGTGAGAAGTAGATTCGACCGAGTGGCGATCTTTAAATTCGGTTGTGAGGGTGGGGGGTAGGCTCCATGTGAATGACGGAATACGTAGTTCAGCGGCACGGCATGTTCTGTGTAATGCATTTTTGATGCGTTATGTCATAACCCATGTTATTGACTCTCCTATGTGTGGGAGAGGTAGGCAGATGTCGTTACTGAGCATCTGAGAGACAGGTGACTGGGTCTGTTTTAACGCCTGATTGTGAAAACGAGTAAATGAGTCAGGATACCTTTTACGACGTAGAGTGACATATACAATTACCTCCTCAATTGGTAGAGTATCTTCCGTTCAAATTTTTCTTGTACTGAAGAACAGGGTTCAAACCATCACGTATGCCGAACTCGGCCATCGCTCGGCACTTGATCGAAAGTGGTCATAAGATAAACTCTTCTTGTCAATTAAAGATTTGGGTAAACAATCACAGCGTTATCAGGGGTGGGAGATAAGAGGCAATTTTTCCAAATTGGTTTCACGGCCGAATGTAGACGAAATGGTAACTGCGACTTCCATCGGTCATTTTCAAGAGTGGAGTGACTCGTCTCATCGTGGTTAGTGAGCGCCTTTGCAAAGTGTTTTGGGCCTGCAGGAGTCGATCTAAGATAGGAAATTTTACGGTTGTCCTTGTGGACAAGATATTCTTTTCGATAAAGAGGGTGGATGGAATGCCTCATTCACACCCACTGCGCTGTTGTTTCACATTAAATGTGCGAAAATCTGGTTTTGGTGACCTCGAAGTTTCCGCGGGCAGAGCAAAACTCGTTAACATACATATCTGTTGGTCATAAATAAATGGTAAAACCGAACCACGTCAAAACTCCCCGCGTGATTAAGCTTTTCGCGTGTGTAGCATTGCCAAAACGGGGCAAAATACGTATAACGACTAGCTTGACAGTCCTTAGTTTTTTTAATTTATGAGGTTTTTACACGTTCGTTAAAGTTCCACATACTTTATCATGCGAAATGTGTTCCTTTTCCGTACACAGAGAATTCGATCGTTTCTAGCTGTACAGTTGAAGAAAATTGAGTTGGACTGTCGGTAAGTCTGTAAAAATTGTTCTCCGTTGTGGTGAGTAGGAAGTTTCAGAAATTTAAACGAAATGGAAATCACATACAGTACACAGTGGAACTTAATTCTAAAATTCCTAAAACCGGTTTCGGAATCTACATCGATGCAAATTTGAGGTGTACATTTCACACTTTATTGTGGGGTGGGGTGTTATTACAGCAATATATATATATATATATATATATATATATATATATATATATATATATATATATATATATATATATATATATATATATAGTTCCTTAGTTAACCAACGGATTAGTTTCACAACGTCCAACAACTATGGATGTCAGGTACAAGCTTTTGAATGAGGAAAATTTACTGACTTCTACGAGTTTTCAGCCGTGACCATAAAGTTTATTACCAGTGACGTTGAATATGTGGTGATAGCCGATTGCATTACCAACTAGCGGTGGTCAAACGGTTGTCTTCGTGGACAGTTTACTTTCACGACCCGGGTTCGAATCCCACCACTGCCGGTCACTTCCCCATTTGGGAGCCTTTCATTAACCATGACCCACTCTCTGAAATGTTTGTCTTCATCGTATAAAGAATAAAAGAAGTAAAAAAATTATTATCTTGCCCGTTTTCGTCTCACGTCAGTGTATGAAAATGCCATCTTGTCGTTTCACGAGTCTTTTTCTTTCACACGTAGCGCGCTTCACTGTGGACTGGACATCCTAGTGATTCATTTTCGAATTGATGGACTCATTAGCTAATGATTGTTCGCGCATTCTCTTCTTGCTTTGGTTTCTATTCATCTAGCTTGTTGTTGCCCCGAACTGCTTTGTGTTTGCTATCTCATTGTTATTGTTTTCAGATCAACATTCCCGCTAGTTACTTGCTTTGGTCAAGAGTCACTTAATACTAATAACGAAAACAAGGATAAGTGTGATGAAAACATTCGGGAACATGCTTATCATCAACGAACAATCGAGCGTCCAGGGATGAAAGTTCGCTGACCAGTGGTAAAAAGTAGAATCACGGCTGTCAATTAAGTCCATTCTGCATCAGTAACAAACCTTGGAGATATTTATTCAGTCATTGAAAGCAGCAGGTATACATATATATATATATATATATATATATATATATATATATATATATATATATATACTTTGTCAACCTCACCCTTATTGAACTTCATCAGCCATTATAAAACTTGTGGTCTTTTTTCATTTGCTCTTTCCTTTTGTTTGAAATCAAATGATAAATAGGTCATACTGCTAGCATATGGTATCCCTTTTGCTTGAGAAGAGTTTGTTAGGACAGAAAGTAACAATTAAGTGAACCGGCCTAAAATATATATCGATTGTATAAATCTTCTTCACACACGTTTCACATTTTGAGAGGTCCAATTTTCCAAGGAAGTCATTTTCCTAGTCAAGTTCTGCATTTTCACGAATCATGCTAAACTTCTGATGAAACACTTTAGAATAGTTGTTATTTGGACAAAGGATGTATCTTACAAAACGCGTTACTCAGTCGGTCGGAACTGAGCGACTTCGGACGCCTTTTACACAATTGACTTCACTGTTTGTAGATATCACCATCATCCTCTACATTCCCCGTTTATCTTTCGTCGTGGTCATTCATCATATTATTTTTCCGAGCATTACTTTTCAGCACAACGAATGAAGCTTCCAGGAACTCTTTTTTTAAACGTCCGTCCTATAGAATCCATAGTTATCTTATCGATAAAAAAAGAAATTTCAGTGATGAATTGCGCAAAAAACAAAAAGACAATTTATTTGTCTCTGGTTCATATTTTATACTGAAAGCAACATGTCTCTGGGAAAAGATCCCCTAACCCACACATCACTCAACGATCTCAGTTCGACAACCAACTAGTGGTCAAATAACGTCTCGGAGAAAAAAAAAGCCTGCCGTTTATCTGGTAAAATGAGATCCAGAGGTTTAGGTAACCAAAAAGTGTTTTATTGGATTGCTAGTATAGTAGTCCCCCCACCCTCTCGCCCCATGAGAGCAGCCTATCGGGAAGCAACTTTTTTGTTGTCCAAGGAAAATTCCTCTGCAGAAAACCTCCCATCATGCAGCAAGTCCGGCAGAACCGAACAAGAAACACTGAGGGATTTTACTCCCAAACAAGAACCATTATCGGGTCAAATACATCTGAGAATTTTTTCCCGAACTTCACTGTGCACGCGTTTTTGTCCAGGTATGTGACAGTTTCTTGCTCGTTGCCACATTGGACCTATTTGGATCTCACTTGGTTCTCCACTCACGGTCTGGTTGCCGGCTATCCCTAATAGGACAGTGGTCTATGTGATGTTCCCATTTTTACTGCACTCGTGCGTAGTCATGTAGCAAAATAAGTTAAAATCACCAGGTCACCGGGTTTGATATGTTCTAATCATGTTCGCCGAGTCTTATTTGGGTCAGTCAGCAATAATGTCCAAGACTTTAGTTGACTGAGGGTGGGATGGTTTTCGTCTCACGCTAAGATGTCAACATAGTTCACCAGCCACCGACAAGGTGAACAGTGATCCTGATGCTGGTAGGCCGTTTTTGTATCAAACTTTAATGTACTTTTAGATGACGCTTCGCAACATCACACGTTTCGCTCACGCTTAGGGTTATCGAGTTGACACAAGTCCTTCTGGTTAAATGTACTTGCAGGATGATTGGAAAATGCCAAATGCATGGTTTTAACAAATCCCGTGTTAAAAATGATACTGCCCAAGTCAGTACTACCTTTTGGTCATCTCATTCCCTAAATGTAATACCTCTCAGCAAGAAACATTTTGAGCGATCACGGCCAGTGTTTCTTGGTGGAAGATTATTGTAAATGTAGGAGGGGCGGAATATGAAACGCCTTTGAGTGACTCAAAAGAATGCACTTTTGAAAACTAGAAATGCGGAGGATGCATTTCAGGCGATGCTTAGTGCGGTGATGAGGAAAGATACCTCGGGACTGATTTGAACAATAAGGGAAGAAACTCCCAATGAATTATGTATATGTTTGTTGTACTGGAGCCGAAATCAGTTCGGAGTTTATGGAAAAAATGATGCTTCTTATAATGTTATACGAAATTGTTCGGTAACTCAGCCCTGTCTAAAATGTTGATAGTCAGCCGAAGCTTCGGATACCGCGCTTAGACCTTCTCAAGACCAGTTTGCAATCGATTTTATTTGTACGGTTTTCTTTGCTCTTATCCGTTTTCATTCAGCTCACGGACTGGATACTTCCAGGGTTCCTCGTAAGCATAGAAATCACCGAAACTCTCAACAGGATCAACATAGTAACCAACCGGTCAGTTCGGATAACACTTTAAGCTTGCTACTGAACACGTCAAAATGCACACAAATGCTCTAGTAAATGAAGGAAAGTTACAAATTGCCCTGCTCGAATAGCATTGGCCTCAGGCATGTTACTCGAGTTTCGAACCGTCATTAGTTGACTATCGAACCCTCGGTGCGGGTAATCATCTACCCGTTGAGAAACATCATAACAAATTCTCACTTTCGAAATGAATGGTATAGATTTTTTTATCTGAATGATAGGACTAAATTTCCCCGGGAGAACACGACCGGTTTCGCGGTTGTTGCCTGATGAGCGGCAAGAATCGCGAAACCGGTCTTATGCTTCCGGGGAAATTTTGACCTGTCATCCAGATACAACATTATGTTACTCACTTCGAAAACCCATACTTGAAATCATGTGTTCTCGTTCTGAATGTTAGCCTGTGTTAACCGACGAAGTAACTATGGAAGAATCACCATGTGATTCTAAAAATGGACTCTTCGTCCATGTGCGCTTCATATGATTCGAATGAGATTAAAGCTGTGAATTTCTCACTTTCAACCAACAGAATTGCTCATATCAGGCGGAACTACGTATTCTTACCATAATTTTCACCGAGATTGATTCTAAACCGACACACCACACCATAATATATCCCATTCATAACGCGCATACACCCACCCACCCACCCACACACACACACACACACACACACACACACACTAAAACCAACTACGCAAATAAAACGCAACCATACTATCCGAACCACGCGCCTAGGCTACTGGTTTATATACCGTGGTTCGTTCATTTCAAAACTGACTACTGTTTCTGCGCTGTCGGTGAACAGGTGTGCGAACAAATTTTTGTTTCTATGTATATTGGTAATATTTGTGTATTTGTGTGCGTCCGTGCGTCCGTGCGTGCGTTTGAGTGGATCAATGACGATCCCTCGACGGAAACGATGCTCGTATCACCAGCCTGCACACGTGGGGAAGGTGAACCTTTTCTCTCTTAAGACCCCACCCCCACTCACACCTGTCTCACCTCCCCTACTCTTCCCACATCCCAGTTTGAGAAAATGTAGAAAAAGTCCGATCGAACTCTCTGAGCGCAAACAACACGCACGATAGACCATAGCGATGCACGCTTCAAGTGTGACAGACAAAAATGATGTGGACTGGGTATTGTGTGTGCCAATGCACTTGCGAATGTGTGCGGTTGTGTGTTTCTATCTGCCTGTCAATCCGTCTATCTGCGGGCACAGGAAAATGGCAAACGAACACAGGGAAAGAATTTCACAGATGGACAAATGAGATCGACGAAAGTGGTCCAGACATACAGCCAATCACATACGGGTACCGGGGCAAATGGACGTCAGCTTTGGATTGATCCACAGCAATCTGGTCTAATCCCGGCGATTGCTACAAATTGTATATGGAGACAGACCGTGTGACTGTGAAACATTCTATCTCTGTTAACTGTCCTTTTACGGTGACCGATCGTGTTCTCTAAAGAAGACAAATGTTATTCTGTCTGGACATGTCACACGCTTGGTAAACAAACAGAATGCAAACATCATGAGGAATTTCAACTAATCCCACAGACTCAGTGAAGTTTGGAAAATGCCCTCAGTCTCTTTCGCAACGGATACTGCTGCAGGCTCACAAAGTGGTCACAAAATGAATCCTAGTGGCGATAAACCTGCACGTGGACAATTGGGTGGAAATGACAATACAGATATGGGACCGTTGAATACTGATCGTCCGAATGAGTCAGCTCAACTTCGCGTTCCTACAGCAATGCCTTCATTGGCCCGAGGATTCTCGCTCGTACCGGAACGGCTCGGGAAGCGTGGTTCTTACAAAAAACAAGGTAACAAAGGTATGTTTGGTTGTGAGGCTGCCATGCAATTGTTGGCCTATCTGGCTGCACTTTTGACATTGCCGTTCTCCTTGTTCATGTGTCTCAAAGTTATTGCTCAATACGAAAGAGCCGTCGTGTTTCGTTTGGGTAGATTAGTGTCAGAAATACCCAAAGGTCCCGGTTTGGTGTTTATTCTGCCATGCTTAGACAATGTGAAAACGATCGACTTGCGTACTTTCACTTTCAATGTGCCCACTCAAGAAGTTCTAACAAAGGATTCTGTGACAGTAGCAGTTGATGCTGTTGTGTATTATCGGATATTCGATCCTGTTATGTCCGTAGTAAATGTGGAGGATGCGAATCGTTCGACGCGGCTACTTGCTCAGACCACTCTACGAAATGTTCTCGGTACGGTGGATTTATATCAACTCTTAACCGCGCGGGAGCAAATTGCGCATTTAATGCAAGATTGTCTGGACACGGCTACCGAGACCTGGGGCGTGAAAGTGGAACGCGTGGATATCAAGGACGTGCGTCTCCCTATTCAATTACAGCGAGCTATGGCAGCCGAGGCTGAGGCTGCTCGTGAGGCGAAAGCTAAGGTGATCGCAGCTGAAGGTGAGCAACGGGCGTCGGTTGCGCTCAAAGCAGCCGCACTGGAAATTGGCGAGTGTCCGATCGCTTTGCAACTGCGCTATTTGCAAACGCTTAGCAGTATTTCGGACGAGAAGAATTCTACCATCATATTCCCTCTACCAATTGACCTGCTGAGTTTGTTTCATCAGAATTTGGGCGGAAACGGTGGCAGTACTTCGTCTCGGTTAGAAAGTACACAAAGCACATCTACACCGGATAACGTGAAGCAGACTGGAACAACCGGACAACCAACTGGGCAACCTCCACCACCTCCACCTCCACGTGAAAGTCAACATCTACCACTGGCCACACGGCAGTATGTTTCACAAAAAGCAGAATCTGCAGAAGAGGACTTGATTTAGCGCCCACGGACGATCAAATCTCGAATATTCACCGCTCAATGTGTGAGATAGGCTTAACGATGTGTGTGTTCTAAATCACTATGGCTCATTCCACTTTGCCTGATAGTATGATCGAACAAGTCGATTCCTGCTGGTTTGAAAATCCAAGCCACCAAGGTTAGAGGAGTTCATTCGTCATCACTTTTAGATTATTGAACCAACGGAGCATTGTTTTTTGTTCTTTTGTTAGTTTTCATGACTATCTACTGTGCGAACAAGTCACGGAAACCAGTTTAATCTGACCATATCGGTCGAATTATTTCCGTTCTAAATGGACAAAATTATACACCTAAAAAAACAAGCAAACACCCACACATGCACATGAAAGCACACAATTTACTCCAATCCTGTTCCATTTATCACAGTTCTGAGTGTTGGCAGTTGTTACTGTCTTTTTTGTCTATCGTGCGCCGTTTCTTAAATTGTTTATTTCCTGTGCAATAAATGCACCCACTCAGTAACTCACCTCGGTAACTCTGTCCTCGATCGATGGAAATAACTACGATGAAACGGTCTGTCTTCCTCTTATGTCTTTACGTCACCACTGACCACGGACCATATGTTCACCTGCATTTGTATTTGTGTATGTCTTTCTGTAGGCATGTATGTACGTATGTATGTAAGTATGTATGTATGTGTGTGTGTGTGTATGACATTGACACAATGATAAAACGTTGGCTTTCACAGACCGTCAGTCCAACGTCAGCGTTACTCCGCTTTGGTCAGCGTCAGCGAATGAAAGAATTTTTCCGGGCAAATTACTGTATCCCCGTTCGCATACACAAGCCACAATCAGACTGTAAAGCTATATTCTCCATGTTCCTCATTACTCGCTCCCTTTGCTCTCCTTCAATTCTCCCTTCTTTCCACTTTTTCAAATTGATATATTTGCAACGATAATGTGTGATATGCTATTGTTAAGTGCTTTCTCGGCAAACAAGAACATTGATGCTGTGAACAAAAATTGTCAAAAATAGACGATTGCAAACATCACCTTCTGATATCCATAAATTTATATAGGATCTGCTTGTGAAGTGTTTAATTTGAACAGGTAACTGTCGACTCTCAGTGATTCTAGAATGCACCATAACTAATCGATCATTGATGCGTTACAGTTGCAACGTTGGTGAAGTGAAGGTAATCGCCTGAATCTTTTACTGGATAGCGATATTTGGACGAATATTTTTGGAGGCACGCTTTAGTAGAACCAACAACACACGAAAGGCCGTGGGTACAGGATTGTGGAGGGGTTTATTTCCATCCGATAACAGCTCAAGTCATTTTGAAGTGACTAAGGATTTTCCGTAAAAGGACTGAATATTGGGCTAACTGAAAGTCATGGCGAACGAAGTTAGTCACCATTTTTACTTGAGATTCAAATTGGGGTACAATATAAATGTAACTCAGTTGCTAGAAAAAGTCGGACTGAATAAAATTATTGAACAAGATCGACAAGTAGTTTATTAGAGACAAGTTTTCCGGGTTGATACATTGAAATAGAGGCACAGATTTTAAAATTCACCTAATTCCAAGAATAAGAATGATCACGGCGATAGACAGTACAGGGAGGAACCGATTGGATCACGAAGTCCGGTATTTTTTCACAAGTCACTAGAATCAGAAATAACTTATAGTAGAACGGAAAGCCGCAACTTTGTGCCTTGCATATCTCTGTAATCTGCAGATTTTTCTCTTCTCATCACTATAATTATTGTGTAAACTCGCGTGAACTCAAAGCTTTATTGCATACACCTTGTTGTGTATCATCCTATAGCAGATTGCATACTAGGAGTGATTATGGATAGCTCATCACGTATGGTATCCTTCCAAGGTTGTTCCTATCTTTCAGAGAGGAATCCAAAAGTCAGTGTACACGGTTATTCAATATTCAATACTGAACGGGATACTCAAAAAGTACATCGAAGAAACAATTTCGAAAACAGTGTAAGAAGTCTGTAAACTATTTTTAGTTTGCAGGTCTACTGGGATTCTACCCGAAACCAAACACATAAAAACGTTGCGGTTATTCATATAGAACTGTTTACCACTGAGCACGGTCGAATGATTCAGAGCGCTTGCTTACCTTCTCTGAGGTCCGAGGTTCAAATCCCCACCATCACCGGTTACTTTGGTGGTAGACAGTAATCAGCTATCGTCCGGCTCGTTACCCTACCTGGCCTATTTGGACCTTATGTGGTTCTCCCCTCGAGGTTTCGTTGCCAGTTATCCCTAATAATGCCGTGGGCCTTTGTGGCTATGCGGTGTACGCTCCTTCCACTGTACTCGTGCGCAAACATGCAATAAGGAGAGACTCATTAATACATAGATATACTGAAATATGGCTGCTAATCGAATTCTAGCACATAGTTAATACATTTTCTGCCACAGGATTTACATTATTGACGTTAAACCGTAACTGTTTTGGCGATAAGTCGACGTTTCATTCTCGAGTACTTTTAAAAGTGGGAACGAAGTTCTCTTGATACCGTAGCGCTTTTTTGGAAACGATCCAACAGTTAAAAGTCATTGATCCTGGCCGGATTCGAACCGACACATGAACGCCATCCACGCTGTATTGAAGCATACGCTCTACCAGTTGAGCTATGAAACCATATCGAAGAGTTTTCAACATTCTGATAATTTCAGGATTTGTCAAATCTATCAAGCCATGCTTCGTTCTAATATTTATTTTGCAAATTTCTTCAGTTCTGGGGAAGGTAGAACGTATTTATTCTCCTCAACCAACGTGGCTTGTTCAGACTGAAGAAGTTGAACGTGATACAGACAAATGTCAAGTTTTGTGAATTCAGACGATCATCATGCTCACCAGTGGCTGGCGACTTGACAACTGGAATTGTCAGACAGGTTGTCACTGTTAGAGACAACATTTACGCTTATCTGTCTGAAGAATTAAATCGATGATTCCTGTGAGATTCACAGTCAAGGCTACAGATGTTTGCACAATTGTGCGCGAATTTCTACTTCTTCAATTACTGTTTTTTGCTTGCTAAATTCTGGTTCGCTACAACAGATTCTTCAGCGAGAGGTTTATCACCCGGAGACATAGAAAGGGATCTGTGTTATCAGTTTTTGCATAACTTAAAGAAAATTACACTACTTTCAGTTTACATGAACTGCTCGGTACTTGTTTTCCTCTTTTTACTGTGACATGTACAAGACTGTCAAGATTACCTTCCCGAAAGCAAAGGGGAATTTTATTGGTAGACTTTTGGCACAGCTGGGGAAAACATTGGAAGCTTGGCTTATTATGATTAATCGATTGATGAAATCGATCGATTGTGAAATTAGGATACAAATTTCGCAAAATAAATTTACCAAATGCATCTCATACTTGAATGCAAACAATCGAGAGATGAACAGGTAGTATTTTACCAATTTACGATCTGATGGATCTATACAGTCCGCGTTTTAATCAAAAATAGGCACAAATGTGTTAGATTTTGCACAGAGAGCCCAAATTCCATATAAGAGCTTACTGTTAAGGGAAGGTTAATAGCACGAGAGATATTCACTAACAGTAGTGATCAAAACACCGATCAGGTAACCCCTGGTAGGTTGTGAAGTAAAAAGGTTCTGTTTGAACTCCCTCGTTTGAAGATATACGCGATCATTGTATTGTTGGTAGCATAAAGCCAACAAATTAAGACTCATTGAGTGTTATCGCTGTCGGCAGAAGCCTTTATCTATAATCCCTCGGACTACAGATTCACCCCCCGCTCACAAATGCAGTTATCCTACTGTGAACAGGCTACAGTGAATACTCACATAACTTCTCGAGCCCTCTAACTGGCTGCGCTACATTTCTGTGTTGGCCACCATCTCATCGAACGAAAGGATTTTATTCGCTATGGTCATTATAAGCCACTAGACGCGGTCAGAAATACTTCTACTCAAACACAATATTGGGTCTTCCGCTCACTCTGATTTAACCGATCATTTATGTCAAGGAATTCCATTTTGATCCAAAAAATGCATCCGCGCTGGCTGGCACGCTGCTCTCAACTGCACCCGTTTAGCGAAGATGTCCGTCCCGTCTCTGTTCAGTACCAGCATATGTTCTCTTTTCGTGAAAATGTCGGATCTAACCCTCGTTCTTCGTTCTCGCATTCGTATTCATACCGGTATGGTTTGCGTACAAGATTCGTGGCTAAACTCACGTATTGCTGATTCACTTGTGTCAATAAATAGCTCCAAACTGTTCCGGCAGGACAGGACTTCCATCAGCAAGAAGACTGGAGGCGAGTCACGTATGTCAACTCCATCTGGTATTTCAAGTTAGAAGTCGTTTATTCATACTCAGTGAATGATATTGATTGTTTAGTTATGCAGTGCCATCCTAAATGTTCTCATCATAGAAGCACCATCATAAAAAACCTATGCATGGCTCCTTTTTCTACGCAGAACCTTTTTACCTTTTTTACATTTTCTCGTTTCCTTGTTAAAAGACAGTTCGCGTATCATAGTAGACGATCTTAATCATGTTTCCATCCAACCCCTCACTGCGTTTGACTTAACTGATCTTTGTGTTCCTCTCACCAGAGACAACCCTATTTTAGACATGATTATCACCAATCATCTTGAATTATTCTCCGTAAAGTTGTGTGCACCTGTCTCAACCAGTGACCATTGTCTGCTTCTGTTGAGGCTTAAGGTATACTCCCGGTCTGCTTTCCGTTCTTTCAGGCAAAGCAGCCAAACAAAAATCCGTCTCCGGAATTTTTCATATGAAAACATTATTCTTCCACAGAAATCCCTTTTCCACGCACATTCCTGGTTTTCTTTCGAGTCATCGTTAAGCAGCAGTGTCAAAATTTTCGTTGAGACGATCAAATTAATTTTTGACATGTGCTGCCCCTTGGAAACCCCCTTCCTCTGTACTAGCCGTGTCACTTCTGCGACTTAGAAATCCTCAAGAAGGCAGAAGGACTAGTTCTACAAAGCCCGGGATAATCCTAAAATGAGATATGTTTCTATTCTGATGAAGAAAAAAAAACTAGACGCTCTGACTAGTTGTATGCTAGTCCATTCCCATGTAACCTTAACAGTAACCGACTATGGTAAGGCATTCGGCTGTTGTGTGGAAAGAAAAGGAAACAAGTGAAATTTGCTGCGGACGCTGACAGTATCAACAATGCATCCATCCACCCATCAAATAGCTCTTCAACTTCATTCATTCCAGAAGGGGGCGCGCACATAACCCCGTTCTCTATGGAAGAAGTATTTAGGCTTCTTTGTACTTCCAAAATAACCTCAAGTATTGGCCCTGATGGCTTGTCGTCATTACTTCTGAGACATGGTGCTGTTGCCCTGACCGATATCATTACTCCTCTCTTAAACGAATCTTTCTGTTCGTATTCTATTCCCGACTGCTAGAGACCAGTCATCACTGTTCCTATGCCCAAACCTTGTAACTCAGGTGTCACAGCTAAACTCTTTCATCCCATTGCTCTATCTTCATCTGGTCTTAAACTTACAGAGCGTGCTATCCTTAAACGTCTGAATTTTTTTCTAAACTCTCCCGACGACCCCTTACAGTTCGCCTGTAAATGGAACAGGTACACTGTGGACCCTATCGCTTTCTTAGTCCATCATGGATCTGCGAGGTCTGTGAGATGTGCTTTTCTAGACTACTTATCCGCTTTTGATTCTATTCCACGGTCTCTCCTTCCCAGTAAACTGGAGGCTTTTGGCTATCCCACACCTTTACTAGCATGATTGTCTGATTGTTTTACCAACGGAACTCAGTGCACACAAAAAGGTTTTAAAATATCCAAACCCTTCGTGAACAATTCAGGAGTGCTTCAGGGGGCTATCCTTTCCCCTCATTTGTTATCCACCTACATTAGTGACCTTTCATCCAGTTCTCCTGCACATCAATTTAAATATGCCGATGACGTGGCTCTTTGTGAAGCTGTTTCTGTAATCCAGGACTTTAACGATTTTTCTAGCGATCTTTCCCATATTTATGATTTCTCTATTCGATGTGGCTTAACTTTAAGTTTGTCTGAATATATTTTGAATGCATTTTCACCCTTTCTCGATCGGCTTATCCTCGTGATCCATCTGTCGCTTCCACAGAACCACTAGCTAGAGCGAGTTTTGTCAAATACTTAGGAGTCACTATCGATACAACTTTGAAGTGATCATTTCACATTTCAAACTGTTTGAAGAAATCAAGCCGGCTATCCTACCAAATCCGAAAGCTAAAGGCATTTTGACGCTAAACAGAGAGTCATTTCCATTTTTGTTTATCCGTGTGTTTTTTCCTATTCTACTTTACTGTTCCCCTGTTATTTTTGCTGACCAATTGAAGGGAGATCTTGAAATTCTTCGTCAAGGTCTATATATTATCCATTGGGTATTTTTCATGCTCCTAAGTGAACTGTCTGCTAAGATGTGTGAACTATATCTGGCCACATGTGAAAAATTCACTCACAAACTCCTTGCAGACAACACTCACTCTTTACACTGTGATCTATCCAAATGTAACTCTCTGGTTTCTGCGCGTTACTCCTTCCGATCCATACCCTCTCGTATTAACGTCTACAAAAACTTTGCTGTTCCTTATCCGACCCGAATCATCACAAACCGAAGAAGAGTATCAGTGGAATTTCTTGGTAATTTTGATACGTAATCGTTTTCCATCCCATTGATTCGGTTAGGTGCCAAGTGTATATCTCCTTTGAGTGAAATGCGGAGAACTGTCTACTCACAAGTCTGATCAAATACAAGCACAATACAAAAGGAGATAACGAACGATTTTGTTCTATTCTGCTGCGTTAGACATAACAAAAACAGTCAAGTGATGCTGGGTTAATTATTGCTGAAAGCTTCTAGAGAAATCGAGATGGTAATTGATAATCAGAACTATTGAATTTCTTCCTCAAAAGTGGCAATATCTAAATCGTTCGTGATGCTGTTCAGTGACTTCTGATCGCTGAGCTTGGCGTTTAGGTCGCAAACGTTTCATCATTAGTGCGCCAACGCCAACCTGAGCCACAATCAACACGACTTTTCGAAAGGATTATTCGTGATGCTGTTTATAACTTCAGCCGAAACCGGCCATCTGCGCCGCCTAGTTATTACCCAGATTTCGGTCAGTCGTATACAGTCCTTTATTTTCAACACTTTAAATAAAGTTGTGTGCCCTATAATTGAGGTTTCGTGAATCTTGCGAATGTGTTTTTGTAAATTAGAAGGGATTTTTTGAAAATAAAATAAAATACCGAAAGGAACTGTGCCGTTTAACTTAAAAACATGAAAAAACAAATGGTTTACTTAGGTCTACTCGTTTGTCACTTTCTTTCTCTGACAAAACAACTCTCAATGTTTCAGATTTTGATGAGAAACAGGCGCGTGCGCAATTATTCACAGTTAAAAGACTTTTGATTCCAGATAATTTAGATGAAATCAAACTTCTACTGTCTACAGTCTTTACGAGACTGGAAGTATCAACCAAATTAAGATCGAATCAAAATTAAGGGGAGATTATCTGATACTCAACTAGCCTATTTCATGTGAGATCATAGTGGTTTGTCAAGGGATACCGTCAGCGGCCACTTCCTCTCCCCACAGAGTGGAAAACTGCTCACTTCTACCTACTTTCGCGACGCGATACGAAGAGTGCGTGGTCACTGGGTTTTATCGCTGTGAGACACGACTTCCCCGTTCCTTGAAAATGTGAGAAAAAAGAAGCACTTTTACCTTTGCGCATGGACCAAGTCTTTCGGAAGCTTCTTCCACATTCAAAATACGTCAGGAACATTACTGTCACTAATTTGAATGTCCAAAAATCGTCGTCGTGCAGGCCTATCATAAAAAAACTCGGGGTCTGGTTTGCACAAAAACCTGTGATTAAAGTCAGACCTAATGAATGCATGCTTTAATTCGGCAATTTATTTTCTCTGTTATGAATTAGACAGAGAAACAAATGTTTGTTCGTAATGAGTTTTACGCTTAGATTCGGGAACGTTTTAACGAACTAATCGTCGTGTAGCTCAAGTGCTCAAATCAACATTGAAATTCCTTGAAAGCGTTGCACAATTTTTCGACCGGCGGTGAGCAAAAGATCATCATCGTGGACTTTGAGCTATGACGTCCTGGGCTCAATTCCGGCCACCGCAGATCACTTTTCCATTCGGCTGTATTAGATTGGCCTCGGGGCTCTTCCACAATTATTGTACATTTTCGTATAATAAATAAAATGGACTGGAAGAATATTATTATCATATTCCTTTTAGAACCAGTCGAAGGTGCGCATTCTCGCCGCATCTCAAGTGGAACTCGAACCCCTCGTGCGTGTCGAACTTTAGGTCATGTGGGCAGACTCTTCATGACCTTGGTCAAATCTACACTACATGAAAGTGAAATCAACCCAACAGTGATTGGAAGAGACAAGTTTAGAATGTCAGACTTTAGAATCTTTTTCTGAATAAACTAAGGTCATCATTTCTTTGAACAGAAAAAACAACAATAGCATATTTCAGATAATGCACACCAACTGGAAAGAACTTTTCTCATTATTGTTATTTCAAATTTGTGCGTGAGTGTATAGGTAGAAACACAATCCACAGGAGATTGCTGTACTGTTGGGAATCATCGGTAACCATGTGCCTCAGACTTGAACCGGCGCGACATGAAAGTCAGACTTGGTAACAGGTACTGTGATAATGGGACCGTCACCCGCCAGATCCCAACGGCGATAGAGTGGCTCAAACCACATACTTTGGATTCGATAATCTGTAACTTATAACATTCCAAACCAGTTTGGTAAATTTCACAATGGTTTGCGTCTTCCGATTTCGAAAGTCCAAAGCAAATAATCAATAATTTTTTATCGGCTGTTTAATGCGATCAAAAAATTTCTAGTTCTTATTTTCACAAACCTAAATCACATACTTTTGTTTCACGCTGAACACCTAGACTGATTAATATCATTCACCTGGTCACCATATTCACTTCATATCCACTGTTGATAAATGCAGGGTTTTTCTTCTGATATGCACTGCATCATACAAACTACTGTGAATCTACACTGATAAAAATGAAAGTCCTACAACATGACCTTGGCTTATCCATTTAGAAAGCTCAACGGTACACGAAGCGACAGAATTAAATTGATTTAAAGCTAAGTTACCATATACCTGTTCTTTACTCGCGGGGTTTTGCCTCACAATTAAATTTTATCCTATTTTGCAACAGGGAACTCAATTCGTAGAATATACATCCTGAAAATCTTAGCAGTTTACAGTTGTTTTACGTGATGAATTTTATGAAGCCCGCGTAGACATTTACCAATTTCGGTTTATCATTGTTGCTAAGACCAGACTAACTGATCGATCACTTCTGAGGACTCGGATCGATTAGACACCTAGATTCAGACCAACGTATAAGTAATCAGGTTTTGCGATCCCTTATCAATTTTAAAGTATCAGATCCTAGATCAGTTCGGAGTGTATCGGAAAAAGCCATATGATGTTTTAGAGGTGGGATTGTGAACTGGCCTTGAGAAAGGTTACCAGCGGTAACCGAAACATCGATTGACTGCTATCTTTCTGACCAAGCTGTGTTACCGAACAATAAACCCTTATCAATTAAGTTAGTTAGTTAGTTTGATTTTGCACACCTCTTTCCCGGGTATGCGTGCGTGATGAGCGGCAATAGCGACGAAACCGATTTGATGGCTCATATTGGAAAATATCCGGAAAATTGTTGCACATGAACCCTACCAACTAATGTCATATTTTGACCATATATATATCTATCTATAATAAGGAAAAATGCGGCACACCTCTTCTATTGGACGGTAGTGGCGGAAAGTTTGTTTATTATAGAATATTTCCTCATGCAGATTTGAAGGTCCACTCTTTGCCGGACTTCCCCGGTGAAAGTGTGGGGCTGAAAAAGGCGTGTACGACCTAGGAATATTATGCGCTTATTATTCCTTACAAAGCTATGACATTTGTTGTACAAGGCTTCTTCTGATTTTCAGTGCTCGGTAGAGCGTTGTGAGTAAACCATAGATCATTCGTTTCAAGTTTTTCTATATCGACCGGATTGAAGTGAGAAATCATCAGAATCATGAATTGTCCGGGTTCTTCCAGAGGTCAGATCGTAACACGTTGTACACAAAGACTTTGTCAGTCGTATGAAGCGCTTACCGAAAGGAGAGACATCATGGTGTTGTGCGTTCAAGTAAGAATCAGGACGAAAATACTCTAACAGACTAGTGGTATTTATAATGCACAGAGATTTTTCCGAGAGGTAGTCTTATGCCATCTGACGTTGAATAATGTGGTCCGATTGAGAGGATGTTGACAGAGAAACTGACCGCGGTTAGCGAATTACAAACCGAGATCTGGCCTTTGACAGTGACTGTGTAAATGAAAAATCCCGTGAAACAGTCCCGTGATCTTGAAAAGACAGACAAGTATTTTAAAGGGAACAGTGTTATAATGAAGCATTTGAACGAACAAACATAACACATCTAGATTTTCCAGAACAATGACATTTGAAATACACTTAACTAAGAAAACCAGTGCTAAGTTCAAGGATCACCAGTCACACTCGGATTGTATGAGAGAAGAAAGACAGGGATCACAGTCACTGGTCGGAATCGCATTAGCTTCCCTACCATGGTAAAGCCAGACTGGCTACGAAGTCTGTTGGCTTACACAGGCCAGACTTATAAGACAAGATAGCCAAGATCTCGGAAAAAGTAATAACTTCCAGTCTTCTGGTGCCATATCACCAGAAAAGCCTGTTTTGGTCTGTCACAGTTCTTACGGCCAAGTAAATGGCAAACAGTCGAGCTGGACAAGAGCTCTGCACCACTCAGCGCTAGTTTCTTCAGGGCATATTCTGAGATCCTAGTGGACAACACTGTCAGTTCTGTCGATGTACTTGCCCCGAAAATGAACTGATTGCATAGATTCGGTGCACAGCTCAGGAGTTCCCTCGATTTTAAACGAGTTTGCTATTTTATTCGGTGGAAGTCGGGTCACATTGAGACGGTCAAGCATCTACAATTGATTGTTGTTCAGTTCGGTTCCATCGTCATATTTGGAGGCTTCAGCAGACAGTATTCAATGGAAGTGTTTCGACTAGGGAATACTTCCGGATTATTTCACTTTAAAGTGACAAATTCTTTTCACAGGTAAAACTGTTTGGGTTATGGCTCTAATAAATCTATTTATACACGTATCAATTTAGTGATTTGTCTACATTTTGCAACCAGAATTCATCGTTTAAGCGTGGCACGTTAAGAACCTATGACTGAACGTTTAATTTTGATTTATCTTCGTAATTCGATAGCATCTATGTCGAGCGTTCATCATTTGAAGTACAAAACTCGCAGTTATCTTTTAAATTGAAGTGCTTCATCCTTGAGAAGACTATGAAAACAGGACAGAGTTTTGTTTCTCGAGTCTTTTTGCCACATATCTGTGGTTTTCCAACTCCTGAAAATGTAACAGAACAGAAGGCCTCATTTGCGTTGTAACAATTTGAACTAAAGCAACTGAGTTTGAAAATGTTTTCTTCAAAAGAATGACTTACTAATGAAGTCACAATTCGGCGCATTTTTCCACAAAAAGGTGATAATCTAATCAGCAATGTTTTGACTAAATCATTTCAGTTATCGTTTCCACTCAGAATGTCAATTTTGATTGCGATGGGCAAAATCCAAGAAGTTTGTCCTCGTTTGTCGAAAGCAATGTTCAGTAAATGAAGATCACGTCACGCTGATCTGATCCCAACTATTATTCATATCCAACATGCTTACGGAATTGTTTCGGTGTCTGTTTCGGCAAGAAAGCAAAATCACCTAGACCATTAATTATGTCTGATTTGAACTGTAGATAACGCAGCTTCCAGAAGAGTCGATAGTACTGGGCCTGTCACCTAGGCACTTCTGAGATGCGCAGACACGCGCGCAACTGCGTATGAAAGCACACACACACACTACACAAAAAAGAGCGCGCGCGCGCGCGCGCGAGAGAGAGAGAGAGAGAGAGAGAGAGAGAGAGAGAGGAAGTCGCATTGGACGCTTGAAACAGGTACCATGATTTTGTTGTTCTCGCAAAAAAATGTTAAAAGATGGCGTGGTTGCTCCAAATTGATCTTCAATACGGCTCAATTTTTCACCCTAACAACAAGACAAGCGAAAGTAACATTTGTGAAACGGGTTTTACCCTATTATTATCATCGTCATTGTTATCTCAAGGCCAGTACCAAGCGAAGTAGGCCTTTCAGTTTGTCTAAATAAGAAAGCATTTATCCAGGAGCAATATGGCGTTGCCCAATCGTCATAAAAGACTGAACTGCACCATTACATACAGCAAGTTTTCTTAGGCTTCTGATCGATGGGCTTGACTTTAAATCGCAAATGGTTCATCATCCACTCACGTGACATTATCAGTGCACAGACGACGGTATTTGTACCTGTCAGTATTCATAGGAAACGCAAGACTGCATCGCCCATGGACGTCGTACCTACCAATGAACGTATTTTTCGTAACAACTGTGGTGGCGTCATATCTTCTAGTTGGATTTCGGAGAGAAAGTACTGGATACGTTTCTCTTCTGACGCTGCCACACGCTTCATGGTGGCTTCCCGGAGTGTGTTGTACAGGTTGTGATCCCGGGTAGTTCATAACGATATCCCGGATCTGTGGGATCATACTAGGTGGGATTGCTGAGAGCAGCCTGTTATATTTGGACTTCTGACTAAATACGCGAGCCTCCTGGAAACGGGACTCAAGAATGGCGATGAAGATCTCCGGATCTTCCGGTATGAAATCCGGTATTTTAATGTGCACTGCATGACAGTCCGGCTGATACTCGGGCTTAGACTCTCTGCTCATTATGAAATAGGTGCGCTATGGAAATGAACTTGCTTGGGATTCTAAAAAGCTGTTGGCTACGCATGGTATGCAAAATCTTGGGATAAATGGGAATGAAAACTGACCGGTGCAATAATGATGATCGAAAAAAGGGGGAATGGTGGTGCCTTCAAAAATGTACGTAGTTAAAGATGTCCAATGGCGATGTATTTACGCGATAAAAAATCTAACTAATGTTAGACCGAATATATGACCGACGAAGGGAAAGAAAAACTACCGTAGACGTGACCTGGCTAGGTCATTTCGGTGGAATTAATCAAAAACGATGAATAGAACGGGTTCATCAATTGTTGGAGGGCGCGCCCCCTCAGCTTCTATGATCCCGTTCGTCGAGGAAGTCAACGAGAACAGACCGTGGAGTGCCAACCGCGTGTATTCTCACAGGGCCCGAATACAGAGATTGCACGCTGGCTTGTGCCGAGGAAGTGTGTTGAAAGTAGCACTTGCGGTTTCCGCGTGCGCGAAACGTGCAGTCAAACAAGTGGTAGGCAGGGTGTGACCGGCTGTTCACTATAAGTTAGATGAGCATATCTGAGATATGCTGCTAGCTAGGGTTGCAAAGGTAGCCCACAACACCAAGGACCGTTATCACATTGTACCGGACAAACACAGAGGAATGCGGGGTAGAATCATGGATAAGCCTGCAACGACACTAGCGATAGGTCCAGAAAGACAACAGGAAGCCGCACCCGGCTTTCGGGGTAACGCACCAATGGGGATAGGCAAGCCACTGAATTCTTCAGGAATTGTGCTCATTGAAGATGAAAATAGGAAGTGGTATAAGCAGTCGGAGAATGATTTAACCCTCGCGAATTTGAGGTCATTAGAGCTCCAGTAGGAACGGGTTGGGAGGTATCGGAGGTCTTAGGTATCCAAACGTTTTCCATGCACCCTAATGGTAAACACCGTTGCAAAAAACTTGCTAGCACCTCGGGCGCTGCGCTCAAGATCGAGGCAGGGGTATCCATCCGTTAAAACGAATGCAGTGGTGTTATACACCAGTACATGTAGCGTTAGAAACAGATGGATGGAACTCTCCAAAGTCTCTTGGGAGCACAATGCATCAATAGTCGCCGTTACTGAAAGGTGACTGTTGTGTATTGCGATTAGTTATTGTATATCTTGTTCCGATCAAACAATCATAACGTCAGAGTGAGAAGATTAAAGGCCCAGAGCATAGGCTTTATTCGTTCAACAGATCAAACATATACTCTGAAATGGAAAATGTGAAAATATAGAAATGCGGATTACGGGTGGACAGTAATAAGAAGCAGTTAGTACACCACACTCTTCCCCGCTGAGTCTTACATTTTAGATCACTGCAGTTACAAATGTTTACACTTCACGATTTCGGAGATTGTACGGCCATACTCTTTGCTGTTTATCTATGAGCGATGACTGTAGTGTGTTATTAGGAATATGTTGACCTAGTGCTTCTGCGTGAATGGGGTCATCAGTGTTTGTGTGGTGGTCTGAAATGTTATCTGTGTCTGACGCAAAAATGTGTCATCAGGATTACGCTGCTGCTGCTTTTTTGGAGCAAGGTTGTGAATAGAAATTTTCCTCACGCCCGTCTGGTAGACGCACCTGAGCACACCTTGGGTTACATGCGACGAGTTCCACTTCGTCGACAGCAGGTTCATACTTCGACGAACGGACGTGGCGCCGCATGAAGACTAGTCCGGGAACAGTAAGCCAGCTTGGTAAAGAGACTCCCTGTGTGAATTTCCTGTTGTATCGTAGTAAACGTTCGTGTGGAGTGGCGTTCGTGGAAGTGCACAACAGGGAGCGAATGGAATGGAGTGCATCTGGGAGGACGGTTTCCCACTCGGTGATAGGCTGAGACCTGGATTTAGTGGCGAGGGAGATGCAACGCCTTGTACATAGGTGGGAACAGTTCCACAGTTCTGCAAGGAACTGTTGAGCGCAGCCGAAAGAACCTTCTTGCCTTGTGAGCAGCCAGTTTGCACTGTTCAATACGCCTCAAGTATGCAGTCATTTTGACACCCAAGTCCCTTGTTGACTGTGTCGCCTCAACTGTGACTCGTCCATTTTCTCCCATTACCGTCACTTCCTCTGAAACTGCTTAGTAGGTGACTTGCTTTCGTCTAAGGGGATATCTCATTTGTTTGCTCATCTAACTGCCTGCGTTAGGTCCCTTGCTAATTCATCGCGATCCCCTAATCCTAAAAACTTCACATCGTTTGCAAAAATGGAACATACTAGTGATAAGTATTTCGCTAAATCATTCATGCAGAGAAGAAAAGGAGTGGGCCTAGAATTGACTTCTGCTGCTTTTGACCTGCAGGTTCCTATTCTAACATGAAACGTCCTGTTGGTCAGGAAGGCTGATGCCCACTTGAGTATTTGCCCTGCTATCCCAAAAGTCTTCAGTTTCTCCATCAACAGGCGATGGTTGACTGAATCAAAAGCCTTGCTAAAGTCTAGGTAACAAACTTTGACCATTTTGCCCTCATCCAGCTTAGTAGTAACTTTGTCTAAGAATACTATAAAGCTCGAGAGACAAGATTTGCCTTTCAAAAACCCGTGCTGTGCCTTACAGAGTAACTTGTGGCTCAATAAGTGTTTACTGTGTTGCCTTACCAGTCGCTCAAAACACTTGCCGAGAATGCACGTAAGGCTTGCAGGACGGAGATTCTTCCCTTCTGACCGTAACCCTCCCTTATGGATTGCCAAAACTGTCGCTAACTTCCAGTCCAAAGGTAATACCCCTTATCAGGTGTGACGCAGTATGGACGGCAGACATGTCCCCTGGTCATGGCAGCTAATATCTGTATGACGGCTGGGTGTATGCCATCAGGCTCAGCCGACTTATGTATGTTAAATCCTTCGAACAATTTTTGTCTCTCCTTCCATTACTTTCAGGTTGGAAACGGCGGGAGCGAACATTTGTGTTTCGGTCGATGTTCGTTGTCCCCCATCACGTCTATACAAACCCTCAAAACATAGGCCCAAAGCATCGGTTTTGTTTTGATCACCACATATTTCACCCCATCCCTCAAGATCAGAGGTCCCTCTTCATTCCTCAGTGAAGCCTTTGGTTGAATGTATCTACAGTAACTCCTTGTTTAACCTCCTTGGCCCGTGCTAGTTCAGAGGTTCTCTTTTCCCCTCGTTGGATTTCTACGGCTGAGTTTCTGTTCTTCTTGTACCGTAGCCGGGCTCTTTCGTTACCAGCGGCCTTGAAGATCTGCCAGCTTTTGCCCCTCTTTTTGCCAGCTCGTCGAACCGCCGGTGTCTGCCAAGCTGGTTTGCCCTTATTTTTTGTGCTCCTGAATTAAGCAAAACTCTCCTGCAGCTCTAGAAGTTTCTCTGGATCCTCTGCCACCTTTCCTCCACTCCAGCATCCTCGTCCTCTACCCCCAGACTAGTTTTGCAGCCCTAGTTCGGAGTTCCTTTATGTTAAACCTCCTAACGATTTTACGTAATTTTCCTACGGCTTCTGCATGCCTGAGACAGAGGGAAAATTTGGTGGTGACATGATCACTTTTGCCCAAAGTGGCAGCATTTCGAACGTGCCTGTTATTTTCATGCCTTGTGATCGCTAGGTCAAGGAGCGAAGGCTGTTGCCTTAATCTATATCTTGTTTCCCCTTATATGCTGAAACGGTGCCCTTTAATGCATCTAGTCGAAAAAGTCTTCCGCTGCTCTGCCCGAGATTCAGCTACTCGCTGTCCAATCCATTCATGGCAGGTTAAAGTCTCCTGTTGGAAGCCCGCTCACTGATGCCTGGAACTGCTTTATTTCGCTCAGTTTGGGTTTTCAGTCTAGTTTTTCTCCAGTTCTCATGGTTGGAGGCAATGAGACACTTCCCGTATGAGCCTCGTTTTCAACGACGAGACTGTGCCTTGACGTGGTGTGATGGCTTGCGCGCCTCTATGATCCAAAGAGCCATACAGGATGGCTTCCTTAAGCAGGAGATGCAATCATACCTGACAGGTCAATGAGTAGAGGTCAGACAAAGTCCAGTCTCCTGGACCTCCGGGTTGGGGGTTGATTTGAGCTGGCAACTCAATCGGCAAAATCAGTGGAAGAATAATTGATCCAAGCAAATGGGCTTCCACTAAGCCATCCCGCTACCTTGCGGATAGGTTCTTGTTAGAACTAAAGGCTTTGGATGAAGACCCTAATCATTCTCCTGCTTTGTGGCTGGACACCCTAGCAGTACCCGTCTAACATCTCCCATGAACTGCACGAATAGAAAGAATTCCATACTGCATCGGTCGTCGCACAGGATAATCAGGACCGCGCTGCCCATTGCATCTAGTGGGGTGGATAGTGATAAGTGTGCTACTGCTCGGAGTTCAATCTTCTGTCCCTAACCACCCCTCTTTGCCCCATCCACCCAACCATAATACTCCCTTTGATAACACGGTCGATACTCGCAACGATTCACTGTCAAATAGTATCGGGAATAATCCTCTGTCTGGTAACTCACATTTTCTCAAGCCCCGTCAGCCTCTGAATCTCGGCTTCTTCAACGTGCGTACACTCATGCAGGCCGGTCAGCAGGTGTGCCTAGCCCTCACAATGAATTCTCTGAAGATTGATGTTTGCTGCTTAAGTGAAACGCGTATCCAGGATTCAAGCAGTGTAATTCAGCTAACTGCTCTTGGTATCTCATCGAGGTATATTCTGCGCACCTCAGGAGACGAAGCAGCTAGAGCTGTGGGTAAACATGGTGTAGGAATTGTCTTGACTGACAAGGCTGAGGCTGCACTTTTAGACTGGATTCCTGTTAACAGTCGTTTATGTGCTGTGAGACTCCAAGGGTCAGTTAGCGTTCGAAAGGATAGTTGTGTTAAACGCAATTTGTTTGTGATCTCGGCGTATGCCCAACGGACTGCAGCTCAGACTTGCAGAAAGATGAGTCCATTGATGCCCTCGCCACTCTCGTTCGCAGCAGTAGAGGTTCCGACATTGTAGTACTAGCTGGTGACTTCAATACACAAGTTGGCAAACAGTGTGTTAGAAGCCTGTTTAGGTGAGCGTTGTGCTTTACCTGCTGAGCGTACAGATAACGGGGATAGGCTTCTCCAGTTTTGTGCAGACAATCGATTGTTCTTGTCTAGCACCAATTTCCGACATAGCTCGCGTCGCACAGCGACATGGCGCTCTAACTCTACAGATACTTTGAGTCAAATTGATCATATCGCCGTGAGCTACCGATGGCGCAGTTCTGTTCAGAACTGTAGAGCTTACTGGTCCACGTACGTAGAGTCGGATCATGCATTAGTTTTAATGCGATTATCGCTCCAATTCCATGGTCATCGTCGCAAACCACAAACCCGATTAGCCGTGCAACGTTTGTGTGATCCAGAAGTACGCACTTGTTATGAGCAGAAGTTAGCACATGAGCTAGGATCCACGGAGAACAGTAATGTAGATGAGCATTGGGCTCATATCAAACAGGCGATGCACGTTGCAGCAGGTTTCGCTTGTGGTCCTAGATCCGTTGTTCATCAACGACACTGGATCTCGCAAGAGTCATTGAGTATAATGGAGCAAAAGCGTCAGCTTTCGAACCGTAAGGAGATGAATAAGATGCGGAGAAAGCTGCAAAGGCAAGTTACACAAAGCCTTAAGAATGATCGCGAAAATTGGTGGGTCAAGGTAGCCGAAGAAATGGAAATAGAAGCTGCTTGAGGTAACAGTCAGAGACTGTTCAAACTTATTCGTGACACCGGTGGACGGCGAACTCAGGTCAGTGAAACGATTTGGAATAGAAATGGAGAACCCATCCATAACAAACAGCAAAGGCTTGACCGATGGGCCGAGTACTTCAAGGAACAGTGTGGCTGGCCGCACGCTAGTGTATTTGATTACTAAGGCGGGGGAAAGCGGCAGGTCCCGACGAACTTCCTCCAGTTCTTTTCAAACTGGGTGGTGAGGCGTTGATAAAATCACTAACCGCCTTGCTCCGTGACATTTGGAACGAGGAGCGTATTCCGTTAATATGGAGTGAGTCATTGATTGTTCCCATCTTCAAGAAGGGAATACGCAATGACTGCAGTAATCATCGTGGGATTAGCTAAATCCCGATAGTCACCAAAGTATTAGCTTCGATTTTGCTGCACCGTCTTCCACCGGCTCGCGAGAGGAATGTCCGCGAACAGCAGGCTGGATTCCGCCCAGGTCGAGGATGCATCGACCAGATTTTTACTCTTCGCCGACTACTTGAAAGGCGTCACACGCACCGCCGACCGACAATAATGCTTTTCTTAGACTTGAAAGGCGCCTTCGATTCAGTTGATCGAACATAGCTTTTCAGTGTTCTTCATCGAAAAAATATGCCCCAGAAGGTCATGAACCTACTAAAATCATTGTATTCTCATACTTCTGGCCGCATTAGGGTTTACGGTGAACTATCCGGTCGGTTGGAAACGACCAGTGGTGTTCGGCAGGGATGCCCTTTGTCTCCATTCCTTTTCAACTTCGTCATGGACGAAATGATGGAGAGGGCGCTGCAAAATCTTCAGGATTTAGGCGTCGAACTAGGAAATAGTGAAAAGCTATGTGACCTAGATTACGCGGACGACCTTGTCTGCTTGTTCGAATGCACGGAACATGCTCAGCGTGCACTAGATAATCTCGCAAGAGCTGTAGCTCCATTCGGCATGCGTTTTGCACCTTCAAAGTTCAAGGTGATGTTACAAGACTGGACGTCAACGATTCCGAGCTTGATGCTTGATGGGGAGATGCTGTCAGTTGTCGACCACTTCACTTACCTCGGTAGCTGTGTGACGACGGATGGGAGCACAGTAGTAGAGGTGAGCACGCGGATATCCAAGGCTCGAGCGGCGTACGCTGGACTGAAGCACTTGTGGCGCCGACCTGATATTTCACTGAAGTTGAAAGGCCGTGCATACTGTACTGCAGTGCGTTCAGTTTTATGTGTGGTTGCGAAACTTGGAGTCTGCGCGCTGAACATATTCGTCGTCTTGAGGTTTTTGACCATTGATGTTTACGTAGTATCGCTAGGATTGGGTGGAATAGCCGAGTAAGCAACGATGAGGTGAGAAAGCGAGTATTGGGTACTAATCCAGAAAACGTTCTGTCACAGCGTATCCGGCTTTGTAGACTTCGTTGGTTGGGACACGTGTTACGTATGGCAAACACACGTCTACCCTACCGTGTCCTATTCTTCGCCCCTCCTAGGGAGTGGAAGAAACCACGTGGAGGTCAACAGATGACGTGGCAGCGAGGAATGATAAAAATGTACAGCAGACTTAGGAAAAGTAGGTGCTTCACGTCTTCGTGTTTGGGGTCCAAAAGATCCGTCTACCAGTTGGCTGGAGACACTGAAGGATATGGCAGCGAACTGTGAACAGTGGCGATCGTGTTGTCACTTTCTGTCGAATCAGAACGACTGATCGATGTGCGTTTGTACAGTTAGACTGTGTATTCCTTTTGTTGGCTATTAGGGCATTCTTTCCTTTTCCCATCCGTGTAGGTTCACTCCCTGTCCATCTTGTACATTCATACTTTCTAATTCAACGTGCAGTATGGTGAGAAAGGCAGTGGTCAGTGGGGCTTGCCCTACTGTTTAACGCTGTACGATGGTGATGGTGATAGGAAACTTGCTCCTAGATTTTATCTTGAATTCTCATTTGACCTCGAAATTTTACTTTTACTAATCATGGTAATTTGGCCTTTTGATCTTTGCTTAATCTAAATCTAGCACCGCCAAATGCTAGGTTGCGACAACTGCTACATCGATCGTACTTCGAGAAAAATTTCTACATGAGTGGGTAAATACAACCTGGTTACAGAAAAAGCCCTCCTTCCTCAATATCTGTACGCGATAATCGAATGCCTTCGTTGTGCTTAGGCCCCTACAGAGAAGCCGTCCATCGCGAGAGTAACTTGCAGAGCGGGAAATGTTCTGCTATCATTCGAAGCCGGTGCCGGGAGGATACTATATTGTGTGATGTATAAATTCAATAAGCCGTTGAGAGCCAATCCGCATAACTTTGTGATTAAGGTATTCAACTCACAATAATTCATCCCGGGTTCCAGTTCAAGATGAGACTAGTTGGATATGGGTTGCTGATGATTTCTAGGAAGGATGACACAGCTGTACAGTGCTTCCATGGTCTTCTGTGGTTTGAGAGCTCACAGTGCACGATGAATAATATTATGTGATAATCAGAAAGGACATACTTCCAATCCGGATGAAGTGCACATTATGAATCAAGGAAGCATGAGGAACCCAAAGGAGTGCTTGGAAGTCTTACACACATTCAAAAATTCAGTTGATGGACACGTTGAATTAGATGGCATATGCAGTCTCCTGCAGTGCATGAAACTCAACTAATTCAAGAAGTGGAACACAAATCCATGCACTCCAGTCCTAAAGGCCCATAGACAAGAATCGCAGTTTTTCGCATAAGCATCCTTAAATCTACACGAAGATCAAAAGGTTAGAAGGCTGATTTTCAAGGGAGCAAATAGTAAAATTTCTCAAGGAAAAATATGCATGAGAGAGCAAAAGGTTTGTTTTTCATTATTAGTAACCGTTAAAATTCAGGATCATATGAGAGGGCAATGTCAAATTTAGTGTTAGGGATCCTACGAATAGCGACGGGTACTGTAACCATCACCTGTGCACTGTTGATGAAATGTACGACTTAGACGTCAAGCTCAAAGCGATCATGAACTTGATGGGTTTTATAACCTATCAACTTGATGAGTTGCGAACAACAACAATACCCGAGTATCAAAACTCCGGCACACGGTTAGTCTCACAAATTTTCCTCACTGATATGTCTCACACGAAAATCATATCCCAGAACAATCTTCTGTTGCTATCAGCTTGCCTCTACTGAACTTTTTTCCTTTAGCCTGCTCTTTGAGCACTTAAAATGATGAACTTAGGTTGCCGAGACTAAACTACGTAACCGAGAATAGTTAGTAGGTTGCATATTTTCAGATTTCATGGACACCGCTTAAAACCATGACAGTACACAGTAGAGCGTTTTATTTGATCTGTTGGGATTCAATGTCAGTGTCCATTCACTGAGTCCCCAGTGTAATTCGAACATAGCGTGTATGGATTTCAGTCACAGGTGAATCGTATGGCTATTCCTATCGACCTACAATGGCTTGCCTCGGTTAAATCCAACATTGTATGGAGCCTGTCCGTCACGGACTATGAACTAGCGCAAACTGTCCCTCTCAGTATGGCCGACTCCAAAGATGGACGTGTGCACAGTAGGTGTCAAGGCGAAATTGTTTGATTCCTCCTAAAAAAAACCAAGGGAGATCCAATAGAATGTTTTCTTTGGCGAGTTAGTATTTCTTAGCACCTCGCTTCCATCGGTGGGCGGATTTAGCACAGCAGAATATCTGCCCGCACGAAAATAAACCACACTCGAAAGGCTTAAAGGTTTTATTAACCAACTTCCTCAAAACGGGTTATTGTCCCCGACTCAGCGATTTTATTTTGACAGACAATGAGAGAGACAGCAAAAGAACCATCACTTGAAAATTTAGATGAAGCACACGGAACGGTACAAATATTTAGGTTATCGTAGGATCACGCTTACGCAGTTTCCTTCTAACATTTCGGCCCCCACTGTGACTAAAAACATTACTTCCATTAAGAATTGCGGTGAAACGCGCGGTGGATCATGTGACTACGTGCTTGCTATGCTTTGTTGATTCCATACGCAAAGGTGGACAGAAACTCTTAGAAGACAAAGCGATGGAAAATATGGATCACTAACGCTTGTCTAAAAGATTGTTTATGCCAGTTCCTGGCAAATCAAGCGAAATTTCTGTTTTCCATCATACTAATATTCTGGTATAGCTAAAAGTAATGAGCGGATAGCTTCAAGATAAAACGCAGATGCTTTACTTTTCTAGAAACTGATCTCCATACATCAGTTATATGCGAAAATAACAGCTAGTTTCCGTGGGCTTACAAATCGGTATACAGCAACAGGAAGAATGGAAATTTATCACATTTGAAAAGGCCTTCGAGAATACTTCCTGTAGTGGGACGTAAATGATTTAATTTCATCAACCACGAGAAGAAGTGAGTTTTGTCATAATGACTACTGAAACGTCAAAACACACATGAACATCGCAATAGAAGTTTCGCAAAAACTTGCGTAAGCTGAATATTTCTTATCCAATTTTAAGAGCTTATCGTGGGGAAAATTCCAACAGGCCGCTAGGAAGTAACAAATGAAGCGTGCAAATGACAAATTATTCATGGTACGGAATAATCTCTATGCCCTAACGTGTATGAACAAAGTGGCGCCTTTCGGGTATTGCAATTCCGCTTAGCACAATTACCCCTACCGTGCAAAATACCCTCAGACTGTTAGATATTTCCGATGTTTACCGTGATCTTCGTACAATCCGCGTATGTGTAAAGCATAGCATTTCTAGATTTTCATCCCTCCACATGCTAACTAAATGGTAATTCTTCTCAAAATGATATAGTGCCAAAACACGATAGCTAAATGGTCTACAACGGTTTTTTCCGACGGAAACTTATAAGTAGTCCAGAAACAAAGCATAAATTAGTTAATTTATTCAGTGAAACGATGATCAGATGGACAGCCAAGGGGCCGAAGACAAGACGAAATGCCGACTTTTATCATCGCACAACCTACGGTGTACTGCTTTTTAATACCACCAAATCCGATTGTCATGCTAACCTTTGTTCTTCGTTTCAAAAGTGCAAGCGTGCACACGAATTGCTGTCGCTGACTTTCGTTTTCTTCTAAACTAAAATTTTTGTTAAAGAATAAATATCCCCGTGATGTTTGCTCCTGATCTACCTTTCCCCTTTTCCATGCACAATTACTGGTTGTAACACCGTGGTTGAGGCATTTGCCGCAGCTTTGTTCAATGCTCGGCTCAAAGTAGCAAATTGAATAAATTCTGGTATTTTCACACGTAGGTGACTGTTAACAGTCATTCGGGACCTATCATAATTTTGCGATAAAAATCTTTCTCAGGTTTCGTTGTTTATATTTGAACTTTCAAGAAATAATGAAGTTGAGTAAGCAGTTCAGAGGACAGATGCCGTGAGAGTAATTTCTCTCGTATACTCTCATCGCTTGCGTAAGTATAAAATCCAGCAAGAAAAATAACTGCGATATTGGACAAAGTATTTACTCAAAGCAGCAATATGGGACTCGAAGTCATGTGTGAAATGGATACCCAACTTATTCATTGAATATGAGTATACATCTTGCTACTCGGACCTGGTTGCAAATAAAGAAGAAAACGTGCAGTGGTACATTAGGAAATGCTCCACACTTCCTTGATTAAACGATAACGGTTCTGAGGATCATTTGTACAGCAGTAGTACTGGAAATCGGAATTTTCAGAGATGTACCCACTCCTGAAGAACAGGCTGTACATTTAGTTGGGCAGTGATTGAATTTCTCAAAATGAAATACTTTGTCAATATCTGCACGCTTTCGTTTGCCGGAGGGAAAAATATTGGATGACGAGAACCAGTTGCGCCAGAAGCATATGAAAAGTCAGTTATTTGATGCGAGATAAAGGGATCGGTGGGCTTAGATAACGCGAATAGGCGGGGGAGTGAAAGAAGTGCACTTATAGTTTGCGGATCTGGTTAGACGTAGTCAACCTCTCAGTGAGATTCGAAGGGCGTCCAAAGCCATCGGTGTGGGGAGAAGTTTTGGTTGACTTTTCCAGTCCGTGTGACTGTGGCTGTTTTGCTCCCATGTGTGGACAAATTCAGCAGCCTGATTCATATTCTACGTAGGTCACGTAGACAGTAGCTGTAACATTTCTTAGGTGATTTTTAGTTACCAGATAGGGTTGAATCTGATCATAAAATAAACTGACAGAATGAAAATTCATTTCCATCCATACTTTTATGAACTGGGACAGGTATAGTCGTCCAACATTGACTTTAACTATCTATCAAACTTAAGAGGTTACCTGTGGAAGAGTTATGGATAACTTTTGAAACCGAACGAAACTTCGCGACAGAATAAATGAAATACTTTGACAATCGGATTTCACGGTTTAATTTCACTGATAATTTCTTTCAACCAGAAGCCGAGTAAGCGCATCTGTAGTGATTCTTTCCCGACAATGTTATTATTTCGCATTCAGAAAGAACATTTGTTTTGCAACTGTGTCGTTTTTGTTTGGATAGATTGATAGGTAGATGTACCTGCAGAATAAGTGCTATTTCTCGGAAATTCAACACGGGACTGTTAATTTAGTTGTCAAGCCACCGACGGAAGAGCAAATGAGGAAAGGTGTTCAAACATCATTGTGAACAAGTGAAACAGTTGTAATCAATATGGAAAACAAACATTGTTGTACTCATGAAGATTCTAGTATGACACAAAACGGAGTGTAGTTATATTTGACCAGATTTTAACACCAGGTCAAAAGGATAGCTAAAGAGCGTTCATTGAAAAGCCATTTCCATGATCCTGGTACTTACTGACGACGCTTCATGAAGGTTACTTAGAAACGGGAAATAAAAAGTTATAAGTATTTCTCTCATGGTATAACATTATTACAAAGAACCAATCATTATTTAACTAATTTCTGCCAATCTACACGCAAACATACTCGTTTCATGATCCTTTCACACCGTGTCTTAGTTGCTTTATTATTGCTACGTACGAAATAGTAAATGATTTAACTTCCGGCAAAAATCCGGCTTTAATAATTGGCAAACGAAAGTCAGTTCAGTATGGGAAGAAATTTTAAATTGCACTCGGCATTTATAAGTTACATTGAAGTAAAAGAATACTAGCCCAAATCGCACTGACTTATCACTTGAAACTGAAACTGGTAATGAACAAACTGACTGACGGTCGTACAGCTCTCTCTGGTTGTCAAGTCGGAGTTGCGAGATTGGAATTCCACCAGTGCTGGCTAGCTTAATTGTTACAAGGCACCCGGGTTTCATTAGATTGTTTTTTCCGTCACTTGTGACCTCTTTGGGCTGAACGCGGTTCTCTTCTCTGTGTGTCATGCTGGTGGTTGTTGATTCTCACCAATAATTTATTGGTCCAGTGACGATGAGTGTAGAACTTACATTGCGCTCATAAATAAACAACCATCTTAGTGTCCCATTTGCTTCTAGCAACTTTATTTGTTGCCTCAACTTTAATTAGGATAAAGGCAGATCGTTTTTTCGTTTAGCATTCTTCCCTAGTAATATTAAGGAAACTGTAACAACTATGCTTGTTCTGATTCTTTATTTTTTAATAATCCGTTGAATAGTTGTGTGTAAACCTTGTGGCAAAAACAGTTGAGACACCGTGTCATCTGTTTGGATCTTACAAGCACATACTCTGGAACGGATCTACCCATAGCCCATAAGGCGTGACCTGGGATGTTTAACTAATAATCCTGTGAAATGAGCCATATTCTATCACATGACTACTTATAACACAAGGTGTGTGTTACACATTTTCACCGACTGGATTCTTTGGCGCATTGTACTCTCAGGCAAGAATTGCTGGGAAGGTGAGCGATAGCGGCCAGTTCATGACAGAAGAAAAGGGGGAAAAGCCTGAATAATGAGCTCGGCCGTGTAGGGTGTGTTATGCTTCCCGCGTGGTTACTTGCGTTGGGCGATACGGCTGGGTTTCTCGGCCAATGAGGCTCTTGTCTTCACAAAGCTTTATTGATCGAAATGACGCTAACGGCAATTCTCTTCCGGTCATTTGATTCTCATTTTTATATATTTCCGATTGAGGTTCCCGCTGAAAGATAGCAACCAAAGCCGTCGCACGGAATACATGTTTAATGGTTGTTCGAGCTAAATTGAACATGACTTTTTTGTCTTTGTCGACATTAAACAATTAGGCCGATAGAAATAACTGTACAGCGTGTCACAAAACGTCACAGATCTGGATTAAAAACAATAACAAATCAAAAGACAATCACTGAACGTAATGTTCTTCCCCCTACCTGAGGGCCGTTGAGATGGTGTTCGCTTATTCCTCGACAAGCTGAATAGCACCAAGTTGACCGGTTGTTGACGACATTTTGCCTAAGCCCGTATTTTCGACAGTCTGCTGAGGCAAAAAGAACAGGAGAAGCAGAAAAGAGAATTTCATTATCGATTTAAACTTATCTGATAATTTGTCTACTGAATTGTTTCTGCGAGTTGTTGTTTTTGTGGCCGAAAAGCTGACTACGGGAAGTGTCAATTGTTGACACGATCAGGTACGAACAACACTGGGAGTTCTCACGAAGAATATGTTCACACAAAAACTGCGTCCTGTTGTGGTCCGTACCAACCGAAGTCGGTGTTTTCATCACAAAATTAACAATGGTCTGATGTTTTCCTCACCCATTTTGATTGTCCCCATGGAGTGTTATCGATAGCAACGGCTCTGTTAGTTTCATGAGTCTGCACTTTTTTCCATTCATAGTAACCGCTACCTTTTGGTAGCCTATAACAGCGATCAAGAAGCTCTTAAATCGGTCTTACCGTGTTCCTAAGTAAGACAGAATATCTAACTCAACGATGGAAACAACTCAAATAATAACTACAAAGGTTGATTATGATGATCGTTATTGCAACCTGGGCTGTGTTAGTGTGTTAGTGAGCTTTTTATCACGCGTCTGCGCATCAGTCTGATGAAAACGGTACATAATCCACAGCTTTAAAGGCCCGATGGTCTATGGGTGGCTAACCGGAAATCCAACCAGACGCGGAAGTCTAAATAAGGTCCCTGTAGGTCAGGCCTGATAACGAATCGGGCGAAAGCGGATTGCTGCTTACCACCACCAACACCACCACCAAAGTTACCGATGATCACGGAGTTCTTGCTCGCCCGAGGTGACAAACGCGTGGACTACCCCACCACGACTGACTGGATGATTTGATCTACACAGGTGAACTTCATGCAACCCATTTTATTAACCTAGTGAATAAAGCGACATCAATCATTGTTACCGGGGTACTGCCATATAATTGCACGCAATATCAACAATCAATACAGAGATATTTCCTCTTGTTGAGTTATTTTTTTCTGGCCGCTAAACAAGCACAAGACAATTTGGGGATTTAAGTCACGTTGTCCTAATGGGTGGATTCGAAACTTAAACAATACCAGAATGTAAGCGTTCCTTCAGTTCAGTAGTATATTCAGAGAAAGTGTTTCACATTCATGTGAGGCATCCCTATTTAAGTCCAGGAAAGAGCACCCGTCGAAGGGGACTGCTGGTAAACTGCAACAAGTGTAACACAGGTGCACAGGGCTTTCAAGATGGTTCTTTCTGCAGTTAGTGAAATGTTGGAACTGTAAGATGAACAAATCCAAAACATTTCATATCTCATTCTCTTCGAAAATGGATTATAAGAATAAATAAAACAGTAGGAAAAAGTGAAACTTTAGATGTCTGTTTTGTGGGTTGGCCACAGGATACTAAATATGGTTATGTTGTCTGCTTTTACAGGAAAAAGAGCTACAAAATATAGCAACGTCAAAATGTCCAGTATATCTAAAGTATTTTTTTAGTTACAATCAAAACATGGTAACCTTTTTCGGTTGTAAAACCAGTCTTGAAAAAGGTTACCCGTGGTGACCGAAACGTCGACAACCTACCAACTATTTCGGCTACGCTGTGTTATTAAATAATAAAATTCTACCATAACATTTCACAAGGCGCATCGATTTTTCGATACACTCCTAGCTGATCTCGGTTCTGGCACATTACCAATCAAAACATATTTGAACGTTTTTCCTCACTAGTTTCAGTTGCTTTATACTAACATCTTTCGGTTCCTAAAGGTGGTATAGTCTTCTACATCAGAATATGACATGGTGGATCGAGTACCAGGTTTTAAACTGGTAATTAACACTTGAAAGTCTTATATCGAGACTTATTGAGGAATCTACCCTTATCTGTACATTCAGGGATTTCGACATTTTTTCTCTTTTTTCTTCCCAACCGAATTTCGTTTTAAAACAGCTAAAAAAGATGGGCACCAATTTGCCTGCTATCATATCATTAGATGCCAAGGTAGTACCCCATCGATCACCCGCGTTCAGTTTGATGGGCACTCGGAACAATCGCTATCAACCGAAGTGGCGAAAAAGTAATTCATAAAACTAATTGATTGATTTGACGACGTAGCCAACACGGCAGTTTGCCACAGTCATTATAATAATGATTGTGAATGATCAGTTTCATTGCTCAGAATGTGATGATGAATTACCACTGACTTAGCAAGTTTAACGTATCTCAACAACGTCTATTTGCTGCCCAGCAAGAAGTGTACGCATTTCACGGAGAATAGGAAATGGCATAGACAGTTACATAAGGGCCTCTTTTGGCTGATCAAACACTTTCACCAACTGAGAGCAGCACAGACATGAACGCATTTGCTGCACTCTTATTAAATGAACTCCGATTTATCACCATTCACAAGACCAATGGAAATAAGGTGCTTTATTATCGGACAAACACGCATGTTGGTCATTAGGTGCATTAGGTTTGCAGGGCAGTGAAAACAATTTCTAAACACAGGAATCTAATTTTCACCCACATCGGACCCTTTCAAAATATTGATTACATTTCTATTCCTTGGGGTAACAGAGTCAGTCCTAGTTCATCATTGATATACTTAGCATGGGCCTTGAAAACACGACAATGATCAAGTAGTCACGTGCAGCATTTTATACTAGCATGAACTGCTTTACAAAGTGATATTTTTTGTGCTGTACAAGCTGCTTTGTGCTAGTTATCAATTATATCGAAAGCTCAACTCCACACGAAAAAAACTGATACCAAAAGGAGAATTGAAATCATTATTTCTCTTTCGATTATTTGCATGCTGAAGGTGTGATGTTATCAAAAAAGACTCGAACACCATTTTGACAGGAAGATCAATGTGCAATAAAGCGACGAACAGTTTCAATCTACTATAGCATGACTTGTATTGCAATGTAAAAGTAAAGGTCACACTTTTTCCAGTGTTGGTCATCTAATTGGGGACGTCAAATGAAGCGGAAGCATCAAAAGTAATCCAGAGAGCTTTATCTCAACAACAAAAAACGTTTTTAATTAGGAGATTACCGCAATGAAAAAAAGTTCATGATGCAGCGTAAACTGCTCTAGCATAAACAGTAAGGAAACACCTGTCGAACTATTTAATCGATTTTCTATACAAACAGGGTGTTGACGGTGTATGTTGAATTATTTCACGGATTTTTTTTCTTCTGTTTTCTGTCAGACTGTTTCATAAGAGTGAATGACTTTGAAAAATTCACCACCTGCGCTTATTGAAAACGTGCACACAGAAAGATACTTGCACTTTGACTCAGCTCATCCGCCTAGTGTGAAACAAACGCTTATCCCCTAACTAACCAACATAGCGGGAAAACACCCCAATGAGAATACTACTGGCGAGGCAGAGATGAGATGCATAAACAACAATCTCCTTCAAGATAACCACGTACTCCAATGTCTAATAATCTAATAAGTGAAACTATACCAACTACACAGGCTGTGAAAGAACCTATTTGGCTAGTACTAGCGTTTTGTACAGATCTAGCACTTTCGACGCAACGAGAATGGGTCCTGGTGACTACAGAATACGCATATCCATTTAGCTCGAATAAACGTTGAAGTATCACCTCACAAAGGTCAAGGATCCAACCAGCTTTCAAGAACGAAATAACTGCACTCACAGAACCACTCTTAGCGGACATCCGGATGAATGTATTCGACAAAGCTGCAGGCAGTTTAAGGCCCGAATCCAGGAACATACAAGCCTTACTATGAGGAGGCTTAAGGGGAACTGGAGCGGTACTAAATGGTCACTCATCACATCATTACCGAAGGACCGCGTGGACTACGAAAACACAGAAATCCTCCAACTCGGATTTCGAACAAGCATCGAGGGCTTTGATACTTAAGCTTTAGAAATTAGCACCAACTTAACACGTGTCGACCAAAGGATGGGACGCATTTGAGGTCATTCCATCTGGCGATAACCGACGATTTCTCAGTTGCACAGAAGCAATGATTATTCTCAATGAAAATCCGGATCTATGTAAACAACGTGGATGATTCATCTCTTTAACTCAACTTTAGTGGCAACATTCGTTAGAAGTTGCTCGCAATTTTGTCTCAGTGTCCGTTTTTCTTGACAGCGTTGCGTATTTTGTGAAGACGAAACAAAATTATTCTGAATACTTTGTGCAAACCAATCATTTTAGCCTCTCTGTGCAAACAGAAACGAGCAAAATGTTATGAAACTTATGTTGGTGGTATTATTGGAGTTTTATCACTACACCGGTACAAAACGAAACTGAGAGAATTTCTTCTATTTTCGTAAGTAATTTTGTGATATTTTAAAATAGGGGTTAGCAACACTGTTTGCACGATATATCCAGAATGATTTCACTGCCGCTTTTGCCTAGTGTATACTGTAGGCAGAACGTGACTATTTTCATGACAAGAAAATGGCTGGTTTGTTTCGAGGTACAGGCGAAATCACACGTGCACACACACATACACATGTCTATCGGATAAGCAAAACGATTATCGGAGCTCGTTAGCACGGCGATCGTAAACTGATCACCAACTCGTGACAGATGCTGAAACGTCAAAAAGTTACGTGAGGATTTTTTGTATGAAAACAAAAAAATCAAAAACTTTACCTGCTGGTTAGCTTAACAATTTTTCCTAGATAAACTTCACCTGTTGTTCTGACTACCCAATATCAATGTGACATTTCTTCATTTAACCTCGTTTACATCCATCGGAAAAGGATACCAACCCATAAAATGTGTCATACAGAGAGCTGAAGCTGAGGCTATGCCCACATGTGTTACCGATAGAGAAGAAACAAGCTTCACTTTGCCAACGACAGGCTGTCTCCGATGGATAATTTTCCGTGTGATGATGATGCGAATGATGGGGTATTCGAAATATTTCGTTTTCCAGATGATGAGCAGCGCGTTCTTTCTAAAGCTGGATTTTTTCAAGCAACTCGACCACCTGTTTTGTTTGCATGAGCACAACACGTGATCACCCTGTTCGAAGTTCTCCAAGGCAGAACAAACAGTTTTATTCAATTAAGTGACGCACCTGATCGCATATTAGGGCGAAGATGATGGGATAAATGATATTACATAAAATTAAAAATGGCACTCTCAGTTTCAAAGAACTGTATCTAAGAAGCTCTTTCAGAGTACATTTAAGTGTCACTGAAACACATAGAGGTAAGCTAACAGAGTTGCGACTATTAAGGTACAAGGTCCATCAATAGCTGATATATACGTAGCCAAATGAACGAACGACGAGGTTTCAAAATAGTTACATTCCTACTTCTGTATTACAGATACTTAAATGGTATTTTAACTGTAACAAGCTAGGAGGTTTTACAGATGGGGATGTTTTTACAAATGTTCCGCAGGGCTCACAACGCTAGTGGTTTTAAACCGTAGATTATAGAAGATATAACAAATTGACATATTCGTATAATTTATCACAAGTCAGTCATGGACTAGGAAGTGCCCTCATTTTTCCAGTTTAGTCCCACTAAAAGACAAGCAAAGCACTGTCTGGTCTCCTGAAGCATGTTCCAGATAAATATGCTTAGAATACAGGAGTGTTCAGTAGTTTTCTAAAACTGCATCCACAAAAAACGGACACACAAATCCATTTGTTAAGTATCTCATACCAAAAATCTCAATAGGTCTGCTATAATAACAGTAAGGCAGTAAGAGCTACACACAGAATTGCCTTTCACGGTGGAGTCCACGTGTGACTTTTTTATTAAGCACCTGAAAGAACTACCTTCTGTACATTTCCTGGGGTCTATCTGTGAGCACCCTTAACCGGCAGACCAGAACTCTATGAAACTTGGAGATGAAGTGTCTGTATTGGTCTCCTTTGTAGGTAAGGTGGTAGTTTTGATGGCTGGTTACGAAATGCAAACCTCCTTCTTTAGATACCGGGAAAATAGAAGACCATTTTCAGTTCAGTTTATGGGAATCCCGCCGATAAATGACCCAGAGTGGAAGAACCAAAGGCGGTCAAAACGATTTTCAAGGTCACCTCAGACGGGTCAAATGCAATTAGGAAACAGCGATGCGCGGATTCAGTTGCATTGCTTTGTTCCCGAAATGTGACGTGTAAATCATTCCAGTTAATAGAAGCTCGATTCTCATCTTTATTAGGTTAAGCAATTTGGAGCAGTCAGCTTTGCCCCAGATAACTGATTTCACCCCGTTTCTCATGAGTAGGCTTATTTTATTATTCTAGTTAGCAGCACAGCATTACCATCATTCAAGGCAACTTAAGATTCGTAAGTCCTTCTCTACCTGTTATAAAGTTGACACTGTAAAATCATCTTCCCCTTCTATATAACCATTCTATGTGACAGATTAATTTGCAGAATCCAAACTTGTTTGTTTTGATGGATAGTTTTAGGGAGCAAATAGGGTAAAATAGCATTGTACTATACTTGGCTTCTCTTCACTGAGATAAAACCATCTATATGGTTCATTCAACTTCAAGTCTCTATTAGGAAGCATGAAAATCAGGTTAAATGAATAGTATGATAAACTATTAGCTTCTTCGCTTAGTCGAGCTCTACTCAATCAATAATTAAAACATACTCCAGTCATGCGGATAGTATGGTATTGTATCTGCAAGGGAGGACGAAATTTCCCCGTAAGCGAACGACCGTCATCCAGATACAAAGCCACGCTAGGTACGTCGAAAATCTAAACTTGGGACCACGTGTCCTCTTTCTGAATTTTGTCATTGATTAACCGGAGAAATGACTTTCAAAGAATTACGTTGTAATTCTAAAATGAAATCTTCGTTCGTACACACTCCAAACGATACTCTAATCATATTTATCTCCAATTCGCATTCACCAAAATATTTTGTCTTTTGTGAGGACTTGATTGCGTCTCTTGTTTTTTTGCGTGTAACGACTGAAATTTTGATAAACTGCTCCCATTATTTTTCTTCATACAAGCACGAACGATAACGAAAAAGCTGATTCGCATTGCGCGGTTACACGCTGCTCCAAAAGATCGGAAAAATGACGCCAGTCATTGAATCGTAAACAGTCTAATATTCTCTAATTCTGTCGCTAGTAATCTCACCTTGAATCTGGTTGATACGCTGGTGAAAACCGTGTACAGGTTCAAATGTTTTCGGTGCGCCATTTATCTATAACGTGAAATATAAAAACAATGAACGTAAAATATAATTACTAGTACTTAGCCAACTCGATGCCAAATAATTTTGTGTACGGTTGTGCATACTTCGTTCATAACCCGAGTACTTTTGCATTCATAACTACTGGAGGCTAGTTCACCGTCTTTGGGGTCTAACCGTGGTCGGGCTTATTTCACATTCGGAAAAAAGAAAACTATAAAAAAGAAACAGTAGTTTCAAGCAAACTTTAATAGAACCCCAGGAATATTTTCGCATGTTCAGTCTCAAATGTACCCGGAAAAATTAATGCATGCTAGCTTGTGGATACATTATTGAGGTAAGTTTAAAAGTTATGGGGAAAAATGTGTGGTTTTTGTCTTGACGAAGCAATTATGATTTCCCCTAAGGAATAGATTTTTGCCTGGCGAGTTCAATCCGTTCTTTTTAATGCCGATACATGCACAATATGTTCTAATACGTATCCAGTAGCTATACATCAGATATTATAATTACCACTGATAGAAATTTCATTAAAACACACTTTAAATTGAAAACACACAACTAGGGCACCGTGGAACCTCTATTTTCGCATCGTTCGTTTGAGGAATTTTCCGCAACAAAGCATTTGTCTTTCGTAGTGGCCGTTGTTTGTTAAAAAATTGGGAATCCATGGAACAGAATTCGTAGCCTTGTAGCTTACATCCGGCATTTTTACCGCGTAGAACCTTTAGGTGTAGTGACCAATTCTGTTATGTCTTGTGAACCTGAACAAGACTCAGAACTGAGAAATTCTATTCACAAAGTACCTAGGTGCAATTTTTTGTGGTCAATGCCAAAGCAATACGTAAAAACACGTCTCTTTTAAGGAAGAAACATCATTTGAGCATGCTGTTCTATGTTGGAAACAAGGAGTGAATAAACAGCACAGAAGCGACTTATCGGTGGGTGATTTCGCTGTGAGCCGTGAAAGTAACCATCAATTTTCCCTCCTGTTCATTTAGAAGAAAATAGGATTTATTCGGTTGAGGTAAAAATGGTCAGAGATTATTAGTTGAACCAAGGTTGTTACCACTTAGATTGATTGAACAGATTTTAAAGAATCGCACCAGTTAGTCTGATTTATCTGAACAGCTTACCTCATTTTTATTATGATCATAATTATGATTAGACAAAAGCTAAAAACCGAATGAACGCTGAGATGAATATGACTACATTTTTTCCCGCATTTCAATTTACTTCCTGTCTCACTTTATGCCTTAAAAGGAAGGGTTTTCTACAATTGGTAATGGAAATTAACTTGAAGGCCAACAAGGATGTAAGTCGTGATAGTACTTGGTTGGAGAAAAAGACTGTTTCTACGAGAACTTGAACATGTTCCTTTTCTTTAGCCTCATAATTACGCAATTCTGATTTCACCAGTGGTTGCTTATCGTCGATCTGTGTGATTCAGTGTTTACATCCGCCACAAGAATCATATTCTGAGTGACTTTGAGATAATAACTGAGGGAAACATCTGGTAACCAGATTTCGGAAGAAGGGTGCAGATTTTAGATCCCGGTACTCCTCGTCTCGTTCACACATGTTGACCGAATTTGCGAGCATTTCTGTTTCCACCGAAAATCCAGAAAAGTTTGACAGATATTCTCAATATCATTACATTTTCTGGCTAACTAGATGTTAGGCTTATAAATAAACGATCAGCTTCTCTGGAATCTAGCGAAAATCAGCCCGCTAATTGTGCATCGAAGACCAATAAGCATTTCCATGTACGTTCACTATGGTTACTTGGTGTTACGGAACAAACAAACTCATGTCCAAAGTGTTCGCTTGGAATTCAAGTCTAGTTATGCATTGTAATTTCTCCACCATGAGTAACAAATTTTTTGACACAAATCTTTCGGCAAGTATATTACCTTTCACCGCTTCACTTTTTGTGTTTGCGATGTTTTCTGTTATCGGCGAGCTTTACCGAAGAAAATCGAAACGGACTTGGGCATGAGTGACTCGTTCACCAAAAACGATCCGCTGCATCTTTTTTCTACCAGTCCATTCATTTATCTCCTACGAAACGGGTTGTTTCTCTGACAAACTTCACACTGAAAGCTTATTAAGTGCTTCGGTTGTTTTATGTGTTCGTACTGCTTGTGTTTAGTAACCGGAACAGCAAATATTTTCGGTCCCGGAAAGGTCAATTTCACTGCTCCCCGTTTCAGTTCAGTGCGAAAATAAATCCGCACCGAACTCGTTGTTTGTTTATGTCAACCTTAGTAGAGGAAAGAACTGGGCACAATATAAAAGAGGAACAATGGAATCAATTCTAAAGGCTTGACAGAAATACGGCTTGAATAACACTGCGGTGTAGTCACCTACTTTCGAAAAGTATGGATAATGTGAATTTTGACTTGCGCTTCCAAAGAGTGCCAATTTGTTGGGCTGCGTTAAAAGAATGCATCGCCCATATTTTATAAGCTAAAACAGTACAGAACATTCCAATTAGAATAGAAGTAGTCGCTCCTAAACACGGATGTTCCTAGTTTCCTTAGATTTTTCAACTTATTTTACGCCTTTTCTATCATTTGTGACTAGTATGATAAAGTCACTACATTTGGTTCAGTGCTTTTGTTCACTTTCCTCATAGTGCGACGGTACTTTCTCGCTGAAGTACTTGAACAATATCCAAGTACTGTCATTGAACTCGAATTTGCTGTTGGACAGGAAGTCGATCTAATTGTTGGAAGGGAATAGCAAGCGTGAAAGAATTCCCGATCAGAAGTCATCCATAAATAATTCTCCGTAAGTTTTCTGCCGGATGAGAAACGTGTCAGTATCCCTCCAGTGAACATCAGGGCACAGAGTAACTGTGTACATCTGTTACAAAGTTGATTTTTTACTGTGAACTAAAATTTGGAATGTTCCTACTATCTTTTTTGTGTAGTCTGGTAACAGATAACACACAATCTCGTCAATAAATCGAATCTCCTCTCTTTATCGTATCCGAATCGGTCAGAAAGGCACAAATTACTATCATGTTCCACAGTTCATTATTGAATGATTGATTGAAAGCCAGTAGTCCTAAATTTATCTCGAAGTCGAAACATGAATAATCAAAATTACTATTGACTTTGGAAGGTCATCTTAAGGACAGGCAGGGCAATAACTTGGAGAACCAATCACGCGAGTAGGATGTAATTTGGTGCTATACACTCAGGCGAAACAAAAGCCAAAACTTGTTTGACATAACCTACTCAACTGGATTGAACTTAGTGCTTAGAACCTAATGTCTTTTACCAGAATACCAGAATGCCACCGCTAGGAAAATGTGATATATTTGGAAGTTCTTCAGTCGCGTTCCCAGTTTCTACACCACAGTCGGTATTTTTAGTTCCTTTATTGTATTTCAGGATCATGAGTCTTTGAAATTTCTTATTTGTTTTACGTGTTTTAGCTTCTGGAAAAATTGAGTGAATAATTTGATTTAACCGGACACGAATCGCTTTCGACCAACTCTACCGTTTCTATCGATGTTCCAAATTCTACGATTTCATGATTTATTGTCTCTGCTCATTGGTTTCCTGTTTTTATACTCTTTTTGAACCATACTATTGAGCCTAAGGCAGAATTCATTTCGTTTCATGCTTGTCCAGCAATTGTCCCCCGAAAGATTTCATCCCAGTTTTGCTTCATACAATGGTCAATCGTTAAATCATTCTGTCCAACACCATTTCGCAAAAGAGCCCCATTTCAAATTTTATGACAAGACCCAAGGGAAATTGATAAGAGTCGTATGTGGTTGATCTGTCATAGAGATTTTTTCATTCAATTAAGTGAATAAAGTTTCAGTAGCTGGGTTGTTTATCGCAGTATTCCTTGCGAATAAAAGTGTGCCTGATATATTTCCGCGTCCCAACGGCGCAAAAGTTTGATTTCCATCTCACCGAAAAATGTTTCCCACAGGCTAACAAACTAGTGCATTGGGCAATGTCTAACATTTGACAACCGGCTTGTTTTTACATACACCGAGATCAAGTAACATGGAACAGACACAAAAAAAACAATTCGCAAATTTGTAAATGCTATGTCTTATTTCATTCCGATCTTGAGAAAACAAATTACATTGTCTACGATTCCCGACAGAGAGGCATTTAGAAAATCACAGTATTTCTTTCCGTATTAAAATAATACGAATCCTTGAAAGAAGCTACACGTCTGGAAGTGTAGCTACCCGGGACAATTTAGCAATAAAGGACACACGTATTCACATTCAAAACAGTTACATGTAAATATCAGGGCTATAGTATAATAGTTTGATATTAAGATAGAAACAGTTACAATCAACAGGTCTTTGGAGATTTCATTGATTACCATATGATACACTAAATTATTTTAGCGGACCAAAAGTTTCATCATTTCGTCGCATGACCGAGTTAATCAGACCAGCATGAACTTTACAATCAACTAATTAGTGAGTAGATGTCAACATTAGCGAAAGCGTGGCCAAATGACTTGGTTGAGCATCAAAGGGATCATTAGGTATTTCGCTGAATTAATCCCACCTTTTGAGAAACAATACACAGAATTATTTTACTTCAAAGGAAATTGGTTGAAAGCTTAAACAACTTCAAAAAGATTTATTTAAAATATCGTCATATTTATAGTTGTCTATTGTATTGTAAACAGACTTCATACATAAAAATACGTCAAATGCAGAGAAGTCCCTTTTTTCAGGTGTTCGTCTGAGTGAATGAAAAATTACATGATTTGGACAGCTATCCTAAAGCCCTCTTTGATTTGATTCTCTGCACGGAATGTGCGTAAAGAACTCATTACTTTCTATTTAATTGACGGACCAAATACAGTGCGAAAAGTTGTAAACAGAAGATTTTTGTGTTAAGAATTTGAAGGGAAATACTATTCTGATTACACAAAAAGACAAGTTGGAGCTATGTCGTTTTGGAATTGCGGCTTTATGGTCACTGATCTCAGTAGGCAAAGCTCAATTCAGCAAAAGAAAGGCAGATTTTCTCCGCGACTAACGAAAGATTCGGGGAAGAAACGTGTGTGCAAACTCTACCAGTGCCATGAAGCATCTGGTAGAAGATAGAATTCTTTTAGGAAATAAAGCAAGAAAGGATGTCGAAAACATTTGTCGAGGAGTGTTTTATAAATGATAAAAGTCTCAAAAGCAGAAATCACATTCTCGCTAAAAGAAAGGAATTCGTGTGCAGATAAACGTTCATAATGTGAGTTTCATCTTTTTTTACAGTAAAGAGCCCCGCAAAAATGAAAAGATCGAACAACCAGAAGAAAAAGGTCGTCTCGGAATAATGAAGCAAAATGATGCTTTCTCTAAGCTTTATCGGAGACTAATTCATCAAATATCAAAGCGTGGGAATACGCCAAGCAATATCGGCAAAAAAGCATCCCGGAAAATAAGGGAACAGAAGCAATACCGTAATCCCGTATGACGGTACAACTCCCGGGTGATCATTTGGGAGGTCTGATGAGACTTTAACTTCACTACGACTGGCTCCTTGGAGGGTATAGGCCGGCTGACCGCGACTACCCATGCTGATTGGTTGGCAACGAGGTAGTTTATACCCCAGCCACTGAAGGAGCCCAGGGTGACTTGCTTCCCCGGGAACCCGTAGCACGGATAACAAAGCATGTAGATGACATGATCAAGAAGCTTCATACATGCCTGGTACCAAAGACGTCCTTAGCGTCAATCGACTGTTCCCACTGGCGTGCATCTAGACTTCGCACAACCAAGTGCTGATTGGAAGGGAACAGTGTGTTCAAGCATATTTGACGGTGGCTCCCTAGGAGCTCGGTCGTCATTCGATTGGATTAAGTCCAACCCAAAAGTCCAAGCAGCCCCGTCAGTTTGATAGATTTCCTTCATAGTTTTAGAGTTATACAGTAAACCTCGTCCGCCCCTTCAGGGTAACTTTCTTCGTATGCCGAACACCATCTGAACGAGGTTTTTAGACCTCAGTTACCGTCAAACTGGTTTAGCCTACATGTAGTGCGGTTTGATGATGCGTGGTCGCTGATGCATGCTTCAACTTTGAGGAGCCTCAGACGAGAGCTGGGTACCTGACGGAGACCAAAGAGATGGAAGGTATCCCAAGAGTCGGGCAGCCTTCCAACCCAGAAGAGCTACTTCCATCAGACATGCAACACACACCTTACGGCATGGTAAAAATAAATAAAGCAAAGTAAAATGAATTCATCAGCTATTTCGTTCTAATAGCTCAGCCAAAGGGATGAACCCCTGTGTTGTCCAATGCAGGGAGATAACGGTTGCCGGTTGACATAGCACTTAATGAGTTACCTAAATGCCCTGCTTGCATTCACTATATGATGGTGCACCTCAAGATTCGTAAATAGTGTACGTGGCTCATGACAGTCGGGAAACTGTTTTCCATATTGAAAACGACCAAACTATCAACAAAAAGGACTGTGAAAAAATGCAGACATTGTAAATGTGTGCTAGTTTTATTCTTTAGCACTCTATGGTTTCGTGGAAAATAACACAAAAGACATGCTTGTTATCAGTCCTCCGACTTTTATGCTCAACTGCCTGCTCCCTTCAAAATGAGCACAAAACATGCAGTAGCTTACTGACAACAGTGGTCGGCTAAGGGAGTTCTATCTCTCCCATTTTTAATACGCAATCCAAAAATGTTGAATAACATAGGTAACACCTGCATTCAATTCGTGCTTATGTGTCGGAAGTACCAAATCTTGTCTTTGGAATGAGTCGCTGGTAAATTTGCCTTTGTAGATGCTCAATGAATTCGAAGCCCCTAAGGTGCTACATCACATTTCCTGGAGCAACTGCTGAAGCTTTGTAGATCACTGGGGTTCATGTTACAAAGGATCGAATAGATGCACTACTTAAACAATGTGGTCTTATTTGTACTTCATGAGCTTGAGCATGAGTACCAGTGTATCGCTTTCAGGATCGACATTAATCCAAATTTCGAGCCGTGTTTGGTCCGATCGCATAGCTGACGTGGGTGTCAGTACTAAGTAATTTGTTTTCAGTTACGTTCAGAATCATAGTCCCAGAAGAAGAACATTTTTCACAAAGTAATCCGAATATCCGTTTATTTTCAGTTCCGTATTTAGTTTTCTTCCAGGATTCTCAGTGATAGTTGCTCTTCAAAACTCTGGAACACAAATCATGATATATTTTCTATAAATTGAAGCTGTGAGAAGAAATGTTTGCTTCATTTTATTCCGTTCATTCAAGTGTATGTGCATTTGAACGTGAAATACTGACAGTAACAAGAACGGAACCGAAAGGGCAAAATTGATGCTAATGGCAAAAGACCTTGAAATGAAATGCAAATTTATAACATTGAACTGTGTCCAAATATTTCCCCGTAAATATGACGAAAAAGGATTCAGATCCACAGCAACAGAGCTGATGTTTCAGTTCATCAATGACCTGTAGAAAAATAAATGGCTAATAGAAATAAGAGTGCTGATATTCTTCCAAAAGATGGCAGATCATATTTCACTTTTTTTAAAAATGGTTATCGTCAGCAGCAGCAGCTTCTGTTAGATCAGGGAAACTGATAGGATCAATCTCTCAGCAGCTTCAAAATCGATCCTGAAAACATTCAGGATTTTTAGCAAGCATTTATTTAGGCAGCTTCATACGACTACTGAAATGGTAGCCGTTCTACTGATAAAGCCTGAGATGTATTTATATGAGTGATAGACTTTTACAAGCAACATATTTACACTTTGGTCAGAAGGTCTATGACAAAACAGGAGTAAAATAAACAAAATATCCAACAAAGGATGGTAAAGGTTTATGAGTTGAAACGGAAAAGAAAAAATCAACCAAATTTAGAAAGTAATTCCCTCGTAGTCTTGTCCTCATTGGTCAGTACCAGAGCCAGATAGGGCACAGGAGACTTTTTATCTATGTTAACTCTGGAAGAAGGGTGCCAAAATTCAGATCTGGTGGATCAGTGAGAATGGCAAACTGATAAGTCAGGGTATAATGGATTGGTTGGATCCTGTAACATCTTGTGGGCTAGAGCTACGCAAGATTCAGTGTGCCGGTTGACAAGTTCAGTCAAAAGAAAATCAGAAGGAAGAAATGAAACTGGCTTATTTATTACCGATCCGCCGCGAAGGGCTTTAAAGTCTTGTTTCAAAATGCAGAGAAAAATAACGGGTGAACAGTGTAATATGACCGGAAGAGGGTACTGAAGAGTAAATTCGGAAACAATTGTGAGTGGTGTTTTAACCTGTCTGAGTTTTCTTACTTGGAAAGATAAGCATCGCAGTTTAGCGACGCAGTATTGAACGTGAGATGTCCATCTTAGATCGATCTCTAAGCTAACACCCAGATACTTGACAGTGTCCACTCTGGATAAGGATTTGGAATTAAGGATCACGGAATCTGTATGGAAAGGGGAACGGTAGTTGTTAGCCACACATTCAGGACACTTGGAAGGGTTCAGTTTTAAACGAAATTGGATGAAAAAAGTTCACTTTGTGATAGATTCTCACTGAAGAATCTGAAGTCAGAGGTATCGGAAATAACCTGACAAAGGACAACATTGTCAGCGCGTTTGAATACCTTAGATGGGAAAGAAACTGTTAGGTTGCTGATATACGGGTAAAATAAGAAAGGAGACAACACCTCAACCGCAAGCTTTCCAGAATTGTTGAAGAAAGAGTTTGGAGCACTTGTATCTTACCTTGCATTCTATTGAGAAAATAGTTGGAGAGTCAGGCGAGAGTTTGTCGGGGACAGTTAAAAGCTTCATGGTTTTGAAGAGGAGAACGAGATACTGAATTAAAGGCTGAAGAATAATCAGGAAACACACCGCGGACAAACCGGGCGGATCTGTCTAGAGATTCAGTGGTGAAGTGGACTAAGGAAGCAACAGCACTGACAGTGAATCTTTTGAGTTTGTAGGCAAACCGACAAGGGTTCGCAGGTACACTCAGGTGGGTTTGAAGACGATCGAGTTTAGCCTTCTTATCAGTTTTCAGTGCTGCTAATCCCAGAGGTATAAGACAAAAGCGCTTTTCTGTGCCATTCTCGTTGGGATCCTTTGGAACTGGGATAAGGGTGACTGGTCGCTAAAAATCAGGGATGACACAATGTAGTAGAGATTCATTCAACAAAACTGCCATGGGTCCCGCAAAATGGGCAGCCCCATGCCTGAAACTTACACTGGAGGAGTCACCCGAATCCACAGAAGAGGAAAGCTAAGACTGGAGGGGAATATCAAATATGTCGAAAATAGAGAAAGGTTCAAAGTCGTATCAACACAATGCGAGTACGAAAGAGGGCAATCTTTGGAAGGAAGCCTAAAAGTAGCTTTGAGGTGGTCTACACTAATATCGACCTCACAGGGTTTGGTTTTCTGAATATCAAGTAGTTTTATACTATGCCATGGTAACTAAGGATTCCTGTTTTTCAGGAATTGATCGGCAAACGACACAATCGTTTTATCCCCGCCTTGATTAGGTGCGGATGTGTTTGACTTGTAAACCTCGGCGAGACTTTTAAGCACTTTCTGTGGTAATGGTGAGACTACTCTACCGCTGTAGGTTTAAGATAGCACGAGGTGTATCAGTGAACACTTCAGCAACTAGAAAGAGTAAAAAGGAGGAAACCCGTGAAAAAGCAGAGTCGATGGCTGCCTTGAGTAGAGAGATGTTGCTGGGCGAAAAGCTTTGAAGGCGAAATTTTGTCTGACTCGTTTCTGTGAAGAATTTATGAGCTATACGTGAACACATTTTCGGTCTCAGAAGAACTAAGCTAGGATGGCATGTAGGAGTAGCTTCCAGTCTAAGGGAGACTAAGTGAGGATGACTGGTGGTTTTTGATCCAGTACCGAATTGGCTCTCGTGGGGAGTTACCGATTTCCGTGGCACTAAAAGGAGTAGTTATATGTTGATATGAATAAAGTTACTGGCAAAAACAAGCAAATTTTCATCTGAAAAAGACACTAGTAATGGTATAAAAGCATCGCAGAAAGAATTGTTGCCTGACTGTGTGCAAAACGGGGTGACATACATGTTGATTTCCATCGTACTTCTAAAAAGAGCAACTCTTGGAAAGCCGTTTGAAGAGTGTTTAGATATACCATTAGACTTGGCGCTCCGGGATGAGCTTACGTAGATTGCCAACTCGCCTTGATATTTTCTATTACTCAGCAAATTATCTCGACGGTAACATTGAAATCCATCTATGCCTACCAAAGAGTCGTCAATATTCAATTTCAACCAGTAGTCTTAAACACAAACTGCACATTTGTGAACATGAATTCATGTATTCAGAGTATATATTCGATTCGAAATCCTTGAGAACGGTGGCAGATAGTTCACACTGATCACGGAGGTCATAGTCATCTTAGCCGGATGGGTGCAGATAACAGCAGCTTGCCATCCAACCCGTTTGCATTCTTCTGTCTAAATTCGATTGGTATCAGCCACAAGTACTTGGGAGTCACACGGCATACTCGAGGTTTTTTTAGACGTAACATTTCCACTTTCGAATATGAACGACAAGTGAGCATGATTATTTTAAGAAGAATAACAATGAATTCTATAGGGATGGCGAGAGATGAACCAAAGCGCAGCCTATCGGAGCGTGCGCGCCATATACGTTAGCAACGAGACCTGGTGGGACTGTTGTTATGGCTGTGGCCATGACACGCAACTTCCGATAAGCTGCTTTATACTACTGTCTCCTATTTGATTACTACGGAGCATCCCACGATTCTAATATCCAGGAGCTGATTTCGTTCCGAGCGTTAACCTACCTAACAATAAATTTCTTCTCGAGTAATCCCCTGTTCTTATATCTTTAGAAATTGCAATTTTCCGCCTTGGTGCCAGATTTGTTGGCCACCTTACTTTCGCATCAGTATTCTAGGTCGGTTGCCCCCGGCCTGCGAAACAGTGTACAAAAGGTAGAACCCTTTGCATATCCAGCCCATTTTTGCTCGTGTGCCACCAATATACGTTCGGCTGTGCTTAGGACATCTGAAGGAACTGCGTCCTCTATGTGTCCAGCCTTTTAGCCGAAGCAATCGCAGAGAACACTGAGCCAGGACGTTACACGCATCATTAGGCTTAGATGGCGGTGAAAGTGACTCCTAGTGTATGAGTGCGTAAGCGATGAATCAAAAATGGCAACCTTGTGTGTATATTCAGAAAACTCATCGGGTAACTTAAGCGGTGTATCAAACACCAAATCACTGGGACAAAATCTAAAACGTTCCTTTACAGTTTTACCGATTCACAACAGTTCTCATTGATAAGAAAATCGATTACCACACCACAGTTGTTTTCTTTCTGAAGACAGTGAGTTCCAGCTTTGATTCTGGCGCGCCCACGGTGGTTTTCGCCCTCGAGGCCCAAACGTAGAGCGACTAAAGTGTTACATGTCCGACAGTCTGTTTGATCAGTGTTTTATGATCATTGTGTCATTCGTTTATTTGGATGTCCGCAGATATTCGCACTTTTACGCATACAACCACTACAACTATTCGACGGAGCACAATTATCCAGTTTGTGACGAGGACACCGCATTTTGATACATTTCCACCTCCACCTGCTATTTGGCATAAGCCGATAACGTTTCATCAGTTACCCAGTTATAAACATGTACACGTGATATATCACTAATATTGATATATATATATATATATATATATATATATATATATATACAGTCCACCGAAAGTAGTTCCGTAAGCATCCCAAAGAATTAGGTATGCTCGAGAAAGTTATGAAATAAGTTTTGTGAGATCATTTTATGATGCACTGCATGGCTACATAAACAGATCACACTTGCTCCTTCAGTCACCGATTTCCAGTGAGTAGCTTTAAGAGCAATGAGTGTGCATCATCCTTAGTTAGTTAATTCATTCACTAAGCCAACTCAAAGTGTTTGAATGAGGTGCCTTGTTTCAATTTTAAGGCTATGTAATTGTATTGAGAATTAATTGTATGCGGGATACGAACTATCAGTGCTACTAGTCACGAAGTCACAGTTTCACGGGATAGATTTTGGGCCCCCAATGGAGCTGAATAGATAAGCAATATTATTGTAATTTTACTCGGTAAAAGATAATTAGTTGACCCGTAAAGGTTATTGGTTGAGCAAAGCACCAAACCTGCACATCATAAACAAACCAAATCGATCAAAGGATAATAGTTCACCACCATCTAATTTGTGAATTAGGAGTGTTTTAGGGGAAGCTCTTTCTCTGGAGGGTTCGCCGAGGAACCACAGTGGTGGTGGTGGTGATAGTTCTTTGTGGGTTAGACGATGTTAACCTCAAGAACGACGACATCGTGGTTGCCTATGGGTATTTCTGAATTAAGTAGTATGTACGGACGAGTGGATAAAGCTTCTCGGAAACACACGACCGGTTTCGCGGTTACTGCCGCTCATCAGGTATGCGCATCCATGATGATGATGATGATGAAACGGACAACAGAAACAATAATGACAATAAAATTAACTCGCGTTCCCTACGAATAGGACTGTCATTCAGGTGTAAACCAGCTATTTGTGAGAGGTGTAAAACGTGGCATTTGACTGAATTACATGACTTGAAGTAACTGGTAGCTGAGGATCAGGTTAACCCCTTGTTACCTACAATTAACTGTGCCTTTCACACACTCGCTGTGCGCTTTTATTGGCGTTCTTCTTTTGCTAGAGAAATTATGTTTCGTTATAATGTGTGGCACAAATTCATCTTGGCGGCGCCATTAAATATGGCTGTGTTGTTCCATCTCAGTCAGAATACTGATCACAGTCAGATACTGGTTTACTAGTAATATTTTCACTTTAGTCCCCTTGATGGTCGTTGTGCCAGTAACTAAATGCCCAACTCGGAATAACTGAAAAGCTTCAAGATCAACAATCCGCTTTTCAAGGTGATCAGGTTTGGATATACGGTACTGAATAGACGAAAAATAATTCTTAGAAAACCTGGAGCTCATCCAAGAAAACATCCAAGAAATCCTTCTGAAAGAAACTTGGTCACACTGATACTGATGATGAAATAGTTTCACTTGATGATTCCACTGTATATTGTGGGTATCATTCCACATCAAGCCGCATGGGTGTTGGTGAATTTATCTAATTTTTCAATAATCGTTGGTATAAACAATTCGGAACCGGTTTTATCTACCTCATAATTTGTATAATTGTGTCAGTGAATCGAGAGAACTTCTCTGAATCAATGCTGTGGACCAGTGCCAAGCCGGATCGACCAGACTTCCGCATCGCTTGAGGCTTAACTACTCAGCTGCCGGAACACTGCTAGCAGTCCGACAAAACTGACATTAAATTATCCACCAATCAGGCTAGCCGACGTCTTGGAAAAGTGATCCGCCCGACAAGGCAAGAATTCAACTGGATGACCGGGTTTGGGATTGTTCTTATTTTGGTTTAAATATCATGTAATACATTCATGTAAATAAGATTTTTATTTGATGCGCGGTGCTGTCGTCCCTTTGATTTACAGCCGCGGCTATTGTGGTAGGAGTTGTAAGCGGAGGTCAGGAGCGCAGATCGTCCCTGGGAATCTCAGATTAGAATTAGGCAAACACAACATGTTCCATAAACGAATATCTACCAATTTTTCGAGTAATTTCCGCTCATTTCTGCTGTTAACTGATAATATTTCCCCTCACTGTTCTATAGCTAACTCCCATGAAAGTATTAGTTCGAAATCTCAGATTTTGGCGAGCTACGCTTACATTCCCTTGTGCACAGTTGCTAGTGACTTGAGTAGTTTTATGTGAATTTTCTTTGTCCTTTCAGTCCAATGAAGGCTTACCTTTTCGAATAGAATAGGCTCCTTTCTGGACTTCCTTTAAGTCGACATCTGTTATCCGGTTTCCACGATGTCGCTCCTCACTAGGTTCCTCTAACCACGCATTAGTCAAAAGCTTCCCTGAAATCCAGGTCGCACTGAGCATGCAGTTCACAAAAGGCTACAATAAAGAAATTAGAATTAGGCAGATCTGTCCACAAAACGTAGTAAGGCTTCTTAAAATGTTGTCCAGACAATTCTCTGTGTTCTCACACGCGGATTTTCCGGGCACCTGGGTGAACCTAACCAACCATGTTATTTCTTGTTTTAATTTTGTCTGCCTAGTCGGATCTCTGTACTCACACCCGGATAGTTTACCATCCTCTAAACTGAATAACTTAGGGGGAAAAAAGGATTACGCTCCTAAACATAGTTATCTCCCAGTAGACAAGAGACTAACACAATCTATTACGATTGATTTATTTCGCCTTAATTCGATCTATGCTCGTAATTTTCTTGTCCATGGAATTCATCTTGACATATGGAGGCTTCGAAAGATTTAATTAGTGGCTCACCCACAAGCATTCCAGCGGTAGTGGACGTAGACAAGCTCAACAAGGCACTCAACAAAGCAGAAGGGTCTTCTGTTTCAACAATTCTTGAAGAAAGTACACTTCAGGAACTTATAATTTTCGTCCCCACCGTTGACCTTTACAAGGTACTGTTTCTCCTAAACCCCAGAAAATCATCCAAACCGGATGGTCTCCGCCCTACAATGCTTAGGGAGGGCATGGTTACCATCTGTCGTATTCCTCTTGGCCTTTTTAACCAGCGTCTAGGGAATAGGAAGACTCAAGACTGCTGGTAGACTGCAATTGTAATACCCTTTCCCCGAATACGTCCTCTTCAAAATTTCGTTCGACTGCTCGTACCCCCGTCTGTCTTACAGTTTTTGCAAGATGAATCTTCCAACGATTGTCTAATATATTTCATATCCCTCGTTCTAATCACCTTGTTTACCGGAAATCAAGCTGCATGTCCGCTACGCTGAAACGATAAATTCTATCCGTATTTGAAGGGAAAATGTAACGCAGACATAGTATGCTTCCTAGATTACAGTAACGCATTCAACAGCCTCGAAAAAATACATTGTCTTGCTTTCTCTCTCTTCATGGTATTGAACCTATTTTTGTTGCTTTGTTAAAATACTGTTTTCGCAACTGCCAGCAAATTAACCCATTGCAAAGCCAATAGTTTTTCCCTCGCTACTTCTACCTGTGACGTGTTTCAAGCTGCCATGTCGTCCTCAATGTTCCTCACCTACATCTCTTCTGTTCTTGTACATGAAAATACTCTCCTTATCAAATGTGTGGACAATATCATGTTTGGTATGTCATACGCATGTGACTCCAATTATACGTGGCTACTTTTATTTTCTCTGTTAAACGGTAAAAAGTATATTTACTTTTAAGACGACTACACCTCCATCACAATAAACGGGGAACAGCTGAATCACTTCCGTCTAGATGAGTGCTTTGGAGTATTACTCAACCGCAACCGTGCTGGGTTCAAACATGTTGACTTAATTTTTGTGAAAATTGAAGACCCGTATTTCTACGTTTCACGAGCTAAATTCCACTGCAGACCCACTCGTCTCGTTAAATGCCTCATCTTTTTGTCTATCCTTCCCCACTGGCTATATGCCTCAACTGCCATCTTCTCGGGAACGTGGTTGAAAGTCAGCAAGGTTATTGCCAGACCACTTAAATATCTAACAACTTTCAGTGATACACCCTGAAAGAATTTCACTCACTTGATCATATCTCATCGTAGTTAAACTTGCCAACAGGTATCCACTGGAGTTCTTACCGCCTCTATCCAGTCGCTTTATAATGACCTTGCAAACTTTATATTAATTTCCTACACAAGCTCACACCACAAACATTTTTACGCACACACCTTGGTGTAAAATAGTTCTACTAATCCCTACCAAGCAAGATCCTCCCCCATTCCAGTTTCTGTAATATCACAACTCACTACATCAGGAATAAAGCAGCCTGAATGTTTTTGTATCGTACTGCATGCCTGTTTCAAGGATGTGACCTTGGCTATGTGAAGACTGAATATTCACCCTTCGGGTTGCATAAAGCTAGACTCAACTTCCGCATGTTTCACCATGAGGTATTAGGTAAAGTTCGAAAAACGCTACAGCCATTTTGAACTGGAAACCTACACAACTGCAAAAATGAGCTGACTTGTAGCCGAAGTCATCATTTATTCTTAAGTCAGGTGTAACCATGGAAAGCAGTAATTGTAGTCCCATCACGAAAGGCAGTTAATTACCGAAGGACCACTCATACAGGATAGAAACATTTTAGTTCTAAATCGTCTGACTGATTCCATACATATGTTCACACATCATTTCGTGGGTTATCTTTTTCTTTTGAATCTGATGGTTAGAAAAATACTTACAATGTTTCCCCACAATTTAGGTTAGTACATTTTGTTGGACGGTTTAACCTCACACTGATTCGCATTTTCTTCCCTCAGAAAAACTAGCGTAAATATATGAAAACCCACGAGGTCACTTTCTAATTATTTATGGTCCTCGATCCAGTTTGGAGATGATGCCTGACTGAACTTCATAATCATTGAGAAATCGATGATCCGTTAATACTGCTGGCGAAATAACAAAACAAGTAGCCGAATAGCCTGATTTTTTTAAGTGACGGTTTTGAATTTGGATTGAAGCAACAAGTCGGAGACGAAAACGAAATAAACGACTTTTTAAGGTCGACTATATCTGTTCAGAATTTCCTACGGATTTTCAGTGGATGCTAACTTGATTTGATGGAAACACGTGGTGGTTTTAATTCCGATAAAACGCATTAGATTTTTAAACTCCATAAAATGAATCTGCCATTTTCACTGTTCATCAGGTTTTTCCTTTGGTCCAAAAGACTTTGAAAAGTCCTAGATACTTTGTTTTGCGTCGCAACAATATATTGACAACGTTCATTCTAAAAACTAATTTAGAACGTCACTCCGAATCAAACTATTCCCTTGAGACAAAAAGTCTTTTCGTCAAGTACAGTTTCCTCGTGGTAGTAATTTTTTTTCCGTGTGCACTTTGACTGATTATCTAACCAGTACGACGAAGTTGACTTGTGTGGTCTTCTGCTTGTAAATAAGTTCTTCCTGTCTATTCTGATGCCCGCTATAAACGCTATTGGTAAGATTGATTTAAGATACATATTAGTTAAAGAACAAATTTGAACTAGACGGACGTTTTACCGATGGTTGAACTGATTACTTCCCACGAGGCTCTCTCTCTCCTTACAAAACAAGTTATGTGTTTAGCAGTACTTGTCCATGTCAGAATGAAAACAAAAAACATTTTATCGTATTATAGTCGCCTCGTTTGTAATTTCTAGCCCCGGAGTTCACCAAAATAAATATGATCTGCCAACGACGGAACCGATAAAATGAGAAATTAGTCAACGGGCTCGATCAAATGAGTATCGTGTTAGGTGGTCATCTATAATAAATATCACGTGAAATAAGTTAATAAAGTACGCAGACAATGATAGTCTCATTTGGTATACAGCCCTGCGATAAAGGTGAGTCTAACTGGAGTACTGGTGGCGGGAGCAATAACGGTTATAACCGGGACATCAACCAAAACAACAGCAGTGAACTTTTGGTGCTTTTTATTTGGTTGCACAGAAGCACAGATTGACTCACATCACCCAATACATAGAATATTCAATGGGACTTTACCGAATGTTTTAATTTAGTCTATCACGATGTATCCATTTCGGAAGTGTGGCTGATAATTTGCTCATGTGGCCTATAAGGCCATCGTCAGGCTCCGCTTGACCTTATCAAGATAGGTGACACGTTCAGTGTGCCACACAAGAACGTAAGAATCCGGAATATTGCCGAATATCAGTGGGGACGGAGAAAGAGCAGCGCCAAAATTAGCACCAGCATTTCGTCGATATGTTTTCATTTTTAGACTTGAACTACTCGTGAAATGCTAGTAGTATCTTCGCGAAGGGTGTTTTTGAGGTTATAACCACAACCAGAGCCGTGTGGACAAATGGGCATTACTTTTTATAACCATACTGCTGCCTTTCACGGCATACAAGTTGATCAGAACTGATATAAAATGGAAACAGGACACACCTAAAAGCATAATTACTCATCTCTCGCCGGCTATTTGTATTTGAGACGGAAATCAGTAATAGAAGGTCCCTCCTGAGCGTTATTGTTCTTTGAGGAGTTCTTCGTATGAACTACTTCTGTATCTTGTGAAAAAGCTGGAGGGTAGGAAGAAGAATATGGATTTTAGGAAAGTCAAAATGCTAAGTGCAGGTACCGACGTCCCAGGAAAAGTTAATATCAACAAACTGGGTACTTTCAGCCTTCACTTAATGAGTAACATTGAGCTACTGATTCTTTGTGAGTAACATAACTTATACACAGAAAGCTGCCTTCACAAACCACCGTTTTCAATGCTAACCGTAGAAAGTCAGCATATTTTTCAAATGCGTGTAAATGTCTTGGTGAATACTCGTCAATCGAAAGGGTTCATCCACTTTTCAGATTTTCTCTTCTGCCAGCCCCGCTTACAGACAAAAAGGTTAGGTAAAATTAGAAGTTTCCACGATATCCAGCCATCAATCAATTGGTGGGCACAAACCTATTATGGGATACATAAATATGTACACATGCATGTAAAAGAATATAAACAGAGCTGACAAGTCTGGAGAATATTATACTCGCTGTTGATGCTATTCCCACCCCGGGGGGAGAAGATTCGGGTAGTTTTAAACCTATGACACTCACACCAAGGTCAAATGCGCGAGGTTTAGTAAATATTCGTTGGATTTATGTGATAATAAGGCCGTGCCTGCGAGGATACGTGTTTACTCAGCATTCGTGGACAGCCAAGTCACGTTAGCAGTCAGCAGTGGTGCGGCATTAAGCCCGTCGCTTGAGACAACTGAATCTCGGGTGACAGGACAGCCGATCGGTGGAGTGAATCGATAGATGATTTCAGCTTTGTTCAAGCCTCAAAGCGTGGTCGTCCGCACCAGTTCAACCAATGCGTCGTGTGCAACGAGGGGGCACACGGGAAAAAATCGATGAATTCTCTGTTTTTCGCTAACAAAACGAGAATATCCGAAGGCGTAAGAGTTTTTTCTCTACAGCTAGTGTGATGGCATAAAACGATGCCTCAAAATAGAAAAAATCACTACATTTTAAAGAGTACGGGAATATTATTATTTGAGCTCTGATGTTTCTGTTGTAGGCATTTTCTAGTGGTTTGTCGAAAGCAGAAATACCGTTTGCTGAACTGGTAATAGGAAACTCACTGTCAGAACAAGATATGGTGGGAGAAATTTCTGTGTACACAAAAATATGATAAAAGGAGGCCTTAACAGACTTGCGTAGATTCAACGAGAAAATCTTTTAAGATATTCCGATTTGCTGTTGTGAAGAAGGACGAAGCGAAACAAGCTAAATCGGCTTTCAGACAGTTTCACTGTCATTCTTTTTTAGATTTCAAAAAACCTTAGGCTCTCCGAAAGTGCAAACTTTACAATTCCTTCGAAATGGCCTCGGTTTGAATCTTATGGTGTTCGTAACCAGTATCAGCAGAACAGGTAATTTTTCGATTCCATTTGTTTTGTAGACAGGTAAGCCGTAAGTAAGCAATCGAGTAAACAAGTAGGTAAAATTTCTGCGTCATATGTTCTGTCATGCGTAAAAGACTAAGGCCAGTTACTGCATAACATAATTGATCAGGCAATACTGCTCGAGCTGAAGCACGATTTAAGATCATGACAGCGCTGGTCTATGTCCATTTGTGAGAGGAATACTGATCGGTTGCCCATGTAGTGCGTATGTGTGTATGACTTGAACCAGATACAAAAATTTGATCGAGAATGTATTTCCGGTATCGAAGGGGCAAGTTAATGAATATTCTCCACCTTGGACTTTACAGAAGAAAGTGAGACTCGTAGTGTACAACCAGGTAAGCTGTGATTTATTCGTTAAGTTTTCTAACTTCCGTTTGCCTTCTTTCGTGTTTGTGGGTCCGTGATATCTACGATGTCACGAGGTAAATGAAATTATCATGCTATGTTCGTCGGCGGCAGGAAAGGTAGCCTGAAACGCCTTCGTATTGAGCGGTCGAAAAGTGTTAAGCAAAGGTAATACATTTTTACTAGTGGCTTTGTAAACAGGTGACTGATTTGTTCGAAAAAACATGGTATCATTCTATTTTTGGAAATACATACATGTACAGGGACTGAAGTTTACAAAGTAAAACAAGAATGGACTCCAACTGGTGTTGAAATGTTTTGATTTCCGAGTGTACAAAATGCGGCTTTTTCATAAGCAGAGAATAAATACAGGAGAACGTGCAAGAGGTAGCCTAATCGCAAGATATTTGATTGGTGAACCTGAGAACACCGATTCTGTCACGTGTTGTTTAGGTGGACTGTACGCACTTGCGCGATAAGGCAAATAGACCAGGTTTGTGGTGAGTCAGACACGCACCATGCCGTTTATTGTGAGTCAGAATACATGTTACGTGACTGATGTGCACACTGAAGCAGCTGAATTGCCACTGGTCTAGATGCGATTTATCGAGGTGCGCAGGTCCGCACCGTTTGTAAAGCTCACTTCTATTAGTACAAGGTTTAATTATTCATAAAAAATAGTCATGTAGTATTAAAGCTCAGCTCACCGACTGAAAAATATGGGGATAATTCGGCCCCGTTTCATCACGTATATTGTGTCTTTCCAAATCACGGTTAGCTGTCATATGTTACCAATATTTATTGATTTGTGGCTACAGTAACCAACTGTGGAGAGGTTGGCTGGAACGATTTATGAACCGTCTATTGATTTTCCATGAAACATCAACTCTCATTCGAAATCCGTGGAAATTCTGCCTATTGGGTTTTCCCACTTGTTGAGAACCATCCCTCAAGATCAAAACGGGACCGGTGTACATGACTGGATTACTCATTTTAAATGCTAGACAATCTACGGTGCCTCCCAACAGACCGCTTCACCTGAATGCTTGTCCGCCATTAATTTTGGAATTTGACAATCTTTCACTCGCACAGTCTTTCAGCTCTGCGCTGGGAGTCAAGGTGGAAGAACTCATTATTGAGTCTGTTATCCTGATCCTTTTCAACAGTAAAATTACGGCAGTTGCTTTATCAGTGAAGATCCGGGCAGCAAACCTTTCGTCCTTATGTGACAAATCCCAAAAGGTAGATGAACAGATGCTAAAAATCGTGTACAGCATGAACTAGACACGAGAACTTTGGCTCAATTTCCGACCAGACGGAAATAAATAATGCAAATGATGGTGTCTGGCGACGATTCAAATTTGCCACGAAACACCGCATGATACAAATCATTATCTTTTGGAATATGCAAAATAAATGGTGCAGAAGTCTCTCCCCCCGATCATGAAATACTAGCCGGGATCGCACAAATTCTTGTTTGTTGAAACGTATTACATTAAGGAAGAGAGACGGCCGAAGGGAGGTAAACACATAAGTGGTATCATTTTTACCGCGGAGTTTGCTAAGAATATGCATTTCACCTAGTTCAACCATTCCACAAAGTAAATCTAACCGGATGGATGACTTAATATCCGGCTTCTTCATCTTTTATTACGTGGAATCGACGATATAACATCTACACCGCAAGTGATTCCCACAAGGATCTAATAATATCCTAGAACTTTGTGTTGTTTCGAAGTTGCGTCGTCTTTTGAGTCGAATTACATCATACTCACATACAGGTTACGTGTTACGAGAAGACCAATAATTTGGCCTAAATACAGCTCCGAATGCGCATTGTAGGTGTCCAGTAATAAAACGATTTCTCGGTCCATGGCGGTCAGTGCATCGTTGCATCGTCTCAGCCGCTCCTCGAATATGCTGTTCACCATCGAAGTGCCACGGTGGTTCCCATAAAGAACTCTACTTTGCGAGCGATTTTTGAAACACCTCGGGTCGGTACTTTTCCCGATGACTAAGGGTTTTAATTTTAAACCAAGTGCACTGCAGCTTAACAGAACATTTTTAACCTCTTTGCACAGGGTTTCAGTTTGGAGTGCCTCGAAAATCAAATCTGTTTTATCAACATCGAATTAGTTGCGTGGCTAGTAATTTTGTTCACATTTCAGGTATTCTTTGTATTCGGTCGTCCACAATCTGCACAAAACTCCCGAGAACTCCCTGAGCAAAGTCATGCATCGTACATTATGTCGCCATCATAGTTTAAATAGCCAGCCTTTGCCTGCCGTGAGTTTTTCACACCCCATTTTCATTGGCTTCTTCGTTGACGTTTTCGTATAGCAGCTTCTCGGAATAGCTTGCCAGCATCAGGATTCTTGTTCATTTTATCGGTGTCCAGGTCAAGCTGACCAGCTGGTTGCGGTCCACGCAACCTGCCTACCCAGTGGTTGGAGGCTTTAATTGATATGGTTAGGTGTCTAGGCCAGCGGCGCAGTTGCATCCGGACTCTTTCTTCATCTTTAGGGTTCCCGCTTATTACTCTGATTTTTTGGATATTTCTCCCTTTGCGCTTCTGTTGTTTTTTGCCCTTTACTCGATGATGCTGGAAGGTAGCAACCGGACCCAGAGCACAGAAGTGCGAGGTTAGTAACTGAATTAAATAAAATACTAAACTTTTATTGAACTTCGAATGAAATTGTAGTTTTCTTGAGTTAATACGTCCCCGACACCAAAACCTGGAACCCGATATCAACTTTTTACGCCACTCTGATGGAAGTGCATCAGCTCATTTCGCCAATATTGAAAAACTCGCCACAAAAGTCAAACCAGAGTTTTTATGGAGCAGTTGGTGTGTCAGGATCTTTAAAATTTCCGATGTTTCGCTACTGTAAAAGTGTGCAACAAATAAACGGATGTGTCCACAACAATAAGATCAATGTTTTGCTGAAAGGCGTAACACGACAGATTAGCCGACAGTAAAGCAGTCCTTGCAGAACTATTTCCAATATATGATAGACTGGAAAAATGTGTTGTTTCACTTCGATGAATTCATTATTTTGCATATAGCCTTAGGTAATACCCAACAAAGTTGATCATGATCTATTCCAGCTCATATTAACCGCCGTAATGAGTTTAACAATTTGAAAGTCACTGGAATGAGTTGTAAATTTGTCACCCTCTTGTTAACTAGCACGATGAAATTTTCCTGTCACGGTTGTGCATTTCTCCGTCATCCAGAAAACAAATCGGACGCATTATGGACCACGACCATTTGACCCTGATTCCAAGGTCACTCATTCCAACGAGTCAACAGCTTTTATTCTGGTGTTCCTACTATTAAACGCGAATCTGCTAATAAACCATCCGATGACAGAGTGTTTTTCAAATGTGTTCATACTGATTTAATTCTTTCTGCTAATCATGATCAACTCTTCCACAAAATCAGTTGCACTTGGCAGGGTTAATGTCAATGCCTCCAAGACGAAAACCAAAAGCGATCAAATTTACTTTCATGACTTTTAAAGTTATTCATAGTCGACGGTTTATCAAATTCGTGTTTATCTAGATCACTCACTTTCAACCTCATACAGAACAATAAAGAACTAGCAAGAATATCAGTTATGTGTCAGAAATTTTATATTTCTAACCTTTGTTTAGTAAAACGTGGAAAAATCGCCAACGTCAATCCCATAACGAAGAGAGTATTTTTTACTCGAATTTTGAAACTATCTGTAAGGTCTTCAAAGTTATTGCTGGCTGACCTAGTTAAGACTCTGTTGTTATTATTAGAGCTCACCACTCTCGGCGGATTCGTGATTCTAACACGATTGCGCATGAGTGCAGTCGTGTAGAAGGGCACATTACATAGATTAAAAGACCCGTGTCTCTATTAGAAATAGCCGGTAACCAGACCTTGAGAATTAGAGTGACGAAGAACCACAAAACCTCCCAATAGGTCAGGTGTGGCGAAGGGGCAGAAAACTGATTTCACATATCTTGAGCGATGTACGTAACCAACTTTGTTCGGAAAACAAAATTCCTAAATATATTTAACGAAAAAATCCCAATGAAATTGTTTTTGTTTGGTTCTTAGGGTTCTTTTTTGTATGCGAGGGTTTTTTTACAGTGCTTCTGGCAGAGAGGTTATTGCATCCAGAGAGGCTGAAATTTGCGGAGGGGGCTACCTTATTCCAGTTTTAGCCAGTGTGCTTGAAACTTGTGAGGAAGAAACTCAGTTTCTAAATACTCATTCGAAAAAGAGCGTTGCCGAGTTCAAGGACACGTAGGAGGACGTTTTTCATGGGTCACAGTGAATTGTTACGAAAATAGTCTTTAGTTGTTGGGTAAGAGTGGCAGAAGAACCCGCAAACAAGCTTCGTAGACCATTTCAATTGCATGTCTTGTAAATCTAAACCAAAAGTTGCTATTCGCGCAAAATTCTTCGTCGGTTAAATTGCCCAGAATTTTACTTCAAAGAAAAATAAAACACTCATTTCGTCTTCCTCGCTCAGCAACTTCATTTAAATTGCCTTAACTAACAGTTAGGATTTTTAAAGCACACTGATTTTGCTCGGAAATAAATAAACAGCTGACTGACATGGGCTGATCATGAATTGAAGATGTCAGCAACAACTGTGTCCTTTTGGTAGATAACATTTTTCCTGGATTTCGGGGTACTTTTAACTCGATTAACTTCTGTTTTGTTGTTTACGATTGACTCGTCTCAATTTTGTGGAGGCAGGTATATCAATCAAACAGTTTACTTGTTAACAGCTTGTTTACTCGAAAATAACTGAATGTCTTTAGAAAACGGTCTGAATGGTTGAACAGATCAGGCTCGTAAATCAACTATTTTATTCACGTGATCGATCTAAGACCTTCTTACAGGCGCCGTGTTCATTCACACTGTCGAGATGTGACTGCTCCTAGCATACATAGTCCCTGTGGACCAAGAGATATACTGGCATGCACACGTGCATATGGAATCTCACGCCAAGTTCCGTATACCAGTTGCCTAGTACGGCAGTTCTGTTGTAGCCATCATGCATCAAAAGCTGTTCGATATTCGCTCCATCGAACCACCGACGGTGCACTACTCCTGATATTAGACCGTATCTTGCGTGACCCGGAATGGACTACGAGAGAAATACTGGTTAACCGCGCTCTATTAGGCCATCTGCTGATAAATTTTGCCCATACCGGTCATAAGTATAAATGCACTTTGCATCGAATTCGTTCGTCTAATTGACATGTTGGACATTGTCTTTTCATCCGCCCAATTCAGTTCATTTCTTTCTTTGTGTTTCCTGCAACCTGATACATTACAATGAATGCATTTGAGAGGGTACATCAGAAAGCCTATTATATCATACAGTTTCGACGGTTTTTCTTAACTACTTGATACCAAAACCCCTTTCTCCTTAGAAACCAAGTGTGTTGAGATAACAACTCAGTGTGCTGGGTTGGTTTCTGTCTTTGGACGGAAAAACAAACTTCAAAGTGGTGGTTGAAAATGAGCTCGGCAGCCGGATGAAAGTAGACAATTTAGTACCCACTGAGGTCATTAGTCCAGCAGTCTACCACTCGAATACCAACACCAGAAAGGTACACATGAAGTGCTCAGTTATTTTGCAGCATTCCAAATATTGATCCCGTGCTATTTTGTGGAAACATTTGATCACACTGTACAAAAGCACGTGTGTGTGTGTGTGTTAACGTGCGACCATAACAACCAGTACTTCGTGTTGAAGAATTGAAAGAAAACGTTTATGAGGGAAAACATCCAGCAAGAATAAAAGATGGTCGATGCTACAATGAAGGTAGTTAAATCAGGCTTCCTTCCGTCCATTATTATGGTTGCACCGTTAGCAGGTAGGATACAAATCGCGTAATTGGTCAACGCAGGCATAACCCAAACTGATGCGTACGGACATCTGACGGACAGGTTTGGTTCCCTCTCATGACGGCGTGATGGCATAAGCATTTAAATTTATATCTCTTCTAACTGATGAGTATGTGCCCGTTTATGGAGCGATAGTACCTAAGGCTTGTTTTTATCCAACCAGTAAAAGTCCTCGAAATTCAGTCAACACCCCACTTCCACCGCCACCAATTGTGCTCATCTACGACGGAATGTAAGCTGGAATTAAAAAATGAAACAGTATTTATTTACATGGAAGTAACTTAGATAATGATGGAAAAACAATGTTAGAATCTGGGAGCTTGCCTCTATTATTCACGACAACTTCCGATTGTTTCGGTATTAAGCCTAACAAATTGGTTATCAAATCATTTGCTACCTAATACTCCATCGCGATTATAGATTTTGACTCCAAAATCCAGTGTGGAGATAACGCATCACCAAGACCGTCCGTGTTATTTTCGGTGCCAGTCAATAGTCCTGATGGATGTGAGAGCTTGGAATTCAGTGGGATGCTATTTCGAGAGAATTTCTGTCAACCAGTAAATTTTTCTGAGGGTCCCATTGCTCATCACACACACACCACACAGTCATTAGCAAAACAAAACAAAATGGCAGGCTTTTGGTAATGAATTCCTTGGGGTACTCAAAACGTGCCACTTTTGTTGAGTATTTTATTCACTTTTCACACCAGGTGATATCTATCGCATTTCAGTTTATTTCCCCTTTCTCTGCGTAAAGGATGAGTCTCTAGCTGGATTGAGGAAAGGAATATGTTGCTCTACTTTGAGCGTAATGTGGTGAAAATAGTCATCATTTTCCCATGAACACAGGGTTATATGTCTTTACAAGATTGACTCGCACCTGTTTTTCATGTAAAATATCCAATAAATGATGCTCTTATTCACGTTAAAACGCTAAGCAGGATACAACATAAAAGGTAAAAGCTTATGAACCCTCGCAAACGAACTTAGGTTCTTTACACCGAGGTACCGATAGAAATTTGGCTTCACAGGCTCCTCTGTTCTTCGTCGCTTAAGTAATACAAATGACCAACAATGCGAACTAAAATGATGTTGACGTTGGGGTTCACTTTTATAGTAACAGAAATTTCCCTTTCTGGTAAGTTAGCTATTGATCGGTGTGAAACTAATAGCGAACGGCACGTGACGTGAAACCTTCGAATTAGGAAGTAATTTATTTTTACCTTCCCAGGGCACTTTTCTGAATAACCTGTTGAGGTCTAAATATAGTGTGAGATAATTCATATGGCCCTGTTTACCAAATTAGATTTAACCACCTTAATACTTCCTAACCTAAAACGCTCAAATGATTTCACCTTGACGACCAAGGTCGTACACGTTCAACTGCACACAGTACAGTAGGAAATCAACTTGAATAAAAGGACCCTATAAATAAGTTCATACCACTCACTGATGCTAAGATAAACATTATCAATATCAGGAAGTTCAAACTATAGACTGAGAAGTTCTAGAACACTTCAAAATTGTTGTCTACCCTAAATTATATACATCCAAAAAACGTACACAGTCTACTAGGGACCGACAAAAGAGAGAGGAGTTCAACGTACCCGGATCCCAAGGACATTAATTGACTGCGATGAACGTGTCAGCTTAGCTATTCTATTAAAACTGTCAAGTAGAACCTGCTCTGCATTAGTCAGCGAAAATAAAAGCGCGAGAGAGCCTCTTGATGCAGCTGCATGTAATTTGAAGCCACAACGCATTTTAAATCGTCAGACAATCGGACATTAAAGTTGGACGATTTTCTTCGGTCTAACAGAGAATCGGTGAGTTTTGCACTCTTCCACAATTGTGAAAACTAAAAGTTCTTCATCGTTTGATTTTGCCTCCAGATAGGGCTAGATTATTCAGCCCTCGTCTAAAAAAGATCGTGACCAGTTGTCAGACAGAGCACATAAGTTCTCCTACACATTACCCTAGCGTCCGTTAAATTGTATCAGTCTTCTGTGATCCCTCTGATTGTGTATTCTAGTCCGTTTATTCTAGATGGCCATCTTTTTGAGTTTCGTTTTCATAATAGCTTTATCTCGGTCCTTCTTTCGTTGATCTGTTTTTCGTCCTTAATAACAGAATCACATGATTTAGTTCACAAAATGTCGGCTCATTGATTGTACTTTCAAAGCTTTTAGGGATTGTTTATAATTCTTAGGCTTAATTTGTCTGTCCATCAAGAAGAAGTGAATGCAGCTATTTTTACGCTTTTATTCTCTACTAGAAGAATCCGACAATAATCGGATCCTGCCTTCTGAAAGTTAGACTTTGAAGCTTAAATATCGTCCTTGCCAACCTACGCCTTGGACAATAAAGTAGTTTTCGTAACTCCCAAGGTTTACTCAGTGGATTAAATTAGTTCTGCTTGTCCATCAACTGTTCCTTACTATTTGTCTGAGTCCTACAACACGTTTATGCGCAGCGCAAATTGTTGGCAAGTTTTTCGGTCAGCTATAATTTGCGATGTGAATACAGTTTCTATGTGTCTGGTTACTGGCGGTCTTTTCGACAGGGTCTCTTCAAATAATTTAGTTGAACAAAATTGCTGTTATATTCACTTGATTGTAACGAAAATAACCTTCTGCACTGAATCCACAGAAGTTGCCTATGAGTTGAAAGTTTTCAATTTGCATTGTGCTTGTCAAAGGTGATGTTTTCATTGAAAGTAATTCAAGTATACCTTCAGATTTAACAGATTTCAATTCAGCTTGTTTATAGAAAAGTGTTATTGTGTACAAAATGTAACACCAATGATTCGGCTAAATAAATATCCAAACAGCTGCGCAGCAAGCGTAAGCATTTTTTGTAAACAACTGTTTATGAGTCATCATACGTCTTTTGAAATAACACCACAAAACAAGCTGATTCAGTGATCCATCAAATTTACGATTTCTTAGTTAAGACCAAAAAGTGCTTTTAGGATAGCACCAGACTAACACACTGATCGTTCTCTTCTGTGTTGTCACCTTTCTGTTCACAAGTGTCCCGGCGGAGGAAGCAACGAATGAAATAAGTAAACACACGAGTGAGATTTTAGTTGCCTACGCATGACCTGGAAACATTTCTCAGTTAACACATCCGCCCAGTTCAACTCCCTGCTGAAGGGAAGTTATTTGGAGGAAAAACCCGTCACCGTAGTCGATGCTGAATAGTGTCTTCATCTCAGCAGTGAAGCTCAAACTATGGTTAGACTTGAGATCTGCCCCACTATATCCCCGGTAGATCAACAAAACCATGCTAACGTTCCGAAACACAACAAATGAATAGCCTTCAAAAATGGGATCTATTTCTCATCAATATCAAGTCTACATTAGAATTCAAAATCGATCCAGAACCGACTTTCTTGGAATTATTGTCGATCCGATAGTCGGATTGGAAACCTTAATCTTTTTTTACCAGAAGTGAACGCGATTACATTTTGTAGGCTTCTGTCTCATAATGTATATGTAGTCTAACAGATAAGAGCAGTATTTCACAGACAACTTAAGCTATCGAAGATCCAATACCTCTGATTCAACTGAACAAAGTGAGGACAATAAATAAGCTAAAGTGGTTTTCCGCGAACAGTTTCGGTTTTTCTTAATTAGATATCAGCACACAAACAATTAAATGGTTCACATACTAAGCACTGAACAATTTTAATAGTCGAATATTTTGGTCAACTTGAAAACTCATTAGAGATCACAGTAGGAAAACTGGTTAGGATTGAATCAAATGTGGTAAATGTGAGCGATCTTTTGCTTCCAAAAGAAACGGGGAATTGATTTGTGGCCTAATGATACGGGGAGTGATTGTGAATTGAATCAACCAAGGGGAATAGACATGGAGATAAAGGGACGATGTCTGACAGTTATCAAGGCGAAGACGGTCGCATCACAAGCCTCTTTCGAAGTTGGAGTTCGCGGAAGTGTATTTGAGTTCTACAATTATTTTCTAAGGAAAACTATGAGGCTGAGTGCTTTCATGGATAGATAGCAATTACTTACCGACATCTGTTTGAAAACAGCCGTCTTCTCAGTACCAAACCAAGCTGCCCGGTCTCCAGAAAGAAAGGTGGCTTCATCCACCAAACCTTCAAGGATGATGGGCATTCAAAAGAACACATTGTCGACTCAGTTCCACTTTGGCTTATCGACACAGGTCTAGAGTACCAAAAACCGTCACATCAATGGAACACAAGACTAAACAAGTCACTGTCGAATAGGTAATAGACATTTAAGGTTGCAAATGAGAGATTTAGAAGTAACTCTTCGGGAAGACTGTCAGATTGAGAGCTTTAGCATGATCTCAATTGCTGTTAGATTGGGTAATTGTGTGAAAGCTTTATAAAAAATTTTGCATACATCGGTTGAGGAAATCTCTGACATCATAGGAAACTTCAGTTTGACAAGAACTCGTACCCACTGGGGAAAATGTTCTGGTCTTAGTCGCACAGAAAGATCAGTAAGGCTTTCACAGCTAGCTCCGTGTTGCCCTGTCACTCAGCTCCAACGGCTCACATTTTTTTCCTTTCACAATACGTTCTTGGTCAATAAGAGTGATTTCGTGAACATCCTGAAGAGTATGGCCAACAATTTCGCACCGCGAGACGAGGTTAATTTATGAAGAATAAATCGTTATTCAACCGATTCCAACATAGCTCGCCAGTTTCCATTTTCACAAAGCGCCACGTGCTTTGACCGGCTCCAGTGACTTTTAGTTATAAAGACTTCAGAGAAAGTGAATAAATTCGTTCGTTTGAAATGTATTTTTCGTCACTCATGAAGCTTAAGTGCACGTACAACCGGCTAGTCAGTCGTCCAGTCACACAACCAGTAAAACATCATCATTCTATTGATTTTACTCGTGGTTTATCCTTATGGTATTTGTAAGCATTTATTTTGGAACACGATTTTATTAGGACAAACTAGACAGGTCGCCGTACCTGTGGTTTGATCGAATTATATTCAAGTGATATTCGGGCTTCCTCCTAAAGTTTTTGTCTACCTACTTGGTTCGGAAACCTTTCTTATAGTTGTCGAGGGCATGGCTGTATGGAATAACCCGTGATAGTGTTAGATCAAAAAAGGCAGTAATGCACTGAGCTTTTTTCGAGTTCTATGGCAAACTAACCAGTTGCTAATTATTGTAACTTTCTAAATGGATTCAACTGAGTCGGCTGAATTGGTTTGTCTCACAAAACACACATTTAGCCACACTTTTTAACAAAATGCAATCTTCCTTCACTTTCATAAGAAACCCATTCTTATCTTGCTTGAACTTGTTCTGTTTTGCTTCTGTCCTGTCTCGGTGCCATTAGAAATCCCAACTACATAACCATCCACGAGTTTGATGTATGAAACTGACGTAGTTCGGATCCGCTTGTAAAACATTTTTTTGTTTCTTGTCCAGTAGGGGAAGTTTTATCTCCGCAGACTGACTGTTTAACTCATTTCAACCTTACAAGAAGCCGGTAGTCAATCATCTACACATAGCTCAGTCTTCGTTACTCTTTTCCACTATAAACGGCCCCTTAAGAATCATTCACGAAGAACTAGACAGTTTAAGACGAAGCCAACGGAAACCTTATCCACTCAAATAAATCATCACGTGACATGAGTTTGAGAGAAGCTAGTGCGTATAAATAACAGTAGATTTTGGCAACTTATTTTCTATACCACAAAACTGGTAGTTTGTTTTTCTTTAAAAAACCTCAAGTCATGCTACTTGATGTGAACCAGACGTGTTTCATTGTCTTCTGATTAGTGGAAGCTATTTCGTCGTAGGCTTCACACACACCTTGAATTTTTTCGCGACATATGCGTAAGATTTGCCGACCCGTGGCCGCACTTGAAGAAAAGTACAAATTCAGAATCACGTGTTCCTTGTCCTGATTTGCTTCGTTCGAATGAGATTACAAGGCGGTAAGATGAGAGAATTGCGTGCCCAGAGCATTTGTCCTATATATGTTCCAAAATGTTGTCTAAAAACAGCAGATGATACCCATTTCGGGACAAGAAAGTTGAACGAATCAGGTTAGCTTGAGGATCGGAGTGGGAATTTTATCTGCGTTAATACATTCGGTTCTGAACTGTTCCGTGTGTAACGAGCCAATCGTTGCAACTCACCAAAGCACCGGTCTTCTGAGGTGCATTTCCTTATGGTAACTTTTTCTGAAGAAACTTATACGAGCTAGGTTTTGCAATGGGTAACTTTCATTGGCTTCGTGATTATCCAGTGTCCTTAGGCCGCTCTGGGTTAATTTATATACTTTTAAGCACAGAACTCGTCATTGTCTGTGGTCTGCCGTAAATTTTCTTTGACTGAACTTCCTTCGATATTTCTACCTTGAATTCATAGGCAAACAACATTCGAAAGGAAGATAAACCTCGTCATTTTCTGTTTTTCATGCCCGTTGGGTTCAAACTATAAGGAAATTTTTTACCGAAAGCAGTAGGTTGCATTTCCGACCCAGTTGGATGAATGCAAGCACTTCTTTTAATTGGGATGGTCATGGTTGAGACCAGTCGGTTATGAAGCAATAATAAATGTTGGGATCGGGCGGAAATTTCCAAGTTGTCTATTGGGAACAGTGCTCGTTGGAGAATACACGTGATAATCTATTGGCCTGAGTTCTCACAGAATTCACAATTGTTATTAGTTTTTAATGCAAGAAATTTGTATTCTTTCATGATAGGTCTATGAGGAAAACGGTATATTCATTTCAGATTGCTTCTTAATTTCTGCCAATTGCAAAATATATTTAGTTAAGCTTCAACCAACACGGAATAGTTTTCTTCTAAACGTACAAAAGCGGGTCCGGGGAAGCAGGCTCATTCATAAGAGGAAAACAGGTTTGTTAAACGTTTTTCTGATTCTTAGGTTGTGAAAGTAGATAAACTGTGAACAACAACAAATAAACCCCAAAGTTCACGTGGACAATCTGGTCAGTAAATTGTTGCTCCTCTCTAACTTCTCGTTCGATTTGTTTACAAGTTCTTCAAGATGGCGCAGCATTGTGCGGCATATTTCAAGGATGTCCTACACAAGGAAAACGGGCAAAGTGATCCGTTATTTATGTGCTCAAAGAATTCTTTTACAGTTTTCAATAACCGTGCCATTTGGTTGATGAAGATCATGAACAACTATAAATGAGTAGCTTGAAAATAAAGAATACCGACGGTCTGCACCGTTTAGACTTTGCTTAAAAATTTCAATACTGTAGCTATTAATTAATACAGGTAAATAAAAAATAATTATGGGGTACCACTGATGCACAAATGATGTGGTTCGTTTTCGTTGTACGATTCCGTGCAGTTCGGTAAATAATTTGGCCAGAGGCTTGTCCACTCCACGAACCTGTCGATCGTGGCACCGGACCGAAATGTGCCGATCGCTTCTGGCCACATCTTGTCACGTGATTAGCAGTTCATTCACTCGAGGTCAGTCGCCTTAATGAGACAAAGTTGGCTGTTTACACGAAAATCGATCGTGCATTTTTGCATAAACGTATGAAATGAAATTGTGCAAAACGTGAGCAGGCGGAAAAGTGGTACAACTGGACGTCTGAGCTTACTGCGTATAAACCATAAAAGGTTGGCTCTTGAAATCAAATACAATTCAACAGCGAATTATTTGCTAAAGATTGCCATTGGAAAAGGGAGACCAGTGTGATAAAGTTCACATAGAAGAACTTTTTTTGTAACACTGAAAAGGGAAGTGCTAAAGGTTGGTAAACCGATCCACAAGAACGACTTTAAAGTCAGGTCAAATCAAGGATATACTTTATGCCACCCGAGGGCTGAATATTTGGAATCCACAAAAACGGGAATGTATACTCAGGATAAGCCAAAAAAGCAATACAAAAATAGAAAAAGTAAGTACTATGTTAATGGGAAGTAAGCACTAGAGTGACACAAATGTTGTATGAGTTGTGATAATACGGAAACTGAACTGTGTAAAACCCTGCTAGGTAGGGAAAAGTGAAACTGCTGTACCCGCAAATGCGTGTATAAGGATTTTTGCAGTGAAAGCCTACGGAGAGAGAAAACGTGAAATTCACAAAAATCTTTATGAAGTGGGTGCAGAGAGTCTGTAAAAACCATTATGGATAGATTTTTTGGCAAGTTTCACTATGTTTGGAAGTGCTAAAGTGAGTGGAGTGCTTTCGGGATACGCCAACGGAGGTGGATTTGAGCTGAAGCGATCTGGCAATAAGCCTAAAGTCTTCCAAATACAAGCCAGGAGAGGTGACAGGTGAGATATATGGCCAATGCGGTAAGATACATGAAAATACAATGCTTCTGACAAGATGAGCAGGTGGGGAGTGGAATATAAGGTGCGAAACATGGGAAGACAAAAGCCGAATTTTCACAGTAATCCAAACAAACTTGTGTGGACCAAGCAAGGTTACGGTTAGGTTGTCGTTGTCAAGTTCTTGATAAAGATCTACGCCGTAACAATAATAATACCACTATGAACAGGATGCTTCAACATCATTTATGTTGTGTTTTATACTTTCTCTCATAGAAAGCTTTGTGAAATAGAATTAATTTTTCATGAACTTGTTGCTCAAATGTGTTAGGCAATCCGTTCCGCAAAATCTGATTGCCTAAAGAAGAAAAAATGGGTTGATTTCGTGGCTCACGAACCTGTTCGGGTAAAACTTTATTGAAGTATTTACTTTTTCTAACTTTTTGAAAAAGATCAAACGTTCTAAATCCCTGTTCATCGACATTCTGGCTAGTGGTGAAACCAGTGAAGTCAGTGATCGGTAATCCAAAGTATGACATTTTGACTGAGATTTCATTTATTTTCTTATTACCGTTACACCAGTGGTCACGTGGAAATGGAAATCATATTATTGGTTCTTGGGGTATTATTATTATGCACCTCGTGAAATGATCGCATACAATGTCTATGCTCATGGTGCACGGCTGAGCTCAAATATATCAGTCAGACTTGTTTACCCTCATACATATACATTCAGACAGACAATACGAACCTACTGTTCATTAAGACAGACTACTGTCTAAAGGGCGGTACGAGGTGAAAAGTTGAGATCTCACCCCAAGCTTGTCTTTTATAAAACCAGCGCTTGCGTAACGCAAAACTATCCAAGATGTTGAGTTCTGACAAATATTCGTAATTTTTGTTTCCGAGTTACACAAGAATAAGAGTCAGATTCAAATCAGCTCGGTTCCCCATTATTTAGGAACAACCCATTCACTAGTGGCGTATGCCAAGCTTAAATGCCACCCCATTTTCTGCACGTTTACCAGTGCTTGGTCGATACTGATTCTAAACCTGGTGAGTTGGTAACTCACCGTAAACTCGGGGTTGGCGAAGAGGGAACCATGTAGAGGCACACGCTTCGTTCTCTTACGTGGTTGTCCCGTAGGCTTAAGGTAGAAGCATAGATGCATCGTCTATTCACAAACCTGATTTTTATTACACATTTCTTTTCAGTCAATCAGGAAAAATACGTTTTGCAGTTGCGTGTATCATGAACCGGTTTTAACGACACCTTATTTTCGTTATGAGCTGATCGGTTTCAGTGATTTACCATCATTTGTATCCGACAAATTAATGAGGTGAATTTATACAGAACATTTTAAAATGTTTGAATACAACGTAGAACAACTTTGATTGTCAATTCAAGAAAAATCCCATAACCGAGATGAGTGCAATTCGTACTTACGGATTTCTATAGGATCAATCTCGAGACAGAGAATCACGTCCACGTAGGTTTGCTCATGGGCTACTACTCCGTTCAATGACCATGGGTAATGGTGAATTGGTGCTCAATGGGTGTCATGCCGACACACCGGCCCAACCCCCCCCCCCCCCCCTCGAGGCTCCGCGAGCATAAATGGATGAGAATTACCTGACTAACATGATGAGATCATAGTATCCAATTGGATTGAAAAGGGCTTGCTATCCACTGAAAAATGTTGCTTAGCAGCTACAACTAACACAAATTTACATTTTGCTTTGGGGAGTTTTTCGCTTCAAGTCTGAGACATACTCTCTTCTTTTGAATAGTTGAAGACTAGGTGTGTGAAATTCCTAGCTACACTGAGACCTATTATTTTCATGTAAAAACATTTATTTTGGGACCGATTGACGACAATGAGGAAACAGAACACGTGGAAGCATGATACGCTCAATTCTACACGGATCGGAACTTGAACACGTAAGTTCTTGAATGAAACTGAATAGTCCATGAGAACATCACTTTTCAAAATGTGAATCTTTGATAATCTGGGGCTTGACTGAGGCATGCAAATGAATAAACTCAGAAAAACTGCTGAACCTTGCCATGTAACGAATTTCGTTTTTTCCCGCTATGCAGATCTATCAATCAGACTAAATCACTTTAACTGCAAACAAGCACCACTTTCAAAAACCATTTACCACGTCTTTCCATTACATGTGGATTGGGTAAACGGGAGTCCATCTAAAAAAATCAACTATAAGTGACTTTTTTTTTGGAAAAAGGACTCATTTATATTTCCTTTCAGCTGCCTGTGGGGTTTTTCCATATTATCTCAACCCATACAAGAAATGCAAGCTTTATGTTCAGTAATGGCTCCCAACTGCTGACTCCTGATATTACATTTATGATAGCCACTTTTCTCTTCTTTATGAATTTTACCGTTAGCAGGTGTTGTTTTTGTAGTTACTGGCTGAACAACTAAGGGTGGCACCCCATTTATTGGTAAGAACGTGAACAAGAAGTTTAGCCTTAGCCGGTGAGAAAACGGAAATCACGAAGGCAAGCTCGTAAGCCAGTAGTCAGGCACGTTCGTTAGTATGTGAACGCAGGTCAAGCAATGCCAGTCGATATGTCACAGAATCAATCAGTCAGCTCTAGATGAAGCTTGACTAAATATTATCGAGCGTACGTCAATCCACGAGAGATGTTGATCGATAGATCGCGTAGTATGTGTACCTGTTTAAATCGGACACAACAGTAGGTAACTGAGGCGACACGATACTGATTTTAGACAAACAACTGCTTTTTTGATAATCAGCCAAGCGATTCGTAAAAACTGCAGAATAGATATGTACAAATGACTATGGATCAACAAGGTGCTTTGAGCCTTTTGTCGTCCTTACATAAACCCAATTTTCCTTCCCACCAGTCAAGCTCATTTTCCCGCGGTCATAACCAGTCACAGTTTGACTGCCCTAATCAATGGAGATACTGTTCTAGGTAATCGAATTTTTCCTCATAAACGTCAATGGAGAATCTCACATCTTGATATTTATTGTTATGTCAATAGATAGCCGAAGTGAGTTACCTGTTCAGAAAAGTAGTTTAGGTAGTTCTATTCGTTTAACGAGGTAAACAATCCTACGTAAACAGTCACATTCTTATCGATCTTTCATCAGCAGCTGGAGGTACCTTGCAACCTACTGGTTCGTATTAACAGTAATTTGTAAGCTCAGATTCACTGGGTAAACACTCGTTTTCATGCGATTCTCGAATAACTAACAAATTTCCAAAAGGATCATTTTTGCCGACTGGGCGCCGAGATCAAATAAATTACCAACAATGCAAGGCTAAGTTTAAATTTTAAAAGAATAGAACCAGGGTTCCTCAGGATATTGCTAAGATTTCTCATGATCTCATTTTTCACGAGACAGTTTGCCCATGAAGCCTATCTGGATGTTATTTATTCCGTTCTTTTGCGTATTACTTATTATTATTGTTATTATTGTTACTTATTACACTGTAGTTTCTCACGATCGATATGCCCACTCTTTTAAGTTGAAAATTTTCAGATTGTTTACAGCTAACATTTTAGTGTACAAAAGCTTCCCGAGCTAGTTCAGATTAGAATACATGAAAACATGTCCGTAGTTTTGCCTTTTCACCTTCGAATGCACCACAAAACGATAAGATTTGACCGAATCCGCACTTTATTAGTTTCACTTTGACCATCCTGTGCGTGCTAACCAGAATGCACTTTTGGATTCAGTATCATTCTTTGTAAATTTTGAAGATCGGTCATTTATATCAAGGCAGGTCACCGAAGACTGGTATGTTGGTCAAGGTCAAAGTGACTTGATCACGTGGCAACCATCGCGGATCCGACTGTCAAGATAGACTCCTGTGTGTGCAAATTTACTCCGTCCAACGGATTCGGTATTGAGAGTCTAACCTTTCCAGCACTCAAACGGTTTTGCACAGCGTTCAGTATGAAAAGCGCAACCTACACCGTTCATTTTCACAGACGTCCGGAGTGTAAACCCTGTAAAAATATCTTTTATTTGCAGTCGTATACTTCCCAAAGGTTTTAACTCGGCTAGGCTAAAGGAAGAACAAGCACAACGCAGTGACCTGACCGCTGAAAAGGATCATCTTCTGAACAATTGTGGGCGTTTATCGATCGACATAGTAGTGTTACATACGGACGTTAGCTATATTCTGATTCCATGTCACAAGCATGTGAAACCTCTTCTGGAAAAATAAGTTTATATTTCTCGGTAGCTACATGTGTCGAAGAATAAGACATTAGTTTTATCAACCACCGGATGTCTGCTGTCCTTTTTGGAGCCCAAGTAAATGGTTTGACGTTCTCGTAAGCTTTGCGCAAGAAAACAAAAGACTCCATTGTTGGGGCAATCCTCCATGTCTTCCAAAATCTCTAAATATTTAGGGAGTAGATTTCTTGGACCTCAACTTTCTACCTGACCGAGTTCACTCCCCAGCGTTTTATATATTTCTTCCGCGTCGCGATTCAGCCAGCATTACTCATTTTCGAGTTACTAACCACCTAGAGGACGCTTCTGTTCGTAAACATTTTTCATCTACTTCAGACTATCACGTCCAGTTTTCCTATTTACTCTCAGTCTTTCGTTTTTTGCTTGAGGGTTTTTTGTGAGGTGATAAAGAAAGCTGAGTAATCCTGTGCCTGGTTTACGTTGCTCAGACCAAGTTGTATTGAACAAGAATTATACTGAGATAGCTTTACACAACAAAAAGGACGAAAGCTTGCCAAACTTGCAACGTAGCTCACTGAAACACTTAGAGACACTTTCTGATTAGTGAAATCGACTTCCCCCCAATGAATTTTTCAGCAATCAGCTGACTTAATGTTGGGTTTGATGATTCGACTCGCATTTCTCAGTAAGACGGAGTTTTTTAAAGCCTCGGAATGTGCATTTGTGGAAACAGCAGATTGTCGAGGTTTCTTTTTCTTAAACAGAGTCTTTTGGGTGTGGAGTTCTCGTAAGCTTGATGATTATATATTGTCGTGAATCCGTCTGCGCAACCGAAAAGTGTGACAAGGTACTCCTGCAATATTTTCTCTGATTATGTCCAAATGAGATAAATATCGTTGAGCGGAATGCAATTCACTATACGTGGAGCATCGCTATTCCAACGGAAGTGGTGCGTATTCAACCTGTAAAGAACAACAAGAAAAACTTCATGAGCTGAAGCCCAGTAAGTGCATCAACGGAATTCTACACACACGTTAATCGAAAGAAAATTTGGCTGTCCACAGTCTGCTCCCCACAGAAGCAACAGTCAGGATCAACCTAACAAGAATTTCAATAAAAACTGATAGCTAAACCATTTTGTGTACACTCTAACCAAAGAAGAACGGAAATCTAGCCAAACTCAACCACGTGAGTTGTAGTGCTGACCCTAACTATCACGCGGTAGACGAAAATCGACGAATTATTGCATTGTTTGGCGTTATTATTTATCGATCATATTACCTGGGAACAGTGGTTCAGCTTGACTGACGGACAGAGAAAAATGGTGACCGTATGCCTACCATCTTGTGCGGTGGACAAACTTTCCGTGACAGATTTCCTTCAGACAAAAATTTCGGACATCACATAGAAATGTAAGCATCAAACCCACAAAGAGTTTGCTTTCTTTTGACAGACATTGTCTGAACGAAGCAATACGGTAACTAAAAATACGAATGGGATTTGGATCAAGCCATCCAGAGGAAGTTAAAGTATTTTTGAGACTGGAAATCTGAAAACCCGACATTAGATAGTTAGAAAGACTGAGATAGCATAAAACAACTAAACGGGGCTGATGGCGAGATCTACCACATTTCAATAAACTGAACCTGCAGGGTGGAAAAAACAGAAACCGGTGGTTACCAAGATGTTTTTGGACTACTTATTATTATTATTGATATCTGTAACTATTTTGATTCAAACAAACGAATTTTACACACACACACACACACACACTGGCCGCGGAAGAAGCCCTTAGCATCCGTCTTCTCACACCTATTGTGTCCACACAGAAAAAAATCGAGCAAGCCCTCCAATTACCTTGCCCACAAGTGAGCTACCCTAACTCCCGTGACCCGGATCCGAAACACGTGAATGACACGGCCTAGTCGTGCAAATTTCCACGTAGATCTGACCTCAATTTCCCCGCTCAAAAACAGTGTTCAATCTGAATGGGTCGTGACCCTTGCAACACGATTATTTCTCATGCGATTTTTTTGGCACCGAAATTAATCAGACCAGATAACTGATCGGGCAGTATAGACAATTACAGGATGTATTGTAATGACACCAGATTTCATCAAGGAAATAAAGTCTTTCGGCAAACTGTTCCCCTCTGACAACAGACAATGAATCAGCTCCAAGTCTATTGCATTTCCGCCCTTAAAAAAGCTTCGACCTTAAAATGGAAATGATAATTTGTATATATTCTATTAGTGAAGAATTGGGCTTTTCATATTGGAATAGAATTGTTTTGGTGGCAGTTGACTAACTCCTACGTGTGATGTGCAAATACCACACTCTACACGGTGGCTAATCACTCAAAGCTGCATGATTGACACACATTTTACCATCACTTTCCTTTGGCATTACCGTAGGTGTATACGAGTGAACTCTGTGAACTCAGCGCCTGATTAGTTCGTCTACTGGCAATCGACAGATAACTGCAGCAATGGTCAAATGGTCATTATGTTTCACTTTGGACCTTTCTGACCCCGGTGGGAATCCGTCAGTCGCTGCCGCCGCCACTGCCGCCCTCGTGATCGATCTCCTCAACTGGCATCCCCTGATGGGCTGCGACCCTCTTTCTGAAATAATTTACCATTATTATGTAATGAAAATGGCGTAAACGAATCAGTAGAAGAACAAACGAGTGGTAATTAACGTGAAATTGATGGAATTTTCATTCTCTCTTCTTTTCTATGTGAACCGTTCAAACAGGCTCTCAGTAGATCTTGCTATATAATTAGGCAAAGCATGATAACCGAGTGATATTGATTAACCCGAATAGGATACAACTTCTGGATGGGACTTGTGCGTTGAAGTATAAAAAGCGCAGCAGGCTGGCAATTATGCCAATTAGTTACAGCACAAATGACAAAATCACAAGGAGGAAACAAATTACATTCGTTCTTTCTCACAAGAAACATGTTACTCTTCTTACAAGTTGGACGCAATGATCTTTTATTTCCGATGTGCCTAATTTAATCGGTAGCCGTTGCATTTCTACCAAGAATCTCTTCCAGTTTCGCATCATTTCTTTCACAACATGCGAACGGTTTTGTATGTGCGATCGATCTGTAAAGTAGATGCTTCGCAGATATAGGCTATCAAATAACAATCAACGAACCAATCTCCATGGGAAATGAAACTCGGCACAGTCCGGTAGTTTTACATTTAGAAATTCATGTCAAGACCAATTCCAAGTGGGCACTGGTTGTCGTACTAACTATGCGCATCTCTTCGTTTGAATAAAACTAGACTAGTAGTATGCTGTTCACAGGTGCGTAATTCTTCGCACGGAAAAGGAAATTACTTGCAGTGCTTTCCACTCACAAAGGAGGCTATTGTAAGCAATGAGACTACAAATTGTGTTTAATTTATTTACTTTGTACACTTAAAACCGCAGACAAATAAGCGCTTTGATGATAAGGGACAGTCGTCATGTCCGATCAGAAAGAGAAAAAAATAATTCGAATAGAATAGGGTAATTTTCCGTTTAGTGTTTGTCACTCCAGATTTCTGCCTCACCGTTGATCGGCAAGTTTTCCATCATTTTCAGTCGGGTTTTCCCAATTAACATTTGTTCTTTTTCAACATAAAAACTCGACTTTAAGTTGGTTTTCAGGTAAACTCCTAGATACGGCGTTGTATAAAATTAAAAAAGGGGGAGCTCTCTGATTTTACGATTACCTAGTGGAAATAGGGATTTTCCTCGTTTAATTTCATTTCGATTTGTTTGCACCTTTGCATTTTGAAAAAATAATCTATTTTATTTGGCAGTTGTATGTGCCAGCAGTTAGCTGGTAACGACCGGGCTGATAATATGCTTTGTACTGATCCATCAAAATCACGGATTTCTGAGTTTATATGCGAATGCTGGGGATATTACATAGTCGTTATGCGTTGGATGTCGGCTGGTTTAACGAGAACTTAATGACCGAAATTGATCTGGCCCATATATTGGTTTCCATTTTGTAGAAATTGAGATGGATACTCCACCTTTGTCTTTGTCGCCAATATTATCAGCCCAAAGTGAAAGTCAGAAACCCAATAAACTTAGATGACTGCATTGGTGATCAGAACTTGTGGCATGTCGACAAAAATTAACTGAAACAACCAATGATTGAATGTCTGAACAGCGATCGATAGAGCTGAGAATGTGAAATTTAGGAAAGACAAGTTGAAACTCTTTTCTGCGTAAATTGTGTTTACAATAACAATGAGAAAAATGTGCACATAAAAGATGTTGTCTGCTTTACGCTCTAATTAAAGGTTGGAGTTGATTTGCGCACAATTTTCAAGGGCTGATCTAGGATTCCCGACAGTTTAAAGTCAATATGAATAAAATCATGCTTGAGGAGGAAGAGTAACATTTCGCGTTAAACTCAAAGTAGCAGGATATAGTGTGACCAAAAACACTGTCAACAATGAAGACTTGATGACAAACAAATAGAGCAATTCGATGACTGTTGGTAGATGGACAAAATTAAGTAGTCTCAGCTGTCAGTGTAACTTCATGGAGTATTTCTGCCTACCTCAGTCTGCACACCTGGCAACGTCAAATAATTTGATGAACGGTGGAAGGGGATTTTGATGTATCCATCGGGTTCGGGTTTGAGGACAAACCTAAAAGTTGAAAACGGCATAATTACTGGAGCAGAGCCCGGTATACATTGTTTATAGTCAACCATAAAAGTGTATTCAATGCTGGTATTTTTCCAGTATTAGTGATGATCTCTTCGTATATGGATCATTTGAAGAGATTTTGTCACGTAAGCATATGACTGCTAGTTGTATCACTTAATAACCAAGTCAGGCACGAATAAATGAACCGAAATAATAATGTTAAGTATTCAAGTTGCGCAGGATTCTATGCGCAGTATTACCGTGAAGTGATAGTTAAATTTTGAAAGTTAGCGGGAAAAAATTATTAGTGGTAGTATTAGTATTAGTCGTAATAGAAGTAATGATTGTAAAGGGGATTATGTCAAGCAATGGATTTCACAACTTCCTGTGGAATACATTTCAGCTGCACTACCTTCTCATAGGTTTGTACTTAACTTCCAGAAAAGTTTGCACCTTGTGAGCAGCGTAATTTTTATGGTACAATTTGTGGTAGATATGCAATAAAATTTATTTGATACTCAGTGTCCTGTACAGGGTCCAACCGAATGAATCAAAATCAGTCAGATATAGGACAATAGCGACGGCCGAGGCAATCAGCATCCGACTACAACGGCCAAAGCTTTGTTCACAGAAGAAGCTGGTCCAAGCGCTTGAACTTCCGTGCCCGAAGGTTGATGACGTCATTCTCGAATGTGATGCCGACCCAGGTCTCTGACGACGACACGTAATTTTACCATGTCCCCGGTTCATCTATTGACTGGTCAGCTAACCAATGGATTGACTGACTGACTGATTGACTAACTGACTAAATGTGTCCCTTTCGTTTCCTTATTTGTTTCATATAAATCTGATGGTAACTGGCTTGAGATTGAAATCACCGAAAACATATGTTCGCCTACGCGTTGCTTTCGGATGTTGATCAAGGGCTTTTTCCGTATACTCATGAATAAGTTCTCTCGATAGCGGTCTGCGTCAAAATATAGGTATCTGAAATATCACCAGCTGGTTTGAAGATTCAGTTATTTGCATCAACACAGAAGAGTAAGCATAATAAGTAAGATTAATTGTAGTCTGGTCACGTGGACGGTCTGTACTTAGGGCCGGTAATATTTTCCATTTGCTCAGTTTGAGTTCCAAATTGCCAATGCGCCACTTTTTGGCCCTTAAGTCACTTAGCTTATTTCTGTCGATCTGATTTGATTAATCAAATAGCTGACTTGCGTTTCCTTTTTGATGTCTTAAACTGAATAGATACAGACTTTGTGATATACACTATCTCGTGGCAGCAGCTTTCGCCTTGCAATCCACATTAGCTTTGACAATCAGCAGCGAGAGCCTAGTCACTTATAACGACGTCTGATCATGTCAGTGGATGGTGTCACCCAACAGTCACAAACTGATGAAAGAAATGTCAAAAACGAATATTACAACTTTAGGCAAGTAGAGAATCAGAGATAACTGTCGGGAAACTTTCTCAGCATGAAGTTACTTAACTCCATAAGAACACCGTACTTAATGAATGGCTGACTTAGTGAAAGCAGTTACAGTGTTCCGTCAGAAGGGCTGTTCTGTCTCTCGCTTGTGGGCTGGTAATTCGTTAGTTCGAAATGGCATCATTGAGGCGATCATCTCTGACCGCTATAATCAGTACTCTGGACCACAGGACTTTCAGGCCGTGTTGAAGAGAACGGGATGTAGTGATAATGCAAACTTCACCCTACCATCCTCAAGCTGGGTAAAATTCGGAGAAAACAGAGTAATGGTGTAAAATCCAACGGATTATTGGAATGAGAGCTTATGAAGAATTTCAACCATTTACCGAGCCGATCACCACTCAACGACAAAAACAGTGCTTTCATATTTGATTTTAGTATATTTGTTGGTGCTTCCATAAGACAAGGAAGTAAGTCAGTTCGTGTGTGCTTCCGGGAATCTTTGTCCATCCGTCCATCAGAAATACTTACATCAAAGAAGTCTGAATTCGGTTGAAGGGTAAGGCTTTATTTTTGTCCTTTACAAACATCTTCGTAATAAATAAAAGGCGCGTTCACATTTAAGATATGAATATCTACATAGCTATTTACGGGTCGGCTAACGCAGTTTCACCTTCTACAGACCTGTCGATCAAATCATCATTTGTCATCAGAAGGCCATAAAATTTTATGGGGAGCAGTATAGACATTAAGCCGGTTTTCATGAGGTCAAAAGGTATAAAACAAAACCATAAGGTTCATAGGAAGTCATTCTGAGGTGCGGAAAATTACAGCTACATAAACTCACCGGTTATCTCAAACCGGCATGAACAATGAAACAACTTGATTTATAAGCAGACCCGAAAACTTCATACTGGACAAATCACTACGGTTTTACTATCTATTTTATAAGGCGAAGGTCTTGTGATGGAAACTTGTTATGATTTGTGAGTAAGCACAAACATAACACTTAGAAGACGTCTGTTCAAGACAGCTAAATTCGGACTAAATTAAACCACCTTTGTGTTCATTTTTAACTAGATATATAAAAAAGCGTATATATACGAGGACGCTGCCCTACCTACAGCCAACGAATTTGGATGGGATAGGATTTTTCGAGATGTTGGAGGAAATAATATGCCTATCGAATGACACGGGTGAGGGGGAATTACGGACAGATATTCACATCCTGTCATTAACTCCTTCGTCTAAGAGTAATATTCAAGTCGAGCAATCACTGTCCGGGAAACCGTAAGCATCTTTATGGCCCATGAGTGCCATTCTGATGGCTGTGAAATTTAGCCCTACTGCTAAATCCAGAGAGTATCGAGTCCTAAGAAGTTCTGCTTAGAGTGACTGTTAGGCAAAACGATGCCATAATCTGCGGTCTTGTTGACAAGATAAAGCTGCAAAAGCAGTTTTACAGGTTAGTCAAGAAAGAGAAATCATTATAAGGAAAGACATTTTGCAGGTTCTTTTGGTAGTTCTCATGGCCTTCCTCCAAGTACTATGATTCTAGCCATTTATTAAACTGGAAACTCCGGGGAGGTCAAAAGAATCTCAGTGCATACGCTCCTTCTCTGCAAGAGGAAAATACGGCAAACATGAAGCCAAAATGTTATCTATATTATTTGCACGCATGAGTTATAAAATGCGATTCGTAGAGCCGCGACTGGACTTTTCTTCTTTTGGTTGCAAAAAGGCTGTCATTTTCGTCATTCTTCAAATGATACTGCTGACAGCATCGCAAGAAATTGACTTTTCGAAGCATACGTCGTCTAATGTGTCCTTGCAAACCTTCATAACGTTTGGCATTGTTTCCTAACGTGTTCGAGTGATCTGTTGAAACATATTTTAGATTCTTCATGGATATCCATGTCAGTACAGTTACCATGGTATACACAAGAAAAAAGTAAAGCACTCACTACCACGACAAAATATCAAAAAGAATCCACTGTGGAGGATGGATGGGTTAATCCAAATCAAAGGAGAAAAATTAAAATATCGGGCTCTAGTTTTCAAAGCAATAAACCCACGGGTGAAATTAGGGGACTGACTTGAATTTCGCACTGTTTATCCCGTCACGTTCGATGTTGTGAAGACATGTAGGTAAGTAGCGAGACACAAACTTGAGAGACACTTTGAGGCTGACGGCAACGGAAAATGAGTGAAATGTTGCGGTCTGCCAGAGGTCCCGTACTGCGAGTGACATGTGCTGAAACTGACCAAACAGTGAACTAAATCTTGACTCTATTTTGACCCTGGCCCCATACAACGATGACTTTATAACTTGACGGTCTTGTACGCATCAATTTCAACTCCAATTATTTGACTGAACCAACTGGGACTTTTGAAATTCCACAAAATCAACCAACAAAACCACATCATTGCTAATTTGTAAGAAAATAGTAAAGTCGGGAATTCAAAAACCTATTGCTGGCAGTTCTGAATACTTTGAGCATATGATGTCCAGTGAAGCCGAATGTTTGCACGTCAACATTTCTGTTGAACTCTTTAGGTTGAGATGCTTTTTGGTAAAGTACCAATGTATTTTGTTATTTAAATCTGTCTAACAAACGTTATCAGCGTAAATCACTTATTCAAAGTAATTTTCTACCGTACCGAGATCTTCCCACCGTAACTCATACAAAGCTGTCATTTCACCTATCAGAAATTCAGCATATTCCTTCAGTTATTGTGTACATTGCCTTCAATGGATCTGCAGTGAAAGAATCACAATGCGAAAGGAAAAAGACCACAGGTAAACTGAGATGCATGTTTTATCTTGTCTGATACACAGCCACGATAATATGCTAAAAATTCACATGACCACCTTTATACTGTTAATTCTCAGTTCTGTCAAACATGTTATCTGCCACCCATTTTTCGTTACCGCTGTTTTTCTTTTCTGGCAGCTCACAAGCCAACAGTGTCCATAGATATCTGCCGTCAAACCGGAACTGTGTAAAAAATATTTCATTTGGTAAAATCACCCGTCACAATTTCAACTTACGTGAACGGCATCATCTTAGCGGAAGATATACTATCTGTTATAAAGAGGCACGGGTGTGTAACTTACCGTCATCCCGACAATGGGACGGTTTCTTTCACCACGACAGCATTTCAGTAAGGATCTATATGGGCAACAAGAGAAATCTAGGCTGAGGAGCTTTGTTCGGTTTAACTGGAGAGCAATCATGTTAGCGATGTTGTCAGCACACTGGCAAATGAACTAGATAAATGGTAAGCTGGTGGAAGCATTGTCAGGATATTTCGCCAAGTTTTTTTCGAGATCAGGTGCATGTTTCGTCTAGTAGATTTAGAGTATTGTGATACACGTGGTCAGTGGCGTGGTATTTCGCTTCTTAATAGTAATAATAAGAATGATAATAAGAATAATAATAGTAGCAGCAGCAGTTAAAGTCGTACCTGTCACTGAACCACTTGATTATATGAACCACTTCTTTAGCTGACAAAATAGCAACTAATAACAATCAGAAGCCTTTTGACGAGGGTTCACATATGGTAACTGATGTTATTATTCAGAAGCTTCCACATAGGTCTGAATTCGCCTCTCGTAAACGCCCTATCAAGTTCCACACGGGCATGTTCGGCCAGAAAACAAATCAGACATTCAGTTTGGTAGTAGAATGCTGGGCACCATATTAGGCTGCATTTATGTGAATCAATTACTGCTGGCCTAGAAGTGAGCTAACTTGGATTAATTCCCGGTTGGACAACCCAGAATAATGAATAAGCTGTTCGAGAAACGATTCTCTATACTGACTAGATGTGACTTTTAGCAGTGAAGAGATTTAAGCGATAGATTCAACATAGTGCTGTGCTAGTAAATGGACCTCCAGGTACAAGAATCTATACAGCAGGAAGCTCTAGAGCTGATTCTTTCCTCTTGCATACGTCAGTATTTTAATGAAAACTTGCCGTAATTACAATGCGCTTAATCATTTAATTCCAGTTTTGAGTCGAACTAGATCATAGACGTCACCAAATGCATGAATTGCTCAACCACGGCCTGCTCATTGGTAATTAACTCAAAAGTCAGTCAAAATTAGCGGAGTTACTCGGCCGGATTAGGATGTCAGCGGGGGTTACTGGAAAACCTTTCCCATTTGTTACCTTTATGACGCATTTTAAATACCTTATGCGGGAGATCACTATCATCATCATTCGTTCCTGATAACGTGGTTACTCTAATCTGGAACGAACGGCTTCAGTACACATACGTCTGAAAATACAGCGTTCGTCATTGTTTTTGTAGATGAGTTAATGTACGTGGCGTTACGTAAACCAATTTTACTACTGCCGTCACCAACATGTACACCAAGGACAACACAAACTTCACCACCCTACTGCGTACAGTACGTATGAATCGCATTCGGGGTTGAACCTGATGTGATAAGTGAAATCCTATGCACGTTCATGACGTATGAAATATGTACGTGTCCCACTCGGTGTCTGATTCCTAGGTGCAAGTAAGATATGCACTGGAGTCAAAACACACTTCGACGACTCCCGTTTGTTAAACGTGAAAATGATCTCTGTAAAAGACTTTGAGGATAATTGCGATGTAGAAAACTTTCATCAAATTGGATCACTTACCACACAGTTTTTTCGAAAAATTTGCATAGCACTCCTCAGGTTTGCTCGGAATTTGGTTGAACTAGAAGTCGATAGGCATAAAAAAACAACAGTTCATAGGTAGAAAAACGATCTGAATTGTCACTTAGATACTTATTGGTGACCTGATAAAAAACCCCGAGCTTTGATATCAATAGTGGAATCATGGTATTCTGAGTATCATTTCATGATTAGGCATTTTTTCTTCTCGCAATAATGGACAAAATATTTCTTATCTTCCAAATATTTGAAGTATATTCATGTTGTTCTTTTCGCTAGCTAATGCATATCCACTTTATCGGAAGTTTGCTTGAAACGGGAAAATTCTCCGTGTTCACTCTTCTTTTGGGGAGCACCTTTGAGTGAAGTAAGCTTTCCAGAATCCTTAATGATAACCCGGTAGCTTTCAGCCCCTACCCGTTGATTAAATAAACATTCTGTTACAGTAGGACTTCCCACCGGAAGTACGAAGTCCCGTAAACTGGAAACCTAGAGAATCTTGCCTTTTCCGTTGCTTTAAGCAGATACCCCTGGTTCAGTGAAGGTCAATATGGTTGCATTCACATATAAAGCTCTAGTGTGTGATGTTCTGGTGAGTGCGCTATATACCGAGTGAACAATTTGCTTTTGATGAGATTCGATAAAGTCTGAGAACTGTACCTTTTAGTTCAAATTGTCTGTACTTGCAACCCAATCGGATATGAAAAGTAAAAAGAGGCCACAGCTAAATATGGCCTCCGTATGAGATGGGAGTTGTAGTCCTACGTGGATACTTCCAGTCTTTTGAATAACACTGAATGAACCACCTGTAAAAGACATCAAGAAACCAAGGTTAATTATGCTGTTATCACGGTAATGCGTGCACATTCCCACCTCTTTTTCTCGGGTCTATTCGCTTACAGACAAAATTATTGAAATTAAAACCACTCACTGTGCACCTGGTGCTCTAAGAAGGGTTGGACGTTCTGGGTTAAAACCCAAATTGTCAGTGGCGTACGACAACAAAAATTTTACAAACTGTGCACTCTGAAAGTATGGACCCCGTAAATTTGACCGAAAATAAAACTTCAAATACTCCATTTTTTTGAACTGCAAAGCAGATTTCTCGATTGGTTATCCTCGGTGTTTATCTCAGTAAACACTTCGCACTCAAATCGAGCGCGAACTCAATGACCGAAATCGTGGAAGATGCAAGTGTGAAACTTGGTGATACAAGTTTCAGTCAATGCCATCCCGGAGTCAGCATTTTCATAAAGGATTGAACTAAATCAGTGCGTCAATCAGATTTTTCAGTGTAGTTACTCCGATTTTTGTGTTACCGTAGATGTTCCTGTGTTTCGGACCAAAAGCAATGCTTGACACAGAAACTGGAGTAAAGTCTAATGCAACCACTATTGTCTCATCGCGATTCCTAAGCATTTTTCCAGTACGATCACAAAATCATTCAGCTCACGTTGCTAAATTTATCACAATTTGTTATTCCAAATGTCAAGTCCATAAGTAATTCAGTTTCCTGGTCCAAAAACTACGGAATAAAGGAATAACCATCTAAATCAACTTGAAAGCAAAATAAAGTGTTGAAATAACAACAGTTTTAGGAAAAAAACAATAACTTGTGAATTTCTGAGAAATAGCGGTACAAAACTGTCCAATTAGGCAGCGAAAGTTTCCTCTACGACTGTGATAATTATATTAGTCTGGATAACTTTGAAAAAAGAACTGAATAAATTCAGTCTGTTATTATTTCTACTTCAGAAAAAGAATAAACCGTTAAAAAGGAGCTCATTTCGAGGATCCCTTTGCATTTCAGCAGTTGCCGGGGGCTGTGGTGTAAGCAGAAAACCATCACTCGATGGTAATTTGCCTTGGGGTTTGCCAGACACATTCCGTCTCTGTCATATTGTCTCTCAAGGTTCCACAAATCACCCAGTATCACTCATCAGTTTGAGGAGTCCAGGCAATGTGCTCCGTAGCCTCAGAATCAAACACATTTATGCTGGGTTCTCACAGGAAAACCGGATTAGAAAAAAAAAACAATGCAATGCAATTTTTCTGTAGTCATGACAAGGCACGTCGACTTTTACCGTCCACGAAAGAGAAGAAAAACGAAGCCTGTGTTTCCCAGGTGTGCTGAAAATATATTTTGGAGAAGCTTATTTCGCCTTGTCACCGAATCACTAGGATCAAGTATATTTTCAACAACCAGTCAGAAGGTTAACTGAATCTACGGGCACAAATCAAGTTTAACTCACCTCTTTATCAGACGTTTAGTGATGTTGATTACGAGTGCAAAACTGGATGAATGCAGTGAAAACGTACCGATTTGTGAATACCGTGGTCGAATTTTGCACCGGTTAATAAACTGCTTCATCGAATTGCACGTGAAACTTTCCCTTACACATCCTTCTCCAGATAATGGCTGTTCTACCGGTATTTGAAACCATGAAAAACTGTTTGTGGGACAATCGAGAGCTTTTCAGTTTGCATCATTTCCTATTTTTACCAGAGGTATTTGGATTAATTACTAGACTGGAACAATCCAACTGGGTTTATCAGGAGCTCGGAAATTATTTCCCTCTGCTTTTTCATGGGTGATATGATAAGAAGACCAATAGTCTGCGCTGATTGACCATTATTTAACATTGCTTCGGTAATATCGAGGATTATCGTAAAACGCGCCTATTCCAAAAACATAAAAGCGGTATTTTCCCGGCGTTTATATCATGAGGTTTGTTATGAGTTCAGCTCAACTTCATGCGTCTATGCTCTGGTTTTGGTTGCTAACTCGTGGCATCTGGGAGTCAAGGGTGTCAAGAATAGAAACATTAAGTGCGAAAAAGGCGAAAAAGGCGAAAAGCAGGAAGAAAAATCAAGGAGGTCGAAGGCAATTACTCCACTGGCGGGTCACATGGACCCCAACCCGGAAGTCTAACACATCCTGCTTCCCCAAGTCCACGGGTCAGGATTTTCACACCTGTCTGCCCCATCATGGACTGACCAACTCAAGTGACGTATCAATGTAAGAAATCTAAGATAAGCTGTTTAAGTTTTCCATGACTTGTTTCACGATAATAATGACGTCCTCTGATGATCATTATTCTTTAAGTTTATCCGATGCATTTAACTTTAAACTCACTTTTACCAAATGTTCTTGATTATCGTGATGTCGGCAGAACTCTACGCTAGAACCGTAAATTACGGTTTGGTTAGGCTTAAGAAAGAGATTCTTAGCCGGGGCATGAATATCTTCACTCGAGTATATTGATTAAAAGAGTAGTGCTTTTGTTGTGATTAAACGTCGTGATGATAAAATCATTAGTTGTGGGGGCAAATTTTGTATGCGAATGGAAAGAATATAAATTCTGTGCATGAAAATGGATTGGGAATAAACGCCACATGACGGCGAGGTCATGCACAAAAGTTGTATTGAATTGATCTCATGTTTCTTATCTGCTAGTCACGTGACATCATGCGCGAAATTCCAGGATTCCGATCTTGGTAATTGTTTTGGGCGATCTAAAGTGTGGAGCCACATCGTTGTTGTGCCACATCAAGATGAGCATCAAAAGTGATTGCTCCGCAGACAGTTGTTTTGAATCTGTCTGTTAGGGAACCAGAGTCAAACCACTTGCTAAATCGTAGCTCTTCGATCCGGGGGATAGTTGAGCAACTTTCAAGGAGTGAGAAACACTTTATAGTATTGTACAGATGTCAGGCACGTGGATGGAATATGACGCAAAATTAGGACATCAGTAACGATTTTAAAAGAGAAAAAGGTTGTGAAGTAAAAACCCGGATATGATTGGCGTGTTTAGTGGACAAACATAAACGTTTGCATTCAAAAAATCGAACCAATATTTGTAAAATTTAGGTTTAATGCTAAAAGACTGCTCCGAATAGTCGAAAAAAGACTCATAGAGTTTCTACAAAAAGCTCTTCTGATTGACTACGAAAGTCAGCAGTTTTATTAAACCAGTGAAAAAATAATTAACTTCTTGAATGGAACTGATTGTAGTAAGCTCGATACACTGATAAGTGTTGTCCAAAATCGTCCAATTTTTTGAGTTCATAGTTCAAGAATGATGTCACGAAAGCGTCAGTAACTGAAGTTTATATACGTGGTTGAATATACCAGGCAATTATTACCAACCAGAGTTTGAGTTTTTAGAATATCTTTGAAATAGCTCATATCCACCCAGTAAAAATTATCAGAATGCGTCATTTGCTTGTAGTGTTGCACAAAACGTGGCGAAAAGAGCAATTTGGTTTTCCCTGATCAAAATTTAGGAATATTTTAGGGTCTCATTTTCTTTCTTGAAATAAAGCTGCAAACTATGTACCATATTTTATTTCTGACTGCAAACTGGTGACAGTCTGTTAGGATTTGAAGTAACTTGAAACCAACAAGCACAACCTAATCACCCTTCGCAACCCACTACTTGACTGTTTGGCTACGAAAACTTCGATCCGGAAAATTGATCGGTATAGGTTATCCTATAGCTTGTTCGGTTCAACAGAAATAATTCGGTGCGTCGGACCGATTGGGTGAACTACTCTGCGCAGACAGTCAGCAAGAAGACTGACTTTCAGACTAAGAATAAACCTAGACATTCTATCTTCCAAAATCGATCGACGGCATAGTTTTACCCGTGCTGTCTCGTGAGCTTTAAGTGCTGTCTGTAGAAAAAGCAAACGGACTCCTTGAATTTTTCCGGTCAAAAAAGCAGCACACTCCTCAAAAGCAGTTTTGAACGGAATGATAACCATAAAACCACTTCCGTATCTTAGTAGCAAAACCCACATCACCTCTGTCACATAACGAAGTCGCAGGAAGACCCGTTTTTGTTCGTAAGTAATATACTGAGCCAGACACATACCAAAATGATGCGCTGATTTGTATAAAACTGATCAGAGTTTGAAACTTCTGTATAATTACTATATAACTGTTGACTTCTGAAGCCTGAAAAAATGCAAAATACAATGAATTGATTTCGTGATTGATTGTTACGTGGTTAAGCGAATGATTGGCTGAATGATCTTTTGACTGCTTCATTGATCGATAGATAGATGGACTGATTTGTTGGTTAGTTGGTTGACGTTAGTCTGGGTAATATGCATTAACGAAGCAGGAGTTGCATTAAATACTATTTTTTCTTGCACGATAAGACTGTAAACAATGCAAGAAGAAAACTGGAGGCAGTGTTATCATACTTTTCTATTCCTACTTGTGCGGCTTGTATGAAGTCATTTTTGAATCCTCATCTTTTAGCACTGAGCAGTTAACATCAGATTGATGTCAACCCGATTTTCCTGGACTAGTGAGTGGAATTACAATAAGCAACAACCTTTCCTTTTTCTACGTCAAAAAACATTCTTTTATGATATGTTTATAACTTTTCTGGTCTTACTGTCATTTTCTCGTTTGCATATAACTGTGGATGATTTCACTGATGCATCCGTACGTCGTCCTATCTTTTTTCAGGTAGATTGACTCTTTTCCTTTCTCCATTTGATTCAGCCGTCACCAACAGAAGCCAAAGTGTTTTGTCTTACTTCTTAGGGGTCCATACGTGCATGTCCAAAATTCTACTCAATACTGTGAACAGTTCATTCATGAAAAAACTCGGGTACCAGAAATTGTCATCAGACAATATTTCTCTCCTCACAACCAACCACGGCTTTTTTCTTTCGTTAATTCTACGTCGGACATTCTGGTACTTTACAGATATTCAGCGCAACTTTTGATTAGATGTTATCCTTATGAGATCTTATTTGTCTTCTGTGCTTCAAAGGGCTTCCTTCATTCGAAGTCACCGGAGATCAAAGAAGGCCCTTATAAATCTCAGCAGGACACACATGCCCGCGGCAAGATGTAAGATCTGTATGGGAGAAAAAAATAACACCACCACTCATTACTTGAGACAAAGTCAACCCCGTCATCGATGCTGTTGTTTAGGCCGACAAAGGACCGCAAGATAATTAGAATAACAAAGCATAGCAAGTTGGCTGTACAACCCAGGCAAACATTCAGTTGGTATCCCATGTAGATGGTCAGGTTTCTATTTTCTTGAAATTTACAATACGTATGATATTTATTTTATTTCATAAGCGAGTGATCATTTCAAATGTAGGAGTCACTTCCCCTCACGAATGACGCAGAGCCCACAACTTTGATTTTTATGATCACTGCTTTCAAGCTCTACCACTTTAATCTCGAATTAAGTAGTGATAAAGAATAAAACATTTAGGCAAGGTCTTTTAATAGGAAACAGTATTGAAACCAGCAAATAAGTCACTAACGTAGATTATATAATATCCACGTGTCTCCCAGAGCATCCGAAAGTTCACGCTGCCAGTAGGAACGGAACCGGCAACTTTCCTCTGCGCACATGATACGGTTCCCTGGGTCATTTATAAATGCCAGACAGCATACCTACAGACTACTTTTGCGGAACGAGTATCGTGAAATGAATTTGTAGATACTTTAATCCAGTAACCCGAGTCTCGATTTTTCACATGAATCTTTTACCGTAAGCTAAAATAAAGCCAGTTATTTTTTATAATCTTATCCAAGAGAACATATGAAAACCATATTTTGTGGAGGACTCATTGAATCTGTTGTGCTTAATATTTATGACTTAGCTTGACAGGAATGGGATTATACAAGATCATGTGTTAAATTGACATTTTCTTGGTTCCGAGTTAAGTTCACCGTCACCTGAAGTGCGCGATCTAAGATTTTGTAACGGTATTTGGAAGTTGAGAACACTAAACAGTCATCGACTGGCAGGCTATCATTAAAAGCCGTCTTTATCTACACCGACTGGCCGGAAAATGTGAAATCTAACTTAGCCGGTATTAAATAAAAGAAGAAGCAAGATGAATTATCCTGGCTTCTCGGTGAAGGTGAATCCGTGGGAAAGTATCAGTATGCTCTCTGGTGAAATGAGAGGGGGGGGGTACGTTTTTGGCAACTAGATACCTCACTCCTAATCCGAACATAAATCCTAGTATTTAGCCCCGTAGTATTTTTGCTGGTTAACCTAGTATGACACGACCGGTAATTACCAAGCATACTTATATTCACAGGCGGAATAACGAAGGAAGTTTCTGTCACCCTGTCACACAATCGGAAGTTGGACCAAAACTTTATAAACCGAACAGCTAAAAGCTGGTTATGCTAGTGATGATACATGCATGCACAAATTGAACCGACAATCTCTAAAGGCATTGGAACGGTTGGGCCACAACCTCACAGAATGATAATAACGATCCCTATTTTCCCATCTCCCTTCAGCCAGTAAACGACATAATGTGGCGGTAATCGAAGGAGTATAAGGACAAAGCATACTCAACTGAGTCAGGAGGAACAATGTGTAACCGTAGCGGAACAACCAGGGGTATGTGTGCGAGGTAAGTCGTCAAATTTATACGTTTGATATTATACGTACTTATATACATGTACCATTACCTTCTTATGTCGTGTTCTCGTTTGTGTCCGTGAATGTGTTGCCGATACCACTCCATGACACGCCTATTTGCGGAAGTCTCTTGCCCTGCGAAGTGGTAAATGGAGCCAATCCAATAAACATTACCAAGTCGATCTGTACCTTTTTTGGAGGGCAGTTTTTATCTTGGATGCGATTCTATCCAAAGCGGTTGGATTAAGATTCAAAAATCCCTTAGTTTGTGAGCCACGGTTTTCAGACGGATGTTCCCGATGGTGGAAATATTCCCAATCACAACCTGACCGTTATCTTGATTTACAGCGGGGACAAATTTGGCGCACACTTTGGTCGCTACTATCCAGAAATGTAAAACTGAGAAAAAACCGTCAGATATCTTGAAGTTAACAAAGCCGACGAACATGATAGTGATGTGCTACGGCATGGAATTTGAAGCTGAGACTGGAAAAGCAATCGACCGAAAACTGTTTACCAATCTAGCCATGAAAGTGAGGCGCAGAATGTAGAATTGTGTGCGACACTTTTTCACACGTCGCTGAGATCACACTGACTGTTAAGTAATTTCACTCCATACTTTTCATTGGTTTTACCGATAGACCTTAGTCTTGTTTATGTATTCGAAAAAAACATCGCACAATAATTCCATTTCGTGGCCACATAGAAAAAGAAATTTTCACCATGTTGAAAATTTTAAGCCAAGTTTCTTCTCCAGTCCTTGGAAAAACGGGGCTTGCCTGCTGGTGCGACAGCCGGTTGACCGGTGGGTTCCATATTTCGTAAGCTTGCCCAAGCAAACTGGGTTTCTTATATGCGCTTTGTCCAGCAGACCTTAACAATACTTTGTCGACCGACTGACTGACTGGTTCACCTTAATTCTTTGTTGTTCATCACGATGTAAACTTTGTCTTATTCAGTCATACCACAGTCGATGACAATATACGACATTGCACATTAGTTAAATTTTGGTCACTTTTAGTTGCTTGTTGGTAAGTCAGCGTTATACTACTCAAATTCGAGAGCTCCTTATCCGGATCGCTAAACGTTTCACGCCTTAAGAACACGGGAATTTCACGAATAAAAAATTACAAACTAAGGCTTCCTGAGATGATGCAAGGAAAAGAGGGTGAAAGTAGACGGTATTTGAACCAAGAAAGGTACATCCTCGTTAATTCAACTACTCTGGAAAGTGAAACAAATTCAGGGAAATCTAGGGTTTTAAAATCCACTCCGATGTTAGAATGAATTTCAGATGTGCTTCATTGTCCAGCCCGATTTCCTTGAGAAAGTAAAGGATAATCAACTACCGATAACATCTTCTTACTTATTGTCTTAGTATTCATTGCAATGGGACTGCTTCGTCGCTAACCAACTAAACAAATCGTTTGGATGAATCTAATCCAGTAAGCTTTCCATTACAAGAAGATTCTTACGGATAATCTTTGCCTTTATTTTTTCCATTACTATTGGTAAGCTAACGGGGAACCTCTTTCCTCATCACATACACTCAGCAACATTGTCGAACATGGTTGGAGTTCAGGAGGAAACAAGTCGACAAAAAATGACACTGAATTGAAGTCATTTGATTTGCTAAGCAAAAGCCGAAGACGGCCTTTCCTAAGACTATTACTATTACTAATTACTAAGATGAAGCAAGGCATCAGAAACTGTGTTTTTATATTATACTACTGATATTTCGTCAGATAGTGGTTATCAATCTAGTTAGAAAATCATCAAACCTTTGCAAGGAAAATTGTCACGGCATTCAGGTGAAAGCCAGACAAAATGAACGGGCTAGACCATCAAAATATATCAGTAAACTGGTAGTGCAAGGTCGTGTTCGTATTGTGAAGTAATGATAGCGTTACGTAGGAATCAATGTCCAGCGCATTTGCATATCTTTATTATCCAATGTATCCACACGGATTCCACGTGTCGGTTACGCAATCCGTATTTAAATCTGATGAAAATCTGCTTACTTATGCTCAATTCGCGTCACATTTTATTCGCGTACGGATTCAGCATTACCATAAAAACACCTTGGCTTTTCATAATGAGGGCCTACGTGAGATCTATGTAAATGAGTATATTATTGATCTCAAACTCTCACTTCATCTGTTTAAAGTTTAAGGATGATTATTACGAAGTAAGCCAAACGTTCACTGATTCGCAACGAAGGATTATTTGGGAAAATGTGAAATGTATTAGTTTCATGAAGACTGATACCATTAGTTGAGTGTTGTTCACGTTAAATATTTTTCGAGACGTCGTATGACTTCGAATAGAACTGTTCATGCGAGGAAAGAAAAATATGCCTCCGAAAACATCTTCTTCGCGTTATTGTACCGCCTGTTGGAGATACGCATGAATGAGAGAAGTAAAAAGAAACTCTTGATACTAATCAGGTTTTTAGCAACAACAAAAAATTACTGAGACTAAAACAAGCTCCCGCACATAGCAACATGAGAAATGAAACACACGTAGGTATCAGGCAAACAAGTTTTGTGGAGTATGGAAGCACGATGCTTTTCAGCTGTCAAAGACATTTTTTAAATCTACAGGCCGAAAGACCTTAGAGATTTGGAAGAAACTTTATCTTTTAGGTTGGGATATGAGCAACGAACGAAATTACACAACTTATGTATATCAGTAACATAGAAGGAAGGAAGTGAAACTTGGAGTAGGTCAATGAATGGTTTTGGTTACGAGAGGGGTCTCAAAGCTATCGGTGTGAAGATTCTGTGATGTGTTCTGCAAAAGCGATGGATGCAGTCTTATGGTTTTCATATGTCTGATATTGTCTCTTAAAGCCATACCAGAAACAACACTGAAGATGCTACAGTCTTTCTAGTAGACCGGAGAAAATGACGGTGAACAGCATAGAATTGTGGAAGCTAAACATCGTTGTGCAAAGAAAGAAATCTGAGATTGAGAACTTCTAAAAGGTAGTAGTTTTCGAATATAAAAAGACAATCGACAATCCTCCAGCACTAATTTCGAAATGTTAAGACCAAAGCAGACGTTAGTTGCATCTGTAATAGAAACCTTTAGTGAACAACAACTAGAACTACCCCACCTTAGGCGGGAAGCTGTATTATTAGTGCTTCTGACTAGGATGGGTGCACACTGAAGATGATCGGTAGAAAGCAGGTCAACAGTGACGAGGTTCGATTACCACGTAACAACCAATCAGAATCGAGGTTGCAGGGTTTATCTTGTCATCAATGCTGCGGTATTTCACTCGGTCTACCCCGGAAAGAGAAGAAATTACTTTTTTCAATGTCTTCTTTAAAACGGGTTTGAATGATGAAGAAAATGAGGTGTTGGCAAACACCTTCGTCCAAAAAGACCAGCTTGATAAGGAAGTTTTGAATGCGTGGAATATTTTCAGTACGTTAAGCTGAATTGGACAGTTGGGTCACAAATCAAGCCAGTTCAACGTCATCAACATATCTGAAGGAACAACTGAGACAAAGCCAGGTTGCTAAACAAGGTTGAGAATAAATATGAAGAAAAACAGCACCTTGAAGAATATCGGAATTTCGAAAACGTTATTTCGAAACATTTCCGGTGACTTTGGTGTAATATGTTCCTCCCGAGGAATAGTCTTTCTACCGTTGAAGTCAACAAATGGATGGCTAAAATAGTCTAGTTTTTTGAGAATTGACTCCGCCGTATTTCTTTTTAATACACACCTAAGTGATTTACTTGAATCATTGAAAGGTTTGGTGGAGAAATTAGCCTCACACTCTACTGCTTCAGTCGTAGGAAGTCAAGATGTGTAAACGAGTTGATATTTGTCAATGAAGCCTTTGCATAACAGCACGTTCAACTAGTATCAGTGCTGATGAGAAGAATGTTACTGGGAGAGATTTCTGGTTGCTCATCTGATTGCAAGATTATTCAAGGCTTGCTGTTCCGTGATCCTATCCATGCCACTCTATTTACCTTTGAATGAACTGAGAGTCTGCAAATCGTCTTGTGTAGTGTGGAATTTAGTAAAAATTACAAACTGACCCAGTTTCAAAATAACCTCGTCAAGATTCTTCAAACACTGAAACTTGACTGAAAAACCTAACCAGGAAATCACGATGTTTGACCACAAAATACCTCTCGCTAGCAGCCTCATCTTGAAATTCTAGTCGAGTGATCACACTTGTGTGCTAGATGTCCTGAGTTGTGACGGAATACATGTTTCTTTAACCGAGTAAGCAGTTTGCAGCGGCAATGAAGAACAATTCCATAACTAATGTGTCATAACGCACTAGACCTGCAAGAATCTCAGCACTGCAATTCAAAAGACAGCTTGTTAAAAAATACCGGAAAAACCAAAGTGGTTTACCTTCTAACAACGTAAATAAATCGTTCAAATCACGGCGCTTAAATTAACGCAAGATGGTAGTAAGGTGTGCTTTGATGGAATGGTCAATATCTTTCTTAACAGCGTGGAATTGCAGCCCAGAACACATGCTTTTGACACCGAGTTCTGTTTGATCGGCTTAGTTTGTTAGACTTATTGCCTGAATCCTTTTACGATATTCTGTTGGGACGAGGTATTTGGGATAGTGAGCCTAGTTCAATGATCTGCGAATCAGTAGGCACAGAAAATCATACTTCTCTTAAAAAACATGTATTTCGTTCGGACTGGTGATGTTGGTAACACAGGTAGAGTAGGATTTACGCAACGATTGCGTGGGTTTTATGCCCTCGAGTATGTTCACCACTTTGTCAGGTGACACTATTTAAAAATAGCAAATATTAGATGTATTTAAACGTTTGATTTCCCTCACACATCACTATCATCTGAGAATTATGATCATCGGCACACCAACAAAATGCGTCAGTTGAGATTCCTTTACACTCTCTTGTTAAAAATTCATCTGAGCTGCATTATCGGTAATCCAGTCATCACTGAGCCTTTTGTGGTCAAACCGAAGTTATCCAGTTTTGTCTCCAGAATCCTTTTGGGAAAGTGGAACTACCAACAAAAGAAAGAGATAACAGTATGGGTCGCAGGAGGTTAGAGTGTTACGTGATCTGATTCACCACGCGGTGTGCATGTTCAAAACAATGAAAATCATGGGAGTATTGTATAGCTGTTTCACCCTTGTTAGGAGTCACGGTCAACGTACACCACACCAAGCCCCAACTAGGACTGGAACCCAGGATGAACCACGATGAGTAGGAACGGAGCTATACGGACATCATGACGAAGAGTATAAACCAAGAGCTTCTTTAAATCCTTATGCTTCTGCCCGTCCACCTAACAACACCTTACCGAATGTCTACGCGCACGCATACAAAGTGGCCCGATCAACTATCCAATTAAATTAAAGTACATGTATTGTCGAATTCTAATGACAGTGTAATGTATGTTTAATTACTCAATTCCCTAGATAAAAAGTGCACACTAACAAAAGTTCTAAATATATAATACAAAGGCATTCAGAGTTATTTTTCCCGTCTCCCTAAAGAAGATATCACGAAAGATTTAACGAGTTTGGCGTTTCGTATAAGGCTTTGATTGACAACCATTTGTGAAAGTGAACCGCAAATGAAAAAACAGGTAGCATTTAATGGCGTGCGTGTTTCTGTCTTCATATTTGATATCTCAGTTATTACCCGGTTATTGATATATTAACTTGTCTCTATCCTCTGTGAATTATTTCAGTTTTTTGGACGTGGAGTTCACCAACAGAATTACCATACTAATTTTCACCCTGTATTCTTTTACTTTGGATATTTTCGCCTTCGTAGTTCAAAGTTAAAAAAAGGGCGTAAAACTATTTCTACAACACTGAAAATAAAATGTCCATCGTAATCATATCAGAGCTGTCACAAGATAATTTTAGCAACAGAATCTTCAAAGTGTTCACTGTTTCACTACTGTAAGTGTATAATTAAAATGGATATGCCTACGGACGTAAGTAAACATGCTCACGTGAGGCATAACCTGGAGCATTGGGCGACATAAAAGTTGTCTTCCAAGAATAACTAATCTGACAGACTGGAAGCATTTATTTTTGAGCAGGATAAATTCTGCTCTGTTCAGCGTATTGTAGATAAAAGTCCATTAACGAGGCTAATCATGATTTAATACAGCTGACTTCACTCGGCCTAAAGAATTTTACAACTTTATATTCAATGAAATGACTTTTCACTACTTTCTAATCTTAGATCACTTTTAATGAACACTAGATCTCATAACAGAACACGGAAAGCAAACTTATATTCACAACAAATAACGACAAAATTTCAATTTCCGGGTGACTGTAATAAAGTAACTACCTTTTCGGAGTACACCGCTGCCTTTATACTGACCAAAAGACGGAGTAGCCTTCCTCGTCTCAGGCTTCTTTGCAAAGAAGTAAGCGAATTTACCGAAACACCTTTGAATATATTTATAGCTTCTTGAGCTTTTTTCGTTTCCTTATCTAAGTGCAGAAAACATCATTACCAGTTGGCTTGTGTCGGCTTTAGTCCACTACATCTCGTTTTGTCACTGATTTGCACGAATGATGTGGAAAAAGTTTATTCATTTGAGGAAACGTTCTGGACAACAGCTTTCGCAGAAACACATACAAAATGCACTTCAATAGCACCATCTCTTCACTTTCTACTGTAGCATTGAAATATCCTACTCTTGAGTGTATGTTTCCCCATCATCGTGAAGAAATGGATATTTGACGGAGGATGTTCACATGACTTTAGTTTCAGGGTCAAGCTTTTCAAATAAATTAACACCTTTTTTTATAGAAATTATTGTTAATCTTGAAATCGCTATTGAACTGCCAAATGAAGCAGTGTTTTTAAAATGTGTCTGTTCTGTTCTGGCTTCTTTTGCTAAGCGCAAATACGATCGATACTTGGCCGGCGGTGGACTAACGATCATCGTGGTGGACTTCAGATCCTCCTGCGTGGATCCTAACTCTCGTGCCATCGACAGTCACTTTCCCTAACTGATAGCCTCGAATTGACCCCGACCCCCCCCCCCCCCTCCCCCTTCCCCCTACCGAAATACAGTGCTATTTTTATATAATAAGAACGAAGTACAAAAACGAAAAAGGAAGGGAGGAGAACTGCTTCTGGCAGCATTAGCTTTTATCTACCAGTAACCGGAACCATCTATGGTAAATTTGATCTATATATTTTGAAAAACTGTCCACCTTTGACCTTTCCGTAGAATATGCTTGTCTATTCAAGAAAAAGCTTGTAACACAAAGAAATTTTTTCTAATATCTCATTTCGGGAATTTACATTTATAGTGTCGGATAAATGAGACTAAACATGCAGCTCTTGATGACAGTTTGCATCAAATTTGGTAACTTGACAACTAGCTGGAAAGTAGTGATTTTTGTTCTTGGCAAGGACAAGAGTTTGCGTGAAATTTGTGATACCAGAGGAACAGTGCGCAGTTTCAAAGGCTCAACCCTACAACACCTGGCTGACAAGGAACAGAACGTAAATTTGGCGATAGCTTTCAAACCAATATAGCACCTCCCCAAATTTCAATTCAAAAGACTACACAGACGGTGGCTCAAGACGTCAGAAGACACCACAATTCGATTATCGAAACCGGAACTATGCAAGCTACGTAACCTCGAACCGCAGTTGTTGTTGGTGTGATCGCAACGAGGGATCACTATATAGTCTCCACGTACGAAATCTCCTTAGTCCTTTTTTCCCCTTATCTTCATTTCTCACGTGTGGGTTACCGCTCTCATTTATTTCCCCATGCGAAAAAAGGCTCTGATATTTACATTGTTTGCTGAGTTTTTCTATTTTGGGGAGGAAATGTTGAGTAGTAAGTACTTTAGGAGAGACAACTCGTGACCGAATCGACTATGTGCCATGGATTCACTTAGTTCTCGCAAAGTTCTCATAAGAAAACACTTCGTTCTGGGTGACGGCGCTGCGCGTTGGCGTCACTTTATGGTTTTCATGTGTCTGTGGTTTCCGCTGTAGACTGTAGGTTCTACTTCCGATGATTGTGTTAGTTTCATCCATAATAGCGATTTTGATGCAGGCACCTTTGATATCCATGCTAACGTCTACCGGAGCGCTGCCTAAAACCACGGGTGTCTTCGGACGATTATTTTTGCTACTGCAGATGGACTGCTTGTGATGGTTGATGCGAATTCCTCGTGGGACCTGGAGCTCGCTGATTTTCGCGCTGTGGGTACCTGATCCTCCACTGCCTCTGAATCAAGTGCTTTTCTTTTCCGTGTGGTAGTACAGCCGGTTCACATCACTTTTAGGGATGAACAGTTGCTAGAACCGAACTACCCTTTCTTGTCCTTATCAGTTTTTGTACACTTTACGTGAATCCACCCCTCACAACCATTATACAGCAGGGCTCTGACCTAAGAGCTGATAATTGGCCTGCAGACCATACGTGCATCTTGGTCTGTAAAAGAGTTAACTGAACTCATACGTGTTAGTAATTCACAGATGCACAAGTATTCCCACTGTTGCAGACATAGCCCTGATTTAGTTCGTTTTGTGTTTGATTACTGATTATCCGGAGAGGTCCTCAGGAGAAAGATTTATAAACCGCCCAACCCTCGGTACCCAGTAGGACTTTCCATACTCAAACATGCGTTGGATTCAGATTGACTACATAACAAAAAATCAAAGAAAACATATTCCAGTTCATATATATATATATATATATATATATATATATATATATATATATATATATATATATATATATATTCCGGTTTCGGTGGTTGGTATCTACTTTGATGAACTTCTTTAAAGTAAGCAACAAAGTTAGTACGATCAAAAAGAATTGACCCTACCGGCTACAAGTCTCGCGAACTAAGAAGCAATATGGTCCAACCAAATAGAAGCAACCAGTTCTGGTGCATGTACAGGGTCCATGTGTTGCGAGTTGAGACTTAACAGATCGATTTCTGAAAGTCTGCGCTTTTAGTTATACTTCCAGCCCATCAAATTCACATTGATCGATGCGACCAAAATTAAATAATCACCACTAACTTAACTGGATAAGGATTTGTCACTCATGTTTCCGTGTCAGTGCAGTGGAAGATGTTCTAGGGCCCACTGGTCTGTCTGGCACTACCAGGAACCGTGACATCAAAATAGGGAGTGTAAACCCATATTATGTTTTATCGAGTCCGGTACCGTATCTAGCACAACGACAGTAAACCTGTTTACGTTCACATTTCCCGAGTGACTTTGAGTATGGAATCTCGCATCTCTGGCTTACTTACTGCCTATTTTTATCACTCAATACCGCGTTCAAATGACAGGTTTTGGTAACGCATGGTCCACCATCCGGATGAATGAACGGTAAACATTAGGTGAAATGAGGCGTACTTTTTTCTTAAATCTGATTATTGGGCACTTACCTACGTAAAGCTGGTTTTATTGAATACTGAGAGCTTTACGATCAGAATGAAAACGCACTTGGGTATTTTGTGAATGATAAAAACCCGGTCCTTACAAAATGTAGTTCTCTTACAGAGACTTCTGATCATGTGATTTTATAATTTACTTCTACAATTTACGGCAAAATCAATCACAAACTTTTCACTCTGAATAGCAGCCCCAATCGTTGGAGACACAAGTGTGATTCGAGCAATCTTACAAATTTCCGATAAAGGAATGCGCAACAGTAATCAGGCGTGCCCTCACACTCCGATCCGTCGGCACTTCGTGACCACTAGTTGTTTTTCTAAGTTCTTCGACGTACTAAATTCGGCGTGACCAGTGCTGCTCCACACTCTTCAGGCAGTCAGGCCGAAAGAAGGAACACACATACCAGTTCACAGATATTGATTTGCGAAGGCTCTTTCAAAATTGACCAAGGCGGAATTACAAATGGTCAACGTGAGATGATCCGCGTTACTTTTAGGTAGTGAAACCTACTGCAAACTTGGAAAATATCACAAAATCTATGTGAAGTTTCATCCATTAGCCGCATGCTTACCGCGTATGGAGAAACGCTTACTCAGAGTTTTAACAAAACTACTAGATCATCATGCACCGTAGGTGTTGATGAGTCTACGTACTCCACTTACTAGTTAAACATCTAGGAAGAGTTTATCCGACTAAACTCCAGGAAATTCAATGGGTTGGATGGTGTACCATTGGCGGTGACGAAAAAAAGTGTAGCAAACGAATCCCCAGTTTTATCTGGGTGATTACAAGAGAAGAGTATCCCCTAAAAAGCCTCCAAGTTCCAAACAACAGTTTGCTCATCAGCTGACCTGTAAGCACCTGAGATATTGTTACGAACATTATAACAGTTATTAGATCCCTAAAAGCTTGTTCATTGCTTATCCTATTCTGCCTTGGGTTCCTCTATATATTTTCCGTAATATATCCTTTATTCATAATAAAGGAAAGTGAAACCGGGAGGGTTTGCTCTTAGGAAACAGTTTCACTTCAAACTGAGTCGAAAGGTTTTATGTACTAAGCAATTTTCCTGAGGACCAGTACTTTGTTCACTGATTGCTTGCAAAACTTCAAAGCTCTTCTGCGGTAGGGTTTCCTTTTTACCTTTAATATGGGACTTTCTATAAGGTGATTTTGATCATCAAGTTTCATTTCTATGTACCTATTCTTTACACCCACTTTCAGCTATTTCATGTTTAATAAATAGGCAAAAGATGTAGTGTTTGGCACGCCTTGTCCCAATACATCCCGACCGTCAGTTTCGCAGGAATACATGGTGGACAAAGCCAAGGGGTCTTTGAATCGTAACCTGGGATCTAACCATATGTGTCTTCCTCTCACCTAAACAGCGAAAGATACGACTACATTTTCAAATCTACTCCTTGTGTGTGTATAAATGAAGGGAATATGGTCTGATTTACGTCAGTCAACTAACGTTTTGCGGTTCTAACAAGACGCCCAAAAGGGTCCAATCTTATTTCCCCCCTTTACTTGAGGGTTATAAATAACGTCGTAAAATGTTCTCTATCCCACATTGTTTAATTATACTTTTCGAATTCGCTTGCATCCCGCCACACTGATTTTATGGGTCCTCTGATACGTGTTTCAGTCAGTCTATCATTTCTAACTCATCTCCAGATCTCTCAAGCATCTTTCTAGATGCAGCGGCAAACTGTGCAAACCCCTCACTCTGCAAATTGTATTCCATCAATATAGTACATGCTACAACGTGTCCAGAATGATATTAGCACAGACAGTAAGTCCAGTTCACAGTGACAGTTTTATTGGCAATGTGACAGTGGAATTTCCAAACTGAGATGCATGGGACATTTGGTTCACTTAATATAATTATGATTTAAAAGTAAAAATTAGAAAACCCACCTGATATAGGTGAAAAACATCTAATTTGCTATTTTAAAATCAAGGCACACATCCCCCCCCAAACAGCGAAAGGCATTTTGTCTAACTGATGTTTTACGAAGATGAGACCCCGCGAGATTCCGGAATTAGTCATCAAAATGGTCACTCCGCGTAGAATATTCTCCCGATACAATCAGCTTTTGGCAGTAAGAAGAATAAAAATACTGAAACCTCCAAAAAGATAAAAAAATTATCCTTCCAAGAGCATGTACACTTGAATTCAATTAAATAGCGTTCTGATCACTTGACATTAGTTTTTCCCCACTTAGAAGTATTCAATTCTCAGTTAATATTGTTTTCAAATTGCTCTGATCTGATGATATATTGTGATCAAGTACGGGTTAAGTGGCTTATCTTGAAATGTTGTTTTGGACCTGGTGTCTTCATCTGACATCAAATATTGGCAGCTTTCTAAGAGGTACAACGGTTAGCATGCTTGTATTGTCGATTATAATGTGACGATGGCTGTGGCCCCGTAGTCTCGCTACTATTTCGTTGGGACGGCTTCACATACAATCCCTCCCCCGGCAAAGCCGACAGCACCAGCTCTGTAGCAAATGCCAGAACGACGGAGAATTGGTGACGGGAACTGTTAATTCAATAATAGACAACATCACCAATCTCGAAAGTTTAAACCTTATTTTACAGGCTACTTCGGTTATCTAGCTCACATTTTATGGCAGCAAAGTCAGACTTTTGGTAAGACTCAGTGATTTCGATCCACCTGAAGTCAAATTATCTGCCACACTTTTATTTTGTTAGAGGTCAAACCTAAAGGTGAAGTAAAAAGCAACTCGTTGGTGAAATATTGACAAATCTACAGGCCAATTACTTAAGAGAGAGGCTGCATCAATTGCCATAACGTCGTAATTCTGTCCGATAGTGTCTGCTTACCTCGAATTACAAGTGGTCAGAAATATGGTGGAATTACAAAACCAATTTGGAACGGGGAACTAGAGCACTGACACCTGTGACTGCGATTTTATATTCCATCCATTATCTAGACACGTTTAAAGAGCATGCTTGACTAGAACGAAGGGGGATTTCAAGAACACTTAGGTTGTGAACCCTCAAAAACGTTGAAATCAGACCACGTTGACAAAGTACTTCTATGTCACCATCATCACTGTAGTGGTAAGCTCAGAAAATATCACAGTTCCACCCTCACTTACACAGGATCTCTGTCGGTGGACTAAACTATGTCATTTTCCTAATATATGTATGAGTTGCGGAAGACTTGCAGTTTTTTACGGAAAACTATTCAGTTTAAGCCAGTGACTACCCCGATGCAGTAGACTCTCCACCACTTTTCTTTTCTAGTTTATATTTACAGCTGATTTATGGCCCCTTTTCCGAATAATTTTAGAATGTACGGTTTGCTTTTAAAACCAAATGGGACTGCGTGGAATACCTCTCAAATTGCCTCTGCCAAAGAAAACACCTGTAATGCATTTAGACAAGGCGCATTTGGGAGCGGTCACAACGAACCTCAAGTGCTCTAAGCCGAGAAGCGGAATTGGAGATTAATCCAGACTGTTCCATACTACATTTCTATCCACCTATTCCGAGTACTGTTATGCTGGACCTGGATATTTTCTACCTTTGCCGGGAATGGATTTGCAAGACCAAGATTTCCTCGTTCATTTGTGACTCAGTCCTTCCTTACTGTCTTGGGAAATGTGAGACTTTCATATTCCAATGAACCTGAATTTCTGTGATTTATGGCATTTTCGATGAACCGGTTGTGTACAAATTTTTGAAGATAACCTGTAGTTGACCTCTGGTTGTAGGATGTACTGATAGAAAATTGGGTGATATCGAGTTATGGGCTGACTCAAACCAGCTAAAAGAAATCATGAACAAAAGAGATAGAAATTCATCGTCTGAAGCAGGTGACCATGAGATTCATCCTCCTAATGTGCAACGTTTCCTTCGAAATCAAATCCAATCCCTGACATGTCGATTTCCCTTACAATGTGCATAAGATGAACCCGCCAAAACAGGCCAGTATGGGTGGCTTTCTAACTGACCGGGTAAAAACGGACTTCTAAAAACCAAAGAGAACTAAAGAAATAATCCGTCATAGGTTTGTTACCTTTTAAATGTTTGTTCTTCCGTTCATCTTAATAATAGTGTAAACATTGTCTGGCAGTGACTATGCAACGTTTCAGCTCATAACGCTCCTAAATTATCGTTGCTAATGTGAACCAGTGTAATTAAACAAAAGGTCTTTTCATTTTTTTCTGTCTGTTTGAACACTGGCTACTCGTTTGGATGGATTGATTGGTTTTTGGATTTCACACAGTTATTTAGAGAAATTCTGCTCCTACACGAACATTGAGCTGGTCTGGTTCTCACAAGACTAGTACGGAAACTGAATTGCATACAGTGAAAAAACTTCGACGCAGACGATGCCGATCCACGGCAGGCGTGGGAATGCCATCAACGGGAAATTGCACATCCTGCACTTGATTTCCGCTCTTTTGGCATAAGTAAAATTTAATGTACAGCAAAGAAATGCAGACAACTCTTCCTTACGAATTTTAGTTGTATCACGCAGAAAACTCATGAATTTACTAGAGTTCTTCAAAATTAGTTGCTTGGTGAAAACCATCGAGAATTATAAAGAAGAGACAGTAAAATTCAAATCTGGCAAACCAAATTCGGTAAACCCGGTTCTTGGTAAATCATTTCATTACAGGATAAAAACTACTTGTCGTATTCGAGACTTTTACTGAATTGCTTCATATCAATAAGGATATTGTTCACATCATTATCTATCCACTTTCTGTGTAGCTCTGCTATTGAACTATACCAAGACTAATCGATCAGAATTGTGGATCGATGACTAAAGAACGCGAATCGGTCCAAACAGGTGTGTCAGCTCTACTGTCCGCAATCCAATAATCAACGATCGTCGGTAAAAAGTGTCACTCTGACCTTCGGAAAAGGTGGGTTTGGTTATGCTGAGATCGATACCGCAAAATATCAACTAAAAAAGCGATACTCAAAGTCCTGTCTGCTTTTATCGATTGTTCTTTAGGATAAATGAAGTGGCATAAACGTTTTGATGAAGGACTCAATTGAAAATGGTCCATTACGGACATAAATCACTCACTTTTCGTTCCTATTTATTACATCTGAACCAAAAATCTAACAGCCACACCTGGAAACGATTATACTGAAACTTGGAGTGGAGGACCACACAGTGCCCGGATAAACCAGCTGCAGTAACTTGCAGAACTTTAGTTAAACTGTTTATATCCCAATTTTCCCCCTAGATGTTGGGTATTGCGCCTCTTATCTCCTCAGGTTCGCCCAGTTGTGACTTGTGCAACCAGACCACCACCAGCTGAGTGATAGTCTTTCGTCAGCAAGTGTTCAGCCATTTGTGCTCAAATAGACAAATGTAGTTCGTCATAGACAAAATGGGAATGTTTCGATTCCTGATAGATTTTGTATATAAAAAAGGAGTAACTACTTTTGCAATAAGGCAAAGCTCCGTGCAATTTATTGTTATCCTGATCATTATGCAGAGATCATAGCTTAAAACTGTTCAAACTTTATTAGTTGTGTAATTGAAACTAAGTTTTCTTGAGAACTCCATAAGGTGCACTGTCCACCGACGGATAATTTCTAATCTTGTGATCACCGATAATTTATTCCAAATGTTTCCCGTTTTCTTATTTAGATCCGTTTGGCTTTCATATTTCCATTGCTTACCGATGGAACACATTTTGTTATTAAGATTATTTATGGGCAAGATAATTTACGGAGTACAATTTAATTGAAACTGATCAAGATGGAGCAAAGTTACAGATAAGCGGATGGGTCCACGAGAGCGTAAAACTTTGACGATTTTGATTTTACTTTTGTGTCACACAGATACATTACATAATGTAGGGCTACAAATATTTGGTTACCAGAAGTTTCTGTCACACAGTAGTCCATCCGAATGCAAGATTCCGAATTTTAAGCGATCAACAGTGTCATCGAGGTTGGCAGCTTTCGACTGTGTCACTTGCCTATCAAGGACGGACTTAACGAAAACAAACCAAAGACACCAGTTTGGGTTAGAAAACGGCAGCTACTTCGTGACCTAATGGATTCACCGTGAATCGGTAGTTGTGTGTTTGTCGATGATCGAATAGTTTTTGCGAGTGCGAGTTTATGCCTTAATCATCTCGCTGCCTCCAACCCAACCCCTTCCCACCCCTCTCCTCTGCTCCACTCTCAACCCCAATACCCGACTGGTATATATCAGTTGAAAAACACGCGCATGTGTGAGAAGCTGAAGTATGTCCGAGGAGAAAATCACAAACATGTGCAGGGGCAGGTCAAAACTCGTACCAATTTGGCCGCAACGCGATTGGAATAGTTTTTGTTTTGTTTTGGATTTTGTTTACGACTGTTCACTTTCGTGGCCACAGTTCCTCCAGTCAGTCCGTGTGTCACATTCAAATGACTGTACCCGCGAGGGTGATTTTGGCTGTCCAAAATGCCTCAGTCCAACTGGAATGAACCGTCTGTCTCAGACTGAGTTGAGTTTGAGATTCAACGCATTCCATGGTCTGCTCGTATTAGACTGACCCCTTTGAAAATGATAAATGACCGCTGAGTGGCTAAGCATCATGCTCCGCACTTGGCGTCCGATCGATTTGGGTGAAAAAGTCCTCTTACGACCGAACAAAGAAGCATTTTCTTCACCATCAAATGGAATCGACATTAGCCACAAAAAGGGTTTCCACGAATTCCCGTAGATTAGTTTTGAGTACTTGAAAAGTGCACGAAGAAATTTGTTTGTTTGTATGAAATTACACCGGGACATCAATTTATAATCTCTGTGGTCTTAAGTGTGCGCATATTATCTCCACCTACGCAACAGAACCTTTCGCGATAATTTTGTCGTCCCATACGTGTCACGTTTAATACCCACAAAAACGGATTCTTATCCCACGTAATCAATATGTTGTGACTATGTTCCAGTTTTTCTCAGAAGGAACAAAGCAGGAACGATTTTTAAAATGCTACAAGGCAGCATCCATTTGGTTATTATTGATTATAGCCTTCAGGAATAAAACTGAACTAGAATAATAATAGAAGTAACATCGTACTGACTCAGTCTTGTGTGAATGCTATTATACTAGTGATCCGGGGGTAGCCTTAATCCTTCTAAACTGTCTTCTAGCCCAGATAATGACAAAGTAGCTAAATTTATGTAAAGGTTTATTGTTATCAAACGTTCAATTATGTCATTCGTTTCTGGAGCAGAGCAAAAGAATTTTATAAGTATGAAGAATTTTCCCAATCATTTTTAGTTTCGTAATTTTGCGAAGAAAAACTGTAAACTACAATTTAGAATGGTTCATATTCCCACAATTACAAAGAAATAATTGTAAGGTTTGCCTCAGCAGTTTTGTAGTGTTTGTACATTTACTTACAGTGACATGCAAACTTATTACACTAACTAATCAACTTGCAGAGAAGAATATGAGAGACGTTTCTTCTTTGACTCGCAATACCCGGTGTGGAATCTTATATTATTCATTTTTGTAGGGTTTTATTACCTGAAGGAATAATGTTTATTCAGTATCCGAAGCTTTCAGCATGCTGAAATTTGTACTCTTCGTCATCACGATTTCTTCGTACGGGCACGTTACCCTCAAAAAATCCTTCTCCTTTCTAGGGCTCCGCACAGTCTAAACATCCACCTGCTGCCGAACTTAGCATTTTTCAAATCATTAAGCTACTTTATTTGTTAGTTATTCATTTGCAGCTGTATTCAACGTAGACCTTGCAACATTAGCCTTTCTTTAAACGTCCAAGTTCCTTTCTAGTCATAGGTGGTGATTAGATACTATTGTTGGTCATTCCTTTTTAAATTTAACAAGTTCTTTCTTGCGAGTGAAAGGCAAACAAAACCGGCAACCGCATTAGAGCTTGCTCCCAGAATATTGATCTTGCTGGGCACAAAGCCGTGTCTGTGGGTGTTAAACTAGACGGTTAAAGGAGGGTACGATATTCGAAAATGTGCCGTTTGAGACTTTAGACGGCTGTTCACGACAATTCGCCGTTGTAAAGGAAGAGCAAAGTGTAGACAGTTCCCTTTCTCATTGAATTTCTCCTAGGAATCAATAGGCTTGAAAGAACCGAAGATAGCCGTTTGGCTGGTATGCAGAATGTCTGCTATCACCTCTGGTCCATAGCGTTATACACAAACCGCTAATAGTGCACAAGATGCTTGTAGCACGCCACCATTTTTCAGCGATTTCTGGAGACCACATACGTGAGATCGTGAAGTCTGGTCTGCAAAATTTTAGGTCCATCACTATAATCAGATCGTGCACGGAGTTGAACTTTGACCAAGAAAAATTGGTTTTATCTCGAATAATGTGCCTGAAAGATGCTGAATGCCTTTTGCGCACCCAATGATACGAACAGCCACCTGGTGATCAAATGCAAAGACTTCAACTACTCAAAACAGAAAAACATCGATCACACATATTTAGAATAAGATTTCACACTGTCTCAGTTGGGAAAATCAGTAATTTTGTGGGGATTCTAGACCTCAGTTCGTGAATGGAGTTGAAGACTTCAGTCTAGACAGATTCGCTTCGCCAGTAAAACCCAAACATACTCAGTGGGACTCTGATCGGGTCTGTAGGCAGGCCAATCGATTATTTTGATGTTCCGATAAAACAGCCACATTTTACTATCATGAGCTCTTTGTTTGGCATGGATCCCCCTTCGACCTTCCGGGACTGTAGAGAGTAAGATGTCACTCGAAGTGCGGACTTGCCAGTCAGCTGTCTACTTTCTTTCGAGAATCTCCAGTTATGACTCACCGTCCGCAAAAAATAACACCCCAGACAGCCACAGAGCCCTCACTGAAGACTCGCGGCCAAAGTCAAGTTTGCTCTTCCGCATGTCCAGCCATGAGTAAATTAGTCCTTCGAGACCGTCCAAGTTGGCCCTTTTCACCACTAAATCTCACGTCATTCCGTTTAGTCTTCCACCTGATATGATTTCTTACTCATTTAACTCGATCTGACCAGTCATCCCAGGTAGTGTTCTCACCTTTCCCTGCTTTTAGAACTTGTTGTACACCGCACACCTTATTTTTCAGTTACATGGATCGTCGTAACTTCGACACACTCGTTATCTGGTTGGATGTAACACGTGAAAAGTGCCTTTTGGTCTTTTCAGATGCCTTTCTTTGTATTCCGATTTTCTTCTTAGATGTATAATTGTTTGTGTCATTCAAAAGCTTCAGGTAAACATCCTTGATCTGTGAATTCTTTTGGAAAACTTGCTTATACTAATTTCTGAGTCTTAGTGGGACGTATTTTTCTGTTCCAACTCAGATAGTCGTCATCAGTGAGGCGTTCATTGTTTTCATGAACGAAATGTCAAAACTTGCAATTTTATATATCGAAGTGAGTTGGCTTCGTTCACAAAACACTCATGGTATATTCTTTGCTCAAGGAGTTTTCACGGACCACCGCACAACACAACCACTATATATGCGACTCACTTCGCTCAATAAATGGGCCACAGTGTGCATTTTTAGGCAGTGATCATTGCCTTCTCTAAAGGTATTTCGCACCCTGCGGGCTTTTGTGAACCTCAACCTTTTGTGGCACCACCGAAACCTTCAATGGTCTGTCCTTTTGTAAGGATTAGAGACATGGCCTCCGCCGTTCGAAGATAAGCGGAGACTTTCGGTTTTTATGCATCCATGTCGTTATATCTTTGTTCGCGTAAGGTGGGAACGAAGTCACAGCAATGCTGAGGTTAGGCTCAGAGTATTGAAAAACAGAGATCAGTCACTGGAACGAATAAAAACAAATAGGCTAAGACTAATGGAACATTCTTTGCGTATGCCCACCGATAGACTTCCCAGGCGTACGTCGGTCTCCGAGGCAGGTAGTGTTTGGTGACTGGGTGGAGGTGGTCAGTCCGTGGCATGGAAAAAAGCTATGAAAGCCTTGACCACTAGGCTTGGCCAAGTAGGATATGTCAGACTTCTGGATCGGAGTCCATGAGACCCGTCTACCATACGTTAAGTAATATGGCTGGGTGTCACGACCAGTGGCCTAGTTGCACTCGGGCACTTTCTTCACCTTCGTAATTTTCCCTCATTATTTTATCTCCGGTTTTTTTCACTTCGTACTTCTATTCATTTTGCCCTCAACTCGACGATGCTATGAGATAATTGCCAAAACCAGAGCACAAAGTCCCAAACTGATGATTGTAAGAACTGAGCAGAGTGCAAATCCTAAACCACAACTCTGATCCCCCTGCTTCCACGTGTTTATGACTGAAAATCCTAAAGCTGGATTTGTGTCTCAGTGCGACTCACCGTGCAAGCACTGCAGATTATTCTCTACTACGATAATGCAACTTTTCGTTGCACCCACAGGGCTTCCCACCAGTGAGTTAAACTGTGGTAATGCGTGCTTTCCTCCCCTGCAATCTTCTCAACTGCTGGCCAAAAAGGAAAACGTCAAAAGCCTTAAGAGCAGGCTCTTTCTAGTAAACCAATACCCTTATGATGGGCCACATGATACATGGATCAAGTTCTTCGTCATGAGCATCACAAGCGCTAGGTTTAATAGGAGCTGGTCAAAAACATCAACTGCTCACTAACTAAATCCATTTTAATAAATAAAAATTGCGGCCAAACTAATGAGGCTATGCTAACTGCGAATGGAGTTCTTCGAAGCCACTTCCACAACAACGAAGTAGAGCTAAAGAGTGAAAGTGAATTGAACCGATTTCAGTTCTGCACACATAACTGACCGGATCCACTCGATATCCTATGTATATGGTTCGCTTGTACTGATAAACAGAATTGGTTTGAAATGGGGAGTTGGGATGAGTGGAGGAGATGAGAACACCTGGTGTGTTTGTATCAGAAATTATTACACATTATAACGACAACAAGTGTTCCTAGCTCGACTGGATTTTGCATTGAATGTTCCCCGTCTAATCTAGTCGGACAATAAGCAACTCATTTCAAAAAGATTATTCCGAAATACAGATGTATCGACACAAAATGAACAGTCAGTGTCAGTATCTCTTATAAGTTGCAGCCCACGGTGATGAACGTTCTAAAAACAAACTCGTAACAGGCAAAGTGACCATCGGTACCAAACTGAAGTAGGTCGATTGTCACTGGGGCCAGGAATAATTTTCGGTGTGGTCCTCCTCTTGTGCTAGCGAACTAGAAGAAATTAAACCTAGAGATACCAAACATTAAAAGTTGTCCACTGAATATACGATTCTTGTGAATTAGCTGCCGTTCTCTTACTTACACGCAAAATGAATATTTAATAGTTCGCAATTCCAAAACCATCAAAACGAATCACAAAGAATAGTTTCAGTTGACTGACAACACCGAATCCCGTTCCATCATCTTATAAATGGCCCATTTTCATGTGATGTCCATGGGCATTAAACAGCCTTACCTACGAAAGAGACACGTGATCTTAGCTAAATTATAAGTCCACTGATTGCTCAAAAAAAATCGGGTAAGATCAACTGAATCGTCTATTTTTTAGTTTGTGAGAGCCCTGGAAGTCACTAGCCTATTTTTACCAATCACGAAAATCCACTGTCAGTTCACTGAAAAAAGCTATCAGATTATCAAGCCTATCTATACTCTGATATTGTAAAACTCACTTAATTGCAGGTACCGTCAGATAAGCAGGACTGGAAATTAGTTTGTTCACTAATTGCTTCCTGTTTATTCTATTGTGACAAAGAAAGCAAGACGGGTAGCGCACTCCTTTATCTGACCAGTCAAACAAGTCAAGTCGGTAAAACACGCACAACCGTTGATGTAGTTTCTTTTCAAGACTGCCATGTAGCAACATCGATTCTTTGGCTGCCTGAGTATTTCGGCCCCTTTCTGGCCAGGTACCTGAAGCCATTAGGCTGATTTTTTTGACAGCCCTTTCCGTTTGGGTGGTCCAATTGATCCGGTAGACAGCTTAATCGGTAGCCTTCTAAATGGGCTAGCTTGCTGGCTACTCAAGATCCTGCTGAGTTCCGTTTACAAGTGCGGATATTTATTTTTCCCTATTGCGGAAGGCTTCTGACAACGTCATCGTTACACCAATGGGCTGTGGCTCTCAGTCGGTCGACCAGATAGGTTTGACCAATTAGAGGCTGCCAGTTGGCGAGTGGTCCGTGGAAGCACATGGCGGGGATGCGCACAACGAAAAATCACTGTTTCCACCAGTTTTGTTTGCTTATCGACACTAACCTAACGTGTTCGGAAATCAGTCAGCAAACGGAGCTAACCTCCAATATGTAATTTGAAAAACCTTACAAATGCTTATTGTGATACCGAGAGCAAGAGGGCAGCAAACAGGCTTGTTTTCGATTACTCTACCAGCTCGCTAATTCAGTTACATGTATACACAGTAAGCGTGCGTACTGCGAAGCTACGTCAATATATGATAGCTAGGAGAGGGGTCGTTAAAAACGAGGAGTAGGTGTTTGGGGAAAAACCTAGTGCCGTGACTGGAAGTGGTCAAATCTGACTGCGATAACTGATTTGGCGCCACTCCACAATAATTGTTTTGCATTCTTCCAAACCATAATATGACGTTCCCCACATTTCCCGACCATTCGTAGTCAACAGTCTCTCTCCTACCAATCATGCTTTGAAGTCGCTCTTCAATCTGTACACTCCCTGCATATATGTGTAACGGCGCTGGTCAGAAGATGAAGTAATCGAAAATAAGCTTGTTTGCTACCTACCGTCTTATCCCCAATTTCAAGTCAGTTGGCCTTTGTCTGCTGAAAAATGATGTACAGAAATATTGTACCTGTTTAGGAAACGCAGAGAAATTTTTCTCCAGTGATTTGTAACTATTCCTATACATCGCACAAGAAATAACTTGTAGCGGGTATCGACAAATGATATACACACAAGTTTACTGTCAGTTTTCAACCGGTCTAGGACCTGGACCAGGGAGAAGAAGAGTATGTATACATCATTTCTCAATGCTCATTGTGGCATCGTAGAGGGGGATTCTGGCAGCTTCCGGTGTGGCTCTGATACTACACTTATTCGGTTAAAATTACGAACTTCGGACCAGATGCATGGTAAAGAAAAATGCTTCAACCAAAAGCCTCGTGTAGTTTGTTTCAAGTATTATTTGAAAAGGCACCTTATTATGGGCTCAATAAGCATTTTCCGCGAGAACACTCATAACTAATCGACAAGAGAATGCTGAAAATTTAGCGATTTGTCACTTCCGTGAGAGAAGTGCGTAGACTGTTCACTTTCCTCCTGACAAACTAAGAATAATAATGTCCGGTTGTAGTACGGTAACGAACGCGCCCATGACACGATGGAAACGACGACAAGGACAACGACAACGACGGTCGTTTGACACGTATACAGGTACAAACATGGTCTTCAGAAGTGCTGGAAGCAGCGCTTTTCCATAGGGGTTGCACGTGCTCGATCTGTAAAGGCATAGAAAGAATGAAAACTTGATGATCCGAAGCCCAGTAAGTGTATAAGCAGGTGCTAACACTTAGATCAGAGTACGGGAATGGCGATCTTTGCCAATGCGTTACACAATAAACATATGTTAAGTGACTCAATGGTATTAGTTCAACGGCTTCGTTCCAAGAAGGACGTCCGAAAACTGGTATGGTACAATATTCCAATTTGTTTGGATGCATTCGATTACATATCTCCGAGGTAACTCCCTTGTCTTCCCCATTCACGAAATATATCAGAGAATTGATCATCTCGGTACTTTTGTAGATAATTTGAGTTAATGATCTAGTATCACACCTCATATGAGATGCTTCCAGTCATTCAATTTCAGATGGTTTTTCGCCTAACTGTCAAGTGTGTCTGTCTTCTACTGGTCATGAATTTCCCTTTTTATTTCTTGTTCTATCTCCGACTTTAGGATTTCTGTTTTACTTACATATTCTGAACTTTCTATTGTCGCTAGACTAGTACGGGGAGTGTGATAATTTTGTCTAAATGCTATAGACGGACTGGATCCAAACATATCAGAGATTATATTGCTCTAACAACCAAGCAATTAAATTGTTGCTAAATTCCGGTATGCATGAACCTTCTAGGCTCATAAAAATTGTGCCTGTGTTTACTAAAAAGGTAACTCAGTAGATTAAATGACCAGTGTGTATTAGGAGACAGGACCCGGGAAATTAATAGAGGGGTTCTGAGCGCGAGAGACGATTTTCTTAAAACTCAACCGACCTGGTTCTACTACGATGTTTAAAGCTTTGATACCATGGGATGTTGCAGAATGGGTCCTACTGTGAATGACAGAAACGATATCGATTTATGTCAATCTACAAGGCTTCTGGGGCTGCCACGACATAAAAATATTTTAGCGGCTACCTATAGTAACACCACGGGTGCGGCGAAGTTTGTATGCTACTTACTGAATAGGTAAGCAGTTCATTGCTCAAAACAGTCATGAACAGTTGTCGAATGATAACGAAAGAGGATACGTCAGTGAGACTGGAAGCAATAAGGTAAAGAAAGGCATGTGAATCATGATTGTATCTTTCGACTAGAGAAGGACTGCCTTCAAGTGGACTGGACAGCTGGAAAGCAAATAATTGCTGCTTCATTTGACTGATTTTCATGACTCCCAAATGAGTAATTTTCTAGCAGCAACCTACTTATCAGGCCCGGATCCTGGATTATGGCATAAACAATATTTTCCAATACATTTGGGTGATCTGACCATTCGTCTCTAAAAATGTTCGATGACTGTCAGTATTCTAAACCTGACTTCGCCGAAGCACTGATTGCACATGGTTGTTTCGACGAGGTTCTTCTCCATGTGTTTGAAATCCATCTAGTCAGGCTTCACCGTTTCGAATAGCTCAAAAATGTGCACGGACCAGTGTCTGCCTTACTGTGTTCTCTCTACATATTCTTGGCACGGCGAAAACGAAACTCCGGTCTTCATGGGATTGAATAAAACATGGAATAATAGAGTACTGAAAATACTTGTTGTGCCCGGTTTCGTCAGTCTATATTGTCAGCCTCTCTGGAGACTTTTCGTCTACCTATTTTTTGTCACCGTCATATCCATCCACCTGTCGTGTCCTGGTTCATATCATATCCGAATTTGCTATACTGAGGGATACAAACCGGGACCAATACCTTTAATTACCAAATTGGTGGCGGATAGAATGTCAAACAGCTTCTGAAGCGCCATTTCTGATGAAACATCCAGTTTTAGGAAATACTACACAGTAGTTTCAGCAAACAACCAGGTCAGGAAATTTCGGAAATATTTCTGATTAAAAGCCGCACTTTCAAAGTCACTCGTAACAACGTACCGTTTGACTGACAAACCACCACTCATCACGATGGACCACAGACAGTGAGCAATAGATTGATAGATCACGATACTGGATATGGATAAGTCAATCGAATAAACTTATGGCTTCCAAATAGCTCAACCTAAAAAGATCGTGATGTGGTTGTTACCAAATATGCCAGCCCTGAAAAGTTCCAATTACGCTTGCTTTTAGGTCCTACTGGAATTCTTTACATCCGTCATATTTTTCTGGTTTTACTCGAGGACCAATTAGGGGGAAATTTTAAAACCATACGTCTTTCATGTGATTGCACGGAAAACTTCCCGGATGCGTTTCGGCCACAGATCAAGGCAAATCACGTACAAGTATGGAAAACCTTCTACTGGTACCCGTCAGAGAACCTGGTTGTCAATTACTTTGCCTTTATGAACAGTTCATCTCGTTGATTGATCAAAACAACCTAAAATGGCAGCCTGATACCCAAGGGCCGTTGCCCACTTTTGCAGTCTGACACGCATCTCCTTGGGACGACATCTGCGAGATTCCTTTGTTGTATAGAAATTTCTCTATCTGTGCCACTTAAAATGGATTTTTCGGCACCTGTCCCGTAAAGAATCGGCAGTAATACAGAGAGTTAGTAATTTATTGATGTATCTACTTCATTTGGGCAAAACTGATGTACCGTACATAAGTATTCTAGTACCAAGTGCTTTCAAGACAGAAGAATGCAAATGCATCTATTGTTTCGCTTCTTGGTTAAGGTGGAATGGAATGAATAAAACAAAGACTGTGGTCTTCCAAACTTCCTGTGAATCAAACTAGAAATTCAACTTTATCCAAAATGTTGAACCGAATGGTCTTCCAGCCAAAAAGTAAAACGATGGTGCTGGGTTTTGACCGACAACTTAAACTGTTGTGTCTCTCCAGCTTTTCGAAGAGAAATAAACAATTCGCAATCAAAAACTCGAGTGTTTTTGGAGATAAATCAAACGGTGTGATATTTGGTATCATAATTACCAGCATAAACCTAAGAAGTAATTATAAACTTGTCTATGACGACTTCAGACAAAAAACAGTACCAAAAGATTCATTCATCTCAATCTCCGACCTAGCTCTTTGTACGTTAGATATGATGGACCAGAAATGTCTACCAAATTTGCTACTTTTAATTTTGGTTTCGAGTGGAGAACTTTTGTCTGAATAGTAACTTTGCGTCTATATTTATGAACATCACAAGTTTGACCACTGTTTTGTTGATGTTCAAAGAATAAACTCCAACTGAATGGTTGATATTTTGTGGAAAACAAATACGCATAGGATTCTTTCAAATTGCGGAATAACCCCATCATAGTAAACAGAACATGAGCTTTAGGCCATTAAAATCGCATTCATATGAAAATAAATTAATAAGAAGAGTTGGAAAAAATGTCATCAGGTTGGTATGGAGGAATGAGGGTGAGGGGGGGGGGCGGAAACAAATGCTGATGACCGGATTATTTAATCGGTGGTAATTAGCTTAAGTCACTGCTACACCCTTCTATGTGACACAGCTGACTGTTGGCCATGGGAGTTGGAGTGGTTGGACTAATTTTCGCTGCGCTCAAAGCTCAGGCTTTGAGAGGCCGATGATAGTTGCCAGTATCCGAAGCATAATTACTCTTCAAGGTCGTCTACCGGGTTCCACATGTGTCAAGGTAGACTGAATGACGATCGAAAGCCACGTTTCTACCGAGGGCACAACGAATAAACCTGATACCACTTCATTGCCTCATGTTTAATCTACCGTGAATGCTGTTCTTTATTGCCCTTTGATAGCTGCCTTGCCGTTTCACCTATGTAAGAAGGCCCACAGGGGCACCTGAATTGATATATAATTATGGACGAGGTCTGCAAGGGTAGTTTTTTGTTATTTACACATCAGAGTGGTGGGGAAGGGACAAACACACATCTGATCTTGGTGGCGCTGAAAGTCGACTTCTCTGTGGCACTCAGAATTCTACTGACTCCACCGGCTGGGATATCCCGTTTGAAGTAGAGTCGGATAAATAGTAATTTTTTCTGCCAGTGGAATTCTCACTGGTATTGTCCTTTCACTCCAGCTTCTCATCAATTCATTTCCATAAATATATGATTGTATTGGCTTGATAATGAAACCACCGAAAACATACTCGCCTACAACTCGTGTTCAGATACATATAGGATGATTTTACGGCAAGTCCAGATCAACCTGGAAACGCATTTACGTAAGACTAAACAATTGTCTGAAGACCTTTGAAGTTGTCGCACATTTAAGTCGAGGGCAAACTTTCAGCAAAGTATTGAACAGGCCCATGATTTAGGTCAAAACATGTAGTGTAGACAAGCACAAGTTTTCGGTGATTAATTTTCGAGCCGTCAAGATCACATTTAACTTTGACTGAAGCTTTATCACTCGGATCTAAATTTTGACCTCCATGGAGAATCAGACTGAAGTAGAAGTTCCTTTTGAAAATCTTGTGGTATAAGCTAGAGACCTGAAGCCAAAATCATTGATCTAGAATGCCTTATAAATTCACTTTCCACAGCCTCTCATCAGTATCGTCGGTACCAAATTAGGAATTGAAGTCCCTAGACTAGCAGGCGTACAGATAGACGCGGAATTACTACGGAATCCACAGATTAACCTAATTCTACCGAGCAAAGGTGCTGGTATTGTTATAATGAACCGGTGAGACTATATTACGGAGTTATCACAACTTGTCCGGAATTAATTGGAATTCATCAAAGGTGAATTAGGAGAAGGCCAAACGGGTCGTGCTGGGAAAGAAATGGCGGAAGCACTAAAAAACTCCAAAGTCCAAATAGTATATATTCTACAGCTTCTTTGAAAAGCAAACCCTATAGGTTCAACCATACCACGACTTCATGGGCTGCATAAGATCAAAAAAGTGGCTTGCTTTTACATCCTATTTCTTCAGTGACCAACTCATCTCATGATGCCACGGCAAGATGGCTCGTAGAACTTTTGGAACCGGTGCGTAAAATGAATGCTACGCATATACGTGACAGCTTCAAATTTGTCGAGATCATCAAGGACGCAAACATCGACAAGTCAGTGTTCACACTAGATACTGCCTTTCTGTTTACAGACATGTAACTGGTAGAAAAGGTGCATTTTATTTGCTCAGCTATCGAAAAGAAACAACTTCCGTTAGGAATCCCGACGATAAATCCCATAGACCTGATATTAAGATTTACATTTAATGTACAGTTTCTATTTGACTGAACATATTGTCGACAAATGGATAAAATCGCAATTGGACTCCCTCCTAGGTTTACCCGTAGCCAATTTTGTCATAGCTAAGTTGGAAGGTAGAGAATTAAGAACAACAGTATCAATTCTTTGTCATAATTCTCGTTATGTGGACGATATTTTCTGCAAGACTGAATAGCACATGGATATCGACAAAATCGGGGATACGTTTAAGGCCGCACATCCAGTGATGCAGTCCTCGGCAGTGCTAGACAAGGCCATCTTCTTCCTTTTTTGGATTTTCTTCCTACATGCTTCCGCTTGAGTGCAGTGGAAGGAGCACACACCCCATAGCCACGAAGACCCACTGAACTATTAGGGATAACCAGTAATCAGACCCTGAGACTTGTAGTGGCGAAGAACCACATAAGGTCCAAATGGGTCAGGTGTGGTAACGATCCGGGCGACAGTGGATTACTGTCTACCACCAAAGTAACGGGGGTTCGAACCTCAGACCTCCGAAGTGGCAATCAAACACCCTAAACCACTCGACCACCACCGGATATTGACCAAATGAGACGCCCAGGAGGTTCAGCATAACGAAACTTTTGTAGAAAGGCAACTTGGGGTAAAGATTAAACAAACTTTCACAGTTTTGTGCCTATTCACTAAAAATGAATATAGACAGGGTGTTTGATACCGAGGACAATCGCATACGCTCTGGTTATACGCTAGGGGGAGGCTGCGAAAGATCTGTAACGTTCTATTGGCAAACGGCTACCCTCAGAAATGTATCAACTGCAATATGAAGTGTGATTCAACAGCATAAAGGTTACCAAAGGTAGCTAAGAAAATTCTATTCATCAGTCTCCTTTACAAGTGACGCCGCAACGGAGAGGACTAGTAGGGCTTTATGTGCTGCAGTCAAAACCACATTTAGCGCGATTAAGCTAAGACGCCAGTTCTCAACTAACCTTATCATCAGATATGAGAACAAAGATAAACTGCATTTCATGACCTCCTCATTGATAATCTTTCGGCTATTCACAAGATTTCTTTGTTTGTTTCGTGTACCTCCACTTCAGCCACAGATAGCCGCGGTACTTCCGGCTGCGCTTGGTTGTTGTACGGTCTATGGAACAACGGAAATGTAAGCGCTATCAAATCAGGGAAGCAGAAACCGAAGCTTATCTGGCTCTGTCCCCCCCTCTCTCTCTCATACACACACACACACACACACACACACACACACACACACACGCACACAGCTCTAATCCACTCAGACAACTCTATTGCCTGATCAGTTCTATTTTGAAGTGGTTCGTTTGTCAGACTTTGCGCACACAAAATTCAGTCACCCTGCTCTTCGACTGGTTTCATATCTTTTATCTCACCCGTCCACTAATGGATACCACCACTGAGAAAATCTGTCAATCATCCGAATGAAGTATGGCACATAGCCCCGTACACACGCATTTGGTTCTTTGCGATTGTGATTTGGGTGAAAATCGACTCGGATATGACCTTCCTTAGAACTGATATAAAAGCGCTGACGAAAATTATTTCCGTTGCAACTGAGTAATTATTCCTGCTAAATGCGAAAAATGTCAGTCTACGAAAGCTAGCTGGACCACCGCAGACTCTAGTCAGAAGTTATACCAATTACAAGAGTAAAACATCCGCAGCTATATTTACCAATAAGACGTATAAAGTTTCACAACTTTCAATCATTCTATTCTCTTTATGCATTCATTCCATCAAAATACGTACAGTCATATCTAAACGGTACTAGAACACTGGGCTCACGTAACTGAGCTATGGGATACAGAACTTTGAACTAATCGCTGTTATCACAACGTGAAGAACTGGTTGATTGAATAATTTGTGAAATGAAGCATGCATAACATGTGCCTTTTTTACTTGCGCAGAACCCAGAGTGCTGAGCTTCATGATTTGCCTGTGATTGGTTACGTGATGTGAAACGTAGGCCTAAAGTTAACAGATTATTGGCGAATGATGGCCAAGTGAAAAGTTCAGTACTCGTTTGATCCGGGATGGCAACTTCTCAGAATACATTTAAAAATGAAAAGTACAAACATACATATGAACATGTTTTATTCAGACAAAGGATTTAATTCACAAAATAAGAAAACGGGTTTAATGGCGTCCGCATCTTGCCAACATGATCGAGATCAGAGAAATTTTTGGAGTCACTACCGTCCAATGAAACAACAGGCCCGTTTACCAGGACTCCATTGATGAGAAAACTATTATTTGGATTACCCGTCTTCGTGAATTTCAACGCGGTAAAATCAATCGTGCACATGGGACGTAAATGCATCGCATATGTTTTCACGCAAAATACTGAGCATAAATAGCTTTACTGTGATCGTAGTTGTGGGAATTTATTAGGGTATAATGAAATGCGCGTAGAATTAAAGTAGCTGTTTGAAATTTAGCCCGGACTACATGAACACGAGAGAATAAAATAAAACCAAATATGTTGAGGAGGGAAATTCTAGGAATTTATCACTCCGTACACAGGGTATTAGTTAGTTACAATCAACTTTTGAACCGCATCGGTTGGTCATTGATAATTTGTGACCATTTCATCTCTTTTTATTCAGTATACAACGACTGCGTACTTTCAGTAAAGAAAAACTGACAACTACAGGTTACTAAAGAAAGTCAACCGGTGGAACTCGATACCTCATGGCGACTAGTACGCGATGCTTCTTAGTCTGACTATTGCTGGTCATAATAAAAACCCAAAATTCGTATTTCAATCATTATCTTCGAAAGTACATTATCATGTCCGCTGTTCGAACATATTCGCTTCGAACAACTAAAGGTGCGGAAAAGAGCCCACCGCCTCATTATACGCATTTTGATGCCGTCATTCTGGGACCAAGTAAGATCTATCCTATATCAAAATAACTACGCATGTTTAGTGTGACAACACCCATTGTAACCAGTACTCCGAAGTCACACAATCGGTAATAATAAGGACACCAGAAGAACTAAACACCGATCATGTTTCTCGCTAGTGTTTGTCGCGCCTTTTAACCACGGAGCAATTCATTGGTCGAACTGGAGTCTGGTATTGGACAAGCACACGTAGTGCCTAAGCATACTCACGATGAATTAAGTGTCACACAGACGCCGTTTGAACAGACAAAGGAATCAATGAACAAACGCAAGACATGAGGCCAACCAAAGCCCTATCGTTTTCATCCCCAGCAAGAGGCAGCAAGGGCACCAGGAAATGTAAGCATCGGGCAAGCTAGCGCAACGCAGAAAAACTACTTGTGCATTGGTATCACTTCCCATTACAAAACTATAAGGAAACCTAGTTGGTACCATAGACTGGAACCGGGATTGACGTAAGAAAAATTTCTACCAAAAGAAATGATAAAGCGGACTGGAATACAAGCGTGAAATTTAAATCATCCCACACAGTACAGCAGCCCGGATAGGTCATGACAGTTTTGAGATTAACGTTTCACTGTGTCCATATATTATGGCTCCAAATATGTTGTTCCCTTAATTCGACAGCTTGTTCGTATCAAAGTGCTATGCGTGCGTTAGTTCAAACATCGAACGGGTGGTCATGTGTTTTGAATAGCACCAAGTTCTCGTTCATAGCTAACCCGAAAACAGTTACATCACCGATAACTACTACATAGCAGAGATTTACTCTCCTCGCAATGTCATCAGAATCAGTAAATTCACAAGAACGGGAAAAAGAACTCAGCTGCGTGATGCAGACACTTTGTTCTCAACCGCGCACCCAAAACACTTCCGCCTTCCGTTCGTTTTCAGTTGCAGTGATGTAAATACTAACAACGAATCGATGGTCATGGATGCTTGTCACGATCATTGCCGTAATTCGAAGTGGATGCAGAACAATGCAAGATCACTGAATTCTTCGATTACGAAAATATTCGTATAACCAGGTCACACATTTGGATTGAGATGTTTTTGCCATAAAGGTGTGAGACGGAAGTTGTAGCTTAAAGGCCGTATATCAAAAAACAGATCAGCCTGTCCAAGGAGGTTGGCGTCAACTCAAAATGCAGTCAATTTTGTATGACCGGTCCACCAGACTGCAGTAAATCCAGCCAACAGCATGATCTGAAGGTCTATCATTTCGTTTTCCTTGGACACAAACGCAAGGTTTCGGGAAGTTTTCAATTTCGCTAGACCAATATTATAGTTGCTTTTCATAATTTTCTGACATCTTCCACTTTTTTCGAAGTCTAGCGTGATAGCCTTGGTGTAATTGAAGCCCGCGACTGACGCTGTGATTGTAAGTTACACTGCTCAATACACAGTTTATCAACCTTCAACCAAGTGACGCTCATCATGGTGTTTCAGTCAGCCTCCCCGTATGGTAGAGATTGACTGCGTGCATGTCTTGACAGACTCACCCCAACAAGTATATGAGTAAAACTTACCATACGACCTACTTCACTGCGAACGTACGTACGGTAATGCATTAGTCAGTACGCTTCACATTCACGACTAAGAGTCAAGTCTTTCAAGGACTGAAACACAGACACCACTAACTAAAACACTAGGTTATGTCAGACAAGGTCTTTGACCAAACGCGTTGTAGATTTAGAGGATTGAAGCCAAAAGGACCTCAGGGACCGACGGAGCTAAGCTGTGACGACAAAATCCTAATCGATCGAAGCCACATAACAGCTTGGCCTCACTGCTACGTTTTTCAACCAACCTAGGCTCAACAAACAAAGCACAACGCAGGAGTCAATGAAGGTGGTATAAGAGTCTTCACAATTGAGCCAGCGGAGTACCAACGGGGTACTGACTGAACAAGCGGGATGGCCGGTTCTGAAAACACGCCTGCTAATTGAGGAGCTTAAGATTCGATGTTGATACCAAACACGCGAAATACTTCGCAGAAAACCATGACGGACTCTACCACTGTGATTGACTGCTCTTCCATGCGCACGAACGAACACCCTCCTGCACCGCACAAAACTTGCTCTCCCATTTCCACTCCCTTCCCACTTTCTGTTCCATTTTCAGATCCCACGAGTTCTTCAGTCGACCGTGCCTGTTGCAGTGCCACTGATGGAAATGCTGGCTATGTTCTCTCTTGTCCTTCTTCGACTAGCTTCCGAGTCTCACCGAATCCGCTATCGCCAGCTGATTCCCTGCTTCGTCCTCAAAGCTCACTGAAACTAGCCACGTTGAACGCGAGAACCCTGATGCGCAGGGGACAACAGGCGGGTTTAGCTCCTACGCCTGAATCCATTGCCATCGATGTATGTTGCATTCAAGAGACTCGCGTTCAAGACTCCGGTTCCATGATTCGACTGACGCCCCTATCTAGTCGTTCCGCGAAGTCTGATTTACACTTTCCTGGGGACGTTGAGGCTACGGCTTCTGGTCTTGCTAACGTTGGAGTTGCTCTGAGTGAAAGGGCTGAGGTGGCGCTGTTAGACTGGATCCCAGTCGACAGTCGTTTATGCGTGATGGGACTCAGGGGTTCGTACAAAGTGAGAAGTCACCGTTTCGATGGACGCAATTTATTTGCCATTTAGGCGTACGCATCCAACGACTGCAGCTTGAATGCAATCGACGATATATTTTATCAAAAGCTTCATTACCCCCTGCACAAAGCAAGCTGGGCTCATATCGTGATTTTGGCAGATCTGAATGCTAGAGTAGGTCGGTTGGCACTGAACGACGCGCATCAAGGAGGCCCTTTAGGGCTAGATTTTTGTCGCTAGGAAAACGGGAAACGGTTGTTGGTACTGTGCTCGAACTATCGGCTGTTCCTCGCCAGCACGAATTTCAGACGTTCTAAACACCGGTACGCCATGGGGCGTCCGCCCTCTTTGAGTCAATAGTGGACCCAGATAGATCACATCTCAGCAAGCCACAAATGTCGGAGTTGCATACAAGACTGTCGCTCGTATTGGAGCACCCCCCTTGTTTCCAAACACGCATTAGTTTGCACTAAGCTGTCCATATGCTTCAGTGGATGCTCCAAACGCACGATGCAACGGCAGTTAGACTGCAATAAGCTCTCCAATCCATCTTGTCTACCCATCTTCTAAAACGTGCTACCTGAAAAGCTAGATGTAGCCCCACCTGATTACATAAGCCAACACTGGTCGCCTACCAAACATGCTTTTCATTCTGCTGGCCTGGTAACTTGTGGCCTGTCTCGTCGTGCCGCAAGATCCTCGGGTTTCTGCTGAATTCATGTGCCTTCTGGACGCACGCCAGTCGATTCCGGCGGGAAGCGGGTATAACGCAACACGTCTCGAAACGAGACGCGCACTTAATGGTTTTTCGTTAGGACCGCGAAATCTGCTGACCACAACATGCATCAGAGATGGAACTTGCTGCCGCTAAGGGAAATTCCCGCAAGCTGTTCAATCTTATTCGAGTCACCTGTAGGAAGTTAATGGATGTGAGTGAAAAGATATGTAAAGCTGACGGTTCTCCAACTTATAATAAAAAGCTGCGTCTCAACCGCTGGGCGGAGCACTTTTAGACACAGTTTAGCTGGCACATGGTGTGAGCCTTTCCTGTAGTTCTTCCGGCACACATCCAGCGTTCCGTCTCAACATAAAAACCTACCGAGGCGGAGATTCGAAAGCAGATCCAGGCCTTAGGACGTCACAAGTCGCCGGGCTCCGATGGCATTCCTCCAGCCCTGTTTAAAGATGGTGGGGTGCAGCCCGTTAGAGAACTTCATGTCTTGTTCTCAAAAGTTTGGAATTCTGAGCAGGTTCCGTCCTAGTGGGGAAATCGATTGTTGTTCCCATCTTTAAGAAAGGCTCGCACACTGACTGCACTACCTACAGGAGCGTAAGCCTTATCCCAATAGCGTCGAGGTTGCTTGCGTCTGTCATACTTCGCAGATTGTACCAAACTCGTGAGTAGCAGGCTCGCAAAGAGCTGGCTGGGTTTCGTGCCGGTCATAGATGTATCAATCAAATCTTTACTCTTCGACAACTGCTAGAGCACCGTCACACTTTCCAAAGACCGACAGGTATCGTGTTCTTGGACATTCGCGCAGCCTTCGACTTCATCGATAGGACTGCATTGTGGAACGGTTTGCTGAGAAATGGAGTACCTGAATAGTATGTGTCACTCCGCAAACAGTTGTATCGTCACACCTACGGCCATCTATCGCCTCCTTCTGTCGTCTCCAATGGAGTTCGACAATGTCGCCCTATATCCCCATTCTTCTTCAACTTAGACATAGGAAATGTTCTACGGAATGCCCTATCTGGTCTTCTGAACGGTGGAGTTGTACACCTCCGAGGGGACAGAGTTATCGACTTGGAATATGCCGATGATATGCAGAGTGATAATGCACAGGCAGCGCAACATGCTTTGGACCGCTTGGTATCTAAGTTAGCCAGATATGGAATGCGCTTTGCGCCTTCCAAGTGCAAAGTGCTTTTCAAGATTGGTAGGAGCCTGTGCCCGCACTCACCCTTTGTGATGAGCAGCCAAAGTTGGTCGACAACTTTAAGTACCTTGGAGGCTTGATAACAACTGGAGATGGTGTTCGAGAGACCATCTCACGAATAGCAACAGCTAGAACAGCTTTCGCAAACATGTGACACCTGTGGCGTCGCCCTGATATCCAACTCTCTTAAGGGACGGGTGTACGTCGCCGCGGTTCGCAGTGTTTCACTCTACGGTTGCGAGACCTGGCCAATTCGCGCTGAGGATGCCCAGCGTCTCTCCATGTTCGCCAACTGACGTCTCCGAAGCATTACTTGCGTCTGACGGGAACATCGAGTGAGTAATGACAAGGTGCGCCGTCGTGTGTTGAGCACGGATAACCGCCCTCTTAACGAAGTGATTGCTCTACACCACCTCCGGTGGCTCGGTCATATTTTACGAATGCCTGCTCATCGTCTATCTTCCGTGCTTTATTCGCACGTTCCGGGCAAGGCTGAAAAAAGCGACGCGGCGGTCAAACCGACTTGTCGATGATGTATGAAAATCTAGCATCAACATTTACTATGGTTGGTGCTTCCCGCCTCCCTGGTTGAGGCCCAAGGGACGAGGATTGTTACTGATTAGAGACGTTGAGGGATATGGCTGAGAAAAGAAGTCAGTGGCGCGAATGCTGTGCGGTCTGTCTGCCGAACTCTGGTGCCCCGTAACCACAAAAATGTCATTCCCAACAAAAGATATGACAAAAAAAACTCCAAAAAGGGAGATGAAAATGCAGAACAATAAGCTTTTTTTCTCTCTCTAGCTAACTGTCCGTTTTAGTGTATTGCACGCCCCTCTCCCTATTTTGTAACTGTTGTTGTTGCGTTGGTACCTTGCTTGATCTCAAGCCGATTATATATATATATATATATATATATATATATATATATATATATATATATATATATATATATATATATATAATATATATCGCACGTAGGAGCTCAACGCTCGAATTTCTTAGGTTTTCTTGAGTCCCTTTAAGATGTCTCAGATCAATAAACTGAACATAAAGGTGAAGAGCGGGTAACCTAAGAGAACGTAAATTACAACCGAGAAGAAAGCCCCAGCAATCGAACTTTTTTTCAGTTGGTAAAAAGAGTTCGGAGAATTTCGACATTTTCACTATGCCTCATGAGACAGCTCCAGAAGGCCGTACTTAAAATGGAGATAGAAGACTTGGATGTCCAACAGCCATTTTAAGTATTAAGTAGTCTAAATTGTGTATAAAGTGGTTCACAATGTAATATCGACGTTTAACTCATCCCTGAAAACTCATGAGCACTGTACAACTACTTCATCTGTAAGAAATCTGCTGAGTCCCAACTGGGACTCGAATCTAGACTGAACGACTGTGATTGTGTAATGTGCTTTATGGTTTCCAACGGTGAACCAGGAGCTGGAACTGCACCACGCATTTCATAAATGACCACCATTGGTCTCTGATGTGTGGCGGAGCTCAGTTAGTTCATGGATGGTGAGAAATTGGTTGAGGCATTCATAGCTGGAACACAACCCCGGTTGATGTTCGCTTGGATGTTGTTGTTGTGCAGACGATCTACAGGGGAGCTTCGGTGCGACTGAAATCTGAACTACACCAAGCGTTGTGAGTCCCTTTCATATAAAACAGGGATGACATTTGCATGGATCCAGTTCGGTGGGGCGCGTACATTGACAGATCTCACAGAAAAGGGTGGCGAATCCACAGATAAATGACATCATCATCCCTGAAGAGCCGGAGTGACGTCATCGGGGCTAGAGGCAATGTGGCACCAACGGAGTTGGTGTACATGCGGTTTCCGCCTCGGATGCGGGACAGCGGAGGGTAAACATAAAACACAGATTGTTTCAAAATAACCAATGGATGAAGTGACACACTAATAGCTCAATCAACTGCTGTCCACTGAACGCCTCTGAAATGCTCTCGGATGGCCACGCGTCTCAAACAGTTGAGGAAGTCCTGCACACTGCCTTCTCGTGGCAGAGCAGTTTTCACCAAGATATGAGGATGAAAGCGAACGCCCGGCGCTCTCTCTCGGGTGGACTGGAATTCAGTTTGGGGAAGACGGCTAAACCCTGATTCCAAACAAACCACAGACGGCATACAACACTACTCACCGGCATCTGTGGTGGAAGGGTGTACTGAGCACCCCGGATGTCCGGCCCAATCCGAAGGGCGTACGAACTGAGCAATCAGTCACCGGCTCCCAGTGGTATGGACCCCATGCATCGTCCCGCTGTCTTGCGGGTTTAGCTTTGGATAGCTAAAGGCTCCGGTTCTGGACCCCTAAGAAAACCACCTAATTTGACCTGGCCAACGTGGCAGTATTGCGCCCACAACCAAATCCTGGGATCTGACTCCATCTACCCTTTCCTCGCCGACTGTGCCATATTGTTTGGTACACAGTCTGAAATCAGGGGGATGTGATAACTGATGTCTATCGACAAGTCCAGCGTTTAGGACGAACCGAAAAGCGGTCAGCTCTTTGAGGTCTACGGTCCAAATAGATTGGAAAAGCTTCCGCACCTGAGATCATTCGTAATGAATACCAGCCAGACTCACGGTTAGGTAATCAATTCGACCGGAAAAGTCTACATGGCTGCTCCCAAAACTTGAAGCGGCAAGGCTAAACCTTAGAAATCCAGTAGTCAGGTTAACACATGAATTGTCCTGATCCCATGGACTACTAACCAGGACACAAGTATGTTAAAAGCAATCCGATCTCAAAGACTAAAAGATCCAGAAACCTTGAACGTCAGACCCAATTGTGTGGAATGCACTAGGCTCCTCATTTTGAACATCCAATAATTGAAAGGCATGATCAGTTATCAGCGGCATTCCTGCCCGACAACGTCATGCGATTACCGTGTACTGCGGCGGCGACCAGTAGGTTATTCACCATGACTTGGTGCCCCCAAAATGAGGCAACCACTGATCAACCAACAGCTTAGTGCTGCCTAACACAACAAGCTCCTTGCTCATCAACTCCACTTATGCAACTCACCTCCGCAGGTTAGAGACCCGTGAGCTATGGTAGACTCAAAATCCTGCTTTAATCGGCCCGTGACCCTTGTCTTCGATATGAAACTAACGCAACGACGAGCGCCATCGTAGCTTTGTGCACGTGTCTAACTTCCAGTGAATCTCTGTCCAGCTTTGTGCATCGGAAGTAACCGACCGATCAAGTGACAACACGACATCTCGCTCGCGGCGTAAATTGTACCCTAGTATCACGAAGATGCGAGGGCACTTTTCGAGTACCGAACAGCAAATCACCATGCTTTCCTTCTCGACGTTTTCAACTGTCTATGTTCTGCCTTCCTGCTGACACCCATTCTTTCTTTTAGCGTCCTACTGAAGATCCATATTTAATCACCATTCGAACAGCTGTAAGAAGCGGGCAAACAAGTCGCGTAAATTAGACCAAAACATGAGTGATAACTTTCGAAAGCAGATTAACAAGAGGATCCGTAGCCCGCCACCTCCGCCTTACAGGACATTTTGTATGCCGTGTTCTTCGTCTAGAATACAAACGGACTGAGCGCGCATGAGGTTCAAACAACCAATCAATAACTCCTGCAAAGAATACTGAATTGATGAGATATAACCGTTTGAATAGTTTTCACACATTACCGAGAATTTGTCGTTAGCCAAGTCCGGCAGTCCCCTCCACATTTTGCCAATAATGCTGAACAATAAGCCGATCACAAACGTACCGGATATCTGAGGTGATTTCACAAAGCAGTTCAGTCTGAGTTCCAGCGGTATATAAAAGAGCACAAACGATTGAAGATCCGATATGATAAAAAAAAATTCAACTCCACTACTTCGACTAGATTTCACGGTGAAAAGAAACCCATCACCTCAAAACTCGGGGACTGCTTTGAATTCTTAAAGATTCCGAAATAAGCGAGGTTCAAAGGCTGCTCAAAAGAGCAGATGCAACTGCGGTCCAGTGCAGCCTCTCGACAAAACTCTGTCGGAAAATAACGTTAGAAGTAAGAAATTAGAGATGAAGAAAATCAGCTCACAAAATGATATTACCATTGGGCTACATGTCCGCGATCTACCGCTATATCTTTCAATGTCATTAACCATTGGGTAGGTGGATCTAGTACGAGTCGCAAAACCTTAGAATTATGAGAATCAAATTCTGCACTCAAAAAACACCTCAACCAGATATCTACTTCACTAGTTGATTCGGTATATCGTCATCAGTTGGCACGTACCTTCGATGTTGTTAGGAATCAAAGGGAACAAAAAAGGGCGGATAGTCCATGCATTGCAGTCGATTTGTATCATATTCGAAGTGGTTTCTTTTGAATGTATCAACTTTTTGAAATCGCGTTGCGCGAAACGCAGTTAACCTGCCAGCCGATAACTTGATTACGAAAACCAAAACGATGAAAACTATATGTTAGCTTTGAACACACTAACGGCCGGATACTACCGGGGATGGTCCACTTATGATGATGATTATTATCTACCCGAAAATGTAAGCAAAAAGAGGCGAGCAGAGTTAAAGTTCTGTAAAAAATCTGCGAGCGAACCTCATCATAGTCTCCAGTGTCATTGATAAATTCATGAGGATGCAGACAAACGGAATCAAAGTGTAGACAGGATGACGCTGGCAGGATAATCGCATCCACGGTTCACCCCTCGGCAGCAGAGATGAATCTCGGATCACGAGAAACACAATACTAGGTTCCATCACGACAATTAGTTGAAGTAGGCAAAATCAAATGACACACCAGCCAACCTGAGTCGTTTATCATATGGTTTAATGAACATCTGAATTTTGTTAATGCCATTTCGCGTTGCTTTTTTGCTGGCAAAAACATGGTTTCAGCCGGGTCTTCTTCGTCTCCATAACCCAAGTAAACTAAGTGATTTTTAAGGATAACTTTTTTATTAAGACATCGGTGAACCAAAGTGAAAATGAACAAATCGCTGGCTTCCATTCGATTTTGCGACGTTTCATTGTCGTCATGGTCACCGCTGAAGAGATCTTATGTGACGCATGAAAATTTGGAATAGTAACCGAGCCACAAACCTAACGCATCGGTTCAGGTAGTGAAATTTATTCGTCTTCAAAAGACGTCAGTATTTGCCCCAGTTACTGCTCATACGTATTTTGGTACTTAACCTCGTAAACTGTCACTGATCTAAGATCTAAAGTAAAAGGTGGACACAGAACGACCGCCTGCTCTTCAGAACGAAGAAAAATGGTGTCAAGCGAGAGAAACAAAAGAACAAGTTCATCTAAAGGAAAGAATAAATTTTCTGAGCCCCGTAAAAAAAACTCTGAATGTATGTGGGTATGTGTGTGTTCGGATGTATTCCACCACGCACGAAACACTGTGCGCGATGGATAGGACTCACGAAAACAAGGACAAGCAACCGTAACTTTCTGTGCAAAACCAGAGCATCCGCACAAAAAACGGACAAATTTCAAGATTCCATCACATGTGTAGATAGTATATGCCAGTGAATGAAAATAGAAGAAATGGCGCAGCCGTGGGTACTGTGACTTTCACATTAAGCAGCAAAAAGATGAATAAAAAGCAAATTAGAAGGATCAAGACCATAACAAGTGATAGAATAGATGTTGGAGAACACAATGAACAAAACAGCTATTATAGAAAATTTCAAAAACAAAGTTGTTTGAAGCGAAAAACTGAATCAAGTCGCTGGTACGATGAGATAGAACGACTGCAAAGTAGAGCACTATCATGCAAGACGACAACGGGATAATGGAGCAGTTTCCTGGACCCAGATCGATTCAGATTATCTCGAGCACCAAATTAAAGTGCGACTGAAGAAATGTGTCAGTTGTGCAAATAACATCTTCGAAAATATAGTAGTTCGGAGATGCTAAGTGTTGCTGATTTCTAAAATGTTTTGTAGACCTCTTTCGTGAATACACATATACAACTGTACAGCATTTTGATATAGTGATGAATTGAGAGCTAATTTAATTACTAACCAAATGGTGCGATTCTATACATGGGGAGAAGTGTTTGAATGGATGTTTATAAGATGCAGAGCCGAGACTGGACATTAGGGTAGATCACTTTGATGCTAATGAATAGTCAAACACTGTCACAGGCGGAGCGATTTCATAACTAGACCTGCTATTGGGCGAAAATGGAGAGCAGAACCTCTGATTCGCTTCAGACGAACACCTCGCAGGTGCAAGCGAGGTAGCTGGCAAACCTCCATCTCCCAATGTACAGGATCTTCATGTAAACCACTGGGGATCATTGAATGCATTGTTGGTCGTCCGCGGTCATCTGGGGGCACATTAGCATCAGGTCGTAAAGCTGGACGATCAGCTGCCCACGAACAACGAACGAGATACGGTAAATGTGTGTCGTAAGCATATCGACAGCCAGGAGTGACTTCCAGAGCTTCAATGATGCATTGTAACACTTGCTCAGCCGATTTAGTACTGGTTGTGTGCACACTCCATGGAAATCGGACTTCACGAGGTTTAGCCAACAGCTCCACATCTGCATCCGGAGAGTACTGGGATTGTTCTGGTGGTTTGCTAAAATGGGTGATAATGGGAAAATAAATGCGGCTTAATTTATACATTAATCGTAAGGCAAGAGTGGGAAAAGGTCGCAAGGGTTTGATTATGACTCTGAATATAGTTACCGTAGCCAGACGTGAACAAACTAATGCCAAAACGATTGCCCTGTGTGAAAGACCTTCGCTCACGCTTGCTTTCTAATTCGCTGCCTTTTGATTAAAAAGTGGTGACGAGACGACACAGCGAATAAGTGTAAAAACATTAACCAACGAACTTGACGGTAAATGACAGACAACGGGGCCAACCACCGCGGCTAAAAGCTTAATTAGGGCTTCTTCATCTATACGGTATCCACTAATTTATTTCCCAACTATCCATTTTCATTTTACGCTTCCACTTATTTTAATTCCGATTAGGTGGTGCTGCGAATCAGCAATCAGAACCGGAGGACTGTATTGCGAGGCTAACGGTTGCAAGAGTCGAATCACTAAATGATGACTTCACCATTCGGGATCAGTAAGGATAACCATTCGCACAACATCACACGCACTTCGTCCGAAGCAAAAATGACTATCAATAGTCACAACTGAGAATGTGATCGAACACATGGACCCATTTTTCAAAAGAAAGAACCATACAAAGGTGGTAAGTCAAGGAGCGACAGGTTATACATACAACAAGGCTAAGTGAATCCGTTTGCTCAGTACTGAAAACATAGTATTATTTCCAGTTATATATATATATATATATATATATATATATATATATATATATATATATATACATATTCCCAACATTGCTGGGATTGTCCCTCAAGGCATTCTATGCTTTGACTCAATTCCCTTTTGTAAGGACGACCTTGTACTCTTCAGTAAGTCAATTTTCAAGTTTATTCCTTCGCTTTTTTTTACATCCCATTACGTGATTTCGGTACTGCGTGTTTTTCCTCTTCTCTTCCGTATCAGACACTTCGTTACTTCTATCCAGGTACTGCACAAGGCTCATATTTTTCGCACACTCGAACAATGCAGTCATGTGTGGGAAGTGGAGCTTTCTCATCCTCTCACTCCATGATCGAGTCTGTACTAGCGTCATTCACCTCATAAAGTAACTCCTTCTAGACCTATAATAAAATCACACTTTCCTTATTTGCCATTCAACAACGACCTAAAATTTCGGAAAGGAGGAACTAAACCCTAAAAGCTGCTGATAACGGAAAAGATTGACGATGGTAAGGTTTGAACCCGAAACTCGTGAGTATATAGATCACTTTGATAACCGCCGAGCTACTGTCGTTGTATGCAGTAGCAAGCCAAATGACAGACAATCGCCTTTCTCACTTTTACTACCTTTGTCTACATTTTTCCGAGTTTATCTCAACAGTTTCCATCAACCTTATCGTTCATGCCCAATTTCCATTATAAGCGGTCAAACAATCCACCCTTAGTCCTTTGCATTTACTAAAAACATCTCTTTTATACAAGTACCAAACCAACTGATTCGGATGGGAACATATTCCCACATTTCAGTTTAATTCAGTCATCATTATCATCATCATCATCGTACAGCGTTAAACAGTAGGGCAAGCCCCACTGCTCACTGCCTTTCTCATCATCTTGCACGCTGAATAAGAAAGTATCAATATACAACATGGACAGGGACTGGACCTACATGGATGGGGAAAGGAAAGAATGCTCTAGTAGCCAATACACGGAATACACAGTCTAACTGTACAAACGCACATCGATCAATCATTCTGATTTGACAGAAAGTGAAAACACGATCGCCACTGTTCACGGTTCGCTGCCATATCCTTCAGTGTCTCCAGCCAACTGGTTGGCGGATCTTTTGGACCCCAACCACGAAGACGTGAAGCACCTACTTTTCCAAAGTCTGCTGTACATTTTATCATTCCTCGCTACCACGTCATCTGTTGGCCTCCACGTAATTCCTTCCACTCCCGGGGAGGAACGGATAATAGGACACGGTATGGTAGACGTGCATTTGACATACGTAACACATGCCCCAACCAACGCAGTCTACTAAGATCGATGGATACGCTGTGACAGAACGTTCTCTGAATTAGTATCCAATACTCGACTTCTGACCTCATCGTTGCTTACTCGGCTATTCCACCCAATCTTAGCAATACTACGTAAACATCGATGGTCAAAAACCTCAAGACGACGAATGTGTTGCGCACGCAAACCCTGAGTCTCGCAACTATACAACAAAACTGAACGTAGCGCGGCACAATAAACACAACCTTTCAACTTCAGTGAAATATCAGGTCGCCGCCATAATTGCTTCAGTCCAGCGTACGCCGCTTGGGCCTTGGATGCACGCGTGCTCAACTCTACTACTGTGCTCCCGTTCGTCGTCACGCAGCTACCGAGGTAGGTGAAGTGGTCGACAACTGACAGCATCTCCCCATCGAGCATCAAGCTCGGAATTGTTGACGTCCAGTCTTGGAACATCACCTTGCACTTTGAAGGTGCAAAGCGCATGCCGATCAGTCAATTTATACAACCAACAACCTCGCACTTCTGTGCTCTGATTTCGGTTGCTACCACATTTACTCCCATAGTATTCTTTTCAGGACACGTGAGTTAGTCTTTGTGCTGTAATTCGATTAACTGTGACGAATGAAATGACATGATATGAGTAAAATATTGAATGCCTCAATGAGAAATCAATTTTAAGAAGTTTCTAAAGAACTATACTGACCTGGAAGTGAACAAACCACCGATCGCCTTGAAGACTCCTTTGCTCCAAGAGTTCTGATGGTCCAACGTGCTGTAAGTGTGTCAAGCGCAACAAAACTGCTGTACGCGAGACAATGAAAGTCTAACTACAGCACCAAAAAATCAAACTTGAAAGAGAAAGTACATTTACCCGGAAATCAAAAAAACCACCCGGCGTTAAAAGTTCTCGTTTTAAAATACAACACGACGACTCTCTTCATGATAAATGGATGAGACAAGATCTTACCACTGTCACTCACACAAAACTGATTTACAGCTGAACCCACGTTTGAAAATGACCATACAACACGTTCGCAACATAGCAAACAAAGACAACTTTAGGAGATTGTGAATTAGTTAGCTGAGATCAAAGGATTAATTTAAAACGGTAATTGCGAATTTAGAACATTTGAAACTGTCATGAAAAAGGATGTTGACTTCACATATCAGTTCAGTTCAGTCATGAACAACCACATACTAATCACTGAGTGCGAAGGTTATCGATGATATCTCTCCGCGAGACCCTCGACCGGAAAGCAAAAAAAGCGAGAAAACAGGAACGAAGGACTGAGCTCCAAACAAAAGTTCAGATTAAATGAAGTAAAACCTGCAAGCACAACAACGTCATTAATAGTAGCACACGGCCTGATCCTCCACTGAATATAACCATTCACCAACATCATCATCTTCGTCAGCGCGACCCTACTGATCACTGCATTTCCCATCATGTTGCACACAGAAATAGAAGAAATGAATATATAAGACGAACACGGAGTGGACCTAATAGCCAACACACGGAATACACAGTCAACTGTACAGACACACATTGATCAATCATTCTGATTTGACAGAAAGTGAAAACACGATCGCCACTGTTCACGGTTCGCTGCAATATCCTTCAGTGTCTCCAGCCAACTGGTTGGCGGATCTTTTGGACCCCAACCACGAAGACGTGAAGCACCTACTTTTCCAAAAGTCTGCTGTACATTTTATCATTCCTCGCTACCACGTCATCTGTTGGCCTCCACGTAATTCCTTCCACTCCCGGGGAGGAACGGATAATAAGACACGGTATGGTAGACGTGTGTTCGCCATACGTAACACGTGCCCCAACCAACAAAGTCTACTAAGATCGATGGATACGCTGTGATAAAACATTATCTGAACTGGTACGCAATACTCGATTTCTGACATCAGCATTGCCCACTCGGCCATTCCACCCAATCTTAGCAATACTAAGCAAACATTGATGGTCGAAAACCTCAAGACGACGAATGTGTTGCGCACGCAAACCCTAAGTCTCGCAACTATACAACAAAACTGAACGTAGCGCGGCACAATAAACACAACCTTTCAACTTCAGTGAAATATCAGGTCGCCGCCATAATTGCTTCAGTCCAGCGTACGCCGCTTGGGCCTTGGATGCACGCGTGCTCACCTCTACTACTGTGCTCCCGTTCGTCGTCACGCTGTTGTTGAGGTAACTGAAGCGGTCAAAAATTAATAGCACCTTCCCTTCGAGCATCAAGCTCGGAATTGTTGACGTCCAGTCTTGGAACATCACTTTGCGCTTTGAAGGTGCAAAGCTCACGCCGAATGGAGCTACAGCTCTTGCGAGTTTACCTAGTGTACGTTGCGCATGTTCTGTGCATTCGAACAAGCAGACAAGGTTGTCTGCGTAATCTAGGTCACACGGCTTCTTACTATTTCCTAGTTCGATGCCGACATCCTGGAGGTTTTGCAAGGCATCCTCCATTATCTCGTCCATAACGAAATTGAACAGGAATGGCGAAACGGGACATCCTCGTCGAACACCGCTGGTCATTTCGAACGAACTGGATAGTTCACCATACACCCTTACACGGCCACAAGTATGAGAGCATAATGATTTCGGTAGGTTCACAAACTTCCGTGGCATACACTTTCGGTGAACAGTACTGTTCGATCAGTTGAATCGAACGCACCTTTCAAGTAGAGGAAAACTATCGTTGTCGGCCGACGATACGTGTGACGCGTTCCAAGTAACTGGTGGAGAGTTTAAATCTGCTCTATGCCTCCTCTAGACTGAAATAATTGATTGTCTGCACAAAACTGGAGAAACCTATCACCGTTATCTGTGCGCTGTGCGGGTAAGACACAATGCCCACCTAAACAAGCTTCTGACGCACTAAGTTTGTCAACTTGTGCATTCAAATCACCAGCTAGCACTACAATTTCAGGGTCTCTGCTCCTGCGAATGACAGTGGGGATTTCACCATAGAACTCATCCTTCTGCGTGTCATAGCTGCAGTCTGTTGGGGTGTATGCCGAGATCATAAACAAACTGCGCCTAACACGACTATTCTTTCGAACGCCAACTGACCCCTGGAGTTTTAGAACACAAACAACTATTAACCGAGATGCAGTCTGAAAGGGTAACCTCAACTTTATCACTCATGACTATTCCTACACCATGTTGACCCGCAGCTCCAGCTACTTCGTCTGCTGAAGTGCGCATAAAATGCCTCGACAAGATACCAGAAGCAGTTAGTTGAATCATACTGCTCAAATCCTGGATGCGCGTTTAACTTACACAGCAGACATCGGTCGCCAGAGAATCTGTTGTGAGCTCTGGGTTCACCTGCTGACCGGTGTGCATGAGTGTGCGCACGTTAAAGGAGCCGAGATTTAGAGGCTGACGAGACTTGAGAAAATGTGAGTTACAAGATAGAGGATTAGTCACAACGCTATTCGACAATGAACCGTTACGAGTATCGGTCGTGTTATCAGTGGGGGCATTATGGGTAGGTAGAGGAGGCAAAGAGAAGTGGTTGGGGACAAAAGACAAAGGTCAAATAAAAGAGAGAGAACTCTAAGCAGTAGCCCACTTATCACTACCCACCGCGCTCGATGCAATGGGCAGCGCGATCCCGATTATCCAGCGTGACCACCGATTCAGTATGGAATTCTTTGTATTTGTGCAGTTCATGAGAGATGTTAGACGGGTACTGCTAGGGTGTCGAGCCGCAAAGCAGGAGAACGATTAGGGTTCTCAACCGAAGCGTTTAGTTCTAACGAGAACCTGTCCGCAAGGCAGCGGGGTGGCTGAGTGGAAGCCCATTTACTTGGATCAATTATTCTTTCACTAATTTTATCGCCCGAGTCGCCGACTCAAATCGACTTCCAAACTGGACAGACTTTACACGTGTTGCACAACAATAAGTTAACGGAATTGACGAAACTCATTCTCATAGATTACCAGATACAATACCCAGCACGAGTTTCAAAAAACTGCCGGTCAGGAGAGCTTATACCAACCGTCATACGGCTACCTAGCTATTGACCCTGGATTTTGAATTTTCAGTGTTAAACCAACGAACAGTGTCGAAAACCGTGTGGAACAATGACAATTAGTCATCGGGATTTCTCGTCAGACCGATGGTGGTCAAACGGTCATCAGTGGGCTTCAAACCGTTGTCCCCGATTTTAACCCTGCTTCCGTCGCCCATCACTTCCCCAACTGGCAGCGTTCAGTGAGCCGCAACCACCTTCCTGTACAAATATTACAAAATAAAAGAAAGTAAATAAAAAGATGAAAGATAAAGAATACAAAAAAATTGCATCTTTCGCTTCTTTATTGAATAGATGCTGAAAAATGGCACTTCTCATTATAAATGTCAATAGGAAACATTTAGTTTGACCTAATAATTGTACACCAACCAGGTGCTTGATTTCGATCGTGCTATTTCCGTAAGAAACCAAGAAGAATGAAAATCTGGTGCATCTTAGTACTTGGAATGGAAAATATTTGGGCTAAACTTTAGAGCAACCACGCGCCTTTATGGTCGGACAACATTCTGGCTAAGTATGCCTTGATTCAAACACCAATAATAAATGTGAATCAAAACGTACAAGCCTGACGGATCCCGAGGAGGAGTGGCGGAAGAGGGTATGGGGTCATCCTTTTGGAAACGTAATGCTTCATCACGTAAGGCAGAAGCTTCAGTGCCTTGGACTGTGTGCAACACCTTGGACGTTTCCGCATGCTTGGCTATGACTGAGAGTTTGTCTGTTGGATCGTGACTGGTATCTTTAGTCAGCGACTCAAAATCATTAGAGCCAAATCTTCTGGATTCTTTAGGTTCCGATTTTTGGTCATCGTTCCATGTAGTTGAAGCTCTCTCCGAAGTTGCAGCCATTGACTGTCGGACCGCAGATCGCCAGGCTTCCTGCACAAGTGAATCGGCAGCTTGTCGCACTTCACCATCTCCGTATGAATCTGAGGACGAACTGAAAGTAAGGCTTAGTTTAGTGGCTGGACCACCAACGGATAATCCTGCACTGCGGAAAGAGCCACGGTTTGATTCAACAACTTCATCTTTGGCAGTAGGTATTGGAACACGGGGTTCTGTCATAACGTTACGCGGCGATATTTTATGACCAGCTTGAAGAGGCTTTCCGTGACTCGGTGGGGAATCACGTTTGCCGACCGAAGAGTGATGTGATGATGCAGCTGAAAGGCGTTTGGCACTTCGATCAGCTATCGAAGCGGGCGACGGCTGGGGAGTTGCGCTGGAACCTGGGTACGCTGGGGAATGACTCGAATGAACGGGTTGGGTTGTGGAACTATCAGTGCTACCAGACCGGCCAGTGGGCAGAGCGGTCGATACAGGTTGACCAGTCGGTGGTGATCGTTTGTTTGACGGCCCGATTGCAGTTGTGTTTTTCTTACTAGGTCCCATTGGCACTGGGGCCGTTGTGACTGCACTCCTGGGAGAACAAAGAATACGCAATCAAATCTGATAAGAGCACAAACCATCACTTGAACAAGTGCAGCCGATATCTGTCAACCTATATACTTGATGAAAGTTAATAGGAAATGGTTCTTCAAAAACGCCGACGGAAGTCGGAATTAAAGAAACGTCAAGTGCATGTGAGTTTCGAGATAAGTTGTCGAGACTGGAAAGAGGCAAAAAATTATTGTAGAAAGTGCAAGTAATACGAGACCACCAATCCTCACAGCATCCATAGCGTACGAATGACTGTGAATTATAGACTATTCCAATTAAAACATGAAATTGATATAAATCATTAAAATATAAGGAGCTCGTGATTCCAAAAGTGACTTGATTCACAAGTAAAAAATAATCATGAGGGGGTTATTTGTCCAGACGCGTTAGGTAATATCAAAATAGCACAGGGCAAACTAACAGCTTTGAAAAAGCCACGATGGAGATATCATGTGTTAACACCACTATGGGAACTGCTGACCCTTCAAAGATTCAGGTGGTAGTGATATGCAAACAGATTTTTCGTTGCTTTTGGATCTTGATAGCTTTGCATATGTACAAACCAAAGTTTGTGCGGCCCACCTGATACAAACTTTCACGGATATGATTATCACCTTTGCAACAGATAAGTGGATGAAAAGTGCAGGCTCGATGAAGACCGGAGGAGTTGAAGGATTCCACATGTCCCTCCTTCCCCCTCTCCTACCGTCCCGTTCTGTTCTAGCACTTTATGGAGATTTCTCGATCATCGCTAATTTTCAAATACCATTACTAGAATGACTTTCTAAGTCTTATACTTTTCAGAGAAACAGAATCGGAGGATTGTATATGAGCACTACACCTAACAAGTGAAACAAAATCCGATCTTCAGGTTCTCAAACTTAGCGAGACGAAATAATCCCTTGATCAGAGACAAACCTCATAACAGTAAAGACCACAACAACAAGAAATGAAGCCACACTGATTTTCGCCAATCGATACAAGTTAACTTAGACAGATCGAAAAAAGTCAAAGCTCTTTTGGTTGACAGCCCAATCAAAAGAAAACGCCGCATCCAGATTACAGTCACCGAAAAGCGGACTGCGGTATGATTCAAACCCATTAACATATATAAAACTGTACTGTTCTTTATCTGGCCCGAATCCTCACAAACCGGAGGCGATCATCGGCCGGATTTCTTGACAGTTCTGATATGTAATCGTTCTTTTCTCATCCCATTGATTTGATGAGTTGTCAAGCGTAAATCTGTTTTGGCTGAAATGCGGACGTCTGTCTGCATAAAGGTTTAACCAAATACAAATTACAGGTATTTTAAACAGCAAAAATAGACCATATAAAAAAATGAACAGTCGACTAACCTTCCGTCACTTTGCTTGGAAGGCGGCCTCATAGGAGCACGTCCTAGTAAAGGGTTTGAAAGAAAGCAACGAATAGGAGTAAACGCGCTGATTCTAAAAATGGAAGTATGGAACTGCAGTATCCTGCAAACCAAATTCGTTGACAGCATACTGGATTACATTTTTAACCAAAACTATAACCTTAGGATTAAGCAAGTTATTTTGAAAAAAACTGAGCGGTCCAATTCATTGAACGACATGGGTGTTAGAATGCAACAGATCTTATCCGGTACAAGTCGAGTGAGAGAGGACAATCACGAACAGCCGCGTGTTTACTTGTCTATCAATAACTCGATTAAATTGCGTGTGTGATTACCTATTTATTATGCATCCACCTGAGTGAAGTACAAATATTCTAAACCTCAGTGTCTTTTAAAAATGTTGACAGTAGCAATGTTACAACTCAGTGAACAAGCCAACACTAATTATTAGTCACCATTACTATAACGATGATAGGGCAACACAGCTTTCACATATTTACTTCGCAGGTGTGCAAAAGCAGTCACCAATAAAAACCAGTTGTAAATGTATCTTATTTGAACCGTGCAAGACAAATGAGATTATTAGGGATCAAGCGCATATCACAAAAATTGCAGATGAGCCAGCGCCTCTAGACATACATATTTAATCAGTGAAAATTGGGAACCGTGCAAGTACTAATATGGTCAGCTCAATCACTATACCTCCAGTCGAAGTGACAGAGCGTTGATGTGCATCAGGTCCTACGCCCGAGCCCGAGTGTGGCGCGCCCCCGGAATAAGTTCCTCCGCCAACGAAGGTGCGTCCCATTTGAACGATTGCTTTACGAAGAGCAACAGGTAGTGCGGAAGTCAGTGAATGGTGTTCTCTAGCACTGGTGTCAGTCATAGGATAAGGTGGCTGTTTTAGAGGCGCGGAGGAATCAACGGGTGGAACGGCGGAAGAATGTGGTACAACGGAATTTACAGCAGTGGAATCGGCAGTATTTTCACTTGGAGCGACAGTGAACCGACCGACGGCTGTGGCAGGAGGCGGCTGAACAGCATCAGTTTGATTACCGGTACCGAGAGCTGATATACGCCGAGAACCAGCAGTCTGTGACCTGCGACCACCCGAAGCCAATTCTTCACAAAGACTGAAAAAGAGATCATCTAGAGAAATGAATATCAACCGAATCACCGTTGGTTGGATTAACCACAAGCAATGTGTAAGTTTTGATCACTCTCACTGCAATACCAAAGTGATCTACTAGGGATACAAACAATGAACGTAGAGTAGAAACGGGAAGTTGAAATAACTGAGGCCGGTGTCTAGGCGTGAGTTAAGAGTTCACCGCAGAAGTCAAACACGTTACATCACGGTTCCAACTATCATATAATTGAACCCATCCCAATAAACATGTAAAGAACACGATCCTATTTGTGGATTAGTGTTTTCCAGTCACTACAGATATCGGTTAGATGGTTAGTCCATGATGTGACAGAAATATTTTCTCAACCCTGGTTATCGGATATCGCCGTATTGGACTTCCAGGCAGGGGTTTACAAAATCTGAGGGACTGGGTGATATAGTAATGCAACGCAATGGCACTCGGGTTTTGCATTCGCTTAACTGGTGTTCCACGTGTGCTCCTAATCGCTATTTACTGGCTCTTCAAGAGCGGTTATGTGGCCAGACGGAAATCGGGGTCGAAGAATTTAAGGGCGAAGCTGATGGTTGATACGATTTGGCTGAGCACATCTACCAAACAGTGTAGTTCTGTTAACTGGGTACGTCGAATGACGTTGTGTGGAACCTTATGATTCAGTTCGCTGGTGTGAATGTATCATAATTGTAAGAGTCCTGTGATTGGGTAGGAAGATTAGGGTTCTTATGTCATCATCATCATCGTACAGCGTTAAACAGTAGAGCAAGCCCCACTGACCACTGCCTTTCTCACCATGTTGCACGTTGAATTAAAAGGTATGAATATACAAGATGGACAGGGAGTGGACCAATATGGGTGGGAAAAGGAAAGAATGCCCTAGTAGCCAACACACGGAATACACAGTCTAACTGTACAAACGTACACCGATCAAACATTCTGATTCGATAGAAAGTGACAACACGATCTCCACTGTTCGCGGTTCCCTGCCATATCCTTCAGTGCCTCCAGCCAACTGGTAGACGGATCTTTTGGACCCCAACCACGAAGACGTGAAGCACCTACTTTTCCTAAGTCTGCTGTACATTTTCTCATTCCTCGCTGCCACGTCATCTGTTGACCTCCACGTAATTCCTTCCACTCCCTGGGAGGGGCGGAGAATAGGACACGGTATGGTAGACGTGTGTTTGCCATACGTAACACGTGTCCCAACCAACGAAGTCTACTAAGTTGGATACGCTGTGACTGAACGTTCTCTGAATTAGTACCCAATACTCGCTTTCTTACCTCATCGTTGCTTACTCGGCTATTCCACCCAATCCTAGCGATACTGCGTAAACATCGATGGTCGAAAACCTCAAGACGACGAATATCTTCAGCACGCAGACTCCAAGTTTCGCAACCATACAACAAAACTGAACGCACAGTGGCACAGTATACACGACCTTTCAACTTCAGTGAAATATCGGATCGGCGCCACAAGTGGATTCATTATCAATAACAAAAGCTAACCACAACGAAGCAGTCTCAACTGAGTGTAAGATCATCTACCCCGAAAAAGCCCTCCTCACAAATTTCACTGTCCCAAGCGACAACCCACAACGTAAATTGCATAGGGTTTTATTATCTATCTTTCGTTTCCTAGACCGCCCATCTTTAACCATCAGCTGGTTAAACCAGTGGAAGAATAATGGATCCAAGTAAATGGGCTTCCACTCAGCCACCCCGCTGCCTTGCGGACAGGTTCTCGTTAGAACTAAACGCTTCGGTTGAGAACCCTAATCGTTCTCCTGCTTTGCGGCTCGACACCCTAGCAGTACCCGTCTAACATCTCTCATGAACTGCACAAATACAAAGAATTCCATACTGAATCGGTGGTCACGCTGGATAATCGGGATCGCGCTGCCCATTGCATCGAGCGCGGTGGGTAGTGATAAGTGGGCTACTGCTTAGAGTTCTCTCTCTTTTATTTGACCTTTGTCTTTTGTCCCCAACCACTTCTCTTTGCCTCCTCTACCTACCCATAATGCCCCCACTGATAACACGACCGATACTCGTAACGGTTCATTGTCGAATAGCGTTGTGACTAATCCTCTATCTTGTAACTCACATTTTCTCAAGTCTCGTCAGCCTCTAAATCTCGGCTCCTTTAACGTGCGCACACTCATGCACACCGGTCAGCAGGTGAACCCAGAGCTCACAACAGATTCTCTGGCGACCGATGTCTGCTGTGTAAGTTAAACGCGCATCCAGGATTTGAGCAGTATGATTCAACTAACTGCTTCTGGTATCTTGTCGAGGCATTTTATGCGCACTTCAGCAGACGAAGTAGCTGGAGCTGCGGGTCAACATGGTGTAGGAATAGTCATGAGTGATAAAGTTGAGGTTACCCTTTCAGACTGCATCTCGGTTAATAGTTGTTTGTGTTCTAAAACTCCAGGGGTCAGTTGGCGTTCGAAAGAATAGTCGTGTTAGGCGCAGTTTGTTTATGATCTCGGCATACACCCCAACAGACTGCAGCTATGACACGCAGAAGGATGAGTTCTATGGTGAAATCCCCACTGTCATTCGCAGGAGCAGAGACCCTGAAATTGTAGTGCTAGCTGGTGATTTGAATGCACAAGTTGACAAACTTAGTGCGTCAGAAGCTTGTTTAGGTGGGCATTGTGTCTTACCCGCACAGCGCACAGATAACGGTGATAGGTTTCTCCAGTTTTGTGCAGACAATCAATTATTTCAGTCTAGAGGAGGCATAGAGCAGATTTAAACTCTCCACCAGTTACTTGGAACGCGTCACACGTATCGTCGGCCGACAACGATAGTTTTCCTCTACTTGAAAGGTGCGTTCGATTCAACTGATCGAACAGTACTGTTCACCGAAAGTGTATGCCACGGAAGTTTGTGAACCTACCGAAATCATTATGCTCTCATACTTGTGGCCGTGTAAGGGTGTATGGTGAACTATCCAGTTCGTTCGAAATGACCAGCGGTGTTCGACGAGGATGTCCCGTTTCGCCATTCCTGTTCAATTTCGTTATGGACGAGATAATGGAGGATGCCTTGCAAAACCTCCAGGATGTCGGCATCGAACTAGGAAATAGTAAGAAGCCGTGTGACCTAGATTACGCAGACAACCTTGTCTGCTTGTTCGAATGCACAGAACATGCGCAACGTACACTAGGTAAACTCGCAAGAGCTGTAGCTCCATTCGGCGTGAGCTTTGCACCTTCAAAGCGCAAAGTGATGTTCCAAGACTGGACGTCAACAATTCCGAGCTTGATGCTCGAAGGGAAGGTGCTATTAATTTTTGACCGCTTCAGTTACCTCAACAACAGCGTGACGACGAACGGGAGCACAGTAGTAGAGTTGAGCACGCGTGCATCCAAGGCCCAAGCGGCGTACGCTGGACTGAAGCAATTATGGCGGCGACCTGATATTTCACTGAAGTTGAAAGGTTGTGTTTGTTGTGCCGCGCTACGTTCAGTTTTGTTGTATAGTTGCGAGACTCAGGGTTTGTGTGCGCAACACATTCGTCGTCTTGAGGTTTTTGACCATCGATGTTTACGTAGTATTGCTAAGATTGGGTGGAATAGCCGAGTAAGCAACGATGAGGTCAGAAGTCGAGTATTGGATACTAATTCAGAGAACGTTCTGTCACAGCGTATCCATCGATCTTAGTAGACTGCGTTGGTTGGGGCATGTGTTACGTATGTCGAATGCACGTCTACCATACCGTGTCTTATTATCCGTTCCTCCCCGGGAGTGGAAGGAATTACGTGGAGGCCAACAGATGACGTGGTAGCGAGGAATGATAAAATGTACAGCAGACTTTGGAAAAGTAGGTGCTTCACGTCTTCGTGGTTGGGGTCCAAAAGATCCGCCAACCAGTTGGCTGGAGACACTGAAGGATATGGCAGCGAACCGTGAACAGTGGCGATCGTGTTTTCACTTTCTGTCAAATCAGAATGATTGATCGATGTGCGTTTGTACAGTTAGACTGTGTATTCCGTGTATTGGCTACTAGAGCATTCTTTCCTTTCCCCATCCATGTAGGTCCAGTCCCTGTCCATGTTGTATATTGATACTTTCTTATTCAGCGTGCAAGATGATGAGAAAGGCAGTGAGCAGTGGGGCTTGCCCTACTGTTTAACGCTGTACGATGATGATGATGATAATGATGACTGAATTAAACTGAAATGTGGGAATATGTTCCCATCCGAATCAGTTGGTTTGGTACTTGTATAAAAGAGATGTTTTTAGTAAATGCAAAGGACTAAGGGTGGATTGTTTGACCGCTTATAATGGAAATTGGGCATGAACGATAAGGTTGATGGAAACTGTTGAGATAAACTCGGAAAAATGTAGACAAAGGTAGTAAAAGTGAGAAAGGCGATTGTCTGTCATTTGGCTTGCTACTGCATACAACGACAGTAGCTCGGCGGTTATCAAAGTGATCTATATACTCACGAGTTTCGGGTTCAAACCTTACCATCGTCAATCTTTTCCGTTATCAGCAGCTTTTAGGGTTTAGTTCCTCCTTTCCGAAATTTTAGGTCGTTGTTGAATGGCAAATAAGGAAAGTGTGATTTTATTATAGGTCTAGAAGGAGTTACTTTATGAGGTGAATGACGCTAGTACAGACTCGATCATGGAGTGAGAGGATGAGAAAGCTCCACTTCCCACACATGACTGCATTGTTCGAGTGTGCGAAAAATATGAGCCTTGTGCAGTACCTGGATAGAAGTAACGAAGTGTCTGATACGGAAGAGAAGAGGAAAAACACGCAGTACCGAAATCACGTAATGGGATGTAAAAAAAAGCGAAGGAATAAACTTGAAAATTGACTTACTGAAGAGTACAAGGTCGTCCTTACAAAAGGGAATTGAGTCAAAGCATAGAATGCCTTGAGGGACAATCCCAGCAATGTATATATATATATATATATATATATATATATATATATATATATATATATATATATATATATTCAATCTCTAGTGGGACACAGCATGGAGCGTAATCCCGAAAAGCTACTACACACCCAGAGGACATTTTCTCGTTGAGCTTGAGGAATTCTTCAGTAATAACGGCGAAGATCCCTCCCATCACATGAGTTGCTCCTACCTGAAGTCCACAAACAACGCCAAAATATTTGGATCTAATGGTAGGCGCCGTGATTTCAACCCCGAAATGTAATGAATACCTGTATGGCTTTGTTGGACGTCCAATGAAAGCTTCATAGGAGCTGACACCGACTGCATTTCAAACTGCCTCTACCCTAAGTGCAAAAACGAGCAGGATTGCCCGGCAATATTCTTCAGTTGGATTGAAGATATGGATTGACGGCCGTTTTTTAACGTAATTGGTACAAAATCGTCTTCTTCGATATGATGGGCCTTCTACTGTTGAAATATGCACTTGACTTTTTCTGTGAATAATTCGATAACTAGTGCTTCTATTCACGTTAAAATACTGAACAAGATCTGTCACAGAAAATGCAAACCGATGAGCCTTTGCAATTCTGCAGCGATCCTCTTCACGGAGGTGCTGAGGAACTACAGTTTTACTAACTATTTTCCTCGGTATCCCGATAACAATATAAACGATTCGCGGAACGTGCCCAAATGATCTTGACGTCAACATTCACAATGATACAAACTGAAATTTTCTTTTTCCGATGGATCAGACAGTCATCTATATGCAGCATTATTTAACGACACAACGCGTTGAGTTCCGCAATCATGGAATAGTTTCTTTTGACTTCAAACAGGTACAACCATGAAAACTATATTGGCTGATGAAAACGGTTTCTATCGATTCACACAATAAGCCGATGCAAATATAACCCAGGGCAATTTATGCGGTTCTGTTGAGCAATTTAATTATATTTTCATACCCTGGTAACTAAGGTCACACACATCCAACTACCCATAGGATAGCAAAGAATCAACATGAGAGGAAACTTGGTATAATTTAATGTCATTACCGGATGTTGTGATATACCTTAATTACGTCACGAAACCCAAACTACATAATGGGATTTTTGAATGCATCAATCAATTTTACCGGTACACCAGTCATTTCATCAGTTCCTATTGCTCTTAGTCCCATTATGTCCTTGGTTGTCAGGGCCGGTGTTTCTGCCTGTTTGTCTCGGGTGACCACCAAACTTCTTGCCATCAGAGTTGAACTACGAGCTCTGATAGGACTGGGAATTCTCAAAACTGTGCCCCAATCGATCGACAATATTCACCATTGACCAGTGTATCCGTGTGATTCGAAAATCACCATGATCTCAAAATATTTGTCCGGTGATACTACAGGCTCCTGCAGTGTATTGATTCTCCATTGGGACATTTCCTACAGTAAAGTCAAACTCTCGACGAGAAATATGAGTGCGAACGTCCTTCTGGGATATGAATTACGCGAACTAAACAACAAAGTTAACATATTAACCCGTGGCGCACGTAACACAACCCTGTTACGTGAACTTACCGCCGCAAGAATCGAAACACCTCTATTACTTGCCCACTTGTCGTCCGATTGCAAACCAATCACCCAAAAATCTCGCCGATATCCCGTCGAAAACAAGGGTCTTATTATAGCGGAGATAAAACGGCTTCTGAATGACGGTATTATCGAACCTATAAACTCCCTTTGGACGACTCATGTTCTGGTTGTTGATTATAGCTAGACGGATAGTCGTTTCATGCAGTGGACGAATACCCACTTCCAGGAATCGATCAAATAATAGAGGATATCTCTCGCTACGCGGTCTACAGTACCCCTGATCTCAAAAGCACTCGCCATCAGATATCCATTGCCGAACACGAAAAACACCGTATTGCTTTCGAGGATGATAACCTGTTCCAGTTCTGTCGGATACCATTTGGGGTCACCAATGGCGTAGTTTGCTTTCAACACAATACCAACACCGCGTTGGAAATCCGAAAACCAAAGGGATACGTATACCGATAACGTCACCCTGTGTGGCATGACCATGGACGATGACAATAGCAACCTCGAACACTTCCTGAGAACCACAGCGAAATATGGCATAACGTTAACTGCCTCGAAAACAGTAACTGCCAAAAACGGAACTGAACTCATTGGATATAATGTAACACGGGGTATCACAAAACCTCACCCTGACCGCATGAAACCACTACACGAGTGCTGGGTCGTTAGCGTTCTATTCCTTGATTTATATGAGCGCCTACGCACTCATTGTCCGCTATGAACGCCTACACACGCAACTTCTGTTCGCAACACCGATCGCTCCAGTCCGCTAATGGAAAAACAGATGACAGCACAATGCGCAAAAAGCCTGCGCATTCGTGTGAGAGAACGACATGCTACTCAGAGCGAAAACAGAAAAATCTTGAACGAGCCCGTTTAATAGGATTGCTACTTTGACGGGCATGACAGATCGAGTTTTTTTTTCTAGTTTCATCGGACCGGTTTTTATGTTTACTAGGCTGGTTCAACCACACGCGTGGGTGGGGGCGTTTTGACTCGATTTGGCACATTCAAAAGGATTAGTAACTTGGCTTCAGGGATGTTTTCGTGGCTCTCCGACAACGACGTTTCACCTCTCCTATTGACCTGAAGTTCCAACGGCGAGTAGTCGGCATGTTTCCTTATTATTCTCAGTGGATACCTTCCTTTTCCGCCCAAACTGGCTCATTCATCAATAATACACTTCATCTTCCAGTGCCCGTGAGGGAGGCATTTTAACGTTTCGTGCAAGACTTGGAGAGTGCTACCGTTGTGATAGTGGATTATGGTATTCCCCTGGTCACCGAGACGGACGCTTCAGACACAGCTTTAGGTGCCTTTTTGATCAAAAATAACCGACCAGCAAACTTCATCTCCCGCACTCTGACTCCCAATGAAAAGCACTATTCAGCTGTTGTGGAAGAAGCCTACACAATCGTTGAAGCCGTCCGAAAACGGTGTCACTGTCTCCTGGGTAACTATTCCAAGTGAACTGTCGACCAAAGATTTGTCGTCTTCGCATATGACGGAAAACAACCAATCAAAATTAAGGATGGCGAGATCTAAAGTGGTAGGCTCGGGCTATCTGCTTACCACTGACAATCTACCGGTCCAGTAAAGATGATCAGGTAGATGATGCACCTTTTCGCAGTACGTGTGCTTCTAGCTTTAGTGGATCCAAGTTGAAACACCTACACGATTCTTTGTGCCACCTTAAAACAACTCGCATGCTTCACTTTTGCTTATCGAACACCTGTTACACCCGTGAATGAAGTTAAAAACACGATTTTCAGACAGAGAGACTGACTGCGCAGAAATAAAACCGCGGTCCTACTAACCACCTGAGGATTGCCCAATCAGGGTTACACAGCCATTCGCGTGACTAACTATTTCTTTTAAAGATTCACTGCCATCAACTACCCAGAACTGCTACCGTTTAGCAATTATTGATGAATACTAAAGTTTTCCACTCGCACTCGCCTATCTAGATGTATAGGCAATCGCAGTAATTGTTTGTGTCAATTACGTATCTTGTTCGCCATGCCCGCCTACAAACACTCAAACACTCAGACCGAGCTAACACAGCTTCTATGAGATAAGCAGTTAGTTACACAACGGCATACAACCCTTGAGCTAATGGTAAGGTGGGAATTCTGAACGGTACTCCGTGACGGGATTCAGCAGCGTTGACAACTAATCAGTCCAAAATTAATTATGAAGACACGGTGCCAACACATACAGTAAGGGACCGGTGAGTACAAGAGTCACCGATTGACGCAATTTTCGAAACGTAGACATTTCTAAACATGACCAATCGGTAAATGATGTTGATTGCACAAACACTGCTTTAGTTTTCCCCATCATAGACAGGTCATTAAAACTGACTTATTAGTTCGATCCGACGTTATACAACTCTCTGGAGTGCTTTCCTTAAGTGACAACTGAAGATAAGTTATTGAAAGGTTAGTGAACTTTAGGCAATAAAAATCCAAGTGCAGAGAATGCCACCTAAATAGCAAAATGAAACAGTTAAAAAACCGGATAACTGTTTGACTCACACCATGAACTGAGAAGGAGTTTCAGGAAGAAGATGATATGTGGCGTAGACGTGATCAAATTCCGGATTAACCACAGAAGATTCCAGGTCAGCGCGTGTGAATCCCATCGCTTCCATCGCTTTAACACGAACTTCATCCAGCTGAGACTTCGGGGGCTCTTTATATGGCCTAAGATGTTCACTGGGGGCATATCCTGTATTGATCCATTTATCTTGCATCAATACCTAAAACATAATGAAGTTTTTAATATATACCAAGGACAAACGAATGAGAAGGGTACAAAACAGGGTTCCTACTATGGTAAGGAAGTGAATGTACTCCCAGGCGAATTCGATAAATTAAATAGGTAAACATTGTAAAAGCGCTAAACAAATTCCAGATTTCGTGACCAGTTATTATGACGTTTCAATTTCGGTTCGTCTGAACGCTTATTCACCTGATGAGCAAAAACAGTTCTGTGCAATTTAGAAAAAATAGTAAAAAACAAAAAGGAAATTACCTGATAACAACAGTGAATCAAATGAAGAACACCAGGCGAAGAATTGGGGTGCAACGAGAACGCATCGTCCCATTGGCAAAGAAAACATGTATAATAGTGGTCACTAAATACGGAGAATTTCGATGAATGATACTGTACACTTATGGTCATCAGCTAAATGCAGTGCAACGATGATACCGGCAGTCACTCATCAGAAGCAAATAGTGTATTAGTGATCCAAAGGAAAAGTTGTGAAAACGTTTGGCCAATCTGAACATTTCATGGGCTAGTTACAGATACGCTGCGTGCTTATGTAGTTACCTGGGCGTAGTGGACTACCAACACCGTCTCTTACGGAGCATATTTCCTAAACAAGATACCCCTGTTGGGACCTTATGTAACTCCCCACTCCAAGTCTCATGGTCAAGCTGCCGGTTATTCCCAACAGTACAGTGAGCCTTTCTGGCTATGGGGGATATCATTCCCAAAACACCGATGCGCCAGCGTACAATAAAATACAGTCAAGAACTCTCGTATCGCCAAAAACTGGAGGGATTTGGACGTATGGAACCATAACGATGGGCTCAGGGACACCTTCAAAGGCGAGCTGCAGCTGAGTCAATCAATTTTCCGACGACATTGCTTAAGTTGGCGCAAACAGATTTTATCAGCTCTTGGTATCCATATTTGCAAGGTGGCGTGTGACTAATTACTTTTTCTGTGAAATTATTTAACCCATAAAACCCATCTTTAGATGTGATAGAATTATACTTGTTGACACCATCATAAACAAATACTCTTGTGCTTGTAATAATTTTACTTACGAAATTCTACCCGAATTTCATCATCCGTTTCTAAGCAGCTAGCTCCTGTGAGAGGATGAGCCGGCTTCATGGATGCCACGGATAGCCCGTGTACATGAGCGATGTATGGAGGAATGGTTCATGAAGTATTGGGAATTAGGTACGAAGTAGTATCCTCAGCGTCACTCGGCTTTTTGTTCGAGTCAGCAACTCTAGCCCGGGCACAACCAAAGGATACTCGCCGGACAACAGAAAATTTGTGTTGGGAGCCGGTGGCCAAACGAGCGGTTCATAGGCCTTTTTAATGGTTGTCTGCCGTCGAGGATGCTCAACGCGTCGTAATGAACCTTGTCTCACTCCGGAGAGTTGAGTAACAGACAAGAGGTGATGGTCTTATTTAGTGACCGGCCACATTCACCCACGTCATGTTGCTGTCTATGGACCTTTGTGGCTTTTGTGTGGACCTCGATGCCGGGCGAAAAACCCGCCATACCCTTCAACAACACCGCGATGCTTTTGTCTGACTACTCGCTCTCGGCCTGTCCGATATGAGCGAGCGTAAAGGAGCGCCTTGAGCTGCCATCGGCATAACCCTCAGGATCATCGATAAAGTGGCAGCCCCATCTATACAATAAACCTACAAAGGTTGTATCTACATCATCCACACGCCCAAACTCCTGTTTACGCGCACTTCTACATATCATTATTTTTTTCCATATCTCGCCCGTCTGCTTGCTGATAGCAAGAAAGTTTTCTCACAACTACGAAATAGCTTTAATGTTGAACATAGACCCTTTGGTAAAATTTTGGATAGATTACACTAATTTTATCCACAGAAATGGTTTTCAAGGCTGAAAATCCACCCTTTTGGGTACATAACGCAACTACTGACTTGACTTGAATTGAATGTTTCGGCTTCGGCCTAAGTAGTCCAACGTTTTAACTTGCAGAGCAGATAAAACATATGTCAGCTGAAATGATTTGGCTTTTGGTGAATCATGATTTAAAACACCATTCCACACTGCAGCAATATCTAGTTTCGCAAAGGTGCGGAACAGAAGTTGCATTTAAAGAGAATTCATCCAAACCTTGAGAGTATGAGCGAAAAGCCAGGACTTCTAGGTTTCAATATATGTTGAACAAGAAACAGGCACATGGCAGAATTTAGTATGCACCTTGAAACGTCAAATTTGGTATTGCTAAAGGAGGGGGAGTTGGGAAAGCCCAAAGTTTTGATATTGACGAACTATCGCCATTCAGATTGTCACGTCCCGGACGAAGAGCAGAGCTGCATGCTACTGGGCGCATCCCCTGGTCGCGGATAGGAGAACGGTTACCATGACAGTGGTTATTCACGAATGAGGTGAATCCAGGCTAGCCGAATAAACGGTGGTGGCCGAGCAACGCAGGCGTTCGACAGTGTGGCGGGTTTCCCGCTTGACAAGCGCTACCTCTTAAAACACCACAGCGACAGCCGTGTGGTGTGGCGAATGTGACTCGCCACCAAATATGGTCACAGCCCCTTGTTGTGCTGTATGCCCGGCAAGGTAATTCGGAGGAGGTGCATGAGCTATTACTGGCCACCGGTTTATTTGGAACGTCTCTGACGCCTTGCAGATCGCACTCGGTTGTGCAAAGGCTAGATGTGAATCCCCAAACAAAAAGGTCGGACGAAGTCCCGTTCAGCATTTTTCTACTCCCGACTGGGTGACCGATTAGTACAATAGCCCGCAACGTCTCAAACGGTTCACATGGATTCCAATTCTTTTGTGAACAATTCACATGTTATATTTTTTGTCTGTGGTGCTGACACTATGCGTGACCCCAGAAGCGGTGTATAGTAATTATTACTATAGTTATTACTATTACTAGAGTGCCAAGTAAGTGTTCAGCCAGATGACTGAACTGGGGGCCACTTGAATACTCACTTTATTCTGGTACACTCCAGCTTATACGAATCTACCTCTGGCATCTACATATGTTTGGATACTTTGAATCGCAACTATCTGATGCCGTGTTTTCACAATCATCGCCACTGATGGATATATGAAGTGGTTGTACCCATCGTAACCTGCAAAACGTTGGTATTGTAGCGTTCCCGTCGAAAGCGATGTACAGATTTAATACTGAAGCATATTGTTTTGGATCAGTTTTTTCAACCGCTAGCCTCGCACCCAAATGACAGAAGACACAGAATGAGCAAATAGAGGAGATGAATGCAGACACTAATTTTAAATAAAACGATGGAAGACGTCTTTGATATCTCCCGAAGCAGAATTCCCGACTACATAATGTCCCGTAAATCACTCCAAACTCCGGAATAAGCAGATGACTATTGAACATGAAGCCGTGGATCTGAATTCGGTCACTGTCGGCAGCTGCGACAGTGGATGTTAGATGCTGCATATACACGTTTGGTCGATACATCGTCTATTTCCCCTATCTAGACTGCCGTTCATCTCACACTGAGAACACCGACAGATTCTTATTGACTGTTATCTGTTCCACCGAACAGGTATCCCCTGGGAGGTTGGAAACAGGTGTTGGTAACGGTTAGTATGTTGTAGTTTGCAAAACTAACGAGACGTCCACCACTGCTGCATCGGCATATTTTCCTAAAACATGTTTAGTTGCCTGGTTGGAGGGACCAGCGTGCGCATTCCAGTATCCTGCAACAAGCATGCCAAGGACACCGTTGAGTACCCCTTGTAGTCTGTTGCAGAACCAGTCCTTTAATGTCTCTTCATCTGCGACTACCTTTTTAATTACACGCTTGCGCAGTGCAGTGGAACAAGTATTTACCTCATATCCGCAAAGGTCCATTGCACTATTAATGATAAACGGAAACCAGACCTTGAATTGGAGTGACAGAGAACCATATAAGGCCCCAATAGATCAGATGCGGTAACGATCCGGACGACAGCGGGTTGGTGTCTACCACCAAAGTGATCGGTGATGGCGGGGATTCGAACCTCCGACCTCTGCTGTGGTAATCAAATGCTCTAAACCACTCGACCACTACCTTGGGCACAGACTGCAACAACCGAAACATCCAGAGATAAGGCGCGAAAACAAACTCGAGAGATACGAGGGGGTATCGGGTCCCGTCCCGATACGATAACGCTGGGCGACTTCAACTGAAGATCGTCGGTCCCACTAAGGCGCGAAGACAGTTAACGAAAGTGGCATTGATTACACCCTCGTCCTTGTACGCCTATTCAACGCCTATCCAACCGTCTCTTGAGGCGGATTAACGTAGTTGCGCAAGAACCGCCGAAACAGTGCAATCTCGGACGATATCGCTTCCCAGCTAACTAACAAACGCCTAAGTGAAGCGCTCGCGGAATATCAATGGATTTTTTTGAAGACATGTATACAACGCTCCGCTTTAGACGAACTGGGGATTATGCGACGGCGACAGAAGGGCCGGATCACAGAGACGACTCGTTATCGATAAACGCTGGAGACGCTCACTTAGATTGGACATCTAACGAAGTTACCCATTCGGTCAGAAACGATCGCAAAATCTGGTTCGAAATCACGACTGTGGTTAACGGTGGTGACTTCTCACATTTGTTCCGCCTAATTCATGCTGCATCTTGCGTCCGACAATTGGCAGAACCCCTCCCTTGTGATGCCTTTAGACTATTCATTCCTTAGCAGCTTAAAAAGAGGCAACGATAGATCAGGGGAATTAACCTAAGTTCCAACAACTAACTGCAGCCTGTTTTATTGATTTTCAGGCCATTTATGACTCAGCGGATAGATACTCACCATGGACTACAAGCACAAAGAATGCCTCAGAAGCTTGTCAGTTTCATGAGGTCATGCTACTCAAATAAGCGTACGAGAGTACAAATCTATTGAGAATCCAGTGATTCCTCTGAATTTCGGCTTCGCACAAGGTACACCCTTGTCGCCAGTGCTGTTCTACAGCAGAATCGACTAGATAATCAGTCAAACACCCATTGACCATCGTGGTATTCAGCTGGGCTCGGATGCTTTTTTCTGCGATTTGGAATTCGTGGTCGACATCGTCATCCTGGGGGACATCCCAATCGCCTTAGAGCCAGTTCTGAATAGCGCAGAATCCCTCGTATGGAATTAGAGACCAATACGTCGAAGATCAAGATCTTTTTGACTTGCGCTACACAGTCCATACAGCTAATATACGTCAACGGCAAACAAACTGAGCACGTTCCGGGGTTAAAAATTCTAGAATCCGCGATCCTTCCAAATGATCAAGCCAAAGACAAAGTCAAGTTTCGCACTGACGACGCCAAGACAGCGTTTCTTGAGCTTCCAATGGTAGTCTGGGCGAGAAACGAGGTCAGTCTCCGGACAAAAGACTGCGTGTTCCGGACCGTTAATCGTTCAATACTAACTTACGGCTGCGAAACGTGACCAGTGAGCGTTGAGGACGTCAGAGAGCTGGAATTTCTTGACCGCTGTTATCTGCAACGGGTCCTCAAGTTGGTTTGGTGCGACAGGCTATCAAATGATGTGATAAGGCAACGCCGCTTCAACATCAAACGCTTTCAGTGTTCTTTCAATGCTGACGATTGCAGAGATTTGGATATATCCCGCAACGTGAGTGGACGGAGATCTCAAAACAATGCCTCTCTATAGTTTTATCCCCAGGATGGCGCTGTCGCCTAGGAGAATAGCTGAAAATACAGATCAGCACTACCAAATCGGATGCTGAGTATTTGAGACTCTAGTCTGTCTACAGCGCTGCCAACTGAAAATAAAACTGGATTTCCTTCAGCTCTGGCCGTCGCTCACCAAGTTCGGTTCATTTAACCACTAGCCTCGCACTTCCGTGCTCTGGTTTCGGTTGCTACCTTCCAGTCCAGGGCAAAAAGAATGGCAGCTTAAAGTGGAAAAGACCCAAAAACTCATAGTAATAAGCGGGAATCAAGAAGACAGAGAAAGAGTCCGAATGCAACTACGTCACTGACCGCGACACCCAGCCATATCACTTAATGTCTCCAACCATTTGGTAGGCAAGTCGCATGGACTTCAGCCTGGAAGTCTGACACGTCCTACTTGGCCAAGTCGAGCAGTCACGGCTTTCATAGCATTTGGCCATGCCACGGACGACTCACCTCGACCTACCTCAACTGCTAACTGTCTCGGAGAACAGCGTACGCCGAGGAGGTCTATCGGTGGGCATGCGTAACACATGTCCCAACCACCTTAACATGTTTAGACTCAGTATTTGTTCCACAAACTGACCTTTGGTTCCCGACACCTTACGTCTAACCTCAGCACTGCTGATACGGTGCAGGCGCTATATTTGGGCAATGCTACAGAGACACAGATGCTCGCAAACCGAAAGACTTCGACAATCTTCTACCATGAAAAACCAAGTTTATGAACCGTATAAAGTAACCGACCTAACCGCCGAGGTGTACACTCTACTCTTAACAGACAATCGTGTCACGCCAGTGCCAAAAACGACTGAGATTGGCAAAAGCCAAACGCGCCTTCAGTATACGCGATCACACTTCATCCGATATTCAACCAAATGGTGAAATGTAACTGCCCAGGTAACAAACCCTACCCTCAACAGCCACAGCGACTCCTGTAAATATAAGGTCTGGTGTAGAGCTAACTCAATCCTCCTGCAGCACTTTACACCTTGAGTGTACAAAACACATCGCGAACAGTGCTACCTCGTTGTTTAGGCTATCTAAGATAGCTTGCAACTCACTCAGAATCACCATCATCATCATCATCGTACAGCGGTAAACAGTAGGGCAAACCCGCTGATCACTGCCTTTCTCACCATGTTGCACGTAGAAGTAGAAAAAATGAATATACAAGGCGGACAGGGAGTGGACCTAATAGCCAACACACAAAATACACAGTCAACTGTACAGACACACATTGATCAATCATTCTGATTTGACAGAAAGTGAAAACACGATCGCCACTGTTCACAGTTCGCTGCCATATCCTTCAGTGTCTCCAGCCAACTGGTTGGCGGATCTTTTGGACCCCGACTACGAAGACGTGATGCGCGTTCAACTTACACAGCAGACATCGGTCGCCAGAGAATCTGTTGTGAGCTCTGGGTTCACCTGCTGACCGGTGTGCATGAGTGTACGCACGTTAAAGGAGCCGAGATTTAGAGGCTGACGAGACTTGAGAAAATGTGAGTTACAAGATAGAGGATTAGTCACAACGCTATTCGACAATGAACCGTTACGAGTATCGGTCGTGTTATCAGTGGGGGCATTATGGGTAGGTAGAGGAGGCAAAGAGAAGTGGTTGGGGACAAAAGACAAAGGTCAAATAAAAGAGAGAGAACTCTAAGCAGTAGCCCACTTATCACTACCCACCGCGCTCGATGCAATGGGCAGCGCGATCCCGATTATCCAGCGTGACCACCGATTCAGTATGGAATTCTTTGTATTTGTGCAGTTCATGAGAGATGTTAGACGGGTACTGCTAGGGTGTCGAGCCGCAAAGCAGGAGAACGATTAGGGTTCTCAACCGAAGCGTTTAGTTCTAACGAGAACCTGTCCGCAAGGCAGCGGGGTGGCTGAGTGGAAGCCCATTTACTTGGATCAATTATTCTTTCACTAATTTTATCGCCTGAGTTACCGACTCAAATCGACTCCCAACCTGGAGGACCAGGAGACTGGACTTTGTCTGACCTCTATCCATTGACTTGTCAGGTATGATTGCATCTCCGGCTTAAGGAAGCCATCCTGTGCAGTTCTCTGTGTCATAGAGGCACGCAAGCCATCATACCACGTTAAGGTGCAGTCTCGTCGTGATGGGCGGAACACTAAGGAACAATTCAGTTGACCCACTTCAATAGTGGGCTTTTTGAATATACCTGCAAGAGAACCGATGCAGGTAGATATCACTGCTCCATCAGAAACAGAGGTTATCCAGGAGATAGGTTATTTTAAAAGAATACAAAGCCGCTGGTCCGGATGGGTTGTCTTCATTTTTTTCAAGGATGGAGGTAAAGCTTTGGATTCGGTGTTAAAAATACTTCACCGGGTAATCTGGGTTAGTGAACAAATTCCCGGGGAATCGTGTGAATCGATGGTTGTGCCGATTTACACGAAAGGTGACAAGTTCTCTTGCGAAAACCACAGAGGAAGTAGCATGATAAGTACCACATCCAAAACTGTTCATCGGGTTAATTCTCCACCGGCTTCCTTACGCTAGTGAGACGTGTATGCGTGAGAATGAAGCCGGTTTCAGACCGGGCCCGTGTTGTATCGACCATATCTTTACTCTTCGGCGAATCTTAGAGCAGGAAAATATGTTCCGTAGACGCACAATCTGTCTTTCCTGATCAGAAAGCGGTGTTCGATTCAGTCGACCGCACAGTTCTGTGACGTTGCCTCTCATTGAAGGATGTGTCAGCGAGGTTTATTTATCGTTCCCGGTGCTTGTATGTGAAAAGCCAGAGCCGAGTTCGTGCTTACAAAAACTCTTCACTTGAGTTCACCATAGAAAGTGGAGCTCGTCAGGTTTACCCTCTTTCGCCTGTTTTCTTCAATTTTGTAGTTGAATTGCTTTGTGGGAATAGTGAGATCGGACTCTGCTCCGGTAATAAACTGTCTGACCTGGAATACGCGGACGATTTTGTTCTTCTGAGTGAAGGATGTCCCATGTCTCCATTCCTGTTCAACTTCGTTATGGACGAGATAACGGAGAATGCCTTGCAAAACCTCCAGGATGTCGGCATCGAACTAGGAAATAGTAAGAAGCCGTGTGACCTAGATTACGCAGACAACCTTGTCTGCTTGTTCGAATGCACAGAACATGCGCAACGTACACTAGGTAAACTCGCAAGAGCTGTAGCTCCATTCGGCGTGAGCTTTGCACCTTCAAAGCGCAAAGTGATGTTCCAAGACTGGACGTCAACAATTCCGAGCTTGATGCTCGATGGGGAGATGCTGTCAGTTGTCGACCACTTCACCTACTTCGGTAGCTGCGTGACGACGAATGGGAGCACAGTAGTAGAGGTGAGCACGCGTGCATCCAAGGCCCAAGCGGCGTACGCTGGACTGAAGCAATTATGGCGGCGACCTGATATTTCACTGAAGTTGAAAGGTTGTGTTTATTGTGCCGCGCTACGTTCAGTTTTGTTGTATAGTTGCGAGACTTAGGGTTTGCGTGCGCAACACATTCGTCGTCTTGAGGTTTTCGACCATCAATGTTTGCTTAGTATTGCTAAGATTGGGTGGAATGGCCGAGTGGGCAATGCTGATGTCAGAAATCGAGTATTGCGTACCAGTTCAGATAATGTTTTATCACAGCGTATCCATCGATCTTAGTAGACTTTGTTGGTTGGGGCACGTGTTACGTATGGCGAACACACGTCTACCATACCGTGTCTTATTATCCGTTCCTCCCCGGGAGTGGAAGGAATTACGTGGAGGCCAACAGATGACGTGGTAGCGAGGAATGATAAAATGTACAGCAGACTTTGGAAAAGTAGGTGCTTCACGTCTTCGAAGTCGGGGTCCAAAAGATCCGCCAACCAGTTGGCTGGAGACACTGAAGGATATGGCAGCGAACCGTGAACAGTGGCGATCGTGTTTTCACTTTCTGTCAAATCAGAATGATTGATCAATGTGTGTCTGTACAGTTGACTGTGTATTCCGTGTGTTGGCTATTAGGTCCACTCCCTGTCCGCCTTGTATAATCATTTTTTCTACTTCTACGTGCAACATGGTGAGAAAGGCAGTGATCAGCGGGTTTGCCCTACTGTTTACCGCTGTACGATGGTGATGAGTAAGCTGTTGGATTTCCTGATTGATTTACTTACACCGGGCTCCCGTGGGTCGGTGCTTCTAATCAAACGGTCAGGGTTGCGAGCATTGCCAGTAGATGCAGCGTTAGCTATTTCCTACCATTTCTGTTTTTCTCAGCCTTCTAGTCGGTTTGCGTCTCATGGATCTACGCAGTTAATTGAATGTGGCATCCGGAGGGACAGATCTGCGACCATCAAACAGAGCAACTGATGTTCAAGATATCCATTGTTTGTGAGACCGACTTGAACCACAGTCCTGGGCGGCATTTGTAGCGGCATACAAGGCTTCCTTGAACTGTTGCCAGTATTCATCTGAATCTTGCACATCTGTCTGCATAGATAACCGCGTAGACAGCTCCGTCTGGAAATCATATCGATGGTTATCGTCTAGAATCAACTGCGCACGACGGGTCGGTTTTACGTTGGTGCAACGACGGACGAGACGTAAACGAAAACGGGCACGTACCACGGCGTGGTCTGAGTCCACAATAGGAGTAGACCAAAACGAACGGCAGTTCTCAACCGATCTACGTCAGCGGTGACCAGACAGTATAGTCAATCTGGGTCCAACGTTATGAAGATGAAAAAGAACGCCGTGTGAGTCTGTGCCGCATCTTGTGGCGGAAGTTCGTACTCTCCAGAAACAATCTGTGGTCTGAGGACAGCTGGATGAGATGATCAGTGTTGTCAGTGCGACCAGCTGGGATAGCAAACGGGCCTCCAATGTGCTTTTCGGAATCTCTTAAACAGCCAACTTCATCATCATCATCGTCGTCGTACAGCGTTAAACAGTAGGGCAAGCCCCACTGCTCACTGCCTTTCTCATCATCTTGCACGCTGAATTAGAAAGTATCAATATACAACATGGACAGGGACTGGACCTACATGGATGGGGAAAGGAAAGAATGCTCTAGTAGCCAATACACGGAATACACAGTCAACTGTACAAACGCACATCGATCAATCATTCCGATTTGATAGAAAGTGAAAACACGATCGCCACTGTTCACGGTTCGCTGCCATATCCTTCAGTGTCTCCAGCCAACTGGTTGGCGGATCTTTTGGACCCCAACCACGAAGACGTGAAGCACCTACTTTTCCCAAGTTTGCTGTACATTTTATCATTCCTCGCTGCCACGTTATCTGTTGACCACCACGTAATTCCTTCCACTCCCGGGGAGGAACGGATAATAAGGCACAGTATGGTAGACGTGTGTTCGCCATACGTAACACGTGCCCCAACCAACGAAGTCTAATGAGTTGGATACGCTGTGACAAAACGTCCTCCGAATTAGTACCCAATACTCGATTTCTGACCTCAGCATTGCCTACTCGGCTACTCCACCCGATCTTAGCGATACTACGTAAACATCGGTGGTCAAAAACCTCAAGACGACGAATATCTTCAGCACGCAGACTTCAAGTTTCGCAACCATTTAATAAGATTGAACGCACTGCGACACAGTATACACGTCCTTTCAACTTCAGTGAAATATCAGATCGACGCCACAAGTGCTTCAGTCCAACGTACGCCGCTCGAGCCTAGGGTATACGCGCGTTCAACTCTACTACTGTGCTCCCATCCGTCGTCACGCTGCTGCCGAGGTAGGTGAAGTGGTCGACAACTGACAGCACTTTCCCTTCGAGCATCAAGCTCGGAATCGTTGACGTCCAGTCTTGTAACATCACCTTGCACTTTGAAGGTGCAAAGCGCATGCCAAATGGAGCTACAGCTCTCCCAAATCTATCTAGTGCACGTTGCGCATGTTCTGTGCATTCGAACAAGCAGACAAGGTTGTCTGCGTAACCTAGATCACACGGCTTCTTACTATTTTCTAGTTCGACGCCTACATCCTGAAGATTTTGAAGCGCACTCTCCATTATTTCGTCCATGACGAAGTTGAACAGGAATGGAGACATAGGACATCCCTGTCAAACACCACTGGTCGTTTCGAACCGACCGGATAGTTCACCGTAAACTCTAACGCAGTCACAAGAGAAAACAATGATTTCAGTAGGTTCACGAACTTCTGGGGCATACCTTTTCGATGAAGAGTACTGAAAAGCGCTGCTCGATCAACTGAATTGAAAGCGCCTTTCAAGTCTAAGAAAATCATTATTGTCGGTCGGCGGTGCGTGTGACGCGTTTCAAGTAGCTGGCGAAGAGTTAAAATCTGCTCGACGCATCCTCGACCTGGGCAGAATCCAGTCTGCTGTTCGTGGATGTTCTTCTCGCGAGCGGGTGTAAGACGGTGCAGTAGAATTGAGGCTAATACTTTGGTGACTATCGGAATTAAGCTAATCCCACGATGATTACCACAGTCATTGCGTATTCCCTTCTTGAAGATGGGAACAATTAATGACTCACTCCATATTAACGGAATACGCTCCGCGTCCCAAATGTCACGGAGCAAAGGGGTAAGTGATTTTATCAAAACATTCCCATCCTGTTTGAAAAGAACTGGGGGAAGCTCGTCGGGACCTACCGCTTTTCCTCGCTTTAGTGATCGAACGCATGACTCTACTTCTACTTCCGATGGGGGCTCAAGTGATACCACCCAACGAGTCGCAGTTGTTGATACAGGAGTAACTACACTAGCGTGCGGTCAGCTAAACTGTTCCTTGAAGTATTCGGCCCAACGGTCAAGACTTTGCTGTTTGCTGTGGATGGGTTCACCATTCCTATCGTAAACCGTTTCACTGACCTGGATGCGCCGTCCACCGGCTACCTAGACCCACCAATTTTCGCGATCCTTCTTAAGGCTTTGTGTAACTTGCCTTTGCAGCTTTCTCCGCATCTTATTCATCTTACGGTTCAAGAGCTGACGCTTTTGCTCCATTATACTCAATGACTCTTGCGAGACCCAGTGTCTTTGATGAACAACGGATCTAGGACCACAGGCAAAACCTGCTTCATAGTGTATCGCCTGTTTGATATGAACCCAATGCTCATCTACATCACTGTTCGTCGTAGATCCTGGCTCATGTGCTAACTTCTGCTCATAAAAAGTGCGTACTTCTGGATCACACAAACGTTGCACGGCTAATCGGGTTTGTGGTTTGCGACGATGATCATGGAGCTGGAGAGATAATCTCATTAAAACTAATGCATGGTCCGACTCTACGTACGTGGACTAGTAAGATCTACAGTTCTGAACAGAACTGCACCATCGGTAGCTTACGGTGATATGATCAATTTGATTCAAAGTACCTGTAGAGTTAGCGCGCCATGTCGCTGTGCGACGCGAGCTGTGTCGGAAATTGGTGCTAGACAAGAACAATCGGTTGTCTGCACAAAACTGGAGAAGCCTATCCCGGTTATCTGTACGCTGAGCGGGTAAAGCACAATGCCCACCTAGACAGGCTTCTGACACACTAAGTTTGCCAACTTGTGCATTGAAGTCACCAGCTAGTACTACAATATCAGAACCTTTACTGCTGCGAACGAGAGTGGCGAGTGCAACATAAAACTCATCTTTCTGCGTATGAGAGCTGCAATCCGTTGGGGCGCACGCCGCGATCACAAACAAATTGTGTCTAACACAACTATCCTTTCGAACGCCAACTGATCCTTGGAGCCTCACAGCACATAAACGACTGTTAACAGGGATCCCGTCTAAAAAGGCAGCTCAGCCTTCTCAGTCAAGACTATTCCTACACCACGTTGACCCACAGCTCGAGCTACTTCGTCTCCTGAAGTGTGCAACACCTAGATGGGAACATACCAGAAGCAGTTAGTTGAATTACACTGCTCGAATCCTGTATACGCGTTTCACTTAAGCAGCAGACACCAATCTTCAGAGAATCTATTGTGAGCGCCAGGCACGCCTGCTGACCGGCCTGCATGAGTGTACGCACGTTGAAAGAGCCGAGATTCAGAGGCTGACGAGGCTTGAGAAAATGCGAGCTACCAGACAAAAGATTATTCCCGACACTATTTGACAGTGAATCGTTGCGAGTATCGGTCGTGTTATCAGTGGGAGCATTATGGGTGGATAGATGGGGCAAAGAAGGGTGGTTAGGGACAGAAGACAAAGGTTGAATAAAAGAGAGGGAACTTCGGCATTAAAATCCCCACCAATGACCATCACGTCTGCTGAACGTGCGCTTCGAAGCAAATGAGAATTAGAATTAGTCTTTGGTCTCAGTGGAACTGCAATCAGTCGGCGCATACACAGACACGACGAACAAGCATCGGCGCTTGTTTATTGTTGCTGACACGAACAAAACCGTCCAACCGAACTGCACACAAACGACTGTTGACTGGGGTCCAGTCTAGAACTGCACGATCAGCTCTTATGCTCAAAAAACTCTCTCCCCCACCCCCTCGAACACATCTCCTGCGGATCCTGCAATCATGTTGCACTTAATGCTTCCAGAACCTCTCCACTCTCAATTTTGTTGAAACATCATTCATTCTCTTCTCAGTTATCCTTTGATTCAATCGTGCTGCCTTCCACAGATTCTATCTCTCTTCTTGGCTTATTTATAACGTCTCTATGTTGGTCCGCTTTCATGTACCAGTCCTCCGTCAGAAACGGAGCTTCTTCGTGAGATAAGTAATCTTAAACGATATAAGGCTGCCGGACCGGATGGGTTGCCTCCGTCTATTTCCAAAGATGGTGGCCCAGCACTTTTACTGGAGTTGACAAAACTCTTCGGTTTGATATGGGAAAAGGAACAAATTCCAAAGAGTTGGTGTCAATCGGTGATCGTACCGATTTATAAGAAAGGCGACAGGTCCTCCTGTGAAAACCACAGGGGAATAAGTCTGGTTAGCGTCGCATCCAAACTGATCGCTGGTTTCATTCTCAACCGATTATTCAACGCTCGCGCGAAAATCAAGCTGGGTTTAGACCTGGTCGAGGTTGCACTGATCACATCTTTACTCTTCGACAAATTTTAGAACATGGACACATCTTCCATAGGCCCACTATCTCCGTTTTTCTTGACCTTAAATTGGCTTTCGACTCAGTCGACCGCAGTTCTCTGGCGCCTCTTGCTGAAGGGTGTACCAGAGAAATTCATTTCCACCATAAAATCCCTTTACATTAATAGCAGAAGCCGAGCTCGGGTTTACGGTGATCTTTCATTCGAATTCACCACGAAAAGTGGTGTACGTCAGAATTTCCCCCTCTTTTCTTTTTTTCTCCAACTTTGTGATTGATATGATCATAGAGACCGCACGTTTGTCAGGTGAATATAGCAGCATTGAACTTTTCCCGGGTGGAAAGGTATCAAACATTGAGTATGCGGATGACATAGTTCTTCTAAGTGAAGATCCAGGTAAGTTGCAAGCTTTTCTAGGCAGCTTGACGGATTGTGTAGCGTTGTTTGGTATGTGTTTTGCACCTTCAAAGTGCAAGATGCTGGTGCAGGACTGCGTTGATCCAACGTCAAACCTTTCAGTGCCTGGGGAGACCGTAAACGTGGTAGACAAGTTCTGTTAGCTAGGGAGCTGCATCTCACCTGAAGGTCCGATATCGAATGAAGTGTCTCTGCGTATACAGAAGGCTCGCTAGGCATTTGCCAACCTGAGTCATCTGTGGCGTCGACATGACATTCGGTTACCTATCAAAGGCCGAGTGTACGCTGCAGCAGTCAGGCCCGTGCTTCTCTATGGTTTGGAGAAATGGCCACTGAGGGTGGAGGACATACGAAGATTGTCGGTATTTGAACACTGACGTCTTCGTAGGATTGCTTGAATCTGGCGAGAGTACTGTGTGAGCAATGCTGAAGTTCAGCGGAAAGTCTTAGGTTCAAAGATCGAATCATTAGATGAAACACTTAAGCTCACCGGCCTGAGATGGTTGGGACATGTTTCACGCATGTCCCCTGGCAGGATCCCTCGGCGTGCTATGTTTGCTGAGGCGGGTACCGGTTGGAAGATGAGTAAGGGTGGTCAGTCCATGACATGGAAGAAAGGTATGAAAAGCCTAACTATTGGACTTGGCCATGTAGGGTGCGTTAGACTTCCTGGGTGGCGTCCGAGACCCTCCCACTCAATGGTTAGGTAGGCTGGGCGATATGGCTAGATGCCGCGATCAATGGCTCCTGCATTCACAGACTTTTTTCACCGACTTGTATCCATTGTTGCAGTTCTCCTCTTACTGCTTTCATACTCTTTTCTCCTTCATTATTTCCTTTTGGGTTTGCCGCTAGGAGATAGCAACCAAAGCCACCCCGCTCAGTGCATCGTTAATGGGTCTGAACTGACTGAACTGATATCTCAACTCGCCTCTCGTGCTGCGCGCAAAGTCGGTTTTTTGTTTCGTGCCAGACACTTCACACCAGCTCATCTCCTGCTATACAAAGCTCAAATCCTCCCCGCACTTGAATACTGCAGTCACGTATGGGATTCAGCTTCGTCTATCTCTCTTTCTCTTCTTGATCGGCTTCAACGAAAGGCCATCCGGCTGATCGATGACCCTTTTTTAGCCTTGAGTCTGCAGTCACTAGCCCATGGTCGGGCTGTTGCTTCGTTGTCTTTCTTCTACCGATACTATTTTAGATTTTGTTCTTCTGAGCTTGCTTCAGCAGTTCCTCTTCCCAAAACTTTTTCCCGAACATCACGTACCCAGGCAACTAGTCATCCTTGTCGAGCTTCTGTCACTACATGTCGTACTTTTATCTTCCAATCTTTTTTCTATCCCCGGGCCGTCAAATTATGGAACTCTCTTCCTCCTTCTACTTTCCCATCCACTTACAACCTCTCCCTCTTCAACAGCAGCATCAATAAACTGGTTCTAACGTAAATGTTCCCCGCAACCCACTTTAACGGCATGTCTTCTGATTATGGGGCTTACCCGTTTTGCTGTAATTCACTTTAAGTGAAATAAAAAACGCCAGCCTGACCACGAGCACTAGGTACCGGATCATCCGACATGCGGAGAGTGAAACGAGAGACGGGCTATATGTGGGGTATGAACAGTGATCACAGAAGTGGAGTCGTATGCATACTTCGGAGACAGCATACATCTATTTTAAAAATTTCAAGAATTCTAGCGAGAACAGCCTGTTGTCCTGTCTGACAGTGTGCGGACGTTGAACGCAGCCAAGTGAAGCGAACGTGTAGACTTACAAAGTGCGTTTGACTTATGACCGACTTCTGAGCTATTGTTTTTTTCAGAGTCGCGACTACCCGTGGCGTTTTGCGTTGATCTTAAACTGAAGGAAAAATTGGTAAGGCTTTTTACAAGAAGGGTGCTGGGGGTTTTTGAGCGAATCATACTTCGCGGCTGCCCGCACCCCAATGGCAGGTGGCATCCAAAACATCCATAAACCCGGTTCATTCTCTCGCAAAAGCAAGCCGCATGAAAGTAAAAATTTCCTATGAGCCGATGTCGTAGTTCCATGTATTGGTACTCATAGCAGTCATGAAACAGAACGATAATAATTTACGTCGTTCACCTGAGCTCATTTAGACAAACTATGCTGCATATCACTCCTCGTGCTCCTAGTCTTCATGAACTATAGAGATTTGCACACATAACGTGGCAACCAAAAGAACTGGTCTGATAGCGCCTAACAACGCACTCGATATCGATGACGACTGCAGATTGTGAGATCTAATAAGACTCGGGTTTTATTTGGTATCAGAAACCGTCAAAAAGACTTTCGTGATTTGTATCCAATCGTAGCGTACAATTTAACTGTGATGCACTCTGAACAAGTATTTGGGCGATGCGTTTCTGCCCACAACTGAAAACGGTTCGAAACAAATATAAAGGACTAACAAACGGGATGAACCAGGAAAGTATGGATATGGTCGTAAATGTCAAAACGAACAAGATAAATGTTACCTTCAAAGAAGATCGGTCCTTCGGATCAAGTACAAGCATTTTTCGCAGGAGCGCTTCACATTCCGGGGATATAGCACCCTTTGGGATGGTGTAATGTAGACCAAGAATCTTGCTACGTAGCTCACGAATGTCACGAGCATCGAACGGCAAATGACCCAGAACGAGTGTGAAAAGAATAACACCAAGCGACCAAACATCAACACCGGGGCCGTAGTATGGTATGCCCTAAAACCAGTGGAAAGATGAGCCAAATTGTCTACCGTTCTTAAAATGATTTAAAGTGCACTGAATACAAACATTCGACCCGTAAATATTTCTTGCACAATAACAGCAGGATTACTTATGCTATCAGGAGTGAACCTGGACTGATGCACGTAGGCATGTTCGCCACACAACAGTGCACTTAAATTGTAGCAAAGATCCGGATGAGGAACAATTCGCGAAGATTTGTGGAATCAACCACTAGGATTATAAATGACGGTAAAATGATATATATATAGTTAGTACCCCCCCCCTGAAGTTTGCAGCCCCCCTGCAAGAAACACTTTTGTTGTGCAAGATAATTATCTTCACTTGACTATCTTCCTCCCTAAATGCAATAACTATTAGCAAGAAACAACTTGAGAGATCCCGACTAGTGTTTCCTGATGGGGGAACAACTGTACATCAGTCAACTGTGGCGTCGACTTGACGTTTGTCTGTCCACCAAAGGTGGGGTGTATGCTACGGCTATTTAGCCGGTTCTTCTGCGACTCCAAAATCTGGCTGATGTGGGAAAAATACACGAAATTCACCATCGGCATTTGAACAGCGATGTTTTCGAATCGTTCTTCGCATCTGGCGGAAACACGGGATCATCTCTGTTGATATCAGGTGCACAGCACTGGCTACAGTATTCAAGTAATTGGATCAAACAGTAAAGCTCGATAGGCTGCGTTGATTGTTACGCTATGCGCGTTTGTCATTTGAATCCCTTGGCATGTGGAATTGTGGATAGTGGTTGAAAGCTAAATGAGGATGACCAGTAGACAGATGTAGACGCACGGTATGAGACCACTGAACTGGGTCACTAGAAGTCCTATACTTCTGGAATCAGATCTAAAACCTAGGACTACAATGATTATAGGTATTGTAAGACGTGATTTGTCGTGACCAGTACTGTTATTCACGTCATTCTTTATCCAATGGAGGTTCGACTTGTCAGCTGGAAATTGGGTCTTCGTTAAGACAGCAAATAAAACCACCGCAACGCGTGTATGGTTCCTGACTGTCCAAACTGAAGCGAATTGAATGTGTGGTTTCAGTTCAGTATTTCCTGTCGTTAACCTCGACCGGTGGTGGTCGAGTGGGTTAGAGCATTTGCTTACTACCGCGGATGTCCGAGGTTCGAGTCCCCGTCATCACCGGCTACTTCGGTGGTAGACAGCAATCCATTGTCGTCCGCATCGTTACCACACCTGACCTATTGGGACCTTATGTGATTCTACGCCACTCCAAGTCTCAGGGTCTGGTTGCCGGTCATCCCCAGTAGTGCGGCGGGTCTTCGTGGCTATTGGGTGTATGCCCCTTCCACTGCATTCATCCGCAAGCATGTAGTAAAAGAGAAAAAACGTTTGTGCTGTGGTTATGGTTACTAATAGGCAGCATCTTCGAGCAGTAAGTGAATATTTCATTCCGAATCAAATGGCAAATCAAGTCTGACGAACAGTCTAAAGACTGATTTTAATTATGGAATGTTGGGGGAAACATAGTTTACAGTCGTAGTTTAGCTTCGATGCGCTTTCATTAAGTTTCCCAAAAGCTCAACGATTCTTGCGTTTACCTTCGACATAAGTAGTGAACCAACCTCTCGGTATAGTCACTGATCGCGGTACATAAGCCATTATCGTTCGACGTTCAAAACGCTAGTTTTCTTGCGCCAATAACTACGTAGACTTGCAAAATTTAATTAATTTATTTTCACGATAATCATAGTTACAAGTGTATCAACAAACGGGACTATAAGGGATATTTGAGTGTTGGTAGGTTCAAACGTGATTTCAGCGCGACTAAGTAGATGCTGAAACATTACTAGCAGGTTAAAGGTTAAACATCTAATTCTCAAGAAAACTGCAATGACGTAGTCGAGCCAAAAGAGATGGCGGCTGATTGTGACTTTGAGGTATCACGGAATTAAACAAACTCTCACGAATAAACTCTTCCTGCCAACGAACACCAGTAGGAGACAAGTATTACAGATCCCAGTAACCCGCATACTGAAACGAACCTCCAGGGATTGGTTCACTTCAACCTAAACACAGATTTTGAACCATAAACAGAACTACAGACTACGTGGTTGCATGGCCAATACCTTGGCTTCTCGACAGAACTAAAGCGAAAAAAGTCAGTGAAGTTATCTGCCTTAATCCTACTTTCTCAGACTACGAAAGAACAATCGGGTACAAGTCATGGCACAATCCTTGGGCGAAAATAGTGACAACATACAGTGGATTGGAAGCACTTTTAAAAATCACAAACTAGCAATTAGCATTGAAAATCAGGAAGAAACGTTCTTACCAAAAACAGCTCAGGAGCAGCATATGGTGGACTACCACAGAAAGTCGTAAGTCGTTGATCATAATCAAAATGATTCGCGAGACCGAAATCAGCAACTTTCACGTTTAGGTTTCTATCCAGTAGAATATTTTCTGCCTTAAGATCTCGATGAACGATTCGTTTGGAGTGGCAATACTGAATTGCTGAAAGCAATTGCCGAAACTTCATCCTTGCTTCTTTCTCGCGCATCTTTCCATTGGCCACAAGATAATCAAATATTTCCCCTACAAAAATGGTCTACTACAAATGCAACTAACCACCGCTAGCGTATTCCATCACCAAGCACAGCACATCCTCATTTTCAATAATCTCAAGCAGTCTCACTGAGAGGATTCGAGGAAACATGAACCACTACTTACCAATGTTGGGGTGATTCGTGACCTTCATTATCGTTATTTCTCTTTTAAGCTACATATAGAATGATCATTCTGGATGAAATTACTTACACGTTTCAAGAGGGTGCTGTCCATAACGGTTTTGTTTATAATCTTGATAGCAACCTGCAATGGCATGAGAGCCTAAGTACAACCACGCACCTCAACACCAGTAGCCATGTGGATCGCTAACTTTACTTTTGCAAAGTTGCCTTTTCCAATAGTTCTCAGCAACCTATATTTTCCAACATTAGACTTTGTGTCTACGGTAGACACTGAAGGACGCTGTGATTCTGGTGGCTGTGTTAGGCGAACGTTATCAGAGGCACGATTCTTCGAGGCCTCATCGTCGTCCTTCTTCGAATTTTCTACATCTTCGGACACTGATGTAACTTCCTTCACAGGTTCGAGTTCAGGAACTGGAGCCACGGTAGAGTTGTAAAAGTCATGGGCACCATTAATACGACTGTCTGTCTTCACCTCCATTGTGACACTTTGAACGAATTACGTCACCAACTCAAACACTGATAGGGTGACGGACACCAAATTCCTCATGAATATGCCCCCATAATCAAACATCACATAGGCCTAACTATGGAGACCATTTCAACAACGCGCGAGGAGACCGTCTTTTGGGAATCGCGGTCGGAGATATTGCTAATATTAGGGCATTAAAAGTAGCAGATGCATTCACTTCAGTTCAGTTCAGTTCAGCTTGACTCTTCGTGAACAGGGCTTGTGAAGCTAGGGGCAGTCACGTGCCCGGATTCTTGTGTGGTCGGTGCCTTAATACGGCCCCCGACTGCGTAATATTCGCTTTTTCTGAAGAGCAGACATTTAGTGCAGCTTCAGTTCCTGTGTAGAAAACGAGGAAAACGATGGGTGACTGGTCTTTGACTCCAAGTCTGACCAACGTAATTCGGGGTACCCCGACCCCCATAACTTAACTGCTGCTTTGCTAAAAGCCCTCAATTTCGTTGAAGTTGAGAATTCAGCTGGAAGCTTGTTCTAAAAGGATATCATTTTATTCCAGAAGTAATTTGCCCTAAGTTATTGCCCTGATCTCTCCCTTTGAGGTTTCGGGCCATTAGCTCTTTAAGATCGGATCCATTTATGTCTGATCTTAGCGGCACGCCCGAATACGAACTGCTTCCGGTGCTTTTCCTCGCTATTTGTATTACTGCTGCATATCCTTGAGCTGCTTTCAGTTCTTCGCATTTTTCGCATTTTTTTCGCTTGGTTTCATGTATTAATTTCACAATTCACCTCTGAATATGTATCTAGTATAATTCTGACCCCGAACAAGCCTTCCCTTCCTATGCGTCTAAACACAGATACATGAGGCTGACCGTATCTTGAATTTAACTTGTTCCGGCCGACTGACGACTGAAATAAACGAACTTAAAGCTCCGACGGCCACTCTAGGAACTTAGGTCACCCATCTAGGAGCTCTTATCATAAATCTGCTCCCAGAAGCCGTAGCAGCAACTCAGGTAGTTGAATATCCTCTACAAATAAGTCTGGACACAGCCTCCAAAATTAGCATAGCATCAAGCACAGAAAAAGACTATAATTAAGGGCCATTTATCAAAACCCCGGGCCCAGTAACACAGAACAAAAGCGTGCTAAGAGAGCTAACCACTAAAATTTATAACCTAGCCAAGGCCTTCCGTCTGCCTTCGAAGTCTAAGAAAAAGGCGTTGGAGTAATCATAGAATTAGGCTGTGAGCCCGCCGTCTCACACAAGCAAGCACATTGCCGACAATATTCGGGTTCGTCTCAGGGGCCTCAGGAGACAAGCCTCCACGTCCGCTCGGAAGTAAAGCAGGCCGAAGGTTCCAAAAACGGAAAGAGAAGAACCTGGAGCACCCCGAATTGTCCCAGCCGGACTAGAAGGCAAAATGCAGCCCTTGGTAACAACTGCAAACGTTTCTTCCCCCCTCAGTAGATTTTTGCCCTTCTCTTGTAGCCCAGGCATCTACCGTGCCACTAGCATTCAGCACGGAGGTGGTGAACTTGGAGCGATAGCGAAATGTTAACACGGGTCATCGACACCACAACCGGGACAAAAATCTTCTGGAAAAGAGACTGGCTGCCACGAAACCGCCACTTCAAGCCCTTCCCCACCCCAGCCCTGCTGATAAGAGACGGGCTTCCGAGGTTAAAGCCGGATAAGCCAGGCGTATTGAGCAATCGCCTACCATCGCTCTACCATCTGAATAGTTTTTAGTGTGTTTACCCGTATTCCACTAGATTCGGTGGCACACAGCAACCTGAGGATTTCGGCGTGGCATACCACGCCTGCTTACGCATTAAGCGGCGGATACGGGTCCGCAATGAGCAAACTGCACAGGAATTCATCGAAAACCGGATTAGGCCTGTCTCTACCTCCCGATTCAGGGATGTCAGGACCGCTTCTGATAAGAACCCCTGCAAAGGGAATTTTTCAGATCTGGACGCTAGATTTAACTGCACACCACTGCCCAACCATTCCTCTCGGTGCAGTCAAATACACTTGGAAACTATTTAACCGGTCCATCATTCCCCGAACTATCAGTTACAGCCATTCGAAGTAGACTCGGGCTCCCCAGTCTCCCCCGCCCTCCGGACCCTCTCTGAAAAACTCTTCGTGGATCCTACCTTTTTATGTCTTTATTCGTCCTTACATCTCAAGGACCTCAGTGTTCCAGTCCCGCGTAACCGAAACGGCGGCTTTTGGTAATGCAATGAGCCCATCACACTTGCAACCCAATCCCGCCAACCATCTTGAAAAAACGTCACACAGGTTCCGTCTGCGCTAGGCATCCAAGTCCTTCCACGCCACTGAAGTGCCTGTGCTTCAACCTTAGAGAGCTTAAGAGTCCGCCAAGAATACGCATTTGGCTGGGGCAACCAGCCTATCCGCCATGGAAAGTGACCTCCACTGAAATCATGAAGTTATTCTGTTCAAGTCCAGCCAACCTCGTTAGTTTTCCGGAGCTTTTAACAAGCTGTCCACCAGTTGTCGAATGGGTAGTTCGACAGTGGAGAAAAACAGAACAAAGCTCAGCTGCTTTTTATGCTGGTAGACCAATGCAGTACATTAAGGCCAGTCCATCTTTCGTGTCCCTCACCTCTAGGTCACCCGCCCTGATAGCCTCGTTGCAAAGTCCTGAAGCAGCCAGCACAATTTTTTTACCGGGACAGGCCTTATAGATAAACACCAACCGGCCTTTCCTCTCCCTCATACCCTACTGCTAATAGAGCCCTCAAATACTCTTCCGACAATTGGACTTTCTTTCCCCTGACTTCTTCGTACCATCCCACGCTCTCATTCCTGTCACCCCCCTCATGCCACAAACATTTCAGTACCACGAGTGACCTCCCATTCACCTCTGACACCCCGTTTCTTCGCCCATATTACCCACCTAACCACAGTCCCTTTTGCCTCTACAACCACACTCACCACATTTTAACTGGTGCCCTTAGAACTGTCTCCCACCTTCTCCCTCCCTTTCAAGCCTCACCACAGATCACTGACACAGCTGGTGCCCCGCTCCCATCCGACAGTCATGCTTGTGGCCATTCCCATCTAGACGGCTTCAGAAGTACCCTTTTCCACCTAATTATCGCTCCCATCTTAATAAACCACCTACATCGTTCTTTAGCGTAGTTGGGTATTGTAGCTTTACCTGCGCCCCTCCATTCGTCTAACGTTGCGCCCCTATCTGTCATGCAACTTATAGACTAAAACCTCCATTCCTCATCATTGATTCTTGTGTGGCTGTTCGCATCAGGCCACGAATTCGCACTGTTCCTCACCAGGCAAACCACCCAAACAACCGAGGCTCACGGCGACGACTACTACTGACAGCATCTCGTTCAGTTTCGTGAAAAGTCGGTCTGTCATAAAACATTCTTCACCTACCATGTTGGACCACAAATTCCGATTATGCCACCATCATGAATATTAGAACACGATTATTGGAGTACATTCCATCGGGCCACATTTTCCTAATGGGATTCGGAGATTTCAGAGCAAACAGGGAAGCTCACTCGCTGCGGATGTAACGGGTCTGTTAAAAATCCTCTCAAGTGCTCTATATGTTTTGTAAATGTGACTATATTCGGCAATACTTTGCAAAGCTCCCCCGTGCACGACACTTTCACAAGTTTTTTTGTCTTTGCGAAACACCTGAATTTGGCCTGCCACCTTTTCTGGCTGTTGTGCTTGGGTCATACGACGATGAACCTTTGAGCTTAACCGTTTAGTCTATTTGACCGAGTGCATGAAGTTTGCAAACATTTGTGATTTTGTGATTTCCATCTAAATATCTTAGAAACTACCAGTCCGTCTTGTTTTGGTTTTGGGCTTAGTATGAATTGGCTACGCGTTGTTCGAAATTAGGTTCTTCTGACCTAGGGCAGAGGTTATTTGGTGTTCCTGGAGAGGACCTTCGCTGCCATAACACTTCAGCCCTTATTTGATTTTACCTAATAATTAATGGCTTACCCTCCGAATTCTCTCCTGCCGGCTAGCGGCTGAAAGTGTTTACCTTTCGCCAAGCGACAATTTCACCAGACTCTTTCGGCTAACTGAAGCACATGAAAGCCAATGCTTACTACCCTCAAGTATACAGATTGCTGCTGGTAAATTCAGTCTACCTAAGTTATGTAGCCATCTTTATATGTGCCCGCTAACCTATGATCTTTTTTCGCAGGCTTCACAGTAGGAGGGACTATATGGCACGTCCGTTTTCTAAGAGGAAAACAGCATTTCTAATCCAATTTTTACCCTTGATAGCCATCACAAATGTTTCAGTCTCCCAAAGCTTCAGCGTCAGCGACCCCAGTATGGTTAATTTCGGCTTTCCCACTCACCTGCAGTCCACCCCGAATACACACCGCACGGAAAACACTTTTCTCCCTAAAGCCATTCGATAACCCGTTTGGGGTCAGTTTTTCCTCTCTGGTAATTCGAAGCAGGCTACACATAATTTTTTTCTACGGTCTTCCCTGTCTTGGTGAGATTACCTACTGCCTCAGCAGCAGCATAACAGGAGGTCCGATATTTTTCTGCTCAAACCAAATCGCTAAACATCACAACTCTCAACAAACTACACACGACTTTTCATTTACTATTGGATTTGTTCGCCTCTCTTTCGCTATTCACAGGCCTGAAACTACATATCGTGTTACGGACGATAACACGTTGAAGCGGATTGCGTATGGGGCAAGGTTCACAAAATTCAGTTAGTTCGTCGGGAGAGGCTCTTCCTTCCTTTCCCTCACTCCTTGTTCAACCACTTCAAATTCCTGTTCCCTCACGAACCGCTGGAACATTTAGCTGGAGGTTGTTCGAAAACATTGATTCTGTTCCACTCCTGCCATCAGCCTAGGAACGTGTACAGCCAAGTAGGACTTGCAAGGCCCTGATTGGTTATTGTCCAATGTTTAGGTACCGCATCGGTAGTTATAAACGTTTCTTTTCTTGTTGGATTGGACTTGTAGAATTTCAATACCTGCGGGTTTGGGAGTGGAGAAAATTCATTGTTTTTGCGTGTAAACGCTAACATTCCGGATGTTCGCATAGTATTTGACCACTACACCGGGGGAGTTTTTCAATCCGTTGAGGATTTCAGGTCAGTCGATCTATGACTAAGCTTGGCTGGATATTGCTGGCCGCTTCAAGTTGGAGTAGTTGTGAAGTCCCCCTGTGTCTGTACATTTGTTGCCGTGCACTGTATCCCTTTCTACCCTTTCTTTTTGATTCGGGCTGTTGGTATGCTCATCTTCAGTCTTCTGCCAGTGCCGATAGAATTAAATAGTAGAGGCAATTTAGGTGGGGCTCACACTGGATGACCTTCCACTGCCACTTACATAAGCGCTGACAACTGGAGACCCTATCGGCTGCTGTAGTTGTAGTTACCCCACCCGTCGTTAGGTATCCCGCCTCCATTGTTGGTAGTGATTTGTCAGACTTTCACTAAGGGGTGAAGCTAGAATTGGGAAGTGCTCAGTTGAAGAGAAAAGCTGCCGAGTGTATGTGTAGAGCCTCTGAAGATAAACAAAAAGTGGCTGAGATGCTCAAACGACATGGTCGTATGACTATCATGGGGCAGCCATCAGTTGGGGAAAGAATTGACGACGACGTTTATCCCCGACGGTTTATTCTAGATAACAAAATTTCCAAGGCCTGTGGGAGCTGCAGTGACGACGTGTGTTATGTTCATAAGTCTGACCCGTTGATTGGTGAAGGCAGGCAAAACCGGCTGATGGCGAGGTTGGAATTGCCTTAAAGCGAACTTACGAAGTTTGATGGTTCACCGTTACGATACATTCGGTTCTTCCTCCAATTTGACAGTCAGGTCGACAGTCGAGAGAAGGATAATGATTGGCGTTTGAACTATTCATTCCAGTACAATCGAAGGGAAAACGAAAGAAGCTATTCACGGTTGTTCAACTTGTCTTGCTTGTGAAGGTTATCAGCAAGGGAAAGGTATATTCACAGAAAGCTTCGGTCAGGGGCATCAATCGCACGTAGCATGCTGGACGAAATAACCCAACCAGGGTTGGTTGCCCAAGATCCTGGCGCCTTGTTGTCGTATGCTAACAGGTGGACCGGTTGCGCAGGCGCCCTTGAGCAACTAGAATAACTGAGCGACCTCATTTAGGTTCACACCATAGGTTCAGTTTTTAGTGGCTTGACCCAGTTTGTAGCAGTTGATTGAGAAAAAAGGCCGACGAGATCTACCAGACAGTTACCGAACCAGGGTTTCGCGACCTGTGTTGGTTCGTAAGCACTAGGGCACATTTGACTGGTAACGGATACAGTTACCTTCCCCGTGAAAGAATGGTACGCTAGAGGTTTATAAGGGCAGTTAGGATCATAAAATCCTTGCGGTACCTACAAATGATACTGGGTGTAGCGGCTGAGGGGACTTGGAGGACCGTCTGGAGTTTCAGCCATGGTCGCCTAAAGAAGGCTGGGAGTTTGAGTCCCTAGTGTTTCTTTTGTCTACTTCTGGGGCATCTTGTCGCTGGATTTCGTCCTGAGAGGCTCCGCGCAGAAGCAACTTGAAATCATCCGGCACCATCACCTGTTATGTGAGACGAACAGGATTCTGGTAAGTAAAGCCTCTTGCCAACTATTTCTTACTGGTTTAGGTTTTAGCCTGAGAGATGTACCGGTCAATAAAGAGGGTCCAAACAAATCCTTGTGCATTAATGCGTTGCTCGACACTAGCGCAGACACCTCTCCCATGAGCAGTCATTCGGCTGAAAAGTTAGGCCTAGTACGACTCCACACCTACAACTCTTCCAACCCCAAAACATTTGAAGCTGGCGAGCAACCTTGTTTCGTCAACGAAGATGAGCCTTCCATGGCCATTCCGCCTGACAGAGAACGCCCCCTTGTGCCCCTTTATCTAGATCTGATAGTTTGCCGGGTCTCACTGCACCAGCTGGGTCACCCAAGCCACAGCTTTAAATGACGCAAACACCAGCCACCCGTATCTCAGTCCACTTGCGGCCACTGACACACTTGCAGCCCACAAGTGATCCCATTAACAGATCACCTAGGCCAGGTGGCACCGAGCCTGCTCAAACATCGCTGGGTCACCATGAGGAACGGCGGACCATAATGAGACCTTTGCTCGTAAAAAGCAATGGACTCCGAGTCCGAAAACTCATGTCCTGCACCCCTGCGCCATTGGCTCCTAACCCACACGAACCACAACAGCTAAAGTTCTATAGATGCCATCCCATATACACGACAAATGAATTTTTCATTTCGGCTCCTATAGTCCACTCCATCCTAAGACCTATCCACCCTCAGCTCGTTCCTTTTACCCCAGTCTCCGACATATATACCCCTGCCCACTGGAAATCGCATGTGCAACATGCAATAGGCAGTTTATCCCCACCTCAGTCAGTCCAGCCAGTCCAAATTGATCATCAAAATTCCCTACTTTCTATGCCATTTCAGACCCCGACCATTCACCATCACTCCCACCTATTAGCTCGACCAGCTCTCCATTGTCAAACTGTTTCACTCACACCTTTTTACACTCCTATCGAACCAGTAATCCATTCATCTCCCGCAAATCCGTGGAGCCCACCTAACCAGCTCCTTAAACCACCACCCTTTCTTGTTCCACCTACCGCCCTCAATACCAGTCTGAAGGTTTTCTTACTCCCGCACCTGCTGGAAGTTCCATAACCTCCCCTCCTTTCTACCCCACTCAAAGCTTAGTTTGTTATTAGTCTTCTTTCAAGCCCCCCCCCCCCGGAACGTTCTTCTTTCTCCCTAGCCCTTCTGCTCCACACTAAATCAACCCGCTACGATTCTTGAAACCCGAAAACATCTTAGTAGTACCCCACGACCAAGCTCCGCCCTGGGAGCCCCAGTCCACTTACCGCACTGTCTTCCCTCTCCGACGAAAAACAAACCTGCCGAAATTTCTCATCTTATGAACAGCTGGTTCCTTATCAACAAGGTCGACTAGTCACAATGCCCCATACTCTTGTCCAGCCCCGACATTGTCAGCATCACCGAAGCTTGGCTAGATGATTCCATCCCGCCTGCCCAAATCTCTCTGATTAGCTGTCAGATTTTTGGCAAAAGCGGGTGTAGCCGAGGTGGCGGATGCCTAATCTACAGTAAATGTACCTTTACTACCATCCCCGAAACCGTTCTATCCTGAATGTTTTCGGAGGCTATTTATGGGTGTCCGTTTAAATGGCCCACACGCCTCTACTTCCGGCGTGTGAGTAGGCCTCTTCACAGCCGTCAGTAATGCTTTTGACGACTTATCCAAAATACCTCAAGGAGCTTAGCTAATCATGGGTGATCTTACAGCACCTAGTATCAGCTGGAACACTTTCACATACCCCCACCACTCATTTAGTCGTCTCTTGTGCATTCGAACAGGATTCTGGGCTCAACTTGTTTCTGCCTCTACCAGGGGGAATAACACACCAGATTTAATCTTTGGTTTGGGTTTCTTTGGCGTTAAAACCTACAAAAGGGTAATCACTTCTCTGGAAGTGATCATAGAGTGGTTTACTGTAAGTTTATGCCCCTTATCCATAACAAGTAACGTGGCCTGCTCTTTTATCCGCCTCATCAATACGAATGGCGGTGACTCACCGAATCTCTGCACTCCAAGGACTGATGCGAACACCTTTTGACTCATTAACCCCAGCTCGCAGTTGATCTATTATATTCTATGCCTCTCTACGATTTAGGTCAGACGGCAACTCACCGAACCCCGCAGCCGATCGAATGCCCTCACATCCTTGCTTCTAATATACACAAACCCTCAGGACTTCTATCTCTTCATCATCCTACGCATGTTTTCTAATAGATTTCGAGCTACCACAGAAAAGCTAAACAAAAATGAGGCTTCTGTCCCTACCCACCCGGCTAAGCTACTGTTTGATGAACGCACGTCACTCGGTTGCTGTCTTACTTGCTTTGCTCTCCGGGACCCCAGCGACCCGGTCAACAGGCCATGGATTACTTTAATTCAGCCAACTGGTACGAACTACCCTAGCTTCAGCGTTGCGGGACGCGGTCAGGTCCAACACCTTGGTCGGTGCAACCCGAGTCTGAAGGACGTCAGCAAAGATGTGAGGTTGCAACTAGGTTGGCGGATCGCACAGCTTGCCTCCAGGAAAGGCTTCCTGGTCGTATTCAGCGCGCGGTAGGTCCCCCCGGCTGACAGCGACTGCGGATTATGGAAAAGTGTTTTTATGCCCGTATTTCTGCTGCCAATGTGTCATTTGCTCTATCTTCTTCAAGGAATGTTCATCCTCCAAGCCTGCTGACAAAACTGACATTATAAATTATCTTTCCGTGTCCGAAAATATTTATCACTCCGCCTATGTACTTATTATGGTATAGTTTACCTCCCCAATCTCCAAGCCTTTTTTCATGATACACTATAACTGATGATAATGATACTGCTGATAATGGTTAGTCTCTCAACCCTGGCCGAGGCGCTCGCATAAGCTCACGACCAACAATGTATGACATCACTCGATAGGGTAAAACTCACAAATTTTTAAAAAAAGGGGCCGAAGTTACAGTCGCAGTGAAATAAATCCAAGTGATGCTTGAATGAAGTATATCGACGTCAAGTTCACTGTAGATACCAGCCGGTTTCAAAATCGGTAGAGGAAAAGTAATAAAACGGTGGAACGTGAAACTGCCAAGAGGGGCGGCCTTACGGAGTGCGGAGTTTACACGTATACAAGGATCGCGCAGACAGTGGAAGGCGAAAGCTTATTCGGGTTCACTGAGCAAGGCAAGTTGCGGCGAAGCGGGCAGACGTTGTATTCATTTCCCCAAGTAGAGAAGGATTATTCTTTGGCTGAAAGTGCCGGTCATAGTTTAGCCTGGAATATTAGGGAAGTAGTCGATTTGTGACACCGGTGGACAGATTTCGGAAAAATGATCGTCAAATGGTTTTTGTTGTTGCCGAGTGGATTCATCATTTCAGACCTGCCGAGTTAGAGCAGATGGAAATTCCGGTAAGTCGAGTTGGATCCACGATTATTTACAAGAAATATTCATCATCGATTCGTGTTATGAACTGGGCAAGTTAAAGGTTCAACTTGGATCTAAGTGGCAAGGCAGGAATGTGGAGTTAAGCCGGCAAAGTCTAAAAAAGGGATGAAAGAGAAGCAACATACTGGCTACCGTGCCATCTGCGAATGACAGTTGCAAGGTACAGTACAGAGTATTATTATTAACAATAATAATATTAATAATAATAATAATAATAATAATGGTATGTTTCTCGACCATGGTCGAGATGCACGCGCAAGCACATGATCACGGTGTACATCGTTACTCAAAGCAATGAACTATACATGAATTTCAAGAAAGCGAGTCAGAAACGTCAAAAGTAAAACAATATAGCTAGAGATAGTCTGAATCGACCGAAATGATAGTGGTTCGCGCGGCAAATACGGTTTGGTTTCGAATCCGACTTGGTTGGTGTTGGCCAGTGGAAGTACAAAATATGTCGTGGAAATACAGCCCTAAGGAAGCGTTATAAACCAAAATAATGCAAGCTATGGATAACGGAAGCCTATTGGGGTTCTGTGAACGGAATAAGTTATGAACATGGAGAGATGAAGGAAATGAATCAGAGTACACTCGTAAACCTTGGTGAATATGAGGAGCACGGCTCTCTATGAAGACAGTGTCGGCCCGGAATGACGGATAGTCCCGGTCTCAGTAAACGGAGTGCGTTATGAAACGGGGAGACATGAACAAACTGTGGGAGTGGTCTAGGAAAAGTTGATGAATGTGGAGGAAACAGCAATTCATATAAAAGGTGAGTTTAGGTTCAGGATCAATAACCCGTATCATTCAGAAAAAAGAGAGCGCAACCTGAAGGCCTTGAATTAGTGAAGAATCAATTTCAAGCCGGATAACGATGGAAAGAAAAATGAGGTCTTGCAAGAGAAAACTGAGTGAAAAACCTCCGCGCAGGCTCGCACCTTATTTTTCTGTTACGCTGACAAAAATTTACTGACTTATTGATTCTCAGTGGCATTCGGCGTCATTATTGGGAACTACGGATGGGGGAAAGGTGGACTTGCTTTCGGATGGCGTATCGAAATTTATTGAGTAAAAAATTCCTGTGTTGCGTATTGTGGCTCTGTTATTGGATTGTTTTACATGAGACCAAGGTGGGGTGCAGCATTCCGTGGGTATGGTTCATCAGGAGGGGTAGGGTAAGTGTCAACCAATCAGTAGAATGTAGCTTGTGAACTGTTATTCGTGAATACTTGAACAGCGATATCATTAGTAGATGTGTTGCTTTAGAAGACGCCTATCAATCTACTGGTAAGCAGTTGGGAATGTTTTGGGTCGTGTGGCTCGATCGCAATCCCGTTTGGCGTAGAAGATTCCATTTAGGTCTCTGTTGGTACGAGTCAAGGTGTGGACCTTGGTCACCGAAAGTGGAGTCCGAGAGAATGGGCGACGACAAACCTGAAATAAATGATGTTAGCAGTCTGTAAGTGGTTCCAGCTGTGGGTTATGATAATGGACGGCCACAATTAACAATGAACTGGTTGGGTTCCTGTGGACTGTCGGTGGCACATTTCATATTCTGGTCTGGGTTTTAATTCCAGAGTTTAAGAAACGTAGGGTTGCAGGGGGTTGATAAGTACTACTACAGGTTTGCAAGATAGCGTAAACCGGGTGGGCTGCTGCGTCTGCGTTTCGAAGGATAAATGGTTTGCATGCAATTAGAAGTTCTGAAGAGCAATTAAGTAAGAAAGCGGAAAGAATCACTAGGGCATCGGTGGTGATGCCTTAGAAAAAATTGTTATCATGCACAGAAACGTGGTCGTACTTTCGTCTGTGCAACTACTCGGTAGTGCCGGCCTAATGAGATTAAATTCAAATGCGAGCAGGGAAATCTCATGACTTGGTGGTTGCATGATCATTATATTTGTTACAAAAGTGAGGAGAGATAGTTATTAGGGAATGGAAAATATGAACGGCTCTTCCTGTTCATTTTTGTAGACTCAAGTGAGGCAGGTGTTGGCCATCTGTTGCCTCCATATGTTATCCATGTCTGTGGGCTTAACGTTCAGGCTGCGGTAGTGATTGTGGTTGGCAGGAGGCTGTGGTTACTGTTGGGTAGGGTCGTAAACCTAAGCGTGGCTTGGATGTTAGGACATCGAGAAGGCCGCTTTCTAAGAAAGATGACGGAAGATGGGGGGAGGGTATGGATGGAAAAGGTGACCGGTTTCCACCATGTTCTTTTCTCTTTTTCTCCTTTTCCGGGCTTCACTGCAGTTGCCGTTATTAGTCAGGTGCGTCTACTCGCTGTCCGGGTCAATGGGTTAAAAGTCAGGGCTATGGTAGCGGTTGTATTTGACGTCGACCTGCATGCTAGGTGCGCTTATGGGGGGTATGGGGTGGCTGAAACTTAGAGCGGGGGGTGGGTAGGCGTATTTGGAAAGTCCAGTGCGTTTTCACCCCAGTCAGCCTCGTGCGTGAGAACCAAAAGCTTGTCAAGCGAACAAGGGCGATGTGGGGTTTCCCCTTTCGCAGGATCAGGTCCGGGCTGGTGGGAGACATACCCATAGATGAAGATTGCCCAACTCCTTCACAGCCCGATGTCAGTGGTACATGGAGATCTAATCGATCCCACGAGGTCTTTTTTGTTTCCACTGTTCTTTTTTCAGTTTTCTTTTTTTGTTTCTTAACAGAGGGGTGGTTGAGCCCTTATAGGAACTTTCCATAGACCCTCCGCCCGATGGTAATTTTATGCGCATTTGTCTTCTTTCGCAACTGCTGGGGGTGGTCTGTTTTCCCTACTTTCGGACGACGTCATGGTATGGGTGCCGTTGACTTCAGTGGTTTTGCTAGCATGGGCTGAGTAAATGCAGAGTGGGACTAGACAAAAACGCACGGAGTAGGACAACGAAAATTGTAAAACACAAGCTAGCATGCGTGTATCAGTCCCATACAGCGCCAGACCATGCCTAAGACCATCAGAGACCATTCCGGGCTAGCTGGTGTAAATGGGTTTAGCTCTGCTGACAGAAAATAGTGTGGTGTATAAGAGGGAATAAGATCGTGGTTGGTGGATGGCAGATACAGAGATGAGACGAGAGGACAGGCCACCAAGTAGGTTCTGGCAGGTGGGCTCCTGGGATAAGAGATTCTGGAATGAGATAATTAAGAAAGTCGAAATGAGGCCGGACGTAAAACCCAGGCGGGTGGTAGCAGCCAGAATGAACGGGAAAGTGGTGAAAATATCAAGTAAGTGGTAGGCGGAGGAACCTAGTGTCCTAGGGTCCAAAGCCACATACCTATTAGCCGCAGAGTCACCTAAGCTGAGGAACTTAGACTGGTTGGCAATAGAACACAAACTATGTCTAAAATTGGGAGAAATGGCAAACATTAAACTAAGTATAGTTATTAACGTCAGCAAGCTGTAGCTAAGGCATTATAGATTTTATGCAATATAACGTAAAATAAAATAGTTGCCCTGGCGTTTGTCATCGGGCGAGAAATGAAAGTTCTAGCGCAAAAATCCTAGTAATCAAACCCGTTTTCGTAGGCCACCTCTTCGGTGACGGTCTGGCCGGTAAGAAGGATCACATTGGGAACATTCAAAAAGTGATCCAGCGAGCCTCTAAACTGGGAAATTGAGAGACTCTCGCAGAAGTTTAGCGGGAGTTCATTCCATAACTTTGAGTTTTTTAAAAGGAAGAAGTAAGATCTAAACGCTAATTTTGATCTAGGAATAGGGAGCTGCAGTTACCGATGGCGTAGGGCATAATTCGTGGAGGGAGTGAGACGAAGGGGTTCGGTACACGAAAAGGCCGTACGGTGGTACAGCTTAAACAGGAAGCATAAACTGAGCTTCACGCGAAGCAGCCATAGAGGGTCAAGACTGAATAGGATGCATCGATCCTTGAAGCACAAACTGGAGGAAAATCCCACTAATTGTTTCGTGAATCGGCTTTACACGGCTCCAGAGAAGTGCGGTTGGATTTATTCATGTTGGTGAAGATAATGGGACAGTATTCAAGGAGAGGCCTGGCGTGAGACTTGTGAGTGAGCAGTTTGCAATCATTTAGCAGAAAAGTTTTGGAGATGAGACCAGTGGTTCTTTTCGTGTTTGCAATCTGGAATGGAACACAATCAGAAAACCTAAAGCTACAAGAATAATGAAGACCAAGGTCTCGACCTAAAGGGCTGTACGAGATGGGTAGGTCGTGAATATGCAGGGTTCCGGGGGTCACTTGATGTCTGAATGTTGCGTAGCAGCTCTTTGAGGTCGAGAAGTCCATACTCGATGAAATGCACCAGCCCCGAGTCGCTTTAGGTCACTAGAAATGTCGTCCAGTATAATGTTGAGGTTCTGGCGAGGAAACTCATGGACGACCTTAACGTCACCAGCGAATAGGAATGGGGTATCATGGTGCAAGATGGGAAATATATCATTTATGCAGATGATAAAAAGGAACGGACCGAGTACACTGTTTCGTATAACCCCACTGGTGACTGGAGCAGGCTGTGAGAAACACCCATCAATGGAAACCACTTTTGAGCGGTTCGATAGATATGATGTTAACCACGATAAAAGGGAACCGGAAAAGCCGTGAGCTTTGAGTTTGGTTAGTAATAAAGCTTGAGCTACGTGGTCGAACGCTTATGTCATAGCAAAGTACATAATGATGATAGATTTACTGTTTTCGGCGGCCGCCGATATGAGGTTAAAAACGTCGTACTGGCAGGTGGTGCATGAACATGACTTTAAGAAGCCATGCTGTCCGGTATGGATGATGTTATGAGACAATAGGAATTCGGTCATCCGCTATTTGATGAGGCGTTCCATCAACCTAGAAGCAATTGGAATGTGGTCGATAGGGCGGTAATTTGAGGAGTCATGTACTGGTCCCTTCTTATGGATTGGGATGATCACCGCAGTCTTCCACTGTGAAGGGAATATGCCAAACTTGATGGATAGATCGTAGACCTTCAATAATAGGGCTGCGACATCAGTTCCTCCAAGACGTAGAAGTGTCGGTGGAACACCATCATGGCCAAGGTGTGAGGACTTTCGGACACGGGTAAGCTGGTTGGTCATCTCTTTCAGAGTAAATTCAAAATCAGGCAGTAAGTGCTCGGTGACAGGGACTATGCATGGGGGCAAAGTAAGGGGGTCCGTAGTCATGGATGCAGCAAAGTAGGAATTAAGCTCCTAGGCTATCGCTACAGATGAGGTAATGTGATCGTTATTTTCTAAAATTAGATAGGGGATACTTGCTGGTTTGCTCTGATTTCTGTTCTTCACCAGGCGTGCCAACTTTGAGGAGGTGCAAGGTAAATAAACCATCGGTTTACCAAGAGTATGCGTTCTGTCATTGGTAAGCCTTTGGTGGCCAGATCTTCATGGATAGATCGGGTAAAAGAACTAGCTACGGTTGAAGTAAGGAGGAATGCTGGAAGACGGACCAAAGGTATGCTTTACACAAGACAAAACAAACGGTGAAATATAACAGTGGATATTGATTAACCTAATGAGATGTGGGTCAATTTAGATGATACTGGGGAAGGAGAGTTAAGCCTTTCGAAGCCAGGTGAATTATAGATGACGGCTCAGTATGAAGAGAGATATGATATGATGGAATGTGGTGGGCCGCCTTGAACTGTAGAGGGGCCTTGAATTATCGGGAGTGGGTAGGAATTGGGACGATGCTTTTGACGGCCGGTAATAGCATTACCGTACATTAAACATGGTGAAGACAATAGAATAGGTAAGTAAGTTATCAAGGGTAACCACTAAAAGGATAGACTGTAATGCAGTGGTATAAACAAGCCTCATAACGATACACTTAGGATCGACTTCTCCGGCTGGAATTCTGCCGGTGCGCCGAGATTCTACTTCAGTATTGGTAGGGTGGCATCATCGATATGAGTAGTACGGCATTGTATCTGGATGACCGGACAAAATTTCTCCGGAAGCGCACGACCCGTTCCGCCTTTACTGCCGCTCATCAGGTTTGCGCACCCGGTACTCTTCAGCCCAATCATCCCTATAACTGAGCACTCTACAGTTGGTTTACAGCCGTAATATCATTTGAAGCGAATGGAGAGTGCATGGATGGGGAGTCCATTCGATACAAATGAGGTGACAGCAGGGTGGCATTATGTTGTATGGGTTGAGCGGTCAGTATGGTCCTTTTATCGTTACTAGCGCTCTGCTAGCGGGGCATCATCAGAGTTAGGACAGGTTCTGCAACAATAAGGGGCGAGAATTGGGATAGGGCTAGTATGGTGGGATTAATGTTCAGGGAAGCCCCAATTCACAGGCGGACGAAGTGCTACATGCAGCGCTAAACAACTACGGTGGAGTAGAAATTTACAAGAGCTGAAACACTAGAAGTAAAGAATTAGAACCGAAGGCTATTTTTAAAAGCAGTGGCGATAGTTACAGTATTTTTGCTTGGCTGCAGGGCAGCCTCCTCGGTAAGGCATTTATTTATGTCACTCTGGAACCGGTGAAAAGAGTCAGAGCAACGTATGCCATCTGGAAGCTTGCTGCTGATCATTCTGTAGGCAATAATAAAAAAACAGTACCAAAGGAGAGCCCGGCAAGTAGGGGAGCAAAGAGAAGGCTCTTTGCCTAAGGCGTTAGACGAAACCTAAAGTGAAGGTTATTTTGGCGGGAATGTGTGTTTGACAGTGCTAAAGCTTGTACTTGAGGAGTAAGTTAATCTTTACGCGGCCTAGCTATACTGGGTCAAGTTGAAGGAGCTTACATCTCTTTTGCTGAGATGATGTCCCATGTACCCGTCAGTCACCAGATTATTGATCGATAAATATTTTCCATGGTAATAATGGCGGAACATGGTGTCAGAATTGTTAGGAAAACAGTGTTCCAGAGGGGGTCTGGCATGGGTAGTGAAGACCGTGAGTCGGCTCTGACTGAGTTTGAGACATCGAAATATGAGACCTGTAGCAAGCTTATTTTTAGTAGTTGGGGAAAAAGCGTGCACAGGGAAGCACATCGAGCATGAGTTGTGCTACCCTAGGTCTCGAACACAGGAGCTATCGGGGACTGAGAGATTACCAATGACCAGGGCATCAAAGAGAACATGGCACTTACAAGGAAGTATAGTGGTTCCTCCAAGAGAAAATTTCGTGCCATGCGGATCACTAGCGGCTGAGGGAATTTAGACGGTCTTGTATTTCCTCTGAAACAATGCGGAGGTCTTGAACGCCAAAGAGGCAGAAGTTTTGTGCCACCGGAAAGAAGGAAAGTAGTCCTGTGGCCAACCATAGAGGATATACCATGGAAGTTCGCGAAGAATACGAATGGATCCAAAACTCTGACCTGGATATCAATGCCAATGATCGGTTTGAATGGTGGTATGTAGGCCCCTATCAGGACCGCCTGGGAACGGCGGGATAGGCAACAGCTAAACCAGGGGTGCAGAGGGTCGATTATGTCAAACAAGCGAGCTTTAGACGAAAGGTGAGCATGAGGCACGCGACGGAATGCTTTGGTCATATCGAAGAACAAGAAGGCTGCTGTTTGACCACGATCTGAAGAACTGGCACAACGTTTGAAGGAATCAAAAAGACGTGAGATGCACGAGCGCTTCCTGATGAACCCGTGCTAATAGCCTTTTACCAGGTTGTTAGATGTCGGGATATCCTGGAGTTGAATTTTGACTGGGCGCCCATAAGCTTGCTTTCAGTTGGCATGTGGTTCATTGGTCGATAGTTATCCAGATCCTGAGACGAGCCTTGTTTAAAACGAGGGACAATCACCTTTCATTGTTTAGGGACTTTGCTATTCGCCATAGTAGGCCTAAAGAGGTTACTGAGAAACAAGTCTTCATCGTTACAGTCTAGGTGGATAAGTGCGTGGGAGGATACTATCAGGGTCTAGTTTGGCAGAAGCCCTCGTCCTGGAGGTTAATCTGCCAACTACACTAAAGCATGACATTGAAGGGGATAGGAAGTACAGAGCAAGGAGCGAGAGAGTCGTGGCTATCAAGGAGGAAGAAAAGTGGACGCTGAACACTTTCGCGGTGGCTTCCAGTAATTCGGCCACTGACGAACCAGAAATGATTAATTTTGGGATATTACGAAGTGAACTAGAAGATCTTTGACTAAGTAGTCTTGCTACTTGTACAGACTTATTAAGATCGTTCAATGCCCGAGTTTTTGGTTTGCGAGGTATAATTTCCTTGCAATCAAAAGAGTGTCGTGGAGGCGGCTTACTCGCGGGATAAGGGAAAAGTCGAGAGTCCTTCGTTGGACGCGGACTACATGGATTTCTGTTGTCGAAAGGTGCTGGTTGGAGGAGGCACCAAGTTCAGTGAGGAACACAGAACGGTTATTGTAGGGAGGTCAGCTGCCTTCTGTGAGATAAAAGTCAGAAAGAAGACGTCCCAGTTGAGGGATCAAATGAAGCCTGGAGCAAGTGACCAATTTTCAGGTGGAATAAACCTGTCAGACGGAGCAGGGTTTATACTACAAGATAAAATCTCGGATTTAAAAGTGGTCATTTTTTGGTCACTACCTAAAGTAGCCTAGGACCTCTGTAGAACCCACCGAGAGACTTTAAGTGAAGAAAAGATACAGAATACTCAATCATCCGGGGGAGTATTGTTTCTGTGTCCTTTGTTCAGGATGGACACAACAGTGCAAGCAGAGAGAGCCGACAGGTCCAGAGATTAAGGACCAATGTATTTTGGCGACCATGGAGTTATCTGCGATGATTTTTGCACGGGCGGGATAGTCAGATGCCGAGCTGAACGCTTCCATAACAGTATCGAGGTAAAACTAGTCCCGACCTGGAGGGGACCATAGAAGCACCCTACTTATTTGCTTTGGAGACCAAATTGCAGTGGCAGCCATACGGAGCCGCAGGTATTACCAAATAAGAGTGGTCAATGCCAGTCGTTGGGGTGCTTTCCCGGACGTACATCAAGCGGTTTTCATCACCTCTAGTTTGACAGGTTTCGACAGTACGTCGAACCCAGCGATAGAAAGACGCTAGAGTGAGATGTACTCAGTGAGCCTTGTTTCGGTTACCATAATAATATCGGGTTCCATTAGGGCAGCTCGTGATATCGCGGAGCCAATCTTACCCGAACGTAAAGGAGCGCCCACGAGGGGCAGCAAGTACGTGCTTGTATTTCGCATATGGTCACACTCGTGAATGACGACGGATGTGGAGCGTGCTGGCTGCCCATATGACTACCTTGGTGGTGATTGGTATTGTGTGGCAAGAGAGGGCCTCGGTAGGTAGAAGCTAGGAGGGTGTGGGGGGCTCGTTGCACGTCAGTGAAGCCTGCTCGGGTGAGATAGGGCCGGTGTCTGCAGTTGGTAGAGAGGGTCCACGTAGATTATCTTGGAAGGTGTCAACGGGAAGAAACAATGTTGCGTGGTTGGAGAGCGGAGTTTGGCATACCTACGGAGAAGATGTAAATGACTGGCGGGAAGCTGGTTCTGGAAAGTGGTTTGGCAAGGCAGGGAAGAAGGAGAGAATGGAAGATGGAACTACACCGGATGGAGGGAATATACACGAAGAGAGGTAATGGAAGTACCTCATGGGTGAAGGGGTTGTAGTGAGATGGGCAGTCGTTGGAGGAACGGAAAATTTCGGTATGGCAATGGAGCTGACGAGTTGAACGATGCGAGCAAGGAAAGGTTAGGAAATGACGGGGTGGGCCCATTCACTATCAAAGAATAGCTATGCAGTGGGCTACGGTTATTATCCTCGAAACAGCTCTTGGGGCTGTGGCCTAGCTGGGAGGAAATGTGGTTTGAGAAGTTGGCTGGTTTGGGAACAGCAAATGTGGGAGCCTGAATTTGTAACACTCTACAAAGGTATCTGCCCAGCCGCAATTCTTCTGTTAGTTCTTCGGAGTGTAGCCTGGCGACACAGGAAGGTTGCTTTCTAGTAAACGGACTTTGAAGCCTTCGGTAAGAGAGGAAGGCCGGCTGTAGAACTTTGGATCTGGGACCATAGGCTTCCATTGAAGCCGGCACATGGCGCTGTGTGCTGAGTGCCATGTCGTACCAAATTTAGGCTGAAGAGGACGAATCAGGTCGCGAAGACGAGAGTGTCCTTCGGGACGCTACCTCTTGACAGTTTGGTTGTGGGGGTTCACCTTGAGAGCTGACAGGTCAGCTTCGGTCGAGGGTGGTTTAGCCGTGGTATGGTACAGACAGATGAATAAGTTTCAGTCACTGCTAAAGGATGGGTGCTGGAACTACGACAGGCTGGTTTACGTGTCGTCTTGGGAAACCGAAGCCGAGTTGTTAGGTTAATAAGGGTAGGAGACTCGGGTAGCCAGGTAGCGTCATGCATGGCTGACTGGCAGGACTAGGCGGATTCAAGTCACAAGAGCCTATAACATTACTGCCCCGTATGGGGGCTTGGAGACTGGCAGGTTAGGAGAGGGTCCGGGCGCTGAATCAAGGTCTACATCAGATAGCTGATGGCTAGCGGACATCGGATGCATGGGGTGGATTTTGGGGAATGAGGTAGGTAGGCATCTAATGGTGGGTCCCGGTTCTGGACGTTTCACAGAATTCAGACTTTTAAGCTCTTCCCTTTCTAGTGCCCTTTTGTCGAATGTTATTCGGATGTCTATGTATGATGAGTTACCGGTAGTCCAGCTTTGTTTGTGAATAAACCAACCGGTTATCAGCGAGTTCAAAAACTGAAAAGGCTGGACATTGGTATCTTTGCACTTGTTTGCGTAGTCTGATGCTAAGGCGTATCACCAGTCGTATGTTAGCGGTCCTTAACAAGGTAACGGTGACTACGCCCGGCATGGCCTCATCAGGGCTGATGCCTACAAAATACTCATCGATCTTGACGCGTACCCCGTTGCACTCTTTAACTGCGTTTCACGTCGGACTACTCCCCGGCCCTGTCTGCAAAACTGTCCTTTCCCCATGTCAGAACTAGCTGCCACTATAAGTTCACGGGCTCATTTATTGGCGCCGCTTATTATCTCACCACGACCGCCAAACGATGTGCTTTGTTGTAACGTGCTCCGTAGTCATCCAGCGGTCAGCTGTGTTATTAGTGATTATTTGGTCCCACCGTCATTCATACTGTTTTCCCACACAATGTTCCACCTTCGCCTGATCCTGGTCCTACAGAACTTTATGTCTCCTCCACAATTGTATTTGTCAGATGCATTTCTCGTGCAGCTTCGCGGCTTTGTTAGCTCAAGCTGCACTTGCCAAAATGGTCACCAGATGTTTTGCACCTACCGTCTGCCTACTAAAACCTCACCCAAGAATGCTATCCCCCCAAGCAACTACTTTACAAAGCTATCCGGGTCGATTTATTACCCAACTATCTCCTTCACGTTGATATATCATCGCCCGCCGATTATACAGTAGAAAACTGCTGAAAGCTCATCTGTTCTCCGCGGGTCTTTCTTCTATCAGCACTCTGACCGTCCCTGTCACTCGAGATTTACCATTCGTTTGATGTATATGATGTGCAGCTGATTCTGCAAACAGCCAGCATCCCTATTCTACCACCATCTTTGAGGACTGACTTATTTTAAACCATAGCTGTTGTTACATCCCCGCCTTCTCGGACGCACTTCATGCAGATCTTTCCACCTCTCATTGCTACCTGGTCCTACACGCGCCTCTCTCATTAACTGATGTGAAACTATCTGTCGTTCACTATACCTTATCTCCTGCGAAAGGTGCGTCCTTATAATCGCCATAGCTATACGCACCCAACATTGATTTATTTTCCGTTTCCACTGTTTATCTGCGGAGTCTTCATATAGTTCACACCAGATCGACTTTCCACTTTCCTGTATCCCTGCTGTTACTTCGTGACATACGTATATTGAGGTAAATAATTCTCTGGATGCTTACCGGCCTTCCTTTGGCCATTTTCTCACCACTGCGGAACCCTCCCTCTTTCCAGTGAACTTACTGTTCTCTCTCCTTGTGATCGACCCTATCGGCATATTGGCATCAAATTTTTCCACCTATTGTCCGACTGATTCACAATTAATCGGAGAGGATTCACTGTTGTGAGCGGTCAAATTTGCTATCCAATTGCACAGTCATACTATGCGGCTTGCAAAGGACTCTAACTATCCCTCAATAACTTATTATTTTTAGAAGCTTGAAAAATGCTCCTCGGATATGCCCGGACTTTTCATTGTTGTGATTACTTCCGGTACCGTTTATGCATGTAACCCCTCTTTTTAACAGACTTCAGTCAGCATCAGCCGAATTGACCATCTGACGTTGACATTTAAATTATCCGAGCGCTAACTTACTTTTGGGTCACCGTACCGACCGGTCGTGGAAAATCCCCCCAAAACAACGTAGTTCCATGCTTCCTTAACATAACTCACTTACTTACCCTATTGTCCTGTTTTATGAGCTGTTTGATTTTATGAACCAACGTTTGTTTGTTCAATTTCAGCGCACTGCTCTGTCATATCCTAATTCTGGGCCTGCGTGACGCACATGCTCCCTTCTCGCACACCGCTATTCGGTTCTCGTTTTCTGAGCCCTTAAGATCGCATGATTGAGGTTCGTATCCGTTTCGTGTCAATTTTCATTTGATAATCAAGTGTCGTACAATTTCACGGATAATCCAGTTCTGATTTCGGGATCCGTCGCGAATTTGGCTACGTTCTGCTCAAAGGCGTCTTACATTCATTTAGACCATCTCCTGAAATCCTCCGTATACATATGCACCAAACTTCTGAAAACTGTCATTCGACATCACTTAAATCATCTGATGATGCTCTGCAGCATGCTTTAGTATATTCCAAAATGTCCGAATAATATAAGTAATATTATCAGAGAGACAGTTAAAGTTAACCGAACATTTCCACTGCTAATGCTGCATGGCGATGCAATTCGATGTCGTCTGATATGGATTCTTCGGACAGGTTCAACCAATTCTTGAAGTGCAGACTGCGGTACCTAGTGGGTAAACAATGTCCAAGAGGGATGCCTTTTGGAGGAATAGACTTGGGAGCCATTTCCGACCCAGTAATCAGAGTGTTGATTGGCTTATACCTTCCTTTGATGAACCTGTCTTTAGAACAGAAAACAGGTTCCAAGGGAGACCCTTACACTAAACCTACTCCATTAGGCTGGGTCATACGAGGTCCGTTGGATACTGGCCATTCGGGTAAATTCACATCTTGTGCCAAACAAAGCCTGCAAGATTTTGAGAAAAACCTCCAAAAGTTCTAGGTTAAAGATTTTCATGAACTTAGTTCGCTGTGAACTCCAATATCCGAGGAGGGCGAAAGGGCCGTCGAAATTCTCAAAAGGTCATAACGGCTTGAGGACGGATATTATAGTGTTGCTTCACCGTGGAAGATCAATGACTTCGTGAAACTTTGCAATGGGCCGGTTGCTGTTCATCGTTTGGGGTTGTTGGGATGTGAGCTTCTCAAAGATCTGGAGTCCAAAGTCTATTATAAGGCCGTAGTTGAACATTACGCTGAAAAATCATATACGGCGTGAGTCAAGGTGACGCTAAGATCAGATTGCCTGGGTCTTAGGCTCCCAAGTTTTTGACTCTCAGTTTTGTGTCATTCCCAACAGTAATAGTTATTTACGCGAAAACAAGGGTTTTAGAGATAATAGCTGTGTCACCCCACTATGAAGTCGTGAGATGTTGTTGCAAGACATCGGCTCAAGCCCTTTCTAGGAACTTTGAACTCAAGCCTACATAAAAATATCCTTTGCGAAACTCTCTTTAAAATGTTTTTGATTCTCGGCCAGATCACGGCATTAAGTGAACTACCACACGACTTCTTCGCAAAGCTGTACTGGGTATGGTTTTACTAATCTGTCCAGGGCTGTACTAGAAGTTACAGCACATTGACGAGTCCTTAAACCTCACTGGAATTTCAGGGATTTCCTCTGAATAAAAAATTCTCACATTACCCACAGGCTTAAAAACCATTTCAAAAGATGTCGCCGTACTTCCTCTTGGGATAAGAACGGAAGAGAACACCTGTCTATAACGGGAAAATTTACACCACCGCACGGTGTAATGTCTGTAGTCCACCGCCGAATTCAGCGTCATTCTGACATTTCGTTTCCAATTTACACATCGAGTAATGGCTGGCTTCTTTTCCGGAACCATCTAGACGTCATCGTTTGGTTTCATAGTCAAACTACCAGCTACATTTCCGAGTGTTACTTTTCCTTGATCTGAAGCCACAGCCCTCAATGTTTTCCCTCAGAAAACCTCGGCTTTTCGGAAGTTATACTGTTATATATATCCTGCGTTTCGTTACAGTCGCTGTTAATGTCGCAATGTTTAAACCTCCGTTAGAAGAAACTACACCCTCTTTGGCTGGTCGCGTCAATTCTTCACCGGAAGTTCTCGCCAAGCCAAACGTTTCGAAAATTTCATTGAGCCCATGGGCTGTCTTCCTGAACGACCTTTTGGTGTGGCAAATTAACGGGTTGAGGCTGTAGGATGTAATCTCTCTTAAGTCAACAGTCATCTGTCCCCAGTTAATAAAACCCTGTCCACGTTGGTTCCACTTGCTTAAATCTATGATCCCTCAATACTTCCGTCAGCCAAAGATCTAGTCACGGCTGGGAGCTTTTCAAAGACCATTGCCTCTAAAATATTGCAGAGGATTACCAACTCAAAGAAGCTGTGGTTTTCAATGCACCCGACAGAATCCCTGCTGAGAAAATTAAACACAGCTTTTGAGTGTTATTATTATGATACAACACCCCTGTCTGTGCTTTCGGCTGTGTAAGCGCATCCAACTCAAAACTTAGCTACCGTTAATTAAGTTCCTTGACCAGGAGTCTGTTAAAGAATCCATCAAGACCCGACACATAGTCGATCCAAAAACCTTGTTCAAGTATATTATGATTGCAGCAGACAAAAACTCACTGCAAAAGGAATTTTTAAGTCCACCAGCACGGATTCAGCCTAGTTAAACATTACCCACACTCGTCATTTGCTGTTTTGCAGTCTGACAACGCGCAACGTACAAGCAAAGTCAGTTTGATTCCAAGCTCACCAGAACACCAACCGCAGGCGATTGATGCCGATTTAAGTATATCCATTTCAACCTCTTCCAGCCCAAATTACCCAAGAAACCGAGAAAACCGCAGTTTACCCCCAGCCAGCTGCCCCTCCATTGGGCTTGCCAACTGGGGTCCGCCAATATCTATCCCCGAATCATTGGTCACTATCGATGACGGTACGACTCGATCAACCAGCTTACCAAAGGTGCCCAGTCAAGGTGCCCCATATCATTCTGATTCATCTCGTAGCTCGGCTCCAATTTCCGATCGCCAGTCTACTGCCCACAAATCAGATGTGCCTAAGCCATCTCACAGACCAGCTAAAATGTCATTACTAAGGGAACGCACGTTGTCAACTCTAGCACCCGATCTACCTCACTCGTCAAACCACACCTACCCCTGCTAGGCACCCCAAGTGGAACACTACTGAGTGTAACAAAAAGCGGAAGAACGTCAGTCGGAGCCTCTCTTCTCACTCAAAGCCACCATAATTTAATCCTGTCGTACTTGCTGCCCAGTCATAATTTTTCTGCGCCTTCTAGCTATCTTTTTCACCAAACTGTTACAGTCAGCCCCGTGCTTTTCTTTGCCGCCATCCCCCTTACCAAAAAGATCTTTTGGTTTTGAACATAGCGTATATCGTAACCGTAACAGTATTTTACCCTACGAATCCCAAACTTTTATCATTCGTATATCTCGCGTTCCCTGAATCTCCTTCACATAGCAGGCTTTTTACAACAGCACCTGCCACCTTTCAATCGGTGTGCTAACCAGCATCTTTATATCTCACTTCCAATCCACATTCCTCCTGCTGGTTACACCACATCAACTTATTCATGCAGAGAAGGCACCCGTATCACCGTCCACTTTGAGGCCGGAGCCAATGTGCCCGATGCCGCTACTCCTCCTTTTCCTATCCCACTTAATAACTATTCATCTTTTCTCAAGTTTATGCACCTGGGCGACCAGTATCCACCGGCAGCAAAGATCTCGTTTGGCTAGTGGACAGGTCTATTAGGGATCCCTAGACGGAGACTGGTAGCTTTCTAGGGTAGTTTGGTGATAGTAGAGATTTGGGGCGATATTAGGTAGGCGGTGGATGAGGAGAGGGTGTCCGTTTGGGAACCAGGAATAAAACAATAGTAGATGGTATGGTCTGGAAGAAGAATGAGAAAATAGGAAGATAACAGTCTGGTCAGTTCACCAGCTGTGGTCGAGAACGGCAAACAGTAAAAAGGGGGAAAAACACTGAGTGTTAAAATGAGGGTTTTCATGTGGGGGCAAACGTGCTGGTATTCGGCAGGGGCATACGGATTCCGGTTGAAATGGGGTCTTAACTTACCATGAGCATATGCGTAGAGAAGTGAAGCCTAGTTACTAAGGAATGGTAATCCGTGTGGCAAGGCTTCAGTGTACGAGAAAGGCGCAAAAAAAGCAGGATGGGACGGCTGAGTTCTAGCCTGAGCCAGGAATTAAGTGAGAGCGAGCACCCATCGCTAAAGGACGGAACGGTTTTATTTATATATACGCAAATTGTGTGTAGTAAAATGGCACAATCTAGTTAGGAAAGGGGACAAGTGAGTGGAGCATACCCAAGGTATATATGTATATATATATATATATATATATATATATATATATATATATATATATATATATATATATATATATATATATTGATGTATACGTGGGTGCGATCATCGGACGGCTCATGCGAAAGCGGTCGGACGCAAAAGACTACGGCAAGGAAAGTGAGATAGAGTGACGCAGCTGAGGATCAACGGTTAACGGAAAGAAGAACAAAAGTTAAGCACGGGCTCATCGGTGCGGCGGATCCTAAAGGCACATTGAGGCCATGAAACGTGAGACTAAAGGGGAAACGCCTAAGTGTGGCTAGAACTTTCAATGGGAAAGTTAGTATTTAGCCTAGAGTGGTCATTGAGCAGGAGTAAAGACCAAGTTCTGCATGAAATTACAGAACCTTAGCTGGGGGATAGGGTGGGAGCAGAAATGGTAACGTCATAACTGGGTGTTGAGTTCAGTTGATGAGTCACGCTAAGTGCGACGAATCAGACTGGATTTTCCAGTTCGAAATCGCAGAGGTGGTGAGGGAAGTATGAGTGGTGGGACCTGGTGCGGAAGAGAGGCATTGTAAGCTAAGAGATATCGAGGAGCGTTGAGTTACTCACCATGATTGTGTTAATAATTATAGGACAGTAGTGAGTATATATATATATATATATATATATATATATATATATATATATATATATATATATATATATATATATATATATATATATATACATGTACATATATATATTTGTATGTGCAAATATTATATATATATATATAAATCCAACCAGGGGTTGCATACTGAAGCAGTTTTTATGGCAATGTTGAGGTTGGTTTCAGGGCCGCAGACGCAATATAACTAAATAAAGTTAATAAATCGTGGAGCGGGTGAGAGATATTGACAACCTGTGGGGAGTAATACGGAGGTCTCTATAAATGCGAGTGCATCTGAAAGGATTTATTTCAAAGTTGAATTAGCAGGATCCTATAAGTTGGTATGGAAAAACAGTTAGTGGACGCAGACATGCTTACATATGTCGATGGAGAAGGCTAGGAGAGGCGGTCAAACAAAGCAATCAGTATTTTTAAAGCGGTGAGGTTATTTTGGAAGGTAAGGTAAAGAGAGAAAGCAGAGCAATGGCTTAAAAGTCAAGGCCTATCTCGTAAGCTTGACGTTCGGTTACGTGAACGTTGAATATGCGCAAGACAGTTGGGACAGTAAGGAATTTATCAATAGCATGCACGAATGCATACTTTGACCGAGAAGATCTGATGTGCAAGGGAAGTTTATTCCAGATTCTGGAGTACGCGACGAGAAAGAACTTAGAGCGTAGAACAGTCCTCGCGGAGGGTGTGGTAATAGCATACTGTCTATTCCGGAGTGAATATCCAGTATCCGGGGAGAAGCACAACTGGTTGGAGGAATAGGACTGCTTAGTCAATAGCTTATACAAAAATATCAAATTTAGCTTGATGCGACGAAGCCATAGTGGTTCGATTTTGAGAGATAAGCATCGTTCCCTGTAGTTTAAGTTGGACGACCAACCGATAAGCCGTTTTGTGAATCTTCTTTGAATACGTTCGATAATAATCCTGTCGGATTTTCTCATGCTAGTGAAGATTAGCGGACAATATTCGAGAAGGGGCCTGGCATGTACTTTGTACATGTGGAGAATGCTCTGCCTAAGCTGAAAGGATCTGAACAGAAGACCAAGACACTTTTTAGCATTCGCCGTTTGGAGGACAGCATGTTCCGAGAAGTTGAAAGAGCAAGAATAACTTAAGCCAAATTCTCTTACTAAAGGCTGGCTGTCGATGGGTGAACCGCCAATGCATAAAGAACCAGGAGGAACCTGGCATTTGTAAGTGAGGAAAATACACTTGTCGGCGGAGAATTTCATCGCCCAGGTTGAGCACCATTCATCAAGAGCGGCTAAATATGCAGAGATTTTAGGGACAGTAGTACTGAGGTTGCCAGGCGAGAAAGTGTAGACTATCTTAATGTCGTCCGCGAACAAAAACGGCGTGCCATCAAGTATTGTCGGAAACATATCATTTATATATAGGAGGAAAAGCAGGGGGCCCAAAACACTGCCCTGAATAACACCGCTAATAACAGGCTTAGGATTAGAGGTGTGCCCGTTAATTGAGACAACCTGTGAACGATGAGATAAGTAAGACGAGGACCAAGAAAGAAGTGGATCGACATCCCAAATGACCGTAGCTTTGTTAAAAGGTGGGGGTGAGGGACACGATCAAATGCCTTGGATAAATCAAGATAAAGAACAACAAGAGATTCCCCACTTTCAGCAGAGTCGGTGACAAGATTCAGAAAATCATACTGACAAGTCATGCAGGACCGTGAACGGAGGAATCCATGTTGGTTGTGATTAATAAGACTGAGGCTTAATAAATAGTTAATAATATTATCTTTAACTATTTTTTCCATTATTCTGGATAAGATGGGGGTATGGTTTATAGGGCGATAATTGGATACCTCATGTAAAGGTCCTTTTTTATGAATGGGAACGATTACCGAGCGCTTCCAATTAGCAGGTACGGTGCTACCATTAAGTGAAAGAGTGAAAAGGTTAAGCAACAACAGGGGGAGATCCGGTCCACTATTGACGAGTGCAATTGGTGGTAAGCCGTCGGGGCCTAATCGAGAGGAGTGTTTGCTATTGGATAGTAGCTTAGAAATGATCCTAGCATCGAAGGGTATCGTAGAAAGGACGGAGTCGGTAAGTGGTGAAGGTGAGAGCGGGGCAATGACAGTAGCTGGAGCCATGGCTGAAGCAAAGAATGCATTGAAGGCTTCGGCTATACAAGGTGGGGAGGTGATAGATGAGTTATTATCCAGAATTAGAAGTTGGAAGTCGGCCTTAACATCAGCGTTTCTAGACTTATGCAACATAGAAAGAAGTTGCGACCTGTCAGGATGACTCAAAGCCTTAGCTTCTTGGTCACGAAGTCGCGCATTATCTTGTCGTTGAATAAGTGTGGAGAGGCGGTTTAGACGAATAAAAAGTGAGAAGTCGTTGGAATTATGTAGTTGCTTGAGAAGTTTATGGTACTTCTTATGGAGTGGCGAGACAGACGACCTCTTTTTAGGTACAGCCTGGGCAGTATTGGACAATTTTTCCAGACAATCGGAAAAGAAGGAGTAGAAAATATCCGCAGCATGCTGAGGGTCCTGGGTGAGGAGATAATCACCCCAGTCTTTCTGCCGAAGAAGCGTGACTAGCAAGGCCCAATTTCTGCATAGAAATGTATTGTTGGAGGGGTGTGCGGGATTAGGTGGGCCACTAAGGGGCAGATGGCAAATAACCATTTTATGGTCACTACCGGGGAAATTTCGTGTTACGGTCACGTTGACGAGAGGCATGTTATGAGTAAATACCAGATCTAGTATGTTCCCATTTCTGGTAGGTTCGACAACATGTTGTGTCCAGCCGCCAAGATGAATGCTAGTGATTAGGTCCATAAGATTGGGAGGAGCCGAGAGGGTGGGCCAAAAGATGTGAGGGAGATTAAAGTCACCCGCAATAAGCTTGGTTCCAGAAGGAAGCAAAGAGAGGTATTCGAAAGATCTAATGAGAAGTGGAAACAATGAACTGGGGGAATTTGGTGATCGATACACGCAGCCAATGTGAAGAACAGTGGTTTGGAGATTCATAGTGAACCAGAGAGAATCGGAAATAGAATTGAGTGCCGTATGTGAAAGAGGGGTCGTGGTGTAGACTTCCTTGACGTAGGCTAGGCACCCACCACCACGCCGGTTCGGTCTATCGGTCCTTAGAAGACAGTACCCTACCAAAGATACTTGATCATTGGAAGTGCTCTCAGAAAGCCAGGATTCCGTTATTAAGATAATGTCGTAATTATTCGTAAGGACAAGCTTTTTAAGGTGCGGGAGTTTGTCAAGAATAGAACGCGAGTTGAGTAAGGCTAGAGATATACCATTTGTGGGAGGTGGTATAGGCACATCAGAGGGGTGGTGTAATTTGGAGGCAAGCTATCGCGATTGGAAGGAGCGGAGGTTAGGGTCAAAGGGGAATATGTTGATGTTGGGGCTAGTGGAGGTTCAGATGGGGTGGCTTCCAGCCAAGCTGGATTAAATGTTGCAGTGAGAGGGACTGCTGAGGGGTAGAGAGACTGGGCATCAACGGAGGGGGAAACATCGGAGCAAAGGGAAAACCTGTGGGGTTTGGCGGGTCGATATCAGACAGGGGTGATCAGGAGCTGTCGAGAAATACCGGCCAGTCGGAATCGAGTATTGGCTGAGGGGAGGGGTGCAGAGGGCAGGGTTGAAAATGTGTGAGGAATAGGGGTGTAGGGTGGTAGGTTAAGCTGCACATTGTGGTAGGGGTAACTCAAGTTGGGTGGAACACCAAATATGGAGCAGTTAGAAGCTGGAGCAGTGGAGATAGTTTTTTGGTGAGAAGTACGACGTGTGGCAGATTGGACGGTATGTGGAGGCCGTATTTTGGTATTGACAGGCAGTGAGCACGGTGAATTTGTAGGGATCACCGATGCATTGGAGCAAGGGGTATTTTCTAAGGTCGGAACCTTATTCGGTGAGTTAAAGCGAGTTGATTTAAGAGGAGACAGTTGAATGAGGGAGGGGCTTGTGAGAAGAATGGGAAGACTGTTAGACCTATTTCTCTGGACGGCGAGTAGTTTATCACCGGAGGGAACAGATGGCGAGTTAGAGTTCAAGGTGTATCCAACAGGCGATGAGGTGGGAGAGCGAGGCAATAATTGGCGTCTCTCACTGGGTGGCAGTAAAAGGGGAGAAGCGGAAATGTCAAGATCAACAGTAATGGGATTAGATTTTAAAGAGTACAGTACGGGAGCAGATGAGGAGGCAGTGGGCGGTTGTGAAGAGGCGGGAGACGCGTGTAAAGATAAAGCAGTGGGGACTTGAGAAGGAGCTGTGGAGCAACCAGCCGTCTGTGTTGAAGGCTCAGAACTATCAGGCGTCGTTCTAGTGGGGAAAGTCGAAGGAGATCTGGTAATTTTCCTTTGAAGTGGGGTTTTATCTTCGGTTATTTTTATGTTTTTATAAGGAGAATTAGAAGCCATAGTGGAACGCATTTTTATGAACTCTTTGGCAGACCTGTTTGATAGACGACAGTCCAAACGAGGACAACTCCATCGCAGTGTACCTACTTCTTAAGAGAAACAGACCACTTTAGCTAGGGGAGGCTGCCTCCTCCATGTAAGGCGAACCTTTCGAGCAAAAGTGTATCACCAGTCCATGTTACATAACTTGCCGGATTCATTTTGGCTGCCGGTCACCACAGGATGTCCTGAATGTATTATTACTTGCATCCACCGCCCCCTTATACTGACCAAAATGACATAATCGGCCCCAACCTGGCGGCCGGGGGCTTTTACACACCGGGTTTCCATTGGCCCAGTTCCGGAGCCCCATGACATCTGCCCCACTTAAAGAGGAGGACGGGCCCAACATGTAATGTACCCGATTAGAGGCCGTAACATTTTCGACCTAATTCCTACGTTGGCTTACCTGGTGTACAAACATAGGTCGGGAGCAGCTTCTCGGGATGCGACCGTCTACCGATGAGGCGTGAGTTTTCGGTACCAACTCGAACCATGAGCACACTAACCGTCAAAAGACCGCTCCACCGAGCGAGTTGGAGCCTTCTATCCTCACCTATTGGAGCCCAAAACTGGGATACCTTCTTATTTGACGATTTGCACACTGCGATGGGCCAGCTTTACTCCGCAATAAACGCATGCCTTGACTTGATAACTCCAACCTAAGGGCTATCTGGATGCGATAAACCAGACAGTTTGTCGATTAAAAAGAGGCTTCCTAAGCTAAAAAGCGAGTTCCCTTATTTCGGAGATTTTTTGCTGTTCTTACAAATGAATCGTTTATCTGACTCAATGGAGATGATGAAAACATCGTGCAGTATACAACAGAAACTAAGGGCATTGCGTCACCCCAAGGGAGCCGAAGTCTTATCTAAGTTGATGAGACTAAGAAACAGTCAGTGCAGTTCTCCTATCTCATCTACCATATATATCAACAATTATACAACGAAATCCCAAGGGACCTCGAGAGCATTCAGTACGTATTTTGCATCATCTCCGACGACCGATGACTCCTCACGCCCATTTCACTTTAACCGGCTGACATCTGAACAGTTCTCACCGATTCCATTTCCCCCAAATAAGGTAACAGTAGAGCTGACTAAAACCACACTGTCATACTTTCCCGGGCCAGAAGCAAAACACGGGCTACTTTCAACTTAGGCGGAACCGATGCCCCAGTTTTGTTGTCAAAGGTTTCTTTTTATCAATAGAGGGCAGAGCCTTCCCTTCTCATCAGAAAATACCGGAGGTTATCCCAATTCTTAAAAAGGTTCACAACGGGACCTGAACTACTACTGACTTGTGACCTACTGCCCCAAGGCTTCTCCGAATTGTGGAAATAATAATTAAAATTAGGCTGACAACTCTCCTACTTAACAGTGAACTCGATAAATCTGGTCGGTACGTGTGCTTGCCACTCGTGTATGTGATTCCCTCGGTTTGATAACTACGGATACCAACAGTGGCAAATCAGCGACCGTAAGTCTCCTTCGAATGACTAGAGCTTCCGATCGAGCAAGCCATAAAGAGTCAACGGGTAAGGTGAAAACCGACGGATTTGTTGACCCAACCACGAGTTGGTTTTCGTCATATCTGACATCCCAAACTGGTAGTGGACGCCGGCGGCAGTTTATCAAAGCTTCAACCAGTAACCAGTGGCGTTGTTCAGGGTAGTGCACTGGGTCCTTTTTTCTTCCTTCTGTATGTAAATGACATATTCTACGTCGTCATACATGGTGCTGCATTCCTTTATGCAGAATACATTAAGACTGTGCACTGCTTTAAACCTAGTGCTTTGGCTTCCTTCATTGCTGAAAACTATCTAATAACTTTTGCCGAATTGTCAGGGCAAACAATGGTTGATGAAATTATCCGCCGCTAGAAGTTGTGTCCCTAAGTATGAATGCCAGGTTCCCGCAGGGGCGTTTAAAATATTGCAAAGATTATCTCAAACGGTCCGAAAGTGACGAACCCTGGATCGCAATATTATTGCACATTTAACGTCTCTGGACATTCGGTTGTGCGGGCTACCGAAGCTAGGCGGGCATCTGGTCTGACTGATAGAACCTTTGGTCTTCCGGAAAGTAAGCTTAGCCTTTTTGGAACTCGTGTTGGACTACTTCTGGGATATTGCACTGTCTCCTTTTCCACCATGCTGCAGGTTGATAGATTTGCAATTGAGAATGTACAAAGTGGGTTCACTAATTAGTTGCTAGGATATTCCTAACCTCTCAATTATATGGAACGGTGTGAAGTATTGCTTATAGGCCCCTAAGGCTAAGCCCTCTACGAGCAACCCAATCTTTTTTGCAGTATTATAAAACGTTGACTTTTCAATTCAGCTTCCAGATAGAAACTCCCTCCTACTATCCGTTACGACGTAGGAACACTGTGGTCTTGCTTCGGGCATCTAGGGTCGCGATGCTCCCTAATTTCTAAATCAATAAATATTCTTCCATTTGGAACAGGCTTCCACGGCAAGGCAGGTCGCTACCCTGAGCCTCTTGAACGTTCACAGAAGAAATGGACAAAATTCTGACTGTAAAAACTCATTCGAATGCACGATCTCTACATGTCTATTGCTCGAGCCCAAGAACTCGGTCTGAAATGCTGGCGACTAAGCTAACAACTTCTGTCTGGTGGACAGTAATCATATATGGATCCTCTGGAGCATGCGGATTCATTTTTCATTGTAGTAAGCAGATAGGAGCAGTCAGGCCCGTGCTCTTCTACTGTCAGCAACTCTTTCCGAGTGCCTTTTCATCCCGTCCTTATCTTCAGGGCCCCTGACCACTGCTCCCTACAGGTCCGTGTTGCTCCGTTGGTTCACTGATTCATGCTGTCTGTATATGCCGTATTCAGGAAGGTCCTTTTTCATCAGCCCCCATACGGGTTTGGAATATCGCCGTTACCAAAAAACACGTGGTACCATATATTGGTTTGTGGTCATGAGTCGTAGTGGCTGAAGTCAGTTTGCTTTATTGCGTTTTGGTCTCACTTTCTCTCTCAGGTCGACGGACCGTAGACCTACTGCTCGCTTACACTAGGAAACCATTTGTTGGATCTGATTAAGCTAGAAGAACTAATTCCGTTTTTTGGACTGCAGGACACGTAATTTCTACTTTTTCTTTTTGATCACATTTTCCCTTTGTACGGATTTTTGTCCTGACTTTGGCTGCCCTCTGGCTGGATATTCAATAAGGCTCACTACCATAGGTGTGATTATTTACTTATATTTTGGCCCACAAACGGTACCGTGGAGTTTGCGGGGTAGTCTAGTTTAGACTTGGGTTCCGCATAGAATTAGGCTAAGAGTTGCTTTGAGGTTCCGAGGCACTGTTCGGAGGGCGTGAAGTTGACTATTTGGCGGATATAGAAGTCAGTCGTTGGACTGCTAGCACAGCTAGTGGATTACAAAATTCTGTTTTCCCTCTCGTACCGCCGCTGTGAGGGATTTTGGAGCAGGTTATGAACTTTCGGCCTCGCAAGCATTGAAAAGCAATTTTATTTCAATGGTTTTCCTAAATTTTTCTCAACTGTCGCTGAAACTACTTCTTTCACGAGAGGACTAACTGAGCTATTGACGCTCTCTGGTTTCCAGCTGAGGAATTGGGTATCCAACTCACGGAGGTTTATGGCCTTGTCTCCGGACCCTGACTTAATTGCCAGTTCGGTTCGGCTCCCTCAGCAGAACGACATCGGCCAAAGAAGACTGGGCTTTCAGTGGGATACGGCAACGGGCGAAGTCACCAATTAGTTCCAGCTGCTTGATAAGTCATAGAAGAGGAGATGCATACTGCCTAGGGTCAAATCCCTATTTGACCCACCTGCACTAGTGGGCCCTTTATGCCTTCCGGCCGGGCATGTCCCGGCAGAGGCCATGCAGATCGAACTTAGGCCGGGATAGCCCTCCCAGTCCAGCAGATACGGCATTGTGGAATAATAGGGTATCATCTGTGAAACACATCGGTAAAGTAAGAGTACCGAGAAGCATAATTTAGGAGACCTAAGTGGGAATAAGGTGCACTGAGTTGCATATGTTCTATGATGCTTCAGAAATCGGATAGGGTGCGGTGGCGAACCCCCGTGGACAGAACCCCATACTATGTTTTTCTGTGTAGTTAATCGCTAGTAGCACCTGCCAAAACCTTCACTATCCCGCGGCTGGAGTTGGCGGCTGCCGTCTCAGGCTTTTGATGGAGTGAGATGTTAAAACGAAGCTTGCCGGATTGTTTCGACGGAGCTCCATCTTGGGCAGACTCAATGATCTTCAAGTACTACATAGAGAACACTGGTACGCGATACAACGCTTTAGTCGCTAACCGATTGGCAATTATTCACCAGCGTGCTGAAATTTCTCAGTGGCGGCACGTGAGATCGGAGGATAACATTGCTGATCTGGCCTCTAGAGGAATTTCAGCCGAGGAGGAACTAAAGGATTGGGTAAGAGGACCCTCGCCTTTGAACGGTTGCAACTTACCAGGAGTTGCTTTGTCGCTCCCAGCAGATGATGTCAAGACTAAGAATAGGTTTGCCTCGATGAATACTACCAACCCGCACACTGGCATGGCCATCATTTTTTCTCGGTATTCTGATTGGTCTAAGCTCCCAAAGGCTGTCGATTGGCTCATCCGGCTCACTCCCTATATTCATGTTTTGTTTTCCTCAACGAGAAAAGGGGCTGCTGAACGTGGGCGACCTATCCATCGGAGACATAGAAAAAGCCAGATTCAAGGTGATAGCAATAGTTCAAATGAAGTTATTTGGAGAGTTTCTACGGCGAGGAACACCTGCCGGAGAGCTATGCAAGGGCGCCTTGGGTCCCCTAAGTAGGCTGTGCCCAATCATATTGCGAAACCTTTTGTGTGTCTGCGGACGACTAAATTACTCTAGATGTTCAACTGCCTTTAGGCACCCGGCTATTCTGCCGGGGACACTAGATGGCAGAACTCACGATCCACCACCACCGTAGTGGAGAAGGACACAGAGGCACCACGAAAAAGCCGGCCGCAAACCACGGGGGTGTTAAATTATCAATGGAAGGGGAACAGCTGAAGGGGTGATCGGACGGTGTTTAACTTGTGGTGGGCTGACCGCCGTCACCGGTCGGCAGATGATGGCTACTCTTCCTCCCTGTCGTGTGGAAAAAGGGCGGCGCTGCCTCAGTTCGGCCGGAATGGGACACCTTGGTCCTACTCTTGCTCGTGGGGGCCGAGAGTCAGAAAAAGGCACGGTATTCTATTCACTCGTCTGCAAACTCGAGCTACTCTTTTGGAACTGACAGCTAGCTTAAGCCCTGTTTCGTTCATGATGCCCCTCGTCCGTCTTGTTGGTAGACGTGGAACACCAACAGAAGTCTATAGTAACAACGGGTCGAGTTTTGTGGGTGCAGTTACTGGGCTCAAGAGTCAACTTGAGCGTTTGGGTCGGATGGCGCTTTAACGACAGCCCAGCCAGTCAGGGCATAAGTTGGCACTTCAACCCTCCAGCACCGAGCCACTAAGGGAGGGGAATGGGAGAGAATGATTCGTTCGGTACTTTAGTTGTTATCAGCTCTTTTTGGGGAACAGATAGTGGGTGAGGAGAAGTAAAGTACTTGCTTTATTGAAGATGATAGGATATTGAAAGATCGACCAACAGTCCCTTTCCTGTCCCGCAATAGGAGCAGATAGGCTTTAACTGCGAGCAGTCTCCCACTGCTGGGGGGGGGGCGACTGCGGTATACTGGATTATGCTCACATGTGAGAATACTATTGTAGACTATGGAAACAGGTCAACCACTCCACAGTAACCTTTGGCCTCAATGGGTGAAAGGATACCTCCCGACGCTCCAGGCGAAAAACGGAGGGCTTTCAAAACAGAAATTTTAGAAAAGGCTACACCGTGCTGGCTGCTTCAAAGAATTCGTGAGAAACAAGTGGCTCAAGGGGGTAACTGAGAACGTGGAGGTTGAGTCAGATGGACTAGTACGGACGTCCGTGGTCCGCACAAGCGAAGAGAAGTAACGGACAAGTATGAGAAGAACTTTCTTGTTAGAAGGTGGCGACTAAAAGCCAGGCTCGTAGGCTAAGAGGTATGCAGGCGTACTGCTGTGGGTCTTGTGAACTCCGGTTTCTCGGGAGCTTAATTAGGAAGGAAGGGCCAGAACCGATTACTGTCTGAAACTGCAGCGAACAACCAGGAGAAATTCTGGCTGCCGTAGTAACATCCACGTTGATTAACGTCTCCTCTCCTGCTTACCTTCATATACTTTCAGACGAACTTTTGACTGCTTTCTCCGACCTCAGTCGTGCTGACAATGTTTTGTGGTCGACAGTTAATCTACGCTTGATGCACCCAATTTTACTCCTTATGGTCGTGCTCTCTTACTGGGAATACTTTGCGGACAGTTGGTATGGTAGTAAGTTGCACTGATTCGAGACAGCTTTGTTTCAATACGGCTCGGTTACAACATATCGTTTACGTCTACTCGTTGTAGATGTTCAGCTCATTTACGCTGATTTACTGCGGCCAAGCCCAGGAAATCTTTCTTTGGGCCTAGTTAGGCATGAAGAACCTAGTCTCTTTGTTTGGACTTCAGGAAAGTTACTAGCTATTTACTCCTTTTGGCCAAATATTACCTTTCTACAGCACGTTTTCCCATTTAACTATCTTTTGGACTGGATTGTGACCGAGGCTCACTGTTGAGCGTACCATCGTGTTTTTACCTATACTTTTACTCTCTAATAGTACCGTAGAATTCGCGGAGGAACCGTTTTCTTCATTTGGGCTCTGCATTGATTCTAGCTACTCGTAGCTTCGAGGCCATAAAGTGCTATCTGGAAAGAGTGAGGCTTACTAGTCGGTGAACGGAGCACTGTATCGTTGATCAGGCTTCGCTTGGACCAGGACTTGAGTGCTTTGGTCGCTGAAATAATCTTTTCAACTAAAATAGGCCCCTCCCAATACACTGATAGCCTTGATGACATTCAACCCGTGGGAACAGTTTCATGAAGCCGCACTAAATCTTTCGGTCACCGCGGGTTGCCAAATTCTCTCATGTAGTAATACTCATTCAATTGCCTCTGAGCCCATTTAAGGTTTGTGCGAGTCCGCTGCTCTATGCTTTCGTCGGGTCCTGCAGTTTATTTGCATGGTAAGTCACCAAGGCGGGGAGGTTGGTGGTGACTGAAAAAAAACACCCGCCGCGAGCCGGATCTCTCGTCCGGTCCACAGCAAACTTGGCTTTTGACTGGTCGACGAATAGGCAGTACCTCGGCAGACCAGTAGGCAGCCACGAGGCTTCTTGACACAGCAGCCATTCCCTTCGACGGAAGCTTTCAATAAAGTAGTGAGTGTCCGACTAGTATGTTCCGCTGGCCCGTTGCCTTGTGGGTGATACTATAAGATGCGGGGTTTGTCGATTCTAAGTGACTTGCTTAGCTTAGCGGTGAGGTTGCTCTCGAAATTCAACCCCTTGTTGGATTGCGGTTGGCGGCTTGGACCCCAGTGATAGATCTAATATTCATGAGCATCTTCGGCAACTCAGCAGAGAAAAAAGCTAAACACTATTTGGTAAATTTTTTCAGCCGATACTAGGACGTATTTGTTACCTGCACGTGCGGTTGGCAACGGTCCAACGACGTCCATTCCTACCATCTCCTCGGGGAAACCGACGCCCACGGGGTGGTAGGGTGTGATGTTTGGTTGGAGGAGGCTGTGGCATCCCACAGACTTCCTGCAAAGCGCATGAAAATCCCCTCGCTGATGTGGCCACCAGAACCGCAGTCTAACAGCATTTTCCAACTTGTCGAAGTCCACCTGGCCTAACTTTCTGTGTAGCATTGTCAAGAATATGCGTTTGCTTTTCCGAGGAGCGATGATTTTGACCGGACAATTTGGTCCAAATTGGAAGCCCTTAAGCCGCCTACCGTTTTTAAAAAGCCCCAGGGGAACCCGTCAAGGCCAAGGTGATCCCAACATTGAAATCGGGTTGCCTTTTTACTTTGGCTCCCTCTTCCGTAGTCCAGAGGTAGTATTGTTTTTATCGTGGTAGATATTATCTCTCAACCTAAGACAATGACCTACTAGCGTGAACACCTGCGTCACACTACGTTATTTATTATGGCAAATTATCGTTAAGCCCTATTTTGGTAGCTCTCTCTCTTAAACATATCAGATAATACCCCCAACTACTTATCATACCTAGTCCTTTTTGTTTCCTATTCATATTCCACCTAATTAGTGGGCACAGTTCCCCATACACTTGAGGCCCCACTTATCTTTTCGTATTTCACTATAGGTGGTTGAACGACGCTCCTCAGCGCAACCACTTGCTACTTTTGCCGTACCTCATTCAACATCGTGCAACGGTGGACCTTAACCAATGCTCGTATTACCAGGAATCTCGAAGTTAGTGAACCCAATCCCGCCCAACCCCACCCAGGAACCAATCCCCGCCGGTTCCTCTTCGTTGATTTAGCCAGCGTTTTGTCTAGCAAGTCTGACTGCCTGGGAGAGAGGATCGCAGAAATTAACAACAAGCTTCAACTCGTCGGCGGAAAGCTGCTTGAAACTTCCCCCCTGTTAACTTTCGTCGAACCTGGGGCAGTCACGCCCTCTCACAGACTGGTTTCTGTCGGGAACGTTCCCGACTCTATCACAACCGAAGTCAGCCGCCGCTTTTCCAACTCCGAAAACGCCGTGGTCTTTGTCGTCCCTGACAGCTCACCCCTATCTCTGGTCAAACACAACATACTCAATGCATGCCATATGGTTTATCATAGGTTCCCTTGGACCAGGTTGCACAAAAATTCCCGGGGCCTTAACTGTCCCCTATTATTTCAGTTTATGGATGACCTAACAGCTAGAGGGTTCACCAACAATAAAATGACGATTTTCGCTCGTTCGCCTTATAGGGATGTCAGCATATTCCCTAGCGAATCACCTATTCCAATGCAAATATTTCGATCACTTGGAAGTAACCCCGCTTTACCCTCTCATACGGGTCCGTCTGGCCTTGTTGCAAAACCCGCTGGACACCTCATAGGCATGAGGCAACGGAAGTGTCCAGCCCCCTCCGCTGTCTATCCTCAAACAGGTGGCTCAGACTCTACAGGATTCCCACCATCGGTCCCACTTCTGCGCAAAACTACAGTGATCAGCCGATCACACCCTGTCTAGCACTTGTTTCACTGCACGTTTTGCGCACGCGGAAACCGCAGGCGCTACTTCTGACACACCACCTCGGCACATGCCAGAGCGCGGTCTCTGTACTCAGGCCCTTTGAGAATACACGCGATTGGCACCCCAGGGTCTCTACTCGTTGACTTCCTCAACGGACGCGATTGTAGGAGCCAAGGGAGTGTGCGCTTTAATAATTGATAAACCCATTCCGTTTGTATTTTCCGGTTAGTTCCACTGAAGTGACCCAATCAGGTCACAACTACGGTAGTTTTTCCTTCCATTCGTCAATCACATATTCGTTCTGGCATTATTTAGACTATTTTTATCGCATATATACATATATATATATATATATACGTACATCCCACTGATTATTTTAAAGTACGTACATTTTTTTTGGGAGGCACAAATATTTCATCCTTCTTTGTGACCATTGTCTTTTAGTCGATCCGAGATTTTGTAGATCAGACGTTGGTAACAAACTCGTGGAATCTCAGACCAGTTCTTTTCCGTAGCGCACCTATTTCACAATGAACGGAGAGCCTAAGCCCGTGTATGAACCGGAGTGCCATGCAGCGCACGAAAGATACCGCATTTCATAACGAAAGGTCCGAAGGTGCTCATCGCTGCTCTTGGGTCTCTTTTCCAGGTGGCTCGCACAACTAGCCAAAAGACGAAATATAATAGACTACCCTCAGCAATCCCAGCCGGCGTAGTCCCCTTATATCGGGGATACTTTTATGAGCCCCCCGGAGCCCAACCCGTACGATGCGTGCCGGGAAGTCCCAGTCAGGTATGTGGCAGAGTCGGACGAGATACGTACCCTGCGCGTTCCCTCCAAAATCCAACTGGAAGATATGACCCCATTGCAGTTGCCGCGGAAAATTTGTTCATTATTGGGCACGAAGTCCATGGACAATGCTGTCTTGCGTCAACCGTAGATGCAAAGAATCCCACCACACGCCCAAAGCATGGTGGCTGTTTGATACAGACTGACAGTTTACATGAGTGAGCAGAGGCTGCAGACAAGCTCCTCGAGCATGCAAGCGCATTTGCCTGACAGTCTGACATGTCCGGCCCTGCCTCCGCAGCTCGCTTGATGCGATGGCTAACGCTTTGCCGAGCAACATTCACTACAAAGCACCCAGTAGCAACTCTGACATTCAAACTTTACGTCAGCATGTTCGCCTTTTGATGCAGGTGGTTGAACAGCGAGAACGCCTTCGCAAACGGGGCCCAAACAGCCTTCATTTCACGATTCGTGCTCCTAAGCCAAATTACCAATCCGGCAAGCTTTATCTCCACCGCCTTATCGGACCTCAAGCTCGCGAATGCGAAAAGCTCTGTTACTTCTACTCCCACCGGGCGATGGCGACACGGTCTACCGGGGCTCCTGTTTCAAGTCACCTCATCCACGTGAATGATAGGACTACCGTTATGCGTATCCTGATCGACAGGGGAGCACCAGTCAGTATAATACCTGCTTCAAAATGGTCCACTGTCTCTACTGCAGCGCTAACACTGCAAGCCGCCAAAGGCACTCCAATCCCAACATGCGGCAGTCAATTTCTCACCCCAGACCCTGGCTTGTGTAGTCATTTCCCCTGGGTTTTCGTCGTCGTCGGAGAGCACGAGGCTTAGATTTTCTAGAAAGTCACGGTCTAGTAGTCTATTCCGGTAGGCGACGGCTGGTAGACCGAGTCCTATCAAATTTCGTTGTTGGTTCCTTAACTGAAGCTCAGCCACCAGCGATGCTCACGCCAATTCCCAAATCCGAACAAGAATTCGGTAGTTGATTCAACAAGTACCTGAATCTTGTCCGCCCAAGCAACAACCTGCCTCCAATCACCACTGATGTGGCCTATCACATCGTCACACGAGCCACCTCTCTAAGCTCGGCCCAGAAGGTCGGCTCCAGACAAGCTCCGTGTAGCCGACTCCGAGTTCCAAAGTATGCTCAACCTGGGAGCTATCAGGACTTCCAACAGTCTGTAAGCTACACCCCTACACATGGTACCGAAGAAGTCACCTGAAGACTGGAGACCTTACAGGGCTTATTGCTTACTCAACCGATTGACTAAGCTTTACCGATATCCCGTTCCGCACATCACGGACCCCACAGCCGGCTTGGCGGGTAAGGTAATTTTCATTCCAATAGATTTAGCGCGGGCATGTGGCAAATACCAGTAGCGGAGGCAGATATTCCTAAAACAGCCGTAATGACTCCTTTCGGCCTTTTTGAGTTCCTACAAAAACCGTTTGGATTCAGCAAAACTGCTCAAACTTTCCAGGGTTGTATCGATATGTTATGCAGTGGCATGGATTTCTCGTTCGCTTATCTGGACGATATCCTGGTTGCCAGATTGCCTAACACAGAACATCCCGCAAATCTACGCACGCTTCGCGACGGCCTATCTCAACACTGGGTCACGGTCAACGTGAATAAATGTGTAATAGGCATCGACGCCGTCGAAGTCCTAGGCCACAAGGTTACCCTTACAGGGATCATACCATTGCAGTAGAGGGTGCGGCCATTCCTGGACTACCCAGAACCTACGTCATTCAGGCGACTACGGCGTTTCGATGGGTTGGTCAAGTTCTGTCAGCCTTTCGTTAACCACTGTGCTCAGCTAATGCAGCAGCTCAAAAGCCTGTTGAAAGACAAAGCGAAGCAGCTGGTTTTCACAGGAACCATACGAGAGGAATTTGCTATGCTGAGGCAGGCCATCAGCAACGTAGTCTAGCTGACACACCTGAACTCAACTTCACCGGTTGCTTTCGTCAACGACGCATCAGGAAAAGCAGTGGGCTCGGTTCAGCAACAATATTAAGCCGACACGTGGCTACCTGTTGAATTCTTCTCCAAAAACTACAACCTGCTGGACCCAAATATGGCACCTTTGGCCGCAAAATTTTCAGTATCCACTCAGGCGTCCGTCACTTCAAACACATCTCAAAGGGACGCGACTTCACGGCCTGAACCGACCACAGATGGATCATCCAAGCACTGTGCGCGTCCGAGGGCTATCGCATCCGCCCAAGCAAACGATCCTGAGGTAGAGCAGCTCCCTAGAACCTCGTGGCTACGGCTCTAGTAGGTTGCCATCTCTTCATCCAAAGGTTGCATACTATGCGACGTGTCCAAAAGCCACACAGGGCCAACAGAACCGTCATATTTTAGGCGACAGGTTTTCGAAATCTTACACATTTAGTCCCATTCGGGTATGAAGGCCACTAATAAACTCGTCGGCGACAGTTATTTTTGGCACCACAAGAACCGTAATGTCACAGCACTGGCCCGTACCTGCATCCAACGTCGACAGTCGGAAGTGCATAGGCAAACGAAAAGCCCTCTGCCAAAATTTCCAGCCGTCAACTCAAGTTTCCAAAACGTGCAAGTTGACCTAGTAGGGCCGTTGTTTCCGTCCAAGGGTAGCATGTATTTTCTTTATTGTGTAGATAGTTTCACCAGATGGCCGTTAGCTGCGCCTTTGAACAATGCAGACAGCAAAACGGTCACCCATGCCCTCTTGGAACACTGTGTGGCAGCATTTGGTTTTCCGCTCATGGCTACCACGGGCCGCGGCTCACACTTCGAGGGGGCCCTCAGTAGTCTACAACTTTTGGGCAACCTCCGCATTAAAACCACAGCCTACCACTCGTCAGCAAACGGAATGAAAGAACGTTTTCATCGGCAACTAGAGGCAGCCTTAGCAGCTTCCTAAAATCCAGAGCGGCGGGAGCCACTACAGCTAGTACTCAGAGGTTGCCGCAAGGCTCTAAAGGCCGATCTACAAACCACATCAGCCGAACTCACATTCATTTGCACGCTTCGAATTTATGGTGACATGGCTGCCCCGAAGCCAACCGTCTCTTTTGACTGCACTCATGACGCCGCTGGGTTTACGCACCAGATGCGTAATTTGCACCCTTCCGCGGCTCGAGAGACCTTACGTAAGTTTTCCCCGGGACAAAGTCTAAAGCTCCTCTAAAACCTGCTTCTCCGACCCCTGAATGATCCTACGCCTCCTAGAGAAAACAATCGTCATCGACCACAGGGGTGGAAAAGATACAGTTATCATAGACCGACTCAAACCAGCCCTTCTGAATGAATCCATGCAGTCCGACGTCGCTCCATCGAATTCTCTGGGACCAGCACCTGCTTCCCCCGCACCCCATACGCCGATAGTACCAAGGCCGGTGACTCGGTTGCCTGGCCATCCTGACGCAGTTCTTAACACAAAGCTGCCCCCATTGACTTCAGGTCGCGAACGGATGATCATGAAACCTGTTCGTCTCGAAGATACGGTATAATGGATCTCACAAGTGAAAAACCACAAAATTTAAAAAAGGAAGGCTTTTACCCGCTGCTGTGGCTGCTCATTTGGGGTCCGTTTTCCACACTGAGGCCACTTATCATTTCCTTTAGTCGGTAAACAACTTCGTTGACCTCCTGCTCATCCATCACCTCCAGACACTATCACAAGAAGCTTGCAGTTTTGGTGGGAGCTCGCAAGATTTTCGAAGTACCCGTTCGCTAACGAAAGTAGTCCGACTGCCCTCCAGTGACCATGCGCAGAATAGGTGCTTTACCGGAAGGACCGACCACAGCACCCTTCTACCAAGCCGAACCTGTACTAGGTTATTCTCTGGGGCGAGCGGAGAGAAAACTATACTGGCACCTTCGCAGTGAGCACCGGAAAATCCTATCTCCCCCGTGGAACCTACGGGGTTTTTCGGGTTGGGTAGCCAGATACGGCAGCTCACCCCAGTGTTGCTCTTCCAGTGCCAACCGCCACATTGTACCGCATGTCCCATCTGAGCCGTCTTGCTTTTTCTACTTTTCCTCCTTGGGGGACCCTCGATGTCAATTCATTTTCAACCCAAATCAAACGGTTCCAATCAGCTGTCTATTTTTATTCTCCAAACAATTCATTCTTTTCGGGATAACCTCACATTCTTATCTCCTTGTCATGTTTGTTCAGCAAGTCAGGTGACCGGAATTCATCCTCAGGCAAACCCACTGGGTCCGAGAACTTTGGAGCTGTGGTCCGAGCCCGCGAACGGTCTCAAATTCAAAAGAAGCTGTAACATTCATTTCTTCCACTGGTGCTATCGCCCTCGACATAGCCGCTCGCTTGCCAGACTCAAATGGAAGCGTTAGTTGTGAGAGATCTTCTGGGAGGGGCCTCTATAGTGATCGGCCGGTCACACCCTGTCTAGCACTTGTTTCACTGCAACTTTTGCGCGCTCGGAAACCGCAGGCGCTACCTCTGACACACCTCCTCGACACACGCCAGGGTGCGGTCTCTGTACGTAGGCTATGTGAGAATACATGCGATTACACCCCATGGTCTCTTCCCGTTGACTTCCTCAACGGACGTGATTGTAGGAGCTGAGGGGGTGCGCCCTCCAGTAAACGCCCCTCTACAGCCTCCCCACCCATGACTTCCACCTCTGACTGATAATGACCTCGACTACTTTTTCTTGAAGACTCCAATTTGGTATCGACCTCACACTCTCCAGCTTGGCCAGAAGGCCGAAATTTGCTGCTCTCTCAACCCCCAGCTTCTACCGTGCCTATCTCTTTCTGTCCATCCAGCCTCCACTACGTGTTATGAACCCCTGCCCTCTCTCTAACGACTCTGCCCACTACCCACTCTGTGTGATTCTTGATCTGCCACATCTCACAGCCCCATGCCAAGCTTCCTGGAAACATCCTGTGAGTACTCCAAAGTCCCAAAACGGGTCCACAACCAGCAAACCACTCACTTAACCTATTCATCTTCACTCCCATTGAGGCTCTTTGAAGTCTCACCCCCCCCCCCGCACCCAGGGGAGATAAGAAGTTGCACTTATTGTACAATTCGGTCTGATGCCACCGGACCAGACAGCCTCAGTGGCCGTCCTAGCTGTTCCCATGCCAATCACCCCCTCACATCCCTTTCCTCACCTCGGCTTGCTCCCCCGTTCTGGCTATATGCAACGTCCAAACCACCCGTCTGCCTTGCCAACACCCCTTTTTTCCACCTGACTGCAACCCCTCATATAGCGGTTTCAGTATGCTTAATTTGCATCCCCCAACTTTTCTCCGATTCCCGCCTCCTGCCGAACGGCCCTATGAGCATCCTACTGATAATTACAGGTTCGGAACTGTATCCCGTCCCCTCACTCCTCGAAAGCCTCCAGCTCATATCAAGGCCCCTATACCTCTTACGAGCCTCCAGCCCCTTTCACACATGACCACTCTTTTCCTAGCCCTCAACTCATCATTCCTAATTATATCACATACATCCATTCATAAATATGCCCCCTACTCCTCCAATACTGTCCCCGCCCTACTGGTGCATTACCCTATCCCCTGCAACCACTTTTTCCATGGCCCTTTAGCTAACCATCCCCTGGCCCACTTCAACAGTCTCTTGCATACCAATACTATCGATCACCCACATCGATCAACGGAGCCTATTGCTGACGCGCTGCCCAACGAACCAGGACAAGTGCCAAGACTACTCAGTTGAGGGTTTTATCAGTCACTTCGTATTATCCCTAAAATATTCATTTCTGGGTCGCCCGCCGCTGAATTCCCTGCAGCCATCGCGGAAGTGTCCAACGCTCACTTTTTTCATCCTTGATGTCTTCAACTCACATCCCTCCTCCTGTACCTTCTCCGTCTAATAACTTCCCTACTTTACCTAGCTAAGACACCCGCCGCCTCATGAATGGGTTACTCTTGATCTTATATATACCCCTGTCCATCTTACATAAGCTTTACCACTTGATATATTGTGTCATAACATCATGTCCTGATATCATCCTTATCACTTAAGCCTGGAGCGTGGCACACACTCTCACAAGCGAAATTCCGCTGGAGAAGTACAAGGTTTTTACAGTAAATAGGATGAACTGACGCGGAGGGGGCTGCCTAGCGTACGTACGCCACATCTTTTTAGCATCTCCCACTAGAGGTGGCATACTCGAGTCATTTTTCGATCCCCTATGGCTCACAATCCAGTTCTTCACTATCTTCATGCTCAAGGGGTTGTGTCTATCACCGGCCCAATTCGACTACTACTGACTCATCTTTAATTGAAGCCCCTGATTACCTTTCGTTAATACACTGGGCAGCGAAACTCATAGCCCGCGATTTTAACTGGCCTAAAATAGCCTCGGCGGAATTCAGGACACCCCCATACCTAATGGGCTTAGTCTCCCATACTCACATTGGACGTTGGATGCGACAGGTCATAACCCCTAGTAACAACACCAGCGTCCTGGATCTTATATTCACTCACAGTTTTCACACTTTTCGGTTTCTTCTCTGCGTAAATTCCCGGGTAGCGACGGTAAGATAGTAGCAGGTAATCTCTCGCTCCATCCTTATCCATCGGGCTATCTGACCCCAGCCAACAATTCTCTCCGTTTTAGTTGGAACCCTCTGTCCAGTCTCACCCGCGACCAAAATTGGTGCGGTTTTTTTCTAACAAAAGACCCCCAGCAGGGGGCTGATCACTTTCACCTTAACATGGCAAACTTCCCATCGAGGATTATTCCTGCTGCCCAAAACTCTCTTGGGAAATCCACTCCTGCCCTTCTCCAACGAAAGTATCTTGGGGTGCAAAGACCTTACCTGCGAAACCACGGCTTCTCCCTTCTAGAGAGACAAATACGCCTTCCTGATATCATCCGGGATCTAAGAGAAATCCAGCCCCGCACCAAAGAAGCTGAGACTTCGAGGCATCCCAATAAGACATTGAAACTCTCACTCCTGCAAAACTCTAGGGATTAGCCAGCACAAACTACTATTCGGCACTTTGTGTTGCCAAATAAAACTTCGGCCACCTCCATTTCTGATATCGCTGAGGCATTCAACCTGGACTTCGCTATTTCTGTGGCCCCACCTCAGACATCCCACCCCCCCCCCCCCCGAATCATTTGCTGCTATCAGCTCTTCTCTACCTACCAAAACATTTGATGCGAACATTATTTCCGTGCCCATTTCACGCTACTAAGCGTCTGAGCATCTCGGACCAGATTGGTGACCCCAGCCGAAATCGTTAACGGTGGATCGGACCTTCTACTTCTATTACTAAACTTATATACTTCCTCAGTCAAGTCCGGTCTGGTACCGCTAAGCTGGAAGCTTTCAGTCGTCGTTCCAAGACACGGAAAGGGCCTCCTTACAAACTCTCTAATTACAGTCCCAATAATCCCACCACTGTCATTTGCAGAATAACGGAAACGGTTGTTAAAGGAGGCTTTATTACTAGTCTTCTTGCTTCTAACTTTCCTAACTACGGGCAGCACAAGTTTCTCAGATCGCGACCAGGCACCATTTTTCAGCTTGGTTTTCTCAAACTAGTCACTTATCCTGTCGACAGCTGACAAGCTTTAGTCACTGTCAAACTAGAACTGTTGAAGGCTTTCGGCCGTGTGTCACAACCCCGTCTCATCCCTAACTTGGGTTCATCTAGTATTACCAGCCCACTGCTTTCTTGGATGCAATCTCAATTCACTCGTCGTGTAAAAGTGGTTCTAACCAAAGGACAAACATCTAATCCGAGACGTTACAAGTGGCGTCACACGAGGTGGTGTATTAGGTCTTCCTCTATTTCTACCGCACGTGACTGACACACTGTATTTGGTACACCATGGCTCTCCACTCTTGCTTGCAGATTACGTAAGTATAGTGTATCATTTCAATTCTGATGATGCCACCTCTAGTCTCTGCAGTACTTTCGCAGACATCTGTGCACTTGACCTCTGGTGTGATGACGAACTTCTCCGTTGATAAGAGCGAGGTCCTAGCCTACGAATTCCAATCCCCCCTGGGTCCTTAACACTTGGTGTGTCACCTTCAACCGGTCAACCTACCATCCGTGATTTGGGCCTCAACCATTCCGGTTCCTTCAACGTCTCCAAGCACGTCGCCATCCAAGTGGCCAGGGCTGGAGGAGGTGTGACTCTTCTCTTCAACTCCTTTCCTCTCCGGGGCAGCATCCTCAGCAGCTACGGATCCCGCGTTAGGCCTTTGCTTTGATATTGCCCAGTAATCCTTTTTAACGTGAATAAACTTGATAAAGTTGCTTTTGAAGGCACACAAGGGCGTTCTACCAAACTACCACTCGGTTGGTCCACGTCATTAGGCTCCTGAGTACGACGCCAGCATCGGAAATTCGACCCACCCTGGCTCCGCCGCTTGAGACTTGTATGGCTTGCTCAATAACCGGTCTTTTCCCTCTAACCCAGTAAGCTTCTCCTGCGAAACCCGTACTTACTTCGGCAAAGGCCTCTTACCGTTCCTTTAACATAACCAAATCGGCCCTATGGTTCAACTTTTTTCTTGTCTGCTCCAAGTTGTGGAACAATTTGCCCATCACCGTTCGGGCTTCTCAGACCAAGTCCCAAGTTCTGTCTGCACCAGTCCCATATCTCACTGTTACCCATGCATTTCAGTTATCTAACACGTGCAAAGCTGACGATATAGCATACGAGAGGGGCCACGACTTCCTGGCCTAACCCCTCCGCGGACCCTGCTCTCTCCAACTGAGTACACAATCAATGTTACACAGCCCCCTCTATCTGACTAAACTCCCATTGCTTGACTAGCAGTGGCCATTCCAGTAGTGAGTGAATGAAATTGAAATACCTTCACTTTCCTATAACCTGCTTCCCCCTCTTCCATAGTCTCGGACACTCTTATGGTTCGAACTTTCTTGGTTTTTGTCTCCTCAGTTGACCTTTAATCCACTGTAGAGGCATACCTTAACTGCCTTTCTCTATCCGGCTTACTTTTCCAGTTCTGCTCTTGTGCGCATTTCACCTTCAAAGTTGGTCAACTGCCTTAGCATCGCGAAGATCACCCCCACTGTAAAAGCCCCGGGATAACACTGCTCCATGGCCGTTTGACAACCGCCAGCTCCACTGGTTCTGCCCTCTGAGACCCCTCACAACCAGGCAGCCAGATCGCAGATCTTATACCCTGATAGATGAGCTATGTCTCACGCGCATAATCATCAGTGAACAATAATGCCCATCCCAACGGCGCAGGGCGCGGTGCGATCCACTACTTAGGCCTGCTCACATCGGGCCCGTCTGTGGTCTGCATCGATGTGCGGGTGCAATAAGTCCGAAGAATCACACCTCTTGTGTTCGCTTATGAAATGTTTTTTCAGGTTGGTTGTCCTGCGCACAATCAGTCTCACCCACTGGCACCAGCTGTGGATTTCGTGCTCTCGCTGCTATAGCCCCACTGAATTTAATGTAACGGTCTGCTGATTGCACTCTTTCATCGCCCCCGCCCAACCACGGTAGGCTCACCTATCTATTTTTCTCCGTCAGTTTAACCGCTTCCCGCTATAACTTCTCGTTTGCACACTCAGCCACCTTGCCCTCATTACTGCCGCCATCGTTCCGCCACCGTTTGCAAACTTATCCGTTTCGCCCGTTCTTTTACCTTTTTTCATCAGCATCTCCATCCGCACCCATGTCCAACTCCATGCTGAAACTTTGCCCTCCATTCTCTGCATCCCTCAAGACCACGTTTACTACCGATTTATTATCACCATATAATTCATGCCCAATTCTATGAACCCCCCCTGGTCGCTCCATCAGCAAACGCTTCGGTGGGCATCTCCGGCTCATTCCACTCGTGCGACTGCCTGCAGGTATGCAGCGTTCCAGCTGCTAGACATATAGTTCCCTCGAGATTCTGTTCCATCTCAGGATTTCCCGTCCTGGAGTCTCCTCTTTCCTCGGCCAATATGGTGCTTCGAGTGTGATAAAATGATCTATTCATTCGTCAGTAGTCTGTCTCACTTGAGCCAGTCGTCTCATCTCCTGTTTTATGTTTCGTTCACCGCAGACAGCGTTTCTGTGCTTTTCAGGTCACTTCGTTTCCCCGTGTTCCATCTGTTTTAAAGAAATCGCTCTATCATGAGTTCCACGAACGGGTTCTATGTGACTCGCCGTTACTCGTCCCCTCTGATCTTCCGTATGCACGTTTCGCGCCTAAAACTTTCAACTCTGCAACTGCAGTATCCATGCACCTTAGTCCGATATTCAGACCGGTTCGCTTTCACAAACGTTTATCCTCATTACTACGACCATTGAGTAACCATAATTTCTCCCGTTTTTCTGGCCGTTTCCATCGTCATCATTTTTCTGCTTCCTAATGTGCTTCTACTTCTTACTGATTTTCTTATTTTCAACTGTCATCTCACGGAGCATTTTGAAAAATTTACTCGAAATGCTCATACTTGCCTCCTTCAATCACTTCCCTCATCCTTCATGAGCCGTTCAACACAGCCGAAACCATCCCAGTGCATCTGGGGCAGATTTTCCTCCCTGCAGATTCACCACGTTCCCTTGGCCACAAAAGAATCGCTAATAATTTGCCGCTGATATTCCACACTTAGTGACTGACATGTAGCACTTTTTCTCAGTACATACTCCAGCTTTTAACGGGCATTTCCTTTGTGACACCTAGCCGCTTCTCTTGATGTGCGCCCATTTTGAAGATACCCGTAACCCACAGCCACCGTGTACCGACCTCTCCAAAACAGTTGTTTTCGACCAGCCCTTGAAAGCCTGTTTTGCTAGCTCCATATAACACAGTTCTGCAACTGAATAATGATCATTTACCGCGGCTTAGCAGTGCATCACTTCTACCACTCCTTTCCCAAGCATATAAATCTATTTTTCATTGTCTTCTGCTAACTCAGCTATTCAAAATGTATTTCAGGCTATCTCATGTACAACTCTTACCTGGCAGTTATTTCTACTTGAACCATTTAGACCCTATCTTTTGACTTTGACCTTCGAATTCTCCGGATATCTGTTAGGGTTTGAGAATAAGCCCGTCTCAAACGTCTTCTGCTATTCCCTGGTACGCACACGTTTAGCTTACTTTTATCTTACTACTAGGTCACATTTATCTATACTGAATCCATCCATCTTATATTAACCATACACCCTTCTACAAAATCACGAAATATTTGTCCTTGCATTAGGATGTGAAATTTTGGTTTTGCATCCGGCATGTTTCGGGCCTCTCCAAAACAAACCTCTCCGAACTTGGCCGGAAAGTTTGGTCCACACTGGAAAACTAGTAGGCCATCCACCACCTTTAGAAAGTCCTAGAGGCTCCCTAAATGCTTCGTTCACAGACTGGAACCAGTTTTTTCTTGGTGTGTTGGCTTCTGACCCACATCTTTACGTTTCTAATATGTGAATGCGGTGTCTATATCACTCGGCCGCATCGTGATCCACTGTTTTAGTACCCCATTAGGAACTGATTTATGCTACACAACCAACGGTGCAGGTGGTCCAGACAAGGCATTAGCATTCCCGTGGAGCTTACCTGGTAGATGCTCCGAAAAGTAACCCAAATTCTGTGGTTGCTCTGTCATTGAGCGATCTGCTCCTGTGGGCCCTTGATATTCTGCAATCATCACAGCGACTGATGGTCTGTACCGATCTGGAATGCAGGACCCATTAGGTAGAGTCGGTATTTCTTAACAAAGGTTACTTAAGCCAGCATTTCCCTCCAAGCAGTACTGTAGTTATTTCTGTTTGACGACGTTTGACCCCAAAAATGATATCGCTTGCTCGTGACCATCTGTGCCTTCATCAGATACAGCCGCACCAATAGTGCAGCCACCTGCATCGGTATCTTGGATGAGTTTGCCCACTTCCGTGGACAAGTCTGGAAAAAGTAGCACCTGCGATAAGCGCAGCACGGAAGGCAGGCTTTATCACACTGGCCAACCTATGCAAGGTTACCATTTTTCTTCAGGAGAGGGTTTCACGATGACGCACTAGCGGTAAAATCTTAAATAAACCGGCAATAGTAGGAAACAAGACCCAAGAAGCTTCGCAATTCAAGAACAGTGCAGGGAGTTGACTAGATCAGGACTTGAGCTATTTTACCAGGATCATGTTTCCTCCCATTACGAGAAATTCTACGACGGATAAATTGACGTCTCCCAGAAAAACGGACACTTAAATGGGTGTAGATTTAACATCGCTTCCTTGATCCGTAGTAACACCAACTCCAAGTTTGTGAGATGTTCTTCTACAGCCTCCCCATAGAACAGCGCGTCATCGACGTAAACAAAGCATTTGGATGGAACCAACCCTTCTAGCGCGTGGTTTAATAACCCTAGAATTGTGGAGGCAGAGGTAGTCATTCCAAGGGTAATGGTCCGGAACCAGTACACTTCCGATGACGTAGTAAAAGCCGCCTTTCCTCTATGGGCGAGTTCAGTCTCTATTTTCCAACATCCCGATGCCAAAGGAAGAGCGGAGAAATACAGGGAACTCCCCAAGGAGTTCAACAAATATTCAATCACGGTCAACGGGAGCGAGTCTTTAATACTGATCGCGTTTAACCTGGGGTAGTCGGCGCATAGCCTCTGTAAGAAGCCTTTGAGAAATACATGGCCGAATTCGAAATCGATACCTAAATCAGAACGCGATTATTCGTGAGGTTCTACGATACTAGATGATCTAATGGACAGCAACATAAAGCAGATGCCAACATCGGTTATACGATCACGGGGACTCAGAAAATGAGAACCGAAAAGCGGCTTGCGAGGCAGGAGCACGTGCTTTACGGAGGTCCAAAATAAGATACGACAGATTAGCGCTTTGGACGCGAACAAACAAAAAGTTGGTTCGTGCAAACGCGGTGCACGAAAACAAGCAAGTAGTATGTATGAGCAAGTGATATCAAGGAAACATGAAATTGTGGTGTTTCTGGGGTATTTTAAACGACCCATCGTTACGGCTTCAGCCCGTACTCTTTATTTTTAATCTGTTCTATCGTCTGTGCCCATGCGGAGTGAGACGGTTAGATAGCATTACGTTCCAATATGTCCTTCGTAATTTGTTGTATTTCTGCTTGGTGACGTTTCAGTATTCTTCTGAGGGTCACTTTATTGGTTCAGCGTCCCTTGCATCGATACCATGCCTAATCTCGTTGGTCCTTCCTAACTTCTTGCCTTCCCGCATAAACAACTCCGCAAAAGTGGAAAAGATTTTATAGGGAATTTCACCGCTTTCCGCAAATTCATTTTTCTATAAAAGTTCCTGAAACCGCCTTCTGTCTCATTTCTCAGAAACCCCAGCAGAGTGAATATCTAACTCTCTGCAACGGCACTCTCTACAGTCCTTCTTTTGGCATCCAAAAAGTTGCCTCTTTCTCGGAACTTCTATGATGCATTCAAAGCTGCGCAAGATGTCTTTTCCCACAATCACACCATGGGAGATACCTCGGACAAGGACAAACGACTTCAATTTAACTAGTCCCTTAAATTCCACCGAGAAAAAGGCGTCTCCTGTAAAGTATGATCCCACACAGTTTACTCCAGTCAGTAAAGATTCGCAAGGTTTTAAATTCACCGCATCCGGGAGGGGTACGGCAGTCAAACCGATAAGACTGCAAGTAGCTCAAGTATAAAATAAAGCATATAACTGGGTGCCGTTAACTGGAATCATGGTTGTAACAGTATCGGAACAATTAGCGAGTAAGGACAAAACTGGCATGATGGACCTGCTCGTCGTGACAGTGACTGGATCGAGCCCGGTGCTTGAAGGCCTTCTGCTAATGTCGATTCATTTTAAGCGTCCGACTTACCGCACCACACCGCAATACTGCTCACGTGCTTCAACTCCTCGATAGTTGGAAGTGGGCCAAGAATTAGATCGGCGGCCCCTCCAGCCTCCTTCGGGTCCCGTTACCGAATACCACGATCCCCTTGAAGCGTGGGCCCGTAGCCCCTGGGCGGCGGGTCGCCCGTGACCCGAGGCCGCCTTATACAAAGTCTCCTCCATTTTCTTCTCTTCTTTCGCTGCTGCCACGACCTCAAACAATTATTTGAGCTTTGCCTTAAGAGAGCTCTCTACCAACTTATGGGTTAAGCCCTTGACAAACCGATCCAAAATATGGCGTTCTCGTTCAGCCCTATCTTTCAAGGGGTATTTTCTCATTGATAACTTCTTCAGCTCCCAATCAAAAAGACGTAAATCTTCCCCTGGAAGCTGCCGCCTTTGAAGCAGCTAGTCTCTACACTTCATCCGATGTCCCGAGGCGTCCAACAATTCTCGATTAAGTTTGAAAATGATATAGCAGTCACCATCTTTGAACACCTTCAGTTCATCGATGAAATCATCAGCTTCTCCAACTGAGAGACCCATAACAATTTCCCCCTGTTGATTCCTGTCGAACTACTTAGTATACCGTCATACCTGGCTCGCCCATCGGTTATTTTTCCGCAAAAGCTAAATTTCTCGGGAGAACTTGGGGTCGGTGTCTGTCGCTTTTTTGAATTCCGCGTTCCGCCAGGTCAGGCTTGGGATCTTCCAAGGGCGTATCCGACAATCTGCACTTCTGTGGCGAACTGTCTTCTGTCTCATCCAAACTAGAAGACTTTATCGACGTTTTTGACTACGCCGGTCCAGGGTCGCGACAAGGGTTGTCAAGCTCAAGAATAACACCGTGCGATCGCAGTAAGAACTTATCCAGGAAAGAATGCTCAATAAAAAGTAATCATAGAAGGAGGAGATATGTACATCAGGATTCAGTCCCCGGTAATAAAACTGTCTTTGATTATCTTCAGGGACACCAGGTCGATGCTCTCCGCTAGAGGAGCGAAAAAGGCATGGTTATGTACGCTAAAAAATGTGTCAAGCGACCTCCTCAAATTTTAGGACAATAGCCGAACCGACCATCTGACCTTGATTTACAAATTTGTTGGGAGTTATTAGCAGATTAGCCCATTTCAATGTTCTCTCATAATAGTCCGCGCAAACTGGTCTTATCCTATAGTAAATTCTGGTTCCGTCATCAGTTGTACCACTTGAGCGTGCGTTATAGCGTGCGTCGGGCTCATCCGAAATACGCATTCGTTATTGTCATCACTGAATTCTTTGGATGGTAGTGGGGTGATCAGAGCAAGGGGCGCCAATATCGTTCCGAGGAAGACCAGCAAGCGCTTCTTTTTCTCCGGTGGTCTGATGGAAATGCTGCTACGTTGAAAGACTTAGAAATAACAGTGCATCCCTTTGGAGCAATTTTGTCACCATTTTGTGCAAGTCTTGCTCTGAAGAAGACGGTCACCTTATTTGGGCACATGTTCTCGCCGGCGTTATGACAAGCGGTTTCAAAGGACTTCCACGTCGACGGTTGTTTAACTTCCTGTAATAATGCTGCAGAAGCATTATGTTTGGTGTAGAGGTCACGTGGCCTATTAAGTCTTGCAACGTTCAGGTTAAATAAGTGTGTGAGTACTGAGCGAGAGGTTTTGAATACTATTCTGGTTGATGACAAGAATAGCGCTATAGAACCCACTGGTGCAGATCGGTTGCTGACTTCAGGAAAAATATGTTTGCCTCGTAATGTTAGGCTACATGCCTTCAAAACCATATTCACGTGATAAAAAGGCCAACAACAAGAGGATTTTTGGTGAAATTTGAAACAATCTGTGATCTTTTGTGTTTGGCCGGTCCGTTCATTTAACGATAATAATAATTTGTTTCGGGGAAAGCCCGAGGAGTGCTTGATAGCAAAATCAAAGTGTACGCTCAAAGCAGTACGAAAATACGTGAACTTTTTTACATCTTACCATTGGTGAAGACCTGGTACATTGAACTGGAATGATAGAGTAAAATTGAAAGTCACAGCCGGGTAGTGGAGTAGCCCGGAGCGTTTAAAGGTGGCCGAAAATTTGGAATATAAACGTGAAACAAACAAAACTAGATAGCACAAGTGAAGAGTGAAATATAAAAAATCAAAATTCCGTAGAGGCAGCAAAGGTTATGGGAAAAGTCAAAAAAGTGATAGGGCTCCGCCTAGGACGAGATGGATGTAGCTATAAATCGGACGGGGAAGAAGGAGAAATAACCAGCAATAAAAAAACGAAAGTTGATCAACCAGATTAATGGTAATGACTGAAGCACGGCGATCAAAAACTAAATTCCATGCGAAAATGTTTGCACGTCAAAAAAGAGACTGTAAATGGAAACGAGGGGGAGAGGACCGTAAGGCGGGAGCAACCAGTATTCTTCGGCTGGCGACAGATGACGATAACGCACAAGGTCCAAAGTCTAGCTAGGAAAAAAATAGCATTGGAAAGTCCATATGCACGAACTTCCAATGACTTACTCGCCAGTGCCTTGTGTAGCTTCTATCTTTTTCGTTTGCTTGACCTTTGTTTCGCACTGGCCCTCAACCCCCTGGCTGCAAACCCTTGCTGCAAGTTGGAGTGCATCCTTGCGATAATGCATCTGACTGATTCGCTTCAGCAACGGATCTCTCTCCATTCTCAAGGGCTCTCTTTCATTTGTCACCGTTGTCTCCAAACATCTTTCAACAATTCCTGCTGGCCACATGCCGACCTAATCCGAAAGGCTTTCGAGGCTTTCGTAAGTTCACTTAACAGGTTAATTCATATACAGTACGCCGCGGCCACTTTGTATGTTTTAGGTTGTGCTAATGTTCCCCTGTATCCGTCTCAAAATTAGGCTGTATCCGATAATCGTTGATCTTGAGCTGGGACATTCTTAGAGTGCGTCCCTCTGTTACTTCTTTTCCAGACTCCCAAGAAGCGCTGCCTAAACTTAACGACATTTGCTCGATCCCAGGGCCGTCTGCCTCTAATTCGGCTGAAGCCCCAGGCTGATGAATCGAAGAACATACATTCGCTCCAATCCTAAAGATGTAGGGTGCGGTCAGGTCCAGCGCTGCGGTCGGTTCCATTGGTGGTACAGGACGTCCGCAACAATGTGCGGGCCCATCTACGCAGATAGCACACACTACCCTCAATTCCGAAGTGTTTTTCCGGTTGAGTGTCCAGTTCACAGCCTGCCCCATCCACCAGCACCGCTTGGGGGTTGTCTAGTTGTGAATTCTTGGCTTCCCAGTCCCTCTCACGTATCCCTCAGTATAGCTTACCTTGCTCCCGTCAATTGCTGTGCTCGCTTTTGATACTTGTGAGGATCACCAGAACTACTTACTCCTTCTATTCCCGGGAACATATATTGTTTAGTTTTTGTTTGTTCTGCTTTTTACAACTATAACTTCCATATATCCTCCCCACCATGGACGATATTCGTATTTTCAGATCATCCTTGTTTTGCCTCCTTGGTAGCCACATTATAGTTATCTACAGATCTTATTAGCTTTAGTATTCACCAGCCCCTTACGATTGCACTTCCGTTTCCATCCCCCCAAAAAGAACACGTCACTGCCATTAATACGGCGCTCAAAGCCACTTCTGCTGCTATCCTGCAATGTTGCCACACAGATCCCGGCTGACGTCACCGTCATGAATCTGTCTCCGTTTCCGTCTAGCTGTCACGCATATTTTATTGATAAATATTTCTCCTCATCTTCAGTCCGTTTGATCACCTGTTTCAATATGCTTCATTGCGCCCTTATGGTCTTGCGCAGCATCACAACTCTTCCTCTCTCGCTCACCATATGTTACTTCTTTTGGCAGGGTCTGTTCTCTGCTGGCTCCCGTGCTCCACCTAAGCACCAGAAAAATTCAGTGTTACTTAAAACTTTCTTCTGGCCCCCTCTTGGTCAATATTTACTGCCACAAGGTCTTAGTGATTTACCTTTACAGGTATGCACTCCCATTCCCAAAAACTTCTCTTTGCCGCCTTATTACAGTATTCCTCACCATATTTAACTGTCGCCATGTATTGTTGTATTACGAACTTCTGTCGACGTTCATTGCCTGAAAACCGCCTCTGTATTTTTCCAGCTCTCAGCTAGCTGACTGGTGAATATTTGCTCCCCTCATTAATTCAACCGATCATCAGCTTTGAGATATTTCATTGTCCTAATCTAATGGAGCACCAGTCCTCTCTGTTTTTTCCCACCATGACCCACCTCCTTCAGTAGTTTGCTGCACATATATCCCGCGTAGTATTTATCTACTTCATCAATTTAGGCCCTTATGAACTCACGTGTACCTTTCGATCTTGCCATCAGACATGCCCCGGCTTTTGCCAAGATAAGACATTCTCATTATCATAACCTCTCGCAAAACACAAACTCCCTTTTGATCACTGTAGTTACGCATCCCACATCGATTCGTCTTCCATATCGGCTTTGAATTTCCTTACCATCCTCAAGTAAAGTTGACAGTTTGCTGTTCGCCTATCTGTCTCCCCGGCCTTTCCTTCCATCGCCACCTTAGTGGTCTCTCTTCTCCAAGAAGGGTCATTTGTTTGCCACGTATCCGACCCCGGAATTATCCGGCCATGGGCTCTAACGACCGTCCCAACTGACTGATGCCTTTCATTCTATAAACGGCGCCCCTTTTCTGTTCGTCTTCTCAGAATCGCTGGCCGTTTTACTTTCTTTCCACGGCTACCGCGTTATTAGCCCATCGAAAAGGTCACCAGCACCATTTATATTACTCTATCAAACTATCTCTTCTGCAAGCTACTATCCTCTGCAATGGCCCATCGAGACAACACAGACGGGTTTATAACAATGGTTCCATTTTCATGCTGGCACCTCTCGTTATACTCATTGTGTAATTAACAATCCTCTCCGCTCTCGTCTGAGATGTTCCGTTCTGCTAGGTCGTCAAAATTTCTATCCATACACCTTTCACATTCTTCAGCTTACAAGAGACTCTACATTCCCTCTCATAAGCTTTTTCATATAGCTAATCGAAATATCTTCTGCATATGTTTGAATTTCTAACCATTGTCATTGCTTCCGGTACCTTTCCTGAAAGTACTCTAAACTATAAATCGACTTCATCCAGCAACAACAGGACCGATCATTTGACCCCTAGTTTGAAATTTGCCGAGAGCTTTTATCTTGTTAATCTACTTCAGTTTTCTCCTATAATTCGACGCGTGCATTTATTTTGCTTTCCTGTAAAATGTGATACTGAGATCACTTGTACCGCTCAAACAAGCATTGCATATGCCTCGGAATCACCCAAAACATACGATTACCCTTATTCTGTTATTGTTATTATTATTATTGTTATACTTTGTGTTCTTTTCGGGTTGGTGGTGCTCTTCGACAAGATTTCATTGCAGGCACTGCCATTGTTTAATCTTTCATTATTTATATTTTACTTCGCGCTATTCCCCGTCTTTAACTTCACTAGAATGCCATTGCTGTTGTGGGCACCGCTGGACATTAGTTGCTTATTTCAGTTTCATGTAGTAAATCTCTCACAGACACAACAGGACAATCCTTTACTTGTGCTTTTCTAGTCATCGAAACCGGTTTGTATGTACTCGTTATGAAGGCCAACAAAAACATTGGCATTTCCATACCACTCCCATCTTAGAAATTCGTTTCGTTCTTCGGGAACCCGCTCGGAAGGTTCTTCATAACTTGGTCACCAGCGGAACTCCCGAATTCTTTTCGTCATCCAGCTGGAAAGCGCCAATTTTTACCCCGTTGAAACCTGATGAACATACTTTGAGAAAATGTGTTGATTGTCAAACCACTTTGAAAACAAAGCTTCGTCAGCGTACAAGCACTAAAGTGAAGCCAGGGGACTTACTGCCTCGCTTTCGTGGTCCAAGACACTTCTCATGCATTGGCTTGGAAAACGCTTAATCGCAAATTCCTTTACGTAAATAATCTCGTGCGTTCATCATTTCATCACTCTATTTGACTCGTACACATGGAAGCTTTTGCTCTTTGGACTGTGTGTTTATCCGGTTACCTTTTGATCTGTTATGAGTAGAATTATTAAGGTGGTGGAAGGTGTGGAATGTTATTAAGATAACGTTGTCATCGATGTACCCAAACAAGCATTTTATGGTGACAGACTCAGATTGCTATCCCATTAACCCATCGGAATATGCTTTTGGTTAGACTCCTCCTAATTTTCTGAGCTACGACATAACTAAGGCTGGTTATCGACCCGATCGTAATCTTCTCCCACCTTTGCTTTACGTGTGCACCCCTAGAAGCACTACCGAATTGCATTCTTTGGTCGTTTTTCTTCAATACCGTTGCACTTTGCCGAGGACTTTGCTTCCTTTGTGGGACCTCTTTTTACAGTACCATCATCCGGCTATTTCTCGTAGCCGGCCGAACAAGAACGACCATTACTCTTCGTTCTTCCATTAATTTTCAAATCACATTCCATCCTCATCACTGATGCATTACCCACCGGGATTGGAGCTGTGGTAAAACAGGACTGATCCCCCTTCGTTCTTGTTCCCCCTAACTTACCACTGCCAAGAAAGGCTAGCCCCAGAATCAAAGTGAAGCTTTGGCTGTCCAGTGATCTGCCAAACATCTTCATAAATATCTGTTTGGATTCAGGTTCATCATTACTTCTGGCCATGAGGCAAACCGTTTCATTTACTGCCCATCCAAAAAATTTCCCAAATCCACTGTTGCTGTGGTCCTCTAATGGTGTACAGCCGTTTCTGCGTATGATTAAAATATTTAACATCGTATTGGTTAGCAAATTTTGCATGCGTATCATCTATGCAGAAGCACTCTGTCGGATGCTCCACGTTTCTGATTGTCAAATTGTACAACCACTTCCTGTAGACTGACTGTGTCTTATCCGCCGTTCACTTAGACACTTTGGATCTGCTCTCTCTACAATTGAACAGGGATGGGTGTCCATGCCAATATTTGATTTTCTTAGTTGTTGCTAAGACGGGGGGAGCTAGTCGTGACACAAGATAAGGTTGTGTGAGGACCGTCGCACTGTGCCATCTGCATCACTCCTGTAATCATCGCCGTCCGACTGGCATCCCACGCATTTCAGAGTTGAGAAGACGGAACATCTGACCCACCTCACTCGCTGGTGGCCTGGGATTCATTGTGGCATTTTGCACCTCATCGAACGGAGTGACAGTTGTGCACACAAAACCAATTCGCTGTCTTCTAAACAGGCCCAGAGAAATGTAACTGCCACAATTTGGGAAGTAATTCACGCTAACTACCGTGGTCCGTTTCCTAATAAATACTGGGCTTTAGTGGTTGTTGACTCCTATCCTTGGTGGCCGGAATTGTACCCCACCACATCACCCGATGCAAAATTTTACACAAAGGCATTAATCCGTGGATAGGCCTCCCACGCAATGATTTCTGATAAAGAAAACCACTTCACTGGTTAGCTGACTGCCATCTGGCTTAGAAAAATAGGATGTCTCTATCCGCGCACTGTACCCGGACATCCACAGCCAAACTAAGCAGCCAAAAACTTCGTTCATGCGTTGAAGAAGGCCATAAAGGCGGTCAGCCCGTCAAAAATCCAAGAGCTTGAAAGAGGTGTGTAGAATTTCCTGCTCCAGTGCAGAAAGGCCGTTCGTGGCACCATACTTTTTAGTGCGGCAATATTATTCAAATGTCGGGCATTTTGCCCGAATTTAAGATATACTGAACTTGGTGATGTGTCCTACCAACGAGGAGCTGATCTATGACCAGCGTCTGGAATTGTGTTGAGGCATCTCGGTAGTCGTTTGGTATGAACTTTGAATACAAATGATGTGTCTGCGCACCAGAGAATCGTTGATCAAATCCATCACGAACCTCCAATTTTTCTGCTCATGTAGATGGTGTTCTACATACCTCATATGATGAACGTAGTTCGGAAACTTAATGAATTCATGTTGAGATTTTATGAACGCCCAGCCACTGAACCACCCAGATACTACAAAAACTCACAGCTTCATCCGAGCTGGGGTGGTTGTGATAACTGTCCAATGTGCGGCTATTCATTGTCACGCTTCTGTGTCTTTACACGTTACCTTTGATCGTGCAAATAAGTAACTTCGAATAGTAAGTCGAGTCTTTGTGTTACGCTATGTGTCAAGACTTGAGGCATTGGCTACCATTCGTTCACTGCCTCGGAATTTCTCAATTTCGCACTTAAAGGTTTCAAGGTACGTTGCAAGGAAGTGAATCTGTCATGCTCACCGATCACGAATTGTGGTCGTCCAGCTTCGAAACGAAGGCAGCGGCATCATTGCAGACTTTCAGTCGCCTGTAGCTTTGGGCTACAAAGTTGTTAGATTTATTTTCTTGGCTATACTTCACATAAACAGCGAGCTTTTTTATACATCGATGCCCCCTCCAAACCAGTAGGTAACCACAGCAGTCATCTTCCTGATGAGGGTGGTGCAGTTGCAATGATCGCAGCGGAACCTAATGTCTATCATTTTTTGAGGATTCTCCGCTTGGTCTGCCGGCCACCGCTGAAATGACATGTCTAGGAACAACGAAGAACGGATTAATACAAGATGAGCTGCTTCATCTGCAGGATTGATTTGCAGCACAACCGTACTAACGGAGCCTGCCGAGGGTCCTTCAAAAAAGGTCCGCCTTTTTTTCTAAACAGGATGTCAGATGTTCGGCTGGCGGGTCATGATACCTCAGGAGCTGCTGCCGGCAGTGGTAATGCAGCTTATCCCTGGTCCCCTTGGTATCAGTCGCATGAGGGAACTCTATCGGATTTATGCAAGCAGTCTAATTTTGGATAGGCAAATAGAACACGAGTTAAACGCTTGCAGCAGCCCTTCAGTGGAGGCTAGGCTGCTAAGCAAGAGTAAACCTCAGTCATAGCAACTACAAGTGGCACCTTGACCCCTCAGTACCTTTGACTCTGCCGGGCCCGTTCAAGGCAGGTGCCATACATCAGTTGTGAGCGTATACTCCAAATGGCTTGAAGTTATTCCCCCCTCAAATTTTATCCACAGCCTTTGTAGTTATAAACTCCAGTAAAATGCTGTCTCATGGGGGTAGGTCGGAAGTACCTGTTCCCTGTGATAGTCTATTATTTGCGTGTTCGCCGTATGCGGAGTATTGCGACTCAAAGGGCATTTACCGAGTTCATTCGTCAGTGTATCACAGTCGACTGGCCAACGAAAACAGTTTCTGATACGTGCAAGCGCTCAATGATCGATCGATAAAGGGAGGGAAATTATAAAATTCTTGTGCTTTACTTCTGACGTACCGTTCAATTCCTGACCCATTTACCACAGAGCAGCGGTCTCCAGCTGAGTACCTTCTAGGCCCACAAATGAGGCTGCCTCATGATGCCATGGTCTTGGTTGTTCAAGGTGAAGGCAAACGTCAAATCCATTCAGCCACTAATACCAGGTAGTCTAAGACTAGAGATTGAGTTTATGTGCGCGATTTCCGGAATGGTTTGGAGGACTGGACTTCCTACTGTGAGGCGAGAAGGAACGGTGGGCTTTTTCATCTGAACCAGACACTTTAGACATCTTAGATCTCAAAATATGCTGCAATATCTAGGGGAGAGTTCCCCCAACTTAGGACTTATGGAGGCCTTAATGGGTCACCGAGGGACCAACAAGGTCCCAGAAAATTTTGTCACCCCCATAGAGGCACATGAACAGATAGACTGGAGTAACCCGAGAAGTAATCAAGTTCCAGGGCTGCGGTTAGGTATCAGCCCCAGGAATTAGACTCGTGAGACTGCCACGGCTCAAACTGCCGAAAGTCGTCATAGCAGGGGGTTACAGTGAGATCGCAAACCCATCCGATTTATGCCGCCGCCGATTTCCGTCCACGTCCATGGGGCGGTAAGTACTAGCCACCCATTTTTTGCTCGTGCATGTGTCCCCCAGTCTGGTGCCTTTGTGGATTCGTAATTGCATGGTCCTGTCTTATAAACCAGTCAGCAAATAAATTCCATTAAACTGCTCTAGTCAAGAGACAGGTACTCTTGTTCTTGCCAGGGTAATCAGGCCAGGGCTGACTGTTTAATTGCTTCTCCAATAGGATTCCATTTTCCTTCGCGTTAGTAGCCAGTAATAATCGTTTCGTCTCAGTGACGCTTTCTGCAGGCTTGGGTCGTGGCTGTGGGAGCCACTCCTCTTCATAAGCAGCATTAAACTCTGGCCACGTTGTAAACTGCTGGAGTTTTAGCAGTTTTCACTAACGCGGTCCGCCCTGAATGAATTACGGATCAGTATGAGCCTGACGGCCAAGAAGTAGGTAAAGCTAACGTTAGCTTTACATGCGTAATGTGGCTCGACGATTGAACCCGTTTTAAAGGTCGCACCCTAGCCTAAGTCATCGAAGTATTTCCTAATCATTGTAGCCGCTGATGAAGCCAGTACTGATGCAGCCTGTTTTGATTTCAGGAGGGATACTGCTTCAGTGGAGCTATTCTTGCCTTCGTGAAAACTATCCGTATGTACAGCCCACCATGTTATGGCCTTAGCAGTCATAAGCCACCACCGAAGAACCGATTCTGATGCTTTCGGAAGAGAGGGCGAAGTTGAGCATAGTGTGCACATCTGATTATAGCAGACACTTATGCCCTGATCTCTCCGAGCTGGTCTAGGCTGCCTACTTAGGTACGTTTTTGCTTGTCCCCCTCACCCCGGAGAGGTTCATCCTGGACCTTCTTCTTTCGGTATAATGATTAGAGTGATCTCTTTCTGGGTAGTACTAGCGGAACAAAGCCAAGGTATTCCCAGCGACCTGATACTGATGAGAAAGCCCCCTCCGTGTGGCTGGCTGTTCGGGCTTGTCGAAGTATAACGTGAAGCTATCACTTATGACGTGCCACTGAACAAGGGGCTTTCAATCGATTTGCAACCACGGTCTCAAAGTCTCTCGCATAGAAGCTTTTTTCCTAAAACAGGGTTTATTTCTAAAGCTCGGCGGCCACTGGAAGTCCAATTTGTAAACTTGCCCCGAGAACAGTAGTCATTTCAGTGAAATTTGAGCTGCAGACAGTTGATAGCCATGGAGGCATAAGAGATCATCCATGCGGAAACGGTTTTCGCCTCTCCTAAAGGACTGGTGGCGGTGGCCAACGGCTTGAGATTTCCCCGGAAAGAAGAGTTGGCCTAGAAGGCGACGGTACTGCTCTAAATGGATAAACCGTCGGCCGGTCTGTGTAGGACGCCACGTCTGTGTTTTCTTTCACTATCAGTAAAGGCAAAATAAGTCTTTATTTTTTAACGGACATCTTGACTTGTAGAAACATTTCACGTACCCACGCAGCGACAGCTACCTTTGTAGTCCAGAAATTGCCTAGGGTATTGGTTAATGATGTTTCCCAACTTCAGACCTGTAGTATATGATCGCTCAGTGAAATCCCGCATTTTTCTCTCTCTCTCTGTTAATCCGCCCAGTTCACATGTCAAGAAGATAACTCGACACGGTATTCCAAAGTTAATTCTACATCCGTTCGATCTAACTTTACCAGCCCCTCCTAATAACTGATAATTTCTTTCTAGGACTCCATTTTCGTTGCTCCGGCTCCGCTTGTATATATATATATATACATGTATATATATATATATACCAACATGAGCATTTATGTACGTATGCATTCGCTATGTATCCAGCAGTTCCTCACTGGCCATTTCTCTTGCTATCATCCCCCTGACATCCATGGTATGCTTCCAGTTCTTTTACATCTGTGCCTCACACTTAAAGTATCCAATTCTTATGAACCATTTTTTTCATCTGATCCACCATTCACCTCCTACATTTCTTTCTCCATGTTCCACAGTGAGTTTTATTCCCTGCTCGCAGACCATCTATCGCAGAGTACCAATGCTTCATTGCTATCTAATCCTTGGCGGTGCATCTCACTTCTCCCCCATCGTCCCCCACTACCGCAATAGTTTGTGCCGATTTCTGGCCTTTCTCATGTATATCAGTCAGCTTTCAGAAATACACACTCGAACCAGTCTGACTCTCCATCAGACCTTGGCTTTTAAACTCTTCGAGCATCCATTTGAATTCGCCCAAGGGTTCATTTAAACTCGCCACATTTTCTTTAGTGTACATACATTTGCCATAATTTCATCTCGCTTTCATCCCTCTTCTAATCCTCTTTTATCCTACTTTTGTCATGCATATTTCAAATTTTTGTCTGTCCATTCCACCACTTGTAAAAAATTGATGATACACCTGGCGTGCCTCGGAGGTCTCCGAAATATAACATTAATAAATAGTATTATTTTTATCAATACAATCAAATTCCACAGTGATCCTCTCCGGTTTCCTCGGATTCATGACCGGGCAACAAGGTACGTATTTCATCGAGCTCATGTCATTTGCCCCGGCTCTGCTCTACATAATCCAAGTCTGTGGTGGGTAGCATGGCCAAAATGTATTCCATCCTCAGTTGCTGTTCTAATAATTCTGCTTTTCGGGAAGCATACTGCCCTAAAGGTAATTTCTCCACTGTTCGGTATTGTTTGAAGACTATCTCCGCAGCTTAGGACGCTTAGAACCATCGGTCACGTAATTATCTTACTTATCTCAGTCTTCTGGACTGCTCTGAATTCTTGAGGCGGGGCTTGTCTTTCAATGGCCATTTCAACGGATTTATAGTAGCACTTGTTGTTTTGCCCATCAGTGTTCGCCAAGCGTACCAGAATACAGCTGATTTTAGTTTGCTTCCACCTCCTCCGTTTCAGCTACAATATAAGGTTCAACCAAATATCACGCTTACAGCTTGTAGTGCTTTGCGCCGTCCTATTCTCTTGTTCAGGGCCCATCACGCTTCTGGTTTGGTAAAACAGATCAACCAAGCTAATTCAACATTCTTTTGTCTTTCGACTTTAATCCCACCAAAATGCTGCTATTAAAAGTAAGTTGGTCGCACAGAAGTAGAGTACTAATCAGCTGATCTTCATTTGTGAACTCTTCTGAGCCCTATGGTTTATCCTTACTTTCCACGGCCACAAGCCGCAAGCGCAGTTTTTAGTGGAATTCCTGGGTACTACATACTGCGCTAGCTGCTAGTGAATATTTGCCCTACTGATTTCATTCCCACCGGCACCTTCCTTCTCCGGTCAAGGCGGTGTCCAAGAAGCTGTCTACGAATGCCAGTGCTCTAACCGCTCCGACAGGTTTTTTTTACCCTGACTGTTGCTACACCCAGGCTGACAGCTTATTACCGGCAGAAGAAAGCGAGCAAACTACACTTGGTTCCAGGATTTACTGGGCTTTCTGTTCCTCGGACTTGTGAAGTGAACAGTGGTTTTCTCCATGATGCCCATCTCTTTTGCGACCTGTTTTTATTTAACATACCATTTGTCGATGGGAGCCTTTCAGGAAATGAAGTACCAGCTCAAGCTGTTGGCCACTTCCCAGGGTTCGTTTATATATGCCTTCTCAAACGGAGCAGGCTACTAGGTGATGCTGCGCGCCACATATCTTTAATGTGAGTGATGTTGCACATCTGCCTGATACGGCCTGAGCCTCCCCGTGTTTGAACTCCACTGCGATCTCTAGCCTATCCCTCCGATAACCCTGTATTCATGGGTGACTCACTGGCTCTAAGCACAACTCGACCGAAAAGGCTGATAGCTATTTGGGAATGGTAGTCTTTTAGTTGTGTCAGGTTTTCAAATGTGGATTCTCATCTAAATCCAACCATTTCCTCGGCTTACCCGGCCGATAGTTATCATCTGATTTTGGAAAACAATTTCCCCATCAGAGGTCTAGACGAGATTGGAATTCCACAACTGTTTAGCTGTCATCACTCCCAAAGGGGGCCGGTTCTAGTCGTTTACCACTATTGCTGCAGAGGGATTCTCCAGCAAGCGAATAAACTCTCCCCATCCGCAACCTTAATGGGTACTTCACGGCACATGCTTAGCTGCCGATCTTCAAAAAACGGTCCATTAATCCCTAGAGACCGTTGAACTACCTGAGGATCTCGTAGGCTTCTGATGAGAGGTTTCCAAGGCTGCTGCGCTCTCGAGGGGAGAATCAAACTCATTGAGTCCCTTCTCGTAAACAAGGCACCTCAGACAAGCATGGCGATCAGCAGTCCCTCTACCGATACCCCTTGTTCGACTGTACGTTTTGCGAAGGCGGTACCGGCGGGCGCCGCTTAGTATGCACTTTCTCGGCACAAGTCAGAATGTTGTATTTGTACTAAGGCCTTGTGAGATTACACGGGGCAAGCTCCTCACGAGTTTCTTTACATTTAATCTACTCCACAACGTAGGTGGTGGACGCTAGGGGGAAATGCTTCTTGCTGTTGTTGAGCTCATTCGTTTACTCTTTTATTTAAATACTAGATGCACCTGTGTGCTCCACTTAGGCGGCTTCATTGGTCGGCACGCCGTCTGATCTGTCATATATTTTTCCCACTGATAGTTAGGTTTATTATCAATTATAAACAAAAGCCATGGACTGCCAACAACATTTACTATACTGAGGGTGTCAAAACATGTTTTCCGGGGAAAGGTGCCAGCGCACCGTTACAGTTTGCAACAAAGTAATATCAGTGGTTATGAGCACTTTGATGGTTTGTAAGGCCCCATGCACAAGTCAGTGCCAACGGAAAACAGTTCCCGACCTACAGAAGACTCTGTTGATGTAGTGGAGCGAAAGCTTGTCCATCACACCCCTCTGGATTCTACAAGCTCCCATCGCGTGGGCTGTCCATCGAAAGTACCTAATTCGGCAAACTCAGGGTCATCACCACCTTCCTGATGGCTTTCCTCATTTTCATAGGTTCTATCTTGCTCCGAATCGCGAGCGGTGAGATGGTTTTGACTAACTTCCAGCCAATTGGTGACTGCAGTCGAGCTCCTTGTTTATTTTAGGTAAACAAGAATTTATGCTCAAGAACCCCACTCTTTCAAGTGGGGCTATTTTCCTTGCGCTTTCTTGACGGTAGTTTTCGAGTGTCCAGCTCAATTTTCTCTGAGACGAGGTCTTTTGATATGCCCATCTACACTACAACATTCCAGTGCCTGCAAAAATTATACCTGTCAGCCCTGCAAACGATGGGGCTACGAAGTAAATCGTCAAGAACGTCATAAGAGGCACAGCCAAAACGTTTTGCTCGGGATGTGGGGCAGTTTTTGGGGTTTGGGAGGGCAAAAACCAATTCGAAAAGCGTCGGCTGTACTTTTTTTGTGCTCTTGTTACGAGGCGTCATGAATCCCGAGCGTAAGTTTAGTCTGGAGGTGATATGGAAGCCAGAGATTGAGTAATAATATGTTCATCCGTGAAATCTTGTGGGATCAATCTAGTGACACTGAAAATGCCGAAAACGTTGGCGACGGAGGACGACATTTCCAATGATACGGTACTATTAGTTGAACCGTATTGAGACGCAAATTATAAAAACCTTGAATTGGGATGCATTCGAGTATAATTATTTCACCGTCAATGCGAGATTGACATGACTGTGTTTCCTTCAGTAAATAATTGTGAAGGAGAACCATTACACACCAAGGGTTGTGCCAAACAGCGTATGGCTGTGTCCAAGGAGTACAAGGGAGCGTTTGGTTGTGTCCGGTATAAAAGCAGCTCTTGGTTTTGCCCGAAGCCCAAGCGAACCTGAGTACAAGCACTCAAAAACGAAATGTACCTGAGGTTAGCAAGTGATGCATGTGTGGAAAGCACAGATAAGAGTGGCACGCCGCTCAGGTAGGCCAGCATGTCAAAAGATGTCAGGGAGCACTGGAAACGGTTTGGACGGAGAAAGCTGTTTGTGGACCGACAAGGGAACAGCATGTGTATGTGAGCGCCCCTATGTGTGGTAAGTAGCTCAACGATCGGGGCCAATGAGGTTTGGCAAACGACTAAGCGGTTAAGGGCCGGAATGAACGAAGTAAGTTGGAAGTGTTGGTCATCGGCGGGCAGGAGCGAAAGCCAAAGGGCGCCAAAATCGCAAACGTGAATAAGATAAAAATGAGGTGTCGATTAAGAATCACCTTGAATAGGAGACTAGATTTACCACTTCTTCCAAGCAACCAGCTAGTCTTTCGCTACTCGACCAGCCCAGAAGCTTCATCCGGGGGCAACCCAACTACACCGATGAATCCATTTGAGACCGACTTTATCTTGGCACGATTCCTGATTTCAGCGGAAGTTCCAAGGATTCTGAGTTCGAGGGCCATTCATGCCTTGGAGCGATCAGTAACCCCAAAAACGCCGTCTGAGCGTCTGAGGCACCAGCTTGTTCTTCAGTAGCTGATCGCTTAATGCTCCATTGGGAAAAGTCGCATGATAGCTGAGCTTGCGAAGTTGGAAGTGGATGGTGATCCGGTGTTTCCGAAGCATGAAGTACTGTGTACTGCCAGAGAGAGCAAGGGTGTTCCGAAGGTGCTTAAAAAATGGAGCAAGACGGTGTAACTGGAAGTGTGACTTAATAATAATAATAATAGTATATTTCCCGCTAGGCTCGAGGCGCACGCGCAGGCGCATGATCTTGATGTACAGCATTACTCAGTAGGATGAAATATTCACAAACGTCAAGTATAAAAGTCAAAAGTACCAGCGGTAGAAAAACATAGCCAGCAATAGTTTATATGGATCACTACAATAATGGTTTGCGCTCTAACTCTGAACAGGTTTTGATTTCGCGCTGGGTGGTGGCGCACCGCGAGGATACCGAATTGGTCGTTCATTCATAATTCTAGAGGAGCATTATCAACGAGAATGATGCAAGCCATGGAAAACGGCGGTTTACCGGGGACCTGCGAACAACGAAGTTTAAATAGGAAAAAAAGAGATTGTATGGAAGTACACTCGGGGAAATCGATGCATGCAAAGAGAATAGCAAACCATGAAGCTGATGCAAACCCTGAATGTCTGTTCTATCCGGGTTCAATAAAAGGAATGAGGTATAAAGCAAGGAGACATGAAACCAATTTTATGGGTGTACATTTGGGAACCTTGGTGAGTTTGGAAGAAGCCGAGGTTCAAATGAAGGTGAGTTTAGTTTCAGGATCAGTAACCCGTACTATTCAGAAATGCAAAGTACAACTGGAGGGTCCTGGAAAAGTGGGGGATCAATGTGCAGCCGGACACGGATCGAGCGAAAAGTGGACTGTTGCAACAGGTACTAAAGTGGAAAATCTCCGCATTGATCTGAGCATTATTATGCTGTTTCAAAGACAAATATATATATGTACATTGACGCATTGAGCCACCGTTGTATTCAGCTTCATTACTGGTAATGTGATAAATTCTATGGGTATAGTTCGTCTGGCGGGGTGAAGGATATGTGTCGGTCAGTCAGCCTAGTGTGGCGAGATATGACGGATTCAAATAACGACTGGCATATTAGCAGGTTGCGTGAGAACTGTTACTTGTGTTGGCTGTAATGTTGATATCCGCAGGAGAGGTTTCGCTTTAGAAAACCCTAATTATTAAGATAGGCAGTTGGGGGTATTTTCTGTCGCGTGGCTTGATTGCAGCCTCAGATGCTTTGAAAAATTCCATTTGGGTTCCTATCTGTACGAGTCATAGTGGCATCTTTGGTTGTCCAGTTTGGCGACTGAAATAGTGGGGGGCTACGAACCTGAAATAAAAAGGGATTGCAGTCTGGAGGTGGTTCCAGCTGCGGGTTAGGGTAATATATGACGACAACAGTAAAGAACTGGTTAAGTTTATGTGAATGGGGCATGGGCGCAGTTCAATGTAAGCGGTCAGTGGCACCTACTCCACGTTCTGGGTGGAGTAGGCTCACCGGGGACTGAGCTATAACGATGCAGGCTAGCGGAGTTTCGTCCACCGGTCGGGCCATTTTGCATGCATTTTAAAGGATTAATGGTTCGCAAGTTGGTGTGGCAGTGTTGAGATACTAAGAAAAACCTTGAGCCTTAAGGTCAAAAGGATCTGGAAAAGGCAACCCTCGATCCGGTTTTCTTACGCAGTCTGCAGTTCAGCACGGAGGCGGTAAGGTGGGTTTGAAAGAACAGAATGTGAGTTAATGGGACTAGTGCCCTGCTAGCATAGAACTATGTTTGTTACGGTCTCTTCCGGTATATTTGTTACTCTATATTGAATGGTTACTGAGGGGCCCTTAAATGGAAGAAATTATGAGGGCGCCGGTGATGAAGCACTGGAGAACTTTGGTCTGGAGCCGAGAAACATAGCCGTAAGTTCGTTTATGCTCATACTCGATGGTGCTGGTGTGCTGAGATTATATTTAAATAAGAGCAGAGATATCGGATATATTGGTGTTTGCATGGTTACCGCGATATCTTTCTCGTCGTTAGCATATTGCAAAGTAGGGAAACACCCATGTGAGAACTGGTTTGGAGAGCCGCGAGAGGTGGGAACGGGATGGGGCCACATTTTCGTCGGGAAACGAAATCTTACGGTCTACATTCGGTGCCCACGGTAGGCGGCACTGAGGCCTGCTTCAGGTAAGCGGGTAGCACGATACACATCCATTGGCATCCAGCTTGTGCTACTCGGCCACTTGACTATTTGGGTGACTCCAGTTGTGGTGGAACTGGAGAGTGGTGGGCAGACACCAAATGGCCTCGGATCATCGTTTACAGAGATGCCTAGTAACTACTTTGGAGCTGTAGGACCTCGTATAATGCACGCTCAGCGACAATCACTTCTTATTATTTGATCTGACTGTTGTGTGCTCACAGATTCCTCTGCAAGTGGAGTCTGAACCACCAACTGTCATCGGAAATTCTTGGGACTTGTTTCGATGCAATTTCTTACCGTTTGGTCTGCAAGCATCACCCGCAGTATCTCATGCTGCAACGGACAAGGCGGCCCGCGGGGTCGATGAGACAATGGCTAACGACCCGGCCGACGGTTTTAAGCTCCTAATAGGAGTCGAATCACCCAACAAACAGGCAGAATTAAGGTTATTTCTTGGACATCTATAGTGCTACTCCAAGTTCATCCCGGACTCCGTGTCATGAACCCAACGATTGTTTCTGGCTCAGTCGTTCGACGTGGGACAGTGGAAAAACAGTGTAAAAAGAGGCTATGTAGTCTCATTCAGATTAGCGTTGACCAAACGTGCCAGCTCCGTTTGCGCCGTCTAGGCGGATTATGCTGGTCATTGGCGCGTTCCAAGTCAGGATACGAGCGTGCATGGGACAGGGTGGAAGTCCGGTCATCTGCATCCCACCTCATCTCAGTGCTATACAGAGGCGTTATTCTCCGACGCAGAAGGAAGCTTTTGCACTTTTTGGGCTGTGTGCCGACTACGCAGGCACCCGCTAAGGCTTGAGTTCACAGCGGTTACCGATCACCGAGCTCTCAAGCTCTCATGTGAACCCAGACAATCCATCACCGGATCGGTGGCCGCTGTGATTCAGTGGTTGAGCATTGTCTTGGCTGCCTATAAATGAAAAATCGCACACCGACCCGGGAAGATAATTTCATGGGCCTGCTTCCTGTCACGCTACTCATAACTTGCAGCTGCGGAACAACGTCATTTTTCTCCGCCGGCTGTGCTTGTGTCGGGAAAATAATTACGGAGGCACGCTTGCTTTGTTTATTTTCCGCCGCCCTACTTAGTGCCTGGTGATCGACTGTCCCGAAGACTGTCCTTGGTTTGTGGGGGCTTTTGGTGGATGGTCTTCGAAAAAGAACTTGGTTATGCAATGATTTCTCCTGCCCATTGAAGCAGTAACCTCGAGGTGGTTGATTTCCTCCAGCGATCCAGTGCGCACGAAGGCTGGGAGGCTGGGTCCGGCTTGTTCTCCGCCGGTTTGTGTGGTTTATGTACTTAATCAGTGTGAATCTGCACTCCAGCTCCATCATGTGGTCACCGAATCCACCTTGCGATGCCCCCAGGCACTTCCACCGAACTTCCGGTGAGTCGAAGTCACCGGCAGTCACCAGTCTGCCGGACTGGGTATCTGTTTTGATCAAAAGGTTGAGAAGCGGTGAGTCTTCATTGGGAAATGGGGACGGAGACCTGCAGACGTACGCCACAGTCACCTCCACATTCACTAAACTCAAACAACTCTAGGCCACCTGCATATTTGAGGTGGACGTTATTTCTCCTGCCACCCTTTCCCGCACCTCCGCAACGAGCAGGATTGCGCCCCTTCATTTCTTCTGCTCCGTCTGTCCACCTTGCAAGCACGGTACCCTACCAGACAGAAGCTTTTTGTTGCTTCACCGTCACTGAGCTAAGTTTTGGTGTTTGCGATGCAGTCCATGCCCCGGCTCCAGTCATCGAATCTCTCTATATATTACCAACACTATGCTCCGTGGTGTATAGTACGGTTGTCCTCCCGGCCGTCATCAATGCCGTGGTTTCGGGTCACTTCGGTGGCAACTATTTTATTCTCTTGCATCCTGACAAGATCCCCGAGATCCTTTTGTGTTTCTCGTCATGTTTGTTTTCGTTACCACCGACCTGCTAAACTCCGAGTTCCTGGGTAAGCCCCAGTTAAGGCAAGTTGCTGCTCTCCAGCCAGGTTTGGGCGGCAAGCCTCGGATATAACTGAGTCTCTTTTGATTGCCTAATCCTGAGTTAGTCGTTTCTGGCGAATTGCTGTTCCTCCCAGGTATCTGACACTGGGTGATGTTTGCCAGAGCCGGTGAACCCAGCTCAGAAGCGGACGGCATGAAAGGCAGTTTGCACTGCCCCTGCGATCGTTGTTAAAAATGACGATTTCGGAGGCACCGATGCCTTACAAACACATGATCAAATCTCTATAAGCAATAATATGAGCGGGTGATTCGTGAACAAGTAGGAGGCCATATGACAAAAGTGGGATACGTAGGCTCGGAAAAGAAAGTGAATCCATGGTAAATGTATGCACACCAAAGAACGTTAGAGGGGATTTGTATAAACCCATGGGCATATTCAAAAGGATGCCCGGTGAATTTGAAAGTCAAATTCAAAGGCTGAAGCTGACTGATCCAAATAAGAATAACTGAAGACTGGGAGGTTTTATGAGAGAAAGGCATAAAATTGGTATGAACAGCTGTGGTAACGAGGGACCGTGAAGAATAAACAAATTTGTACGGCAAATGATTAGATGGCAATAGAGCATTGCTATACGGCAGCGAAAGTTTGATGACGGGGTACCATACTTATCATAAAATGGGGAGCTAATAAAAGAGACCACAAGGGGCAGGCAAGATAGCTGGAATGTTTTTAAAGGTTTGACATACTTTGGTCGTACGGTTCAGACGTCGACAGCATGGAGGCATATCAGGAGGAGCAGAGGAAGGATGACAAGTGACACGCCTGACAACGAACTAAAGAATGCCGAGCATATATACATGACGAGCAGGAGCAAAGACCAGTAGAGTGCTGGAACGCGGAAACAGCAGTGGATGGAGGACAAAGGTAGGCTTAGATCGGATGATAAAGAATTGATTTAGGAATATCATGACAAATTTTCCTTATGGCGGATGAACATGGTGAGCTGACAGACAGAAACACTCTCGGAAGCACAAATGTGGTGAAAGCCTTGGGAAACGGTTCATAAAGGAGGGAGAAGAAGGGATGGATCGAAGAAATTAGGTGAGAGTTGACGTAATAATTTGATCAGTGCAGATGCATCATGCGACGACGGTCGAAAATAAGAGATGCCCTGATAAGCAGAAGTAGGTTGCGCAGCGGGAAGATGATAGCGATGAAAGCGGCTAAGGAAAGCAGAGCGGATATGGCCACAAAGTGACGGAAGCAGTGTGAAGCATCAGAAAAGAGGGGTAACCCAGAAGTGAGACGGACATTTTTGCAAAGATGCAACAGCTGTAACGTCAGGCAACGTAGGAGAGAAATGAGTATGCGGAGAACCACAGAGACTGATTAAAGGCGGATCATAAGGTCTGAAACCGTGCGTGAAATTCAAGGTGCAGCGTTGTCTTCACCTTAGATGGATTGTGGGAAAGCAGAGCAATGTGGGAAACATACAGAAGATACTTGTGACGAGCAGTATGCGAAACAAGAGGGGAGAGCACAGAATGAAGAGAAACAGGTAAGAGATGACCTGTCGGGTCCTTTTCTGCGGTTGAAGCACGATGAGGGTCGAGAAAGTAGAAGCATTAAGACAAGTAAACCTGTGATAAAACAATGGGGACAAGAAATACGTACGCAACCGAGTTGGGGCAACTGAGCTGGTGAGCTGCGTGCCTGCAGGCAATTTCACTAGTGAACTGAAGCGAAAGATACCACTCGAGCCACAACCTAAAGGAAGGATCCACAAAAGATTTTGCGAAGTGTAGCAAGGAGTCTATGGTGGCGGTGAACGGATGACAAATAAGACTGTAAAAAGTGCAAAAGTGCGAATGGCGAGTTTTACATAGGATTGGTCATGGATGCGGGTAGGGCCGGCGCGTGGATCCTTCGTCATAAAAAGAGGGAAAAAGAAAGCATGGGGCAAAAAGGTAGAGGGTGATGTATAAAAATGAGATCAGTGTGGTGTATGAGCATAGGTGGTATGAGGGCTGCTTGGGCGTAGGGTGGCACCGCGAGAATGGAGATTTGGAGCTAGCAGGAGAGACCTGGATGGAAAGGAAAGTGTCGACCGGCCTGGGCAGGGTAAAGTGGATAGGACCATAGCGACAGCATGCAGTGAGAGCTGTAATGGTGAGTAAAGGTATGAGCAGGGACAAAATGGGTAGGTGTGTGAACAGTGGCAGAAAGACGAAAATTGGAGGCGAAAAAAGTGAGTGGGACAAACCAAAGGTGAGCTTTCGGTGGCAGAACAAGAATGGTGGAGGCATGCTAATGGCCACCGATAGTAATGGATGCGGAAGTGTAAGGAGAGTTGGAGCATACTATCCGCAACCGGTGCTAGTTGGTGGGGCTGACCGCGCGCTGAGCACCCAACCTGAAAACAGCCCCATGAGGCGAACACAGGAGTTGTGATCCACTGGCCTAATTGCGCCCGCATATAGTTGCAGACGGCCTGCAAGCCCGACATGCTCCGGCCAAATCTGTGAACCTGATGGTGCTGAACACCGTTGGGATTAGCCTCAGTGATCACTGATGACTATACAGGTGGGTAGAGTAACCGCGACAGCAACATGTGGTCCATGATCATTGCCCAGGTTGCGAGAGACTTTGACAGCAGAGCCAAGTGGAACGGTGGTTAGCAGATGAGCACACAGCATCATTATCAAGGTGCATCCGCCGAAGAAGTGGTCAGGGCACGGCCCGAAGCGGTTGGTCGTCATTGGGGAGGAATGAGATAAAAGAACCGAGTGAGGGTGTGCCCTAGCTAACAGAGAGGAGAAAGTAAAAAAAATGGTGAAACGAGAGCTAATCGATGCAGTGGGTTCCTAGGTCAAGCTGGAAAATAGTGTGAGGTATGAATGGCTAAAACTGTTGTGCCAGAACGGGTATAGGCAGTGGTGAACTGTGATGGAGCCAACTTAACGAGGCAAGATAGAAAGGGATAGGTAGAGTCAGGATGGAAACACAGACGAACATGAGTAACTAGTGGGCTCATGGCACCGGGGACAGGAGGCAAATTAACTGCGGCTTAGGGACGGCGATGATCATAGATCGTGTTACTGTGAAGAGAAGAGTTAGTCGTGGAATGTAGTCATTAGCCCCTGGCACATAGTAAATAAAGTTACGGTGTGAGGCCTCTTCCAAGGGTCAGATCAGTGGAGACACACTCATTGGCTTGAAATGTAGCTTTGGGAACAGCTAAGTAGATGAGAGGCGCAAGCTCAAAGAAGTACAGTGAAGGGATACTGTGTATACTGAGGGGAAGCTTATTCCAGATTTTGGAATATGCTGACTAGAGCCATCATGACCTGAGGCTGAGGTGATATTGAGAGACCGGGAGAGAAAAGGCCTGGTAGGGAAGGGGAAGGTAGGAGGGAGCAGCAAATTAGATATAGTGGGAAGTGAAGGCTTGGTCATGGAATAGCCCCAAAGCGAAAGACTAGTTTGAGCCCTATGCGACGAATCCACTGAGGCTCAATATGTAGGAGCTCACGGAGTCAGAAGCATGCTTGGGATATGGACACACCCATGGGTTTTTTACTGTCAGTAGGCTGAACATTCTCGAAAGTTATGATAGCAAATTGTGGTCAGTGGCTGGAGGTAATCGGGCCGTATTCGGGATGCGGTCTTATATGTGGGAGGTACACGGAGAAGCTAATGGCAGATAGTAAGAAACATCGGTGTGGTACGCCTAGGATTAGCTCAGCTGTACCGGCTTGAAACGACGCCTATTTCGAGAAGGTACAGGAACAGTAGTAGCGTACGCGAAGATCAATAACTGTAGGGTATATGTCGATGGGGAGGTGGTCAAGATTAATTCGACCGGGCGGTACAGTGCATTTCTGAGTTGAGGGGTGGCTTTTCCCCACAGAGAATTTCATAAACCATGGGGTGCTTCAGGTTTGGAGAGGGGATGGGTCGTCCGATATGTTCCATAGGGTCGTGGATAGTTCATTATGGTGGAAGGAGTACACTATTTTTGTGTCGCTGGCAAAAGGGAACGGGGTACCGCGGCAAATGGAAGGGAAAAAGTTGTTGATATAAGTGACAAATAGCAATGGTTCCAAGACTGCCCTGGATTGCGCTCTGGTAATGGGTTTCGCGGAAGATAAGTGGCAGTCAACAAACGTAGCTCGTGATCTGTGAAAGAGATTTGAAGATAGCCAGGAGAGGAGAGAATCACTTGTGCCAAGAGATCGGGTTTTGGCTATCAGGTGCATTTAGGGAACACGCTCAAAAGCTCTAGACATTTCAAAGTACAGGACAGTTGCACAGTTGATGGAGTCGAATGCAGACGATAGAAAGCTGAGGAAACCTGGTATAATGGGGAGGCAGGAGTAAGAATTCAGAAAACCATGCTGACCAGGGTTCAGCAGGTTATCAGATGAGAGAGACTGAACAATGATTTTTGATAATTGTTTTCATGATTTCTCAGTCTGCTGGGGTGTGGTTAGTGGATAGACAGTTATTCCGGTCACAATGAGCACATTTTTCAAGCCCGGAGTGTTAACAAAGGCGTTCCTTCGAGGAGGGACGAAGCTGCGAAACATGGAGATTGCCTATATATTGGGCAAAAACAGGGGAAGTTCGGTACAGCCCTAATAGAGAAGGGCCGGTGGGAGACCATTTGGGCCAGGTTTCGGGGAAGGTTTGTTTGGGGGAGACTAATTTGTCAATCTCTGGATGGGTGGACAGAATCGGCGCCAAAGAGGCTGAAGCGCTGGGGTGGACGAGAAGAGGAGGGATACCAGGGTAGGTGGTAAGGGGAAGTTAAGTGATCAGTGAAGGCCTCGGAAGTAGACGCCGGGTTGTTGGCGGTGGATGAGCCCCGAGTGATGAACTTGGGTGGTACAAGGGTGGGGTCGTTGGGCCTTTCACTAAGTAGGTTGGACAGGTGGCCGGGTTTTCGGGGTTGCGATAAAGAGGTGGCCCATGTCCTCTTAGACGCGATTAGGTCTTACGACACGGCTTCAGTTGCAACTGGTTGACACTTACATGGACTGTGAAGCAGCGTTACCTGGCAAAGATGAATTGAAGCTTAGCCAGCTTACGCTCTAAAAGTGACCATTGGGAGCCGCATAATTTGAAGAGTGGAGTGAAAAACAGGTTGGCGGCATCTAATCAGTGTAGGAAGATGAGGTAGAGTTCAAACAATGAGAGGATCAGGAGAAAGAAAGAAGGTGTTCCAACCGAGGGAACGGACTATTATTTGTATGGAGGGCCAGCTATGTGAACAGTAGGAGGCCGGAACAGGAGGTGGGTGTTGATTCGGATGTAATCAGCTGAGGCAACTGAATTTACACGACTCGATACGGTGGTCACTGCCCTGGGAATTGGGAAGTGACCTGAGTATTGATATCAAGAACACCGACGGAGCATATTAGGTCTAAGAATTCGCTCCTTCTTTTAGAGCAGGAGACATGTTGGGTCCACCCACCAAGACGGATACAGGAAAGGAAGGTGGAGAGGGCAGGAGGGCTAGCATGAACGGGACCAGCAGATTAAAGGAAAGTCAAAGTCACCCGCAATACCTTTTGCAATGGAAGGACGGTCAGCTGCAACATTCAAGACATCCACAACGGAGTCTAATTCACAGAGCTGCAGACCCGAAGGGAAATAGGCACAGCCAGTTAAGGGGCTTTGGACGGGAGCGTAGTAGACTGCAATAGTGAATCATTAGTAAGAAGAAGAGGGGTGGTCAAAAACGCCAGCGCAGGTGCAACTTACAATGATAATAATAATGTTTTATTTCGGGAAAGCCCGAAGCTTGTCCTATGCATGATCAAAATGTTTTTTCAAGCTATTCAACTGACGGAAAAATTCATGCAAAGTTTAGAAACAAGTAAGACGAGGGAGAGAAGGGAAGAAATAAAAGGGGGTGGGAGAGAGATACGTGTATGCACACCAAGGAGTAATGGAGGGGTTATAAATGAACCCTGGGACGTATTCAAATATGTGCCCGGCAGATTTGAAATTCATGGTCAGTTGGAGCAGCTGGATGAGCCAAATGGAGAAGAACGGAGCCTGGAGGTATCGCATGGGAACCGAAAATCGGCACGAGAAGCCATCGTTGCGAAAACCATGAAGAAAAAGGCTAAAGAGCAGAGACAAAAGGAACAACGAAAAATTGAGTTGTATGGCTAGGGATTAAGTAGCCACGAGCTATGCTTTATTGCAATAAGTGGGCGGTGTCAATTTGAAAACAGGGAGCGACCGGTGCATGACGTACAGAGTGGGTCAGAGGGTAGCTATGGCGCGGAAAGGTCGAGATGCGGCAAGCATGAGACACATGTATAGACGAAATGGATGAACATCATGAGGGGCGGCGGTATGGTGGCAGCAGAACTAGCCGGCGAAGAAATGGAGGAGGCCGAGAAAATATGTAGATACATAAGCACATACATCTATATACCGGAGCAGGAGAAAACAGAAGTGAAGGGACGGAATACGCAGGTAGCAGTGCTCGGAAGAAACATGACGGGTTAGGCCAAATTGTACGGGATTACCTTGGACAATTTCTGATGAACTTGTTCATGAAACGTTAACATGAAGGATTACCAGAGAGAAAGAGAAAAACGACTTTGGACGCACAGAAGCGATGGCTGTGTGAAGCTGATAAACGAGGAAATACGAAAGAAAGGATCGATGAAAACAGGTAAGAGTGAATCTGGTGGTGTGCGTGATAAATGGCGACGGTCGAAAATGAGTGAGACGTTGATAAATGGACGCTGTATGCAGCAAGATGGTAGTGAAAATGGCTGGATGCTGCAGAGCGAATGGAAGTACAGGGTGGTTGGGTAAGTGTAAAAGGTGCCTCGAGAACGGCAATTTGGAGGTTGGAAGAACGGTGGTGCAAAGGTGCAGCAGTTGTAATGGAGAATAACATAGAAGAGGAATAAGAAAGTAGAGGATCAGAAGGATCAGGTATTAACAGGTCACATGTTCTACAACTGTAAAGGAAAATGACGACGTTACGATGAACTTACACTAGGTGACAAGGTGAAAAGCAGGGCAGCCTGAAAGGCACCTCGAAGACGCCTGTGGCGAGCAATGTACCAAGCAGATGAAGGTACTGACCAAATAAAAACAGGTGAGAGATATGAATCAGATTGTTTCACTGCAGATGACACAGGATGAAGATCGAGAAGAAGAAAAGTACCCGAACGGGGAGACCTGTGATGGAACAAAGTGTACGAGAAATAGTTGTGTGTCGGGGTTGGAAGAATGGAACTGGAGAGCTGCTTGCTTGCAGGGATTCCACAAATAGACTGAGCCAGAAGCTGCTAATTGATTCGTTGTCTAAGAGCACGATCCATGGAAGAATTGCGGATTCAGATATGAAAAATACGGAGGTGGCAAAAAGGTAATAATCTTGATCGTAAAAAATGCAAAGGTTGGGACGGCGAGTTCCTACGTGGTGATTGGTCATGGTCACGGATGTGCCTGATGAGTAATGGTGGGAGATTTGTGACGGACAAAAAAGGATACCGCTAAATGGTAGCTAGTAAGGTATGCGAGCACTGTGCTTTATAAGCATATGTAGGTGCCAAGTGAATACCGATTAGGAGCCGACAGGGGCGAAATGGGTGGAAAAGAACACATTTCGGGCTTGAGCAGAGTAAAATGGATAGGGCAAGAGTGACATCATGCAGCGAGGGTTGTCACGGTGAAAAACCATAGGAATAAAAGCAGAATGAATAGGTGTGCATACAGAGGTAGAACGACACGGAAGGGAAGTGATACGAGTGCTGACAAGAACGATAGATTAGCGAATCATGGCGGAAGAATGGTGAGGGCATGCGGTCCGCTGCGGACAGTGATAAATGCGGTAGGGCAAGGAAGTCGGAGCATGCAATCGGCAACCGGTGCTAGTGGGCGGGGCTTACTGTGGGCTAGACACCCAACCTGAAAAATACTTCGTGAAGTAAACACTGAGGTGTGACCCACTGGCCTAACTGCGCTAGCACATCGTTGCAATAGGTCTGCACGCCCGATGTGCGCCGGCCAAAGTGGAGGAACTAACCGCGCCCCGCACAGTTTTGGTTGGCGTGAGCGTTCACTGGTGGTTGTAAATAGGACTGGGACACCACGATAGGGGTATATGATTCACGACTAAATAGTCAAATTGTGGGAACTTGGACAAGGGAGCCAACGGGAACAGCGATCGACAGACAGCCATACAGCATAATTATTCAGGCGCACCAGCCAGAGGAGTGATCTGTATGGTTCCCGAGGTGGTTGACAGGCATTGAGGATCACTTTAAAGGGAGACGGAGAAAGGCAGTCTGGGTATAGCCAGCTGAGGATTACCGGTTAACGGAAAGAAGAACAAAAGTGAAACACGAGCTCATCGATGCAGCGGATCCCTAGGAAAAATTGAGACCGTGAAACGTGAGGCTCAAAAGGAAAACACATAAGTAGAAGCTAAAAACTTCAAAAAGGAGGTCATGTCCCACCTGGAGTAGTCATTTAGCGGAAGAAAAGACCAATTTCTGCATGAAATTACCGAAGAAACTTAACCGGGGAATAGGGTGGGGGCGGAATTGTTCACGTCATAACTGGATGTTGAGTTCAGTTAGTGAGCCACGTTAAGTGAGATAAATGATACTGGATTTTCCGGCTCAAAATCACAGAGGTACTGATGGAATCACATGTGGTGGGATCCGATGTGGAAAAGAGGCGAATTAAGCAAAGAGGCTCTGAGGAGCGTTGGGTTACTCACCACCCTTGTGCTGATAATTACAGGGCAGTAATGTATATGTATACGTAGATATATATATGTATGTATTTATAATATATAAGGCGGACCCGGGTGCTGTTACTAATGCAGTTCCTACAGCGTTTTTAAGGTTTGTTTCAGGGCCGCAGGAGTGATATAACCAAATAAAGGTAATAAATCGTGGAGCCGACGAGGCATGTTGACAAACTGTGAGGAGTATTACGGTGGCCTCACTTTAAATGCAAATGAATCTGGAGGGACTTATTTCAGAGTGAAATTGTTGGATTATATAAGTTGTTATGGAGAAATAATTACCGACGCAGGTATGCTTTAAATAGGTCGATGGCGAGGTCTAAGTAGAGGCAGTCAAGCAGAGCATTGATAATTCAAAAGCGGCAAAATTATTTAGGAAGGTAAGGTAAAGCTAGAAACACAGCAATGGCTTCAAAGTCGAGGCCTTTCTAGTGAGCTTGGCTTTCGGTTGTGTGAACGGTGACTAAGCTGAAAACGGTTGGGACAGAAAGGAATTTATCAATGACATGCACGATTGCATACTTTAACTGAGAAGATCTGATGTGCAAAGGAAGTTTATTCCAGATTCTGGAGTACGTGGAGAGGAAGAACTTAGGGCGTAGAACAGCCCTGGCAGAAGATGCAGTAATAGTATAATGTCTGTTACGGAGTTAATATCCAGTACCCGGGAGTGAGCATAAATGGTTGGAGGAATAAGATTGTTTAGTCAACAGATTATACAGACATACTAGGTTCAGCTCTATACAACATAGCCACAACTGTTCGATTTTGAGAGATAACCATCATTCCCTGTGGTTTACCTTTGACGACCAGCCGATAGTCTGCCTTGTGAATCTTCTCTGAACACATTCAATAATGATCCTGTTGGATTATCGCATACTAGAGAGGGTTAAGAGAAAATGTTCGAGAAGGGGCTTGGCATGTACTCTATAATTGCATAGAATGCTCCCCCTAAGCTGCACAGAAGAACAAGACAGTTTTTAGCCTTCGCAGTTTGGGAGACAGAATGTTCGGAGAAGTTGAAAGAGTAAGAATGACTTAAGCCAAATTCTCTTACTAAGGGCTGGCTGTCGATGGGTGAACCACTGATGCATAAAGAACCAGGAGGAACCTGACATTTGTAAGTGAGGAAAATACACTTGTCGGCGGAGAATTTCATCGCCCAGTTTGAGCACCATTCATCAAGAGCGGCTAAATATGCAGAGATTTTAGGGACAGTAGTACTGAGGTTGCCAGGCGAGAAAGTGTAGACTATCTTAATGTCGTCCGCGAACAAAAACGGCGTGCCATCAAGTATTGTCGGAAACATATCATTTATATATAGGAGGAAAAGCAGGGGGCCCAAAACACTGCCCTGAATAACACCGCTAATAACAGGCTTAGGATTAGAGGTGTGCCCGTTAATTAAGACAACCTGTGAACGATGAGATAAGTAAGACGAGGACCAAGAAAGAAGTGGATCGACATCCCAAATGACCGTAGCTTTGTTAAAAGGTGGGGGTGAGGGACACGATCAAATGCCTTGGATAAATCAAGATAAAGAACAACAAGAGATTCCCCACTTTCAGCAGAGTCGGTGACAAGATTCAGAAAAACATACTGACAAGACATGCGGGACAGTAAACAGAGGAATCCATGTTGACTGTCATTATTAAGGTTGAGGCTCAATTATAAGTTGATAATGTTATCTTCACCTATTTCTTCCATTATTCTGGATAAGATGGGGTTCGGTTTATGGGGCCATAATTAGATATCTCATCTCAAGGTACCTTTTTCCGAATGGGAACGACTACCAAGCGCTTCCAGTTAGCACGTACGGTGGTACCGTTAAGTGGAAGAGTGAAAAGATTAGGCAGCAAAACAGGGAAATACGGTCCGCCATTGACAAGAGCAACCGGTGGTAGGACATCGGGGCCTGATCAAGGTAAGGGCTGGCTACGGGATGGTAGCTTAGAAGTTCTCCTGGCATCAGAGGGTATCGTAGAAAGGACAGAGTCAGTAATTGGCAAAGATGGGGGAGGGGCGATGGCTGCAGCTGAAGCCTTGGCTGAAGCAAAGAACGCGTTGAATGTTTCGGTTCTGCAAAGTGGAGAGGTGATAGATGAGTTATTATTCAGAATCAGGAGGTAAAAGTCGGCCTTCATACCAGCATTCTAGACTTACACAATACAGAAAACATTTGCGGCTTATTGGGATGACTCAATGCCTTAGCTTCTTGGTCAAGAAGTCTCGAGTTATCCTGTCGTTGAATAAGTGCGGAGAGACGGTTTAAAGGAATAAAACATGAAAAGCCGTTGGAATTACGTAGTTGCTTGAGAAATTTATGACACTTCTTGTTGAGTGGCGAGACAAGGGACCTCTTTTGGGTACAGCCTGGGAAGTATAGGACAATTTGTTCAGACAGTCGGAAAAAAAGCGGAAACTATCTGCAGCAGAGTGAGGTTCATGGGTGAGAAAATAACCAACCCGGTCTTTATGGCGAATAAAAGTGACTAGCAAGACCCAATTTTCGCAAAGGACTGTGTTGTTTGGGGTGTGTGTGCGGGATTAGATGGGCCTCTAAAGGGCAGACGGCAGACTACCATTTTACGGTTGCGGAAGGAGAAATTTTGTGCCTCTGAGGCGTCGATGAGATGCACGTTATGAGTAAATACCAGATCTAGTGTGTTCCCGTTTCTGGTAGGTTCGGGGACGTTGTGTTCAGCCACCAAGATGAAGGCTAGTGATCAGGTCCATAAGATTGGGAGGAGCCGAGAGGGTGGGCCGACAAACTTTAGGGAGAACAAAGTCACCCGCAATAAGCTTGGTTCCAAAAGGAAGGAAAGAGAGATATTTGAAAGGTCTAATGAGAAGTGGAAGCAAAGAACTGGGGGAATTTGTTGAGCTTTACACACAGCCAATGTAAAGAACAGTGCCTTGGAGACCGATGGTGAACCAGAGATAGTGGAGAATAGAATCGAGCGCCGTATGTAAGAGAAGGGTCGTGGTGTAGGTTTCTTTGAAGTAGGTTAGGCACCAACCGCCATTCCAGTTCGGTCTGTTAGTCTTTTGAAGACTGTACACTACCAGAGCTAGTTGATCGCTGGGGGTGCTCGCAAACAGCCAGAATTCCGTTATTAAGATAATGTCACAATTATTTGCGAGGACTAGTTTTTTCAGGTGCGGGAGTTTGCCAAGAATGGGACGCGAGTAGAATAAGGCTAAAGATATGCACTTCGCGGGAGGTGGTATAGGCACATCAGAGGGGTGGTGTAATTTGAAAGGAGGCAGGCTATCGCGATTGGAAGGAGCGGAGGTTAGGGTCAAAGGGGAATACGTTGCTGATGAGGCTGGTGGAGGTTGGCAAAAGGGGATTCCAGCCGAGCTGGAGTAAATGTTGCAGTGACAGGGACTACTGAGGGGTAGAACAACTAAGCAACAGCGGAGCGGGAAATGTCGGGTCAAAGGGAAAACCTGTGAAATTTAGCAGGTCGATATCAGACAGGAGTGAATAGAAGCAGTTGAGAAATACCGGCTAGTCGGAATTTAGTAATGACTGAGGGGGGTGTAGGGGGCAGGGTTGAAATGTTTTCAGAAATAGGTGCGCAGGGTGGCAGATTAAGCTGTCTGTTTTGAGAGGGATAATGCAAGTTGGGTGGAACACCAAATATGGAGCAGTTAGTATAGGGAGCGGAAGAAATAGTTGTCAGGTGAGGGGCACGACGTGAAGCAGAGTGGACGGGGTGTGAAGGCCGTATTTTGTTATCGGCAGTCAGCAGAGGCAGCGAATTTGTGGGAACTACCGATGCATAGGAGCAAGGGGTACCTTTTTTGGTCGAAACCGGATTTGGTGAGTTAGGTCTAGTTGATTTAGGAGGAGACAGTTGGTGGAAGGAGGAGCTTGCGATAAGGGTGGGAAGACTGGTAGACCTAGTCCCCTGGACGGCGGGTAGTTTATCGCAGGAGGGAACGGAGAGTGAATAAGAATCGAGGGCGTATCAAACAGGCGATGAAGTGGGAGAGCGAGGCAACAGTTTGCGTCTTTTACTGGATGACAGAAAAAGGGGAGAAGCGGAAATGTCTAAATCAACAGTAATGAAGCCAGATTTTGGAGAGTTTAGTGCGGGAGCAGATGAGGAGGAAGCGGGTGGTTGTGAAAGAGCCGAAGGTGCGTGTGAAGATGAAGCGGTGGGGACACGGAAAGAAGCGGTGGAGTGATCGGCTGCAGTCACCAATTGGTTGGAAATTAGTCAAAACCATCTCACTGCCCGCGATTCGGAGCAAGATAGAACCTATGAAAATGAGGAAAGCCATCAGGAAGGTGGTGATGACCCTGAGTGTGCCGAATTAGGTAAGTTCGACGAACCACCCACGAGGTTTCACGTCTTCACGAAATCTTCCAGAGTGTGAGTTTCTATCAGGGTAGGAGGTGACTTCAGTAATTAACTTATCTAATCCGCAACTGTTGCGGCCGTGCTAGGGATGCGTTTGAGGTCCATCTGTCGTTGTTTGACAAAACGAGCAGTGTCCCAGCAACGAACTTACCGAATGCGCAAGTGGGTGATCTCGCGATACAGCTGAGACAAACCTGCAGATTTATTTATGCGGTGGAGGCATCGCTGGTGCCCTTGGTCGAGGTTTGAGAAATTGGTGGGCCCAGAGATCAGTAGTGGTATGATGCTCTCAAATGAATTGCACAGCGGACCTATACTTCGCCTCCAATGAGCGGGACATCCAGCCGATAAGCAGTTCAAATTATTCTTGGCTTCTACGTCATCCTACGTTTTTGACTTTCGGACCATGAAAACAAACGGAGCTTAAACTAATAAATAAATACAATGAAGGCAATTCGTTCCACCTCCCACTGTGCCTAACAGTAGGCCCAGGTTTATTTTGGGCGAAATTGTTTCTCTATATACATATTAGTGGTTCTTGAATTATGAAAATAATGACGTGTTTTCCAGGTCAAAAACTACCCTGTGTATATGCAACAGACAATTACAACTTTCAAGCAACGTGAATTACTTTTGGATAATCGGCTGGCTTTCCTAGGTTGAAATGGGTTTCAGAAGCAATAAAAATCAGTTGGAAGACATATTGACGTGAAAGAAAGCTGTTTTAAACTTCCTTATTGTCCACAAGGCTGAGTTTTCTCGGAGAATCTCCGGCGGTCTAGAGAAAATGACGGTGATAATGTTCGGACAATTGTTTTATCTGCTGAAGTTCCCGTCTTCCGTAATTTGTGATGGCCTCGTGCGACCAGCGGCAAAAGGGCATACCAATCATGTACTGTCTCACATCAGCGAGCGACGTTCTTCACTGGATGTTGTCTTATCGTAAACTGGTCCTTGAAAAACCGATCCCACAAATAATGGGGCCATTCAATGTGGTTTACGGAACCCGTATTTTCCATGAGCACCGGAATAGCTCGTGGCGTCCGCAGGACACAGGCTGATCGGTGAACGCATCAAGTAGCGCACGAACTTGTGGCAGCTTTCTCCCCCGGTTGATTGCATGATGTTATTCCGCAGTATTCATCTTTAATCAAAGCAACTTACCAGCTGGTTGCGGACTTTGACTTCATCCAGGTGTTGATCTCAGTCGGTAACTAGCGTGAGATTTTTACTGGAAAAACCCTTTGTGGATCATAACTGTTCAAGCTGAGGGACTTCACTGTCCTTTGAAGCTAGAATACGGCCATTTGAAGCAGTTTGACGTCGTTTCAAAAGCGATCTATGAGGCCATTGGTAAAATCCAAGCCGTACTGCCCTTGTTTGCATGTGAAATCTCCAAAATAAATTCCAGCAAACAAAATCACTGGATACTGGCGATAACGAATGTGCCGCGCATATTAAGCTGGGCCCCATAGGTGCTAGCAAAGAGAGATTAGAGAGTAATGTAACTTGTTAACATATGACTTGACTTCCTTGGTCTCCTCAACATACAGGCCCCCGGCATTCTTGAGGAGTATCCACAAAATTCGTTCCGACTTAAATTGATTAGGAACTCCAGCTAACGAATAAGTTTACGATTCGTCGGACACCGAGCATTAGAAAGTTTCAATGAGTTAGGATCCTGTGTCGGTGTCCTGCCGATTGCAGAATTTACTCCATCAACGACGATGAAAAGCATACTCATGCTGTACACAGTGGGCAAGTTGGGCCTGTTGTGTACTAACCTGTCTGTCACTAATTGGTTTTTCGATAGAGACATATTTAAAGTCAACTCACAAGATGCGCTGGTCGGTCCCTCAGGAAGGACTCCTCCTGATACCTTTGGAATGCTGTATTATCCGTTACTGGCAACACATTTCAGTTTAATCTAGCCCACCTTGTTTCGTAGTGTTGGCGGTAGCTGCGCTATTATGGCTGCTTATAGAATGAGGATTGTCGCTGAAACTTTCATCGCAATCGTTTTCCCACTGAATCGTAAGTTCTGCTCATCTGGGGAGAAGTGTCTAGGTCTTTTGCTTTAGTCATGGTTTGAAAAGCTAGTAAACAGTCATCTCACATTCGGAGCTTGGCAGGAAGTCCTAAGGAGATAGTTTCATCACTAGACGGAAGACTGCCCTCTTCGTGCTTGGGTTCCATTTCGAAAGCATGTTGGAAGATCACTAAAAAGTGCATCACTTATAATAATAATGATAATAATAATAATGGTTTATTTCGGGGACACCCGATGCATGCTTGATAGCATGATCATATGATACAAGTGAGGTCACAAAAAGGTTCCTTGGATATTCATTTGGGTAAATGCAACACAAAGGTGCATTGGTTTTAGTGGTCGCACGAATGAATGCCCGGCAAATTTGAGTTGGAAGGTCAAGTGGACGCATTGCTCCTGGTATAAACCAAACATTCGGGCGCGGGTGAACGCTACTTTTGGCGCATCTTCCAAACCTGCGCCATAACTGATACTCATTTTGGTGAAATATACAGCCAACGGTATTCACACTATCATAAATATAGAAAAAAGTTGAAGTTTTGCTATGACAAACCACAAAGTCTTTTTCAAAATCTGAAAAACTCCTCTGCGTTTCGCGACCTAAACGAGAGAATACTGCAGAACCATCAACCAGAGCCGCGCCCCCAGCACCGACAGCCGTTGCGGCCAATGCCGGTGCTGACCTTGATCACAACGCTTATATACCCCTGTGGCACGTATTCAAACAAAAGTCGCACCATAATATTTCACGTCAATCTCATTTTCTACGGGTACCGATTCACCTGTTCCAACTGTTCCATATATAACAGTCCCACAACTTCAGTCGGGCTATATTTGCGCCCGTATGTTAAGACACCATCCACTGCTCCGGAGTGAGTGAAATAGGCTCCGCGGTCGTGATACTTGATGAAGTGAAGCGGGGATGAAGTAGAACGCGCAGTATTTCGGATAGCGTCGATGTAAAGTCGCAGGAGTGAGCAAACTGACAAAGAAAACCGAAAAAGCACCAACGAAATATTGGGGAATTTTTACCGACGAGGGACACGCACTCGAACCAGTAGCCCAGATGACCCGGAAAATAGCAGAAATATAATACCGAAGGACTTGTGGTGTCCTCTGACGAGGGGAATTGCGTAAAAGGAACAGTCCGTTTTACCACTGAATTAGTACTTTCTATTCTTCAAGGGGTTGTGGAGGACACCCTCATAAAGAGGTGGATGCAGATGTCCGAGCCTATAAATTTTAATAGAGCAGAGTGGCGAAAGTAGTCAGGCGAGTGAAACACCGTTCGAATTAGGGGTTCGTTCCAGGTTAATTGACGAACACCAGTTGACAAAAGGGTGGACAGAGGAGTTGATATACGATGATCTTATGAAGTCGCATAGGGGTGGTGCATAAACGATACTGTCAAAACGTAAAGAATCGCTTAACGGGATGCACTGGTAAGGGTCTGGCATTGGGCATTTGGGAGACAACCGGAAGGTCAGTAACTTGGCATACGTACAGTTCGTTTCCAGAAAAGGTTTGTAGAAGATGCTTTCGCATTGTTCTTTGGTGTAGATGCCCAATCGTGGAAGACTGATGAAAAATGGCAATAGGTAATAGGTGGGTGAAACGGTGCTCACCTATTGGTTTATCGAGGGTTACTCCAAGACTGACAGATGAGGAATACTAATTTACAACAAAGTTAGCATAATAGTGGTTTATATGTTTAATATCTGACGGAATAAACTGGGGGTAGTACGTCACCGGAGCCTTCAGAAAGAACAGATAATTGCGTGACTAGGTACGTTGAGGAAAGTGCCACCCGAGACTTTGGGGGGGGGTGACAAACAGAATAACGGCAGCCTAAATTACAGGTAGTTGATTTTCAGCTAAAGACGTAGAAAAAGCACTCTGTGGATTGCGGTGCAGGTGGCTGACCGTAGTATCTTGGTGGAGCAGCGGCAGTGATTCATAGATGAGTGAAAAGCGATACAATCAGGGATTTTTTTGGTTCGTTGATGAGTAACATGAGAGGATCTAAAGGTGGTAACAAAGTGGATGCGGGAGGTGGACATAGTGGATTGATACAGTCGTATGAAAGTAGTACATCTAAACAGCTCTCGGGAATCGCAGGTGATTGCATAGCAGGATATGCTGAAGTCTGACATGAAGACCTAAGGAGGCAATCGAATTATTTATTTCCTGGATTGTGGATACCTCATTGCCAATGCAACTGTCATGAAACGCAAATGGCTGAATGAGAGAAGATGCAACGGGAGGATACAATGAACACAGTGCTGGTGTCCTGCAGATAAAGCGCTGGAAGCAGGACCATTTCGTTTTGTGTGGAATTGTTGGCAGGTGAGAAAAGAATCTTTAGATGATGGTTTTGTTTAGATAAATGTTGTGGTGACGTACAAATTACCAGGTGGATGAATGGTCTCTTCAAGAGTATATCAGGAATTGTGATATTCACAATAAAGATCTGAACGGTGAAACCGTTATATGTTTTGGGGTACAGAATCCGGTAAATGGACATAATAGGATAAGGATAAACATGGCATCAGTTCAGACAAATAAAATATGAGTCGATGGATATAAATGTAAGTAGTCGCAAGTAGTAGGGTACGTTTCCGAGCCGAGTGAGTATATGTGCATATGCCGATTTGTAACTTGACCAGGTGTATGGAAAACCTTGTTCAGGAACGTTGGAGGGGGCAGTGGGTGGCAGCAGTAAGATGCAGGGGCCGTTGTTTTTCGATCAGCAAGTGGTGCTAGTGGGTGGGGCCGGCCGTGCACTGGACATCTGACCTGAAAACCAATTCTGGTGACAGTGGGTGCGATCCGCCAGCCTAGTTGCGCCCGCACATCTTTGCAGACGTCCTGCACGCCCGATGTGCGCCGGCCAAAGCGGTGGATCTGACCGCGCCTCGCACCGTTGGGATTGACACGAGTTTTCTTGGTGGGGCCAAACGGCAGTAGGTATCAGGTAGTCCACGATCAGGCGACCAGGCACCAGGGGATCCCGGAAAGTAACCAAGGGGGCATCGGTCGGTTAGAGTACGAATAGCCGACGGTCAGGTAGATGCATAGGCCAGGTTAGTGACCGGTGTGGTCTCCAGAGTATTAGGAGTCACCGAGAGAAATGTACGCACGAATGAAGGTCTGAAAATGGAGAAAAAGTAGAGGAGCGCAGTCTGGGATGCTCCCAGCTGAGGATAAACGGGAATTGATACAAATAGGCGACATTAATAGACAGTGACTCTCTGGGACTAGTCTTTCAATTGCTGAAAGCAGAAAAACCAAGAATGCTTATTTGATTTCATCTGTCATAGACCGCCGGTGTTTGTGAGATTCAAAAGTCTAGACCCTTTTCATAGGCTTGGTCATCGTGTACGTCTACGTTTAGGAGCTGTAAGGTTTGGGTAACCATGAGGAACTTATCCAAAGCACTTCTAAATTGATGGCTGGAAGTGGAACTGCGTATTTCTAAAGGTAATTTATTCCAGAAGTTAGAGTAAACTGTGAAGAAGAAGTGTGAACGTAAGCTAGTGTTGGTAATAGAGTTTGTGATATGATATGATGGTATATTTCTCGATCGTGGTCGAGAAGAACGCGCAAGCGCATGATCATGGTGTACAACGTTACTCAGAACAATGAACTATACAGTTATTTCAAGAATGGGAGTCGAAAACGTGAGAAGCAAAACAATATAGCTACAGATAGTTTGAATCGACCGAGGTGATAATGGTTTGCGCGGCAAATACGGTCCCGTCTCCAATTCGAGTCGGTTGGTGGTGGCCCGTGGAAATACAAAATATGTCGTGAAAATATATCGCTAAGGATGCATTATAAACCAGAGTAGTGCAAGCTGTGGATAACAGTGGCCTATTGGGGTTCTGTGCACGGAATAAGTTATGAACATGGAGAGATGAAAGAAATGGGAGTGTACTCGTGAACTTTGTTGAATATGAAGAGAACGGCTCTGTACGAAGACAATGGTGGATAATCCCGGCTAAAAGAAACGGAGTGCATCATGAAACGGGGAGACACGAGCAAACTTTGTGGGAGTGGCCTAGGAAACGATGATTGTGGAGGAAACAGCAATCCATATAAAAGGTGAGTTTAGGATCAGGACCAATAACCCGTATCATTCAGAAAAAAGGGAGCGAAACCTGAAGACCTTGAATTGGTGAGGAGTCAATTTTAAGCGGGATGCCAATAGAAAGTAAAATAAAATTTTGCAAGAGAAAACTGAGTGAAAAACCTCCGCGCAAGCTCGCGCCTTATTGTTCTGTTACGCTGACAAAAAATACATTGTCTTATTGATTCTCAGTGATATTCGGCGTCATAATTGGGAACCACGGATGGGGGATAAGTGGACTCGCGTTCGGATGGCGTATCGAATTTTAATGAGTAAAAGATTATTGTGTTGCGTATTCTGGCTCTGTTATTAGATTGTTTCACATGATACCAAGGTAACGTGCAGCATCCCGTGGGTATGGTTCATCAGGCGGGGTAAGGGGCGCGTCAATCAATCAGTAGGAGTTGGCCTGTGAACTGTTATTTGTGAAGACTCCAGCAGTGACATCAGTAGTGGAGGTGTTGCGTCAGAAGACGCCTATCAATCTACTGGTAAGCAGTTGGGAGTGATCACGTTGTGTGGCTCGATTGCAATTCAGTTCCGTATAAAAGGTGCCATTTAGGTTTCTGTCGGTACAGGTCAAAATTAGCATATTAGTGGTTTATATGTTTAATATCTGACGGAATAAACTGGAAGTAATACGTCACTGGAGCCTTCAGAAAGAACAGATAATTGCGTGACTAGGTACGTTGAGGAAAGTGCCACCCGAGACTTTGGGGGGGGGGGTGACAAACAGAATAACGGCAGCCTAAATTACAGGTAGTTGATTTTCAGCTAAAGACGTAGAAAAAGCACTCTGTGGATTGCGGTGCAGGTGGCTGACCATAGTATCTTGATGGAGCAGCGGCAGTGATTCATAGATGAGTGAAAAGCGATACAATCAGGGATTTTTTTGGTTCGTTGATGAGTAACATGAGAGGATCTAAAGGTGGTAACAAAGTGGATGCGGGAGGTGGACATGGTGGACTGGTACAGTCATTTTAATAATAGTTTTTTTCGGATAACCCCGAAGCATGCTTCAATGAAAGGTCAAACATTACAGTTGAAAGCTTAATGAAGGTTACAGTAGGACTGTAAATGTATGCGAACGCGATTGAATATAAGAGAAGGCATTCAAGTCAATTGTTGCGATGCCGCCCGGTGAATTTAAACTCAAGGTTAAGTGGTCGGTCCGGCAGGGTTAAGGATGAATGAAACTACGACATTAACGTTTGAACTGTTTTCGCGCCAAGAATTTTAGCTGAGAAAAGGCGTGACCTTGATAATAAATGGCTAGTAAAATACTGAGAAAGACCCTTACTTGGGCGATATATGCTTCTGAGAGTAGTTTGGTGGCAAATCTGTAACCTAAAATTTCGATTGAAGTTCGAAAACATTAAATCCCCTCAAGAATTTCCAAGAATTACCAAATTTTCTTTTTCCCCTCAGTTTGTGGATGAGAGTTCAATCCTTGACTTTCTCCGGCAGGAGGTAGGCGTAGTTATTCCGCCAAAGTTTGGGGTGGGTGGAGAATGGTACAAAATCACACAAATCCTACAGAAGGAAGACTGTCCTGTCAGAGAACTAAACTAGATTGACGGATATGTGGATATCGTGAAGAAGAAACATTCCTGAAGGAGACGTATTCAAGCAATAGAGCTTTACAATGTATGAGAGGAGTTGTGATGAAAAATTAGACGATAAAAAAATTGTGGCATAATACATAAAGACCAAGAAAATCGGTCGAGGATAGCAATTTTGGGGTACAGTGACCGTATTTCGGTTGAACCAGTTGTAAAATGAAACGGACAACACATTGCACTGTGGGTGTCAAATTGATGGTGAAAGAAGTGACCGGATAGAGCATATGGACTATGGGTGAATTGTTTTGCTTTCAGAAAAAAGAATGTAATGCATCAGCAAGAAACTGGTAACTGGCAAAAACAATCGACGTGTGGTGCGTAGCTACGATAGTGACAGAAACGTGGCTTGCAAGAGGGATGACCGGTTGAATGACAGGTAAGTATTTACATACTGATAATTCTCAGCAGAGACTTCACGTGGTGAAAAAAATGTATCAAGTATCGGAAGTGTCCGAGACGATCTATCGGAATGGAGCATGGGAAAGGAAATACAAAGAACAACCGATGAATTGGTTTGCAAAGTTCGGCAGCCGGATATGGGCGGAGTGTGTGTGATAAACCAAATGGACTACACATCTGGACCGTGGTTGCCAAAGTGATGGTGAAGGGAGTGACCGGATAAAACATATGGACTTCGAGTGGATTGTTTTGCTTTCAGAAAGAAGGAATGTAATGCATCAGCATGAACTAGGAATTATCGAAAATATCGTTGCATGGTGCTCAACTACAACAACAGGCTGGACACAGCTGGCAAAAACGATGGAGTGATGGGCAGAAGACTATCAGTTTATGTTTGACACAAAAGGTGGACCACTTTGTGGCGACAGAACAGAACTCTGCGGCACAAGAGCTTATCAGATGTGCAAAAGTGGGACACGATACCTTGCAAGATGAGGACATTGCAATGCATCGTCCCTAAGTGGGCAAACAGCGGAGCTGGCAGAGAAAGCAAGCAAACACAGAGTCGTCGATTATTGGGAATCTCAAGAGATAAATTTCGCAGTGTCATATGCTGTCTGGCCATTGTGGTACGGAAGTTAGTGAATGCAATAAATGCGTTATTTCTCGAGTATATCGGTAAAAGTAGCAAAAACGGGTGGGCTTTATCTTAGAGAGTGGTTAGGTTTGCAAATAAGACTGGTGAATAGTTTGGCGTGAAACAGCGGGAAGTGGACCGGGAATAATGAGCCAGAAGTGTTGATGGGTTTTTAGTTATGCGATAATTGTTCACCAAAGAAAGCAACTTTTGCCGGACGAAAAAGGCGTTAGGTTATGAAGGCAAATTTGAAGTGAGCACGATGGAGAGTCAGTGTTGGCTGGAGGAGACAGCAACATTTTGAATATATGAACGGTATTCCTTTTGTTCTGTTTTGTTTTTTTTTTCAATCCGCAACCGGTGCTAGTGGGTGGGGCTGACCGTGCGCTGGACACCCAACCTGAAAACCATTTCTGGAGGCAGGAGGTGCGATCCACCTAGTTGCGCCCGCACATCGTTGCAGACGTCCTGCACGCCCGATGTGCACCGGCCAAAGCGGGGGATCTGTCCGCGCCCCGCACCGGCGGGATTTGCACAAGTGATTTTGGTCAAGATCATACAGACGTAGAGATGGCGTAGTCTAGGAGATTGTGGGGGATCCAGATTTAAAGCCGTACGTTTGGGCCAGATATTTCGCTGGTGTTATCTCCGGATCATTCCAAGACATCAAATGAGAGATGCGCGCCGGTTGATGTCTCGAAGCATAAGAGTAGAGAGACGCAGTCTGGGATGCTCCCAGCTGAGGATCAACGGTCAGTGGTGAAAAGATAAATCTAGTAATGTAGACACAGACTACTTTGGGAAGAATGAGGACTGTGAACCATTGAGAGTGAATGGAAATACAAAAATAATGGCCAAAACTAGGAATAAGAATGATGATTTAGAAGTTAAGTGGTGGTCACTGGAACTGGATTAAGTGTTGGGACGCTAGGGCAGAATAAAGGAGGGGAATGGGGTCAGTTTGGACCGAGTAAAGCGAATTAAGTATGATAGAGATAATAGATAGGAGACGTTGGAGCGCGTGAATTGGGGAGAATCTAACAAGAGCAGTGTCAGTGATGTAAGTCATTCTAAGGGGTACTAACATGATGGCGATGGAGAAGGCATATGGGGTGGGTCATGTCGATGTTGCAAAGGATGTCAACCGGGTCGTGCTTCCTTTCTCTATTCAAAAATCAAGGTTACCCTCATAATCTTGTTCCAACGTGGTGCACATATGGGTTAATTGTAGTACTTTGGCGACATCTAAATATTTTGTAAGGACAATTTTGAAACGGTCTAGTGTCTGGCAGGCCCGGATGTCTTCGTGCAGTCTGTTCCAAATGCGGGAATAAACGGTAACGAAGAACATTTCTCTTAGTTTTGTCCTGGAGTATGGGACGTTAGTAGTATGATTTCGGTTACGAAGAGGGTAGGGTGCGTCTTGAGCGAAACGTAGATCAGTGATGGACGTATGCGCTCTAGAATGTAGGAGGTTGAATAGAAGATAAAGATTGAGTTTCATACGTCGTAGCCATAGGGGCTCAAGCCTTAGTAGCTCACATCTCTCTTCATAATTCAAGGGGGATTATGAGCCGAGTAAGTGCTTGGTGAAAGATCGCTGAACTCTTTCGATCGCAAGTCTGTCAGATTTGCGCATGTGAGTGTATACCAGAGGGCAGTACTCGAGCTGTGGTCTGGCGTGGGATTTAAAGATCAGAAGCTGGCTGTCGCGCATTCTAAAAGTTCTGAAGATGAGGGCTATTGTTCTCTTAGCTTTAGCCACCTGGTAGGAGGCTTGTTCTTGAAAGGTGAACGTGCAAGAATATTGTAGACCGAGATCTCGTACTAAAGGAGTAGTAGGAATGAACGAGCCGTTTAAGGCGAGGGACTGAGGAGGAATTTGACTTTTATATGTGAGAATGGCACTCTTAGCAGCGGAGAAACTCATTTTCCAAGTGTTGCACCATATTTCAAGAGCGTTCAGGTCGTCAGCTATTTTGGTGAAGGTATAGGTCGAGGTATGAGGTTCAAATGAATATGCAATCTTAATATCATCGGCGAATAAAAACGCGGTGCCATGACGTATTACTTTGAATACGTCGTTTATGTAGAGAAGAAATAAAAGTGGGCCTAACACACTGCCCTGTATAACACCACTTGTGACTGACCGGGGTGATGAGAGGTAACCCTCAGTGTTTACTGCTTGCGATCTCATGCCAAGATAGGATGACAACCGAGAAAAAAGCGGGTCTATTATGCCGTAAGATTTAACCTTGGTTAGCAGCTGGGCGTGAGGCACGCGGTCAAATGCTTTCGTCATATCAATGAAGATAACGATAAATGCCATTCCAGAGTCAGCTGACGTTGTGATCAGATTAAGGAAATCAAGTTGGCAGGTCAGACACGACTTAGACTTTAAGAAGCCGAGGTGGTTTTTATTTATTAACCCACGGGTGAGGATAAAATTGGCAATCTCATCTTTAACTACTCGTTCCATTATCCTAGATATAATGGGAGTGTGGTTTATGGGGCGGTAATTAGCAGGGTCATGTAAAGCACCTTTTTATGGAGGGGAATGATAACGAAAGTTTTCCACTGGGATGGGAAAATGCTTTGTGACATAGAGAGATTAAATAAGTTAATCAAAAGCATCACAATGTCCGGGCCGCCAAGACGAAACAGAGCTGGTGGGATACCATCGGGTCCAGAGCGAGCCAGAGGCCGGGTGGAATTTAACAGCTTTCTGACTTCGTTGGCTGAGAATACTACGGTTGGTAAGGTGTCAGCAGCCAAGGAGATGAGATCCTGGGTTGGACTATTGTTGTGTGTTATGAAGGTAGAAGCGAAGAAATTATTGAATGCCTCAGCGATTAACTGAGGCGACGTAATAAAAATTTCTGTGATAGGAGCATATACGGTATTTTGGTTGTACAGCGGGGGTTTTGAGTTTTAATAAGGCCAGAGAGGTGGGCTATTTTATTCGGCTGGTTGGAGGCGTTCAGTTCTTGCTTCTCCAGCTTGTTCTCATTTTCGCTTAGTAGCTGGCGTGAGAGGTGACTGAGGCAGAGGAAGATAGAAAGGTCGCTGGTCTTTTCGTAGGTAAACTGCAACTTTTCGAACTTACGTTGCAACTTTTGTTGCTGATCGGTCTTTCTCCCACTGAATTCAGTTATCTCGGAAGATATGATGTTAAGAGAACAGAATAGGTTAGAGTACATCACATCCGATGCCAGTTGAGGATCAGATGTTTGAAAAAATTCATCCCATGTCTGGTTGCGCAGGATGGTGGGTAAAGTATCCCAATTTGCATTTCGGAAAGATTTTCGATTTTGAGGACTTTCCGGGTGATGCGGCTGAACGGAGAATTCAGATGTTATGACCCTATGATCACAACCAGGAAGGTGGCTAAGGACACTCGCCTTTATATTTCGGAGGCCTGAAGTAAAGATAAGGTAAAGAAGATTGTTCCCTCTGGTTGGTGATTTTACGTGTTGTGTCCATCCGCCAGCACGGATACATGAGATAAAATTGTATAACTTCGGAGAGGAATTAAGGGTTGTCCAACAAATGCCAGGGAGGTTGAAGTCCCCCGCTATGATTTTAGCAGCATGCGGGATTTCAGCTACGTAACAGAAAGCATCGGTGATTGCATTTACGTTGCCCATGTTGTAGCCCGGCGGACAGTAAACACAACCAATGACGAGCTGCCCCTGAAACAGGGGTATAGAGATCCAAACAGAGTTCTGGACCCTATCAAGGACAGGAAGTTGGAGTAAGTGTGTTGTAAGACTGCTCTTACTATAAGCAAGACATCCACCGCCACGTCTCTCAGATCTGTTCGTAGCAAATATTATAACCGGGTATGGAAATGTGTCGGAGGGGAGTTTTATCAGTAAGCCAGGTTTCAGTTACGAGGATTACATCCGGGTGAGATTGCAGTGCAAAGGAGCGGACGAATGTAAGTTTACTTACAAGGGAGCGAGCATTGAAAAGTGCAATTGTGAAACTATCATTATCGTGACCATGACGTACATGGAATGTATGACCTCTTAAGGTGGCTGCCAGGTTTGGAGAAATTGTAGCCACTGGCGGACTGTGGGATGATGTGGGGAGAGATATGGTATGGGAGGAGGTGGGACATTCAGAGGAAACGGAAAAACCGGCAAATTTAGATGGGGTGGCATTAAGTCCGAAAGCTCGCGACTATTTGGAATTGAAGAGCAGGATGCATGTGGTTGGGTAGCCCGTAAGTAGTCAACCGGAACCGCATTTGGATAAGGTACTAGCATAACGGTCTGGACAGTCTTGCCGAGACTTCCTTTTTCGTCGTTGGAAAAAGTGTTTTTATGGTTCACTCTACTTGGGGGCAAAAGACTGATTGGGTTCGGAGAGCGAGGTCCGGGTCCGCGAGTTGAGATGGCTGATTTTGCCGATAAAGCTACTCTATTTATTTTCGAATTCGTTACGGATACCGGTGCAAATACACCGAGTCTCGCTCCTTTCTGTGGTATGCAAGGAATGGCTAGTTCTGACGTCAACAGTTGGGGGATTACTGATTTTACTTCAGGTATTGGACTGTTTTCCCTATCCGGTTTTAGATTTTGGACTCCTGCAAGGGTCGGCGTTCGTTTTTTCGAACTATATTCTGTGTAAGTAGTTTGTAGGTTCGAACAGACACTTCTTGAGCTTGTTGAAGGAATCATGTCAATCGGGGTTTTGTATGGTAATTTGTTACTAGTCTTTGAGTCAGGGGGACTTTTATCAGCTTTGTGGACGTCAGGAGGCACATTAATTTGGACCGTTTCATTAAGACTGTTCTGCAAGTTTCGACGTTTACGACGCGGCTCCGATGGAGTGGAGACTGATGAACTATCTAGGTCGACAACTATTTTGCGGCTAACCACAGAAGAGGTCTTCGCATGGTGGCCGACGCTTGGTAAATCGATCACCTGAGAGGGACTACTGGCTAAATGTTTACCAGGGTTATGGTTCTTCGCATGGCTTTTGTGAACTTCTCTTTGTAGAGGGGTTTTATTGGGAAGTATTTTTGCCCGCTTGAAACCTGTATTTGCGACGACAAAAGACTGTCGGCCAATAAATTCCTTGGCAGTAACTTCAGTATTAAACTGAAACACGAGTGGACATGTATTTTGCGGTGAAGTTTTGCGGAGTCTGACACAGTAGTAAGGTTGCGAATCTAGGTTGCAAGCCTTTAAGATTAAGTTCTCGGCATTTGAGGGAGGAACCTTATCCGGAATGTCGAATACTACTGCGTTGTTGGCTTTCTTGATGCGTCCAAATATTTCAGAGGCAACGGTATCAATGAACTTCGTGGCTGAGGTTAGGTTTGCCTGAGTGTGTTATAGAGATGGGTCAAGCAGGAACGCTAATGGACATAATTGACCGATGGTTTGGTCAAAAGCGTCAAGCCGAGAGGAAGAACTATTCATGGTTTTGCTCATTTCGGCGGTTGCTTTGGTAGCATCTCCAAGTATATCAACGGGGGATACTGAACAACTTTTGAGCGTGCTTTGGAGGTTAGGGGTCTTACAATTGTAATTGTCGTCGTTAACGACGAGTGCTATTTGTGATTTTGGGCCGGTGGGCAGCAATGGAACGCATAGCTAAGCTGTTGGAGTGATTGGTAGTTAATTTGACGCAATATCGCGGGGAGAAAAGTAGTGACAGCTGACAGATAACGGGCGAGTTATCGGACTATGGTAAATTGCGGGGTATCAAAAAGGCAAGAAAAAAGTGGCTAACTACCTTTGAGAGGCCGGATAAGAAGAGAGAAAATTTAGGAAGGGTTTTGAAAAATTGATTAAGCTAATTGGAAACCACGAGTTTCTATAAAGTTCTATTGTACTGATTCGCGATAATAACTGACGCCAACAGGTTGGTGTGCCGCAGTTATTGCTACTATCGGATCAATAAATCAGTTTGAATAGCAATAAGTAATGGTAACAGTTAAATCATTGATCTTAACGCTAAAAAGCAAAAAAACCTGAGACAACCTGATTTTCCTTCACGATGACCTTGATGTACATAAATCGTGAAAGAATGATGAAAAATGGCAATAGGTAATAGGTGGGTGAAACGGTGCTCACCTATTGGTTTATCGAGGGTTACTCCAAGACTGACAGATGAGGAATACTAATTTACAACAAAGTTAGCATAATAGTGGTTTATATGTTTAATATCTGACGGAATAAACTGGGGGTAGTACGTCACCGGAGCCTTCAGAAAGAACAGATAATTGCGTGACTAGGTACGTTGAGGAAAGTGCCACCCGAGACTTTGGGGGGGGGGGTGACAAACAGAATAACGGCAGCCTAAATTACAGGTAGTTGATTTTCAGCTAAAGACGTAGAAAAAGCACTCTGTGGATTGCGGTGCAGGTGGCTGACCGTAGTATCTTGGTGGAGCAGCGGCAGTGATTCATAGATGAGTGAAAAGCGATACAATCAGGGATTTTTTTGGTTCGTTGATGAGTAACATGAGAGGATCTAAAGGTGGTAACAAAGTGGATGCGGGAGGTGGACATAGTGGATTGATACAGTCGTATGAAAGTAGTACATCTAAACAGCTCTCGGGAATTGCAGGTGATTGCATAGCAGGATATGCTGAAGTCTGACATGAAGACCTGGATTGTGGATACCTCATTGCCAATGCAACTGTCATGAAACGCAAATGGCTGAATGAGAGAAGATGCAACGGGAGGATACAATGAACACAGTGCTGGTGTCCTGCAGATAAAGCGCTGGAAGCAGGACCATTTCGTTTTGTGTGGAATTGTTGGCAGGTGAGAAAAGAATCTTTAGATGATGGTTTTGTTTAGATAAATGTTGTGGTGACGTACAAATTACCAGGTGGATGAATGGTCTCTTCAAGAGTATATCAGGAATTGTGATATTCACAATAAAGATCTGAACGGTGAAACCGTTATATGTTTTGGGGTACAGAATCCGGTAAATGGACATAATAGGATAAGGATAAACATGGCATCAGTTCAGACAAATAAAATATGAGTCGATGGATATAAATGTAAGTAGTCGCAAGTAGTAGGGTACGTTTCCGAGCCGAGTGAGTATATGTGCATATGCCGATTTGTAACTTGACCAGGTGTATGGAAAACCTTGTTCAGGAACGTTGGAGGGGGCAGTGGGTGGCAGCAGTAAGATGCAGGGGCCGTTGTTTTTCGATCAGCAAGTGGTGCTAGTGGGTGGGGCCGGCCGTGCACTGGACATCTGACCTGAAAACCAATTCTGGTGACAGTGGGTGCGATCCGCCAGCCTAGTTGCGCCCGCACATCTTTGCAGACGTCCTGCACGCCCGATGTGCGCCGGCCAAAGCGGTGGATCTGACCGCGCCTCGCACCGTTGGGATTGACACGAGTTTTCTTGGTGGGGCCAAACGGCAGTAGGTATCAGGTAGTCCACGATCAGGCGACCAGGCACCAGGGGATCCCGGAAAGTAACCAAGGGGGCATCGGTCGGTTAGAGTACGAATAGCCGACGGTCAGGTAGATGCATAGGCCAGGTTAGTGACCGGTGTGGTCTCCAGAGTATTAGGAGTCACCGAGAGAAATGTACGCACGAATGAAGGTCTGAAAATGGAGAAAAAGTAGAGGAGCGCAGTCTGGGATGCTCCCAGCTGAGGATAAACGGGAATTGATACAAATAGGCGACATTAATAGACAGTGACTCTCTGGGACTAGTCTTTCAATTGCTGAAAGCAGAAAAACCAAGAATGCTTATTTGATTTCATCTGTCATAGACCGCCGGTGTTTGTGAGATTCAAAAGTCTAGACCCTTTTCATAGGCTTGGTCATCGTGTACGTCTACGTTTAGGAGCTGTAAGGTTTGGGTAACCATGAGGAACTTATCCAAAGCACTTCTAAATTGATGGCTGGAAGTGGAACTGCGTATTTCTAAAGGTAATTTATTCCAGAAGTTAGAGTAAACTGTGAAGAAGAAGTGTGAACGTAAGCTAGTGTTGGTAATAGAGTTTGTGATATGATATGATGGTATATTTCTCGATCGTGGTCGAGAAGAACGCGCAAGCGCATGATCATGGTGTACAACGTTACTCAGAGCAATGAACTATACGGTAATTTCAAGAAGGCCAGACAAAAACGTGAGAAGCAAAACAATATAGCTACAGATAGTTTGAATCGACCGAGGTGATAATGGTTTGCGCGGCAAATACGGTCCCGTCTCCAATTCGAGTCGGTTGGTGGTGGCCCGTGGAAATACAAAATATGTCGTGAAAATATATCGCTAAGGAGGCATTATAAACCAGAGTAGTGCAAGCTGTGGATAACGGTGGACTATTGGGGTTCTGTGCACGGAATAAGTTATGAACATGGAGAGATGAAAGAAATGGGAGTAAACTCGTGAACTTTGTTGAGTATGAAGAGAACGGCTCTGTCTGAAGACAATGGTGGATAATCCCGGTTAAAAGAAACGGAGTGCATCATGAAACGGGGAGACACGAGCAAACTTTGTGGGAGTGGCCTAGGAAACGATGATTGTGGAGGAAACAGCAATCCATATAAAAGGTGAGTTTAGGATCAGGACCAATAACCCGTATCATTCAGAAAAAAGGGAGCGAAACCTGAAGACCTTGAATTGGTGAGGAGTCAATTTTAAGCGGGATGCCAATAGAAAGTAAAATAAAATTTTGCAAGAGAAAACTGAGTGAAAAACCTCCGCGCAAGCTCGCGCCTTATTGTTCTGTTACGCTGACAAAAAATACATTGTCTTATTGATTCTCAGTGATATTCGGCGTCATAATTGGGAACCACGGATGGGGGATAAGTGGACTCGCGTTCGGATGGCGTATCGAATTTTAATGAGTAAAAGATTATTGTGTTGCGTATTCTGGCTCTGTTATTAGATTGTTTCACATGATACCAAGGTAACGTGCAGCATCCCGTGGGTATGGTTCATCGGGCGGGGTAAGGGGCGTGTCAATCAATCAGTAGAAGTTGGCCTGTGAACTGTTATTTGTGAAGACTCCAGCAGTGACATCAGTAGTGGAGGTGTTGCGTCAGAAGACGCCTATCAATCTACTGGTAAGCAGTTGGGAGTGATCACGTTGTGTGGCTCGATTGCAATTCAGTTCCGTATAAAAGGTGCCATTTAGGTTTCTGTCGGTACAGGTCAAAGTGTGGGCATTGGTCACCGAAAGTGAAGCCCGGAAGTGGGCGACGTCAAACCTGAAATAAATGATGTTAGCAGTCTGGACGTGGTTCCAGCTGTTAGTTATTATTATAAATAGCGACAGTTAGTAATGAGCTGGCTTGCTTTATGTGAGCCCTCAGTGGCACATTTTATACTCCGATCTGGGTTTTAACTCGAGAGCTAAAGTAACGTCGGGTTGCAGGGGGTTGATAAGTACTACTACAGGCTAGCAAGATAGGTTGAAGCGGGTGGGCTGCTGCGTCTGCATTTCAAAGGGTAAATGGCTTGCACGCAATTAGAGGTTGTGAAGAGCATAAAGTAAGACTTCGGGAAGAACCACTAGGGCATCGGTGGTAATGTGTTAGGGAAAGTTGTTATCATGCAGAGAAACGTGGACGTGAGTTCATCTGTGCTCCTACTCGGTAGTGCCAACCTACTGAGATTAAACTTAAAAGTGAGAAGGAAAATCTCATGACGTGGTGGATGCATGAATACTATATTTGTTATAAGATTTAAGAGAGATATTCAGTGGGGAATGGAAAATATGAACGGTTCTCCGTGTTCATTTTTTGTAGACTTAAGTGAGGCAGGTGTTGGTCATCTGTTGCCTCCATATGTTATCCATGTCAGTGGGCTTAGAGTCCAGGCTGCAGTAGTGATTGTAGTTGGCAGGGGGCTGTGGTTACTGTTAGGTAGGGTTATAAACCTAAGCGTGGCTTGGACGCTAGGACATCGGGAAGGCCGCGTTCTAAGAGAGATGACGGAAGGTGGAGGGGCATAGTTGGAATAGGTGACCGGTTTTCACTGTGCTCTTATCTATCCTTTTTTATTTATTTATTTATTAATATTTTTTCCTTTTCCGGGCTTCACTGCGGTTGTAGTTATTCGTCAGGTATGTCGATACGCTGTCCAGGTCAACGAGTTGAAAGTCAGGGCTATGGTAGCGATTGTATTTGACGTCGACATGCATGCTAGGTGCGCTTATGGGGGGTATGGGGTGGCTGAATCTTAGAGCGGGGGGTGGGTAGGCGTATTTGGAAAGTCCAGTGCGTTTTCACCCCAGTCAGCCTCGTGCGTGAGAACCAAAAGCTTGTCAAGCGAACAAGGGCGATGTGGGGTTTCCGCTTTCGCAGGATCAGGTCTGAGCTGATGGGAGACATACCCATAGATGAAGGTTGCCCAATTCCTTCACAGCCCGATGTCAGTGGTATTTGGTGATGGAATCTGTCCCACGAGGTCTTTTTTTCCACTGTTCTTTTTCTTTTTTTGTTTCCTAACAGAGGGTTGGTTGAGCCCTTATAGGAACTTTCCATAGCCCCTCCGCCCGATCGTAATTTTATGCGTATTTGTCTTTTTTTCGCAACTGCTGGGGGTGGTCTGTTTTCCCCAAGTTCAAACGACGCTATGGTATGGGTGCCGTTGACATCGGGGGTTTCGCTAGCATGGGCTTGAAAAATACAGAGTGGGACTGTGCAAACACACGGAGTAGGACAACGAGCGTTTCAAAGCACAAGCTGGCATACGTGTGTCAGTCTCATACAGCGCCAGACCATGCCTAAGACCACCAGAGACCATACCGGGCTAGCTAATGTGGATGAGTTTAGCTCTACTGATGGGAATAGTGTGGAGCATAGGATGGAATATGATAGAAGTTGGTGGGTGGTAGATACAGAGGTGAGACGAGAGGAAAGGCCACTAAGTAGGTACTAGCAAATGGGCTTCTGGTATAAGAGGTTCTGGAATGAGACGATCAAGAAAGGCGAAATGGTGGTGGTAGCCAAAATGAACGGGAAAGAAGTGAAAAGATCAGGTAAGTTGGGAAGCAGCGGAACTCAGTGTCCCGAGGTCCAAAGCCACATACCTATTTGCTGCAGGGACATCTAAGCCTAAGAAACTTAGACTGGTTGGCAGTAGAACACGTACATAGTCGATAATTAGGAGAACCGGCAAGCATTAAACTAGGTATAGTTATAAAAGTCAGCAAACTGCGGTTACAGTAGTATAGATTATGTGTAATGTGAAGTAAAAGAGAATGGTTGCTCTGGCGTTTGTCATCGGGCGAGAGATGAAAGTTCTAGTGCAGTAATCCTAGTAATCAAACCTTTTCACGTAGGTCACCTCTTCGGTGACGGTCTGGCCGGTAAGAAGGATCACATTGGGAACAGTCAAGGAGTGATCCAGCGAGCCTCTGAACTGGGAAGTTGAGAGATTGTCGCCGATGTTTAGCGGGAGTTTATTCCATAACTTTGAGTATATATATATATATATATATATATATATATATATATATATATCTGTACGTGGATGCGATCATCGGACGGGTCATGAGAAAGCGGTCGAACGCAAAAGACTGTGTCACATTGTAGTCGAATAATCAAGGCAATCTTCGTATGCTTGTTCTGTGTTAATGTTATCACGGGTCAAGCTAATTACAGAAGATGCGTCTAGGATTTTGCATATGCTCCTTTAAATTGTGTCAGCGTGCGACACGATCGCAGTGAGTCACGTAGCTTATTCCAGAGGCTGCAGTAGATAACCAAGAAATATTTAGATCTGATTGAGAGTCTAGATTGGGGGGTTGTAATGGTGAATTGCCTGTGACGGAGGGAGTAGGGAGTCTCACTAGAGAAACAGAGTGGGTAATCAGATGAGTGGACTTTTAAATGCAGGAGGTTGAAGAGAAATGAGAGATTGAGCTTGATACGACGTAACCATAGTGGTTTAAGCCGGAGTGGTTCGCACCTGGCTCTGTAGTTAAGGTTGGGAGAGGTGGCCAGTAATTTTTTGGTGAAGGAGCGTTGCACTTTCTCTATGTTGACCCGGTTGGCCTTTCGCATCAGGGTAAAGACTAGGGGGCAGTATTCAAGTAGCGACCTGACGTGAGTCTTGAATATCAGGAGCTTACTCTCCTGAGTACGGTATGTCCTGAGGATAAGTGCAATCATCCTTCTTGCCTTGTCAATTTGGGTCAATGCTTGTTCATGGAAGTTGAAGGAACATGAATAATGCTGGCCCAGATCTCTTACCACATGAGTAGTGGGTATCGGCAGACCATTTATTTTAAGGAAGCCAGGTGGAACGCGGCATTTGTAAGAAAGAAGGGAGCTCTTAGCTGCGGAAAACTTCGTCAGCCATCGAGTACACCATTCGTCAAGAGACTTCAAGTCTGACAGAATATTACTAACGGCTGAGTGCATGGCGTTCGCCTCAAAAGTATAGACTAGTTTTATGTCGTCAGCAAAGAGGAATGTCGTGCCATGACGAACTACTTGGAAGACGTCATTTATATACATAAGAAATAAGAGAGGACCTAAAACGCTACCCTGTACGACCCCGCTAGTAATTCGTTTGTGCCGAGAGGATGTTCCATTGACGATGACGGTTTGAGAACGTTCAGAGAGGTAAGATGATAGCCAGGACAGAAGGGGGTCAGCGACTCCGTAGGATTTAATTTTTGGCAGTAAGCGGGCGTGAGATACACGGTCGAACGCCTCAGTCATGTCGAGAAAGATGACGATAATTGACTTGCTGCTATCAGCTTTAGAAGTGATTAAATTGAGGAAGTCCATCTGATACGTGAGGCACGAACGGGACTTTAGAAACCCATGCTGAGCTGGGTTGATGAGATTCCGAGAAGTCAGGAAATTTGCAAGTTGGTCCTTCACTATCCTCTCCATGAGCCTGGAAACAATCGAAGTGTGGTTTATTGGGCGATAGTTTCCCGGATCATGCAAGGCCCATTTTTGTGTTTTGGAATTATACAGGACGCTTTCCATTGAGCTGGGTAGACTCCGGACGACATAGATACTGTAAAGAGGTTCAGCAATAGGAGCACTAGGTCAGGTCCTCCAGATCGAAGTAGGACAGGTGGAAGGTCGTCAGGCCCTGGGTGATGGGAGGGTTTCGTGTTGGCCAGGAATTTCCTGATGTTGGCCGTGGTAAATGTTATGGTTGATATCTCGTCCTGTGTGAGCATCGGATAGCAGAATGGTGGGGGGTTTGTGTCCGTTATAAGAGCTGAGGCGAAATAGCAGTTGAAAGCTTCAGCCATATCTTCTGGCGAAACAAGGTGGGTGCCATTTTGGATAAGAAATGGGACATTGTTTCCGTTGCTGCGCGAGTTGCGAGATTTTAGCCGTCTTGAGGGAAGCTTCACACTGTGAGGCTGCTGTAGGGCAGTCCATTCTTGTTTTTTGAGTTTATTCTCGGTTGCTGCGTAGTGATCACGGCAGAGTCGGTTTATTCTGAGTATCAAAGAGAAGTCTCGATTCCTGAGGAAGGAGTTCCGGAGCTTACAAATTTTTTGTCGAAGTCTCTCAGTTTCGGTAGTCCTGGCTCTAATAGGTCTAACGGTTGAGGTAAGGCAATTTATGGAGGAAAGCAAGTTGACATAGAACACATCGGCGGCTTATTGCGGATCAGATGTGAGGAAGAAGTCGGACAAGTCAATGCCCCGGATGGAGGTAGCCAACTGGGCCCAGTTAGTTAGTCTGTAGGTGTTTTGGTTTTTGATTTCGACAACTTCAGGTAGGCATGATTCTTGTGTAACATTGAAGTAACATTTGACCATTTTGTGGTTACAACCGGGGAGGTTTTGTGTGACGGAGACGTTCACGTCACGGAGGCCATGAGTGAACACCAGATCGGGGATATTGTTATGCCTTGTTGGTGTGGAGACATGCTGTGTCCATCCTTCAGCGTAGGTGTCCAGAAGTAAATTGGATCAATGGGAGGGGGCAGTCATCGCATTCCAACAAATACCCGGGAGTGTTAAAGTCCCCTGCTATGATCTTCGGACCTAAGGATAGAGTAGAAATGTACTCGAAAGCCCTAATGATATGCGGGAAATCAGAGTAGCTAGAGGTAGTTGCGCGGTAGATGCATCCAATATGCAACACGTTTCCAGGAATTAGGACGGAGAGCCAAAGAGAGTCGGGAATACAATCAAGCACTGGGTGGTAGAGGCGGGTGGTAGTAAATCTATGTTTAATGTATGCAAGACAACCACCGCCTTGGCGGTTCACTCTGCTTACTCGAAAAGAGTTATAGCCTACCAACGAGACAACCTCAATTGGGGTGTGGTCGGCTAACCATGTTTCTGTAACCAGAACGATGTCAAAGCTAGAAGCAAGTACATGTTTCCTCAAGTGGTTAATTTTGTTCAACAGCGAACGGGAATTCAACAGTAGGAGGGAAACTCTGCCTGTAAATTTGAGATCACAAGGCGCTAAAGCTCCGCGTGAGGGTAGCGGAAGATTATTGGGGCCGAGTATGCTTCCGGCAGCCGGGTTGTCAGCCAGGAGGGGGTCGCCAGGGGGAGTAGTAACTGGGCTTGTGGGATTGGCAGGTGGGTTACATGGTAGTTGTTTGTAGGGTACGGTGTGGTCGCCTATATAGGGCAAGGATGGGGGGAGGACCTCAGTTGTTCCACGGGTTTGATGAGTTGAAGCCTGGAGGGGGACAGTGTAAGGGAAGAGGGATAGGGAGGTGCTGTTTGGGAGAGTAGTTTGAATGCGGGAAATATCCTCGGAGGGGGCCGGCAGGAAAAAAGCGGCCACGGACGAATGGCAGTACTAGGCCAAGAGACGTAGATGGGTCTCGTGGGAGTGAGTAGCTAGGTGGGGCACGGAGATGGTTTCCAGGGAGTGACTGGGTAGCGGTAGAGTTGTAGATTAGTTGGTGTGGCGGATAGTAATGTAATGGAGCGGTGATTGGGGGGAAAAGGTAGGTGAAGGTAGGGTGGGAATGATAAGGCAGTTAGCCGGGATGGAAAAGTAGGATCCACAGCCGTATAGGAAGTTGGTAAAGTTTCACTTGACTGAGCCATTCCCTTATGGTTTGCATGTGCATTATGTTGATGGGCCTTGTTCTTTTGGCGACGAAGTGTTAACTTCTGAGGGTCGATCTGCACTGACGGGCTAGTCAGCGGTGGTGGCCTAGGTGGTAACCAGGTACATTCTGGTGGCGAATAGGTGAGAGCAGCTGGTGGGCTTAGGTGCCTGGTTGAGTTATCGAGAATGCTAGAGGTAACAGGTTGCATGGGTGTGGACGGAGATGGTTTGATGGTGCAGTGGTTTTTAGGTGTGGTTGAATAACCCGACTTGGAGCTAGTAGAAGAGTTGGGGTCATCTAGGCTTGTGGAGAACATGAGCTCGCGGGTGGATGAGTTAGAGGAACCTTCATCAGTTTTGTGGATGCTGGGGCGCTTGTTCCAGTCTAGAGATTTGTTTGGGCTGTTCTGAATATTGGGGCGTTTGCCAGGTGGCTCTTTGGGTGAGGAAATTGGCGTACTGTCTAAATCTACGGTTGAATTGTGTTCTGCAATAGAAGGCAACATCGGGTGATGGCCAGTGATAGGTGCACCGGAGTTTCGGGGTGGACTGTTGGTCGCACTAACACCGGGGTTACTATTCTGGGCGTGACTCTTGTGCACCTCTCTTTGCAGTGGGGTCTTGTCAGGAAATATCTTGGGGCACTTGAAGCCGGTGTTGGCTAAGACTAACGATTTCCGGCTGATAAAAATCTTGGCGACAACTTCATTTGCAAACTGGAACAGCAGTATGCAGGTGGTGTGCAGGGAAGTTTTGCGGAGTCTAACACAGTGGCACGGTTGTGAGTCAAGGTTGCAAGCTCCTAAGATCATATTTTTAGCGGCTAAGAGAGGTATTCCGTCTGGGATATTAAACACAATCGCATTGTTTGCCTTTTTTATCCTTCTGAAGATTTCCGAGGCAATTGTGTCCACAGACTTCGTGGCCAGTAGTAGATTGGTTGGAACATGGTGTGCGGCTGGATCAAGCAAGAATGCTATAGGCATCAGCTGACCGACAATCCGATCAGCGGAGTCAATGCGAGAGGAAAGACTGTTCAGATTTTTGCTCATTTCCGTAGTTTGTCTATTAGCATGTCCAAGTATATCTACCAGAGAGACTGAGCAATTATCCAGTGAGTTTTGCAGTTTAGCGGTCTTGCGACGGCGGTTGCTGACAGTGATTTTGGGTCGGCTGGGATCCCTCTCCTCGAGGAGATGTAGGCCTATCTATGGTGGTAAGGGTGTGGATGGCCAATCGGACAAGATGTGGCAATGTGCGGAGGTAAGAAAGCTATGCGGAAGCAGGGGATTGTGTAGAGTATGGCCAATATATATAGGCCTTAGAGGGGAAGAAAGTGTTAGCCACGGGAGGTCAATATCGGCGGAACTAATTATGTATCAGTTGTTCAGCTAAAAACTGCAGGCAGTTTCTGCGGATGGTGTTGTTTGAAAGTTTCTGAATTCATTACGCAAGTCTCTTCATGAAGGTGGTTCCCTGAGTGGTATCTTGGAATCTGCTAGTGTGGTTTGACTGAGACTGATGTTTCGCCTAGCTCCTACACTGAGAGCAGTTCAAAGATCACTTTTGTGTGAACCTTTTACCACCGGGTGGTCCCAGAGAATAGTGTTCAGAAAAAATTGCTTGATTTTTTCTGGGTCGGACAACAGACCTTAGAGCTATAGTTTTAGGGATTACCCAGATAGCCTAATAAAAACTATACCGATAATAGCGAAAAGGCTACGCGGTGTAACGCAGTTGCCCGGTTCTGTTAAAGGGGTAAGAAAGGGTAAGAATTCTAGAAGGTAGTGGATAGCTAGAAACAGGAGAGAAATTCAATGAATTATAAGTATATGTCCGGCTGCGAAGCATGGTATACAAAAGGATGAGGTTCAGTTTCATATAGCGAAGCCATAAAGGGTCTAGTTTAAAAAACAAGCAGCGTTCTTTATAAGTGAGGGACGGGCTCCATCCAATCAGTCGCCTGGTAAAACTACGTTTAACTGATTCGATACCAATTCTTTCTGATTTCCGCTTACTAGAGAAGATCAGTGGGCAGTATTCTATCTAAGGCCCGGCATGAGATTTATAAAGGAATAGAATGCAGTCTCGAAGTCGGAAGGAGCGAAATATTAGCCCCAGGCACTTTCTGGCCGAGTATTCCGAGAAAATGAATTTGCAGGAATAGTTTAGGCCAGGGTCCCGAACGATTTGCTTGTCAGCAATGGTTGAACCACAAACGGCTAAGGATCCCGGAGGTAGCTTGCATTCATATGTAGGAACCTCGCATTTGTCAGCGGAAGAACTCACCTGCCAAGTTGAGCACCATCTACGGAGTGTAAATATGTCTTTAGAGACGTTTACGATAGCCGAAGCGATGCATTCAGGCTTGAATGAGTAGACAGATTCAATGTTATCAGCAAAAAGAAATGGGGTGACATGGCCCACTGAGAGGAATATGTCGTTTATACACATGAGGAACAACATAGGGCCAAGGACGCTACCCTGCATAACACCGCTTGTAACTGGCTTAAGCCTGGAACAGTGGCCGCTTATTGAGACAACCTGAGAGCGAGTAGACAGGTAAGAATCGATCCAAGATAGTAAAGGGTCAGTAATGCCAAAGGATCGGATTTTGGCCAGAAGATGTGGGTGTGGCACGCTGTCAAATGCCTTTGACATATCCAAGTGAAGTACTATAAGGGCCTTTCCATTGTCTGCCATTTCAGGGATGAGATTCAAAAAATCAATTTGGCAGGTTGCGCAAGACCTTGACCGAAGGAAACCGTGTTATCGAGGATTATTAACATCCAACTGAAAGAGGTGTGTGACGATGTGTTCCTTCACGATTTTTTCCATTAGCCGAGAGAGGACAGGTGTATGGTTAATGGGAAGGTAGTTTGTTACTTCATGCAGTGGACCTTTCTTGTGGTGCGGGATTATGGCTGAGCATTTCCAGTTTGTGGGCACCAGACCAGAGTTAGTTGATAGGTTAAATATATTCAGTAGTAGGTAAGGTAAGTCAGGTCCACACTTATCTATTGCAGCGGGCGGTAAGCCGTCAGGTCCTGGGTAAGATGATGGCTTGAAAGTGGTCAATAACTGAGAGGTAACTGAGGCGTCAAATTCCACTGTGGACAGAGTTGAAGTGGTAACTAGGGGAAGAGGCGGAGGGTCAGCATTATTATTAGGGGCCATAGTTGAGGCGAAGAATGAGTTGAAGACCTCTGCAATAGAAAGGGGAGTAGGGGTTGATACACTGTCCATTGAAACAGTGTGCGGGATATCTCCATGAGTATTGGAGGTTCAGGTCCTTTACAATAATGACAGTCTAAGAGATCCACTTTGGTGTCGCAGGGCCTTTATTTCCTGGTTACGCAGTGTAATTTCTTCAAGCCCTTGGATAGTAGAAGGGAAGCGAAAAAGTTGAATATGAATTGCAAAGTCGTGTGTAGTTTCATGAATATTTTGGAGCTTGGCATACTTTGCTTGCAGAGAGGCGGTATAGGATTTTCTATCTTTCCTTTGCTGGGGGAGGTAGGTAATCCTATCAAGACATCTGCAGAACTGTGCATAGAAAATATCACTGGCGTGTTGTGGATCAATACAGAGAAAAAACTCACTCCAACCAGCTTGTCGAATGGTAGTTGGGAGAACCTTCCAGTCAGGGGGAGGAGAAATTTTGATGCAGTTGGACTTCACAGTAGGCTGTGGGTGAGTGGGAATGCGGCAGTTAACCAGACTGTGATCGCTACCGGGCAAACTTGGGGAGACTGAGGCAAATATATGAGGGACACCTTGGGTGAAAACGGGTTCTAAAATGCTGTTTTTCCTCGTAGGAGAGCGGATATGCTGTACCCACCCTCCTACAGTAATACCTGTTACAAATGGTAAAAGGTTGGCGGGTGCAGATAAAGATGGCCAGGCTATCTTAGACAGGTTGAAGTGACCAGCAATGATCTTTATATATGAGGGCAGTAAGGATAGGTACTCAAATGCATCAATTAGGAGTGGAAGTCCGGAGAAATTTTCGCTTGGTAGACGGTACACACATCCAACATGAAGAAAAGAGCCAGAAATGTGGACAGTCAGCCAAAGTGAATCGGGAATAGAGTCGAGTAGAGGGTAATGAAGTGCTGTTGCATTAAAGGTCTGCTTGATAAATGCCAAACAACCTCCATCGCACCGAGTTTGCCTATTTACTCTGAGGACATTGTAGCCTACAAGAGAAATCTGGTCCGTTGAAGAGTAATCGGTTAACCAAGTTTCAGTGATCATGATTGTATCATAATTAGAGGCAGTGGCCAGATATAGTAAGTGCCGAATTTTGTTTATGATGGATAGGCTATTAAAAAGAACCAAGGAGATACTGTAATTGGTATTTAGTTCTGGGGAATTCGGTTGGTCAAGTAGATTGTGTGGTGCAGAACTGTCTAGATTCTTGGTCTGACTAGCACGTCCATATGCAGGTGGCAAATCAGCGCAGTGAATTGGGAGGTTTGGTCTATGAGCTGTTGCGCAGTATGGCCCGATGTTGGAAAAAGAAGGGCTGGCGACGCTATGGTGTCGGGCGGTGTTAGGATCCGATGTAGATGAACCCCTTAAGAAGTGCGGGATGTTTGAAGTGTCTGATATAATGACATTTCCATTTGTCCGAGGAGGGTTGAAGATAGGAGACTGCATAACAATGTAGTCCGTTAACAGCCCCGGTTTGGGATACAGATTTTCACACGAAGGTAGGGTTATTGAATGGGAAACCGGCAACTTTGACACGTGGCATTGTCAAAGGTAGGGCACAGACGGTGGTGGAATGTGCCTAAGGAAACAATGGCCAATATTTGGCGCGCTATTATCATAGAGATTTAGAGGATTTGTCTATTGGAGAGAGGGTCTGAGGAATGGTGGGGACATGCCGTACATTGTCTGAGGATGGTTTGGCGTTAGTGGATTCGACAGGGCCTGCAACGTGAAAGGGGCCTGTAGGCTTATAAGGGTTGCAGATTTGTTAGCCAGAGGGAGGTGGGGCAAGGTGCATGGGTTGTGGCTGTTGGGCCCAATGCCCGCCTGAATTCCACAGCTGGCATCTGAATATGGAGAATCGTGAAAAGGGGTGACGACCTGGTGGCTGACTTGGGGGAGGGGTGGCAGCTGTTGATAGTGGCTAAGGGGGTTGGTTGCATGCCTGTTGAGCAGTGCTTACCGGGCTTGGTCACCATAGATCCAGGTGTATGCGGCGGCGGCGGCCATATTGTTGCAGTCATATCATGAGGCCTCCAGGTGGACCTACTAGGCTGCAGAGGTGACGTCACCGGTAGACCAGCTGTCTTGTGGCTAAACAGGGATGGAGACTTTCTGGGTAGATTTGCGGAAGACACTGAAAATGTGGGATTGCGGGTTTGATGAGGTTGGTTTTTGCTATTTATTCTAGCGGACGTGGTGGGTAGGGAGGCAAGGTGCCGACGTTTTCCTGGTGGTCGGGTCGATGACACATGTGGAGGTATGTCTCGCGTCTTCTGCTCCAATGATATTGCCGATGCTTTTCTCACTGCAGATTTGATACCCTGGGTTTTCGCCACAGTTAACCTTTGCCTGATAGGTTTTACATGAGCGTTTTGAGATGGCTTTTTCAGCTTGTCGGAAGAAGACTAAGCCGCGCTCTGGGATAAATTGAACGAAACTTGCATGGGATCCTTGGGGTTAGACTGGTGAAGGTCCATTGATGCCGAAGGAGCCACAGGCGTAGTGGGTGTTCTGGCTGAAGTCTTGTTCATAGGAGTATGTGGTGATGCATCTACGGGTCCCGTTTGATCAGAGCCATTGGAAGGCGCTGGTTTGTCCTTCTGCTTGCGAAACATCTCCCTTTGTAGAGGAGACTTATCGGTGTGTACTTTGATGTTTTTAAATGACCTAGGTGCGCCAACCATTTGACAGTTACTGATGAACTAACTGCTGCTAACTGGTTGAAAAACTGAAAAAGCAAAGGGCAGGGGTATCGTGGTGACCGTTTCCGCGGCCTAGAGCAATGGCGCATGTGATGAGCCATGTTGCATGCATTCATTAATGTGGTTTTAACAGACTGTGTTGACAGTTTGTCCGGGACGTTTAACACTATAGCGTTGTAAGCGTTCTTTGTCCTCCTGTGAGTTTCCGAGACTATTGCATCTATATAACGACCGGCTTTGGGAAGGATTTTGGGGTCAGCTTGACCTATTGGTTTGCAAGGTTGGTTAGATCTTACTTCACGGTTTCCTTAGTAAACGTGTGCTTCGGTCCTTTTGTACTGCGTGGACCACCTGCACGTTACTCTAATGTGCGGCACTGTACGAATATGTTAACCAGAACGGTATTCTCCACGACCCGTGAGAACGAGAAGGCGATTGGGAGAGATAGTGATTAGCGTGTATTTGGGAGTGTGCGTGAGAGCGTGCGCAAGAGCAACGGTCAAATGGTCACCGCGCCTGGCAGTCAGCGTTCAGTTAAACAATGAACGTGGTAAAAGTATGAATGAAGATGGCAACAGCTACAGGGGCCTCCTCCTAGAAGTCCGACGGAGTTGGGCTTCGATCGTGATGGCAGGCCGGGATTATTGGTTGTCCAGGAACTCCTCGTAGCCTGCCCGTTATATTGTTGGTGACGTCGAACGACTGTTGATGAGTTTATTGGTGCCTGCACTCTCGAGATCCGATGTGCGTAGGTCCAACTGTGTTTTAGCGCCCACGGGTCCCTTGCGCATGCGAGCTGGAAGATCCCGCGTCAGGTCCATCCAAAAGGGCGTCCAGCTGTCGTCTCCCGTACCAGGCTGACGAATCGTCCCGTTATCCAGTGAGTGGTTGGCTGCTTGAATGTGCGCGGGAGTCAGCGAGGCTACGGATGAAGCCAATGTGACTGTGTAGATCCGTCTGAGAGAGGGCAAGGTAAACTGGAACAAAATAGCGCCTGAGGGTGCCGGCGGATGTTGGACCGTAATAACAACACACGAACGATGTTCGGTGTTGTTGTAGCCGCTAGGAGACCAGAAGAAAATGAAATCATAACTACCGATTGTAATTTCACGGGCCTGTTGGTTGGTAAATCCATGGTGAACTTCCCAACTTATTGTTAACAGTTGGTTGTGAAAATCGTCAAGAAATCGGTGGGGTCTGAGCAGGGTTTCCGTTCGGCAGACATAGTGATTATTTTATCGAATGCAGACGGGAAAAAAATCAACAGACAGGGAGACAATAAAGCACACAAAAACGTACGCAGATGGGACCTTGAACGGTAGAAAACAAGGAAACTCACTTGAACAGGGGATCACGCCGGGCTCACCAATTGTAAGGCTGATTAGACCTTACTTTGCGGTTTCCTTAGCAAACGCGTGCTTCGGTCCTTTGTACTGCGTGGACCACCTGCACGTTACTCTAATGTGCGGCACTGCACGAATATATTAACCAGAACAGTATTCTCCACGACCCGTGAGAACGAGAAGGCGATTGGGAGAGATAGTGGTTAGCGTGTATTTGGGAGTGTGCGTGAGAGCGTGCGTAAGAGCAACGGTCAAATGGTCACCGCGCCTGGCAGTCAGCGTTCAGTTAAACAATGAACGTGGTAAAAGTATGAATGCAGATGGCAACAGCTACAGGGGCCTCCTCCTAGAAGTCCGACGGAGTTGGGCTTCGATCGTGATGGCAGGCCGGGATTATTGGTTGTCCAGGAACTCCTCGTAGCCTGCCCGTTATATTGTTGGTGACGTCGAACGACTGTTGATGAGTTTATTGGTGCCTGCACTCTCGAGATCCGATGTGCGTAGGTCCAACTGTGTTTTAGCGCCCACGGGTCCCTTGCGCATGCGAGCTGGAAGATCCCGCGTCAGGTCCATCCAAAAGGGCGTCCAGCTGTCGTCTCCCGTACCAGGCTGACGAATCGTCCCGTTATCCAGTGAGTGGTTGGCTGCTTGAATGTGCGCGGGAGTCAGCGAGGCTACGGATGAAGCCAATGTGACTGTGTAGATCCGTCTGAGAGAGGGCAAGGTAAACTGGAACAAAATAGCGCCTGAGGGTGCCGGCGGATGTTGGACCGTAATAACAACACACGAACGATGTTCGGTGTTGTTGTAGCCGCTAGGAGACCAGAAGAAAATGAAATCATAACTACCGATTGTAATTTCACGGGCCTGTTGGTTGGTAAATCCATGGTGAACTTCCCAACTTATTGTTAACAGTTGGTTGTGAAAATCGTCAAGAAATCGGTGGGGTCTGAGCAGGGTTTCCGTTCGGCAGACATAGTGATTATTTTATCGAATGCAGACGGGAAAAAAATCAACAGACAGGGAGACAATAAAGCACACAAAAACGTACGCAGATGGGACCTTGAACGGTAGAAAACAAGGAAACTCACTTGAACAGGGGATCACGCCGGGCTCACCAATTGTAAGGCTGATTAGACCTTACTTTGCGGTTTCCTTAGCAAACGCGTGCTTCGGTCCTTTGTACTGCGTGGACCACCTGCACGTTACTCTAATGTGCGGCACTGCACGAATATATTAACCAGAACAGTATTCTCCACGACCCGTGAGAACGAGAAGGCGATTGGGAGAGATAGTGGTTAGCGTGTATTTGGGAGTGTGCGTGAGAGCGTGCGTAAGAGCAACGGTCAAATGGTCACCGCGCCTGGCAGTCAGCGTTCAGTTAAACAATGAACGTGGTAAAAGTATGAATGCAGATGGCAACAGCTACAGGGGCCTCCTCCTAGAAGTCCGACGGAGTTGGGCTTCGATCGTGATGGCAGGCCGGGATTATTGGTTGTCCAGGAACTCCTCGTAGCCTGCCCGTTATATTGTTGGTGACGTCGAACGACTGTTGATGAGTTTATTGGTGCCTGCACTCTCGAGATCCGATGTGCGTAGGTCCAACTGTGTTTTAGCGCCCACGGGTCCCTTGCGCATGCGAGCTGGAAGATCCCGCGTCAGGTCCATCCAAAAGGGCGTCCAGCTGTCGTCTCCCGTACCAGGCTGACGAATCGTCCCGTTATCCAGTGAGTGGTTGGCTGCTTGAATGTGCGCGGGAGTCAGCGAGGCTACGGATGAAGCCAATGTGACTGTGTAGATCCGTCTGAGAGAGGGCAAGGTAAACTGGAACAAAATAGCGCCTGAGGGTGCCGGCGGATGTTGGACCGTAATAACAACACACGAACGATGTTCGGTGTTGTTGTAGCCGCTAGGAGACCAGAAGAAAATGAAAACATAACTACCGATCGTAATTTCACGGGCCTGTTGGTTGGTAAACCCATGGTGAACTTCCCAACTTATTGTTAACAGTCGGTTGTGAAAATCGTCACGAAATCGACGAAGCGGACGGGATTTCGTAGTTGGCGACCGCAACGGCTACTCCTCGTTGCGGGTACGGTCGGAGAATCTGATGGACTAGCTGCCGAGTCCTCACTGGCGTAATTCGGGTCGGTTCGAGTGATAACTCGCTCGATGCTGGTGACTGAGCGGCTTGAGCAGGTGTAAATTGGCCGAGCGGCCTGCACTCCATGACGGCAGGCTTGAGATGGTCGATAGATACGGTCTTGACGTGTTGGCAACCGAATGTAACGAGTGGGCTGCCGAGAGCACCGTCAAAGTGTGGAGCGCGAACGGTGGTCACTATCGCCGGTCGGTCGGAAACTGACTTTAGTGCGTAAACCAAAGGCTTGTGGTCTGTAAACACCGTGAACGAACGGCTTTCGAGTGCATGTCGAAAATGACGGATTCCCAAGTAGATGGCTAATAACTCTCTACCGAATGTGCTGTACCTTGATTCCGCGGGTTGTAGGCGCTTGGAGAAGAATGCTAAAGGTTGCCAAGAATCGTCTACGAACTGTCGCAGTACTGCTCCAGCCGCTGTGTCCGAGGCATACGTCACTACCAAGATAGGAGCCAAAGGGTCGGGGTGTGTAAGGAGTGCTGTGTTGGTGACAGCATCTTTGACCAAGGCAAATGCGACTTGTGCCGTGTTGGGAAACACGAACTTCCGCTTACCTCCGCGCAACAGGTCGATCAGGGGTTGCATCATTTCCGCACAGTGAGTAGTAAATTGGCGGTAGAAATTCACCGGGCCGGCAAACTGGCGCAACTGGCGAAAAGACTGGGGTTCAGGGTAGTCGCGAATAGCGGAAACTTCATCTGACAGAGGGCGGATACCCGAGGATGAAACAGAATTTCCTATGAAAGTGACATCAGCCCGGCCTAATTCGCATTTTGCCATATTGATTGTAACGCCGTGCTGACTAAGGCGTTCGAAAGGTGCTCGTAAGTGTGCGGCGTGCTCTTGCTCTGAAGAACTAGCCACCAAAATATCACCGAGGTATATATAGACATTTTCCGAACCACGAGTTGCCTCGTGCATGAACCGTTGGAAGGTCTGGGCTGTATTGCTGAGTCCAAACGGCATTCGCAAAAATTCGAACAGCCCGAAAGGTGTAGTGACGACAGTTTTAGGGATATCGGCCTCTGCTACAGGGATTTGGTTGTACGCACGAACTAAATCGATACGGCTGAAGACGGAGCAACCTGATAAGGACGAAGTAAGGTCCTGTATATGGGGAATCGGGTATCGGTCAGGAACGGTGACTTTGTTAAGTGCTCTGTAATCACCACATGGTCGCCAGTCGCCACTAGATTTAGGGACCATATGAAGGGGGGAGGCCCAAGGGCTACTAGAAGGGCGTATTATACCCAGTTCTAGCATGTGTTCGAATCAGCCTGTGAGATACGAAGCTTATCTGGTGCTAACCGACTTGGCCCACTGAACACTGGGGGTCCCTTAGTATCGATACAGCGAGTGACGTTGGTGGTCACTGCTGGGAGAGGCCCGGCCTGCCGAAACATGGCCGGGTAGGCGGCGATGAGTTCGCCATGAGGTTGGTGTGCCGGTGGTTGAACATAAAAAGGCGTGACGTGATTCACTCGCGAATTATAAACCGCAACAGCGATAGTGGGCTGACGATCCACCAGTCTGCGGCGCCGTGCATCAACCAACAAGTCAAAGTGTTGCAGAAAGTCAATGCCTAGAATTGGGTATGGGACGTCGGCAATGATGAATACCCAACGAAAGTTACGCTTTAAACCTATGTTTAAGGTGAGCGACCGCTTGCCAAACTTTGGGGTGGCCGTGCTATTGGCAGCGCGTAGTGTTTGAGCCTGCTGTTTTCTATTATTGCCTTTCAGTCGGGGGAGGACACTCACTTCGGCCCCGGTCTCTCCAAGAAATAGATTATTTGAAATGATGTTCCTTACGTTCAGAAGGCGACTGTTGGTCTGATACCCGGCTTCGTGGGTCACTACCACGGGCCGGGGGTTTAGTTTCCCTGGTTCACATCGTTTGGCTCCCTCACCGAAGCGACTGTGGTATTTACAATATCCTTTTTTTGAAGAGCCTTAATGTCGTCGCGATGACGGACTATGGAACCTAGGTGAGCTTGCGCGGTGCCGTTCCTGTGACCCACTTCTTCTAACTGCTAGGCGTTGCAGGTCCGTGTCAATTCTAGACAAAACTGACGCGAGGTCGTTAGATGTTGGCAAGGCAGGCACCGTTGTGACGGAGGACCTGGTTACTCCAGCTACAGCGGGGTTGTATCGTGACACAATGTCATCAGCTATTGCTGCAGTTTCCTCTAGCGAGTATTTGCGCGTGGTACTTAGCAAAACTGGGATGTTGTGCGGCAAACGCTGCAGCCAAAGTTCCCTTAAGAGCGGGTCCTCGCCTACCGCCGGTCCTCTCAAGCGCTGCATCTCACGCAGCAGTTCGGAGGGCTTCCTTCTTCCAAGCTCAACGTTTTGAAGTTGTTGCATACGTTGGTCCTGCGTTGGGGTCGTACGGGCAATGACGGCCTCTTTTAGGGCCTCATAGCTTCGGGAAGAGATTCTTACTTCCCTTACTTGCATTGTGACCTCCGGCGGGAGGCGGCCTTCTACCCATCTGGAACGGTTGTCGTCACTGGTTATACGGCTGTTGTCGAATTCCAATTCGAGCTCTGGATCAGCAGGCGTGAATGCCGGTATGTGCAGCGTGTTCGCAACAACGGTGGGGTCTGAGCAGGGTTTCCGTTCAGCAGACATAGTGATTACTTTATCGAATGCAGACGGGAAAAAAATAAACAGACAGGGAGACAAAAAAAACACAAACACGTACGCAGATGGGACCTTGAACAGTAGAAAACAAGGAAACTCACTTGAACCGGGGATCACGCCGGGCTCACCAATTTGTAAGGTTGGTTAGATCTTACTTCGCGGTTTCCTTAGTAAACGTGTGCTTCGGTCCTTTTGTACTGCGTGGACCACCTGCACGTTACTCTAATGTGCGGCACTGTACGAATATGTTAACCAGAACGGTATTCTCCACGACCCGTGAGAACGAGAAGGCGATTGGGAGAGATAGTGATTAGCGTGTATTTGGGAGTGTGCGTGAGAGCGTGCGCAAGAGCAACGGTCAAATGGTCACCGCGCCTGGCAGTCAGCGTTCAGTTAAACAATGAACGTGGTACAAATATGGACGAAGATGGCCACGGCTACAAAGTCATCGAATTGTTCGCAGGTTGACCGGGCTTCAGAGAACTTAAGGTCGGGCTTCAACATTAGCTTCTTTTGCAACTCCGGATGATTTACACCGCCAATGGGGAGGCCACACAGCTAGGTCTCCAACTGATCACCAAAATTACACTAAGCGCCAGTGTCTGAAGTGTCAGGATGAATTCGCGGAACTTCATGTTGGGACGATGGACCAGCGAATGAAACGTGGAACGTTCAGTGGCTTGGAAATTTACCGGAACCACGTTGCCTATCAGTAGAGCCTTCAACTCTTCGAACGGAACTGCAGCAGGGACCCTCGTGTATGCAAGGTTTTTTCATCAACGAGTACAATGAAGGGTCGCCAGCTGTCAAGAGGAATGCAGTTTGGTTCTCGTTCTCCACATCGTTTCGTGTGCTACACAATAACTCAAAAACCTCAATCAGGTCTTCAGTTTCAGATTCATTATTATGCAGGTTCAGCTGTTCAATACTGGGCAGCTGCATGAAGAGACGCCAGTTGTAGTAATCGTTACGAACTGAGTTGATAGTCCCTAATAAAATTGCCCCCGCCCAGAACTATGCAAACGGAAGTAGCAAGGAGACCAAGGCCGCGAAATAGCACGTTAGTTGTATTGCAGAGTGGATTTGTATAAGTATGTTTAATAAGGGAATATAATTGGTAGACTCAAAGATGACCAATCACAAGGAGCTCTTGTTGGGATTGTCCGCGGTGATCCCGATTGGTTGAGGCTCATCCGTGTACGTGGTTACGAAGCTGTATGTGGCGGTATCGCGTGTGCCAGCTGCTGAATCACCACAACTCACTGTTTCAACTCTACATGCGTCAGAATGTTGATGTTTCTGTCCGTTCTGCAGCCAGACCGTCGTTCATCCTCATTCATCTAAATACGTGCCCGCATGTTTTTCTACGCACACTGAGCAGTCCTTCGTTAACTCCAGAATATTCCGGCCCGCACAAAGTCATTCGGTGTAAGGAGAAAACATTCCTCATCCACCTCAATGGTTGTCAAGATACCGTCAGCATCGATCGCCTTAAGCCGGCATTCGTCGACCCGGAACCCTAGTTTGCTGCGGCTCCCATCGATGGCCAAATCACGGAAGCTGACCAGACACCAACAGCATCTAGCTCCAACGAGCACGAGACACAGGTCGACCCCGCATTACGTTCCATCAGGTCTGGTAGGCATGTTTGTTGCCCTGCTCGATTCATTGACTTTATTGTGCTTATAAAGATGTTACTATTTTTTGTCTGCATACTGTCTCCCGTTTTTCCTATTTCTTCCAGTGTCAGTCGTTTTTATCTGGAAGGAATCTGGCATACTACTCACGATAGACATTACCATTTTTGCTGTTTACTTGCCTTCTACATAATTTTGGCTCGTCCTTGTCCCCACAGGAGGCTTCCGGATAGAGAACGCGGGGGGAGGGTACCCCACCAATTTTTCTTTCGATTTTCAAAATGGTTTTATAAAAAGTAAAACGGTGAAGACAAAGGTAGAAAAATAAATATTGTCTATGAGAAGCTTTGGCTAATATACATGCCGACCATATCACGTCGTTCACTGCAGCTGCACGGTTTCGGGGTGTGCTGTTTGAGGTTCGGCGGTAGCATCTGTAGTGACCTCGACCGTTCTGGGAAAACGACTGTTTTTTCTGGACACCATTTTGGATCTATTTTCTCTACGATCTTTTCCGACATTTGACATCGACCTCATAGTGTTCTCCGGTTGCGTACGTTTTACCGGACTGACTTTTCCGAGGTTTCCGTCGACCCCGTTTTAAATCACTTTTTCACTTTCGGTCGTTCGCCGATAGTACGCGCTGATGGCTCGCTTTCTGCACAGCCGTTGCGTTTCTTTCTCCGTCCGGTGTATCTCTCGTATCGGTACTGTTTCGGTGCCACGATACATAGAATACACCTTGCACCTATAAACCGACTTATGTCTTCTCTATTCGTCCGATAGAGAGGATAACGTTCGTATTCCGCTGCTAAACCCAATAGGAGACATGTTCACCAGCCGCTCTCGATCGTCTTCTATACATCTATGATGGGTGACGAAACTTATGGAGTACTATTGTCGAGCAGCGCCCCCCATTTTAGACTATCTTCAAGGTGCTCAACCTTAAAATGGTCAATAGATATGGTTTCACCCTCACCTTTTTGATCAATGAAGCAAACTCGATTGCCTCGCTCGAGCGCCTTAAATGGACCTTCGTAAAGCCGCTATAGATATGTTCTGATGTTGTCTACGCGTACGAAGAAGTAGGCGCAAGTGGACTGATCTGTTGAAATGCAGGTCGGTCGAAACTGCGGTCGCGGCGGATACATTCGCAAAGGGTGCACCTGTGCAGCCAATTGTTAGCATATGAAGCACAACCGCCGTCACTCACGTAACATTTGGCAAAGTAATCCCCGGGTAACCCGAAGAGTTTGATCAGAAGCTAATTCCGCAGCTGACGCGTTAATATCAGGTGACCCGTGAGAACGAGAAGGCGATTGGGAGAGATAGTGATTAGCGTGTATTTGGGAGTGTGCGTGAGAGCGTGCGCAAGAGCAACGGTCAAATGGTCACCGCGCCTGGCAGTCAGCGTTCAGTTAAACAATAAACGTGGTTAAAACACGAATGAAGATGGCAACCGCTACAGGTTATTTCAACAAAGGGTATCATTTGACGACGGCTAAACCGGACTTTTTTACGGTTGCAACTGGGAGATCTCTTCGGGCGAAACTATCTGCTAGGTGGTGTCTGATTTGGGCACCCAACTGACAACATATGGAGTGCCTCGACCTTTTTGACAAAGTCGTGCACAATGACTGATAAAGAAGCAGAAGCAGACTATTTTTTTTGAAGAAGTCGCCTGGTTGAACTTTAGTTCGTAGGTTTCCTTAATTGCATTGCCAGTCTCAGCAGGATTTTTTAGACTTTCCACTGTAGACCCGCAAAGAACCTTATGCATATCGCTTGGAAGGCTCTGGAGCCATATATCTTTCACGAGACTACTGTCAATCTCAGCAGTTCCTGGAAGATTGCGCATGTGTCGAAGCAACTGGGAAGCTTTGCTATCTCCGACCTGTGTCTGCAAACAAATATATATATATATATATATATATATATATATATATATATATGAATATTAGCAGTAAATAGTATGTAAACATGTGGACAAAACTTTCCTCGAAGCACATGACCGGTTTCGCTGTTGTTGCCGCTTCCCAGATATGCGTACCCGGTACTGCTCTGCCCACTCGTCTTCATACTTGTGCACTCTGCTGTTATATCTTCACTAAGATCAAATTCGAATAGTCTGGTATGTGAATGGATAATTTTGTCCACACGTTTACATACTATTAACTATCAACATGAGCGTTTGCACATGCACCCTCGCTGTTTGCTGAGTTGGTAGTGACCCAGACATGAATAACTAACAGAAATCACAGTTGCGATTCGTTTGTGGGCTCTTCAGTGAAGAGTGCCCATTTGCCTTCTAGAAGATTCAAATTAGTACCAAGTGATGATATATATATATATATATATATATATATATATATATATATATATATATATATATATATATATATATATTGTAAAGTCGTCCAGACAATACAATAGAAAACGATCAATTTATTTTCCCTTAGATAAAAGCGTATTGCCAATTTGTACGATATCCTCAGCTTTTCGAAAAAGTCTTCATTAGCAAACTTTTTTCTTAGTGATCATATATCACCTTATATGGAAAAGATAACAGAACGTTAACTGGCGTGATAGCCGTGAAGCTTAAAGACACTGAACGGAGACGAACCAATTACACAGGATAATGCAGGCACAGTGGTTAATTTATCATACGAATAACGCTAAGTGGCTCGTCCATTTACGAAATCGTTTGGTATCTCGGGGCACTAGATATACACACACAAGACAGCCGTCGAATGGGACACTTCACCAGTTGTTAACATTGTAATCCAGTATTTTGGTACTGAGAACAATTTTGCAATCCACTTTTGCTAACGAGCGGATTATTCCATTGAACATCCGTTTGGCTTACACGCCCACTTTACTGCTTCCTTTAATACTATTATAGTAGCACTTCGGTAAATAAAAGAGTATGAATCTTCTTGAAGTATCATGGAGAGCTATGCCCACACCTATAGCGCGGTTATGCTCCGCGGTTCGTTGCCAACCGCACTATGTACGCGGGAAGTGTTTCTTTGCCAGTGCGTAATTTAACAGTGCATTGTGTAAGTGTGTTAAGAGCATGTGTCAAGTGCGCAACTCAAGTGATTGGTCGTAGGAGTTGTCAACATATCAACAACTTTTTTTCTTACAACTCCGCCGTATGGTAAAAATCGGAAAGAATTTCGGTACGCGGTCAAAATTTACGGCAAAGTAACCCACTTTGCGCCGTCAGGGCACCTACTGCTTGGCTGAAAGACGGTCATCCATCACATTGCCTTCTGGGTAGGTCGGGTGTGCGGGAACTTGGTGAATGATTTCTAGAAACACGGAGCAATACGTTCAAACTCCGTCATCTCTGGGTCGCTACGTATTGTCGCTTAGAATGAAACAAATAAAAATAGAACAACGACTTTCTCGTACATACGTAACGCTAAATTTTCAATATTTCATCTATATTTTTATAAAAATCGCCATTTCGCTCACGTACATTGGTGATTTATTCTGTAAACTCGAAAGTTATTATTTTTATGATGTTTCCATTCCCGGAGGTCATTTGTGACAATCCTGATAAGCTTGGAAGCCAGGGGCAGTAACGAGCAATCTTGTGAACTTACCAGGTGTTCATAGTTCGGCAGAGCATTCAAATCACCTTCCTTTGTTTGTAGTTCTTCCACTGTGGTGGCCCTTTTCGGTTTGTAGAAAGATCGCCCACAGGAATTTGGTCTCGTGCTGAATAAGGCGTTTATTTGGCTCTGTAGGACCTGAGACCCGGAGTTCAGCAGTGTGATAATTGTGGAAAGTTTTGTATTCATATCTCTCCTCAATGCGGCCATTGAAGCCTAGCTGTCTAGCTGTTCCATAGTTGTATGTATAGCTTCAATGGACTTCTCGTTGAACTAGTGGAACTGGGGTTTCGAAAACTGGAGTAATTCGTCGGGCTTTCCACAGATCTCATCACTCTTTTCAATGTCTGATACGATAAATTCCTATTGGTCGCATACATCAGTGTAGCATGATCATTTCCAAGGTTTGCTACAGTCCCAGATGTAGGCATTGCTCCTTGAACTTCTTGAAATGATATCGACTAATTCGATGGCACGAAGTAGGTGTTATAAGAGTTAATAGGACCACCACGGTATCTCGATTCTGGAAACGCTATAACGCAATACTATCTTATCGTCAACAATAAATATGGAGCGTTGATTATGATGTTCCCATAAGGACGCATCCAAACAACACAGGCACAGTGCTCGCCTCATTACTTTTCACCGAAGGCAACGTTTTGCATCCGTGGTGGTGCGGACGAGATATTTTACTTACAAACGGGAAGTTAAACTGAATTGCTACTGAGGTGTCAGTACATTGCAAACGTAAGAGAACAACCAAAGTAAATAACAAAAACCCATCTAACATCAGCCCAGTATTAGTTGGTGGCTAGCCCAACCAGATCCCTACTATAGCCAGACTGAATCCCTATCACAATGAAGTGAAGCCTAGAGAATATTATCATACTCTTTGACTGTGCTCGTGGGTAAACGAAGTTAAAATAAACCAATGTTTGTATTCTCATATACATATGATGGTGATCACATTTACTGAGATGCAAAAGCGGACAAGTTTATTACCAGTGACACCCAGAAGGTGAAATAGTTCATAATTCAAGTTCATGGGCCTTGTTGTACTTGTACAAGACGTTAACGTTGTTTAGTGCATGGATAATGCGAAAATGTAAGCAGGTAACATGGAAATAGTGCGTCAACCACTGAACACGACCTTTTTTCGGACTGTCCTTGCCTGAGTTTGGGTAAAGCAGTCCTTACTTACTGATGGATATTCTGCTAAACCCTCTGTGGCTGATAAGGCCTATAACTTCCTTAGGATTTTGTTAAAGCTCATGACTGCAGAATTATTGAATACTAGGTAAAAATTGTTTGTGTTGATCAAACGATGGTCAATATCATGCAATTCATTAGCCACATATATATAGGGTACTAGGGCAAAGTATTTTCAACAGTATGTGAGAAAAACGTTTGAATTTCATGGGCTGCATATACTGGTTCTTTCGTTCAACTCCACATAGCCATATCAACTGATACACAGAGGGATTTTGTTCCTTGTCAAAACTTTCGCTGATTACTGTTATACTACTACAGTAGTGACTCGCGCTTACATGTGACAAAATTCGTCGAGTGTCACCGCCTCCTTTGAGTGCGGCGACATTGGGTAACGGAAGCGTATCACTAACTTACTGTTTAATGATTAGCTGAAACATGACATCACCTCAGCGCACAGGTGTTCCTATAGTTGGAGAGCACACTTCCTTAGCCTCTGCCATCGCGTTTGTCGAGGAAGTCAACGAGAAAAGACCGTGGATTGCAACATTTGAGACTGTACATTTTGGCACTACCCGTTTTTCCGGCGCGTTGAACATGCCCAACCCTATCTCATTTGAGTGGTGGTAGCTCTGTCCAGTGCATTTAAATGGAGCTGCCCTACTTTGCGATGGACTAGCTCAGCTTTTGCCCAACCCTAGCCCAATTGGACAAAAGTTGGGCAGTGGTGCCCGGGTATACCTCTGCCACTGGCTGTCTTTCGGCGTCACAAAATGTGTCCTATGGGGACGGACGACGAAAAAAGGATGAGTTTCAACAGCTAACCACTTTATTAATGCTCCCTATTCCCCGGAAACACTGCTCTGTATAGAGCTAACAACGTTGAAAGATGAAATGTTCAAAGCCGTCAATGCGGACTCTGTAAATTATAGACGAACAAGCATCATGAAAACTGTAAACTATCCTTGTCTTTGACACGTATGTACGCCTAATGTTAGATGTGATTATCGACCGCTGAAAACACCCACCTATCAGCAGAGAAAAAACTGTGGTATCCGGGATGGTACGGAACACGATAAAGGAACTCTTGTCACACAGTACTTCCGGTGGAGTGAGGAATTAGATGGGACAGCAGCGCAGAAAATGAACAGTCTGAAATGGAAAGCAATGCCAGTGAGTCACACAACAGCTTAGATATCCACAGGGCGCAACGAGGAATACCGCGCACAAGATACAACCGAATGCGCTCGGTAAGTAACACACGACAAAATGCAGAGTCAGCAGTTAGCGTATATTACCGAGTGACGATACCCGTCAAACCAGGGCACTGTACAACACTGGGGGCACAACGAAAACAAGTGTCCGAGGTTCAGTTGAACAGCACTGAGGATCGGTCACGATCGGGAGGGGTTTCACCAATGGGGTCATATACGTTTCCCGGTTCGTTCAAGGCGTTTACCTCTAAAAGATAAAGAGGGAGAAAGGTATAAAGATTAGTGGCGGGTAGGCTAAATATGCGAGGTTCACAACAAAACACTCCCACTCGAACTAAGCGCACTGGAGGAGTGGGAAACCTCGTCGAACTGGACAGTGTCTCAAGGTACAACTGTAACATTCGCCAGAATAGCCCTATGCTTGAAGGCCTTGGAAATTGGGTAAAACAGAAGAAATGTCTTCCGGTAATATTTAGAAAGATATCCCCAGTTTCGTGGTAGAATTTGCTTGAGTTTGCAAACGTTTGGTATATAGAGGGGTTAAAAATCATATATTTCACTGACCTCCGCAGGTGCACTCGCGAAGTGCACTGGTGTGGTGGTGTTCGACCCGGAAGCTTTTTGCCACGGAATGCGTCAGGTTCTCTCGGGAACTTCGACTGTTTTCGGGATAAGTTAATTGGATGGCTTGGTTTTAAGTAAGGTATGATAATCCCGCAAACATCAATACAAAATGCTGGAGTCGCCTCAGTTACGTCCTTGTTGCTGAGTCAAATTTAGGTGTTATTGGTTTACGGCTTGTCTGAATTTGTCCTTGCTTCTTTCCTAAATCAGGGATCAATGAGAGTGGGTGGTATGTAACTGATGTGCTTGAAATTCCTCTTCACGTATAGCACTTTCATTTTCACATAGCGTGGCTCCATCCATCAAGAAACTCGGATTCTTACGATAAACACGTGCCTGTTTATTAGACGCATTTCGAACTTGGTTTTGGTTGGCCCGACATCCCTCGCACAGGCTTGTTGCATTGGACTGTGGCCCTCGGTTTGAGCTGTTTGGAATCATGTTCCAGGTTTGCATGCGATGTGAATTTATTACTTTTGTACTTTTGTACCGTAAAATTTGCATATAAATGTCATTTGGCAGTAAAATTCGTCTGACCATGATGAGGATTGCTCAAATTATGATTCTTGTGGCTTACGTTGCTCGAGTTTTCAAAGTGGGAAACATAAGATCTTTGAAATGTCAAAGAAATCAAACAGGAATGCTGGAGAAATTCAGGAAGCAAAGCGGCAAGACTCTGCGACCGCCTCGGGCGATTTCGATTCTCTTGGTATTGCTGGGTCAGTTTGTTCTGTCGTCGTTGTACCATGTATTTCACCAGATAACCTAGAGTATAAATATATTGATATCTACAGGCTTAGAATATCCGAGCTAGAACATCAGCTTAAGCTGTTAAAATAACGGATATATAAAGCCGAAATAAATTTTATCAAAAGAACGTTCGACGGAATTTCCACCAGACGTTGTCGATTTCTAGGTAAACGGCGCTATGGAAATAGAAAAACCGATAGTGAACAAAGCCCCAGGAATAGCACTGGCGGTTGATCTAGTAAGAGTGAAACGGAAGGCTTTCGATGGCTTTCTGCTTCAGTATTACAGATTCATGAAACGGTACGAGAATTTCTTCGATCTCTAGATTTCAGGCCCCTGAAAAGAATGCCTGCATCTAGTGCACTACGGTCATAAACGTGCCAAGTAGTCAATGGAGGATTTTGCCGTGCTGAACCCAGAGTTGGGTTATGCCAGAGACCGGGAACTACTTAGAAAGCTTCTCAAACAACCATTTGTAGTTGTATGAGACCCGATTAAACGAGTACTGTAGCGTACAACTTTGTCTAATATGGTACACTAAATTAATGTCAACAATATCTAAGATGACACTAGCAAACTAAGATGGGCGGAGGAGCGTGCTGTGATAAAAAGGCCAAAAGGGTATGTACATTAGGAATTAAAATGAAACAAAAGGTGTGACACAAACTCACAGTTGTTCAGTGTTCTTGTGATCAACAAAATGAGCGCCAAAGAGCCAATATCCACTAATAACTTCAGTTCAGTTTTGTCTGACAGCCATTCGTTGAACAGAACAGGATGGTATTGAGAGAAGTGCCAAGTGACGCCGTGGGAGCTCTTAAAATGTTTTGTTTCTCAAAGTTAGTTCCGACCGATATAATTCCAAGACACTCCAAATCAGAGGATGTTCAAAAGTGTGTGCGTATTTTACATTAAAACGTCGGTACAACAAAGGAGTGTTGCACCAAGAGACGATGAGAATCATGGAAAGCGTCGGAAATGTACAGGTACACGCAGTAAAAATGGAAACAAAACGCGCTGACGGTGATGCTTGCTCCCCATCAAACCTAGCGATGAAAGTACAAGACCGCAGCTTAGCCTTAAACCAGCTGAATTGCCGTTCGGATCCTAACGCGCTGCGTGCTCTTGAGTCCATCGTTCTTTGTCTCCCTGTTGAAATGTATGTTCACTGGGCCGAGAAAACAGAAAGAACCTGCCGGAAAGGAAGTGAAGCGATCTTTGGTGATCTCACCGAGAAAGTCAACCGGCAATCGCGCATTGCAAACAGAGCACTTGAGAAAGTTGTGCGGGAAGGCAGTCAGACTTTCAGATTGGGCTCGAACGCTCCACTAGTGAATTCAGAGGGGTATCTCAGAACCAAATCATGGACAAGTGCACACGCTATCTCCTACAAGAGTAAGAAGCCAGTGACTTTTATGCTTTAGGGAAAGACCCGCCGTTTGTCAGAGTGCCTGAGTTTTCTGGAATAGAGTACTGTTGATCGATGGACTATAGCCAAGACAAACGGCGCATGCTTTATTTGCCCGAATGTATCAAACCGCAGGCAAACACAGCGTTGCCATGGGGACTGCCGAGGTAAATGTTACTCCTTATTGCATACAGATAAAACTTTCGAGCCTCCGGGTACTCTGAATTTCGAAGGCACGTGCTCTCTTACGAGCAATCCAGATAAGCCAGCTAGGCTAAGTGTCACTTCACTAGGGGCCATGACGTTCAAATAATTAGTCAGAGCTGGAGCGTTTTTGGATGTTGTGTCGGACAAGATATTTGGGATTCGCAAATCTGTGAAACGACACGATCTACAGTGCAAAACCACATCATTAAATATCAGCCGTGCCGGAGGTACATGCACCATTAATTCGGGAAAGATAGGATTACAGCTGTTGTCTCCAATGGATTCAGAAATTTTTGACTTGCTACGGGCTTTCCTCATGGGTAGCCTACGAAAGCGACCAGTAGACTTCGTTACGACAATGACCAGTCAGTGGTCCCATCTGGGAACGACCGTTCTGCAGAAAGTGACAGGCACACAGGTTGACTTATTGGCTAGGGAGTGCCTGAGGCCTACTGGGTATCTGGCCAAAGGGTTGGAAAATCCAAAGAACCATATGCGACTCGGACAATTTTTGGGATGGACACCGTGTGGCCCAGTATGTGATGAAGTTCAGGGATCGGCCTTCATGAGTTTCTTAAATAGGCATTGGTATTGAACCTCAGCCGAAATGTGTGGATGATTGCGGGATTCAAGATGTAGCTAATGACCGCGAGGCTGTCTCTAAAGAAAATCACATTGCGTTGGCCATTGCTCAAACAGTGACCCAGCACGACGAACGATGTGAAATACCTGCACATGGTAGGCCATGAATAAATCAATCATCAGATAACAGAGAGATCGTCTTGGAAGAATCGAACCACCCCAAAAACAAGAGCATGTCAGACCGTTACCCAGTAGGGGATGTTGCCGAGATGCTTGCAGGTATTGCCTAGGTATTGCCTAGGCGTCAGCGCAAAGAAAGCCGGTTATTTGTGCTATTAGAAACACCCTGCACTGATGAATAAGAAAAAAGCCGGATAACGTTCAAATGATTTTTCATTAGGCATCAAAATATCAGTAGCTGTCGTGGAACGATTCTGTTTTTCAAGAAGAGAATACACTGATTTTTTTCATGGTGGTACGAGAATGATCCCGATAAAAGGGTGATAGAATATCACGCGATACACGTCGCTACCAACAGTCAACATACTCTGGATCTGGATGTAAAGAAAGCATCAACGAGGACGAATGTGGTAGCTCCCGGTGCATTTATAAAGGCTACAAAGAAAGGCGAAGTTTGAAGCTTGTCCAGTTGGCGAGATTTGAAATCCACTGGCATTCATTGATTTACCTCTTTCCTATACTTACGCCTCTTACGTTTTTAACAACAGTCTCCGTCATCCTGATTATCGTGCTTTCTAGTACCACCGGCAGCCATCTTTGTACGGCTTACTGCTCCTCGGCGATTTTGCCAGGTAAAACCTGGCCTCTTCAACAACCGGCTCATTTCCCTTTTCAGCTGCATTCAGGTGCACCCGAGGTGTGATATAGATTTCTTTGGCTCTTTTATCTGTACATTTTGATATCACGTATATGCCTCATCTCTCTTTCCACACCTGAGTGCTGCATTTAGAAAACCTAGTGGGTTCTGACTGACAGATTTTTGTCGACCTCGCGGTTTCTTGAGCACTCCCTTATTCACACTTGCATTTTGCGGACTTAAAATTATAAGCCCTCGTTCTTTTGTTCTTTGTGTTCACTTGGGCTCATTTTTGACTATTTATTCATTCTCCGCAATCAGAAAAGGGAAAGCCCGATATGCGGCAAAAGTCATTATCTATAACCAGCGTGCAGAATGCCTAACATGAACGGAGGTAAATTGCCACTTGGAGTGGTGGAAGGGAGAGCTGTGGATACGAAGGGCCTAGCAAGCCCACTGAAACCACATCAATGAAACAAGAAATATGGGCATTATTGCCAATAGCCACTAGCGACTGATTCCCCGTTTTTATCCTCTTCATCCCATAAACTTCTTTAAGTTGACGTATTTTCTTTCAGCCATCTTGGAAGTCTATTCAGGTTCCTTTTCCTGTGACATTCACAAAAACAACGGAGATAAATTTGCAGAATTTTGTTTGAACTCTTTAAAAAAGGCTTATAAGTGGAAATTTTATTGTAAAGTTTATCGGTCTTTTGGAGAAAAACTTTTATTTGCATTTTATAGAATATCCCTTTTCACACGCGTTTGATCTGTGACTACCCGATTCCTCTGGTCCGTCACCACATGTCACACCAGCATTCATCAAATAATTAGACCCATTCTTACCTCACCTCTTCGATCCTATCCGTCATCTGCCCTCGTTTATGATCTGCTCTTCACGGCCGGCACCAATTCTGTGCTTCTTCAGTCTTCTCCATCTGTTGATCCACTATGTTATCCCGTCATGAAAAACTCCGTCTGAATTCTCCCAAGTCAATCCTGCATACTTTGATCCAATCCTATCTCCCTCTTATAATCACTGATACTTTTTTTCTCCTAGTACTCCTTTCCTCCTGCTCCTCGCATATCTATTTATGTACCCATATATATATATATATATATATATATATATATATATATATATATATATATATATATATATATATATATATATCTGCACTGTATCCCACACTTTTCTTGCCGGCTATTTCTCATGCTAACATCCCACTGACCCTCATGATATGCTTCCACTCTTTTTACATCTGCACCTCATATTTACCATAACAAATCCCTACAGATCATTCTTGCCATCCGCACCACCCTTTACTTATTTCAATGTCCGCTACCTGTTCTACGATGAGTTTTTGGGCCCTGTCCGATGACCATCTGCTGCAGTGTAGCACAGGCTTATTGCTATATAATTCCCAGCAATAGATCCCTCTTTTCTCCACCGTTTCCCGCTACCATCCTTTCCCATATCAATTTCTAGCCCTCTCCATGCATGCCTGACGGTTTTCAGATATCCCCAACTGGGCCACAGTCATTTCTTGTGTGCCTTTCAGTTTGGTCTGCTTTTCCATGTTCCACCGATTATAATGACAACTTTACGTCATAATGTTCTTTTAAAGTTCCAAATCGTTTGATCTGTCACTACCCGATTCCTCTGGTCCGTCAGCACATGTCACACCTGCATTGATCGAATAATTAGACCCATTCTTACCTCACCTCTTCGATCCTATCCTTCATCTTCACTCTTCCATGAACTGCTCCTCACAGTCTTCATCACTTCTGTGCTTCCGCATTCTATTTTTCTCTCCGGTGGGCTGCCATGTGCACCTATCATGAAGATAATCCACCACGATATTCCAAAGTTAATTCTACGACCATTTGATCTAACCTTGCCTACCCCTCCAAATGACTGATAATTTCTTTCTAGGACTCCATTTTTATTGCCCCTGCTCCTCTTATATCTATATCTATATCTACATATATATATATATATATATATATATATATATATATATATATGTATATAAACTTGCGCATAAATATATGTATATGTGCACGCGCTCTGCATCTTGCAGTTCCTCACCGGCCATTTCTCTTGATATCATCCCACCGACCGTCATGATATGCATCCATCAATTCTACATCTGTGCCTCACATCCACCGTATTCAATCCTTCTAAATCGTTTTTGTCATCTGATCAACCCTTTACGTCTTGTATCGCTGGCTCCCTGTTTTACGATGAGTTTTGTGCCCTGTCCGCCGACAACCCACTGTAGAGTACCAATGCTTCATTGATATCTAATCCACTGCAGTGCACGTCACTTTTTTCCCAATCGTCCCTCGCTACTGCAGTTCCCTATACCGATTTCTAGCCTTTCTCATGTTTATCAGTCTGCCTCCAGATGTATCCACCCGGACCGGTCATATTTCCCATCTGACCTTGACTTTCAAGCTCACCGGGCGTCCATTCAAATCCGCTCTTGAGTTCATTTAAACTCCCCATAATCTCTATGGTGTGCATACATTTATCCTATTTTCATCCCACTTTATTCCCCCTTCTGAGCCTATTTACCCTACATTTTCATGCATGTTTCCACATTTTCATAAATTATATCTGTCCATTCCATCACCTGTATCATTGAGATCACGCACATGACATGCTTCGGACATCTCCGAAATAAACCAATATTACAATATTATTCCGTTTTTCACCAATAACCAGTCATTTTCAGTGTTGATACGTACTTTGTTATTCTGCGCCCTACGATAAACTTTTATGCTAATCTATAATCACGAACCGATTTTCCATTCGTCCAAGAAATTCGGATATGTAATTTTGTTGTTTTAGGACCCGTTCGCTTGCGCAGTAACTCGCTACCATTCCGAGGTCAGTAATATATCGGTGTGCTTAGCAGAATTTAACCGGTTGTAATGAACGACTTGACTTTGTGTCTCCAAGCTCTTGCCCGGAGCAGCGATTCGACATGTGCTGGAGCTGAGATTTTCGACAACAACGAAGGGTCCAGGCCACGTATACTTCAACTCTGAAGGCATACCTGGTACCGGAGCCAAAGTCCTCGGCCACACTTCTCCTGGCTGCACCGGGGCACCACAAGCTCGTCGGTCATAAAATTCTTTTGATGTCGTTAAGCTGTTTTATAAGTGTTCTGGCCAACCTGTGACTGTCTGCGATAATTTGTTGAAGCTCTACCACATAGTCCGTTTCCGCATGCATGTCGTTCGCAGGTAATGATGAACGCAGCTCCTGCCTGTCCTCTTGGAACGCGGGGATTGACGAGTCGAGGTTTCCTCCGAAGCCCTGCTTGCTAGAAAGCATAACTGAAGGGCTCCAACCCAATACCACAAGTTTCGCCTTTAATTGGTTCTTTAAAGTCCAACTCGTACTTTCCTCCAGACATTTCCCTGGGGGTGGTGTGGGATTATGCGATGTTTCTTAATTCCCAGGAGCTGTCATTAGTAGGTTATTGACAGAATCCCGAAATCAGATCTTTGATCTGTATGCGGTGACAAAGTTGTGCCCCACGGCGTAATCCAGGATTTCACGAACTTTCGTGCTATGGTGAACGAACCTATCGTCGGTAAAGGGTCTGTTTTGCACCATTTAGTGAAAAAGTCTGCCATGACTAATAGATAGTGATTGCCTTGAACAGATTCTGGAACTGGACAGACTATATCCGGTCCTACTCTTTCGTATGGGTACTCGGCCAACATTGGCACCATGGGTGCCCGGTCGGTGATTCTCAGAGACTTGGATCAAATGTAGGGCTGACAACAGTTACAAAAATCCACTACATGATGATAACGACTATAGTGATTTACTTCGGGAAAGCCCACGGCATATTTGATAGCAAGATCAAATGGTACATTTGTTTTCAATACGGCTTACACTCACAAAATAGATGAATATGCCAACTCGGAGTCTGAGGGTAGTGATAGTTTCAGAACATACGGGCTTAAATGTAGCCCGAGTGGAGTTATGGTACCATTATATGTGGAACGGTTGGAACTGATGAATTGGTGCCCGTAGAAAGTGAAATGAACATGAAATGTCATAGTGCGACCTTTGTTTGAGTGCGTGCCACGAGGGTTTGGAGGCTTTGTGCTAAACGTTTTCACCATCGTTGACCGCGATGGCTATTAGTGCCGGGTTTGCAGCTGTGGTTGGTGGTTCTGGAACGTTTCCTTCCTTAGTTCGTGATACGTAAAAGTTTTGTAGATTTTGAAAATGATTTTCGGGGTTTCCAACAGGAACTTTGATTTTTTTTCTATACTTATGATAGTGTAGATACCGTTGGCTGTATAGTTCACTAAAAGTAAGGAGTACGGCTCTAGTCCAGCATGCCCAGTGTACAGCACCCGTCCGTTGATGGGACATGAAAGCTTAGTTGGTAAATACAGCTAAACTTTTATGGTATTTGGCTTGGAAAATCGCTTGTTGTTGTAACTCGGTTTGAGTATATTTTGTTTATTGCTGGTATTTCTGTTTGTATCCTGACATTTGGTTGGTTTACCAGACATTTATAGGCTTGTGTGCACTAGAATTCGCTGTAGTGTCATTTCGTGTTGTGCTGTCGCGTTGCAAATTGAACGCTTACCGGTGGACGATTCAGTAGTGTTTCGGCATTTGGTCCGTAGTGTATACCCCGATATCCACGCATTCCAAGCTGATTTGCGGGAGTTTCAAAAAGAAACTTGCATGTCTTTCTTAGTGCACAGTTCCGAGACGTACGCGATGGCGAAAAAATGAGGCTTTCATCTGCCAGATGGTGTGCCTTATTATTTCAAAAAATACTGGCGCATTCACGGTAAAAGGAAATGCGTTAAGTCGTCCAGGTATGGTATCATTTATCGGTAAATAAATCCTTTCCAGGTAACCCAATTTCGAGTGCGGGGATTTCGTCAAGCTTCGATTTGCGGGCTCCTGTTACTGTGTCGTTAGTCGGCCGATGAAGCATTCGCACAGTTTCCGAGTAGGGGGTGGGGGTTTTCATGTACGAAATCGTAGATTGACACCTGAGCAGGATGCTCATATGCAGCAACCGATGGACACTTTCAGAAAGAAGTCTGAGCTAGGGGAGTACACGTTTAGGAAATTCAACCGGCGTCTGAATATTGACGAGTTGAAATCCATAAGAAGAAGAATGACCAAGAGGGAGTTAGTAAGTGAAGTAGAGGAGGTTAGAAAATTGCTGCAGGTCCATGGTTATTCGGAGATAATTTCCGATAGCCGCGGTTATCTCACACGTGAGATGAAGTTTATCTTTTTCTTCCCGTTTGTAAGCGAACAATTATTTCCTAGGTTAAGTGACGTTATTTTAGCAGGTGCTACTCACCAGCTCAACCGTGGTGTGTACATTCTATGGCACACAATGGTAGTTGATGGGACGGGGTTAGGTCGCAGTCTGTTCTATGCCTTTCTCCCAAATGAGAGTGGTGACTGCTATCGTAGGGCTGTTTACTTCATGAGGAAAATGCTCCCTCAGACCGGTAATTGTAGGACGATAGTAGTTGACAGGAGTTTGGCACAGTTTAATACGTTCGCGGATATTTACCCTGTCCTGGACCAAAAATGCTGTACCAAGCTCCAAGTAGCGAGACCCCGGTTGCAGTTGAGTCTGATTCGGAAATATCCAAGGTGGCCGCTGCCGCAAAAAGGGAAACAGTATTTCAAAATGTTCCAGTCGCCAGTACCAGCCACGACCCTAATGACCAATGGCAAGCCGTCACATATGGAGAAGGTAAGCCCGTGCTTCAGTCATCAAGGCGGAAGTCCATTTTGACAACCAGGAACATAACCAAGGACGATCCAGAAATTTCAGGGGACCAAATGCACTCAGTGACTTTCAGAAGGTTCAAAGTTACGACGTCCACAAAATAGAAGACAAATTCTAAAAGACGGCGACTACAAGTGGACTACTCGCCCATCCGTCAGGAAGTCTGCAGTGTCTGCAAAAGCAATGAACCAAACGTGGACTTAGACGAGGAAATTCAGTGGGTCCAATGTGAACCTGCGGACAATAGACACATTGCTTGTGCGCGGCATTTCATAACAAAGAGACCTACTGTTGCGTACACTGCATGGCCCACTGAAACCGGCGTCGCTACACGTGAAGGAACCCAAGATCCTTTTCAGGGCCATGCCATTCTGATTACCATTTCCGTTGCTGCTTTCTTCGCATGTAAACTTAAGCGATTGGCACATGAGTCTTCCTTTATCTGCGCAACTCCGGGATGGGACACCAATATCTCCGGTTAACGCGCAATAGTCACGTGGAATAAGACAGAGCTTGGGCGCATGGCGAAAATCGAGGTCCGTTCCAGTTAGTCGTTTGTTAGGCTTGCCTATTCACGCGATCTTCCCCGTGAAGCGGGTTCATTGGCTATGATGGATTTAGCTTTCGTAATGCATTACTCAAGCAGTCAAACGGGTGGAAATTCTGTTTGGTGTCTGTTGATATATTTGAATATAGATATATATGGGTTTCTAGTAAACAATTATTATTCCTTCGATTTACTTCGTACCAATTCGCCGTTGATCCTTGTAAAACGGCTACAAAACAGACAAATCGAAATCCGGCGTTACCAAAGGGCTGCACGCTACAAGCACCGTGTTTCACAAAATATACCCTTCAATATAACAGGCACTGACGTTGTTCTGCTGACTTTTCATAGCTTCACCTGATGGAAAGGGACACAGCGTTTCCGATTCCAACAGTAAGCCACCTTAAGTCAGGTATGCCATCGACACATGATTTGATGGGCAAGGGCATCATGTTACTATTAAAATCTCATGCACGTCGTTAGCTGGAATACTCATACAGAGTCGTGGGTGATCGTATCTAGATGTATGCAACAAACCAGTTGCTTACATATAGAAGAAATGCCTGTTATTGGACATCACACACTGCACGAGGAAGGATCCACATAGTGACGAAATTAGGTCCTCCTTTTATAGCCAGATGTAATCAGCTTTAACCGGTAAAATACGGCCCTTAGTTAGGCAAACCTCTCTGATATACGCTGAAAACATTCCAACGGAATTTGCGCACGAATTCTGCATACCATTTGTCATGTATTTATTTCATATAATACACAACGAAAATATAACAGTGCAAGTGAAAAATGACATGAATAACAATGTCTATTATAATTACCATATATATATACATATATTTCAGAAGGATGTTCGATTTAAATTTCATTCAGATTACACCAGTCATTAGCTATTCACCTTTATCAATCACGAACGCGGACCGGATTACCTCCATAGGGTACCGTCCAATCACTCGAGAGGGGCTGGTGTAAAGCATCACGCAGCTGTTGTGTCGTGAGCGATAAAATGACAAATGTCACGGTATAATCCTGTTTCCTGATGGATTTGCTAACCTGTTTCCGAAGGCAAACTTTGGCTGATTTTGCTTCCCTCCCTTGTATTTTGTTCAACACTGCTAATTCGTTTGACGTAAGGAGTTTCGATTGGCTTACCTGTCATATATAAACGCGTGTCAGCTATGACTCTGTCCACTTGGTGTTACGCGTTTTGCCGAAGTGTTTATCCAAACAGTGAATCCTTCAAAGCAAACTTTTGCAATTTCCAGAAAGAGACGTGCACGTCGTTCCACGTTTACAGCTCTGAGACGTACGAAAATGCAAAGTAACGAGGAGTCCAGTTACCGGGTGGTGTGCCATATAACATCGTCAAATTTTACTGCGTTCACCGGAGACGTAAAACGGATAAATCGTCCAGATAGGTATACATTTTTTAAACGCTTTATTTTTGTCAGATATCCCAATTGAGAGTGCGGTGCCTTCGTCACAATTCGCAACGCTGGCTCGTGTCACTGTGTTTTCAGCTGGTCCGTGAAGCATTCGCACAGCTTCCAACTAGGGAACGATGGGTTCTATGTGCGTATTCGTCGGGTTACGCATGACCAAGGGGCTCATACGTTCCACTTGATGGGTAGACTAACGCGTCAAGACTTCTTTTCCATACGATCTTGGTTAGCTGAGAAGGAAAAGTCCACTGAGCCGGAACAGGTTCAGTGCTTACTGGATGCTCGCGGTTATTCAAAGACAATAACGGAGGAGCAAGAGATAAGGTTTGTATTCTTCGTGCCTTGTATTAGTAAGGATTTATGTAGTAGATTTGGTGATGTTATGCTGGCTGACGCGTGGTAGTTATATTTTCTGTCACCTTATGATTGTAGACGCAACTGGTTTAGGGAGGAGCGTGTTCTACGCGATTCTCCCCAACGAGAGTAGTGCCAGTTACTATAGGGCTTTATCATCCATGTCCCGGATAACTCCGCAAAGCGTTCGGTGTAAGACAATTGTAGTCGATTGCAGTGTGGCACAGGACAGTGCGTTTGTGGATGTGTACTCTCATTCACAAATAGTATTCTGCAGGTTTCATATCACTCAAGATATGAAGCGACGGTGTAACTGGCTGCATGCATTGCGACAGGGTGAGAAGTAGCGCATCTTTCAGTGGATGCGTAACTTGATATTCTCGAGTTCCCGGGTTCATTTTGATAGGTTCCGGGCGACTATAGAGGCATGAAACCCAGAGGCAGCGGCCTACCTGAATAACACTTGGATGAAGTTTAAGCGTCATTGGGCAAGCTACTTGTCGCGAAAGTTATTATTACTCGAAAATTTTACAACAATTTGAGTGGAAACAGAGAACAGGCATTAAAAAATGGCCTGTCCAATAGCTCTTCCGTGCTGGACGTGTTTAGGAATGTCGCTAAACGCGTTATCCCTAAGTGAAACAAGCTCGCACCAGCTGCCTAGGGACCACATGTTAAATTTTATTGCCCCGGTTGGAATGCAGTTGCCGCAGCCACTTTTACGCGGTATGAAAAGTTACGCTGGTGGTGTGCTCATTGAGAATCTGCACACAGAAACGATGGGACCTTAGTGCCTCCACTGATAGCTTTAATGACTAAGCGATGAGCAGTGGCCTATTGCGATGGTGTAAAACTAAATGACGGGACTACTGTATATATATATATATATATATATATATATATATATATATATATATATATACATATACATACATGTATATACAAATGTACATATACATACAGACATATATATATATATATATATATATATATATATATATATATATATATATATATATATACATATATATATATTTTATAGAGAAGTCAAGGCGTACGCTGAGTTGTAAAACGTTTATTGTGACGTTTCGATCCAAACTAGGACTCGTTGTCAAACGTGAGTGAATGAGTGTGTGAATGGGACGGCTGGTTCCGCGCGTTTTTGGTGTGTTGCTCGTCTGTCCGTTTCTCGGTATTTCGCCATCAGTTTTGCCAGGGTGACGTAATGCTTATCAACCTCGACGTGTCGGTTGAACGAGTTGATCGAATGGAGGGCTTCGAGGACCAGGCGCTCCCCCTTCTTCTTTGCTCGGGCGACTACCCTTGCGCTATCGATTTTGACCTCGTGACATGTCTCTGTGAGTGTGGGTCGGCGCGTCGCAATGCTAGTTTGTGTTCGTGTAGGCGAGTACGTAGTTGTTTACCTGTCTCGCCTGTGTATTCCTTATCACATCCTAGGCATGGGATAGCACAGACCACTCCTGATTGATCGTGCTGGTCCACACGGTCTTTTCCGTTGAATAAGGCGGTCCGCAGGGTGCTGACGGGTTTGTGGGCAACTTTGATGCCCAACGATTTTAGCATACGATCTACTGCCTCTGATACTCCTCGTATGTATGGTAGTACGACCATGCTTTCTGGGCTACTTTTCTTTTGGTCTTTTTTGTTATTTCGGATGCAAGAGTTTACGAAGCTTTTTGGGTAGCCGTTTGCCATGAACAACTTGAAAAGCCTGATCATTTCCTTTTTTCGGAGTTCGGGTGTGCTGCAGTGTGTGTCGGCCCGGTGGAATAGGGTGCGCACACAGCTCTTCAAGTGACATGTTGGGTGGTTGCTTTGTAAGTTCAGTATGCGGTCGGTTGTCGTTGGTTTTCGATAGACCGTTGTTTCTAGATTTCCGTTTGTTTGCTTCATGATCAGAATGTCTAGAAACGGCAGTTTTGCGTCGCATTCTTCTTCCATTGTGAATTTTATTCCAGGTATGAGCGTGTTCAGGTGTTGATGAAATCGATCTAGTTCAGACTTTTTTAGTATTACAAATGTGTCATCAACGTATCTGATCCACAAACGAGGTCTGATTGTTTCGAACGCTTTGGCTTCAAATTGCTTCATGACTGCATCTGCTAGCAGGCCTGAAAGCGGCGATCCCATCGGTGTGCCTCGTATTTGTTTGTATATTTTTTCATTGAATTGTAAATAGGTTTCCAGGCAGAGATCCACCAGACCCATCAGGTCTCTTGTTGATAACATCGTTCTTTCTTGTAGACTGGAGTCGTTTTCCATCAGGCTTCGGATTCCGTCTAAGGCCATCTGCCTTGGGATGTTCGTGAACAACGATGTCACGTCAAAGGAAACCATTATTTCATCTGTTTTAATTCTGAAGTTTCTTATTTGTTTCAAAAAAGCAATGGAGCTTTTTGTGTCGTGGTTGTCCTCTGGAAGAGTCGGGCGCAGGAGGCTGAAAAGATAATTGGCTAGTTGATAGTTCGGGGCCGTAGTGGACGCGACGATTGGTCGTAGTGGCACCTGCGGTTTGTGAACCTTAGGAAGTCCGTAGAGTCGTGGAGTTGGACCTTCCATGGGTTTTATACGTTTGTATAAGTCGTCTGTGATCTTCTTGCTTTTTTTGAGTGTGGTTAGTGCAGTAGAAATTTTGCTTGTTAGTTTTTTGATCGGATTTCCTGTAACTGGTTGGTAGGTTTCCTCATCACAGAGTAGCGTTTCTACCTTTTTCTTATAATCCGAGTTGTCGAGTATTGCGATTGCGTTGCCTTTGTCTGCGGGGAGAATGACTATTTCTCGATCTTTTTGTAATGTCTTTATAGCTCTCACTTCATGGTTAGGAAGGTTGTATACTGGTCTAGGTTGCGCTAGTTGACGGCAGATCTTAGATCGTATCTGTTGACGTACTTCTTCTGTCACGGGGCATCTTCTTATTCCAGCTTCGGCTGAGGCAACAAAGTTGGCTGGCCTGGCATTGGCATAGTTGAATGTTAATCCTTTCAACAAAACAGACGTTTCGGTTGGGAGCAGTTGGTGTTTTGAAGAGTTGTGGATTGGTTTGGCGTATTCAGATTCTGTTGGTTTGAGTGCGCTGAGTTTCCTTGTTAGTCTTTCTCTGACCTTAGACCGATTTGCGTTCGATGTCAATTCGATGACATTTTTCATTCTTATCAACCAGTTGTCATCAAGTAATTTTGAAGCTTCAATCACTGATCGGTTTTGCTGGGTTTCGTAGGTGCATTTTCTTCGGTGAGCATCATTGATTAGCTCGCGGTGCATCTGCTTGCAGTATGAATTGGTTATCTTTCTCGCACGTTCTGAACATACAGGCGGATTGCATTGAATGCTTTTTGGAAGTATTCCGTTTCGTAAGCACTGATGGAGAAAGAACAGTTGTTCACGCACAGCACACGAGCGTTTGGAATAGCTTTCCCATTTTCTCACACATTTCAGCGCATTGCGTCCAAATTTCTGATTCACAAGTGAGAATGTCTGAAGCTCAGGTTGCATATTTTATAGAGAAGTCAAGGCGTACGCTGAGTTGTAAAACGTTTATTGTGACGTTTCGATCCAAACTAGGACTCGTTGTCAAACGTGAGTGAATGAGTGTGTGAATGGGACGGCTGGTTCCGCGCGTTTTTGGTGTGTTGCTCGTCTGTCCGTTTCTCGGTATTTCGCCATCGGTTTTGCCGGGGTGACGTAATGCTTATCAACCTCGACGTGTCGGTTGAACGAGTTGATCGAATGGAGGGCTTCGAGGACCAGGCGCTCCCCCTTCTTCTTTGCTCGGGCGACTACCCTTGCGCTATCGATTTTGACCTCGTGACCTGTCTCTGCGCAGTGGTTGAAAATCTGTGAGTGTGGGTCGGCGCGTCGCAATGCTAGTTTGTGTTCGTGTAGGCGAGTACGTAGTTGTTTACCTGTCTCGCCTATGTATTCCTTATCACATCCTAGGCATGGGATATATATATATATATATATATATATATATATATATATATATATATATATATATATATATATATATATATATATATGCCACGGCACATTAATGTACTACAAGTTCCAATCTGGAACCATTCTACAGCCTTGCTGAGTTGAACGAACTTCTTTACGGTCTTCTTCCGCAGGGAAAAACGAGTAAACTTCTCCTGACCCTTTAACTTATCGAAATAAGTCAAACCCTTGTTTCTCAGCTGACTTTTCATAGCTACACCAGATGGAAAGGAAAACTAAGTTCTCGATTCCGACAGTGAGCCACCCTAAGTCAGGTATGTTATCCAACAGCGAATGGAAAGGGGAATGCACAATTCGTGATGCAATAGGGAACTCATAACTATCGTATCCTCATACAGCTGGTTATTTTATGTATGTATGTATATATAGTCTATCAAGAATTCCCTTTTTTATTGAACGAATAGACAATTTTTTACAGGCTTCCCTCAGTTTCTTAAACTACAAGCCAAAGCAATACAGGAATTTGTAAGCTCTACTTCAGTAGCATTAGAAAACGGAACGGCGAATGAAAAAGGGCAGAACCATAAACCTAAACCAATCTTTTACAACCAAAATACACCAAGTGGAATAACTGCAGCTTACTACACAAGCTATTAAATCGACCGCCTACGGCGTACACAGCAACCACATTAGAAACGGTGGTTGCTCAAATTTTTCATTCTGGATGGTTGGACGCTACAACCTCCATAGCACTGGGCTAGTTATGAAAACCAAATCACCCGCTTGTGGCGGACATTAGAAACTACCATAAAAACGGCGGTACCTCAAACCCCGGTGCTGGACTAACACCGTCTTAACACCAAAGTGGGCACTAGCTATCGCGCACGTTTGAAAGATGAACCAAAAGCAGCATTTTCCCGCGCTCGTATATTTGGTTGATAGTTGAGAGAAGATAGGGTGCACTGAACTGGAGTGGTATTAGCGCCCGGCAAAACTGGAGTTCAAGGTCAAGCGGTGGGGTCGTCCGGAGTGATTCGAGATGGCTGAAATTTTGAAACATCAATATTAAGCGGAAAGAATTAGAGGGCACCGGTGGGCCGTCAGATAGGAACAACGGGAACTCCAAGTTTCACGCACAAACCTTAGGTCATCCGAGCAACCTGCACTCGGAATCACCGGAATGGAGTTTCGCTGTTGTTAGAGCTCGTCAGTGGTGCATATCCTCGAACACACCCAGGGTTTGAACCCGGGGCCTTTCATCTCGAAGGCATGTGTGTTACCACTGCGCCATCCCGCCCCCGTCCGGGCCGATCCGAATCATCAAGTTAAGCTTGTTCGGAGAGCCAGCGTTTGTTATGGGAAATGTTCAGAATCAATAAAAAGTTGCATTAAACGAAATGGACATAGTTGGAAATCGGGTGAGGGAAAGGGACAAAGAATCAGCTGTGGACTAAAGGAAATAGATCGCCGGTTAACTGGTAATGACTGGCGAACGGAGACTGAAAAAAAACACTTCATTCGAAAATGACCACAGTCAAGAGAGAGTGTACAAGTTTTAAAAAGGATGTGGGCCGGTAAGAACAATTACCTGGAGCAATCGATATTCTTGAGATGACGGCAGTCGTTGAGAGCAAGCTTGGTGAGACAACCAGGCATGTTTACAGTGGCACTGGATAGGCCACTGTTCGGAAGGGGATGAAAGAAGAGGTAAAAAAGGGTTAAGGGTGGGCCGACTATTCTAGTCTTTCATGGGCTGACCACGGGGCGTGTATACATAACAATCTGCTGAAAGAGTTATCTTGTGGTGGGCAAAAACTGAGGGAACATGGTGCTTTGTGAGACTGGATGATGCTGTGAAAGATTTCAAAACAGATTATCAGTTGAACCGTTGAGGGGAGCAAATATTCACCAGTCGAGTCCTTGACTGCTGGAATACTACGGTGAAGGTTTTCAACAAAGAGGTTGACCTAGATTAGTATGGCAGCAGTGCATGGTAACAACCGAAGAGGTAACGAATATTGCATCAAAGCAGTAACGAGTCACGTTCTTGGGAATGGAAGCGTATACCTGAAGAGCTGGAGAATCCCGGGACCATGGCCATGGTCACTGCAGCAGTAAGTATTGACCGAGAGTGATAAAGAGGCGTCCAGAAAAAAAGAGGTGAATAATACTTCCAGTGTTTCTGCCTTTTTAGGTGGATCACGGGGTACCGAAAAAGAGCAGAATTTTCTCAGATAATTACCTTATGGTAAACAAAGGTGAAAAGAATATGGTGCTTTACAAGATCAGGAAGATGAGGTTAAGTATCTTGATTCAGATGGTCTGTTTAATTGATATGGGGGGGCGTAGTCACCAATGGAATGTGTGACCGCTGGACAAGAACAGAGATGAGCTTCAGAGAGTGGCGTCATTCGGGGTCTGTATCGTGACAATGCACGGCAGTAGTAGGAGTGGTAATGATTTGGCCACGAGAACCTCGGCCGGGCCGCTGCCGACATTTTTGCCTGATTGCTTGGCCCTATTCACGAAGTAATTCCGTCCATACCGTTTGCAATACACTCTGCATCACCACGATCTTTATGATGTAGGTTGGCTCATACTGGAGATACGGTGCACAGCCCACTATCGTGAGATAATTCCAGGGGCTCCAGATACGCATGGTTTCCCGGCTGTAACCGGCCATTTCCTTCCGACTTGGTCTGGCATTGGCCGCTAACAATCTTTTGCGGATGGATCGTACGCAATGTTCGTACTCCTGACACTTCTGTGTGCCTGAGACTGTGTCTTGAAGCGTGGCTGCCGCCAGGTGGAGCTGGAAACATACCGGACACTATTCATGTTGACGACACGGTCTGCAAAACAACGCGTCTGCACTTAGGTGATAAGTTTCCGGCCGGCGGACACGGCGGAAATCATTTTCCCGTGGCTTTTCTTGTCATCGAGCTATACGTCCCGCCGGGCCTCTGAAAGTTTGCAGCCGTACAAGGGCCTGATGCTCCGTTGGTACAGTGAACGCCCTGCCGAGGAGGTAATGCCGAAAGTGAGACATAAAATAGGCTAGCTCCAGCATTTTTTCTGCGTGGTGCGATAGTTTCTCTCATGTCTACTCGAGCAAGAACTACCTTAGGCTACCACTCATTCTCCAGCTACTTGCTTTTGGGATAGAACTGCTTCATTTCGGACATCGCATATATCTGTGTCCAAGACAAACGGATTGGCTTCTTTTGTGCTGTTTGGTGAAGCTAGAACAAGAGAGCAAACCAAAGTTGCTTTCAGTGCCTAAGAAGTTTTATCGCTGCCCATCGTCCACTTAACCCGTCTTCCCTGTTAACCCGTGGAGTGGGGCGGCAACTTTGGCGAAGTCACGTACAAACCGGTGACAGTAAGAAGCCAGACCGACAAAACTCCTTGCCCCATAAGCTTTAGCGGGAACTGACGAATTTTGGATCAGTGCAATCTTTTAGTTATCCACCGTGATAGCTTCCGTGCCAAAAACATGGCATGGATATTAAACCTCCGGGTATGAGAAGTGGCTTTTAGAAGGAATAAGCTTTAGCTTAGCTTACTTTAGTCGTTGGAGCACCAGTCGTGGATCATCTAGACATGCCCCGAAGGAAAAGCTGTATATCACAAGGTCATCCGGATAAACTAGGCATTTCCCGGGATCGTCCTCTAGCAATGTTTGCACGGGTCTTCGGAGCCTGGCAGCGACATTCAACAGCTCAAACAATGTACTTTTAAATTCGCACAATACAAAGATACCGTGAAAGGCCTTCTTTCCTCTATCCTCTGGCTGAACCCTACTGGCCAGAAGCCAAAGGGCAAATCAAGTGCGGAGTTATATTGGGCTCCGGCGGTTGTGTACAAAATTTCGTCGATTCGCGGGAGAGGGAAAGAATCCTTCTTGGTTACTGCTTTCAACCGTCGGCAATCAGAGCATAAGATTAGAGACCCTTTTTGTTTTCGACCAGAACGGCCGGCAACCCGCAAGCCGAGGTAGAAGGACTAATAACATGGTTCTTTAGCACTTCACGGATCGGCTCTTCTAGCCGCGTCTGATAATGTACCGACACTTTCCTGGAAGTTCGTTTGATTAAAAGTGCATCACCCGCATTATTTTTGTGTCGCTCAACTTTTGTTCGTCTGATTTGCTCTTTAGGCCAAGCAACAGCGTCTGTGTTTTGTAGTAGCAACCTTAGAAGTTTTAGCGCTCCTCGATCTTCACTTTTGCGGGTGTCTATGTATATTATCGATGGGACCTGGCTCATAAGTAGCTTGTTCATCGATTAAATACACATGAAACCGCAAATGTAGGTCTAGGTTTTTCGTTCCCCCAGTGAGCAGTTTAGTACTGGATGATGCGGCGCGAATTTTCTGCACCTGCGGAGTTGTTTGGACAAACATCAAGTATCCCTTCCATTGTTGGTCTGCTCTAACCATATCCTACGGGTCTAGCAAGACTTTATCTTTGCTGAGCCTTTTGGGAAGTTGGTCGGAGTGTCTACTGGCCCCATATTGGTTATCAAGTATCCCTGATACTTTCCTTTTCGAGGCAGCTCCACTACGTATTATGCATCAGCTAACTCGACACATAGTTTGATGCTTTCAAAACGTTCGACGTTGCCAGGCACGAACGTCACATTCAGCTGTCCCCGTACGTCACACTCTGTTATAATCCTATCTATTCCTGGAACTTCAGGAAATTTATAGACCTCTTCTTTGCGTCTCTGTGGGAGGCTGGTCCGCATACTACCTAACCCAAGACGGTTAGCGAAGCAATGTACTTAACCAAATAATAAGTAAGTGAAAGAAGTAAAAAGAGCAAATTTTGGAAATGCGGCTTCGGAGAGGCCATCACCCATTGCTCTAGTTCCTAAGGCATTTCAGGTACCTTGCTTTTCATAAGGTTATCCATGCAGCGAAGCAGGGATAAGAGTTCACACTACACGCGCTCCCGTTGTTGAGTGTCCGTGGCAGAGGGGATTAAAGCACTCACAATCACCAGGCAGCTGGAAGCACAAGCTCGTGAGATATCCACACACTGATCAAATTCTGCCGAGCAGACTACAAACAAGGCGCCTGTTGGCTTACCCACCTTTATTCCGGTAATTTAATAGGGCTAAAGACAAGTGGTATCGCATTTTAGTCCCACCTAATAAGCCGAATCTGGCAGCGTTTGCTTTCAGCCCCACCCGCTGCTCAGAAAGGCATGCATCATTGAGGTCTCCCTTGCTCCGGTTACGTTAACTGTCGTGAATCCTGAGTAGGAATCGTTTGGTGAACGCGTGGGACCTGTGCCAATATTAAAGCGGCGCAAGTTGGCTTGAAGTGGGCCCCGTGCGGCAGTTGATGGTGCCTTTGGCGACAGCCAGTTTCGGCCCGTTAGGAGAGGGCTCGACGGCTGGTGGCGCGGTGACCACGCTCGGAGCAGTTAGAACAAATTTTTGTTAAATTGACTGTAACTACTTGTAATGACCATAAAGCGTGAGTTCTGGTCCAAGTGAAGCCTGATCAAATATCCAATGATCGATTCCCCAAATAGCAAGCTTTAATCGTTTTGGATGGCATCCTGGAGCCTCAGAACGGCGCGCAGCCAAACCAGACCATAACCCGAGTCAAAACCATGTTGCTCTGTAAACTCTACAGCACTGCTCGTACGTTTAAATGTAAACGCATAACGACCACACCTCTGACATTAAGTCCTGGTTACGGTTCAACCAATAGGTAGTAAAGCTCGGGACTAAGACCTATACAAGAGGAATTATTGACCAAAAACGAATAAATAAGAGGCGCCTGTCCTGTGGTCCAAGTATATACGACAAATTCTGCACGCCTAATCAAACCCGAAAAACAACTTCCTGAGCTTGGCAGCCAACAGTGAAAGCAAACGAACTGCACTTCTACGATAAGTCGAGATGAGCGAGCAAAGAAAACCGAACAGTAATAGAACAAAACAGTCTTCAACCAGCGCGACTCACTACCATACTGAAATTCCGCAATTTTATCTCATTAGGAAAGTACGACTATGGGAGAAAAACGATAATGCACAGAGCGTAGACTGAGTGACGACCACAGAGTGGCGTCTGCACAAATAAGGTCAGAACAACCGGCGCAAAGTCAGTCGGGAAATGTACGCAGGTAGGCAGATGAGAAATTCTCAATTATTATACATCATTCACCTCGTCCTGTTCCATTGCCATAACAGCGGACCCAGGAGAACCCTGAGATTTTACAAGATCACGGGTGACAAAAAAAGCCCCCAAACGTTTTCCTACTTACTGGCCAGGGTAGCATCCCCAGACACTAGTGCTATTGGAAACACGCTATTAACCTGCGCCCCGTTTACGAGTACCTGTAAGTTACATATAACCAGTATATGATATTTATGATTCAAGGTCATCTCGATGTGAAAATCAGGTTGTCCCGTTTCTTTTGGTTTTTTCATCATTTAGGCTCGGTTTTATGCTATCTCTAGCAGGAATTTTTATCCACACTGGAGCGTTGTATTTTCAGAGCTGTTAGCTGCTACTCCCCACAGTGAATACGTAATTGGTTATCGTGAAATAATAACATAAGCCTTTTCTAGGAAACTTCGGTTCAAACCTACCTAAACTCACCCTTAACGACCCTGTCTATAAAGCATACACTGATTCTCGGCTGGATCATATCATTTAGGTATCTACCCGTACCTCGCTGTGGGTTGTTACCTCTCCAGCCTTATAGGGTATTCAGTGCTTGGTTGGGGGTTTCTACGGTAAAGCTTAGTCTGGATACTCATAAAAATCCAATAGTTCTTTTCCTGACACCCGAAATCTAACGAGACTTCTGCTGAAGCTATCACTGATATTTCGGCCAACGTTGAAATCCGAGCCCCACAGCCCTCAGTCACTCTCCTTACAAAAAGCCGCACATATAGCTTGAACTATCCGAGCAACTACATTTATTGACGGAGTGACTTGGTGATCTATCTTTATACTTTTCCTTCTGAAATGTACACACTTCTTCTGCTATAGCAGCCCAGTAAAAACGTACCTATACACGGGTCAGATATAACCTCCAGGCCCTCTTCAAACACTGCTGCCTCTGTTTTAGACCCAAAATAATGTCTAAGTCTGTATTCAAAGGTTATTGTCCGCCTGGTCCAAAACAAACCATTAGAGACCCCAGAGTGAAAAGAAACACAAACGCCGACATGACGGCAGCTGCCAATACATGCTATGTATCACTGATCGATATACACAGCGGGGCCGAAAATAAAGTCAACGATTTAGAGCAGAAGATAAACGACTTATATGATAAATGGCATTCGATTAATTGTGCATTATCAAAGATTTCCCCACCGATAATGATTGCTGAACCTGTAGCGGTTGCCATCTTCATTCATACTTTTACCACGTTCATTGTTTAACTGAACGCTGACTGCCAGGCGCGGTGACCATTTGACCGTTGCTCTTACGCACGCTCTCACGCACACTCCCAAATACACGCTAACCACCATCTCTCCCAATCGCCTTCTCGTTCTCACGGGTCGTAGAGAATACTGTTCTGGTTAATATATTCGTGCAGTGCCGCACATTAGAGTAACGTGCAGGTGGTCCACGCAGTACAAAGGACCGAAGCACGCGTTTGCTAAGGAAACCGCAAAGTAAGGTCTAATCAGCCTTACAATTGGTGAGCCCGGCGTGATCCCCTGTTCAAGTGAGTTTCCTTGTTTTCTACCGTTCAAGGTCCCATCTGCGTACGTTTTTGTGTGCTTTATTGTCTCCCTGTCTGTTGATTTTTTTCCCGTCTGCATTCGATAAAATAATCACTATGTCTGCCGAACGGAAACCCTGCTCAGACCCCACCGATTTCTTGACGATTTTCACAACCAACTGTTAACAATAAGTTGGGAAGTTCACCATGGATTTACCAACCAACAGGCCCGTGAAATTACAATCGGTAGTTATGATTTCATTTTCTTCTGGTCTCCTAGCGGCTACAACAACACCGAACATCGTTCGTGTGTTGTTATTACGGTCCAACATCCGCCGGCACCCTCAGGCGCTATTTTGTTCCAGTTTACCTTGCCCTCTCTCAGACGGATCTACACAGTCACATTGGCTTCATCCGTAGCCTCGCTGACTCCCGCGCACATTCAAGCAGCCAACCACTCACTGGATAACGGGACGATTCGTCAGCCTGGTACGGGAGACGACAGCTGGACGCCCTTTTGGATGGACCTGACGCGGGATCTTCCAGCTCGCATGCGCAAGGGACCCGTGGGCGCTAAAACACAGTTGGACCTACGCACATCGGATCTCGAGAGTGCAGGCACCAATAAACTCATCAACAGTCGTTCGACGTCACCAACAATATAACGGGCAGGCTACGAGGAGTTCCTGGACAACCAATAATCCCGGCCTGCCATCACGATCGAAGCCCAACTCCGTCGGACTTCTAGGAGGAGGCCCCTGTAGCTGTTGCCATCTTCATTCATACTTTTACCACGTTCATTGTTTAACTGAACGCTGACTGCCAGGCGCGGTGACCATTTGACCGTTGCTCTTACGCACGCTCTCACGCACACTCCCAAATACACGCTAACCACTATCTCTCCCAATCGCCTTCTCGTTCTCACGGGTCGTGGAGAATACTGTTCTGGTTAATATATTCGTGCAGTGCCGCACATTAGAGTAACGTGCAGGTGGTCCACGCAGTACAAAGGACCGAAGCACGCGTTTGCTAAGGAAACCGCAAAGTAAGGTCTAATCAGCCTTACAATTGGTGAGCCCGGCGTGATCCCCTGTTCAAGTGAGTTTCCTTGTTTTCTACCGTTCAAGGTCCCATCTGCGTACGTTTTTGTGTGCTTTATTGTCTCCCTGTCTGTTGATTTTTTTCCCGTCTGCATTCGATAAAATAATCACTATGTCTGCCGAACGGAAACCCTGCTCAGACCCCACCGATTTCTTGACGATTTTCACAACCAACTGTTAACAATAAGTTGGGAAGTTCACCATGGATTTACCAACCAACAGGCCCGTGAAATTACAATCGGTAGTTATGATTTCATTTTCTTCTGGTCTCCTAGCGGCTACAACAACACCGAACATCGTTCGTGTGTTGTTATTACGGTCCAACATCCGCCGGCACCCTCAGGCGCTATTTTGTTCCAGTTTACCTTGCCCTCTCTCAGACGGATCTACACAGTCACATTGGCTTCATCCGTAGCCTCGCTGACTCCCGCGCACATTCAAGCAGCCAACCACTCACTGGATAACGGGACGATTCGTCAGCCTGGTACGGGAGACGACAGCTGGACGCCCTTTTGGATGGACCTGACGCGGGATCTTCCAGCTCGCATGCGCAAGGGACCCGTGGGCGCTAAAACACAGTTGGACCTACGCACATCGGATCTCGAGAGTGCAGGCACCAATAAACTCATCAACAGTCGTTCGACGTCACCAACAATATAACGGGCAGGCTACGAGGAGTTCCTGGACAACCAATAATCCCGTCCTGCCATCACGATCGAAGCCCAACTCCGTCGGACTTCTAGGAGGAGGCCCCTGTAGCTGTTGCCATCTGCATTCATACTTTTACCACGTTCATTGTTTAACTGAACGCTGACTGCCAGGCGCGGTGACCATTTGACCGTTGCTCTTACGCACGCTCTCACGCACACTCCCAAATACACGCTAACCACTATCTCTCCCAATCGCCTTCTCGTTCTCACGGGTCGTGGAGAATACTGTTCTGGTTAATATATTCGTGCAGTGCCGCACATTAGAGTAACGTGCAGGTGGTCCACGCAGTACAAAGGACCGAAGCACGCGTTTGCTAAGGAAACCGCAAAGTAAGGTCTAATCAGCCTTACAATTGGTGAGCCCGGCGTGATCCCCTGTTCAAGTGAGTTTCCTTGTTTTCTACCGTTCAAGGTCCCATCTGCGTACGTTTTTGTGTGCTTTATTGTCTCCCTGTCTGTTGATTTTTTTCCCGTCTGCATTCGATAAAATAATCACTATGTCTGCCGAACGGAAACCCTGCTCAGACCCCACCGATTTCTTGACGATTTTCACAACCAACTGTTAACAATAAGTTGGGAAGTTCACCATGGATTTACCAACCAACAGGCCCGTCAAATTACAATCGGTAGTTATGATTTCATTTTCTTCTGGTCTCCTAGCGGCTACAACAACACCGAACATCGTTCGTGTGTTGTTATTACGGTCCAACATCCGCCGGCACCCTCAGGCGCTATTTTGTTCCAGTTTACCTTGCCCTCTCTCAGACGGATCTACACAGTCACATTGGCTTCATCCGTAGCCTCGCTGACTCCCGCGCACATTCAAGCAGCCAACCACTCACTGGATAACGGGACGATTCGTCAGCCTGGTACGGGAGACGACAGCTGGACGCCCTTTTGGATGGACCTGACGCGGGATCTTCCAGCTCGCATGCGCAAGGGACCCGTGGGCGCTAAAACACAGTTGGACCTACGCACATCGGATCTCGAGAGTGCAGGCACCAATAAACTCATCAACAGTCGTTCGACGTCACCAACAATATAACGGGCAGGCTACGAGGAGTTCCTGGACAACCAATAATCCCGGCCTGCCATCACGATCGAAGCCCAACTCCGTCGGACTTCTAGGAGGAGGCCCCTGTAGCTGTTGCCATCTTCATTCATACTTTTACCACGTTCATTGTTTAACTGAACGCTGACTGCCAGGCGCGGTGACCATTTGACCGTTGCTCTTACGCACGCTCTCACGCACACTCCCAAATACACGCTAACCACTATCTCTCCCAATCGCCTTCTCGTTCTCACGGGTCGTGGAGAATACTGTTCTGGTTAATATATTCGTGCAGTGCCGCACATTAGAGTAACGTGCAGGTGGTCCACGCAGTACAAAGGACCGAAGCACGCGTTTGCTAAGGAAACCGCGGAGTAAGGTCCAACCGACCCTAAAGCGTAGCCGATGCGACGGCAGTGCATTCCGTAGTGCACTTCCAACATTTTCGTCCCCGTGATCCAGCTTCTACAAAGAAGGCGCCTCAATCGAAGTCTGCTGTGAAAGTAATTCCTGAACACAAACCAGTACAACCGGATCGTTGATTTTCCTGCGGCGAATTTCACCTACTTTCCACCTGCCGCTTTTGCGATGCGTTATATCATTTTTGTGGAAAGCTTGGTCTTATTCGCAAGATACGTCGTCATTCCAAGTGCAATGTTACGAGTGCAAACCCTGAAGATCGGAAAATTGATGATAGTCTGGTATACTCGCTGAAGACTTCGAGTGAATCAAACCAATAACTGCACAGATCAGTCCTACTCCATTGCCGCTTGAGGCATCAGTTCATTGTGGATACCGGAAGCTGTGAGTCCATTATTCCGAAATCAGTGTTCGACTTGGTTCAGCCTAGTGTACCCATACATCCCACTGCTGTGCGCATTCACGGTGTTACTGGACATCGACTTTCACTAATGGGTGAGACTAACTTAATGGTTCGGATGGAGGGCGACTATACCCTGGTACGATTTCAGATTTGCGCAGACAGTTCATCGATTCTAGGCTTGAAGGCCGTGCTTGCCTTGGAGGAACCGGTAACCCTCAAAACGACGTCCGACAATCCTGTGAATTAGCTTGTTTTCCAGCAGCTGATCACACAATGCTCGAACAACACAGGTGGCGTGGCGGTTGAGCCCGCGAAGTTGGAAGTGGATGGTGATCCAGTATTCCTGAAGCGCCAAATGCTGCCATACGGACAGAGAAAGGGCATTCTGAAGGTGCATACCAAAATGGAGCGAGACGGCGTCATCGCGAGTGTGACTTCATCCACTTGGGCGACCCCGATTATGGTGGCATTGAAGAGCGACGGACAAGCACTTCGGATTTGTGGTGGTCACAGATTGACCTTGAATCCTGATTTACGGAAATGCGCGGCAACTTCGGTGGAACCTGAGGACTTCATGAAATGCATGTTTGGTAGGAAGTCTTTCTCAATAATCGATCTGGCTGATGCGTACTCGTAAATTCCACCGCACATGGAGTCCAAGCCACTCCATGGGGCATGTTCCAATACAACTTCTTGCCTTTTGGTCTGCAAGGGGCGTCCGGAATATTCCAGGCTGCGATAGATGAGGTGATCCATGATACCGAGGGGTGATGGCATATCAAGATGATAAGTTCATTTTTGGATCATCCTAGGATGAACATGGCCGCAGATTACAAAGGTTGATGGAGAGGTTCGTGAAAAGAAATGCATCGATCCAAGCCTCTAATTGCAAATTCTGCCACCAAATTGGATTTCATCGGTTTCGCAGTCAACGCAAACGGATAGCGACTTGATCCAGATCGTTTCAAACCCCTGATTGGCATCGAGTCATCGAAAAATCAGGCGCACTTACGATCAATTCTCGGGTACCTGCAATACTACACCAGGTTCATTCCGAACCAACAATGTGAACAGGTACTGCGCGGTCTTATTCAAAATATCATTCATCGACCGATACAAGCCCCATTCGCACCATCTGAGCGGACTATGCTGATCACTGACGTGTCCGAAGTGGGGGTAGGAGCAGTTCTGGAACAAGATGGATGTTCAATCGTCTGCACACCCCGTCCTCTTAATACTGCAGAGAAGGGTTACTCCCAGGCACAGAAGGAAGCTTTGGCCGTTTTCTGGGCGGTACTCCGACTACACGAGTACACGTTTGGAGTAAAGTTCACGAATGTGACCGACCACCAGGCCCTTCAGTTCCTGTATAATCCGGGTAAATCCGTCGCCAAATCCACGGCTGCTATGATCCAGCCTTGAAGCATTGCTCTGGCAGCCTGTAAATATGGCATCCTGCATCGACCCGGCAAGGCAATCCCGCAGGGGAACCTCCTGCCCCGTTACTCACGAGCCGCAGCGGCGGACAGATGCCATTTCATTTTACCAACTGCGCCCGTGTCGAGGGTAGAATTGAGCAAGCTGACAAAAGGATAGTATTCATCCAAGATTTCGGCGATCAGAAAGGGATGGCAACCCGAAGTGAAGCGGAAGTTTCCTCAGTTCTTCGCACCGCAAGAGGAATTCACTACCCAACCCGAAGGCGTCGCTTGTCGAGGTGACCGGCTTGTCATTCCACCTATATTGCGCAAGTCGGTTTTGGATGAACTGCACAAAGACTACTTGGGCGTGGATAAAATGAAGTCGCTGGCTCGACAGATATGTTTATGGCCGGAATTAGATGCGGATATTTGCACTACGGCAAAGAACTTTGGTGCGTGTCTGCGCAAAGTCCGGTCGGGGCCAAAAAACTGGAATCCTTGGCCCAAAAGCTACTTTCCATAACGGAGAGTTCATGCGGACTTCTGTGGTCCATTCTAAAACCGGTATCACGCTCTTGTACCGATTGACTCCTTCTCTAAGTGGCCGGAAGTGTTCCTGACGAGTTCACCAACCACCCTGTTCGTAATCCAGGTGTTACGGAAGTGCTTCAGCCGGGAAAGAATTCCATAGGTATTATTCAGTGATAATGGACCACAATTCAGTACGGTGGAGCTGAAACGCTGGCTTGATAGAGTCGGGTGTCCGCATCTAAGTACGGCACCACTCCACCCATATTCTATTGGCGCAGCGGAAAACTTGGTGCGTTCTGTGAAAAGAGCAATAACATCAGCCAGCCTGAGGACATTACCAGACTTGGAAGCGTTCCTCGACAATTTCTTGTTGCAGTGCAGAAACGCAGTGCGAACAACCACCAAGGAGAGTACAGCCGTTCTCTTCAAGTCCAGAAGACTACGGTCATCGCAAATGTGTCTTGAATACAGTGATGTCACATACTACCGTGGAAACGATCGTCAACAACCTCGGGGAATTATCACAAGACAACTTGGTCAATCTATGGTCGAGATCACGGACTTTGATGATGCATTGATGCATCGGCACCACCTCAGCCAAATCCATCTCAAAGTAGCAACCTGCGATGTAACCAATGGCACGGGTGGGACGACTGAGGATCATGACGGGGACCGTGATGACGACTGTGATACATCCATTCCGCCTACTGAAACGACTGCTGCAGCAGCCGAGTCACAACCATCAGCTCCAGCCCGAAGATCAGTACGAAAGGTGAGCCAAATTGACGAGGAACTCTTGAGGGAGGAGGGTTGTGGTGATTCAGCAGCTGGCACACGTGATACCGCCACATACAGCTTCGTAACCACGTACACGGATGAGCCTCAACCAATCGGGATCACCGCGGACAATCCCAACAAGAGCTCCCCGTGATTGGTCATTTTTGAGTCTACCAATTATATTCTCTAATTAAACATACTTATACAAATCCACTCTGCAATACAACTAACGTGCTATTTCGCGGCCTTGGTCTTCTTGCTACTTCCGTTTGCATAGTTCTGGGTGGGGCAATTTTAATAGGGACTATCAATTCAGTTCATTATGATTACAACATGAGTGTAATCCCCGAGGCTTGGGTTTGATGCGCTCCCTTTGGGTGCGACAAATCCACCGGGGAAGACGAGCAGCGATGCCGAATGTCACTGACGCAGGTGTGCAGGGTGTGTCCCTGCGCAGCTTACTGCGAATGCACAATAACTTCAGTGGTAAGACATTCTTTCATCGAGGGCTTTTGTGGGCACTGAAGGAGGTTTCGAGGTTCCGGTGAAATCGTTCGAGAAGGCCGTTGGCTTGTAGGTGATAAGCTATGGTGCAAATGCTTTTAATGTCGGTCAGTTGTAGGAGATTGCCAAAAGTGACCGGTCCGAAACGAGCCTCCCGATCGGGGGTGACTGTGGTTGGACAACCAAAGCAGAAAGTCCAGTGTTCCATGGACTCACGAACGGCATTTTCATTGGATACATTCGGAATGGGTATGGCCTTGGGCCAACGAGTGAAGCGATCAATACAAGTGAGTAGATAGATCATACTTCGCGATGATGGCAAGGGCCCTACAACGTCGACTTGCACGGGAGCGAAGCGGGTGTCTAGAGTCTCAAAAGATCTGACCTGACTGGTAGTACGTCTTTAAATTCGGGCTCGTTGACAAGCAATGCAGTTTCGTGCCCACTGACGAATGTCACGGTTTATGTTTGGCCAAACAGATGGGGTACTGATAAGTTTGTATGTAGCCTTGATACTCGAATGGGATAGACCATGCAACATATCTAAAACAGAACGGTGATCTGAAAGTGGCACAATGGGCCTTGGGTGAACCAAGGTGGTGTCGTGGAGGATGGTGTCAGCAGATGACAGGATGGGCAAAGCCCGCACTTGGAGACTGGTGTCGTAAATGGTCTTTTGAAACTCAGAATCGTGTTGGCCCCGTGCCAGGTCCTCGGGATTGATACCGGGAACAACGGGCGAGACGAGATTGTGCATCCTGGAAAGAGTATCTGCAGCCACATAAGCTGATCCGTAGATGTGACCAATGTCAGTAGAAAATTGTGATATACAATCCAGCTGCCGAATTTCCCGTGGAGAATGACGATGCAAAACGTTGCGGAAAGCATAAGTAATGGCTCGTGATCCGTGAAAATGAAGAATTCCCGTCCTTCAAGGGCGTGGTGAAAGTAACGGGTGGAGGTGTAGACGACAAGTAATTCACGACCGAAAGAGCTGTTTGGACTCTGTGAAAGACAGGTGGCGTGAGTGGGAGGCCAGCGGCTCCCAAGCGCCGTCCACGGCCTGCTGGGGGGCGCAGCCAATGGCAACAGTGGAATCATCAGTGGCGATACTGACGGGAGCATGGGGATCCGGATGACGAGGAAGAACCGCAGATGCCAAGGCCTGTATGAGCTGAGGAAAAGCATCCTTCCTTTGATCGGTCCAAATGAGGGTTCGTTGTTCGCCCACAAAAGGTCAGTGAGCGTTTGCACTGGCGTGGCGCAGTGCGGAATGAACCGACGGTAATAATTACCGAGGCCGTTGAAAAGTTTTAGATGGTTGGAGGACTTCTGTAACGGAAATTCAGTAATATCACTGACCTTGGTTTCAGTCGGACGGATGCCGCTGGTGTCGATGATGTGACCGAGGGGGAGCAATGACGGCTTCCCTAATTTGGTCTCAGCTGCATTGATGGCGACACTGTGCTCTTTTGAAAGTGGGAATATCTGTCGTAGATCCGGCTGATATTCGGCGACACTGGAGCTAGCGACAAGTATGTCATCAGCGTAAGGGTGAAAGAAGACTAGCCCCAGGTTACACCGCCAATGAACCGCTGGAACGTTTGGGACTCGTTGCGCGGGCCGAAAGTCATACGAAGAAACTTGAGGAAACCAAACGGAGTGGTAACAGCGGCTTTTGGAACGTCCTCTTCAGCTACTGGGATTAGATTATGGGCTCGAACAAGGTCGACTTTTCTGAAGATGTTGGATCCAGCAAGAGCAGGTGTGATGTTACGAATGTGAGGCACAGGATAACGATCTGGAGTTGTAACCTGATTGAGACGGCGACAACCACCACATGGACACCAGTGGCCTGAAGTATTCTCCGGCACCATATGAAAAGGAGAGACCCACGGGCTGTTCGAAGGACGGATGATGCCTAGATCCATCATTAGCTGGAACTCACGACGAGCAATGGCGTCTTTGTATGGGGCCAGACGACAAGGAAGTGCAAAACAGGAGGCTCCGCGGTACTGATGTGAGGTAAGAGCGCCGAGCGCAACGCAGGTCATTTGTTTGCAGGCCCGGTGAGAGGGGGAAACTCAACCAAGATTGTGGTGGTGTCATTGGCGTCAGGAGCTACGGACAGTCGAACAACGCTAACCAAGCTCACAGACCAACAACAGCACGATTAATCACAGGATCGATTAACTTATGGGAACCCGGATGTGGCGACAGGTTAAAGTAATGCAGAAAATCAACACCTAAGATGGGCTGCGAAACATCAGCAATAAGAAAAGTCCGTTGAAGAAAACCAGGCAAACCAAGATTTAATTCGAGACACTTGGTACCAAAAGTAGATATACGAGACCCGCTGGCAGCCTGGATCTCTAAAGCGTTACGGTGTTGACGCTCAGAAGAGCTAGGGGGAATGATACTGATCTGTGCGCCAGTGTCGATCAAAATCTGACGGCGTGAGATGAGGTCTTTTGTAAAGAGAACACGGTATGGCTACGGGAGGCCAACAAGCGCTGCCGTGCCTACTCGTTGACCGCCGAGTTTTCCTGGTAGTCGTAGAGCTTTCTCGAGTGCATACACTTTCAGGCTCTGGCACGATACTGGAGGTGATACCAACACCATACCCCAGTCGGAGCATCGGGAGAGGCTTATCTGGGAGGACTACGAGCGGCGATAGGACGGCGAATGCGGGTCGGGGAGCGGCTACGAAGCTCCAAATGTGACGAGTGAATGGCGGTCACATCCGCCCGAATGGCGCCAAGTTGTGCAGCTATAGCCGTCAGAGTCACCTCCGCGGTGGTTGTGGGCAGAGGAACACTCTGGCTAATTTTTGGAGCAGACGGTTTCCATAGAACGGTCCGCCGCCGAGACCAGTTTGTCTAATGACACTTCATCTACGAGAAGCACCAGAGTGCACTGCGCTTGTTCGGGTAGCTGTTGAATTCACAATTGTCGCAGCATTATATCGCCAACTTGGATACCCTTATCCAGTTGCAGCATGGAGGTTTCTGGTCGCCGAGGGAAAGGCCACTAAAGAGCTGACGAAGACGGTTTGAGTCAGAGACCCCGGTGCGTTCTAGGATAGCCTGGCGGAGCACATCACATGGCTTTTTTGTGGGTGGGTTAGAGGTGACGTCCTCTGCAGCTTCAAGAATATTCGAAGGAAGTTCGGCAGCGAGGTGCACATACCGCCGCCGCTGTGAGGTGATTCTGGAGGCAGGGAACTGTGCTTCCAGATGAGACAGACAAAGGGCGGGATTCCCCGGAATAAATGGAAATGCCTTCACTGGGCGTGCAATGGAAAGCTTTTCAGGTACCGTAGGCTCGGGCACAATTAACTTGGATTCATCCATAACACAAAACAGACAATAAAATAAATACACAGTGATAGACTGAAATCGACACCACTAAAATCAAGAAACGCTGTAATGAACAGATGAAGAAAAAAATTGGAACGGCCTCACCAATTTAGATGCTCGCACGATATATGCGGATTCGATTCCCGTCCAACTAATGGAAAGCGCAGAACGATAGTGATTGATGGGTTTTAGTGATTATATTGGTTATCCTGTATAACTGACAGGAGATGGGAGACTGAACAAGCTAATGGTCGGAATTGACAAGCTAGAGTGCACCCTGCCACTAGATTCGCTTGACGTAAGATGGCGATTCTGTTGACTCTGCCAGTACCGGTTGGACTTAAACAAACAGACTTCAAAAAACCAGTTGATTGAAGGAACTGAGGTTAGACTGAATTCCTGACCTATCGAAGAGCCTGGCCAACGTTTGCTTGACCAGTTGCTTACCTCAATGGATGACTGATAAGGATCACCAACATGTCCTACCGGACTTCTAAAATAGGCTCATGTGTCCGACCGAAGAACATTATCATACCCCACTGGTTGAATTGGGTCTGGATGTGTGGAAGTACTTTGAAGTACGATCGTCCTGACTGTGAGCCACTTTATGTGACTGAGAATAAAGATTCGAAAAGGAAGATTGCCTATGGCTAGAGGCTAGAGGAAGGCCTGGGACCGAAATTTGCTGCTGCTATTGTCATTCCCAAATAAAACTAAGAACAGATACCTACTCATAAACAAGGCGCACCTAAGCTCTAAGCTCGCAATTGCATTTTCGTGAGTTTGGCGTCTGCAAAGCCGCTACAACTGTACCATTTGGAGTATTTGTAAGAAGAAAAAAAAACAATAAAAATCGCATCGACTCGGTAAGCGAGGAACGAATGGCTACGGAATGCTGATTAGTATAGTTTCCAATCCATTGACTTTGCAGTCTTCTGACGCAATTTATCTCATAAATTTAACGGGAATTCCGCTCACGTTACTTCGCGGAATCAGCGGCCAGTTGCTCCCTGAACCCGACTTCCTAAGACGGTATTTATCTTGTTCAGAATTCAGAGAACAGTACGCAATAGATCCATTTAACAGCACACCAGTAAACGCGCACGTAAGCGGACAAGCGGGGAACAGATGAATCACCCACCGGCAAACACAGGCATGATAGAGTCAAGTAGACAGGAACGAAGAATCAAAGTCGGTCACACGCGCGTCTAGCCGCGTGTGATTGGTGAACCACAACAAAGCAGAGCGTGGGATAGACAGGTATCGCGCGAATGCAAGCCCAACGGGACCGGAATGAATCACGTACGGTTGCCAATGCTACATGGGTTAACGACACAACAGCATTATATCAGGGAGCGTATGTTCCGGTGCGAACAATGAACTGTGACAAAGTATTCTTATGTTTTGTATCCCAGGACCGAACGAGATCCGGAGTGTATCGAAAAAACGATGCGCCATGTGATGTGGTAAACGAGATACAATGTCAGCAACCCGGCGTTGTCGGTGGAAAATTATAAGCCAACGTTTCGGTTACCGTGGATAATCTTTTTCAAGGCAGTTTAACAACCAAATGACTCTCAGGAATCAGTTACCAGTCAACGGTGTGTGTGTGTGTGTTAGGTCATTCGTGGATTAGATTGATCGGATTTTAGTCACACCGACTCCCAGTATCTGTGGCCGTGGTGACGTGGTATATAATGGTAATGAACACTTTCTTGAAATTCGTCAAGAAATGTTCACAAACAGATATTGTTTGTAAATTTTATCTCCCGTCCTTCATTGTTAGGCACTCGCTCAACATCAGCTAACAGATGAACATCACTCGATTACTACACATTTCTGTTCCACTGGGAATTTGTTGCTACTGTAAGAGATACTCAGTTGATTGCGTCTACAAGAAATGTTGTCATTTGTCGTTTATCTTACCTCATAATCCTACTGTGAAATGTTGTCTCACAGAGTCAGCAGGAATAGTAATCCCGAAATGAAATGTAGTATGAGCACAACTAAATTCCAAGCACGAATTGGAATTATTGATTATTACGATTCGAGGTCAAAGTTGTCGAGTGAAATCAGATAAGTAACACAATTACAGTTCATTTACAATCACCGTATCCACCACAGCTCGAATGAGTTTGAGGATGTTTTTAATCCTGAAGCGGTAGTCTGGCCAAGCGTTCTGAACGTCTGCATACAACAGTACCATCAGTTACCACATCCTTATTGGAATCAGGTTCATTTCTTGTTTCAACGTCGACAGGAAGTTCAGGAACATGGTGCCGAATTTGATCAACATGCTTGCGGTGTAGTGAACCGTAATCCGTATCCAGGATCCTCACCATCCTTGTGCCGAGCGGACCTAGAACTATGCCAGAGGCTGGTCGTAGATCGTTGCCTCGTGGATATGCCACCTCAGCTGATTCCAGGCATCTTAAATTTGAAAGTAGTACCCGAGATTTGAAGAGCTTTGCTGGACTTGACTATTTGGTGCCAGGGGCAGTACTCATATTAAAGTAGAAAATCATCCACTCTTCTTTCGACTTCTTGAAATGTAGACGGATTGATCGTTCTGACTGCACTCTTGAGCGTGTGAACGAAGTTCTCTACTAGCCCATTAGATGGAAGATGTCTTTGTGCCGTGAATAAATATCTGTATCCTAAACCTTTCAGCCACTGTGTCACCTTTTGGACCATAAAACGACTGCCGTTGTCAGTACCGAACACTTTTGGCACACCTTCACGACTGAAAGTCTTACGCAGAGCATTATTCGTAAAGTCTGCGTCAGCAGATGGACTGAAATACACTTCTGGCCAACCAGAGTATGAGTCAATATACACAAGAGCCCATTATTTGTTTAGAAACGGGCCACAATAGTCAGCATGTATTCTTTCCCATACCTCACACCATACAGGCCAGGGTGTCTACTTCGATGATTGTGAATGTACCTTGTGCATGCACTGTTTACACTGACTTGAATGCCGTGAAATATCTTGATCAATTCCGGTCCACCAACATGTGAGACGAGCTAAAAATTTCATCTTTTCAACTCGCAAGTGAACAGAGAGTAAATCACGAAGAATAGGTAAACGAAGCTGTAGAGGAATAACAACGAGATCACTTGGGGACAATCTGCCATCAGGCGTCACGGCCAACTCCTCTCTCCTGGAGTAAAATCCAGGAAATCGACATTTGATTACCGGAGTCCATGTACGTTTTAATGACAACAAAATTGGACCCAGAACAACGGCGAACCTCATTAATCATTTGTGGCGACCGACAGGAAGTGGTTGTGCTAGCAAAAAGTCGTGACCACAGTCTGTGGTAGAACATACGTATCGAGAAATGTAATCAACATGTGGAACATGTTTAGCATGACGGTTTTCAATGTCATAGTCATATGCAGATAGGGACATACACTAATGTTGCACTATAGAACTAGTGGACTTATGCAATGATTGGGATGGATAGTAGATAAGACGTAATGCATCATAATCAGGAACAATTGTGAAATTGGACCCAAGCAAACTGTTATGTAGACGATTAACTGACCAGTAAACAGCCAGCGCCTCCATCTGAGCGTGAGAATAACCTCTTTCGGTAGCACACAGTCTCCTTGAAACACACACAACCGAGGTAACGTCCTGTCCCAGTACTGCACCCATTCCAGTAGGAGCGACATCCGTAATAAGTGTGGGGTGTTTTGAAGGTGAGAACGAAAGCAGAAATGCCTTGTTTTTTAATTAGTCCAAAATGGAACGCAAAGTGTGGCCGTGTATAGAGGGCCAATGAAAAGTACCAGCCGATAACAAATGAAAGATCGGTTCCATTACAGTAGAAAACTGGAGAATGAATCGGGAATAATACTGCAAAGATCCAGCTAAGGAACGTAGTTCACTCAAGTCTGTAGGAGTATGAACAATAAGTAAAGAAGCTAAACTTTCGGGATCCGGTTTTAAACCGTCTTTATCAATTAAGTAACCAGGAAATTTAAGATATACTGAACTGAGAACACACTTGGATGGGTTGACGGCAACATTGAATTCACGAAGTCGTTGCAACAACACATGTAATCTCTCATCATGAATTGCTTTTGTGGGGCCATGAATCACTACATCATCTTGGAAACATTCAACACCCACCAAGCCATTACCAAGCGAGTTTTGACAGATTGGGAAGTGGCTGGGGAAAAGCTCAATACGAATGACAAGAGTTCATACGAATACAAACCAAAAGGAGTGTTGATTGTATTTAATTCACGAGAATCGGGATGAAGAGGAATTTGTAAATAGGCATCTTTAAGATCCAGACGCGAGAAATAACTTGATCCACTGAATCTGGATAGTATATCTTCGGGCTGTTCTGTAATACGTCTGTTGAGGAAGTTTGCCGTTGAGCGTGACATGGTAGATACCACCAATCCTCGGAGTTTTGCCACCTGATTTCAAGGGTGTAACGATGGGCGTGGCCCACTTCGATGTACTGACAGGTTCGAGCAAATAAGCGGAAACTAAAGAATCCTACACCTTTTTAGCAGGTTCTCGCAATCCATAAGACAAAACACGACGCTTTACAAATACAGGATCACCATCTACTTCGAGCATCACGTGGGAAATTTTCATACCACCAGTAGGTTTGGAACATTGCGAAATAAGATCAATTAAAGACAAGCCGTCATAAGACAGGAGTGTTTCGTTCACAAATTCGGTAGCAGAAGGAAGGCGCACATGTATGAGTGAACGTGTATCCAGTACAAACGAACGGCAGGCGCAAGTACAGGCAAGCATGTGAAAAAGCCAACACGTCTGCAAACGCGTGAGTCAAGGCTGTATGCAATCGAAAAGCAAGACAATTGTACAATCGGGTTAAGTTGCACAAGGTCGTGCAACATGTGGCACAATCTGATTGGTCAATGCTGTCCGGGACGAAGCACGGCAAACGTCATCTGTGAACGTGCGTGCGAGATTGTTTGTCTAAGCACATGCCTGTCCAAGCTGAATACAACAAGGAGGGGAATGGAAATATCAATGTCTTTCTTGGACTATAGTCCTATTATGGAAGGTTCTGAATGAATGAAAAGAAATTCCCAGTTGAAGGAATTACCATCTGAATCTGTGAGCGGAAGTGTACAGGCGCCCGAAATTGGTAACGTATGTCCAGTAATATCCTTCACAACCGTGTCAATGGGATTAAGTTCCAAATCTGGAATGGCTTTCCGCACCACAGTTTCAGGAATGAATGGTTCAACGCTACCAGGGTCAGCAATGAAACCATGTTGAATCTTACCGCCGACCAGAAAGGAACGCAAAATATGCTTCTGTGCTGATGCACTCACAGCGAGAGAAAAACCGTGGAACTCACCCGGGATCGAACCGTCTGCTGAACAGGAATAGTATGACCGAGAATTCCGACAGACTCACTGAAGGTGACCAATTTTGTCACATCTGAAACACTTAGCACCGCGGAAACGACAGGTGGATCGAGAATGTAGCTTTCCACACGAATCACATTGGCCAAGTGTAGTCCTCGCTTTATATGCATCATTTCGAGTCCTCGGATATTGAGATTGACAGGTGCTCATCCGTTTGAATTGGCGGGGAGTCATTGGATGACCGTTGGCTTGCCCGGAGTTGCCACTACACAACATGATACGAGAGCTGGATCCGGTAAGACTATTCTTGTCTTGGTATTGCTCACACATTTCACGAACCTGCTGAAGAGTAGGATTGGAAAGCAGGAGCATTTTTTGTTGCAACTGTTGGTTATTGATGCTAGCGATCAGACGGTCGCGAAGTTGTGTTTCTAGTTGGTCTTCAAAATTACAACGTGCAGCTTGTGTCTGAAACTGAAGAATAAGCTCCGGAATATCCTGCAGATCTTTTCGTTGAAGTTGGTGGAGTTTACTACGTTCAGCATTTTCGAAATTTACCGGTTAGGTATGACAGCACAAGATTCTTGATTTCCTCATATTTAAGGGAAACGGGGTTCTGCGGGAATGACGAGTTCTGGATAACTGAATGTGCTAATTTACCAACAATACTAGGGAAAAACAGCAGTTTTACTTTCGTCCAAAGTTTTCTCACAAGCAATACACCATATTTCAAATATTTCGAAGTGATCCTCGATCTCACACACAAGGGCATTTAAATGTAGAAATTCCATACCGCACGACTGCATGATTTTGATTTACTGCCGAGACGTCCAGTGTGAAATATTGTCCCTCCGAATCAACAGGAAGAGTAATCTCGAAATGAAATGTAGTATGAGCACAACTAAATTCCAAGCACGAATTGGAATTATTGATTATTACGATTCGAGGTCAAAGTTGTCGAGTGAAATCAGATAAGTAACACAATTACAGTTCATATACAATCGCCACGACTACCACCACCCGTCAGTACCGTTTTCGTTAAATGATCCTTTGCTGAATCATTTATTGTGTGACCAAAGTGTAAATCAGTGTGAGAAATTTTCCACCGTGATACCGTGTTTATGAAACAATGAAAGAGTACCGAGACCAAAAGATCAACGGTTGTAACTTTATTATCAGAGGGCGCTGAACATTTGTTTAGCGTTTTACGTTGCCTGTTTTTATCAGTCCTTAAATGGTGATTCTTATGCGAAATGTTACAGGTCCTTCCTGTTAATTACGACATGCTTCCAATCCCAAGGCTGTTTGTCTTATGTTTTCTGAATGCTTGAATTCTGTCAACGTTGCTCTTGAGAACAAGTGAGAACCTAGGTCGGCCACTTTTGATCAGTATTCAGATTATTCGGTTAACTGGTATATTACAACGCTGATCACTCCACGATCAGACGACTTAATCATTCAAGGACTCATTTTATTATGTACATTTTCAACTGGTTCATAGGCATTACTGCTAATGTTTCTTTACAAATGTCATATAAGGCGATAAATATGCAGTCCTGTTTCACAAAAAGGTAGCTAGTAGACATTACCATATTTTCTTTACCGCGTACTAGATAGAAAGATCTGATTCATGTCTGACTGTTAGGATTCTCCAACTAATCTTATCATGGCAACCGCGGCTGTTTAACAAACAGCTAAGCCTAGACACTAGAAGCGTAACAGTAATTTTATTTCCCTATTGGTGAATCAGTCCCTTAGGAAAACAAACTTACAGTGAGATAGTTCATAACTTCAAGTAACCAATTAGGGATCACTTGTTCACAGCTAACCTCGGTGTTGTTAACAACGGTACATGTGATTACCTGTGGTTGCGTAATTAAACACACTATTGTTTAAAAGGCCCTAACGACTGCATTTCTGATACATACTTATTTTCCTGGGATCAACAGGACTCATAACCTTACTCAAAGAACTGTGTGAAACTACTAATGGCGTTACACGATGTGCGATGACAAGGCCACAACGACCACTCATTCAGTTGTCACTTTTGTTGGAACATAATCCACAGAAGGCTAATATCTTGAAGTACACAGGGCACTTCGTTCTGTACCAAATCATCTGCAATTCCACTGACACTTAGAGAAAATCTGTCAAACAGTCGACTTTTTTTCTCACACTGAAACGGTGGTAAACAAAATGTTATCTCAGCTACGGATTTTGTCCACTGTAAATCTTCGGCGCCTCCTTCGTAATGCACTCACTATCGGTAAACAGAAAAGCCAACGCTCAGTTTCGCCGCGATCGTGAACTGCTTATTCTTGTCCTACGCAAATGCATGTGACCCGACTGCGATCGATAATCAGCCGCACTGAATTCCGCTATTGTTCCCAACATGTGCACACTTGCGCATGCGCACAGATGTACTCAATCAGTCAGCCAGTTCTCAAACCCAAGGCCCGTCTGCCCCGTAGCGCCTTGACGGCCACGCAGTTAGTCGTCAAGTCGACTGAATTTTGCCACCGAACGGAGCTGAGCAAGTTGTCCCAGTCGCCCATGCACTGTGCATGAACGTCACATGATCGTGGTCACGTGATCTATTTTCGTGGGACTGCGCTGCGGAAAATCGTTCGTGGCCAATCAAATTACAGGCCCAATTGGTAGCCCTATGTGATGCACCCAGCCTATGGGTAATACCCATCTGTCCGTGACTGTGAACTTCATTACAGCTTGACGCGTATTGGACCACGATAGGGTAATGAACGCAGCATAACGGAGGCCCACTACTGCGGGCGTTCACCCTGGGATTATTTTGCTTGCTGTAAACATGCGGCTGTACATGACATTTGCCACCTGTGTGTCTCGTGAAAGAACTTTGCGCCGACACTGGCTGCGCTGGGTGAGACGACATAACTATCCAGTAGCTTCTGAGGACGATATGCATGACATCATACAACTAATCCCCTCTTGTGCGAATCAGGCGTCATCTACGTCCGTAATTCCAGTGGCAGACACTGAGACGTATGAAGACGGAGAAAGCGGTTAGTATATTTGTTGATTTTTAAGGAGCTCCCAAGACTATAGATCCGGATTCAAAGAAAGTGCCTTTGGTGCCGTACACACCAACTGCCCGGCTCATGGATAAACCACTATCTTAGGATAAACAGACCTCTCAGACTTTGCTGGCCTGTAGATTTTCGCGAGTTTATGGGAACCCCTCGAACAGCTGTGGTACGTGATATTGAGTCAGGCAAATTGTCACAATGGTTGCATGCACTGTATATGTCTATAATGTGAAATACGGAGCCATGGGCGAATCAAAATAATTATCCACATGATGAAACCAGAAAAAGTGATAGTGTGGGTACGGCCATCTGCCTCAATGCCCTGCATGCAAGTAGGCAATCCTTGTACGATGACGGCACTGCCTGGTTATGCTTTGGAAATGGTCATACAGGCAGTTCCATGGGTTGTTCTTTGATCCAGGACGTCGACAAGGTTGCTTGAGAACATCGAAATAACTGAGACGAAATTCTCGTTGTTCCTTTGACCATGCGTTTCACTGTGAAAAGAAAAGACTCAAGCGGAAAGGCACTAAAATGGTTAGGAAGACCGTGCCATAAAACACCATCAGTAACATGTAGTAGCGAGTGGATATTGACAGACATTTCACCTATTCGGTTATAACGTAGGAAGTCAATAACTCAGGAGCTGATTGCACGCTTTCCGCATTCGTTGCATCAGCCAATGTGCGAGAAGCAACAGATAATTGTAGAAAATAATTATAAAGATGGATTGGTCGTACATCTTCCAAACAAATTACAAATACAAGAGAAACTGACGGAATTCCGCCTCCTTCCAAGTTCGGTATTCCGTCCATCCACGACATTTACGGTGGAGCTTGGTGGTGTTACGCAGGCTTGGGATTGCTAATGGTAGTGTTTCACTCCAAAGTGGGTTACCGTTCGCGAGAAGGCCGGCTTTTAACTGCCGGTGGAAACACTCAACCATACCATTGGCTTGAGGGTTGTAGGCTGTTGTATTGATGTGTTGGAAACCGAGCATGGCGAGTAGGCTGCCAAAAGCGCCGTGGAAATGTGAACTACGATCGGTCGTCACTATCGCCGGATTGAACCCACCGGTCAGAAAAGCTTTCGCGGTCCTTTCGGATGTAGAGCGAGGGATAGGAATGACCTGCGACCAGCTAATAAAATGGTCCACACATGTGAGCATGTTAATATATCCTATTGAAGGTGGCAGTGATCCTACTAGGTCAACGTGCACATGATGAAAATGTGTTTCGGGTTCCGGGAACCTCGCTGACGCCGTCTTGGTGTGTCTATGGGTCTTAACACATTGCCATCGAAGACGGGAACGGCCTCACTGATGGACATCTCGCTTGACATTGTGCCAAACGAAAAACCCGGTCACCAGTTTCACCGAGGCAGTCACACCCGGATGAGTCAGATTATGGAGGGTCAAGAAAGTGGGATAACAGTGGGCAGCAGGAACCACCGGCCTAGGGCGACCTTGTGACACATCGCACACGATGGTATTCTGGGAAGTCGGGATGGTGCTGTCGTTAAGATCAAAGAACCGTTTCATGGAAGTTGGTCTATATCAGGGGCCCGTAGTTTGGCCTTGAGCTATTGCGTCTAAGTAGATGTTAGGCGTTGGTGACAGGCTCAGTTGATATACGCGTGATAAGGCGTCGGCGACAGCATTGAGTATCCTAGAAACGTGCCATGTCCATAGTAAATTGTGAGACAAAGTCTAAGTGGCGAATCTCGAGTGTTGAGTATCGATCGGAAGTTGACTTTAGTGTGTAAACCAGGGGCTTGTGGTGTGTAAACACCGTGAACGAACGGCCTTCGAGTGCGTGTCAAAAATGACGGATGCCCAAGTAGATGGCTGATAACTCCCTACCAAATGTGCTGTACCTAGATTCGGCTGGTTGTAGGCATCAAACCGAGGCATCAGTCAGTACCGAAGTAGGAACCAAAAGGTCAGGGTGAGTAAGGAATGCTATGTTTGCGATAGCATCCTTGACCTAGGTAAATGTGGCTTGTGCGGTGTCGGGAAACATGAACTTCCGCTTGCCTCCGCGAAACAGGGCCGTGAGAGGTCGCGTTATTTCCGCACAGTGGGGAAAGAACCGGAGGTAGAAGTTCACCAGGCCGGTAAACTGGCGCAACTGGCGAAAAGGCTGGAGTTCAGGATAGTCGTGAATAGCGGAAACTTTATCTGGCAGAGAGCGGATACCAGGGGATGAACTAGAATGTACTATGAAATTGATACCAGACTGGCCTAATTCGCATTTCGTGATGTTGATAGTTACCTCATGCTGGCTAAGGCGTTCGAAAAGTTCCCATGAGTGGGCAGCATGGTCTTGCTTTGAAGAACTAGCCGTCGAAATATCATTTAGATACATGTGGACATTTTCTGAACCACGGATTGCCTCGTGTATGAACCGTTGAAAGGTCTGGGCTGCATTGCTGAGACCAAAAGGTATGTTTGGAAACTCGAACAGCCCAAAAGGCGAAGTGATGGCAGTTTAAGGAATAACGGCGTCTGCTACCGGGATCCAGTAGCACGGGCTAAATCGAAACGGCTGAAGACAGAGAAACCTGATAAAGACGAAGTAGGGTCCTGTATATGGAGAATTGGATATTTATCAGGGATGGTGACCTTTTTGAGTGCTTTGTGATCAGCACAGGGCCGCCAATCGCCGACAGATTTAGGAAACATGTGAAGAGAGGAAGCCCAAGGGCTACTAGGAGGGCGTATTATACCGAGCCCTAACATGTGTTCAAATTCGGTCTGTACAACACGGAGCTTGTCCGGTGCTAACCAACGTGGCCTACTGAGCACTGGGAGTCTCTTCGTATCAATATGGTGAGTGACGTTGGTGGTCACTGCCGGGAGGGGTCCGGCCTGCCGAAACATGGCCAGGTAGACGACGACGAGTTCGCCATGAGGTTGGTGTGCCTGTGGTGGTACGTACACAGGTGTGAGGTGATTCGACCGAAAATTGTAGCCAGTGACAGCGAGAGAGGTTTGGCGATCCACTACCCTACGTTGCCGTGCATCAACCAATAAGTCAATGTGTTGAAGGAAGGCAATACCTAGAATAGGGTACGGGATGTCGGTGATGATGAATACCCAACGAAAATTACGCTTTAAACCTAATTTTAAGGTGAGCACCGCTGGAAATACTTTGAGATGGCCGTGCCATTAGCAGCGCGTGGCGTTCGGACCTGATGTGTTCTATTGTCGCATTTCGGTCTGGGGATGACACTCACTTCGGCACCGGTCTCTACAAGGAATAGATTATTTGACATGATATCTCCTACGTCCAAAAGGCGACTGGTGTCCTGATACTCGGCTTCGTGGGTCGCCACCACTGGCCGGGGGTTTACTTTGCCCGATGAGCACCAAGCGACTGTGGTACTTACAATACCCTTCTTCTGAAGGGCCGAAAGGTCGCCGTAGTGAAAGGCTATCGCACCTACGCTAGCGTGCGCGATACCTCTTGTGTGATCCACTTCGACTTACTTTTAGGCTTTGCAGGCTGGAATCAGTTCTAGACAAAACTGAAGCGAGATCGTTAAATGTTGGCAAGGCAGACGCAGTGATGAAGGAGGACCTCGTTACTCCAGCGGCGACTGGGGTTGTATCATGACATAATGTCATCAGCTATCGTTGCAGTTTCCTCCAGCAAGCATTTGCGCGTGACACTTAGTAAAACTGGAATGTTGTGCGGCAAACGCTGCAGCAAAAGTTCCCTTAAGAGCGGGCCCTCACTAATGTCGGTCCTCTCAAGCGCCTCATCTCACGCAGCAGATCAGAAGGCTTTCTACTTCCAAGGCCAACAATTTGAGGTTGCTGCATGAGATGATCTTCTGTTGGGGTCGTGCGGGTTATGACGGTCTATTTCAAAGCCTCGTAGCTCCGGGAGGAGGTTATTGCGTCCCTAACGTGCATTGTAACCTCCGGCGGGAGGTGGCCTGCTACCCACCTGAGACGGCTGGTGTCACTGGTTATGCGGCAGTTTTTGAATTCCAACTCGACCAGCGTGATCCAGAGTTCTGGATCAGCAGGTGTAATTTCCGGTGTACGCAGCGTGATCGCCACAACGCTGGGGTCTGGGCGAGGTTTCCGCTCGGTAGACCTAGCTTAATGAATAATTTATCGAAAAAAAACGGAAAAAGCCAACGATAAACGTGACGATACCAGAGGTTTTGCAACCTAAAAACAATGACGACAAACTGGAAACTAAAAAAGTGGAGGATAGATCAAAGGACTGGTATCGGACACTATGCGCATGCATACATACACACTCTGTAGCTCACACAAGCGCGAACAGTGTTTGTACTGTCCGGTTATTCGGCATATCGAAGTCGCTCATCTTCGTATCGATTTTCTTTTATCGATCTGTTTTAATGAACGTGTCTGTAAGCCGCGTTCATATTCATTTACACAAAGACCCACTCAGTACTCGGTTGTCCTGTGTCTCCCAACGGTTGAGTCACAACAACAGAAAAAAGACTTGACAAAATAAATAAAAACGTCAACTAGAGGAAAATAATAAAACAGTCAAAAACGTACGCAGATGAAACCTTGAACAATGGAAAACAGGGAAGCTCACATGACCTGGAGAGCACGTCTGGCCCGCAAATCGTAAGGTCTCTAAACCTTACCTCGCAGTTTCTTTAGTAAACGTGTTCTTCGGTCCTTCGTACTCCGTGGACCACCTGCAAGTTGCTCTAATGCTCGGCGCTGTACGAAAACGTTAACCAGAACGTTGATCGCCGCGACCCGAGAAGGCGATCGGGAGAGATAGTAATTAGCGTGTATTTTAGAGAGTGCGCAAGAGCAATGGTCAAATGGCAACCGAGCTCGGCAGTCAGCATTCAGCTGAACAATAAATGCGTTAAAAGCATGAACGAAAATGACTGTCGCTATACCTGAAAAACTGCACCACTTTCCATTTCAGTTACCCTAAGAATTTCGCTACAAGTACCGTGCATGGGACGAATACCGACCTTGGACAACCACAGAATACCGTCAGTTTTTGTTGTACTCAGACATAGTTTGTTTAGAGGGTGTGCCACCATTTCATTTATACTGTCATTTTCTCTACTTATCTACTACCACTCGTATTTTATCAATTCCAGAAAGTGTTAAAGAGCTTAAGTTTGCTTGAGAGTTGATGAACTGATTCGAGAGGACGCATAAAATTTTGTTTGGATTAGGGGAAATGCTCATTAGTTTGCATTCGTTAGTCCATATTGCTGACGACGTTGAACATCATGGTCCGTTGGACCACTTCATTGCTTTTCCGCGTCAGTCATTTCTGTTCATAGTGGAACGGATAATCAAGGGACCTATGAAGATATCCTCTCAAATACATTGACGATGGGCTGAACCCACGGTGTCCTCTTCGTGGACTGAACAGCAACCTTCTGAGTTCCACCGTGAAGGAAGACACCCTTACCGTTTTAATGGCAATTACGTCATTTCACATGCTGCTCAAGATAATATTGTCATGGGGCACGGATTGCCTGCTTCCATAAAATCCGCTGGGTCCAACGATCGTGGAGACTTTGTAGTTGGTTTTTCACTGTTTTCACACCTGGAGAGTTATTGTACTTCTCCCGTTGCTTCATTTTATCAAAACACTTATTTTGCCAACAATTATTTATTCAACTTTCGTCAAATATCAACCAAGTTGTATTGATTGTAAATGCGTTGCAGTAAGGATCGATGATGGTCAGTGCATCTTACCCTTTGTATATACCAGGGGTTGAAATACCTTGTCTTCTTTGTAAGTTGCCTTTTATTAAATAAATAAATTAGTTCACATATTTGTTACCTTCACGATTAGCACTACTCACGATGTACCTAACTACAATTATGTTTCTTCTTTTTTAGATATTCTGAGGAATATCGATGTTCACTGTAGTAAACCCATTGGATGACGAAAACCAGGACGTATGCGCCATAAGCCAGAAGTGTCTTTCTGCTGATGAGATCCATGTCTCCATTCCAAATGTGAATAGTGCTAAATTTCACAGATTAGTAAGGAACCACGCAACATTGCCGGGTAATACTCCCCTGAGGCCGGTGTCAATCTTTATTCATGTTGGTAGATTGTCAATTAGTAAACACCCCAAGGAACAGCCGTCTATGATGAAGCGTGGATAATACAACGTCAGAGTGAGGACAGTCAGTTCCCGTCCAGTGACAGAGCGGTTGTGACGGACTCACTTCCCAAAAGGATCAAGTAAACCGAAGCTACAATGAAATTTGCCCATTTTTACATAAAGAAACCGAAAAACTTATCCTCCGAAGATGATATGTCGCCCACAAGGTTTGGGAAAAATACTCCACCACCTAGTAAGTGATCTTAACGGAGAGATTATTTTCTAGCCGTAGGTTCCCTATCTACTAGCAGCAACGTAGCAGAAAAAGCCACCGGAAATAAGATCGTTCGTAAATCGTCGTGGAGTAGGTCAGTATAGTAATCGTTTTCTGACAACGTTCTTCAACAAAACCGGTGAATACACTGAGTGAGCTCCAGTTTTCCTCACCGTGTCAAGTCATTCAGATTACTCTATCATGTTCATTACTTAGACGCTGAAGGACTAGTACGCAAAGATTCCTGGACGCAAGATAAACCCAATAACAGACCTTCCACGTTTATACACAGTATGTTATTTATTTTTGACAGATGTTTTCATTTTTCAGCAACAAGCGAGCAGTTTTAATCCCGTTAAGACAAATTCAGACTACTGCTTCACAAGGTAAGCAACGTGAAATTTGGTTTGCTCATATTTATAACTAATTAGGTTCGGACGAATTACCAACAATGGATTACATGACTAAATTGCACAATGTGGTCATACGAGCCCTACACGGTATTCAAAAACGTCCAGAGGTTGTGAAATACAAGGTTTCGTTTGGTGCTTCCGATTATCTTTCCCTTGTCGACTTTGGACGAGGTCACGGATTCTTATCGAAACTTATGCAAGAAGTCCGACCGTAACAAACTGGTTTCTTCTCCTGCTTTATTGACCACATTCTCAAATGACTCTTTGTTAGCATCGTCCATCGGTGATAACGTTGGGAATTACATCCGATCACTGATGTCAAGGTTACTGTGAAAATAAGTCACACTGGAAGTCAACTATGCCGCCGCGCACAGTAAATTTGCATTCAGGAGGATGGCTTTGCGTGATTTCACGGTTGGTATGTCTCCCATGTTTTTCAGCTTAGTTGACAAGAGACTGAGTGCTTCAACAACAAGCATTCAGTCCAAAGGAAAATTCTAGTATTCGTCGTAGCATTAGAAACTGGCATCAAGACACTGAACACAGTTTGAAACGACATTGCACGAACGTAGGTCAGTAATACACTATTCAATTCATTACAATATTCTCACAGGACGGGGACCAAACGGACTGGAACGTCGACGTTGATGCCTAATGAGATGCGCGATTTACACAATTTTCGATGGTAATAAAGAATGCAAATCAAAATTCTTACAGTCGTTCTCGCATTGTGAAAGGCGTTGGTTTCGTCGTCCTTAGGGTTGTAGGTACCTGCACATTTCCGATTTTTTCCATGATTTTCAACGTCCCTTGGTGCAACACTCCTTTGTTGTACCGACGTTTTAATGTAAAACACACACACCTTTTGATCATCATCACCGCGCAATACAAAAAGGCTGTAAATAAATCTTTCATTCTGGCACGGTCTCATCCTCTGATTTGGAGTTTTTTGGAATTATATCGGTCGGAACTAACTTTGAGAAACAAAACATTTTAGAAGCTTCCACGGCGTCACTTGGCACTTCTCTCAATACCATCCTGTTCTGTTCAACGAATGGCTGTCAGACAAAACTGAACTGAAGTTATTGGCGGGTATTGGCTCTTTGGCGCTCATTTTGTTGATCACAAGAACACTGAACAACTGTGAGTTTGTGTCACACCTTTTGTTTCATTTTAATTCCTAATGTACATACCCTTTTGGCCTTTTTATCACAGTACGCTCCTCCGCCCATCTTAGTTTGCTAGTGTCGTCTTAGATATTGTTGACAATAATTTAGTGTACCATATTAGACAAAGTAGTACGCTACAGGGTAATGTCGCGGATTGTAAACAGGAGGCGAATTGAAAATCATCTTTTAGTGATATTTTGATTAATTATCGAAAATCTGTTTTAGGATATTATGAGAGTAGTGGTGGGGAGGGGGAGACGCCAGCGATAGGCACAGGTAATTAGTCGCTACTATCTGTGAATTTCCGCTTCTGTTGGTCTCATCATATTTAATTACGTGAGTAGTGGAGAAATCTACTCGCAGGGGGAGGGCAATGGTATCCACAGCAAATTCTTGGTTGGTCCGTGCCAGTGGGTGGATGACCTCCATAGAGGTTGGGGGGGGGGGGGAGAAGTTGACCAGCGAGGAGTGGAACCTATTGGTCGTTATCATTTCCCTTTCTCTACGCTCATTGGCTAGGAAGGCAGAAAATAGGCACGGTCCTCTACGGTTTTCGTTCAAAGACACTTCACGCTCGGTGGCTTAAAAGTTTCGGCCCGTATTGCGTATTACATGGACAAGCGAACCACATTTCATTGAAAACCTAGTGTGAGGGTATGATCTGACACATCGTTCGACGGACGGTTCAGTCTCGCCGACAGACAATGCGTGAGCACCGGCCCCTAACGAGCCCAGGAATGGCAGCACAGCCGATCTATGGCGGGAATCGAAACACGAGACGAATCCTGCCAGCGCCATTCAAGCCTCAAGGCGTGGCCACCCACACCAGTCAGACCAATGCATTGTGTGCAACCAGTGGGCGCATGAGAGCAACCTATGTATTCTTTGTTTTTCACTAGTAAAGCGACGTGATTCTGAGGCAGAACTGGGTTCTCACTGAGGCCAGTGGTACGAAACAAAGCGCCCATAGGTGCTCTCTATGGTGAGCAAGATTTTCAACGAGTTTTCGGTTTGAACCCAATTTGCGCTAGCAGGGTAGATTTACGTTACCCTGGACATATTAAATGCATATAATCCAACGGAAATGTGTTGGCAATATCGATGGTTAGGGTTAGGAATGGACTGGCACCTATGTGGTGACAGAGATATTTCCCAGAGTGAAACTTTCCATCCGTTCGTGAGGCAGCTTCGATGAAGGGGATAGTCATCCTCCCATCAATATGCACACCACGTTGGTTGCATTTATCACAGCCGAAATAATCAACAGGGCTTTTGACTTGGCAAACAAGGGCCCTGATAGGTGTATCAAAGATAACGGCCTTCAAGCAACATCGTGTGGAAAAATTACGATAGCTAAGGCCGTTTCGTACCAATTCATCTAGTTCTTTCACTGTGGGGCGCCAGAAATCGTGTAGTGAATACGGGTTTTTCACACCACAATAAAACCCAACTGTCATGATTTGCAGGCGTACTGGCCACAATATCCGTGATTAAATCAGCCACCTCTGAATGGAAGATGCCCGATACAACGAAAACCCATATATATTCACGTGCAGATCGATGGAATTCGGAGCAACATCCATGCTGCTTATGCACGAATTCAATCCGTCCGCCCATCGCACGTGAATATATATTTCACTGTTCAACTGCACTTTCTCACCCAGACGTAGTGTACGAGAAACAGTTTGTGGATCACGCAGGCACCTGGCACAAACTTGCCCACACAGAAAAGCACGTCGAGTCACTGTTTCGTGCTTAAATTTGAAGTGACGAATAAATCCAGCAGCGACCGTTGCACCACATCCCTGTTTATGTTTACGGATATATTTCTTCTCAGCTGTACTTCTTCCTTTGCTTAACAAGAACGTTATATAGAAAGGGTACCGACTTACCTGGCGGAATGACAGCCACAGACGCGCATGCAGTGGAAAGTATATCTCTCATTGTCAGGTTTCCATGGGCCCTTTCTATTTGTACCTCCGAGGGTTGTGATACCACTTCGACAGATACGCTGGGTGTTCAAGCTGTGATTGTTGTTCAGTATCTTACAGTACATAAGTCCATCATAACAGCATGCCCCGGATAAGTTCTTAAGGACGCGAAGTTCGATGCTCCCACAAACTGATCTTTTGACAAACGGGACACCACACGGAGTTCAATTCCCTCTCGCACCTCTGCCACTTGCTCTTTTTGGGCATCACAAAATGTGTCCCTTAATGTTGCATGACGGCGCGGAGAAAATGTTTCAACAGGTAACCGCTGGTAAAATGCTACCTATTTCCCAGGAAATACTGCTTACTAATCTGCTAAAAACGCTGGAAAAAACTCTGGCTTTTACGTGATAAATAGAATGTTCCGATTAAGTGCAGCATCGAGGGCTTCACGTCAAACTACCAGATCGTGCAGTTTCCAACACTACCATTTCCTCACCGTTTCGGAATTAGGTAAAAATTATTCGGAAGTGTCACCCGATTAGCCGTTTGAGATTTCCTCCTGATTGGCCTGAAGACCGGCGTATCAATCACCCTTACATATTTCGCGTAGGTGGACACACCGTACGCTCGTCGTCTGTGCATCGTTTCATAATGTTCATCCACGATTACGCACGTGGACTCGACTCTGTCGTGACCAGAGCTAGGAGGCTCAGTAACTATCATGTGACCGAACCAGGTGATCCAGAAGTGGCCATTTACAAGACCAACAGACAGAGGCAAGCCTCTCAGTCGGTCTTACGCGGTCCAAGTGGGCGAAGCGAACAAAGTAGGTGAAAATCACATTGTTGTCACAGACTGACTTCGAGGATACCAATGGGCAACGAGAACTGCAGTGCGATTAAAATGGAGAAGTTGTATCCGAATTTCAGACCACCTTCACCGTTGCCGCGTGGTGATAAAAAACTATCGGGGCATACGAACGATAAACTGCAATTAGGCTCCGTCTTTCGGTGGCAGCTAGGCCACACTTCGGATGTCAGAATGTATAAACTCGCAGGTGCAAGAATTATGAGCGTGTTTTCCCGTATTTTGTGTTACCAACATCCACAAAAGCCTTAGCCACTGGCCCCGTAACAGCAGCATTCTGTGATGGATTCTGACCGGTATGTGAACGGAGGCTTGGTTACGGAAACTGCATTACGGTCAAAGTGGTAAAAGTCAATCCTGATTTCACCAGTTTGGTTTGATTTGAGCCTTTGAATACTAAAGTCCATCACATTTTTAGCTGATCTCGTGGAAGGAAATTTCCTTTGACCGTGTTTCCACCATCAGTCGATACTTAGATGGGAGGTTGATAACCAGTACATAAGTGCGTCCGGTACCTGTCGCTGCTAATGCTGATATCAACAAAATAGTGCGGAAATCTTACGTAGAAAAAACACTAAATTTCGAGACCGAAAATCGTTTGTTGGCCTGAATCGATAAAACGAATATCAATCTTTTTTGTTCGGGAAATCGTGGGAGATGAACGTGGTGTTACGAGGGCGGCGAATTCACGTGGAGTGAACTTACACTTCATCAGAGCTTACTTTACTTTTACTTTTACGCGACTATCTCCTGCGAGAGGATAAGTCGGCTCCATGGATATCACGAACCATTGCTGACCACGCGCGGCGGTCGGAGGCGAGCTCCGTACCCCCAGCTTGTTGTCTTATCACCTCGACCGCCGGGACACGAGGCGTGTCGCTTACCGGGGACGCCGTAGCACGATGAGCGCTTGAGGTTTCGTGAATAATCATAGAGGGTCGCGGGAGTAGGGTACGAAGCGGTGTCCCCAGCACCGTTCGGCCTTTTTGTTCGAGGTTGCACCTCTAGCCCTTGCACACCCAAGTGCAGACTGCAAGGCAGCAGGGTGTTCCCAGAGGAGCCGGTGACCTGCTGTACGGTTCGTTCGCCTCCTCTAGAATGTCGGATCAGGCAGTTGAACAGGTCTCCTTTGTGGCCGTTGGATCAGTAGATCTCGTCAGCCCATTCAGAAGGATGTGTCTTCACATGCCGAACACCGTCTCGCCGAAGTTTTTTAGACCTCGGTAACCCTCAACCTGGTTTATCCCGCCTTTCGAGCGGTTTGCCGGGGTGTGGCCGCTGATGCGTGCTTCAGCTTCGTGGAGCCACAGGTGAGAGCTGGGTGAATGATGGAGACCAAAGAGATGGAGGATGCCCCAAGGGACACGACAGTCAACCAACTCAGAAGTGCTACTCCTCCCAGACACCCCATACACCATCAGAGCTATGAGTGAACGGTGTGTAGTGTATGCTGAAATCAAAGGTGGTTTGTACACATGTGAAAATTGCAAGCAATGGCTATGCGAAACCTTGAATAAACTGAGAGAAACGAGTGGAGTTGTAATCATATGTGATAACCCGCTTTGTCACTCGAAAGTTGAATCTTTTTTCGTAGAACAGGTTCATTCACGTGCTGAGTTGCTTCGGCCAAGTCCGTATTTTCTTATGTTGAACCCCATAGAAAACGTGTGGAATGTTTTGCAGTCGAAAATAAAGAGTAATATGCGACTTGGATAAGCGGCAATGTTTGCAAGGACTTCCAGATTCCACAGTAACGAAGACCGAGTGGCGAATATCCTTTCTGGAGAAATTGCGAGAGATGCCATTACTGTTCAAGCTTCGTGAGTCATGCAAAGCAATGCTACATGAGAGCCTTTAATGAAACCGATTTATTGTGAATTTATTTTGTTACCATCAATTTCGATTATGCTTCAAAATCCGTCTTCATGCTTGTAAAATGAAACTACTATGGGACGTTATCGGGATTGTTATGGAAGAATATAATTCGGAATATGGCTAATTCTATTTCAAGTCCGCGAATGTCTCAGTGAATGCCGTTGCAACGAGAAAGAGACTAAGCATCAACGTTGAGAGTGCAAGTAAGATTACGGGCCGAAATAACTCCAAGATAAGGAATAAAAGATTTCAACTGGTAGAAAATATCCATAGTCAGTTAAGAAAGTGTGCTCAAATGGATAGTTGTTGTCGAAAATTCCTGATGGCCCCGTTACATTTTTAGTGACGTAACAATCAACGAAATGGCTAACAACATATCCAAATGGTGCTTGTGCGTGATATGAAATGAAGTGGTAGAGTAGTTAAGACCCGGGGTCTTTTGATTTGCATTGAACTGCCGAATATTTAAATGTGGTATGTTTCTGCTTGTGTCATTATGAACGTAAGCCGCAGGAAATGGAGGGTACTCCAGTCAATCCCGGCTGGAAGGAAGCATAAGGAAGCACTGAACGCAAGTCTACACACAGATCGCGAAATCTGGTGGTCGAAACTTGCATCAGAGATGGAACGTGCTGCAGCCATGGGAAATCCCCGCAAGCTGTTCTATTTTGTGCGAATTGCCGGTGAAGAACCATTAGGTGAGAGTGAAACGATCTGTGAAGCTGACTTTCGCCAATCCACAATCAGCAACGTCGTCTCAAAGGCTGGACAGAGCACTTTAGGACAGTTTAGCTGACCCGCAGTGTCAACTCCATGCGGCTACTCCGACACTCGTTCTATGGTCTGCCTCGATAGATTCGCCTATTGAGGAGGAAATGTGAAATAAAAACCAAGTCACAGGACGTCACAAACCGCCGGGCTTTGAAATGCTTCCCCGGTCCTGTTCAAAGATAGTGAAGTGAAGCTGGTTAGATCGGGATTCCTACATTGTTTCCAAGCTGAGCCACCTAGATCACAAGTCCATTATTTAGTTTTAACTTCATGTGATTGTATATAACGGGCGTTGACAACTGACTGAGAGAACGTAAAATCAATCGAGTATTCTGTCCAAAATGTTTTTCCCGCTTTATTAAAAGCATAACAGTTCTCGTTCGTGAAACAATCCACATCCATACTACAAGTCTGACAAAAAGGTCCCCAAAGTGGAAAATAGAAGTGTGACAACTGAAAACGTAACGGTTCCACTTGTGAATGTATGTGGTCGTTAGACATTTAAACCACCTAGACTATCATTTTGTTCAACTACAGGCATACAGTCGTAGTAAGAGATCAGAAAAAATTCCACTGGTCGACAGATAACTGTGACGCAATTATCAACATATTCATCGGGACAGAATTGCAAGCCAATCGGTGTTTCTATTTGAACCAATGCACGAGGATAGCACGGATGTATCCACGACGACACTATTAAAAATTCAGCTAAAGGAAATCGGTCAAAGAAAATTTCCTTCCACGAGATCAGCTAAAAATGTGATGGACTTTAGTATTCAAAGGCTCAAATCAAACCAAACTGGTGAAATCAGGATTGACTTTTACCACTTTGACCGTAATGCAGTTTCCGTAACCAAGCCTCCGTTCACATACCGGTCAGAATCCATCACAGAATGCTGCTGTTACGGGGCCAGTGGCTAAGGCTTTTGTGGATGTTGGTAACACAAAATACGGGAAAACACGCTCATAATTCTTGCACCTGCGAGTTTATACATTCTGACATCCGAAGTGTGGCCTAGCTGCCACCGAAAGACGGAGCCTAATTGCAGTTTATCGTTCGTATGCCCCGATAGTTTTTTATCACCACGCGGCAACGGTGAAGGTGGTCTGAAATTCGGATACAACTTCTCCATTTTAATCGCACTGCAGTTCTCGTTGCCCATTGGTATCCTCGAAGTCAGTCTGTGACAACAATGTGATTTTCACCTACTTTGTTCGCTTCGCCCACTTGGACCGCGTAAGACCGACTGAGAGGCTTGCCTCTGTCTGTTGGTCTTGTAAATGGCCACTTCTGGATCACCTGGTTCGGTCACATGATAGTTACTGAGCCTCCTAGCTCTGGTCACGACAGAGTCGAGTCCACGTGCGTAATCGTGGATGAACATTATGAAACGATGCACAGACGACGAGCGTACGGTGTGTCCACCTACGCGAAATATGTAAGGGTGATTGATACGCCGGTCTTCAGGCCAATCAGGAGGAAATCTCAAACGGCTAATCGGGTGACACTTCCGAATAATTTTTACCTAATTCCGAAACGATGAGGAAGTGGTGCAGTGAGCTCTTTGATCTGCAGGTCGTTCGACGTTATGAATAGCTGTTTCTTTTTCGCAGGCGCTTCTGGGGACGATGGGACAGGAATTTCTGCTTTAGGCCTCCCACGGTGCTCCATCTTGATTTGATGATAGGATCAAACTTTTGGTCGTCAACTGTGTTTGAGCAGTCGCCCCATGGAAATAAAAATTGAAGACAGAACAAAATTGAGGGACAGAAGGGTGACAGAGTGGATTCTAATCGCTACTTTCACTGAACAGTCCCTCCTAGGCCTTATCCAGTCGATGTTTAAAGGCATCCACCGAAGTTGCTTCAATTATCGCCGTTGGTTTATTTCACTCGCTGACAGACCACACAGCAAACGACTGGCTCCTAATCCCAGTTCTTGCGAGGGCTGTAGTCTGTGTCTCTGCAGTCCTGTCCATCGATTGGGCATATTTCACACGCAGTTGTTCATCACGAGACAGTCGCCGCCCCAAAAGTCGCAATCCTGCAAGAGACCTGTTTTTGCACCTTGCCTCCACGTCAGGGGAACTCAAAAGTGGCCATCTACGAACTGCGTGCCTGATTTCACTATTGCGACAGCCTTCGCGTCGTACATCCTTGCCAGTTGATCTATTAACCCAGGGAAGTTTTTTGAAATGCAATTAACAGAACTCGACGCGTAACCTGAGTAGTAGTAGCTCGAAGGTCCGAATATCACCCAACCTAACAAGGCGCTTACAGCATACGGGTGCTTCCGGCCGCCGAGTCTCTGGTCTAGAACCTAATGTGCTTCTGGTACGTCGCATCCGACCAGCCTTAATACTTTCCATCGCTCTGTTCGACCAGCAAATCAGCAAGGTATGACCATCGTCTTATTCTCTAGGACCCCTTACTAATCCGTCTGGTCACGGGTAGTTCACTGACTACTACGGCTTGTTCCGTGCTCACGAACTCTTTTTCGTCCGTCAAAAACACTTGAAAGGCGTCACTAATTGAACTAGCCACAGTGGTCCAGCTAACCTTTTTTATTGTGACCTGGTCTCTTCACTGCTCTAGAGCCAACTGGTGCGCTACGTCCGCTCTTATGAGGGTGGTGTCGGATCTGTTGTCCAGTAGAGAGTACCCACTCACAACCTGGCCTCTAGCTCTCAGTTTAACCGGAACCAAACCCAAAGATACATGAGCACCGTGAGACCTAGTTGACGCGCAGAAACTCCCACTGGCTCCGGACGGTGGAGGTTTGACACTTGACGCGCCTATGTGCAGCAACTGATGGTGTCAGCCTAAACAGCCCTTAGAGTCGCACCTGGTTTTTGCATTACAATCACTCGCTCGATGACTTCCTCTAAGGCATACAAAACACAGACCATGTCTCCGCGCCTTCTCCCATCTCGCCGTGGCTTTCATCACCAGGAACTTGGGACATTTCGCTACATTGTGTCGTTCCGTACACATAACGCACTGCGTTTGTACGACCATCATTAACTTGTGTCATCAGGTTAACATTACTATTCTGTCCAGGATGGCGCATGCTCGCATGCGAAATCTGATTAGGTCAAGTGTTCCTCTTGTTTCGCTCCACCAACTGCCCAAAGCGACTGCGAAATGTTCTGGCCATGGATGACATGAATTCCGTCAGTTCCCCGAACCTAGGTTCTCTGCAACTTTGGGTTATCATATCTACGGTCTTAGCCCAATCACACTGCAAGGCATACGGCAGACGCTCCACTATTTTCTCGAACGTTGCTGAAGAGTTTAGGTCTGCTGTGTACTCCATCTGCTCCAACGCTTTCTCGCAGCTCTCCAAACGAACTTCCAGGACCGAAAGTGCATCAGCGTCTACTTGACCGGTGCTTATCCTTTCTAGCAGCCAACAGAGCCCGGGTCACCTCTTGCGGCCGCTCAAAAAGATCTCAGTATTTCACAACCTCTTTTATATTCTTCATCTGATGGGATCATAACGCACTCTTCTTTAGCTTCCCTCGCCCTACCCTAACTGTAATGCTGTAAATATAACAGACGTTGCCCGTCGTCTTCAGTTTTTGAATCTGCATAGATATGGAACTGTCGCATAAATTTCCAATACATTGTAGGCCACCCGTCAAAGACTAAGAGATCGACTGTGAGTAGGTCCATACTAACGGGGACTTTCGGAACTGTGCGCGTTGTCTCCGCCTTGTACTCCTTGTACGTACGAGTCCTGGTCAGGGTGAAGTCTGTCCAACGATTCACTGATCGATCCACCGAATAATTAACTTCACGCCTTCTGGATAGCGCCTGGGAACCTCAAAGCAACGCATCGTCCAAGAATATGCGGAACCCAAATCAAAACAAGACTGCTCCGCAAATTCTACGGTACTATTTAAGTTAAAATATAAGTACATAATAATCAAACCTTTGACAGTGAGCCTTAATCACTTTCCAGCCCAAAGATAGTCAAAAATCAGTACAAAGAGAACAGTTGACCGAAAAGAATAAATAGAAAGTACCCATCCTGCCGTCCAAACAAATAGAGTAAATTATCCACGCTTAATGAGGCCCAAAGAACAATTTCTCTAGCGTGAGGCCGAAAAATTCAACGTAAACGAGTTTAACGTCTAAGGTCCGTCAACGTGAGTGAGAAAGTGAAACCGAACTGCAATAAAACAAACTGCCTTGAGTCACTGCGACTCATTATCATACGGAATGTCCACAAAGTTATCTCACAAAGAAAGCACGACCAAGAAATAAAAAAGTAAATGCCTCAATCGTAGAAAGGATGACGTTCAGGAAACAGTGTTAGCAAGAGTAAGGTGGGAAAAAGTAGTCCAAACTCCGTAAAGAAAATATATAAAGGTAGCAGATGAGTAATCTGCAATCACTCACGATGTTACTGTGACAACAAATGACAGTTTTGTATCCACATAGTTATGGCAATATCGGTGTCCCGAGAGATAGTATGTGTTGATAATTGTGAGGCAGCATTGCTTGAGCTATCGAATTTGAAATATTAGTCAGCGCGATTCGCGTACGCAATTGGCAACATCAGAGCATCAGTGCTTAACGTCACTTCGGGGTGCTTGACAGATTCAACTCCGTGTAATCGAATAGTGCGTGGAGCTTTCTTATCATTCGAGAAACTGAGTGAGACCGATTAAATAATATTCAGAACAACTGGAGGGGTTGAGCGAAAGATCTCTCTGTTCAAAATAGCTCGCATTGTTTTGAAGATTATCAGATAGGTTATTTATTCCTTTTCGGTTGATACAGCATCGCAAATACTTGTATCATTGGCACACTTCGTTTCAGTTCCTGAGAAGCTAAACGACAGTTCGTCTACGTAAGTGTGGGGAACAGTGCGGAAGCACAGCAGCCTGAAGAGTGCGGAAGTTATTATTCAGGAATCTGGACGACTTACCGGCAAATCTAGTACTTGGGATGTGTCGCGAAAAGCTATTCGTATATCATGCCGATAAACTACGTGAGCAACCGAAGGAATTAGGCCTGTGTAGTTCGTGTGATCTTGAAATGAAGTTAAAGGTTGGACACTAGTCATTAAGTGTGTATCTAACAGATTTAAAGGGGTTATTTAGCAATTTATGGTTACAATGAACTGGATAGGATTTATCATCCTGTTCTATTCGTGTGACGTTTCTGTGGTGTGCTGATCTGTCATTTTTTCATTCAAAGGAAAACATCGACGCTCGGACATTTCCATGCTAAAATACCTCGGTCGGCTGTTGTGAAGGGTAACCCCCCCCCCCCCCCCCCGCCCCCCGGAAGAACTGGTTCAACGGCAAAAACAGCAGTGATAATTATAAGGTTGGTTGGAAAAAGGGTTTACAAAGAACAGGAAAATAATTTTTCCTGTTGAATAGTTCAAGTCTGGCTTGCGTTTTTCGCGCAGTGCAAACCGAAAGGATGTATTTCATTACACTCATTCTACATCATTCATCCTCGCAGAGCTATCTAAATGACTAGAATTCATACATCTCGTAAAGTAGGATTATGAAACTGAAGCGGAAATGCCAAGTGAAATTATTGATTAGAGAAAGAGAACGACAATAGCAATGTCTGGTTTGGCAATCAGCGAAAGCGGAACTCACATGTGAATGAGGTATAAATTTTTTGTTTGACGCGTCACTTCTCCATGTTCAATGCAGTGATTTAGTGTAGCACACCAATTCAAAATGCATGGGCCTCACGACGGTATGGAAATTCCGGCACATTTATTCATCCGCCTGGAAGACGTTTGTGGCAGAAAAACGTAGTACGGAATGGTATCACTGGTTATCCGATCGAGAGTAAACTGCATTCAATTTGTCCACTGATCAACGGCGGTTACATGGTTTTGGGCTACTGACAATTTTGCCAGTAGTAGACTGAAATGAGACCGACATGGGCCGTCACAGGAAACAGTTTACAGACTATACACTGTCCGCTCGCCCTTGCGTTCCTCCAATACACACGTTATCCTGCTCAAGCGTTTCGATCTCCTCTTTGCGCGCTGCCGAGCATAGATTTTGTCATGTTACGAACCGAGAATCAAGGGCAATAGAATCTATAGGGTAGCAGGTCCGGACTTACCTTAGGAGAATCCTAAAGTACGTGTGCCCTCTGATGAAAGGGCGTATTATCAGAGATAAATACTAATGGAATACCAGGTTTTTTAGTAGCAATAGACGCTGAGCAACATAAGACTCAATAAAAATTACGCCACGTAATAATTCTATGACATCCATACTTCAAGATACCGGCGACAGATGAGCAGGCTGATATTTTCAAGTTAGACCCTTTACTTGACGGTAGACAATGGATGGCTTATGAACAACATGTTCGATTGTGTTCAATGCATTGTTTGCATCAGGTTTGTTGCTCACATTTTGCCAGTTAATAGACAAAAATGATAAGTGACCGGATTGGATCAGTGGTCCGGAAGATTTCGTTTGTGAATTGAACACAATAAATAAGAAGCACCAAAACACAATCCTCTCGCCTTATCCGATGCAACACATCCTGGAGGTGTGAGGAACCGAAACCACTGAAGTAAATAATTGAAAGCAACGTGTTACGGTCACGAATTCGAGTTAGCATCTTTCAACATCATATGGCAGTCTTCTAGCAGTGGCATAACAGCATTGCTGCTAGTGTCTGCCGAGCAAAAAGCCATTCCATCCCAACTTTCACATCTATTCAGTCCGGAAATTGCAGGGAAGGCTCTCCTCTTGCATTTTACAAAAAAACTGTGGCGATTGTTAATGACAGTACGTCTTGTTGTTTTATTGCATCTGCATGTTTATGTACATTACGATTGCGCAGAAGACAAGTTCGAGTGTGGGTCCATCCAGTCCGTGTTTTTGATCTTCAACTGCGCGTAGTTCGGGCTAGAGCTATATTGCGTTCATTGACAATAGTGCAACTACTCCAGTTCGGTTCTAAATAATCGCATCTGGCGTCGCGTCATAAAACCTGCCATGGATTACTGTGTCTGAGAACCCCTGAATATTCATGGAACTTCCCGTGAAGGTGAAGATTACCTGGAACGTTTCAATATCTAGTGTTTGGCGAGGGAAAATGTGGATTCCGAGGAAAAACTGCACATTTCTGATCTGTCATCGGAAAGGATGGCTATTCTCTTGTGAAAAATTTGGCCTTTCCTCATCCACCCATTTCTCAGCCGTATGAAGTCCTCAGAGATTTGCTTCTTTGACATTTGCAGCCAGCTAATTTCAAAGTTTCGAAACGAGTAAAATTTCATTCATTGGTTCGTGAGGATCAGCAACCCATCCGCGATTTCATTTTGCAACTGCAAACTCAGGCTTCTCGGTGCAATTTTAGCGACCAGTTACAAATTCAGTTACGTGATCGATTGATTGCCGGAATTAATTGTGTTGATTTGTAAAGACGGTTACTGTTGATTCCGGATTGCACATTACAGTCTGCTAAACTCTTGTGTGAACGATTTCAAGATGTGAAGGCAGTTGTTCATGTGAAACCATCCACATTGTTTGATGCTGTCAATGCCCAGAAGCCACACCGATTCAAACGTCTTTATGAACCAAATATTAAGAGAAATTCGTCCCCACCTCAACGGAGTAATCAATAACGATGGGATAAATGTCAGTTTTGTGGTGCGAAGCATTCACGTTTGAATTGTGGCTTTCTTAAGGTTACATGTCATAAATGCGGTAAAATTGGTCATATTCAATCCGTTTGCCGAAGTGCTAGGGTTTGTGTAACTGACAGTTCCAGTACTCAATCTCGTTTGTCCCCTGATTTGCAGTATCTATCCTTAGCCGTTAACAGTTTATGTTCATCTTGTCATGTTATTCACACCTATGTTGTTAACCATTCCATTAAACATTCATTAATGAATGTTCGTGGCTCCAACAGTCATGATTTGCGCACACATTGGCTGCACTATCCTTGCCAAAATCGGCCACATCTGAACGGAAGATGCCCGAAACAACGACAGCCCATCTTTATTCAGGTGCAGATCGATAGAATTTGGAATAAAATCCATGCTGCTAAGGCACATGTTTATTCCGTCTGTCAGTCCAACATGAATATATATTCCACTGTCTAACTGAATTTTCTCACATGAACGTGGTGTACGAGAAATAGTCCGCGGATCACGTGGGATACCCGGCAAAACTTGCCCATACAGGAAAGTACGTCTCGCCGCTGTTTCATGTTTAAGTTTGAGATGACGAATAAATCAGACAGCCATTGTTGCACCATATTCATGTTAACGTTAATGGATATATTTCTTCCAAGTTGTATATCTTCCGTCGCTTGAAAATAACGCAATATAGAGACAATAACTTCTTGCCCGATGGAACAATCCCCACGGATGTGCACGCAGTGGGAAGCGTATCTCCACTTATCAGGTCCCCGGGCACTCCTGTTTGTACCTCCGGCGTTCGTGGCTCCGCTTCAAGAAACTCACCAGAAGTGCTAGCTGTAACTGCTGTTCAACAACTCAAATAAATAAATCCATTATAAGAGCATACTCCGGATTCTTTCTCTGGGACTCAAAGTTCTGTGCTCCCACAAACTGGCATCGTGACATATGGGACACTGCACGGAGCCCAGTTCCCTCTTTGTCCTCCTATACCTTTGCCATTTGCTCTCTTTCGGCATAACAAAATGTTTCTTATAGAATTCAAAAACGACGAAAGAATGGGTTTCAACAGGTAACCATTTTAATAATGAGATTTATTTTCCAGGAAATACTGGTTACCTCCATAATGACAACGTCGGAAGAAACTTCTACTTTTATATGATGTATGGAATGTTTCAAGCAATTAATACCTACAATACAAGAATTAGACGACAGAACAGTAACAATACAGCCTGAACGATACTTATTCATGACACTTAGACAATTATACTACCAACCGCTGGAAACACTCACCTGCCGACAAACAATGAGCGAAACCACTGAGGGCCACCCGGTCACGAGGGCATGCAGTAAAACAAAAAGTGTGCGAGTGTCACACAAATTTTTGTTACCTATTTGTACGAAATCTATATATACAAACGGCGCCCTGCAGTTCAGGAATATCTATGCCATTTACGTTGAAAAGTATCGTCATCGTACGCCACCCCAACGCTCCGTTGGGCAGTGCCCAACCCTGTTGGGCAATGTGCTACTTGGGTTCACATTGGATACCGGTAGTGTAGAGCCATTCATTTCTAATTCTGTTATTCAGCGTTTCTAACCCCCTGTAAGTATTAAACCTGTTAACGTTTCAGTGGAAGGTATTACCGGTCATGATTTGCATGTATCAGGGACATGTGGATTGTCTCTTACCGACTTCAAGTCCAATACTTATCAGTGCTCATTCCTTGTCATTGACTCACAGTTCTCAATTATTGGCCTTAATTGTATGAAGAAACTTCACATTTCTTTGTCGTTCTTCTCTGACTGTCATCATTCTAGTCTTCGAAAATTGATTTTCGAGTGTTCCAGGGCTTCAGGTGGCATCAAGATGGCACCCGTTGTTCTCGAGGTATCGGGGCCGCCAGAATTTCTCAAACGTCGGATATTACCTTTGGGATTGCGTGAAGCAGTGAAGAAAGCAATCGACCAGTAGGTCGCAAAAGATGTCCTAACAAAGGTGAGTTCGTCATCATGGGCTACACCGATTGTGACCCCATTGAAGAGAAATGGAAAAACTCCGAGAATTTGTGGAGATTATCGCATTACTGTAAAGAAATTCCTGAAGCAGACCAGCTGTTCTACGGTGGAACCGAAAGACATTCTGCATCAGTTTCATGTTTCGAAATTCTATTCCAAGTTGGATCGTAAAGATGCATTTCTACATATACCACGTGACGAAAAATCCCGTGAGTTCACAGCAATCACTACACCTTTTGGACTATTTCAGTATAACTTTTTCCTTTTGTTCTCAATGTGTCACCTGGAATTTTCCAAAATGCTATTGATTCTCTTATTTCTGGTTTGCAAGGTGTCGTCGTTTACCAATAAGATATCATTGTTCACGCACCAACCAAGGAATTACATGACGAACGTTTGTGTTTGTTGCTTGAACGGTTCCGTGTGTATAATGTTGCTATTAATCCCGACAAATGTATTTTTTCAACCCCACATTTCACGCATTTAGGATATCTGGTAGACGAACATGGTTTCCGACCCGATCCCGACCGTTTTTTTTCTTTATCGCATGAACTTTCACCTACGTCTCTCGAAGAACTTCGTTCGTTATTGGGTTCACTGCAGTATTATTTCAGATTCATCCCAGACTTTTCCTCTAAAGCGGAACCCTTGTTTGACCTTTGTTCACAAAACTCATTTAAGTGGTCGCCCGTACATGAGTGTGCATTTCGACAGTTACTCAATTTCCTTTCTACCAACGCCGTTTTACATGCATTTTCACCCAAGTTACCACTTGCTGTCATCGCGGATGCTTTTCCCACTGGCATTGGAGCTGTGCTCGAACAAGATGATCATCCAGTGCTGTGCATTTCGCGTAGGCTTAGTCCCGCAGAACGTGGATATCCACAAACAACATACGAGGCTCTAGCTATGTTTTGGGCAGTCACACGACTGCACAAATACTTGTTTGGGCCACACCGCACTTAGTGACTGATCATGAACCACTGAAGTTCATTTACGATCCACATACTTCGTTAGCGAAATCATCCGCAGCCATGGTTCAACGGTAGAATGTTGCTCTTAGCGCATATTCTTATGATATTCAACATCGTAAAGCAAAAACTATTCCTCATGCGGACTATTTGTCTCGTTACTCCACTTCTGAGGAAACCTCCTCTGAATGTTTGGTAACCCAACCACTTCCTCTGAATCGATCCGATCTAGTTCGTGAAACTAGGAATTACTATCATGCTATTTTGCCCCGCATTTGACATGGTTGGAAAGTGGATATCAAACGTTGGTTTCCGGAGTTTTACAGTGTCGCGAAGACATTTCTGACTTGTGATAGTGTTTTGTTTTTCAATGATCGCACTATCATACCACCTACATTGCGGTCAGCCGTTCTGACTGGTTTGCATTTCGGACATCTTGATATTGAAAAGATAAAATCCTTGGCCCGACTCGCCTGTTGGTAGCCTGAATTTAACAGTGATTTATGCCAGTTTGCTAAATCCTGTACCGACCGTGTGCATAAAATTCATTCGCAACCTTCCAAATGGACTTCGTGGCTCACATCATGCGATGCCTGGCAGCGTGTTCATGCTGATTATCGCGGACCATTCCTGAATAAGTACTACGCCCTCGTTATCATCGATTCTTATTCCAAGTGGCCAGAGGTTTAGTTCACTAATTCACCGAGCTCTGATTCTACTATTACTGTACTTCTCAAGACACTTAGCCGACAAGCAGTACCATATGCACTGGTTACCGATAACGGGAGTCATTTCCCTGCTCAAAAGGTGACAGACTGGTTGAATTCCATGGGTTGCCATCACGGGTCAACTCCTCCACGTCATCCGCAGTCAAATGGCATTGCCGAAAAATTTTGTGCGAACGTTAAAGAGTGCTATCAAATCCACAAATGCAGGAACATTCAGTGAACTCGAGAGAACTGTGGACAGTTTCCTAGTGCATTATCGTAATCCTCTCCATTCAACCACGGGTAGTAGTAGGGCGCGGCTGTTCAAGAATTGTACACTACGCACCAATTTACTTCAGCTCGAGTCCTCGGAAGTTGCTTACCACAAGGGGAGTGATTTAAGACCCTCAACAGGCGTTGTAATTAAGTAACTTGGGAAAATACTTTGTCAGATTTTAGATCTCAATGATAGTTCCACTCATCGAAGAGATGTGGATCAGACTGTCTTTAATCCTGTTGCCGATTGTAATCCGGTTGATACTGATTCTGATCTTTCTGAGTCTTTTCCAGATGTAAATGATCCCAGTTCAACAGAAACAATCCGAAGATCGGAACGTTCACACAACAAAAAACACCGTAATTACAAAAACCCTGAACTATATTCAAGCTGCGGCGGATGTGGATACTGTTAATGACAGTACGTCTTGTTGTTTTATTGCATCTGCATGTTTATGTACATTACGATTGCGCAGAAGACAAGTTCGAGTGTGGGCCCATCCAGTCCGTGTTTTTGATCTTCAACTGCGCGTAGTTCGGGCAGGAGCTATATTGCGTTCATTGGGAATAGTACGACTACTCTAGTTCGGTTCTCAATTATCACAAAAACATAGATGATAAAGTGGGCTCCATTGAGAGTTCTGGCACTGAATGTGTGCGGTAATGCATGTATGATTGTAGATGAAAGTTTTGGCACAAACGATTGATACGTATGGGGCAATTTATCGTTTGTCATACACATAGGGACAAATATAAAACCACACTTTACCATCATTCTCATAGAAAGCTCTTTAAAATGGCCGGAAATTAACATACGTCAAACTGAACAAAGTTGACGAAAACAGTAATGTGATGTGATCTCACCACGACATCTCAGAAAAAGTTTTTTGAAATTGCTCCGCGATTTCTGAACCATTCATTAGTTTACATAGAAATCATGCAGGAACATTCAGAATCACATCTAAAGGGATCGGAAATATTTCAAAGGTATGCAGAATCTTCATCTTATTGCTTAGTTCAAATATCTTCTCCATTGATCTGGAAACCAACGCGTCAACTTCCCCACCCCCACTTCGTTCTTGTGGGCCGCCGCACTGCACTCTTGTCATGTGTGCGTGCATTGGTCAGTGGGGCGCGGACACAATGACATACGTAGATCCAATGTCGTCGTGACCAAGGCCAAGAGCACCGGCAACTGTAGGTAGCGGTGCTGAGAGGTCGTACGGCGACCGAATGACCGAGTAGTAAGTGGAGACAGGTCTCAGTCGGCTTTCATGTTCCGAAAGGGTGGGTGAAATGGCTCAGACGGTGTCAGTCAAACCTGAGTTGAGGTGCAGTCAAACCAGTGGGTTCGAATCGGCATTCCAACCAGAATTTTGTGATCAGGAAAACACATCACAATTTTGAATTGTTTCGTGCCTTAAAATCTCATCATTTCGTCGCCACGCCTAGCTGTTGTAAACCGGGGAGTGCACTGAACTCGAAACCGAATGGAATAGTGCCTCTGAAGTTATCCATGTTCATGAACTGAAACGCACACCATGAGGATATTGACTGGGTGTTCAATATGGGGCCGATTTAATCCGCTGAATTCATGAGGGCTTACAATAGTGCTGCGCAACTGAGTAACGGGAAAAGGAGGCTGTGATTCACTAAGCGCGAGTCATTTTCTAGGCCATCCAAGTATGACAAGGCAAGAGAGGGCGGGAAAACATTTAGAAGCACTGTTAACCCACTATCCTAATTCGTACAGTTGAGATTCCAACAATTGATATCAGCACGAAATCCCTAGAAAAAAACGCAAGATATGAGGCAGACGCATGACGAAATCCTTTTAACCAGATGATTGCATTGTCCGAACTAACAGCATTGGTGCCCAGAGTGAAACCGAAAACGCCCATCCAAATGCTGTTCAACACTGACTACCGACTTTTTCGTCTTTTAGAAGACGAGCGAGAAATAAGATATTGATAAACGGAACACCGGGTAAATATATACGTAAATCCATTTCACCTGCGGAATCCATGCAGTATCGCTGTGTGACTGATATCCCTTGAACACAAAGAATCACTGAACTAATCTGACGGCGCCTTTTGCAATTGTCTCCAGAAAAGATATGCACCGTTCCATCTTAGTTATTGTGACATTTATGGGTCCGTTCAACGCCCCCATTTACCCGAGTCTTTGAGGAAACCTCTTGTTATTTCCGGTCAGTGAATCCCCGATTGTCCAGTCCCAGCGGAAAAGTAACCACGAAAAAATGCGGAAACTGTATTCAGTTGTAGCCAAAAATGAACACCTTATATAAGATGAGGCAGTGAATGTATGAGTACATAGAGCGTCATTATTGACTACCCAGCGTGGTGCGCGAATGCGATTGATCAGGTCGAATCGCAGTATGTCAGAGGCCTGATTGGTTGGCGGGTTGGTGTGAAAGGCGGGCAGTAGGTTGTCCGTCAGTGGTTGGTGTGAACAGTGACGTGCAATGGACTAATTGGTTCATGGACACACATCACGGTTGCACTACTGTTGGATATGCTGGCCTTGTCATTGGTTATTGTTCACAGAGCACCCTGCCCGTGGATTGGAAGAATGCGGACTGCAGCCTTGCGGACGACGTGTTTCCAGGACGATTTCCGACTGCCTCACAGTCTTTAAGTTCGGAACACTACACGAGTTCACGTGGGCGATGGGATGCAGTTCGACACCGGTATACATTTCTCACATCCCAGTAAGAGGAACATTATCACACGATTGAAATTTCATCCCATTTTCTCAGTTTAACTAAAACTTTTAAGTCACTTGCGAAAGATACGCGCTTGAATTTAATATCCACCATAGGGTCGCTCGCCTCGCAGCGCGGTTTTTATCGTACACGTGTAAGCCGGTCCCTAACTGCTATCCGTTACTCTGGGGCTCGACTTTGTCACACTAATAGTCAGAAGTGCATCCCTGCGACCCGGAGTGGAAACGGATTGGGCACAATTTAGCAAGAGCAATGGCACTGGGGGTAACCACATTCGGTACCTTAAGCTCCCTTAGACAAAGAGCCAATTTCCGACTGAGTAAAGTGAAGTATGGTAACACCACAACTTGCGCACTGATTACCCCAAACAAGCGCACATTAATTATCACTCGTCAGTTGGTTGCTATCCTAATGAGCCTTTCATTTAGGCAGAAGCTTTCCCGATTTCCCAGCAAAATAGGCTGCAAGTAATTTCCTTCATCCAAACTGAGAGACAGCTTTCGTCCTGAATGTCAGAGCTTTCCAATGTGGACTAACTTTGTGGTTTTTTATTTACCTCAAAAGTGATACCAACCAGTACCGGACGCACTGATAGGACCACTTTTATTAGTTTGAGTGAAAATTTTTAAGGTATTTTGCACTTTTTGATCTGTCTCATCCAGAATTATCACCACATCCCCAAATACCCATTCAACATTTTCAGCCGTTCGCAATTCCAAAAATGATTTTTTCTTCAGTTTCCACAAAAATTAGCTGATGGTCAGCGAACTTCCTCCAAGAGTGAGCCGTTTCGTGCATGACTTCGAATCGAATAGCCAACTAGTACTCTTGTTCTACGCGTTAACAACTCGCATGAGTATCGCATGTGTGTATCAAGAGTACGAACCTGTAAGGTCGCTGGGCCTTCGCGGTCTCCTTGTTAAACGCGTTCTTTGGTCCTTCGTACTGCGTGGACCACTTGCACGTTACTCTAATGCTCGGCACTGTACGAATACGTTAACCAAAACGGTATTCTCCAGGACTCGTGAGAACGAGAAGGCGATTGGGAGAGATAGTGTATTTGGGAGCATGCGCAAGAGCAACGGCCAAATGGTAACCGCGCTTGGCAGTCAGATTTCAGTTAAACAATAAACGTGTTTAAAAGTATGAACGAAGGTGGCTGTCGTTACAAACCTCCTTGTTAACAGTTCGTGGCTTCACAGCCTATGTCACATAGAGTGCCATTCACTTACGAAACCGTGGTGACTCTATGTCAAGCTGAGGAGGTGGCTGATGGTTGAATCAATCAATCTGTGACACGCATTCAGTTCCATAGGGTAGGGTAAGAGTACTAAGATGAAAACTGTTTCCTTGTTGAGTGAAAAATCAATACGGAAGTGGATCACGAAGACTATGTATGCCAACTAATGTGCATCACTCAACGATTATCATGTGCATAGCTTTTAATAAACAAGATAAGAGCTCATTTGGAATCGAAAACTGTCAGTATCTGATTCTTATTAATTAGCCCAAGTCGCTTGCTCATATTACTGTTAAGATGCGACCTGAGTCAGTTCCCCCCGAACAACAGGTAAGAAACTTATCTAAATCGGTCATAAAATATTTTGTTACCATTTCACTGGCTGAGGTGCTCCTGGGTGTTAAGATCTTAGAATGAAAATAGAGCAAATAACTCGTCTCGTTTTCCTACGGGAATCGACACTATGACCTAACCAAATCGCAACCGAACATGAGCATTGCGCAATATCCTATTCATTTACGAGGTAAACTTGTCCGTTGTGTATCAAACGCCGGACCAATGTTAGGATGTGATGCGATAATTCACTACGTTGCATCACTGCTCAAATGCATAGTGAATGTGAGATCTTGTTGAAATACGGATAAATCTGCATTGGTTTCACTGCAGTCCACCTCGGATTTGACTGACACCGTCTGAGCCAGTCGGCGACTGGAATTTCACTTCACCTGCTCTGTTTACCTCACCCATTCGGAACATGAAAGCCGACTGAGACCTGTCTCCACTTACTACTCGGTCATTCGGTCGCCGTACGACCTCTCAGCACTGCTACCTACAGTTACCGATGCTCTTGGCCTTGGTCACGACGACATTGGATCTACGTATGTCATTGTGTCCGCGCCCCACTGACCAATGCACGCACACATGACAAGAGTGCAGTGCGGCGGCCCACAAGAACGGAGTGGGGGTGGAGAAGTTGACGCGTTGGTTTCCAGATCAATGGAGAAGATATTTGAACTAAGCAATATGATGAAGATCCCGTATACCTTTGAAATAGATCTGAATTCGCCTGTTATAATTGTGAAACTTAATGGGCACCGATAAAGTTCTTATTCGCATAAATAACTCCATCCGCAACAAGCAATGAAAAGCTGGTGGTTGCAAGGCGGACGCGGAAAACAAATTACCCGTAACGGCTAAAGAACGCAACTTTTCAGGAAAGAAGGGGGTTTGAAACCCCTAAAGTCACGTGACCTCTTCTGACTTCGAGGTGAGAGTGAGGATGCACTACAACGCAAGGTTTCCTTTATTCTTTTGTAACTACTTCCTTTTATTGTGCAATAATAACACAAGACTTCAAGAAGGTGACCGCTGCCAATTAGAGGCTGCCATTTGGGTGAAGTGGCCAGCAGCCGAAGCAATCAGAGCAAGGTTATCTTCATAGTCGGACACCGAATCTGCCTCTTAAAACCGTCTTGCACGAACTGCGAGCAACTCTCTTTGGTACTGAAAAACTGTTAACACGTAATACCAACACGAGTGGAGTCAGTCGTTGAACGCTAGTAGGAAAGTGTAATTACTCCATGTATTTTGACCAGGGGGAATAAAGTGAACAGGAGGGAACAGGTACGTCCAGCCAAAATCACTGGATAGATATGACAAAATTGAGAAACCAAGAGTGATTAAATAGTGTCGATTATGAATCACGGGGTTTCTTTGAATAATCCGTCGTAATATAACGCGTCAGCTCATCGAAAGTTTTGAAATTGGTTGCCGAGTCGGTCGGTCTTAACTTCCAAGTTTCGGGAAAAGAAGTTTGGAAATATCTGTTAAGTTCCGAAATGTTACGTGCACCGGTAATTTTCCAGACGATATAAGCAAGACTTCCGACACCTGTAACGGCCAGAGCCGTACCGTACCCAAGTGCACGGAACGCGAAACGGACAGCAGGCTCGTGTTTTACCGGACTGTGTAGTTGACCAACCGTCGCTACTCGCGTGCCCTTGTTAGGAAAAAATTCAGTGTAAATAACGGACAAGGCCAATTTAGGGCAATTTCGAGGAACACACTTCAATAAGAACTACACAACAACAGTATCTTTGGCACAAGCTTGGCAGAAGATAGGGGAACTGAGTACATCACCTGAAGCGTCAATCGCCATCTACCGACTAATTCGAAGAGTAGAAGGTTGCTGCAACGAAACTAGTGATAATAATAATAATAATAATAATAACAATATTGAAGGTAACGTTTTAATTTTATTGACCATAAATAAATTGCACAACATTCCCGGAAGGCAGTCGCGGTCAGCTGGATGCTATCGAATGGGGAAGTGACCCGCGACGGCAGGATTAGAATCCGGGACCTACATGTGTGTGTGTGTGATTTCACCACGATCACCTCTTCGTCACAGCCAGTCGTGATCCAAGGAATCAAGGGGAAATAGACCCAGGGCTATTTGAACATCCCCATTTATATATATATATATATATATATATATATATATATATATATATAATGCCCTCGAAATATGATGCAATGTTTGTTCATTGTATGGAGTACGTTTAAACAACAAACACGATGGTGAAGATGTATATCTTCATCAAAATCCTAGAAAAAACTACATATTTTCGAAAAAGGCAGATATTACGGCGATGCACACTTTCGTACAGTGAGTTCAGTGTGCTGAAAATGACACTAACAAAACATACATTATTGAAAAACCAACTTTTACTGGCCCTTTGATAACTTCCCAATTACAACAATGATCACGAATCACAGAACGGAAATTACAGTGAATTAGAAAAAATAAGAACAACGGCAGTAAACGAGAGCGTCCATACAAAATCTCAGGCTCACATTTAAGACCACCCTCAGTCGGTGCTTCAGACTGCATAGCCACACAGTCACACCCTAAAGGTGTGTAGAAAAAGCTTCAATCGCTTACAACACATACACCAATGCATCCTAAGGGTCACATGATTGTCCATCCGGTTGACTACACTTGGCCACAACTGACTGGAACTAGGGTTAGCCGTCTTCAGTCTATTTACCAAAGTTGATGGGTACAGTCGTATCACCATTAAGCAACAAAGAGGATTGATATCACATTCACGACTGAGGTTTTATCCTCTCCGACTGTCAGTGACAGCACGCACCAATTGACTACATTAGAACTGCTCAAAAATTGCTCATTATCACTGCGCAACATAAAGAGTTCTCTTTCAGAATATGAACAGGCGACCGAAAGGCCAAATATTACGATATTCCCCGGATAAATTTAACACAAATTCGGGAAATCCTTTCGAGCCGCTTACTTACTAAGATTAATGGAAGCAAACTTCACAACTTCCCCTCATACATGAATGCGTATGGGTGAAGTGGAAGGGGTATACCCCAATAACCTCGAAAACACACTGCAGTATCGGGGATAACCGTCAACTTGAACGCGAAACTTCGGGTGAAAAACCACATAGGGTTAAAACAGATCGGGCGTGGAAGTGAGCCGGTATGTCAATTTCCCAATCTCCAACATACAAATCATCATACGCCAGACCAAGACTCCCTTTAAGTAGACTTCACAAAGCCATATCTCAAACTTCGCAAGGAAAAAATAACCGTGGTTTCACGAAATGCAAATGGATGAAAGACGTCGATAAAACTGCAATCACAACGGTGAACATTACGATCAAAGTGAACACATTCACTTTTTAGTCGTCAAGCTCCATAATGTTGACCAAAATGGCTGCTTATTATTTTTGTACTCTCACCGTCTTCATTTGCAAAATAACTGGGTATTTTAGACCACAATCATGACGGGATTTCAAATCTGTTTCCGCGTCTTACCTTCATAAGGTTCGCATACGCCTACGAAGTGTCCCTCGCCCCCGCCTTGAGACAGGGGTCAGTAGGGAATGGTCAGCTATACAGCTGTCCTGAAGACATCATTTAAGCCAACCAACGTGCATTCAAACTCAATGATTCATACTTAACCACACCCAACCTACTGAGGCCTCATGTGGTTAACCACCTCAAGCCTCATGTTTGGGTTGCGGTTTACTCTCTCATCAACTATGAGTTTCACGGTTCACAGGGATATCTGTTTTCGTTCAGCTGCGAGCACTCGGTCACAGGACTTGCATCAAGCTCTCACTACCACTAATACCATTTGTGGTTTGAATGGAAATATTGACCCTGTGCACCGTTTTTCCAGTCTTCCTTCTCCACTGCTTTATTGTTGACTGAAACGCAAATTTCTCTTCTGTCAGACACAAGCCACCTTCAATATCTTAACCAGTTTTTCCAAACCCCCTTTTTTCCCTATATGCACCAATCTGTCACCTCCTACAGACATTCGCATCGTGACTTCTCCAGCCGGGACTTTCAATTCTTGCGGTTGAAGTTTCGGTTCCCTACCTTTTACCATAATTACTGCACTGTTTACGGCTTCCCCAACAGCAGTGGCCATCTGGTTTCCGAGTTATTATTTTAAACATTTCTGATGGAGGAATGACATCTACCTGCATCAGTTCTCTTGCAGGCATATTACGAAGGCTCACTGTTGAAGTGGACCAACTGAATTGTTCCTTAAAGTTTTCCGCCCTGATTGTTGCACGCACTCTGTCTTGTCTTCAATGGTGCTTTGTTATCGATTCGCTTTTCGGATTCAGTCCTTAGCTCCCTGCACCCAATGGAGTAGGCGGAACGTGGACGGGGCAATATCCTATGGGTCGGGGACTGCCCAGCTTATGCGGGCGATAGCTGCCCAATGAAGCGCGATGACTTCTTCCACCATTGACAGAAACACCGGGTACTCCACTCCTACGTCCATCTAGTGGGGGATTTTTGACCAGCAAACTGCTTCTGTCCATGTTTATTCGCTGGAGTATCCTCTTCAGGGGTATAGCGGTTAGAATTAGACCGGTTCAGGGATTGGATTTCGTTTGGCCTCTATTCATTAACCTGTCAGGCATGATCGAATCTTCGGCTTATGAAAGTCATCCTGCGCAGTCCTTTGGGTCATGGAGGCACAAAAGCCATTGTACCACACCAAGGTGCAGTCGCAATGTGATGGGTTTCTCCCATCAAACGCGAAACTTTCCCCTCTTCGTGAAAGGATGCCATGGTTTTTCCTATCCCGAAACATGGTGACCCTTTTGACCTAAACAACCATCGTTCCATCCGCCTTATTTGTGTGCTTTCGAAAGTTCTGAAACCGTTATCTCTGACCAACTGCGTTGGTTGCTTGAACGTGAAGGTTTGCTGCGTGGCCGTCAATATGGATTCCTCCCGCGTCGTTGTACGGATAACCTGCTATCGGTCAACTGACACTCCTGGTCGGCCGAACTCGGTAACTACCGAGAACTTCACTTGGTCTCGCTGGACATCTCAAATACCTTCGACCAAGTTTGGCATGAAGGTCCGCTGTCAAAATCGTATTCGTCCGGGTTCCATTCAGCCCTCGAACAGTGGATGCCATGCTTCCTTAGCAAGCGAACCATCTCTGTCCGAGTCGATGGAGCTGTATCTCAGCCGTTCCCAGAGAATGCCAGTGTTTCCTAGGTCTACATACTTGAGCCCACCTTCTTCCCCTTTCACCCATTTCACTGCTTCACCAGTCTTCATCATCCCCGTTCTTACCTTAACACTCGCCAGGCCACCAACAACATCTATTACGATCGTACTGTGTTTGGCTCCGCATTTGCCTCTGATCTTGAACAAATCTCTGTTTGGGGTTCCATTAACCACGTCTGTTTCAATGCTTCAAAAACTTCTCTCCTTTCTGTTTCACGCAAACATCTTTTCCATTCTCCCCAAATGAATTTTGGCTCCAGACCCTTTTGCTCTACAAGATCACTTTTCTTACTGGGCTTGTCTATACATCTTTCTTTGTTAGTCTTTTATGTGTCTATTCGTGCCTCTCGTGCCGCGCGCAAAGTCGGTTTCTCATTCCGTGCCAGACGCTCTTTTACACCCGCTCATCTTTTTCTCTTGTACAAAGCTCAAATCCGATCAACCCTTGAATACTGCACTCATGTATCTGGTGGAGCTTCGTTTACCACTTTTCTCTCATTGATCGAGTTCCAAGAAAGACCGTCCGGTTATTCAATGATTCCTCCCCAACCCTGAATCTGCAGTCACTTGTCCATAGCTGGGAAGTTGCTTCACCATCTCTTTTCCACCGTTATCATCTTGGTTGTTGTTCATCAGAACCCGCTTTGGTAGTTTCCCTTCTCATAACTTTCGCTAGTTCATCTCGTATTCAGGCGGCCAGTCATCCACTTCATGTGTGTCCGTAGATGTTGAATTCGTTATTTGTCTTTGTTTTCCATACTGCAAAGCTTGGGAACACTTGTTCTTTCCGTATTTCCAACCACTTACAATTCTTCCGCTTCAGAAAGCAGGGTCAACAAAATGAATCTTACTTGGATGTTCCCCACACACGTTCCCTTTACAAAATGTATTTCGATCCCTTTTACCATCAATCACCTTACGTGTAACAAAAAAATGCACCGATTGAAGTAGTTTTCGGACCATTTGTCCGCCAGTAGGCAAAAAATGGAGAAGTCAGTACCGATGAGGTGCAATGCTACTCGGTGCAGTCGCAAGAACCTAATAACACACTGAAAAATCCCTACGTTTGTAGTTCATGTCAAATGGGAAAAATATTATCGTTGTGGCTGTTGGGCTTGTCGAACTCTGCACATTCTTCAGAAGACACAAAGACGAAATATTGGTGATTTGCATGAAAAGATTGCCGTCCAAGTCAAAGAAACACCCCAGGTCCGCCGAAGCCTGCACATCTATGAAACAGCTTCACACTAGGCTCGCCCAAAGGAAAGATGAGACTTCCTTTTGAAATATTTATTCGGAGATAGATGATAACACTTATGACTACTGAGTCTGTTCTATGTGATGTTATGCCGCTAACGAGGGTTCTCTTGGAGTCACTGAACACCAGCAGCATTATACATACACCAGAATAAGCACGAATTCTGCACCATTCTGGCCGCACTTAAAAAGATTCCACATCCTACTCGGGACTAGCGGCAGCAATGATAAACATTCTGGCATCCAATTATAAACCAGTGAACGCGTGTTTAGGGTCATGTTCAACAGGCACTGGGGTTCGTAATGCAGACGTCTTATCTTCCTTCATTGCAGATCCTAAACGCATTCACTTTGTAATCTTATTTCACGTCTAACATGGCTACCTTAGTGTTCAAATGGTCCACGACTGACTATCCTGCGTAATGTAAAAAGCATTTGGGGACCTCACCGAACGTGAAACGGTTTCGGATACCATGGATTTTCTTACAACAACGACACAACAATCTCCCGACTTAATGCCAAAACATTATGCGGCGATAACTATGAAGTTCTGTTTCATTGTTTGAGGAAGGAAGGTCAAGAATGTGAGACTGCAGTACTCAGACACTGGAGTCACTTGCACATTTAGCATCTGGTGTGACGGATGACGATAAACCTATATTCTTAGGACGTTAGGAATGATACAAGTCAATGGAAACTTTCATACCTGTGCGAAAGCCGAGGGCTCGATTTTTCGTGCGCTGAGAAGTGTAACGGCCAACCCGGTTAAGACGGATAGTCCGAAAGCGCTCAAAGTAAATGCGACAGCTGAAACAAATGAGGAAAGGAAGTCAACTTGCCAGGCCATTTGGATCCTCGACTGGACAAATTCCCATCACAACTATCAGTCCGCGACATAACGAATCTCGAGATCAACGGTAAAATGCGGCTAAAAAAACCGCAAAGGAGTGTGAGATATGATCGTAAAAACCCACAGTTGAATATGAGAGCATACCTTGATACAAATTTATTTGGTGAAGCCGAGGGTACAAAGTACACAGGCACATTGCGAGGCTTTGAATAAATGGATAAACTCGGAGAAAACTTGCAAACAGATTCACAATTCATAAAACCATTTTAAGTTAACCATGCTTCGAAGAAACATGCGTACCTCGACCAGCCCGTAGGCAAGATTTGCTGAGGTTACATAGATCGAATGGGATAGTAAGGCAAAGTCGGTAGCGGTCAAGCAGCACTACAAGTATGGTTCTCGCCGAAATCACCGCGGATGGGAAAGAACGGCGCATCGGAGTGCTGAACTGGAAGACGCAGTTAAGGGCTCGGAAACTGGACGCAATTTGCTACTACGTTTTGACCTACTCCAACAGTAAGCAGTACCATAATCTTTCACGTTTTTAAATAAAGCCCTGCCCCGAAAATAAGATGCTGTAAAAATGCGTCAGTGTAATGCGTTCAAGGATGAGACCTTATATCCCGAGATGACCCATTTATCCGGGCTTCTGAGTAATGAGAACTCAATCTGCCACCCTTACCAAACCAGCAAACATACGTCTTTCGGATTTAGCAGCTTTACCGTTCCATGCTCTAGCAACACATGGCACTGGCATAGTAATCACATTTACACAGCCCTGACCGAATCAAACTGAACCGCTAATGCAAACGCGATTGTGAAGAATTCACCGGGATAAAATTTAAGACAGCTACATTTCCAATGCACTACGAATAGGGTACTTCGACAAAAAGTGTTCACGTAAGGAATTTACATTACTAAACATGGTTGGGATCGAAGATTCTGCAAAAAATGGGTTTGCGGGAAATAGTCTGAAGTCCAAGATCTGGTAGTTAATAACTACGTCTCAGAGAAGGACGAAATGATCCTACCTGACCAGATACAATTTGCAAATAAGTGAAAATTTACCTACTAAAAGCGTGGGTTTCCACTTACAATGGCTTCCTTTTACACGAAGACATGATAATTTGTGCCTGCTACGGAATCAAAACAGCCGTCGAAAATTTGGCGGCATACCCAGTGTCAGGACCGGACGAGATTGTGTGTACCGAAAAGTTACCCGTGGTAAACAAAACGTCAACTAACTATTTTTCCTCCGACAACACCGTGTTATTCACATAACGATTTTCTCCTAACGATATACCGCTTGAATTCACACTGTCGGTTAACCAGACGTTCGATTCAATGATTAGGACAACAGCACTTTATTTGGATCACTTCTGCGGAAGAGTCTCCTTGAAAATCGTGCGTTCAGCACGAATGCAAACTGCTCATCTACCACTTTAACTCCTCAATACCACGCGAAGGACAATCAAGAATCACCTAACGGCTAAGGGTTCCTGCCACTGAATATCAGAAATAACTTGACTGAGGAATATTGCGGCTAAAACTATCCCAACCTTAAATGAGCCAGCTCCTGATCGTAGTAAATCAATTCAGCGGTTGGTTTGAATACTGCAGATGAGATAAAGGGCCATGAGAACCGAAATCACGCAATTCGATGCCACAACAGACCCGAAGAGGTTCATGAGCCTCATAAAAGGACGGACGTACCCGACGCAGTATACGCCTGACCCTTCATGGACAGTTGGATGTCGCAGCGGCACCACAATTGACTGCAATCAGCAAAAGCCAAACACACCTTCGATATATGAAACGACCCTTCGCCTGGTATTCCACCACCTCGTATGAAGTAAACGCCAAGGTTGATCACGTTGCGACTGCACCTTGGTGTGGTACAATGGCTTTTGTGCCTCCATGACCCAAAGGACTGCGCAGGATGGCTTTCATAAGCCGAAGATTCGATCATGCCTGACAGGTTAATGAATAGAGGCCAAACGAAATCCAATCCCTGAACCGGTCTAATTCTAACCGCTATACCCCTGAAGAGGATACTCCAGCGAATAAACATGGACAGAAGCAGTTTGCTGGTCAAAAATCCCCCACTAGATGGACGTAGGAGTGGAGTACCCGGTGTTTCTGTCAATGGTGGAAGAAGTCATCGCGCTTCATTGGGCAGCTATCGCCCGCATAAGCTGGGCAGTCCCCGACCCATAGGATATTGCCCCGTCCACGTTCCGCCTACTCCATTGGGTGCAGGGAGCTAAGGACTGAATCCGAAAAGCGAATCGATAACAAAGCACCATTGAAGACAAGACAGAGTGCGTGCAACAATCAGGTCTCACGTAACATACCAGAAGATGTTCCCTCACGGATTCTTCGGTCACATTCCCGTACTGGGTTAACGCCCCACTGCCTTGTGTGTCAGAATTCTGAATCTAAGGCTCCGGTTGGGTTCCCAAAGAAAAGCCTCTCCCGCGGCACGGGCAGCCATGAAGTATGATTCGCCCAGAAACTTCCAGCATCCTTCCTTTAAAGGGTCTTACTAATTTCCTCTCCTTTTATTTAAGATTGATTCAACATACAATGGGTTACATCGACCCTGATTAAAATAGTTCAGGAGTCGGGCATAAACCAAACGCACTTCCTAAGCCTACACGTTCGCTTCACTTGGCTGCCTTCAACGTCCGCACACTATATCAGGCAGGGTAACAGTCTGCCCTCGTTTGAAAATCCTAAGATAGATGTATGCTTTTTCTCCGAAATACAAATACAAGACCGTACTTCTGCGATCCCTGTCGCACCTCACATACAGCCTTAGTCTCCCGTTCCACTATTTGCGCACCCGGTGATCTGGTGTCTATTGCTCGTAGTCAAGCTGGTGTGAGGATCACTCTGAGCACGAGGTGAGCGTGCACTACTAGACTGGATTCCAGTTAGCAGTCGTTTGTGTGCAGTTCGGTTGGACGGTTTTGTACGTGTCAACGGAAGTAGACTGAAATGTTGGTGCCTGTTCGTCGTACCTGTGTATGCGCCCATTGAATGCAGTTCCCCTGAGTTCAAGGATGAATTCTATGGGAATTTGTCACAGCTGCTTCGAGGCACCCGCTCAACGGAAGTAGTGGTCACTGCTGGAGATTTCAACGCCCAAATTAGATGTTTAGGGGACTCCGAAAGGTACAGTAGAGGCCGGTTTCCTATCCCTGCCGATCGCGCTGACAAAGACCATCGTCTCATCCGGATGTGCTCTGACCACAGGTTGTTTCTGGAGAGTACAAACTTCCATCACAAGGGACGGCATAGAGTCATATGGCGTCCTCCTACATTTTCACAACGTTGGGACCAGATTGACTATATTGTCATTAGTCACCGATGACTTGGGTCAGTTGAGGACTGCCGTTCATTTTGGTCTATGCCTGTGAATTTGGATCACGTATTTGTACGTGCTCGATTTCGTTCACGTCTCGTCCGCGGTTGCGCCAAAGCCATGCATCCGCACAGTTCCTTGCGGACGATAACCGACGGTCTGCTTTTTGGGCACCGCCGTCTACACAATTATCAATGCAGCCAGATGTTCAGGACCCAAACGTAGGCTGGCAATAGATCAAGGAAGAATTGTGCAGCTCTTCGAATGCCACCCAGGACTCTGGTTTCATTCGGTCTCACAAACGATGGATATCCTCAACATAGCTGCTCTGCTGGATGCTCGCATATTCGTCTCTCCGGATGCCACGTTCAATGAAAGGCGCAAATCCCTAAGAAGCCGGTTGACCAGGAGCCTGAGAAATAACCGTGAGCAGTAGTGGGAAACGGATAAAGATGCGTCTATTGGTAATAGTCGCAACCTTTACCGTTTGATTAGAAGTACTGGTCCACGGAAGCCCGGTGTAAGTGAGTTAATCAAGGAATGCTACAGTCCACTGATTCACTCTCAGGGACATCGTCTAGACCGTTGGGCGGAAAACTTTAAGGAACAATTCAGTTGGTCCACTTCAACAGTGGGCCTTCGGAATATGCCTGCAAGAGAACTGATGCAGGTAGATGTCATTCCTCCATCGGAAATGGGGGGTTATCCGGGAGATAGGCTACTTGAAAAGATACAAAGCCGCTGGACCGGATGGGTTGTCTCCATTTTTTTCAAGGATGTAGGCAAAGCTTGGTTTCGGAGTTAGCAAAGATCCTCCGTATTATTTGGGATAGCGAGCAGATCCCAGGGGAATGGTGTGAATCGGTGATTGTGCCGATTTACAAGAAAGGTGGGAGGTTCTCTTGCGAAAACCACAGAGGAAGTAGCATGATAAGTATCGCGTTCAAAACTATTCGTCGGGTTAATTCTCTACCGGCTTCCCGACGCTCGTGAAAGGTGTACGCGTGAGAATGAAGCCGGTTTCAGACCGGGTCGGGGTTGCATCAATCACAGTTCTACGCACCGACAAATCTTAGAACACAGGCACACCCTCCGTGGATCGACAATCTCTCTTTCTTGATCCAAAAGCGGCATTCGACTCAGCCGACCGCACAGTTCTCTGGTGGTGCCTCACACTGAAGGGTGTGCCAGAAGTTTATTTCTCTTTTCCAAACCTTGTATGCGAACAGCCGAAGTCGAGTTCACCACAAGAAGTGGTGCGCATCGGGGTTGCCTTCTTTCCCTCTTCCTTTTCAAATTTGTAATTGAAATGGTTCTTCGGATAGCCCTATCCTCGTGTGAGAATGATCCATTGATCTGTGCTCCAGCAGTAAACTGTTTGAATTGGGATATGCCGACGACGTATTTCTTCTGAATGAAGATCCAGGCAAGTTGCAAGTCTTCCTAGATAGCCTAAACAACAGGATATCAATGTTCAGGATGCGTTTTGCACCTTCAAAGTGTAAAATGCTATTGCAAGACTGGGTTAACGCTACACCAAACCTTGTTTTGACGGAGGAAGCTTTAGTTGAGGTAGATAAGTTTCTTTACCTGGTTAGTCACATCTCACCAGGTGGTCGAATGAAGTGTTGTCGCGTATACAGAACACGTTTGACTTTTGCCAACCTTAGCCATTTGCGGTGCCGGTGCGACATCCGATTATCGGTCTAGGTTTCAGTGTACACTGCGGTGGTTACATCTGTTCTTTTATACGGCTCGGAAACATGAGCGTTAAGGGCAAAAGATAGGTTAAGACTGTCTGTTTGAGTGTGTCTCCGTAGCGTTGCCCGAATATGGTGGGAGTACCGTGTCAGCAATGCTGAGGTTAGGTGTAGAGTGTTGAGAACCAGTGGTCAGGCACCAGAAATATCGAATCTCAACGGGTTAAGATGGCTGGGACATGTATAACGTATGCCTACCGACAGACTTCCCCGGCGTACGTTGTCTTTCGATGCAAGTAGTGGTTAGGAGGAAGGTAGAAGTAATCAGTCCATAACATGACAGAAAGGCACGAAAATCTTGACCGGTGGACTTGGCCAAGTAGGACGTGTGAGACTTCCGGGATGGGGTCCTCGAGGCCTGCCTACCAAATGGCTGCGAATATTAATGTGATATGGCTAGCCGTCGCGGACAGTGGCGTAGTTGCATCCGATCGCTGTTTTGCTTTATGATTTCCGTTTAGTACTTTGTTTGCGGGTTTTTCTCACCTTACGCTCCTACGTTTTTGCCCATGGCTCGACGATGGTGTGAGGTAGAAACAAAAACCAGAGCGAGGTTAATGGTCGAATGAACTGAATTAGCAAGTAACAAAACTTAACTATCTCGGCTAGGGCTTCCCCAACAAAGACAAGGTTTGGTGTTGGACCAACCGAGTCCTTTTGGGGCCTTTCACTCTTGACTCCTCCGACGGTCAGTGGTTCAGAGTGTCGGATTACTGAGTCGGAAGTCAGAGGTTCGAATTTCGCACTGTCGGTCACTTTGGTATTAGACAGCAGTCTACCGTCGTCCGGCCCGTTACCACACACGCACTACTGAGACCATGTATGTTCCCTCACTCCAATTATGAATCTGGTCATCGACCTTACTTGACAGAGCAGTAGGCCTGAGGCTATGGAATACACCACTCCTTATTGATTCATGCGGAAGCATGTAATAAGAGAAAGATTTGCTGCAATTAATCTCGCAGACAATGCAACCTACGCGTATTCTGACTAAACCCCAGCACACATATATACGCACATATACGTGTGTATATACACATATTATACATATATACGACTACAAAAACAGAGACGTACAACACAGTAACAGAGACAGTCAGTAAAATAATAAAACGCAGGGGCCTTTGTTTTCTTGTAATTCTGCTTGTCGTAATGACATTTTTGTGGTTAGGAGACACGAGTGTTCAACAGACAGACCGCACAGCATCCCAACCCATCATGAATCGCTACCAGTCAAGTCAATCTTTAATGCAACCCAAGGGGTGAATACCCAAATTTCTCATGATTAACTTTACATCCTTCAAAAACTGAGATGAGTGGACTGCTTGAGAAGAGTTACCTCCTGAAGCTTAGTTTGTTTGCTCAAGAAAAATCGTGCTTTTAGGCTTCAAAGCTCAGTATAACTTATTCAGGTGACAGCAGAATGAGCGGAATCGAGTGGCAAATGAAGTAGTCGAGTGGAACACCCAATCATAAGCCACCTACCCTAGAACTTTGCCACATCGCTTAGTCTTCAAACATTTATCGGCTAGACACTTAGAAATCACGGTGCTTAAGGTTCGCGACTAGTATTATGAAGCACTCGATCGTTCGGGACTTACATCGTAAACCATAACAAGATACTTTTTCAGTTGTAAGAGAACAGCCAACGACCTGATTCATTCGAAAACCATAGGAAAATGGTAAGTGCTACAGCCGGTTTAAAAACAAGACAAAAATCAGGAGCTACTTCGTAATATTAAGCGGGAAATTGAAATCAATAACCCAAACTTTATTTCCCGAAAGCAAAACGAAACCGTTTAGAGCGAGATTGATTTAGGCCGTGAGTAAAGCTGAAAACGTCGGAGCTTTGAGGCCAAATCTAAAATTCAACGATACTGTGGGCCCTGGAGAGTTGGCGCCACCATGAACAGGTAAAGGTGATCGATTACTAATGGGCAAAGAGGAATAGGCTAAGCATGAGTACGGCTTTTATCCCATGTTCATCAATAATACGAAAAAGGTTAACTGTAACTGTATTACTTTATTTTGCAAAAGATCGTTCTTAGGTGTGAAAGAGAATAGCTGTACATTGGTAATTTACATCAACGGGTGACAAACGTCAATGGTCTCCCTTTTGTGCATCACTCTGCATAGCTGCATATGCGTTGTAATCAACATGAGCGGCAGAAGAAAAGCCAAGACCAACACCGCGTTGTGTATGTGTAAGAGCACGTGACACTTCATATTCCTGTTCCAGCCGACGGAAGAGCTCGGCCTGGGCTTCTGCTCTCATTTGCGTATCACGCTCAGATGGATTGCTAGACTGAGACTGTTCCGTATTCTCATGAATGCCCATCAGCTTTCGAAATTTGGCAGCGGCCGCTTGATCGCCTTTTCCAGCAATTAAAGAGGTGCTAGCCCACAGAGCGGTTTTTCCGTCCTGGAAGTGAAGAAACGCCACAAAGCTTGCATAAGCACGAAAACACCACTGATGACAACAGGCATGGATTACATTATTTAGTCGAATCGGTAGGTTTTTGTATAGGAAAATTACTGTCATAAGTAAGCTCTATTAGAATTTTTAAGAAAATGAAGTGCATGATAAGTCACATCAAAAGGTATGGTCCTATTTGTTCGAGAACCCAAAAAAACAAACGACATTACTTTATTCCAAGTCACCCCATTATTCCGTTCACACAGTTAGCGTCAAAGAAGGAATGCTCTCTTTGTTGCGACGGAAACCTCGATCCTAGCCATGTTTTTAAAGCCATGCGCTTCCCTTCGTTTAGACTTAAATTTAGCCTAATTTTCTTCAGCCAACTAGTTCTCGCACCCAGGCTTCAGCAGTTTTATCTCTATTGTGATTCGATTGAACCCCATTCTTTACCATCTAGGTTTCGGAAAAACTCGTTCCTTTTTGGTACCAGACGCTTTACTGGTCCGGGCTGTATTTCACTGCACACTGCAAGAATTCGACCCACGTTCAAGTAATGCAGTCACGTATTGGGTGATGGTTTAACCTGTTTCCTTACCCGCAGTAGTCACTGAATTTCTATTTTCTGATTCTTTATCCATTCCCTTCCGTCTCCCGTTCTGTACGAAACAGATGATGTGGCAGCAATGAATGGGAAAATGTACAGCGAAGTTGGAAAAGGTGCCTCACGTCCTCACGGCTGGGGTCCAAAAGATCCGTCAATCAGTTCGTTGAACACTCTGAAGGATATGGCAGCAAACCGTGAACTAACGATCGTGTTGTCACTTTCTATCGAATCAGAATGACTGATCGGTGTACGTTTGTACAGTTAGACCGTGTATTCCGTGTGTTGGCTATTAGGGCGTTCTTTCCTTTTCCGTCCCATGTAGATCCACTCCCTGTCCATCTTGTATATTCACACTTTTTATTCAACGTGCAACATGGTGAGAAAGGCAGTGGTCATTGGGGCTTGCCCTGGTGACAATTCGACTGCCACTGTTCACGGTTTGCTGCCATATCCTTCAGTGTGCTCAACCAACTGATTGACGGATCTTTTGGACCCCAACCACGAAGACGTGAAGCACCTACTTTTCCTAATTTTGCTGTACATTTTCTCATTCCTCGCTGTCACGTCATCTGTTGACCTCCATGTGGTTTCTTCCACTCCCTAGGAGGAACGGAGAATAGGACGCGATACGGTAGACGTGTGCTTGACATACGTAACACGTGTCCCAACCAACGAAGTCTACTAAGTTGGATACGCTGTGACAAAACGTCCTCCGAATTAGTACCCAATACTCGATTTCTGACCTCAGCATTGCTCACTCAGCTAATCCACCCGATCTTAGCGATACTACGTAATCGGTGGTCGAAAACCTCAAGACGACGAATATCTTCAGCACGCAGACTCTAAGTTTCGAAACCATACAACAAAAGTGAACGTACCGCGGCACAGTATACACTACCCTTCAACTTCAGTGAAATATCAGATCGACGCCACAAGTAATTCAGTACAGCGCACGTCACTCGAGCCTTGGATATACGCGTGCTCACCTCTACTAATGTGCTCCCATCCGTCGTCACGCTGCTGCCGAGGTAGGTGAAGTGGTCGACAATTGCCAGCACCTCGCCCGTCGACCATCAAACTCGGAATCGTTGACGTCCAGTCTTGTAACATCACCTTGCACTTTGAAGGTGCAAAGCGCATGCAAAATGGAGCTACAGCTCTCCCAAATCTATCTAGTGCACGTTGAGCATGTTCCGTGCATTCGAACAAGCAGACAAGGTCGACTGCGTAATCTAGGTCACAGCTTTCCACTATTTCCTAGTTCGACGCCTACATCCTGAAGATTTTGAAACGCGCTTTTCATTATTTTGTCCATGACGAAGTTGAACAGGAATGGAGACATAGAACATCCCTGTCAAACACCACTAGTCGTTTCGAACCGACCGGATAGTTCACCGTAGACTCTAACGCGGCCACAAGTATGAGAATACAAAGATCTCAGTAGGTTTACGAACTTCTGGGGCATACCTTTTCGATGAAGAGTACTGAAAAGCGCTGCTCGATCAACTGAATCGAAAGCGCCTTTCAAGTCTAAGAAAATCATTTTTCTCGGTCGGCGGTGCGTGTGACGCGTTTCAAGTAGTTGGCGAAGAGTTAAAATCTGGTCGATGCATACTCGACCTGGGCAGAATCCAGTCTGCTGCTCGCGGATGTTCCTCTCGCGAGCCGGTGTAAGACGGTGCAGTAGAACTGAGGCTAATACTTTGGTGACTATCGGAATTAGGCTAATCCCACGATGATTACCACAGTCATTGCGTATTCCCTTCTTGAAGATGGGAACAATCAATGACTCACTCCATATTAACGGAATACGCTCTTCGTTCCAAATGTCACGGAGCAAATCGGTAAGTGATTTTATCAAAACATTCCCATCCTGTTTGAAAAGAACTGAGGGAAGCTCGCCGGGACCTGCCGCTTTTCCTCGCTTCAGTGATCGAATGCATGATTCTACTTCTACTTCCGATGGGGGCTCAAGTGATACCACCCAAGGAGTCGCAGTTGTTGATACAAGAGTAACTACACTAGCGTGCGGCCAGCTAAACTGTTCCTTGAAGTATTCGGCCCAACGGTCAAGCCTTTGCTGTTTGCTATGGATGGGTTCTCCATTCCTATCGCAAACCGTTTTACTGACCTGGATGCGCCGTCACCGGTGTCACGAATAAGTTTGAACAGTCTTTGACCGTTACCTGAAGCAGCTCCTGTTTCCATTTCTTCGGCTACCTTGACCCACCAATTTTCGCGATCCTCCTTAAGGCTTTGTGTAACTTGCCTTTGCAGCTTTCTCCGCATCTTATTCATCTCCTTACGGTTCGAGAGCTGACGCTTTTGCTCCATTATACCCAGAGACTCTTGCGAGATCCAGTGTCTCTGATGAACAACGGATCTAGGACCACAGACAAAACCTGCTGCAAAGTGCATCGCCTGTTTGACATGAGCCCAATGCTCATCTACATCACTGTTCGTCGTAGATCCTAGTTCATGTGCTAATTTCAGCTCGTACCGGGTGCGTACTTCAGGATCACACAAATGTTGCACGGCTAGTCGGGTTTGCGACGACTACCATGGAGCTGGAGAGATAATCTCATTAAAACTAATGCATGGTCTGAATCTACGTACGTGGACCAGTAAGATCTACAGTTCTGAACAGAACTGCACCACCGGTGGCTTACGGCGATATGATCAATTTGACTCAAAGTACCTGTAGAGTTAGAGTGCCATGTTGCTGTGCGACGCGAGCTGTGTCGGAAATTTGTACTAGACAAGAACAATCGATTGTCTGCACAAAACTGGAGAAGCCTATCCCCGTTATCTGTACGCTGAGTGGGTAAAGCACAACGTCCACCTAAACAGGCTTCTGACACACTAGAATTGCCAACTTATGCATTAAAATCACCCGCTAGCACTACAATGTCAGGACCTTAGCTCCTGCGATCGAGAGTGGTAAGTTCATCGTAGAACTCATCCTTCTCTATATCAGAATTGCAGTCTGTTGGGGCGCATGCCGAGATTACAAACAAATTGCGCTTAACAAAACTATCCATTTGAATGCCAACTGACCCTTGGAGTCTCACAGCACATAAACGACTGTTAACAGGGATCCAGTCTAAAAGGGCAGCCTCAACTTTGTCAGTCAAGACTATTCCTATACTCCATTGACCCACAGCTCGAGCTACTTCGTCTCCTGAAGTGCGCAGAAAATACCTCGATGAGATACCAGGAGCAGTTAGTTGAATTACACTGCTCGAATTCTGGATACGCGTTTCACTTAAGCAGCAGACATCAATCTTCAGAGAATCTATTGTGAGCGCGACACGCCTGCTGACCAGCCTGCATGAATGTACGCACGTTCAAGGAGCCGAAATTCAGAGGCTGACAGGGCTTGAGAAAATGTGAGTTACAAGATAGAGGATCATTCCCGATACTATTTGACAGTAAATCGTTGCGAGTATCGGCCGTGTTATCAGTGAGAGCATTATGGGTGGATAGATGGGGCAGAGGGGTAGTTAGGGACAGAAGACAAAGGCTGAATAAAAGAGAGGAAACTCTGAGCAGTAGCCCACTTATCACTACCCACCCCACTAGATGCAATGGGCAGCGCGGTCCTGATTATCCTGCGCGATGACCGATGCAGTATGGAATTCTTTGTATTCGTGCAGTTCATGGGAGATGTTGGATGGGTACTGCTAGGGTGTCCAGCCACAAAGCAGGAGAACGATTAGGGTTCTCAACCAAGGCCTTTAGTTCTAACAAGAACCTATCCGCAAGGCAGCGGGATGGCTTAGTAGAAGCCCATTTGCTTGGATCATTTATTCTCCCACTGATTTTGCCGATTGACTTACCAGCTCAAATCAACCGCCAACCAGGAGGACCAGGAGACTGAACTTTGTCTGACCTCTACCCATCAACCTGTCAGGTATGATTGCATCTCCGGCTTAAAGAAGCCATCCTGTATAGCTCTTTGGGTCATGGAGGCGCGCAAGCCATCACACCACATCAAGGTACAGTCTCGTCGTGATGGCGATGATGATGATGATTCAGTCGACCAACCATTCTCGTTGGATCCTGTGTCGTACCTTCATTGTAAATTTTAATTCTTCCCTAGGACAGCCAAACTATCAAACAACCCTTCTCTCCTGGTTCATTTTACCCATCTTCAGACATTAGAAGCAAGATTATTGAGCCTGACCTTCCGTGTGTCCAACTTCCTTTTTAGTGAACTTAAACTATGGAGATAACTTTTGTTGACTGAATTTCCGAAATAAAAAGAAGTCGCTCTAATACTTCAATTCAATTAGCATATTAGCCATAGTTTGACTGAACGAAAGAAAACCAAATGCTCGCGACCGAAGACAGTAACTTGATTACTTCAAAGTGGTCACGGTAAGAGCCCCAGGAACGAACTAAGGGACAATTTAGGTTATTTCAATTCTATCTCATTTAACCATCAATTTAGCAATTCTGTGCTCTGGTTTGCGATGATACTTCGTAGCAACATCTAGTGAGGAGCAAAACGATTGCAAGTATGAGCGAACAAATGGAAATGAAAAGAATGAAAAATCATGCAGATTGACAAAGAACTCGAATGCAACTACACTACTCATCGTGGAACTTAGCCATCATCATCATCATCGTACAGCGTTAAGCAGTAAGACAAGACCCATTGACCACTGCCTTTCTCACCATGTTGCACGTTGAATAAAAAGTGTGGATATACAAGATGGACAGGGAGTGGATCTACATGGGACGGAAAAGGAAAGAATGCCCTAATGGCCAACACACGGAATACACAGTATAACTGTACAAACGCACACTGAGCAATCGTTCTGATTCGACAGAAAGTGACAACACGATCGTTAGTTCACGGTTTGCTGCCATGTCTTTCAGTGTCTCCATCATCAGAGGTCTATTTGCTATCCCAGCCGATCGTACGGATAACGGCGATCGTCTCATTTAGCTATGTTCTGACCACGAACTGTTTTGGCAGGTGTAAACTTCTGCCATAAGAAGCAGCATAGACTCACATGGCGTCCTCTTTCGTTTTCACAACGTTGGACTCAGATTGACCATATTGTGATTGGTCACCACTGACATGGACCAAACGAAGATTGTCATTCATTTTGCATTGTCTGTGGACTCAGATCACGTATGGGTAAGCGCTCGCTTCCGTTTGCATCTCGTCCGTGGTCGCACCAACGTAAATTCAACGCGTACCACGCAGTTGCTTTTAGATGAAAACCAGCGACACAGTTTCCCGGTGGAGCTGTCTACGCAGTTATCAATGCAGCCAGATGTTCAGGACCCAAACGTAGGCTGGCAATAGATCAAGGAAGAATTGTGCAGCTCTTCGAATGCCACCCAGGACTCTGGTTTCATTCGGTCTCACAAACGATGGATATCCTCAACATAGCTGCTCTGCTGGATGCTCGCATATTCGTCCCTCCGGATGCCACGTTCAATGAAAGGCGCAAATCCCTAAGAAGCCGGTTGACCAGGAGCCTGAGAAATAACCGTGAGCAGTAGTGGGAAACGGATAAAGATGCGTCTATTGGTAATAGTCGCAACCTTTACCGTTTGATTAGAAGTACTGGTCCACGGAAGCCCGGTGTAAGTGAGTTAATCAAGGAATGCTACAGTCCACTGATTCACTCTCAGGGACATCGTCTAGACCGTTGGGCGGAAAACTTTAAGGAACAATTCAGTTGGTCCACTTCAACAGTGGGCCTTCGGAATATGCCTGCAAGGGAACTGATGCAGGTAGATGTCATTCCTCCATCGGAAATGGGGGTTATCCGGGAGATAGGCTACTTGAAAAGATACAAAGCCGCTGGACCGGATGGGTTGTCTCCATTTTTTTCAAGGATGTAGGCAAAGCTTGGTTTCGGAGTTAGCAAAGATCCTCCGTATTATTTGGGATAGCGAGCAGATCCCAGGGGAATGGTGTGAATCGGTGATTGTGCCGATTTACAAGAAAGGTGGGAGGTTCTCTTGCGAAAACCACAGAGGAAGTAGCATGATAAGTATCGCGTTCAAAACTATTCGTCGGGTTAATTCTCTACCGGCTTCCCGACGCTCGTGAAAGGTGTACGCGTGAGAATGAAGCCGGTTTCAGACCGGGTCGGGGTTGCATCAATCACAGTTCTACGCACCGACAAATCTTAGAACACAGGCACACCCTCCGTGGATCGACAGTCTCTCTTTCTTGATCCAAAAGCGGCATTCGACTCAGCCGACCGCACAGTTCTCTGGTGGTGCCTCACACTGAAGGGTGTGCCAGAAGTTTATTTCTCTTTTCCAAACCTTGTATGCGAACAGCCGAAGTCGAGTTCGTGCTTACGGTGATCTTTCCCCCAGAGTTCACCACGGAAAGTGATGTTTGTCAGGGTTGCCCTCTCTCGCCCTTCCTCTTCATTTTCGTTATTGAATAGATGTCGAGATAACCCTCCTCCTGTGAGAATAGCGGCGTCGAACTTTGCTCAGACAGTAAACTGTCTGACTTGGAATAAGCAGACGATATTGTTCTTCTCACTGAAGATCTAGGTAAGTGACAAGCTCCTTTAGGTAACCTTAACAACAGTGTAGGAATGTTTGGGATACATTTTGCACGTTGAAAGTATTAAGTGTTGTTGCAGGAGTGGGTTGACACAGCACCAAACCTGTTTTCGGCAGGGGAAGCTCTAGCTGAAGTCGATAAATTTTGTTACCTGGTCAGTAACATATCACCAGGTGTGTGGATATCGGATGAAGTGTCATAGCGTACACAGAAGGCGCGTTTGGCTTTCGCCAACCTCCGTCATATGTGGCACCGGCGTGACATAGAATTGTCTGTTAAGGGCACAGTGCACACTGTGGTTATTAGGCCCGTTCTTTTATACGGTTCCAAACCATGGCCGTCGAGGGTAGAAGATAGTCGAAGACTGTCGTTGTCCGAGCACCGATTTCTTGGTAGCACTGCCCTAGAATGATGGGAACACCGTATCAGCAATACTGAGATTAGGCGTAAGGTGTTGGGAACTAGAGGCCAGTCTCTGGAACAAGTACTAAATCCAAACAGATTAAGGTGGTTGGTCATGGGTTGCGCATGTTTACCGATAGGCTGCCTCGGAGTACGCTGTTCTCTGAGGCAGGTGGTGATTGGAGGGTAGGTTGAGGTGATTAGTCCATGACATGGCAAAAAGGTATGAAAAACTTGACCAGTGGATTCGGCCGACTGGGATGTGTTAGGCTTCGCGGTTGGGGACTACGCGATCTGACTACTAAATGGTTGTAGACAGTAAGTGATACGGCTAGGTGTCGCGGTCAGTGGCGTAGTTGCATTCGGACTCTTTCCTTGTCGTCTTGATTCACCACGATACCTGGACTATTTGGATCTTCATCACTGTGCTTCTATTCTTTTCGCTCTTTACTGGACGATGTCGGGAGGTAGCAACCGAAAACAGAGCACAAAAGTGCGAGCTTATTGGTTCAATGAACTGAAAACTGAAAAACCAACCGGTTGAAAGATCCTTTGGATCCCAACGACGAAGACGTGAGGCACCAGTAATATCCACAGTTCTGAACAAAACTGCACCACCGGTGGCTTACGGCGATATGATCAATTTGACTCAAAGTACCTGTAGAGTTAGAGTGCCATGTTGCTGTGCGACGCGAGCTGTGTCGGAAATTTGTACTAGACAAGAACAATCGATTGTCTGCACAAAACTGGAGAAGCCTATCCCCGTTATCTGTACGCTGAGTGGGTAAAGCACAACGTCCACCTAAACAGGCTTCTGACACACTAGAATTGCCAACTTATGCATTAAAATCACCCGCTAGCACTACAATGTCAGGACCTTAGCTCCTGCGATCGAGAGTGGTAAGTTCATCGTAGAACTCATCCTTCTCTATATCAGAATTGCAGTCTGTTGGGGCGCATGCCGAGATTACAAACAAATTGCGCTTAACAAAACTATCCATTTGAATGCCAACTGACCCTTGGAGTCTCACAGCACATAAACGACTGTTAACAGGGATCCAGTCTAAAAGGGCAGCCTCAACTTTGTCAGTCAAGACTATTCCTATACTCCATTGACCCACAGCTCGAGCTACTTCGTCTCCTGAAGTGCGCAGAAAATACCTCGATGAGATACCAGGAGCAGTTAGTTGAATTACACTGCTCGAATTCTGGATACGCGTTTCACTTAAGCAGCAGACATCAATCTTCAGAGAATCTATTGTGAGCGCGACACGCCTGCTGACCAGCCTGCATGAATGTACGCACGTTCAAGGAGCCGAAATTCAGAGGCTGACAGGGCTTGAGAAAATGTGAGTTACAAGATAGAGGATTATTCCCGATACTATTTGACAGTAAATCGTTGCGAGTATCGGCCGTGTTATCAGTGAGAGCATTATGGGTGGATAGATGGGGCAGAGGGGTAGTTAGGGACAGAAGACAAAGGCTGAATAAAAGAGAGGAAACTCTGAGCAGTAGCCCACTTATCACTACCCACCCCACTAGATGCAATGGGCAGCGCGGTCCTGATTATCCTGCGCGATGACCGATGCAGTATGGAATTCTTTGTATTCGTGCAGTTCATGGGAGATGTTGGATGGGTACTGCTAGGGTGTCCAGCCACAAAGCAGGAGAACGATTAGGGTTCTCAACCAAGGCCTTTAGTTCTAACAAGAACCTATCCGCAAGGCAGCGGGATGGCTTAGTAGAAGCCCATTTGCTTGGATCATTTATTCTCCCACTGATTTTGCCGATTGACTTACCAGCTCAAATCAACCGCCAACCAGGAGGACCAGGAGACTGAACTTTGTCTGACCTCTACCCATCAACCTGTCAGGTATGATTGCATCTCCGGCTTAAAGAAGCCATCCTGTATAGCTCTTTGGGTCATGGAGGCGCGCAAGCCATCACACCACATCAAGGTACAGTCTCGTCGTGATGGCGATGATGATGATGATTCAGTCGACCAACCATTCTCGTTGGATCCTGTGTCGTACCTTCATTGTAAATTTTAATTCTTCCCTAGGACAGCCAAACTATCAAACAACCCTTCTCTCCTGGTTCATTTTACCCATCTTCAGACATTAGAAGCAAGATTATTGAGCCTGACCTTCCGTGTGTCCAACTTCCTTTTTAGTGAACTTAAACTATGGAGATAACTTTTGTTGACTGAATTTCCGAAATAAAAAGAAGTCGCTCTAATACTTCAATTCAATTAGCATATTAGCCATAGTTTGACTGAACGAAAGAAAACCAAATGCTCGCGACCGAAGACAGTAACTTGATTACTTCAAAGTGGTCACGGTAAGAGCCCCAGGAACGAACTAAGGGACAATTTAGGTTATTTCAATTCTATCTCATTTAACCATCAATTTAGCAATTCTGTGCTCTGGTTTGCGATGATACTTCGTAGCAACATCTAGTGAGGAGCAAAACGATTGCAAGTATGAGCGAACAAATGGAAATGAAAAGAATGAAAAATCATGCAGATTGACAAAGAACTCGAATGCAACTACACTACTCATCGTGGAACTTAGCCATCATCATCATCATCGTACAGCGTTAAGCAGTAAGACAAGACCCATTGACCACTGCCTTTCTCACCATGTTGCACGTTGAATAAAAAGTGTGGATATACAAGATGGACAGGGAGTGGATCTACATGGGACGGAAAAGGAAAGAATGCCCTAATGGCCAACACACGGAATACACAGTATAACTGTACAAACGCACACTGAGCAATCGTTCTGATTCGACAGAAAGTGACAACACGATCGTTAGTTCACGGTTTGCTGCCATGTCTTTCAGTGTCTCCATCATCAGAGGTCTATTTGCTATCCCAGCCGATCGTACGGATAACGGCGATCGTCTCATTTAGCTATGTTCTGACCACGAACTGTTTTGGCAGGTGTAAACTTCTGCCATAAGAAGCAGCATAGACTCACATGGCGTCCTCTTTCGTTTTCACAACGTTGGACTCAGATTGACCATATTGTGATTGGTCACCACTGACATGGACCAAACGAAGATTGTCATTCATTTTGCATTGTCTGTGGACTCAGATCACGTATGGGTAAGCGCTCGCTTCCGTTTGCATCTCGTCCGTGGTCGCACCAACGTAAATTCAACGCGTACCACGCAGTTGCTTTTAGATGAAAACCAGCGACACAGTTTCCCGGTGGAGCTGTCTACGCAGTTATCAATGCAGCCAGATGTTCAGGACCCAAACGTAGGCTGGCAATAGATCAAGGAAGAATTGTGCAGCTCTTCGAATGCCACCCAGGACTCTGGTTTCATTCGGTCTCACAAACGATGGATATCCTCAACATAGCTGCTCTGCTGGATGCTCGCATATTCGTCCCTCCGGATGCCACGTTCAATGAAAGGCGCAAATCCCTAAGAAGCCGGTTGACCAGGAGCCTGAGAAATAACCGTGAGCAGTAGTGGGAAACGGATAAAGATGCGTCTATTGGTAATAGTCGCAACCTTTACCGTTTGATTAGAAGTACTGGTCCACGGAAGCCCGGTGTAAGTGAGTTAATCAAGGAATGCTACAGTCCACTGATTCACTCTCAGGGACATCGTCTAGACCGTTGGGCGGAAAACTTTAAGGAACAATTCAGTTGGTCCACTTCAACAGTGGGCCTTCGGAATATGCCTGCAAGGGAACTGATGCAGGTAGATGTCATTCCTCCATCGGAAATGGGGGTTATCCGGGAGATAGGCTACTTGAAAAGATACAAAGCCGCTGGACCGGATGGGTTGTCTCCATTTTTTTCAAGGATGTAGGCAAAGCTTGGTTTCGGAGTTAGCAAAGATCCTCCGTATTATTTGGGATAGCGAGCAGATCCCAGGGGAATGGTGTGAATCGGTGATTGTGCCGATTTACAAGAAAGGTGGGAGGTTCTCTTGCGAAAACCACAGAGGAAGTAGCATGATAAGTATCGCGTTCAAAACTATTCGTCGGGTTAATTCTCTACCGGCTTCCCGACGCTCGTGAAAGGTGTACGCGTGAGAATGAAGCCGGTTTCAGACCGGGTCGGGGTTGCATCAATCACAGTTCTACGCACCGACAAATCTTAGAACACAGGCACACCCTCCGTGGATCGACAATCTCTCTTTCTTGATCCAAAAGCGGCATTCGACTCAGCCGACCGCACAGTTCTCTGGTGGTGCCTCACACTGAAGGGTGTGCCAGAAGTTTATTTCTCTTTTCCAAACCTTGTATGCGAACAGCCGAAGTCGAGTTCGTGCTTACGGTGATCTTTCCCCCAGAGTTCACCACGGAAAGTGATGTTTGTCAGGGTTGCCCTCTCTCGCCCTTCCTCTTCATTTTCGTTATTGAATAGATGTCGAGATAACCCTCCTCCTGTGAGAATAGCGGCGTCGAACTTTGCTCAGACAGTAAACTGTCTGACTTGGAATAAGCAGACGATATTGTTCTTCTCACTGAAGATCTAGGTAAGTGACAAGCTCCTTTAGGTAACCTTAACAACAGTGTAGGAATGTTTGGGATACATTTTGCACGTTGAAAGTATTAAGTGTTGTTGCAGGAGTGGGTTGACACAGCACCAAACCTGTTTTCGGCAGGGGAAGCTCTAGCTGAAGTCGATAAATTTTGTTACCTGGTCAGTAACATATCACCAGGTGTGTGGATATCGGATGAAGTGTCATAGCGTACACAGAAGGCGCGTTTGGCTTTCGCCAACCTCCGTCATATGTGGCACCGGCGTGACATAGAATTGTCTGTTAAGGGCACAGTGCACACTGTGGTTATTAGGCCCGTTCTTTTATACGGTTCCAAACCATGGCCGTCGAGGGTAGAAGATAGTCGAAGACTGTCGTTGTCCGAGCACCGATTTCTTGGTAGCACTGCCCTAGAATGATGGGAACACCGTATCAGCAATACTGAGATTAGGCGTAAGGTGTTGGGAACTAGAGGCCAGTCTCTGGAACAAGTACTAAATCCAAACAGATTAAGGTGGTTGGTCATGGGTTGCGCATGTTTACCGATAGGCTGCCTCGGAGTACGCTGTTCTCTGAGGCAGGTGGTGATTGGAGGGTAGGTTGAGGTGATTAGTCCATGACATGGCAAAAAGGTATGAAAAACTTGACCAGTGGATTCGGCCGACTGGGATGTGTTAGGCTTCGCGGTTGGGGACTACGCGATCTGACTACTAAATGGTTGTAGACAGTAAGTGATACGGCTAGGTGTCGCGGTCAGTGGCGTAGTTGCATTCGGACTCTTTCCTTGTCGTCTTGATTCACCACGATACCTGGACTATTTGGATCTTCATCACTGTGCTTCTATTCTTTTCGCTCTTTACTGGACGATGTCGGGAGGTAGCAACCGAAAACAGAGCACAAAAGTGCGAGCTTATTGGTTCAATGAACTGAAAACTGAAAAACCAACCGGTTGAAAGATCCTTTGGATCCCAACGACGAAGACGTGAGGCACCAGTAATATCCACAGTTCTGAACAAAACTGCACCACCGGTGGCTTACGGCGATATGATCAATTTGACTCAAAGTACCTGTAGAGTTAGAGTGCCATGTTGCTGTGCGACGCGAGCTGTGTCGGAAATTTGTACTAGACAAGAACAATCGATTGTCTGCACAAAACTGGAGAAGCCTATCCCCGTTATCTGTACGCTGAGTGGGTAAAGCACAACGTCCACCTAAACAGGCTTCTGACACACTAGAATTGCCAACTTATGCATTAAAATCACCCGCTAGCACTACAATGTCAGGACCTTAGCTCCTGCGATCGAGAGTGGTAAGTTCATCGTAGAACTCATCCTTCTCTATATCAGAATTGCAGTCTGTTGGGGCGCATGCCGAGATTACAAACAAATTGCGCTTAACAAAACTATCCATTTGAATGCCAACTGACCCTTGGAGTCTCACAGCACATAAACGACTGTTAACAGGGATCCAGTCTAAAAGGGCAGCCTCAACTTTGTCAGTCAAGACTATTCCTATACTCCATTGACCCACAGCTCGAGCTACTTCGTCTCCTGAAGTGCGCAGAAAATACCTCGATGAGATACCAGGAGCAGTTAGTTGAATTACACTGCTCGAATTCTGGATACGCGTTTCACTTAAGCAGCAGACATCAATCTTCAGAGAATCTATTGTGAGCGCGACACGCCTGCTGACCAGCCTGCATGAATGTACGCACGTTCAAGGAGCCGAAATTCAGAGGCTGACAGGGCTTGAGAAAATGTGAGTTACAAGATAGAGGATCATTCCCGATACTATTTGACAGTAAATCGTTGCGAGTATCGGCCGTGTTATCAGTGAGAGCATTATGGGTGGATAGATGGGGCAGAGGGGTAGTTAGGGACAGAAGACAAAGGCTGAATAAAAGAGAGGAAACTCTGAGCAGTAGCCCACTTATCACTACCCACCCCACTAGATGCAATGGGCAGCGCGGTCCTGATTATCCTGCGCGATGACCGATGCAGTATGGAATTCTTTGTATTCGTGCAGTTCATGGGAGATGTTGGATGGGTACTGCTAGGGTGTCCAGCCACAAAGCAGGAGAACGATTAGGGTTCTCAACCAAGGCCTTCAGTTCTGCCGAGAACCTATCCGCGAGGTAGTGGGATGGCTGAGTGGAAGCCATGATATTCAGTAAATGCAACGATTCGTGGATCTCGTGGTTCCCAGTCCGGAAGTCTAACACGTTCAATTCCACTGATCGAGAAGCTCATTTCTTCTTAGCTGTCATGAACTGACTGCTTAGATTTACCCTCCAAGCCCTATTCAGAGAGGAATGCAAACACTCGTACCATGGACATGAGGTAACGTTGGCTGATGGTTCATTCGCCGATGCATGTAATTTTCATCTCTTCATCACCGACAATTATGCACCTGCATTTCACTGCTGACGCAGCCCGGTCCGCTGCTGAGTTGTAAGCACTGACGATGTATGAACCAGTTAATTCATCGATAACTACGTATGCTCGGCAGCTTGGTGAGTCAAATTTCACAACGGATTTTTGAAGATAACTATGAGCACACAATCGTACGTTTTAAACATGGGTTACTACTCTAGATGACAAAAATGGTAATAATCGCGTAGACATACCAGAACGGCTGGTTGGTTTTCACATAAAAACTGGGTTTTGGGTTGGTGCAAAAATAAAAACTCATGAACCTCTTTTGACATTGGTCGAACACACTTGAGCGAATAATTCAAAATATGATATTATCAGCATAAAATGGGGACAAACAGGGAAAGCACATTGAAGTGTGCCAATATTTGAGATTTAGATAATGAAAAATTCACTTTCATTCTTCGCATCCAAAAGTCCACCCTGCGAACCGGAATACTGATTGCGCATCATAGGATAATCACTTGCGAAATTCGCGTCTGATTGATCGAACCACGATAAATCAGCTGCTAGAGTATCTCCCCGGTAAGCAGATTGCCAGTTTGCTTTAAGCTTGTCGCGTGGATATTTGGATACGAAAAACGTAAGTGTATTCTCCACTACATAAGGTTGCGACTCCTCGTGCTTCCAGTATGTCCTACATTTGAATCGACCGAATTCCTTAAGTACGCTGAACACCGTTTACGAACCTGGCTTTGATTCCGAGGTACGTTCCTTGAAATCACCATGTGGTGGAGCGTGCACACTACTGACTGAATAAGTAAGCAGTTGATTGCTCAAAGCACAACTATGGAGTGACAACGAATGCAACTGGGTCAGACGGACCGAACGCAATATGATGGAGCAAGGCGTACAAACTACATGATTGCATCTTATGATCGGACTACGACTGTCTTCAAGTGGACCGGACAGCAGGTATGCATATAACCATTATTGTTACGTTTGATTGATTTTGGTGATTCCCGAACGAGTGATTATCAACAGACAACTAACTCACCTGGCACGCCTTCTGGACGAGCGGCCAAAACATTCCTAGACTCGGGTTCCGACAGGGAGTTTAGGAACAGTTCGCTTGATAATAAGGAACCATGCAGATATTGCATTTTAACTTTCAGAAATGACCCATAGCATGTGTACAGCTGATCACCTACTATGGGAAACAAATTTGGCACATTGAATTCCGAAGTGTAGGGCGTCCACCACAGTGCCACTGGCTAACTCTAAACGGCTTGGGATGGTTCAAGACGCAGGGAAGCATTCAATGAACCACGAAAATAATCTTAAGAGTAGCAGCATCAGCACAGTCTCCCGAGATTCACATAAATGGGACAAAGGTCCGAACAATAACGAGGTAGTAAAAACCTAGCGCATCAAAAATTGGCTTGGCGGCCACTCATCAATCAAAATGATACGGAAAATAAACAGCCGAAGATATTCATAGAACGATTACCTACCGAATCAGTGCTGTTGTCCGGTTTCTTGGACCACAGAAGCTTCCGCTTCTGCTGTTGTTCAGCGAGCTTGATAGCGTTTACACTACTGGGATTGTAGTACTTTGGGAGATTGACAGCGGCGGCAGCGGCAATGGCTTGCGCCTTAGCTTGAGCCTCTTGGTGTTTTTGGATTTGGTCCAATAGGTCTCGTGTATTCAGTCGCAAACTTGAAACAGTCGTTGAAGTTATGGAAGTCGGGGCTTTGAAAATACATGATCACATAGGTTACAACGATTTTGACTAGATTTCTAAGCGCATCTCATTCTCGAAAGCAACTGAAGCGGTCGATATGATAACGACCTCACTACCAGAATGTGCAAGCGATAAACCGTTATAATATGACTAGAGCATATTCACCAGCCTATCACACATGGCCACTAGAAATGCTGTGTGAGGTCACACAGAATTGATTCTCCGCTGGACTGGGGACAATAAAAACGTGGAGAGTGAACAAATAGCAAAATATCAAAATCGGAAAACTTAATTGTTAACCCACACAAAAATCTCGAGGTGGCACCCAAATTGCCGGAATAATGAGTGGCAATTATACGGTTTTTTGTTCATTCGGTTGACGAGGGGTCACTGCTGTTCGTTCCACGACAAAAATAGTTAAAAAATTTAGATACTAAAAATGTTGTCATAATAAAAGCTATTTCTGACTAGAAGGTACATGAAGTGTGGAAACAAGTATGCCAAAGCCCTTGGTATTACTCCGCGTCATACTGACTCCAGCCAATGGGTATTTTGGTCCACAGTTCAATTTTGTCATACTTGAGGAAGGAGTACACCTACCTGACTTGCTGAAGAACGGCAGCCATAACCCACATAAGGTCTCAACAGGTCAAGCGTGATAGCAATCCGGAAGATAGCGGATTGCAGTCTACCACCTATATGGCACGAGGCGGTCGACGGGTCACTCACTATTCAGTCTGCGTTGAGGTCCGAACCCGTTCACCGCCGGGTAGATGACAGAACTTTACTGTCGCCCGGATCACCTGAGCTTTTGGGACCTTGATTCCCCTATAGGTATCAGGGTTATGATTGTCAGTTAGCCCAGATAGATCCTCGTAGCTATGAGGAATCTCTGCAGTAATGCGCAAATGGCCAACGACTCATCGAAAACCAGTAGGATGCCGATCAGTGTTTTCGCACAAATTACCCGAACAGGTGACCGAGATAAAGCATGCGAACCTGTACCATCGCATGCACGTCAAACTGTTATTTGAATAGCCGCACACAACAGATGATTTCGCAAAAACTAAACGTAGGAAACAAGTTGACTAAGCGGTCACGTCATCGAAACAGTTGTTCTAGTAGGATTTTTTACTAGCACGAGGAGCTTGAGTCATACTGATGATGGAAAATTCACCTGCATCTTCTACGCACCCAAAAGTTCATGCCACGAGCTGGAATCGTACCGGTGATCTTCCGCTTACCGAACAGATGTAAAGAATGCAAGCGGCTTTTTATTATTTATACGACTGTGGTTTCTCGTATCAATGATAAATTCCACGAATATGGGATCTCGTCCAGCCATGTTATTTGTTCCATTGGGAAGCGAGCGACGAGGCTAATCCAGTGATTAAAACCAGAACAATTGCTGTAACATTGGAATACTAGTTGCGCATCATTGAACATTCACCTGTATTATTCATAGCTAATACGTCGTACTGCCATAGCTTAGCTGGTAGAACAACCGCGCGGTAAGCGGAAGGTCCTCGATTCGATCCGGGTTCCGATTAGAGGAACAGCATAAAAGGTGGAAAACGACTGCCTTAGTGTGGGCGGAACAACTGAAGGTCTCTTTCACGCTGTTTTTTTATATCTTAATGGGATTTGCGACAAGTTAAAAGGAAATATGCGGACTTTTATATGAAGCATTGGAATAAAAATAAGACAGCACATCAATCCCGAAAAGCCTCCTCTCCTGGCAACCGTAATTGTAATTGTTACTGGGACCTTACATGATATTTCATTATGGGCAAGCGAACGGAGAATCACAGAATGGCGGTTAGTTTCCTAATTAGAACCAGGACTGTTTCGATCAAAACAGGTTTTTCACACAAAAATCAAGTCGAACGAACAAATAGCAACCTCTGAGATCAAATGCTATGGAAAAAAAGTGAATTTGACAAGAAAACTTCGGATTCGCTCTACGCTTACCTGCAGTGCTAGTGACTGGCGAGGTTAACGTGCTACCGGAAGCCACCGTTGTGGCAGCAGTTACGGTAGCTTTTATATTTTGGTTCTTGTCAGCTGTGTTCTTTAGGTCATGCGATGGGGAACGCTGAAAAAGATTTAGTTTATCATTGGTAAAACATGGCTGAATAGTGCATTAAGAAGAATTCAATAAAACTATGGTGTAACAATTTTCTTATACAGCATATGCAGAAAGCGGAAACCGACAATTTTATTTACAACATTCTGAGTAATTACCAAGGAACTCACGGCTTTAGGTCCCGTTAGATTGGAACGAACCACAGTCGGTGCGTATTGTTTGTGCGACTCATCATCACTGCTAGAGGAGGATGAAATACGATGACGATGCTTTCGATGGTGGCGTCGACTGCGAGATCTGTGCCGACGACTATCGCCGTCCCGATGTCGTCTGTCATGGTGACTGTGTCTATGACCCTGTCGTTTAGCAGAGCGTCTCTTGGAACGCTTCTTCGAATGACTTCGCGACGTGCTTCGTCTCGAACGAGACCCCTTGTGAGAATGACGGTGTCTCTCGAGCGACGACCTAAATTGTGAAAATCCTTTTTCAGTTATAAGGAACGAGAAAGTAAGACGAATTACTTCCTGTAGACAAGTAGTGACACTGAAAATTAAAAAAATCCACTTTAGGCTTGGTAACCAAAGAAGGATCTCATCCATGAGTATCATCCTAAAGCTGAGCAAGACTCGGGTTTAGCAGTCAAGTAGCAGCAACCAGAACTGCGTCTCTTGGTAGCCGACAAAGAAGAATCATCGGTGGTCGGGAAATGCAACAAACTGGTGTTTATAGTGCGTTTCGAACGCGTACAGCCCGTTTAAATAAAGCGTTGAAAAACAAATCGAGCATGTGAGTACGCTGTTTCCAGCGTCCATTATTCCATGGCAATACTATACTAACAATATATATGTCAACCTGACGACCAGTGCCCACCCGGATTTATAAAAGGACAAATAGACATCAGAACAAATTTGAGAAGCTTCAGACATCTAACATTATTCATTGTATTGTCACTTTATACTAATCTGATCGGCATGCTTCGATCAAAATACAACCAAACCATCTCAGGAAATTGTCTGTGCATGACGCATTACCTGTAGCATGCAATATTATAATTCGGCCAACAGAACTCAGTCAAAACCAAAAGAGTAAAGTGACATCAGGCTTCTAAAAGACCTTGAACAGTGAAATAATGGAATTAAAGTGGTGGATGGTGGAGTGATATGCACGAACGATTACCGCCGGGGTATCAGACGCAAATTCTACCCTTGAACGGTCAATTTGGTGGCGGACATAAGCAGTACTACCTTACTCATTGGTTTCTACTGAGTTCCAATGATCCATGGTTAAGGTCTCAGATCCACCGAAGTGTTATGCATTTCTGCAACTACAGTCTGTGCTTTCTCTTTTTGAATACGAAATGTGTTGCAGTTTACTTGTAATGAGTGCTTAAGCACTACATAGGGGATCCGGAGATCAAGTCAAAACAAAGTATTGAGAGAAAAACATTCAGACAACTGAACCAACGAAACAGAAACTTTGGTAACCATAACAGATATATGCTCATTCACTGGTGTACATCCACGACAACGTACTTACCGGCGATGACAATTTCGATCCCGGTTTGATCGTCGACCGTGATCTGGACTGGAGGGCCTACTCACATGATCAGAACGTACGTCGGGTGAGTCACCATTCCCGACTCTGATCGGAGAATCGACCGTCATCTTAGTGGGTTTCTGCAAAGAGAGTACGTTACAGCAGCATATCACAATGTTATTAGCCAACATCAGAACAATTTGTTTCCATGGAATTACAAAGCCATTAAACTACTCAACCAGCACACCGGTGAACTGCTCGCGGCGTTTGCAAAATTCTTACCTAGTTCCATTTTCAGATCGGCTGAGCACGCCAAAAACTATCCGGAAAACAGCGATCCAATTAGTTAACAAAATTGCAATCCTACTGAGCTTCTTAGCTTCTAGTCTGAGAAACAAATATGACCAACAAACGGAAAACATCACTACGTTATTCTAATAATCCAACAGGTCAACATATGGTGCAACCAAACAAATGAAATGAAATTTCCTCTCGAAGTCGTAATCTGTCGAACGCATAACGGAACTGCTATGGTGCTCAGGGCATCGCGCAAACGCCACGTTTGATGAAAAATAGCAACTTCGTGAACACTAATTGATGTTCCAGATCAACACTATAAAAGTTTAATGGTTTTAAATAGATAGGCTTACCTCCTCCACCACGGCTGGAAATCGAAACTAAGACGAAAAACTTGAAACCCGGAGCGAGACCCAGGTACGACGCAGCCCTTCCGTCGAGGTCGCATTATTTAATTCTTCGAGTTCGTCTTCGCGTGCACATTGGAATCTAGTGAAGGAAGTATGTGTGCGCTGATGTGTGTTAGCACTGATTGCCACCCAACCAGTTTTTGATAGGCTTCTCAGCTTCCGTTTGAAATTTTCATTCTCGGCTACCAGTAATGACCCCAAGTACTTACCGGTATTATCTTCAACCCGAAAAACTCAGCTAAGGGAATGAGGCTCTCAATCAAATCCTAATTTTTCTTACAGCCACCACAGTAGTGACGGTGCGACGAGATCATGTGATTTCGTAGTTCTCAGTAAAAGCGCGCACAGATGAAAAACTGCGTTGAAAGGCACGCACAGCGGATGCCTCCAGAGTACGAAACACGTGAATTCGACTTGACTGGAATATACAAAGATAGTGAGTATCATAGGTCAAGTCTGTCGTCAACCAATATCCTCATGTGTTCCTATAATGGTTGCCGAGTCAGAAATGACGAACGGAAGCATAAGGAACGACCGGACAGTGAAATTACATAATAAAACACTCACAAAAAGAAAGGACGCAGATGTACACACGCCACTAAATTTGTCAGTCTCCGACCATCTGGTAAAGGATCGTGTTTTTTAACGTTGGGTGCAATTTTTGGTTGATACACCTTTCCGCCATATCGTGAACGAACTATTTCGATTCATCTTCCAACCGCCATTTCGCCGAACAATACACAAGGAGGTATATAAAAATTCACGAAAAACACGTGGCACGTTAAGCTTAGGTGTTTGGTTCGGAGACGAACCTATTGTATTCAGCACCACGCACCGGTGCTTCTACTAAGAATGAGCAACGTCCCCAAACCAAGTCTCTACGCATTACATCCAAAAGCTTGGCTTTTAAGTTTGACAACGGGCGGAAAAATCCATCGCAGACGAATTTCAGTTCTGGATGGCTGTCGCTCTTGAAACGGAATTGAAATCTAACCTATCCTTTTTGAATTGAGAACCGAAAGTTTCGTTGATTATTCGGCCAACCAGTAAACGTGGAAGAGTAATTACGCTTCGACGGAAATGGTTATGAGTTTTTCTCTCACTTGACACTTCGTAATCAATGCTGTCATTTCACGGGTTCAGAGTTACGAACATGGGCACACCACATGAGGCGGTCGGATTCGAGAACATTCGGAGACGCGGTTGACATGGAAGGCGTGGTATGCAACTAAAAGCGCAACACTAACACAGCGAAGTAAGCTCCGTCGATCTAGATCCATAATTTACTTGGATATCAAGAATTTAGTCGGCTCGGCTCGTTGCTATGCCCGACCTACTAGGATCTTACGTGGTTCTCCACTCCAAATCTTAGGGTTAGATTGCGGGTTATTCCCAGTAGTGCAGTGGGTCTTGGAGTCCATGGGGCATATTCCTTCTGCTGCACCCATGCGAAAACATGTAACGAGAAAGACAATAACCATGTGGAAAGCAAATCGATGGTTATCATCATCAAGCAGTTGTGCGAGACGAGTAGTCTCAGCGTTGCCTTCACTAATGAGGTGGAAACAAAAGCGAGGAGGCACAACGGCATAACCATAGCAGACAAATGTATATAGCGATTTGGTTTGCCAGAAAAGCAGGACCAATAAACTGATCCTACTATTTTTGGGTCACAGGGTTTGTTCCAATAATTGCAACGACCACCGATGTTTACGTAGTATCGCTAAGATCGGGTGGATTAGCCGAGTGAGCAATGCTGAGGTCAGAAATCGAGTATTGGGTACTAATTCGGAGAACTTTTTGTCACAGCGTATCCAACTTAGTAGACTTCGTTGGTTGGGACACGTGTTACGTATGTCAAGCACACGTCTACCGTATCGCGTCCTATTCTCAGTTCCTCCTAGGGAGTGGAAGAAACCACATGGAGGTCAACAGATGACGTGACAGCGAGGAATGAGAAAATGTACAGCAAAATTAGGAAAAGTAGGTGCTTCACGCATTCGTGGTTGGGGTCCAAAAGATCCGTCAATCAGTTGGTTGTACACACTGAAGGATATGGCAGCAAACCGTGAACTAACGATCGTGTTGTCACTTTCTATCGAATCAGAATGACTGATCGGTGTACGTTTGTACAGTTAGACCGTGTATTCCGTGTGTTGGCTATTAGGGCGTTCTTTCCTTTTCCGTCCCATGTAGATCCACTCCCTGTCCATCTTGTATATTCACACTTTTTATTCAACGTGCAACATGGTGAAAAAGGCAGTGGTCATTGGGGCTTGTCCTACTGTTTAACGCTGTACGATGATGATGATGAATAATTGCAATTTCCTGTGCCATTTAAAATAATTTGGATATTCGGTAACAAGTTCGTCCTGCCCGTTTGTCGTATTAACAGAACGCTCGACTACATAGGCATCCAGGGCACCCATAAATCACCTTAGTTCATAAAAACGGTTAATTTGGAGTACATAAGTGACAAGCGGTAATCCCAAGGTTCGAAGCAAACATGTAGGGTTCCGTCTTTGGCTACTCACGATGGGCAATTTATGGGAAACTCTTGATGCTTCTACCTATACTGATTTTCAAAGAACCACTGTTTCTAAATACATACAAAAAGCTTTCTGCTCTAACTTCATTTAGCAGCGAACGCTCATTTCATGCCTAGGGCTATCCCAGCATTTCTGCAACCGTACAACCTGCATTGATGCGATAATGGACTGTTCAGTGGGTACGAATTACGGTTCGGTATACGCACCCCCCATTTAAAATAAACCTATTGCGAAGGCTTCGCGAGTTTGAGCTAGGACTGCTGGTTGTCTCATCAAAAACCAAACGGGGAACTTGAGTGCAACCAATTGCAGTAAAAAGCTAGAACTGTGGCAGGTTTGTAAACGGCCAGCCATTTACGAAGAGTTCTCTGTGGAGCATATGCCAAAGTAGACCATTACGTCTAAGACGCATCAATATCTCAGGCCACACCGTTCGAAGTAGTCCATAGATGACTGAAGTGTACTGACGGTGACGCAACGCCGCGGATGATGACAGTAAAACCATCAGCAACCAATTACCAAAATTTGACAGTGGCCAAACGGTTATCAACGTGGACTTTGGATATTGACGTCCCGGGTTCGATTCCCGCTACCGCCGGTCACGTTCCCCCTTGGCAACTTTAAACTGGTCACGGCCCCCTTCCTGAACTGTTGGGCGTTAAATAAAGTAGAAGTTAATAGACTTGTTCTTGGGCTTGACGTTCGTCTCGATTTAAATGAGGCTTTTCACCCAGAACATCAACGCGGTCAAGAACACAAAGTTTGTTAGTAGCTGGGGTTTGTCTCGGACAAACTGAGTTATAAAATGCCCAAACGGCGGTTCTCTAAAGACAAAAACCACGGGACGGGTTTTGATCGGGCACTCGTCCGGCACCGTTGGAAAGCGAAGAGCTACAACAATAAGAGTCGGGCATTATGACTAGCCGCCGACTGCGCACGGGTCAGGCAACGTGAAAATAGGCATTTTAACCTCCAAAATTTAGCGAATGCATTCCCAAGGTTCGTCGAAACTGCTGAAGACATTACACTCACCGACTAAGCAAGCAGCCAATGTGGCGGCTGAATCCCAGATCAAATTATCAGACAGCAACTACAGATAAAACATACTAACTGAACCGAGATAGATGATACAACAACTGGCGAATAAAACCTCGGAGCGGGAATTTTCTCACGCACCATTCGACAGAGTAGTCAGAAGTTACCTTCCAGACCAGGGACGTGGAACCTTTTAGCCGGATATTACAACCTTTATTGTTGATCGCTGCCTATGATAATCATTTTTACCAGTCAACCAAGGGTTGAAATTATTTGGTGTAAAGCACACGACGGAAGGAAGCATAAATTCATGGTCACTGAGCCGGGTAAAATTAAAATCTTCGTACCTCTGAAGAACGACCCTGACAATGTGCACTCCCAGATGTCGCTGAAGATTCGTCGTCTGAAGACTATTCATAATTTAGCTGAGCGAAATACCGAGACTTACAGCGGAAGACTCGTAATCACAGATCATGGCGACTGCAGGCGACCTATATCATGGATCTGGACAAACAATCGGCGAGGTCGGTCAGGTCAGGTCGGTCCACCCTTAAATGTGGTCATACTGCCGTTATGGATGGATACATTGCGAAACGGGTTTTAATGATGGTTTCCGTCCCGGAAAAAATGAGGATCGTATGTAGAATGGTAATCTGATTTTGTTTGAGTCAGGCTTATAGCAGCATATTTATAACTCCGTCCAAGGTTGCACCCGTTCTTCTTCGCCGGCTGTCATGGCTGCCTCGACTGGTTCCGCTTCAACTTCCAGTGCAATGGCCGACGATACCGAACTTTTCTGTCGGGCTGTCCGTGGAAATTACTCTTGTTACAAAACTTTTGAGGAAGATTTTCAAGTGTTCCAACGGAACGGTTTGAGGCCTTTCTATATTTGTGCAAGCTTTAGTGCTGAAAGTTGGGTACTCACCCATCCTGCTGCTTTCCCGAACTCCTTTCCCTATTATCGAGTGAAATATTGTTGTGTCCGTAACAAGCGCCCTCAGCTGACCGCGACTAGGTAAGTACTGTGATTGAGATACTCTCTGACATTTTGGATACAAGAATAACCATTGCCCGGCGTTTGTCATGGTTCGAGCCGTTGGGACTCAGTACAAGGTCGTACCTTACTGTTTGCGACAAAGTCGCAAGCTTCATTTGTTTAGTGGCCAACTCCATGTCAAAAATAGACGTCTCACTCCTGATTGGGAGTCGCACATCGGCTAGTTGTCTTGAAGTCTTGAAGTACTGTACGGGTTCGAGGCTTTGAGCCCAATTGTCTCGGTTCTTGAGGAAATCTTTTATCTTCTGTCGGATTCACCGAGCTGAAACGAGGGTAAAAAGAAGTTTTCTCCTATGCTCTCGACAAATATAACAGGCTGCTTACTGTGGCGGACTTGCTGTCCATCAGAACAAAGTCTGCTAATTTTGACAGTTGAACAGATGCGCCGCCGGTGAGGCAGTCAGTTAGTGGTGAGTGTTTTCCGCACTTGGTATGCCGGGAAGGACTAGTGCTTTACGCCTTCTTCATTCCACGAACCGTTGTTCCCTTGATGGACAAGTTCGGTGAAGTCTTGCTGACTGATGCGACCCATCAGCCCAAATGTGGAGTGTACTTTTTGTGGCACGCAATGATTATAGACGAAAGCGGATTAGGCAGGTCCACTTTTTATGCCATTCCCTCAAGCAAGAGTGGTGTAAGTTTTCAGCATGCAGTCGGGAAAATAGGGGGCCGGCCACCCAGTTCTCTAAATGCTGAGACCATAGTCACAGATAGGAGTTGAGGGCAGTATAATGCATTTGGGGAGCATTGTCCTGAGGGTGCAGTAGTCCTTTGCAAGACATGTTTTGCAAGACATGAGGAGGCACTGTTTTCCGTTTAGTGGTTTGTCGTTAATTGACAAACGGCATCTATATTGTTGGATACGGCGCTTAGTGTACTCTTCTACTAAGGGGCCGTTTGGTGGGCTTGAGGTGGCCACTGCCGGTAGATGTATTTCTGCGAAGCACTATCTCGATCGGGCACGGTTACTCTTTGAGAATATGTGGGTAGGTTACGCTGTCAGATGGGCCGCCAATCTAGGAGTATTCACTACTAATAGGATGGAGGCGGAAAACAGGTATTTTAAAGCGGGGCTATCTAACAGGTTGTCGTTAGTTGTTGTATTTGCGCGCATAATAAAGCACACGGACTACTTGGATGAGAGTAGGCTCCGTAGACTGGGTAAGCTGATGGTGGGCTCCTTTTAGGCTGGTCAATAGATGGAGAATTATACTGACTTCCTTGGTCGGCTTGGTGTGTACGCGCCTTCCGCTGTTGAGGAAGACGTTCACACACATGTGGTCACTGCAGTGGCCCCCGTGGACCGATGCTGGAGGGTTCAATGTACACGGTCACGCGCGGCCAGGGTTAAAATGGGAGCTAAGCCACAGTGTTCGTGCAGCTCAAACAACCAGTGGCTACTCGCCTGCAGGCGTAGCCTGAAGATAAGCGACGTAATCAAGTACGACACCCGTAGGCTAGCTTGGGTCGTTGGGCCCTGCCGGATGAAGGCCCATGGGAAAGCATACAGCCTCGGAGGACGAAGCCGGAACTTGTTCAGGAAGCCCCCGTGATAATCCCAAGTAGGAAGTTAGCTTAGTGTGGCGATGTTTCCAAGGGTATTGGCGCGGCTTTATGCGGTATGGGAAGTTCACAGAGTTTTGCCCTAGCTGAGGAATCTGGCTGCACTAATTAGTTCTAGTAGGGATATAGACATCCGTTGTTACGATAGGTCCTCCGGGACCATTGTGGATTTATCAAAAGAAAGCGTACTGTCGCAGTACTTAGGGAAACGTGTGGTTGCACGGGGGGTTTTGCGGCCAATCCAACCTTTGGAACCTGTTCCCACCAGATCAAATAAGATGATAAGGCCGTCGTCTTCAACACGGAAGGCCGCCATTGACATTAAGAACGTTGATGAGAGGGCCATAGAAATTGTGGGGGGGGGGTGCAACTGGTACAGTTCCGGCGGCTCCGGACCATGACGCCGGCCGCGAACGGGAACAAGGACAAAAGAAGGCATTTGGAAGTTGAGGATTCCCCCACTAAGGAAGACGCGTGCAGCATTTGCCGCAAGGAGGGCACATCCGTTGGTCTCGAAGGGAATGCGAACTAGGTACTTTGCCGCACATATGACCGATAGGTGCACTACCAGTGTGCCAGTTACACTGAGCAGAAAGAGTAGGTATGCACCCACCATTTCTCCAAATGTAGGTACGTTTCATTTTGAAGAACCATTAGGAACAATAGCGGAGTCCGTATTCAACTACCGCTAACGGCAATCTTTTTATCTTATTTCAGATGATGTATGCTCCTAAACATAACGTAACACGAACACACAGGCCAGGGTCGACTAGGAGATCACTAAGTCCCGTGTGCATGGTTCTCCCCCACAGGCGGTACCGGTGGATAGTGAATTCGCTACATGGTCCCCTAGATGACGTGGGTCACCTGAAGTTCGTTTGGCCAAGGGTGGTCAGCTCGCAGTGTGCCCTCATTTAGACCGAGGGGCCTTCTAAGTAGTTCTCCCCTAGGGGGATGGCTGAGGTGGTCAGGAGATGGTGCAGCATGCTTGGGTAAAATCATATAAAAATATAGGTTACCATGCACGTAGGCTTAAGCTGTCTGTTTAAAGTGCGATGCAACAGGCGAACGCTTCGATGACTGTTGTTCATCTTTATTTTATGCGCTTGTACGAGCCATATATATATTTATACATGTGATGTTATATATGACTTCATTTTGCGGTTTCGGTTTTCACGTTCATATACGCTTGTGTTCATTTTATACCTCCTTATTATATCACATTTTTCATCTATGTTATGTTTACTTTATTAGATTATAATGTCCCTTGAAATTTTCATCCGTTTCCGCCTACTTGTTCAGGATATTATGCGTAGTTTTCTTTTTCATGTATGATTGACGGAGTCAACGTAGGTTGTAATTTCTTTTTGCTGGAATACATAACAAATAGACCATAACAACAACTTTCCGTTGACTTACAGCCCTCGTCGGAACTTGCGGCTTGTTGTCCGTTTTATAGGCTGACTTACAGGAGGGTGGAATCATGTTAACCGTCAAAGGATTCCGCATACTGCGTATAATAATCCTGCTTTCCTACTTCAGGAAGTTAGAACCCGGACGTCCATACTTCGCAACTTGAGTCGTGAATGCTTGCCTTCGCAGTCAAGGAGTTAGCCACTGTTCAACAGGGGAATAAACCGGTAGTTTCCATTGTACGAACGGTTTGCTGGAATAGTTTTCCACCTCACACCGGGAATTAGTCGTCCTAACGGTAGTGCTTTCATTTATGGCTTTATTCAGAAATAAAGCATTTCAGATTGTTCTTTATCAGACGTCAAATAAGCCCCTTAAGGTGCTTTATCTCATCATACTGAAGGGTAGTAATGCACTTTCTACTCGTTAATTCTAAACATATAGCACCGTTCCACAGTCAAACGCGTCACCCCGTGACCTTTGGGTCCACTTATCACCTAGGCCTTAGCTCAGCTTCCATTTGTTGCGCATTTATCATTATCAGAAGCTATTTAGTAACGGTCGTCACATGAAGCACCAATAGTTATAACAATCGACTGTTACGGCAGCAGCAGCAGCTTTAGCTGTACTTTTGTCAGCTGTCGCGAGCTGAACGTTTCTCCTAAGTGGGTACGAGTTATCACGCATGGCAGTCAAACCTAACGCCTTCCCCGGACTTTCCCGCCGGTGGGCCGAAAATGAATACCAAAAATTACTGCGGAAGACTCGTAATCACAGATCATGGCTACTGCGGGCCACCGTCAGATCAACGAGGTTGTTCAGGTCAGATAGGGTTGAATAGGACTGATAGTGGCCGAAGCCAGCTGAACTTCCGGAAGTCTTTCAGTGGCACTTACAGAAGTCGGCAACCACTACTGCAAGTTCGTTTGTTCCTTCCAGTTTTGTTCAACATAGTGGTTTGTTCCCTCATTTTGGCTGAACACGAGAGAAGTAGAAATACTCTTCTCACCTTCCAGGGGTGAGGTCACCATGGCTCGTGCGTCCCACCGCACTTATTGCCCCAGGTAGTAAGCATGGAAACGGGATAACTGGAAAACCACGAGTAAAGTTCATTTGCTCCTTTATCCCCTCTATTCTACCTGCGTGAACAACTCATTCCTCTTAGCATCCAGCATCCTTTTTAAATACCCCAAACCATGTGCTCCAAGTATCTCCTCAGTTAATCTATTCCACACATCCACTACTCCCTTACTGAGGAAGTTTGCTCGCAAATTTAACCCAGATCGGGGCTTCCACAATTTCACTCTATTTCCTCCCGTTCTTTAATCAGTGACCTGTTAAAATATCCTCCCGGTCCCTACCGTCAGTAGACTCTTCAGGATTTTAATGACTTCAGTAGGGTCTTCTCTGAGTCTTCTTTGCCCCGATGGGAAGAGCCCCATATCCAGCAGTCTTTGTTCATGTGATCTCCCTTGTTGTCCTCCAGCCAAAAGCACTGTGGACGGTCACAGCACAATCTTTTGCGTTCCTGGTCGTCGGTGCTTGGAACGATCTACCGGCCTAGGTGGTGGCTGTGGACTCGGTCCGCCTGGGCAGTTGCTGGTCGGCCGTATTCCCTGACGGCAACTAAGCTGACTTGCACAGGGCGAAATTGGATGCAACTTCTATCCTGTATTTTCGCCTACCGTTATCCCTGTACCTCTCACTCTCCTTTGCCATCTCTACACTCGTCTTCCCCCAACGTCCTCAGCATTCCCCTAGCAACCAACCTTCTCATATCAGCCCCACGTTCCAAGGGCTGCTATATGAAAGACCCTCTTAGCAGGGGCGGGGGGTAAACCTGGGCAAAGACCCTGCTCGTAACCGCGTAGTTGCCGCGCTCCTGACAGTGAGCCGAGTCCTCGCCCTGTTCCCTCAGAGGTTTGGAAGAAGGGAAAGAAAGGCAAAAAGGAAGCACGGAAGCCGTAGCCGGGTGAGAATCAACCGACGCTCATTGGTGCAAGAACCCGGAGAGATCTATTGGCCCGAGCCTCATCTCCTGTGATCTGACCTGACGTGGCCTAACCACCCGGGAGGCTGGTCGCTGAAAATTTTCTACGCAGGCTGCATCCCTTTTTAAAAAGACGTCCAAGCCTTCACGATGCGTTCTAAAAGCTACCTACCTACGCCCTTTTACAATGGTATCAACGCTTCCACCATCCTGCTGAAAAAATGCTGAGCGCATCCGGAGAGCTGACCTTTTGTCTCGTGAGCAGCCGTTTCACGCTGTTCTGCACACCTAAATGCAGCAGCCATCTTGACGCACAAGTACTTTGTTGGCTGCCCCTCCTCAGCGATGAATAGTTCATTTTCTCCCATTACCGCCACTGCTACCAAGTTTCTGGTTACTAGACCACAGCTGCTTCCGCCTACGGGCTTATCCTGTTTGTTTTCTCTGTAACGGTTATTCCGGCTGTGAGTAATGCGTAGCCAATTCTAAACGAATCCCAAAACCATAATAAGATTGATTCGTAGTTTCTACGGTACTGAATTAACAAATTATACGCACATATAGATGTGTACAGACCTCAACTGTACGGCCACAACGTCTAGCAACGAGGACCAGGGTTCAACGGAGGTACACCAGCCGTACGGTCGTCTCCCTCGGTGAGTGTAGCTGTTTTTGAAATTTTTAGAACACACAGCTCGTTCCCCTCCATTTAAGTTTATCTTTATCTGTGCTGACTGGATCCTGAGTAATGTCAATGCCCCTCACCAATGATGTAACCGCTTGCCTAGATGAAGCTACTTTCCCCATGATGCAGTGCGATTCCCCCTCCGTGGCTAATGCCTCACTCCTCAATCCGGACGAAACGGTCCTTCATAATGCGCTGGCAAAGGATGCACTAAAATGTGCAGTCCAAAGTCAGGCTGCAGAGATGGCCGAGCTAAGGGCCACCGTCCGTACCCTTACGGATGAGCTGACCAGCCTGAGGAGTTTGGTTATCAAATCCCTCCCGGTGTCCCAGGCAGCCGATCAGGCGTGTAGAGTTTCTGAGCAGCAAATTCTTGACGCCGCCAAGATTCTACAAGACACCGAAAATTGCCCCACGTGAGTCGTCTTTTGGGGTCCCTTTCTCAGTTCGGATGACCCTCATGACACCTACGCCCAGGTGTTTAACCGCCTTAAGCTCCCTTTCCCACTTAAAGGTCGGTCCACTTGGTTGGTAACCAAACGCACCAACCGGGTTCACGGTATTCTCATTGAAGTGAGCTCCATAAAGGCAGCCAAACGAATTGTTCTCTCGGCCGCAAAGCTCAAGGAGGAAATTAAAGGGCTTAAAGGCGTATCCATTCATTAGCCACTTCATCTAAGGCTCCGCAGTGAGAAGGCTAAGCCAGAAATTCCACAAAAAGCCGATCCTAAGCTCAGTGGTGCAAGTCGCCCAGGTAACTCGCCTTGAGGACCGAGCTGCGTGCCCACCATCCGTCGCTTCCCTACTGACACCATTTCCCGTCGCCGAAAGTACTCCCATTAGTAGGCCTAGTGCCACTAAACATCTGTCGCCTACGAAAAGTATCCCAGGCCTCAACATAGCCAATAAGACTATTTCAACGGACGAGACTCACTCATCCTTGAGCCCAGACATGAACCTGCAACCTGTTTCTGCTGAAAGCTGCAATGAGGAGGTTAACGCACCAGAAAATATATCTGGTGCTGTCATGAAAAACAAGCTCACCAAAAAGAAAACTCAGAACAGGGCATCACGCAGTGCGCAGAAGGGCAAACCACAAAAAGCAGCCCACCCTTTTCGGAGACCGAAGGATCTAGATCGTACGCCTGGTATGATACCCCCCAGGTTACTGGACATCAAAACCTACCGGTCCCCCGGCAGTCTGCTTACTCTCTAGCCCCCCAATATCTTCAGCCCCCGACTCCCCCAGGACCTCCTTTCCATCCCCAAATCCCCCTCTTTCCCACTTCTCAAACCCAAAATCAGTTGTCTCTGGTGATTCTGCAACAACTCCTGGGCATGTGCTCAATTTTTTTTTTACGGCAATTGCCTGAGTGTGTTGAATAAGATCCCGGAGCTTCGGCAGCTTGCAGTGGATAAGGAGCCTCAGATCATAGCCCTCACAGGAACCTGGCTCATCCCTGACATACTTGATGCCGAAATATCCATTCCGGGATACTTCACAATAAGGCAGGACTCCAGCAGAGGTCGTGCCGGCGGGGTCATCATATACTACGATAATTCGATCCCTCCTCCCACCTTACTGACAACCCCAACCTTTTCATGTATTGATTGTTTGTGGGCCGTGTTCAACCTCTCTAGGACAGACACCCTATTGCTTGGTGTTGTCTACCGGCCTCCCGCATGCAATTCAACTGACAGCATAGGTCTCATAGACTTATTAGGCTCCTTGAAAAGCTACGCAGACTTCACCCATCTGTTAGTCACTGGTGACTACAACTCTCCCAGTACAAACTGGCAAAGAGCTGATGCCCCGGATATCACTTTCGGTAAACCCCTCCTTAATCTCGTACTGAAAAACTCATGGGTGCAGAACGTAAGAGATCCGACTAGATATCGCACAGGCCACGCCCCGTCCCTACTAGACCTGGTCATCACCAATGATCGGTTCCTAATAAATGTGGTGCATTACTTGCCACCCCTCGGCAAAAGTGATCACATTCTCATTGGATTCGATTATATCGTGAAATGGCCTCCTCTTCCCTCAGAAACTAAAATTTTGAGATCTTTCAAAAGGACCAATTTTGACCAAGTCTGTGCATTTTTTCGCTCCCAGCTAAATTCAACTCACCCTGGTAACTCTGCGGATGAAATGGCAGAGAATCTCAGAGAGTTAATCTCCTTAGCTGATAGGCATTTTGTCCCCAGAATTCGTCGCCAACAGACCGCTAAGCGACCCCTCCCTCGCCCCATTAGGCGCATTCTAGACGAACGCGCACGCCCCTTTGCTAGATATAAAGCCACAGGCCTTGCCCGTGGTGCAGAAGTCTTCAGGATCATACGGAACATATGCTAAGACAGGATTAGGTCCTATCAGAATGCAGTCCAACGATATGTACTTGATCGCGCACGGACAAATAAGGCATTTATCCTTCAGTAAATGCGCCGTCTTAGGGGTGCAGCTTCGACGCCATTAGCTCTCAAAGATAGTGCCGGATCTCCAATTATTTCCCCTAGCCAAGTAGCCGAGGCATTCAGCTCCCAATTCCGCACAATTTTTGGCTCCATACCCATATCATCTCACCCTACCATGCACCCGTTATCTCTGACCACTACCCCTGACCGCGTCACTGTTCCCATTGGTGCAGTCGCTCAAGGTTTCCGACGGCTCAACCAATATTGCTCTATGGGTCCTGACCTAATCCACCCCCGTATTCTCAAGGAAGCCGCGGATGCATTAGCTGCTCCTTATGCCTCGCTTTTTCAGCAATGTGTTGACGATTGAGTTTTCCCTCGTTACTGGAAAAAAGCAGTGATCGCACCCATCTATAAGAAGGGTAGTAGACACCTTGCTTCTAGTTACAGACCCATAAGCCTCACTAGCATCCTCAGCAAAAGTTTTGAGGGAATTCTTAAGAGTGAGATTCTTTCCCGTCTTTATAGAAATAAGATCTTCTCCCCGTCCCAACATGGGTTTCTTCCTGGCAGGTCATGCATCACCAATATGCTTACTGTCATGGATAGTCTAACGAAAGCCAATGATGATGGTCAGCTCTCACACGCTGTATTCATCGATTTTGCTAAGGCCTTCGATAAGGTCCCCCATGCCCCTCTTCTTTATAAGCTGCAGACATACGGGATCACAGGCTCCATGTTGGCCATCCTACGTAGCTTCCTTACCGACCGCACCTTTGTGGTTAAAGTCGGGAATGTTTTGTCTCAACCCTCCCCAGTAACAACTGGGGTCCCCCAAGGGTCGGTCTTAGGTCCTCTTCTTTTCTTGATCTATATAAACGATCTACCGACAGCCCTTCCTGCGAACATTGCCATGTACGCAGATGATGTAACCCTCTGGAGTTCAAGCGTTGAAGACCTGCAAATTGCAGTTTATGAAACAAAACGCTGGTCCGAGGATTGGAACCTCCCAGTTAATGATGACGAATGTGTGAGCATGTCTTTCGGCAGAGAGACTGGTCACACGTTTTCCATTAATGGAGCAACCACACTGCCAAGGGTTGACCGACACAAGGTGCTCGGTTGCTGGTTAGATTGTAACTTATCCTTCTCTCATCATCACGAACTTGCGAGCAAATCTGCCTTTCGAGTCCTAAACATGATTCGAAGGTCCTTCCCGCGCATATCTAACGATGATTTCCCCATAATTTTCGGCACGTATATCCGACCTCTGATGGAGTACGGTAGTCAGATAGTGCACTCTGGTTTTGTCCGAGACCGTGAGATCCTAGAAAGGGTTCAGCGGGCCTCCACCAAGGCAGTAAGGGGTCTATCCCATCTACCTTATCCCGTCCGCCTCTCACTCCTCAACCTCTATCCCCTTGACGTAAGACGCGTAAGAGGTGATCTGTTTTTGATGTTCCACCTTTTTGAAACAGGTCAAAGCGATTGCTTCTTCTCCGTCTGTCCAGCCTCTTCTCTCCGTGGTCACAGCAGAAAAGTTTTAAAACCGAGGCCACGCACTTCACTAAGGATTAACTTTTTTAGCTATAGGGTTATTACTATGTGGAATGCACTTCCGGAAGATATTGTTCTCTCGTAGAACAAAACTATCTTTAAGAAAGAGTTAGAACTCTACCTGGGCCTCTCTTAATAATTCCCTTTGTCAAAAAACAAACAAAATAATTATCTTTTATCGCATATATGTTCATGAATGCCGCACCCCCACTCAGCTTAGGGCACTGTCCACAGTGTGACACTGCATGATGTTATGTGTATCTTGTTTTCGCCGCCACCCCGCCCCCCGCTTCTCTTTACTCTCGTTTCAGCTCGGTGAATCCGACAGAAGATCAAAGATTTCCTCAAGAACCGGGACAATTGGGCTCAAAACCTCGAACCCGTGTGGTACTTCAAGACTTCAAGACTACCACCGTCACGGCAGTCCAGGTTGGAATCAAAATTGTGCCACTCAACGCGAGCGAAATATAAGCAAATGTTGGAGTGTGGTGATTGATGCTTGCTGTATTTGTTCGAGGATCAGTGAAATAAAGAACGTAGTCTCAGCGATACAAGTATGTGACAACGGCTAGGGAGGATTTCCACACATGTACGTTACATGCCCGGCTGACTACCTACCTCAAGTTCCTTGATAGGTAATCACAATCCCCTGGGCTCTGCGAACTTTGCATCGCCTAAAAGATGAGACCTGAGGGCAATGAATCTTTTGCTGAATCATTTACGCAGATAATGAAAACAGTGCTTGACCCGTACGTTTCTACTCCATAGTGAAGCCTCCCCCGGTTAGGAAGGCTGCTGTCCACTTGTGTGACTGTCCTTCTATCCCAAACTTCAGCCTTTCTATCAGAAGGCCATGTTTGACCGAGCTGAAGGCCTTACTGGATTCTAGGGAAGAAACCTCGATCACGTTGACCACATCCAGCTGGGTGGTGACCTCGTCTAGGAACACTGAGTCTCGAGAGGCAAGGTTTGCCCTTCAAGTCCCCGAGATGTGCCTTACAGGGCAACTTATGATTCCTTGTTTACATGTGCTTCCATATCAGCAGCGCTGGGCCGTTGCAGGGCATGCTTGTGAGGCTCCAGGACGGTAATTCTTCCCTTCTGACCATGACCCTCTCCTGTGGACAGCCGAAACCACGGCCGGATTTTAGTCCAGCGATAGTACCTCTCGATTAGGAGTAGCACACTGCAGACGGCGGATATGTCCATGGATCACGGCAGCCGATGGCTGCATGAAGGCTTGGTGTATGCCATGAGGCCTTGCCGACCCACGTACGTTAAGTCTTTTCAGCAACATATTAAAAATATTTTATTTCGGATAACCCCGAAGCATGCTGCAATACAAGGTAAAGAGGTACGCTTGAAAGCGAAATCCGAGTTTCAGTACGGTTGTGCACGTATATACTCCAGATGTAGTGTAGAAGAAAGCTTTGAAGTCACTCTTTATGGTAGCTTCCGGCGAGCCTAAACTCAAGGTCAGGCGGTCGAGCAAACCGAATCCAGTTATGGCTGGTCGAAAATGGTAGAGATACACACGTCTTGAGAAGGGAGGTCTTCTAGATCGGAGAATCAAGCAAGAGTGACGGAAGTTTTCTTCACCTTGAAAAAAACAAGTTTTAAAAGGAGACGCAGAAAAGCAGTAGAGCTTCGCGATGTACGCAAAGGGTTCGGACTGGAAATCAGATGATCAAATGAAGCGCAATTGCTGATACAGAACAAGAATAATGAGTCAAAGATTACCGCTGTAACCTTTAATGTCCGGATACCGTTTGAGTCGGTCATATACCAAATGAACGTCACATCTGCAGAGACAGGTTGGAAGAATGATGGTGAACGAAGTGGCCGGATAGAAACGGGTAAACGATGAGCAGATTATTTTGCCTTCAGAAAAGTGTAGTATGATGCGTCAACAAGGAAGTAGGAACTGGGCTAGAGATAAGTGTGTGATACGTAGCTACGATAGTAGCAGGAACAACTAGCAAAAGAAAGCGATTACTTAAATGACAAGTAAGTATTTATACACTGTTGTTCCTTATCTAGGAACTAGACGTGGTGACAAGAGGACTGTGAGGGCCGGAATTGTCCGGAAAGGTTTATCAGGAAGTAAAACCGGAAATCAAAAACAGAACAACCAATGAACACAGTTGCAAAACTCAGCGGCTGGACATGGGTAGAGTCGACGATAAGCCAAATGGACAGTATTTCTGGAGAGAGATTACCGGAGTGATGGTGAAAGGAGTGTCAGGATAGGAACGGGTGAACGTTCAGCAGATTGTTTTTTCTCAGAAAAGTGGAATATAATGCAATTACATGAAAATGGGAACTGTGCGATAGATAAATGTTTGACGAGTGTCCACTACAGTGGCAGAGAGGCAGCTTGCTACAGCGGTGATAGAGAAAATGATAAGTAGGAAGCCGTATGTCAATGTTGTTCATAAGAGGTGGATCACGTGATGGCAAAAAGCAAAACTCCGCGGAACAAGTGTCTCTCAGACGTACATGTATGGGGACGATGAGAAGCTTTGCAAGATGACGATATTGCAGCGCAACAGCCCTAAGTAGGCGAACAGTGGAACTGACACAGAGGGCGAAAAATCTCAAAATCGTCGACGGTGGCGATACTCTAGAGACAGATGTTTCGCGGTGAAATATACTGTTCGAAGATTGTGGAACGGAAGTGAAGGGGGGAACAAATTTATCAGTTTTTGAATATACCGGTAAAAGGGATAAAAACGGTGTGAGTTTTATCTTGAGGAATGGTTATATCTACGAAGGAGACTGATGAGTAGATTGGCATGAAACCTCGGGGAAGTGGACCATGGACAATGAGCCCAGAATGATAAAGGGATTTTATACGTGATTGTTATGCTCAAAAAAATTAAACTTTGCCGAACCTTGGATGCCGTAAGTTATGGCGGTGAGGCTTTGAACGAGCCCAGCGGAGAATTGCTAATAAATAGAGGGCAGCGAGATGTCTGCAGAATTTAGAGTAAAATAATGGCGATTCCTAATTCGCCCCTGCTTTGTGTTTCATTATTTGGGATTGAAAACGACGGGAGCAAGCAGTTGCTTTTACCCCTATGTTTGTTGCCACCCATCACTTCTATGTGAGTCCTCAAAGTATAGGCTCAAGATATCGCCGTTTCTTTGACCACCGCCACCGTTTAAACCCATCCCTCAAGACCAGAGTTCATCTCAAACAGCAAAGGTAATGGCGTCGTCCTGTCGAGCTTCCAGATATCCTTCGACGACAAACAATATTTGTAAAGGATATGAATCGGAAATCCTTCCAAGAGTTATACTTTCTTTGTCAGTATGATAAAAATTGACATTAATTTGCAAAGCTTTTCCAAAAGCCGCACTTTTGCTCGATTGTTGCCTGTGTAAGACACTTGAATTTGGTCTTAAACCGTTTCTGACAGTCTTGTTTGGACCATGGGACTCTGAACCTTTGGGTTTTACCGTTGAGTATATTCTGCCGCATAATTGAGGTATGTGTATATTTTCCTTTTTGCCATATTCAATGTATCACCGTAAAAACTAAAAATCAACCTTGTTCTGGTTTCGGGATTCGTTTGAACTGACCAGGCTTTGCTCAATTCGCGAATATAGTTAATTACACAAGTCCCATTAGGGCGTTGTACGCACAAGCCATAAGCGCTTTTTCTCAATCAAAGCTGTCAATTTTCTTCTGTTGACGATGATCTTCGCTGTTGATTATTTTGTGCATAGTTGTGTTCTCATTTCACTTCGGCTGCTTCTCCGTTCCATACGAGCCGGGTTGGGTTCAGCTCACGTTCACTTTTCCCCTTCATTTGAGGCTTTCGCGCATAGTTCGGTTCACGTTTACCTTGTCGATCCTGCGGTTTTCCAAATAGATTCACGGATAAGTCGCCTGTTATCTTGGCACAGATCTCCGGCCCAGTTCGGTTATGTACACAGTGACTGCTCTCTCTTCCTTAGGCCAACACACACACACAAACTGAGCTCCTTGTTTGATTCGGACAGCTTCCTGTGGGTCCTGATTTCCTTCACCGATTGGTTCTGCCTTTTTCGTCCACTTGCCACGCATAAGCTCTCAAGCAGTCGTGCATCCATCCTGGCCAGAAAGGAGTCAGTTTTAGCCTATGTACTGCTTCTCCATTGTGCGCGCCTATCCCGCCTCCCCATTTGTTGTTTCCCATGGACATTTATTCACTCTCAATGGGCTGACGCTTGACCTTCTTGTATGCAATCATTCCTCCTATTGCTTACCATTAAGGCTCGGTAGGTTGCCGTCCTTTCGAACTCCGACGCAGCTGCGGCTGTCCTGTTATCTCCTTGTATGCCGTGAGCTATTGTCTTATTTCTTTTTGTTTCTGAGGACGCACCACGTCCTAGTGACTTTGTATGACGTTGTCCAGGTTTGTACTGTTTGTTGGATTAATCGTTTACGGTAATAATAGTAGCGTACGACAAATCAGTTCCAATTTTCATTGGATCGGAATCAGGACCTTACGCGTAACTCCATGGTTCGGTCAAAACTGAGATGTTAGCTGTCGGGCAATCTTATTCCGTGTGCGGATCTTACACCCATCACATAGACCATGGAAAGCAATGCTCTGGTTTGCCCCTCGGCTTTATGTGAATAATCCCTGTGACAGACATGCGGTCCGCGAAGTATAAAAGTTTACTGAACTCGTAGAATAGGGAAACAGCGTGGTGAAGTTTACACCGCCCTATACCTTGCCAGAGCCGGGGTAACGTACTTCAGTTGGTGTGCCGTCATCCAGTCGTCGATTCACCTAGTCTGGGAAGCACAAGATGTTGATCAGACACTGTGTAACTTTTGAGAATCTTTGTCGGTCTTGGCTCAGCGTGGAATACTCTAGCGAACGCTGGGAGCTGTGAACACGAATGATCGTCTCAAGAGCCTTACGCAGGTTGCTAAGTAGACCTACCAGCCCTGGCTTACCCAAAGCAGAATCCAGCTCGCTCTTTCTTGTTGCCCTGACCACGGCCTTCTTGCAGTCATGAAGCAGCCCACCCTGGCACAAAGTGGGCCAATACAACTTACGTATCAGTGAATCTATTATATCCAGCAATGGTTTGGGGATAGCTGGAAGGATGCCATCCGGACCCGTTGACTTGTGGACCTTTAACTCCTGCAGAACTTACGCACCATTTGGTTCATTCAGCTCCCGTGGAGGATGCCCCATGCGTCAGATGGACCGGTACCCCAATATCTACTCCGGGTGTACTGCCGGAGTTTTACCCGGGGAGCCTGTTTTATTCCGGTCGTCGGTGGCGGTACCGCAACCCCCAAGAGTGGAGGGGACCCATCCCATCTTTCTTTGGGCCCTATGACTGTATGTGGCCATGGGTTTTCAGCTACTTTTTAGGCTTCTGACCAATCCGAACCGAAATTTTCGATCACAAGTTAGAAGAAGGCTGGCGTTACTTATATTCTTTGAATAACGAGCTCAGCCCAGCTGGCTGCCGGAAGTTTTGTAAAGGTGTCGGCCACGATTTCTACTTTTGATGGTCGTGGCTATTGCAGCCCGACACTACTTTGGTTTGCTATCTTTACTCCTTCATTTCAAAGGTGCAACCTTGTTCCGGAGGCACCTAGGGATCCTTTTATTGCATTTAAACCTTCACCGACGGTGGTCCCCCTTACATTTACCGCCCCAGCTACGCCACTGTAGCCCGAAGCTTATCTGTCCGTACCACCGAAATTCCTTACCGTTCTCCAGACCTCCTTGGATCGCCTCATGCACAATAAAAGATGATACAGCAACATCTACGCAGAAGGTGGATAGAATGAGACAAACCAATGAATGACGAGTCCGGAAAACAGCTGTTTCACTGGTCAGGTAGGCTGAACTGTTTGGGGCAGATAAAAATAGCCAGAAGTTTGGGGCATGGAAAGTCAATACGAAATGTTCACATGCATCTGTTCTCCAATGAGTCTGAGGTGGGATACTGAGCTGCAGAATGAAGTGGCTGGATAGAAGTGAGTAGGCCTAAGAAGACCAAGTTGTAACTTGCTGGAACTAGAGCACTCCAACAAATTATCCGTAACGAAGCTGTAATATATTGCGGCTGCTCTATCCGTAAGAGTGTTTGCGATGTTGAAACGTTGATTTGTTGAAGTGATTTGGGACGTTACACTTTGAAGTGGTTCCTCCGCCTCTCCTCGCTGCAGCTGAGATACAAGTGCCCGCTTCAGCATCTTCGTGGCGAATGGACTGACATTTATTCACTAGTCGACTGGGGTAGATAAATGGCATTATGCGCAGTCAGCTGGTAAAACTGCCGATTTCCGCTTACGGGAACTCAAGAATTCAACTAAACTGCTCCGATGGTTGGATGGATGGAGTTCCTGTGCCCACCTGAAAAAGGAGTGGCCTCTATCCCCTTTACCCAAGTTATGCGACGCGGTCTCGGTTAGAAAATGCACGGTGCTTGCATCGTTACGTTATGGAGTCCTCTGGACGCCAAAAATTGCTTGCCTTGAGGCTCTGTACATCTTAACACATCCATGACTGATTGCAACTTGCTGCGACTGATACTACACAAAAAGCAACACTCTCACTGCCGTTGAGCGAAGTGTTTCGGTTGTGTAGTATGCATCTTCCGTTCTGGACACCTGTTTTTTGGTTAAATTTTGAGACTTTTGCTCACATATTTGTCACTGGCTCCAGCAACACAGATAAATATTTACCAGGTAAAGGTTTTGTATTCCGTTCTCCTGCATGGGGCCTGGTCGCGATTCGACTGCCGAGTCGATATACTGTGACTGCTTTCAATAATGTCTAAGCCGATTAATTTGTCGGGACGGAATTAGCGTTAAACACACTGAAGTGCTCGTAACTTGTGCTCAAACTATCCAGAATCAACACTGACCACCAGTGCGACCAGTTGCGATATTTTGCAATGAAAAACTGTGACTTTTATCTGCCTAAATGAAAGTGCTCAGCGGATGAAGAAACTGACGGGTGTCAGACCGAAAAGTGGTTTGAATATCGTTTCCATGATCTCCGTTGAAATCAACTGCTTGGAGACCGAGGTGGCTCTTCCAACACAAATGCATGCATCTAACTCGGGATGTGCAGCATTGAGTAAAGGGAGTTCGTCGAAAAATGTTCTTTCTCACGGCCTGTTGAGCAACTCTAGTCCAATTTTGGTCAGAGGGATAATAAGAATAGGTGCAAGGTTCGGTTGCTCACAATTAAGTTTCGACGTCAAACACCTAATAACATTTCCTTGCAAAGTTCTTGCTTATCCGGCTTTGCAGTGCCAAAGGAAGACCCTGCGGAAACTTACTCGCTCAAAGGCATCCACGACAGGTTTTGGATAGCGGCCAAAAGAGCCACCATAAAAAAGGCCGTCGCAAAATACATCCACTTCCGAAGACGAAACGCAGGGGAAGGAAAGCTTAATGATTGGTTGTGGAAAATTCTTCGTGATATTACTCTCCCACATACGCTATTTGCGTGCTCCGTATGCTTCATGATTATATGGACTAACCTTTGTTTGTTCGCTTCCAGCGGGCTACCTCGTCATATCCCATCATGTACCTGCGCGACGTACATACTTGTCTCTCGCATGCCGTAAAAGTGGCTCTCGTTTTTCGAGCCTGTGTGATCACAACTGAGGTTCGCATAAGTTTTATGCTATGGCCTATTCAGCAATCCAGTATCGTAGAATTTACGGATTAATCATGTTAGGATCTTGGGATTCGTTCGAATTGGGCTACGTATTGCTCAAAAGCTCGTTACAAAAAGCAACTAATACCACCACTGCTGGCGACCGGAGTAACAGAATGGCGGGGTCGATCTCGGCGACGGGTACTTATTATTTTGGTCCCCTTATAATACCGAGGCGCCAGACTGCTGAGAAGGGACGCAGTTGCCCAATGGGTGTGATAGAAACTTCTGAAAGCTCATACTAGTGCAATGAATTGCGGCAATGGATGTTCTCTTCCATTTCAGTTAGTCGTGTCAACCTCTAGTAAGCAGATGGCGAATCGGAAGGGGTCGGAGAAACTACCAGTTTGAGAGGCAGTGCAACAATGGAAGGAGACCGAATCGTATGATGTTCATATCAATACCTTTACGTCAGTAATATTGTGCCACATTTTCCGATAAATCTTTGGGACGCTGAATTCCGCTTCCTCTCCTTTGGCTGACTGTTAGGTGAGCATGAAGGCATGAGCATTTCACCCAGGGCTGTCGTACACAATGAACTTAGAACCATTTTTGGCGGCCTTTCAGAATTTAACTGCAAAAGAGATATGCCAGCCGACATTTACTCGGATGATGGATCAAATTTTGTAAGAGTCCAGAAGGAACTTGAGGACTACTGACGACTTGTGGACAAACTTTTGATTCAGAATAGAGACAACACCATAGGAAGTTGCCGGCATTCTGGCTCCCCACAAGCAAACCTTCCTGGTGGTGTATAGGAAAGGCTGATACCTTCTGCGAGGAAAAGACTGATAAAGTGACAGCATACGGATGACGTGACACTAAGCAAGTTGCCATTAGAAGTAGAAATTATCTTCTAAAATAGATAGTACATATTAGTTCCAGCGACACAGGTTAGATAGCTCTGGCTTCGAATGAATTACTAATGGGGAGACCCAGCCATGGTGGCTGCCTGCCAAAGCTACTTAGGTGCGGTCGCCTGTACGGTCGGAAGCGAGCAACGTACGTGGCACAAGCGCTCTGGAGAGGATGGATGTTGAACTATGTACCACTTTTGCAGTCCAGAAAGTACTTCGATGGAGGCATAAACTGATGGAAGATTCCTCTTATTTGTCTCCTATAACTGACACCTCGTTCATGTCGTTTATTTCCCACTTATCTCCCCGGCGGCCTAATTACTGTACAAAACATCTGGAGCGTACTTAAGCCTAATTTTCGTTGCTGTCCGCGAAAGTAACGCTAGAGGTACGTTTACGGGCACCGAATGAGCCCATGTCTTAAAATTGGTGTAGGAATAGGCCAGTACACTGAGATGCTCATTTATTTACTATTTTTTGGGGAGGCCTTTGTTTCCGAAGTTTTCTTTTTCGTAATAGTACCCGGTGGTTATTCATGTTGTTGCACTTTTTATTACGCCTCCATTATGGAAGTGACTCTTTCAGTGGAAACCAGGCTTCTTAACATTCAAGCATTCTGCAACTGTTTCTGAAGCTTTCCGAAATTTCCGGCTCTTATTTAGGTCGATTTAATCCTGTGAAGAAGTTCCATATTTGTTCTATGCTTGAAACGTCTAATCTTTCACAGTATGCTTCTGTGTGATCCAGTCAATCGCATGAAAACACTTCTATCTTTGACTGAAGAAAAATCGCGACGAGACGTATGGAGTGGATTCGAAAGAAACTATGCCTGCCATTACCCCGAAACAGAAGTCAAAATGGGCCGCACAGGAAAACTACAGGCACTGACTATAGGTGTAATTAAGACGGGTGGAATTCACTATTTCTTATTAGATATATGAGCCTGATAACCACTGGAGGATTTTGACGGGCGGCTCAACGCTGTGTTACTTGGGCTCAGGAAACCCCTTACTGAATATTTGTGATACACACCAGTCCCCAAAGAACTGGATCCACCGCTTAATAGCGCATATTTGCCACCACACGTCATTCAACACAGTCGAATAAACTTGTTCGTATCGCAATATTCTCTGAGGTATGACTCAGCTTGACTCGTTCTCGAAATCTGCTCATGGTGGCGGCTGTTGGTCCTAAAAGCTGCTGAGCTTCGGTTCTCATATCGTAGTCGTTTCGGCCGCTTTATTGAGGCTTGCATATTTTTTGCATTCGTGAACTGCTAATCCACTGCAGCAAAATATTCGAATCAATCCGGTCTTAATTTGGCTTTCGTTCGTTTGGCTAAGAGCCACTATAATTTGGATTAAAGACTTGCACTCACCTGCCGCTCTGTTCAGCACGAACTCGCTGCACGGTATGGATACGGTGGGTCACTCCTGGTCAGTAGACAGGAGTGATCATGTGGCTCTTAGCATGAATTTGTTATTTGGTAGCCATCGCGCGTGTCGTCACACAGGACAGCTGAATATCTAAAAGAACAAGTTCTGACGTCTTAAAGAATATCGTGTATCCCAGTTAGAAGCCTTTTCTGGGGTGCCAGTGCAAGTAAACTCAGTCAACCAGCAAGGCGTTTCCAACGCGGATACTGATTTCGTGCCGAGAACAAAGACAGGAAAATATACTAGGCGTTATTGCCGTGTCCGATCCTACACTTGACGCAGGAGCCTGCACATATATTTTGCCTGACAGATTTGCACTCTGCGGATGGCAAATGTCGGCAAGCTCAAACAGATTCGAAGAAAAAGCGAGTCATAATCCGTGAATACTTTAGACGGAAGCAAGCGGACTTCCCTGCACTGGCCCGCTCCAAAAATATACCTTTGAGCATATTAGCCGCAAACGTACCACCGGATCCTCTCAACTAGACCTCCGACTTCCTGCATGCTCCCCAGCCACTTCACTTGAGCACGTGATCAGCATTTTTCTGAAAGCTTCTGTCTTACTTGCAACTAATTACCAAATATGACCCATCTCACATCTCGTCCAAAACTGCAGAAAAAACCCGGACGGTATACGTTTTTTCTGTCCGGGACACTGAAGCGCTGTTCATACTTGTCCCTACGCGTAGCTCAATGGACCCGGAAGACGTACGCAAAACGATGGTAGAACAATGCTTGAACATTCCTGCTCCCGCGTACTTGATCCCGCTCAAGCTTTGTCTAGACCGCGGCACTTTCCCGGGACCACGGAAGGAAAGAATAATCATGCCTACTTTCGAACTGGTTGATAGGTACTCCCCACCCACACACAGGCCAGTAAGCCTAACTAATACGCTTGGCAAGTTCTTTGAGAGCTTCACAAAAAGAGTAACGGTATGCTACTTGCGGGAAAACAACTTCGCTTTCCCTCTCTAACGCGGATTTCTGACAGGCCGATCACGCGCCACTGACAGGCCCCCCTTCACAGATAGTCTGATGCAGGTCGACGATAAAGGTAGAACCTCCCACGCCATCTTCATGGACCTTACAAAGGCCCTCTACAGATGGCCACACACTACGGTGCTTTAAATGCTGAACGTCCATGGTATCGCCGGGAAACTCTTTCGCGTGCTTGAAAGCTTTCTCTCTCCTACGCTGGGCTTCCAAGCGTGCTGTATTCCCCCCACCCACGGTTACTATAGGGGAAGTTAGGGGCTGAGTTCTGGGCGCACCAACGTTTCCTAGAAACAGCGAATTGTAACGTCCCCGCGTGCGTGGACAGTGTGGCCATCAGGGACCTTTCAGGTACGAAACTTCAGTCGGAGAAAGGTGCAATCAAACACTTACAGGCCGAGCGATAAATGACTATAAATGCCCCTACATGCCTTCTGGTGGCTGGACCAAATCTTTAGAACTACTGGAACGTCGCCGGTCCGTAGTATAGAGTAACGCCGGATACCACTATTCTGGCTGTCAAGAAACCGCTCCATCCCATAGAATCAACTAGAAGCTAGCAGCGCCGAAGGGCAGGCTTCTCTGCAAGGACCGAAAACTCCTCATCATTTTACCTATGTATACTTTCTCACGGACTTCGGAATGATCCCACCGACCTCAACCTTTGCTGACACAGTTTTACGTTGTTGTCATTCACTATACTCTTGATGCACTTAATTTCACTTCTCATTCTCCCGTTTTTTCGCTGAGATAACCTCGTGGATTTCTGGTGCGGTAACGAGCAGCACCGACTAAGGACATTTTGTCTTACTACTGTTCGAATTCTTTTTCTTGCTAGCCTTGACGGATGTAGACTTTCAGTTCTTTTCGTGGGTTTTCGGTTGCAGCTCCGGAGTAGCTCTGAATTGGACTCTATTAGGCGTGAGGGTTTTACTCTATCAGTTTGGGCCAGGGGACAATTTATTTTGTGTTTTGGTCACCCGTTTGTTTCGCAGGTCTTTGACCTGACTTCGACCACCCTTTGGCTGGATGGCCACTGATGTTCACCTTTAAGTGCGTGATCCTTATGTGACCATGTTTCAACCCATTAGTGGTATCGTAGAATTTACAGAGCACTCTTGTTTTGATTTGGGTTCCTCATCAGCTTGAGCTACTCATGGGCTAGGGCTCCCGGGGGGTTACCCAGGACGAGTGATGTTTACCGTCCGCTGAATGGTGTGGTAAACCTTTCCTCATCCGGACCTGGGCTGGCAATTTCTGGCCCAACGGGTACCCTGAGGTACCGATCAGCATAGGCGTGAAAAAGCAACCTGAAAATGATGCAGGACGGGACACCAAGGATGTATATCTGGCTCCTAAGAGTGGTTATCCAGTTTTTGGCTCCACTGCTGGCCGCTCTACTCGGTGTAAAGATGCTTCTAAGGTTAGTATTCCTATGACGTGGATGAAGGAAAGCTGTAACGATCGGCTGTGGACCCCTCCAAAAAAGCTGCAAGTTCTTGTTCCCTTGACACCAACCACTCATATACACTAAATGAGTGTTTTCGTGCGATGCTTGTTTACATGAACCAACGTTTGTTTGTTCGCTTCCAACGAGCTAATCTGTCACATCCTATTTTGGACCTGCATGACGCATGTGCTCCTTTCTCGCAAGCCGTAATTTGGTTTTCGTTTTCTTAGTCCTTGTGATCGCATAATTGAGGATTGTATCTGTTTTATGTTATTGTTCATTTGATACTCTAGTGTCGTAGAATTTCACGGATGGCCGCCCTCTGATTTCGGGCTCCTTTTTGAATTTGGCTATGTATTGCTCAAAGGCATCTTATCGACGCCACTTTAGGGCGAGAATGGAAAGAGAAATAGTAGGGTTGCAGGTAAAGCAAACAGAAAGCCATTCAGCAATTCGTATGAGTTAATAAACCACAAATCTGGCACAAGATTAGGAAGATAGCTCATTTATACTTTTACTGGAACCGGCGAAAGGGAAGGATAGATTACTTCTGCACTTTGACACCTGGATGAAGTAGAATGTGAGGGGAACAGAATGCCGTAGCTTCCGCAAGAGGGTCGGGTTGGATGAGAGAAAAGGTTACAAATCTGAGACAACGAGCGCGGTTCTTAGAGCTTCCCTTAGCGCGTACCTTCTCGCAGTTGATTCTTGACCTTTAACTGGCGGTCCAAAAGTTTATCCGGCAGTTCCAAACCTGTGCCAACCAAAAAGCAGGGACAAATGGCAATCTCTTCCATAATAACTGCATTACCACAGGCGTAGGGTAAAGGACGACATAGTGTGTTATGCTTATACTCGGAGCAGAGTATGAGACCTGCAAAACAGCGACAGATCTTTTCGGGCGGCCGCATGATGTCACTTGAGCTCTGTCAAATGGACTGCTAGAATGAATAAGAAGCATTCAGGTAGACTACAACACGCTCGTAAATCTAGCCTTTTGTACGGAGAGCTTCAGGATAGACTAAGAGCACATGGATTACACAGCAGGTCCTGGCTCGTTAAAAACACTCGAGAAAATAGTGCAGAGTCCGTCATATGTCCTGCAGCGCAATTAGGCTAGGACCGTAAATACGATTATAGCACTCTTTCAGCAACGCGCAGCTGAGTCCCTGCGAATCCCGAAACCAAAACAAGATTGATCAGCTTTTTCTACGATACTGGATCATTGAATGAACTTCATCTTGAAATGTACACAATCCTCAAATGCACGATAACAAAGACTCAAAAACAAGAGTCAAGTTCACGGCCAGCGATACACCAGGATGTGTGTCCCGCAAGCCCAAGGCAGGACGTGACAAAGTAGCGAGGTGGACGCGAACAACCAGGGGTCAGTTCACAAAAGCTTGATTTATACGAAACGCGCAAACAGTATATGTAAGTGAGCATATCCACTTATAGTGTCTTCGGGGGATTTTCTACAGCGGATCATTGCAACTTTAACTCCGGGCTCCAGGAAACCCTAGTTTGGAGGACTGAAGTAGTTCTTTTCGCCCATGGACATAAAGGTTATAACCTCTTCCAGCAGTTAGCGGTGCAAGTTAGGACGATCCCCCAATCCGGTCGTAATGCAAAGTATAGTATAGTATATTTCTTGACCGTGGTCAATACACATGCACAAGGCAAGATATCCATCATCCCGGAAAAAATAACAGTGTCGATCCAGCCACGAAGGGCAACGACTCTCGGACAACACAGTGCGTTATATGTACGAAACGGCGTAGTGTACCATCATGTTCCGGGTTCCTCGGGGTGTAAGCACCGGCGAGGTGGAATAAGTGTGGAAACATGGATCGTCTTGCATGTCTCGAAGGAAGTAATCGAAAGTGTGACTGCAAAGCAAGAATAAATTTACAACTAGCGTCCCCAACGGGCAAAACAGATAATCTGTTGTTGTTCGAAGGAAAACATAGCAACAACTGTTAGTGATGATAGCCGTGTAAAATGAATATCTTGAAGAAACAAATACGCAAGGAGAATATATGGTTACATGCAGCTTGGTATGGCGCTTGACACTTGAGGTGAGACGCTGGGGACAGCCACCTTGCCTGGCTGTCCAACTGGCAATCCCCGAACCCCCAGCTCGGTAGGTGAGGTTTCACTGTGCCTGTGGTGATGATATCAGTAAAGTTTTCTCTTCGCTCGTCTCAGTGAGTGACCTTTCACAGGTTCAACTGGGCAAAGAACTGTTGTGGCTGATCTTTCCGGTGACTCATGGGTTTTCTGTTTATGGGTGCCAGAAGGCGGCCGGGTACGCGCCCTCGGCCGAGACGTATTTGATAGCGCTGCGGGTTTCTTCTAAAGCTGCAGGCTTTTAGTAACTGTGCCGCGCAGAGCAAGTTGAGAAAAAACCGAACAAATAGCCCTGTAGCAAGGAAAAATGGTAAGTGACTGCGGTATGAGAACAAGTTTTCTGTAAAAGCGATAGGTTGGTGAGAAAACAAGCCAGAAAGTCGCTTCCCACACACGGGTGTCATGTATTTTATTTTATTTTGCGGAACGAAAAAACACGGAATCGATAGAAAAGACGGGTTACTTGGTTACCCGACAGCGACTGAAAGTCCTGAGGAGCGACGCTGGATTGAGGGTTTTGGTCGGACGGCCCAGACTCTGAGTAGCCGAATCCGATGTGGTCGGCGTAGAAGTCGCCTGTGCTGTCAGGACTAGTCCGAAAAGTTTGGGGGTGGGGACGCAAACGAAGTTGACGGATTCCGTCAGAGTGGCCAGTTAAAGTCAATCTACCATAGCCGTAATTAGTGAGATTAGGGCCAACTGGAAGTCACTATCAGGTTTCTCATGTTCTGGTGTTTCTCTCTTGTTTAGACGTAGCCACACGCCTTATCTAGTAAGTATTGATACGCAAACTCGGTACAAGGACCTACTAGAGTAAAAAACTGCATCAGGTCGCGGCCAAAACTTTATGTACTTCGTAGAATTATTCCCACACTATATCATCGTGGTTGTCAGCCCCAAATGTAAAGGAACATGGGAAAGTCTGGACATGCTGAACACTCAGTCCCCTATCCAGGTTATACTTCATCAGTGAGTCTTATTTCCCATGCACCGATGCCCTACGGTATTAAGTTATGGGCCGTTCACCATCTTTCATCCGCTACGTACCCGTAGCCGCATCCTCTAAAAAACCTTTATGACTCCGATAGAACCACAAGCCCGCCCAGCTATATTTCTTAATTTTACCATCTACCACTTGCTCGTTAGCCTGGAACGGTAACTCGTGAACTCCCAAGAATTTGTTGGTTCACTACTCTTTTCCATCACAAAAGTTACACTCAGATGCCGTTGTACTGCCTTCAATACACATATCTTCTGTCACCTGATGGGATGTCGTGGATCAAAATTAAACTAAAAAGTACCGCAGGAAATCAGATCACCAACGTCCGCCCAGACGCACTGTCTAAACAAATATCGTCTACGACTTCCTGCTCCGTCAGCCCAGTTGTCTGTTTGGGTATACAAGTAGAAGAGTTGAGGTCCTGGAACACGATTACCTTAACCTCACCAGCTGATTGTCATCCATGGAAAACTTTTTATCCCATGTGACTCACATTAACAAAGCCATTGACCACACCGAAAATCTAGCCCCTCAAGACCTGATAAAAGCCAGTCACCCCGTTGATTTCATGGCCATAGAAATCATCAGAAAACTAAAGAACTCCACCAGTGCGATAGTCCTTAATATGGCCGACTGTATTCCGCTGGATTCGGTGAGACGGCATCCTGGGTACTTGCAGCGTGGCATATCACCCGTGTGAATGCGTGGGGCTGCGAAAACGCGCCCGGTGTATAGTCTGCCCCCTCTTATTCCAATTCCCTTCTGAGCGTGCTTTACGGGAATTTAGTGAATATCGGAGCATGACTGCCTATAATTCCAACCGGCCCCAAGCAGTGATATCCACCCCAGTCTGACTCGTGCCCTGAACGGTACCCCCCATTCCCACTTTCTTTCATACACCCCTAACGGGTATCGGCTTATCAGATCACCGATGGAGCTAGAGCCTCCTCTCACTTGATGCTACTTCCAAAGTTCCTTCCCAACCAAGTAGCGCCAACAATACCCCAGTCAAATCAAATATCTTCCTTATCCTACCAAATCCTGCCCTGGTTGCCATTTAGCGCAGCTGAGCGCCACAGCAACACCAACCCTGCTGTTTTCAACTGCGAACCCTACTATCCTGTAGCTTGTAGGTTATACCCTCCTTTTCTCAATACTAGTCTATCTTCTTCGTTTGGATCCTCAAGTCAGACCATGAATCTAAACTATTCCTCGCCACACAACCTACTTGACCATCCGAAGTACCCAAAGTTAAATACCAATAAGAGTGGCTCGTTGATTCCTTTTAATACTCCTTCCGTCATAAGCATGATCTCCCTACAATCATCCGACGATCCGACCGCTGTGATTCTTACCCCTCTGCTAATCGAAAAGAGATCACCTATTATTTTTTCCAGAGCTATTCAAGTGTCTTGAGATGGTTAGTCGCCCCCTAGCAGCGGAATACCAGGAAATCGAATGTTATCACCCAGCGGACAAAATATGCTAGACACCGAAAATTCATCTGATCTCACATGGTTTCGCAATCCTCACTCGAATTATTCGCGCCTCTTTTGCTATCCACGGGCTTTGCGAAAATAAGCTATATAAGCAATATTTGAAGCATCTGCTACACCCAAAAATGTCGCTTGGGCTGGCGCTATCGCAAAAAGCCCGGGCCTCCGCTGCTTTTAGTTATTCCCTGCCAGTAGCTTCGGCAGGCAATTCATTCTTCTCCACACCCCTCTCTCTTTCTGAGGGGTCTAATTCGTTCTCTGCCCTAATTATGGCCCCTGTCGACGATGGAGAGGGGACGTTTTAATCCTTTTGCCGCTTCATCCCTGTTCCTGGTGCAAATCGACCTTTCAAATATCTCTCAAGTGTTGATAGCATTTGAGCCACCTTCTTACCTAGGACTGGACGGTTTGCCACTCGTTTTAAGGGTCAAATCCGGTTGTGGCTCCAGTACTCATTACTGATTTTATTAACACTGTCAGTGAATTCCAGTCCAGTGGTAAAAACTGGAAATATTCCGTCTTAATCCTGCTCCAAAAGAAAGGCTCACTGCAAATGAGAATGCCGTCCGGTTATTCACGGCTCCAATACCTCAAGGCCAAAAAAACTGTACAAAAGATCCTACAAAACACACTGAGAACAAAATATTTTGGTGAACGAGCTCGTTTTTAGTTATTCGTACTAACACCAGTACATGACAATAAATATGACCCAAACAAACAAAGTGGAATGATCGTCCAAATCTCCCTTTGCTCGTGTATGTTTGGGTGTGCATGTGAAATTGGTCGCAGTGAAGAATGTTCGAGTGCTTGCACAAGTGTACGGGAATAAGAAGTGGGTCATGGAAGTTTGGGTGCTTGCACGAATCGTTTCTGATCAAACAGGGGAGGATTGTGGGGTCGGATACTCACGACTTCGGCTGTGGCCAAAAAGCGACACTTGATAAGTCTTGATTGCTTGCCCCGGACCCTGCAAATAGTGCGAAAAGCGTTTGTTAACTCTACGGAATGGTTCAACTCAACAAGGTGTAGACACGCGGCACCCGTATTTGTCCTAACTGCCCCAGTGGCCGAACAAGCCGAACGATGTTCAAGAACATGTTGGGATAAGCGCACGGCAGTGCAGCCAAAGCATCTGGTTCCGCGGGAATACACAGAAAAACAAGCTGCAGAATCTGGACTTCTATCCCTTAGTCAAAAACACACGGTCGGTTTGGACTGGAACATAAGTTGTGACTGTGCGGCATAGAATGTTCTACTGACTACCCATGTTAGTCCTCGTTGAATAGCTTCAGCTTCCGTGTCTCCCTTCATTAGTAAACGGACATATACGGGCTTCTTTTCGACTGCTGCCTGTCTTGGCCTATCTTCTTGTCTTTGCACCGTCTTGTCAATGAACCGCTCAGGGTAGCCTTTTACTGGGAAAACACTCCTCGGCATCGGTGACATCGTGTTACCTTTGATTGCTTCCTGCCGCGCTCCACCTAGTGCAAAGTCATCATAACGTCATCATTTCCACTTACAGTTTCAGACCATGTGATCTGCTAATACCTGATCTTTCTGATCCTCTACTTCCTTATTTCTCTCCTGTGTTATTCGCTACTATAACTGCTGCACATTTGCACCACAGTTCTTCCAACCTCCAAATTACCGTTCTCCAGGCACCTTTTACACTTCTCCAACCACCCCGTACTTCCATTCGCTCTGCGGCATCCAGCCATCTTCACGGCCATCTTGCCGCGTACAACTTAAATTTATCAACGCTTCACCCATTTTTGGCCGTCATCACATACCACTCCGGCTATAATCACTTTGTAAGATTCACTCTCACCTGTTTTCGTCGATCCCTTCCTTCGTATACCCTCGTTTATCAACTTCTGCTTGCTGCAATCACTTTTGTGCATCCAAATTCGTTTTTTCTCTCTCTTTTGATTCTTCATGTTCAACTGTCATAAACAAATTCATCAGGGTTTCTCCATGTTAATTCCGTACAATTTGGCCTAGCCCTACATGTTTCTTCCGAGCACTCCTACTTCCGTGTCCCTTCCATTCACCGCTACTTGATCCTGCTCCGATATATATATATATATATATATATATATATATATATATATATATACGTGTCGACATATTTCCTCTGCCTCCTTCAGGTCCTCGCCGACCAGCTCTTTTGCCACCATGCCGCCGCCTCTCATGATATGCATCCATTTTGTCTATATATGCTCCTCATAACTACCTTTACTCGATCTTTCCACGCAATAGCTACCCTCTGACCCACTCTGTTCGTCTTGCATTGGTCGCTCCCTGTCTTCAAATTGAAACCATCTGTTTATTGCAGTAAGGCATAGCTCATGGCTGCCTAGACCCTAGCCATACAACGCAATGTTTTGCCCTTCCTTCCTTTTCTTCTCTTCTTTTCGTCCTTCCTCGAACCGATAGTTTCTCCCGCCAATTTTCAGCCCTCCTCAAGTAAAACTCACAGGTTCCGTTCTCCCCCACTTGGCTCAGCCCGCTGCTCCATCTGACGTCGACCTCCAAAATCATCGGGACCATATTTGAATCCACCTCTGGGTTCACTCAAACTCCTTCCATTACTTCCTGGTGTTTGTTCGTCTTTCTCTCTCTCGCCTCCCTTCTTTGTTTTCCTACCCCTCCTTTGTCTCGCGTACCTCTGAAATTCCATGTATTTTGTCTGTCAGCTTTGTAGCTTGTAAAAATTTTGATCATGTTTAAGACATGCTTTGGGCCTCCCCATAATAAACTATTATTCATTTACTCTCAGATTTTTATGACAGATGGACGGTCTCTGAAGCCTAAGCCGGCTACAAGGGGAGTTATACAGGATGGAGTCCGTTGGCCCCTTGCTTTTCCCCTCATAAGCAAAAACCATTCACCTTACCGGATCACGGCATCTATTTTTATGCTGACGACTTCAAGACTGTCCACCTTGTCCGGCCTCTCTCTCTCGTCTCGGCTACCGCAGACATTTCTGAAGATATCTGCTGTAGATATGTGGTGATTATTTTGGCGGGCAACTTCTCCGGCTGATAAGAGTGAGATACCTACCCACAAAAGCACATTGCCGCCAAGGTCTCCGGCCACTTGTCGTTCATTCACTGTCAACAGAAAAGCTGTTCTGGACCTTGGCTTAAATTATCCTTGAAAGAGTAATTTCTTTGAATAAAAAGCCCTGCAAACTGCAAGGGACAGAAGAAACCTCGGGCTCAATACTTCGCTCTTCCCAACCCAGGGGCTGCGTCATTCCCCATAAAAATCTCATGCCGGGCCTTCACTGGAACACTGCCATCTAAAATTTGACAGGGTGCACAAAGCAGGAAGAATCGACATCGATCTGTCCAACGAAGATTTGCTGAGCGATTGCATGAGTGGAGCTCATCCTTAAGTTATGAAAGGCAATGCTCATTAAAAACCTCGAATCTTTGTTTTCACTGTACCTAACTGGACATTTCTTCCAGTATAACATCCTCTACAACCTGTCATACCCATCATTTTGGTCTTACCGCCTCAAGTAGCCCGCCGTCTCCTCTCACTATGATCAATTTTCCGTCGTGGTGACTTTTCGCGTGGCCACTACTACTTGCTGCTTTTCATGCCTGGGAAAATTTACCTTCCTCAGTGCATAATTATTGCGCATTCAGAAACCAAATAATATCTTTGGCCTACAGCTTATTGTTTAATTTCCTCAGGTTTCACTCCAAACCACTTGTTATCTCCTTTCGTAAACATATCCGTTTCCCCTGATAAGGCTTACCACTTCCACCTCTTTTATGGGGGTATCAAACACTGATATTTATTGATGACATCCACTTGCATACCACCCCCAAGTAGTTCCAATTTCTAGATACTAGAGGTTTTTCTTTACTACTGACCGCTGATCCTCAGCTGGAAGCACCCCAGACTGCGTTTTTCTGTTTTTACTTTTCCAGACAACCGCTGATGATGCCTCCCTTCGATGGCTTGGCATAATACCTGGCCCACATTTCACGCTGAAAACTCGATACCTGCTCGTCATTTCATCACTACCACACAGGCCATGCTCTCCAGGACCCCTCGCAACCTCCTGGATTATTCGATCTCTATGTGACAACGCCAATATCACTCAAGCGAAGCCCGCCGGTGCGGGCCGCGGTCAGATCCATCACTTTGGTCGACGCACATTGGGCGTGCAGGACGTCTGCAACGATGTGCGGACGCAGATAGGATTGCGGATGGCACCTGTCAACAAAAACGGTTTTCAGGTTGGGTGTCCCGCGCACGGTCAGCCCCACCCACCAGCACCGGTCGCAGCAAAAAATCATTCACCCGAAATGCTACAAATATGGAACTATCTCCCCCAGTTACCGCTTATTTTTCATCGTACTTGTCTCCATCTTCGCAACCTTAACTTACCGCTTCTTACGCCCAGAAAAATCTACTTTCCATAGTACATAATTATCGCGGGGTTAAAAGACCGTTTCCGTACTCGGCTTACCGTTCATGACCCTTTTTTTCCCGATGACTCGTGCCAAACTGCCAGCTTGTCCTATTAGCAAACTTAACCAATCCCCGAGATAAAACTCGCTTTTATTTTATAAGTTATCAATATATTTGCAAAAGTCACATTTATTGTTGCCATACACTTCCGTACCACAATGTCCGGTATTCTATCTTGGTAAGTCCTCCCAGACAATTTTGATTCTTGCATCTCTCCGGTCATCATGTTCGGCCCTTAGATAACGATTATCAAACGTGAATACTTACCTGCCATTTAAATACTCGCCCGGTACCCATTTCTATTTTGGTGCATCACATTTCACCTTTATGAAAGTAAGCAATGTGCGCAACGATTACATGTTTACATCCTGCCACTTCTTCCACCATCACTCCAGCGACCTCGCCAGATGTGATGTCCGTTTGGTTTATCAAGGACTCCACCCACATCCAGCCGCCCAACTTCGCAACTGTATTCAGCGTTTGTTGGTGCTTTTTCATATCCGGTATTCTATCTTCGTAAATCCTCCCAGACAATTTTGATTCTTGCATCTCTCTGGTCTTTATTTTCGGCCCTTAGATAACGATAATCAAACGTGAATACTTACCTGCCATTTAAATACTCATCTGTGCAAACCGTGGGTCTGCTAATATTATGGCTACGCATCACAAACTGATTTGTCGCCCAGTACCCATTTCTATTTTGGTGCATCACATTCCCCCCTCATGAACGTTAACAATGTGCGCAACGATTACATGCTTGCGTCCGGTCACTTCTTTTACCATCACCTAGACAATCACTCTCTACAAATGAGTCCTTCATTGTGTACTTAACGGACTCAGCCGATATTTGGTCGCTGAACGTTTCAAGGAAAATCTTCGAAAGATTTTGATTGTTCTTTGTCTGCAAATTCCTTCCTCTCATCGTCTGATTTCCAATCCAAAGCCGTGCCATACTCCGCGGAGCGCTGTAGCTGGTTCATGTCTCCCTCGGAAACTTCTTTTCCCTCGAAGTGAACAAAACTTTCGTCAATTCTGTTTGATTCTCTTGTTGCATAGCACTTCTTTTTGTACTGTTTCAGGAAGAGTCAGCTACCTTCGACCAGCTCGACCCTGACTTGACCGGGTTGGCCACCCGACCTTGAGTTCAAATTTGCCGGGCGCCGCCACAGAGAGTGACTCAAATATTTTCTCCTGTACAATATTGAGTGCACATACCTTAACCAACCTCTTGGAATTCGGACTCTACGTCCAATTGTACCGTTTGATCTTGCGTTACAGCATGCCTCGGGTTATCCGAAATAAACCATTATCATTATCATATCATTATCACATTCTACAAACGGAATACGGCCCTGCGAAATACCTCTCACCGGAGTATCCTAACAGTCGACATCTTGATAATCGTTGGCACATTCTGTCATTTCAACTCTAAGTCTACATAGAGCCGTTGCGTTGCAGTCTTCCCTGTTTTGCTAAGCGATGGTCACGCAGTTTTGATTTTTCTGAGTCATGTGCTATAAGTTTCAGGAGGAAAATCAATAGGAAATCGCCTGCCTGTCACTTATATTGCCATCACTCTTGTAGGCTACTTGCCCTTGCTGTTGTCGTAGCCGCACACTCTACGCCAGTCCATCACCCCGTTTCAATTTTCACATTGATTCATCATAATCGACCCATCAGAAAGTGAACTATTCTCCTCACCCCCGCCTGTTTCTGCCCGGCTAATTCTTCCACCATCGCTCTGGTAATCTCTTTCTAGATTTGTCGTTCATTAGATATATAACTCACTCCGCCCAAACCCAGCAAATGAATTCTAAAACCGCTTTTGTAGACTGGTTTATTTTATCCCATACTTGATGTCCTATTCCCTTCAATCGTCCCAGTAGCTTCCCATCAGCCGCCTTATACCTACTCTTGCCACGTGTAGATCCTTCAAAAGAAACATCGGTATATAGTTGTTTGCCTGTCGTTCGTCTGGCATAATGCCAACTTCGTCATATTAGAACTTGCCGCTCCAAGCTTCGAATCTTTTACAGTCGTATTTATTATCTAGTCACCACCACCATATCTTCCTCACTTGGCTCCGCGATTCCTCTGTGAGTCTTTCCAGTGTCCTGATTAGTATCCACCTGTTCAATTGTCTGCCGGCACACAGCTCTCCAGCTCCATTGCCCCAACTCCGTTGCGCGTTTATTTTTTGTGGCCCCTTTGTTCTATTACCGGTTCTCTTATCTCAGGGCGTCCCGCTTCCTTCTCCGCCTCATTCGTGTTTCATCTGCAGTAAAATGATCTGATTGATGATTTCTTTACTGTGTCTCCTCGGTGATTGATTTCATCCTTTGATCCGTTGATTGCTCGCTACAGGCATTTTCCTGTGCCTTCCAGTGTGGTCAGCTTTTCCATGTTCTACCACTGTAATGACGACGTTACATCACGGTGTTCCTTCACAGTTCCAAATCGTTTGATCTGTCACTACCAGATTCCTCTGCTCCGTCACTACATCTTGCACCTGCATTAATCAAATAATTAGACCCATTCTTACCTGTTTTCCTTGATTCTGTCTTTCATCTTCACTCCTCCATGAACTGCTCCTCACAGTCTTCATCGCCTCTGTGTTTCCGCATTCCTTTTTTCTCTCCTTTGGGCTGCCATGTGCACTTGTCATGAAGTTAATCTACCACGATATTCCAAGGTTAATTCTACAACCATTTGATCTAACCTTACCTACTCCTCCTAATGACTGATAATTTCTTTCTAGGACCCCATTGTTATTGCTCATGCTCATCTTATATCCATAAATATGTATATATACATAAACTTGCGTATATATATATATATGTATATGTGCATGCGCTCTGCATCTTGCAGTTCCTCACCGGTCATTACTCTTGCTATCATCCCAACGACCGTCATGATATGCATCAATCAATTCCACATCTGTGCCTCACACCCACCGTATTCAATCCTTCTAAATCGTTTTTGTCATCGGATCAACCCTTTACGTCTAGTATTGTTCGCTCCCTGTTTTACGATGAGTTTTGTGCCCTGTCTACCGACAATCCACTGCAAAGTACCAATGCTTCATTGATATCTAATTCACTGCAAAGCACCTCAATTTTTCTCCATCGTTCCTCGCTACTGCAGTTCTTTATACCGATTTCTAGCCTTTCTCATGTTTACCAGTCTGCCTCCAGTTGTAATTACCCGGACCAGCCATTCAGTCCACCTGACCTTGACTTTTAAACTCACCGGACGTCCACTCAAATCCGCTCCTGAGCTCATTTGAACTCCACACAATCTCTATGGTGTACATACGTTTATCCCATTTTCATCCTACTTTATTCCCCCTTCTGAGCCTTTTTATCCAATGTTTTCATGCGAGTTTCCATATTTGCATGAATTATATCTGTCCATTCCATCACCTGTATCAACGAGATCACGCACATGGCATGCTTCGGGCGTTTACGAAATAAACCAATATAGTATAATATAATATAATATAATATAATATAATATTATCCTTCTACTGAAAGTTAAAAGGGTAGCCTTCGACTGAACTTTTCTTGTTCTGCATCCGATACTATATCCCCACCCGCCGTCTGATTTCTAATGCAAACCCCTCTCGTAAGCTGTAAAAACCTCTGTTTCTACGTATCCCTTGAAAAACGTTTCACCTCAAAGACAAAAAATATTCGTAAACCCTTTTGGGTTCCCTAATTGTACGGTTCCGTTATTATGAGATTAGTGTAAAATTTACTATCTCCAGCCAGACCGACCCGGCCTCGGCCGGCGGTTGCGTCTTACGACCCGACCTTAAATCCGCCCACGATGATGCTGTGGCCGCATAACTTAGGAAGCTGTTTTACGCGATGCTTTCCCTACCGGAAATAATGCGGGTCACCGATGAGAAGTATGAGATTTTGGCTTGACTTGATTTGAAATCGGTACACGAAGAGCTTTGTCCAGGTTTGTGCTTGTTCAGCCCCGTTTGCCATCATGGCTGCTTCCGCCGGTGCTACCACGAAGTCTAGTGCTTTGGCTGATGATAAGGAACGTTTATATCAAGCGTTTTGTGGCACGGGAACTTACTACGAGAGTTTCGAGTATGAATTTTGTGTTTTTCAACAGAGAGGTTTGCTTTTTACGTTTATGCAGGATTGAGTGCATAAAGTTGTCTTCGCAACCCTCCTGGCTCCCTACCAAAATCCTCTTCGTACCACCAAGCAAAGTTTTACTTTGTCTATCCCGAGTGCCTTTGGCACGCCGATGTGGACTGAGCAGGTTTGGCTGGCACCGACGTTTCATATACGGGAATATCATTGGGCGGCCTTTAGTCACGGTCCAAACCGTTGGAAGGCAATAAAAGGTTGCCTACGACACAATCAATGATTTTTATTTATTTATTGGCCAGCGATATGTCAAGGCCAGATATTTTGCTCCAGATCAGGAGTCACGCACCTGCGAGTCAATGGAAACTTTCCACAGCTCTCAGGAAATTTGTCGGTTCGCCCGACACGAGTTCAACAGATTATTCATGGCAGCGGATTTGCGCTCCACAGGAACAAAACCGGTAACTTGAATAGTCTAAAGGATGCTGTGCACGTGGAGTGGTTAGTTAATGCTGAGGACTATTTGCGTGTAATATACCGAGAGGGAGTTGCTCAATGCTTCTTCTTTATTCCACGAAGGGCGATTCCATTGGTGAATAAGTCAGGCAACATTTTGTTTTCTGCTGAGACTCGTAAGCTCAGTTGCGATGGCTACATTTTGTGGCATCTCATGATTGTAGGTAAAGGTGAGTTAGGTAGGTCTAATTTTTGTGCCATTTTCCCTAAGGAGCTTTGTTAGTTATGAGAATACCATTAAAAATCGAGGGACCGGTTTCCCGGATCCCTCAGTGCTGCGACTAATGCCGTAAACAAGAGCTCAGAGCTGTAGGTAGCTTAAAGGAGTATTATTCACAGGGCTGGATAGTCCTTCGCCCTTTTCATGTTGTGCGAGACTTGAGGCGACATTGTTTCTAGTCCGGTAGTCCGTCGTTAAATGACAAATGACGGCTTAGCTGTGGAATCCATAGTCTAGCTTGTTACTCAAATAAGAAGCAATCTTATCGCCTTAAGCTAGCTGTTACTGGTTCCAAGGCACTATCTCAATCGTGCTTGGTTGTCGCCTAAGAATATGTGGGCGGTTTTGATTGTAAGTTGGGTCACTAATCTTGGAGTATTGGCTGCTAGTAGAGCAGAGTTGGAAAATTGTCATGTGAATGCTGGATTAGACAACTGTGCGCAGCTGGTGGATGTGCTTGCGCACCTTTGGAAGCTGACGAAGAACTTGGGTGGGGTTTAGAGAAGAAGGCTGATAACGCCGATGATGAGTTTCTCTAAGGTTAGGCAAGGGATAGAGAACTATACGAGCTTCCTTAGTCGGCCTAGTATGCGCTCGAGTTCCGTTTTTGGGGAAGATGTTATGCGCATTTGGTCAAATCAGTGGGTCATACGGACGGCTTCTGGATAGTCCATTATAGGCGGTCTCAAGCAGTCAGGGTTGCGTCGGATGCTAATCCCAGGTATTCTTGTAGCTTCTATGAACGGTGGCTCCTTTAGTTTGACAATCTCCTGAAAATGACGGATATAATTTATTTCGATATAAATAGGCTAAGTTTGGGTTATTGGGTCTTGCGCGGTGATGCCCCACCGGAAGATATGACCCCCAAAGATGGAAGCGGAATTTGTTCAGGAAGCAGTAAGGTTGATTATTTTTGGGGAAATCCCGATAGCAAGATCAAATTGCACAAATGGGGTCAAAGTTACCTGCATTCAGAAAAAATGGATGTGCCAAAGCGGAGTCTAAGGGGAAGATAGGGCACATTAAACTGGAGGGACAATAGCGCCCGGCAAGGTTGAAGGTAGAGGTTAAGTATTAGGATTGACCGGGGTGGTTAGAGATGAATGAAATTTTGAAATACCAACATGAAACATGCGAAATTAGAGGACTCCAATGGGGGGTCAAATAGGGCAAAGAAAAATTTTCGGAGGGCCAGAAATTTTTGTGGAAAACGTTCAAAAATTGTAGGATGATGCATGGGGCGAGTTTGATACGGTTAGAAATAGGGCAAGAAGGGGACAAACTAGCCAGCTGTGGACCCAAGAAAACCAACCAATCGGTGAATTGGTATTGATTGACGAATGGCGATTGGGAGATACACCTCATTCCGAGATGATTACAAGTCAGAAGGGGGAATGTAAAAGCGTCAAAAAGGAAGCTGGCCATTGATAACAGTGATCCGATGGATATTTTTGAGATGACAACTGGCACTGAAACAGGCAAGGTAAAACTACGTGGCAGGTGTACAGTGGTATTGGGACGGCCATAATGTCAGTTAGCCATGAGTCGATGAACTCACTGCCAGAAAAGCCTGGGAGAGTAATCCGAAGGGGATTTCAATGTATTGATGTTTGGCAGATTTTGACAATGTTTTTTTGAGGTGATTCAAATGTGGATCACTTCAAAAAAAACAAAGGGGATTTATCCAATATGTGAGAACGCTATGACCGGGAATTCCGACAGACTGACCGAATGTGGCAAGTTTTGCCACTTATGAAACAATCTACGTCACGGAAACAACAGGTGGAGTGAGAATGTAGCTTACCACAAAAATCACACTGTTTTTGTGTATTCTTTGCTTTAAATGCATCAATGCTGGTCCTCGAGTGTTGCGACTGACAAATACTCATCTGCTTGAATTGGATGGGGGTCACTGAAGTATCCTTGGCTTGTCCGGAATTGCGACTACAAAGCGTGACACGAAAGAAAAACTCCGTAAGACTGTTCACATCTTGATGTTGACCACAGGCCTACCATATGTGGTAAAGCGTGGGATGAGGAAGCAGAAGAAGTCTTTTTTAGAACCGTTGGTTCTTGATGCCAACAGTCAGACTGTCACAAAGGTGTAGTTCTAGTTAATCCCCAAAATCACGGCGAGCAGCTTGCTTCTAAAGCTGCAGAATAAACTGCAGAATATCCGTTTTTGAAATTGGTAGAATTTGGCTTGTTCGGCAATTGCAAACCGTACCGGCCAGTTATGACGGAGCACAAGATTCTCAAGTTCCTCATACTCAAGAAAACCAGGATTTTGCGAAAAATGACAGGTTCTTGATGACGGCATATGCTGACTTTCCAACTATACCTAAGGAAACAGCAATTTTACATGTATTCTTAGATTTCTCACAATCAGTTCACCACGACATGAATCACTCGGAGCAATCTTCGGTCTTACCTACAAAAGCATTCGAATTCAGAACATCCGTACTAAAGAAATGCGTGATTTTGGTTAGGTAAAAAGAAGCCAACTGCGAGATCCTGGTGCAGTGAATGATTCATAGGAACCTTCTCAACCCACGACGCGTAGCAAAACACTGCAGCCCTAGGTTCGAAGCACAGTTGATTGCTCACACAACCCAAGGTCCAGTGTATGTAATGGTACAGAGGAGTGATAATGCAAAGCCGTTTTATGGGCAACCATCACAGAGGAGCACGCCTTTGGTGGTGACAAATGCCCTCTGATGTGTCCGCTTCTAGTGGTATTCGGCTTTTGGCGTCAGCAATTGGTTGAAATGAGCTCGTGGTCGGTGCTTATGTGTTAAACCGTTGCGATAGTAACTTACAAGTCCACGAAAGATTTCAGTGTTACTTCGCTGGTAGGTACTGGGGTGCGCTTTACCGCTGTCACCTTCACTGGATCGGGTCTTTTGACAGTACCTTCAGTGACCCACCCCAGTGAGTTGATACTGACCGATCCAAGTGAATGTTTCTGAGGATGAACGGTGAACGCCTACTAAGGAGTCTTCGGCAAGGTCATATTTGGATGTCTTTCATCCGCACCCATTGTTTTACTACAAGTGTTGACGTCATCTAAGTAGGCCATTGCGAATTCTGGGCCGGCTTACGTGGTATTCGTCGCCTGGCGAAAAACTGCTGGGGCTTATCCAACACCTAAAGGTAGGCTATTGTGGTGATGTAGAACCTCGTCAATGCTTGCGGCAAGCAACCCTTTGCATCAGTCCTCAACCGCAACCTGCAGGTAAATATCAGAAAATTCAAGCTTGAAAGCATTTCAAAACAGTTCAGCCTGGCGATCAAACCATCTGGCACAGGTAGTGCATACTTAAGTATCTGAAGACGTCAGTTGAGTCCCGTTAAAAACTCACTGCGGCCCTGATTGTGTACACCTTTCTGACTGCTACGATCGATGCCGCTCGTGAGTAGTATTTTGAGGAGGAAATCACCTCCATTTGTTCTTGCTGAGCCAACTGGCAGTTCATTATCTTCACCGAAGCGTGAGTTACAGGTCGCCTGGGACAGAAAGCAAGCCGACTGCCGGAACTAATAGGTAAAAATGCCTTTGTCCAATAACATAAACCAAGACCACCGGGAAAAATCATGACTGTTCGTCCCAAAACGTTAACTTTCAGTACACAAGTCCTTGGAGGTAACCGATACAACGTCGCTAACGTAGTTTGACTGTGACACTAGAATGGCTTCAGGCGGAGCACAGTTTACTGGAGGGAAACCACCACAGGTTCTGTTTGTCTACTCAACCGATACGAAGTGGGTTCCAGTGATCGATTTTTTATTTGTACCATTTCGTGCGAAGAACAGCAAAGAAAAAACATCTCACACGGAAGCTTATCAACGGATGACAACTGTTCACCTGATGCCGTGCGGGCAATACGGGTAGGATGCTGATAAACTGGCCAGCCTTATAAATTTCAAGCAGCTCCAGAAATGGTGTTGGCATCTGATCCTGTGTCTCTTTGAATGTTCCCTGGCAGTTCATAACTGCAAAGGGAAATGAACTTCTGACGGGACCGGAAATCGAAGGCTTTCCTGGCGAAAATGAGGTTAGAAGGACCGTTGCATCTAGTTGGGGCGCCGTCGTATGAGTTTGGCTTAAAACGGCCGCGATAGATGCCGTCTTATGGCCACCTCCACGATTTCCCCATTTACGTGACTTGCACACACAAAAGCAGGACAAGCGCAACAATTTGCAGCGCTAACGTAGACGCCTTGTCTCTTTCGGAAGTTTTATTCGGGAACTCGTTGTTTTCTCGAGGTGTGCAATGCTTTGATCACTCAAACTGGCCACATGTCTGCTTTCTGGATCATTTGGGCATTATGCCTCATGTTTTATCAAGTGTCGAAACACTTCGGTGGTCTATCGCAATGTGATTTCGGGGTCTGTTTTGGGCCTCCTTGAGATCTGGGTGTGAATGTCAGTGTCAGCAGGCAGGTGAAGACTGCAGACAGAAATAACCTTTTCGAACTGCCAATTCTGAGGCTTTAGGTACTTGAAAACCCACATTCAAGGTTGGCACGGCCTGTATAAAAAACGAAATTATCCTCAGCAGTTTTTGTAAGTTGCATACATTGGAATCTTTCACCAAAAATGGCTGCGAGGTATTTTGCCATCTGTTTAAATCAAGGTCCCTTGGATATTTCAGTACGATGGAAACTCAGTACTTATCGCTTTCTGCTGGATTCGGCTAACATAAGAGAAAACTTACTCAGGCAGCCTTATCCAGATTGAGATCATCAACTTTCGGAGTGTCACCATATCTAACGTGTCACGGGTCGAATGTTATGCCATCGCCAGGCTGATAATGAAATTCGCTCGTGTTTTGGAACGGTTTCTCGACGCTTGGTGCGTTCGGACTGTCCACGGTTGACTTCAGTGAAGGCTGCCGGATTAAAATGCCCAAATTTTGTCTTGTTGCTTGTGTGGCTCCTACATGAGTTCCGCGGTACAAGCCATTATTTAGCTTTACCGAGAATTTTTATAACGGTTAATCTGCCTTAAATACTACGACCATAATGAGAACACCTTGATGTGGGCTAGAAAAAAGCCATGAATGTGGTAATGGTAATGGTTTATTTCGGAAATTCTCAAGGCCTGCTGCGGCGCATGATCAGATGACACAGATGATGATAAAATCAGAGATTTACTGAAGAAGGTACGGACTTGTGTATGCAAACGAACAGGAAGAGAGATTGTCTGGTCAAAAATGGTAATAACGCTCAGCAAAAACGAAACTCAAGATTGGGTGATCAGGTCAGCTGGTGATATATTAGATCACTTGAAAAAGTAGAGAATACGCATGAAAGTTAAAGAACATGATCAAAAGAACTAAGTGATGCAAATGAACAGAAAGATTTTTGGTTATATCGGATTTTCAAAAAAGATAAGGGGGCTTCACCAGGCTCAAAAGACCGATAAAGATATGAATAGAAAACCCAATGATGAACAAAGATTGAGCATCAGAAACGGAGTAGAATGAGAAGCTGAGATAGCTCACGGATAGAATTTATTAGCTTGTTTTGGGGGCAGTGAACATAGAGAAAATAGCCGACGCACCCGGTTGGGAAAAGTGCCAGAAAGGTAACGGATGAAGTGACCAAAAGTAGAAAAGTATTCGATCCATGACGGGATTATTCCATGATAGGGCGAAATGCAACGCCAACATGTTTTCTAGCACCTCACTGCTCATTGCTTCCGCTCCCCTTATATATATACTTGTATATACATTTTCTCTGCACCTCGCAGTTCCTCGTCGGCCATTTCTCATGCTAGCATCCCGCTGACACCCACTTCACGGGTTGAAGCTTGCTACATTCGTTATTCACATTAACCGCATCGAATACTTCCAAATCACTTTCGCCATCTGACCCAACCTTTACTTCTTGCATTACCCACTCCCTGGTCCACTTGGACCGACCAGATTCTTCATTTGACCTTGACCCTGATATTCACCGGGCACCCCGTTGAATTCAACTTTGAGTTCATTCAAACTCCCTCCGTTTTTCTTTGGTGTGCGTACGCTTATCGTACCTTCATCTCTCTTTAATCTCCCTCCTGAGTCTGCCTGTCCAACTTCTGTCAGATACATTTACACATTTTTACTAATTTTGTCTGTCCATTTCATTGCTCGTAAAAATTTGATCATGCATCTGACATGTTGTGGGGGTCTCTGAGGTAAACCTTTATTGCTTTGTTTGACCGCTTCTCCTAGCCTTCGCCATCGACATATGTAAGCACGTCTGCGTCCACTAACTGTTTTTCCATACTAACTTATAGGATCCTGCTAATTCAACTTTGAAATAAATCCTTTCAGATGCGCTCGCATTTATAGAGACCACCGTATTACTCCCCACAGGTTGTCAATATCTCTCACTCGCTCCACAATTTATTAACTTTATTTAGTTATATTGCGTATGCGGCCCTGAAACCAACCTCAACATTGCCATAAAAACTGCTTCAGTATCCAACCCCCGGTTGGATTTATATATATATATGTATATATATATATATATATAATATTTGCATATACAAATATATATATGTACATGTATATATAAATATATACTTATATATATATATATACTCATTACTGTCCTATAACTATTAACAAAATCATGGTGAGTAACTCAACGCTCCTCGATATCTCTTAGCTTACAATGCCTCTCTTCCGCACCAGGTCCCACCACTCATACTTCGCTCACCACCTCTGCGATTTCGAATTGGAAAATCCAGTCTGATTCATCGCACTTAGCGTGACTCACTAACTGAACTCAACACTCAGTTATGACGTTACCATTTCTGCTCCCACCCTATCCCCCAGCTAAGGTTCTTCTGTAATTTCATGCAGAACTTGGTCTTTACTCCTGCTCAATGACCACTCTAGGCGAAATACTAACTTTCCCATTGAAAGTTTTAGCCACACTTAGGCGTTTCCCCTTTAGTCTTACGCTTCATGGCCTCAATGTGCCTTTAGGATTCGCCGCACCGATGAGCCCGTGCTTAACGTTTGTTCTTCTTTCCGTTAACCGTTGATCCTCAGCTGCATCACTCCATCTCACTTTCCTTGCCGTAGTCTTTTGCGTCCGACCGCTTTCGAATGACCCGTCCGATGATCGCACCCACGTACATATATATATATATACCTTGGGTATGCTCCACTCACTTGTCCCCCTTCCTAACTAGATTGTGCCATTTTACTACACACAATTTGCATATATATAAATAAAACCGTTCCGTCCTTTAGCGATGAGTGCTCGCTCTCACTTAATTCTTGGCTCAGGCTATAACTCAGCCGTCCCATCCGCTTTTTTGTGCCTTTCTCGTACACTGAAGCCTTGCCACACGGATTACCATTCCTTAGTAACTAGGCTTCACTTCTCTACGCACATGCTCATGGTAAGTTAAGACCCCATTCCAACCGGAATCCGTATGCCCCTGCCGAATACCAGCACGTTTGCCCCCACATGAAAAATCCTCATTTTAACACTCAGTTTCCCCTCCCCCCTTTTTTACTGTTTGCCGTCCTTTACCACAGCTGGTGAACTGACCAGACTGTTATCTTTCTATTTTCTCATTCTCCTTCCAGACCATACCATCTACCATTGTTTGATTCCTGGTTCCCAAACGGACACCCTATCCTCATCCACCTGATATAGCCCCAAATCTCTACTATCACCCAACTACCCTAGAAAGCTACCAGTCTCCGTCTAGGGATCCATAATAGACCGGTCCACTAGCCAAACGATAACTAACTGTTCGGATAACAAAATGTTCATTTTCTTGCTTCCATATAAACGATAATCATAACCCACAGCTGGAACACTCTCCAGACTGCCGCACTCCTGATCTCTTCCAGATTGCATTGGTTACTTGGGTATCCATCGGCCAAATCGACGTTTATTCCGGATTACCGTAAGGACTGGACGATTTGATCAATGGTTTATACCTATACTCTCGCCTGCTGACGTTACATGGGGCACCGTACATGGATTAACAAAACCTCATGAAAGTCTCACCGGATCGCAGAGGTGATTCCTGACAGCAACCATCAACACATCCGCTCAACGTCTATTCCCAAATAATCCAACCCAACAGTTCAATTCTTCCCGCGTTGCAGTACGAAACCAATGGCCGGAACCCAGCCTTCGCAGCTGTCAACTTCGTCAAACCAGCCCTATTTTACCTGCTTCCCACAACATTCTACCTGCAACCAAGGTCTTTACGGAACAGAATACCAGCCATCCGCAGCCAACCATAATTTGATTACCAATTTTCTATCAAATACAAAAAAAACATTTTACACTCTTCCAACTCCTGCCTAGCCGAACCATTGACGTTTGTCCCCACTAATCCGTTTCATTGACGGCTTTTCTTTTCTTTAATAGTCCGTTATATGTCCATACACCATTCATGCTCTTCAAAAGTTCACTGAAGTCCCTGCGAAGCTCTTCGCCTTCATTTGAATTTCCATATGACACTGTAATCACCTGCACAAAAGGTCCGTTTCATTATCACCTTTGAATCACTTGCCTTTATTTCACATGCTTCCCCCACAATTAGTTACCCAATGCTGGATCAGTGTCCAATATTCCGCTGGTATATCTGACTGCACTTTGAAAGCCCCACGCTTGCTTTACTTCTAACAATGTTCTTTGGCATCTCTTCCGCCTGGTTACTTGTTAGTGACCGTCCATTTGTCGCTTATATCAGCCATTCCACGACTGTCCAGCTATCCACACCGCCCCCAGCGATTTCGAAACCGATTTGGAATTCCCGCCTCAACCATTACCACTTTTGTTTACTCAAACACTAAATGACTTTACTGGTGTATTTCAGTTGCTGTGATTTATAAATTTAGAATTTGTGAATATCTCACATTGACATGTACTGCTGTATACTCTGATCTTGCCTTGTGCATGTGTATTGACCATGGTCAAGAAATATACTATACTATACTATACTATTATTATTATAAGAAACAATAATTGTCCAGAAGCCCTACCTTGAATGCTATTACACGTTAAGGGTCTGGCTAAGGATGAACGTCCATCGACTGGTGCCACCCTTGAGCGGCAAGATAGGTGGGAAGGCACTCAAGAAAGCTGCGGGTAAACCAGGCCCAGAGATTCGAGTTTGGTCGGCAAGCGCCGGTAAGGTGCCCGGTCCAAGTCTACTGACAGCTCCAGGAGTGGGATGATCGCAAACGTTCCGTCTCCAGTAGCTGGGGTTAGGGCATTGTGGAAGTCAGTTCGGCCAGAGAGACACGACCTCCATTAGACGAAGCCATGCAGACCAGGGCTTAGCTGCCCACCGGAAAGGAGATATTGAAGTAGCTGAGACTTAAAGACCCGTTCCACAAGTTTGCGTACCGCAGGGCCGTGGTTGAATGGACGGTAGTCACCAGGGTCACGCTGCGACCCCTTTTTAAGGCAGGTTGTGATGACAGAGGTTTTCCGCTCTGGTGAACTGCATTATTGCTCATGGGAAGTGTAAGCAAATTAAGTGACAACAAAATATATCGGGGCCACCGAAACGGCAAGGGGTCCGCTGTATTCCTTCTGGCCGCAGTTTTGATGAGGGCTTAGTCTTGAGGACTAGACTGCGTATTTCATACGATGTAAAACTAATAACGGTGGGAGTAGCACTAGAAGCAACAGGGATGGCGGGAGGGTGAATGATGGCTCAACATATGAGCCTGCGGAAGTTGGAATTGAACTCTTCTGAGATTAGCCTGACCAAAAGGGATAACAATAGTATAATAATAATATTGTTGGTTTATTTTCTCGACCCTCGAATCATGCCATGTGCATGATCTCGTTGATACAGGTGATGGAATGGACAGATATAATTCATGCAAATATGGAAACTCGCATGAAAATATTGGATAAAAAGGCTCAGAAGGGGGAATAAAGTAGGATGAAAATGGGATAAACGTATGTACACCATAGAGATTGTGTGGAGTTCAAATGAGCTCAGGAGCGGATTTGAGTGGACGTCCGGTGAGTTTAAAAGTCAAGGTCAGGTGGACTGAATGGCTGGTCCGGGTAATTACAACTGGAGGCAGACTGGTAAACATGAGAAAGGCTAGAAATCGGTATAAAGAACTGCAGTAGCGAGGAACGATGGAGAAAAATTGAGGTGCTTTGCAGTGAATTAGATATCAACGAAGCATTGGTACTTTGCAGTGGATTGTCGGTAGACAGGGCACAAAACTCATCGTAAAACAGGGAGCGAACAATACTAGACGTAAAGGGTTGATCCGATGACAAAAACGATTTAGAAGGATTGAATACGGTGGGTGTGAGGCACAGATGTGGAATTGATTGATGCATATCATGACGGTCGTTGGGATGATAGCAAGAGTAATGACCGGTGAGGAACTGCAAGATGCAGAGCGCATGCACATATACATATATATATATATATACGCAAGTTTATGTATATATACATATTTATGGATATAAGATGAGCATGAGCAATAACAATGGGGTCCTAGAAAGAAATTATCAGTCATTAGGAGGAGTAGGTAAGGTTAGATCAAATGGTTGTAGAATTAACTTTGGAATATCACGGTGTATTATCTTCATGACAAGTGCACATGGCGGCCCAACACGGAGTAAAAAGGAATGTAGGCCTGGCTATGGATTAGCCTAAAGAGGAAAATCAGATTGAGCCTCATGCGACGAATCCATAGAAGCTCAGTTTGTAGGAGCTCACAGTGCTGGAGGTATGTTAGGGCTATGGGTACGCCCAACAGCCTTTTGGTGAAAGTACTCTGAACGTTCTCAACAGACACAATAGAGTAACGTGGCCAGAGGCTGGGAATAATGGGACAATATTCCAGGAGCTGTCCCACATGTGCGAGATACATGGAGAGGCTATTGGACGGTAATAAGAAACACCGATTAATCAGGCCTAGGGTTTGCTTAGCTCTAGCGCTTTTGAACAACGCCTGTTCTGAGAGGTTAAAGGAACAAGAGTAGCTTATGCCAAGGTCGGTAACCATGGGGTGTATGGGGATGGGCGGGCCTTCCAGACAGATTTGGCCGGGTGATACAGTGCACTTGTATGGGAGGAGGAGGCTTTTCTCCGAGGAGAATTTCATGACCTACGAGACATACCAAGTTTGGAGAACGAGTAGGTCACGCGATATGTTGCACAGAGTCACGGATAGTTCATTGGGGAAGAAGGACTACACTATTTTTATATCGTCGGCATAGAGGAAAGGGGTGCCGTGTCGAATGGAAGAGAAAATGTCATTGATATAAATAAGGAATAGTAATGGGCCTAGGACACTGCCTTGGATGACGCCGCTAGTAATTGGTTTGGCGGAAGATAAGTGGCCGTCAACGAGCACAGCCTGTGATCTGTGAGAGAGATAAGAGGATAGCCAGGAGAGGAGAGGGTCAGTAGTACTGAGAGACCTGATTTTGGCTAACAGATGCATATGAGGAACACGGTCAAGAGCCTTAGACATGTCGAGGTACAGGACGATTACGGAGTTGCCGGCGTCCGCAGCAGACGATAAGACATTCAGAAAGTCAAGCTGGCAGGAAGAGCAGGAACGGGAGTTCAAGAAACCATGCTGACTATGGTTCAACAGGTTGTTGGATAAGAGGTACTGGGCAATGTTTTTTGATAATTCTCTCCATAATTTTGCAGACTACTGGGGTGTGATTAATGGGCCGATAGCTATCTGGGCCGTGTAGTGCACCCTTTATAAAGCATGGCATTATAACAGGGGATTTCCACTGAGGTGGGACGAAAGTGCGAAGCATGGAGATGGTGTATACTTTAAGTAACAATAAAGGGAGGTCAGGACCACCGAAAAGGAGCAGAGCCGGTGGGAGATCATCTGGTCCTGGTTTCGGGGAAGGTTTAGTAGATGAAACTGGTTTTTAAATTTCTAAGTGGGTGAAGGGAATCAGTGAAAGAGAGGCAGAGGTGCAGGGATGGAGTTTAGTAGGGGGAATACCATGACAGTTTATAAGGGAGGAAGAGAAATGCTCACTAAAGGCCTCCGAAATAGATGCTGGAGTAGTAGTGGTAGATGAGCCACAGATGATAAATTTGGGCGAAGTATGATTGGAGTGATTGGACCTTTTACTAAGCAGGTTGGGCAAGTAGCCAGTTTTGTTTGGGTGTGCTAGGGCAATGACCTCTTGCCTTCTCAGATGCGAATAAGCCATGCAAAGCAGACTCAGTTGTAGCTGGTTTATGCGCAGGAGAATTGTGAAGTCGTCTGATCTAGCGAAGGTAAGTTGCAGCTTAGACAGCTTACGCCCTAAAAGTGACAGGCGTGAGCTGCTGGACTTCGGGAGTGGATCGGCACATAGGTTGGCGGCATTTATGCAGTGTAGGAGGTTGGAGTACAGACAGTTAATAATAATAATAATAATGGTATATTTCTGGACCGTGGTCGAGAGGCACGCATGTTAGCATGATCAGAGTTTACAGTATCACTGAATGAGATGGAAAATTCACAAATTCCAAAGAGAGATTCGGACATAACGGCAACAATGGAATAAAGCCTAGGAGAGTTTAAATGAATCAAAATGACCAAAGAATACACGGTGAATATGAATCGATTTCGAGTCAACTACTGCAATAGTAACGAATCGGCCGGTTGTAGGAATTTTCAGACGGACATTGGCTTAGGACGCAGGAAATACAATATTCACAAGAATTATGCAAGAAAATGGTCGGCAATGCATATTCATATTCACTTAAAAAGGTAATTGGCGTTGATACAAAGGAGGTAGGGAAAAATTTCATGGAGGTTCGCAGAGGAATACTAATTTTCATAGATTTGCGGATATGAAAAGGATTAGTACCCCCCGAAAAGGTGAGATATTTTCCATGAGAAGTAGTGTGTGTCATCTGGTGTCGGCAGCTCGCACGTGGTGGAAAGTGGATGAAGTTCCAGGAGGGAACAGTCAGCAATCGGAATGCTGTGTCCACGAGGAATAAATTAGGCAAGACAAGGGTGAAACCTTTGCCATAGACCATGTTATGCTGGTGATTTGGCAAATACATCATTCTGTTGAGTTTTTTGTGGCTTTTCTGTGCCCGTGTTGGACATTTTGGGAAAGGGTTGGTGCGGTTTTTGTTTGCTTTTTCATCATTGGAAGGAGGCGGGCATCGCCGAATCTGGACCGATCACTATTTATTCAGGAGTCTTCGCAGGGTGGCTTCGACATCGAGAGGGTCTTGTAGTGAGAGTTCCTCAGTAGGCCTCACAGGGGCATATGCAGCAATAACAGGACTCCTTTTGGGCGAAACCCGGTGGCTAGATCGTATTCGCGGTAGCCAGCCTTTGGTGCGGTTGTAGACGGGCAGAGAAAAAGGTAAGCTGCCTGCATGATATATTAAATCCAGGTAAAGTGATGGCCGGGTGGTTCTGAAATTGAAAAAGGGAGGAAGGCTGCCTGGGAGATGCTCCAGCTGAGGGTTAGCGTCAGAAAAATAACAGATAAGCGTACGGTTGTTGGAAATGAGGCACAATGGTCTAAGTGAAATGAGGGGTCGTTGGTTTTGTGATTCGGTGTTCGTGAGGGCTAACTGGGTTTACACTACTAAGCAAGGTTATTGATTACCGATTCGGCAGTTAACCGGGAAGTCTTATCTTTAGGGGTAATAAAGCCATGGAGGTGCACTTGGACTAGGGTCTGAGGGCTACGCGAGGAAGCGGCTGGGCAACTCAAAGAACCTCCTAAGTTGCACTGCTCAACGTTTGCCCATTTAGGCTGGGGTTGGGCAAACTTCGGGCCAGACCGTCGTAACATTGGGCAAATCCATTGAAATGCGCTGGGCAGCGCTACCAGCCCCCAATTAGGCTAGAGTTGGGCAAGCCCAAAGCACAAAAAAACCGCGAAAAATGCCTACTAACTTTTCGCCAATAAATCCAATTTCGCTCAATTGCCTAATATCATTAAAGTATTTTCCTTCCTTTCGAGCTTAACCACTAAATTACCCCTTTATATATGAGCGAAATGACCATTTTAATAAAAATGTAGATAAATGTATTGAAAAAAAACGTCGAATTTATTTGACAAAAAGCCACTTTCCCATCAATCCATCCTACGCGAGGATGTTCCTGGCTCTTCTTCTTGGTGTTCACGGGATCTGGGGAATTAAGGCACGGAAATGCCGATATTAGTTACATCATTAGCAAATGAAGTAAAAAAGCTTTATCGTGAGTTTTAAACGTTACCCATTTAGAGAACAATAGTTCTGCACTAGATTTCATATATTTATATATATAAATATATATGCTGGCTTTAGTCAAAGATAACATATGGCTAACGGTAAGTTGTGATTTCGGGGACTGGCTAAACTGAGTTATTGAAGCACATTTGCAAATAGCCAAGGGTAGCATGTTCCAAAGATTTTAATATTTATTGAGAAAGAAGTTGGGTCATATTGCCATCCTGGAGTGTGGGATGGTCAGACTGAAGTCGCTGTGGCGCAGAGGGTAAGATGAGGGTAGCGAAAACCGTATAGAGTTGGTAGAAGTGAACGCAGAACGATGAATAAGTCTATATAGAAAACACAAGTTAAGCCTGACATGTCCAGGCGTATTCAGTCCCTTTTAGACATTTCAGAGAAGATTATAGGGCAATATTCGAGGTGGGTTCTGGCATGGGATTGGTATGTAAGGAGAATACTATGTTACATTTTAAATGATCTGAAAACTAGGCCTATTATCCGTCTGGCCCTGGACGTCTGGAATGAGACACGTTCCGAGAATTGTAGATTGTTAGTGTATCGAAGCCCAAGATCGTTCATTGATGAGCTTGAGGCGATGGGTACTTGGTTCGGTGACAGAGTTCCGAGAGGGACTTGACATCTGTAGGTTGCGTAGAAGCCCTTGGATGTCGAGAAGCACATCTGCCATGAGGTGCACCAATGATCAAGTTTCTCAAGGTCATTATCTATTTCAGACAGCTCTGTGCTCAAATCTTGATGGCGGAACTCATAAACGATTTTGATGTCGTCGGCGAAGAGGAAAGGTGTGCCGTGTCGCACAATCGAAAAATGTCGTCAATATAGAGTAAGAAAAATAGCGGACCAAGCACACTTCCTTGTACGAGTCCACTAGTGACAGGCACCGGTTGCGATAGATGACCATTAGCATATACAACCTGGGTTCGGTCCGACAGGTGGGAAGTGATCCATGATAAAAGCGGGTCGTGGATACCGCAGGCCCGGAGTTTTGTTAACAACCGGGAGTGAGAAACTCGGTCAAATGCCTTGGTCATATCGGGGTAGATGATAATCATAGATTTTCCGTCGTCAGCTGCCGTGGTCAGTAGGTTGAAGAAAACAAACTGGCATGTGGTACAAGAAAGTAACTTTAGGAAGCCATGTTGACCACTGCAAATGAGGCTATGGGAAAGGGGGAAGTCGGACATCCGCTGTTTAATCAAACGCCCCATTATTCTGGCAGCTAAAGGGGCATGGTTAATAGGACAATAATTTGAAGGGTCACGCGCTGGACCTTTTTTGTGGATAGGAATAATGGGTGAAGTTTTTCACTGGGATGGAAAAATGCCATGTTTAAGGGATAAGTTATAGAGATTCATGAAGATAGCAGCGACGTCAGTTCCACCAAGATGAAAGAGTGCTGGGGGATGCCGTCAAAGCCAGGGCAGGAGGAGGGTCTAACACACAGCAGTACTCGGGCCACATCGTTCAAACTGAATTCCATGTCAGAGAGAACTTGCTCGGTGATGAGGGGTACGGGTGGCGGATTTGAAGTGGCGTCAGTGGTCATGGATTCTGAAAGGAAGGCACTGAGCGCCTCAGCGACTTCAGCTGCAGATTTAATCTGCGTGTTGTTTTCCAAAATTAAATAAGGTATCCCTGAAGACTCTCTCTGATTTCTGTTCTTTAGCAGCCGGGACAATCGGTACGATCTGTCGAAGGAATTTAAGGCCGAAAACTCCTGCTTTCTCAGCAGTTCATTGGTCCGAAGACCGATGGTTATAGAGAGAGAGAGTGGAGTTGCAATAGTACGGAGAAGTCTTTTGTTTTGTTATAGATCTTCTGCAGTATCGCACATTTATTTTGCAGCCTTGTTTGGTAAGAGCTGCGGGCTTAAGAGCGGTTGGTCCTGATGGTGGCGATCGCTAACAAGCAGCTATGTAGCTCATAGTAGAGTACGTCACTGGCGAGCTGAGGGTCGTGCTGTAGGAAGTAGTCATCCCATTTGAGGGATCGAAGCATGGACTTGAGGTTCATCCAGTTGATCGTGCGCAGGGGCTGTTGAGATGAGCTACATGTGGGGTCTATGGGTCCGGCTGTGAATCTGCAAGATACCGTTCTATGGTCGCTGCCTGGGAAAAGATTGAGGGCGGTAGCTATCACATCCGATAGGCCAACGGTAAATGTCAGGTCAAGTACGCTGTTTCTTCTGGTTGGTCATTACGTGCTGGACCCGGCACCCTGCACGCATGGTCGAAAAGAAGCTCGTGAAGTATTGGGGTGATGACATGGTGTCCCAGCAGATATAAGTTGCACTGAAATCGCCAGCAATAAGTTTTGAAAAAGGGGGTAATAGTGCTAAACGGCCAAAGGCGTTGACTATGTGGGCAAGGTCCGTGACGTTTGAATTGGGTGGCCGATAAAAGCAGCCGATATGGAGTAGAGAGTTGGCCAGAAGAACCGTTACCCATATTGAGTCCTGAATTGAGTCCAGTATTGGATCAGAGAGAGGAATGGTAGGCTAGCTGTTTTTCACGTGGATTAGACAGCCTCCTCCACGACGACGGCGATTTTTCATGAAGCTTCGATAACCAGCCATAGAAATTTGGTCCAATGGGACAGAATCATTTAGCCAGGCCTCGGTTATGACACTGATGTCGAAGTCCGAAGATAGTACTATATTATGGAGAGTGTGGGTTTTATTCAGTAATGAGCGAGAGTTAATTAGGAGTAAGGTAATTGCAACTGTATCGTCATGGCTTGGAGTAGGAGCAACCATCGGCGAGTGTTGATGGCTAACACTACCGAGGTGACAAACATCATCAAGTGGACCCATAACTTCAGGATTGTCATGTATAGAAGCGAAGGAGTCTAAACAGGGGTTAGAAGAGAGGAGCCGGCAATGTGAAGAAGGGTAGAGGCTGGGTTGGGTGGGGTGCTGTCAAGAAAAAATTGGTCTTTTGCGGAGGTGAGATTTCCGGGTTGGTTGAAGTAGCCAGGTGGGGGGTTGGGTGCTGAGGTAATGGGTAACAGCAAATGAGATGGTAGAAAGTAGTGTTGACTGGGTTCATCGGGATACGCAGGGGGCGGGTAGTTATCGCTCGAACAGGACCGACGAAATGACTGTAGTTGGTTGGCTGGCCCGTCCTGTGTTCAGGAAAGAGAGTGGAGCGTGACAGTCGAGGCCGTTGGTTGTAATTCAACTGGGGGTTACTTATTTGTATCATTGGAGGAGAGGGAAGTTGGTTACAGAGGTTCGGTGGGAGGTGCTGGCGCTCAGCTAGGTGGCTGGAAAACTGTATCGGGATACTTGGAGTATATGGTATGTTTGATCCCGATGCATGATGATGCTTTACTCGGTGACCGTTTTTGCCTGTTTTGTAAAGTGGAGTTGGGAGGACCTTGTCGATTAGCCGAGGTACCACGCTAATAAGCGAGGCGAGGTTGGCTGCTTTGGGGTGATACAGGGCCGTTTCCTGCTCACCAACAAGCATGGATTATTTGGGGTGTACTTGGAGTGCTTGGTAAGTGTTCCAAATGGGGCTCTGGTAAGACTTACAGGGGGGGGGGATAACGGGAGTAGCCGGAGTAGCTGAAAGCTTTGGGGGGGGGGCACGGAATTCTGTCGGCTGATGGGCCGATTGGACACATAGTAGATCATGCCTTTTATGAACGATTTGTGTCCGCGAGACGGTGAGACACGAGTTAGGGCAGGACGGGGTGTTAGCAACACAATTCCCCGGAGTCCTTTTCGGTGTTGAGACGGTGGGCAGTAGGTTGACATAAGCAGCTTTAGGCCTGGGTGCACGGGACTTTGGTGGCCCTGGGCTAATGGTGGGTTTGACATAGATATCGTTGCCGTTTGTGGGAGCGGAGGTTGATGGTAGAAGGCAGGGCCGTTTACTAGGAAAATGTGCTGGAGATGGGGTGGCGGTCAGGTCTAGGTCAACTAGCGTAGTGCAGGCAACTGAGGGCTTTTGTGTTATGGGCTGGCTCGACAGGCGGCCAGGGGACGCGGCAACTGGTATTTCAGCCATGGGTTGCGTTGGTGAAGCTACGGTACTTCTCATTGATCGAAAAAGCTCCCTTTGGAGGGGGGTCTTATCCGGTAATATTCTGATTCTTTTGAGTAGGCTGGCGCTAGCAATGATTTGCCAACTGTTTACGAATTCTCTAGCTGTTATTCCGTCAGCGAATTGGAACTTAAAAGGACCGTCGTTGCGTCGTGATTTTTTGCGCAGCCGAGTCAATAGCACCTGTGGTGTGCCGTGTTGCAAGCATTCAGCACAGCGAGTTTGGTTGATTGTGGGGGTAGTCTGTCGGGATGTTGAAAACTATCGCGTTTTTGGCGTCGACTATACGCTTATGAACTTCGGTCGCAACTGAGTCCAAGAAACGGCCCGACATGGCTAGGCTTTGGCGATTAGCTATAGGGGTGGGTTCCATTATGCTAGATACAGGGGATATCTTCAATAGAATATCATCGATAGACTGAATCTGGTTATGAAGGTCCGCCGCTTTTTGATCTACTTCGTCATTCTTGTTGACTAAGTCGTAAATATCAACGAGAGCTACTGAGCATGGACCGAGTGCAGACTGAGGTCGAGTGTTCCTGGTTTTCCTGAGCCTGACAGTACGAAATGCCTGATTTGCACCCGGGACCTTGGCATGTTTCCGGAGGATCTTTGGAGCGTCCATAAGTAGTTCAGGAGATAATGTGAAGAAGGCGGAAAGATTATGGGTCAGTAAGATGATCTTTTCGAGAGTGCAAAGCTACTTGGAAAGTTCTGGGTATTTTTTCTAAGCCTTTCTAGCTAGATGACAGACGGTTATAAGCTTTATAAACACAAAAAACAAACGTAATCTGGGGAAAATAGAGGCCCGGTGAAGCGCAGGATTTGCCAGATTCCCAGTGATGGAATCGGAGGGGAGAAAATGTGTCCCAGTTAAGGGAGCGGATTATCATTGGCACTAGCAGCCAGTTACAGGAACGATAGGAAGTCGGAACAGCGGGAGGGGATTGCATCGGATGAGAAAAGCTGAGCCTGCACCTGACAATACGGTGCTTACTACCCGGAAAGCGATCAGTAATCTGGGTGGTCATAGCAGGAACATCGATGGAGAATACTAGGTCCAAGATGTTGTTCCCTCTAGTAGGACAGGAGACAAGTTGGGTCCATCCACCAAGACGGACACAGGAAAGGAAGTTGGAGAGGAATGGAGGGCTAGTATAGGGGGACCAGCAAACTGAAGGAAGATTAAAGTCACCCGCAATAATTTTTGCACTGGCAGGATAGTCAAGCGCAGCACTACGGACATCCACGGCAGAATCAATTTTTGCAGGCTCCAGACCCGGGGGGATGTAGACGCAGCCAAGGAGGAGGTTCTGGCCGGAGGCGTGAATAGATAGCCACAACGAATCCTCAATAAGGAGAAGAGTGGGGTGGTCGGTGACACTAGCGTGGATAGTGCATTTGGCAAAGACTAAACAGCCCCCTCCACGCCTGGACTGGCGGGCATTCGAGAAGCATTGGTACCCAGCTATGAGAACAAGGTCAGGCGAGGCATCATCTTACAGCCAGGATTCAGTTACTAGTTTAATGTCAGCGTTTGAGGTAAATGCCAGAGATCGCAGGTGAGATATTTTTCTAATTATTGATCGAGCGTTAATAAGAACTAGTAGAAATGAGTTCGGTGTCGATATGCACAAAGCATGGATGGCAGGTGCAGGACCACTGGGATTGCTGTGGCTATGGGAGTTGGGTCTCAGTGGGGATAGAGCGTCAGTAGAGGAGGGAGGGCGGGCAGTGTTGGGTGGGGGACGGATAGTAAGAGAAGCGTTAGCATTGGGCGCCGCCGATCGCTGTGGGTGATCATTACGTTGAGTGTGCAGCACACCGCTGATGTGAGCCGGAGGGGTTTCCCGCGGCACAGGGGGAGGGGGCACGATATGGCAAAGTAAGATGTTAAGAATATATGTCGAAGCGGGGTCGGCAGGAGGGAGTGCATGGTGTAGGGTATTAAAGGACATGATATGGAGTGGGGAGCTATCAGTGATATAGGTCTGTGAGAGTTTATCGATATGGTCCATAAGGTGACCAGCAGTATGGCCACGGGTGCGGAGGGCACCGGTCAGGAAAAGAACGAGATCTTGACTGCAGGTATCGTACCTGTCGGGCAGAGTGAGTATAAGGCCGGTAGGTCGGCTTGGGAATGAAGGTACGTGGAAGAGTAACTGAGAATTAGTGCGGTTTGGGGGGCGGGAAGGGAATGGAGAAATTTGGAAAGGTTTGGAGGCTCATGAGGGGCCAGGGAGCCGGTAAGTGGGGGGGGGGGGTTGGAGCGAGGAGGCGGGATGCAGGTACGAACCTGGAGTATCGGCTAGGGTGCTTACGTGGTACTTCAGGGTTAAATGAGGGTTGGTGGAGGGGAGCAGAGGGGAACAGCGGAGGCATGCTGGGGATATAGTATGGAGAGTTGGTGTCTGGGGGGGGGGCAGGGAGGGATATAGGATAGCAGCGGAGATGGAGGATTGGTGCGACCCATTCGATCAGCGAGGAAGAAAACAGTGGGATGGGGTGCGAGGCAATGGAAATGTGAGTGGCACTGGCAAGACCCTGAAGGTCACTCCTACTTAAAGGGACGATGGCGTTAGACGAATCTGGATGGTGGCCCAACTGGTTTCCACTTGGAGGGTCCGAGAGTACGGTATAAGCAGATTCCGATTTAGAGTGGGGGGGGGGATGGGTGGGGCGATTAGTTGAACAAGTGCGGACCTGGTTGGAGTACCAGGTAGGCTCATGGGAGGACTAAAGCGGCACTTATGAGGATAACAACGAAGTGTCGCGGCTGAGCTATCAGCTGGTGGCAGTTGGTAGAGCCGTTAGGGCGAGAGCTGTGCTTGACAACACTTGTCAACGGCTCGGAGGACGGATGAGAAGTTGTGCGGTGAGGGTTGATGGTTGTGCCAGGGTCTTGTCTTGGCTCTGAGGCTATGATGGGAGAGCGCGGCTTTACTACTGAAGTGGAGTGCCTCTTGGGGCCGGTAGCCGGGGAGCGAGAGCTACTGGAAGTAGAGGCTACTGGGGAGAAGGAAGAAAAGAGCGTTTGTGTGGAAGCGGAACCGGGGGTGGGGCTTCAGACATATCTAGGATAGTGGTAGAACAGCATACAAGAAAACTAGGGGGCTTCTAGTTGGGGCCCTGAGATCTTGTTCTCAGCAAATTGTACAAAAGCCCGAGTTTATTGGGGAGCACTAGCACGAGTGCTTCCTGTCTTCCGAGATCCTTCTCAGTAAGGCAAATCAGTCTGGGGTTAGCCCTATAGAGGCTTAACAGAACGGAGAAATCTTTTATTAGTTGGCATCCGAGCCGCAGACGCAACAGTATGAGCTCAGTTCTCGACGACCATGAGATTCGGGGCTGGGAGAATGGGTGGATTTTAAGCCATTTAGGTAGCTGTTTATTTTGGCAAAGAGAGGTTGAGCTGCAATCTAAGCCTCGGAGACCAGAAAGACTGCCTCTCAGGATCCAGAGCGAATCATGTTTGGCTGCAAATCTCCATCACGGTTGTCAACAGCCTAGTTTGTTTTATCAGAAGGGGGTTACTGAAGGGACCGTTGAATGTACACGTGTTCGCCCTGTGGTCATCACCTAGAAATAGGTGAATGGCTTGCCTTTTGACACGGGGTGGGTCTTGCGTGAAGACTACGCCGAGGATATTCCACTCTCTGCCTATACGTTGAATCCGGCCCACGTTGTAGATACACGGAAAAAGTCAGCTACAGTGGGCGAGTTTGTGTTGGGCGACCAGTTGCCATGAAAGTAAGTAGAGTCACCAGCAGTTTGCGTGGCCCTTACAAGGCAGTCGGAAGCTTCATTCAGTGCCTCAGCCGTTGCTTTGTTGTAGATATCGGTAATCCAGGGCAACGGTGAAGAAAATTTAACAAGACCCCATGGAGATTGGTGGCACTAAGTAACCAAGGCGAATCGTTCACTCAATCCAGGCCGAGTTGCCGTTGAAACGTTGCAGAGATAGTGTGGCGAATAAAGACCGTGTCCGCCCCCCAGGTCTTCATTTTCGAAGGCTTAAAGAGCTGTGACACAGAACGACGTCTATATGATCTGAATGAGGCTGCTCGGATTTCCGTATCTCGGCTACTACGATTATGTCGGGGTTAGCGGGTAAGTGTTTTGTCCTCTTCTAAGAAGCTTTTCTGGGCACCAGGAGGCCAGTTATAGGAATGAGGAGAAAATCATTAACTAGCGGGAGAGAAGAGTGTGCGGGCCACGTAGTACAGATGAAGAGTGCACAATATGGCAAAGTGAGGCATTGAGAATATCGGTCGTGGTACGGTTTTCTGTAGCGACAGAGGGGTGCATAGTATTTGAGGGCATGACTTTTGAGAAAGTATGACCATTGTGGATTGAACGGCTCCCGCCATGTTTGGATTGATGAGGGCCCACAAGGATGTGATGCATGGCTGGGCCAGCATGCAATTACTTTTGATTATTCAAAATTGAAGGAAAGGTTTAGTTGATTGGGGTAGTGCTAGCGAAAGCTGAAGGACTGGTTGTGAGAAAGAGGCTCGGATGAGGCTGGCCCGGTTGCTTCAGCTTCCTAGACTGCTCGGGTTATCCCACGCGCCAAACTATAAAGGGGTTGAAATTGGGTGCTAAGAGTGGATCTCATGGTCTGGCGTGAGGATCCAAACGAGGGGGGTGAGCTAGTATTGAGAAAAGGAGGGTATAACCTACAAGCTACAGGATAGTAGGGTTTGCAGTTGAAAACAGCAGGGTTGGTGTTGCTGTGGCGCTCAGCTGCGCTAAATTGCAACCAGGGCAGGATTTGGTAGGATAAGGAAGATATTTGATTTGACTGGAGTATTGTTGGCGCTACTTGGTTGGGAAGGAACTTTGGAAGTAGCATCAAGTGAGAGGAGGCTCTGGCGCCATCGGTGATCTGATAAGCCGATACCCGTTAGGGGTGTATGAAAGAAAGTGGGAATGGGGGGTACCGTTCAGGGCACGAGTCAGACTGGGGTGGATATCACTGCTTGGGGCCGGTTGGAATTATAGGCAGTCATGCTCCGATATTCACTAAATTCCCGTAAAGCACGCTCAGAGTGGAATTGGAATAAGAGGGGGCAGACCATACACCGGGCGCGTTTTCGCAGCCCCACGCGTTCACACGGATGATATGCCACGCTGCAAGTACCCAGGATGCCGTCTCACCGAATCCAGCGGAATACAGTCGGCCATATTAAGGACTATCGCACTGGTGGAGTTCTTTAGTTTTCTGATGATTTCTATGGCCATGAAATCAACGGGGTGACTGGCTTTTATCAGGTCTTGAGGGGCTAGATTTTCGGTGTGGTCAATGGCTTTGTTAATGTGAGTCACATGGGATAAAAAGTTTTCCATGGATGACAATCAGCTGGTGAGGTTAAGGTAATCGTGTTTCAGGACCTCAATTCTTCTACTTGTATACCCAAACAGACAACTGGGCTGACGGAGCAGGAAGTCGTAGACGATATTTGTTTAGATAGTGCGTCTGGGCGGACGTTGGTGATCTGATTTCCTGCGGTACTTTTTAGTTTAATTTTGATCCACGATATCCCATCAGGTGACAGAGGATAGGTGTATTGAAGGCAGTGCAACGGCGTCTGAGTGCAACGTTCCTGACCGGAAAGAGTGTTAGGAGTCCAAAATAATATGCATGTGATAATGACTTCATTGGATGACGCGTGCACGGGCGACGAAAATTCAACCAATAAATTGCCGCCCCATGAAGGCGGACGGGGATCGAGCGCGTCGTCAACCTGACTGGTTTGGTATCTCACTTCTGAAACCGGGTTAGTTTTCAGGCTAGACTAAAGTGTCAAGAGCCATTGTCTTGTAGAGACCGCAATCGTTCTGAGAAATAGACTGGATTCTGGACCATATTTTTGATTTATTTTCTCCACGATCTTTTCCGATGTTTGACCTCGACCTCATAGCGTTCTTCGGTTGCGTACGTTTTACCGGACTGACTTTTCCGAGGTTTCTGTCGACCCCGTTTTAAATCACTTTTTCACTTTCGGTCGTTCGCCGATTGTACGCGCTGGTGGTTCGCTTTCGGCACAGCCGTTACGTTTCGTTCTCCGTTCGGTGTATCTCTCGTGTCGGTACTGTTTCGGTCCCACGATATATAGAATACACCTTGGCTCTATAAACCGACTTGTGTCTTCTCTATTCGTCCGATAGAGGGGATAACGTTAGTATTCCGCTGGCAAACCCAATGGGAGACACGTTCACCAGCAGCTCTCGAAAGTCTTATATAGTCTGGTGGATTTTAAAAGTACAGTTGATGATTATGAAAGGCACATGGCCAAACATTAGGTACAATATAGCATTTTTAGTGCCAGGCTTATCCAACCAAGCCGCAATATTTGGTCTGCGTCCACTTCAACTACACTCCTTCTAGCTTGGGACCCTAGAGCCATCTAGGACCGACTATATCGCGAGGAGAGGTAAGCTTTTATATGGCAGTACCGAGAGTCGTGTCCGGTACTGGGGTGGGGGTTACTGGGAGCCAGGTTAAGCTATTGAATTCAAGCCTAGATTATGTGATAAAACATCGTGCAACAGTTTCCGGCAGCAGTCAAATCATGAGATATCTCATAGACTACTGCTAACGGAAAGAAGGGCATACTAGTATGAGCCGGGTTTTCAATAATATCCATCAAAGATTTTGGATAACCCATGGACCAGCCACTATTAGGTGGGTGAAAGGTCACTCGTGTACCTGTAGTCGCCGAAAAGCAGTGGCAGGCATGCAGAAGAAAGCCCCCTGCCCGGCTCTGCAGTTCCAACCCAGATGACTTCCTTTAGCAGAGTTTGGTGTTGCTTTCGCTTTTCTATTCACTCCATACAGGAGAGCAAGGAAAAGAGGTGCGGTAGCATGGGAAAGTGTTTAAAATCCTGATGGGTTCATACCGAAGTAGTGCAAAACATGATCACCATTCAGTGTTTAGTGGCATACCAGAGGTTCATCCCTAGGCGAGGCATTCCAAACTTTTGGATAACAGCTGGAGCTTCAATACAGCTCAGGGGGGATAAAAATATGGTAGAGTCTACCGGTCCATGCTAAAACACGGGATAAAACGGCAACTACATGGCTTTCTTAACTTTTTAAAGCGGTTCATTTTCGGCTAGCCAAAGCATTCTCGGATGCAAAATCATAATCCAGGTGACGACAATTTGAGGCACGGCAACAGTCATATCCACTCCAGGGAGCTAAGGAGAATTTCTAAATGGAAGTGATGACTGAGGTGGTCATCTCACCCAGCACATGTAAACTGTAGAGTTGCTTTAAAAACTCTGTCGAGATTAGGCGGTAATGATCATTCGGATGAAAAATAAGTAAACCAGACAAAGAGTGAAAGAAGCAACCTGAAAATCCAGAAGGATCAAAGAACTTTTGATTTTCTCTCAGGGGAAATTTAAATAAGGGGGATGTTTTGAAGTACCAGAAGGACTTGATGGATAAATAGGGTGGGAATAGAAAGCCAGCGAAGGATCGGGAAAAGAAAGCCGAAAATGGAAACATTTTAGGATGATTCGATCGATGAATACTGACGGGGATAAGTACATTGAAAACGAATACACATCAAGATATCAGTTGCGGGATGGATAGTGGCCAACAATGGCGAAGAGCAGGTTAGCAAGGAAAGAGTAGTTTTGCTTTAAGTTAAATGGGTTTTCACTTACCAACAAAAATAAGGTATCGGTGATTAATCAATGTGAGGCATGAAAAGACGTCACCGGAAAAAATGAACAGTGGGCAAGATAAATGATGGCGGAGATGACCAGAGAAAACAGATAAACGTGGGTTGATTACTCCTCTATTTTCCTTAAATATCCATCAGTAATTCACCTTGCAATGGGTACATAATAGAGCATTGAAGGAGAATGGTGCGTAAATACAGCCGCAGTAGAGGCGAAAAAATATGAATGGGATGATTGCTAATAAGTCTGGTGAGAACGTACAGCATTCGACTGATTTGATAAGTTGTATTTGTTTTGTAATAAAGGCCAGAAAAAGCAAGAGGCTGGGAAGGTGCATCTGACTTGTGTAAATACGCAGACGTATAAAGATTTTTAAGATGAGAAGGTTGAGACTGGAGAGCTCAATGTTGGTATACGGTTGGATGTTTAGTAAGCAGAGAGTCTTAGAGCAAGTTGCTGGCGGCTAGATAATTCTGAAGAGATTTGTTTTAGAAGTTGACATAAACTGTAGAGGTTTGGTGAATACATTAAACAAATGTCTCACTGGATGACAAATTGAGAGGAACAACGATTTGTGAGACACGGAATAATATACTGAGCATCGAATCATTAAGGTTGTCGCGGGTGTATCTGGGAAAGCCCAATACAGTCCGCCGGCGGAAAACTCAAGACTCCGGCCCCACAACGAATCCACCATAAAAAGACGCCTAACATCCTACTAGCTGGAGCGGAAAGGCCATTCAGCAAGAGACTCTCGATGCCTCTTCCCCTGAGTCATATTGTTGAACCAGCTGTCATGATCAAGGGCCTGTTTTTACTGCGGTCAAATGTAGGAGCGGTAACTCCAAAAAGTCTACGTAAAACGTATCTCATAAGATGAAAACGTGTCCGTCTGTTAGCACACGCGATCTCGTAACTTTGGATGACGGATGGCCTGCCAATGCTACAGCTTTGTATAAGGCAGCCCATTGAAGAAGGATCTCATCGACGTAGTGAGTCATTCCAGTGGAGGTGGATGGCCCATTGGAGTGATCAAAGGTAGCCCTGCGGGAGTCTTGGCTTCGTAAGCGCTGTGGTGGTGAACTTAACCGGAGGAAATGTACTGCATGATGTCCTCGAGACCTGTTTGCCCAAAAAATCCAGTGGAGATGGAAAAGTCAGCTCGACAGACCCAAAAGAGTCGAAGGTTTATGGCATCCATTTCAGAACCCCTGAATGAGTCTGAGGCTGCATTCATCTCATGTACCTCTCCAGAGATGCGATATCTGCTCACGCTGTTTAAAGTGGATTTACCCATTACTTTGGTACGATTTCCGCCGGGCGTAATGGAGGCTTCTCCTATAAACACAGAATGAACCCACAAGTAAAGACTGCTATGTGAAACAGGTCGAACCTTTAAAGAACAGCTCATTGATGGTTCACAGAAAAACCTTTTTTCCCTAAGCTTTTTACTTGAACCTAATACCAGATCCGTGCTCGTGTTGATGCACTTTTCGGTAACCACATATTCCTTCACCAGAAACTGAATCTTCCGAGTTTGAGGCGCCCTGGAATTACCCTCATTCCCAGCCAAAGTCTTCCAGTTTTACTTTGGCTGTTTTATTACTGTTAGTAGTCGTTTGTTCCTGGCATTCCGCAGAACTGTCTTTACATTCCAACCGAGCCCAAGCCTGCCCACATATACGGAAAGAAGACCTTTATTATCACCGGACGAAAATTCGCAACAAAGCGTTTTGAGTGGATTTGTGAGATATTCCAGGGTGCCCGCAAATAGTCAGCAGTAGACGTGACCTTCTCCGATAGACTCGCATTGGCGTCGGGGTCTCGGTAGGTGCTAGTGAACCATCTCCCTATCTTCTACGTGGTAGCTGACAGTTTTGTGGATGGATTGCGTGGGTGGTGCGACGTGCATTTTCTGAAGTCGTCTTCGCAGTTGCTATCAAAATGAAACAGCACAGACCGTACGACTTATTTACTGATCCTCGAACATTTCACGGAAAAGTCAATCACCGCCCTTGAACAAGTTCACATTTTACCTATGTACGCCGCAGAACCTTTTATATTTGACCTCTGTGCTTCATGGTGGTAGTACTTGACCTTAAACTTCTTTGGAATTTGGCTCAACTTTGTTTATACTTCTCCAATCGGATAAGTGGAACTTACTAATCAGCCCCGCTTTGAATTTGTGGTCCGTCAGTTTGGCTACGCGTCACTCAAAATCGTGAAGATGTAACACCCTTATCCCAGCACTCCCTCGCGTTGTCCTCCATCACTCCAGGCTTTTTCAACTTCGAAACTTCTGACACTGAGGTAGGCAGGGAACTAGTTGGAAGACTCCAGGGGACAGTAATCCCTTGAGGCTCCTCAGATTGAGACGTAAAGGCAGAAGGTCCCCTCTTTCGTTTACCGTCACAAAATAACCGGAAAAGGCTGCTTTTCTATTTGTCACGTCTCAAAAACATTGAGAAACGTGGCAGGCTGCGGTCCTCATCCGGTTATCTGAATTGGACTTACTGGTTCCTGGAGTAAAGTCAAAGAGCACTTACCATTTAGTTTAGTTTCTTTGTTGTGCTTGTGTTTGGAGGAAATAGTAAGGAATTGGGTCAGCCGTCATGCCGTTCAGGCTAACCTCATGTCAAGTACGCAGCGCGAGTTTGTGGCAAAACAGCCGTACCTGTAGAGTCTAACGCTGGTCCTTGGTGAGATAACTAGGTCCCGGGTGAAGGCAACCGGTTTAGGCTGGTTACATGGGACTTACAAAGGTGCTTGGTTCAGTGAACCACAGCTTCTTCGAAGTCAAAGGGAGAGTCGTGGGACATGTTGGCAAGACAAGGCAAAGGGTAAATAGCTTTCCACCGGATGGAGCTATGAGCACTGAGTTGGGTAGCAAAGCCTCGAAATGAAGTGTAACTAGTCGGGCGCTACAGAGCTTGGAGCTCGGTCTTCTGCTTTGCTTTGTCTTCGACGAAGACCTAGCGTGCAGACTTTGGAACTCTACCTTACTTTTTTCCGATAAGGTCAGGATCGCCGGAGTAGATGTGGGGCTTGGAGTTTCAACCGTAAAATAAAGGTCAATCAAGTGGAGCCTTCCCTCTAACCTCACCAAACGCCTAGGCCTGACCAAAAATACGGGGATTATATGGAATAGGAAGGGGTTGTCACAAATTGTCTCTTGGGCCAAGGACCTTGGAGAAGAGCCAGAAAACAGTTCCAAGCCGTAAAAGCAGTTCACCGCTGCAGAGGAAGAAGCCTAGAGAGAACTCGTTTGAGTTAGATCTGCACTAACCAGAACCAAAGAATATCCAGGGGAAAGAAAATCCCGGCACGCAGAGGAACTTGGAACATGCTTTTCAACTGGTGAAAGCCAACCATTTTTAGAGCAGGTAGACAAACGACAAACAGACCCGCAACGTCAAGCAAAGTAGAAATCGCCTAGAGCCAGGTACTAACTAATTATTTCCTACCAACACCTGAATTTGCGCATTTACACAATTGGACTGTCATTCCCTGGTTGCGACGCTGACTTCTCCCTAGAATGGCACAGCTGAGGTAGTGATTACCCCGAGTTGGTTATGGTTTCCCCGACGAATTTTGTGTGACATCAGTCTTCTAGAGGACCATGTTGCGGCGCCAAAATCCCCTCGCCCGGCCAGGTCAAGGTTCAGTGAAATGCTCGATGGGATCAGCGGTCATCCGTTAGGCGCTCACCTAGGTGCAGCTTCAAAAAACACATTTCGCCAAATAATCCGATACTGTTTTTTCCGGGGCTTCATCTATCAAACATGCCCGTATTGGACACCGATAAGCAAAATTAAAGAAACGAGAGAACGGTGAATGGATGAAAACGAAACTGAAAGGAACAAACGTCTCGATTGGCGCTACAAAAATTTAGATTGCGTTGTATTTCTAGTCTACAAAACTGTTTCACAAAACGCCAAGCGGTAGAAACGGCGTTAAGCGGGATCATTATGGAGTACCACCTACGGGCAGATTTGGCCGGTGAAAAAGACCGCCAGATAGCGTTGTTTGTCGCAGCTTGACTGTTTCCGGTTAGGATGTTTGAGCTGCAAGGGCTACGTCCGTGGTTAACGACGGAGATACTTGAGCGCTGTTCTTTGGCAGCTCCTCCCTTTCTAGACGGCTGTAAAAGTGCACAACCTTGAGAAAGCCAGCAGATATGGTTCAAGTTCAATAGTATAACAAATATGGTTTCGTGTTTACCGTTTTGATTATTGAGATGAACTCGATCGTGTTGCTGGGATACCAAAAATCGGCCTTAGTAAAGCCTCCGCAGCAGAGTTTGAAAGCCATCCACAAGTATAAGAGGTAGGCGGAAGTGGACAGTTCTGCTGGGGTGCAATGTAACATCCACAATGAATAAAGTTCCTTGTCTTTTCAACTTCGTGAGTTTTTAAAGACTTTTGGACTACGCTTTCAAGGTTTTTTTTGATAACTCTTTTATGATTGTCATTTTCTCAATCATTGGCTCACTTACTTTATCCCTTTATGATAGGGATCTACCACTGACTTAACCATGTGGACATTTGGTACGGCAGTGAGTGGCTATGACCGGAGATTCCTTGATCGTTGTTCGGTTGTTTTCTGGCGGTCGTCCATCGGTCCCAGACGTTCATTTTCAGTAAGCTGACTTTCGGCTGCCGCGTCCGGGAATAAGTACTTTGAGCCTGAATAAACATGCAGACTTACACGTATTTACTTAAAACACAGGTTGAGTGATTTTCGTTTGTTCTTATTTGTCGGCTGGTAAGTTTCAAGGCTTTCCGTTCAAATTTTACTTCTTGTACGCTGGATGATGATTGAAGCTGGCAGTAAGAAGCATGATAATCGAGATTTCTCTTTCTTCATCTCACGAGTAGTAACGCGGAATAAGCAGAGCTATCTTGTTTTGACTTGAGTCCTTCGTAGATTTGGGCCACGCATTGCTTTGAAGCTCAGAGATGTTAGCCAGAATGATTGAATTCTGTTAGTTGCTAAGTCGATCAGCGGACCCTCGGGCGGACTTCCCCTGGGCCAGGACTTGTGTGGTTTGGTCGCAACATTCAGGCCGATAAAGACTGCCGTCACAGCGAACGCTTTTGTAAGCGGTGCACTTGACATAGGATGGAAAATAACAAAGATAAATATGTTTACTAACCGGCGCTGCTTCCGGCATTGGCCGTTATAACAGCCGGTCGTGAAAAATCCCCCCTGTTTCCCTCGCGATCCAGTGTTTTATCTAACACCACTCATCTGGTTACACTATTGACTTGTCTTTACGAACTGGTCGTTTCTATGGACCAATTGTTGTTTGTTCGCGCCCAGAGTGCTACTTTGGCACATCCTTTTTCAGGACCTGCGTGATGCACGTGCTGTTTGCTCACACGCTGCTATTCGGTTTCTCGTTGTTGAGTACTTGTGATCGTATTATTGAGGTTTGTATATTTTTGATATCATTGTTCATGTTATAATCTAGTATCGTAGAATATCGCGGATAATCGTCTTTTGATTTCGGGATCCGTTGCGAATTTGGCTACGCATTGCTCAAACGTTCGTTACAGCCGTGCCTTTAGCATGTCTCCCATCAACGTGATTGAATAATAAGAAGTCTATGCGGCAGCATTTCAACTATCTCATCTAATAAATGTGGCAACAATTATATGATGAACTCCCAAGAAATCTCCGAGGCCTTCAATGCCTATTTTGCTTCATCTCTAATGATAGATGACTGCCCATATCTATATCACGTTGAGCCGCTGATGTATGCATAGTTCTGGGCAATTTCGCTTCACCCAAATGACTCAGCAGTATAGCTTACCAAAATTAGGCTGTTATTTCCCCGGGCCGGATGCTGTACCGCAGGATACTTTCGGTCTAGGTGGAACTGATATCACTTTTTATTGTCAAAGTCTTCTAATTTATCCACGAGCATTAGCACCTTTCTCGCCATTAGAACACATCAGTTATTATCCCAGTTTCTAAATTTCACGACAGAACCTAACCATCCATCGAACAGTGAACCACTCCCCCATAGTTCCCTGCACCGAGGAGGGACTGCGTAAATACAAGCTGGCGCTTATTCTAGTGAACAATGACTTCAGTAATTCTGAATTGGCAAGGTTTTCTTTAAAAAAGGTCGTGTGCCACTTGTAAGGTTGATTTCCCTAACTTGATAACTGAGGCTATCAACAGTGGTAAATCAGTGACCGTAAATCTTCTTGACATGACTAGGGCGTCTGATGGAGTATCTCATGATAGGCTACTGGCTTAAAGGAAAACCTTCGGAATTGTTGACCCCATTCTGAGTTGGTCTTCATCATATCCAGCATCCCGAAAACAGGTGACGGACTTTGACGGCAGTTTATCATCACCTCGACCAGTCACCAGTGAAGTTATTCAGGGTGGTGTGCTAGGTCCCTTACACTTTCTGGTGTATAATAATGACATTTTACCATCACAGACAGCGCGGCGTTCATTTTGCAGACGACAATAAAGCTGTGTACTCCTTTGAACCTGGCGCCTTAAATTCCACCATTGCTGACGTAACCAGCGATTTATTATCACTTGATTCATGGAGCAACCAATGGTTGATGAAACCCTCTGCTGCCAAAATTTGTATCCTTATGTATAAAAGTCAGGTTCCAGCAGGAACGTTTAAAATTATTGGTTAGTTCATCTCCGAAAATCCGGAGGTAACGGACTTGAGATTACCGCATACTCGTACATTTAACTCCCTCTAACATTCGGCCGCGCCGGTAGCTAGGGCTAGACGAACAAGTGGTCTGATTATTAACAAATACTGTCTTCCGGATTGCAAGCTTAGCAATTTCAGAACGCATATTGGACAACTTTTGGAATATCGCACTGTCACCTCTTCTGATACGCGGCGGACTGACAGGTTAACAACTGAGAATGTTCAACCTGGGTTTACCAAAGAGTTGCTGGGTTATTTCTTGCCCTTGGACTATTTCGTGTAACCGACAAAACAACCAAGCTCAACGCTCTATCTCAGGGTCCATCCTACCCCCTACCATCTCTCCAGGTTTGTTTTCCATTAGGGTTTGTGCCACAGCTGCCCCTTCGCTGAATCGCACATCGGAAATTGACCTTGTTTGACTGGTAACTGGTGCTTGCATTGATTTTGTTCCATAACCTTTGACCCACATTTTCCATAGACCTTTCGTTGAATTGACCGCTTGAACCTCAAGCGATCCTGAATTTGCTTGCGTTTGGCGGACTCTGATTCATGGAGCGAATGCCGTTGAGGTTTGTACAATTTCAGTTTAATATATATGATTATTTTACGAAGAACCGTATTAAAACCCACTATTGGACGCTTGTGGTTTTTCGGACTGTGTTACTCGTTTCTCAACGACTAAATATGTCCGTTAACGACGGAACTGTGTGAAACTTTGCACCTGTGGTCCCTATTGCTAAGCCGTCTACGAATAAACCTGTCTATGTTTTGCAAGATTATGGCACGCACATCTTGTAGTTCGCCATCAGATCAAATACCTCCTCAGCTATTCTTTACGACATAGGGACTCTGTGGTCTTGATTCCAGTACCTTGGACTGCGACGCGGTCTTACTTCCTTATTATTAAATACTCTTCACTTTCGAGCAAGCCGCCACTTAGTACTAGTTAGCTATCTTCAGCCTCTTCTTCATCCGAAACCTCATTCTAATGCATGATCCCTACGTGTCTACTACTCCAGCCTACGAACGTGGCTTGGGATACCAATGAGAAACCTAATAACTTCTGTCCAGCAGACAGCTATTGTCGACGGAGCCAAGGAGCATGCGGATTCAAGCTTTGTTGCAGTAATCAGATAGAAGCCGTCAATCCCGCACCTTGACTTTCACCAATACTTTCCGTACTTCTGTTTATCCACCCCTTACTTTCAACGCCCTTGACAAAGACCCCGCGCTGGCCACTTTTACTCCGTTTATTCCCCGACTCATGCTGTATACTTTCACCGCAGTCAGTAAGATCTTATTTATCAGCCCTGTCATGTGTAAGAATTGGGCTTATGCCAGAAAATATTTAGTAGCATATAGAGTATTGTGTCTTTAAATTACCAGCCCCTTTTAAACGTAGTCTATCTACTTGGTGATACTCCATTTCACCGTAAAGAATTTAGACCTCGTTTTGATGAAGAAACCGCCACAATTCAGTCGGTCTTCCATTCGTCATCTGTCGAACTACATGTCGGTGTTCTCGACTCCTTGTCTTACGGGTGATTCCCATTAAGCCTTGTGATAACTTGTCGCTAGTACTCTTCGATCATCCATCCCGTGAGTCGTTCAATCCAAAAAACCAGACCTCGAAGTCACGGCGGTCCATTTCCGTTATGGCTAATTTTCCGCTTTTCTTCTAGAACCTACCCCTTAAGGACGATTATCTCCTGCTTCATTCCATGAACAACCTGGATTTTCTCTCGTTGGATCAAACAATCGAGATTCAGGCACGATTCCGTTTCGTTTGTGGCACGACTAGTTTCCCCAGGGTTCCCACAATCCGGGTACTATAACGTGGGCTCATTGATCCCATTGTGTTTACACAACTCATTCTTGTCGAAGCTGTGCGGGACGCGGTCAGATCCGTCCCGTTTTCCAGGGCATATCGGGCGTGCAGGAAGTCTGCAAAGATGCGCGGGCTCAACTAGATCGGCGGATCGCACCTCTCTTCTCCATAAGCAGATTTCAGGTCGGGTGTCCATTGCACGATCAGTCCCACCCGTTAGCACCGCTTGCGGATTGAGAAAGCTCTGTTTTTGTGCTCACATTTTTGCTGCAGACTTTCGCTCCTCTCCTCTTCAGTTTTTTGCCGGATTCCCTTCGTGCTTGCTGTATTATGGACGTTAGGCCCTGCTCTTTTCGTGCCCGGCACAGTTTATCACTACCTGCGTATACCTTGTAACGACGAGTCACGGAAATTCCTCCCAAAAACACTGCAGTTCCATGGTTCTTTACCATCACTCTCTCATTCACAATATTGACTTGCTTTATGCACCGTATGCTTTCACGAACCAACGTTTGTTCGTTCGCGTCCAGCGCACCGCTCTGTCACATCCTCGTTCTAGACCTGCGTGACGCACGTGCTTCTTTCTCGCACGCCGCAATTCGGCTCTCGTTTGTTGGGTCCTTGTGATCGCGTAATTGAGATTTGTATCTGTTTCGTGTGATTGTTCATTTGATAATCTGGTATCGTAGAATTTCACGGATAATCGCCTTCTGATTTCGGGATCCGTTGTGAATTTGGCTACGCGTTGCTCAAAGGTTTCTTACAATACTCAGTTGGTAAACTTGGAACGAGAAAATACTCAACACGCCAAGAAAGGGATCGAAGCAATTGTAATCTGGACAGGAAAAATCAGGGCACGTCACTGGGGAGGTTTTGGGTACTTTTGGTTTTTTAGTTAATGCTAGGTCCCTTAGTCCGGTCAGTGCTAGCTCATGTATTACTGGGGGTAATATGGATTGCAAGAATGCATCTATTCAAGCTAAGGATATTAGACCTGGAATAACAACTGTTATCGGCTGGGCAACAGGCCCACGAAGCAGAAAAGAAGTGTAGATAAGACGAGCGTGACCAGAAGGCAAACGACTACGAACTGTCCGACAGATCAGGAAAAGTTGGCATAGCAAACTCTAAATCGGTCTCCAAAAATAAAACATCAGCTCCACCAGCAATCGCTCTGCCAGGAGTAGAACTGACGGTTTTTGACGGGAGACCCAATCATCACTGCAAGTTCCTCAAGCAGTTCGAAACTTTCGCAGAAAACAAGATAAATGACCCCGGGAAACGGTTTCTCCACCTGACTCATTACAATCGAGGCCGAGCAAGAGAAGCTGTCGACAGGTGCACCATGCTTGACCCGGAACAAGGCTATACATAGACAAGGAAGATTTTGCGAGATTTGTTCCGCCAGCACTTAAAGGCAGCCCGTAACCTGGAAGGGAGCATGATGATAGGGGCCGAAAGAACCATGGTCAACTTCTATGCCATGGCCGACCTAGCGATCAAAAAGCAGAACTGTCCAATAACCCTCTGCCATTTAGGTTACAGGGCTGACCTCGAAGTGATGCACGCCTTAGAGGGCACAGTCCGTCACCTTCCTCCTAAACTACACTGTCGGTGGGCGGAAAGTGCGGAAAGTCAAGTCAAAGCGACCATAAGGCTAACTTCGAAGAACTGACCGAATGCTTGGACAAGCAAACCAAGATAGCCGACGGTAGATTTATTAATAATAACAGTAATAGTTCATTTTGAAGACGCCCGAAGTTTGCCCTAAGCATAATCACGATTTTTACAAGCGACAAAACTAACAAACAAAATTCGTGAGAAATTTAGAAATACGCAACACCAAGAGGGGTAGAAAGAAATAGAGGGGAGATGAGAGGGAGATAAACTTAGGCTCGCCAAAGAGTAATGTAGGCGGTTTGAGTGAACCCAAAGATGGATTCAAATATGGTCCCGGTGATTTTGGGGGTCAAGGCCAGATGGGACAGCTGGATGAGCCAAGTGAGGTAGAAAGGAACTTGGGAGTTTTACATGAGGAGGACTGACAATCGGCATGAGAAACTATCGTTGCGAGAAACGATGAAGGAAAAAGGTAAAAAGAAGAGAGGAAAGGAGAAACAAAAATTGAGTTGTATGGCTGGGGACTACGTAGCCATGAACTATGGGTTATTGCGATAAAAGGACGGTGTCAATTTGAAAGCAGGAAGCTGGCAATGCAAGACGTGAGGAGTGGGTCAGATGTCATCAATGCCGCGGAAGGATCGAGATAAGGTAAATGTGGGGCACAGTTATAGAAAAATTGGACGCATATCATGAGGAACGGTGGCATAGTGGCAAAAGAACTGGCCGATGAAGAACTGGAGGCGACAGAAAAAGTATGTGAATACCGAAATATATATATATATATCAGAGCAGGAGCAAGTAGCAGTGAAGAGACGGGACTCGGGAGTAGCAGTGCCTAGACGAGACTGGTAGGGTTGGGTCAGATGGTGCGTAATTAACTTGGATAAACCCTGATGAATTTGTTTATGACAAATGAACTTGGGGGATCAACAGCAAAAGAGAACCAACTTTGGAGGCACAGAAGTGATGGCTGTGAGCAGAAGTTGAAAAACGAGGGAGTGTAAAGGGACGGGTCGACGAACACAGGCAAGAGTGAATCTCACAGTGTGATTATTGCAGGTGTGACATGTGGTGACAGTCAAACGTGGAAGAAGCCTTCTTAAAAGGACGTGCGTTATGCAGCAAAAGGATGGGCGTGAAAGCGGCTGGAGAACGCAGAGCGAATAGGAGTACCGGGCGGTTGGAGAGGGGTAAAAGATCACCGGGGAAGGGTAACTTGCAGGTTGGAAGGACTTTGGTGCAAAGATGCATCAGTTCTGACAGCGAATAACATGGAAGAGAAATAGAGAAGTGGAGTATCAGAAAGATCAGGTATTGGCAAACCACATGGTTTGGAACTGTATGTGAAAATGATGACGTTACGATGATATTACACCGGGCGGAAAGCGGAAAATCGGCGCAGTCTGATGGGCACAGTGAAGGTGCCTGTGGCGAGCAGTGTACGAAGCAGACGAGAGTTTTGACCAAAGAAAACCAGGTAAAGGATGATGAATAAGATTGTTTTACTGAAGATGACACAGGATGAAGACCGAGAAGAAGAAAAGTACCCGAACGGGGGAACCTGTGATGGAACAAAGTGTACGAGAAATAGTTGTGTGTCGGGGTTGGGAGAATGGAACTGGGGAGCTGCTTGCTTGCAGGGATTCCACAAATAAATTGGGCCAGAAGTTGCTAATTGGTTCACTGTCTAAGAGCACGATCCACGGAAGAATTGCGGATTCAGATATGGGAAATATGGAGGTGGCAAAAAGATAATAAACTTGATTGTAAAAATGCAAAGGTTGGGACGGCGAGTTCTTACATGATGACTGGTCATGGTCACGGATGTGCCTGATGAGTAATGGTGGGAGGTTTGTGACGGACAAAAAAAGATACCGCTAAATGGTAGCTAGTAAGGTATGTGAGCAATGAGCTTTATAAGCATATGTAGGTGCCAAGTGAATACTGATTAGGAGCCGACAGGGGCGAAATGGGTGGAAAAGAACACATTTCGGGCTTGAGCAGAGTAAAATGAATAGGGCAAGAGTGACATCATGCAGCGAGGGTTGTCACGGTGAAAAACCATAGGAATAAAAGCAGAATGGATAGGTGTGCATACAGAGGTAGAACGGCACGGAAGGGAAGTGATACGAGTGCTGACAAGAACGATAGATTAGCGAATCATGGCTGAAGAATGGTGAGGGCATGCGGTCCGCAGTGGACAGTGATAAATGCGGTAGGGCAAGGAAGTCGGAGCATGCAGTCGGCAACCGGTGCTGGTGGGCGGGGCTTACTGTGGGCCAGACACCCAACCTAAACAATTTTTGTGAAGTGAACACGGAGGTGTGACCCACCGGCCTAACGGCGCTAGCACATCGTTGCAAAAGGTCTGCACACCCGATGTGCGCCGGCCAAAGTGGAGGATCTGACCGCGCCCAGCACCGTTGGGATTGGCGTGAATGTTCACTAGTGGATGTAAATAGGATTGAGACACCACGGTAGTGGTATAGTGTCCAGGACCGACAGGGCAGGTTGTGGGAACTTGGACAACGGAGCCAACGGGAGCAGCAATCGACAGACAGCCATACAGCATTATCATCCAGGTGGACCAGCCAGGGGGGTAGTCAGTGTAGTGCCCGAGGTGGTTGGCTGGCTTTGAGGGTCACTGTAAAAGGGAAATGAGATAGAGAAAAGCAGCCTGGCTATATCCCAGCTGAGGATTACCGGTTGACGGAAAGAAAAACAAAACTGAAGCACGGGCTCATCGATGAAGAGGATTCCTAAGACAAATTGAGGTCATGGAAATTGATACTAAAACAAGTAACTCATAAGCAGGAGCTGAAAATTTTGATGGGAAGGTCAATGTTTCACCTAGAGTGGCCATTCAGCAGAAGAAAAGACTAAGTTCTGCATGAAATTACGGAAGAAACTTAGCTGGGGATAGGGTGGGGGCGGAATTTTTGGCGTCATAACTGGATGTTGAGTTCAGTTAATAAGCCACGTCATGTGAGCGAAACGATACTAGATTTTCCTGCCCAAAATCGCAGAGGAGTTGGTGGAAGTACATGTGGTGGGACCTGTTGTGAGAAAGAGGCGACGTAAGCAAAGAGACACTCAGGAGCGTTGGGTTAATAACCATGCCTGTGGTATTATTTATACGACGGTAACGAGTATATTTGTATATATATATATATATATATATATATATATATATTTGACCTGCTCATCCGAGACCGTAGCCGAGTAAATAAATCTAGTACTAGCCAGGCTCAAACCACTGCTCGGAAACACCCGAAATATCAACCCTGGACCAATGCACGTGCCATTTCACGCGAGGCCATAGCGCATCCAAGTTGCACGTCCTGCGACGCAAGCCATAGGCCTCTAGAATGCCCGAAGTCCATCAAGGCCACAATAGGCGAAAGTTGGGGAATGGCGAGGAAGACAGGAGTGCGCCTTGTAAACCTCAACACCACGCACCAAGCGGCAGCTTGTCGAACAGGGACCAAGTGTGGTCACGATGGTTGCATGGGCAGACACCGTCGATTTTTACACCAGGAGAGAGAAATCACACTAAAGGCGAACACCAAGCACAGTGTATTCTGTCCAACGTCGCGGTCTGCCAGTAAACCGGTACGCTTGGGAGTAGTTGCCGTGGGAGTGATGACCTCGACTGGGATGGCCGAAGTGTTGGCCTTCGTCGACGGTGGATCGGACACTACGGTGGCGAAGGAGAGGTTTGCCGACAAGCACCGGCTCCCCAGAAGCACGACGTCATTAGAGGTGGGCAAGGCGGGCGAAGCACAAGCTATGACTACCGTCCGGTTGAGGCTACAGCTCATCTGCTTAGACACTGATAAGCAAATCGAATCAATGGAGGCATTTTCATTAGCTGATCTCCTAATGCGAGCACCGAGGTCGGTGAACGCAATTTGAACTAGGTGGCACTACCTGCATATGTAACCGTCGTAGATTGGGAGGACGACGAATTAAACCTCCTCATCGGCTGTGACTTGCCAGAGGCACATTGCGTACTCGACCGGAGAGTGGGCAACTGCTAGGAACCCCATGCCGTACGCAGGACACTAGAATGAATATTAAATGGTCCAACCAAGGGGCGTGGTCCCGTAAATTAAGCATCAGCCAAAATGGACAGCTTAGAGTATTAATTGCAAAGGCAGTATCAAAAGCAGTTTTACGACATCGGAGGGGAAGGAGTTTTATTGTCTCAAGAGGACCACTTCACTCTGCAGACAGTGCGGCAAGGAACCAGAGGTCTTGAAAAACGGTTCGAGGTTCCCCTCCTATGGCGCACACCAGCTGACCCTTGGGTTGATAACGGAAACTATGCTCTGCGAAGACTGCTACTATTAGAAGAACGCTTAGTTCGAGACCAGGATCTATGATAACAATGTACAGAAGTAACGAAGCGAAACGAAGCTCTCGGCTACCTTGAAAAGGTGCCTGCTAACACCGACGGCCGCAAGGGGATCTGGTATCTATCTCACCACACCTAAGAAACCCGAAAAACTGCGGGTGGTTGTTGACTATGCAGCCAAGTTCCAGGGCAAGTCGTTTAAGGATCGCCCACTACTACGGCCTGACTATACCATGAAAGTGATTGAAGTTTTGTGCCTTTCCAGGGTGGATAGAGAGGTCTCGTCCGCCGATATCAGGGAAATGTTTCATCAGGTGAAAACACCGGTAGGAAAAACAGATGCGTTCCGTTTCCTGTGATGAGAATGGAACGACCGGGACAACGCAGTGGTGAATTATAGGATGACCGTCCACACCTTCGGAGCCATATCATCACCGTCCTGTGCGAACTACGTCCTTCGGGAAGCTGCAAACAAACACGGAGATCTGGTTCGTCGGTCGGTGGTAGATAGCGTCAGCAGAAATTGCTACGTCGAAGACTGTCTTGGGTCATTCGATGATGCAGCCTCGGCCCCAACGCAGTTCAGGGGCCTGACGAGATTGCTGGAATGGGGTGGCTTCCATCCAACGAAATGGATGTCGAATGTCCCAGAAGTGCTCGAAGTCATTCCGTGCCACGAGAAGGCCGAAAAAGTAAGAGATTTGGACGGCTCTCCACTCCCTTCTGAATCCATTCTAGGAATACAATGGAATGCGAAAACGGACGACTTTGTTTTCGAGCTAAAATTTCCTAAGCAATCAGTAAATCGTCGTTGTATACTATCTGCTTTCTCTAGTTTGTTCGATCCGCTTGGATTTGTCTCTCTCTGGCTGTTACTCGGAAAGGTCTTGCTGCAACGGCTGTGCCGTAAGAGAGTCGATTGCGGCCAGCCACTACACCGAGAAGACGGTTTGAACTGGGAGGGAGTTTTGAACACCTTGAAGGAACTAGGGGACATACTGATTCCACCAAGTTTGCCCCATGGTTATACCACACGGACGGGAGAAACACTCGTCTTTTTGACGCATTCGAGGTTGGTTATAGGGCTGTGGTGTGCGGAAGATGGTGCACAGGAGATGGACAATATACCATGAGGATCCTGTTCGCCAAAGCCCCCGTTGCCGCACTGAAGTCGGTTTCGATCCCGCGCCTCGAACTCAGCGCAGCAGTGTTAGCGGTAAGAGCGGCACACGCGGTAAAATAATGCTTCGAACTCTGTATTGGGTCGACTAGTTTCTGGACGGACTCGGCGATGGTACTGTACTATATGAACATCGTCGGGAGCCGGTTTAGTACTTTCGTTGCTAACCGACTCACGATCATCCACGACGAAACGGCCATGAGCCAGTAGAAGAATATCGGGTCTGGCGATAACCCGGCCGATCTGTGCTCCTCAGGTGCGACGAACTTCCGGCAACTAGACATGTGGACTTGGGGCGAGACTCCTTCAAATGCCTGAATAGGACTGTCCCGTGTACGAACTAAACCCCCCTCTGGAATTGGAACAGGAGATCAAAGGAATAGCGATGACGGCGGCAGTCGTCGAAGCGACTATCATTTTGTCAAGATTGGTCAGGCTTCCTTCCTGGTTGAAGACACTTCTTTCATTGGCTTGGTTGACCAGGTCCAAGAGACACTTGCTGGTCATGAAAGGAATCCAACCCTTCGGCCGGATATGAGTTGGTCCGATAAGCCCCGAGGAATTACGAGCCGCAGAACACAATACATTCAAGATGATATAGATGGAAGCTTTCACCCGAGTCGGCAAAAAGAATCATCTCTGAAAGGCAACTTGAAGCATTTTGACCCCGAAATGATCACTGGATTACTACGGGTAGATGGTAGGCTGATAAATCCTACCTGAGTTTTGACACGAAATATCCCATGCTGCTACCGGCTCGACAACCTGTGGTGGAGGTAATGATTCAAAACTTCCACGAAGTGAGGGAACGTGCCGAGGAAAATCACGTAACACGCGTCTTTCGAGAAAGCCTTTGGTTACTGAGAGAGAGCAACTGTAAACGATTAATCCAACTTTGTGTACGTTGTAGGGAAAACCAAACAGCAGCTGGCAAACAACAAATGGCTCCGCTGCCAGAATGTAGGGTGACTCCGGGTTGGTGGCCTCTCAGTGACACCGGGCTGGACCACTTCGGGCTTTTGTGGATCAAGTTTGGAAAGAGGTGGGAAAGACGATGCCAGTGTATCACGACGTGCGTGAAGTCACGTGCGGTGCACTTAGAAGTTACGCATTCAATGACAAGCGACTGCTTCCTCCGGGCCATGGAAAGCTTTACCAACCGAAGAGGTATACCGGCAGGTATATACTCCGACAGTGGGTCAAACTTCGTGGAAGCTCACCGGGAACTGCAGCTTTGGCGCAAAACCATGAACAGAGACGAGCTGCAGAACTGAAACTTGGTCTATGGTATACGATAGCACTTGAATCCCTGCAAGCCAGTTGTCGCGGCGGTTTATAAGAACGCATGATCCGGTCGACCAGGCGAATATTGCTGTCGATCATTTAACAACGGCCGCCCGACGACGAAACGTTGAGCACCGTCATGGTTGAGGTCGAGAGAATACTGAACAACCGCCCACTGGTTCCAGTAACCAACGGCAACCTCCATCATCTGACGCTCACCCCGAGCGACTTATTGATGTTAAGGTCGAACGAGGGTTTCCAAGGCCCGATAAGCCTTCGTTGGACCTACCTTTATGGATGGAAGCAGGCAAATACTTGCCAAGGTTTTTAGAGGCGATGGCTGCTGGAGTCCTGCCGGCTCTGCAAGTTCGACAGGATGGGTTAATCAAGGCAAGACCATTCAAGGTTGGGGATGTAGTGATGATGGAAGGCGAACACGCTCACTTCAGCATCTGGCCTTTGGGCTCTGATATGGGAACCACCGAAAGCTCTGACAAAGTGATAAGAACTGTGAAGGTGAAGACCGCCAACGGACCACTAATCCGCGACGCAAGCTGTATCAGCCTCCTCGAGAGTGGAGGCGGAGAAGCCGATTACACGGAAAAGCAGTAGACTACTCCCCTTTCATCTTTGAGGTGGTTAAAGGAACGTCCCGTGTGTGGGGGCATTTACGACATAATGAAGTACTGGACCACCATGCACCCCGATACACACACTTACATGATACACGTTTATACTTCATGACCTCCACCAAACACGTTGCAGTGCTCACCGTTCTTCGTCGACGTTACAGAAGGCCTTTCGCATATCTGGTACTAACTGTGGTTCCATCATAAAACCAGACACACATCAATCACACCTACACAACACACGTTCACACTTCATGACCTCCATCAAAACACTCCGCGGGGCTGATTGTCCCTCGTTTATCACCGACATTATGGAAGATATCTACCGCAAGTGGTGGCTGTTACTATTTGTTCATATACCAGAACGCGACCTCACCCGTGCCACACACACACACTCTTGCAAGCTCCTGAAGCCAATGCACGACGGCTCTCCCGAGGACAGCACCTATGTTCCTTCTTCACGCCTTCCATCGATCAGCTGTTCTCATGGATGATGTAGATTAACACGGTGTCGGCGTAGCCGCCAAATCAAGTGTGATCGTGAGTAGAAAGATGACGACGAGGTATTAGATACTCGCGCCGACAGCAGGGTCTAGGTGGGTAGGAAGAATCAGTAACCTTACTCCAAATCTCTAACTCTGCTGAGATTCTGGAGGATGTTGGTGGGCGGCGTAACCCATGGTTGTGGAAAAGCCCCCCAAAAACACTGCAGTTCCATGGTTCTTTACCATCACTCTCTCATTCACAATATTGACTTGCTTTATGCACCGTATGCTTTCACGAACCAACGTTTGTTCGTTCGCGTCCAGCGCGCCGCTCTGTCACATCCTCGTTCTAGACCTGCGTGACGCACGTGCTTCTTTCTCGCACGCCGCAATTCGGCTCTCGTTTGTTGGGTCCTTGTGATCGCGTAATTGAGATTTGTATCTGTTTCGTGTGATTGTTCATTTGATAATCTGGTATCGTAGAATTTCACGGATAATCGCCTTCTGATTTCGGGATCCGTTGTGAATTTGGCTACGCGTTGCTCGAAGGTGTCTTACACTCACCAGTGAATAGCTTTCACCTCTACCTACTATCCATCCTGTCCTCTGCACACAGTGGATGCTTATGCAAATACTCACCGATCTTGGCAACCACTTCGTTACTCACTTTCTCGGAGTTGCACCTCTGTCTACTGTCCTTCCCCATACGTAAACATATAAGTTCCCCATGTTGGAACTAGCCAGTACTGTTCAGTCATTGGCATATTTTCGTCAATGTTCATGCCCTCACCGGTCACCAAGAGACGTCAGATGCTTATACATCGTTCCGCAGTCCGCCAGTGGTCATGGAAGTGATTAAAGATCATTAGCACCCTTGACCAGTCCATCCGATCCGCCCGCCGATGAATTACCACTGAGTCATTCTTGTTTTGCAGATCATCATGTTTTCTCTACGTCCAAACGTCTCCCATACGCTTCTGATGCAGCTTCACAGCTCCGCCATCATCAGTTGTCACACCTGGAAATACGGTCTTTTAAAAAGGCACGCCTACCATCCACCTACTATACGATCACCTCTCCTACACTCCTCTCCGGCAGTTCCTCCCTCCTTCCAAATGTGGCAATCGTATGTTATATTACCGAAACTGACCCTGTATGCAGCCTCTAAATTCCACCACTATCTACATCGGCCTATGTATTTTATTCTATAGTGGTTGACCCACTGCCACCTTCCGCAGTTCACGCAAGCAGCTTTATTCACCTGCCATTTTTGCATCGTAAACGTTATAAAGCTTTCGCCTATTGATGTACGTTTGCCCGCGAACTACTCTACAACCCCTGTTGTAAAACTGAGCACCTGTGTAATCTCTGTAGCCAGGCTGTCCATAATAATTTATCTTCCTTTTTTTCTTTCACATTTCTTGCCAACCCACATAAAGTCAACAATTTGCTGTACTCCTACCTGTTTTCCTCCGGCCTTTTCCTTCCGTCACCACTGTGATAGTCTTCCTCCCTCAATAAGCGGTGTTTGTTTGCTATATATTTGATTCCTCCAGTATCTAGCCACCACCTTATGCTGCCAAGCTGCAGACTGATATACTTCCATGTTGATGCCTCTTGACGTACCTGTCAAAAAGTGAATAATTCGCCTAAAGCTTCGAAGGGATCTCTACCCATACGCCTCTAATATTCTGCAGCCGGTGACTGGCTGTCTTTAGTCAGCTTGATAAATCACCCTTTTTATAAAGATCAACAAAATATCCTTTGGATACTTTCGAATTTCCACCAGTGGTAATGTTTTCCTATACCATTTATGCATGTACTCTAGACTTTCAGCCACAATTACTCAAAAATAGCCGGCCATGAGTCTTCTACTTGCCGGGCGTTATTATCATTTTAGTCCATTCCAATGTTTTCCTATAGTCTCCTGTGTGGTCTTTTTTATCCTATTGTAAGCCCTGATTCTCTCACCATTTGTACCACTTGCACTTGCATTGCAACATGTATCGGGCCCATCCCGAATACACCAAATATTATCATTATTAATAGCCTAAACAACCCATTTGCTTGAAACTTGTCCAGCTGACCTATCAACTCTATCACTGCCCCACAAATTGCCCATGACTGGGCGCCCGCTCAACACCCCACTACGTGCATAGTACCCGCAGCCACTGGCTGGATATCAATTACTCAAGTTTTGGTGAATTGGACTTTCCGTTTCATCTATAAGTTACCTTTTCCCAGAGGACACTATGAGACCCCTTCGGAAGAACGTTTCGGCCGTTTCGCGAGTCATTGGAACTACTGGTTCAAATGGGTACCCGTCATCACCAATAATTTTTCTTATTTTTCATCCCTGCTTTTTTCAGAAGGTATTTTAGCAGCGTACTCTCTTTTGCAACCTTGTCGATCGTTTCCGAGTTACCGGACACCTTGCTTCCTTTTCCGCCGTACTTGATCACGTATCTCGTCCACGAAGCCGATTTTGGTCGTCACTGAGCTATGCGACCACCTGAACTTTAAATCTAATTTTGCCGGACACTTCACTATGCGACCAATAAAACCTCTACGCCTCTCTGTACTACATATATCCAGTTGACTTCCCAAGAATCCCTACTGTCAACTCTCTTGTACCACGTAATCGTGCAGCCAAGTCTGCTTCGGGTGTCTCCGAAATATACCATCATCATCATCATCATCATCAACAACAAAGTCTGTTTTTCAACCTTGGATGCCATGAAAATTATTGTTCTCTAAGCACTGCCGAATAATTCTGGTAAATTTATGAACCTCGACAAGCCAGCCATCACAGCTCCGAAATTTATTACGAAACAAGAAAAATGAAGAATGAAACCGGTTTATGCTTAAGCTTCTGGAACACTAATGATAATGGTTTATTTTGGATAACCCCGAGGCATGCTGTAAAGCAAGATCAAACGATACAATTGGACGTAGAGTCAGAATTCCAAGAGGACGATTAAGGTATGTGCACTCGATATTGTACGGGATAAAGTGTTTAAGTTAAACTTTAACGCGGCGCCCGGCAAATTTGAACTCAAAGTCGGGTGGCCAAGCCGGTCAAGTCGGGAGGCAGCTGGTCGGATGTAGTAGACTCCTACTGAAATATTACAAAACGAGGGACTGTGCAACGAGAGAATCAAATGGAGTTGACGAAAGTTTTGTTCAGCTTGAGGAAAGAGAATTTTCCAAGAGAGACATGAACCAGCTACAGCGCTCCGCAGAGTGTGGCACGGCTTTGGATTAGAAATCAGACGTTGAAAGGAATGAATTTTTGGACAAATAATAAGCAAAATCTTTCGAAGCTTACCCTTGTAAAGTTCAGCGACCGGACATCGGCTGAGTCATTTAAGTACCCAATGAGGGACTCATTTGTGGAGATTGCCTGGGTGGTGGTGAAAGAGGTGGCCGGACGTGAACATGTAATCGTTGTGCACATTGTTTGCTTTCAGAAAGGTGGAATGTGATGCACCAAAATGGAAATGGGAGCTGGGCGACAAATCAAGTTGTGGTGCGTGGCCATGATAGTTGCAGATACACGGTTCGCAAAGATGAGTATTTAAATGACAAGTAAGTACCTGCGTGCCATTATCTTTATCAAAGGGCTGAACATGATGACAAGAGAGATGCAGGGATCAAAATTGTCTGAGAGGATTTACCAAGATAGAATACCGGATAAGAAAAAGCACCAAACAACCGATAACTACCTTTGCGAAGTTGGGCGGTGAAGTAGTTAACAGGTAAAATACTATCTGCTGGTATTCTTTGCAAAAGGTGATCATGTGATGGCGAAGTATTAAAACGCTGCGATACAGATATCTCTCAGATGTGACTATATGGGGAGGGCATGAATCTTCGCAAGGTAAGGATATTGCAGTACTACAGCCGTGTGGGCAAACAGAAGGACTGATAGAGTCAGCTAACTATCACAATATCGTCCACTATTGGGATGCTCTGATAATAAATATTCCTCAATGAAATATACTGTTTAGACTTTGTGGGACGGAAGTGTATGGCAAAATTAAATGTGACTTTTTGCAAATATATCGGTAACTGTGATAAAAAAGGGCGAGTTTTATCTTGGGGATTGGTTAAGTTTGCCAATGGGGCAAGCGGGTGGTTTGGCACAAATCCTCGGGGAAAAGGATCATGAACGGTAAGCCGAGTAAGGAAACGGTCTTTTAACCCCGCGATAATTATGTGCTAGGGAAAGTAGATTTTGCCGGGCTTGGGAAGCGGTAGGTTGAGATGGCGAAGATGGAGACGAGTAAGATGAAAAATGGGCGATAACTGGGGGAGATAGTTCCATATTTGCAGCTTTTCGGGTATGTAAATGTTTTTGCCGCAGCCGGTGTTGGTGGATGTGGCTGACCGTGAGCTGGACGCCCAGCCCGAAAGCCAATTTTGGTGGTAGGAGGTGCGATCTGCCATCCTAGCTGCGCCAGCACATCGTTGCAGACTTCCAGCATGCCCACTGTGCGCCCGCCAAAGCGGTGGATCTGACCGCGCCCCGCATCGGCGGGCTTCACTAGAGTGATAGTGGCGTTGTCACATAGAGATCGAATAGTCCAGGAGCTTGCGTCCAGGTTGCGAGGGGTCCTGGAGAGCAGAGCCAATGTGGTATTGACGAAATGACGGGCAAGTATCGAATTTTTAGCCGGAAATGTGGGCCAGGTAGTATGCCGAGCCATCGAAGGGAAGGCACCCATCAGTGGTTGTCTGGAAAGGTAAAAATAGAAAAACTCAGTCTGGGGTGCTTCCAGCTGGGGATCAACAGTCATTGGTGAAGAGAAACCTCTAGTATCCAGAACTTGGAACTACTTGGTGGATGGTTCGACTTTGCAAAACACAAGGTTGTACACGAAAGAATAATAAAACTTGGGTGATATATTCGGCGACTTGTGTGGTACGTAGGTCTCGCGGCCCCCGACTCAGACCCGCTTGTCAGTAACCCAAACCAACTTCGTATGCTCGCTCATCCGATGTGTGTGGATCATTGTTCGATACGAGCGTCAGGACATCAAGCCGTTTGTTTAATTCCTCTTTAAATCTCGGCAGGTGGCCTACTGCACGAGATTTGGTGGATGTTCATTCCACATTTGTGAATATTTACCAATAAAGAAATTGGACCGGAGGCTGGTTCTAGAGGACGGCATAATGACCAAATGACTGCTGTGTCGTAACGAATACCTTAAGCCTAATGGGTCTCGTACCACAGGGAGGGGCTTTGCAGGATCTGTTTTAATAATGAGTGGAAAAATGACAAGTTGTTCTTTATCCGGCGTAGCCAAAGAGGTTCGAGGTGTAGCAGATCACAGAGCTGTTTATAGGTGAGACTAGACGAATATCCAACTATTTGTTCAGTGAAGGTGGGCTGAACATTTTTGATCGCGATGCTACCGATCTGGCGCACTTTGGAGCCGACTATTGAACTATACTCCGGCAATGGTCTAACGGGTGTTTTATAGACACTGAGTTCACTTTCACGCAAACGGAATGTTTTGTGAACAAGTCCTATTAACCTGAGGGACCTAGCAATTTGATTGTCTGTTTGCCCCTAGAAGTTTAACGAACAGGAGTAGTATATGCCCAGGCCAAGTACTGATGATTTGTTGGGGATCAGATGACCACCTTTACTAAAGGTTTCGGGAAGGGGCATGACACTTGTATGTAAGAATGCAGCTTTTGTCCGCCGAGAAATTCATTGTCCAGTCGGTAAACCACGAATTGAGCACATGTAAGTCCTCCGATAATTTCGCTATAGTATTACCCAATGAATTATGGTCGAAGGTGTACAACAACTTTACATCATCAGCAAATAAAAACGGAGTTCCATGGCGAACCACGGTAAATATATCATTTATGTACATGAGAAACAATAACGGGTCCAGTACACTACCTTGGATCACACCGCTGGTTTTAGGGATGGATGTGGAAATTGTGCCATCAACGTTTACCACTTGACTGGTTGAGGGTAAGTACGATTCCGGCCAGGCATATAGCAGGGTCAGCAATGACGTATGTCTTAGCCTTTGACAACAAACGAATGTGAGACACCGGGTCGAAGGCTTGTGACATGTCTAAAATTACTGAGATCACTGCCTTACCATCACTGGCAGCTATCGTAATAAGGTTCAGAAAGTCAGTCATACAAGTAGCGCAGGATCGATGTTTTGGGAAACAGTGCTGACCTCCACTGATAAGGTGATTTTTGGGAGGTGGTCTGTTAGCTTAACTTTTACTAATCTTTCCATAATCCCCGACACTACTGGGGTACCATTCATAGGCCGGTAGTGGGCCGGGTCCTCCCGTGTTCCCTTTTATGAATTGGAATAATAACCGAAGTTTTCCACTGTGTAGGATACCAACCAAAGCGCATAGACAAACTGAATAAATTCAATAAAATGATTGGGATATCTGGGCCGCCCAATTTAAAGATGGCCGATGGTAACGAGTCCGATCCGGGGTGGAAAGACATTTTGATGTTTGAAATTTAAGGCTCGATTTCAGAAGGCATGAATATTACAGAAGAAAGAGGCTCATAAGATGGTAATGGTGGATTGCAGAAAAGTGATGCTTTGTCACTAGTTAGGGAAGAAGCAAAAAACGTGTTAAGCACTTCTGCTATGCCCAGCGGTTTTTGAGGCACCTGTTATTGAAAGAGATAGAAGAGATAGATAAAGTTGTTTTGGGGTTCCTCAACTTCATCAGTTTTGCAAGATTCTCGACTTTCTTGGAATCACTCAAAGCCCTGTGTTCCTGTTGTATTATTTCACTTTCGGAGTGGAGTTTTATCGTTTCTGCCAAACGACTTAACTGCATAAACGGTGAAAAGTCCCTTGTTTTAAGATAAACGCCTTGGAGTCTACCTAACTTAAGTTGAGAGGAGAGAATTTATTGTATTTAAGGCGGACTGACGATCCTTTTGATGGGGTTATTCGGTTGAGGCATCGTTCAAAGATAGAGCAGAGTTGATCTGCCACCAGCTGGAGATCTGCACCTAAAAAGAAGGTGTCCGAATTTTGGCTGCGAATCAGAGAAGGCAGTCTGTTCCATTTAGCCTTATGATATGGTTTATGCGAGAGCGTCGGCTGTTTATCCCTTGTGGGCACTGTGAAGCAGCAGTAGACAGTTGCGTGATCACTCCCGGGTAGGTCATTCTAATTTTTTTATAATCTGGGTCAATCCTAGTGACAAGATTAAGTCAAGAGTGTGGTAGCATCCGGTTGGGGACGTGACGTGCTGCTTCCATCTTCCTAGGCGAATTGCATTCAAAAGCTGTAGTAAATGGCGTGGTGTAGTGAGTGATGTCCAGCATATTTCTGGTGCAATAAAGTCACCAGCTATCAATTTTGGGCCTACTTTAAGACCACTAGTTGAGTTGAATGCCTCCGTAATTTGCGAAAAGCCGTCAGAACTAGATCTAAACTGACGGTATACGCAACCTAGTATCAGTTCTTGACGTTCGACTTCAAAGTTCAGCCATACAGAGTCGACAGTGCCGTCTAGGATAGGATGCTGAAAGCTTGTCGCTCTGAGTTTCCTTTACATACCCCAGACAGCCTCCACCAAGTTGACGTGTTCTGCCTTTGCTGAAGGATTTGTAGCCGAGTACCTAAATGTCCTCTACTAGATAGGAGTCCGATAACTAAGATTCCGTCATTAAACAAAGTTATAGTCGTTTGTTAGTGCAGCCAATCGTATGTATTGGATTTTGTTCCTAATAGAGCGTGCATTGACCAATAGCAATGTGAAAATTCCGGAGCTTCTGTCGTCATCATTGATATTAGTACTTGCCGTTCCTTGACAGCTGCATTTAACCTAAAAAGAACCATCAGCGCAGGATGCAAGCCTGCTCAAGTTGTCATTTGCAAAAGGAGGACTTGGGTCTGCATGTGGAACATTAAATGACGGTGTTAAGTATTACACTACTATACGGCTGATTAGAACGGTTCATATGAGACATTTCTAGGTTATGGGGCCATGTTGCGCTCATGGTACGTATGGAAAAAGAGGCACTTTGGCTAGATATGGGGTACCCGCTGGTAGATGGGAGGATATGCGATGCGCTCGGATAGTTTAAAGAAAGGGGAGGTAGGAAAGGTAGAAATAATGGGAGATTAGGCTGATGGGACATTTACATTAGTCCGGAGTTAGATATGAATGCTGTTCGCTCATCATACCATCTATTTTTATTACGGGGATGGTCCCGTTGTTGTTGTATCATCATCTCGGAAGTGCTATTCTGCTTCATATGCTGAGAGATACGAGGGTACCCCAAATTAGGGAAGTCTATCGGCGACGAATTTGGTCTAGAGAAGGAAAGACCATTGTCATTGTTCATGCATCCCCGTATCGTTTGCCCGCACGAAGACTTAGCCTTGGCAACTGGCCTCTCATTGACCCTCTCTTCTGGACGGTTATTCATTGTCAGCGACATACGTGGCACACGAGTGACACGCATGGGTTTTTTCATCAGTTTTTAAACGGGAGCCTATGGGGGCAGATATTAGTGCTGCAGGTTTTACTTCATTGAGAACTTGAAGTCCCGTGGAACGGTCGTCCGGAGCTGGAGGCGTGATGTGAGGACCCCCCTGGGATAAGCCTGTAGGTGTTGTCGATATATGTTGTCGTTTTGGCTGAAGTAGCTGTGGAGAGGTGGGGAAAGACCCGTCTAGGTCAACTAACCCTGTGGATCTTCTAAAGGTAGAAGAGTGAAGGGTTTTGTTGATCCTTGGTAAAGTGCTTGGGGAAGAGGGTGACTTCTGGATCTGAAAGCCAATGTGATTGGAATTTTTAGCGGCACACCTTATCACTTCTTTTTGCTGTGGCGTTCTGTCAGCTTGTATCTTGATTGATTTAAACTGTGAAGCAATTGCAACCATACGCTGTTTAGTGATGAATTCTCTAACGATTTTTCATCAGGAAATTTGAATAGAAGGGGACAAGCGTGCTTCTGTGACCTTTTTCTTAGTCTTCTGCTGTGACATTGAAAGTGGGCCATGCCCGAGGCTTGAAGGATAGTAGATTTACCAGCGTGGTGTCCAGCCAATCAGGGATGTTGAAGGCAACTGTATTTTTTGCTTTCTGCGGCCGTCGCAGGATTTCCGACGCCACTAAGTCAAAAAACTGACTGGCTACTATTAGGTTCTGGGGCCAGGGAGTGCCGAAGACTCAAGAAGGTAGGTTACTGGTGTTAGTTTTGACAATATATTATCAACCGACACAGTCTGGGTAGAAATACTTGCCAAGTTACTTTCAATGGAACTGGCCCTTCTACTGGCTTCCCCAAATATTTTTTATCATATTGAGGGTATCTTTGTATTCAGCCCATTTGTGTTCCTAATTTGCTGTAGAGCGAGAAGCTACTGGTTGAGACCTTTTGCCAGTTTACCTAGCCATTTCTTTTTAAAGAATATTGGTGGTAGGCAATATGATCTATGATGATGACTAACAGATAGACAACTCAATGGCGGGTAAGTATAGCTACTGCTGTCCTTTGCAGCTAACCCTGGGTTGCTCACAAGAATTGTGAGGGACTTGTAGTTTGGATAAGGGGTGGATTTCTTAAGTATGGCAATGGTGAAAAGTTTAATATAGGTTGCTGATGAAATATTCCTAGAATAACTAATATGGAAATTAGCGATATCTACAAAAACTCGCAGTGGTGTAGAGCAGCAGCAACTAAAGGAACACCGTGCCGGACGGAAAATTCCTCCCAGGCGAAGCAAAATATGAAAACTGTGCGCACTATTTTCAATGTGCTTCCACTCACTGCAAACTTTAGTGAGTTGAAAGACCATGTGCTCCGTCAAAAATATGCGCAGCTTGGAGTCATGCTGCCACCAGAAGCTTGGCTTAGCTTCTATGCTGATGACTAAATTATCCATCTCGATGGCTGTACGTGCTACAGTGATAATCGGTGCCCGCCTCGTGAGAAAGGTAGAGAGGGGTGGTTACTCACTTTAATGACTATTGTTGTAAGTCCGGCCAGTTGCGTGCCATGCACCCATAATCATTTATAAGTGCTCCCACGGTCCTTTGTGAACCTGAACATATGCGCTGATATCGCTCCACAGTCATCACAAACGCTCATATTTCCCGAGCACTCTCCAAAGATCTCCCGGGGGATTACAATGAGACTTTATTTTGCAAGCTCTTGAGCCATATCGGTAGCTTCTTTTATTGTATCTGGGGTGATTTCAACAATTCTCAGCCAGAACTCTTGAATCTATTATGCATGAAGAAAAACCTTCCTAGATTTTTCACTGGCATTTATGCCATCCTTGGGTTGTGCTGCACAGGCTACGCCGATCTGATCTGTGCCACATGCGGGTCTTCTCCAAAGACCTCGAACCATGCCATATTGTCGCTCCCTGCAAAGATATATTTCCCAAAATACCACAGAAACTTCATTCGCTGTCGTAACCGAAAAGCAAAAGGCATTGTGTGGTTCATAAAACCTACAGAAAATTCAAGCCCGGATCGAGCAGACTAAATTCCGCGTATCCAACCGCCAAGACCTCACGGTGTTTATGAGCATCTTGCCGGTCACTTGAACTTCTGCTACTGTGTATGTTGCTCATTGGAGATCATATATATCCGTATTGAACGACTTCGCCCTTCTTCCTCCAAAACTTCACACCGTAGGATAGAAAGCGCCAGCAAAAGTGGGAACTATCTCACAGTAAAAAACCCTCTTCATCGATCAAACCAGAAGTCGGCAGCTTAGTGGCGTAGACAGTCATTTGCTCCTAGCCAACGACAATTGTCGGAAATCTTGGACCTCCATTAAACACTCGAGTGGTACGTCCAAAAGACATTCACCTCCAGAGGTTAAAGTCCAAGGTCTGAACGCATCTTCAACGAACAGTCGCGTCCTTCGCTGTTCAGTTTTACCAAAGTCCTGTCATGTCGCACATTAACCAGCTCCTTTTCCACAACATAACCCGTCAAGCTGTTTGCAAGGAGTCTTCATGCCCCAAAAGCAACAAACCTCACAGAATTGTTAATCTCACCTCAGTTAAACGTAAACAGTGTGCTCCAATACTCACGCCAGTCATGACACAATCACTTAATCGGAGATGGTGTTGCAAGATGACTCCCGACTGTTGGAGATTAGCTTCCGTCACAGCTGTGCCCAAAAAAGGAACGGCAAAATTCCGCCCAGTTGTCTGCCCCTCCAAAGCATCAGAGGTGTTTAAGAGGTTATCACTCCAGGAAATGATCAGTGATTTGACAATACAGGACACAAACCAGTTCGTCTACCATAGCTCCTGCTCTACCTGGGATGCACTTGCTTCCATCACGCGTAATGTCTTGTGGTCGCTGGTCTAGACATAGAAGGCCGTGCTCCCCCGCCTCCCAGATCAAAGTGATACATTCAACAGAGTTGATAGATTGAGACTTCTGGGCATACTCTCAGGTAGCTGAATACGACCCTCACTCACTGGGCTTTTGTATAATTATTTCGGCAATATTTAACGGTTTACATGATATGGAGGCAGAAACTCTTCTTTCTCTGTTTCAAACCAGGGCTTACCTCAAGAAGCAATTATCTCCCTTCATTTATTCACCGCTTACAACTCTTGTATGCAAGCCTTTAACTGTTCCCTCATCCAAGGTTAGACAGACGATGTCGCCGTTGGTGTAGAGGTCCATGTCGAAAATCCTTCCGATGGTTCCTCCCGCATTGTGAATATGATGATAATTGACATTACTTTGCTGAGCTCCTCCACACACCATACTCTTGCACCATTGTTTGTTCGTGCGAAACACTTGAATCTGGCCTCACACAATTTCTGGCCGTCGCATTTAAACTACGGGGCTTCAAACCTTTGAGTTTTATTGTTGAGTCTGTTTGGCCGCCTACTTGAGGTTTGGATATATTTGTGCTTTTTGTGATTTTTTACTTATTAGCGTAGAAACTGTGATTCAATCTTGTTCTAGTTTTGGGATTCATTTGAATTGGCTAAGCTCTGCTGGATTTGCGGATATTGTGACTTGCGGTGGCAAAACCTCTTCCTGATGCGTGAGCTATTTTTGAAATCCGATCTCGTCTCCGAGATATTATCCATTGATTCAAGGCCAATAGCCCGACCTTAATATCCGTAAATGCTGAGATGTTGTTTTTCTCTCTCCTCAAAGGTCCCAATTATATGAAATCTTTGGAGTGCTGCCAAGATATTCACGTAAGTGGCATCCCTCATCGTCAGGTGTTGGTCATATATGTTGGGAGGGCAATCGCCCATAATCCTCGTTGCACTGAAAGCGTAACTGTTTTTTTCTCAAGGGTGTGATGCATAGTCCCCACCCCTTTACATCATTAAACTTTTTCCTCGCGTGCTTATTGCCTCAGTAGTTTTATTCCTCTCGCTTCTTTTTTCCTGGCCTATATTCTAAAGACTTAACCTTAATAGAAAGGTCTCTTAAATGCTTATCCTAAGCAAGTGGTACACGTCTTAAGGATCTCACACGTGCCTCGTCTCATCTCAGCATCACGAAATTTCAAAGGTTTCGCAGAAGGTATTTTGGAAAAACCCATTTCTTCTGCCTCGCAGGGACCTCAGCAAGAGAGTTTCCCCTATTTCACCCGTGACAAGGGTAAAACGATTTATGCACGTACTGTTAATTCCGGGTTGTAGAACCAAGTATCGGTCACGGAAGGTCCAGTTCAAAAGGTCGTTTTCACGTAATCGGTCTTGCCTTTCAACATGACAGTACAACAGTAACAATCAAAAGTTCGTCCACCCCGAGTATTCAGCCGAATGTCTAAAGATTGTCGTAGAGATGGGATGCTCCAAGTATTTTTTGGCACGGCACTGCACAGCTTACAGTTTGCAAATATATGAAAACCAAACTCAATGGTGGTTGCTTTGCTTAAAGAATCCAAGAACCAAAGTGGGAAATAAGACAGAGCCAATAATCAACAGTCCAGCCTCAGCTGTCAAAGTCAGACAACGACAAATAGCGTGACGTAGTAAAACTATCGGTGAACCGTTCAGCAAGACTGCTTATGGAAATTTCAGAGGAAAGCTTTTCGACACGGCGTTCTCTGATCGTCCGGCCAACAAGGACAAACAAGTTCAGCATGTACGACTGCCGGCCGGTCCTCGGCTGTCCCCTGACCTTCTCGGTTTATAATTATTCCTGCAAACATGGCCGGTGAACCAAGGCAAAGTCCATTGCCCTAGATACTGGATCACTCCGTAACATTACTTTTTGTTATTGATGCAACTACTGTCTTCCTTCTTGTTTTTCTGTGAGTACAGCTAAGTACCGCTGAACATTCATCCACCTAGGAGCATAAGGCAAATACTTGCCTTGACCTGTTTCTTTGAAAGGGCCCCTAAATAATACGGCAGATGCCTATTTACAGTCTAAATGTGCCCCGAGTACTGGCTAGCCCGCCAGTAATTCTCTGGTTCAGCCTTTGTTTCTTCGGCCTAGCCTATGGTGATTGGTAGCACGTCCAGCTCTCTGCGCAACTTCGCTATCCCCATAGCTTTCATTCCCAACCCGCCCGGCACACCCATGTGTGTTTTACCATGCTAGCCAACAGTTCTTCACAACTGTCAGTGTGTTCCCATATCAGTGTTCTACTGTCCGCTGCTGCTTTTTCAATTCATGTATTCCTGACGTCTGGCCATGCTGTAATCGATGGCATCCTTTCTAAGACTTCACACGTAGGTCTACCACTCACCGTCTCTTCTGTATTTTTACTCTGAGTCTTATCAGACCGTACTAATAATCGAAAAATCACAATAACGCAAAATGGGTAAGAAGAAACACAAAATTACGTCAGCAAGCTGAGAGCCCAATTCACGCTTAATCCGTTCATACAAACCTATTCTGCCGCATCAAAACTTAACCCTACCCTGAGTAGGCGAAGTGTATTAGGTCCTCCGATTTCAACGTCTGTATAGCTGCAATCCTTCTGTTACTGAAGTCGACTCATATTAGCCTACTGCACCCAGAAAAAACTCATTAAACTAAGTTGGTCCCACCTCGAGTGGCTATTTCTTCTTCATCTGTTCTCCTTGCTTAAATACTCCAATTTCTTGTCTCTTTACGAAACTTTCGGGCGGTTGGTTCTCAGTCGTTCTGCAAGGGTTATTTTGTTTCACTCTTAAAATTGTCCTGAAAAAGTGCACAGCCAAGTTTGTTTAGCGCGGTAACGATTTATCATTGATAAATGTTTAAATACCGCATCAAGTCTTATAAACTTCCCTTTTTTGTTGGATCGGACCTGCGGAACTCCGGTAATTCCGGGTTTGGAAGCGGCAAAAATCCGCTGTTTGTTGCGCGCGAATACCGGCACTCCGGGCTGTCGTGCAGTATTTGGCTACTGCATCTAGGAGCACCTCCTAATTCTCTGACGATCCGTATCGGTCGATCCATGATCATTCCTACTTGGCTGTTGCTTGCGGCTTCAAAATGGATCAGTTGTGAAATTTCTTTTGTGCTTGTGCGTTTGCGACTATAAACCCTTTCCTTTCCAATTTTCCCCTATTATTCCGATTCACTGATTTGCTCGTCAATGGTTTTCTGTCGATACCGGTGGAATTAGATAGTAAGGATAGCTTCGGCTGTGGGTCCGCTGTTGAAGTGGCCGCCACTACGCCCGCCGGCGAGTCTCCCGTCTTCTTTGTTGGCGGTGATTTGCCAGACTTTCACGCAGAGGTGACTAGAACTGAAACATGCCCGGCTGGAGGTAGGGGCTGCCCAGGCTATGCCTAGGGAGGCTGGGGCCAAAAGAAGGCCGGCTGAAGTGCTTAGAAGACATTGAAATATGGTCATGAGGCAGCCACCACTTGGGAAAGGGATTGATGGTGACTTCCATACTAGAGAGTCTACTCAAATACCAACATTTACGAGGCCTGCAAAAGCCGTGTTGACGACTTGTGTTATGTTGATAAACCTGGCCCGCTGACTTATATGGATGCGCTTAACTGGATGCTAGTATGATTGGAGTTTCCTAAAAGTAGACCTTCCAAGTTTGATGATTCGCCTTTACGGCATTTTCCATTCTTCCGACAATTTGAGAGCCATATCGAGAGCTGAGTGAGGGATTCTGGCTGGCACTAAGACTGATTGTTTCAAGGTTGCGAAAGAAAAGCAAAGGAAGCTGTTCAAGTGTGCCCAATTTGTCCTGCTGGTGAAGGTTCCCAGCGGGTCAGAGGCAAACTGACAGAATGTTTCGGTCAAGGGATGATATCGTACGTTGAATGTTGGATGGAGCGGCTAGACCGGGATCGATTGTTCAAGGTTCGGGCCCATTGTGGTCGTGTGCTAGCAAGATGGCCATTTGAGCGCGATGCACTGGAGCAACTAGGATGTTCCTGAGTGACCTCAATTTGATTCACGCCGTGGAAGAAATTTTGAGTAATTTGCCCTGGTGCTTTGCTGTTGGCTGGGTAAAAAGTGCCAGGGAGATATATACCGGACAGACAGCGAAGCAATCTTTTGCTATCCGTGTCAGTTTGTAAGTGCTAAAGCACCTTTTCGGGGTAATAATTACAGTTATCTTCTCCGTGAACGAAATAATGCATTAAAGGTTTATAAGAAGGACAGTTCGAGTCAAAAGATCCTTGCGATATCTAGAACGATACCAGTTGCATTAGTTGTCGTGGAAGATATAACCTAGGGGACAGCGAAGAGTTTTGATTATCGAATCTTAAAGACCCCTGCGAGTTTGTATCTCGATGTGAGGCTTGTTATATTTCCTTGGGTACAGGCCACCTAACTGATGAGTTTCAATTGAGGGGGTTCTGTGGAGAAGAGAACTGCAGTGACCAACAACGTCGTTTGCTGTGTGGAATGAACAAGGTTCCGGCCCTCAAAGCACCCTGTCAAAGACGTCCCATGGGTCTAGGAGTCAGCTTAGAGAGTGTACCAGACACTACTGAAGGTCCTAAAGGGTCATCAGTCGTAAGTGCACTGCTCTACCCTGGTGCAGATACCCCCTAACTCTTAGTAACTTGGCTGAAATTTTGTCTGATGGCAGGGAAGGCCAAAATTAACTTGAACACCCCCGCTGGGGGTAGTGTACGGCTTTGGGAAAAGGTGTCGTTTACTCCGAAGTCTCTGGACGGAAATGAAGTGATCAGGGTAAGGGCAGCCTACACCGCCCCATCATTTCTGGAAGTGAAGGTTACTGCACCCGGTTGGTGAACAATGTCCAAGAATAATAATTTTGGATGAGGAGAATTCGCAGCCATTTCGGACCCAGTACCCGGGTGCTATGTGGTTTAGATGTTTCTACGGCGCGCAGGGCTTTAGAGCAGCGAGCAGGTTCTAAAGGAGACACTCAATCCAACCACACTGCTTTGGACTGGGTCGTGCGAGGTCCGTTGGATAACGGTCTTTCCGGTAAACTTAGAGCACGAGCCGTAAACAGCCTGCAGGATATTGAGAAGAACATTCGAAAGTTTTACAGTGAAGATTTTCTTGGCAGCAGTCTGCTGGGCACTTCGCAGCCAGTGAGGGGCGAAAGAGCCGTAGAAGTTCTGGAGAGGTCCTCACGGCTTGAGAACGGATATCGCGGTGTTGCTTTGCCGAGGAATGACTACATTCCAGCGAAAATTTGCAATCAGACGGCCGCCCTTTAAGGTTTGAGGTCTTTGGGAGGTAGGCTTCTCAAGGATTTAGAAATGAAAGTTAAATATACAGCTGTAGTTAAAGGCCACTCTGGAGAAGGATATGCAGTGCAGGTGCTAGTGGAGCCGATGGCAGATAGGCGAGTGAATTGGTACCTAATGTACCATGTGGTGCTTGTAAGCCGCAATAGTCGAGAATCGAACAAAGCTTAGTCAATTCAAATGAATCCCAAAACTAGAACAAGATTGAATCACAGTTTCTACGCTAATAAGTAAAAAATCACAAAAAGCACAAATATATCCAAACCTCAAGTAGGCGGCCAAACAGACTCAACAATAAAACTCAAAGGTTTGAAGCCCCGTAGTCCAAATGCGACGGCCAGAAATTGTGTGAGGCCAGATTCAAGTGTTTCGCACGAACAAACAATTGTGCAAGAGTATGGTGTGTGGAGGAGCTCAGCAAAGTAATGTCAATTACGGTCATGTTCACAAGGCATTTCCTTTACACAGCCGGCAAAGATCCCTCCGCAAAACTCCCTGTCTAATTTTCCGGATGTGGTCTTAGTTCTCACCCTGCCTCTTTATGGCGTACCGTCAGTGCCCGTGGCCACTGAATTCCTGCGCTGGCAGTATGGTAAATAAATTTTCATTATAGTCATCAATTGTACAATCCATAGGGAATCGACCCCAAATCCCGCTGTGCAAATTGAGATTGGTATATTCATCAGAGGACCGAGGCACACTGCTAGGAGCACGATCAGAATGTGAACATTCGAGGATAGAAAAATTTGCGGCACCAGCGTAGGCTACTTATCACAGGCAGGAGTCCCCTGCCGCGGCTGGTTGAACTGATTTCGTTTACTTATTAAAGCAAGAGGTTGAAGGTGGATGCAAAATTCAAGTGACAATGTGGTATCGTGCAACACTTAAAAGTCGAATTGCATGTAATTACAGCACCGAATTTTCTAGAGGAAAAGGAATTTGGCTTGTGATCGCAAATCAGCTCCAAAGACGGGTACTCGACGAGGAGTATTAAAGTACGTATGAACACAGAAATCGTGCGAACACCAACACATATAATTGTTCCATTTTTCGTGTGGAGGATGTGACAAACAGTACTCTGAATCAGTGAACGAATGTTTTCTCTAAAGGCGTCAAAGCGATTCCAGCCAATGAGCTATACTTGAACTGTCCGAGTGAAATGTTGGTGAGTTTTTTCACTTCCATGCATGTTGTACAGAGAACTGGAAATCAGTATATTTTCCAACTGTTCAGGAGAAATATGTCTAGTTGAATAATTGTGGGGAATGAAATGGAATAAAACGTTGAATCACCCGGTGCGAGGAGGGTCAGCAAACCATTCCACCTTTTGTGTGTAGTTATGAGTTTGAATAATCGGCGTACTCAAAACTGTTCCTTCTTGCGAGTAGATGGAACTTTGATGTCCCGAACATGCTCCCTGTTTTCTCCATTTCTTATAATAAAGTACAATTACAGAATCTGTCCATCATACAAAGCTCACTTCAATGGTGATAAAGTACCCCCTCAACATTCTGTCCACCTGAGGACCCTACAACTATTCGGTCTTTTTGAGTCCACTTATAGACTCCGAATTCAGCTCGGTAATTGTTGCCCTGGCTAAGGTTAATTGGCCAAGCCGCCGGCCTGAAAGTTCGATCCAGGTGCCTTATGCTGCAACTAGTCCAGCCAATTCCAAATTGCTTTGCTTGACCCGATGATATCCAAGTTTCAACTGTGCTTACCGGAAAGGTCTCTATTTGAGATACGTCGAAAGCTTTCGGGCCATTTCTCGATTTCTTGGTAGGTGACTTGGCGATGGTATATTGGGTAAGCTACTTCACCTCGCTATCCGCGATGTTTTGTCTCTGAGTTCACAACTAGGAGCACCGATTTGTCTCCTTTTGAGTGGACTTCACTCTCCTGAGAAACTTTGTTAGGTTCAGTGTATAAAAGCTGGTTGTGTTCTACACAGAGGCTTTTATCAGCAACCGTTGTAACGACCGGTCGTGGAAAATCCCCCTGAAACCTTTGCGGTTCAGTGTTTTTCTTAACATCACTCACTTGCTTACACTATTGACGTGTCTTTACGAACTGTTTGTTTTTACGAACCAATTGTTGTTTGTTCGCGCCCAGAGCGCTACTTTGTCATATCCTTGTTCTGGACCTGCGTGACGCACGTGCTCCTTGCTCGCACGCCGCAATTCGGTTTCTCGTTTGTTGAGTCCTTGTGATCACATTATTGAGGTTTTTATCTTTTTGGTGTCATTGTTCATTCAATAACCTAGTATCGTAAAATATCACGGATAATCGCCTTTTGATTTGGGGTTCTGTTGTGAATTTTGCTACGCATTGCTCAAACGTGTGTTACAATACTCAATAGATCAATTTGGAACGAGAAAAACACGGAAAATGCCAAGAAAAGGATCGAAGACATTAGTATCTGGACAGGAAGCAACACGGCAAGTCACTGGGAGGTTTTGGATACCTTTGATTCTTTAGTAATTGTTAGATCGCCTTGTCCTGTCAGTGCTAGTTCATATGTTACTGAGGGCAATATGGATTGTAAGGACGTCGATCTATATAGGCTGAGGACAATAGACCTAGAACAACAGCTGTTATCGGCTAGACAACAGGCCCACGAAGCAGAACAGAAGTGTATACATAAGGAGTGCGAGCCGCAGGCCAACAACTACGACACTTCCGATAGATCAGGGCACAATAAAATAGGAACCTTAACGCCGGTCGCCGACTATAAAATACCAACGATCGATTTTGCCAAGAGTAGAACTGACGGTTTTCGACGGGCTGTCTGAACACTGCTGCAAATTCGTCAAGCAGTTCGAAACGTTCGTCGAAAATAAGGTAACCGACCCCGGGCAGAGGCTCCTCTATCTGACTCACTACTGTCGAGGCCGAGCAAGAGAAGATATCGATGGGTGTATCATGCTCGACCCGGAACAAGGCTACACAAGAGCAAAGAAGATCCTAAGGGACCCATTTGGCCAACCGTTCAAAGTAGCCCGTAACCTAATAGAGGGCGTGATGGTGGAGGCAAAGAGAATCAAGGGCGACGTCTACACAATGGCTGACCTGGTGATTAAGATGCAAAACTGCTCAATAGCCCTCGACCACTTGGGTTACAGGGCTGACCTAGACGCCAGGCACACTTTGAAAGGCATAGTCCGTCACATCTCTCCCGAACTACAGGAAAGGTGGGCGGAAGAAACAGAACGGAGAAGCCGAAGCAACAGGGAGGCTAACTTCGAAGACCTGACCGAATACTCGGACAGGCAAACCAAGATAGCCGGCAGCAGATTTGGCCGACTTATTCGGGACAGCAATCGGGCAAACAAGCCCAGTACTAGCCAGGCTCAAACCACTGCTCGGGAACAGCCAAAATATCAGCCTTGGGTCAATACACACGTCATTTCACGCGATGCCAAGGCGCAACCAAGTTGCAGGTCCTGTGATGCTAGCCATGGGCTACCAGAATGCCCCAAGTTCGCCAATGCCACGATAGACGAACGGTGGGGAATGGCGAGGATGGCAGGAGCGTGCTTTATTCGTCTCAACACCATCGATTGTTGCACTAGGCGAAAGTAGCCTTACCCGAGGCGATTACCAGGCCCAGTGTGATTTTTTCAACGTCGCGGTCTACCAGTAAACCGGTACATTTAGGAGTAGTTGCCGTGTGAGTAGCGACCCCAACCGGGGTGGTCAAAGCGTCGGTTTTCGTCGACGGTGGATCTGACGCTACCCTGGTGAAGGGGCAATTTGCCAACAAACACCGGCTGGCTAGAGATGCGACGTCTTTAGCAGTGAGCACGGTGGGCGGAACACAGGTAATGACTGCCGGCCGGTTGAGGTTGCAACTCATCCCTATTTATTTCAGGTTCGTCGCCTCCTGCTATCTCAGTCGCCAAACTGGATAACCAAAGATGCCACTATGACTCGTACCGACAGGAACCCAAGTGGAACCTTTCATATCATCTGGGACTGCAAGCAAGCCACGCTACAGAAAATACCCCCAACCGCCTATCGTATTAGTTAGGGTTTTCTAACAAAAAACCACTCCTGCTGATATCAACCTTACAGCCAACACAAGTAACGGTTCAGTCGCAACCTGCCAATATACTGGTCGCCATTTACATCTGTCATATTTCGCCACACTGGACTGATTGACCGACACATATCCTTCACCCCGCCAGACGAACTATACCCATAGAATGTAAAACATTACCAGTAATGACGCCGAATAACACTGAGGCTCAATGCGTCAATGCACATCTATATATGTATATATATTTGTCAGTGAAACAGCATAATATTTCCCAATCCAAGGCGGAGATTTTACACTTTAGTGTCTGTTGTAACAGTCCGCTTTTCGCTCGATTCGTGTCCGGCTGGAAACTGACCCTCCACTTTTCCAGGGCCCTCCAGTTGCACTTTCACATTTCTGAATAGCACAGGTTACTGATCCTGAAATTAAACTCACCTTCATATGGACCTCGGTTACTTACACATTCACCAAAGTACAAAAATGTTCATTCATCAAACTGGTTTCATGTCTCCTTGTTTCATAACTCATTCCTTTCCTTGAACCCCGGTAGAACCGACATTCAGGGTTTGCATCAGCTTTATGGTTTTCTATTCTCTTCGCATGCATCAATTTCCCCGAGTGTACTTCCATGCAATCTCTTTTTCCTCCTAATTGAAACTTAGCTGTCCGCAGATACCCGGTAAACCGCCGTTTTTCATGGCCTGCATCATTTGCGTTGATAATGCAACTTTAGCAGTACGAATGAACTACTTATTCGATATCCCCGCTGTGCGCCTACGCCCATCGCGGAACCGAGACCTTTTCAAAGTTGGCATGGGAACCATTATTGGAGTGATTCATATAAGCTATCTCTGGCTGTGTTTTTCTACAGCTGGCACTTTTGACTTTTATGCCTGAAGTTTGTGAATATCTCATTTTACCGAGTAACGCTGTACACCGTGATCATGCGCCTGCGCGTGCGCCTCGAACCTAGCCGAGAAATATACCATTATTATTATTATTATTATTATTATTATTATTATTATTATTATTATTATCTCTTTATACTTTAGCGAGCAAATCGAACCAACGGGAGCATTCACATTAGCTGATCTCCCTATGCAAGCACCAAGGTCGGTCAACGCAATCTTGACTAGGTGGCCCCACCTGCAGGATGTAACCTTTGTAGACTGGGAAGACGACGAAGTGGATCTTCTCATCGGCTGCGATGTGCCAGAGACGCATTGGGTACTTGACCAGAGAGTGGGCGACCGCCAGGAACCCCATGCCGTACGCACGGCTCTGGGATGGATGTTATACGGTCCAGCAGGGGGGGGGTGGTTCCGTGAATTATTTATCCGCCGAAGCGGACCGCATAGAGTATCACCTGCAGCGGCTGTATGAAAAAAAGCTCCAATACACTGGAGACGAAAGACCATCGTTGTCTCAAGAGGATCATTACGCTTTGCAAACAGTGCGGCAAGGCACTAGAGGCCTCAAAAAACAGTTGTAGGTTCCCGTCCCATGGGGCACATCTGATGATCCGTGGTGTGATAACAGAAACTATGTTCTCCAACGACTACTACGACTGAAGGAACGCTTCATTCGAGACCAGAATCTGTGGGAACGATACGCAGAATTGATGAAGCGAAACGAAGCTCTCGGCTAGGTTGAAAGGGTGCCTGTTAACACCGACGGCCGCAAGGGGATCTGGTATCTACCTCACCACCCGGTTTTCAACCGCAAGAAACCCAAAAACTGCGGGTGGTATTCGACTAAGCGGCCAAGTTCCAGGGCAAGCCTTTAAACGATCGCATACTACAAGGACCTGAATGGACCACACCACAGATCGAAGTTTTGTGCCTTTTCAGAGTGAGTACAGTGGCCCTGCCCGCCAACATTAGAGAAATGTTTCATCAGGTGAAAACACCGGTAGAAGAACCAGATGCGTTGCGTTTCCTGTGATGGGAATAGAACGACCGGGACAACGCAGTGGTAAATTATAAGATGACCGTCCACACCTTCGGAGCCATATCATCACCGTCCTGTGCGAACTACGCCCTTCGGGAAGCTGCGAACAAACACGGAGATCTGGTTCGTCGGTCGGTGGTAGAAAGCGTCAGCAGAAATTGCTACGTCGAAGACTGTCTTGGGTCATTCGATGATGTAGCCTCGGCCCCAATGCAGTTCAGGGGTCTGACGAGACTGCTGGAATGGGGCGGCTTCCATCTAACGAAATGGATGTCGAATGTTCCAGAAGTGCTCGAAGTCGTTCCGTGCCACGAGAAGGCCGAAAAAGTAAGAGATTTGGACGGCTCTCCACTCCCTTCTGAATCCATTCTAGGAATACAATGGAATGCGAAAACGGACGACTTTGTTTTCGAGCTAAAATTTCCTAAGCAATCAGTAAATCGTCGTTGTATACTATCTGCTTTCTCTAGTTTGTTCGACCCGCTCGGTTTCGTCTCTCCCTGGCTGCTACCCGGAAAGATCTTGATGCAACGGCTATGCCGTAAGAAAGCTGATTGGGACCGATCACTGGACCGAGAGGACTGGCTGGACTGGGAAGAATTTTTAAACACCTTGAAGAAAATAGGGACGTAATGATTTCACGATGTTTGACTCCTGGCCACACAACGCGGACGGGAAAACTACATGCTTTTTCGGATGCATCCGAAGTTGGTTATGGGGCTGTGGTGTACGGAAGATGGTGCGCAGGAGATAGACAATATACTACGAGGATCCTGTTCGCTAAAGCCCACTTTGCTCCACTGAAGTCGGTCTCAATCCCACGCCTCGAACTCAGCGCAGCCGTGTTAGCAGACAGGGGGGTGCAATCGGGAAAGGGATGTTTTGACTTCTACATTTGGTCGGTTAACTTTTGGACGGATTCAACGATAGTACTTTACTACATCAACAACGTCCGGAGCCGGTTTAGTATTTTCGTTGCTAACCGACTCACGATTATCCACGATGAATCAGCCGCGAACCAGTGGAATCATGTCAGGTCTGGCGATAATCTGGCCGACTTGTGCTCCCGAGATGCGACCAACTTCAGGCAAGTAGACACGTGGACGAAAGGGCCAAACTTCCTGCACTTGCCCAAACAGGACTGGCCCGTGCTGAAATTAAAAACCCCTGCGGAAGTAGAACTGGAAATCAAAGGCGTAGTGATAGCGGCCAACGTCGTCGAAGCGACATCCATTCCATCGCGACTGGTCAGGTTTTCTCCCTGGATGAAGACACTTCGTGCGTTAGTTTGGTTAGCCAGGTTCAAGAGAAATTTACGAGTCATGAAAGGGCTACGCCCTTCAGGCCGGATACGAGTGGGTCCGATAAGTCCCGATGAGCTACAAGCTGCAGAATACGATGTTTTCAGAATGATACAACGCGAGGCTTTCACCCGAGAGCTCGAGAGGGCGGAAGAAGTGGGACCAATCAACAAAGAAATGTCATCTCCGAGAGGCGAATTGAAGCGTTTAAACCCCAAACGCTTTGATAGACTGCTGCGGGTGGATGGTAGGCTGACCTTCGCCCACCTAAGCTTCGACACCAAGTACCCTATACTGCTGTTGGCTCGACAACCCGTAGTAGAGCTAATGATCCAACACGTCCACTCCGTGGAGGGACAAGTCGGGGAAGTCACGTGACGAACGTCATCCGAAAACGCCTTTGGTTGCTGAGAGGACAAGCGACTGTAAAACGCGTAATCCGACGGTGCGTACAATGTAGGAGACACAATGCCACGGCGGGCAAGCAACACATGGCCCCACTACTAGAATGCAGGGTGACTGCGGGCCGATGGCCGTTCAGCGACACCGGGTTGGACTATCTCGGGCCCTTGTGGATCAAGTGCGGGAAGAGATTAGAAAAGCGATATGGATGTATCATGACGTGCATGAAGTCACGAGCGGTACACCTAGAAGTCGCACATTCGGTGACGACCGATTCTTTCCTACGGGCCTTGCAGAGATTTATCAACCAAAGAGGAGCACCGGCCGATATATACTCAGAGAACGGGTCGAACTTTGTGGGCACTCACCGGGAATTGCAGCCTTGGCACAAGAACATAAACAGGGACGAACTGCGGGATCAAACCGTGGCCTACGGAGTACGACAGCCTTTCAACCCCTCACAGGCCAGCCACCGCGGCTTCTGGGAAAGCATGATCCGGTCCGCCAGACGGATATTGCTGTCAATCATGGAGCTACAGCCGCTCGACGACAATTCGCCGAACACCGTCGTGACTGAGGTAGAGAGAATTCTAAACAACCGCCCCCTGGTTCCAGTAATGAACGGCGACCCCACCCACCTGGCGCTCACCCCGAACGACTTGTTGACGTTAAGGTCGAACGAGGGTTTCCAAGGGCCGGTGAACCTTCGTGGGAGCTACCCTCACGGATGGAAGCAGGCGAATTATCCTGCCAAGGGTTTCTGGAGGCGATGGCGGCGTGAGTACCTACCGGCTCTGCAGACTCGACAGAAGTGGCTGGTCAAAACAAGACCATTCAAGGTTGGGGATGTGGTGATGATCGCAGACGAACGCGCACATTTCAGCACTTGGTCTTTGAAAGTAGTTATGGAAACCATCGAAAGCACTAACGGGATGATAAGAACGGTGGGGTTGAAGACAGCTAACAGAGCGCTAATTCGTGACATACGCAGTATCAGCCTACTCGAGAGTGAGGACTGAGAAGCTGATGATGCCGAGGCCCAGTAGACTATTTCGCATTTGTCTTCGGGGTGGGTAAATAAACCCCATATATGGAAGCAATCACGACACCCTGACGTATCGAACCATCATACACCCCGACGCACACTCACCTACATTTTACTCGTTATACCACATGGTCTCCGTCAAACACGTTACAGTGCTCACAGTCTTTCGTTGACATTGCGGAAAGTCCTTTTTTGATATGTGGTGGTACATGTGATTCCATTATATATGCGGACACATAAGCTCATACCCGATGCACGCTGTCTCACAACCCTCATCAAACATGTGACGGTGTTCGCAATTTGCTTTTGTTGACGTTACTGAAATGTCTTTTGCATATGTGGAAGTAGCAGCGATTACATCATACACACGTACTTTCACGCAAGCACATACAGCCAGGGCAGGACTGCCCTTCCAAGGACAGCACCTAAGTTTCCCCTTCACCCCCGCCATCGGTCACTTGTTCTCGCGGATGATGTAGCACAGCCTCGCGTCTATGTGGCCAAGGGATTAGGTGCAACCATGAGTAGAACGTTGATGACAAGCATTAGGCTCGTGCACTGGCAGCGGGACCTAGATGGGTAGGAAGAATCAGTACATTTATACCAAACCCTTGACTCTGCTAAGGATTCGGGAGGATTTTGGTGGGCGGTGTAACGACCGGTCGTGGAAAATCCCCCTGAAACCTTTGCGGTTCAGTGTTTTTCTTAACATCACTCACTTGCTTACACTATTGACGTGTCTTTACGAACTGTTTGTTTTTACGAACCAATTGTTGTTTGTTCTCGCCCAGAGCGCTACTTTGTCATATCCTTGTTCTGGACCTGCGTGACGCACGTGCTCCTTGCTCGCACGCCGCAATTCGGTTTCTCGTTTGTTGAGTCCTTGTGATCACATTATTGAGGTTTTTATCTTTTTGGTGTCATTGTTCATTCAATAACCTAGTATCGTAGAATATCACGGATAATCGCCTTTTGATTTGGGGTTCTGTTGTGAATTTTGCTACGCATTGCTCAAACGTGTTACAATCGTTAGGCAATTTGCCCTTGCAGACCGTTGAACTTCTTCGCGTCGGTGGTCTGAGAAGCTTCCAGCCAGGTATTTCTCGCTTAGCGAATGGTCCTTTTCGATTGCCCATGCTCCGATCCAGCACCCAGTTGGTCCTGGTGCGTTGCTCCCAACTAGTATATCAAAGCGGCGGCTAAATACTCCTTCGAACGTAATGTCTTTCAGATGACAACATCTATCAGCTACTGATCTAACAGAGTCTGCTGGTCTTGTGGGTGAGCTGTCCATTGCAAAGGCTTCCAGAAAGTCTGCAGACTCTCCGGCGGTCGAAGGTGTTAAGCTTGCGGTCAGCTTCATGCAATCGTTAGCGTGGTTCTCTGCAACCCTGCTGATTGTGAGAGAGGTAGGTTTGTTGGCTAGTTTACATCTTTCTGTAAGCTCCCGTTTAACCGGTAAAATATCCGACCCCTTGTCCGAAAGTGCCACGACCCTCCTCAACGCTTTAGGCCTCATGATGGCGACAGGCACTGTGCTTGATCTCACCGGTTTGCAATCATCATGCCCTGTTGAGCAGACAATCCTGGGTTCATCCGGATGGGTAGGTGCACTTTTCCGAAGAACAAATAGCTACGGATGATGATTGCCCACACATCTATCCTGATCATATCCCACTATGAAGAGCGATTCTGAAGCCCGGTGAGAGTCGTTTAATCCCACACTCCGTGGGTAGGCTCTTTTAGTTGCTGACCACCGATCAGGCTCAATCATCCTATGAAAAGGTCGGACTGTCTGGCAACCGATGCAGAGAGTTGCGTAGCTTGCACTGAATTGACATTGTGGGCCCTCGACTTGTCGTGTGCATGTTAGACAAAGGCCTGCCTTGGTTAAAGCCGCCCTCAGCAATTTGAGCCAGTGTCGACGCTGTTCGCGTCAACCCGCACCGGTCGCGCACGATTTGTCCAAATCGGCTGTTGGGAATGCAGGCTTGACGGCTCACGAACTCCGTCAAATCATCGAAGGCAGATTCTCGCCCGAGCGTATTTATTTTCCCGATTTCCTCTGCTAATCGGCTCTGCAAATCAGTAGTTAGACGCCGGACAAGGTACTCCAGTGTGTGCAACGCATTCAGATCAGACCGGTGTTCCAAATGCTCTGGTGCTGTACCGCAACTGGGCTTTTTTATCACCGAGTTCGAAAGTATTTCAGCTTTTCCCTCGGTCCCTTTATCATCCGATAAAACACCATCAGTGAAGGTTGTAGTCGAATTTAAAAGGCTGCGCAAACAAATCATGTAGGATTCTGCGTGCCTTGACGTACTATATCGCTGGAGCAAGCACTGTACAACCTTCGATATCACCTCTCTCCCACGAAGGTAATGCAATAAATGCAAAAACCTTTGCCCACGATCTGTAACTTTGCACTGGACGAAAGTTTTAGAATCTCTTCATAAATATGCAGTACTGCTTAGGTACCCCTTCGAAAGGCACCAGCTCTACTCTCGGAAGATCGAATTCCAAAACCCCGGTAGTTTCGGGTGGTCTCGAAGGTTTAGGTTCGTCCGTTACTTTACCATTGGGATGTTGATACCATGAACTGCATGGTGCTCCTGCTGGCTCGCTGAGAGGGGTTCCTTGTTTAGAAAGATATGCTTCCCTTCTCACTAACCGCGGCTGATTCTCTAATTTTATCACTCACACGGCTCCGACGGAGACTGTCGTCTTACGATCAGGTCAGCAGCCCATTGGCTCTGATACTTCCTGGAGTGAGCATAACTTTTCGCCTTCAAGTCGGCAGCACTCGTCCATGCACCTTTTCTATCACAAGGCTCCTGTCCCGCTTTCGGGTTGGAAAATCGATGGCCCAGCATACTTTCGCGACAAGGTCGAACAAGTCGTCTGCCACTGCTGTAGCAGAATTAAGTTCCGTGTCTACCTCTTCGATACCTTTGAACATGCACCACTAGATTTTACTGAGTGCCTGTCAAGTTCATCCCCGTTGCTGCACCAGTTTTCCATCTCCCTTTGCTTCAGGGCTCCTTGCCACATGGTCAAGTTCGCAGATCCAACGAAAAACGGAGAATTCTGCCGGTGGCGCTTGAATTTCTCTTCACCCTACGGCTGTCGCTTCTTTTTCCGACGAACCCACCAGTTTGGCCTCCGGATATCACTTTAGTTAACGGCTACATGACGCCGAACTTTGTTGATGTGGCATACCTGGGCGATAATTCACGCTACCGACATCATTGTTAAAAAATCTGGAACATTCCCGACCATCATTCTACGGTTCCTACAGACATCTTACTCTGTCCGTCGGCATCCTACAGCACAGCTACATTCATGTATTTTGCACGCTTCAACAGGCACGAATACTCCTTACTCTCGGCAACATTTTTCTGAGGCTTTTCGCGCCTTCGGATGGGGCTGCTGTAGCGACCACTATATTGTCAAGAAAATACCGCTTTCTGGACCCCTTCTTCGATTTATTTTCTCTACGATCTTTTCTGAGGCCCGGCTTTGACCCCACCGCTTTTCTTGTTGCCTGAGTTTAACTGAATCAACATTTCCGAGGTTTCCGTTGACCTCGATTTTGGGTCCGTTTCACTTTCAGCTTTTCGCTGACTGTACACACTGTATACTAGCCTGCCCTCCAGAGAAATGAGGAAACCACGCAGTGTTGGGAGCTAACAGGAGGCAGCATGAACACAACTGCCTGAACCCATGATTGGCTCTAACCACACAAAGTTCAGTGAAATTTGAGCCGGATGAACTGTATTGTTTTACTCTTTCACGATGATCTGTTGCAATGTGACATGCGGCCGCGCGGTTTCTGAAAGGCCCTGGAAAGTGTTGGTCCTCGATATTGGGTTATAAGAATTGCCATTTTCATTCGTTTTATCACCTTTCATTTTGGACATGACTCTATTCTGAGTGGTGATGTTAGCGGCTCTCTCTAATGACATTCCGGAATGAGCCGTGACCGCGGTGTACTTGGTGACTGTCCAGGCTGCACGGGTACACTCGACGGTCCCCTGAGCGCCACCAAAAGGTACACTCAGGGGATGATAAGCGATAAGCCGTGAAGCTCATGCAGTGATATCGTAATAAAAACAACTGATTTTTATTCTTATATAATGCACTATTAATGCGTGTTAACGCTAGTCAGTATACTGACTGGTTATAACCAGGCATCACGGGTGGACTTGGGGCCCGACCCAACCGTCCTCTGAGTGTCACTTTTGGGGATGCTTCAGATACATATTCTTTAAGAATAAAAGATTTTAGTCTTAAACGGCCGACTTCTGGAAAACCCCATTTATTTTGCTATATTAGTTGCTTTTTTACGCCCATAGGCGATATATCCAATGACAGTCCCTGGAGTGTTCCTTTTTATGTTTCATTGGGGGTGACTCAATGGTACGGTCAGAGGACACTCAGCAGACGATCAGGGGAATGCTCGTGCTGTCTGAGTGCCATTAAGCTGTTTTTAATTAAGCTACGTACCTTCAGCCTTCGTCTTGATTCTTCGAAATTAAAGAAAGAGGGGAATCTCCCGTATAATCATCACAACAGCACTTGTTTGTGGTTTTACTATAGAAAAACACCCCGGCAGTCAGAAAATCGTTTAGTTTTGGCTTGAAGGTTTGATCGCCCACCTGTTCCACCACTCCTGCTAGGGGCGATTTCTAAACGTTCGTAACTCTTCGGGACAAGTAGCACACCAGCGGCAAACCAATATGGATGAAAAGACTTACCCAATGATTGCTGCTGATACTTCGTTTTACTTTATCTCCACAAATTGGTGCTTTATACCAATCTGTGCGGCACAGGAAACAAGTTGTTCGTGGTTCCTAAACCCCAGTCAGCACAGGGGTGCGCATTTTAGCCCCGAAATAGTCCCTCGAGGGACTGCTTTTTAGTAATTAGTTTAAGAATAATTTTGGACAGGTCTAAAATACGGAAAAATAATTATACTTCATTGAAAAACACTATGGTTTCCCAGTCCGGTCAGCACAAAGATAGAGCATTTAGTCCCAAAAAAGTCCCTCAAGGGACTATTTTCATTGTGTGGTATAAGTTTCAGAATTTCGCCCGTTGCTTCAAGTATGGTTCATAACATGGAAGTACACCTTGACTTCTTTGTAAAATGCTACTTTTTATGGGGATGTTAAGCGCCAGAAGGTACTCGGGTCGTGGTAAGTAATTTTCGAGGGTATTCACAGATCATGTTATTTTCTCTCATGAAAATTGATGAAAGTTCATTAACAAGTACCTCAAGATAAAGTAATGTAGTAGAGCTTACTGAAATTCCAGGGTAAAGCACGTAGGCCGCTGCATTCTTGGTGCGCTCAGAAAAAAGTCCCAAAAATGTCCCCAGAGTGTTTCAAACGGGACTCAATTGAGACGAAGTTGGGACTACTTTGCTGACTGGGCACAAGTTTTTCAGGGGAAATTATTGTCTATCGTCCGCTGAAAGCAAGCAATACCATTAGGTACACCGAAGGTATTCGGCGGAACTGATAGAGTCGATTGCAAGCCCCAAAAGCTGTGTACTTGCGTTCTTCAACCTTTGTCGACATTTGATGGTAGGCAATTTTCAGTTCAAGAGTGCTGAATACGAAGTAACCGGTAATGTTTCCAGTCATATCATCGATGCGAGGGAATGGATAAGCACCAAGATAAGTGAATCGATTGATTGTCTATGATCATCCATCGTCCATTGGAGTTCACCATAACTTGTGCCCTCCATGCGGATTTGGAAGGTTCTGTTATGCCGGATTCAAGAAGCCTCCGTATTTCTGATGAAGTGAATGATTCGTTTTGAGGAGTGTGGCGGAAGGACTTGGTAGCGATTGGCCCACGGTCTGGAGAGAGGTGCTGAGGGGGACTGAGGTTTACCACGAACACCAAGTAAACCACAAACGGAGAAACTGGATAATGCACCTGAAAAGAGGATTTCAATGCGCTACTGCTGTTTCAACAAGTCATGACCCAGCAGCACGTCAGTACAGAGGTTGGATGAAACAGGTGGCTTAGCATGGTCATAAAAGGTATTTCTGTCTTTGAGAGAAACAACGCAAAGTATGTGTATAGTATTAGATAAGTATGTAGATGCCATTGTGACACGCTTGTGTGAATTCACTATGGGCCAGTTACGTTTTTCTACGATTGTTTTAGAAATATAGCTCTCGTAGATTCCCGTGTTGATGAGTGCGCGCACAGAAACGCCGTTCACGAGTATACTGACGACAGCATCGGATAGACAAGTAGATGCTGCAGCAGCAGTAGTGCCAAACGGCAGTGAGTTTTCGGCAGAGATGACGCGGTCGTTATTTCGCTCTACCCAATATGCACGATAGACACGCCGAAAGTGTCCTCCCTTTCCGCAAGTATTACGTAAAGCTTCTCTTGAGGGGCAATGAATCCACGGATGACAAGCGTAACCGCAGAAATAGCGGGATGAATTGCTCACAGCTGAGATCACATAGTCCGAAGTCGGCGTTTGAGGTGCAAAAGACTCAGAATTTTGTGTTGTTTGTGATGTAAAACACAGGTTTCACGATTGTACGATAAAGACTGTGTTTAAGCCAGTTCCAGTTGTCCGGCGAGATCAAACGTTGTTTTGATGTCGGGTTGTTTTTTGTTTTCCAATAGTATCTGTCGGATTTTATTAAACAGCAAATCATGAATAAAGGAATCACAAACAAATTCATCACGATTTACTTCAAAAGTAACTGTCTGGGAGTTACAACCAATGGCGAGAGATTTTAAACGTTGAAGTAATCGATCAAGAGTCTGACCACTTTCTTGGGAAGCAGTCGAGAGAACGTGCCGGGCGAAAATCTCATTCTTAGGTTGCATGTACAGATTTGTCAACGTTTCGATAGCAGAATCAAAGCTTGTGCATTCGGCTATGTGCTTGTAGACAGACGGTGAAACCAGATTAGTTAGGGTATGGAGTTTATCCACATTTAGGTCATTTATGTCAGCCAGACAATTATCCAGTTTTCTTCCAATGAATCAAGAGATCGGTGGCATCAGACGAATGAGGATCAGCATCGAATCGTTCTGGTCGAAGCACTCGCTCCATTTGACAAGTTGATTAAATTGTAATGAATCAACAACGTGCATTCAACACCAATCACAAAACAAATTCACCTGGAAGTAGGGCTTTAACCAACTTGTCAGTTGTACATGTAGCTGAAAAATAAAGTACAGTAACAATTAGAATATGCGTAAAACGAACAACAACACAAACAGTACGAAACTGATTCACAACAGATACTCCACTGGTTACTCCAAAGGGGATGCGACGAAATTGATGCAATCGCGCGCAAGCTTCGAAAGCAGTGAATGGCTTTTCTTCATCTAGGATAGGTATTCGGAGGTAGGCACTGTTGAGGTCCAACGTAGCAAATGTGTCATACCGAGCTACCTTCTCGATCATGTCATCTATTTTTGGCAACAGATAAGCACCCGGGTTCGTAAATCTGCTTATGGTTTGACCGTAATCTACCACCATCCTGCGTTTGATTTTCATTAGCGACAACCAAAACCTGCGGCTCGCCAGGGGGAGTTAGAGGGTTCAATGATGCCGTCGGGAAAACGTCACTGTATTTGATCGCGGCTGTACCGTCGTGACTTAATAGCTATAAGTTGGCAATCAGGAGGTAGGTTCTGAAAAAGTGGTGGAGCTATTGTAGAGGCGAGTTTCAACACGCAAACAGTAAACGGATATTTTTAGGCGCCAAACGATGTATTGACACTTTTGTGAAGACCACAGAGGTCGTGTCCGAGCAGCACGTCTGCACACAAGTGACTTATGGCGGAAAGTTTGAACCGGTCGTACATGCAATTTTTCAGGTTGATCCTTACAAGACATTGTCCCCTTGGGGTGCTAGATAAGGCACTGGAAGCCATCGTTATTGTTTCTTGATGCATAATCCAGTGGTTGGCACATACCAGACTTCCCGATACTTGGCTGACTGAACTCCCTGTGTCTATAAAAGCACGGTGTTGGGAATTTAAAAGAAAAACCTTTTTTAGGCAACGCAATAATCCAAGTCGAGCATGCTAGGCCGGAGTGAATAATCAATAATCATTAGTTTATCGGATTACTCAAGACGGAACCCTTTTTGCCGATCGAGCAGTCATCTATAGTACGACGCGAATCGGGTCAACGGATCAATAGTCAATCCGGCAAATGTTTTTATCAATCTGATCGGTAGCATCCGGTGCACTCGGTTCTACGTCGAACCGTCCTAGGCGAAGAATTTGTTTCATCTGTAGAAGTCGTATGACGAAAAAATTGCTATAGACGAGAACCCATCACGACGAGACTGCACCTTGACGTGGTGTGATGGCTTGCGTGTATTTATGACCCAAAGAGCCATACAGGATGGATTCTTCGAGCCGGAGGTACAATCATGCCTGAAAGGTCAGTGAGTAGAGACCAGACAAAGTCCAGTCTCCTGGTCCTCCAGGTTGGGGGTCGACTTGAGCTGGCAACTCAGTCGGTAAAATCAGCGGAAGAATAATTGATCCAAGCAAGTGGGCTTCCACTCAACCACCCCGCCGCCTTGCGGATAGGTTCTTGTTAGCATCAAAAGCTTTGGATGAGAACCCTAATGGTTCTCCTGCTTTGTGGCTGGACACTCTAGCAGTACCCGTCTACCATCTCCCATGAACTGCACAAATACAAAGAATTCCATACTGCATCGGCCGTCACGCAGGGTAATCAGGAGGGCCTTGCCCATTGCATCGAGCGCGGTTGGTAGGGATAAGTGGGCTACTGCTTAGAGTTCCCTTTTTTACTTGACTTTTGTCTTCTGTCCCCAACTACCTCTTTTTCATCCCTCTATCCACCCGTAATGCTCCCACTGATAACACGGCCGATACTCTTAACGGTTCATTGTCAACTAGTGTGAATAATCCTCCATCTTGTAACTTACACCTTCTCAAGTCTCGTCAGCCTCTGAATATCGGCTCATTTAACGGGCATACACCCATGCAGGCTGGTCAGCAGGCGTGTCTAGCCCTCACAATAGATTCTCTGAAGATCGGTGTCTGCTGCGTAAGTCAAACATGTATCCAGGATTCGAGCAGTGTTATTCAACTAACTGCTTCTGGTACGTTCCCATTCAGCTATTTCTTGCGCACTTCAGGAGACGAAGCAGCTAGAGTTGCGGGTCAACATGGTGTAGCGATAATCGTGATTGGCAAAGCTGGGGCTGCCTTTTTAGACTGGATCCCAATTAACAGTCGTTTATGTATTGTAAGACTCAAGGGGTCAGTTGGCATTCAAATGGATAGTTGTATTAAGCGCAATTTGCTTGTAATCTCGGCATACGCCTCAACAAACTGCAGTTCTGATATGCGGAAGGATGAGTTCCATGATGAACTCACCACTCTCGTTCGCAGGAGCAAAGGTTCTGACGTTGTAGTGGTAGCAGGTGATTTTATTGCACAAGTTGGCAAATTTAGTGTGTCAGAAACTTGTTTAGGTGGGCGTTGTGCCTTACACGCTGAGCGTACAGATAACGGGGATAGGCTTTTCCAGTTTTGTGCAGACAGTCGGTTATTCCTGTCTAGTACAAATTTCCGACAACTCTCATCGCACAGCGACATGGCGCTGTAACTCTACAGGTACTCTAAGCCAGATTGGTCATATCGCAGTAAGCCATCGGTGGTGCAGTTCTGCTCAGAACTGTTGACCTTACTGGTCCACGTACGTAGAGTCGGACCATGCATTAGTTTTAGTACGATTATCTCCCCATCTCTATGGTAGTCGTCGCAAACCACAAACCCTGTTAGCCGTACAACGTTTGTGTGATCCAGAAGTTCGCACCAGTTATGAATAAAAATTAGCACAGGAGCTAGAATCTACGACGAACAGTGATGTAGATGAGCACTGGGCCCATATCCAGCAAGCACTGCACGTGGCAGCAGGTTTCGCCTGTGGTCTTAGATCCGATGTCCACCAAAGACAATGGATTTCTCAAGATTCGGTCAGTCTAATGGAGAAAAACGTCGGCTCCGAAACTGTAAAGAGATGAATAAGATACGGACAAGTCTACAAAAGCATGTTACGGAAAGCCTTAAAAATGATCGCGAAAATTGGTGGGTCAAGGTAGCCGAAGAAATGGAAACAACAGCTGCCTCAGGTAGCAGCCAAAGACTGTTAGGACTTATTCGCGACATTGGTGGACGGCAAACCCCGGTCGGTGAAATGATATGCGATAGAAACAGAGCCCCTTCGTCTTAAAAAACAAAGGCTAGACTGTTGGGCCGAATACTTCAAGGAGCAGTTTAGCTGTCCGCGAGCTAATATAGTTACTCCTGTGTCAACAACTGTGATTCCTTGGGAGTATCACTTAAACCCCCATCGGAAGTGGAAGCGTGGGAAAGCGACCGGTCCCAACGGACTCCCTCCAGTTCTTTTCAAAGTGGATGGTGGTTTGTTGATAAAATCACTTACCACCTTGCTCTGTGACATTTGGAACGCGGAGCGTACTCTCTTATTATGGAGCGAGTCATTGATTGTTCCCATATTCAAGAAGGGAATACGTAATGACTGTAGTAACCATCGTGGGAACAGCCTAATTCCGATAGTCACCAAGGTATTAGCCTTGATTTTGCTGAGTTATCTGACACCGGCTCGCTAGAGGAATGCTCGTGAACAACAGGCCGGATTCCGCCTAGGTCAAGGATGCATCTACCAGATTTTTGCTCTTCGCCGACTACTCGAAACCCGTCACACGGATCGTCGACCGAGAATGATGGTTTTCCTCGACTTGGAAGGCGCCTTCAATTCAGTTGATTGAACAGCGCCTTCCAGTGCTCTTCATTGAAAAGGTATGCCCCAGAAGTTCGTGAACCTACTGAGATCATTGTATTCTCATACTTGTGGCCGCGTAAGGGTTTATGGTGAACTATCCAGTCGATTCGAAATGACCAGTGGTGTTCGACAAGGATGTCCAATGTCTAAATTCCTGTTCAAGTTCGTCATGGACGAGTTAATGGAGAATGCATTTCGAAGTCTCCAAGATGTGGGCGTCGAACTAGGAAATGGTGAGAAGCTGTGTGACCTGGATTACGTGGACGATCTTATCTGCTTGTTTGAATGCACGGAACATGTACAGCGTGCACTAGATAGACTCACAAGGGCTGTAGCTCCATTCGGCATGTGTTTTGCACCTTCAGAGTATAAAGTGATGTTGCAAGACTGTACGGTAATGGTTTTGAGTTTCATGGTCGATGGGGAGGTGCTGGCAACTGTCGATCGCTTCAGTTACCTCGGTAGCAACGTGACGACAGATGGGAGCACAGTAGTAGAGTTGAACGCGCGTATATCCAAGGCTCGAGTGGCGTACGCTGTACTGAATTACTTGTGGCGGCGATTTGATATTTCACTGAAGTTGAAGGGTCGTGTATACTGTGCCACGGTGCGTTCAGTTTTGTTGTATAGTTGTGAGACTTGGGGTCTGCGTGTGGAAGATATTCGTCGTCTTGAGGAATCACCGAGTAAACAATGCTGAAGTCAGAAATCGTGTGTTGGATACCACTTCAGTGAGTTTTCTATCACAGCATATCCACCTTAGTAGGTTTCGTCTGCTGGGGAACGTGTTACGTATAGCAAACACACGTCTACATAACGTGCTCTATTCTCCCTCCTCGAGAGTGGAAGAAGCCACGTGGAGGTCAACAGATGACATGGCGGCGGGGAATAAGAAAATGTACAGCCAATCTAGGAAAAGTAGGTGCCTCACGTCTTCTTGGTTGGGGTCCAAAAGATCCCTCAACCATTTGACTGGACACACTGAAGAATATGGCAGCAAACCGTAAACAGTGGCGATCATGTTGGCACTTTCTGTCAAATCAGAATGATTGATCAATGTTTGTTTGAACAGTTAGACTGTGTATTCCCTGTGTTGGCTATTAGGGCGTTCTTTCCTTTTACCTCCCATTTAGGTCCACTCTCTGTCCATGTTGTATATTCATACTTTCTCATTCTAGGTACAATATGGTGTGAAAGGCAGTGATGAGTGGGGCTTGCCCTACTGTTTAACGCTGTACGATGATGATGATGATAGACGAGAACAACAGCAAGATTCGATAGTGAAAACAAGACGAATATGATCCACAACCCAGGCTTTATTTATCATAGAATTGCATGAGAGCTGAGAAGAGATGAAAAAACAACATTAGGGCAACAATATACAACAACATCAGCGACCTCTACCGAATGACAAACATCTCTTAGAAAGCCATCGAAAACCATGCACTAAGATCACTGGGACGCGTTGGACATCCCAAATTGGCAGACGTGCCAACCGCTTGTTTGGTTACGGGCTCCGGACACAAAAACTTCCTGTTACCCGACAGGTAGCACTTGATTGTGCATGGGTTAGAGTTGCTACCTCGAACAGAGAGCGGAGTAACGTTGGGGACGCCACTTCGTACCAAGTTACCAAGACTCCTCATGACAAGTTCCCTTACACATCGGTCATACTACGGCGTCTCCGGTAAGCGACGCGCCTTGTGTTCTCCCCGCGGCCGGGGTGACAGATATGCTAGCTGAGAGCCTCAAGACGCGAAACCACATCCAAATCACCTACTGAAATGTGAGGTCACTCATGGACATCGGAAGCCAAGCCATAACCGCGTGAACACTACATGACTATTGCGTCGAAATCGCATGTCTTCCCGAAGTTCGGCTGCCGAATTCCGGCACCAGGTGTATAAAGGTTCTCGGAGTAGACGACAGTTACAACCCATATCACAGGGGGCCTACGGACAGCTGTAGTCTCCACAGCGTCGCGGTAGCTGTCAGCAACAAGGCTAGCAAAACACTGCTTTCATGGAACCCGATATCCCCCCGGATCGCTCTAGCTCATTTTCGCGCCTCACCCTTGAATGCATCGGTTGTTGCAATCTATGTCCCGACAGTTGCAGCCGAAGAAGCGGTAAAGGACGAGTTCTGCGATGGGCTGCAAGAGGCGATAAACAGCGTCTGGAATCGTAGCATTCTTCTGGTTACACGGACTGAAACGCCCGCACTGGTGCCTCTACCCAAGAAACTAGACACATTTTGGGAAGATATGGTTTTAGACAGCAGTGCAACAATAGTGAACGCCTCGTCAACTTTGCAGAATTCAGTGGCCTAAGCGCCACCAACACCCGCTTCCAACATTGCTGGAAGCACTTGGTAACGTGGTGCTTTAATGACGGCCACGTAGCACACCAGATTGACTACATTCTCATAAGGTCGCGCTGGTCATTTTCGATTGAAAATTGCTGGTCCTACCAAGGCTCGGAGACTAGTACCAAGAATGGCACCGAATACACCCTCGATCGTGCATGCTTCAAGATCCACCTAGAAAATCGCCGCAAAAACTGTGCCCTGAAGCGGATTAACACAGCAGCGTTAGGATCACCGAGAAATCGCCAAGTGGTCTCAAACGCTGGTCTAGTCATCACGTTTATAGGTGGAGAAGTACAGGTAGAGAATCAGTAGACTTCACTTAAGGTGTCGATTCAACAATCCGCCTTAAATGAACTGGGCTTTGCACGACGACGGCAGAAGGACAGGATCTCTGGAGCGATTCTCCGGTTCAGCGAAAAGTCTGGAGATGCCTACCTAAATGATCACCCAGTCTTTTTTTGATATCCGACGAAAAGCCATCCGTTCGGCCAGGAACAACCGGAACAACTACTGGGCGGAAACCACAGAAACCCCGGAGGTTGCGGCTAATTGCGGTGACTTTTCAAAGCTCTTCCGTCTAATCCGCACTGCATCCGGTAAACGACATTCGGCAGAACCCCTGCTTTGCGATGTCGCCGGGCTACTCATTCCTGAGCAGGCCAAAATAATGCAGCGGTGGACCGACCACTTCGATTATCTACTGAACCGTCATGCGGCATGTTCTATGAACCCAATCCCAGCAATCCAGAGCGAGATCTATGACGTTAATAACAACCCACCTAGCCGAAATGATATCACCGGTGTAATACACAAGCTGAAGAACCGGAAAGCCCCTCGGTAAGATGGAATCGCACCGGGGATATATAAATCGTGTTTCCCGGCAGTGCTGGAGCCATTGTACAACCTGTTTTGCTCAATCTGAAAAAAAAAACAATTCCCGGCGGACTAGGGGACTTCAGTTTTACTCCCTCTTCCAAAGAAAGGCGACAAGACTGTGTGCGCGAATTACCGTGACATCTGCTTAATCGACGTGGCCGTTAAGATATTCTCCATGCTTTTGTTGATTCACCTCTCAGGGATGTAAGACGCACGCACACGTCCCAATCAAGGAGGCTTTCGCCGTAGTAGAGGATGTGTGGACCAAATATTCACCCTCTGCCGGGGATTAGAACATTGGTACAAGTTTCAGCAACTGACTGTTTGCTTGTTTTATTGATTTTCGGGCTGCCTTCGACTCAGTTGACAGAGAATCTTTTTGGACTATGCTACAAGCGGATGGAACGCCCCAGAAGCTCAATGTCATGAGGCCGTACTACGTAAATACGGGCGCCATAATACGCACCTACGGAGAGCAGTCTAGTGACTTCTCCCCCAACTCCGGTGTTTAACAAGGCTGTCCCCCGTCGCCAGTGCTGTTAAACTACACCATCGATTGGCTAATGCGTCAGACGCTCACCGATTACTTTGGTTTTACGCTAGAGACCGGCGTTTTCCTCACCGACCTAGAATTCGCAGACGATATTGTCATCCTTGGAGATAGCCCAACTGCATTACAGCCGGTTCTCAGTCGCGTAGAATCTTTTGCAAAACCTATGAGACTAGAGATCAATGTGTCAAAGACCAAGAACCCTTCGACATGCGCTGCACAGTCCATTCTATCAATATACTTGAACGGCGGACGAATTGAACACATCCCGACGTTGAAATATCGGAGCTCCACAATTCTTCCGAAGGGCAAAGCCAAAGATAAAATCAAGTTGCACATTGAAAGTGGCAGGTTTGCGTTTCTCCAGATTCGCAATGCACTCTAGGTGCGAAACGAAATCAGCCTCCGGACCAGGGTCCGGGTCTTCCGGGTCGCTATCCGTCCAATACTGACCTACGGTTGCGAAATGTGGCCACTACGTGTCGAGGACACGAGAAAGCTAGAAGTGTCTGACCATTGGTGTGGCACGAAAAGCTTTCAAACGAGACAACAAGACAACAGTGCTTCGACACCGAAACGCTGTCGGTGTTCCTCCAACGCCGACGATTGGAGTGGTTTGGACGTCCTACGACGTCCGGGCAGAGATCTCGAAATAGTGCCTCGCTCCTGTTCCATGTCCAGGATGGAGCTGTCGCCTCGGAGGACAGCTGAAAACATGAGTCAGTGTTGTCAAATCGGCCGTTGAGGGATTAAGACTCCAGTCTATCTACGGCGTTCGCAACTGCAAGCAAAACTGGATTTCCCTTTGCTCACTTCTCACATCCGATCGCCACTCATGGGTAGGTGCCATTCAGAACATGCATGGATCTGGCCCATCCTCTCGCAGGAGCTAGCCGCATAAAAGTAAAAGTATACTCACCAAGTACCCAGTTGGGGTAATGAATCCAAAAGTTACAGCGCTAATTGGAGATAATGACCACAGGACCTTGCATTTCACGTATGCCATAAAACATGAAAAACCACCAGCCAAATGGAGGAGATCGTTCATGCAACCGAGCGTAAACAATTTCCTATCGAGGGCAGCGTTTCGGAATCGGAATTTCCAATACACTGGTTTAGATAGTTTATAGGACCAAATAAATAGCCACATCGACGTATTGATAACCGAGTTCGCACCGGTGAGGTGGGTGCGTCGTAGGAGCCGCCCTATCTGGTGAGACAGTGCAGTTCTCAAGGCTCACCGGTTGATGCGTCAGACGTGGAAGCGCCATTTTAAAAAACAAAGGCCCTAGTTGTTACCTTCAATACACCGGGGCACGGAACTCAGCCGTCAGTGTCCAAATAGACATACAGGATCAGGTACGAACTTAAATTTGCCAAAAACTCCAAAATGTCATCCAAAGTGTATTATATTTATGTGCAGTCACAGGAGACGTTGAGAGTAGCCGTTGTAAATGTGAAAACCGCGCCAAGGGATCATGCTAGCACATCAAGGCAGAAAGCCGAGGCCTTCCTAACATATTTTGAAATAGTCTATGCGGAAGACTCACGGTTCTACCCGGTAGTTTCTCCCCACTCTTTAACGCCGATCACGCTGGATTCAACTGTCACAGAAGAAGAAATAAGATCGGTACTCCATGGACTAAACAGACACAGCTGCGGGACCTGACGACATTCACCCTGCCATCCTACAACCTCTGGCAGAGGTCATTGCACCTTACCTAGCAGGTCTTTTTAACCTGGCCTTTGAAACACGCAAAATACTTAAGGGTTGGAGTCTGGCTCAGATAGTCTCAATCCACGAAGGTAGTCACAAAAATACGACCGAGAACTGTCGCCCCGCGAGCATTTTTTGGGTAATCCTAAAGGTTATGGAGAAATGCCTAGGAAGTGCAGTAGCCAACCTACTAGGGAGTCAGCAACACACGCTTGTCAAGGGCAAATTGTGCATCACAAACTTGCTGTCGTTTTTTGATGAAATCGCTTCCAGATTGGATAAAGAAGACTAAGCCGAGACGTGTTACCCGGACTTTCGGAAGGCGTTCAACTCGGTAAGTCACCGCCTACCCATCAACGATCCGGCAGCTTTACAGGTGGCGCCATCAGTCATTGAATAGATAGCCGATTTCTTTCGAAACCGGCAGTTCAATGCCAAGGTTGAGGACGCCGTCTCGTCTATGGAATGTGTAGAGTCCTAGAAGGTTCTCTGTTAGGGCCGCTGTTGTTTATCGTCTGCATGAACGACGTAGTCGATCTGAAAAATCCCCGCTACTTTTTGCGACTGACGCCAAAATAGTAACCCGGTTGATAATGTACTCCAGTCTGATCTGGATACCCTCACACATGGTCAGGAAGTTGGGGTCTACCTTCGAGTTCTGCTAAATGTAAGCAATTTTTGTCGAGTGGAGCGCTGGCCCCACGACACCTGAACCCAACAAACCCCCGCAAGCTTCGAAAAGTTACAGAAACGAAGGATTTAGGGGTACTGATCTACGAGTCCTTTCAGCCATCAGCCCAGTGTGCCGCTGCAACCAGCAGTTCGCATAGGACTCCGTCAACTCCGAAGGACAGATTATTCCAGAAATCTCCGGGTCTTAAGCTCACTTTACACAACCGTTGTCTGGCCTCACATGAAATATACTGCACGGGCATGGGCTCCCTCGCTAGTTGGGGACCGGAAGGTTCTAGAGACCGTGTAGCGAAGGTTTACTATGACCATTACAGGTCTTAAGAGTCTACCGTACGTAGAAAGATTGACAAACTTAAGACCTTTCTCCCCTGACGGGGGACGGACGAGAGGGGACTTGATTGTAACTTTAAAGCAGCTAAAAAGGATATCAGTAGCCAATTTACCTCTTTGAACTCAAATAAAACCCGGTTTTGAGAGGACATAATCTAGAGCTAAATAAACACAAAGTACTGTTAAGTTACCGGGCTAATTTCTTCTCTTTTAGAGTAGTTAATGCATGCAATAAACTTCCGGAAGAAGTAGTTCCACCCTCACTGTCAAGCAGTTCAGGAATGGTTTGGATAGGTCTTGGCTATCAGTGTTCCCCACCCTACTTTTAACCCAAGTACCTACGTTACTCATCGTTTACACTAATTGAAACTTCTCTTACACATCCCATTTTTGCCTCACTACCAGTCTCCACTCTTGTTTCCTTATTATTTCATCCTGTTTGTATTCTTCTCTCCAGTCAGTTTTCATGGGTTAGACCTTGTTCCGCTCGCCTCAATCCAGTGTGTTCGTGCTGTGTTCTAGCTTTCAGCCTGTTAGGATTTTGAGTCCCCACTTTTTGCCGGATGTAAACCCGATTTTACTCTTTGAAGTTGAAATCGTCAGTCCCAAGGTACTAAGGAAATAATTTTGCAGCCGAAGCACCGTGAGATACAGGGGCTCACTCGCGCGAAAATCTGGACTCTCGTTGGCGGATCCGCAAGTCCTGTTATCCGACATGACCTGTTCTGCAATTGTTTTTGCGTTGGCACCATGCTTGATCTCAAGCCGGTGTTAAAAAGATGCAACTCAAATGTGTCTTTTCCAGCCAGTTTTGAATTTTGATGATATTTTTCAGTAGTGTTACATACTTCTATTTTGTTTCGTTATGGCGTTTTACATAAACATTTCATTCGCATTGGCAGATCCTCCTAGAATGGGCCGTGTCGCTTACCGTGGGAGATCCTCCGGAAGATTTACCTACGTTAACCTCTGGGTTAAATATTCTCTTTGTCTAGCAAATTTTATCTTTTTGGTGAGTAACTCCAATTTCCTACTTACCCGTGTCTATTCTCCGAATGTATAAGAAATCACGCGTGTTATAATCAGTTCACCAAAATAAGGATTTAATTTTGTTTTCAAACTAGGTTATGGCCTAAAGGGTTGATGCCAAAGTTACAAGAGTTCATGGCACTCTGATGGAATCGGTCATTACTTTCACCTGGTTGTGAGAGTTGCAGCCAAGGGAGTGCTGCGTTTTGGAGACTCATACTTGCAGTAATTCAACGAAGTTGGTTTTTGAGATCATGGGAACAGACTGCGAATTTTGGAGGGTACTACTTTTCAAGACTAGAAAAACATGGGTTTGAGATTGGATTTCAAAATCTTCGGAAATATTTTGTAAGAGACTGCTTTCTGAAAGTGCGACATTTAACGGACCTAAGCGTATAACGACGCTTATCCTTTTTGGAGTTTTCTGTGAATTAAAATTTTGAGAATAAGCACGCAGTCGTAGTCAGACCATGTGTTCCGTCTGGGGACACTTTTTTATCTCTTCGTTATCTACACCCTCCATCATTAGTCGATAGCATTGGTGAGCAACGAACGCAAGCTATGCTTCTTTCTCCCGCTGTTTTTTATTTCACGTACATTGAATTACGATATAACGGGTAAAACCCATAACCAAAAGACACTGTAAAAGTGAGTTGTGGAGAACGTTCACCAGCTTATTGATTCTGCTGTTAAAGAGAGAAAGGTTTTAAGTGGGTGGGAAGACAGAAAGAGGGAGAGTGTTCCATAGTTTGACAGTCCCACCGAAAAGAAGATTAAGAAATAGAAGTACGAAATCTGGTGACAGAAACTTGATATGGATGACTGACTGTCAGGGCATTTGACGATCGGGAAAAGGTCACACGAGAAGGAACTGCCGAAGAGAGCTCAGAAAACAAAATCCAAAATAGTACCCGCAGAATAGGGACAACGAAGCAACTGTCCGACGATGAGCTAATGACTTCAGATTGGAGGTTAAAAGAGGGTCATCGCTCATTGGGATGATCTTTCGTTTGACCCGATCAAGAAAAGAAAGTGAGGTAGACGAAGCTGCATCCCACGTGTGACTTCAGTATTCAAGTGTGGGTCGGATTTGAGCTTTGTACAACAGAAGGTGAGCTGATGTAAAGAAGCGTCTGGCGCGAAATAAAAAACTAACTTTTTCGCGCAGCACGAGAAGCGAGCTGAGATATGAAAGGGGACCAGTATGTAGAAGTTATAGATAAGCCAAGATGCAAGACAGAATCTTTGACAAGCAATACATTCGAATTGAAGGATAAATTTGGGGAGAATGAATGATGTTTCAAAGATATTGAGAGAAGATAGTTTTTAGGAACATTAAGTGCAACACGATTGTGATAGCCCCAGGAGGAGATGTATTTGAGGTCGGAGTCTAGAGAAACACTAGTTGCACTGCGGTCACGACCGATGTTGGTGTTTGCATGGAGGGTAGTGCGGTAAGAAAGGGAAGACTGAAGAATAGCGTCATCGGCAGAGGAATGGATTAGGTTGAAAGTAATGGATAGATAATTTCTATAAAGAAGAAAGAGGGTGGATGCAAGTACTGGACCTTGAGGGACGCAAGTATTCACAGGAAATGGCTGGGACAAAATCCCGTAGTTAGGACGTCAGGAACGAAGAAAATCTTTTTTGAAGCAAGCCAATAATTAGCTCGAGTATGCCAGGCTGAATTGAATAACCAATAGTCAATGATTTATCAGAACACAAAAGACGCAACCCGTTCTTGCTAATCGAACAGTCGTCTACAGTCCGACGCAAATCGGGTCAACGGTCAACAATCAATCCGGCAGATGTTTTATCAACCCAATCGGCTCGGAATAATTGGAGTTGCGAGCTGAGATCAAGTACACAGGTTTCCCATTCAGATGGTAGAAGAGAACTATAGGGTCAAAACACCTTTGAACTCGGAGGGAGGTGTTTCGCTTACCGAGAAAACCTAATGTCCACAATGTGGGAGCGGCGGAGAACCCGAACGTAAGCAGTTTCGTCAAAAGACCTTCGTGCTAAACTCGGTCAAAGGCTTTAGAGATGTCGAGAGAGACCATATGTGTTTCACCGTCGTTGTGGAGTGCACCCAACCAGGAGTGTGAGACAAGAGTCAGCAGATCACCGATGAAATGGTGAGGTCGGAATCTGTATTGGCGATCTCTCAGTAGTCATTCGCGTTCGAGAAACGTACGTAGTTGATGTGAGGTAACAGTTTCGAATACTTTCGAAATACTAGGTGTGGGGGAAATTGGACGATAGTTATTCGGATGAGGAATGAGAAAAACACAATGTGTTTCCGGGGTATCGGAAAAGTAGAAAGAGGAAAGAGCGGGAAAGACGGCTTAAGAGAGGAGCCAATTCCGGGCACACATTTTAAGGTCATTGGATGGTATACCGTCTGGACCGGATGGTTTGCATATGTCCAGAGAACGCTACATTTGGCGGGTCTTGTTGGTGCTAATATGAGGTAGAAAATGAGAGGCAGAGGGAAAGAAGGAATTGGAGGTGTAGGATAAAATGGTAAGATGGAGTGGGAGGCAAACTGGGAAGCAAAAATTTCGGCTTTCTCGTGTGGTTTACGGAGAAGTTCACCGGAGGAATTACAGACGGGAGGGAAATTAGAAGGGCAGAAGTTGCAAGATATTACTTTGGCAAGGGACCAACGTGTTCGGCTACTGATGGCAGACAAAGGCAAGCGTTCGGCTTCCCAGTGGACGAAGCTTTCTTTGGCTCTTCGCATGATTGACGAGCATCTGTTCCTAGCTTGCACGAACCCGTGGTGGGAGTCAGGAGTGGGCAAGCGGCGTCAGCGGCGAAATGCTAAACGCTTCAAACGTACAACACAGCCACATGCGTTGTTGAACCACTCGGGGTATTCGGGTTTGCCGGGTGTGGAAAAGTGTGGAATAATAAGTTGTATACATTGGAGAACAATGTCAGTAAGTTTCCGGAAGAGGAAACGTCCGATATAAAGCAACAATTGTTCCAGAGATAGGAAGCTAGGAAATCGCGAAAGCCATCCCCATTGACTGAACTGTAGCGCCAGAGTGAGTATCTCGAAGTGGATAGGGCATCTAAGCAAGTGAAATTGATGGAATAGGAAACAATACAGTGGTCAGATGAATCAAAGGGATGAATATGGGAGATACCTGAAACGAGAGAAGGAACAGAAATGAGAATAGGATCAGTTGTATGGGCTCGGTCGCCAGCTCGATCGGGGATACGTGTGGGGAGGTCAACAAGTTGGCACAGTTTATTGACCACGGCGAAATGTTTGGCTTCTCGCCCCACAGTCAAAGATTCCGGTGAGTGATTCAACCAGTGGTGATATGGCAGTTGGTATTTGTCACAAACGGTTGCTCAATGTTCAAAGATAAGAAATCGATAATGGATGAGTCGCCACTGTTATTGTTAAACGAAGGAAGTCGGAGCTTCAGTCACATTAACTGAAATTCACCATCAAAAACTCGAGATTTTGTAGCTTGGACTAAGGCACGGACACCAGCTTTGGGTATAAAAGCGGAGTGAAAGGTATAGTTGGGGAATTGGAGGCGGCTGGTGTCATATGAGTGAGAGATATGAATTCCGACCAAAAGTGGGACAGGCGAAGAAGATTGGGAAAATTAGTATTCAGAATTTATGTTATGGTTTAGTCCGCGAATGTAAGTTAGGTTGATGAGATCGTATTTATTTTGTGAGTGAGCTAAGATGGCAGTTGGGACCTGTTATAAACAGGAGTTCAGTGTTTGATAATGGGCGAATCGCTGCTGTTGGGTGAGAGGTAAACAACACAAAGTAGTGAATAAAATAAGGAATTCGGAGTCTCAGCTACGTCGACTGAAATTTACGATTGGGAAAGTCAAGATCTCGTAGTCTGGAGGTGGCGACTGACTGGCGGATAAAGGCACAGACATCTGCTTTGGGTAAAAAATTGGAATGAAAGATATTGTTGGGGAATTGGGGGGGGGGGGGGGGTGGTGTCTGATTAGGGAGAAATTTAAGTTCCGATCTAAAATAGGGCAAGAGAAGAAGGTTAGAAAAAACTACGGTGCGAATCGATAGTATGGTTTAGTCCGCGGTTGTTAGTGAGGGTGATGAGTTCGTACTTGTTTTGTGAGTGAGCAGAACGAACGGGAGAGCGAGTGCGTGTGTGATTGTGTGCTGTCATGGTTCTTAGTGGGAGAAGGAAACCGGCGACCATGATCCTTAGACTTAAGGGGTCTAACCACGTAGGGTCTCAGTAGGTCAGGCATGCTAGTGAGACAAGCGACAGCAGAGCCATCTACCATCTGGAAATGGTGATATGGGGTCCAGTCCGAGCTCCTCTCTCTATAAATGCTAGTGATCCTCAACGTCCCGTAATTTTAATTTTTCCCTCTTTCCATCAATAACCTTTGAGTTTTGACCAGCTTCCTCCACATCTTTGCGAATGCTGTCAACCGTCGATGTTCCTGCTGTGCTACCTCCAACATCAACCACGACCGCTGTGCTCTCAGTACCTCGCTGAATTCTGACCCTGCACACCTGGACACAAACAATAGTACATATATCAGTGCTTTCAAAGGCTACCTTTTCGCCATCATTCTGGTACATGGGATATCTCTTTTGATCGTTAATTCCATCTCGCATCGTCCCACTATCTCATGATCTCGCCTGTACCCTGCAGTTGTTTAATTGCTGTCTTGGTCTTTCTACATGTCATCAATTGCTTCTCGAGAAGTGCGCTTGTTCTCATTTCCACGCTAAGCGCTTTCTTATCATTGCCATTTCCTCTTTACTCCTCAATTTCATTCGGCACATGTGGAATAGAGCCTCGTCTTCCCCTGTTCTCGACCAGATCAACCGCACGCTTGTTCGTCCCATCGACGAACATTCCTTAACTTCCAATTTGCATTCTGTCACGTGTCGTCGTTTTTTTCCATTTTTTAAAACATACTTGCACATGGGTTCAGTGGCAGAGGTATATATTTCATAACCTCAAAGACCCACTGCACTATTAGGGATAAGCGGCAACCAAACCCTGAGACATGGAATGAAAAACCACATAAGATCTTGTTAGGTTACGATCTGGCCGACAGTGGAACAATGTCTACCACTAAAGCGACCGGCGGTGGCGGGATTCAAACCTCTGACCTCCGACGTGGAAAGTAAACGCGCTAAACCATTCGACCACCACCGACCAGTCAGGGCTGGCCTCTGTGGTTCCCTCACCTTTGGCCTTCTGCCACTGGTCTCGCACACAGTCCAACAGTCACCCATATCGAGTCTATTCTAGTCTTCTTTCTCTACGGAAGTCGAACCATCAAACACCATCCCACTTTCAGTTTTTCGAGTTACACGGTCCTTCTCTAAAAACGGGATAATTACTGTTTCATTCCTGTTTATCCTCCAACTCTCTGTCTCAGTGTCTACGGATCATGAGGCTTACCCCTTTTACCACAATTTGATACGCGTGCAATAAAAAACTGAAGATCAATTGTTGAAGTGGAGTCCTCCGTTGAAGATGCTGTTAATACTTTTCACTCCCTGTACCCCTGTTTATAAAGTAAAATTAATATAAAGTGACTTCAAGAAACTCAAACGATATAATTAGTACCAAGTATGTAGGCATCCACAAGTAGTTACATGAACTGAATGCTCGTCTATTGTTTCTCTTAATACAGGCCGTTGGCACTTTCCTGTTGATATTTGGCATAATAGCACTGATTGAATCCGGCGGGCTTCCTGCTCACACAGCATTTTCTCCACTGCAGTGGATGTTCAATTTGACGGTTTTATGCATAGTTGTTGGGATAACGACCGTGTTTGTTTCGTTGGCTGGTTTCATTGGGTCTCTACGCGAAATACAAGTGTTGCTCAAGTGTGTAAGTCTCCTTGTTTGCTAATTAGCCTCACTTTTCCCAGTACTTTGTGTTTTTAGCTCTACTGTTTCTCGCGGAAGTGGTAGCCTGTGTCTTGTTCTTTGCCTTTCAAGATGTTGCTATCAAGCAAATGGAAGATTTGATTCGGAAAACCTTTGTGACTCAGTATCGTGAGCCAGGATTTGAGGACTCTACGACTTTTGTAAATTTTATACAGCGAAAAGTGAGTTTGTCTACATCATACCAGGTTAACTAGCTGCAATTTTTGTTGTTAGATAAAATTTACCAAAGACTGAGTAGGTCTTTCATGGTAGTAGCTATGGTTTTTATGCATGAAACGGATTTCCCAAATGCTAGCATTTTGTTAACGCGATTATTGCCATCTTTTCGACCATATTGGACTTTCATTTGTTTCAGCTGCAATGTTGCGGTCCGAAAGAATACCAAGATTGGAATGCAAACAGATACTTTTCCTGCAACGGAACGGAACAGAGTCCCGAGGCTTGCGGTGTGCCTTACTCTTGTTGTCGCCGAATGAATGATGTCAACGTAAGTTCTCCAACCTAGACAATCTTATTTTAAGCTACCAATCTCAATAGATGGCGGCCAAATGCTGTTCACCTCTGACCATTCTATGTGACATATAAGCCTCGAAACCCAGCACCACCGTCCAACTTTAGTGTGGTGATCAGTTTGCGTACAGTTCGACTGGTAACCATACCTGACCTGTTTGGGCCACATGTTGATACCCACCTCATGTCGCTTGTTCGCTGGTCATTTCAGTTCATTCAGCGATTGATCTCGCATTCTTGTGCTTTGGTTTTGGTTGCTGTCTCGCAGCATCATCCAGTTTAGGGCGGAATGAATAGAACTTTAAAGTTAAAAAGAGTAGAAAACAAAGTAATACGCGGTATTGCCGTGGTTCTTTAAAACTATGGAGCAAGCCGATTTCACGCAATGAATAATTACTTGTTCAAATTCTTGCTCCAATCGATTAGTATTTTGTAATTTGAAAAATCCGCGCTTGATCATGAGAATAATATACATATCCATAGCCACAAGACTTATTACAGTGAAATAGGGTCATTGGTCCGGTTGTTTTTATCTTCCCCTTTTCCGATGAAAGAACCCGCGATTCGGCATGAGAGGAGCAGGTCTAACGGAAGTTCTCGTCCTTACCTATTAGCAGTAGCTGATTTTTTATTTTAGCGAGGCAGCCCAGTACAACGACTAGGTGATGAGGGAGAGTGTCATGCTATGGCCCTCCCTAATCTTTCATTCTTTTCAATTTCATTATAGGAACTATTGTAGAAGTGCAAGAATAGTGACATAACACTGTTGAGAGAATACTCTTCGACCTGGATTATGTCGACAATGTTATGTTTGTTAGTTGAGGAAGTCGTAATCTTTTCTTGATAACCTATGTATAAACTTTGCAATGCTTGGGATTCGTTTTGCATCTTCCACTCTCTTTTTGACAACAGTGAACCTCCTAGACATGGTATGCCCTTTACAGTACATGAAATAAAAAAATGGTTAACGTAAAGATGATTAATTATGGTCTGAAGATGAGCGTCCGGCCTCTGTTGCAACCGTAACAAGATATACGTGTCTATGGAGATAAATTATTTGGGCCATTCTGACAGTCAAGGCGAGGGCTCGTTATACTGACGTTTATGTGTGCATGTATTCACGCGGATGAGCCGACGACGAAGTTGTGCAAGCCATTTACAGTGAGGGATCTCTATCCATTTCACACATTATGATTCACCCGGTCAGGTACCCATTGGTTTGCATCATACTACCTTCATCAATTGCGTAGAATGATAGACATAAGTTTCATGCTCTTCGTACTAAAAAGGCTCATTACTGATGGCGAACGTTAGGTGACAGGTCCTCTTGTGAAAAGTACGGAGGAATTAGTTTGGTGAGTATTGCGTCCAAACTGCTCACCGGGCTTATTCTCCACCGATTATCCAGGGCCTGCGAAGTGTGTACGGATGAGAATTAAGCAAATTTCAGACCCGGTCGAGGTTGTATCGACCAGATCTTTACTATTCTGCAAACCTTAGAGCACAGACACCTTCCCTAGGCCCACAATCTCTGTCTTTCTTGGTTTGAAAGCAGCGTTCGATTTGGTCGACCGCACAGTTCTCTGGCGCTGCCTCTCACTGAAGGGTGTGTCAGAGAAGTTTTTTTCTCTTTCCCAATGCTTGTATACGAACAGCCGAAGTCGAGTTCGTGCTTACGGCGATCTTTCCCCCGAGTTCACCACGGAAAGTGGTGTTTGTCAGGGTTGCCTTCTTTCGCCCTTCCTCTTCAATTTCGTGATTGAATCGATTCTTGAGATAGCTCTTTTCGTGTGAGAATAGCTGCGTCGAACTCTGCTCAGGCAGTAAACTATCTGACCTGGAATACGCGGACGAGTGAAGGTCCAGATGAGTTGCAAGCTCTCTTAGATAGCCTAAACAACAGCGTAGCAATGTTCGGGATACGTTTTGCACCTTCGAAGTGTAAAATGCTGTTTGCAGGAGTGGGTTGGCACAACACCAAACCTGTTCTTGGCAAGGGAAGCTCTAGCTGAAGTCGATAAGTTTTGTTACCTGGTCAGTAAGATTTCACCAGGTGGACGGATATCAGATGAAGTGTTATCGCATATACAGAAGACGCGTTTGGCTTTTTCCAACCTCCGTCATATGTGGCACCGGCGTGATATCCGATTGTCTGTTAATGGTAGAATGTACACTGCTGCAGTTAGGTTCGTTCTTCTAAACAGTTTAGAAACATGGCCGTTGAGAGTAGGAGATAGGCAAAGACTGTCGGTGTATGAGCATCGATGTCTCCGCAGCATTGCTCGAGTACGGTGGGAACATCGTATCAGAAATGCTGAGATTAGACGTGAGGTGTTGGGAACTAGAGGTCAGTCTGTGGATCAAGTACTGAATCTAAACAGGTTAAGGTGGGTAGGATGTGGTACGCATGTTCACCGATAGGCTTCCTTGGCGTATGCCGTTCTCTGAGGCAGGTAGTGATTGGAAGGTAGGTTGAGGTGATCAGTCCATGGCATAGCAAAAAGTTAGGACAACCTTGACTAATGGGCTTTGCCACGGAGGACGTGCTAGACTTCCAAGTTGGAGTCCATGCGACCCACCTGGCAAATGGTTGGAGACATTAAGTGACATGGCTAGGTGTTGCGGTCATTGGCGTAGTTGCGTTCGAACTCTTTCTTTGTTCTCTTGATTTCATGTTGTTACTTTGGTTTTCTTTGGATCATTTTCACTTTATTCTTCTATACTTTTTGCCCTGGACACGACGATGCTGGAAGGTAGCAAACGAAACCAGAGCAAAGAAGGGCGAAGTAAGCGGTTCCATAAACTGAACTGAACTGACAGTTAGGATTGCGTAGCGGATGAGTTGGGCCGTTCTACATATTTTGGCGTACGTATTATTCTGTTCGCAATCTTCCACACAGCCACAACAGCGCCAGACATTTGAAAACCTAAGTTGTTCATGTTCGTTCTTCTCTATTCTGTTCAGAATGCTATATGAAACTGTTTTGTGATTCCCTTAGGTTAATGTGATCAACACTTCTTGTGGTTTCAAAGTGCAAACATTGTCCGCGGTCGCTGCATCTCTTCGGGTTTGGTCTGTGGGTTGTGTCCAGGCTCTGGTATCAGCCGTGGAGGATAATATTATTCCGGTCTCCTGTGGCGTGAGTGGAGGCGCATTATTACAGGTATGATTAGACCAGTAATTCTTCCCATGAAGACCTTAGTTCTGTTTCGTATTCAGTTATCGTCTAATTATCTTCCCCTATTTTTTTCCTTTTCCAGTTGGTTGCTATTTTGTTGGCAAAAACTTTGAACACGCAAATAGGTGACCAGTTGCGCCTCCTGGAGCAAGAACACGCCCTTACTTGATCGGTTTTGTCCTCGCATTGGTTCCACATCGTTATTGCGTCCATAAGAGCTGCATAATTTTTAATCGTCCTTGTCTTAGCGGTTGTTGGGTCAGCTGCTGCTATTTTTAAAATGATGCTCTCCACCTCAACAGCTGCTGGCTGGAAATTATTTCTGAGTTTCTTCCTGAACCTGTGTCTTTCGTGTCATGAAATTCGTGGCATAAAATCATTGAATCTTATAAATACGTGAAAGAATAAACTTGTTTTTAGTATGTTGTTTTTTGATTTAATTTTCTTCTGAAAATGTTACTTTTGAATGTGTTACTCTGAAAAGGCGATGTTGTATCGGCTGTACTTTTGCTTTATTTCCTTTCCAACACCTGGATAAGCCGTGATTTCAATAGCGTCGATTCTCGTCCAGACGTGTTTCTAGGCGATGGCTCAAGTGAGTTGTAAGGTTTTCTAGATAATATTAATAATATCTATGGGATATTTGGGATTTGTTTTGCTTCTTCCAAGTTATGAAATGCTGCAGCAGGCTTAAGTATGTCCCACACTAAGTCCTGTCCTCTAAGGAGATGCATTTGCTGAAATGGGCACATTTTGTTATTTGGTCGTACACCTCCGCTGGTAGTCGGATATGGGATAAAACATCGTCGCCTATTTAGAAATCCCGTTTGATCCCCATCAGCATCGGTCACCTGTCTCGTCGACAACGATAATTTGTCCGTGGTATTGCTCGAATATGGAAAGAAAACTGTATCAGCAATTCTAGAGTGAGGCGTGGGATGTTGATACTAGAAATCAATTTGTGGATCATGAGTTTATCTTGAATAGGTTACTGTGGTTGTGACATGTGTTGCGTATGTCCCGGGCTAGACTTATTCGTTGTACATTGTTCCGCGAGGCAAGGTGGTGCTTGGGTGGTCGTCCGGGGCGACCAGTCCCTGTCGTTATAGAAAGGCATAATATCTTCAAAAAAGGGCTTGATTTTACAGAACCTTATGTACTGGGTAGTACGAGGTCTGCCTACTGGATGGTAAGAACTACTAAACAACAACCAAGCAGCGCTGTCTTTGGCGTGCTTACTTTCGAATTCTACATTGATTCTGAGCGAATTTTTGTTGACTGTTTATTTTCCCTTTTTGCTCCCTCCCAATCATTTCATTTAGCACTCAGTGATTTTGCAAAATAGCAACTAAAGTTGCTGTACTGAAGAGCGAATTTATTGTTGGCGTGACTTGAAACGTAACACTTGTGATAATAGGTAAGCGGATTTCTTGGGAGTATGAAACCAGTTAATCGGAAGATTCCAATTTCAGTAACACGGCGTTTTAGCAGGATAATATAGTTAGCCAACGTTTCGTTTACCACAGGTAACCTCAGGGCTGATTCACAATTAAATTTTTCCGTAAACTCTTTTCGTGAAGGTTACCCGTGTGAATAGAAACGTCGGTTGATAATATTTTCCACCGGCAAAACCGTGTTGTTGACATCCGAATTTTCCCGTATAGCGACATGTTGCGCTTAGATTTTCTATGCACTCCGAATACCGTTCGGTCTTGACACGATGGGAACTGTTTTATTCTACCGAGGTTGTAGGTTTACGAAATGAACTAATGAAGAAAGTCAGCCTTTTACATTTGATGTTCATTCTGTTTATGTGCTAGTACAGGCTAATTAATGGATATAGCTCTGATACCCAAGGTTTATGTAGTGTGGGCGTGTAAAAGTATTCAAGTTGACTCTTGAGTGTTCGATTAGAGCTTGTAAGCATCCACTGGTTTTGAGTTTCGGTATCTGTCATGCAATATAAGAGAGTACCTTGCGGTCATTTCTGGCCAACATAAAAAACAGCTCTTCAAAGCCCCGTAACTTCTATTGTAGCGGCTTTGTCTTTATGTATCAGAGATGTGCTTCTGATCACGGGGAATAACACTGGCACAGTGAACGTCGTATTCCTCCCAGATGTTTCATTTGAAGCACAATGTGACAATGTGCACTAATCACTGTTCCCGATGCGTTTTTCACGGTGTACGGTTATCAACCGAAACTTCTTTCTCGCTTAAACATTCACAAGGAATGCGTTTTCCATATACGTGTCATTTGCAAATATTGTTTTTCGGGACTGCCCTAATAACAACACTTTATGTCAGAAGATGTAATGTATATTTCTTTATATAACCTCGAATACTCCGGCGTCCGTTGATGCGAGGACAAGGTTTTCGGGTTTCTTTGATGCATACAATGTGCCCATTATTTGTGTCTTCAGCGATTCGCATTTGCGAGCGTTTCAAAGAAAGGTTCAGCAGGAGTACTAGCGGGTATATATAACATGTACAGAGGCTGTCTTCCTCTGAGTTCTGTTACATGCCGTAATTTTCATCATTTATGGAATTTAAGAAAAATTACTAATCGTTAGTTTTGATTTCTTTAACCATCTCTCAATTAAATTGTAGCACTACACAGAATGCCTTTGTTTAGTCGCAAATTCTCAGTACCGAAATTTCCCGCTCGTAAAGCTGCTAGTATGACCAATCTTTCGCAGCTGGATGCTACAACTCGCAGCCAAGAATTTAGTTTGGATTTCGGCCCTGTGCGCACAAGACTAAGTGGGCGTGATTTAGTTTTTCGCGATGGAAATTGGATAATCGGTAAGTACGCTGTCTCCTTTTTTAGTTTTTGATATCCCTGATCTTTCGTTTTTGACTCAGATTTATGTAAAAATCAACTTGCTCCAAGCAATTCGTCCACTAAACAAGAAATTCACAGAGCTTAGATTTGGGCTGTGAGAGGCATCTAGTCCCGATGCGCCTGAGTTGAACATTACCGGATCGAATGGTCAGATCAGCGAGGATTAGCGCACACGTCTGGGGTCGTTTCTGTTCTCATTGGTGAATGTCATCGTCATCCTCGTCAAACAGTGAGAGATTGAAGAATGCTTCACTGAATCTGCGTTCATCTTCTTGAATACTCAAAGCGGGACTTCTACGTTGGAGAGAATGTGAACTTGTGCATGAAGAATTGATAATTAACAGTGCCACAAAGCATGTTGTCTGCCTGTTTTCGCTCATACATGCATTCCCGAACTAATGACTCGTTTCTACGCCTGACACCCATCGCGCTTTCCATAGTGAATTCGACTGCCGAATTATCAAACGGGCTAGGTGCCGTTGCCAGTGACGTATTTACGAGCGAAGTTTTTCCCCATCCAAACGATTTTCTACTCATGATCTCATTTTCTATTCATTTGCTCTTTATGTTTCGGTTTATTAACTTCTGATTCGATGATGCTGTGCGGTAGCAACCCCAAACTAAAACACAGGAGTGTGAAGTTAGTAATTGTATGAACTGAATTGGACAATCGTCCAAACCCAACTTTGGAACTTGAATGCGAGGATCCAGTGTGGAAGCTGAAAAATGACGCACGCGGTATTAGGCATCGTCAATGACACTGTGCTGATTTGAAAATGACCTTCGGGTCAACACATGAAAACCTGACCTATGGGAAGTTCGTCAGTTTTGTAAAATCTGTCAGTGAAGATTCTGTCGGCACGATCTCGATCGGGGCTTGGGCCGGCGTTAGAACAAGTTATGAATAAATTCGTTAACGTTTTAGTTGCTGTCTCCGTTCCGTTCAAACAAATAATAACCCTGTAATTGGAGGTGGCGGTTCGGGTTATTATCTCTCAGCGGGAAGTTCAGTCGGAAATAATAGAAAAAGTTAGGAGTACGAAGGAAGAAAAAAGAGTACGGTCGATGATGAATGTGTGCGAATACAAGAGCGCTACTGATCGCAACACCCAACCATATCTTTCGATATAGGTAATCACTGACTGGGTGGATCTCTTGCACTTGCTCTGCATAGCCAAGTTCATTGGTCTTGCTTCTCATTACGTCCCTCTTACGTCATAGATCATCTCATCTTTCAACCATTGAGTGCCGAGAATTTTTTTTTCAGGATCATGCGCAACGCGTGTCCCAACTACCGCTGTCTCATGGGCTTAAGTGTTTTGCTTAGTGATTTGTTTCCTGGGCCTAATACTCTAGGTCCAACCAAAATATGACTAATGCACTGATCCCACCAGATTCGAGCAATGATACGGAGACATCGGTGTTGGAATAACGGCAATCGTGTATTTTCCATTCCCAGCGACCACGTTTCTGAACTGTAGGGAACAGCTGACCTTATTTCCGCGATGTGCACTTGACGGTTGGTTGACAAGCGAATGTTTGTTCACTCTGTTTGTTCGTGAATAAATTCTGTGGTCATGCTGCACTGTATTCACCGTACTGAAACCAGATTCCATAGTGTCACAAAACGTTACGCTTTCACAAAATGTGACGGTTTAGTATGGTTCACTGTCGGAAGAGCTCTACAATAGAGATTTACCAAGTTGCAGATCCAGTCGTGCCTCATAGGACAACGAATAGAGGCTACGAGTGATTTTTCATTTTCCTTTCCTTGTTGGTTGTTTGCTGTGTAAATGCTTACATTCATCCTTTGACTTTTGTGATAAGAATGTACGGCAAGATAGCAGCCCAAAAACAAAGTATTCAATAGTGTTGGGTTAGTAGTTGGCAAGATCAGAAGACCGAAACGTATTCTGTTCATATTCAATCAAACGAAGGTGAAAACAACTAATCTGACATTCCGCACGGTGAATACTTAAAAGCACCGTAGAATTACGTGTCCTCATATTACCCATCCCATTCTCCTCACACAGGGACTGTACCAACCACATGGGCTCGGCCTAATCACAGTAGTGCACAGGCAGTTAAAGTCTGTCACTCTGAGCCACATGCACTAAGGGCACCTACGATGAACAGGCCGGACTTCGTGCTATCGTGGATTTTATAAAAATGACGCTGTAGTCAAATCATCACTTATTTTAATGCTATTAAGAAGCCCCGACCCTAGCCCTAGTTCATGCTTATCGAATTCCCGGCTGAGATGTAAAATGTCATTGCTTAGATTAGTTAAAGTAGCGTGAATGCAGTGCGGCGTGCCGAAAAATTCCCAGGTTCGATGGTTCTTCCATAACGTTCATAAAAATACGAATATTGTAAAAATCGGGCGGTAGAACAACCAAAAATCGTTCACATTGCAGTGCTCTTTTGAATCCTTTTTCTCCTCATTTTTATGGTTAGCATTGTCTGTCGTCAGGCTTTTGTGATACGGGGTATCGGAATGGTACCTGTCTGCAGGTGGAGATTTAGCTGACTTTAAAGCTAGGGATCGCTGCTATCATGAATGCTTCCGGAGCTAATTGCCTTTTAGATTTCATACTGTTGCGATTCTGTTGGTTACACATGCTTGAAGTCAACCTGTGGGGCTTGTCCTATATCGCTTTTACTTTATGTGTAACAGATTGAACGGTTTCGAACAACAACTAACAGAGAAAGGGAGAGAAACAGGGCATTTCCCCCTTCCGTGTTTAACCTTCCAATTTTCATCACATGACCGTTCCGACAACCTATTTTGTCCCATTTCATTTGGAAACTGACGTTGCCCTCTGTTCCGTTCTGTTCTGCTCTGAATTAGTAGAAGAACGAGTAACGTTTGTACTCCATTTATTTATGAGTACGTAAACACAAACCCCGGCCACATCCGTTGCGTAGGGAAGCGGGCAGACAGTTAAAAAAGCAAGCAAGTGAGCTGAGTTACATGCGCGTACAAGAGCAAGTCATGCGTACATTCAGCTCAGACTAAGCAAGGCTGGTGGACACACAGCGAGATGGATTAGTCAACACTGTCTGGGCCGAAACTTGACTAGCGTTAACACCGTGTATGTATGTATGCATATATGTCTGTATGTATGTGCGTGCGTTCAGTTGCAGGCGTGTGTCCATTTATGTGAGGGATATTGATCGATTGTGCGCATAGCGTGCGCGTGCGTTCGAGTCTGTCCGTGCACGCGACGGTCTGTGCTGAACGCAGCAACCGTGCTAACAAAAAACTACGATAACCGATTTACGTGATCTGCGCTACCCATCAGCCGTACGTCATCGTTCCTAACTGATTACACCATGACTTCTTGGAGCTGAATGAAGTCTCTCAAAGCTGAGTGAACAGCCCAATAACTATCTAATCTTTGTTGCTATGCCCAGTTGTCGGTTTTCACTGATCTGAATCGATTCGAAATTGAAATTTCGTGGAATCGGGCTCTCTTGGTTCTGGCAACGCACTGACTGGTCTTGCTTGGGATTGAATTGATGCTCTTAGCACTCGCCCGATGAAACAAACTTGAAACTGAAATTGGAAATGCCTCGGGCATTTACTCAAATCGACGGTTGCTTGGTAAACAAACTAATGCCGGCTGAGAACTGCATAGCGATTTATCAGGCACGATTAAGGAACCAAACGACGCGATTCGTGTCACAAGGTGATGGTGAGCCTGTGCAAGGCTTCAACAACTTGTAACGGTTGGCCTAAAATGGAAATGCTGTGGTCATAAGATCTAGCTGAAATCCGAAGGTGAATATGCACCACATCATGGCATGGGCAGTCCATTTGGCGGGCATGCAATGCGCGAGATGATCCGGGTAGAAATTTTAAGTTTTTAGTTATGTATATATATATAACTAGAGAGAGAAAGAGGCAGAATGTAGGTAGATGGGCAAAATTCCCGAAAAGCACACGGCTGGTTTCGCAGTTCATAGATTTGAAATGAAGGAAAAGGTGCTTGACACTATCGATATTTTACCGTTGCAAATGTCACTTTTTGATCGTAATCCACCTCTAATTTCGATTGTACAGAGGGTGGAGATACATTGATGCAGTCTGCTAATGCGGATCGTGAATCGTTCAGAATAAAGAAAGAAAATCACCAACTCACCGAAGAGAATAATCTTCTCAAATTGAAAATTGACATTCTTCTAGACATGGTAGGTTTGATCACTGTTTCTGTGTGCAGTTTGTATTCTTTTACATAACTGAATTTTATGTGGCTCATCATCTCGTAGTGCCTTACATGCGATTTTTGACCCATAAAAGTGGACTAGGATTGTCAATTCTTTATTAACGGTTCTGTAGCTGATGACTTATGTTGTTTCGGCCCACTGGTTTCGAACATGCGTGCTGTTCGTCTTTCCGTCAAGGTCGAGGAATTACTGTGCTAACCTATCTATCGTTTTTTTATTTCTGTTATGTAATAATGGTACAATATTTCACGAAGGGGGTCACGATCAGTTAGAGGCTGCCAGTTGAAGAAACCGACCGGCAACGGCAACGGCGGCGGCAGCAGCAGCAGCACCACCATGATCCGAACCCAGGGTCGAAGGGTCTCAAGTTCACCATGATGACTGTCTGTTCAACGTCGATCCTGTACGCAGTTCTCAGAGTCCGCCAATGTCTGGAAGATTGTCTTACCACATCATTGACACTGTTTGGTGAGACTACTCCTCTCAACCGTACCGAGGTTTTCGCTCCCGCGTGTCTCCAAACCCTTTACCACTCTTATTTTTTGTCGACTGGAAATCTGGGCGTCAGTTTTTCGCAATTAATCTGTTTCTTTTTACCCAGCTCACGTCCCTCCAGTATTCACTCAGTTCTGTTCTGGTGCGCAGTTTACACGGGAGTGTAAAATAGATGAGATATAAACTTATCAGAGTTTTTTTTCACGATTGTGTTCTTGATTATCACCATTTCATCGTGCCTCGCTGGGATTGATGTTCTGTAGTCAATGAAGTAGTTTATGACAAAAACGTAAAACAAGTTTAAGCGCTCATTGATGTCTTGTTATTTCTTTACCTCATTTTTCAGTTGGCAGAGACCACAGCCGAAGTACATCTTCAGGAAAATGAAATCGAAAATCTGCGCAGCATGCTGAACAAGAAACCGATGCCAAATATCATCCAGGTGTCTTGACCGGTTACACTTACGAGACCCAATGAAATCATATCAAACATTTCCTTGCTGTGATATTTCTATCTTATTTGCGTCCAATATTCGTTACTCTGTGCCCCTTCTCGATACGTCGTCCAGCATTTGATCGGATAAAACATGGGTATCTGATATTCTCCACAAATTCGCATTTCTGCTTTTGTATATTTTCGAGTAATATGATTTCTGTGTGAATTCTTTGGTTTTTTACCATCTGAATGAAAAACGTTTACAACGGTGTCCCCACACCGTCATCGTTTTGTCTTTGAAGGTGAGCACTGGTGAATCGAATTGGGGCGGCCACGAACTCTTGCAGTCGTACTGATGGACTGTACCTCTATTTGGTACTAGTAAGAGTAAACATCGCGGAAAATATATTTTCTTGAAAATATTGATAGCCGAAGTGGGTAGCTAGTAAGTTGTCTGTCACATCCTGTCTTCGTTATATCGTCTAGAAGAATGTGTAAGGTCGGTTAAACCTTACGATGTTGTTTCCGTGATACACGAGTTCGTTAGTCCTTTTTACTGTACGTGGACCACCGCCTGTCTGTCATTTTGATGCTCCACACTACTCCAACACGATAGTGATAGCAATGTTTCTCACGACCCATGTGAAGAAGACGATCGAGAGAGAAAATGATTAGTGTGCGAGCGGAGCGTGCACGTACAACGGTCAAATGGCCACTGCGCTAGGCAGCAAGTGTTCAGTTAAACAATATCAGCTAAGCAAGTGAACGAAGTTGAATCTTGCCATAAATATGTTCCGCTTTACCGATCACACTCCGCATCGTATCATTTACTAGTCACCCTTACGTAACAGAATATCACAAAGAAAGAAGTTAATGATTATCAGGGATAATACTAAACGACCAGACCAATCATCGACTTCCTTGAACAGAAATGCTTTTTAATCGGATTAAACAAACCGTTTATTAAGTGAATATCATCGGGTAGGCAAATCCCTATGAAATTTGTTTTTAAATCTAATACCCAGATATTGAACTGGGCTTGTGTTTATGTTCATGGAGTTTAATGATAAGAAGGACTTAGTCAAGTTAAAGATGGTACTCTTTCGAGCTCTGAATTTGTGGTTGGTTTCAGTTTCAGTTTAAGTGGTTCAAAAAATCTCTTGATCTCTGCCAAACACCTTTCATTTTCTCCTCTCTTGCATTTTGGTTCCATCCCTGTATTGGGTCTTCCGCTAGTCTCCCCTTTATCCTGGTCTTCCTACATATATTCGCTTGTTTCTCGTGCTGTGCGTAAGATTGGTTTTCTATTTCACCGCAGACGCTTCTTCAAACGCGCCCACTACCTTTCATTATACAAGGCTCAAATTCGTCCCACACCTGAATACTGCAGTCTCGTGTGACCTGGTGCTTCGAGTTCTTCATCTCTCCTCTACGTAACGCCTTCCACTTGAGAGATGACCCATGTTTACCAAATTTACAGTTGTTTGTCCATTTCCAGACAGTTGCTTCATTATCTCCATTCCATTCTGATTTCTGTTCCTCCCAGCTTGTCTCGGCTGTCCCTATTCCGTTTATTTTTCATCGCCGATCCCGAGCACAGATAACTAGTCATGCTTATTATGTTTCTGTCTTTAGATGTCAGACTTTCACCTCCCAATCTTATTTCTCTTGTCAGATTGCTAAGCTTTGGTGCACCCTTCCACTCTCTGTCTGTCTACCCACGTGCAGCCTTTCTCTTTTCCAAAGCAAGATTGACAACTGATTTTGAGGTGGACGTTTTCAACGAACTCCTCTTACAGTACATTTTCGAACCATGGGGTTTACCTTTCTTACTGTAATTCCCTTCATGTGTAATATAAAAGGCCGTACAACTTACGGTGGATTTGGTTATCATCTCAGAAAAATAATCAAAAACTAAGAGGTCAGTGGCGTGGAAATATTAAGGAGTGAGTTTTGAGTCAAAAGCCAAACAGACACAGATACTACTCGTCTAATTGTTGAGTAATTTGCAAAGTGTATAGTTCACTGGTCCAAACAGGCCACTTTCAGACAGCTGCTTACATAGCCTGTCAGATTGTACTCTTCTTACCGTTATAGAATTGGTGATGGTCATAAAAACCTAAGAACATGACATTACAGGATGGCATGCAGTTTTTATTCTACATAAGACTAGTGTCCAGTCCATGGGATGTTTTTTTCATCCCCAATATCCGAAACGTCCAGTTACCAACAGTCTCTGTGCCATCTGGACTAGGAGATTATGATGGGGGGTGGTAGATAGTGTGACTCTTATAAGGGGGTTCATGTTCGCAGGGATTTCCTAGACAATGCTATTGGTTGGCTGATTCGTTGTAGGCCTCAAATTTCGTATCTTGCCACCTTGCTTTGATTTGAACAACCTATCTAGATGGAAGTCAAGTGAAATTTCGGAGGGATACGACTCTGGACGTGATTCTTTCAGAGGGGAATCTGGCTCGTTCACAGAAGAGATGCTATGTTTGTGCGTTCTGCCCACTCCACTTGGTAAGCAGCAATCGAGTTGTTACTTTACTATACAATTTGAATCTGATTGGCGGTTTATCACCCAAGTGTACCCAGCCACAACTGTTACTTTATAGGAAGAAAGTTTCGTTTGCTTTTGTTCTTAAGCATGCACGCAAAGTAAATATGTGCATCGAGTGGTTAGTAGAGTATTTGTGCTCAGTATGCCTAAATCCAGTGGCAGCACAGCTCGTCACCTTGAGCACGTGATTTTCCGGTCGTTATTTGTTTACTTCACGTTTTCTGAATCAACCTACAAGAGAGAAAACAATTCGTCCAAGAACACAGCCATAGGTAAATTCGATTCAATCCCGGGTTCTGTTTAAGATGCACATGCTGAGAATTCCGAGAGCACTTTCAGTTGAACGTCTGGTAAAGGAGTGCAAATTCTATGATCTTTTGTTGTACCACGCAATGAACATTTATCACGTTTTTGTTGAACAGTCCGTCTGTTAGCCAGTTATTGATCACAATCAGCATGACTTAGAAAAACCCAAAAGTGGGAATGGACCCGTTATAAGGTTGTCACTTTGTGAAAATGACTTCTGAACTACAGTTGTGACATTCCTCAACTAAATTTATGAAGGGAAAATTCATGACTGTTTAACCTGATGACGTGGGTACATATTGATCATAAACTATGGTGTGTCTTGTTTGCGCATCTAATCAGACGACAAGTGTGTGATCCATTGGATTGCATGATGAATTAGGTCGTTGCTTTCTGCGCAGCGAACCGGTCGTGATCAGGGTTGCATTCTTCCTCTCAGAAAAATGATATTCCATCTTCATAACGGTTTTGCAAAAGAAAGTAAATCAATTTGGAATGTACTTATTGATTCGTTATCAGTCATGATCATTGGAAGAGATTTTTCCTCCATCAAATATTTGGTGGTCCTATACGCCTTCCGAAAAATTGCTCTGCTTCCGTTACGCCGTTCACACGCAGTAATCAATGGATATATCAGCTAGACCAGAGAAACGCACTACTGGTCGGATGTGACAGAACAGTTTAAACAGTTTTTGGTTGGTAGGGAAGCATGCAGGCAGTTTGATCAACGACAGACGAGAGTCGACGCAGATGAATTCAGTACCGGACTGGTTTCGAAAAATTGCGGCATTGGATATTTTTTAATATGAGGAGAACAGTAGTGATTTCTTCGAATTCGACAATATGAGGACAGAAACAACAAGAGAGATTGTCAACAGACTGCGCGGTGACTTTGCACAACATGGAATCTCAATTCGAGCGATTTCTGAAGATGGTCCTTAGATCCGCAGCATGGAATTCCAGCAACTCGCAGCCATGTGGCATTTCAGCCATCACATCAACAGTCCTTACCACAGTCAGTCCAATTATAGAGCGGAAGAAGTTTCTCAAGAAGTGCAAGGTCGAGGGCAGCGATCCGTTTATCGCCTTATTTGAGCTTCGAACTATGCCTTCTGCTAGTGTGAGGACACGCCCAAGGAACCGCTTATTTCGAAGATGGATGGGCACCACCTTACCCGTTTGTACTGGGTTGCTGACCGAGATGTCCTGGCGCCGTCAGTGATTTAATCGAAGCTAAAAAAAACGTTTGGCGGTACAAAAAAGATTTTACTACTGGGGAAGCAAACCACTTCATCCACTCAAGCAGTTGATGGAGTCCGGGTTCAACTAATAGAAAGGACAGAAAAATCCGGAACGAGATGAGAGTTGCTGTCGCATGAAACAAATAAGTCGTACCTAAAACGCCCTGGAGGTCGTGGGATAAGGAGTAGGGGTCATTTGAGTGAATCAGAGGAAGACAATGATGATAAAGGTAGAAACAACGGGTGAGACACTGGAGGTGCAGAACAGGAAACCGAAAAAGGATGGTCAAGAGACTGAGATTAAAAGCAGTATACAGTTATCAGCCGGAGAGGAGCACTCATCGTCTGGAATGTTGAGTGGCCAGTGTTACCAGCCAGCATTCAGGCAGGACAAACTTCTCAAAACAAGAGGGATTTGTAAGATATGGTTTCTTTTACCACATTGGTAGCGTTTCCGCACTGACCAACAGTGGAGCAGTCTGATTGGCGCAAAAGGCTTGATATGCCATCGAGAAAGTGGTGTCGATTGGGATTTCAGTGTTGCACACCGTATTACTAAACTGACCGCTAGTCTAAAAAAACCGACTTTTGACATTTTCTGATCTTTGCGTTTTGTTTCTGGTCATTGCTAGTCTGTATAAATCTACCAGTGATTTCACTGGGACGTTATCTTGGATAGCCAATTTTCGTATCAGTAATGAGCTTATTTCTTAACCCAAGCTCAATCACCACAGAAAACACGGTGTCCTGCATGCCGCGTCTTATTCACAATCTTAATTTAAGACAAGACGCCGGTTTTCCTGATGACGTTGATTATGGAAATTCAATCGGCGAGATAGAAAAAAAGACTTATCGAAATTTATTGAAGTTTATTTTGCGACGGAAAAGCGATTGGGTTTACTCACACTCATTATGGTTTCAAAAAACCCACCAACACGGTCAATAATTTGATCCCCTCATCAAATCTGCGCTTTTAAAATCAAAGCCCAGATAAATGTCGAGGATTTATCACGGTTTTAGAATATTGGTTATCATATTTTGGGCCAACTCAGTTGAAACAAGAGTTGTCTCGAACATATAGTCCTTTATTTTCACTGCGGCAAAAATCTATTGCTAATCGTGTCGTGTATTTGTCAATAACTCACGACCTTGAAATAAAAGATATCCGGATTTTTACGAATTTGCATTTACCAGTTATAAACTAGTTATTGCTGACTAGTATGTTTAGTGATATTTCATGAAATTGAGAAGATAGATAGTGAAATTCAAGATGCCCAGAACTTTTATTCAGTTTAAATCAAAACATCTGTCCCAAACTAGCTCATAATGATCTCATCCTCGATGACAGTTGAAATCTTATTACTAAATGTCAGAGGCGTAAAAGGAGGAATTCTTTTGGATTGTTATGATATGCTCCAAGTGTTGGTCATGTTAGTTCTAAAGCGATCTGCTATGAGAGAGTTACGTAATTGGTACTATGACTTCACTACTCCTGTCGTCTCTATCAGTATTTATCAGGAGATAAACGGTGACTACCAGATGCTTCCTGTCATACTGTCCGTGTCTTTTATGGTGGGAAATATCATACAAAGGAGATGTCATAAAGATGAATCATGGGTACGAGGATATATGTTGATGGTTCTCTACAGTTCTTTGATATACTTGGTATTAGGAAGGGATAGCACGAGGACTACTATATGCATATGCTTTCGAGGTTGAAGATGTGGGTTTCAACAAATGAACTAATGGATTTCCCTGTGGTTTTCATGGATAATGAGGGAACTAGAGCGGGTTTCAGTTGATGAACACAGTGACACATAGTGACCAAATCCAGGTAAGACTAGAAGTCTTTTTGTGAAACTATTAAGCTAGATACCGTTCTCCCATTTTCACGGACTTGTTCAGGCAAATTTCCAGATTTTGATGGCATTTGATAGTACAAGTGTATCATCAAAGTATGCCCAATATGCATCGGTAATGTTAGTCCAGTTGATAGTTAATAAGCCCAATGAGCTGAGGGGCGATGGTCACGGCATACGCCACTGATTCCGAATAACTAGTACGAATAATTAAAGAAATTGAATTTTATTTCATCCGTCCTTTCTAAAACCGGTTAAATCCTTATTTCTAAAAAATTCCTGCAGTTTTTAGCAAGCACGGTCATTTTTGTGACCAAAATGAACGAATGAATCGAAATGACGCTTGTTTCCATGAGAAATTCAGGACAGTCGAATATGATACGAGTCGTGTTGTCAACGTCGTGTACAAATGTGATTTCAAGATTTCAGTGTCTGGGGGACTGACATTGGGTGGCGAGTGTATTGTGAAAGCATTCAGACCAAAAAAGCGTGATTTAAAGGATGAAACTTTATTCGAAAGATAATGAGAAAAACGAGTGCACTGGGAGAGATGGAGTCTGTGAAAGCATAACCCCCAGAATAATATCTTCATAGAGGTTTTATTGAAGTGAGATCGGAAGGAAGAATACGAGTTACTTAAAATGGAATAATTCCGGAATTCGCACAATTCGAATGTGTTGACTAGCTACTGACTAAGATCAGTAGTCAAGCATGAATGGTGAAAAACTAGCTCTTACACCTATTTCATTTCGATGAGGATATCGGAAAATTACAGTCAATAACACCTGAGCCTTAGGCACCACTCTACATTGTAAGACCATGAAAGTATCGAAGCTTCAGAATGATATATTTTAAACAGACTTTGTGAGGTATTCATCGTGTCACGTTTGTGCACATTTTACCCTTAAAGAACGCTGTTTTGCAAATGTTGCATTCATTTTTTAAAAGCATCCGCACACAAAAGCTGCTGTGCAAATTGTAGTACGTGGTCGGACAGAATTTGAACTTAGTATACTCCAAGAATGTACAGTTGTTTTGTATGCATAATGTACTTTTTCCAGAAACAAACTTTCGTGAGGAAATGGACGGTCAACCTACTACGTACCTTGAAGTGAGCAGAGTCAGTAGACAGGAAAATTTATCATAAATGAAAATAAGAATAGTGAAACGACCCGGTGAAAAATCCAGTGTTGAGTCTGCCGTCAGCCAACAGCGGTAGCATGGGGCTTCATCTTCACGAGATCATTGATAACAAGGAGCAAAAAGAGCCATTATTTCCCCCCTCCGACTCACACCCATAATCTGTCTAACCAGGGCAGTTATGGTTATTATGGTCAGCGGTAACTGCTAGTTTTTATCGAGCCGTCACTATTGATATAGCAGTTTAGTATTGTGGAGGGGCATTCGAAAACCAAACGGACGACAGAACTGGCTGAGCTTGTTTTTCCGATGACCATATTGTATATTTCGTTAGCGTCCTTTTATTTTTTAAAGGTTGTAAATTTCAGTGTATCTAAATAATCATACCTTAGTGATCATTCGGCATATCATTCTCTTCCCCATTCACCTCAGTTCTGTCCTTGAGCAGGGGGCATCCGTTTCTTGACACGTTTTACTCTCGTTCGTTAGCACTTTTGAGTACTGAGGTGCAACCTACAGTAAGATGACTACATTGTGCGGTTATGGGATGAGTTATCACTCAGTATCATTTTTATATTCATCGTTGACGACCCATGTATTATTGGCCGTTTTGTTCTTGTTCAAAACCAAAAGCACTTGAACAGTGCTGTCAAGGTTTTTCACTTGTGAGTGTTGTAAATTTTCTGCACAGTAAATCACTTCGCGACAGGAGAAATGTCCTACTACAAATATATAGATTCTCTTGTTAACAAATGGACCGTAAGTGATGCTTAAAGCAGTGCTCTCATTAGTTCAAGTTATGGTGCGTCTGGTTTCCATTTACTGTGAGTCACATGAAAAATGGGGACCTATTGGCGTTGATGACGAGGTTGTAAATGGACTTCAATCCTCAATATGAGCCTGACAGTTTTACTACAAAACAGCTAGGTACCAGACAATAAGAATGGAGTTTGAGAACCCTGTTTCTGTAGTAAAAAGTGACGCACAGATAATTGTGAGTTTCCGTTGACTTCAAAATTTACAACTGATCTTGAGTGTAGTACGCACATGAATTTCACTTTCTGGTGTATGGATTTCTAAAATAGACCACTACATAGTTCGTCCGGTGTAAACATTTTTTCCAGCTATTGCTTGCTATGAACCTGTCGTGGTGTCACCTGTGTGCATCAACTAGAAGTTCAGAGAGGACTGAGTATGTTTCAGTATTCATCTACTACCCCTAACCGTTCAGGCTAGTAGTTCATTATTCTGATGGGTTAGCTGTCATCTGTCCGCTAGCGGCATCATTTCATCAACAATTTCAACTTAAAAACAAATGTAGTTCATTAAGTTAACCGTTTGTGTCCAAGTGCCGAGGTTAGGCAGCTTTAAAGGCCGCTAGTGATGGACTGAGTAAGGTAGATAAAACAGGGGTTAAATTGTATGGAGTAGCTGATGCAAGTACAGCATACTTTAAAAATGTGGGGTAAACGAGTATTTTTCTGTCATTGTATGAGTACGGTTACTTCCTTTCTCTTACGCAACATCAAAGAGCACATGACCGAAACGGCAGAATAGTTTCCTGCTGGCTTCCAAAATGTTTATGATGGCCATCGGAGAGATTAATATAAACCTTGGCTTTCACGTTGTTACGCAAAATTTGACGATACAGGCAGGATAAACTAACTTACGATATTGAGTAAATCAAGGCCGAACGAAGTTCGTAGCGCAATAATCGGAACGACTGGGTGAGGGTGTCAACGATCCGGACATCACTGAGCTGACTGAAAAACAAATACCCAGATGATCTTCATTTCGGAATGACTTCGCACAGCCCCGCGATAAGTGACACTGATAATCGGAATGGGTAAAACTGACACCTAATCGTTCCAGCCACAGCACACCTAAACATTGCACATGAATGCAGAAACAAACACATGCATTGGAACATTTGTTGGCTTGTGACTTCTACCTTAAAACCATTTGATTGAAAATTTGCCTTTAAATGGTAACCCGCTGCAACGGAAACGTCGACCAAATATAATCTCTGCTGACAACGCTGTTTTTGACATTAAAGCATTTGATGGCCTACGATATTATTATCTTTCGGAAACTGACCGCGAAAATACGTGCACATACGAGTTTTGGAAAACATTTCATAATAAACGAGGCAAGATTGTCCCAATTTAGGTACCCCTTTCTCCAGTTCATCGAGTTATCGTCTGCAACGAAATTTGTCCTAATTGAGCCCGGTAATTCCAGGATGCTGTGAACATCTTATTGGTCATCAGTAATGCACATCTGAATGACTGCTAATTTCTGTTCTGAAACAGGATGGTTTTATGTGCCGTGTTAGTTCGTGTGCTCTTGTGTTTATTTATTGGTTTCTTTGTGAAGAGGCCTCTTTTCTTTGCTGTTCGTCAATTGATAATAGTCTCTCCGGTTACTTTTCATATCCACTTCGCTTGAGTGGTTTCTACAAGAGTGAGTCGACCACTCACTCAGAATGTCTCTGTGCGGTGGGGCCTTGAGTGGCTCTTCTCGAGTTGTTGCGAGTGCAAGCTTTTGCCAACTGCATGCAATTTGTCCCACTGTGCAATATTTGCAAAAACAGGAGAATCTTGCGATGATTTTCCAATCGCCATCTTTCTATCTGGTAACAAATTATTCTACGTATAATACAATTTATTAGTGCCAGTATTGAGAACTGGAGAACAAGTAGTTCAAATAGAAAACCATTCCTCCTAATGTTAAAAAACACTAGTGATTCAAACCACTAGTATGTCTCGTACTGTCCGTCATTTATGAATATATAAACCATCAGAACTACGGCATATTGAAAACAGTGGCATTTACCAGGCTTAGTATGAAATTACGGCGATAAACGATCAACGGAATTTGCGAATGAAATAGACCAAACTGAGGATGTCCAACACCCTAGCAGATCGGAGTAAATGGTTCTTTTTCAAATATCAAAGAACCGTTACATAAATTCTTCCCCAAAGCAAGCAATTTTTCGAACGGACACACCACATCATAACAGACTGTCTCATCGTAAAACCTCATTGCAAAGAAACCTAAAAGATACTGTAAATCTGCTTTATCTCATTTGTATTTAATCTTTCCTCTCCTAATCATTCATGAAAAAATTGACTTTTGGGCCTCAGTGCAAAGTTGCATCCACACCAGAACTTGCAACATGATCTATAAGATAAAATAGACCTTTCTTATCATTTCTACTGAAGTCTTTATGCACTGATTTGGTCAAATAGAAGAAAAGAAGATCCATTTTCTGTTTTGTTTCATGCCACAAGTAGTGAATATTGCCTTTAGGAGCATGAGTGATTTACTTATTTCAGCGCTTTGTTTGGCCACCCATGTTTTCGACAGTGACATGAAATACCACGCAAAGTAAAAAACCAAGCCTGCAAGACGAAACATTGAGTTCGACTCCTAATAGTTGTCAAAATATTTCGAATTAAAAAAGCTTTGCAGTGGGTTATCTTGAAGTAAAATGCAAACATGAGAGTGGACTCTAAAGTTTGATTACATTGGAATGAAAAGCGCATTATCTTACCCGTGTTGTTTTTATTCCCTTGTCTTTCCGAGCTCAGAGATCAGTGGTGTGTAAAGCCTCCGACTTCTCATCTTATCAAGATAACGGGTTTGCCTTGAAGTGAGCTAGTATCACAATGACTGATTCAGCTGGAATAATTACAATGAGTTTTGAAGTGCCTAAAGGTACGAGACACACTAGAACACCGAATGGTATGATAACATCAGTTTTTCGATTGGTAGATTTGAGAATTAAAAGGCATCTGGGGATTTGTTCAAGTGAAAAGAAAAAAGGACATCATCCTACTTTAAAGAGAAGTAATGACAATAATAATAATGATAACGATAATGATATTGATAATGATAACAATATTAATTGAAATAAAATACACTAGTCCTACTGAAATTCACCAAAGTGACTAATATTTTGTGACCTATACAATGTAACACAGATCATTGACGAATTCCGGTGCAGACTTTTGATTTAGAGAAATTTTATTCTTACACGAATTCATAATTTGTGCGAAACAAACACATAATTCAAACTGAGAGTATGAGCGATGCTGTATATCTCTCTTGTCAATGTGATTTTCCTCGGCTCATAGTGTGATTTGGTCTTGCTTGTTTGGATATCAAAATAAAATGGAGTGGAAACTCATTTTCATTGGATTTGGCGAATTGTTTCTGTCAGTGAACTGACAAACAAGCAACACAATAGTGCATCAGTTAAGGGATGTTCTGTTCCGATCCAGTAGATTTAGCAAAAAGGATTTGACCGGCTGTGGTCAGACGGTTATGGTCGTGAACTTTGGACCATAACGACCACCGTTCGACTCCCACCACCCCTGATCACTTCCCCACTTGGCAGCCTTTAATTAGCCTTGGCCCCCTTCCTGAATTGTTGTAATTTGCTGTATAGTAAATGAGAAAGGAAGAAGAAAAAGCATTTTTTTCTCTGCTTCCGAACTACCCTAGCTTGTTATTACCAAAAACATCAGTCTATACTAGATGCATAGTGTTTATAGCTAAGTCACGGCTCGCACACTTACTGGTTTGCCTGTTATTTACACACAGTTCTTCTGAGTGGTGAGTCTGGCTCCAAACCCAACTGGTTAATTCGGTTTGAACAAAATTAGGTACTTGATTAGTTCTTCGATCCGCTTTATTGGCTTCAGTCTTGTCCTCGAATCAGGACGGTCGAAGACGTGATGGCTGCTAGCCGGAGTATGGGCTGGCCCAAACCCTAATAGTGGAATGCGGCTAACAGCTACACAGTCATTCTTCGTCATACGGCGTCAGTATGCGAATACTGAAGCATTATAACACTAGAGTACGGTAGCACTTCCAAGCGTTAGATGGATGTCCACACTTCTCGAGCATTGATAACAGCGTCGTCCTTGTAGATGCTAAATCATAATGTGAACATCATTTGCACGTCCTATCAAAGTTAGGATAGTGGCTTGATGTGAATTATCGTGAAGATAAGAAGGGTAGCAACAATCGCACATCTAGCAGCTCACTGGATTGTGGACGATGCTCAAAAAACCAGCTTCTTAATTTCGCAGGTAGGAAATGAATGCCGGGAATAAACTGAAAAGCAAAAGGGTTATTGGGATCTTGAGATGAGGTTCAAAAACTCGTTCTACTAGAAATAAAAATGCAATCAGTTATGGTATTTTATCATTATCATTCGTCACATCTGCTCACCCTGGACGGCGAGTTTTCATTAGGTTCTCCAAGCCTCAATTAAGCCTACAATATAACATTTTGTTCTTTACAAAGACTCTTTACAATTACATCTTATTCTCCATAATGAGTGCTAGATTGGCAATAAAATATCTCGCCGACGGTAAAATATTAGACAGACGTGCTCGAAAATCGAGTGAAATTTGAATGAACCGAATTAAAATTGTAGAAGTTGTCCCGTAGTAAACGATCATGTACTTCGAGAAGTCAGATTTCCTTTTGAAACCGTATTCAGCACTGATATTTGTCGAGCATTTACTTCCCACCTCCGAAATCAGACATTCGAATCCCACCACTGCCGATCACTTTAGGAGCAGTTCGTAATCCATTGTCACTGGGGTTGCAACCGCGCCTGATTTACTGGGATCTTAAGTAATTCTACACTACGAGTCCCAGAGTCAGGTTGATGGTTACCACTAATCATGCAGTGGACCTTCCAGTTTATGGGGTGTGCTTACAACTTGATTTTTGAAGGTAAGTCCCTCGTGACGGTTTAAAACCAACACCTCTGGCTAAAGAACTAGACAATGTGTGGGCGAAAGCAGCTCAGTCGACTGGTCAGCTTGTGATCTTGACGAGGTTACAATGATTTGGTCTCTTCAAAAACGTAATCGGGATGAGCCGAAGCTCCAAACTGTATTTAATCAACTAATCAATTCTAAATAAAGAGCTCTCTGTTCTCCGTATTTTTCACCTCTTCACCTCTGAAGCCATTACAGTCTATGGGAACCTGATATGAATAATACTAAATCTCATGCAGCTTGGTTACACTAATCAAAACTGGTCCTCGCACACAAGCAAACTCGAGACTTCTCACATCCAACTCCAAAAAATACAAATGTAAAACGCCTTTCATAAAAATCATCTAATTGGTCTACAGGCAAACTTTATTTTTAGTAGTTATTCTGAACTAGAAAGGATAAAGCCAATTTCGGTTAGATTTAGATTCATACAAGAGTTCTGAAGAACTGGAAAATGCAGTAAATACTTTATCTTTCGGCTTTCAAGACTGTTGTCTATTTGGAAACCTGTGCTTTTTGGAACTGCCTGTGAATTTAAAGATCAGGTTACTGGTCTAGCACACCATGTGAAGTTGGCATCTGTTTGTTCACCAAAACGGTTGGTCAAAGTACTAAATACTGTTTTCAAGCCCATGACTCTATTATTTACACGTCTACCACACTAAGCAGAAGTTTTTTCCTTTCTGCTTCTGAAACCTGCCTCGCCTATCGTTTGTCTAACATTTGTGCTATTCTCCAAAACTCTCAAGTAGAAACCAACCCCTGTGGTCTGTGAGCAGCCCATCGTGCGATGATTCGTCCGATTAAGATACAGGTCATCTCGCCCGGCCCCTTCTTTGGGGGATACAGGGGAGCAGAAGCAAATCACCAAGTTTTGACTGTGAAGGACGGATGTTTGATAATAAGATACTATCTTGCAATCAACTCCGCCTTACCAAGTGGTATCCGTTCACATAACCATCCATCAGGCACGACGATTTAACCCATCCGACTGAGATTCAAGCAAAGGGAAGAAGTGTTGTGGTTTCCCCACGTGGTCACTAGACTATGTGGGAGTTCTACCTACCACTTGCATAACGATAACAGTGGATGATAATGCTACAAAACAACACTGCATTTAGATGCTTACTAGTCGTAACTTTAGGAGCGATCGACTCTGACACGGACACACATGACACGGAGGTGTGACGACTAACCTACCAAATTTGGTTATTCGAGCAGTTTCAGTTTGGTTTGAAATACTCACGGACTCGTTTGTCAAACATCCTGGATCAGTATTCGATTGATCGTTGAAAACCGTAGAATCACTGGACAGTTGTTTCATCTTTCAATCACCGGTGAATATTCACTGAATTCCAATTGGTATCTGAACCACGGGGTAACGGGTTGTGCAAACGCCCGGTCCGTCGTTTGTCATGTGGCACCAACAATGGGGCCTCCGGGGTTTGACTGGGAGCTGCTAATTGGTGCACAGGTACTCCTGATGAATGCAAATAGGAACAACAAAGAGTCGTGCGTTCATTTTTATATATAATGAATTGTTTGATGCTCTTAGGTAGACAGAAAGTTTGATTCGTGTTTACGTACAGTTGAGATTTTGATGAAGCGTAAGGAATCAATTTTTGACAAAAAGTGAATTTTGAACTACGTACTTCTCGTGATAAGCATTTTTGCCTTATTTCCTAAAAGTACTAGCACAAAACCGTGCAGTATTCAACAAAGAAATGGGAATTCTACGAACCAGTGTGAATCTGGTAAAGGCGTGAAAAACATTGAGACTGTCGTTGTATTTCTCATGTGTGGCACTAATTCTAGCTGTCCAATTTTAAAGCGGCCGTACATTCTTAAGCATGAACAGGAGACGTTCTGGAAGACAATTCTGTTTTAAACTGAATGAACTCATTAAATGTTGAGCAAATGATATGTTAAAGCGCACAGCCTTGTTTAAATCTCGATGAACGATCGCAACCGGTACAAATTGTCTACGTGAGCTAACCTCTTACTGTGTGCAAATCAATAACACGTAAAAACAAGGGCGGAAATGGACTAATAAAGTGCCAGAATACATTGCTGTATTGCTAAAGGACTTAGTTTTACCAGCTGCATTTGGATGATGTGGTTCACGTGTTGTTGTTGCACCAAAACACTGAAAACAGAAAACCGATCCTTTTATTGCAAATATCGAACGATTTGATAGGGATTTCTGTCTTCGGAATCAATCCAGTAAATTATTATGCACAACACAAATTAGCGAAAGCGAGTCAAATGTAAATGTTACATGAAAACCAACGTTTATTCCGCTCCTAGAAATTGTTTTTCGAATGCAAACTATTTTTCTGTCATTCTCAACGGACTTCGGCAAGACGAATTTTGTTTTGGAGCCTTATTTTGATGGAGAATATTCTCGTCTGGGAAAGCTTAACCTAAAACAGAAGCTTCATTTGAAAAAAAATTCTTTTCTTTGTTTGGGATCAAGTTCGGGTGTGAATGCTATACTTATGTGTACATTTGTCGTTCATGAAGATATCTTTCTTGGGGTTCTTTGATTCTAAAATGACTTATAACAAGTAGGCCAAGAATGCCGTCCAGTATTTTGTGGTTTTGAGATTTTTGTGCTTACAAACCATCCTATTTCAGTGACTGTCACACGTCGATCGAGGGGTTAACTCGTTTTAGTTGCGTGAAGCAGCCTAGCTGTTCCCTTTAAATGTTATTCGGACAAAATAATTCTGGTATTCGCAGTGAAAACACGATGCTTTTCTCTCGTGTAAAACAACGAATTGGTCGATAAATCACAGTTTCAATAAATCAAGGAAACGCGAAAGCAGCATTCAGTGTCAGACAACTCTAGTCGGGTACTCTGAAAAATCTTATCTGAATTCTACAGGGAGTTAATGAGGATCGTCTAATATATCAATAGTTTCTGTTTCTGATGTTAAAAATATGCAAACAACGTCCGTTTTCTGGTTCTACTGTCACGGTTCCATTTATGTGCCCGTTGTCTTCGATGCGTTGGCTATTCACCGTAACGGTGAACACTCATAACCCAAACGGTGCATTTTGCAGTACATGTGATGCGATTGAAATTGTCCCAATGCTCAAAGGCTAACATGTACTCCTTTAATAAAACCATCACAATTCAACCTTCAATCGGAAAATGACCTGGTGATTCTAAAAATGATTCCTTTTTCCTTGAAAACGCTCCTACTGACTCAGATGTGGAGAGCTCAAGTATGGAAGTGACTGAACAGGAGAGAGCCAGGTACGCAAACCTGATGGACTGGACCAACCGCAAAACCGAATGCGAGCTTTCGGGGAAATTTTGTCCTGTCATACAAATATTACACCATACTAGTTACGTCATAAAACCACTACAATATATACAAATCAAAATGTTCCTCTATTGCTCGCACACATAGAACAATGAAAAATGTAAGCCAAGCTTCTAACCAGAAGGGAAACTTGTTGATTCTATTCACCATAAAGGAATCCACTTCAACGCTGGCGGAAATTCAAGTCACGCGTTCTTCTCAATATACCTATGCATTTGTATTGCCCACTTGCCGAATAAATCGAAGAAAGGGTATGTTGATTTTTTATTGTCACACAAATAGTTTTACAACAGAACATAAAAATATGGATACAAAGTAACAGCTTCAGCTATAAAAAGAATACTTCAACGGATCAGTTTTGAAATCAAAACACCTCTGCATAGTAATGTATTAAAGAGAAACTAGCGTTTCCGTGGTATTGGTGACAGACAGTCCAACTCTAGGCCAGTCCAAAAAACTCTCATCTCTTTAAGCTTAGCTGCTGAATTGTTCTGCTAGTCAACAATCATTTGACGGATAGAATTTATAATCGTCTTCATGAATACACTCACGCAAACTCTTCAGACAGCATACTGAAAATTGTAATTTTTCATGATACTTGATATCACCCCACATCACATTTTGACTAATTTACTTTTCATATATATACACGAATACATATGTAGCAGGTAATTTGTAAATGGGTGGACAAAATTTCTCTAAACACGCGACTGGATTGCGGGTTTTGTTATTCCTCAGCTACTCGTCACCGGCACTACTCTGCCCACTCATTCTCATGCTTGTACATTCTTTTATTAAATATGACAGCGTGATTTCCTTTTGAGCTTCAGGATCGTGAATAGATGCGCTCAAATGAAAACCAATTTGGAGACAAAATCAGGCATAAAAGATTTTCTTTTCTTTTCCAAAAGTTACCTTCCAAAAATCCAAAATGGGATACAGAAGATGGTAGAGAACTATGATGTTGATCTTTATGTGGTTTTGCCAAGTAAATAACGACAGATCGAATATTGGAATGCAGATGATAAGAGTAACATTGTTCCCATCTGAAACGAGTCTTGTTTGGGATCCTTTATATGATAATACAATTTGAACAGTTTGATCACTTCGGGTTTTTCATCTGCTCATTCCATTTACAGAATCTTATTATTTGTGCTTTATTTCACTTTCTGTTCACACTTCTGGTTTTTCCGAATCCAACGCAGTATTGAAGAATGCTTATGGAGTAATGCTACTTGAATTTTCCATTTTAGTAAATTATTTAATTGAGTAGTCTTGTTTGGTCTTCATTGCTGATGAGCTCATATTATGAGGTGCATTAAGCTTACATTCGCCATTCTAGGTCCACCAACTTATTGCTTTAGAAAGTAGCCTTCATGAGTTTTTAACACTTTAGTAGTTTACAACAATTTATAATAACCCGAAATCCTGGTGAAAATCGCAGGTAACTAACGAATTTTTAGTTTTCAGTCTTGTAGAGCCCTCTCCCTCCCTTTATATATATATATATATATATATATATATATATATATATATATATATATATATATATATATATATATATATATATATATACATATATATATATATACATTACACCAATTTGAGAATAAGCTTGGTGCCAACGCAATAACAACAGAGAAAAATTACGAAGACGAGGGGCAGGGGATTAAGAGTTCACATAAAGAATACAACAAGTGAAAACAATTTTCGATATTTTCACCGTACACGTTTTGTGAATCTTTTTTGTCTGTTTTTTCAGTTGTTTAAGGGAAACGGGAAGTCAGCAGACAGGCCATACAGGATTCGCTCCACTGGATTCTGTTCTAAGCCGTATCTTTCGGCGTCTCTAACCAACGACAGTCCTCATCTCTTGGGCCCCAACCTAGTAGGCGGGAAGCACCAATCGAAGCCAGAGCCGAAGCTAACTTCTTCATGCCTCTGACCCATGTCGTAGCCTAACCTCCGCGTCGTCTCTTCCGTCCTTGCCCAGCACGAGCAAAAAGGGTACGAAAAGGTAAATGATGGCCATGGATACGCAAAACATGCTCGAGTCATCAGAGGCAGCGTAGAGCGGTTTTCCCGGTCAGAGGACGACTATCAGTACCGAACGCACGATCTCGAACCTCATCAATGCTCACCCGATGTTCCCACCAGACATAGAAAATTCTTCGGAGACACCGATTTTCGAATACAGAAAGCCGTCTAGCATCCTCTACGCGGAGAGGCCAGGTCTCACAACCATAAAGATGAACACTACGAACTGTGGCACAGTACACCCTTTCCTTGACAGAAATCCCGATGTCGTGGCTGCTCCACAGATCACGCAGGTTCGCGAAAGCTTCTCTGGCTTTCACCGTTCGGGATGTGATCGCCTCCCCAACAATACCACCAGCTGTGATCAAGCTCCCGAGGTGCTTAAAACTATTGACTACCTCAAACCGATCACCACAAAGGGTGAGCGCAAGTACAGGCTCCTGCCAGTCTTGAACAAGTACTTCGCACTTTGGAGGCGCAAAGTATATACTATATCGGGATACCCCAGTCACCAAGCGGTTCAGTGCGTGTTGAACTGCCTGTGAACTGTCCCTCAGCTAGGAGACATCATGGGCGCACTATAAGTCAAAACTTTGTTTCCTGGGAGGATTTTAACCTCACAGTCTGGAAGACCAGACTAAGCCTTCTGCAGGACATCCTGTATAACAAAACTGAAGGGAAACTGTGATATTGGGCAGCCTTTTCGTACTCCATTTAACTTCAGAGGGTGGCAAAAGCTGGCCATAAGCCCTAACCCGACCTGCGGAATGACGATGCAACTGTTTGAGGACTGACACATACTTATTAGGTAAGCCGTTCCCTAACAAACAGTACCATAGTGCAGACATATCGCCGGAGTCAAAGGCCGGACGAATGTCTAGAAACACAACGACCGTAGGTCTTTGGAAGGCGGAGGGTAAAGAACTGATGGATGCACCCACGACCGGTATGAAACCCAGCCTGTTCCTTGCGAGTTTGCTCATCACTCGCGTTGTATAACTTGCGGAGAATGGAAGACACTAGCAGTTTAGACGCTATTGGAATTAGGCTCATACCCTTGTGGTTGGCGCAGTCACTGTGCGAGCTCTTCTTGAAGATAGGGACAGCAATCGATTCTCCGGCCCCCAAGAAAGGAATTTCCTCGGAAAGCCAGACCTTGGAGAACAAAAGTTTGAAGTTCTCTAACAAGCTCCATTCCATCATTTTCAAATAGAGCTGATGAAAGGCTATCACAGCCCGGAACTTTGCGATCGCCTAAGGCCTGAATTTCCTTGCGGATCTTTACCTCAGAAGGTGGATCTGTGGAAACAGACCACGAAACTTACGCTGGAACAGCTACAGAATGGACTGACTTTAGAGGCCAGCTAAAGTTTACTTTAAAGTGCTCTGCCCGGCGTACAAGACTTCTCTGCAGACAGTGGATAGATGAACCGTCAGCTTTCCAGATAGTTTCACCCATATCCAATGGTTTACGACCGGTGACTCGGATGAGATGAAACAACTTTCAGGAATTTCCCACAACGGCAACTTGTTCCACCTCGGATGCTTTTTGAGACCACCAGATTTCGCCATCCCTACAAAGACTTGCTTTGAGTTCACTTTTCGTTGTGAGCTGTGCTGGGTTAAGCTCACTACCAGCCAGGATGGACTGGCATGCATTAAGAGGACTCAGAGACTCAGCAGAAACCCAGGATTTTGCAAAATGACGAGTCAGTTCACAGCTTAATTTGCCAGCAAAATACAAAGCAATCTTTATAAGAGACCAGCGCTGGTTGATGTTGCCTAGTGGGGTTTATCTTAGCTTTTCAGCTAGAGCTTTTCGGAAAGTTGAGAGGCAAGACAGATCAGACAGCATATGTCAGTCTAACCTCTGCTGCGTCGTACTTTTGGTACGCCTGTCAAAGTACATGAATAGTTTTGTGCAGGCTAACGCATGGGTGGAGTCAAGGGGAGTGCTTCAGTACAACCAGCAGTCTTGTATGCAGCTCCACAACTTGTAGCTAATAGCGACGTGGTCTATCTGGGTTCACTGCTTACTCGAAGAGATCGGGCGCCAAGTTGGGTACAGGCAACTGGAACGTCTGAAGTTCGTACCGGCGAAAAACAGGCAGCGGTATGAACGCAGAGTCATCAACCTTTCTCCGTTTGCTGAACGACAGGAATCGGGGCCAAAAGAGCTTCCAAAATGCTCCTCGTTCGAAGACAGCCGGCCGACTCTAGCATTCACGTCTCCAGCTAAAATCACGATATCGTCCCGTTCTACTTTACGAAGGAGGTCGTGTTACTTCTGGCAGAATATATCTTAGATTGCTTCTGGGCTGCAATCTGTAGGAGCATAAGGCGAGACGACAAGTCTCGCTGTGTACCACTCATTTTCAACTGGGATCCAGTCGTGTGTCGCAGCGTCAGCCCTCTCATTGAGAGATACACCCTCATCAGCAAGATCGGCAGCGGCAGTTTGAGAGTCCCCAGAAAAACGCAAGTGAAACTTTGCCAAAGGATTGAATGGGGGCGTCAGTCAAACGACTGAGCTGAAGTCCTGAGGGCGAGTTTTCTGAATACAACACACGTCAATGGCAAGGGTCTCCATCATACGAGCTCAACACGGCTGTTGTTCTATATGCATCAGAATTCGCACATTAAACATGGCCAGTTTGAAAGGACACCCGGGGCGAAGGAGACCATCAGCTGGGGCCAGCGGATTCGGTGAGACTCGGATATTAGACTAAGGAGGACGTGAGAGAACAGGAACTGGACTTCCCCCCACCCCCCCCCGCCAGCAAGACCAAACGAAGTTCCTGACGAATATGAGAATGTGTGTGTGCACTGTGTGTGAGCATCAGTGCGAGCATGATTTTGACTAGAGTAACGATCGACTTGCAAGATATCCTTTAGTTGCATTGTTGTTGACGTTGTGGGTTAATGTACCACTCGGTCGCCGAGTCCGTAGCAGGCATTTTTATTCGAGAATGCACCACTAGCCTTTTCGTGGAAACACCTAAGCCATAAGAACGCAGTGTGTAGGATTTCTTCAGCAGAAGCTATATGAGAAGCGCGGTCATTTAGAAGCATTTTGAGAGGCGCTCATGGCAAGTAGCCAGCTCGGAGCCTGAGAAACTCATCCCCGACTACGCTGAGGCATTTTGGAGGGGAGCCCTAAAAAGAATTCCTGTGTACAAGCGCTCAAACTATCAACTTCGCCCACTTCAAATCCCAGTGTCTTTCAAAACTCCAAGCTGTGCACGATACCATTGCGCTGTTTAAGATGGACGTGAGTTTTGTCCTACATAAGTGTGACTCAAGATTTCATAAAATGGACGATGTGATTTGCTCTCTAAACAAACTGAAGATGCAAAACCTAAAAAATTACACCGTCCTTTTTATCTTTAAGAAGATTCTGAACGTCATTTCTGAGATCTGACCATTGTTTGTTACTGACACTTTATTCTTAAGCGGGAAACAGCAAGGTGTTGGCTTCAGAGATCATCCAGGTTTTAATCAGTTCTTTAATACACATCTTTCAACAGAATATTTGTCATCTGGTAATGTCTGGAAGAGCCCCATAGCTCATTCCGTCCTGTTACTCGCAGCCAGGCCATGACTCGTTCGCACAAAATGACTCATACCCTTGTTGTTCGGCGGTGTCTTTTGCCGTCGCTAGTCCTTAATAATCTTTGGATTTTCGAATAGATCCTGACCATCGGTTGAATATCTGGTGACGGGATCAACCACGTCACTTTGGTTGGGTACCAAGTATTTTCCAAGAATGGAGAATTTTTGGCATAACTGCTTCATTCAAATGTAGAAAGTGAAAGAACAACATTATTACTGTTGTTATAACCATCATTCGAAAAAACAGAGTTAAGAAAAATAATTAATATGACAGATTTGTTTCCTTCGGTCAAATCAAGACCGATGAGGTTTGACCTGACAATATGTACAACGCATATGCTCGTTAGTGGAAGTTTTTAAAATGGAGTTCGCCTCGATTTCGCTGCACGGCAGAGTTGCATTGTGAATTCGTTAAAAAATCAAATTCATCAACCGCTGCCATTCAGGCGTCAGGACAATTCGTTCAGCTGTCAAATCCGTGTGAGTGTGTAGATCCTGAAAACGATTATAACCTAGTTTTATTTCCAGAAGTTATTCCCCTTGACAGTAACCGAGTTTTCCTTTCCTAGTCCAAGAAACTACCGTCAGGCTAGTTTTATGAAAAAAATGTCATAGCCAAAATGATTTCACTGTCATTTTTTCAATATATCCGGAAGTACTGTTTTGACAAATGAAGGATTTCATGACAAAGATGAGAACGTAAATGAAATTCTTAGCCGTGGCTACTCCGATTACTTTCTCCGTTCATTTTTTCCCCAGTCTTGCAGGAAGAGAAAAAAGGAATGGTTTCTTTTCTATTTTAAACTTACTGGCGCCATTTTTTAGTTGCTTTCTATGAGACGGAACAATTGTTTGTGGCGCTGCTGAGTAACCTCCGTTGAGTATATATTCAGGTAGTCAGTATCCGCACAGAGATTTGACAAAACCCCATTTCCTGTTCGGTACAGGAAATACCTGAGAACGGTGTGTTATCGTAATGTACAAAAATAATTTGCTTTTTTGTATTATCAAACGGCGACACTCTTGTGCGTGTAATTAAAATTACTCTTTTGAGGAAAATATGAACCAAAGATGGTACTTCGTTACCGTTAAACCAAATTGGATTGCTATCATTATTGCATAGACTAATAACATTCATTTTACTTATCTACAGTACATTTTTCTCCATACTTCGAGGTTAATGTTCGCCTGCTTAAAGTGGGACCAGTTTTGCTCCTTATTTAATGAGAATGGGCTATATTTCCTTGATTTGAAGCACAACGTTTGCCAAAATGTCTGAGCTATTGCTCATTACTCTTTTTCGTTTTACAAACTAAGAGTCGCAAGACAAAGTGATGCTGAAGTTGGTAACTACACTCTTTCTAAAGTGTAAACTTCATAAGTGCTTCATTCGCCGCTTCGTATCACCAAATGGTCAAGAATCGAATAGTGCTTTCATTGATCTTTCGATGATTCACTGACCATCTCGTATGTAGCATGATGAATGGAATAAAAGATAGCCATTGAAGCACAGACAGCACTTAGTTCAAACAGATATCTGACTGAAAACTATTTGTACATTTTCCACACTCTAAGATGAGTTGTTTGAAGTTTAGCACCTTGTGAGTTCAGCCTAGTGTCTAATTATCTGTCTTCCAAAGCGAACAGTTGTTTATTCAGCGTCGTGTCAACGCAGTGAGAGAATACGGTCAATACATTTTTCAGCTGAGTTGGACCGCAAGTATCGGTTGTGATTTTTCCCATTCTGCATATGAATGAAAAATTGCTGTTGGACTAGGTGCTACTGTAGATTGAGAAGTTGAAAGAAGTTGCTACGTAGATCAGATGGGAAGATCAACCCAGAATGCTGAGATGCACAGCCAGTTATTAATAACTTTAAGATTCGAATGCAATGAAACACACACCGGGAAAGATTTTATCACGTCTTCAGACAACAGTCAACATGTTCGGTTACTTTGATTGTCACATTATATGACTAACCATGCAGTGTGAATGTTCAGACCATTGAATACCATATATATGATCGAGGCACGAATAACTAACAGAAATCACAGTTGTGATTCATTTGAATACTCTTCAATGAAGAGTATCCATTCACACTCCAGACTATTCAGATTCGATTTTAATGAAGACTTAATATCGAAGCGTACAAGTGTGAAGACTAATGGGCAGAGGAGTACCGGGTACGCGTACCTGATGATCGGCAGCAACCGCGGAACCGGTCGTGTGCTTCCGGTAAGATTTCGTCCACACGTTAACATACTACTTACTATTAATATATATATATATATATATATATATATATATATATATATATATATAGGATATCCGTTTTACTACGTAATACAGAAATATGCGCTGATGGAACTGAGTACTACCAATAGATTGCCAATAAAATTGATAACCGGACTAAATGACGGTAAATTAAAAATGGCCTGACAGGTTCCTTTCATTAGGTGGCAAAGAAGCATACCAAACTTTATCGTTCTCCCAAAGACCATATCACTAAATTTTACTAATACATACCGCTTGCTGTCGAGTATCAAAGAAACAAGAATTTCTTCATGGCATACAACAGCCTGCCCAGTGTTTCTAAGTTCCTGTGATGTCAAAATCAAATCCGAAATGGCTTTTGGGGCAACAACTCCGGTTGACTAATTAACCTCAACTTTACTAAAAATGGCGACTGAGAACAATATGGTGATTTCCTGGTATGGTCTGACAACTTCCGGAAAATGTCATTTTAGTGTGCTTGATCCTGAAGAAGGTTTTTGTTTTTTAGTGATATTGCAGACTAGATGGTCGGGGTTGGAAATAATGTCCCCTGACTTTTAGCTTCTCATTCACTCAAGCAGAAGTTTAATGGGAAAGCCTAAAAAATACTGCCGTCATTTCTTTTGGTAAATGCGTAATTAACTAGCTAAAACTTCGGTGCTCCTCGTCTATATTCCGGCTGCTTTTAAGTTATAAGCTAGGATCATTTTAAAATTCATTTTAAAACTAACGTTCTTGTGTATGACATTTGACGGGCTAGTTTGATTTCATACAACTATCACCAATGTAACGAAAAGTAATGATGTAATGAAGTATATGGGAAACATTCATGTTTTGTCACTGATAAGTGAAAATATTCATAGGCGCACTTGATTTGCCAAGAAAAATACCATCTATTATAGAATCACCAGAACAGTTATCATCGTATTCTGAAAATGAGCGTGGTCAGTATTCTTTTTAACAGATAGAAAGTGCTTCGCACTACTTCTGTGCCATTAGTGTGCTGATATAGCTCTCGGTTTATTTGAATTGTAGCACATCAGTAGCCGAACCTATCTGTGAATATTCCACAGAGATAATCCAACACGAATGTTCCAGCCTGTAGAATGAATTTTGTTTACCGACAGCCGGTAAGAAAGGCCATAACAAAATAAAGTCTGCAGTATTCAATGACTGCGGTACAAACAGTGCTGATTGGTACAATACGTAATCATTGGTCAACAAGGCCTGCTCCTCGAATTGCTAGACCACTACAGTCAGTCTTTCCTTAAACAATTCAAATCTCCAACAACTCACGCGGATCAGATAGTCGAACTGTTTGGATTGTTCGCTGAGTTTAAGTTTCTTTAAAAACACCACATAAGGGACGTCTATCAAGGTATCCGACCGTCTACGAGTAAAAACTGATGATCATTTGAAGAAAGTAATTGGTTGTTTTAACAACGCGAGGCGAGCCCTGAACCGTCATCTTCAGTAGTCCAATAAGTACTGAGCTTTGCTCACAATTTTTAATCCCGTGCTGGATTCCAGTTTGAGATTGTGCGAATGATTCCTAACAAGATGGTAGAAAAACGATCACCATGGTGGAATTAAGACCCGTTTGTCCTGGGATCAACTCCTACCCCCACCTCGGGTCACTTCTTCCGAATGTTAACTTCTAACTGGACGCAATCCCCTTCCTGGAACATTGTACCGAATTACACAACAAAAAGAAAGTTGAAAAAGCATGAGGAGAATGATCAAAGTTCATAAACTGCTGTGCTGACTTTTCGTTTTAGTTGGGCGTTGATGCACGAGGCGAGCAAGAGAACACGACGTATGCCTACAAACAGCTCTCTGGCTTATGTCTTTACAGAAAAAAGGATTACAAGCTTTGACGTTTTCGTTCCATCGCCATCACTGCAATCAAGATGATTGAACGCTCTATCCTTAGGCACTTGAGTTCCTCTTTTCTTGTCTCTAATGAAAAGTTCTGCGCACTCAATTAGTTATGTCTTTCCCGACCATTCCTCTGCTTTGACTCTCTTCCTCGTTCACTTCTCCTGCAAAATCAAGAGATTTCGGTTGTCCAACTTTTTGCTTGCGTGGTGAAAAGACTACTGATCGAACAGAATCCAGCGTACCCAAGTTGAAGACATTTTATTGAGTCCCTTGATGAACAACTTTACTCTTTAAAGTGCTATTCTTTCCTTCAAATTATTTCGTTTGTTAACACGATTAACATTCCGAAGGAGGACACGTGGTTCAAAGTATGGATTTTTGAAATGAGTAGTTTGCTGTTGTATAAGGATGAAGGGACTAAATTCCCCCGGAAGCACACGACTGGTTTCAAAGTTATTGCCGCTCATCATGTATGTGTACCCGGTATTCTATTACGTATTTCGAAAATCCGTACTTGACACCCCTTGTCCTCATTCTAAAGGTTAACCATGTTACTTTATGAAGAACCACTGTATGATTCTAAAAATGGACTCTTCGTCCATGCACGTTCTATATGAATCAACTGAGATTACAGCAGTAAACCAACTGCGGAGTACCCAGGTATTGAGAAGATTTGGTAGAATATTGCCTGGTACAAATACTTATACTATTGATTTTTGTCAAAGCGAGCACACTAGAAGCAAGAAAAACTATAACACCATCAATATGAAGCAGAAATATATTTGATCCGCGCTAAAAATCTCCACCTGTGAGGGGCAGACTTGGGAGCATTCAATGTGAGCCTCGTTATAAATTCGCGTCAAAATCTCGTCAGCAGTTCTTCTTGTAAGGGTAATTATATACTTGCCCGGTTGGAAGGCAAACAGAAACGCTTACACGTAATCTGTTCAGCCTTCTACTAGAGGACCGTGTGGCCATTCGTTCCTTTTATTGTGTCTAATTTGTAAATCGGGGAGAAGCCTCGAATGGCAACTAGTGACTGGGACACGACACTACAGAACTGTCTTATGCGGGAACTGCAAGGCTTGTGAGAATATCAAATATTCTTTCTGTTGTTGAGTCCACACTTTATACAATCTAATCCAAGTTTCTTTTACAAGAGATCACCAAATCAATTCGTGAGGAAATTTTGTAGTGGATGCTATTTTGTCGAAGGAAAGAGACAGCTGTGGAACCGATTGTGTTAAATAATCAAGTGCTACAAGGAAACTAAGAAAAGGTGACTACTTCCTGAGCAGCGAGTAAGTAAAAGAAATGAGCCTACTGAGAGTTGAATTAACGGCAGCACAGTCCCGGAAGTTCACACGATTTTCCATATCAAGGGGTTTAAAGCAAGATGCCCGTGGGGATAATTGTGTCAATACAACATGAACGGTACGCGTAAGATCAAAATCAACACCAGCAAGCACCGAGTCAAAATGCCTACATGGTATACTAATCGATCTTTGGTGGTGCACAGGTGAGAAAATGAGTCATTTAAACCGCAACGCACATCAACTTGAACTGTTGGATTCAGTTATTACAGAAGTTCATCCCACTCTCTCCTTTTTGTTCCGTTTCAAAAGAGACGAATGATGAAGTTTGGAAAACACTAATATTTTGGAACGAAATACAATGTGCAGTGATCCACTACAAGACAAGACGTATGATTCAAATCAGAATTTATTCCAAGCGGACACTGTAGATCGTCATAACTCGGTGATTTTGTTTTTTGTTTTGCACACGTGCTCAAGTGTATCATCTTCTGTGGGGCAAACGATAGAAATGTTAGGATTGGGCCATTTTAGCTCTAAAACAGTCACTTGATTGCGCTGAATTCATTTGATGAAGCCCGAAGATATCCATCAAAATTGAATAACTGGGACAAAGTTTCCTCCCTCGGTTAGACCTATCGGCAACCTTGCTTGACTTCCTGTCACGTGGCCTTGTTTGTTGCACCTGTTTCATTTTCGATTATGAGACCTACAGCTGAGCATTCAAGGGGAGCTGTTAATTTGTGGCACAATGTAAACACGTTGTACACCTGAGAGTTTCGCGTTTCGTGTTTTTTCGTGTGGAAAGTGTTTTATTTCCGTTAAAATTGCCCCGCCAGTGTATTCAAATAAAAGCTCTTCTATTTTCGGCTCAATGATACTAGATCAGGCGATCGAAGTTCGAAGTAGTATAGATCAATAAGAGATTCAAATACGACGTTTATATGCTCCAAAACACCGGTAGAAAGTCCTTCTTTTGAAATTTTGTGTTGGCTCACTGATTCTTTTCAAATTATCATAAATGATCCATTTCTTCTTTGTGAAAATGGGCTCTGATAGTGGGATATTGGGCGAACTCAGTTGCGCTAGATGCAAATTTACAATTTTACTGTTGCCTACCTTTCTCTCTTACCTTCCATTTGCCTCAGGTTGTAGTGTTTTCACGATGGCATTTGTTCCACCTAATGTGTAAGAGAATAGCCTCAAGATAAACAAAACGTTTACCTTGGTTTTATATATCTCAATTAGTCGAGTCATATTCCTCGGCTACTTTCTCCGTTTACTAGTCACGTTGTTTAGAAACCCATGGACGGAAAACTGTTCGAAATGTAGTGTGTCTATGTCCACTCAGAGTATCAAGAAAGCTGTTACTTGTTTATTCGACAACAAGGATGCAGGGAGTCGCTAACAAAAGTCGCCTAGTGAGAGAATTTGTAGACCAAGTACTCTGCAGTTGGATGGGTTGAGAGATCTCTCAGCGATATATGAAACAGAATACAGTCCCCAAATTTGACTTGGTTAATGCGCCCCACACGAGAGAATACTCACGTGAAATTAGAGTGTTTTCGTTCAAGAGAGTTTGCTGGAAACAGGCAAAACGTTTCGAAAATATCACTTCAGTGATACATTTTTCGGTTCGAAATTAGGAAAAAGCGGAATAGTTAACTGTCCCTGACTTAAACATGCGCAAACTAAGAAACCTGTCTTTATTATTCACCTAGTTTTCCCTCGAAGATACAAAACCGCACTGTAACCTGTAACCTTTATTTACTCGAAATCAAATGAAATTGCGAGTCTAGTGGTTTGCTTGATGAAAGTCCAACTCGGACTACATTTTCCTGAATTTCAGTATTTCCAGGTAAAATTGATGGACAGACAGCTTTGCTTTGCACATTGACTGGTTTACAATTCAGTGTGATTTGATTTCTGATTTTCGAATAAAAAGGGTAATTGTGCACAGTCGGATCATACCAGTCCACTTGGGACTTGAAGTATTTTGCGCGCACTCTGCAGATTACAACATATCTGAAGTTGATAAAAAATGGGGATGAAATGAATTTGCTTTTGGTGAAAACCTTCGACGCAACCAGAATGAATTATTCCAACGTAATCACGGCCAGATTGTCATGCCATGAGACTGGGCCATTTTTTGAGCAGAGATGAAATCAACGTTCACACTCCCCCAATTATTGATTCTGAAAGCCAATTGATTTAAAATCTAACAATGGTAATCATCATGCTTAGGCTACCAAGATTTGCATACCAGTGCAACTATATGCTCTCTATACGCGTATCTGAACCAACCCACAGTATTTGATTTGTTAAACACAAGCAATTAGGCTAGAAAAGAGCAATCACGACATTCTCAATACAAATGAAGTATATTTTTAAAAACTTTCTAATTTTTAAACCTATGAAGTTCGGTGATCTTTGGAGTAAGATCATTCAACAAGCAGCTGGTATATCCAGATTGATTCCCTGAATTATTCTTGCAATTTCGAGCTTGTCTAAATTGTTAAAAAAAATTAAAAGTTCAAACTGATACTATGGAAACTATTCAAGTTACATTGCTGTGCTCGCACCATTTCTCCCCAAACTGCGGCAGTATATCACCTCTAACAATCATAAGATGCCTGTTTTCTCACATAATCTGGGTCATTTTGAGTTGCTCTTACACAATCTAATTCTTTCAAAGTCTCTTTTATCCGGCGAGGTATATGAACTGGTCATGTGAACATCATGGATTTTGTAAGGTCGCGTTCGGAACATTAAACACGGTAGTAATACAGCATTTTGCTACTCAATGTACCTTGTACTATCCTTCTTCGAAGCGCAAGATCACACTGACACGGATGCTTTTTTAACTTCGAATTTTGCAAAATCGTTGTAGAAATGAAAGCAAGTTTTGAACACTTTTCTCCTTAATGTTCTTCCATAGAACGGTTTAATTCAATCCTCCAATGAATTTAGCAGAATTTTGAAGTGCAGTGATGCGGGCACTTTATTTTGCTTGCATTCTGGTCTGTTCAGTGCAGCCGAATGTGACCACACGTTTACTTGCTTTGGTAGTTCTGTGGTGTGATGCGAGAATGGTTTGGGTACTGCTTGGGTTCCAGGTACTAAACAAAGTATCGAGGAATCTGCAAAAATTCGTTCCATTCTCGCGCGGAGCTGACTTTCCGCGGGATCAGTGATTCAGGTGCCTTTTTAACTAGTTACTATCATGAGTAAATGTTAATGATCTGTCAAAATGGAAGTATGTGGGTAATCTACCTGAGTTCCATCCCCTACTAAGACTAAGGTCAGTTGCTGTTAGGAGATAAATGTTATGCGAGCACTAACATTATTTACTGGCCATGTAAAGATGCTAGCCAAAACATTGTCTCTCTAAAATCCTCAGTATTTCCTTCTCGGTCGTTATCAGTGCTTTCATCGCGCGCCAAGCAAAATTGCGATGAGATTCACATTTCAGTTTCACACGCAACAATGACAAAAAAGTAAAGCCATCGAACCTTACATATGGAGGTATACAGTCATGGTATGCTGTAGCCATCATTACGTAATGTGCTGTCTAATGGCGCATATATCCAAAAAGAAACTGAATAGTCCCGTGATGAAATAATAAACTAGACGAAGATTAACCAACACTTGCAGCCTAAAGTTTGGGGAAGTGCCAGCCAGACGCAGTATATTCAGTCTTGATAACCGCAAAGAGAACCGTCCTCCCGTCACATAGAGCACGAATAGCAAGCCTGAAGCCTTTCAGCACAGCGAGTGTCCGGTACACTCTGCCCGTGCTGTCAACAACCATACACACTCGATGGAACCAGTGGTACCAAACAATAATTTGGGAAAACGTGCCTATTAGATTTACGCTGCATCGGTGTTTCTTATACAACCACATCGCTGATGATGTGTGCTTATTTTCCACGAATCTTCATTTCAGTCATTAGTGCTCAAGGGCGTACTTAAACCACTCTTCAAGAAAAAAGCTAGCAATTCTGTATTAAGGGTTTCCGAATTTGGGGCATTAAGCAGTTTATTTCACAACAGTGGTAGGTTACCGCGCCGTAGTTTAAACCTTGTAGATAAAGATTCCATCGTGTAAACTAAATGGAAAAAACTGAGCGTGACTGACCATAGTTACGAATTCTGTGCTCTCTTATTCACCTATCAACCCGAGGGTAGTTTTCTCGATAAGAAGAATCAAGCGAACGTTTAACGCTTCACCACGGGTAACTTTTCTCAGGACCCGATTCTAATCCAACAATCTTAGGATCTTAGCCATTGGCTGAGATTCCAGGTATACGAACAATGCAGACGTCACCGAAGTACGAGCTTCCCGAAGGTCACAAAACCTTTTTGGCTTAAAATGACCCCGCAGACTCTGAGGGTACAGAGGCCCTTTCCCCACACCCACAGTACACGGACACACATTATCCACCTACACGCAAAAAGTTTAACACCCAGAGGCTAAGAGTATTATCACAAAATCATTCAGTTTTAAACTTGTCTTGATAAGGGGGGCCGCTGTAACCAAAAAGCAGAGTGACTACCATGGTTTCCGACAACGCTGTTACTGATAGATAAACATTTACCTATAATATATCACATGGAACATGGCTTTTCGATACTCTCCGGACTGATCTTGGTTCCGATATGTTATTTTGAAGCCTCCATGCAAAAGGAAAACCAATATGTACCAGCACCAAGGAATGGTTTTAGATTAGTGTAGGACACACTTTACTTGTTTATGAGAACATGATTACCATTTTTTGTCGGGTGGTGCAGCTTTTTGATTTGGTGAGCATTTTTACTTACGAATGTTGTATATACAGGGCTAGTTCGAGGATGCGGATGTCCAAGAATTCAACAAGATATTATTTTGGTTCAGCTGGAAGTATCATTACCCAAATCATCACCGGTAATCCATAGAAGCTCCACTGAGCAAGTGATAGAAATCGTAAGCAGCACATCTCATAACCTAATGCTGCATGCAGCCTTACTTTATAGTGACTTAAATATCCAGATACCAATCAGTTAAAAGTTGTGTTATGGTCTATGGGTCAACAGATACGTAACAACATCCTGTTGTAAACCACTGTAAATTATAAATCTTAGGTTGGTACGGGGCAAAGACAAGTTCGATCCCCTTGATTCAGGTAACTGGCCATGGGGAAAACTAGATCGGTGATGGATGAGGCCTTCCAGAATTGGTGGGGGAGTTTAAGTTGTGGAAAATTCGCGTGCGTTTTTCTCATCCAAAATACCACTCAGCGGACCAGAATTGAACCGATGACCTCCAATTTACCCCGGACAATTGCTCTACTCGCTGAGCTATTGCATTCTGGACATGGATAGTGCAAGTCAATATATTGACTTTGTGCAGCCATTATCATGATGATGCTTTGTAAATGAGCCCGTTTTAGTTACTGGACTAGCCTTTCGGATGGGACGGACTGCACTCGACTGAACAAAATCCAAAGGATATTCTCATTTATATGTAGAACCTAACAATTGGTAAAATCATTCAAACCACGATTCACATAGTGAACTTGTTGAACTAAGTCAAGGATTTCATTCAATCAGCCGTAGATTCTGTTAGATTTCCATTTGTAAAATCCTTGTACAAGCTCGGTAATTGTTCATAAAAAGATGAATGTGCTTCGGCGATCAACGAAAGGCTGGGTGACGAAGAGCTTACTAGGAACCGTTAGCTAATTAATGACTGGACTGTACATATGATATCTAACACGTATCACCTGACTACAGCTTCTATGTTGTCAGTTACAACCCAGTTTTTTGCCACCAGCAGGTCTTATGTTACTCCTACCAAATAGCTTTTGCCAGCCCATAAAAGTATGTTTTAACTAGCCACTCAATGAGGCACCAAAAAGTAGCTTTATAAACCGTACATACAGAGTTCTGAAGAATGTTCTGAGTATTTTCAGGTATTAAAAGTTAATTTCCTAATTATTGTGAAGGCATCCAACCGAGCTATGCAACTGTGTGGCAGAAAATATCCTCTGAACAAGCAAGGTTAGAACGTAATGCCGATTCCAATGCCTCAATTTACTTGTCGCAACTAACGACTTCGCGAGAACGGCCGAACCAGATAACTTGCATTCATGTACAGCTAGATGGAGAAAGTTCATTGTGAAATCAGTTTGGTACCACTCGTTCGCCTGGCTGTTTGCTATTCACGTATTCTGAGGTTGTTGTTCCATGTGCAAAGTCCAGCAATGCGTAGAGCACTAGTTATTGATCCTTGGCCACAAGGTTTACAAAGTTGAAAACTTTTGTCTGGAAACGTAAACCGATTCAAAGCTTATGTGAAATTCCATTAGCTGAGGGATGTTGTGGGAAAACTTAAATTCAGGCTTGTTTGTCAATGATTTCAAAGAAATCAAATCACTATGCATACATTTTAGATCATGAAACATTGGTTCTCACTAAATGGCTAGTAGACATGAACTGTTAAGAAGGACGAATCATTGTTAAAGATTTGCAAACGTTTTAATCTTTGCTTCTAAGCTTCATCTGTTTTCTCAGCTTTCGGGTCCTATCCGGGGATTGAAGTAGTATCTCCACCGCCCTGCACATTCCACATTTTATCTCACAGTAATTTAAGCAATAAAGCACAGCATCAACAAAACTGTGTTACCATACAGTTATGATCCACGGTTATTTACTTACTTTTTGAAATGATCCAAATGGTGAAATTCATTGACCCTGGTGGGATTCGAACCTATGCGAGACTGACACCCTCTCTTCAATATCGCGTCTACTGCGTCAGCTGAACTGCGAAGCCACCTTGAAGGGTTTCTGAATTTTCGCACGTGGATCACAAACTTCACCCGTTCAAATTAAAGTAGCCCACGATATTCGCCTCACTGAACTAGCTTTCAATTTGACTTCCTCTTACTGGACTTCCCCATGTACTTACCAGCCTCCACCGGTTCGGTCACACGGGCATGATACCACATGTATTTAGGTTTGACCGATGTAACAAATTTGTTTTTAAAAAGAGATACCTGAAAAATTTGTCAAACCTACCACAATCAAATAAATAACAAAGTAGTTTTTCTTTAAACAGTTTAGGTGGTGGGTTTCATATAAATATACCATGTTTATCGTGCAGACCAGGACAAACCTACGTTTCCCTACCTGGGCGAAACAACTTGATTGCCTAGTCATTTATAAATTAAAACATCAAAAAATACCAGGATTGCCCAGACTTTTGCTTCAAGACTAGATGAAGCTTTTTACATTGGACACAATTTTTCCTAAGAAAATAAGGTAATGATCCATTACTTCGTGCCTCCACATTTTTTGAAACTTATTTTAAAAATGTGCTAGCAAATCAATTTATCAGTTTTTTCTTATATTTTGGAGACTCCTGAAAACAAAGACTTCCTAGACAGAAAAAACCATAAGGCCGTATCTACGTATGTATGTGTGTATGCATGTATGTGTCTGAGCATGATTGTATGCATCTTATGCACGTATGCACAAGTGATGTCGAAATTCACTGGTGAGATCTTTTTATTCGTAGTTGACTTCTTTGTGCTAAGCTTTCGTACCGCATCACAACACAAAGCTGCAAAGTTCTATGGAAATAGGTAGATACAACTTTAGTTCTTCTGCTATCCGCTAGCGGTCGAAACTGTGTCACCTTGGTAACCGTGAAAAATCAGCCAGAAGTTCAGAAGTTTAACACTAGTGTTAATACTGCCTAATGATAAGCCGATGAAGGCAAAATTCACGTCAAATAGTTTCCACCATTGACAAATAAATTTTGATTCTATTGGAAATATTATTTCTGAACTGTCTACCATGTGTTTGCGTGACAGTAAGGGGAAACATGGAAGATTTCCATTTATTTATTACCCGTTAAGCAGATTAAAGTATAAGGGGCAAGTCCCGTAGTCAAAAGACAAGATGAACAGGGTTTATGAAGAACATTTACCTGAGAATCAGTTTACTGATTCTGCTTTTAAAGAGAGAGAGGTTTTAAGTGAGTGGGAAGACAGAAAGAGGGAGAGTGTTCCATAGTTTGACAATCCCACCGGAAAGAAGATTGAGAAATAGAAGTACGAAATCTGGTGACAGAAACTTGATATGGATGACTGACTGTCAGGGCATTTGATGATCGGGAAAAGGTCACACGAGAAGGAACTGCCGAAGAGAGCTCAGAAAACAAAATCCAAAATAGTACCCGCAGAATAGGGACAACGAAGCAACTGTCCGACGATGAGCTAATGACTTCAGATTGGAGGTTAAAAGAGGGTCATCGCTCATTGGGATGATCTTTCGTTGGACCCGATCGAGAAAAGAAAGTGAGGTAGACGAAGCTGCATCCCACACGTGACTGCAGTATTCAAGTGTGGGTCGGATTTGAGCTTTGTACAACAGAAGGTGAGCTGATGTGAAGAAGCGTCTGGCGCGAAATAAAAAACTAACTTTTTCGCGCAGCACGAGAAGCGAGCTGAGATATGAAAGGGGACCAGTATGTAGAAGTTATAGATAAGCCAAGATGCAAGATAGAATCTTTGACAAGCAATACAGTCGAATTGGAGGATAAATTTGGGGAGAATGAGTGATGTTTCAAAGAAATTGAGAGAAGATAGTTTTTAGGAACATTAAGTGCAACATGATTGTGATAGTCCCAGGAGGAGATGTATTTGAGGTCGGAGTCTAGAGATACACTAGTTGCACTGCGGTCACGACCGATGTTGGTGTTTGCATGGAGGGTAGTGCGGTAAGAAAGGGAAGACTGAAGGATGGCGTCATCGGCAGAGGAATGGATTAGGTTGAAAGTAATGGATAGATAATTTCTACAAAGAAGAAAGAGGGTGGATGCAAGTACTGGACCTTGGGGGACGCAAGTATTCACATGAAATGGCTGGGACAAAATCCCGTAGTTAGGACGTCAGGAACGAAGAAAATCTTTTTTGAAGCAAGCCAATAATTAGCTCGGGTATGCCAGGCTGAATTGAATAACCAATAGTCAATGATTTATCAGAACACAAGAGACGCAACCCGTTCTTGCTAATCGAACAGTCGTCTACAATCCGACGCAAATCGGGTCAACGGTCAACAATCAATCCGGCAGATGTTTTATCAACCCAATCGGCTCGGAATAATTGGAGTTGCGAGCTAAGATCAAGTACACAGGTTTCCCATTCAGATGGTAGAAGAGAACTATAGGGTCAAAACACCTTTGAACTCGGAGGGAGGTGTTTCGCTCACCGAGAAAACCTAATGTCCACAATGTGGGAGCGGCGGAGAACCCGAACGTAAGCGGTTTCGTCAAAAGACCTTCATGCTAAACTCGGTCAAAGGCTTTAGAGATGTCGAGAGAGACCATATGTGTTTCACCGTCGTTGTGGAGTGCACCCAACCAGGAGTGTGAGACAAGAGTCAGCAGATCACCGATGAAATGGTGAGGTCGGAATCTGTATTGGCGATCTCTCAGTAGTCATTCGCGTTCGAGAAACGTACGTAGTTGATGTGAGGTAACAGTTTCGAATACTTTCGAAATACTAGGTGTGGGGGAAATTGGACTATAGTTATTCGGATGAGGAATGAGAAAAACACAATGTGTTTCCGGGGTATCGGAAAAGTAGAAAGTTAGAGGAAGGAGCGGGAAAGACGGCTTAAAGGAGGAGCCAATTCCGGGCACACATTTTAAGGTCATTGGATGGTATACCGTCTGGACCGGGTGGTTTGCATATGTCCAGAGAACGCTACATTTGGCGGGTCTTGTTGGTGCTAATATGAGGTAGAAAATGAGAGGCAGAGGGAAAGAAGGGATTGGAGGTGTAGGATAAAATGGTAAGGTGGAGTGGGAGGCAAACTGGGAAGCAAAAATCTCGGCTTTCTCGTGTGGTTTACGGAGAAGTTCACCGGGGGAATTACAGACGGGAGGGAAATTAGAAGGGCAGAAGTTGCAAGATATTACTTTGGCAAGGGACCAACGTGTTCGGCTACTGATGGCAGACAAAGGCAAGCGTTCGGCTTCCCAGTGGACGAAGCTTTCTTTGGCTCTTTGCATGATTGACGAGCATCTGTTCCTAGCTTGCACGAACCCGTGGTGGGAGTCAGGAGTGGGCAAGCGGCGTCGGCGGCGAAATGCTGAACGCTTCAAACGTACAGCACAGCCACATGCGTTGTTGAACCACTCGGGGTATTCGGGTTTGCCAGGTTTGGAAAAGTGTGGAATAATAAGTTGTATACATTGAAGAACAATGTCAGTAAGTTTCCGGAAGAGGAAACGTCCGAAGTAAGGCAACAATTGTTCCAGAGATAGGAAGCTAGGAAATCGCGAAAGCCATCCCCATTGACTGAACTGTAGCGCCAGAGTGAGTATCTCGAAGTGAATTGGGCATCGAAGCAAGTGAAATTGATGGAATAGGAAACAATACAGTGGTCAGATGAATCAAAGGGATGAATATGGGAGATACCTGAGACGAGAGAGGGAACAGAAATGAGAATAGGATCAGTTGTATGGGCTCGGTCGCCAGTTCGATCGGGGATATGTGTGGGGAGGTCAACAAGTTGGCACAGTTTGTTGACCACGGCGAAATGTTTGGCTTCTCGCCCCACAGTCAAAGATTCCGGTGAGTGATTCAACCAGTGGTGATATGGCAGTTGGTATTTGTCGCAAACGGTTGCTCAATGTTCAAAGATAAGAAATCGATAATGGATGAGTCGCCACTGTTATTGTTAAACGAAGGAAGTCGGAGCTTCAGTCACATTAACTGAAATTCACCATCAAAAACTCGAGATTTTGTAGCTTGGACTAAGGCATAGACACCATCTTTGGGTATAAAAGCGGAGTGAAGGGTATAGTTGGGGAATTGGAGGCGGCTGGTGTCAGATGAGTGAGAGATATGAATTCCGACCAAAAGTGGGACAGGCGAAGAAGATTGGGAAAACTAGTATACAGAATTTATGTTATGGTTTAGTCCGCGAATGTAAGTTAGGGTGATGAGATCGTATTTATTTTGCGAGTGAGCTGAGGGTGTGGAAGAGTTAGAGAGGGTACGATAGTGTTTTTTCATGGTTCATATTTTCAGGATGAAACCGATGTCCCTGATCGTTTTACTTAAACTGACGAATCATGTAAGTTCTCTGTAGATCAAGAATGGTGGTGAGCCGGGAGACTGCAGAGCCATCTACCACCAAGGTGGACTTATTGGAAGAAAACTATACTGTCTAACAGCTGAATAGCCAACTCTCCTTGAATGATGGGCTCTCAGGAGGATGACCTTTGGTTTACTTCTAGTGCATGTACTTTAAGGTCATATAGAGGCAGACCGTTAAATATCCGTATTTTTTGCACCGATTGATAAAGATATACTAGAGACAGCACATTCAGCTACTTCATTGAGGAGAACATGAATGACTTCTTGGGTGCTCCTTTCGGGCATTTTTCCTGTGAAAAATATATTTCCGGCTGTTCTAGTAAAGGAAAGAAATATTCCTTCCATTATTCATGCTAGAAATTGTGTCCTGGCAAGACGAGGTTTGCAAAAATGAAAATATCCAACATGAACAATGATTTTAGCTCTACTAGGTTAGGAAGTAGCATTCACCGTGTGATAAACTTATAATCAAGTAGAAGATTTGATAGTAAATCCCCACGAGCCGGCGCAGACAGGGTGGAGTTAAGCACGTTGCTTTGGCTTTCAGACTACCGGAAGCCAGCATTAAACTTACAACTAAAGTGGTTACCAGCTGCTACTGTGAAGATATTTGCACCGCACAGCAAGTCGTTTTGGCATTAGATTCATTTTGGACGATCGGTGGGAAAAGTCAAATGGCTCATAAAATATCTGTCGTGAAAAGAAATTTCCGAATAAAAGTATTTCGGTAACTTTTACGTTGTAAAACTCATCACTCCGGTTGATACGACCTGCTAAAATTCACGATCAACATTGGTTGAACAATGCTATAAATAACCCTATACATCATGAAATTCATTGGTCTCAGATAAGTAAGTTCCCTTTCTGTTAGACCGGAGCTTTTTCCAGTAAATCTGTTTTGCCGTGTACTAACGTTCCAGGTTTTGACTCACAGGAAACCGTACATCTTATAGCCATGGACACGTCTGTCCATCTTTCATAATTTTTACAGATGTGAAACCAATGGAAATTTCCGCGAATCAATGCCTGGAATTTCCCCAATCTGGATAAAATAGAGAATTTATCCCTAGTGTTTAAGCAAGAAGTTAGGACATTTTTCCCTGATGAGATAAATGCTTACCACTTTTAAAAATTATGTGAGAGAAAGGTTAATTAAAAAAACACGATTCGTAGGGAATTTCCTCAAAACATGTTTGTCTGTGTGCGTTTAAGTATGTCTGTAATTTCGCATGCGTAGATGAGCATACTGATGAATCCATACACCTACATATTTCTACAAACACGTGTGTGAAAACCTACACGGAATCCAACAATGGCCCCAAATGTCTTGCTTGAAAGTGAACTAAGCCAAGTATTTTCAGTGCTTTTCCAGTGTTGACCCGGTCCTACACGGGATATGCACCGGTGATCTCTCCGAGGCTGCTGAAATTTGTTTTATCCATTATGTTCCTATAGTATCTCGTACTAGGCCGCATCCATTGTCCCGATTAGTGCTCAGACTTAGGTAATTTTGCAACCGACTTTCACTTAATTTCATATTTATCTGTGTAATTTGCACGAAATGCAAGCGAAATATCGATTGAAATCAGCAACATGTCACCTACAATGATGTTTTTGCATATACACTTTTAGAAAAGGCCTCCTGGGTGCATGAGAGGGCGCTGTTACCGTAGTGTTTAGGTTCCGAAAACCGTTGAGGGCCAGCCTGGATTGCCTGGGGATTAGGCTTTCGACTCAAAACCTTTCACTCTGGGTTAGAGTCCTTGAGGTGACTCGGTGGATGTGCACCAAAGAAGATTTCTTACGAGGCAGGTCAAAGAGCTGCAAAGTGTTTCCATGGTTTTCAAAGGTGAATTGGCCGTTTGTACAGCAAGATGAATTATATATATATATATATATATATATATATATATATATGTATATATATATATATATATATATATAACCAAATAGTTAACATTAGCAAGATTTTTAAGAGTGTTTTAATATAACCTCCCGCCTGGTAATGAGCCCTAGACACAACCTCCAGTTACCGGGTGATTCGACAAGTCTTGAGCGCGTTGACCAGTATTGTGAGATTATAACGGACAAAAATTTCGACTGTAAGGTACTTACTATTCGATTTGATGAAACACGATCAAACTCCCAAATGCTTTGACTTACGGATTCGTTCGTGCCTCTACCGCAGTGGGATTTAGCTAACTTGTTTTGACCGGTTTGTTGACTAAGTACACCAAGTTTGAATGTCTGTTCGGCGTAAACAATTTAAAAATATCATTTGTTGCATAATGAACCTAACAGAAGGCGATCCGAAGTTTTCGTCCAGACCAAATACGCCTTTTTACAGTCTGTTAGATCCATATTGCAACAGCTGACGGCGTAAATTGTTCATTTGGGCTGGACAATCAAGCCTAGCTTCCTCGGCTATCCATCAGCCAGTCGGATCCCCCAAAGCCACCGGCGTGCACTTGGTAACATGCGGATGTGGATGGGAATTCCATGCCTCCCTAGGGTGAAATCGGGAAATAGGATTTTATCACGGGCAGTTTCTCATCGCATTTGTTTTCCATCAAGAAAAAATTGGTACAGAAAGGAAAAGTTATTCCGTCGATTTCAAGAAAGGAATTGTTGAAGACTCCTGGGACGAAAATTTGATGACTTTTTGCAGGGAGGAAAAGACCTTTCATCGAAAAATTCGAAAATGGAGAGCGGATTACGATAACTTTAACCAACAGGGAGAGGAGGAAGTGCTCCGAAGTGGAAAAGTGGATCACGCCGGCAACCACTATTTTCTGGACTGGAAGATATCACCAGTGAATGGCTTGCTGGCAAGAGAGCAAATATTTTGGTTGTGCGCAGTGTAAATAGTCCATCTTTCGTTCTTTCAAAGACGGCAACTTTTGAAATAACCCTGGTTACGAAAGTACACGTGTCAACTGTATGTTGGTAAGTTGTGTGAACGGAAGGAAAAACTTATCTGTAATCATCGCCATGGGCGATAATGATAGAACTGAAAGTGCTTCGGATAATATTGCTTTTGCAACCAAAAAAGTCTGGTGCGCACGAGCAGTTGTTCAGTAGTGGTCGATCTAATGCTTCCTCTTATTCTGCGAAGAGATCAGAGAGATTTGCAAGTCAGAGGGTGCAGTTTGCGTCCACCGCGCCAAAGATATAATGAAATTCCTTCCATGGGGAAGAGTAGATCAAACAATCAGTCCAGCAGGAATGATTTCACTTCTAGCGACGCTTGAGATTGCTTTATCCAACCTTTTTAGGACCGTTTCCTTCCAAAACTCGACGAGTACATTGAAAGTACGATCGAGAGATACCAAAGTGAACAATTTGTGAAGCTCAGTTTGGAGGAGGTTGTCAAGTAGATGGTTAATTCATGGAATAAAATTCCTGACAGTAGTGTAACCAATGCACTACGAATAGGCCTCATGGACAAGAAATGTTCATTTAGGCCAAGCTTTATTGCTGGACACTAGAGACTGGGACCTATGGCACTACAAAAAATAGGGTTGCAAAGAATTCAGGCTCGAATTCAGGGTGCTGAGCTTTATGGCGATATCCCCGAAGAACATAAACAGATTCTGCTTGAGCAAACGCAGAATTTTGTAGATGAGTCAATGTAGATTATTACGTTTAAATTATAAGAATTATGCCCTAGGAAAATTTTAAACCAAAGGTTATAAAATTGGGTCCTATTTTCGGGGAAACGTGACATATACATATAATATATATAATTTTATTAAGTTTTATTGATAACATGAGTTTAGTAAGCAATTTATCAAAAGAGAGGCTAGTTTCATCGTTCAAAACAAATAAGCTGCATATTAAGAACACTAATTCGACTGGATCACTAGGTGAGTAAACTTAGATTCTACGCTTTGTGAGACGGATGACAAGGATGCAATACTTCATTTCAATAGTTACCTGACAGTGTACAAACTCTTTTAAGTTTTTTCTGGGGGTGTTGTACCAGACTGATGAGTCACTGAGACTTGCAAGATATAGCATTACCGGGTTTGCTATTATTTTCAGCTGTTTGTGTGTGAGCTGAACTCATAAATTTTTATTCTCTGTGCGTGACTGGTTGAGTTATTTGCTATTCAAAATGGGCTGAACTAATCCTTGACGTCTTTTAGTATGGTGACTGTCATAAATCACGTCGAGAACAGAGGTCGTTTCTATTCTGCACTCGTGTTCAAATTGAATGTCTTCTTTTGCAGTATTCTTGTCTCACTTTTTACCCAGTCTTTTGGCCATTTACTTATTTCGAAAGGATCAGTCAAATTTAGCATTATAGACTACTGAGTCGATGGTTAAACATGTTTCAAAATTCGGAGCTTAGCAAGCGTAGGCAAAAAAGATACATTCTGGGCGTAATTTAGGCCCAAAATGTATGCACAGTCCTGTAGAAGTGCGAGATAACCTGTAAAAAGTTGAAAACAAGTTAGAATACAATCTAGATATCAACTGGACTAAAATCAGATAAGTCTCCCATCACAGGGGTCACTAGCTGTTCGGGAAGTGCCTTGCTAATATTCAAAGCCACTGGCGGAAGGTCTCTTTATCGTGAAGTGCATAAGTTCAACAAACCATTAAAAGCCAATCCGGATATCCAAGCCGTTGGATGTTCGACTCAAAACAGTTCGCCCCGGGGATCTGAGTCACCGTGAGGGCCTGGCCGATGTGCACTGCTGATAACTCCGAGAAAGCCAAGTGAAAAAGCTTTCACGGTTTCTGACGGTAAGCTGGACTTTCCCAATGTACGGTGAACCATGATTTGCGAAAACCTAATCTCCTAATTTGCGAAATGAGTAGCGTGGCGCTGTATCTAAATGATAGGACAGGATGTCTCTGGAAGCACAAGACCGGTTTCGCCGTTTTTTGCAGCTTAGTAGGTATGCGCACCTGGTACTCCTCTGCCAATCATCCTTATATTTGAGCACTCCACAGTTTGTATACAGCAGCTATCTCATTTGAATTGCATGGGGTGTGCATGGACGGAGGGTCCAGTTTCAGGATCACACTGTGATTCTTCCAAAGTTTATTTGTCGATTAACATGGGTAAACTTCAGAACGAGGACACATGGTCTCAAGTATAAATTTTTGAAATGAGTATCATGGGGTGTTAACCAGCGAACTAATTTTGGAAGAATTATAGCAGGATATTAAAAATGGACTCTCTGTCCATGCATACGCCATGCAATTCAAATGAGATTACTGCTGTACACAAACTGTGGAGTGTTCAAATATAAGGATGGTTGGCAGAGGAGTACCAGGTGCGCATACCTACTAAGCTGCAAAAAACGGCGAAACCGGTCTTGTGCTTCCAGAGACATCTTGTCCTATCTTTTAGATACAGTGTCATACTACTCATTTTGAAAATTCATACTTGGGATCACTTTTCCTCTTTTCCAAGGTCAGATTTGTTAACTGACGAATTGACCTTGGAAAAATCACCGTGTGACATTCTTCGCAATACTTTAGTCTGTTACTTACTGCAGGTGATTAACAAACTTTTGGATTTCAGGTAATTATGTTGACAAATGTGTGAATTTGTATAGGTGATCTGTTTTTAATATTTTTGTAAATTTCCAATACTTTGGCTTTTATAATATTCTTGTTATACGTACTGCCACCAAAAGTGAACAGAAAATTGTGAAAACTTTATTCTTTATCAATAGTATACGGGAATTGCTTACGAAGTGACTTATGATTAGGTATGAAGGCCAACATGATGAATGAAAACCCTGAAACACCTTAAGGCTGTTGTTTATCTTTTTTAGGAGTCACTAGCAGATAATCTGACAGATTAAGAGGACAAGGTTTTGAACCCTCGAATTAGGCACAGTTACCGGTCTTTTGGTTTCAGGATAAACAAGGAACACTGTTGTGAAATAACCCAAAGAATGAGAGCAAGTAATCAGGGGTGGGGAACCAGCACGCGGTTTTATGGATAGTGATGGTTGGCGGAAAGAAATTCAAAAGTTGTCATCCTTAGGATTGTATGTCCCTAGAATTGAATGTTGCAGTCATCTTTTTGTTTGAAATTCCGTTTTGGGTAAAATGTCACCAAGGAGAACAGAAAGCAGTTGCCATAGTTTATTCCTTTCAGATAAGTAACTAACTTACGTTGTACGATGTTGCCTTGGGAGTTGGAATGTGCTAACACTGAGTTTGAATCACCCTCATGTTACGGCAGTTTGAACGCATCAGGGGATACTCGAGGCCTTACATACCAACTAAGTAAGAGGTTCTGTTCACTTCCCCCACATAAGCCTCCCATGTCCCAACTTCTGCCTTCTGCTCAGGAGCTATGTGCTCCAACACTCAAGAGGCTGATTAACCGTCTATGGTGCCAATGTGGACGTCGCGCAACCGCAAATAAACGGTAAGGTCTCATGTGAGGTGTCAAAAAGGTGAAACTTTGAAAGATCCTCAAAACTTAACCTTTCATCTTTGATAACATGCGCAACTTCTGTGTACACCTGTCTTATGATCGATCTAAGATGGCTGCTTATTTGGTTAAACACATAGTCAACTGCAAACTTGGTTCTTCCCAACCAAGAAGATTTCAGTACAACTGTTAGCGAAGCGGGTTTCCTTTTATTAACTCTGTTTTCTTTCACTTCTGATTTTTATGTGGATTTTCCGTGCACCGTGGACAGAACTTTGAACTAACTTTCTTTTTATAGTCTTTTTTGGTACGAAGTTATAAAACTGCAAAACACTCACCTCGTGTTGCTTTGCAGTGGATACCACGTTAATACCTTTAATGCGAAAGCTTTGCCATTGAAATAAATAAGGGAGTTAATCTCCTTTACCGTCCTTTTTCTCATTCGAAGGGAACGGAGAAGCTGTAATGAATGAAGTTTTGCAGGTTATCAGAAGGAATACGGCGTTTCTCATTCAAAAATTAGTGAAATATTTTCAACATATAGTTAGTACAGAAAAAATTGGGCAATATTATAACAGAATATCCACCCGCTTCATTTTCGTGAGTAAATCTGTCCCTAGTGAGTGCGGAGAACTCCTCGTGATCTTTATTCTCCGTATCGAAATGGATATTTGCTTTGCACAAAAGAACGAATTCTTTGACAGACTGGGCAGTAAAGGGGAAAACCGACGTTATTTATAGATCTGAAATGGTACAATTAATCTTGCTCACAAATGGGGCACGATTGTAGAAAGGTGGGTCAACATCCGATGAGAGCAGTTGATGGGGGATAGACAGAAACAAAATATTTTAGGCTCATCAAGAACGATAATTTTTCCAAAGCTTTATAAAAACTATATTTGTCTGGATAAATGTCTAGTCTATTTCACGAAGATGAAAATAATAGTTTTATGTTTGACGAATTGCTCATCAAGAACCTGACAAATATGCCAGGTACATAAAGCGGAATACGCAGAATAATGTTTTATTTACCAAATTCGTTCTCGAAAACACGCTTTTCTTTCAGTTTCTAAAAATTAATTTGGCTGATAGTTTTCTTTCGAAGGTACGCAATAAGGAAATACGCTCAAAAGTGAACTACGCATTTATCCTCAACATTGTCCATTTGACATGGTTGAAATTAGAAAAAAGTGTAGAGTGCGACGAAAAGCCTTGGTGTGAAGGATCTTTTTCCCCATTCTTAGCTCTTCTCAAATCGCACCTGAACAAAGAATGGGAAGGTAGGGGACGCCAAATAACTTAATCATGATAATTCCAGATCAGTACTTCTTTTAGGGTGTGCCTAATGAAGCAACCCATGTCAACGGGTGGTTACCATTTCTTTTGTCTGTTTTAATCGTCGCGAATCAGGCATGCTAGATAAAAGGTGTGACAGAAGCACTTTTGTGGCATTTTCGCACAGGCGAGCGACATTATTCATTTTGAAACTATATGGTGTAAGATATCTTTCCCAGTGAGAGCGTGATAGGATTTTCGTGCCAGGACACTCGATATCCAATTTACATTGAAAAGTGTGCAAATTTGGCACACGGATAAAACTTATGATAATAATCTTTTAGGATAGTGATTTCCAGGTATCACTTGGCAGGTTAGGATAGTTGATCGCAGCCTAGTCTGTTTTGCTAATATCTGTCCCGTCGATAGTCTTTTATAGGTTTGAGTGTGTTTTGGGAACAACCTGACCTATTGCACAATGTTTGACAGTCCTTTTGGCAAATCCATCAGATTCACTGTCCTGTAAATTGCAATGGGATATTTATGATTTTGTTATGTCGAGGAGAAATCTGGTCAATACTCCTTCAATCAGTAGCAAACATTAGTTTTTCTCAATCGAGACAGGTTACAACTACTCAAACTTTCAAAAACAAGTTGCCACAAAAACGGGTCCATAACTCATTGCTCAGAATGAATTCTGCAGAAAAAGTCAATCAGGGAAACAGCTGTGGAATTATTGTTAAGGTTCCTTTAGGATGCATTGCTTTCGTGAGGAAGCACACCCAGTAATATTAATCAGCAAATACCCGTGTGGTAGCAGAAAGAGAAGTCTATTGAGGTGACTGCGTCCAATAGCTAAGCCGGAGGTTTAGGAAGACACTTTGGAAGCCCTATTTTTAATTCGTCTGCTCGAGTAAATACAGGTGTGCGCCACTGATTCCGCTTTCATACTAAAATAACAATGAATTTGAGTTACCTCCTAAACTAACATTCAATTTCTTCCATACTGCAAACAGTGTAGCCCCTGAATTCCCGGTGGCGCTTATTTTAGATATTTTTTGAGAAAAAAGGCCTTTTCTGACTCCCTTATAACAAGGAACAAACAAATGAAACTTGTGAGAACAGTGAAAAAAATCACTTCTATTAGAATGGCGCTAAACCAGTTAAGGGTAACTTGAGAATATAAGAGGGATAAGTAGCAATCCACCATTCGCCTATTCACAGGGGTTCTCCCAATGTCAGGCGACTATTGATCAGATGGTAGCTCTTAGAAGCAACGTTACTGATGCTATTCCTCAGTGCCACATGCCGGCCACAAGGCTGTAAAGAAAATTATACTTAGCACACATGCACATAGACCCCTTTAGCGTGCTGTGACTTCCGTGTGCGACAAACTGATAGTCCTGATGCGTCTCTCAACACACTCAAGCAGACTTGTGCGCATACATGCATAACCCATCGCCATTAGTGAGACTACAAACTGTTGAATATTTCTGATGAACGCAGAGGCGTATTAAAGATTGCTACCAGATGAGTCTAGTCATTTATGGAAATACTTATTCTTGAAAGGATGTCCACGAATTACCATAAAAACAGCTTTCATCGAAAATATAGTTCTAAATTTGTTTCAGAAGTATGTTTTTTCACAACTTTTGTTGAAAATTAATCGTAAAAATGTGATGTATAATGCATCACGAGTCATTCATTTTACTGTACAACTGAATTAGACACCGACATCGTATCTTGGGTCAAAGGGAATCACGACAGACACTGCAAACTTAGCCGTTTCTAAGTTATTATTTGTGACACAGTTACCAATATACCACTGCTATGTATGCATGTAGAACAGAGTGAAGAGACTAAAAGTCACGTGAACTGATAAACACGAAGTGTTTGGGGATAGATGCCAGTACTCGATGTCATCCACCAAACCTGAGGTAAAAAAAACACTCCCAGAATTAAATATGTTGCTGGGCTTGTTTCTGACAAAGAAACCCAAAGCCAAATAAGTAGAGTAAAAGAAACAGTTATAACTCGGTTCTAAAATGAGACCACTTGTGTGAAGGCTGTTTCATAGAGCACTTTAGAAAAGTCCTCTCTACGGGCGTTGTGAATGATTTTTCTTGTTTCATCTCATTTTGCCTGACGAAAACCAAAAGAAGGTAGTGTTTCAGGGGATCGTAGTATACTGCCTTCATTGCTTCTGGAGAAAGTGGTTAGACTGAAAAATCCTTTGTTTCTGTAAGTGCATTACCTGTGCACCAGTAAGATACACTGAAGGCACCAGGTAGGCAAAAAAGATATGAATGAATGCCTTCTTCCAACTTCTTTCGGATTTGTAATACGGTAAACGTCTAACTAGGCTATCAGTTTTATTCATGACTATGAGTGGACTGCCAAAATCGGCTGCCTGTTTTGTTCACTAGCATAGATATTCTTAGTATTTTGAAAAATTATTGGCCAAGCTGCAGGACTTATTTCCAAACCAACGACGTCGAATGAAACCAGATTGAATACTAATTGAACCAACAACAATCTTTGGTACTGAATCTGGGTTCATGCCAAACTGCGTGATACTCAGCTATAACTTTTGTTTCACCCATTTAGTCTGTCGGGCACAGCATAAAATTGGCCAGTTCTTGTTGTAGATCCTTAACAGAGCGTTTCCCAGGAGTAGGGGGTGGAACTCGGTTTTATGCATTTCACAAGTCTATCAACGAGTAGATCGTAGTGTTCAGTCACTGATGGTATTGTTTCAAATTGAGTAGTTAATGGGCTTCATATTAGGCAGCATTAATACAAAGCTAATCAGTGTTTGTCACTATTCCATTTACTGTCCAAATTCGACTAGAGAAAAGTTTCCTGGTTATCAGCCCCGTATTAGTGAGTTTTTTCATAGAGTATCAAACACACTTTGGAAATTTAAAAAAATTCTCCGTAACTGAATGTTGTTCCCGTCAGCTTTGTGATATTCTGCACGAAGCTGACAATGGGTGACTTTAATTAACATGATTAATTTGACTGATGATTGACAGAAAAAATTTATCGAGCGATAAAATATACATAGCGTGCAAAGTCATAGGAATGGAATTTATCGTGAGTGGCTTTTGTCACAAACAAACAAAAACTTATCGTGCCAGCAAAAACTGATTTTGTACAAGTGTCGAGTATCACTTGCAGAAAGGTTTAAAAACAAAAGAAATATTTAGATGTGAGCCAACTTACCAGCGATATTGAATTACGTGAAAAAACGCCTAACCGTTTGCGAGAATGTTCTGAGCAAAATCATTCACATAAGAAAGTCTAAAACGTGCTAGCCTGATCTCAATAATCTCTTATTTACTAGCTTAGTGAACATTTTCTGATGAGTGGGCAGTAGTCCATCGTCACGAGAAAAATGGACGTTCAATGGACCACTTTCAAAGGACCTTGAATCCAAGATCACGGGGCTGTTCACCTCGGCTGACATGAACCGTACAATGTGCACATTGAGAGGACTCTTCAAGAACACCCTGCAGGAAAACCGCTGGAAACACAAGTAGTTTGTGAACTGTTGGACCTATCCCTATAAATATGGTTTAAATTTGACGGGGAAATCTACGAGCAAATCAAATGAACGTCAGTAGGATCATTCATATCCGGATATCTTGCAAAACTGCAATGCAAGCCCTTAAAAACTCTTTAACCGAAAGATTTTATCGGATATGTGACAGACACATTAGTCATTATCAAATACTCCAATATCAATATTGAGGTTTCATAGCAATCGTCCAAAGAATGACAAAAATGCTCGCATAATAACTCCATATAACGGGGGTAAACAAATTGCAGATCAGCGGAACCGGGAAAACAAGGAGGGAACCATTTGTCTTTGCTATCCGAACAAAAAACGATACACAAGGAACTTCACTCGGAGAACCACATTCGGAATGCAAACCAAAACGCGCCAAGGATCACAGTGTAATAGAGCAATAGAACTGCCGTACATCAAAAACATATCCCAAAAGACTGCAAGACTCTCCCAATTACAAGGCCTCACATTTGCTATGACCCATCCAAACACCTGACAAGAATCATATCAAGATCGACACAGAAACTCAAAGTTGAAGAAATAAAAACGCGATATACCAGGTAAACTGCAAGGACTGTGACAAATACTCATTCGGTCAAACTGGAAGAAACATTGCAGCACAAATATATGAACACATTCTAGTTGCAAGATGGCATGATTCACTCACTCTAATTTCCGTTCCTGAGGATCGAGAAGGATATATTTTCAATCTGGATGAAGTTCATGTTTGTGACCAAGCAACAACGAGACATACAAAGACGTCTTTGAAACCTGGGATTCTTCAACAACATCAATCAATCAGCATATCCAACTGGAACGCACTTACCGTCTCTTGATACGCAAGAAGTTCAAACAACCCAAAAATGGTAAACAAGTTAAATGGACCCCAGTCCTACTAACACGAAGCTATGCACATAAAAACCAAACTGTTTTCATAGCGACTCAGTGAACTAAATCTATGACAGCACAATAACTAAATAAACTAAAACAAAAAAACACAAAAAGAGATAAAACTTCACGGATATACAATGGTTAAATGTCCGAATGTAGACTTTATCACGAAAGGTAGAAAATCAAGTTGTTAAATTTATCAGTTTGCGTCCGTAGGTCAAAGGGTCAAGCCTCCAAAATGAGTAACCCCCTAAGGTCAACGTCATCCGGGAAGTGAAGGTCCCCTGATAGGCTGTATCCAGGGTAAGCTCTATACATAAACAAAAGTATACGGGTAGCTTTGCCTGCTCACTGATGATGTCTGCTCGACTAGTGATGAAATATAACCGACCTAAAAGCCAACCTCAGCGATCACCAACCGGTGCGTAACGCAGCATCCGCTGTTTGATTAGCGATTTCGCCGTCGACGGTAAGCTCGAGAAAAAAAGCAGTTCACTTACATGACCTTGACATGAAGGTCACATGTGGGTGGTCCATTTTTCTCGTGACGATGGACTACTGCCCACTCATCAGAAAATGTTCACTAAGCTAGTAAATAAGAGATTAATGAGATAAGGCTAACACATTTTAGACTTTCTTACGTGAATGATTTTGCTCGGAACATTCTCGCAAACTATTAGGTATTTTTTAACATAATTCAAAAGAAAGATGATGTTTCATCAAGGTGTAGTGACAACACGTTCAACTTGGATAATGGTGTTTTATCGGTCTTGATAGAAACGAAAGGTCAAAGTGCAACTGTAACTTCCAGAGGAAGTACTTGACGGAGGTAGTATTTTAGTATGAATTTCCATAGGCCTCAAGAGGTAGGGTGAAAGGAAAGTTAGAGTATTTGTCTTGTGGACGATCAGAAGGTAGATTTCTTCATCGAATTAGGATGGTCACTTATTACGATTGAGAATTTTTCATTTTTCATTGTGATTTATTTCGGCTTCTGATTTATTTTCTGTACTCTGTAGTGAGATTTAAGGACTCACAAATGGGTTAATCATTATAATAATTTGGAAAGTAAATTCATTCTAGTGACGTTAATATTATGAGAATCGGTACTTTGGTTGATCGTAGGTGGAACAAATGGTAACTGTCAAAGTTAGATGAATGTTATTTAGGATAAAGCTAATAATCATGAATTCATTGGGCTCTACACGTAAATCTTTACAGTCTGTCAGAGTGGAATTTATTCCAAGGGTCCTGATTGTTGACCAAGTTTCGAGTCAGGTCATGCCTCAGATGGGGACATGAACCCTATTTCCGTGGACCTATCCATTCTTTTGTATTACCCTTTCACAAAAGCAAAGAAGGAGCAATTTTGAAGGTTCGGTTACAATAAAAACCCTCAAAAGGCCTTTGTTTGAGTACGCCGACTAGTTTCAAGATGTTTGTAAAATATGTTGATGCATTTTTTTTCAAATAGACACAAAAATTCGGTTTCAGGTTGTAAGACTTTTTGTTGGGGGCACATAAGTATTCCAAAAGCTAGAATTTCGTTCCCGTTTTGACAACTCTGTTGTTAATAAAGATAGTTCCATTACCGCTTTCTTCATGTTTCGGTTGATCCAGTCTAACGACTAGTCACGATAAAGTATGTACTGGTATTTATCCTTCCTTTGTCGTGGTGCAGACATTGTACCATATTTCCAGCAGATTACAGGCAGTTAGAATTTGCCGAATGGAAGAGTGGTCTACAAGAGATGTATTAGAACTCAAGGCGATAACCTCTGGGGCCCTCCGGGATGATTGTCTGATCTCTACAATTTGACTGCAATTATAGCATTGCAAAGTATCCTCTTAAGTACTTGTAGCCGTTGATGAGGCTATTCATTTATTCGAGGAACCAGTTTTGAATCACACTCTAACTTGGAAGTTGCAAAATAAACCTTGATAAACATCAACATCCATCAGAAGTTATGTGAAAAACAGCTCTTGGCGTATCTGGGAAGTCAGATGATGAATGTATCTTAACATCAGCCAAGAGAATAATTGTAGTAGATTCGCTTTTTCAGGTACAGGTGAACGCTTGATTGTGGAAAGTTTGCAATTTTTGCGAAAGAATATGTATTTTATCCTTTCACTGACAAACTTCTGCAACGAAAATTTTCATCAACGTTTATATTTCAGTGGTAAAATATTTTTGAGGTGAAAACCGTGGCCATTGAAAAACTAAAATATTGGGGGAGGGGGGGGGGAGTGAGCTGTAATAACAGGAATTGAAACTCGTGAAAGCCCGGCCTAAGTTCCCCCATTATGACCATCTGATCACTTGAGAATGAACGGTGGTGCTTCCAAAAGGGAATTCTCGTCGTCGTATACTACACTGAAAGAACGTGACACGTGCAAAATAACGGCTGAAGAATAGTTTAAGGATATCAGCTTTCTTGAGTGGAAATCATTCCAGTTAACTACCTAATTTCGGGAAAATATTTTTGTTCTCATACCTACGTCAAGATGTTTTCGAACTGGACGCTAGTCACTCGCCAGGGTCATGACAGGTCATTAACATTTTTTTAAGCAAAACAGCTTCATGGCGCTGGAACAGCTATCGTGACATTATTGATAATTTTACATATATTCCCCTAGTCCTACAACAAGAAACGCATGTGTTACAGAGGAAAGCAACTATTCAAATACCATGATCAAGAAGAATGGTTTGACATGTTTTACAAATTTTAAAATGAATAACATGTTTAAAATCGATGGCCCCTGCAAGTTCGAATCCACGCTTGGCAGCCATTTGGACTTTGGTATTGCCTGCGTGACCCGTGATAGCATAAGGCCGCGCCAAAGAGTTTCGAAATTTTCGCATATGAATCATACGATTTATTCACCCAAATCACATTAGCATTTGGCTTTTTCCGCAGTGAACTAATTTGCAAGCATCCGCAAAGAGCGAAAATGGCGACCCCACTTGGTCACTTATAGACTGGTGAAACGGATACTGTTTGATTTTTTGTGTTAAGAGACACATTCGTCTCCTCATAAACTATTCATAACCATTATCTGAAAAGTTAACGCGGAGGAACACTGCCTGTTTTAGCCCACTTCAGAGGCCAGATTTTACTGAACATTCCTAATAGTTGTTCAGTGAAGCCTAGAATGGAAGCTAGCCTGTATTGTGTACTTCATTTAGACTTTTCAAGCATAGTGTTTCATCATTTTCTTACGATATTCCGCAGACTATTCTGAATATCGAAATATTGATTAGAACCCCTGTTAACCAGAAAACTACTCTCAGTTCTTATGGTATTTAGACTAACTCATTAATTTTTTAGAGCAAATGTCATTATATTATCAGATTACTTTTTAAACGAACGGATTTGTCTTTGGGCAATCAAAGAAATCACACCACCATGTCGATGTTTACTGAGTGCACCGGAGTTTGGCCTAAGTGCAGCATAATGTTTTACCTTTCAAAGCTCTTGCAGCTCTTCGATGAGCATATCAGTTGATTTGGCGTGCAAAGAATAGTTTTTCATCCCGCTGCAAATTTCGAGTCGAATACTGAAACCGGTTTACTAAGTGTGAATTCACCTTTCGTAGATGACTCTAAAATAACCATACCACAGGTGTTTTGTATACTCTTTTCCAAGGTGAATGATGGTACGTTATTGACCTAAATATACGAGACGCAGGAGAACTCCGACTTGCTTTGCGGCAACATGAATGGCTGCACAATAAAACGAGGCACACCGAGAAGACTAGAAAAAGTGGGACTTTTTTATTAGTTGTACTACGCTGCCTGTTTTGTTATTCAGCACGTATTTGGAAGCGTTTGTCACAAATATATAGGAAGAATTTAGTAATAGACATACTGATGTTCCGTGAAGTACCAGAGAGACCATGAAACAGGGATTATTTTACCCATTACGAGCAGATGGGAACCCAATTTTAGAGAATGTCCTTGAAATGTGAACAATTTATTCTCTCATGCTTCTTATCTGTTATTCTGTGAGGAAATAGTTTGTCGTTTGGCTTCCATCTAAAAGACTTATTATTTACAATGTTTTTGCGGTCCACATTTTCATGTTGGTAAGTCTTTTCAGTGGCATCATAACGATCGTTTTGAAGAAAAAGTTCTCTACTGCTTATTCCATCTCACTTACTCAGTATGACACAAACGATGGCACGTAAACGTCCCCTGCTCACTTGCTACTCTTTGAATTCTATTGAGTAATAACAAGTTTTTTATAATTTCTTTCGTCTGTTACACAGAAATGGTAAAGTATTTCAGGTTGACTTTGGTGGCCGACTAAAAGCTGCCGAATGGGGAATAGATCGACCACGGCTCGATTAAGTTAAGCACAAAGCCAGACTGGCCTCTGTAGAATAGATTTTGAAACTGATCGTGTTTGGATATCTGTAGAGAAAGAAGAATTTATCATATCAAGCAGCTCTAAGAGGACTGAAAGTATTCAATAAGTGTAAAGCTTTTCGAAAATGTCCGATGAAATATCTATAATTTAGTATAGCTTATCCAGTGTATTTAGACACATCAGCAAAAGCAACTACAATTTTCGTGGTTTCTTATCCATTGTTCAGTGTCACAGGTCAAAAGTTTAGAACGGTTACAGAAGGCAATGAAATCAATCAGATAACAAGATCTCAATAAACCTTCCGCCTTTTTATTGAAATATACGCAACTGCTGTGGTATGTTATGCGCGTGACAAGACTAGTAAGCTGACTAACCACTGACTGGAGAAGCCTTACTACTGATTTCATGATATGCCTGGTCAGTTGCTTTTGCTCCATATCGTTCCTAACTATCATGCCTTACTGGAATGTAGTCCCACTGAAAAATAGGTTGCCATCAGTCTGAAGCTTAGTGAGCCGTATTGGCTGAACAAGACGTACATTTCAGTTCGTGATTCTAGGAAGACGTACCTAATGATTGACGATCTTTTGCTTCCGCGTGAGACTGAATTGTTTTAAAGAACAGCGCTAGTATGATTACAGTTCAGTTGAAACACTGCGTTAGGTGTGCATACAGAGGCGACCAAAGCGTTGATCGGTCACTTGCGGCTCAATGAGCAAAAGCGAACTCCAACTACGGCTTAATGCTGACTGAATTGTGATCTCGCTACAGTAAAATGATTGGAGAATTTGCGGCTGACTGCAAGAAACGATATGATATAAAAAGACCATTAACAACACTAATCTCTCATGCGCATGTAGTATGAGGATTTCTTTCCATTTTTCACTGAGATAAAAGGGTGAATATGGAATGCGGTTGAATAGGTCTTCTTGAATGAACAGCTTTTCATTCGTTATATCTTCACGGAAAACACGTTGAACAGATCTAGTCCAAAGAGGCCTTCAAAATCTTTTCACTCAAGCTGTCCCTAAACAATATCCGGAATAGTCAATGTAATAAACTGTGTTTCCAACTGAGCCTCACTGTGACTTATCCAAAGCCCTGTAATTCATTTGATTTTATATTGACACCGGTTAGGTATTTGTATGTTATTCTAAAAATGGTTGACATCGATTGTGTTATGTTTAAATCAGGAAGTCACATGTAAAACCCGACAGTATAGCACGCACACGCATACCGTGGGCAGTCGATTAATATCCCTCACACGCATGATTATCTGCAAGTACGCATGCATAAAAGGCTGAGTCTGGTCATGCTCCAATCCCGACTACGTTGGCCAATGAGATATCGCCACGCGTATTACGGCCTTGTGTGACCGGGTTCGATTGTAAGTTTGGTTTGTGTTTTTACATCACTGTGGCCCTCACTCACGTACTTTTTCATTTGTTTGCATCTTTGCTTTCAGTCTCACGCTTGTACCTGCCCAAAGATATTCCTGAATACACGTACCTCCGTGCGTGCGTGATTCCTTTCTGTTAACTAATTATTGGGACACAACAGACTGTACCCGTGGCTTTGGTATAAAGCCATCGAAAATACTGAATGCTGATGTATAAATAATTCTACGATGTATGTTGCGTCACCCAACTGGTTGATTCAGCGAGAACAATTTTCCTCTACTGTATCTTCATTTTCTTGAATGCGTATGAAAATGCCTCTCTTTTAAACATCTTGTTTTGTTTACTAAGCCCTAATGAAACTTGTTTACATTTTACTCCGTTATTTAGCAAGTAAACTGAATGTTTGGGGAAACAGTTGGCGTACTTATATTTTACTGTGTAAGTGTGATTTTTTGTTAATTACGAACACTGATGTTGATTACCTATGATTAGTTAAACTGAAGTGCGCAGGTGCACTGCTGAGGATTCCTAACAAGGATGAAACCGTTGTGCACATGCTGTCGAAATTCAGAAGAGAAAAAAAACGTTTTCCGCACTATCAGATTTACGTTCGTAGTTTTTCGTATAATATCAAAGATAAATTCGAAATATTAGGTTCTCTGTAACCGAATATTGTTCTCTTTGGCCATGTAATACTCCGTGCGAAGCTTACATTGAGGGACCTTAACTGATATGAATAATCTGACTGATGAATAACAGACGAGATTTAATAAACTGCCGATTATGAGTGTTACTTTAAATCACGCGAGTAGAGTTCATCGCATGTGGCTTTTGCGACAGAGGTTTAGGCAATAATCTTGCCAGAAATACTTACATTAGTGGAACTGTCAATTGTGTTCCTGCTTAGCGGAAAGAAGCAAAAACTTTTAGAAAACACTGTATTATCTCGTTGTTTTTTGGTAATTTTCAGTTGATGATAAGCTCATGAGGATAAATGCTGTTTGCTTATTTCGAATACGTGACCTTAGAATCAAAGCCTTATAAGGATGACCCGTTAAGCTTCCAGTTCTTCTTCAGAAAGACGAAGAACTGCCCGTTCACGACTGAAAATGTTCACCAAGCTAGTAAATAAAAGAATAACGAGATCGAATTAACACTGTTTGTACTTTTTTCCGTGAAAGTATTTGCTCAGAATTTCTCCCGTAAAAGAAAGAGGGGTTTTCACTTAATTCATGTGAAAGACAATGTTTCATCAAGATTATGTGAGCAAGAAAACAACACGTTCAACTTGCATAACGGTGTTTTATTGGTTTTGATAGAAAAAAACGGTCAAAGTGCCACTGTAGCTTCCGGAGAGGTATTTCTGTATGAATTTCCATAGGCCTCAAAGGGAAAGGCGAAGCAAAGTGAACTTTCTTATCTTTTGAACTACCGAACTTCAGAATTATCCACCCAGTTAAGGTGGTCAATTGTTAAGGTTGAGAATAAATTCAAATTCCATCGTGAACTGTTTTCGGCTTTTGATTTATTTTCTTTTCTCTGTAATGAGATTTGGGGAATCACAAATGGGTTAATTATTATAATAGTTTAGAAAGTAAATTCATTCTAGTGAAGTTAATATTATTAGAATCGGTACTTATGTTGATAGGAGGTAGGTCAAACGATAACTGTCAAAGTTGAGTGCGGTATTTGAGATGGTGAATAATAGTAAATGCAATGGGCTGTTGCGGTACATTTTTCCAGTACGTGCAAGTGGAATTTCTTTTGGAGAATAAATAAGCGAAACAAATTTTTCCTCATATTGGTTTTACTCTCTCAGTTATAGTTCGACATGGTACCACATTGCACAAAGGGTAGAGCGGCCAACTGAAGGCTGACAAAAGGGGAGTTGACGGGTGACGGCCAGAACCAAACACAGGCCCTTATTGTCCAAAGCCTACGGTGATAACCGTACGCCTATTGTGGAACTGGAAATCTTATTTTGGGTGGACACTCTCATTCATCTGTTGTATGTTTTTACATTACCATAAGCACGGAGATTTCAAACCCTCGTTTAAAAAATTTTCTCAGGGAAAGCTGTAATTTATTCATGATAGTGATTAATTATAAGTAGCAAAATACGATGCCCTTTCTCCAGTTGACATAAAAGTATTGCATCCGGTTTTGAAGTTGTACCTCCAAGAAATGATAATTCCAAGAAAAACAAATTTACTCGATTTTTGACGGTCCCTGTAGTGTGCTTCCATGGTTTCCATCGATGAGCTGTGTACTAACACAGAGTGATGAACAAAACTGAGTAAAATCCAGTCTCCAACTATTCATAATCCAGTAGGAGTTTGTCGTTTCCAAATAAATCGGAATATGTCCTTATTTTTAACATTGTTCAGATAAGAATGCTAAACGTCCACTTTCATTTTTACTGCAAAGAAGAAGGGAATATATTCAAAGAAATGAAGCAAGAAACTAAGTGTGGTCTTTCAGCTGAATAGACTTTTGCACGACTACCAATTTGAGACTCTGGAAACAGTTCACGAACTAAAATATTATTCGACGAACGACGAAAAATGTATGTAACGGACCATCCAATCGATAGAAAATTACATCTAACCAGTCTTCTGAGTTACCACTTCGCCTGCTATCATTTCGTGAAACAGCTAAACTCGTAGTCAAACGAAGAGACAATGAATTTTATGGGTAGAACCCATTCATACACATGGACGACTTAGCAAATGAAGGCTTAAAATGTAGCCTGAGGATAAAACGTAAGTCAAAAAACTCTGGTAAATAACGAAGGCAAGCCAGCTTCGACAAGGCGTGTAAATAGAAAGAGAGAAAAAGATAGATAGATAGATGGATAGATAGTTAAATCACGGACTGATAGATAGATTGATCACGGATTGTTAGATAGATAGATAGACAGACATCGATAGAACGATAGATGTACACGAATAGTTATATATATATATATATATATATATATATATATACATATATATATATATATATATATATATAGATGAATGCTAGTTTACAGTAGATCCAACTCAATTGTTCTGTTTTCCATGGCGAATATTAAAGAAATCAATTCTCAAACTTAGATGACCCACGGGTTATATAACAAGAAATACCAAAATATCCATGAATATTTCGACGCCTGAGGTTTTTAAAGTTTCCAAACAATGGTCCCCGTGGATCGAAGGGAAAGTGGGATGACTTTGGAAAAGTTAGGTAAAAGCGTTTGGCCGTTTGTGGTCACCTGGGGGTTTAAGACAGGACCAACTTCCTAGACATTATCAACATAAATATATTAACTGACCTCTTTCAGCTTGCTGATGTTGTCACTCCGATGGATGATAGGAAGATTGCGTTTGCATTTCCAGGCTTCCGATAAAAACTCTTTCTTTAGATGGATTTTCCAAGTTGTAAACGGCGAGAATGAACTTGAAACATTTGGTCCCCATATGTAGTTCCTAAGAGCGGAAAGTATTAAAATATTATCCGATGCGTGCACTTTATTTTCCCTGGTTAGTCCCCCATGGGAAAATGATTTTAATGTATGACTCAGTGGTTCATGAGCTATTGTGTGACTAACTGCAGGGAAAAATAGTTTCTACGCAAGCAAAGGGGTGTTCTGTAGTCGGACCAGCGATAACAACTTTGTATTTCGACTGTGAAATCGGTTTTTGAATGATCAGGTACGTTATGGTCAATAACTTGTTGAAAAAAGATGCCTCACGGTAGATGATTCTTCATTTCTTTACGAAATTTGTCTTATTCAGTCAAACCGAGTCACTTAGTGCAAAATCATTTTGGAATATGCTCGAACTCTCTGCACCAAGTAGCGCAGTGCTCTCCTTTTATGCCTATCACTGCAAAGGTAACTGAACCGGTAGAAAATAAGTGGGGCTTGAAGAGAAATAAGGCTCTTAAGTTAGACGTGGAATCTTAGCCCAAAAGAGATCAGTCCAGCTTCTGACAGAATTTATATTATAACGTACGTGATCAACAGTCTGAATTGCCTTAAAAAACGAATAAAGTGACTTGCCCGAGTTTTTCAGCGTGATTTCTTGCCATATTCAAGGGAGGTTTCAGAGTAATAGTTGATTAAAATGGTTTTGTTAGGACTTTTTCCCCAACTAACCTGTGGTGCAAATGTTGCGAGTTCAGTGAAAAAGTTTTCAGACAAAGCCACACTGATAGCACTGCATTTGACGACCGCTACACGTAATTTTATTGCGAATGGTTCACAGTTTACTCCTTGTATAACATAATACACCGGAGGCTATTGAACTGAAGAGAAAAGTTTGCATCTCGCAATCTTTTACTTTTTCCCTTAGAAACGGGGACAATTGCTTCATTTTTCTGCATATTTTGATTATCCTCGAAATGCATTTTCAGCCGTGTACAACTCATCAGGTGAGTTTAAGTCTTTTACACAAGGGGAAAATTTCAACAGTGCGACTGCTGCTGATAGCTCGTTACTAAGGCGGTAAAACTAGTTTAATATGTATATGCCTGTTGTGCTGTAAAAAGGAATTTACTCCAGTGGTAATGAGAAATGAACTGCAAAAATTCTCTTTTCGGTATATCTTGTCTTGAACATGAATGGCAATCCATGCTAGTGGAACATCTGGTAATAGACTGATAAACCGTCAAACGCGTTTTTAAAGCGAGTGAACTCGCAATTCCGATTGCTAGATCTCTTTTGAAAACGACTGCATCTCCTGCGCATTCAAACATCCTCAGGCATTTATTGAAAAACACCATGAATAGCACTTGAACATTTTTGTACTTTCATTGCTTCTGTGCCAGTTGTTCATCTTCTCTGGAGGAAAAAACTTTCCCTCAGATGAATGCCCGTGAAATAGGTACATTTTGTAACGCCAGTCTGACATACTTATGGGCAAGGGAAGAGAAAATGTGCTAAACAGCCGGCGGCTTTGTTAATGACTTTCCATCTTTACACGCATTACGTGATATTTTGTGTAAGCGAAGTGCTTTTTAAACAGTGAACCCGTAAATGTCAAAGGCATCATGCACACTACGTGTTCTGAACATTATTCTTGCCATAATCACTAACAGTCTTTGTATCAATGATGCGGTCTTCTTAAGGTCTTATTTGCGTTTACGTAGCGGGATTTTGAGAATAAACGTTTCAATCGGCTTCATTTCCTCGCGGGCTTTCCTCGTGGTCATTATGTGCGAGATCATAACAGACAAATATTTATTCCTCTTGTCTAATTAATAGAAAGGGTCAAATACCATTGCGCTTTACTAACATATAACCCCATCCACTTGAAGCCGTATACTAATGAATTGTAGCATGTGGAACTATTCGTTTGGCTTTCTAGAAAGGAAAATAATTTGATTGAATACTGTTAGTTATCCAAAGTTTCTCGTCTCAGGTAGATTGGGAAGTCTCACATAGAGATGAGCTTTCGTTTTTGTGACTTGAGAACTTCAATATCTAATTATTTAGGGATAATTAAACGTTCCTTGTTTAAATCTGCTTCTTAAAATCAAATATCATGTCAATTTAATTTATACGTCGCAAATTCCTTTTTCCCACTTCGTTTCGAATATCAGGCCTAGTAACAGTAATAATTACGACAATAGAAAAAAAACATTTAGGTGACCTAAAGGTACTATTCAACCCAAATCAAACTGAGAGCCGAATAAAAAGGACACAAATGGTTATTACCTAGAAAGTTCATGGCATGCAAACTTAAAAAATACCTGGACGTATTACATCCTAATCAGGCTTTTCTAGAGAACATTGAGTGTGTTCCGTACGAGAATCGATTTTCCTAAGATTTGATCTCTCATACAAAGTGAACTTTCAAACGACTGAAAGCCATGGAAGCTCTGGATCTGTTTCCTCTGGTTTGTCAAAATCACCACCAATTCGCATCCACCCAGCTCCAACTGACTCGAACCTGCGGTGGACGATCGTGAGCCGAACACCGTGATCACGTGACTATCCAGGTTAGCTCTCAGTGGTTTAGAGCTTATACTATAAACTGAACGGTGTTTCCATGGTTTTCAGTTGTTTGAAAGTTCACATTGTATGACGAATCTTACTATCGTACAACATTTTGTATAACTATGCTGATGATTTTGACGAAGCTTCTGTTATGTGCTAAGTTATGCAAACACCAGTTTCGTAGAATTATTCCTAAGAGATCATTTTTCGGATTGCAGACTTACTTGCATCTCACACAAAGCAGTCACCCTATCGAGTTGTCCACTGGGGAAGATTAGTTATATGATATATGCACACTGAGAAACGGGTAGTAAGGTTCTGCTTAAGAGGTTCGCCTGATTAAATAAAAGTCGCTTCATTCCACTTGTAAAACTAGCAGGGTTTGTAGCTTCGACTTCGAATACTATGCTAGTCAGAACTGTTGCACATCCTAACATTTAATCAACTCATTTTTCTGCTTGCCAATCTCAGCTCTTACAATCATGCCCACGCCGGCTTTTTGAATCAGTCTAGGGACCTGAAGCTTTCACCCACACACCTCCATTCTCACTTTGGCTTTTGCTTCTGGCACTCAACCATGCAAGGATAAAAACTCAGTGTTTCCTGACACACTCATGCACACAGTTTGCCTTGATATAAGCCCAACAATACACATCATCTTTTGACTCGGCTTTTTGTGCTGTTGAATCACACACCCGGTTTGACACACAGTGTGCCCATTTCAGCCCTCATTTTTCATAGCGATGTATATAACCAGTAAAAGCCATAAACTTTGTGGTCTGAGAAGTACTCCGAATCCAAAAGAGAAATCAGTCAATTTAGCTCTATGTCAAGCCATCCAAGATTTCACCGACAGCTGACTGCTTATGCAGTAGGTTACATTCATTTGAATATTTATTTAAATCATGTCGTCCAAGAAATAGACTACCAGCTTCCGCAGTCCTCAGACGTTTTGCTTTGTCATACATATAATATATGCTTTATATTTAGCCAAAGGGAAATGTACTCATTATTTGGATTATTTTCCAATTGATTATCGTTAAATGCCTGTCTTTTGGCTGTACATCTGCATTTAAAAGGCTTTATTCAGCAAATGTTGCTCCAATATTTGTGACATTATGATTCCCTGAAGTGTTCTTTTATTTACTTTTGTTCTGCTCAAAATTAGCGCAGGCTATTTCCACACTGCAGTAACTGTGCTTAAGCAGATCTATGGGCTGTGAGATTCCAGCTGTCAGAATGTCTTATCTTGAACAGAGATGTGGTTCCTTTGTTATTGGTCCTAAACAGATGATTATTTGGACAGCCCTACTGGAACCTGCCTAATCAGTGGATACAGGAAGAGAGAGAGAAATAGAGAAAAGATGCACTGCATCTAGCAACTTGTTTTCAGCCAAAGCTGTTCACCGTTTGTGTGTGACAAAATCATACAACAATTATCGGGGAAAATTGGGTAGCGGCAACTCCACCGGTAATCTTCTTTTGCCCCTGTATAAGGAAAAAGCAGGATGAGAAGAGAAGTGAAAACTCTCGGACCAGTCAGAAAGGTACAAATGAACTTGACCCTTTGGGTAACCTCGCCATAACAAGAGAGAGAGAAAAATGAAATTGGTGATGGAGCAACAGTTTGTTCCATATTTTCAACATTTCATCTTTCGCGGCTTGTACACATTATTTTTGGAATGTGGCGTGAAATATACACACAATATGTCGTGTACAAATGGAGTTGATCTCTTTTCAATTTTTTGGTACGATTGTTTTTCTATGGCAGAAATTTAAAGTCATGGCTTATCTTTACAACGGAAAGTAACTCGTAGGAAATATTTCGTGACCTCCTAATTGAACCCAGGAACAAGCTCAGTTCATTTTATTACCTGCCTGCCTGCGATTGCTGTGTAAGTCTCATCGAGCCAGAAAAGTATAGATATTTGTTGTAAATCACTCAAATTTAGTATGGATGCTGAAATGCTAGTGTTATTCAATACAAATTAGATTGAAAGTCAACATGATTTACAAAGCTTTATCGATCAGCCGTGGGCCAATGCAGAATCGTAGAATCACAAATGAGTGTGTCACTCAGATGTTCACTATGGTTTGAACTACCCCCGGGGATATGATTAGCCCCATATCTGGCCGACTCGTATTACTTCCTTCTTCACTTCTATATAAAAATGTTTAGGCAATCAACCTTTGGCTGTTTTTAGGGTTTGCTCCTCTGGGAAAAATGACTGTTTGTCAGAAAAGTGTCATCATATTTTTCGCTAACGAATATATGGGAATTTCCTGCTTAGAAATATGTTGTGCGTGTCTGCCTGAGCCAAAGTTAGTGCTATCGAAATTGCAATAAATCTGAATAGAGCAGCAAAAAACACTCAATATTCACGTTTTGCTGAAAAGTATTGATTTTTCACTTGAAAATATGCTTGCTTATGCAATCGGTAGTAAAATGTTTTCATAAAACCCAAAATCTAACCACCACCGATATTTGAAATCTTAAGGTGGAAAGAATCTCTGACTAAGATAATAAAACTCGCTATGTGCCCCTTTGTCTGGACTAATCTGTACAGTTACTTGGTGTCCAACATTAAACAGATAAGCCTGTTTCTATCAGATGACACTCGAGTTTTGACATCCCCAGTTATCACATTTCGCATTCACACGCATGCAATGTTTCCTTCGGGTAAAGCCACTTTCCTAAGTGCACACAATGCCTGTTAACGGTACTGTTCGTACACGCAACTTATGAGGAATATCTGATATATTAGAAGAAAGTCACTTCACATTAGTCCTTGGTTCTTTATAAATAAACAAATACGTCGCAGTGTGATGATGTACATTCACATCTGGTAAAAAATCTCCACCACCGTATTCAGAGGCGAAACAGGAAAGTGTAATGCTAATTATCGTGTGAGAGAAAATGACAGAAAACCAACTATTGGGATGAAACTACAAAATAAACATCGCTTTTGTGCATCTTGCACTGAAAAAGTCTACTCCACTCACAGAATACCAAGGAAGGTAGAAAAATGTTCATTGAGAACATTTTCTTTCGGAGAAACAGCTTTCGGCAACGGAATCAGCCGAGTGCAAAATGCGATATTGGTCGGTTACGGGTGAGCAAGAATAATTTGTCGGTATCTTTGTAAATGTGTTGTGGTTGTGAAGCTTTCCCAGTTGATGGCGAAATGCGAAACAGAATGATTGCCTCTCATTAAACGAACATAAAAGATAGAGCCAATCAACTGTTGCAGAGAAGCATGCAGGATTACGTAGTGATCTCTGCAGGTTTCCCGAACAAACTACTGTTGGTTGAGCCTTTCTCACGTACGGCTACATTGTGCACAGTCCTGCAAATTATTCATTGTGTGAATCAAAATATTTTGGCGCTGGAAGTGAACTCAGTAGCTGAGAAGTTTCACTTCTGTAAAGGTCTTTCGAATCTTCATATTAACAACTCTAACTACGTATTTGTCACACTACACGACGTATATTTATAAAAAGGCATCCTGCAGCTTCATAAACGGGATACAATTATTCGATTAAAAATTCGCTCATTGTTCATATGAAATACGAATCTGGGAATGTCTTCCAAAGAGATAAATTATCTACGTGTATTTGATTCGCATCAAAATACCGTTTTCATCTCCCTGCGGTAAAGCCAAGAAAAACACATTCGAACGATGCGCTCTAAAGGACGCGAATAGATCACACCTTGATGAGAATTCACACAAAATTCAGCACTTAATTTTTAGTCTACTTTTTCAATATTGTTTTGAGTTTTGGGGTTTGCAACACGTTGCTTACCGAGTAGGGTTCATTGAGTGCTTTCAAAACCGTACATTGTTTGATCTTAGTGGAACGGGAAACATCACAGTGTCCTGAATTTCTGATTGGTTTTTTCATGACTTTTGTTGTGTACTATCTTGCTGCAGTCATATAAGGTTGAATAAATAAAGCCTGTGCAGTATTCCCTCTAGACCATTTGTGTTGTTCAAAATGCAAAGTACAAAAACCAGTACGCCGGGGGTGCAGTTTGGATGAGATGAACATTCCATGAATACGGAACAGTATCTTATTTGATAGGCAAAATCTTCCTAAGTTTTGTAACCGATAGTTTGAGTCGCTTCAGCAGCTTCTATGGGATTTTGAGCATTTTTTAATTATCCCAGACCCGAAAGCATACACAATGCCTGACCTAATTAAAACCACATGTATGATAATAAAAAAATTAATTCTGTGGCAAGTGCTTTTACAAACTTTGAGTTTGCTTCATGAAAATGCATTATTTAAAAAAAAACCCTGAACACCCGTTGGCTCCACTGAATTCAAGATCACAGCTTGAAGTGGGATAAATTGAGACTTTCATCAACCTGTTGATACCCTTCTGTCGGTATAGGGCAGTGAGTAGTTTTAGGTTCAGCAGAAAACAGGTGGTCCATTATTTCCTTATAAGGGGTTATGTTCTGGAAGAACAATACCTCCTCTATGCCCAGTAACAGTTTTTATTGCATTCAGCCTCAGAAAAGATTTTACCTCTTTTAGACCCGCAAATTCGGAGAATCTGTACGTTTGAAAGTGTTGCTATTGCTACGAGATACTTCGTACTTCCAGCTGATTGCAAATTTAATCTCCCAGGACGGTAACAGAGTGTCGCCAACCTTAAATTTATGAGCTAAAGTGAAGATCATAATGGAACACGAAGTCACTAGAGTTCCTCGTCAAGCAGCCACACTCCAGGCCAAGAAAGACGCCGGAAATAGAAGTAGGCAGAAATAGTTTTATCCCGGGTAAAACGTTTGTGATTTGAGAGTCATGGTTAATGCATCCAAGTGAACGAATTAACCTGAAAATGTTCGCAAGTGTTCACAGTCCATCACACGTTCATTAAACAAAGTCGTATTCGGGAAAAAATAATTATTTTTGTGTCACTCAAATTAAATTGTCACTAGACATTTTGGCAGCAGATCTGCTGAACACTCCAGGTTGCTTATTCCTCTACAGTTTGACAACATAAATGTCAGTAGAAAATCTAGAAAGTTTAGGAATGTATTGTGTTCAAAGTTTGCAATTTTGAACTCTGCGTTTTATGATTGTTGTTATCTTCAAATCATGATCTGTTAGCTTTTACTGAACTGTCCATGTTGCAATTTATCAATAAAAAAATCCTTGAGGAACTGACATGAAAACCGATGTGTTTTTGTATGCTATTTCAGAACACATTTTGCATCTTCCTTAAAACGTTTCGGATTTCCATCTAGGAATTAGTCGCTTCTTCACTACTTCTCTCTTCGTCTGCGGGTTGGGATGAAATATTCCAATTTGGGATTTTATCGCATAGGGAAAATTTAATATGATTCAGTGGCACAGTGACTGGTATTGAAAATGAAAGTTCCAAAATGTATATAAGTATAGACTGATTCCCTCACGAGGATGAGACAAGCATTGACCGCACAATGGTTTCATGACGGTTGATGTAAGCAACAGCACAACCTAAAGTAGTGTGAAAACTTTTTGCACAAATTGAATGTAGTGTGAAAAACAATGAAAAGAAATAATTTTTAATTTGTTCTCCATATATGTTTGTTGCTCATCCTGGTATTTTAGCCGAACGGCTATCTTAACCAAACTACACTATAATGAGTATGTTTATGTTGCAGACGAGCTCAAAGCTCGTTCCAGTTATCGATTTTTTTAGCCACATCTCTTGAATGTATCTGACACCTGCCAGCGATTTTCTTCAGGGCAAACTCAGTGAAAAAATGCCTGCATCAATTTTACTTTTTCGTTCTGGCACGGAGTCGGTAGTTAAGTTGCGACTACGTGATTTAACTGTATCAAATAATTTCTGATAAACGCGGCTTTCATTCATTATCATATTCTGCCTGATAGGTTTTCTGATTGCGTGGAAAGCTATATGGCTGAATTTTCAGGTTATAACATCAAATTAAAAGAGAAAATGTTTTGAGTTTTTTATAAACTGTTATATCCCTCAGTTGAGACTATCGAGAATACCAAGAGTGCGTTATTTGTGAGTAATTCATTTACATGAACGTTGCAAACGTTTGAAAAATACATCATGCAGAAACATGTTTGGGCCACTTTTGATAACAGCGTTGTCACGCTTGCCAACTCGGAAATTTGGATGGACAGCAATAAAGATCTACCCAACGAGTTATGCGAATTCATGTCTCACAGTGTAAAAGGAATAAATTCTCGAGGTTTGAGATTGTAATAGGGGGTCACGTGTAGAAAATTAGGAGATATGGCTGTGTGTTGAGGTTTTCCATTAAATTCTATGGTTGCATATACTGGGCATCGCCTTTGTCACATAGGTGAAGAGATAAGTAATTTATTTACAATCTTCAACCCATCATATTTTCTGTACTTTTTTATAAGCGAGTGAATTGTTTTTTTATGCTGGTCTCTTTGTTTACTCTTTAGGTGGAGAATGGTTTTCAGTTGCTCACTAATGACAGACTTTTATTGAGCAATTGGGAAACAAATAATATTAATTTTTGAAAATCTTCGACACAACAATGTTCCTTCACAGTACTGCTCAAGAAAACATGAGCTCTTTGTTGTTTTCATACCACAGAGCCACCAGTCTACAAACAGTCACTAAGTACACGAAGTTGTAGGTTGATTCCGGGAACGGAACACTCTACAAGTGGGTAAAGCCTATCCTACGGATAAAAACCCGGCTTTTTTGTCGTTCCAGTCCTAATAAACAGAAGATCTTGCTATCTGTTTATTGCTTGTAACCATCACTGATCCTAGCTGTGATGAGATTTGCGCAATCATGGTGTGATTCACAGTGAAATTAGTCATTTGAAAAGTCTTGCTAAGCATCATATCATCAATAACAGACAAGCATCTTCAAATCGGAGACACTCCAAAAAATATCAACAATCGAAACCTCTAAGTTCAGTCAGTCAGAACAAGAAAATTTGAAGATGACGGACAATGTAAATTCTTATCAGCAAGTCCAAGGAATATTTTGTTTCGTTTCGGCCAAAACTTGGGAAGGTAAAAGTATTGTTGAATAACTGAGGTTTAAATATGTACATATTTCTAATAAGTGACACAGTCAGAATGCAAAATGCTCGTATCACCTTTGTTCAGTTCTCTAGTTCATGAACAATCTTTACAAGTTCTTGTGTATCAAAGCGTTTTTCTTTTAAACAAATTTTTTCTAAATATTGAACAATCTTTCCACCATATATAAACATTATTGAAGTTGAGAATTGATACTAAGTTGTCCGACTGCTCATGCGTATCTCACTCAATGGTATGATAACCTGACCACTCATTCCAAATTCTGCATCCAGTGAACCTGTAACGGAAAGTTTAGATGACTTTTCGAAAGTTTGTTTACACAATCAACCCAAGGTATTCATTTTTCTCGGGTAGATTTTCGTACCTAGAAAAGCTATATGGAGTAAAGAGGGGGAGGGGGGGGGGGGGGACAAGGAATTTCACATTCGTGAATTTTCTTTGCCTTTCTTCACAACGAGAAGCCAGATGAACTTTTACTCAGCGATGCCTAATAGAGGCAAGGAGTATCACTTGTTAAACAAGTCAATGAATGTTGGCTCTCAGCCAAAATTTAGGAAGGAAAACACAAATGTGATTTTTGCCAATGAGGATACATTTTTTGCATTCAGTGAATAGGGACTTTGAAGTTTTCAGACAAGTGTGCCACGCACAAATCAAAGCAATTTCATCAAATCTATGAAAAAGAGGGTAACAAATGAAGTTGATTGCTTTAATCATGAGAAGGTTTGGTACAAAAAGCTTATTTCATAAACCATCGTGACTACATTGAGATAAAAATCTTTGGTATTCGAGTAGTTCCAATAAGCTGGCACAAATTAGAATCAAAACTGTACAAATTGCACAAACAATCAGCGACGGTTGATTCGGATGGGAATCAGCAGAACATCAAGTACCAGCAAATCAGATCGCTGATCTTCATTTTCAGATAAGCAAACGAACGAAGAACAATAAATTAATTACTATTTACTCTTGTACTTTATTTCATTTTGGGCCGGGAAAAGTTCACCAAAAAGGGAAAGAAAAGCAAAAACAAATGTCGAATAAGTCCTTACATAAATGATTATCTTCTATATTACTTTTGTTAACTATTTATTAGCTTGGGCAAACGTTTAGCTCTCATTGATGAGACGTGTTGAATGTGGAGCCGTACTATTTGTTTATACAGTAAATTTATTAGCAGTTTTTTACCTGACAGCTTCGTACTGATTTTTCGAAATCTGATACAAAATTTACATTGTACATTTTGGCGAATTCAAGGGGTAAACTCATTTTGATCACCTTAATTGTGAGGTTCACGGAAAAAATAAGACTCGTCCTCAAATAGGTGCAAATGAATGAGCGCATTAGACTGCTTTTCACCTGTGTCTTGATGAGTTGCTTGTCTGTCCGTTGCTTAATTATTTGTCACCGGTTTTGAGAAAATGAAGTGATGCTTACAGGTTCCTACTTGCCTAATTTACAAGTTAGTTTAAGAGAGTTTTTGAAGACCAGACAATTCTCTCTTCTAGTAAAACCGAGGGACAACCTTACGTTTTCAGTTTTGACCTCGTGATCTGTTTGCTTTAGTTACCGTGGATCACTTCATCCTGGGAATAATCTGCTTTCATGCTGTCTGTGGTGTAGTTATCTCTTCCTCATTTCCTTGATATGGGACGGTTTAAACAATCTTCTTGATTTTACTATTTCGTGCGGTCTTTTGGATTGAATAAAGTGAAACACAGATGGTCAAAGAGTTTTCCGGCTGTCCAAAAGCCTGGCAACCGTAGGATTCGACAGCTATGTCGGACATCCCAACATGGTACAGTGGCTGAGCTCCAGTTATAACGTCATTCTTACTTCATTTCTAACAGCACTAATTGCAAAATGTATTGGAATATCTGGGGGTATCCGTTATCTACGAAAAATCTGACATGCCTAATCCCGGCCTTTTCATCTCTAGGATCCCCTGTTTGGTACAACGTGCTCAACCCTGTAAAAGATAATTTACCCACATAATGGTGGGTTATTCCGACTAATGGTAATTGGGGGCATAAATATTTGTCTTTTTGAGGCGCGAATTCCGACCTCTGCCACAACCGGTTAGCTTCGTGGAAGACGGTAAAACTCTATCGCCGGGCTGTTTATTGCACTTGACCTACTAAAACCTGATACGGTTGTTCAATCAAAGTCACAGGGTAAGGACTGTCGGTTATTCATGACTAGATGTGTGAACTCCTCTGGTCGTAGGATTCGCTCTATTCACCAATCCCATTAGCAAGCTTGGGATAAGAACAATGAGTTACTGTTCCCGGGGGTTTCGGAACTTCGTAAACTTTTGTCTGCATTCTGCAGTTTGACTGCCGTCTGATTCGAATAAAAAGAAACGTGGTCTTTGTTTATTTTCTACTGTTCCATTGAGGGTCTAGCCGGGGACTATCGTGTTCAGACTTAAGTCTAATTGCTAAATTTCGTTTTTGATAAAAACATTTGTCATCCTCCTACTGAATCCGTAGAGTGGCCATGTCTTCAGAGCAATAATTTTGAACTACTCACGGATGGTCTAAACCGACAGACTCAAGTACACTTATCGCGGTACCCCTGCTTTTTGTGGTTTATCCTCAAACTGTATGTCAGTGTCCACTCATAGCACCCCAAAACTCAGTGCGGCTCCTCTCCAAGTTAGGGCTTTATCTAACAGGTTGAACCCCTTTGTTAAGGTTCAGAGCCATCTGACTTGAAATAGTCCTGAATAATGAAGTTTTGTTAAAAGTGACTATTTTGTTTTTCCCATACGAGGTGTTACGTTCACCCTAGGAAGGAAACCAAACTCCGACTGTCGTTTTGGTCAGAGATGAGCATGAGGGATGGGAGAGATACATGGTCAGTTATTCGCTTTGAGACGGTACTGACGCAGTGATTGGTAATAATGGTTTTGCTGGTCCATGAACCTTGCGGAATCCGGAAATATGTTTGGGATTGGGCCTTTATTAAATTTCGAGAGATTATAGTCTTTCCCGGCTTTGTTTAGTTCGCATATAACTACGTCTGTTGTAGTTTGTAACTCACAATATTGATCCGATTTTGTATGTTCATTTTCTGTACCAATAAACACTCTTTCCATTTCTTTGTTCTTGAATTTCTACGACACAAGAATTGCGTTGTTCTTGTCTACAAGGAAAAGGACCTTACACTTTGTCCTATGCCTCTGTTTTGCTGACAGATAGCGAAATGAGGGGGTTCTAGTTGCTGACAGATTCTTGTTTGTCACCGGTAATGTATTTTCTAGAATAATGACTATGGTTCAAAGTGGTTTCAACTGAAGAAATGAAATGAGTACCTCTGTAAATGACGCATGTGTGTACACTTAAGTCCACTACGAGAATGGCTATGTGGAAAGCACCGTTCCTAAATTCCTCTTTTATGGAAATCGCACAACCTTTCATAAGCATTAGGTCGAAGGTACCATCCATTTCATCTTTCAAAATTTTGTTTTTCCAGTTACTATTTTTCATACAACAGTTAAAGACAACCAAAATTGCAAAATACTGTGAACAAAAATGGTGAGTTTTACGAAAGAGAGCTAGAAATATTGCCATGCAGCGAAAGTTGCAGAAAACCTCTCTCCATTTACTGCCGTACCCAACAGATCCCTGCAATTAACACCTGTCGTTTGATTTATCACGTGTCTGGATGACCACTTGAATTGAACTAACATGGGTGTAAGAAATGTTTTTTGCCGCCAGTACTCTCGAGATGGGCTACCAGGATCACTAAACGATGATTGCAAACATCTGCGTGAGAAACGTTGTTTATTCCAGAGCGTATTTTGATAGGTTCTCAGTTCCAATCTGTAATGAAAAGAGGGAATAAACTACACCTGTAATTCAAGTCCACCTTGTTCGAGCCCATAGGTCCAAACAAATAAGGTCACATTAGATTTGACAATTTTTCAGGTTGAAAGGTACCTTAATCCGTGAGCTGTGTATTAGGTTTCATTTTTCTTCGTAATATGCAGTCCCCTTGGTAGTACGAATGAGACAGGCTCCGTTGCTACGTTAGTGAAACACGATAAATTCAATTATGTATCTCCTGCTGATAGCAAGCTTCATGTCAGCGTGAGACTTGCATTCAATCTGTCTTACATTATTGTCTGTTTTTGCTCTCATGATTGATAATACGTGCGTTGTATGGGGGGGGGAGGGTCACTTGCCAATACTAAGGAGCAAAAATGACCAAACTTTAGCCTACGAACTTGTGCGATGATAACAAAGTATCAGATGTAACAGGTTACCCTGCAGAGGTAACAAAAAATAGCCATAATGATCTTCAATTAAATTCACAGTGTCCATTTTGAATGGCAGAAAATGGTTCTTCCGCTGGATTGTACTAACTACAGGTATAAAAAACAAAATGTTAAACTTCAGGTGAAACTGAGGGAAATTTCTGACTTTTCTCCTAATATTGTTGCGTACTGTAATTAGATGTACGGCAAACTTTATTACTCTCATACCAACTTCAGCACACGCAAGGAAACCACAGTATTACGTGGAACTTCATGGTTAAAAACAAGAAAAACGGCCAAATTATCCGCGGATAATTTAAATTAACTCAAAACGGAGAATTTACTAGAGGAAAGTATGCAATGCGACTGACTGCCCTAGTAATAAAATGAGACAGAAATGTTTAGCTGTCGTCAGGAGTGCAAAAAGCATGTTGAAATCTAAATCGAGTACAATACTTTGCTGAGGATATCAGAATGATTCAATAAGTACCAAGATATTTTGTCTTTGCCATTTGCTGAGGACAGGAATTGACCTCCTGCTCCGTGAACTTTGACATGAACGTAAAACGAAATAGTATGTGGAAATCTGTATGGGCTACGCCGCCCCAGTAACACTAACAACGTACAGTGGATACGTAAAAGTGGTTCCCACTTAACTAAAATTGGAGTTAGGCACTTTCAGCAACCAGGGTAACCATCAGATTGTTTGGCCAAATGAGGAACTGAGCCATACTTTAATTTGCAAATCATTCCTATCCATGAAGCCCTCCTTGTAACCTATTTCGTTCATACAGGATTCTTTCAAAAACCTAATACGAAATTCATTTGAATCTTTCTAGCTTCCTCCGTAGTTTGTATAAAACCCCAATGGTAGGGCACATCGATACGTGGCTTAGCTGATGGGAGAGCTCAAGCATCCATCCATCGCTGCTTTCCATAAAAACCCTTGGGTATAAAGTCCTTCATTTGTTGAGCTTTGCTTTCTTGTAAATCCTGAAACAATCAGTAAGAAAGTGTGCAGGATGAAGAACTTATTACCTGAATTAGTTTGCTTCACTTTCAGTCTTTATGTACTTGTTTTTATTCTCTCAGAATCTAGTACTCATAAGTGAAATGAACTGGGTACAGAGAGAGAGAAAAAAGTTGCACTAGACTGTTTGTTTTTGACTCAAGGTTAAAATCATCTAGATTGACTGGTACAAAAGCTCAACAAATGGATAAATAATTTGCTTAAGAGACAACATGACATAAAAGAAAGTTACAATCAAAACCTATAGATAATTGTGCTGTTTAATACCAGTATCTCTCTCTGTCTCGCACTTTTTCTGAATTGCACTGTCATATGTATGCACCTTACGACAGCCGGGCTGCTTACAGTCCGAAATGTTTTCACTAATCGATCTCTCATTTTCTAGCTGCTATTTGTCTTATAACCATCGGGCAAACACAAGACTCTTTTCTGTACGCATAATTAATTTCATAGCAAACTGATTGTGGCACGAGAATAACTGCTTGTCAACCAGTCAGAAAGTGACCATTTCTCAAATTATTTCTGCTCATACTATAGTGTTCCGGAATGTCGAGTGATACGGCTTACTTCTGCCCCACATATTGAATACATTTAGATGAATATCATCCAAATCCTAATTATAGCGTGAAAGTAAAAGAATTCCGCCAGATGATTGCATTGGGATTGCCGTCGATCGAGTAATTTATCAAGCACTCACTTACTTCTCGTTGTACCATGAGAAGACATTTACGTGGTTCTTAGGAACAACTAACAAGTGTGAAGCTGCAGACAAACTAGTAACTGAATGCAAATCTTCAGCGCGTGCAACAACTTCAGTCTGCGTCACACAGTACAGAAATATGAACTCATTGTTTTGGATGACTTGTCTCTATATTCAAGGCCGGGAGGGAAGGGGCCAGGAGCTGCATCACATGGAATAATGAATGGAGTTATGTGATATTAAGCAGTGAAAAGAAGTTTAGTTTCGGCTGCCGTGTTGGATCATGTACTACTAGGACAACTTTAAGTAGAGCAAACTGGGCTTTAGGCTTTCAGCCCTCGGTGGTACCACTGTGATCCCTGAAAACAAATCACCTCAGTTAACTGTCCCCAAAGAAAAGCAGACAGCTGACTCATACATTAGAACCTTGAATGAGTTTCCCCTCTAGCTAATTTCAGAAAATCGGCCAAGGACAAAGACCTTCTCACACAATTTTCCGGCTATACGTAGGAAAGGCCTCAAGAGAATGTGTCTACTGCACCAGTGCATCTGAACTATGAATTGGTTTGTCTACCTTTGAGACATGAACCCCTTTTTGGAAAACCTTGGAGTCTATTACGAAGACCAGTCCGTGCGGATGGAAGGGTCGACGACTTTCTCTACAAGTTGGGGCCTGTTATCCCCAACCAATGGAACTACATAGAACCTATGGTAATCCGTATAAAATATTGGGAGCATGCCTGAACTCTACTTGTATGGTGTGTGTGTGATGATGCGGATAATGACCAGAGATTGAGATAAAAGGGAAACCTCGAGATCCCTCGTGAACGACTCATTCTTGTGAATAACAAAGGTGTGAGCAGTAAAGCATAACTCAAAAAGCCGTTGGGAAACAGCCCGGATAGTCTTGTGGTTAAGGAATTCGACTCAAAACCATTCACCCCTGGGTTCCGGTCCCCATGTGGGCTCGGAGGATGTGCAGTGCTGATGATTCCTAACAAGGATGAAACAGCTGTACAGTGCCTCTGTGATTTTCGTTGGCGAGTTGAACGTTCATAATGCATGACAAATCACATTATGTAATAAGGTAGGTCTTGTGTTCTCTGTTAGAGTAATGAATTTCTTATCACAGTCAATCTGTTCAAGTTTGGTGTCAGAGTAGCGTCGAGTTCTCAGCTCTGATAATTACCACACCAAAATGAACTTTTATTCTTGCTTGTACATTACGCGCCATAACAAAAACCATCTGCCCGTAATCAGGTTAAGCGTGACGAAAATGCATTATAGTTATTCTGAAAATAATAAAAGATGACCAATTTTTTCAGATAATGCACAAATTTTCCTTTGAAATCATACGCTTCTGAAGAACTTTCAAAAGACTTGAAAGTTTTTAGATGTGCAGAATTGTGTGGCAAGTTACTCTTTTGAGAACAGTCTGTCAAGCGAAGACCGCGTGTATTCTTACAGAAGAAACCCGTAAATTTTTAAAGTGCAACCCATTCGCGGTATTTTTTTGTACACCACGCTCATTCTGTCGCTTTTTCCTCAAAGAAAAAGGCCTCTGTCAAATGTCCATGATAACGTATATGAGTAAATGCTTTTAAAGTGGATTTTTAATTTCTATTTTACCTTTATTTGGCATTTTAGGATCTCGGAAATCCACTTTGTATTTCCAAGTTTAATATCGGCCTACTTCTTCCTCAGAATTATCCCAATGGAATAATACATGCTGGTTGCTCGTGCACACAACACGCAACAGGTGGGCATAGGTGATGCACTTTTCCGGACTGCTTGCCTTTTTTCATGTGAAAATCAAAACAGTTAAATGTATTTACCTTCTGTTCGAGGAGTGTATAAAGTACGTGAATACGTTTGAGTTCTATGGAGCTGATTAGTCGTACAATGTTTGGATGTCATGAGAATGTTATTAATTCGTGCCCTTCAAAAGATAAACCTGTTATTATGATGACTCTGATAAGATGATCTGGGAATACTTTGTTTTCACCTGGATACCTTATGAAGAGGGGTGTGAATTCAACAGAGGTAAAATGCTTCCGGCCTGTATTTTCAAATGAGTAGATTATCTCAGATTATCCTAGTGTGTGAAATATATATATGTATATCTGTGGAAAGTTTTTATCAAAAATTTTTTATCAAGTTCCATCGCATCAATACATTCGGAGTATAAGTTAAGTCTTTTGGATTTCGTTCGGCCGTGTGATGTTCATCTCATTGGGAGGTAAGCGAGGAGGTTAGCCCAGTAAATAAGACCAGAACGGTTGCTGTGGATCTTTAAGGAAGTGGGTGCGCATCATTGGATATCCAGTTGCGTTATTCGTGATCAACTGACAGTACCGCTCTATCTCAGCTGATAGAACAAAGTGCCGACAAGTGGAAGGTCGCTGGCTAGATTTCGGCTCGTGGTATTGGATATTTGGATACGAGAATTGCGAACAGATCTCCACTGCCCACATAATTTCGTCTCCTCATATCATCTTTATTTTCTTTTCATGCAATAATTTCCCTAGCATCTGATTCTATCCAAAGTGCTGACTAGGACAAAGCTGAAAAATCAGTCGAGAAAGCCACTGCTGTTAGAGCCGTGACGGTTTCTTTGCCGGGACCACGGTTTCGCAAACCAACTTGATGGTTTCCTGAACAATCTCCGTCTTCTCCAGAGTAATCCAATTAGTGCACATAAATCACTGAGAGCAAAACCTGGGTTAATATTGTGAATCTGTATGCAAATTCAAGTACCAGTTACATTGGTATGAGAACCGTTTTACCGTATGTTTGAATTACTAAAACCATATCAAATTCTTGACAGTTTTTGTTGAAAACGTTCCAGTCGAAGTCAGGGAGTATGACTATTGCCTGGTTGAAAAAACACCTAAATGAAGCACATAGACAAGCGAGCATGCTATTTGGGTGGTTTTGTGTCGCCTGTTTGGAAGTATAATAAGCGATCCCTAAGAACAGTTTATGAAACTGTCTTTTGAGATAGAATGATCAAAGTTTTATAGTTGATATATTTTTGTTGATAACTTAATGTTCAGCATCCAAAATGTCGAACTTGTAATGCAAAACTGACGGTGTTCCTCAAAAAAATCATGCAACCAACAAAAATAATTGTCGCTTTGCATGCGAATACAAATATTTCTTGATTGGCCACACATACCTGTGAAGCACACCAAATAGTGGGCATGCGATTTGGGTGGTTTTGTGGCGTCTGTTCGGTATTAACTCACTAAACTGGATTTTTAAAAATTTGTTTACGAATCTACTCGCTTTTATAGATAACAAGATAAATTAACAGAATTGAGGTAATTTCAATAATTTATGGTTTAAGATTCACAAAGTATTGGAAAACTATTTGTGCCCCTAAAAGCATCAAGTCATCTGCGGAGACTATTGCCGTTCTGCAAGCAGATAATAAATGTACATATATATTTCCACATAAAGAGTGAAAAAATTGTGCCTTCAGCACAGTTTGGTTTTTATCTTTGATATCTCAGAATGAGAAATATGAGCGTATTCAACTTGTTATCTGAATGTGTGTAACGTGCAACGAAAAGTCTATCGAGAAAGTATTTCTAATCTAGCAAAATTGCACGAAAAATCTCTCCTAGAGCCTCAAATTCTTTTGTGTATTTGACGTTTCTCGCCACTTGCTAACTCCGGTCTCATATTGTGAATATCTGTTCCATGGTTTGCATGTTACATCGTACTAAATGCAATGAGAGTCCAGAAAAGTGTCGCTTGACAAAGGCGTTTCCCGGTTTGCTGAAGTTATCAAATGCAATACATAGTCTGACGTAGTTGAGTTCAGTAAGCTTCGGAAAATGTGCCACAAACAAGCAGTACTCATTCAGCGTGAAAGAATACTATGTTGTGTTTACATATTTATAATATTTGGCAGGATTCCGCCAAGGTATGCTGCAGTTGTCAGGCACTCTTCGAAAACCCTATGATAAGCTGATTACTGACGTTGTCATTTTCGAAGCCGGCCATTAGGACGGCCTGAGCCTAATCAGAGACTAAATTGCTTTCGATTGATTTTCTGACAAAGGCCAAATATCTGCAAACATATACGTGTATGTGTTGACATATTAAAGTTTCGGTGCTGCCTGTTTGATTCATTTTTCTGTCTAGAAGTCTGTAATTATTATGCGATCGAACCGTGACAGATTGTTTTTCATTTTAGTCATTGATGGCGTGAATGTCATTAGTGGTTGATGTAACAATGCACAAGTCAACAGAAACGTAATTTTTTCAAGTCCACATAGGCGAATTAATAAAAAGGTTTTGGATTTATGTTTTAAACACCAAACGTGGTGATTCCCCTCATACAGTATACATTTTTATTAATTACATCTGTAAAATAACGGCTTCCGTGTAAGACTGGGCTTAGGGGGAAGAGTAAATCACAGTTAACTTCGGATTCTACCTAATTAGTGCTCATGTAAAAAAGAAGCACCATTTGTATTGGGTAATACGGTGTGTTACGCATCCGGTGGCACTTCTATTTTTCATAATCTTGTGGATTTGGCCTTGCTTTTTGACAGCAACTTCAACGATAGGTAGTTAATTTGGTGATTATTGGGAATTTGTTATGCTGAATAATATGAATTAGTAGAAGAATTTTTTCCCAACATAGGCATTGCTCAATGGAAGCTGAAAAATTGACTGGATAAATTAAAAAGTAAGCAAATGATATTCGCCTCGAATCCTTTCTGGTTCGTGAAACAAGTTAGTGGTATAGTCTTTGGTATTGCAGCTATAAAATGCAGTTTGATTTGTTAGTGAACCTTTGTGTTGAAATCGTGTTATTTTCCCGGACTGTGAAGTCAAACTTAGAGTTTGAGCGACCAATATTCATTACATGTTGAAAAATATACTGGCAAATTTTTGAGATGGGGTGAAATAATACTCCTTTAAACTTTGATGAATGGAAGCGTGTTAAAGGTATCTGAAAAATTTAATAAAATTACAGTGAAAAATTTTCTAGTTTACTGATTTGCCCTAGTAAGTTGAGGTTACTACATTTAAATATTTTCGTATTTCTACGTGAGACTGCATCATACCTTAGCCTTTTATGGAAACTCTTGTCGTTGTGAAACTCATTGGGATTTAATTTGCAAATTAAAAAAATTGCCTCACAAATTATTCTCAGAGACAGATGCTGAGAATTTGTCATGAAACACCATTTTTCCGTTCATCCTCTTTCTATCTCCATATTGCACTTCATTACAGAATCGCTGTGCTAAGCTTCGTTTATGCTTACCACAGAGACCTCGAGCGCAAGTGCTTTTGTTAATTCGTAGCTACTTTTGGACAGGGATGTGCTGAACTAAAATTAGCACTTTTACTTCACGTTGTGATCAGAAGATTTTGGGGCTTGGAGCCTACAAGCAACTGTATCAACACACACAGCCAGTTAACTCAGAGTCATATTTGTTTAAATAATCTATAATAATGTCATCATTCATATCCCAAATGCTGTACGACACTATTTTTAAGTGCCTTGTGCACATTTGATTTCTGATGTGGGCTTTTGTTTTATTGGATTACCATTACAGGACAGAAAATATTTTGTGCTTTTAATGTGACAATGAATTAGTACATAGTGTTGAATGATCTGACGTATTATCATGTTATTTATTAACCGAATGGTCATTCTTCTTTTTTGCTGTGTATTCTTCTCTTCTTTTCTTTTGATTGAAAACCCAAATTTGCAGCAAGAGGATAATAGTACTGGACATGTTCAATCTATCATATATCCATGATATTCAGTCGAACGCAAACTGACGGCCAAAATTGCTGATTTATTACGTGGGCTTTCTTCTGTGACTGATAACCCCAAAACCAGTTTCGCCATGTACTACCATCAACACAATTTTCCTATTGTGTTTGAACTTTTGACTACTAACCTCATTTTACGTGACCATTTGGAAATAAGCATGATAAAGTTGGCACATTCGAGGAAATACTTCATTTGTCTATTATAATAACGCAGGCATACAAATCAATCATGAGTTATTTTTTACTTATTCTTCGCTCATTAAAAGATGAACTAGTTTACTTTCAATTCACACAGTTTAATTGACAGCGACAGACTTTTATTTCCGTATGTCAGACAGGCTGACACCTGTATATAGATCCCTACCGTTGAACAATAACTCAGAAGCTGTCATTCAAAACCTGAGAAAAATTTTGCCCTCGTGAAAAGTACCACGTGGAAATACTAGCTTTGGAGCACTAAAATTACTAACAATCCCGTACATCGTTTTGGGCCTTTACTTCAGCTGAGGCTTACCGTTCTCCATATCACAGAGAAAAAGAATTTGGTTGGACAGTAGCCGAATAAAATCGTTTGTTTTTTTGTCTCCGTTAACTTTTCAAGGGCTATCTTACTTTTCCAAGAAAAGTATAAAGTTCTACTGTTAGCTTCGAATGTGGGCATTGACAGATGCCACGTGAAATGAACTGAAACTGGTCCAGTGCTCCAGTTTAGCGACTTATTCAGTTCTTCTCCAAGGTTCTGGATGAAAATTTATTGGCAATTCAGTCCCAAAAACCAAACCACACCAATTTTCATCGGTCACTTAGTTTTCTGTATTTCTGATTGTTCCTCGTGTTTTCTTTCGATTGAACGAATAAGTCGATCGATTTCTGGAGAGATTTTCAGAAATATATATATTTTTTCTCTTTCGGATACTTCATGTAAGTAAGTTCAAAGCCTCAAGAAAACATCCTGGATCGGTCTTAATTGCTTGGAATTGCCGATATCATATAATATTATGAATAAATAATTACCGAGTAGACATTGTAATTACTATGGTATAAGTCTATCAGTATGAAACTTTTTCAATTATTTTCACTGATCACTACTTAGTTGATTAATAAACCAATGCAATCTATTGTTTAAATCACAAAGTCTAAGGATTACCTGGTAATATGATTTGTTTATCTCGTGAACCTATTCATTTCAAAGACCTGAATATTTCCCTGTCGTAGGTTAAACTCAAATCGCAATACAAGCAATACTTCTGGAACATTACTCACAGCATACTGAAGAGACAGCAAAGCAGCATCTACCTCCGCTTTCTTAGATTTCAGTATTTGCGTGTTGATTGAGGATGATTCAGAAGAAGGTATTTCGTTGTTTCAGAACTAGGGAGTTACTTTGTTATTGTTGTTGATAATAATAGTTTCTTTCTGAATTGCATCCCACTTGCACGATTCTTGGTGAGACAGATTTGTTTGCAGTTAACACGTGCTTTTCACCCAAATTCCCCAATGTTTTCAAAGGAAACGGAAAATTCCGCAGTTTAGAGGAACACACAGGTTTATTTTCAAAAGCGTACGTTTAGGAAACTACTTCCGCAAGTTTTTTTGCATAAAGCTAGTTTATCGGATAGAAGAATACAAAAGCAGCACTGATCGTGCAAGTATGCCATAAAATACTCATCAATTAGATTTACGAGATAGACGAAATACTTTTGAAAATACTTGGCGCTCTTTAGAATATCTCCATAGTTTAGATTTATGCTGAGTAGAGATTTGATGTACCACAACCACGTTGAGAGCGCAGTATTTTTTGCTCTCGAAAGAAATATAGAACTAGAAATTGCACCTGTGCTCAGGACATAACATGAAAAATGTTTGCTTTCAAGGTCCAAATGATGCCAAAGGTACAAATTCCGCAATTGATTTGCATCAAGTCAACCGCGAAAGAAATATGCGTGGTTGCCAGAAATGCTGAATAACACATTTGTCACTGAAGATTTATTTGTAACTTGGTACTTTATTTTCCGTGTTTTTTACACTTTGCTTGCGCACACCTGCAAAACTTGTATCTTATTCTAGAAGCAGTGGTGTAGTACAAACTGCTTGGAATCGAGCTTTATAGCATGTAATGTACCTGACTCCATTTTAAACCGTTCCAAAAAACTTCATTTCGTTCAGCGTTCAACAGTCCAAATACTGATATCCTTTGCCTTATGAATATGTCACTAACTCGGTGAAAAGTGGTTTATATTCAGCGCGTAGAAACATGATCATTTATTTTGAAACACAAGTGCTCCAGTATCAGGAAACACCTTTTATTCTTTGTCGTTATCTAGTTCCTTTTTTATTCTGTACTCATGATCCATTTTTTCGAAACTGGGGGCACAGTTAATTAGAGGCCACCAATTTCGATGTAACCGAGAGCGGAAGCAGGATTCGAACTCGGGACGGAAGAGTTCAAAGTCCCCAGCGATAGTGGTTTAACCTCCCGAGTGAATAAAAGGTCAGACTTCATCTTAATGCTTCTGAAATTCCAATGAAGAATCGTTTTCCTTGTAGACAGATTTTAGTTCTCACTTGCAATTATTTCGTACCAAACAGAGGTTAGATATGTAAAATCCATTAACAAATAATATTTTTCAAGTTAATCTTGTAATGTTTTCTGCGCAGTTTGAACTGCACGTTATTGGCTGCCATGATAAACTTGCCCGAATATCAAAATTGCAAATTTAGGGAGAGTTCGAGTAAGACTAATTATTCAAACCACCAAAGCAAAGTTCACTAGAGGTTTTTTCGACAACTGGTGACTGAAAGATGATTCTTTCAGGAAAGCTTTCTTTTTGCTGGTACCCTGGTCAAGTGTGTCCATCAAGAGGAAGCAAAACAAATACGGTGACGTGGGCGTGCTCCATTAGTATTCTTTTTTTACGCCGTGATGGAGAAATATGCCCCTGAAAACAGAAACCTTCAGTTATACCGTAAAGGCTCTTCAAGGAGAAGAAACGTTTTCCGGAATGCACTTGCATATATTTGTTGCTGCTGGGCTAATAGGGTACAAAGTATTTTGGGGAAAATAATAATTTCAAAACAATGGTTTCATTCAAGTTCTACATATATAATCTATATTAGGAGTGACATCAGCAGTTCTTTCTCATATAGCAGCAAAACGATGACACAGTTATACGCATAATTTGAGGACTACTTGAGAAATTATGTGGGAAATAAAAAATCCAGTTGAATTTTTCGTGTCCAAAAACTTAAGCCGCCAGGCCGGATCGAAGCGGCAACATTTCACTTACTGGGAAGTTGCTTTATCGGTCGGGATATTTGAGTTGGCCCAATCAGGCACGAACAATGCCAAGGGATATTCAGTGAGGTGCAACAACTATCCCCAATATACACAGCTGGATTCGCTGGATTAGCCTCGTCGATCACTTGCCGATGGACGAGAAGCACAGAACATTTTGATGTATACGTAGAATATATTGGGAAGATGGCGCGATCGCATGTACCTAGAAAACACCAAGAGAACAAAGAACACGTGCTTGTCGTGTATTGCCCCGGTTGGAATACGGTAGGAAGTAAGTGAAAGTATGCATGAGGAATCACTGAATTGCGTTTGTTACGTGAATGCTTGAGTCTGAAGAAAAAGTAGTTACCGGTGGGCAAAATATGACTGATATTTTTTTGTAGACTGGTAGGATCCATGCTTAGTTTAAGTAAATAACCTAAAATATTGCCATAATGATCGATAGTTGTCAAAAGGAAAAACGAGTTGATAAAATGTTAGAAAACAATATAGCTCTGACTCGCACAGAAATCCTGGTCTACATCATTATCACATGAAGAGCCGGAAATGTGTGCAAAATCAGAAATCTACTTTCATTTTTCGCTTTTAAAAGAATAATTTGATCAAACGAGAATGTTAGAAGCTGTGTTATAGGTACATGTCACGGTGTCAAATTCCAAATACTGAAGCCTACGTACACTTCAAAGTTCAGGATAATCGGACGCTTTATGCTTTAAGTTAGTATATCTGAGTTAGAAACTCAAACGTGTTCATCAATAAATTCAGTTCAGAACTACCATGGAGTACGGTTTTTAAAGTTTACCTGGTTCCCAGCCACCATACATTCTACTGTCTTTTTCTACCAATCACACCTTTTGGAACCTATCCGTAAGGCGTCTTCTGTATTTAACTTTACTACTGCGTCATTGATCAAGCCCGTATCGTTTCGATGAAAAGAAAGCAGTGATTTATAAGTTGCAGAATTCTTCGTTTATAACTCGTGCAAAAAATAGAATACCCCCAGGTGGTAAAAAAGGAACACCTCACGTTTGCCTTTCTGAATGTGATGCTCACATGTAAATAGTCTTACTTAGCCAATGGCTCCTTGTTATATACATATAGCAGTAAAAAAGTACGCACAGAAGTAAATGAAAAAGATGGAATGAGGAGTTGCATATTCTCCTCGCATTCTTCAGAATGCTATATGATCTTAGGAGTTGGTTTCAGAGTTCCAGATTCAACGTAGGAAAATCTAGGAACCCCTTTTTATTCCGCTTATCAGATTGACCACTTTCGATCAGCCTGAGGTTTAATACTGAATGCACGGTCATTCTAAGACGCAAACGTTGGTTTGAAAATGATTTTGGTACGTAGAACAATTTTTCACAGTTTCCATTCATTGTGTTTTGCGTAGTCATGCTAGATTCAAAATATTAAGAATGGGTGGTACATACGGAGTTATTATTCCGCAGTACACGAGTCACTTTGAGCAACTAATCGTCACAGAATGTAAAACGATTATTTTAATTTAAAAAAATCCAGATGTTTTACCTGGGAGTCAGTAGTTTGTGATAGACGACTGTCCAGAGCATTGCGAATGAACTCAGCAGTGTTGAACAGACTCGAAAGAAAATTGTTGTTCAACGATAGGAACGCAAGAACAGCCGAAAAAGAAACTTGATTTCTTGTAATCAGCGAGCTTATCGTTATAATGTTAAATACCGTGGATTTCACATGTTTCTATTGAAATGTTTATACTTTTCGACTATTTTTGGTTTACTTTTTTGGGTAAGAATAAATAATCTGTTGCAAACACCGGCAGTTGACAATTAAATAGTTCTTCCATTAGTGTAATCCTTTTTTCAACTTAATCCTTTCCATTGACCCTAAAATTGTTAATATCTTTCATGGGTAGTTACTTATAACTTTCCTGCCAAGATTTGCCAGAACTGTCTCCCGTCGGTTCAGCAGAAATGATAGTACAATGTTACACAAAGAGGTAATTTTACTTTAGTTTATTTTGAGCTTACTTTCGTTTAGCTAAGCAGTGATCGAGAATGACTTTTCCCTTGACAAAAAGGTTAGTCTTAGCAAAGATATTCTCAACTAATAGGACAGCGCAAACTTTTGTCTTATTACGAAAGAATTCAACAATGCAATACTATAATCCGGGTCAAGTTGATCAAACCTCAGATGATGCCTCTGCAGTGCTTTTGTTGTACAATGCAAACCGTATGTAAATTGTAATGCATATTTGAAGGGTAACCACTAAAGCAAAGTCGTGCTGTGGGGTAGTTTTTGAGCTTGCAAGAAACTGATAACTAAGAGTAGCTTTTCCATCCGCGTCCGTAAATAGGTTGGTGAGTTGTCGTTCCTGCCCTCAAATGCTTTGCCGTCCATCATATAACATATCGAATGCATTCTTGTTTACACAGCTGTTTTCTTTTAGGAACCTTCTTAGTATATCTTCCGTGGCATGTTCGCGGAACTGTCAGACCGTTCTTCCAATTCACATCACTCCATACTTGCTTAGTATTTGTGGAGCATTTATTTATTGACTTACCAGAGAAACCTCCAAATGACGCGTGAGACAACACCAAGAGAACTCGTTATCATTGAAAAACCAAATGGCCTGATCCACACAGCTGATAACAGCCGTCTAGGTGTACGGGTGTCTGTGAATGAGAACCCTTGATCTACTTTGCCCAAGTACACGTCTGACACGGAAGAAATAATCTTTCGACGAGCCAAGATGTGGGAGGGGCTCATTTGTTCGGATCTTTTACCTATTATCGTATTTATGAGAAAACATTCTCCTCGCAAAATCTTTTTTCTTGAAGAAGCAATACAAGAAGAAAAAGATAGCTTCTGGCAACTGCTGCTACGCCAGTCTGGCGTGTTTTCCCCAAAAATAACCAACTACTGAGTACAGGTGTAGTGAAAAGTCCAGAAATGCTCGTCCTCTGGTTTCTTGATTCTTAGGTTATATTGATATCACGATCGGAAGAAATTTTGTCATTTCTAATGCAAATGTGCATCTGATGTTGTGATTTCTGATGTATCATTCAACACTTTAAATAAGTGACAATTATAGCAAACCATTGATACCCGATATTCAAAATAGGTTTGGAGGAGAGGTTGACGGATACAGGTGAACATAAGTTCAATTAACGGCTAAGTCGATTTAAATACAGACCAAAAATTCTTTCGTCAAGTTTTGGAATCTTTTGGATCATTTCATGTAGCTTTATAGCTAGAGCTTGGCCAGCGTTTTAAAACCTTTCGATATTATTCTCAAAATATTTTTCATCAGAGTGATTTACTCTAAAAAGCTCAAAAATCCCCTGTTTGTAAATCTTTCATTCTCAAATCATAAAGTGTTTTTGCATGTGTACACATGTGACAATCAGCTGGTTGCACGTAACTGAACACCAAAATTTTCTTTCGCCACTTAGTATTATTAGCAATGTAAAAAATGACAGGTTCATTGCAGGGCTAAAAACTTCTCCTCAATTTCATGTGACGAGGATAAGAAATTTGCAATTGAGTAGTAGGAGATTAGATTTGTATATAATATGATTCATCATGCAGCTTGAACGCTCAACTCACCATTGAAAACCATGGAAGCACTGTACAGCTGTTTCGTCCTTGTTGGGAATCATCAGCAGTGCACATCCACCGAGCCCCCACGGGGAAATTTATAAGCGGGACCGTTGCGCGGATTACAATGTGAATTAATAACGAGAGCTTTCAATAAAATTAGCATTGTTCACGGGATACATTGTTGGAAACAGAAACCCTAAAATTATATGGAAACGAAATTTGTTTTTGTCTAATTCCCCCTGATACATGGCTTTGTTGGAAGCTATCGGTTAGTTTGTCTTACTTCCTTAAGCCATAGCTAGTCTATTTTTTCACTATTAACTAATGCAACGCGTCTTGTTTCGAAAAGGAATGCTATAGTCCTGTTATTTTCCAAATGAATTACATTAGCCTCATCGAATATACTATCCGGGTAATTTAATTATTATGATTCTGAATGAGCTTTCATCCAAGTGTTTGACTAAAGTGAACACGGTTTCGGTAGTCAAGGATGAAGTGCTAGAAAACGGACACGACGGAGGCGGAATCCCTAGGAGGTGATTTAAAAAACGGAATTCACTTACCTATATCGCTTATAGTAAGCCAACACTTTCTTTGTAGCGAAAATATATTACCAAACTTTGCTAGGAACAACTGTTTCGGCTGCAATTCACAATGAAAGGTTTATTAGGACAAAAAAAGCCCCATTGCAAGACTGAACGTAAAGACGAATATCTATGAACTAGATTGCGTAACATCACAGGTTGATTTTAAGATATTCGTAAATTTAAATCGTGTCAGTCTTTTTCTTTGAATTATGTTTAGTGCAAACCAGCTGTAACATTTGAAAAAAAAGTATGTAATTTTTCAATGGAAAATTCATTGCGAAAACTTCACCTTGTCCCTCAGCGCACTTTGTGACTTTCAATGGAATGACTGTTAAGACAAATTGGACGGTATGTTCCTTATCAATAATGTAAAAGATAACTGGAATGTTAACAGCTCAATAGCTAGCACGTTCTGTTTGTTCAGTGAAATGATATCGACTGAATGTGTGGCCAACGTGATGCAGACTGCGTTTGGGAAAAAGTGGGATCATACTAGAGTAACTCAAACAAACAGAAGTCGTCTCATGAGACCCGATTTGTGCATGCGTACCAATAATCGGTCCTTGATTCGTCCAAAGCTGTCAGTCTGAAAGTCAAAAACAAGGGCAAAACAAACCAGCAGATAGACAAATTTATCAATTCAAAACTGATATAAACATATCTGGGTTTTCGAACATTTTGAGTTTTTTGGTTCTCGGAGTAGCACAACTTTTTTGTCCAACTGCTTTCCAAAATAGCACCGTTGGGAAGGACAGTTGCAAAGCACAAATGATTTATTGTCCCATGACTGATTAGAGTGTCTCTTTTGTTTTCTTGCAGAGGCTAGTTGTCCATAGCGCGTGTCGAACAGATTTGAGCAGACATTGGACGCAACCTGAGGAAAAATTTTCAATTCTCCCATACACGTGAATAATTCACGAGAATATGAGCATTTTTGATCAACCATTTCTAACTCTGTGCTATTCAGTGGCACCCTTATGAAACAGATTAAAAGGCAACGAATACTATGGCAGATATGCACGTCTTTTATCGATCTGAGATCATCTGCATTGTTATTTATCAAGCAACTTTGGAAATTTCCTCACGCTGGGGTATACGTTACATGTTTTTTAAGCGATGTTGTGTCTGTTGGGTACTTTCAATTAATAATCCTATTTTATCATGCCTAAGAAACACGAATAGTGAACATGGTCATCTTCGGTCATGGATAATCCACTAAAACTTGGATTTATTGTTTCACTGATGTTTTTCTAAGCCTTGAAAAACCAACAGTCCCTCTCAGATCTTTCCTAACTATGAAACACCAATTTTCACCTATCCAGTCACATTTTGATACACAGACGTTGTTCGTAATTTCTGCACTTCTAACCCATAAATGTAATTATATCAGTCACAAGGATGATGTTACCAAAAAGGAGCTTGTTTGCTAAATGTGTTTTTATAAAAATAATATTGCGTATTTTATTATTGTTTTTTGTTTGTCCACTCAAATGTAGACCACCAAGCAGAAATTCGTTTATTAGGCGTCGCTGGTATCTTTCGCCCGCTCAATCTTATTGATGTGGAACTTCGAAGAAAACTAAAATTAATAAGTTGTGATTAGAAAGTTACCGTGCATTGAATAAACTGTCATCGTAATTGGACTAGTGGCATGTGAAAAGTAAATTTGATGAACAAAAAGGTGTCAAGTTTGATATTCAGCTAAAAGAAATTTTAAAAATATTGTATACAAGTCTTCAGTGAGAACATTCTCATGATTACCAAGGGCAACTTGGTTTTCAGTATCAGAGGCGTCAGAAATGTGTGCAGGCGGAATCCATGTACTTAGTTTTGCACAACAAAACTCAGGCAATGTTAGTTTTTTTTAACCATGCACATGCAAATACACTGTGGCTGTTCGCCTTTTTCTATAAGAACTAGCTAGTATAATGTTGTCTACTCTGTTAGCTATTTGGTGTAAGTTTTGTTTGTCTGTTATCTGACAGGCCATTAGGCTTTCCTCTGCATCCCGACTCGCCGGAATTCAAGGTCGGGGTACATTCGTACAGTAATCCCGATCGACTGGTATCTCTGACAACCACTTGTGCATTACTTCATGTTCAGACTTCTATTCTAACTACACCGTGTATCATGTGGGTGATGGATTGCAAAAAATAAGCTCTATATAATAATCTGTCCCGGCCCATAATTTGTTTTACCAAATGTGATCTATACAGTCGGTCATGATAATGATTCTGGTACGGGTCTATCCCTTTGAGTCGACTGTTGTGCACAAACACTCCCAATATTTGGCCCGGTATGGAGTTACTTTAAACCAAACAGCGGTTTCCTCTTCCTCATTGTTTTCCACTCAAAATGCTGCTTGGGCTCACTTAAATCTACAAATCGAAGAAACGGAGGCATTTTAGTTCCGGCCATGCAACCGTTTACGTAATTCGTCAGCTCAAAAACAACCGTACCATTAGTAACTTATTGTTCTGAACATGTAAGATGAAGAGTAAGATCGCACTGCAGCCATTTCCGTACGATTCACTAGGCTTGGTATAAGTTGATTTGTCGTACTGGTCAATCTCCAAAGTAATACTGGTCATTTGATGACAGTTTCTACTATCTGCTCAGCACTCAGTTTTCTCAGATACTTCCTTTCTCGGTTAATGTTCGCTAGATAAGACATATATTGTACAAATTCTATTCCATACAGTTCGACAATACACCTATCTAGATTTAAACCCAGCTCTTCTATACAGAGTTTCAGTGATAAATTGAAGTAACCCCTTGGGCATTACGTAACCCAAGCATTTTTATTCAAAGCGCAGCAAAAGCTCAGAACAAGTTTGCAAATTTATCACCTCACACACATTACTCTGTTCTATAACAAGGCATATAATTATTCACCCCATTTTGTGCATTTATCGAGATGAGCACTATTGGGGCCATCAATATTAGAAAACTTAAGAACGGCACAAAATATCATGGTTTTGTTCATGGATATTTTGTGTTTCACCTACCTTTCAGCAACAGTAACTAAGTCGATCTCATGAACGTTGATTTTAAGACATGGGAAATTGGGTCGTCGGCTATATCCTGCTTTGAGTCACCACACAACTTGTCTTTCTTTAGAATTAAATTACTTTTGTTTTATTTTGACGAAACAGGCACCTGTATATTTTTACATCTCAAAACTGGCAGTTTCTTTCTGCTGTTGAAGGAGAATTTTGTGAATTAGCAACCACACAGGAGGATGAAGTGGCTGTTCACGTTATTTCAATTGTCACATGATAATTGGTGATAACCCCAGGACAAATACAACTAAAGGCTCGGTCTACATCTGTGATAGAATCACAGTTCGCAAACCGTTAGTGGGATGACGTTTCTACTCCGCGGGAAACATTCCTTGGCTCTTCGTGGTCACAAATTTTTAGGTGTTGAACATACGTCCGCGATGTAAATTGCTAAAAAAGTGATTTATCACACTACGGAGAGCGTGGAAATTGACACTCGACTGAGTCATTGGAGTTCATTTCCGAAATATGGTCATACAATGAAAGAAACGCTATTATACCGTGTTGTTGTTTCATCACTTTAGAACAAACCAACTCAGGGTTACGGAATTTGACATCCTGATGTGTCAACCTATTACCATATCAAATACGCACACGGATTTCAAGCGTGGAGCAGCTGGACGGATTTACTCCGGAAAAAATGCTTGAGAAGATGAGAAACATTGGTAAACCCGCACTGAACGAATCACTACATTCTTTGGAGGGATTTAGAAATGCAGAAACCTTGGTCAGTGGTGCTTTATTGATCAGTACTCACGTGGCAAGTGACTTTTGAGCAAAGTTTACTGAAGCTTTGCATACTGATTATGGGTAGATATCTCTTATTTATCAAAGGAGTGGAATGACGAGAGGTTCACGACTCTCCGAGTTGGAAAAAGGGAAAAATGCTCGTATTTAAAGACCCAGGGATAAAAGCAACCCAGATTCCCAAGAAAAATTCCTGATTGACAACAGTTATTCGTAGATTTTTGGAGGTCTTAATTAACCACGTCGTCAAGAAAAAAAGTGGAATTCGAGGAATTATCTTTGATCAGGCCAGAAGAATACTCCTACGCGGTTCTTTTCAGCAACTTGCCAGTACATCGAAGCTGCATGGGTCCTTGCAACTGAATTTAAATATTCGGCGTTTACAGTAACTCCTAGAATCTCCACCACAGTGGTGATACAGAAGGATTAGATCAGTGCGTTGTAAGACTGATTGTCATTCTCAGAATCTAGGGGAACGGGCTATAAACCACATCATTTGAATTCCAAATGGAATAATATGATATTTACCAATGAAAAAATTTAATTTAAAACGTGGCAGAATCATGCACTACAGGCACGACTTCAGGCGAAGCCCACTTAGCTGTAGTCTACGAGCCTTTGCTGGTGGCTCTCTGACGGTTTGAATTGTGGTTATTGGAGACGGGAAGTGTCACCTAGCCTTTCTATAGAACAAATGACTCCTATGTCGGAAAATTGAGTAAATTTCTGCTCGCGACGATTCTAGAAGAGCAACTGGGTACACTGATATCTCAACTTGACAACGTATCAATACGTACTGCTTACTCCATCAGAATCCGATTGCCGTACCGGAACATCAAGTCGGCGGTCTAGTTTGACTACAGCCCAGACTTGAGCACGACTGAAAATGTCTGGGGCCTGATAATGAGGAAGTCTGTATGGGTGGACGAGTCTTCGGAACTTTGTGCGATCTGACTTCCGTCGTCCTCAATGAATGAGGTAGCACAGAACTTGAAACCTACAGGAAAAGAATATAAAACATGTGTGGACCTTGCTTTTTAGTCATTACAAATAAATATCACTATCTTTTGTAATCCTCAGCTTGTTTGGCCAATAGTCTAGAGGTGGGTTTAATAGTGTTTCACATCTTCTCAGGCATATTTTCCGGAGTAAATCCATCTAACTGCTTCATGCCTACAATCCGTGTGCGTATTTGTTATAATAATAGGTTGACATTTCAGTATGTCAAATTCGGTAACCCTGAGTGGGTTGGTTCAAATGTGATCTCAGGAAAACAGAGAAAACCGTGTGATTTTACTAAGTTCTCTTGCACTATAAATTTTTCCATTGCAGGACATTCCTGGAGGATAGGAAATTGATTCTACATGGTTTTACACGTCACAGCAAAACACTGGAGGGTGAACAATTGCTTTTAGTGTTCCATAATTTTTCTGTTACAATCATATAAATGATGTTTTTGTTTTTGTTAGACCGTTGGCCGGGTTCAAAGTCATTGCTACAAAGAGTGGGATTATTACACAAACAAAATCAAAAAGGAGATATAAATAGATTGAAGGTATGTAAAAACTTTTAGACATTGTCTGACTAAGTTGTAGCACTATCGAAGTGAAAAAGCAAAAAAGAGTAAACAAGAAAGCCAGTCGTCAATGTGTTTGCAGACAAGTATGGTTAGACAACCTCACCCTAACTTCTGAGGTGAAAAGTCGATTATTCGCTCATAGAGTGTCCTTTTAGTTAGAACTGTTTGAATGGAACAACTCTCGTTCTTGGAATCGAAAGATTAATTTTTCGGGGAAACACTCCTACCACGTTAGGTGAGCCATATAATTTTCGGAGGTGTGGATTACCCCCAGTTAAGTTGCATTATTTGACAACAGTGAACATTGGAAGCAAGAATATAGGTTTGAGCCGAGATGGCTGAAGAAAATGGTCTCAAGAACGAGTAACAATAATAATTTCGTTGTCACTATTCAAAGATCAGAACCGTCGCTGAAATCAACGAAAATCCCTTAACCCATGGATTCAACTCGATCGCATAAAAGCTAGAGGTTTACTGTAAAAAGAAGAAGCTGTTCGTAGCCACAATGTTCAAGGTTTTGGTGTGATTGGGTTTAATGAACATTTGAACCTTCGTAACAGCCACTTTACCATCTATAAGTATTTTCACTTGTACAATTTTTCACGGTTTAACGGCTTTGTGGTGCTCGTGTCTTTGTTCTTGTGAAAGACCTAAGGTAGATAATTTTGACTTTATCGACTTAAGTGAGACCTAACTTCCAATTAATTTGTGTCATACACGGATACTGCGACATACCTTAATTAAATCGCGGGATTATAACTATTCATTAAGAAAAAGTTTCAGCATATTACAACAGATTGCACCTCTAATGTACAAGGCTATGTATTCCAAGGGTATGAACAAGTTCTTTGGATACGCCGGTAACTCATTTAGGGAACTCATTCTATCCCCTGATAGGTAAAAGCTAGTCATTTTGACAGACTGTGTGTATTTGCATTTACCGGGTTAGTTTCTGGTTTGTATCCATAAAATCTATGGATCAATAAATTGAATCAGCCTAACCAAGTTAAGCGTTGTAACGAAATTTAGCAAATTATGATGAATAGAAGTGATTGATTGTTTACATTGTTTAACCAACTTGGTTGCTAAAGTTCTGGTCGTATTATTTTATTTTCTCCCTAGGTTTATCTTTCTGCAAACTATTTGGTCTTTGCTTTGAGCTATCCCACAAACTCTGGTGAGAAGTCTGTTCTACCTTCGTACCATCGATTTACTCCGCTGAGTTCAATTTTGCCCATGATTTTGAACGGGCAGAGGCGTTTTGTTTAATCATCTAACAGCAGCTTCTTTTTTTGTCTTCTACAACCCTCACATCCTCCCTCCTTCGAAAAGGACAACCATTTCTGGTTCTTCCGAGTTCATTTGGACCCTCGTCATTCTCCGTACCAGTGAAATTTCTCTTTTTTATGCGTCTTCTCAATCCTTCATTTATTATTTTGTCTAGCTGAACCTCAAACTGCCGCTTTCCCGAAAACTATAGGACTTATCATTTGCTCCTATATTGGGATCGTTCTGGAACATTCGAAACACCCATTCATTCTCCTTGTGTCAGTCTTTGCGAATTCAGCATTCCTTCTATGCAAAATATCACTGTTTGTATTCCTCTAGGATACAAATATTCGGCTCTTTTCCAAAAGGCTCTGGTTTTCCCATATCTGTGTCTTTAATGTGCTCTTCCACGGGGCCTTTTCTATATCAAGCTTGGAGTGTTCCACTTCTACTCTCAAAAATCAGAACTTCTCTCTTATTAGATTAACCCAAAAAAATAACCTTCCTTTTTCCGAATCACTTCCGTAGGGTCATATTGGTCTTCATTCATATCGAAAGAGAAAGTTATCAAAATGCTTCTGGCTTGATCCCCCAGACGGAATCGGGGCTTGGCAGTCTGATAATCTTTCGATTCCCAAACCTGCTTTGTAAAGACGGTAAATTCTTGAAACTCCTACTTCCACGAAATCCGTGTCTCTGCCAGATAGCTTTGACTGGTCATCTATAGCGGTGCCGGAAGAGACAAAGTGTACTTTGTTGACATACTGGTTGACAAACAACGATGGGGTTTTTCTGCTTCCATTGACACCATGTTTTAATCCTTCCCAGTAGGTCTCGTAAGAAGTATTTTTGCTTTCGTACCAGCAGTCTGCCTCGCAAGCATAGAGATTTGAGCGTACATATTTGAACGTTTCTTTCTCGAAATAATTCTTGGTGCACTCATCATCAAAAAGATTGTGAATGTCCAGATAAAGATCAACGAGATGATTGTGGGCTCTATCAAAATGATCTCTTCTCACATCTCTTTTTGGAGGAAAATCATTGACTGCTTACAAGTGATTAGTCCTGTGCGCTAACTGAACCAAAATACCCATCAGGAAAACTGAAAACTAGGACGATATTTTATCTCACATTTACTTAGGCAGAGATGAGCAAAGTTCAAAGTGGCTGGCAGTTCAAACGACTAAATTGGTGACAAAATATGTAAGCAACAAGACTAATGTTCATGGATCGCAAACAAAAAGACAAATTCTCTGTACTATACGTGGATATATCAGATGGTCTTTAATGCAAATATACCAATTGAGGAACAAAAATAAGTGGGTAGGGGGAGTCGGTTGGTCATGCCGTAAGCTACAAAGCATCCAAATCAACATTCTTGTCATTTATACACTTTACTTTGCAGCTTTGGTGTAATGACTTAGTCCAGCCATAAATTTAGCCATTTTATTATCAAGTTGAATGATTTTCCTTCCCGTAGACGCAGCTAAACTTATCATTGTCTTGTAACCCCAATTCTATTGGTTTGGAAACAGCACGACCCGGTTATACTGACGAAACTCTAAAGGCTTCGATGAGCTCATAATGTGAGCCTTTTTTATCAATGAAAACCATCCGGACGAAAAATGCTACTTTTATTTTCAAAAATACGGTTCTCATGAGTCCTAGAAACAGAACCGATCAGTGTTATTGCTGTCGCCAAAGATGTTATTTGGAAAGTATTTACATGCAGTTAGCAAAAGCAGAAAGTATGTCACCTAGAAGGAAAGAAGTTGCTTTGAAATTCGGAAGCAAAGGAAGTGATCCAGTGATGCCAGATTTGGTAATTTTCGTCGACTTAAGTATTTTGATTTTTCTCTTTCATTATTGTCATAATTCAGGCTAATTATTGGCTGCGAAATAGGATGAAGCATAACCTAAGTATATTAGCCTGTAGATGACCTCATCATATAGCGCAGACTTTTCACCCCACAGTACTGTCCATCACTTACTTTTGGACAGGATGTAAACGGATTAACAAGGATTTCCGCCGTTGTGATCACGGTTTCAGACCTGTTGTAATAAGAGAAAAATAGGAGTTGGAGGCGACCGGTCATTGTTATCTTCGTATGAGAATTATAATGAGAATGTCTCTTAAGTTAACTAGGTTCTTAACTGGATAAGACATCTCCGGAAAGTGTCATATTGGCTGTTCGGAAAAACATTCAAAAGGAAAACTGTAGTGAAGGTCTATATGTCATTCCCAATTTTTCCTACATGGGAAACCAGATGTAATTTGATCCACCATTTTCTTTCGACAGATGACACTTTGGACATGCCAGTCAAGCAACCAGACAGCTCTCTTCTCACTATACTGCATGCCGAACATTCTCATAAGCAGTGAGAAAACATTCTGAAATATATCACACATGGCAAATAATCGCAAATGGCAATGACAATTCTTTGATGAAAAGTATGAGAACATAGCAGATTTGACGCCTTTCAAGACGATGACTGAATGCAAACCCTTATGTGTTTTTTGCGAAGGGATAAATATTTGCTTACAGATAATTGAAAAGCAGCTCGCATTTGTCGCATCGAAGTGTTCACGCCAGGAGTCGCCAGAATAACTTTCTTGTAAGTAAATTATCCCCGATTCGATTTCGATGCACGACGTGCACGTTTGGGTGAGAAGAATGCAAGTGATTTTTCCATTTTGTAAATCATTCCGGTTCCTCCTTCCATTTGTACACACTTCATTTTTAAAAACAAACAATCTAGATGAGTTGGTGGTCATCACAAAAAGATCACCGTGTGATCTGAAATCTTCAAAAAGATTGGAAAGTACTACTTGTGGTAGCTTTCTTACATGATAGAAAACATTCAGGCTTTGTTTACGAATAATGGTGTACTGAGAATAATTATAGGGTCAAAAAGAAAGTCGATAACAAACGTTACCAAGAAAAATCCGACGCTTAATTTTTCACAGTTCAAATGGTAATTTAAAAAACAAGTAATTTACAAAAAAAGCAAAAGGCTGTCACGAGAAATCGGGCATGAATATTACTAAGAATACTGACGAGCAGGGTCAAATCATTCACTGACTTTTTCAAACTTTATAAACCTGTATTAGACAGAAGATACGTGGTATGCTTTCCTCGTTTGTAAGTTAGGGTAACCTGCGTAAATTTACATTTTTCAGAACCTTGAAATAAGTTCCTATTGACTTTCTTGACTGGGATGCCTAGATTGAAGTACTACCCATCAATGGGTCCTTTTCAAGTTGGAGCACCTATTTTATTGAAAAGTTTTATGCCATAATCAGATAAACCATGAAGTCATTCGGTACCGCAATGGAACACACTGTTTTAGTCCGGAATATATCAATAACAATTCCAAGTTTATTCTATCTTGTTACGGAGTAACGAAGGTTTATATAGATTTCAATGTATTTTATCATTTATACTGGATTTATTTGTGATTATTGTCGGAACAACTCAACTACTCACGCTCTATCTGTGGAAGAGGCATAATTCCAGTTCCAGGAATAACATGGATAGAGAATACCAAATGAAATCACACCTCCATAACCATGTTGTAATTGCAGGCTATTTTGCTACTCGGACGTATTTATTTGGAATTCATCAATGAAAATCAACGCGACGTGCATTGTTCTTTTGTGAAGCTTCGTATTGCAATTGATTTGAGGTCGCTTTCATTTTCCTATGAAACAGTCTGGTAAGTTAATGGTCATGGAAGGACAACGTAATCATTTTCATTCTTACGCGACTATCCTTTGCTGGCGGGTAAGTCGGGTCCATAGATATAAGAGGCCATTGGTGACTATGCCCGGCACTCGGAAGCAGGCTGGGTACAGATCGCGATCCAGTTCCATAACCGGGCTCCATAGACTGATCGAAGACCCGGAAGCTTTACGCCTTTTTCTACTGCACTGGTCCGCGTTTTGATCTGCTCATTAAGGCGGCAGTGCCAATGAGACCAAGGAACAGGACAGTGTGTTTGTTTGGTCAAGTCCGACTCTGGTCGCCGAAGGTATCGGCCGAAACATCGCAGTTGACTTTGATGGTGGATGAAGAATGCATCGATTTCAAAGTATCGTCTCCTTTTCTCTTCGATGGGCATCCTGTCGCGCCCGCCGACTTTAAGTATTTTCCGTTGGTACAGTGTAAGGAGTGTTTTGATTATTCCTCACTTGTAAACTCAACAAAGAACAAAATACGGCTCACATATATTTCAAAATAGAAGCAACACCAAAGTTACGCTATTTAAGAGAAATGAGCTGTTACTGGTATGCAGTAAGTCAGCAGCAAGTCACATCTTATTAGACACACATAATTTATAAAATAAGAAATGAGTTTTGTTATTTGAGTAGGACAGTTGATGTGTTGCTGGTACTTGTAAAGACATGACAACTCTAGACTGAAAGAAAATTAATTTAGGAGCCAGTTACATGATGAAGTGAAGCTACTTAAAGATGTGATTATTCTTTTAACTAAATATGACGGAATTAAATCTGGTAATCACTTTATTCCTATAACAATAATAACGATAAAAACTGCATAAAGGTTGCAACTACTTTGAAAATTATCTGACAAGCTTTTTTTATTTCTCACAATTGTTTGCTTTACAGCGGATTTTATTGTCTAATTTCTAAAACTTGAATTGAATATCTAGATTTACCGCAAGTTTTATTTACAGCTCATTACCTTCAAGATGTTCCGTTATAGCGATGGTTTGAAATTTTGACTAGACGATTATGTTATCATGAGCTCCCTTTTGACAAACGGTGGGTTTTGCATCAATCTGATACGCTTCCGCTCCAGCAGCTCAGAGCAAATAAGCGTGAAATATACGCGCAACGATGCTGCAAAATTTATCATTCAGACGAGGAAAGAAACGGACCCGTGATTTAAGAAGAGTCTCATTATTTCTCCGCCATGGGTCCTTCAAAAAATCTCTGATCATCGAATTGGTTATGACCTTCGAAACACACGATAAACTTATTTATCAGTTACAATTCCAATTACGTTTTATTTGTGGAGGATTACGTAAACGTAAATGTTTCCATTTCTGCTATCGAATTTATGATGTTACAGATGGGTAACTTTTTCCAGTGGCCTCAATTTCTGTCCGAGATATATACGACTTGCTTGTTTTTGTTATTTCTGTTTTGGTTAAACTTTGATGTGTGCAATGAGCAGTAGTTTCACTTAATAAAATCTGGTTTGCCAAATGCCTGTCGTCCTTTAGAAGGACCAATCAACTTTGGCGCTGCGGTGGACGCAAAGCACCAATGAAAATACTGGACCGAATGTTCACATAGCACCACATTCCCACTTCCTATGTCCAAGATGTTCAGAGTGTGGAAATGTGAATTGTGAAAAGACGTTGTTTCGGGCTGTTTGATTGCGTTGTCCTCACAATGTACCATTATTCACACAATTGAGAAATAGCACGTTTACTGTTAAAATTTACACAAATTACATTTCATCAAGTACGCTGTGAAAAATAAAACCTGAGAAGCCAACCGAAATTAATTCTGGTAAGTTACTTGGGCGTTTTATGCGCTGAAATACTTTGAAACATTTTTACTTAGGACAACTTTCCCAACGTTCAGGGAATGGTTCTCACAGTGGTCGATAATGTCGGTAACAGTTACTTAATGTAGTGGAAAATGTTACATAATCTATGGTATATGTGAGCTGTGCACTTCCGTGAGGCTACATTAGATGTTGTTTGCAAAAGCGTCATAGCTGAGTGTGAAAACTAGGAACAATTTTGCAGTACAAAATGAATCAACAATGGTTAGAAGAAACTACATTCATCTCAGTGGTTTCCCATCAGAGTAAAAGCTTGCTGAATCATACAGTTTTTGTAATTTCAAATCATCAGATACATTGGTGAAACTCGATAGTTACTATTTAATAATTATGCAGTATCATGGCTCGAATCGTAATTAGGAGACACGAAAGCACTCCTCATACGAACGTCCCACCTCACCTGTTATGAACCATCACTGGAGTCCTAGATGAAACTCGCGAATAGGGCACGTGCTTGTAAGCTGCACTCGCTACCAATCAGCTATTCGGACTAGCTCTGAAATAGTCCGCTCAACATTAACACCGAATTGCGCATAGTTCAATCGGTACTGGATGCTTTGAGCGTTGACTGCCAGTCACACACACACAGCGATCGAATCCCACGCGGAGAGTCTTATTAGATTTTCGCTAACTCAGCGATGTTTACTGCTATTCTGTGTACAATACATTCGCGTGAGAAAATATCGAACAACTTTTCCTCTTGTTTATACTCAAATAGTGATCTTTCCTTGCTCCATTCGGAATTATTTATGGTTGCTTGTCAATAGATTATGATAGCTGTGATCAGTATGAATTCATTTCTAACCTTAGGTGCTCAAAGATTCTACCTGGCCACATTCGATAGTTGTGACCACATTTCCTTGGTACTGAGCAGTGATATTAGGGCTTAAAAAAGTTCGGACAAATTAGAAGGTCCAAATCTCTTGGCCAATGGGCATACACCTTAAGCTGCGTGAGTGTTTTCCATAGTAGTGACTCACGGCGTAATTTTTTCTTAATTTTAGCTGCTGAGTTTGCGATAAAATAGCCAGATACTTTGAGACCTGCAAAGGTGAAAAAAACCTCGTGCTATTTAGTTTTTTCTCTGTTTTATGCGGATCAAAAATCAGTAAGACTTGACGAGTGGATAAATTTACACATTTGGGCTTCCATTTTGCCATCAAGAAAGGTTTTTATTAACAAAATAAAGTTTTTATAAGTATATCATTTGTAGATGCGAGTATTTTTTCCTACGTTATTTATCACACTGTTATCATCGAAAGAGTTATAAATAACTAAGATCTGTTTTGTGAAAGGTTGTTTTACTGCATTGTCGATAATGGATAACCATAAGGTATTGTGTAAAAGTGAACGTCATATTGAGTAGTAAATAAAGAGTCCGTTTGTACTCACATTGTCCATTTTTCCACGTTCGATTGGTGACTGAACATAAGACAGGAGTAGAAGTGGTTTTCAACATTTTGAAGCATAAAAGTTTGCACAACAATACTAATTTTTCCTTTGAAACATACAGCAAGTTACCAGCAAAGGAACTGAGAAATTGCTGGTCGAATAACATCTGTATTTGTTCCAAATATGTACAAACTACTAGTTATATGTTTCGTAGTTCCACTAACACTGGGGCACGAGTTCCATGAATCCAGCAACTCACATGGTTAATATTCTGTCTAATGTCACGCTACGTCAACTTGCGTCGTACGTTGGATAGGTATAGCTTTCGCACTGGCTAAAATTTAACAACGGAAGGAGGCTTCTTAGCACAGAAGTAAACTTTGCTCTCAGACTAAACCATAGTTCCCGTCTTGTTTTACGGAGCTAAGATTAGAATGAATTCAAAAGGACGAATCCCTTCTGAGTGTAATCGCGTTAGTCCGGATAAGCTTGCTACACAGTCATCATAGCTGTGTACCGGATAGGGTGCCTATCATATCTCATGATGTTCCCATAAGTTTGCTTCAGAAAGAATTGATCTTTCAACTAAAAGACTTTCCCTGGATGAAAAAACGTACCTATTGCCCACTTATAGAGAGGAATTTCTCTGATTATACAGTCAAAACCCATACAGCTCCAACAGCATGATAGTTTAACGGTTTTTCAGTCACCGGGCTGGGATGGGGAAACATTTCTTTTTGATACACTGCCGCAGGCAGCTACGTTTATGGTCGGAGTTAAAAGGTGATTTAGCTAATATTCTAAAACCGTGAAGTCACCATATGGGCTGACTCGGCAATATACTCATCGGATAAACTTAGCAAGTCACGGGAAACGGGCAAATTCTGTAAGCGATTACCACCAAAGTAGGTCTGAAAAAGAACAGGTAGGAGTTCATCGTGAGAGCCAGGGAAAGATTCTGTACACATGACTGAATTGTGAATACTGGAAGAAACGGAAATCCCGTAATTAACTAAAGTAGGCGCATCAGAAAGCGAAGGCTATAGGAACAGTTTAAATATACCATCTGCGCTTTTGCATATACAGCATAAGATAGGAACTGAAAAACGTAATTACAATGGCCTCATCTGGGAACTGTTTTTGCATGCTCCAGTGTGTGTGTGTTTTACAGGTGGTTCCTCTAGAACCATGGTAGGGTAAAGATGAAGGTCATATGCTTTTCGATGTGAACGGGTATGGTGTACGCCTTTAGTATTTCTGATTTTTTTATCGCAATCTTGTTGCAAGGCTAGGAAAGCTTCCGCCTTGTTCATCTAGTGGCAATTTTCGATCCTGTGGTGGACGATTGCAGAGATCAGACCACATGAATAAAACGATTATTTTGGGTTAAGCTTAGAAATCAAGTCGCGTAATTCTTTGGCATATGCTTAGTCATTCTGTAGTACAAAGAAATAGGTCAGCCATACGAAAGTTTGCACACTTGCAACTGCTAGATAAGGCACGATTTTATTAGAAAATGGAGTCACCTACGCTGATGTCTTCAGATAAGGGGTCGATAAACCCAAGTAAACGAGTGTCAGTCTATTGCACGGGCATAGCGCATTTTTGGGAGAGCGTTTTTCATTCATTATAGAGCAATTTGCAGTACCTCCTCTCAGTTGATAAAGCAGATCAAAAGGATACCATTTCTGACACTCAGTGATAAAGTTGGGCTCCTCTGTTACTTTAGGATTGAATAAATTAGTTCGGATAAACTTTGTCATGTGACGTGGCGAATTTATTATTCTCCCTGCCTGATAAGATATCTTTACTTCAGCTGTCTTTTTATTTCATATTTTCACAAATGTTGTACAAATGCGACCGAAGAGATTTTACCAGGTGAATCGCCTGACATCATTCACCCGTGGATTCGCTTTTTCGAAAATAGAACCTCTCAAAATCCGTATGCCGGTTTTGATACCTTCGTTGCCCGTAAGCTCATATAAAAAGAAGACTCTTATGACAGTCAATGATTGCTATTGGGGTGAACGGTTCCATATAATGGAAGATAGTGGTGAGTACCAACTATATCAGGTAGCGATTTTTCAGATTCATCTACGGCAGTCTAGCGATTAAAGCGCCAGACTCACTTTTCTGCACGCCACGTTGGACTCCCACATGAGACAGTGAATATACATGGATGTTGATTGAAACAAGACTCAAGTGCCGAGTGCTACGAAAGAAGTTTCAGTTCACTGAGCTCTGATCTTGCGTGACAAATAATCTAATGAATCATTTATTTTGTCCAGTTCCTTTCAAACTAGTTGCTTCTTGTTATTCTAATAAATCGCATCTTATTTTCGTGCAAGTTCTCTTTATTTTGTAAAATCATCTTTGCAAAAAAATAATACCTTCTCCATCCTTCCCTCTACTTTGGTTCAGTTATCCACTCCCAAAGCTGTGATATACAAGTGCTCCTGTGACCTCACATATTTTCTATGTAGTACTACAATGGTAAATACATTCTAACCGACGAATATAACGGAACTTGCAGAAAAATTGCTCCAGTAGACATATTAGTTTGTAAAAGAATATTAAAAAAATAAGTTCTCACGAGAAAAACAACCAAGTAAGCATATGCTAGTAAAAAGTCGGTACGTCGAACCTCTCTGTGCCAGAAAATGTGACTTAACTTTGCTCCGTACTGCGTGTATTTAGAAAATCTCTCCCATACCAAATAAATGGGCTCCATTTCAAAAGATATGATATTCGAGCCTTTCTGAGCGTCGTAAAGTCTCCGTTTGGTTGATAAATACTTATTCTGACTGATGCAGAACGTAGAACATCTACTATTTATTCACGAGAAAACAAAGACTTATTTCAGCTTCTAAATCATATCATAACTTTGGTCTCTTCTGATTGAGTAATTGGTTCGCATATATCTGAATGGGCATCAGTTTTAGATTTATAATCAATTGACTAAATACCGAATGTAATGATCAGTGGGAAAATCAAAATAGTTTATAAGCTAGTCAACTATATTTTATGAAACATGACCCATATTATTTTGGTCACTGAACACGCAATGCTTCACTGTTCAGTATACTTTTCACATAACATCTACGGAATGCTCGTTGAGAACTTCTAACCTTCATCATACTTCTTTCCACCGTACTGTTTACTGCAAAAACGGGGTAATATTTATATCGGCAGACCTCTTAGATGACAATTGGAAAAAAATTCCTATTTCAAGGGGACGATTAATTTGAGAAAAATTGCAACATGAATTTTACGAGGACTTGCATTTCGTTGCTCAAACAAAAGCCATTTTATGTAACTGAAATCTTACGGGTTTCTTAACTAATGCGAACTGACAGGCCAAAGGCGATTTCATAACGGAGAAAACTGCTATCATCCATTAGTCACATTCTCATAGCTATAAATTAGACGTGTCTCATCGGCGTCACCCAGTAAGGCAATAAATATATTTTTCGAATATGTTTTGCTGGGTGCGCAGAGACTTGCGTTGCGGCTTTTCGAAAGGATATACGCACTGATCTGCTCATCTTCATAGTGAAAAATAAAATCCATGGCTTTTAATTTTTCATTCTGTGGAAAACAAATTAACGTACCTTATTGTAGAACTAATGAGCAACATCTAACGGAAAACATGTAAGGCTGCTACTTAAGTTGTTCCCTAACTGACGCCTACCATTCAGGAATGGTGAGATAGCAGACTCAAATTTCTAGTGCGTCTACGTAGTGGGTGATTACGGGAAGCGATGAATAAGACCGACCGAATGCTGTAATTTATTTTGGCTCTGGGCTATTTAAGATTGCCTCTTGACATGATGATAGACAAACCTGGAGGACTTGGGCGGGTAATATGAACCAAACCTTGTCACTGCTTGTCACGTGATCTACCACCTGTCATAACTAAATTCAGTGTTCAACAATAAAACCCAATCTACTAGATGGCATGCCACACCAAAACTAGTTTCATTTTGTTATCCAATGCTAAGCATCTTCTAAATTGTTGCTTCTCATACTCTGTTATACTCTTCCTCGATATATATATATATATATATATATATATATATATGTATATATATATATATATAGAGAGAGAGAGAGAGAGGGAGGGAGAGAGGAACATCTGTCACTTTGATTTCCTCGAGACGTCTGTCCATTTAGTCACGATGTCTTAGTGCTTTAGCCTCCCTGAAGAATAATTCCCGAAAATGTGAAAACCTTCCGTAATTCAGACTCATTTACCACAACAAGTGGACTCGCTTATTTGAAATTCTAATTCAGCACTTCGGAAAAGAACCTTGCAAAACTTTTTACTAACCTCAGTTTTATATCCGTGTAAACAATCAGCAACAATTTTGGGTGACAAGTTCCGGAGTTGTAGGGTTTGCACATCACAAAACATATTTTTGGTTACCTTACGCTTCTGGAGGCACGTTACTTTAGGGGGGGGGCGGGGTAGTAACCCTGACCTTAGTGATTACCATCAACACTTAATTGTTGATCATGAAAATGTTTCATATTGCTGTGAAAAAGCATGAATACGGTCCATAAAACCTTACCAAACTAAAATACCTCCTTAATTTTCCATTTTATTTGCTCGTGGACCTCAACATTTCCTGCATGTCTCTTAATAATTTAACAGATTTATGCTCTATTAACATGATACCCAGCTGTCGGTCTCGTTCGGGGAAAAGGTAGCTGTAGAACGTAGGTGGCTCTGTAATAACCCTGTACATTGAGACGTTTACTTGTTTCACCGCATTGCCGCTCTTCATCTGCAAACAGAACGCACAAACTTCCTGAATAATTGAGGTCAAAATACAAATACCAACACAATTTATCGAATGAAGTATGTGAATAAACAATCTGATGCTAGTCGCATTTCAAACATGCAAACTGGGGGCATTTTTTCCATTTTTTAATTTCTTCTTCTACAAAGCATCATTAAAGCTCCTCAATTTGAAAATGTCAAATTTTATCTCCTTTCGTGCACGGGGAAATCGTGTGACAAAAACAAGCTACCATGTGGATCCCCAGAGAATAGGTGGAACAACATCCGACCCGTCTTCTTCCTTGTCCTCCACGTTGCTCGTCAGACACATGTGCATTTTCGGTCGGGCATGCTGGAGATATAAAACTGGTTTCAGAAGCCGATTACGAAAAAACAAAGTCTGTATGGTAAATTGACTCGGTGTGGTTGCTTATCGGCTGAAATGGTTTGGAGAACAAAGAAACTCCAAAGATCGGGGTTCTTTTTTTTGATTTAAAGCTAAACGGGATAGAGCAGTAAAACTTGTGATTTACTCAAAATAATGATTTGACTGTAATGTCAACGAACTGTAGCTTGAATTTCAGTGCATCAAACCAAACCATGAACCTACAGAGTAATGGCTGGAGATCATGCTTATTTATGTCGGTGTAAATAATAATAATCATAACAACATGACGATTCTTGCAATGGTAACTGGTTTCCTGCTTTCTTCTACACATGTCAGTGTGCTTCTCAAGGTACACTTTATTCTCATCGTATGTAAGTATCAGTTAGGTACGAGTGACGCACAAAAACCAGCCAGCAAATCACAGCGCTACTACCCCAATGGACTCTTCTCCGAAAAGCATCCATTCACACTTCTATTGAACAAATGAGACATCTGCGTAGTTTTGATCTTCAAGTATATGCAATGGACACAGAGGCGAATTCTGTTTCATAATAATATCCTTTTTCCGGAACGTTTTGCCCATGGTGCGGTCACCTTGATTTTGTGGAAGCCACGTCAAAAATGACTTTGAATATTAGTAAGTGGAATTCTAACAGAATGTAGGATTGGGGGAAAAGACAGTTCTCACGAATGTGGAATTCCAAAGCTAAATTACAACTGGGTTAGTACTTTCCCGAGAATCCTTCGTCTTTGAAATCACTTCATCCATGATTGGCGGTTATTTTTATCAGTTTTTTCAGGTTCGTGGAAATCCCAGAGCATCAGGCAGGAGAAAACAAAATATCAACTTTAACTGGCTCTTAATAGATGATAATTTTTCGATAATTACGACAACAGAATTTTGACAGAAGCTGATTTGGAGAGAAATTAAAAAAACTACTGCAATGTTTGTTCTTCCATATCACATACTACTACTGAACGATAAAAATAACTTCAAAAACGAAGATGTCCCATGAAAGACAAACACTAAAATCGCCATTGAAATTCATGTAGCCACCACACAGCTGTTTCATACTCGTCCGAACTCCTCATTGGTGCATTACCACAAAACTCGTCACTAGCCAGTGGCCATATTTGAGAGACACTGTCGTAGTAGCTGTAGTAGCAGTAGTAGCAGTAGTAGTAATAGTAGTAGTGGTAATGGTAGTAGTAGTAGTAGTGGTAGTAGTTTTGACATGGAATCGGACTTTGAATGGCAGCTCAGATAATCTGGTGGTTAAATAAATGAGTCCTTGATGGAGCTCGGTTCCTGACCAAAGTGGGACGACTGTAGAAGGCTCCTGTGGTTTAAATGTAGAGTTCGGTTGTACTGTTGTTTTAGAAATCATTCTACAAAATAATTTCATTCCGCAGCTAATAATCTTTTGAGTTCATCATAAAAAGCCCGTTATTTCATCGGATGCAAAATAACATGTAGTATCTGGTTAGGAACCGACTACGTTTTCGTCCATTTCGCTTTATCCACCTGAATTAAATATAATTTCGTAATAAATGAGAAGGTTACACTAACAGTTCAAAGAAAACTTCTAAGTATTTCTGTGAAGTGCTGCCATTGACAATCGTGTTTGATCACAGGGTACGGTGTGGGTATGGCTAAATTAATTCTCGGGATCGTGAGGCAAATCAACTAATGGAGGTGAATGAAATCTCAGATCAACGGTAATCAGCCTTTTTATGTATCATGTGGTTTGATCTGTAATAATCTACACAAACGGATTGTACGACCTGCCCCCATTTCTCATCCGATGTTCACTAGATTCAATGAGATTAACTGTGGTGAAAATCTGATTTCATCACCTGAACTGTCAGCACATTGCCTTCATCTGAAATCAGTTCAATAAACACACGAACAAACCAACCATCTATAGTTAATCATCCGGATGAAAATAACCCAAATGCCTGTTAATAAAAGGTCTAAGTAAATAAGTATTGCCTTTATTTAATTAAAGCAAAAATGTTTAATTCGAAAATAACAAATAAAGTATACTGACAGGAAACCACCAGTTATGCTCGGTAAATGACTGATGGTGCTTGCAGTACGTTTCCCGGTAAACGTTACCGCAAAACACAAGACCGTTTTGTGTTCTGTTTTACAAACTAACTACAAAGTTGATCAATTGACTGGTCAAATAGCAAAATGTAAAAACGTGCCTTGATGTGTTTGCACTCCGATTATTGCTATTCCATCTGTTTGATATCTGCTCAGTGCTCTTCTAAGGCGAAGACTGATGCATCTCGATAAAATTGTAGGATCAAACCTCATTAAATATAAGTAACTCATGTAAAACTTCTGTTTACAATCACGTTTATGTCAAGACTAGTGGGCTTCATCCGGTAGTATCTCCGATACTACTGACTGAAAAGTGATTCCACATCGCGTATCCAGTAGTTCAAACGAACTGGGAGAAACTAATTTACTGAATATCTACAGGAGAAGTTTTTGTAAAACTGCCTGTGAATCTTAGAACTTTGAACTAAATTTAACTAATGTATGGTTTATCAAATCGTTTGACAAAATATGAACATCCTGAGTTTTTATTGAAAGCCTCTTATTTTCTTATGAGATATACTGAGTCTAGTTAGTTTTTATTTGAAAGAATATTACTTTGCAATTTTTTTAAAAATTCGACGCATGAAGTCTGCAGATATCGAGCTGGTACTACATCCAATCTACCATTCATACGCCTAGTAACTCAGTCAGTCAATCAGTCAACCAAGCAGGGAGTCGAAATCATTTGGAATCAGGCGCGGTGTTAATTATTTGTAAATAAACACACTCATAAACTCAGCATAATTATACTCATAATATTTTACGAATTTTGCTACCCACGTTTAAAGTTTCAAACAGGTTGTCCGGCCATCTTCCAGCTGCTTAACAAAATATTTTAACAACGGACCCTTGAGTAAGGTGCGTCCCACTCATAGGGGTGTATTTTGATTCCCCGTTAGCGCACCCTTAAGTTCGTAGAACACCTACAAAAGGGACACCTAGCCCTAAGGGACACTCTGGTCTTCCTTGTGAGCTTCTCTTGCAGAAGGATTTTATTTTATTTTTTATTGATGGGTACAGATGAATTTTCTTTGACTACCTAAGAAACAAATTCTACGGCTGTTGCGGTGCTGGAGTAGACATATATAAGTGGTAGGGAACTTAGGCATTATTTGAACTGTTTATTCAATCTGTGTCAGTACCTGGGCAACAAGTAACTGCGTAATAGACTACTTGTGCGTCAAATGACAGAGAGGCTGCGCAAAACTAGTGAATTTTCTGGACAGCTGTTGTTCATAAGAACAATGTCACGAAAGCAAGGATTGCCCGTTTTGTCTGCATACACTCAAGTCTTTGAAATGTCTCACGGAAGTGGACTAGCTTTTAAATAACGGCTACATTTTCAAGTTGGTGCGTTCTGTCAATACTGACACGTTTAAAGTAGCAATTTTTTGATATTCTTATTAAAGAAGTCGAAAAATCACAAAAGCTTGGGGCTTTTCAGTATATCAGGTCCGAAAGTGGTTTGGAGTATATCGAAAGAACTATGCGCCATACTGTGTTAAACGAGGAAACATATTGTCAATAACGCCACCTTGTCGGTGGAAAAATTATGAGCCGACGTTTCGGTTACCGTGGGTAACCTTTCGCAAGGCAGTTTTACTATCAGATAACTCTGATGAATCAGTTGCAAGTCAACGGAAGTGTGTGTTTGTGTATGTGTGCGTGTTAGATCATTCGTCGACGTATAACCGATTCCTCAAAGTTATTTGATTAAAAAACTGCCTTGAGAAAGGTTGCCCATGGTGACCGAAGCGTCGGCTCATAATTTTTCCACCGACTAAGCTTTGGGCTTTTACCTTTTTTACCATTTTTTGAATAACTTTGAGTTGGTTGAGTTTACTCATGGTTGTTTGTAAATCTAAATGAAAAGGTTGTCCTCATATTGAATTTTCATTACTCATTTTTATTATTACGCTGTTGTAGCATCCAAAAGTGGCCCAACCACATACCAACGGGTGACCGTTTCAGAACGAACACACTACTCCATTCTCAACAAAATACTTTGATTACAGTAAAGGATTTCACTAAAGTGCACTCTTTTGATTATTTCGGGAGAGAGCCAGCATGTTTTAGAGAGTAGTGTATACTCAGTAGACTTATTGGAAAGAATCCGAGGCTGACAGATAAGATACTTGTGGAAGAAGTAAACGAACACTGAGGTGTATTTCATGCACAATATTTGGGCCCAGTCTCTAAGTTATAAGGTTTGGATGTAAATGAAGTCTCAGGAATTGGGCACAGAAACTGTCCGCAATTTGCAAACATTTGTGAATTCGATCGTTCCGATAAAATGAGTATTTTCCAGATACCATTCTAGATCTGTTATTTAATGACTTACTCTGAAGCATGGACCTGATAAGGTGGGATTAATTAAGATGCTTCCTTTTTAACGACCTTAAAGTTCGCGAAGTTTCCACCGACTTCGCTTTTGCAGACTTTCGATTCTCCGTCGCCTGGTTGCTTTGGGCTGGCATTTTGGTACATTGACATGCGACATATCTTTTTATTCCCAAAGAAACATTTCTGCTAATTTCCTAATCAATCTGCTTACAATTGGAATGAAATGTACTTTTGTTAAATTTCAGTCTTCTTTAATTGAAAATCAAGTGATTACCGGGAGGGGGGGGGGGGCACATTTGACAAATGGCTCCGACAATTCACTCAAACTTGCCCACAACAAATGATGGTCGTCAGAGTCCGCTCTAAAAACCCGTGACCCATTTTTTCTCGTCACTTGTCGGTTCACCCGTAGCTGCGATGAAGGAACAAAGTATTGGGGTCTCAGCCGGAGAATGAGGCAGTTTGTACCGAAATGGCTGGTGCAATTGATGGGTTATCTCTCTCCCGAACAGCAAACGACTACCAGAGGCCCAGCTACATCAATCGCGAAACTCCATATGACCTTTCTTCATTAGTCTGATCCGGGTCCGGCGGTTCGAGTGATTGCACGAAATCCGAACCAAAAGCTCGGCCTTTTATGGGACTGTACCGATAAGTGGAAGCAGATCCCCACTATGCTCGTAGAAACTGTTGACAGAAAGTGTTTTGCTTTGGCGTTAGCCAATCTGATTAAAGTAAATACTTTCCTACTTGTTCTGTACTTGGATCTTGCTCTCATCTTCCAATTTGTCTTTTATTGGTTCTGATGAAGATAACAAAACACCTGATTTTCTTCAAGATGTTACACTCATTCCCAGGAGCCACTGAAAAACGATATGATTTGCTTTATCACCTTTTTGGTGCACTCTCTAATGACACCTTTGTAGACTGTGGTCTACGCAGACCCTATCCTGAACCATAGTCTTGTTTGCGATCATATTCTCCAAGATTTTCCGCGAAAAGCCAAAAGTGTACACCGCAGAGGTTTGTATTGCAGCTAGTTCAGGGGGTATCTCCAAACTCCTTGCTTTCTCATGATCTCAAACTGAGAATTCGCACTGATAACCTGATGAAAAAATGGACAGTCTTTTCACGCACTGAGTGCCAGCCAATAGACCGTGGAGGTATTGACCGATCCGTTGCTTCAAGCACGTGCACAAGCTAACAGTTAAGCGGATGATCAATTTATGTGCCCCCTGTTACTGGAATGATAAACGCAAATTCAGTCGTCAATCCAGGGCAAGGTCGTCGACAAAAGACGGGAAAATCGACGGGGATGTCAAAGGGATTTCATTTTACTGATCCTCAATAGCAATACCGTATCTGGACATGCTACACAATTTTCTAACTCCTGTTATGGAGGCAATGACACCAGTCACAAGATCTACTTGTTTCCAACAAGATGGAGCACCCGCTCGTGATGCACTAATTTCGATAGATAAACTTTAGTTCCGTTGATTCGATTTTATGTTCAGGGCATAATCTGGATGGAATGGTTGTTGAGCGAATATATTTGACTGAAGTGTAAACATATATGTTAACAAACTCCATACAACACAATACAGTAAGATACAGTGTTTTTCAGTAAACTAGCAAGTTCCAACAAGCCTGACAGATCGAACCTAAATAATTTTTGTGTAGGGCTAGTGCTGTACATCCATTCATTATAATCCCAGGCATCAGTTGCAGGTTGCTTTCCCCAGGGAACTGTGAAGATTATACGAAATTTAAATGTAATGGAAAATCCTCTTGCATGCACATCGGAAAGTCGGACGCCGCGAGCCGGAGTCGAACCGGCGACCCTCCGCATACCGGGCAGATGCTCTACCAGCTGAGCTACCGCGGTCCAGACTGTCCGGTGTGAATAACACAAGTGAATAATCAATAAGGCGCGAACCACTATTCCAATGATACACAGTATCTGTCCTGGTTTTAATCATTGGGCTAGCCTCGTCGGTCACTTCCCAATGGGACGCACAGCACACAGATGAACATGATCCATCGGACATTGAAATATATTCAGAGAATTTATTGTTGGCACGAGGAGCCTTGTGCCAACAATAAATTCTCTGAATAAATTTAAATGTATTTCTCACTGAAACCCATTCCACCTGTTCTCGATAAACAGACAAACCAACGGAATTCTATATCTTGCTTAGCATGGCTACGATCGAGAACGATTGATTTCCGCTGCACCACTGACCAGTTCTGCAATCAACAACCCCATCACGGTCGGTAATTAACCCCGCTTAATTTCGCTACTGATCCCAGCTTGTGCCCGTGTGCACAGACGAAGCCACTGTGGACCTTGTGATCTGTTGACCTTTAGGCGACGGGTGGACTGAACTTCGACACCGATTGCAGCTGAACACGTAGTCTGTGGTTTGTCTCAGATACTCAGCCCCCCCCCCCCCTCTCCCGTACACTTTAACTGAATTATTTAGCGTCTGCTTTAATTACGGGACAGGCTGAAGTCTTAAGTACTCGGTTTGGTTGAGGATTTGTTTTGACCAATCACGTGGGATAACAGCCTTACCCAATTAGGTGTTAATTTTAGAGACCCTTTCCATAGTGATTTATTGAGACTGGTTTTGAGCAATGATGGGAACATCTTACAGACTACGAGTTTTTCAGAGTGCAACTTTCCAACGTTGAAAACCAGTGGTAAGCTTGGCTTTGGGATGACATTCCCGATATTTTAGAAACACTTGACATACTGCTACTTTTTGTGGGTGAGATATTTGACAGACTTGAGTGTACTCGAAAATGATGTCCCGTCCCAACAGCGTACGCTGACACTTGCGCATTTATCAAGGCTGTTGTATGTTCATAAGTGCGAAAAATCTGATAGTGCTTTCATCTAGATACTGATTAGGGGAGAAAAACGCTATCACTAAGAGTTTTATGATGCACTCTATACATGAAAACTGATGTTATACGGGGAAACCACATAGAGCGACCATGGAATGTCATGACTAGGTCTATGAAGGAAAATGGAAAGTGGATGCTTTGGTCTCCATTATTTCATAAGCAAAATTTGCCACCGTTTCTTGTGATCATACTGTTGAGGCATAAAATTGAAGAATGGTTGTTTATGAAGTCTGTCGTCTGAGCTCCACACGATATAAAATAGTCTTGGTAGATAAAGCACTACTGACAACAGGCACAGTCGAACCAAAGACAGAATCCACAAAGGAAACGCAGTTCGAATGACACTTTCAGACAGTTGATACAAACACAGGTCCAGATGGCTTAATGAATGTAAGCATAATTCAGCTAATCTAATTGGAGCTCGCATTTCAACCGACAATGTGTCGTGAACCGTGGTTTTGCTAATTCTGATGAAGATCTAAAAAAAGCGCCAGGGTAAGCTCTTAGCCGTGAGACAATTAAAGGCCTACTCGATAGGCTCTTGAGCCATCAGTTGATCACGAATGGGGTCAGCCCCGACATTTGAAAATAGAAGTTCGAAACACAGATTGCACTGTGTGTACTGGAGCATTCTGCAGTGTCTTTACAAAGTGAATGCGGTGGCCGAAGTTTTTTCGTGTGGCAGTATGTAATTTGTAAAGATGTAGCGAAATGAACCGGGACAAGCTGTGTCATCTCTGTTACGGATTTCTAATTTCAAACTTATAACGCGGATGATTCCTTTCGCGTTTCATATCAGGGAGTTTGATATCTACTGCGAAGGACAAAGCTTTGTAGTGGGGGTTCACAGCTGATCCGCGTAACTGGGTGAAATGTACTGCTTTCCTCACACAGATTAGATGAAAAATAACCAATTAATGAGTTACTATGCGAACAAACGACACTACAGGCATTTCGAAAAAAAGTTCTTTATACCTATCCTGGTAAGTATTCAGTTGCAGAAATCCGAACTCAGCATCGAAGGAAACTATAAATCTGGGGTTTGGGGGGGGGGGCAGTTTGAACAACAAACAGTGGTCTTTATTCTAACGGATAAAATGATGTTCTCGTTAGATGTCGCATCTCTTTTACCAAAGGTTCCACTTATTGAAACTGTCCAGTTCGCCCTAAGCTATCTGTAAGCTAAGAATATAAACGTGGTTATACCGATTGAGGCAATACGGGAGCTTTTTTGTTAGTATACAAACAATGCGCGGCTTCTGTTTGATGAAAGCCCTCATTAGCAAATAATGTCCAAGCTAAGGGATTCCTTCTTGAACCCCTTCTAGCTGATTTGTCCAGGCAGTGATCGAATCCACTAAGCGAAGAGTACTACCACAGTTCCTGATGTATAACAGTGTCATGTTGGTTACATACTACGCGCAGAGGGCTCAAACCGTGTTAAGGGTAACTAGTTGCACACTTTCAAAGAAACGATGAACCAACGTATTTTATAGCTCAGACACAGCCATGAGACCGGGTCCTTTCCTCGGTGTGCCTCTCATCCGCCTGAGGAATACGCGCATTACACGACACAAAATCATCCAAAGGTTTGTACTGACTAGGTTAAAAATAAACTTAACGAAGTGTTTAGTATCGGGAGCAAGGAAAATCTGTCAACCTGAAGCACTTAAAGATGAACTTATTCTCATCACTAATATTTTCCGAAGTGCCAGATATGCAAGCAGTTTTATCCAATGAAACGTGGTAGAGCAGGAAAGGAGAACGTAAGCTGTAGATAACCTCGGCTGAAATAATAGGCCGTTCATCAGCCTTCACTTCCAGTGTATTCTCCTGCTGGACGCTTGAACAATACTGTGAAAACTATGCACAATGCTGCACGCCTAAGGTGTGTATTCAAAGTTATTTGTTGGTAATAGTAAGGGATAGCGACTGTTTGCCAATGCTTGCGACCCCCGTGGTTGTCTACTCAGTCGAATTGTTTTGTGGCGCTACCTACCTCGGTAGCTTGACAACTCAGTTGTCTCTCCGTATGAAATACTATCTTTCGGGTTGGCTAAGTTCAAGTGCATCTGCAACAATTTTAGTCGCCATCCTCCGTCATTTGGTTGACACTGGTCGTCGAGTAGATCCAGTATGTACTCATCCACACACACAGCACCGAAATAGTCGGCATTTTACTGTGATTCAACTGAACCTCGATTTTTAATTATCGTGCCATATTTCCCAGTGGGGGGGCAATGTGACTGCCATCACTTAACATCCAATAAATTCACACACACACATACACACACACAACAATTATCTTTTGGGTTAAAAGTCTTATAGCCACTTTATTATGCATTTCCAAACGAACCTACGTAACCGCAAGTAAAGCCACCAATCCCACTCCTATCCGAACACAGATGCTGATTGGTTTGGTGCTGGTCCCCCACGGCACTTGCAAAGAAAACCTCTCTACCTTGTCACGAAGACGCTGATTCTCATGATGGGTGAATTGGGGTCTCGATAATAGTGCAGCATGTGAAAAAGCCAGTTCACGGATGAACAGTTGCTTTCAATCACCACATGGGAGACGGTGCATTGAATGGGCTACGAGGATTAGTAAAAACTGGCTGGGCCAGGGATTGGCATGCTTGGATCTGTTGGTCCACACAACCAGGTCATGGCAGTCACAGGGTTCGGACCTGAATTATTGGGGTGGGAGAGATCGAACAACAATTTCAGACGAAATTTTCTGCGTGAACAGGGCAGGTGCGAAAAGGTGCGTGCTGATCCACTCTGTAGTATGTGTAGACGACTGTGTGTGGATTGCGGGGCAATCGCAGCAGAAAGAGAAAAGACGATTCTAAATTTTATTGGTTCTCTGAAATGGCAGTTCCAGTTGTCCACTTTCCTCCGTATTGCAGCCTAAATGGGCAATATTATTTACTTATTCGGGATGGTTGCCTTGACATTAGTCATTTTAGGTTTCGTTTGTATACCCACGAGAACAAATTCATTGCCCTTAATTTGGCTGACATCGGCAATATTCTGATCAAAGATTTGAGTTAAATATTCTTTCAGTGCATAATAGCTGTATGCACAATCACTCGAATCCGGACATAATATGGAGGAGTTGTAAGCAAGAATGAACGACGTTTTCAGCTTAACCAGTTTTTCAATTCTGTGATAATGAATTGGCTTGTGGTGAGTGAGTAAGATCACGCCATGGTCTATCCATAAGGTTTAGGTCCATAAGACTCCCGGATTATGGATTTTATCAGAAAGCGTTATCAAAGTGTGATAATCCTTCGAAGGGCCCCTGGTTATATATATCCTAATATTATATGAATCATCATGCTTTTTCAATGCTCATCACAACATTGAAATCTGTACAGTTGTCTTATTCTTGTTAGGAATCATTAGCGGTGTACACCCACCGAGCCCCGACTGAGATTCGAACCCGCAGGGAGCGAACCTGAGTCGAACACTCAACCGCCAAGCTATCCGGGCCGGCTCGTAACGGTTTGTTGAACATATACGCTACATGATTTAGCACTCATCCGTCCCTGACCTTGAACGGTAACGACCGGTTTTCCACACACCAGTCGACTCCTATGATGAATGAATTCTTTGCAGGGGCCTAATTACCACGAAGGCATTCAGCTGTGAATGTCCTGCAGAGCTACTATTATACATGAATAGTAGGAGATTACATTTTCATAGTATAATTCGTCGTGCAGTTTGAGCGTTGAAAATGCATAATGAACTGATAAGCGTTTATGTCTTGACGAAAGTTGGCATCGTTTACTTGGCTTCCGTTTCTCAAAACCATAAGCTCACTTTGTATTGACGTACTTTCCGCTTCACCAAGGATTTCTTTTAAAACGATACCTAAATTTGGTCTGTAGCTACCCATCTCCTTGAAGATGTTGTTACCGGGTAAATAAGAAGTGGGTTTTCAGGCTGCATCTTTGAAGAAGCCGTTTCCAGTTCTTTTACTGTAATGTAATGAGCACGTGATTAGTTTCATTATGATATCGGAGCATGTTTTCGGAGATAATCACTGGTTTTCGGAGATTCTCGCCCAAATCCTGTAGCAGGTTGGTGTGCTGAAGGAGTCAAGAGTTTTTGAGATTGGACACAAGTTTGTGTGAGGGCGAAAATTGGGATTAGATCGAAGTGTTGATCTGAACGATCGTTTGATCGTTTCTAGCTGCAGTAACCGGATGGTTATGTAGTTTATATAGGCTTACCACTCAGTGAATATTACGAGCACGGAAAGAACAATTTTTGCAGTGGTTCATTATCCAGTCTTTGCAAGTCATGCACAGTTACAGATAAAGCCAATGATCTGTATGATGAATACGATAGCAAACAAGAATATTTTGTCCGAAGAGAAAATTCTGTTTATGTTCTGTGTCCCCTCGCGTGTTAATTTAAACGTACTGTAGCAAACCTCTGAGATGGCATTTGGTGAGATTGCTATGTTTGACTTCGAATGTCCGTGACAATAACTTGACTGTTTCTTAATGGGGCGTATTTTATATCTGTAATTACCTCAGGTAGTCTCTGATGTAGCCAGCCTAATCTGTGACCACAGTCCTCGGATTCCATGTTGGGTCATACTATGATGATGATAATGTTTTACCCCATTTAGTTCTTCTGTATCGTGAGATATTGCTCATTTTCTGTAAATTTTATTTGCTATGTCTGTCCGGACAATTCACTAAGCCGGTTTTATTTTATTTGAATTCCAATGGGTTTTATTATTGCATGCCGTGAAAGGGTAAACTCTATGGCTAATAGAATTACTTTTTGATGCTGCTTTTGAAGAAGTAAGAATTGCAGTTGGTCGAGAAGACAGAAAAAAGTAGATTATATTGGCAGTTCCAGGAAAAAAGAGGAACGCAATATATGGGTACATCATCTGCAAAGGGAAACCTGATAAGTTTGATTGGCCGTTTGCATACACGAACAGCGAGTAAAGGCTAGAGGAATGGGAATAGCCAAGATAAGCTCCGAAGAATAGTAGCCAAATACTAACGGCAGAGAAGAGAGAGTGAAGCAGCCACCGGAACGTGTGCCAATTTTTGCAGGTTAGAGATTAAGGGAGGATCGTCGGTCAACCTGACGGTCTTACATATCAGCACAGCGGAGAGAACAATCGATATTGAAGAAAAATTAAAAGAAAGTAAACTTAGGAAGAATTGAAGTCAATATGATGGTGACATCCCCATCGGGAAATACTTTCAGGGCCAAAACTCATTGATTCACTGACAATGCTCCAATCACGATCCGTACTGGTAGTGATATAGCGAGAGGCGAAGTAAGAAAGGGAGCAATGTGGGGTGGCACCATCGGTAGTTTATTGTAGATTTTGCATACCAAAGAAAAAACTGGATTTGAATTTCTGCCCCCGACTTACTTATTCCTCGACGTGAGGAAGAGAAATCCACAGCGAACTAATTGGCATGGACGAAAAGTGGTAACCATGCTCTGAAGTAGGAGGACAACTGGCGCTTCTGGGGTTTTTGTCATTTCTATTTGCCCTTGATCTGCAGTCCTTCAGTCACGAAGTTGACTGAACCACCATTTTGACTTAGAAAGGTAAACGATCGAAGTGGTTGGCATGCTTGCTGCAGCTTGCTAAGCTGGCAGTAGGAACGAACCTTCTTCCACGACCTCGCCCGCAGGTTTCCACACAGACTTTTGGACGATCAACTAAATTCCACGTAACGCGTGATGAGAGTCAGCTCAGGTATCATTATTTAGGCGTGAACATAGTAACTTTGAGGGAAGGTGTCATGAACCATTGCTTTCAAACCAATCGGGCCTCATTTTTGATAGTGGCTTGGGGTTATAAAAGCTCCATCCGATACTAAAAATGTTTAGTTTTCTCTTTTGAAACGGTAATAAAAAATTGTAGAGCTCCGTGTGTTTGACTTCGCAAATCTTAGCTTTAAGAGTCCTGTTTCTTTCTAGTGCCTTTTGGTTGTAAAATAATCCCGTGTTCAGCCGGATTTCTGCAGAACAGCGCATACACCGCTGTTTGCATCGATCTAAAATTCACCCACATGTACATTTTATCATCACCTATTCACTCCCCTTTTTATGTTATATTGGTACAATATTTCTGTGGGGGGTGGGGGTCGCTGCTGAGTGAGGGCCACAGTTGGTGAAATGAATGGCAACGGCGGTGGGGTTCGAACCCAGGATGGAAGGATCTAAAGTTCATGACCATTTGGCCAATGGCCAATGGCTGCAGTGACCAAATGGTTAGGCAGTTTATTTAGACTTACCACTGCGTAATTTTCACGAACTCGAGGCGAAGGAGTTTTCCAGTGGTCTATCTTCTGAATGTGTTGGCATACGTCCCATTTCACAGTGTTCCCAAGGGTCTGAAATTCTAATAAATATGCTTAGCCAAATAGGTCACTTAACTGGATAGCTATTTGCTCAGGTTGGAAAATAGGGAAACCCAGATTAGTCAAAAGATAAAACGGTTGTACCCAAAGGATGCGGAACGCTGATCATGCTGGCTTCAACTCGGATGGTAGGGTATCATAGGAAACGATATCCATAAGCATGTGGTAGCCGCGGGCCACTACCCAAGGTAGAAACAGCCTTCTAAATTATTTTCTGAGTCATTTCCAATCCCTATGCACCAAAGATGCGTAACCTGGAACCATATCTTTTACCTATCATATGTATGACAATGCGTTCTATATTAAGCCTAACTGCACTTTGCAGAATCATCAAAAACGATTCTGAAAAACTGTAGAAGACCGTCACTCGTACATAATGTGTTTTATGGTGGCTCGTCAATTTCTCCTTGAACGAAGATAGGGCTAACTTTCTCATAACGTTTTACTGCAGTTCATCAATAGTGGTATGATCCAAATTGATAGTAACAACACCCGTTTTATCATGGTATTTAAAATAACTCTGAAATCAGTTCTGCATCAGTATCGTTGTATCTTGAAGAGAAATGTGTTTCCCACTTGAAATAGAAGCTTTAAGAGGAGACGAATCACATGTGAACTTGAGAGTACAGAAAGAACTGAGACAACTTTAGACAATAATTAAATTTTGTTATAATGTATATGATTCACGAATGAATGGCGTCTGCCCTTCAATTCTGTTTTTCCAGCTGTGGCTGAAATATGTAGACCCATACTAATATGAAATGCATGAACAAAGATCAGTGAATATATAACATTGTAATCCTGCCGTATATCATTGGGAGTGCACCTTTCTGAAAAATAAAGCGTGCTTGTTTAACCGAAACTTAAGGTGTTTTTTTTCAAATCAGCCATCACTTCTCACAGTTTCAGTCTAGATTTTTCTTCTAATGTGGGATGAAACTCACAGTTAGGGAAACATAACAACTAGGAGAATCCGTGTTAGTAAAAAAATGGATATTATTGGTGAAAATCACCTCCTTAGTAGTTTACTCGCCTTTAGTGGTAGTTTTAAACAAGGCCCTATCAAAAAGCTGCACTCTGAACAGCCACGCCTTCAAAGTATCTTCACAATAAAATTCTGATTTGGAAATATTTCGGAAATCACTTCCTTTCACAGGGCTTTGGAAGTAAAAGGTTCAGCCACATTTCGCATGTTTACATCTGCTATTTCGTGATAATCTCTCAAATTTTAGTATATTTTGGTTTTCATTTGTGCCCATTTGCACTGTACTGAACGTCATATCTCGGAACCCGTCATAAGTCTTTCACGGAAAGGACATTATTTGAAAAACTTCTTTTTGACCTAATGAGAGTACAAAGAGGATTTGTTATTGTCCATTGATGGGTATGATGAGCCTAATACACAACTTAAAGACAAAATTACTATCCACAGTTAAGATAAATACCGAAGCAGTTAATGCCTAACGCAGTGAATTGCTTGGGGTCTAGATGCATCAATTTTGGTAGTAAATAAAATTATTTGATCAAAACAACTCTTGTGACAAGGAATGCAGTGTTTGAAGGTTTCCTCGATAATGACAATATAATATTCATTATTTATGGTTCACTACATATTACTGAGATGATTTTTTGCAGAGAAAAGGCGCTTATTGTCTGGAATTACAAGGCTTCATACGGGTGATTTGAGACGCACCTTGTATTCGCTATTGTCTATGCATTTACCGCTGGAGGTTTGCCATAACCCTGTGTGATAATAACAATAATTGGAAATGTACATTGTGTACTGCCACATTTCAGGACGAAAAGACTGTGGAAGGAAACCGGACGGATGAAATTTAGCATACGGCCATATTTTCTTCCTTTTTGGTCGTTCATCCTCAATTTGCCTATGATAATCCTGGCGTTACCGATTCGTTCATCTCGAATTACCGAATGGCGCATTCAAGAGCATACTGTTCATCTAGACGTAGACGAGAACTGTCCGGCTGGAACGCCTTTGGGTACCGTGAATTCACTAGTATCATCCGTTCAGAACGGTTATTTTGAAAATCCGCAACTGCAAGTTGGAGTTAAATATCAATTCGGTGCTCCATCCAGTTTATTCACCGTCAATGAACAGACCGGTCTGGTTTCCACAATGGCTGTATTAGATGCTGAGGAGCTATGCAAGAAGGCCCGTGAGGAAGAGCAATCGGGAAAAGGAACAAGTAAATTTGGCTATGCAATGCTATGATTTAAAATTTATCGTGGAAAAACAGAAATATCCGGCTACTCAATGTGAAAAAGTGAATGAAAGTGGTCGTGTGAATTAAGCTTCGAATGAACAACGGGTAACACATTGGAAACGGATAACTGGAATCTAAGTATGATAATACTAGATAGCTTGACGACTATTTTCTGATTTGTTTAACTTTAACTTTACTTCGAATAGAATTTAATTAAAAAACATGAGTTTCTTTAGGATGAAATGTTAGTCTGAAATGAATAGGTAATCACTTTTGGGATGTATTATGTCTTGAAACTTTTTATTTTGGAGCACCAATAATGCATAAGAATACTTTGGCATACGAGGTCAAACCACGTTGATGCCCTGATAATCGTATCAATCTGTCCCCGTCTGTTGACCTTCAATGTTGCAGTTCACTCAGTAGTGGTATTTTTTCTTCGGAAAGATGAAATATCGACCAATAGACATGATTTCCCCTATCCACGCAGGCCAATCCGCAGACATTTGCTCTGCTCATGCGAGAATTCCACACATCTGTAATAAGTGATGACGAGCTGAGTCATTCTGTGAACAGGCAACAAGTGACGGCTGTAAAGTCAATTGCGTATCTGTCTTTGGAGAGCGGTCGATTGATGGATTTACTTGAAGTTAGGAGAAGTTCACTTCAACTCAAAACGGCTTCACTTGAGTTTACAACTCTATGGTCATGAAACTTGCCATGAGCTTTGCAAAGCACATGAACAATCATCCCTTTCCTCTTTGTTTAGTCAAAATTTACCCTGCTAACAAATTCGACACTGAAATTAGTATTGTCTTTCCGACATGAACAACGACGTTTGCATGTGTCTGTAAGGCTCCGCTGAGTATTACGTCTATGAATATGGTCAAAATGCTTCGAGGATTCGGATTATTTTCAAAAACTTGTGTGAGTGCTCTGCTCCGTCTCGCTTTGCTTTTAATATAAGAAACCACATGATCTGCAGCTTCTATTTGCATTGCCTTACTTTGGTGTTACACGACGACCGAATTAATTCGTGAGAATCTGCTATTTTCATTTACTCATACCAACAGCTAAGTCTTTATTGGGTTTATAGAAGACTTTCGAGCTCGATTAATGAACGTTTTCTATTCGGTCTCATAGCGAAATACCAATGTAATTCCCTCTATCTGACGAATAGAAAAGATACAAGTCCGTTGACAGATGCGAAGGTGCATTCTATATATCGTGCCACCGAGAAACACACCAGATGGAAATGAAAGTAACGGCTGAGGAGAAAGTGAACCGCGAGCGCGTACAGTCGGCGAGGAACCGAAAGTGAAAGTAACTCGAAACGAGGTCGATGGAAACCTCGGGAAATGCGGTCCAGTTAAACGTACGCAACCGAACAAAACAGTGAGGTTGATATCAAACGTCAGAAACGATTGTGGAGAAAATAAATCTAAAATGGTGTCCAGAGAGCGGTCACTTTCTCAGACCGGTCGAGGTCACTACAGGTTCTTTTCGTTACCCAAGGATGCTATTTATCAACAAGTTATTCGAAACTTTTTGCAAAAGCAAACGCACTTTGACTTTCAGTTCCGAAAAGATTCACTAACTTAACATCATAATTTGGCGCTGTAATCAGGCTTTTGGAATATCAAAAATGTTCAGAGTAATCACAAACCTGAATATTGTTTCCCAATGTCTTAAAGTGCTAAATTGTTAGCTTCCAAGATGAGAGGATAATATTTGATAGATTTACATGATATATCATCATACGATCTACTTTTCCGTTCAGTTTCAGAACAACGGAGAGATAATAACCACTTGTTCGACATTGTCGATCGAGTAACTTGTTCCCCGGATGGAAATCTTACGGTACACGCAGATATTAACGCCCTCCGCCCCGATGCCAGCCTATTGTCAATCTTTCAGACCCGGATTCACATAAGAGATCTAAACGATAATTCGCCCACTTTCGATCCACCTCGCTGGTACCGAAGTCTAAAAGAAGCTTTATATCAAAAAGGTCGCCGACTGGACCTACCGAAAGCTCGTGATGATGACATTTCACCGAGAAATAATCAAATTAATTACCGACTTGAACCTTATACGGAGGATGTGAGAAACACCTTTGGACCATTCAGACTGGAAGTCAGCCCTATGGGACAACCGAGTCTGGTTCTCGTGGAAGATTTGGATGCAGAATTGCATTCCGAATATCATTTGGTTCTCTTCGCTTATAGTCCAGTTCCAATGGATGGTGCACCTGACACTGAAGCCAACTTGAAGCTCGATATTGAAGTTATTGATATGAATGATAATGAGCCACGATTTTCAAAAGAACTTTACAAAGTTAGCGTATCAGAAGACACCGCAGTTGGTTCTGTCATTTTCCAAGTGAGTTACCTCGATAGATTTTGCTTTTAGATTATTCACTCTCAAAGTATGCAGTTACTTTTGGCATCTTTGAATCGAAAAATCCAATGGAACTGACAATAGATCAAGAAAAATGGATCACTATAGAAGCAGTATAATGTGACGTAGTTATGTCTTAGTCCTCAAGAACAGGAAACAATCATATTAGTAAAATTGTCTCATTTGGCAGTTGCCACTGTTTATAGTGACCTGTGTATGTCTTAATTATTTTGTTTGGGGTTATAATAATACTTAATTTTCAGTGGGCCTCAGGACAGGATCAAGGCCTGCTCCATAACGTGGAACTAGTAGAGGGGAATAGATCACATGTGACGAACTATAACTGAATACTTCTGATTTTTTCTAACTGCTTCAACTTGTTTTTTGGAATCACGATGCGACGCAATGCACTTTCAACTCTGGCTTCGATTCCATGTTCTATTCTCTACTCCGTATAATGAATGACAATCTTCGTCGACTGAGTCACGGTCGGAAAGCTGGGATACATCATTTGAAGCCATCAACGACACCCGTTTCTTTACACCTCTTTGCATAGCGATGGACTGAATGCAACGTTAATTCATCCAGCCATTCCAGAGCACGTGATCGGTACATAGTCAAGCAGGTGATGATAAGGTACAGATAAAAACATAACGAAGCTGCTGGGGGCGGAGCAGACTGACCTTCTCGGTCATAAGCCGGTCGTACTCACCCACCACGTGAAGACGAATCACATGTTTTCTCCTACGGGGTTGCTCACCGTGTTTTCCCTACATGAATCGTCGAATGTTGAAATCCTCTAACTGCGGTTTGATCTTGTATTCCAACCCTAATCAATAGGAAGACTACACACACCTTGATGTAGAACGCCCTTCCTTTAGGCGAACCTTGGATGTAGTGCCTACATCATTCATGACTTAGGTTACTACAAGTTCGTACTGCTTCGACAATTCCCAATATCTTCTGCCCGGTGGCTCCATCGGATGTAATACAGCTACAGCACATTGATGCAAATTGCTTTGCAGTCCCCGATACACCAAACTTCATAATCTGTATAACCATAACTTCCAGTGAAGCCATTGTAACTTCTAGTGATGCATTCATAACTTCAAGTGAAGTCAGTCGACCGCTCTCCAACTCACAGACGGGTGGTTAGCTTTGGAGCATTCACTCGTCACTTGTGCACAAAATGTATCTCCCCGTCATGACCCATTACGAAGGACCAGAGTCATTGGGTGTGCAGCACATTCATGTGGGAGGGCCTGTGTGGATGGGGAGGTCGTGTCGACTGACAGTGAAGTACACGAAAATTTTATTCGATATTTTGCTTTTCTCAAGCAAACTCTTGTTACTGAGTGGAATGCATCATTGTAACTCGAGAGGTTTGGGAGGAGTTATTACGATCAGTAAGGTGAAAAGCATGTGTCAGAACATCACGTAAGTCACCATTTGAGTGTATGTATTCCAGAGAAACTGAGACACTTTCTGAAATAAATCCACTGTGCAAACGAAAATAACAATAATGTCTCCCTGTTGGTCAATCATTTACTAAGATAACTACCAGCACAGACTAATACAGGGAAATACTAGTGTTAGTCGATATCAGGTATAGTGGAAACTATGACTTATTGACTGTTGTTGCTGTTCGATGCATGAAATGAGGATCACCGGCAGCGGAAATGCACCCAACGGTAGTGCTTCATTGCGAAGTTGACGCCGATAGGTTACACATCACGGATGAAATCATAACAGCGCTTTTGAAGGATTTAGCATTAAGTTGTTAAGGAAGATTTGTGGTGTATCACTTTCTTATACAGTCTGGAGTGCCGATGGTTTGGCTATGTGAACTGTCTCTTAACCACTAATTAGTGATTCGTTGATTATCTAATGCGATCCCCAATATTGTCTACCAGTTCCCAGTAGTTATCTAAAGAAAGGTTTTGAATCAGTTCAATATGCAGATGAAATAATGTTTGACTCGTGCATTCCCTAGTTATTAGGCACACAAATTGCACATGCACAAAATAGCCATGAAACAAATCCAAAGCCAGCTGTTCTGTTTTCACATTATTTTTAGTTGAAAAGCCGCATTTTGTTTTATCCGTCTGTAAAAGTCTCTCCCTTTTATGGCGTTTCTAAGCAGCTCAGTTTTATGGGTGGTATTTTCTTTCTCTTTCCTTTGAAAGTTGACTGACCTAATTTGGTTAGGTGATGTTCGTAAGGCACTCGACTTTATACCTCTGTGGGAATGAAGTCGGTCATCAAAAAATCTGAAGCGGCCAGCTCGATGTAGTTGCTAAGGTACTACCCGGAAAAACACATCGCATAAATACTTAATTGAATTTCCATTATTGCTCCGGGGTCGGATTGACAAATGAGCTCGGCGATCAATTCGGAGTGCACCAAAAAACCGTGCCTCGCGTGATGTGATACGCCTAAGCGTTTACAGTTCGATAAAAACGTGATGTGAAATGCTGGTAGTCAGTCAACTTTTCGGTTATCCTAGGTAACCTTTCGCAAAACCAGTCTGCAATCGAATGATTTTGGGATAATAAACTGAATCCGTTTACTGTCAAACGGTTCATACATATGTGTGTGTATCAAGTGTTTACGCTCACCTTGCCATTGAAAAGCATGGAAACCGTAGACGACATAGTTTTTACCGGCTCACGGAGCCCAGACGTAAGATAATGTAAAATCCACTGGCATGTTCTGCCTCAAAAGTCCGGTATTCCAAGCCGGAATCAAGCCGGTGACCTTCAGCTTATCGGGAAAATGGTCTACCTACTAAGCCATTGCGGTATGGCCAATCGGATGAGGCTGACACAAAAGAATGTGAATGATGAGCAAACCACTGTTCTAATGAAACAGAGCAACTGTTCTGGCTTTAATCCCTGGGTTAACCTCGTGGGTCACGGCTTATTTCGTGTCAGCTTAAGTCGAGGATGCGTATTATTTGTCCAAGACGAGGAAATCTTCAGTGAAACGTTGTACGTTTCATTCTTTGACAACGGTAATTACGGTAATACGATAATGACCGAATCAGCACTGTGTTCGTCAACAGAAAACAAATGGAAATGGACAGTCGTGATTAGGTGAGATGTTCCTGAAATTTATTCATGAGTTCTTTCGAAACAGTCAGCGTCACCAAATATAGGATAACCGAGCTATACAACGTTTCGGTTCGTGAATATATCCATTTAAATTTATTATGCCTAATGGAGTGTGAAAAGCCGCAAGGGAGAGATAAATGTAGCCATCATGCGAAATCAGAAAGCACGACACGGCCCAACAACCGACGAAATTCAATAATTCGGAGTAGGATATGTTACCGCACTTAGAAGTAGACATTTAAAGGGGAGCTTTATCTACACAAGGTCTTTGCTAAACAAACCAGGGAAAATGACGGGAGAGTAGTATAACCAGTGACATAGCACAATAATGAGCGGACTTGAAAATGACTTGGGTAGACGCACTTGGCCATTTTAGTCAAAGTATATGATAACGTCAGGTTTATTACCCCGAAAAAAACCGTGTTGTTCATGATGAGTCCACTCAAGATCTGATGAGATAAGTACACCAAGATTTCCTCCTAGCACGAGTGTTTGATGACTCGATTATCAAGTGTCTTTACGGCAAACTGAAAACAGTACATTTACACACTTGTTGAGACTGAGTGCAAAATTGACGGCTTTTGACCTTTCCGTCATCGTTGAGGTAGACTTGTGGAAGATTTGCATTAACATCCCTTAGAGATTCAGAACCAGCCACATCTTTAGAGTATTTGAAAGTGAAGGATGACATATTAGGGAAGAAAGGTCACACATGTGACTAGAGGACAAAAATATTGATCGGATAGGACCTTGCAATGGTCCGACGCTGATAGGAAAAGCACTGGGTCTATCCCTTGCTGATCTAGTGGAGATAGTGAACGTTCTCTATTGAAAGAATTGAACGCATCTCCATAGTCTGGAATCAGCCCTGAACGAATTTGCTTTTCGGATCAATCAGAGTGGGTAAAACATCTGACGACATCCACAGTAGAGCGCTGTTTCTGCAGGCAAATTGGTTTACATACAAAATATTAGTAGCAGCCCTGAGATAGTCAGTTACCATCCGCTCGAGCGCTCTTCCGTTACTGGCTTTAAACCCATAACAACCTAATGCCTGCGCAACGACTTGCTCCTATTGCTAAATTCTTCAGCGCAGGGAGCCCTAATAAAGCGGAGGCATTACGCTATCGTTTAAATCGGGCACGGAAAGAGAACTGTATCATGTTATGTTGATGAGTAAAGAATGCGGAGAACATGGTAAAAATGTGCCTGTGTGGATCACATCATACCATTCCGGTTGGAGTTCCAACTGGAATTCGGTGGATCTGTAGTGCAACTAATGATTTCAGACAAAGATGAACTAGTGTCACCATTGTTTTTAGTAGTGAGTTGGGCTCTGAAAATGCGTGGTGAACTAATGCTTAAAGGTAAAATTTTCATTTCATTTGCAGTATGGTGGACCGAAATGGTTGTGACGGGTAGTTGACTTTGCAATTTGTTAATGAAGTCCGCTGAAACCTAGTATAAAACTGATACCCCCCCCCCTCACACTTTGTAGCATTCCCTCTAGGTTGACTGTTTGCATCGACAAAATTAGGTCCCGACTGATGGTTTACAAATTATTGATAAATAATTCTGATTTAGTCAGTCGTAAAATTAAAATCAAGGAAAACCACCGATACATACTGGAGCAGGTTTTTTTACTGTTACAAAGGCTGAGTGAAATTTGAATAGAAAGTTCATCTATTTTCTTATACACACACGGTGAATTTTCCGTTGTTTATGGTGTCGTTGATAGAGTTTCGCCAACAAAGTTCATTGCAATTTACTACAGCTTATATCGATTCACGTGACGCATTTTGCCACAGCAAAACCATTGGAGAGTTTCCCTGGAAATTTTCTTCTCGAGTGGTTGTTTTGTGAATCTTTTCAAGATTCAGCGAACTCGAAAAACAAACATTCTCGGTCCTTCAGATCAAAATTTATTCCACGAAAACTGTATACTGAAGCATCAGGTCACATCTCACACGAGCACGTGCATCTTATAAATGTGAGCACATGTATCCATTTGTCATCAAATTTGACAATGACAAGACCACAGGAAATTTCACTAATTGGACATTCACAGTTTCCTGTTCAAAGTAACCATTTGAATAAAATTAGGAATATATTCCATGTGTGTACGGACGAAATTATCACAAGTTGTGCACGTAACTTATAAGACTTTATGAGGGTGCTTTCCTGCATGTTGAAGATTGATGATTTTGAAAAACCCCGAAGTTTAGGTAATTCTGAAATAAAAAAACTATTTCTCCTGGATTTTGAATTTTATCGATCGAGCAATTACTATCCATTTTCTTGAGTTCTGCCACAAAATATCCGAAAGGTAAAATGTATAATGTTGTTATGAAAGAGTTTAACTAAACGGACCCGCGGGTCCTGTTACACAAAAGTATCTTTTGAACAAACTAAAGCCATTATAGGCCCACGGAGATTGAGGAACAAATTCACTGGCGTGACTGAGTGCTTGATTTTTCATTGGATTTACACGCCTATTTTCATGAACGCCTTGAAAATCGGAGGCAATACTGAATTTGTCATTAGCTCCCTAAATCTGATTGTGATTTTTTTCTTATGTTTTGCATAAAATATCCCCCTTTCGACCACTGTTTGCACAAAATGGCCGGTGGTATTAGTTAGGCATAACTGCAACAAGATGAACGGCTTCGTTTTACCAATATTCCTCTGCGTGTAAGAAAAAATACCTCATTTTCAAAGTTATACGGTTAATACCAATCACAGCTATTTTAAATCTGCCGCTCTAATTTATAAATGGTTTTATTTGAGAACACAATGGCAGTATTCGCAGTATTCTGTGGAACCTGTTTCTTATCAGTTGATACGAATTTGTTGACACCATATGAAAATGACAGCGATGCACTGCAAAGTGAAGTGTTGATCTGGAAAGAAGGCAGAGTTATCACTCTGTGCCAATTGACAAACTGTGTGCTGCGTAATCGGATTCGTCACAAGAATCTAAGCACTTTCTAATCAAATGCACAACCGCATACTCTGCACCACGTGATTTGTAACTTCAATAATAATTAGTACTTTGGGATCCATCCCATTCCCAAGATAGCTTGATTGCTCATCTGAACACGAAAGTCCACGGCTTGAGAAAAACTCGTCATCTGTCGCCCAGCAATTTTGCTAATTCAGATTTGAAGAGGCTTTCGGTAACTACAATCGAGTTTGTGCTTTACTTCACACTTTTGTTGCAACAAAATTGTATTGCTATTTTCCTTTTTACCTTGTTATGTAGGAGACCTTGGCAATGTGTGTCGCATTACCTTAAATTTTAAGGCATTGCCCGATCAACTGCTTGGTTGTAAGACAGATAAGCGAGACCGTGAGGCTATTTACAAAACGGGAAACTGTAGCGATTCAAATGCCTTCACACGCGGTCCGGTGCGCTACAGCTTCATTTCCAATATCCAGCGGATCAGGTGAAGCCGGACGTAAATATTATATCGTGAAGATACAGCGTAATCGCTTTGTGATTGATCATCACTTTATCCGCCAATAAGCGTATGCCTACTTTTGTATGTGAACTAGTTAGTACCAACCTCATGTACTTGCGCGGTCTTGTCGCTCTCCCAGTGCGCGTAGTCCGGGTCCGAGTTATTTTATCACGTAAGACCGGCCGGGTAGATACGATTCTTATAAGGACATTCTAGTAAATTTCCTGTGAATTCAAATGATGAGATTCAGTAATATTTTCTTCACCTTGTTAAACACAAATGTTAGAAAATAGCATCTGTCGTTCTGTTCAGATGCATCTACCGCTTGCGCTGGAAAATGGTCATTCATGGTACTCACAAAACTCAGTCGTTTTGCTTGGTTCACAAGTTTTAATGAGTAAATTAGGCGAAAGTGATTAGTAGTTCATAGGTACACTTGTGTATAATTAGAAAATCAACGGCTGGCTTTCAGGCACATGCTACGCTTTTCAGAAGAAAACGGTTGAGTGATTCCAGTGACGGGTGGAGGTAATTAATGAAAGGACATTTGTCTACTATAAAGCAATTTACAAATTCACTGAACCAGATTACTTTTCAGTAATACTCACAATGTGGAACGGCACCTAAGTGGTTTTGAAATTCAAGCAACTCACCAACGTGTAATGGCAGAGAGGACTTTGGAGTTTCAAAAGAATCTTATAAAAATCCGGTTTTGCGCCAATGTTCGTGGTTTGCATTGCACGGAGGCCCAAAATAAAGATATGAAACTTCAAACGCATTCCTACCACTCCGTGGAGAACGTTTTCCGTTCTAACCATGGGAAAACAGTCAGACGCTGAAAATCCGTGAAAATGCCTAAATTTCCCTATTGAGCTTGATAGTTCTCGGCTTGGATGGGGATCGAAAATTGGCTATTATAATTAGTAGGTTATTTGATGAAGAGCTACTATCATTCTGATGGCACAACCGTATACAGAATCCGCGTCGGTCTTTCCTCAGGTCAGTTCAGTTCAGTTAAAACCACAAATAACCTGGCATTACTATGTTTTGTTTTGGATTGCTTTTCGGCAGCATATTCTAGCCAAGATCAAGAAGAGTATGAGCAAAAGGAACAAACAAACCGGAAAAAGCTTCGAAAAAAAGAAGTCAGCTGCAAACATGCTACTAGCTACGGCACCTAGTCGTGCAACCTAATGTATCTAACCATCCGGTGGTCGGATCTCATGGACCTCAACCTGGAAGTCTAACACGCCCAACACTTCTAAGTCCCTTTAATGAAGATTTACTACGTCTTTGCTATTTCATGGACTGATCACCTCGACCTACCCTCGAACCATTACGTATGTCAGTGAATAATGTACATACAGGAAGTCTATCTGCTGATATGCGTAACACCTTTCCCAACCACCATAACCTGTTTAGTTTGAGCGATTACCCCAGTGATTAACACCTGATTCTCAAAACTGCACACCACATCTCAGCACTACTGATAAGGTGTTCCCACCCTATTCATGCATTACTACGAATGCCTCAGTTCCTATTATTTAGAGCCATTTTCTATCCTTCCAATGACAAAGTGAATGATGAGTTGAAAGCACTACCTAGAATTTGATCTTGGACCGACTGTCTTCATGTGTTCATCAAAAGCAATGTGGTAAACAACATGTGCCAGAAAATAACAATTACTTCACTCTCCATGATTCGTTATAAAACGTAATTAAACTAACAAAAGTCATCATCAAGTACAAGGCTACCGAGATAAGATTTGTTTACTCGACGAAATCCTTACTTACTTTTACTTCTGTGGGGCTAGCTCCTACGAGAGGATGAGCCAGCTTCATGTATGTACGGAATGTGGGGGAACTTACCATGAGGAGTCTTGGAAATTTGGTACGAAGTGGTGTCCTCAGCTTCACTCGGTTTTTCGCTCGGGGTAGCAGCTCTAGCCCGTGCACAACCAAATGCCACCTGTCGGGCAACAGGAAGTGTTTGTGTTGGTAGCCGGTGACCGAACGAGCGGTTCGTACGCCTATTGGATGGTTGTCCACCAATCCGGGATGCCCAACGCGTCCTAGTGATCTTGGTATATGGTTGCCGGTGTCCTTCTAGGGTCTTGTTTACCATTCGGTAGAAGTCACCTAGACCCAGGGGTCCATGATCCCTATTGATTGGACGGATTGCCTTTGTAGTCGATGAATCCAGGCAGATCTCATCCACCTATGCCAGAGTAGCCGTCTTCGCAAACTGGATGCCGTCCCATCGAGGATTTTAGGCCTCGGTTACTCTCAACCTTGTTTGCCTGTCTGTCAAGTGGCTTGCCGGGGTGTGGCCGCTGATGCATGCCTCAGCTTCGTGAAGTCACAGATAAGAGATGGGCAGGTGATGGAGACGAAAGAGATGGAAGATGCTCCAAGGGGCACGATGGCCTACCGACTCAGAAGATCTACTCCTTTCAAATATCCCATACAACCCGAAAGCCATCATGATGCAAGTCCAACAGTTTGATTGTTGCTGACCAAGGCACAGGTATATCGAATGCCGTGACTACTCTCAAGGTACAATAAAAGCACCTGCTTTGTCGGAGCGACTGAAGAGCGATTGTGTGGGTTGTTATTGTGCCTACATGTGTGCTAAGTTGATCCCTGTTGTGGACATGGTAATTAACGTTTACCAGGGGCATGTTGATCAACAAACGTCCCTCCTGGGCTTGATGAATAATCGAATGACGAAGAGACTGAGTTGCAGACCGACTATCCAAATTTCATCCACTTCAACCGAGGCATTTGTTACGGAGCAAACTCACGGGAATGCACTTGTCCAAAACACATTCTGAATTCTAGGATCACGTGTGAACGTTGACAGACTGCTCCCTCAAACCTAGCATCGGTGCACGATCATTTACAACTTTGTACCGAGTGACAATTCCTCGTGCATCATCGATTAACCAATACTGTTTCAACATACTTAAGTATAATCCCATAATCCAATGGTGCTGGAATGTTGACTTTATCTGATCTGATCTGATCTGATTTGATCTGATCTGATCTGATCTGATCTGATCTGATCTGATCTGATCTGATCTGGCTTAACAATTTGTACTCAAAGTCCCATTCATCATTTTGCCACTGGCAACTGACAGATGTTGCTCCAGAGATCGAGAATTTCATTCATTTTTCACATACATTATTAAAAACTTATCTGACTAGTACTGGTTGATCGATGATTCCTTCTGTCATAGTTTTCGCTGTAATCGTTAATTCGGCAGCTTTTATCGAAAAATCTTTCATGTGGAGCAATTTCCTTTAAATTGGCACAAAATCATCGCGCTAAAATTCGTGACTGCATGGCAAGGTAATTTCTAGTAAATACTAACAAAATTATATGCATAACTGCAGGAGTATCTGACCCCATGAGTGGTTCAAACATTTCGTGAACCAACAGATATTTGTTCAGTATTTCTTTAATAAAGATAGAGCATTCATCCCTCTGTAGTTCACCAAGGCTTCTGCCAGATTAACTGTGAAGAAACAACTAAAATGCTGTTTCAGTATGCCAGGCAAATCTATTACTCTGTCTCGTCATTCGACTTTAGCTGATTGCCAATGACCCTGATAAATCGGCCAATCTCACGTACGCCATTAAGACCTCGGAGATGGATTTAATACTGAGCTCCACATTCCGTGTGATGCCGGACGGACGTGTGCAACTAACTGGACCATTGGATTATGAAGGTCAGAGATCTTATGAAATACCCGTCCAGGTGAGGGATGGTGAGTTCACAGCGTACGCAGTTTTAACAGTGCAAGTGATGGACACAAACGATGAACCACCACGTTTTGAACTCAATCCGAAACACATTATAGCAAGTGAACACGCCTCTCCAGGGATGCTTATTGGCCAGGTAAGGAGACATCAGCACAGGACGATTTTTTCCAGACACTCAGTTGTGTGTACCATATAATCAGCATGGTGTTATTTTCTACTCCAGTTACGAATATACGACTCAGACGGCGAAGACGTCAATGGGAATGTTCGGTGCTTTGAACCGACGGGTTTGGAGCGCTCGCAGCCATTAGCGTTCCTGCCAGATCCCAGACAACAACCATACTCGTCTGTCTACGACCTAACCACGAGATTATTTTTGGACCGCGAGTCAGATGATTATGCAAAGGACGGTCGCCTATTTGTCTATCTCGTGTGCGTAGATGGAAATGATGTACACAGCGGACGGACAGCCAATAGGCAGCACACATCAACTATGACGATAACTCTGACAATTCAAGATGAGAACGATCATTCCCCACTATTCGATCAGACAGTCTACCACGCACAAATTCCCGAAAACAATGAGATAGGTGAAAAAATCATCCAGGTAATCTTTTCTTTGATAAGAAGTTTCGATGGAAGGCTACTTTCTTTTATTATAATGTTCATTTGAAGGGGCGCGGTTACGTTACAAACGGCTGACCCCCATTTGAATAGAAAATGGTTATAATGCTGATCGTCAATCAAAAAGCTTCTGTCTCAAATGATCAACAACTAAATTTTCGTAACCAATAAATTTTACAGGACCTGAAAAAGTTTTGCACTTTGCCTTCTTGTTGCACTCAGTGGTTAATTATATATATATATATATATATATATATATATATATATATACTTTGAAAACAGATTTCATATTTGCTATATCAAATGCAGCAGGCCACTGTGCATTTAGTTGTAAGCAAATTTGGATCTCTTATTTCGGTTTATTCTGTATCCGTGACATCGGTTGTCACTGCTCATAGGTGTCAAGTAGTGCCCGAATTAACTTTGCTTGATTCCACGGTAGATGAGCAGTGTCAAAATTCACTTGAAAAAGAGTAAAATTATTCGTGACCCGCTGAGAGTTGTTTTAGAAACCAAACTATTTTGGTTTAAAAGAAACCGCAGCTAGACAGCGGTTCATGCTTTTGACTCAAGTCTTCATCTTTTCTGTAAATGATGGTGTTAACCTCACTGTTATGGTGTCAGTTGACCTAAGCTGATAGCTATTTTGCTCCAGGTGAGAAAGATTAAATTACTATTTACATCAAGATTGGAAGTAGAAGAGAAAAATGTATGCAAATATAATAAAATGGTGAATGTTCTGAGTAAGCTACTAGGTGAGATTTTTGCCGTAGCCTTCTGTTGAAATGTGGGTAGTGGAACAACCAGTATTCGTTACCACCTGCAAGTTCCAAGGCAATCTCAGAGGTTAATTAAGTTTCAATTATTAAAGAATATTTGACTATAAGAGACTAAAGATTACCTATTAGTATCTATCCGGTGTACATTTGTTTCACATAAAATATATCTTTACACAATGAGCCAAACTGAGTTGGAGAACATCAAAATACTTGGAAACAACGACAGAAGCGACACAAAATCGGTTAATATGTCACGTCATATCAATCGATCAATCAAATGGATATAACGTGACTAAACACAACAGACCTTGGTTCCACTATCAGCTACCCAACTGCGCAGCATCCTGTGAGTTAAAATTTACTGATGTACCGTAAAGCAAGCTATTTCTGCCAATGGTTAGCACTTGAAATGTTAAAAATCTTAAGGACAAGCATCAGTATACGAAAGAAAAGGAAAGTTACTAGTGGACGAGGTGCTTTTTATTTACCGTATACAGTTATTTCATTCGAGAAGCAAAGTTAGACTCACATTTTTTGGTCGATTGTTCTAACGATTGGCAACTGAACGCATTTCTATTATCCGGTGTGCAGCCTTTCCATTCAAAATTTTTATTTGTTTATCGTTCAGATCGTTCATATTTTAGTTCAGTTGTCAAACTAATAACGATTATCAGTCCGAGGTTTTCTGAGTGCCTAATTGGTTGAAGAAACACGTTCTTGTCCCGCACTCAATGATTATTCCTCCACTCACTCCATGTTCTTGCTCAAATTACTGTGGCTGTGAAAAAGCATGAATGATAGTTTTCGGGTACTTTATCTTTTCGACACAGTTCAAAAACAACTATGAACAATAAGTTGGCTTTGAGGTTTCTAGTTATTCAAAGTTATATAATATTCCAATTGCTTACTAATCAACTCTTATGTGCCGAATGAGTAGAATTAAAGAAAAAAGATTTTTGCCGTACTAACCAACTTGCTCCTGTTTATGAGCCCACAAGGAGACGGAACTAGTGTTCATAAGAGATTTTTGTTCAATAGCCATTAGGTCTCTGTCACCCGCCTTGTTTCGTTGCTTGATTTGTCATGTAAAACAGAACAAATTTCACTTTGATATATGTTTTGGAAATTTGAAAAGGGCATTTTTGGGAGGAGTTGCAAAACAGACAGACAAAATCATGACCAGTGACACTTTGGAGAATAAGGTAAAATGAGCGATTCATCGTTTTTCAAGCTTTAAAATTGAATGGAGATTTTGTCCTGCTCTGATGAATATTGCCACAACTTGTGTTGAAATATCTACAAGAAGTCAAGATGAGATATTTTAGGGAAACTTTGGTTATCGACGGAAATATTTGAAATAATAATGAAACTATGTTGACTACTCAAAGTTCGTTGAGAAATAATTGTTGCAATGATACACCTAAGAACTTTCAGAAGAATAAAACAGGAGAAGAAAACCAACTAGGGAGTTCACTGAGATTGTGATGAAGGTCATTCTTGCTGCACCTTTTCGGTGTAGACGCACCGAAAAACAGCATCTTTGACCTTTATATAACCGGAGAAATAAGTTTCAACAGACACAAAGTACTTCAAATCCTAATAAACCTGTGTTTTCATCTTTGTCTACTCCTTTTCTATTGTGTGAATACCTATATTGTTGATTTTAAAAATACCGTGTTCAATGCCATGTACCATTTTCAATTCGAAAATGAAATCAGAAAGATTTCATGCCAAAAAATCCATAAACAATAACTTCTTTCGCCATCATTTATATGCAGGTTCAAGCCACCGATATGGATGAGGGACCAAACGCACAGGTTGTCTATTCACTCTTGGACCGTACAAACTTTGAGGTTGACCCGGTGAGCGGCTGGATCTCCGCAAACCGGATTTATGATAGGGAGGAACGAGATTCATATCAGGTAAGACAAATAAAGAAATTTCGGTGGTAGAAAAAAGGCTAAATCAGATGGAATGACATCCTTTTGTATTGCGAAGAGTGTTTATCACTATAAGAGTGGGAAATAACGAAGCAAGTGCATAATTGCAAATGGGTAACTGTAAGCTCCAAAAATCTTCGTTACTTTACCATACACACAGAATTGCTTTTGTTAATTGAAGCCTACTATTATCGATCCATATCGCACAAGGAGGTTGCCAAAATTTCTCCCATCTAAGGCAATTCAAATGAATGAAACCTAAATAAGCTCAAGATTACCCGTTAGGATGGTACTTTGAGTACTGGGTTCCTACGTGCACACAATTATCTTTAAACACTACAATTGACCTCATGAATAACGCAATAAAAACAACGCTACAGAACAAACAACTGTTTTCCAGTGGGTTCAGAATCTTAGACCTACAAACCTGATAGCCCAAAATCAATGAACAAATCGGACCCAAGTTGAAGACACATCACCACACATTAAGTATAGAACCCTTGTCTGTCCATTTGTAACTTTGTAAATGACTCTCAAATCCAACCCAATGCACAGTTGTTACCTTCATCTATCATAATTCCGGCAGAAGACGAACACTGTTTTGGAACAAGTGTGGGTATACTTGGTTATTCTTTTCTTCACCTCTGATTTTTCTGAAGTGAATTTAACAATCGGTTCAACTTTGACTTGAACAGTAGCATCTCAGATCATACTAGCTTAACTATGTTTCACATGAAAAATCTATTCCATGAAATGAGAATATTAAACATCCCACTTACTTGTTTCTATTCCGTTATTAGTTTCAAAAATGTCTGTTTGTTATAAATACGACAGTCTGGGAAAGTGCTATTTTGTTACACACACTCCAAGCGCGTTTCGACTAATGCAACCGTACATAATTAGTCCCAGGATTATTTCGATCTGAATAAGGTTACTTATATTTTGATTACTTCAGTTGTTCGTGATGAAAATCCTCTGGTACGAATCATTCATTTTCAGTGAACAATTGCTCAGATTTTCTCCCAACGTTTTAGAGGGCAGTCGTATTTTAGTCACAGTAATATTGATGACTTTGCTGTGAGTTGGCTCATTCTTCTTTCCAAATGGACGAAAATAAACGTGCAAACAGGAGCACAAAACCACATTATAGTGGCTTGGTTTACTCTAACACAGAATGGGGTCCGACTGACTAAAAAATAATCACCTCGAAGTTGTTTCCGATTTACCTGGTACACGGATTTTTAATGGAACAGGGATTAGCTACGTTTACTATTGAATGGGAGTTCGCGTACAACTGTCCAATCATGTCACTCTTTCAAGCCAATGTGGTGGAAATATTTAAATTAGCAGTAGTTGGATCAAAGCCCTAAACTATTGGGGAGAGTTGTTAGGAAGTAGCAAACACCTTTACACTATGCGTAAATGAGATCGGAAAAATAAATTGTGCCTCATGGCAAAGGCCTGAGGCTTGATAAGCTGGAGGGGGAGGGGATAATAAACAGCGAGTCTCTGCAGGATCACTCGACTGATGACTATAGGCACACACCCGAGAATTGCAATGACGCTAAAACTATCTTTTGGTAACTACTCAAGCATTAGCTTCTCACTGGGCAGTGTTAATCACTCAGTCCTCGCTTTACCCGTTCCGCTCACAAACATGAACATTCTGATATTCTCTCTAACCCACCTAGTCGTTGATTGACAGTGATGTAGACAACAACGAAAAATGCCGCTAAATTCGTCTAACCCTCAGGTGGCCTCTTCGAGAACGAGATTGTTTATCTCTTCATAAATGATAATGTGGTCAGTTTCTCTAAACAGAGTCAACTTTACATGTTATTGGAGTTGATATCTGCTCTTTTTGATGTTCAAGAACTGGAAGGCTAATTGAATTCATCCAGCTGATCTGATTAATCGTGGAATAGTTTCATCTGATCACTGAAGGACACTTGCGAACAACGCAGTCAAGGGGGAAAAAGCTTCACAAACTCTCGATTTTCTTTTTAGCATTCAGCCCAGTACGGTTTTGTGGTCTTATGGAGGTTTCTTCACGCACCTCAGCCGCTGACCGAAACCTACTTAGGGGAGGTTTTTATATTACTACATGGGTGATGACGTTATCCGATGAAAAGACGACGGCTAATAATCCTAGTAAACTGAAGTTTAATTAAGAAATGGTTCTCTCTGACTGTGATTTGCAACTCCTAGATCCTGCTCAGTCATTTTGTCACCACAGTTTCGTTGGAAATTTCATGGCATATGGGAACATAAGAAGAGGTTAGGGTTCACATAAGATTCAAGTTCGAGATTTGCTTGATTTTTCACAGTTCACTAAATGTGTTATCTTGGTCCGAAAAAAATCGTGTGTACATACTTGTAAATGATTCCCTCATTGACTCAAACCGAAGGGAGTTAGCAGTACCATTTTAACGTCAAAATAGGATCCATTAGTCTGTGGATAAAGGAATCACTCGTGTTGCCAAACTTACACGGTCAAGGACACAGAATCCAAATAAGGAATGTGTAGTGGCAGAAAGATGCTTTAAAATGAGTAAGTTCTCGAAGAAAACGTTTTCAGGTAAGTTGGAGTAATTAAATGGATAAAAAATAAATAGATTATAAGAAACCCTCGCAAAATAGTTCGGGTTTCTGACTTGGGTCTTCTTGGGTCAAGAAGAAAACGAGTTTCAAAAATGCACCATATTTAGTACATCACGGCCCAATTCATGCTTATTTTCAAGATAGTATTTGATCAACTCAGAGTCCGTGAAAGCAAACCAAAAAAGTGCTCCCTCGTATCTAATGTAAACATTATATGAGAAAGCTTTGGCGATTTGCTTATTCTGAGCAGAATATTTTGCATAATTGCTACCAAAATATGAGCGTGAGATGTAAGAGACTATTTCTACCTAATAGGACTCATCATACAATGCGGACATTCAAACCACTGAATACCATGGAAGTATTGTACAGCTATTTCATCATTCTTGTTAGGAATCAACAGCATTGCGCATCCACCGAGAATCAACTGGGACTCGAACCCGGGTTGAATGATTGTGAGTCGAACGTCTTACCCACAGAACTATCCGGGCTGGCTCTCAATAGCTTATTCTATTTAAGCACTACATGAAACAGCTTTATTCTGACACTGTCTTCGAATGTTAACAGAGCATTTCCCGCACTGTGAATGACCTTTAAAATAGTCAGATAACGGATTTAACTCAAAACATGTGAATAAATGAAACCGTAGCTTAAAAACCATGAGAATAGCACTCGGTTACAGGGAATGACCTTAAATCCTGATGGAGTGAACGTTACGCTATACACGTTGAGTCACGTACTAAATGATAATGTTGACGAAAGTACGGCTGTAGCAAACGTGAGGACTTCAGGTACATAACCGCTGATGATACCACTTATGCAGCGGTGTTTTAGTGAGTGGTACAAAAACCGCAAGCATTGCCAGCAATGCGCCAGTATCTACTTGTATAAAAGACATTGACCGAAATTCTGTGTGCAAGCATCAAGCAACGCATTTGAAAGTATGAATGATATACTCAAGTAATGCTGCAGCTGCATGAATCTCACTCCAAGGAAAGTGATGGGGGAAATATATGGTTTGAGAAGACCTAGGTGAACCAATCCGCCCTTAATGAAACTCACTTGATAAGAAGCATCTGAGGAGGAAGTCAGATGCGATGAGTAGCACCAAACAATTAAGGAGAGGAGTGATACTCACCCATATTGGTGGGCTCGAATAATATATAGTGAATTAGGGGGAAAGCAATAAGCAGCGAGTCGTTATTCGATACACGTGTCCTGAATAAATATCCAGGAGTTAATTAAGTTACTTTCAAATCGTTGAACCCGGGAAAAGGTATTAGGATCTGAGACCCACTAATCATAAATATACTTTTTAATTCTGGCTGACCATTAGAACTCGAAGCAGTTTTATCCCAAAAAAGAAACCAATGACTTTTGCTGTGGGAAAATTTGATATTTTTATCCGTTAGTATGCACTATTTAGAGGAGATTTTCCACTCATCTAGAACCTCATACCAGTGTATTATCTATTAAAACATAGGCCTTAACCAAGAGAGGTATTTTACTTTGGGACTGAAGTTTACTACATATATCACGCCCCAATCTATGTTTAATCTGTCTATTTCAACTTGTGGGTATTATCATGACTAGTGCGGCTTCTAATCCACAGCTCATTAATTTTATTTGGTTAGAGTATCAGGTACTGTTCTGGTATGTGAAACCTATCGTTGTTTTTTTAAATATTGCAAGAAAACCTCGGTTCTGTTCTAACTGAGCCTACTGAAATAAGCCTTTTATGTCTAATTAGCACCAGTAACTGATCACCGAAAGCTGTCATCACTGTGCGAAACGGAACAACATATTACAATAAATTCGAAAGCCCCGTGATTTCACTCAGATCAATAAAGCACAGTTGTTGACTCTAACATACCTATGTGAACCTTAACTCTTAATTCCACTGGTTTAATTTATCAAAGAAAATAATGATCGAGGTATGGTTTTCTTGCTTTTGTTCTGCCACCAGGGCACAGCAGTGCAGAATTATTTAAGGTTCAATGCTATTTTTCTTATAATACACGTAGAAAGAAGAATTTACCTGAAAAGTGAAGCCATTCGATTTATACATTGGTTACGATCTGTTATCGGTGATATTTATTTGATTATCTCCACAGAGTTATCGTGTTATGGGACTTCATCGAGTGATCCTCAAAACTATGATCTTTAGCCAAAATTGTGGACGTATTCATAGTTACGTCATTTTACTGTACGATTTAGTATACCAGTATGAACAAAATCCGACTGAAGAGCTTCATAAAACACAAACCTGATAATCATCCACTTTTCAAAGGCTATCAGTATCTTGGTGTTTTAACTGCAAAATCGAAACACACATTAACGGGATGATCAGTTCTTCCAAGCAGTCCTACACGCACAAAAACATCTGTTTATAAATGTACAGTTAGCTTGGCATGGGTTACCCTCGATTTATGACCCAAATGAAAAACCCTTGAACCTTTTCATGAGTGTGAATGTTTTTCCCCGTTCAGCATGCGCTCTGAAACTCATTGCCAAAAACGCAGAAAAAAGAAATCAGGTCTGAGTGAAGTATTCGTTTCAGATATCAGACATAGGTTCTGCCGCTCGTATTCACGGAGGAACTATCTTTGTCATTGATCGTGTGCTGAGTGACAGCTTTTGTTATCCGTTCGGACAAGATTTAAATGGATAGACTCAGAAATACTCGCCAAACATTCGTTCTCGATTATTCGCCCAAACTTCAGTAGACATACGCATAAAATTATTCGGTTTTCTTCACCATAGCATTTCATCTTGTGTGGTCTTGTTAATCGGTTTCGGATATCAAATTTCTTTCTGTGAAGAGAAGGGCGCCAAAGTTAACCTGGTTGTACTCGGTAAGCATCCGTAGAAAGCAACAGAATAAGCGTTTACTTAATGCCAACTTAAAAATGAAAACCACGTGAACAAGAACAGAAAGAATCTATTTGAAAGGTTGCTTATTTTTGTGTGGCACTCAATAATGTAACATTGACGGAAGCATCGGATACAGATAAGAAACAGTTGTAGATCACCAAACTAGTGAAGCTGCGAACCAGGTAACAAAAGCTAATTTTGTCTTGTTTAATTATGCATAAAAGATAGGAATTTTCGAATCTTATTTTGGTGACTGCAACATTTACGCTTAGATTTCCCATCATATTTTGACAATATTTTGAGTGAACCACGATCGTTATGTTGCGACTTATAACTGGTCTTCTTCAAAAACTTCACATCAAAGTAGACCAAACACACAATCTACCCTAGAAGTGTCACTATCGGTGGAACCGCATTTGATAAGTTCGACCTTTGTGACTAATTGTACCGACAAAACTGTACCTTATCTGATGACAAGCTAATGAACTTCTCTGTAGAGAGCACCGCAAAGAGAGAGCGTGTACCGGAACAACTGAGAAAGGCGACGGGACAGATATCTGTTAGCTAGTTCAACTTCACTAATGGCAGACACTGTTTCCTCCGAGATAATATTATATCAACCTGTCCCAAAGATTTACACGCATTGTCATACGCTGGAAAATGAGTGAATTACCAAAATTTATTACTAAACTTGAGGTCAGTCGTATACATCTTCCATAGATAAAAGTCCCTATGAGTGAACTAATTCGAAAAACTACGATACTTCACCATTCCACTGAAACTAAAAGATACAAAATGTGGATTGAGTAAAATCTATATGAATCAAGGATTTTTCTCCTCTTTTTTTGATCGTGTCAACTTTTGCCACTTGATTAGGTCACCGTGATAGCGTCGGATCAAGGTGTTCCCCAAATATCCTCATCGGTGTTGCTCAATCTTACCATATTAGACCAGAATGACCACGCACCCCGTTTGGTATCAACCAATGAACACGGGCGGGGGGAATCCGATAACCGTTGTAATCGATGCACGTTGCTATACGTTTATGAAAACTCCCCGGCAAACACTCTGATTGGTAATCTGCAGGCTCTGGACGAGGATTCCGCGGAGAATTCTGAGGTCCATTTCCGGATGTTAGAAGATAACGAGCCGCTTATTAAAACACAATTTCGATTACTCAGGAATGGATCACTGTACACTGCAATCGAACTAGACAGAGAAGAAAAGGTGAGCGAATCTTTTTATTTAGGCCTATAAAAACCTTGACAGAAATAGACCAGATGGGTTGTAGTGACCTCCACAAGAGGAGTATAGAAGGCTCTCATTTTGCAGCTTTGAAGATATGGTCACAAACGATAAGTTATACTCAGTTAGGATCATACTTTATTCATTTACGGAGGCGTTGCTTTTTCTCTTTGAGGTATCAGCATCATCTTTCAAACTTTACTCCAGCTGATGCGGATTAAATACAGCCGAATATAGTTAATGGATTTGCACATTAAATAACGGTGTGAATCGAGCCTTGCGGCTGTCTAGTTTTGAAAAGACAACTCTATTTAGGTAATTTTCATGACTTCTCATTTTAGATAATTTGTCAGAGTTCATTCAGACTAAACATGCCCCACAAGATATATGGCCAAACACTCATCATCAGGTTAAAATGGTTCCACCAGGGCGCAAGAGAAATGTGTCTACCAATTACCACTAAACATAAGATCTCAGTGACCATTAGTCTTGCAAACAAACCCAAGCAAATTGGTAATTGTGTTGAGCGCACCTGTCGGTGGCTTGTGACATTATCGCAAACGTTTAGACATCAACGCACATTTTCCGGCCTGCCTACCTAATGTTTAACGAAAATGTCAGCATTTTTTTCGAGTGGAACAAAACGACTAAAACGACAGAAATTAATTCACAACAATTACATTGTGCTTACTGCTTCGCATTTTGTAAAACAAAACATTTTAGTTCAATAAACAATCACTTTTATGTAGCAGATAGAGCATTCAATGGCGTGAGACCATTTTTGAGCAGACGTCTACGCATAGTCAGGCGGTGATCTTCAGACTGGTTTCCGAATGTTTATTATATATCCACGTACGACTGTCGTTTCGCTAGAACTGGACGATAGAGTAGTAGTGTTGTGAACTGATGATAAGACGAAATGCCCCCGGAAACACCGGCCCGGTTTTGCGGTTTATGCCCCGCACGGAGTATGCGCACCCCGAACACTGCTGTCCCTGTGTTCTCGTTTTTAAGATTAGCCTTAATTACCGGACGAAACAACAGTCGAAGAAACACTTGTGATTTCTAGAACGAATTCTTCTTCCGCGTGCACACTGATGAGTCAAATGAAATTGCAGAAATAAAATTTGTCCATGTCACCATCTTTGATTTTGGAAACTCAAACAGGAAGGATACATCTTCACGGTTCTTCTAACCGACCAGTCCATCATCAATGCTCTTTCAACCACTGGTACAGTTACGATAATTGTGCGCGATGAGAATGACAATCCACCGGTTTTTGTTGGCCCGAAAGTTCTACTAAATGCCGGTAAGTTGTATGTACTTTGTTTTGGGATGCATTTTTCTGGCACTTTCTAAGCTTTAGATTGCTCCGGTACGTTTCTGACTAAGTAAAATGTTTTTTTTGAAATCAGACAAAAGCAGACCACGTGCTGGTCCGGCTATCCGGACAGGAAATTAGAAGTCATGAAAAACGTTTGTCTTCCGTAAGAAAGCTCTGGTGTTAGTAAAACCTCAGTTTTACGCCGACGCATTGCCAGACAAGAGATGATAAATCACTAATATGGTCTTTCTTTTTGCAATAGAAAACACGGCTCAGTTGTAGGAAAGAGCTACGAATTCCAAACCACCTGCGTGTAGTCCCCCGTTGGCTATCATAAATGCAAGCGTTGCTTTTTGTCTTCGAACAAATGTTCCGACCGAACGGACTCAATGGCATAGAAGCAGACAGTTTTGCGTTAAATAAATGTTCTACTTCATCTTTCTCGTTTTGCTAATCTGCCATCCAGCCTGACATTTTCGAAGAATTTAGCTTTTTATCAAAGTATTTTCGTTATTCAAACACAACACATTTGAGGCTATTCTCGAGAGATTTTGTAGGCGTTTAGCCATGAATATAAACTTTACTTCCAAATTATAAGCCGATAATGATAAATCGAATGCACAAACATTTTAGTACGAAAGTGAAGCACGATGGCAAATTTTTCTGCTCGAGTTATTGGCAGAATTGGTGCTCATATTGACAAAAAGCGATTAACTGACTTTTGGAATTTACATCCACAAAACTTATATCTTGAAAAGTGTCGAATATGTGTGAAGCAATGCAAAGCAATGCAAAGCAATGCAAGATTCCTAATTTCTATGAACAGAAGCTTAACGCGTTGTGCAGCTTAAAGTAGTTTTATGGTAAAAGCATATTTCCGGGCAAAGTGTTTACTGGTTTTTCTAAAATAAAATAAACTCTTGGTCTCCTATTCGACTTCGTCTAAACGAAAATGTCTTGAATGGTCCAAAAAACGGTTGATCCACCCAGGACAAATTTGACGAGTGGAACGAAAATCTGCTGGCGGATTGTAACGGGTCAATGGTTTGACGATGCATAACTGCATCTATTATGACAGTGAATTAGATTTCTTCCAGAATTTGACGGGAATTACAAATTTCCCCCATTCTCCAAAGAGGTGGATCTAAATTACAAAACAAAATGTTAAAGGCATTCTCAAATAATGAGCGAGTATTTGAATAAGAAGAGATTGGACAATAATAGGCCCTGTGAATGAAATTACCGCAGATCAGAATTCGTTCGTTTGTCCAACCGAGGAAAGTTTTGCTCATAAGTGCGATTTAGCCCCCGGAAAATATACCTGACAAATAACGTTGGGGAAACTACTGCGGTACTGTTGGAAACATGGCTAGTTTTAGGTTGAAGTTATTTTTCGACTAGAAATGTAAAACGGAATGCTATTTGAATCGGTGAAAAATGCCCATGATCATATATTAAGAACCAAAGTTTGGGCGAACCGTTGTCCTCGATAATCGAAATCACCGTAACTATTCATATGACAAGAAAACCCAGATGGTTGAAAAGTTGGTAACAATATATCTATTTGGTTCATAGATGCATATATTTGTATAAACCTCTTCGTGCTTCATAAGATAAATATCATCTTTTTTCATTGGTTCTTGGTTCAGAATCACATCATCTAATAACAGACTCCGTTTAGGAGTACAATTTTTGTGGTTTGGAACTAATCTATGATAAGTCAACCAAAACAGAAACTGTAGCTAAATACATTTGCACATTATGTACCCTTGATTTTTGTGCAGATCACATTGAATCACTTCAGAGCGCGCACAGTGAAAACGCGCACTGGTTATATGATCAACCACTGACTGATTCAAAGGAGGTGAAGTATAGTCAAGAAAAGGAAGCAATACTGGTAGAGAAAAGCGATCCTCATATCAGTGATGTTGCATACGAGAGGAACTCTTCTACTGAGCAAAACTCAATCCGTGTATCCGTGCATGAGGAACCAGGTTATTTAATTGCCACGCTTCAGGCCACCGATCCGGACAAAGACGAGAATGGCCAAATAGTATATCGAGCCGAAGAAGTGGTGCGCATACGAGAGAACTTTACTACGCGTGATAAAACCAGACGAGGTATGCTTTGGACAAATTCAGATCTGGGCCACATTGTTTTACGACGTCAACTGGACAAATCCGATCTGGGTGTGCACTTCATCCGTGTGACCGCTTCTGATCGAAGTGTACTGAAACCCTTGAAAGTGAGCAAGGTGAGTGGTCGTCTCCTTGTCTACTTTACTAAGTGGTGAGAAGAAAAAACAGCTAAATTCGTTTGTCGATGTTGTGTTATTTCCGTATTTCATGCGACATCCACGATAGTAATGTTTCATCTTAGCCAGTGACTACCTACTTATTTTTCACCAGAATATGACGTTTAAATAGCAGCGAAAATAGCCAACTTGTGCTAAACATATCCTATGTCTAGTAATAGAGATGACGGTAAGTGAATACGGTAATAATAATGATATAGTACACCGAGCTCAGAATCTGTCATGGGACCATCAGCACAAATATGGAAACAAGTAGCGGGGAAGTTAAATTGACCAAAGGCAATCTACTTCTATTTGGCTGTTTCACAGTATGCTGTTTGCGATTCTCTGAAGATTTTACGGCGTTTATGGAGCACGCGATTTTCCAAAGCAAGCTGCACAACATTCGCTCTGATAACTTCAGTTTTGAGCCACTTCCTGCCAATAATCTAAGCGAAGACATTTTTCATCCCCTGAGCTTTAACCACGGAGTCGGGACGCGCCAACTGAGGTCGGTACTGACGTCGACATCTTGCCCCAACACCAAGTCATCCCGTGACGTCCACATAATCTCTTCCAGCCGTACCCAAGAAGAGCAGGCAGAGCTCGGATTACTGGAAGACATGTAGGTGTAGATGAAACATACCTGAATCACTGGAGGGGGTGTGGAGTGACTGCATCAGTCAGGGGCAGCCATGCTCGCCCAATACATGATAACGAACCTCGTCGTTGTTTACTTGGTGTTCCCACCAAACACGAGCACTTCATTGAGGATCGAATGTTGAAAGTCGCTGAGCGTCTTCAGCGCGGAGCAGCCAGGACTCACAGTCGCAGGGCAAACACTGGAAACCGAGGTGTCACAGACCTATCACTTCAGTAGAAGACAGATGTAGTGGCGGCGCCACTAGTGACGCAGGTTCAAGAAACTCAGTCAGGCCTTTGCTATTTGTGAACTCATTTCCTCTCAACATCGGCTCCAGCTTCAGTGGAGCTCCCGAGGTGGTTACTGCCGCCGGTTACATTTTACAAATCACCGAAAAGGATGAGATGAGAAACAGGATCTGGCCACTCTCTTAAGAATCGTTTGCACTTAGTTAGGCGAGACGCATATCATATCTGGATACCTCAGGCACCTCAATCGCCAATGAAGTGTTATATTTCATGCTCGCAGTTGCCTGAGAAAACAATATCAATTGTGTTTTCTAAGTCAAAACTAGGTTCTCTAGGAGAAGTTCAAATCCATTTTTTAGAAGACCGGAGAAGACTTTCCAGTGTATATCTTCTATGGCAAAGTTGAAAAAAGGGGATTCGAAACAACTTTGTCGTACTTGACTGGGGACAGCAAAGGGTGACAAAAGCTGGCTGTAGGTCCTAACCCGACTTAAGGTGTGACGATTCGACTCTGCTCTTCACTAGTTTGGCGCAACCTGCGAAACATGCCAGACGGAATCACCAAAGCGCATTGACAGCTTGGCGCACACAACCGCATGTTTATAGTTCATGCAAGTAATCTGGTACGATGGGCAATGTCGGATGCAGTCCGTGGCTTATTTTGATATGGTCGATTTAGGTCCGTGGATGAGAAGGCGAAGAGGTAGGGGAATGCCTGGTAGCACGCGGGTTATTGGAGTGTATGAAGTTCGGATTGACTGGCTGGCCATCAGAGAACAGGGTTATAAGCCTCTCTCGTTGTTCGGATGACCGGAATCCAGCCCAGAAAAGCTTTCCAGGTGCACCTTATCCGATGACAGCCGACCTAACATAGCATCCATTTCCACTGCTAAAATCATGAGATAGGTCCGGTTTTCATGGACCAGGAGGTCATAGATGTTCTGATAGAAATTTTCTATGGCTGCATTTGGATCACACTCAGCTGGTGCTGAAGCCAAGATAGCAAACAAATGGTGCTTGCTGAACGTACAACTCCTATTGCGAACAACCGACTGTCGACTTGGATCAAGTCTAGCAGCAAGGCTTTGGTTCTAGCATTCGGAGCTACACCAACAACCGCCTTACCAGATACGGCAGCTTCAAAATCCCTGGAAAGACAAGTAAAAGCTTTCAAGGGTCCTGATCATACGGTTCTTTTACGAACTAAATAGTTTCAGTGAATAAAAGGCAGTGCAATAATTATGTAGATTTTCATCCGAAAATAAGCTGGATAAACCGAAGCACCAGCATGGAATACAAAAATGGAGGAAACGAACTTTAAGTTAAAGTTAAATCATGTCAAGGAATTTCTGTATTCATTCAAGGATGAGCAATAAGTAGACAGAAATACAAATTTAGTTCTCTGAGTGAACAGACAGAGGATACATTATCTATTTATACAATAGAACGACTTTGCAGAGATATTGAAAATAAAGAAGGAGTGTTCAGTGTCCCGTGAATGAATTATTTGTCACAATGTTTACTGTAGTGTAAGTAGAATGCAAAGCCATTTTCACATTTATATTCCGAACTCTGATAACGGATCAGTTTATGGGTTTTATGAAGATTATCTGACTTTATTCTCTTGATCACATCTAGTGTCAGACGTAACTCATCACAATCACTGTGACCCAAGCACATGAACCAATGAAATGTTACGCGCCTTTGCCTCTGCACGGGTTTAGCCAAAACAACCTCTGCAGTCGTTACCGCGAATGTATGCCGTAGATAGTACTAAAACCTCAAAAGTACAACTGTACTAACTATCTTTTTATTTGTAAACTACATCAACGAACTTCGGATTGAGAATCTCATTGTCTGGTCAAAATATCGTTGTGTCTGAACTGTAATATAGCACGTCAACCTCTTACATATCCACTTGCGCCAACGGTCTGACCATTTCTTCATGATAAGCTGATAAAGCCCTGTACATGCTATTACAGGTTCCATGGCTGAGACTAAGAGTCTTGGTGGTTTCGTGTGTCAGGTGGTTGAAGCACCTGTTTTTTTTTAACTGTCAGACTACAGACATTTGAATTGAGAAATATTTCTTTTTTTGCATTATCCGCGAACTGCTCCCTCGTGAGATTTTTCTAGTCCACTTTGTTGAATTTTCTGCTCTTTGGACCAACATCTGGAGGGTTTAAAAACGAATAGATATTGTACGAACCTTGTATGGTGCTTGTTCTCGAAGAATTTTACAAATAGTCATTTTTTTCTTCAATACTCCAGCTGCTAATATTGCTAGTCGAAGATATACCGAAGTCGAAATTGGGCTCAATCTACCCTCTCGATTCGACGGTTATGCAAGAAAGTCAAACAGCGCAAGGTGCTATCTGGGGGTCATTACTGATTACGGCAATAACAGTCATTTCCTTTGTGGTTATAGCCACAATTCTGACCACCATAATTCTGTGCAGTCGTCGCCACAATCGTGGTGATTCATGTTTTCAGAGGAAACAAAACGAGAGCGTTGTCAAGCTCAAAACAGAACAGCATGCGGAAAAAAGCAACCCGTTTACATTCCAGAATCCGTCAGACGGTTTTGAAAAAAGAGCTGATCTCCTGCTGGATTCCAAAGAAATGACACAAGAAGATCAGCGTGTTGTACAAGCACATGGAGAACATATCCCTCACACATTTTTAAAATCTCAAGATGAAATAATCCCATTAAACATTCATTCCGAAGCTCTGAATACTTCAATCACGGTGAGTATTTTAAACTGTGACGGTTTTACAACTAGTCAAAAAGACAAACATTTTGAGCTCAACTGATATCTTTTTCCATAGGTCAGTGTGATTTTGGACGAAAAATGTTTTTTTTAATATCGAGTATTGATTTTCGGAAGAATCTACGCTCAAACTTGATATAATGATTCAACATGATAGACAGCACCCCAAATGGCTTATCACAAGTCATTATAGATTTGACATATTTACCTATGCAATTCTAAAGCTTTTACAAAAGAAAATATTTCTTAGGAAGGAATATCTCTGAAAATTAAATACTATTTTTTCTACCAATCAAGGCGTCTTACTTTCGTCACCATGATTACTGAGAAGCTTTTTCTTCATGTGATTTAATTTGAACCAATATTTTATCAAGAACAAGACGCTGGAGAGCGAACAATTGTTTTCAATGAATCCTATACGTGCTCTTACAATTCATATGGGTGAGGTAACATTGGAATGCGTTAGCGATTGGCCGGAGTGAAGGTCATTGTCGTGGCTTTAGGAAAAACGTGGTTGGGGGGGGTGTCTCTGTCGTGTGCGTGTTGTGGTGAGAGTTTCACTTCCACCGTCACGAGTGGTAATCGATAGTGGACTTTTGGGGTTCGGTCGGCGATCCGTGGTTTCCGGTTTCGGCCAGGGCAGCTGGAGAGCCTGGACTAGTCGCTTTTGTGCACATAGATTAGGGCTTAGCAAGCGAATGGAGATTGCCTCTGCCGTGGTCAAGGATCGAAGTCGGACTGGCTTTGATCGATTGGGGGGAACTCGGTATATGACTTTGGGAGCTTTTTCAGGGTCGATCGTGTGGCCACTGTCCACCAAATGACCTAGAATCGAACTGGTAATCACACCGGTTTTCCCGTGACTCAACCATCTTGGGTGATGTTCCTTAATGCGCTGAGACAAAAGCCTAGCCGTGCGACCTATGAAAGATGCGCCACATTCGCACCTGAACGAGTAAATGATCATGGAGGAGGTTAGCTCAGGCAGTTTGTCTTTTACCTGCATGCGGATCACAGGAGAGGTGGAGAATGTGCATTTCAGTCTAGCGGCTGGGACCGTTGAGTTTACAGCCGCCCTGAGTGTTTTTGTCAACTGCTCGGCATGTGTATCCCCCTTGAAAGATACCTTAAGGAATAGTTCCTTCTTTGGTACGCAGGGAGACCGCTCTGCAGGTAACTTTAGTTCTAAGTTCTTTTGGATTAACTTCTTGGGGTAGCCATTCTCTCGCGAAACTTGTTGAACGAAACTTAGTTCACCTTGCAAAGTCTCCGTTAAGCAACTTTTTACGGCTCTGAACGCTAGGCATCGAATTAAATTTCGTTTGTGAGACAGGGGCACGAAGCTGTGAAAATTCGTGTACTGGCCGTTCCTTGTCTTTTTTCTATAGGCCTTGCGTTGTATTGAACCATCTTCCCTCCTGGTTAGTAGTATGTCGGGGAAAGCCAATTTGTTCTTGGTTTCCAGTCCCATAGTAAAGGCTAGTGAGTTGTGGGCCTTGTTAAATTTTTCTAGAACATTGGGCACTTTGCACTCCTGATCTAATAAACAAAATATATCATCCATGTGCCGACTGTAATGAGTAAAACCTTCAACGGTTTGCTTTAGTTTTCCATTTTCAAGTTTCGCCATGAAAATGTCCTCTACCAATGGGCTTAGTGGGGAACCCATGGCGATGCCGTCTCTTTGTCGATAGAAACATCCGTTAAACAGGAACTGGATGTTTAGCGTGCAAAGTAGCAGTAGTTCTTTCAGATTTTCTGTCGGGATGCCCATTTGTATGTTGAACTTGTTAATGTGTTCACATAGGAAGTCCACGGTTTCCGAAAGCGGAACTTTCGTGAACAGTGACATCATTCGTTCAGTGTACTGGCGTTTAGCTCAATGTGTCTCTCCCAGCTTCAAGTGCAAATGCAAATTGTTCTACACCCCGACAACAGCTCACATCTGGGTGTCTTACCCTACCGCGCTGGATATCTCAACATTGTTTTTTAGTGGTGACTGAGGAACTTACCAGAACCCTCTTCTACGCTGGTATTTTCGTTTCATTGCTTTTTAGAACACCTACATATTGTAACTCTTATTTAATTTCATAACCGACAGGTTTAGACGGTGAAAAAAGTACCGATCAGCATGTTGCTGATAATTCACCTTCTAAGAAGAACAGAGCCACGTTTCGATTATAATTTCGACTTAGATAATAGAGGGAGATTCCCTTATACTTCACTGACGTTACTGACTTAGGTCTCGGGTATAATTTCAGTTGTCCGCTCAAGGCCGCTTATAAAAGAGGTGAAGGGTCAAGGAATTTTATTCATACCTCTCTGATTCGCCAGGTAATCTTAGACATCATCTCCAAAAGCTTTTTAAGAAAGCCCTAATCCTTACTGATACTGAATAGAAACATCGAAAGTAAATGAAGGCAACTGTTGTTGAGATTTTCAGCTATGAACATAAATTAGTTTAATTAACCACGCAACCCAAAATCGACAAGCTAACAGCGGTTCTCAACAACCGTACCCTACCTGTGGGTCAAAAACGAGCCTACACGTTGAAATGTTGTTCTTCCTTTTCTACAAAACTTTCTGTTTCTCCCTTTTTAGCACTCATACATGTGTTGTATGTTGAATAAAACCGGAATTGTGGATCTCATTCGTTTTCCGTACTCTCGCGAGTGTGGCTGTATTTTACATGCACATCACAGTTCACGTTGTCTTAGGTTTCGAGTGCGGTAGTTCTAAGCCGAATGAGGCAGGGTATCGCAAAGCCTTTGAATTTTACTGAAATGGGTTTAACGTGAGTCGCAATAGACCTCACGATGTTTTGTCGAGCAATGAATTGGTATGTCGTTGTCAAACAGCCATAACAGCTTAGATACCTATATTATATTATTATTCGTAAATCTATTTATTATTTGCGCAACCAGTGATGGATGTCTACCTAGGGTGGACTAAAACGTTGAACATTCTACAGTTATATCTTTGAAGTGAAAAAAATAAATATGTACATGTTTCACTGAAAACATATATATCATGACGTTTATGGTGTTTTACAAACATGGTCTATAAGACCGGTCTGCGAACAGTCCTGACAAATTCACCCAACTTTCGTCATCAAACAAAACTCATGGCAACACAAACCTTTGTTTATTTTAAAGCTCTTCGAAAGGGAAACCAAACGAAGTCCAAATAATTATGCTGATCAAGCAATCAATGTAACACCGGACCTGATTATCCCAAAGGAATCAAAATTGAACCAGGTGCTTTTATCGAAGAAAGACAATCCATGTGAGTTTTATGGCAAACAATGTATGGGACATGATGGCTGCTCTTTTTCTTCAAGCATTCCTACATCTAACAACGCAAAGCTAACGGCAGATTGTACTGGTGACGAGATAGAAAAAGCTACTGGCCCTTATTCTGAGTTCAAAGGTGGATTTTTAATAGCCACACAACCTGTGTTTGAGCATCTGAGACAAATTTCCTCCCCAGAGATTCACCCACTGAAGGTAAGAACAATTCGCAACTGTTTTATGAAAGTTAGTTTTCCATTCTGATTGATCACCCGGGCCCGTGAAACCCATTTGGCTTTTCATATTTTCAGGTTTCTTTCAATCCAACGGACTTGAACCTATCCGGACCCTCACAATCAGTGCTGTCCGCAGAGCAGCTGGTTGCCATTCCATCCGTTAGCTGTGGAATGGACACAAAGCATGTGCTATTCGCAGCCACAACAACCAATCCAAGCCCATCTTTTTCAACGGTGGATCAGATTGAATTGGTCAACATTTTCGTGGATCCAGAACAAATATTTTCAAAAAATGTGATCAACGTTGTGAGCGGCAAGGATAGTTACGACGAACAAAGTTTTTCCTGAAAAGCACAGCAGCTGCCTGCCGAAGGTATTCACGACTTATCCAAGGGCGAGTGTGTCTGTCACAGAGGAGGTTTTGAAGTTGCAATGAGTTAGGATGAATTTTCGAAAATGCACACTGATTTTGAGAGCAAACGGAATACATAGAAGGAAAAACACGTAGTAGAAACCACAGCTTCTCAAAAACACGGCTATACATGATGAGAGGAAAGTAATGTGGAAAGGGATCAACAATGAGAGTAACATGATTGGTATGCGGTGGTTATGGCTAACGAATGGTTGGGCAAGTGATAAATAGAACTGTGCCAGCAAATACCTAGTCCTATTCTACCAGCCGCATTTATTGATAACGTTACTGTTGAGAGTACGTTCTCACATTTTCTATCTGGATATTGTAATGACTGCACAGCTATTGTAGTTAGACCCAAATTGTTACTAGATAGCCAACAGGAACTTTCGGACGAGTATTCTTTCCAGCCAGGTTACTACTTAGCCTTCGACCAAAAGGTAGTGCGACCTAATGCGATGTGTGCAACCTTTTCTCTTTTCGATTGTAGGAACTATTCAGATAACAAACACAGTAAAGCTTCGCAAAAATCATTCTGTTCTATCTCGTCCTCAGTAATTATCACCCAATCTATTTTTATTTGTTGATTTGGGGGAAAAACCATCAAATAAGTCATTTTAAAAACGATAAAAATATTTTTGTTCTAAAGTTCCGATCCAGAAGAACAGCTGTGTTATCGGAACGGATGTTTACGACATTCAGTCTACTAAGCGGTCTTTTATTCACGACGACTTCGCCGATATAAAGGTCAAGATATTTTCGTAGTTTCACAATAGTAAAAAAAGTTTAACCTAGTGAGTAGTTGACTGGGTACTTCACTCCTATTTTGTGTTGAATACATGATAGGGAAATCATTTGATCCTACCTTTTTACTCTCTTTGGTAGAAACTACAGATCAAGACACAGGATGTGCGGTCGTTTGCAATGAAGAAAGGTTTGATCTATTCTGATTTCTGCAATAATGGATCAGCCCAAGCAAAAGAAGTGATGCAAACCCCGATTTGAGTATTCGTCTCAAAATCGAGAACAACGTGAATGGGTCAAACACACTTCTACGCAAAGCAGTCGCCGTGAATCCATTGAAAATCCGGTGAAGTAGGAAACAATATTTTTATACAATTTGATGAACGCGAATTGTTTGTGATTCGTCGATAAGAACACGCTATTGTCCAAGTCACGTGTAAAAATGTAACAATAATAAAAGCTTATGCCTTTTCCTGATGAATAACGTTTGGTTTCATCTAGGCCGAAATAAAAAGTCTTGTCCTACTCACAATAATTATTCGGAGCATAGCAGAAATAATTGCTCAATCAGGTCACACATATTAATAACTACAAAAAGGCTAAGGCCCTACGCCTGAGATCAGGAGCTAGGGAAGGCAGGACCGGGTAAAGCAAGCGTTACACATTTCCAAACTATATGAACAATTGGTACAATGAATTATCTTGTTTGCTTCTGTATATGTACGGATGATGATTTGCAAAAATGTTAGCAGTGAAGCTCACCTCGACAGCTTCCGATGTGTCACGGGCGTGAACTTCACGTTTTATTATCGTCTCTTCTGTAGTGTTGACTTCCAAAAGTATCTGAGCGTAAGTCGTGGACTTGGTTCTTCGTTGCTCTGCCTATTTAAAATCATGGTTTACTGAATAACAATTCTGTAAAGTGTGTGCCAGGTTGGGTTTTCGATTGGTACAGCCTGTTTAATAAGGATGTCCTAAATATAGTCAGTATAACTAGTGCATGTGCAGTGTCGGGATATCTAACTATCTAACTCGGTTCGCTTACAGTTAAGCAAAACGATGTTTACACGACAAAACTGTGTTTGATTTCTCCGGAACATTTGGGGTCACAATCATTACGACAAACATAATTTAAGTTAGCTTTTCAGGCAGTGGAAAATGAGAGTGTTTGCCACTTTGTTGAACGGTTCAATGCCTTTCTAGAAAAGCACCTCTTGAATATTGTTTCATTTACTTTTTTCGATGTATTTGATCCTCTCAATCCTAACCAAATTATTCTACACGGAGATTTTCTTTGGTTTCTAATATATCGTTCGTTTTTAATTCATCTAGGCCGATTATTCTACAGAGACAAAAAATCTAATCAGTGTTCCATCCCGTGAAAAATTTTTTTTCAAGTCAATGTACAAAGATTGTGGTTTAGTCGGTTACAATTGTCGTTATAATGTAGTTCGATCTTTCTAGTCAAATAGGTTGTACTTTCAACTAAGCACTAACTGCTTTGATCCATCCGACTAACCCTAACGAGAAGACTATTCTGCCTTCGAATCATCTCAGTTTATTAGTACGAAGAATACAGCTTATGTACTGTGAATGGTGGTCATAACCAAATCTTGGCCAGCTTCCTTACTGATTTCCTGTTATTCTGCACCAGCTCTTCTAAGTGGTCATTCTGGTTGGTTCATTCGGTTCAATCGGCAATTGGCATTCGATTGAATTTTCACTCCACCCGGTTCACTTCAATCTTGTACTCGATTCGAGACAGAGGCAGATATATATACTGGCAGTTTGCGAAAGCGCCGAGCTGCTTATTTAAGCGAACCAAGCCATCCTTTGACGGAGTGGTAGCCCCTTCCCTCAGACTAACCCTGGCGAGTAACTGGACTGGTTGTGAAGAGTTCGCTTGTTAAGATATCTGATGTTGAATTCTTATCGCTGTGTGAATAAGCTGACCCCATTCTGGTGAGATAAACTAGCAATATATCCTCCCGGCCTAAAAAGTTTAAACGGTTTTCGAAGAAGTAAAATTTCATGATTTCCCGATATAAGTAAGAAACTACCATTTTAGAAAAGAGAATAGTTAAAATTTTATTACAAAATCAAGCAACAACACTATTAAGCATACTTTTGAAATATAATCTGCAAAATACGCTAGTATATAGAAGGAATGTGTTTACTTTTTCCGACTGGCAAAAGCGTACAAAGACTAGGGAGAAGTTTTCCGACTTCATCGATGTTACATATTTAAGCACAATAATTTTGCACAATGTAGAAAGCTATCTTCAAAAGGTTATTTTATTTTACCTCCTCTTCGTTGTTATTTTGAGAGAAACGGCAAAATATTTCTTATCTGTCACGGTCTTCTTTTTATTATTACGGCGGAATAACCCCTAGAGTTATTTGATTCTAAAAATTGCCCTGGAAAAGGTTGCCCACGGTAACCAAAATGTTGGCGAATCACATTTATCAACAACATTGTGTTATTACCATCATAACTTTCACAATAACCCTTTTTTTGTTCGAATTTACTACGAAAGGTAGACAGTTCTCAAGTATCTTGATTCTTTCTTAGATTTACACTGATACCCCGGAGAATTGTTGAGCAAAATTAAGAGAACCAAATTTGTCAGACAATGACAATTCAACCAGATATTTACTGAAGAGCTCATTCAAGTTGCATACTTTTGGGGAAGTCTTGTCCGAACAGTGATGAATTTTTCAGTTGCGTCGGGAATAAAATACTCATTGAACCATTTATATTGATTTTCATTTTACTGCATTGAAAACGTCTGTAAGTTAGCAAACTTATATTTTAATCAGAATAGAGGGAAACTTATTGCTAGTACTTTGAGATGTGCAAAAACAAACAGCAATGAAAACTGGTTCAGTCACCGAGATTCAGGTGACGTTTTGGTTTTCGACCAGAACACGATTTGAACATAGCACTGTGGAGTTGTGACTGATATTTTTGCGGGACGGAATGAGCCTAAATGGGGAACGTGTAAATGGATGTGAACGGCCTGCTGATAACTCCTGGTACAGGAGATGGGTGGATTCCGCAGGAATCATCATGGTAAATTTTTCACAAGCTATAATGTTTATGCCTATGGAAATCAAGGAAACTCGGATGATAATAGACAAGCCGTGGTGTAGCTTATTGAAATCTTTCTCAGATAGGCCAGGAAGGATTACGAGACAGCAGTAAATATTAGGAGAATACATTGATGGGCAGAAGAAAAAACAGTGCAGTTTGTCTGGAACTAAACTGGGTTAGACTGAGGATTTGAAAAGACAATCTAGGTAGTTTTCCACCCAGTCCAGAATGTAGGCAGACCACTGTACTTTGACTCTGATTATACTGCTCACGTCATTTCTGGAAACGAGATCAAGTTGGTCTCTGACTGCTCATTTTGGGTTATGAGAAACTAGGAAGGGAGAGGGTACACTAAAACCATTTGGAAGTGTTGAGATGTAGTTTAGAATGGGATGAAAAATCGTAAATATTCTATAAATCCTCGGGGAAAAAGAGATAATTATGGTTAGTCTGTATTGAACTAACAAAGTACCACGTCATCATCATAGGTCAAATGTCGTGGAAGAGGCACAATGGATAAGGAGAGAACTGCGGCGTGAATAACATCAGATTTCTCTATTCAGGGACTCCCTAGACCAGTGCCAACTTTTATCCCTTGAAACTTGAAAAAACAGTATTTTAACCATGAAAGTAAAAAGATGTGGCAGTCATAAGACGCCAGCTTTTGAAGAAATAGAAAAAGAGGAATCGAAATGAATACTGGGGAATGGTCTAGGAAGACGCGGCAAAATGGTTTCACAGAACTATTTAAGCTCTTCCAAACACAATTGCAAACTGACGCAACTGCGTCCAGAATGCACCTGTTGGGTTTGTTTTCATACTAATAGGGTCACTCGGAACTAGAAAAAAGGAACGTAATCGGCTAGAGATAGCAAATTCGGTTAACTTGAGTGCTGACACATGCCCTTCGATTTGCAGCTCTACCTTTTTGTTCTGCTTCTGATAAGGTGGACTCATTGTTAGCCTGGTGAGTTATCGCAGTTACATGCCACTAGTATTCGGGGTTAAAACCTCTTGATAATAAAACAATGTTGTGCGCTTTACCGGTAAGTTTCCTTCGCCCATGGCTACCATAAAGCTAAATTTGACAAAAAACGAAAACTGGCTTTGTTGACAACTCGCACTTAGTTCTCTTACGTCAGCCCAAATGAGGGAGCCTTGTGTGACAATTCTAATTTTCGTCCTCTATTCTCAAAATTTTCCGACTTGAAAAGTGATTTCCGGACACTGATTCATGTTCACACATGCGCAATGTATTCACAACTCTTGACTAGAAGAGAATGCTGGCGGCTTTCTGATTCAAACAGGCTGATTCCAGTGTCATCATCAAGATCGGGTGCTGAAGAACAAAAAATGCGGAGATGGAATGGCAACCCACGTCAACTCATCATGGGGGCAAGTCTACCGCAGTTTCCGGATACTCTTCAGACGCCATTAGATGTCTGCCTACTGAGTCTTTCCTTAGATTTCCTCGCTCCAGAAGCATTATTATCAAAAACGTGTTTATAACATCTTGTGTACAATCCAACACATTCTCCTTTTACGAAGCTTTTGTACATTATGCAATTGAGTAGTAGGAGATAAGATTTGTATGATATGATTCATCAGGCAGCTTCAACTCTCATCCCACCATTGAAAACATGGAAGCTCTGTACAGCTGTTTCATCCTTGTTGGAAATCACCATCGAACACCCCGGGTTCGAGTCCCCGTGAGCGCTTGGTGGATGTGCACTGCTGATGATTCCCAACAACGATGTAACAGCTGCACAGCGCTTTAAAGCTACATGCTGAATCATAATATACAAATCTAATCTCCCACTACTCAACTGCTTATAGTAACCAAGCTTTTACACGATCTTTTGTTCCCCTCGTAGAAGAACATTTACGCACGACAATTGGTGATTTCAAGCGGTGAGAACAGTACAGCGTGGCGAACAAGGTCGTTTGCAGTTATTTGTACTCATGCCTATATATAACAGTAAATATGACTCAAAACAACCATCCAAATTTGTCTGTGCTCGTGTGTATGTGCGTGTAAAATTGATCACAGTGAAGAATGTTCGAGTGGTTGCACACGTGTTCGGGAACAAGAAGTGAGCCATGGAAGTTTAAGTGCTTGCACAAATTGTTTCTGATTGTAGAGTCGAATACCCACGGCCTCGGCTGTAGTTAAGACGCGACACTTGACAAGTGTTGATTGCTTGCCCCGAACTTTGTGAATGGTGCGAAAAGCGTTTAACACCTCTACTGAATAGTTTGTTTGACTCAACAAGGTGTGAACACACAGCACACGTAATTGTCCTAATTGCTCCAGTGTTCAACCAAGCCGGGTGGTGTTCACGAACACGTTCGGCTAAGCGCCTGGTCGTGCGGCCAATGTACCTGGTTCCACAGGAACAGGTGAATGGATGCACACAAAAAGATACTGCAGAATCTGGCACTCTATCCTTCAGCCGAAAGCACACGACCGGTTTGGACTCGAACATAATTTGTAATTGTGCAGCGTAGAATTTTCTGGTGACTGCTCCTGTTAGTCTTCGTTGAATGACTTCAGTTTCCGTATTTCCTTTGAATGGTAAACGGACATATACGGGCTTCTTTTCGACTACTGCCTGTTTTGGCTTATCTCCAAGTCGTTGCTTTTTTATGAATGGACCCTTCAGGATAGCCGTCTTCAGCAAAGCACTCCACAGACAACGAAGTTAATTTTCTATTGTGTCTTCCGTGTAGATTTTCCTTGTTCTAGTAACCAAGCAACGTACTAGAGTTCTCTTCACTTTGAGCGGTACAAAACTGGGAAAATGAATGTATTGGCCGTTTCAAGTTGCTTCCCTATGCACTGACAACTGAACGGAACCATCACTTTGACGGCTTACACAGACAACAAAGTAAGGTAGACGGTTTTACTTTTCTTGTTCCAGAGTAAATTGAACAGTTGGATGGAGTAAAGTTTTATTAAACTTGGACAAACAAATTCAGCTGGTCATATCGAGGAACTGCGTTACACCGGCTTAGTCCAAGTCCCATACCCACCATCCCGATTTTATCTTGTATTACCCGAACTATTTGCTTGCCTTTCATGCATTGTTACCCCTAAATCCCATACAGACCATACTCTTCAATACCTCACCCGCCCCGCGCAACAACTGTCGTCCAGTCATTATGTGTCATGCAGCTCTTTTCAGTCTCGTTGCTACGACAAGTGTCGATAGACACAATTCTCGTGATTCTAATATTTGTTCTTACCTGTTCGAGTTTGCCGCTTACGTAACCTTTTCCCCGGTTGTGGTGTGATCCATATAATAATTACCTGGGTTACACGACATAGCACAAACATTTGAACGCAATCATTTTTCTCTCCCCATCTGCCTTATCCGTGTGAATGAATGAACTTTGTTATCCCTCTGTGATTTTGCACTTTCTCATAGAAATGCTGTTCCGCTTGTTCTGTACCCTCGCTTGTGTGTGTTCCCTTGAATCAATAGTTCTCTTCTGTCCGTTGATTGGTCAGAATGCCCCTATAAATAAGGACCTACATTGTGAACTACTTGACTCTTTCCTGCATTGCCGTCTCTGACGTTTCCTGTCTATTGTTGCCTGGGGTTCTTGAAGCCTTTTTGTTGTTGACTGTATTGATTTTGTGGTCGGTTTTCTCCCAATTTGAGGTACTTTATTGTTATTGTTTGATCATTCGTCCTGTATTACACGTAGTAAAGCGAGCCTGTGTTCTCTGCCTTGTGACTTGGGTTCGTTTATTTGCGAGTCACTCAGTTACGAGATGACAATACTGTACATATAGGCTATGGTAGAACTGTTGAGTGGTATTTTATCAACTTTGGTATTTACTACACATAGGATAACGTCCACGTACCGTTTGTATAGGGTGTATTCTTCAATTTTTGAGTTGACTTGGTTTTTTTCAGATTTTGCCATGAAAATATCAGCAAATAAGTGTTCTAAAAATGACTCCACTTCCACCGTGTCATTCTGACGATATAATCCACTGTTGAACTGAAAATGGATATTATTAGCGCTGACAGACAGTAACCGTTTAAGTTCATCCAACGAGATGCCCGGATCGATATTGTTCTCCTTCATGTATTTACGTAGATTGTTGACTGTTTCGGCGATCGGGACATAGGTGAACTGTGAGGTAACATCTAGCGATATCATTTGCTTGCCTTCCCAATCTAGATTTCTTATAGCCTCTACAAAATTAAACGTGTCTTGTAGGCTGTGGCTGGAAATCATGACTCTTACTGGTTCTAACAATGTAGCCAACCACTTTTGTACTACCTGACCCTTCGAGTTACACATCCAAAATCGGTATCAAGGGACACCTTCTTTGTGCACCTTCGGTAGGCCGTACAACCTAGGAACTGTCGTCCCAGTTGGTCGTATCCCTTCAAAGGTTACCGCATCGTTTATTCCTTTCTGTTTCAATGATTTCATTCTCAGGGAGATAGGTTTTCCTATCTGAATCATCCTATTCTTTTCACTTGGGGTCTTTGTAAACTTGGATTCAATATTCAATATTGTCTTCTCCTCCATATAATCACACTTATTAAGGATTACAATGCCCGCTCTTTATCTGGTCTTGACAACATTATTTATCTATTGGCCTGCTACACTTTCGGATGGTTCAGATTCTCTAACGTTAATAATCCTTTCGCCGAAGGTCTATTTTCACGACATTGCTAACACTCGTTCACAAGTGTGGATTTGAGCTTCTATAACTCGCGTGAGGAGGACGGAATGAGACCGGATAGTTGATCAAATTGGCTATCATATCCAGCCTCCATATTTATTTGTTTAGTTTTATTGGCTGAACAGCAAAATGTCGGTCTTTGCAACAGTTCTTCGGGCAATGTCTTATCCAGACCTACAGAAGACAAGTTATGAACGATTTTTTTCGGATCTGAAGGGAACTCACCAGCCGGTTTGCTCCGGTTGAAGCTTTTCGTAGTTTGGCTTCTACCCGCTAGACTAGCCTGTTATCTGTCTACTGAACATAAGCAATAAACCAATTCTTTTCTTCCAGAGGACAGCTGGTGCAGCACATTACATGACTTCGCAAAATGACGTTCCTTTTCTGGCTCTGTACCTGATATGGCGTCTCTCCCTTTAAGCGTTTGGCGACGTGAAGAAGCAGTGGTAATAATAATCCAATTTCTCTTCAGAATAGTTGGATATTGTTTCGGATATTCTGAATTAGATATGCACTCATCAGTAAACCGAACAGGAGCTTTTGCCAGGGCCGATTTCGTACGAAGCTTAACATCCCCTTTTAGTTCGCGAAGTACGGCTAGGTTATAGGCCTGTTTCAAGTGTACAAAAAATCCCACAGAACACGTTGAGAACAATACATAGTGGCGAAAAAGCTCGCTTTCAATTATTCGTACTCATGCCAATGCAACATTTCAGCCGTGCTAACACTTAGTCTGGTTCACCTTTCTGATTGTTAGACTTCAGTACTTCGAAAATTTTGAGTTAGACAAAATCATTATCAATCACTCTCACTTATTTTATCCTAAACTGAAGCCCCTGTCTCTACAAGTGACCACAGCATTCTCCCTCTAAAACCAAAAGTCTATTCACACACAGCTCACAAATCATTTAGCTCTTCAAATCAGGCAACATTCCGCCTTCGGAACCTTTCTCTTCCCAAACCGTCCCTTCTTAATGCAGCCATTAGTGTAGTGTTTTCTTGGACTCCCTCTATGTCGTCACTCTTCCATGCAGTAGAACTGTTTAGCGAAACTCTACGTACCATCTTTTAATCGTGTTGCCCCGTTGAAACACTGTTCAACTCCGATGGTAGGATTAAAATACCAGCACTCAAAGAACCCAAAAGACAAGTGGAGCTCGCATGCAAAACTCGCCTAAGTTCAGAATTCAGTATACTTTGCGAATAATCAAGACTGATAAAACATTTTTCAAAGAGTTTCGGCCGATCAAGAATTCCAAGATTCTTTGAAATGACATAAGGTATCTATGTGGCTAGAAGATCAAACACACCAACGATAAGGTATTTGTGAACCACCATAATGATACCTTTGTATATCCTTCTGAAAATTGTCCTCCTTCAAACCTTCCTTGTTTCTGTACATCTAAGCCGATTCTTTATCGTAGGCCCTTTTAAAATTCTTCGCCAATCCGAAACGTCGCCAACTGTTGGCCCCAGTGGTCTTCCCCCAACTGTTCTCTAGTACCGTGGCGCCCTACTTGCCACACCGGTCACTACGTTGACTCATGAGTTCCAATCCAAGTGTTCAGTCCCTGATTTGTGGCATCTAGGTACCATCATTCCAATTCACAAAACCTTCAGCTCCTCTGGTTAAATAGTTTTCTCAAACTCCCCGCTGCTGAAATTGCTGAAAAAGCAATTTTCACCCGTCCTTTATCTGAATGTACCATCTTACGTTTTCCATTTTGCCTATAAACCCAATAGATCCATCTTTATTGTTGTAGCCTGTCTACTTCATGCTACCGCTAAATACTTCAATAAATCTAAGCTGTTTGTCCGCTGCGTATTCCTCGAATATTTTTCAGCCTTCGATAGAGTACCCCAATCTCGTTTTCTTCAAAAGCTTGAAGCTTTCAGTCATCGAGCACAACTATTTTCCTGGCTGTCGAACTGTTTTCATGATCGAGTTCAGCGAGTTAAGTGAGGGCAAATGATTGATAAATCAGACGGTAACACCTTTGGCGTACTCCAGTTCCCCATATCTCGGTAAATTCGATGAAAACCTGTCTCGAATGGAAAGTTTTCCTTTCCAGTTAGGTCTAAAAATGAATCCATCCTAATGATTTGGATGAGTTTTCAGTCGGTCTCACATACTTTTCCTTACATATCACGTTGTGTTGAATTTCAGCTCCCTACACAAGTTTATTTCCGTTAGGTGTCTGGGTGTTAGCCTGGGTACTAATCAAAGATGGACATCTTACATTCACTTGTGGGCCACTAGACTAGGAGGCCTATTTCTTCAAAAAAGATAACTCACTCATTTTCAAACATCAACAATTTTTTCCAAATTTGTCCCACAATTTGTGATTTCGATTTTATTGTATTGTTTATCTGGGATTTGTCCAGCCTATTTGAAACTAGATTATAAAGCCCTTCCGCATTGGTTGGTAGCTATTAGCCGTGTCTCTGCCCTCTCCTTTGATTTTCTTCTGACTCCTGGTAGCCCCAACCCACAAGGTATCACAGAATCTAATGCTTCTGTTACATAGTGACTAATCTTTATCGGTCTCCCTCATCCACTAGATTTGAATCTCGGCTCCTTTCTTTCAGAGTTAACTTACATAAAACTATCCTATGACCTATTTGACACTGGTACTGACCAAAAAGGACATAAACAAAACTTGATATTTTCTGGATTTTGGTTGATCTACTCTCCTTTTTCACCCACTTTTGTATACATTTTGTTTTACCCCAGCTTTGTCAGAGCTTTTCTTAGTGAAATGTAAGCCTGTTGCTTGAAAACCTCCACCATTACAAAATACAAATACAAGTAGAAGTCACCATTGCTACCTGTTTTAGGAGGCGGGAACAGCGTCGGCTACAAGGTATCTACTGGTGAGAAGCTTCAATATTCCGACCGGAGTATTTGCACAAAATTTGATAAGAGCTAGAAATGTGCTGTCCTGACGAATATCCGAGATTTGTTTTTAGATTCTAAGCAAACTCAAGGCTGCTGAGCAAGCGAACCTTATTTTTGAGGAAGTAGAAGGTTTAAGGTATGGTACAGCATCTGCCGAGGGATAATGAAGTACATTATTCAGAATGTCGGTATCTATACTGTGGTTTTACCGGACCTGTTGTCCACTTAGAAATAGGATTCCAAGCAAAAGAAGTTTTCTATTTTTGGTACAGAAAAACTTTTGGACAAAAGTCTTATTCAACCTTCTTATCTCTTGGTCGATCAGACTAGAGTGACTGTACACTGAACTTGGGTCATTTGGATAATATGCATGATCCCTTTGCCCTTTCAGAAATTCCAGCAATGGGGAAGCCATCCTACCGTTACTTATAAATATGGTCTTCATGAAAAGCACAAGACAAATAATACGTCCAAGGTCTTCGTACATAGGCTTACCAAACAAACAGAACGCATAGAGGAAAACAAGGTAGAAACAATGTTGACGGATATTTTACAGGGAAAATTTTAACGAGCGATAAATTCTTGGATGAGATCATTCTTTTTCTGTCGTGAAGAGGGACCAGTGAATAAATTTTTGGTCTGACGACTAGGAGAAATTGACCAACCGTTGCACCAAAAGCTTTCGATTGTAAATGAAGATTTCAAGGTGATTGATAGTAAGTCTGTATAAAACAGAGTCTTTCTTGTTTGGGTTAAAAATACTTCACTTAGACCAATGGAAATTTAGAAAGAGTAGGCGCATTATTAAAGCCTCCAATAACAATTTGCTAACCTTAGGACAGCACTGAAATCATAAAGGATATGAAAGAGTCAAAGAACACGTTGGTGTCTATCAGGGACCGGAAAAACTATGTTCGAATTTCTGATACCGTGCCTCGATAAAGCGAGGATTTGAGACGGCACCTGCCAAATTTTCAGTGAACGTCTTTACTGGATAAAGTAGTGACAAAATCAGACCTGCCAGGCCAGTCAAACAGAACTATTTCTTCTTCAGTACTTTTACTTACCCAAGATCCTTGGACGCAGAGCGTGCAGAGGCTTGTGTAAATCAGGCAGCGTAGTGGGTTCATTGGAAACTGTTTCCAACTTGAGACGGAAGGTTGAGACTGACCAATCCGAGGGACAGTAGTCTTCCTGAGGGTCGTGCGACAAATGGCACTCTATCAGCCAGCACGCTAGCATTTCCCATTTCAGCTTCATGCCGACCAAATTGCACAAAAACTAGCTGCGCTTCATGAAACTGAACATGATGTATCTCAAAGCTCAGTGAAGGTTTCCTTCGACTGGAGGCTTCCGGATGACTTGCAATTATAATCAAAATAATTTCAAAGTGATGATGATCAATTTCGCAAAGCTGTGATGTACAGCCAATCATGGGGTGGGCCTGACTGTCATATTAAGTCAGCGTATCAAACAGAAAGCAAATAAAATAGCTAATATGAAATCTTATAAGGTGTTCTGTTTGAATGTCATGAAAATCACAGACTGGAGAGTGTAACAAGGGACGTCAACGGGAAATAACTTGCAACAACGACAATAAAACCAACAAACATCTCACAGAGACACCATAGAAAGTAAAGTGTTTAAAATTCAGACAAACATTTCACCTTTTATTGGAGGAATCTTGAACCAAGTATAAAAGATACTGATTTTTTCACAATAATTGTTACTGAACCACAAAAAACAAATTTCTGCTAGAATCTCTTCCGTCAGGCCAAATTAACAATTAGTGCAATAAAATGGTCATTCAGTCGAATAAATTCTTTGAGTTGGATTTCGTATAAAATGTTGAACATTAAAACCTGTAAAACCTCGGATCAGTATTACACGCCGAGATGTGAAACGTAACGGAGCCGACAGGTAACTTTAATTTTTTTGATCTTATATTGAATCTAAAATTATTGATTAGGGGGAAAAAATCTTTAATCTCGAGAATGTTTCTAGAAATAGTCATTTCATTTGCACGGAAGTACAAATACGTTTCGTCGGTCTTGTGGTTTTTCGACAGCAAAACTGTTCCTATTTGATTTAGACGGTGTGAGAAGTCTCCCGGATCTAAAAGCAGTCAACTCATGGCAAATTACTTTTATAAATTATGGATTTAGCATATCGCTCATTCAGATGAACATTCTCTCATACGTTGTTCATCAGCTAAGCTTCAAATTAGCCTTATTGTCCGCTAGCATAAAAGTATATAAACTCAGGAAACGCAAACAGTTTCTAAGTTTGTATTAGGATTTATAAAGTTACGAAGTAACTAGTATGCAGTCATTTTTTTGATTGAAAGCTTGTTCATTAGCCAACTGTTTAGTTTTTATTACTTTCTGACATTCAGCCAATTGGAACGTAGACAATGCCACGAAATGCATTAAAAATAACCCGGTTTCAATAGAAAAACTAAATGCATCAGGAACTGTTTGAGTTAAAGTTTTCTTCTGTTTACGGAAATTTTAGTATGAAAGTTTAATAAAATTTAAACTTCACCCCATTTTGACCTCTCTTCATCTAGGTGCTTAGCTGCCGGATGAAATTCACTAATTAGTTCCCAACAAACAGCAGCATTTGTCCACAATTAGGAAGAGTTTATTCAGCAAAGAGCGTTATTATTTGAAATTGGCTTTCAATTCCCGCTTGGCTATGAGAAATTTGTTTGGGATTTTACGTTTGTTAGTTCGCTTTTCTTACTTCCTCCATACAAAGGCACACTACACGAAGTGATTCATGAATCTACTATGTGTCTAACTTGGCCCTGGGTTATAATTATTACGGGTTTTCCACGGTGAAATATTCTTTGGAAATTTAGCCCGAATAAGAATTACTGACGTTCCCTATCTCACACCTGATCAGACGCTAAACATGAAGCAGTGATGAACGAGATTTATTTAGTAAATTATCATACCTGTCCATCAATGAGTTATTCAGTGACAGCCATAGACGAATGCTTTTTTCAGCTTCGGTTATCTGTTCACTGAAATGACTGTTTGTAATGCAAGAACTTCCAGCAGATCATCACTTTGTTGTCGAAGTTTAATTTTCAGTATGGGTACAATGTTCCAGATCATATTTTATTAGGTTAGGCGTGAGGGAGTGTCCGGGATGTCATTTTCCTCAGACCGTTTGACGAGAGATGAATCTGTATGACAAAAATATTACAACATTGCGTGTGTCACACCTGAAGCACGGAATTTATACTCAAGCAGGTGTAACACTTCAGATGTACTTGATTTTGATTTGACTCCCGAAAACTTAGTCAAGAAATCTGTAAGGAAATGGATGTGTATCACTAATTGCCAGTAACTTTTTCATTTGGATTTTCCATTGCCATTCATGTAATTATCTTATAGACACCAGTGACTGTGGCCGTCATCTACGAAACCACGTGCTGCTTGCATTTGGTTCGAACCACTGTCAAATGGATACGTAGTTGTCAAATCAAAATTTATTCAACAACTACTGGTGAATATTCTTATTTGTGCGGAAAACTTCTGATTGACTTTGCAAGATTTACTCGACAATTAGAACGAAAACTATACTGCCTGAAATACCGGTTGAGGTCTTGTGAGTCACAATATCGGAATGCGCTTGATTGGGCAAGGAAACTGCAATATCAATTTCTGAAATAAAATTATTTTTTAGAAAGAAACATGCTGATTTTCAACCAGCCACTAATTCCGAGCCGGATTTTTAAATCTATTTGGTCCTTCTAATCTTTCATTATTGCATAGCCTTGAAACGCAAATATAACCATTACATTCTTACAAATGCATGCCTGCTGGTGTCGGACACGAGCTATGGGAGAAATCACTACCCATTAGAGTTTGTGAATAGTTGCTTCCAAAAAAGGTCTTTCGTACTTAAATCCACCTGTTACAGTCAGATATTTCGGGTTGATGTGAAAACTAGGTTAGGTGGATGCAGTCAACAGGATTAGAGTGAAACAAAACCTGATCACCCACTTGATAACAGTTGTAAAATAAGTGTGAGCCCGGGATCACCGGAGACAGGAAAATTGACCACTGTTTAGTTCCAGGGCATCGTTCATCGTGTAACCATAAAAAACTCGAGTAAACTTGTTAAACTCTCACACTTTCAGGTCGTGTTGTTTTTGGCAGTAACTGAAAACGTTCCGTACTTAGTAAGTACACGAAATCTGAGGCGTTTTTCTTTTTTGTATAGTATAATTAAACGTAGTGGACAAACTAGCCTGTTAGAGAAGTGGAAAAATGAAATTCAGACGTTTTGTGAAAAATGTAGCCATCACTCTAACTGACCAATTTGGCAATTTCTACCATTCCCAACAAACCTCAGCTGGGTAATCGATCTGCACTACGAAGTGGAGCATGGGAATGGATATGACAAAATGGACAAGTCAGATGGAGTAGGTCCCGTAGTGAGCTAGTTCAAAACGCCCTCTGTGAGATGCTGGAGCACAAAAGATTTATGGCCTTTTCACGATGCCGGAAGTGGTAGGTTTTTTCAGATGCATGCGACAAATGTGTATAACTAGAGGTACACTGCCTTTTGGCGGTATGTGGTATGAACCAGTTATGCTGACGATGAAACTGTCATGTGAAAAATTGGAAAACAATTGTTTTTGACCAACTCTGATCAGCATTGGTAAAAAAAAACACCACTCTCATAAAAATAAGTTATTCCCAGTAACAATAGGACATATTATCGTTTTCATTATCAGGCTTTACAGCGACGGTTATACTGAAACCTAAAATTGAGTCCGCTGAAAGCTAAGCAAATACCTTTCACTGTGAATGGTCACGGTAGTAATGGATTCAGGCGTACTTGATAGATCGGAATTTTAATGGTGATCAGGCAAGTCCCCGGTTCACTCAGAAGACCTAATTACAGTGATAGGTTTCGTCATCTTAAGCGGGAATTTCGTGCTTCAAAACCCCGGTTCCTATTAGGTTGCATATAGGAAAGAAAGTTATCTTACCAACAGTACACCTTCAAAACTATACGGTGACTTCATTCAACTTGCTGCGGTAAATTCAAAAAGTGAAAGAGTTCCAGAATTTTACTAGAAATCGTCTTCTGGTCGAGCAACAAACCAATGAACCGACGTAACCGAGGGTAGCATGAAAGCTGTCAGTGATGTCAACAGTGTTCGCGTTAATACTTTATGTAACACTAGCTCCGGTTCAGCTGTTGTATACAGATTTGAAATTACAGAAACACGTTGCTCGTAAGCCCTCATTGACGCACATGCCAAAAGGTAAATAATGCTTTGGCGCAGGGTAATTTTCCTCTTGCGGATGGATACTGGGAGAACCTTTTTGGAAACTACTAGCAACAGGACAAATGAATTTTTCAAAAGCCACTCATGCGAAACCACGTTTTTCTGCTCTTTTCTTTTGTCCCTATAAGTAAAACAACGCAACCGTTGGTCAAGTTTGAAAGAATCTTGCATACATCAGCGACTTGGTTGATAACGAGTAAGCGAGAGAAGAGAGAACGGCAGCGTATGATAACCACAATTTGTCGAGTCAAAATACCTCACCTCTATTTATATTCTTGCGAAATCAAAATGAAATAACGTAAAAAGGTAGACAAATTCCGTACCTATGCTATGATTATCCTGTATAGTATGGGAGTAACGGCAAATACCCAATGAATATGGGACGTATTTCAAATTGTAAACAGTACAAAATACCCATCCATTAGTAACAGGTCCCAGAGAGCTCTCAAGCGGCCGTGAATAGTTGTGAACACATAATACACTTTACCTTTCAACAAATGTGTTCGTGTTTTATTTTGTAAGATTTAAATCGTTTTCTTCTATATCCTCATTTAGTGGTCCGAGCAGTTATTGTAGGCAGCGGTGGTTTGGTTTAGTTACAAAATAAGTGTTGCCATCATTAGAAGGAAGAAAAGACTCCTCTTCAAACAAGCATTTGAACATCACTGACTCTTCAAATGAAAGAATGGCTCATGAGTTGAGAAAGCTTGGCCGGAACATTACTTTTGCATCGAGTCACAATCGGATGGACATACCAGTTGTTGCATGGCAACTTCGAGAAACGTAGAATGCAAAACCAATATTGCAAATGTATCTGATTCTCTTCCAGCATCTCTAGGTGGGATATCTGACAACTGGGGAAAATGACTAGCACGCTATTAGTAGAACGGCGGATAGGCTTAGTTCATATCACCGGAATATCTGCTGCAGGAGTTAATGTTGTAAGTGCCAGTTTCGTCGACTTCTTTTTGATTCATCAGCGATAACTATACTGTTATAAGTTTCCGAAGGTATAACTGTACAAAAATCTTAGGGCATGAGGAACAGATCCATTGTCTTTGTTAGTAGACCAATGGAATTCCATACATATGGCTGGCACAGAAACCAAATTTACATCTTATCCCTGGTGTTTAATTCATGTTTATAAGCATTATAATCTTATCCGTTATATGTACGCGATTATTGACTAGGTTGTATGAGGCAAAAAAATCAAACGTTCTAAAATCCTGTTGACAACGTACACTACTACTGCCACGGCTGTACGCCTGTGAATGTAATGGCAAATTCGCCCACATCTTGTTAAAGCATAGCTGAAACGCGCTTTTCTGCTCACCTATACAACGAAAAAATCAAGCCTCAAACTTGTCTTAACTGTTGCCTTATTGGGGTCTACATTCATGCAGCTGAACAGTGTATTTATTAATTGGGGACTTGTCTTTCCTAAAACTAAACTTGTGGCTCCGGTATCGACCACTCACTGGTACAAAGAAATAAGTTTTCCAATTGCCGTTTTCCCCCTCCCTTCACAATCAAGAAGCACTCGAAGGGGTCATTAAATCTGTTCCTTTTTGAGATGTATTGCCTTTAGGAAGGGGGATGGGAGGTAGTCAAAAAAAGAACTTTTTTCACAAAAGGCTTTCTTCTTTGGGAGGATATTGCAACCGTGGCGGATGAGATCTTGGGGGAGGGGTCACTACTATAAGATCAGTGAATACAAATAAATTATATACGTTGAAGTAATCTACGAAGCCATATAATTTGGGATTGAGTCAAAGCAGACCGATGGACAAGAAGGCATAGATGAACGATCTAGAAAAAATGCTCAAAGAAGGCTTTGGATAGTATGTGAAATATCTACAGAAATTAGTCAAAAATGCAAAGAAAACTCTGAAGCAAGTAGAAAAATGTATATTTCATGATGAAATAGTGTCAGTAGTTTTGCATAGTACCATTGGTGTCAAAACCTCATCATATAATATTACTACAATTCATAAGGACGAATGACTAAAATGGGTGCAGGATGTGCCATGCAAGCATATACTGTTCCATAAAAGCGATGATAGTGAAACTCAACTTGCTAATAGCCTTTCCTAGCAAAAAAAGACTACTTTGTTTCTCAACCATTACCGGCAGAGATCTATCAGCTTACCATCATAAATATCACTGTTACATGTAAAAATGAGGGCAGTTTAGTTAAAACAACGTTTTGGTTTGTTAGAGACTACGCTTCTATTTTAGGGGCATCATACGAATTTCTTTTTTGTTTGAAATACCCAACAATATCAAACTGTCAAAATTTGTTTACGCCATCATCATCGTCGCCAGCTAAACAGTGCAATGACCACATTGGGAAGACAAGCGAGAGGTGGCTAAGTGATTATTTCACGGACTTGAAAGAGAGCTCGCATGCTCCTTTGGAAGGGCTATCTCTGAACTTAAAACTGAATACACCAGATATTATGCAACATATCACTTCCTCGTGTAGTTCAATACAGTAACTTGTTCAAGGATGTTCATTCGAGAACTCAAAGAAAATAGAATATCATTCACTGATAATGACTTAGGAATGAATTTCTGGCTAGTGAAAAATTCTGATGATCAAAAACATCCACTTTCATTAGATGGTATTTATCTGTTACTTTATTGCAGAACGGTAAAAGGGCTACTGCTTACTACTGTATTTTACTCCCCTGTACAGATTTTGCATAGTTCTTTGACTACAGATCCGGCAAAATGAGCATGTTCAGTTCACGCACAAGACATGTCAATTATGCACCTACCTTAGATCAAAATTCATACATCTAGCAACGAAGGTGGTACAAAACAAATTCGACCTTATTTTTGCATTGCGCAAGTGAGCAAGTTGCTCACAGGTGATTCGAGATTCTGCGAATCAGGAAATGGAATAGTCGCGCAGTCAAACAACCCTGAAGAGAATGAATAATATGTCTCACTTATTCCAGTGTTGGAGTTTTCGTGCATATTTTGCAATTGTTCATCATACAAATGAAATAACTTGTTTGGATGACTACTCCGCATAAAGCATGTTTTATTTCTGGCCTCCAATATTTGCATACCAGATAGAAGTCGACAGGGTTTTCCGTAAACTTGATGTTATTTGCATTTCGGTAAGTATCTAAAATTAATTCGGAACTGCTACCCAAACACATTCATTAAAAAATTGAATTTTGACTGATTTGTCTACTTCTAGCCTGATTTGTCTGATTTGCTTTTGATCCGTCAAATACATTTGAGATCTTAGGAAAGTTATATATCCTCATGAATTCTTTAAGATTATAAAAACTGTACACCATCTATTTTTGTTGTTTTTCCATTAGAAAACCTACTAGATTCATTTGACTAAAATGTGAAGTTCACTTTCTTTTGCCTATTTAAGTCGTATCCTAATTAAACTATTTCCTTATTTTGTTCAGCAAAGTTTCCGGCCTGTTTCATATCTAAAGAAATCAACAAAGATTGTGTCCAATACATAAGGAATATTGTTTTATGGTTGAAGACAAACTCGGTGAATGACAAAGCGACGAAGGTTCTCAAGTCACATGCTCTGGGTCTTCCTTTATTTTAATCGTGGTAGCTTTCGAGTAAAAAGGCACAAGTGCATTTCACGATTTGTTTTGAATGTGGTGTTGGTAACAGTGAGTATTCGCGGTGTGTGAAGTGCAATTCCCCGGGGATTGAATTGATTCGAAGCAAGATGAATAATTGTTTTCAATCATATTACAATTGCCATCTTTGAGGTTCGTTTAATCTGGTTCCCACTTGGACTTTTTAGCAGCTTATGTTCCTTTTTTGGTGAGAAAGATGATTTTTTCAAATAAAACGTCGTCACTGCAGACTGTGGGTTGCTTCCATTCGTCCGTATTTATTATTTGTGACAGATGGTGATCTATCTGAAAAGTTATCTGACCATTTAAAAAACAAAGTAATCCTTTGCGTTAGACAACGTGGACAGAAGGGGAAAAGATGAGTTGCACAGTTGTTTGTGGGTAAAACGAGAAATGATCTGTTTAGTAGCCGTGCGCTCCGCATTCCACTCGTTCATATTACTAAATAAGAACTTTCGACATTATCTTGAAATTTATCTTTCTGTCTTTCATTTACCAGTAGATAAACCCTTTTAAATTTGGTTATCGAGTTGAGTTTAACAGGTTTTCGAACTGGCAGCTCTATTCATAGAAAAATCCACCATATAGTTGACAAACCCCGGACAAGAGGAAAACCATTCCTTCAAAGTTCTGAAACTGAAAACTTAGCCTAGACACTCCCTACGTGCATTAGTAAAGCATTAAAGGGAATGAAATCCATACCGGAGGAGACATAACCAAATGGAATAATTTATGTACGGCTTTCTGTCCCGCACGAGGGAGATTGAAATGAGATCTTGTCATTTTGTGTGACCAGTGAAGAAAAGTGGTGATGCGTATGGGATTGGTGAGGATTATCAAGATGTGTTTTCTGGCAGACTGACTGTTGATGCTACATGACTTATGCGTCGGTCACTCATGTGGTCTTTTCGTGCAAATTCACAGACATGACTGATGATATTCAGCCCAAGGCAGAGCAAAATACCGAAATAATAATTGCTGGTGATAAGTACAGTACCAAGGGGCACAAATTTCGCCACGGGAAGGTAAAAATGGCCAGGTTTGCCGCAGTAAACTGGATCTATAAAAGACAAGCCACGGTGCGTTGATGTGTACATGATGGGCATGGTAAACGTTGTCTCTGAGTGTAACAGCAAAATATTTGAATTCATCATATCTTCAGGGGAGATTTGAATAGATAATGAGTGTACGTAGTGACCATATGTTTGTCTTTCTCGCCCGGAATAACAACACAATATACTGGATGGAGAATTGCGGATGAGGGGAAGAAGTTTTGATAATTTGACAATGGTCAGTGTGAAACATTTAGGTCCTGTGATGAATCTGAATAAGCAAATGAGTAGAGAAATACTGCTAAAGGAATTCGTTTCGTCTACTTTCATAGGTCGCGCACTTAAAAGTCAGCTGGAAAAATAACTTAAATACGAAAATGTTGACTGTACTAGAAATATCACGCCAAAAACTATTGTCACACGGATGACTAAAAAGGGCAGGAAGAGGAACAGGTAAAAATCATAGGTAGGTAATGAACCACTCAAGCGTCTAGGGAATTCCGACGCCACCTAAGAGGAAACTGCTCTTGTCCTCTCCACTTGCGACATTAGTCACTCGGATGTTCGTTTTTCAAGCTCCTTGGTGCAAAAAATATAATGAATTTACCTGGGAGAGAGAAAGTGCAGCTCAGCTTCCTCTAAAAGAACGATACCGAAGTTTTCTTTGTCCAGAATGGCACCCGTTCTCCAGTTCTGACCACTGTATTACCAAACCACGTCACATGACTCGTAACTGTTAGTCTGATAGCGTAATTGTTCACAGATAGCTCAACTCAAATAGCCTAACATTACAACGGGAAATGTCTGAGGACACTGATCTTGTTAATTTTACTAGTCTGTAGTCTCAATTCAACACAACCCTCTAACAAGTTACTGAGAATTTCGTTACGATATTTAGTGCCCATTAGAATCGGTTTATATCCAACCTACTAATTTTTCGTCCCTAATTGGAAAACATTTAGATGACATAATGGACTTTCAGACATCACTGAAAATCGTTTATCCATGAAACAAACAGCTTACTTTAATAAACATGAAATCAGAAAACTGGCTCGCTGTCTAAGGAAATATTCTTCAAATCTTCAACTAGCAACAGATTTGGAACTCGACGAAAAAGCTATGTGGTATGCGCTACTCACCCCGAGGATACCAAAAAACAACTACAGATCACAGTCAAGTGTTTCATTGCTAGAGGACTGTGCTTCATACCATGTCTCATGTGTGATTGCGTATTTAATCGTCGTGAACAAATCCATTCAGATATTATAAGATTTTGTACTAGTGTTATAATTCCGGTACTCATTCTGCTCATGAGCAGTACGTGACACTCGGCTACAGTCCTCCGTTGACAAATGAAAATTCACTAATCTGTGGGAGTGTCCCGTCTTCCTAATCTGTCTTTGGTTTCAATGCTGGACTGGTTAATTTTGTGGTCTCTGCCGTTCCCAAATGCCAGTTCGTGGAGGTGTGTTTATCAGGCCGAAAACTCCCCCGGTGGCATGCTTCGTCGGGTAAATGATAAACACTGAACCAAACCTTGTTTCGAGATGGCAATCGCAGAGATCGATTTATACGCACCGTATGCACGAAACTGCTTGAATTCTGTCACGTAACATCAGAGAATCGTGCACGACCACTCCATTGCTACTGAGAAGCAGTGCGCTCTGCTGCTTCACAACCTTCCAAAACACGGTCTTCAGAAATTTCCATCTGGATTGCCCATGGTTGCGGCGTATCGTCTAGCAACGGGTCAGCCAGCGAATCAGTGGCTTCTGCATCAACCAGGCAAGTGTCATTTCGGTCAGTAGTTCCAAAGTTTGTTTGGATTGCCCCACAGAATATCGCTTCAGTGAAGAATACGAAATTAGACACGTCCTCGTTTCTCACTCTGTATTGCTGTAGTTCAAAGTCCAAGTACATAGAGTCGGATCACGTATTAGTTTTAATACGATTATCTCTCCAGCTCCACGGTCATCGACGCAAACCGCAAACCCGGCTAGCCGTGCAATGGGCCCATATCAGCAGGCAATGAACGTTGTAGCAGGTTTCACCTATGGTCCTAAATCAGATGTCCATCCAAGACACTAGATTTCACAAGAGTCGTGGAGTATAGTGGAGAAAAACATCAGCTCTCGAACTGTAGGGAGATGAATAAGATACGTAGAAAACTACAAAGGCAAGCTACGAAAAGTCTTAAGAAGGATCGCCAAAATTGGTGGGCCAAGATAGCCGAAGAAATGGAAATGGCAGCTGCTTCAAGTAAAAGTGGAAGACTGTTAAACCTATTCGTGACATCGGTGGACGGCGCACCCAGGTCAGTGAAATGACTTGCGATGGAAATGGAGAACCCATTCATGGCAAACAGTAAAAGCTCGCCCATTGGACCAAATACTTCATGGAGCAGTTTAGCTGTCCGAGAGCTAATGCAGTTGCTCCTGTGTCAACAAATGCACCTCCTTGGGTGGTATCACTTGGGCCCCCATCTGAACTGGAGGTGGACTTATGCATATTATTACTAAAGCGTGGAAAAGCAGCCGGTCCAGACGAACTTCCACAGTGATTTTCAAACTGGCTGGAAATGCTTAAATAAAATCATTTACCGCTTGGCCCAGTGACTTTTGGAACGCGTAGCGTATTCCCTTGTTATTGGGCGAGTTATTGATTGTTCCCATCTTCAAGAAGGGAATACGCAATGACTGTGGTAACCATCGTGGGATTAGCTTAATTCCGATAGTTACCAAAGTATTTGCCTCGATTTGGCTGCACTGTCTTACACCCGCTCGCAAGAGGAATATCCGCAAACAGCAGGCTGGATTCTGCCCAGGTAGAGGATGATAGGACCAGATTTTTATTCTTCCACGACTACTCGAAACGCTTCACACGCACCGTCGACCGAGAATAATGGTTCTCCTCTACTTGGAAGGCACCTTCGATTCAGTTGATCAAACAGCGCCTTCCAGTGCTCTTCATTGAAAAGGTATTACCCAGAAGTTCGTGAATCTACTGAGATAATTGTATCCTCATACTTGTGGCCGCGTAAGGGTTTTCGGAGAACTATCCAGTCGGTTCGAAACGACCAGTGGTGTTCGGCAAAGATGTCTCATGTGTCCATTCCCGTTCAACTTCGTCATGGATGAAATAATGGAGAATGTATTGCAAAATCTTCAAGCCGTGGTCATCGAACTAAGGAATAGTGAGAAGTCGTGTGTAGATTACGCGGACGACTTTGTGTGCTTGTTCGAATCCACGGAACACGAACAGCGCGCACTGGGTAGATTCACAAGAGCTGCAGTTCCATTCGGCATGCGCTTTTCACCTTCAAAGTGAAAGGTGATGTTACAAGACTGGACTTTATTGATTCCGAGCTTGTTGCTCGATGGGGAGGTGCTTGCAATTGTCGGCCACTTCACCTACATCGGCAGCAGAGTTGCGACAGATGGGAGTACTCTAGCAGAGGTAAGTACGCGTATATCCAAGGCTCGAGCGGCGTACGCTAGACTGAAGCACTTGTCACTCCGACCTGATATTTTACTGAAGTTGAAGGGTCGTGTTTACTGTGCCTCGGCGCGTTTAATTTTGTTGTACAGTTGCGAGACTTGGGGTCTGCTTGCGAAAGATATTGGTCGTTTTGGGGTTTTTGACCACGGATGTTTTGCTTAGTATCTCTAAGATTGAGTGGAATAGCCGAGTGAACAACCCCGAGGTCAAAAAGAGATTATTGTGTAAAATTCAGAGAACGTTTTGTCACAGCGTATCCATCCGTCTTGGTAGACTTTGTTGGTTGGGGCACGTGTTACGTATGGTCAACACACGTCTACCGCACTGTGTCCTATTCTCAGTATCTCCTCAGGAGTGGAAGAAATAGCGTAGAGGTCAACAGATGCTGAGGCTGTGAGGAATGGCAAAATGTACAGCAAACTTAGAAAAATTAGATGTTCCACTTCTTTGTGGTTGGGATCCAAAGATCCGTCCACCAGTTGGTTGAAGACACTGAAGGATATGGCAACGAACCGTGAACAGTAGCGATCGTGTTGGCTTTTTCTGTCAAATCAGAATGATTGATCAATGTGTGTTTGTACAGGTAGACTGTGTATTCGGTGTGCTGGCTAATAGGACGTTGTTTCCTTTTCCCATTCCTGTAGATTCACTCCCTGTCCTTCTTGTATATTCATAATTTCTGGTTCAACGTGCAACATGGTGAGAAAGGCAGTGGTCAGTGGGGCTTGCCCCACTGTTTAACGCTGTACAATGACGACGATGATGAACTGGGGCCATATTTGCCACAACGACATCAAAAGTGGCCAGTTCACGGGCCGCGTTCGGTCTCTGAAACACATCCTTGGCACCACCGATTGGGACCTTCCTTCGCAGGTATTTCAGCAAACTGTCCACAAAGTAGTCCGCCAACAGTTAAGCCCGTGACGCCTCAGATAGCTTGGGTAGCGCACTGTCCAGAAGCGAACGGAGCATCATGGCATGCATCAGTAAGTCTGCACCAACTCCAAGCAGGTCAACCTTGAACAGCTTCATTGAGTCCTACAACCAGTGTAGCCTTAGCGGCATTCTACACTATCTCCTCAGGGTCCCTTCTCACCAAATCCACCACCGCCTGCATTCAACCCTTGAGAAGCTCTCAAAGGCCTGACGACTTCCCCCTGTCCTACCAGACCCCTGAGTGTTCTGCGTTGTCCGCAAAAGCCTTGCAATTAACCCTTACAGCCCGGCTGATGGGGCTTCGCCGTTGACACGATACGGACCGCACTTATCACTGCTTTGTGGCAAGAGTCGAATTGATAGATAACAGCTGAGAATCTGATTTGCGTTTACTGTGAGCAATAGCCATCATAAAGTATTTTTCTAAGCCATGCATGTCTGCATGCATTTCTAAGCACCTTTCGCTTAGTCCACATGACTTCGTCACATTTTGATTTGTTCCAGAATTTATTTATCCCATCAATTGTGCACATAATGTAACAGGGAATGCTGGGGCGAGGGAACGGCGTAAACATCAAGGCGAATGAACGAACCAAACGAGGGCCACAGACAAAAGAACAGGTGGTGAATATGTCGGAGGCGTCCCGAAGCAGGCAAAAAGAAGCACACAGACGACCAGAGAGGAAGCAGCGGGATCTCCGGCAACCAGCAAGATAGCTCAGGTAAAGGGCTGCCGATCGAGCCGTCAACTGAGACAGTCGGACCAACCGAAGGGAAATGACGGGCAAGAGAAGCAAGCCATCGGCCACAGGCAAATGGACAGAATGCAGCCGAAGCGCTCAAGCAGCGACAATAGCGATCTTGGTGCCGCGCAGTCTGGAAAAAAGCCTATATAAGCGACTGTATGTGTGCCATGACTTGACTTGTGTGACCGTGGGAATACAAGTATCCTGCCGTGCGTTGTCGTCCTTGTTACAATAACACTTTATCTTAATAAAACCATGACTCCTTACAAAATTCGGTTTACAGTTCTTCCCTAGTATCCTCGAATTGATTGAAATGAGGTTATTTTCATCTTTGGGGGTGAAGTTCACGCACGTAATGCAACATGGGATAGTTAGTAGTCTTGTTGAATTCCATAGCTAAGAGGTTGAATTTTCATTGAGAAAAGAGACAGGTCATTTTAACGATGACCGGAAAATAACGTATAATTCAAACATAACGTTGATAGCTTACGCGTAAATAAACACATTCTGCCATTCCCGATCAGGTGACTTCCGGGAGCCTCCAACTGTTCCCGATCACCTTCCTTTTGTCTTTGCAATTTTTCTTTGGTGAATCAAATATAGAGCGAATCATTATCATTATCCCCTGAGTTTCTAGTAATATAAAGTGCGAAGGTATGATTATTAATATTCAAAACATTTATTCACCTAAAATCGTGTTCCCAATGCGACTATGGTCATTTTACCCCGATTCTTACCAGGCGCCGAGCCTAGCACGATGGAAGGACTGAGTTGATTCCTTGGTTTCTCCACTCAATTTGCCGAGGCAAACATTGTTGTGACATTCATTTGTGATTTTACTGAACGTACCCGCTATCCTCGGAACTTTTTGGAAGGTATTGCTTTGTCACGAAATTTATCCTAACTCGGAAACCTGTAGACGATATTCTCTGAATGAATGTGGCTCTGTGTTCCAAACTTTCTCGGCTAAAAAGGAATCTACCTCAATGGTAAGAATTTTTTGGATAAATCATCTGCTGCACTGAAGCAAGAATATCTCTTCTATGTGAGGGGCATTGTCTCGTCAACGAAAGAGAAGAAACTCTCCCAAATGACGTGAACTATGAGCCTCCAGAATCACAGGGTAAATTTTCCAACAAGCTGGAAGGATACTTCCACATTCTTACTGAAAATAACCTAAGTAAGACCTTGAATGAGGTATTATCGTTAGTCCCGCGGTTCAACTGTCCCACAGGGAAGAAAAAAACATTTGCCACGGAGATTCAGTTCGAAAGCCTGTTTAGTCAAACGCAAGGTTTACTATTATATTCGAATAAGAAAAACGATACTTTAAAGTGAACACCGGTCAACGCGTGCCGTCTCTACCGTAAGTCCCAAACGAAAATTGTTGAACCCGTCTCCGAGAGACATCTGAAAGAACCACATGAAATCACACGCGTTAAAAAAGTAATGCTGAGTCGATTTGATAGAGGGGAGGGCATCATACTAATGAGCAAGAAGGACTATATTAATAAGCCAATGACTATTTTGGCAGACAAAAAAAATCTCCGGTAATCTATCGGAAAAGCTAGAATTCATTTGTGCAAACGGCAAATCACGAGCATCTCAAAGCACCTCAACAGGGACCTTTGGATTGACAACGAAATAAATGAGTAAATTAGACCAACGGGCTCATGTATACTGAGGCTATAGAGACTGCCAAAAATCCATAAGCCTAGAGCTTTTATCTGTCCCATCCTGTCGATGAATAAAACGCCGAACCATTCAGTAACAAGAAGACTGACAGAAATTCTTGAGACTGCACAGAATCAAGTACGCATACAGCCCTAAACACGCTTCACTCCGTGGAAGCCATGGAATAAATGAAGACGTCGAATGAAAAGATGTGTTCATTAGATGTCATATTTGTTTTCACATATGTACCTCTAGTGGGAACCACCCAGTTCGTCATCAGACATCTGACAGATGGAAATATCAACGTAGGAATACCGACCGAGGCATTGCGGGAAATTTTACTGAAGAGCATGTACAATGAGCAGTTTCTTCAATGGGGAAATTGTATCGACAAAACTATAGCGTGTCTATGGGGTTTCCCCGTTGTCCCTTTTTAGCTGACGTCTTTAGGGCGAGGATTGAGTTCAACAAGCTGAAAGACACTATCACACGTTTTAACGCATACGTCGGTTTGGTCCAGAATCTATTCTGCACTGCAGACTCAAAATATGGTATAGGAAATCTCTTGCGCACCTTCAGTGAATAGCAAAAATTAATGCAATTTACAGCCGAAGCAGAAGCGAGAGACCAGACGCTATCCCTCGATGGGCACCTCACCCGAAACGAAGAAGGCTCCATCCAGAGTAGGCCTTGTAGGAAGAATACGTGTACTGGTCAGTACACAAATGTCCAAAGCTTTGTACAGATGGGACAGAAAAGAAACTCAATAAGTTCCTTGGTATCGAGAGCAAAGAAAATTTTGCTCATCAGAGGTAATTCATGAAGAACTTATTTTCATCACGAACATCTTCCGAAGTAACGGATATCCCGACAAGTTTACTCAACGGAATATGGTAAAACAGGACCAGAAACCACCGATAATCCCGGCTGAAAGGAAAGATTATTTCATCAGCCTTCCTGTCAGAAACCCTCTACAGGCTCTTACATGATGCCGTAAAAGTCACCTTCAATGCGTCGCCGTTATGGTGTGCTTTTAAAAGTTCCCCTTTGACTACAGACGTGAACAACGACGAGTTAGCGATGTTAACCGCTTCCTTCATTATTTATTCATTCTGACACGACTGTCGCGAACACTACGTCCATCGACAGGCACAGCAGTTGTCTCCGCATGAAAGAGTACCACCAACAGTGGCTAAGTCATTATGGATCAGGGGACGATTTCTAACACAACTTCCGGTCGTTTAGTCGACAGTGGTTATCGAGCAGATCCCAATCAAGCTTTTAGGCTGTTTACCAGGGGCCCCACAACCTATCGAAACAGGTCCGATACGCACAATAACTATCACAGAAGCCGTTGGAATAATGCAAAAAATACCGAACATTTGTGCAAAAAGCAACCACCTCCCATGGCCTACGAACGCGCCAACATACATGCGTACACACAACGCATACAAGAGTTCGTCATTTTGGTGAGGCCAACTGACCTCCGGTTGACAATTACTTGACCTCTTTACTCAGTGGTAGGGTTCTATGACTGCGACCACTTCACATCTCACCAACCAAACACTGAGTAGACTTTTTGTTAGCCATTCACTGTGAACGTTTAAACTACTGAAAATTATGGAAGCACTTTGCAATTCATAGATGAATTTTCTATCCCCTGAGTTTTCAGTCATATAAATTGCATAAGCATGTTAATGAATTTTCGAAAACTGCTGTACTTCCCAAGTTGTGTTTCGTGTATTATTCATACTATGAATATGGTTTTACCTACAGTTCACTTTTCCTCATATTTTTGGGTCAATGGCAAATATGAAATGACAGACCTATTTAAGTTAACCTTTTTATGTTTATCATAGAGGTGGAAGAAAATCCGACTTGCCTTGTTCGTGAAATGATAGGTCTAAGCAACGTAAAACGATTGCCCCGGGGTGCAACGTTGTATGTAAGTCAAAGCACAATAATCCCGAAATAGTCTCAAATTAGTTCAAGAGTCCCAGAAGGTCTCAGATTAGTACAAATTTAATCCCCGTTTGAAACACCCCAGGGACGTTTTCCGACTACTTTGAATACACTGAGGACGCAGCGGCTTACGTACTTTGCTTTTGAATTTCGGTAAGCTGTACGATATTGGTTCATCTTGTGGTACTAGTTATTGAACTTTTATTAACTTCCATTCAAGAAAAAAACATGATTTTTAAATATCTTCGAAAATCATCTGGCATTACCCGGGTAATTTTGGGCGCTCAGTGGATGCTACTTTAGGCAAAGATTTCGGGGTATACGTCCATGCTATGAACCATACCTAAAGTAACAGGTGATATTCCCCAACTTATACCACACTATTGGAAGAGTCCCCGAAAATTCCCCCGAGGGACCCTTTTGGGACTAAATGCTCTCTCTGTGTTGACCACGCTGATGGACTGCGTTTTCTTCAATGAAATAAAATTATTTTTCTGTTTTATACCTTTCTGAATCTACAGACAAAATCAAAACTGCTCAATACAAAACGGACTCTCATGGGAAATTTATGGGACTAAGCAATAACCTTGTGTGGACTGGGAGAGTTAGATGCACTCGAAAAATGCTTTGTCCCACGAATGTCGACAATACCTGTAAACAGCTTCATTGTGTTTCAAATTCCCAACTGTATACTGAATCACGTAGCTATTTTTGTACACTATACTGAACCCATATTTCTTTCACATGCTACTTCTTGATGGGCGGTCGCCAGCGTAAAACGCAAGTTTATTTGTATTCCGGCGGAGGTTTTTAATTAAACCAAGTTTGTATGCAAACTGAGTGAAACTCAGTAACCACGGCTACCGGCCACTCCACGTTGTCTTCTTGAAAAGTGCCTGTTTTAGTACCTCATCTGGACGCCTTATGTCCGCTAATTGAACTCGGGCTGAGCTTCGTGTGTAAAGAAGGACAAATTCGGACGGGGAGAATTTCGCATATGACAAACTGGGTAGAGTGTTCAGTGTGCTCGGTAAAATGGTTTTAATCATTTCCAGAAAAATGTCTCCTAGAATAGGACTTCAGAGTATTACGGTCTCTGCGAAGTGGATGTGTTTCAAGCCCATAAAGGATGTTTTTTTTACTAAACCGGATAAGATCTTCTACACAATCAGAGTGAACCATTATTGAAATATTGTCACCTAAAACTATATCAACTATGCGGAAAACATTTCAAAAACGAATACGGGTTGTACAGTATTGTGGTGTCGTAACGGAGTGACTCGCAAATAAACGAACTCCAAGTCACAAGGCTGAGAACACAGGCTCGCTTTACTACGTGTAATACAGGACGAATGATCAAACAATAACAATAAAGTACCTCAAATTGGGAGAAAACCGACCACAAAATCAATACAGTCAACAACAAAAAGGCTTCAAGAAGCCCAGGCAACAATAGACAGGAAACGTCAGAGACGGCAATGCAGGAAATAGTCAAGTAGTTCACAATGTAGGTCCTTATTTATGGGGGCATTCTGACCAATCAACGGACAGAAGAGAATTATTGATTCAAGGGAACACACACAAGCGAGGGTACAGAACAAGCGGAACAGCATTTCTATGAGAAAGTGCAAAATCACAGAGGGATAACAAAGTTCGTTCATTCACACGGATAAGGCAGATGGGGAGAGGAAGATGATTACGTCCAAAAGTTTATGCCTTGTCGTGTAACCCAGGTAATTATGATATGGATCACACCACAACCGGGGAAAAGGTTACGTAAGCGACAAACTTGAACACGTAAGAACAAATATTAGAATCAGGAGATTTGTGTCTATCGACACTTGTCGTAGCAACGAGACTGAAAAGAGCTGCATGACACATAATGACTAGACGACAGTTGTTGCGCGGGGCGGGTGAGGTATTGAAGAGCATGGTCCGCATGGGATTAAGTGGTAACAATGCATGAAAGGCAAGCAAATAGTTCGGTTAATACAAGATAAAATCAGACTGGTGGGTATGGGACTTGGACTAAACCGGTGTAACGCAGTTCCTCGATATGACCAGCTGAACTTGTTTGTCCCAGTTCAATAAACCTTTATACTGCCTAAAAGAGTACCGGAATCTACTACCGAGGAGAGCTAAGAGTACGTGTGTTTTGCCAATTTTGAGTTCTTTCTGCTTGAATATAATAAAAGCGTACTGCTCTTAAGTCGGATTTTACGTGACGGATACCAGTTGACACGAACCGTGATATGAAATTCGACGGTAGTCTGTACAAATACTATTAAGGAACAAGATAGCATTCATTCTGCAATCCATCTAATGCAGTAACACTGGCACACAGTGTGCGAAAATGTTCAATGATAAAGATTCTTTCTAGTAGCCAATGTATCGTTCCAGTGGACAATGAGTGACATGGCTTTCTCGGTTGAACAAATGAACAGATAACAACATAACAAGAGATACATTTGTTGTAATTCACATAAGTCTACTCCATGGTTTCACACTTTCAAAAATGTTTAATTATTTATTCATAGAAATAGTGGGCCAAAGAGGTTTTCCTCTTTGCTTTGGTTATAAAGTTAGAAACGATCTATCTGCCAAACCAGTCGGTACTACATGATTTACATCTCAGCAGACACGCATGTGCCAGTCTTTGTTCAGTTGTAGGTGGATGTCGATTGTACAAGCGATTGCGTGCCACATAGCTTTTACAATCCCAAAGATTAACCACACAGAAGCTCGCATTTAGACCATCTGTAAAGTAAAGCACGCTCAAAGTAATCAGACAAAATTGGAATATCAATCATTCCGAGCTCAAGCGAGTTACTCAGTTATTTGAAATCCGAGTACAAAACAACGCTGGTTTGATACTTCTATTCGGCGATGAAGACCTATCATACGTGGTTCGAAATTTAACTGTTTGCAAACCAGCATGTTAGTTTCAGTAACCTGAAAAATGTGGTTCATTTCCTCGCAGAAAGTGCATAAAATTTGTCCGTACAATAGAAAATGATTGGGATTATTAGTGAATGGAAATACAATTCAAAAACTGATAATACCTTAGACAGTTCTATCTCTTTATATAGCTCAGCTTAAACACGCCCAGAGGTTTGTATTTTATGTAACTTAGTATGACATACCACGGAAATGTTGCTGAGTCATAGAAGCGATTTAGGAGCAAAAGATATCACAACACAAAGCGGGAACAGAATCAGCAATTCATCCTTAGGTAATCGAGGTTTCCATGGTAATTAAAACCATTGGTGACATCACTGAACGTCTTATATTAGTCAGCAACAAAAAGCTTCATCACAAGGACTCGTGAAATGAAATTTCAGAGTTCTACGAAGAGTTCAGATAATAATTGGTGGACCTTCTCTATTCCTTGTTAGGAATATGATCTTTGGACTTGAAAATGGGTACCACATAATGAGTAAAGTATTCGAGTAAGATAATTTTTCCAGTCGGAATAAGTTTTACTTCAATTTGTCTTCTTGTCACTGCTGCAGGAAGCATATTCGAAATTCTGATAATTTCATTTTTGTAAGAAAGTTTATAAAATGACCCTCGTTAAGCAATCCCTCACGAATTACATATCATAAAGGACCAAGTGGCTTAGTTTCTGCTCTAAATTTTGGGCACGGAGATTTCGTTTCTTTGATCCCTCGTGTTCGATGAAATTGGTTTTTTAATTTTCTTTTTCTAAACTTTCGATGGACCGAAAGTAGTACCGTTTCCGCGAACTTTCTTTAATAAAATGTAAAAGGTTCAGCCTACATAAGTCAACCAAATACAAATGAAAAATAGAAAAACGAGATCGACTTAATCACAACAAACCGTAGGGTGCTTATAAAATTTAAGAGGAATATAGTAATATTTCATAAGAAATATTCAGCCTTATTCAATGAATAATTCAACTGAATGTGGGGCACTAAACCTTTATCGTTATTAAAATATAAATTGGCAATCTAACAATAATCAACGGATATTCTGGCACGACCCAGGTAATTGGCATCTGCCAATATTGACTAATTAATTCTTTTTATAGAGCTGAGAAGTTAATGTTGCAATTTGCTGGGTGATAAAGACCACTAATTGAAAAAGCGTTGATAGCTAGCTTCCCGATCTTTTCACTTCTCCCTTTTTTGTACAAAGTCGTCATGGACATCACTAGCACCCACTGATAATGTCTAATGCTGTTCGATGATTGACCGTGCACGCAAATAACAGGCACGAACCAACTTCTGCTGACTGGTTCTTTTCCCCGATTTCACAATTGCTCGAATAAAACAGATCAAATTTGGACTTTCTGTGTCTGATAATATTTATAATCAGTTCGAATTATTCTTTCCGTATTTTGTTTGTTTTATTTCATGTTTTGATAATACCCACTGAAATGATTTCTCCCTTGAGCTCAAGCTTTCCACTGATTGAACTGCACAAATCGCAGTTTCAGTAAACAACTGCAAAATAGCTACATTGATATACACATGTACTAAATATTCTACAACGCAAAGACAGTCACGCTGATACATGTTTATGTTCTTTCTATTGTTTCATGCCTTGGAAAGAACATACTCTTTGGCTTTGTACCCCAATGCACTGTTACGGATAACAGGTAACCTGACAAATATTTATAGGAGTGACCCACATAAAGAGTCATTAAATCAGGAACAGTGGCTTGCTCTTGTCAACTATGACCGGCGTTGCTCGGTTCGAAGTTCATATCTGTGAAGGGATACGTTTTATGTCAATCATTCGATCAATTTCACTGGAGCACCACTCGTTATGCACTCTGGTAAAATTTCAAGCGTCATTGGAGTTAACACGTAATCACTGTGCACTGCAAAATTTGGAGTGCCGCGACCGTATGAATGAATATGTGCTGTGTCATCCGGACCATACAACGTCGACAAATGTGTTTATCCTAATTCAAGAGCACCTGTGTGATGATCACGTGGTCATACATATAAGTGTTATGGCTACTCCTGGATAACATCTTCAATAAACTATCAGGTGGATTTGAACAACATACGAAACTTATCATTGGAAACAAACACCGGGGTTCTCATTTGATTTAGTAGTAAAGCTTTGCAATATTCGAACAAAAATTAACATGTAACATTTTTAGGAATTTCTGCCGCGTATTATTTGCTCAAATTATAAAAGTGGTGTGGATAGGAGAGAAAGACCTCAAGACTACTTGTAAAAGTAAGCCAATAGGGACGACTATCAGCTCAATAAGATACCCACCGTCTATGGTTTGAAATATAAGCTTTTTTTAGAATTCCCTAAAAGAACCTCGGTTTAGAGTTTTAAGTGCTTAACCAATGTGTAGTGGGACTTAGATGATGATATTAATCCCTGGACCGACTTAGTTGAAAATTTCCATTGGATTTGGAGAAAACTTCCAGTTGACATTTGAGGCACGAAATGACAAGTTGTTTTAGGGGTTCAGCTAGTTTTGATTACTGCTTGTTGAGATAATCTAACTTTACCTTGTTTCCTAATTTTCCGAAAGGAGTGACTGGAAATCTTATCCTTATCACCTCATTTATCCTACTTTTACAGATTGAACAGTGGAGAGCAAAAGTCTGCCAAAAGGTATGTCAGCAATATGATGACTGTGTTTTTACAGTTTTGGATTTAGTTTCCACCTAGATAATGCAAACTGATTATTTTGGTCAGTTTGCTTCAATAGAAAATTCAATTGGTATTTGTTCGTTGTTCTTTCGTTAGAACGACCGTGATCCACCTAAGTTACCATTAGCATGTACTGGAGTTTTGAATGGGTAAGGCACTAAATGTCAATAAAGTCTATGTATATGGAAATAATCTCCGTGCACAGCTTGTTGGGATCGTTGTTAAAAAGGATTTCGACTCAACCATGTGAAACTTTCATATATAAATTCCTTTATTTTTTAAATAATAAAATCTCAAAAACAGCTTTGTCGGTTGAGATTACAAGTAGCTGTTTTGAATGTTGGAACACTTTAACCAACAACTACAAGTGGTTCATCGACTCTTTGATGCACTTCGAATCTCATGTCTTCCTGATATACACAATCACTTGTTTTTGTCCAAATTACAGTTCGTTCAAATCAAGTGATTATAGAAACTTCACTGTCAAAATCCACATTTGATGATCACCGGCCTTGCAGAATTTCGTGTTCATTGCTTTAACAGAGGAAGTTACCGTTGGATATCCCTGATTCTCATTTTGCAATTTGTTCTCATGGTCAGCAAGTCAGTTATTTCCCTCGCATCTATTCGTTGCCTATTAATTAGAAACTAGATGTGCTGTACCTCTTGACTTGGCATATTTTCACTGGGAAGCTAAACAACCTAACTTATTATAAGCTACCCTATCTATTCGCATCAGTGCAATACCAAAAACAAGATGTTTTCCAACTTGTACTCGAGAATCTCGTATCTTCCGAAGAAAACAAGTAATAGCCAGAGATAATAACCTACAAAATGAAAAAGAACTCTTTTTGGACAGCCTAACTAAATTCAATTACGTGTACCGACAGAAATCGTAGGATAAGGATGGAAGAAAATCCCATTAGAAACGAGTAGAAATTGGGTTGGTTCGTTGTATTTTATCTGCAATAGAGCACATATTCTCATGTGCATACTTTATTTCCGTAAGTCAAATAATAGGATGTATTGAAAGAGGGAAAAGTAACTCAGTTGCTACATTTTGCAATCAAGGTTCCAAGTTTTGTTCATTCTTCTACTGATTACGAGGCAGCGAAAGGGAAACTTGACCGAATCATATTTTGATGTAGCCGGTCGTACATTCCGAAAACATCCAGAAAGCGGAGAAAAAGAAACTTACTGTTTGAATAAGTGTAGTTTTCATATCACTATAAGCGTAGTTTATCGGAGTTATATTTGATTTTTTGGGTTAGTGACCAAAGTTTGCAAATATCTTGAATTCAATTGAAAAGTCCTTTGAAAGTATTCCTTTACCAACAAAATCTTTTCACATTTTGAGCTAACCCCTAGGCGATGATCGGACGCTTTTTTAATGTGCATATGCTTTACTGAATAACAAGCACAGGCAGAGGATTTTTTTGCTTCTCACCGTGAACACTTATTTGTTGACAAAAACGGAATTTCGCGTGCATGGATTTTGAAATGGATAATTATGTGTACTAACACTGCATAGAAAACATCCCGATTTGGTCATTTTTGTATCTGGTTTTCCAAATCACGGTGGCAAGGAAGATAATGGCAGCCGCCATAACATCAGTCGTGTTTTGACCTGTATTATTATATAATGGTTGACTCCAAAGGAACATTTCGTCTTGTTTTCCCTTTCAAATAGTATAATGTTTAAGAAGAAATTTAATGACCTCAACTACTCGTTTTGTGGAGTAATCCGAAACGGCTTATTTACTACCCAAATTTTTCGAGCAAGAATAGAGGCAAAATATTAAATTGTACTTCCCAAAGAGTCGATTTCAGTGGTGCTCATACTATCATACTTAATTTTATTTGTACTTTTAAGTAATGTACTACCCAGGTAAGTAATAGCCAAGCTTTGTATGGACTGTGTTTCAGTCCACAGTACCTACTATAACACTGTTTAACGAACGATCGCTGAGTAAGTGGTTTCAGTTGCTCTTTGTCGGAATGGCCATTCAGTTGGTTTTATCAGATGCGCTTCCGTCTGGGATCAAAATTACGAGAGCTAAAAGACGGAAAGGAAACGCCACGGGAACATGCATTAGGATGCAGTTGGTATCAAACGGAGCTGTAACATTTGTAAATTAGCGTGAAGAGGAAACCACTGACTGCACACATTCAAGAGTTTACTTGATTTTTAAAACTAAGAGATGATCTTCTACCGAAATGGGCACTTAGCTACGGCATTCTTTAGCACAGGGTCACATGTAGAATTAGGTGTAGAAATTGCAACAACTCAAGAACAAAGGGTGCAAAATACGTTTCTTGTTCGGTCTTCCTCTTGTAGATAAAAGTGGGGAAGCCACTTGCTCAGCTACGCAGTTACCAGCTTATTTACAACTTCCTTCGCCATAAGTTAATCACAATAATTGATTTGAAGACAAAGTGCCCGTCGATTATTACCCTCCAGGTTCTACAGTCCATACATTTTAAAGCTGAATACCTCAAAAACCACCTTTAAATGTTAGTCGGCACGAAATGGATATACTTTACTTCACGTTAGCCATCGTTTGTTGCTCCAATATCCGTAGTGCATTTTAAACACATTGAAAAAAGAGCTGAATATAATCAGTACCGCAGAACTCGGTACTGTCAGAGACTCGGAAATCTCCCTGAAAACACGTCTTCAATGAGGCCGTAGTCCGCATTCTTCCAACTCACGGACAGAGTGCTTTGTGAGCACTAACCAATGACAAGGCCCGTATATACCCCTAAGCGGTGCTGTCGTGATGTGTGTGCGCTTGAACCCATCGGTTCATCTCACGTCACCGTTCACACCGACCACTGACAGACAACCTATTGCCTACCCTTCACACCAACTCGCCAACCAATCAGACTTATGACATACTGCGACCCAACTTAACCAATCACATCTCCGCATCACGCTGGACAATCAGTTAAAACGTCATATGTGTCCATATATTCCTTGCCTCATACTATATGAAGTTCTGATTTTTGATTACAATTGAGTACGATCTCCTCACTTCGTTCGTGGTTACTTTTCCGTTGGGATTGGGCGATCGAGGAATCAACGACCGTGGATATTACAGATGTTTGCTCCCTGACACAACTTATTTGGCGATGGGGATGGGATATGAGGGCTTTGTCATTGGTTAGTGATCACAATGCATCCTCTCCGTGGGTTGGAAGAATACGGACTGCAGCCTCACCGAGGAAGTGTTTTCAGCGAGATTTCCGACTCACTAACACCTCCCACAAAGAGGTCGTCTGTTTAAAGCCGGAGGCATTCAAAATTACAAAACAATGTTTTAAGTCAGAGCGTAAACAGCTGTCGTTCCGTTACTGATTGTCATTACCAATCTGCCGAGTTCGACTGAAAGGAAACAAGGAGCATACTGCATGCATTGGTCACTATGAAGTTTAAAAGATATTCCGAAGTCAACTCATACAGCTCAAAAGCCTTTCCTATACTCGATGTTTCCTTATTGTGCACTGCTAGCACGTGAAACATTTTACATGTCCATCTGTTCGGTATGTCTGTTTGAGTTGCTGCTAAAAGCTGATAATTGAAGCAGTTGGTCACATTGTTTTGTACCCTTCAGTTGAGCTTGTACAGGGTTTCCGATCTCAGGAATGAATAAGATTCCAAATAAAAACAGTAAGACATATGATTGATAGAAATTTGACGAATATAACATGAAAATGAACAAAATATTGACCACGTTTGTGAGCTAAGGGTACGAAAACTATTGTGATTTCTGAATAGCGTCATAAGGTGCCGACAGGTTATCTCTGTAGATTATCTAATATTCTCACCCATTTTTAACACGCAGATTCTACCGAGACATCCACTTCGGCGGCGACCTTTACTTACACGATGAAGTTATTGAAGCTTGCGCTCACTGTGTGGTACATCGTGCAGTAATTTGCTTTATTATGGTCCTAAGGAAATTACATAAATTACTGTTTTTCATCACATGGGGTGTATTTCCATTATATAAAAGTCTAACGCGGTAAAACAGTTATTTTTCAGTTATTCATTCCCAAGCCGTTTACAGATTACATAGTAGACGCTGAACAAAACATCATGAACATAGACCTGGATTAAACACCAATCTTAGACAGGGGTTTATCGGTCAGATTGTCCTTGTCATGTGATTGGTTTATCTATCTGACGCCCTCTAGGTGATTGGACGGTAGATTCACACGTTCTTGGCCAATCATAGATCATAGACCAGGACCAAAAGCTTTTGAGCGCAGAGGTCAGGGGTTAATTTCCTTATTCCAGTTGTCTCGGCTATAGCTCGAATGCGTAACTAAACATCTTTGGATTTGTTTGGGGGGGGGGGGGGACACGATAAGCAGCTTTGAAAGCGGCGTCCGGATTCACCTGATGTCCATTGTCAGCCAAAGGCACTAAGATTGCTCTATTTATTGATCGAGTTTGTCCTTGACTCAACCAGCGCCGATGCTGCTTTTTAGTCTGAGTTACTGGCGATCGTGCCGTGTGACGTGCATAAGATGCGTCAAAAATACATCTGAGAGAGCATACCACCTCTGATGAGGTCAGCGTCAGCAGTCTATCCTTGCTCTGAAGCCGGATCAGAGGAGCACCTCGAAACACAACGTAGACAACGCGGTCCACGTGGATATGAAGTTTTGCTAACCATACTGGCACCAAAATCCCTGGCCCGCTGCCGGCGGTTAACTAACAGTGCAAGCTCAACTATGCTCCATATCCGAGTAATTATAAAATATCTTGTCACTAGACGAATATACACAGGCATTTGTAAGGTTTGTGTTTGGTTAGCAAACAAAACCGCTGATACTGCTCAGTTATCCGTAGAGAGCTTGAGATTCGTTGATGGAGTATTCTCTAAAGATAAAAACAAATTCAAATGTTTTTCATTTTTGTATCAAATAGGCTCCAATTCCTAGTTCGTTACAGATATTTCTTATTGTGCACCAGAGCGATTTACGATACATCAGGCACAATATTCGTCTCCTGTTCACAGGCACGTCAAGTGAAGCTTCTTTTATTAGAAGCCGAATAAAGCCGTCGCCACCTCATTGAGGCTTGTTTTAGGATATCTGAGTGAAAGAATTCTCATTTAACAACCAATGTTTCAATGTTCATTTTTTCCATTCCGGTGAAAAACGTGAAGCCAATGCTTCAAATGATTGACGTTTATGAATAATGCCTTTGATGAAACGGAAACAGTAATCTGCAATCCAGCAACAGCTTTTCTCTTCTACCCCCTTTCATAGAACATTTAATCGGACGGAGTTAGCTGGCTCAAAAGTAGTTCAGATTTTCTCGATTTTTATTTCGAATGAAAACGTAGTTCGGTGGTTAAGGAGTACCGCGGGGAGCAGTAAATCGTTTTGGTAAGTATGCCGCTGTCAACCGATTCCTTTTTTGAAACTTTCACTGCAGAATAGGTAGTCTTATGTTCAGTTTAGTAATCCGATAGCTCATTACAACTGATACAATACAGTCTAACCCTCCTTTGGGCAGTGCCTAATCAAGTGTTATGGCTGATTTCATCAAAGAAAATATTTCTTATGTAAATATGTTTTTTTTACTAACTGTACCATTTAAATCATTGTATAAACTAGAAACGAAATCAGCATCCGGCGATCTCTTAGTGATGGGGAAGGCAATGAAAATGCTACGAAAATGGTGTTTCCTCTTGCAAAACACTACTATGCTCCTGAAAATTACTAACAAGAAGTGAGCACAAACAAATGAGAAGACAGATCATTATTGGTTGTTTTTACACAGTTCCTGAGGACACTAAGTATAATTCTGGAATAAACTTCACAGGTTAGTCTATTTTAGAATGCGAGCAAATAAGACCAGTAACGACGTCGACTTTGTTGAAAATAACTTTTAGGAACCGGCAAAACTTACAATAATTTCCACGAAAGACTCGTTTACCATACGCTCACTTTTACTGTATACCTCAAATTTATTGATTTGCACACTGATTTTAAGCATGACACTTTAACACGCGCCAGAAGTGCACTCGCTTATACGAAAAAAGATGGCATATATTTAAGGGGCAGATAACCTGGTCACATTCCATTCACTTTAAAAATGAAGCGCTTTGAGTTTGCTATTGAAAGAAGGGGGAAAATACTTCTTGCTTCATAATTGTCTGGCACTTCGATGTGTACAGGCTTTAGCCCGGAGATCGATCCATGAAAAAAGGTAGCTTGTAGCGGGGCAATTTGGTAATATATTCTTCCCGGAGAGAGACAACGATAGCGATAAAATGTACCTGCTACCTGGTAATTATTTGAAATAATAAACCATACGCAAGCTTTGAAAAGTTGTTGTGACACTGTTTACCATACTTCAAAGTAACATCAGCCTGTAAAACTATAAGAGTTCAAGAAGTAGATCGCGACAATAATTTATACCTGATGATGAATTCGGATAGAAGCAGAGCGCATCGGCAAATTTCAGTTGAGTTTTGCGCACGCCCTCTATTAAATGGTTCACACTCTGCATGTTTGTGAGTGAATAGACTTTTCTCGTCAGGCACAAGCTGGTTTATGTTGCCAATTAGCTTCATAAAACCATGGACAATGGAAAGTATGCACACAAAAGAGAATGCTCGTACATCATGGATGTCACGCATGTTGCCATGAATAGCCTTCATTGTGAAAAAAGTAGAAAATACAGAACGTCTCTCATTTTTACGTATGGGACAGTTTACCGGGAGAAGTCCATTTTGCAAGCAAGGCAACCCCCGCAGGTTTAAGATGAGAACCAAAACTTCCTGGTCCACATGGATTGTGATAAAACCGTGCAAATGCAACTTTCAATATTAGACAAGGACAATTTCATGCTTCACGAAAAGTTTTCAAACAGGGGAAAGTATTCAGTGATACGGCGGGGTCCGTACTTACGTAAGAGAACATGTTCATGATTTGGTATGTTCATTCTTGATCCACACAGTTCAGCTTAGGACTACACTGCTAAAATATTCGTCTATTCATACTAAAGTATTATTCAATATCAGTAGAAAGTCCACCCCCTTACCTAAACCGGTTTGGATCTAGTGGAAAATTTGAGGCAGTAGACCGAAATCATACACTGAGTAGTGACAAATAGTTGGCTGAAGATGCCCCATCATATTTTTGAGCTTACTGGCGGCGCAAAATTTGTGACACTCAGTCAGTTGGTCATTGGCGGCTTAATCAGATCCATATCGGTAACTATGGGGTAAACCAAGGAGAAACAATCCAACTGTTGCATTGCTGTTGAAGGGAAATCTCCAAAAGGCAATTTAATCGAACGTCAATTCCATCTTCACTTCTAATACTCAAATTATTTTTACAAGTAATTCTTTTACAAGCTTTGTTTGTCATACAACAAAGTACAATCTTTCAGGAGGGAGAGGCGAGGCCGGTGAGGAGCTACCAAATGGGGAAGTAACAGGCCGAGTGGGAATCGAACTAGGGTTGTCATTGCCTAAAGTCCACGACGATAAACGTTTGGCCACTACCTGTTGGCTGACTTGTAACAATATTAAATCCATCGTCCGGCTGGAATGATTTACTCTGATCTACTGAAAAATGGTCTCACTTAAAGCCTAGGAAAAATAGCTGTTTTAAATTGCTACCCTCAGCCCCCAATCGGTACACCGTGCTTTTAGGGGCCAGGATGCCGTCGAAAGTTGGACAACAGTATTAGTTTTTTTTGTCAAAAGAGCATTTTCACCTCATGCTTTTTTCTGCGGTTTAAATGTTTCAACTAGTGATGATTGTACCAGAATATCGCTTTTTGCTTATTCGCGAATTTTTTTCGCTCAAATGTGACTTCTGTACACTCAATAAATGTCTGGTTTTTTAAGCAGGATAATATGAGCTGCTCTGTTATTTGGAATAACAATTCCCTGTATTGTGCTTTACATAACTGATACAGATTTTATCACAAAAAGCATCGGAGTAGTCCGTGTGAAAGTCTGCGGTAACAAAGAGCAGTCTCCTAATCTACTTTCACCATCTTCCTGGTGAAAATTTATCAGAGTTTTGGAGCATTTTTTACGTCATCTTCCAGCATTTTTACGAAATATTTTCATCGTTCATTTCTGAATATTTCGTAGAATATTTAGTTATTGACGGAACAGTAGAAATAGATAAGAGTAACTGCTCTCTCTCTTAAAAAGACGTCCTGTAAAATGTTTCTGAAAGAATTACATCACTTAAATCCTATTATCAATCCCACTTTGGCAGAGCTGGACAGAAGTTGGACTGATCCAAAAATTAAAAACCACTGGTCTTGGTTAGATATCAGCCTACTCATGAAAACCATCCACTCTAATCCAAATGACTACTAGACGGATGAAGAGTAAAATCCATTGGCAAATTGTCCAAAGCACTCAGTGGGGTTTCATGGCTTAGCTGTTGGATCGCATGTGCAAATAATGTGTTTGTTGTGCCCACTCAAATCAACGAGTTTTACTCTCCTAACTGAGTTGCTAAGCAACGAACAAAGTTATTTTAAGAGATATGAAAATCTTTCACCCAGTAGTTTCTCTGTTTGTGAAGTAAGATGAAGCTGACTCGTATTCTCTTTTTTCTCCGTACAGCTGTCGCATGCAGCGGGATGTCCCATTCGTTATGCTTAAAGTTGACCACGAAACAAAATAGTCCGTCGTATGTGACTTATTCGATGGAAGATAACATGCATTTGTTGTTAAAATTAGAACCACGGTTCACTCAACTCAGCGAAATTCTCCTTTTTTAATTTTCCATAGCGTGTCAAATCAAGGGAGGAAATATGGAATATGCAAGGAATATTTAACTTCGCATTGTTCAATTTAGTTATACCGTGTTCCGTAGTCAGCTTAACATGTCGGCTTTGGTTCGCGTAATATTTGCGTCATAAGATGAAAAGTTCAGAAACTTTAATATATCAAATATGACTAGTTTTTACAAATACTGAGGTAAAACTCGTCGGACATGAACTTCACCACCGATAACTAGATGTTTATCATAACAAAAACAGTTTTCTTGTCTAAATGTTGACTGTATTCCTATCTAGCAAAAAGAAGCGAAGATAGTCCAAATAAACGTGAACAGCATAACAGTAAGTCGTCACCCAACAGCAGACCAGCGATTGATGGTAGTTTTACCGGATAAACAATGTAGATCTATTAGCAATGCATGGCCTTCACATCAAGGTCATAGGAGTGAGGTCAGTCAAGCATCCGTTTTGTTTTCACAGAGTTACAAGTCAGGAAATTGCACTCATTTAGTAAATAGGAGAATAAAAATCAAAGAGCTCATCAGTTGTTTATACCTGTAAGAGACTTTGCTCGAAATCCTGCCTTGAAAGCAAGTTCTTTTTTCTTATTTATAATTGTATAAAACATGATAACGCAAAAGTAAGTTAGGTGGACATAAAATCAACACACGGGGCTTTCTGCCTAATGGTAAAAGAATAATATACGTAAGAAGAAAGACAAAATATCGTAACAAATTTTCATACGTTGTTGCGAAGGCAGGTGGAAAATAGTAAGCTACCCCAGCATTCTGTCATCTTCAAGCCGGCAATAAGTGTCACACAAATCCGGTCAACTGCTGTAACCTAGAAGGAATTGAAGTCTCGGTTGGTTTTGAACATCAGTTTCTTACTGAACTGTAACAGAGAGACTTAGACTGTTCAAACTATATGATTAACAATAAGAAACTCTAAGAGAAACTTATTCTGTAAACTCTGGCGTCACCATACTCATTACTTTTCTGCATATAGACTGAATGAAATCACAGTCAAACTTATGATAAAAGTATTTTCCACGATAACCCGAAAGACACGAAATCTACGGGGCTGTAAAACCAAAACCTTTCTAGTCTGTCAGAGGAAAAGTCATTCTAGGAAGATTGTCTTGCTTCAGAGTAAGGACCTTGTTATGTGCAACAAAAAGTTGGATACATAATAGCCATTGACATATTTCTCATTAATAATATACCCTTACAGTAGCAAAATCATGGAAACTTCAAAGGATTCTCTTGTCTGTTCCGAACAGTAACCATAATTTGAATGTGATGAAAAGAATTTATTTCAAATATCAAAGAAATTGGTGCACTTTCTTTGTGCTAAACCTTGTAATCTAGGGTTTAAAATCGAATGAACGCCGTAAGCTGAGTGAAAATAACGGCTATGACTCAAATTTTCACAATACCTGTGCATAGCCTGTGTTCCGTCTAAAACAAGATTTACTGTACATTTTGGCAGCCGTCTTCCAGAGAGTAAAAATAAAATTGCCGATGATAAAGCATTTCCAACACAAACGCGTTTTCCTTCATGCTTGGAGAAAATTTTAAATTTCGTAAAGTTACTTTCCTTTTCCATCAGTTTACGCGTCAGAACGAAATGCTCGTTTGTTCTATAAGAATCTCGAGTAAAAAACAACAGAAAAACAAAGTGAACCATAATAATAAAATAGTTAATTTATGTGTTTAACCCGAGCAATAAACAACCCGTCATTTTCCAAAACATGTATAAACCATTAGCTATCTGTTTGTGGCATGCCCTTTTCCTTACAATCAGTTCCATGTCAGCGAATCTTGCAAGTTAGGTAACTACCCCACCCGACGAAACTGGATTTCTTCCATCTTTCCTTCTTTAATTTAACTCTAATCTGACTTGTAATCTGGTAAAGATGTACAAATTTATTCTCGGGGTGAAGTATCGGCCAATAAGAAGCTTTAATATGGAATGCTTTTCCTTTACAAAAGTTTTTTTCCAAATATTTGTCAGACAGCAAACAAGCATCTTTGGTGACGCTTGTAAAAAAAGACTACTTTGCACTAGTATTGAGAAGGCTACTACACGGCAACCAAAGTTTCAGATAATTACAAGTGGTACAAACATGGCGGTACACACAGTTATACACTGGCATATGACACATCGAATAGCACATTGATTTCATGAATATCAAACATCACTCAGTCCAGATACACTGAATGTTGTCTTCTAAAAAGGACCTCGGTTATAAATATCTATGATCTTTGCAAGTTTTAGTAGTCCGACGGACATGACCTGCATAACTGCCGCTAAGCATGGCTAAAACAGAGGTCGAAATAATTTTGTAAATTATTTAAAGCATTGGGTCCTCTTTATTCCGTTCATGATAACACAAAGAAGACATTGGTCACGAGATATAAGCATTTTGTAGATCCTTGTCAACCGAAAACGTAATACATGTCAGCAAAAATACGGTACAAAGGACGTGAATGTAGCACTAAAGTAGACTGGATCAAAAATTCTTACGGTGGGTTCTTTGGTGGAGAATGAGGTCTCTTTTGTCAATGTCAAGGTAAGGAAACATTTAGAATAAATCGTTTCCTTGCACGGAGAGCTGGCTGATGTATCGTGCTGAGAATCGCTTCGTTGAATGCTAAAGTTTCGTTGTCGGGTGGTTGAACAGTGTTTTGAAAAATGGGGTCAGGTCAACTTTGTTACATTTTGCATTTCAGTGCCTCGCATTCGAAGAAGCTGGCGGTCTCACGTCATAGTATTTTACGCCAGCTGATAGCATCGCCAAGTTTGAAGGCCATTTGGGTGTGTTCTTGCACTCGTTGAGTCAAGCAGCTATCCATTCTGCCAAAGTATACTTCATTGCAGCTGCAAGTAACAGGTAGACAAGAAGTGGGACATTGGGATCAGCAAGATCTTTTAAGTGATTTTGAAGACATAACCTTTTGGTCGTCTGCAGCGAACGCCACTGCTGTGTATGTGTGCCTCAGAGCGGATCTAAGATTACGGTTAACTGGGTTAAGTAAATGGTCTCCTTTAAAAAACAAAGTGATAAAAATTTGCTTTTTTTCGACATTCATTGTTTTCTCGCGCACCAGTCTGGGCCTCTAATGTTATTTCAAAAAGATTTTTTGGATAAACTTTGGACAACGGCTTCGTTTTCATGAACTCCTCTCTGTTTTGCAGTTGGTCTTCTGACCAGATTTCCTGGGCTTCGTCGGGAATCACCGAAGTGAAGCTACAGAACTGTGAATAACGTCCGTCCCACATTGCTTTCAGGTGGATTCTGCACAGTAAAGTCGTATCACGACTCCTGGTAGGGAAAATGCCCAGGAAAGATAAACAGTTATGTCATTGTCCGAATAGCCCCACAGAGCACATGGAGAACAACATAAATTGGCGAACAAGCTCCTTTTCAGTGATTCGTAATCATGCCATTACATCACCTTTTATATGAACAGTGTTAGGTGAACAGAGCAGATATTTGATCCCCTCTATCCCTTCTAATTTCGACTCATCGACCTATCTTGACTTCTGTTCTGTCCAATTAACACTGTTCATATAAAATGTGATGTAGTAGCATGATTGCGAATCACTGAAAACGAGCTTGTTCGTCACTTTGAGTTATCACATTCTTCTTCGTGAGGAACAGTAAGATTCGGTGACTAGCGTTAAGAATGTCAACGAAGGGGATAAAAGGTTCTTCAGTAGTAAAAATTAAAATATCATTCATGTATCACCTGTAGGATGAAAATTGGGGTATATTGTCACAGTAGTTTTCCGGTCACCTCTAGAAATAAGTCCACTAAGTCTGGGCCCAGAGGGGATCTCATGGTCTCATCATCAAGCTTTCCTTTCAGAATTAAAACGGAAGTCTTCTGTACACAAAGGAATAAGTTCCTAAAAGTATTCCACAAAGACAGTTAATTGAAAGTGATGCAAAGAAATAGAATCACAACTAGGTTATCTACGGTTCCACAAATAGGTACCTTTGTAAAGAGGGGCTCAACACTGACCGGAAGCTCGTTGTCAGAACTCCCTGAAATATTGTTTAGCAGATCTGCGAGTCCAAATGAATCTTGCAGACATAACAGTGTTATACATATTCCAACGGGGGTATGGATCTCGACAACCCAGAGGGCAAGTTTGTGGTAAGCCAATGGTGGCCAAAAGATATAGGCCTCTTTTACCCGGTGTCACCTGGATCGTTATCTTTGGGCCTCGTGTAGTTTCCACTCCGAGTCTCTCGGGTGAATGGTTTACGATTACCCCTGATAGCTAAGTGGGCCTTTTTAATTCATTTCAGATCTTTCAACCATCAGTCTTGTACTTCCGTGCTCTAGTTGTTATTTCGCAGCATCATTGAAAGCAAACCAAAGCAATCATAAACAACAGGAAAACAAAGAAGAAAGTTATAAAATACTGTCAAGCGGACGAATAAAAGACTCGAATGAAAGCACATCAATAACAGCAGCAGCTAGCCATGTCACTTAGTGTGTCCAACCACCCGGGCTATGCACACACCATCCTTTCCCTTCACAAAGATGTACGTGAAAAATTAAAAAACAACTATAAATTCCACCAACTACTGCCCGAAGTGCCGGGTGAACAGAACAAGAATTACTGGGCAAATGGTGACTGTCTCTGACTTGGCTAGGATGCTAATTCAAACTTCGTTTGCTTGGCTGTGCTCCAATGATTGTATGAACTGGATCAGTATTATAACCCCATTCAACTATGTGGCTCAGGATCAAACTGGTGATTCAAGCTATATCGCTTTGACTCAACACACACTGCGTAACGCTATTTGACGCGCTGAGACAAATGCCCTGCGGTGTAGCCAACACGAAACGCGTCATTTGCACCAGGCGGGAAACAAAATGACTGACTTACTAGGGATTCGAACACGATAGCAGCCCTGCATGTTTCAATTTCTTCTATGCATTTTTTTCATCATAGCACAAAATCTTGTACAAATAAGAAATTGGATTATTCACACTCATACTTTGGTTGTTTGATGTTTTGGTGGTCGGTAGATTTTATGATCAGTAGGCAAAAATATCAAAAATAAAACTTTAAGGAAATAGACGTCAAATGCCCGGATGTTCACCCTGATACGGCAACTTAACCAGCTGGATCCGTTCATGACAGAAAATATCGAATTGTTCTATCCATGTAATCTACACGTGATAACTTGATGATAACTTGAGTGAAGCCGTTGAACTTACCCACGGTTATCTCAATGTTTATGTCAGATATTCCACAAGCGGTCAAGCTTTGATAAATCAGCTTATGTGAGGGATAACATCCCCAAACCTTTGAGAGATTTTGTGTTTTGGAAGATACAAACCATATCTTCAGATTCACGGGAAACATACCAACGAAGTGTGGTAAAGTAGAAAAAATCCCGAATATTCACCTTATGGCCGGTGAACTTAATCGTTAGTGATACGAAATCATACCGAAATATGCCTCGTATTTGTACAAGAAGCACTCCTTTCAAGAAATTCCTGCTCGCTGTTGCAAAATATAATGAAGAAGCTTAAGCCGCTGAAGCCTTTGGCAATAAAAGCCCTAAAATGAGAAAGCAAACTTATGGGAACTGCAAGTATCTCTGATAACAGCTGGTAGTTGATTCCGTTGCCTGATTAATCTGCCCCATGTAGCGAGCAAACAGGTTGCCTTGGAAACAGAAATACTATTCCACCGACTACTAGGTCCAACCATTAGGTGTGTTTGGTGATCGAATTTTACCATGATCCACGACTAACTTTTTCGAAGTAGCATTGTCAAAGTCGAGGTAAACAGTTCCAAACTTAGAAAAATCATATAAAACTGACCAAGAAGTCCTACTAACAGTTCTCTCAGAAACACTGTCGTATGGCTTATTAGCGCGCTGTGCGAGTTCCCAACGAGTAGTTGGTTTCCTTGTAGCCGTGAAACCCCCCGGTAATCTGTCGCTTCTAGACTTGTGAAGCGGTAAGCAAGAGATTCGACGGTACTTTTCAGACGGATGTAGCTCAAAGGCTTTGACATGGCAGTAAGGGAGATTTTATTTTTTATGCAGACAGTGAAATTACCGAACTTCATCCAAAACGGAACACATAGAAGAAAACAGAGGTATTTAGTTTAGCAAGAGATATGCAGAAGTATTATCCTCTAGCTCGTGTCTTCCGTACAGAATGACCGAAATGCATCATGAATAAAGTAACAAATTTGAAAACTGCTGATGGGAGTAAAATATGTAAATAAAACAGTGCAGTATGCGTCCATAAGTAAATAATTATTGCACAGTTTAGGTGCCTGGGATAGTTATTCTCTAATTTCTGTAGGTGGATTGTAGACCAGGGATAGAATAACTCCATAAACTCTGTGCACGACGGTCACAAGTAAGAGAGAAAACTGGTATGATTCTGTTCGTGTAAAACCTTGACACGGAGTAGCGGTTGTAATGAACACAAAAATTATTCCAGCAAGCAGCTTGGGCACAAAAACTCCTTGTGCCATTTAAGCCATGAAAAAGCTGTACACGTGTACAACCCATCCATCCTTCATTTCCCAATTTTGTGCAAATGAATTGAAGTGACTAATCCTGAATCAGGGTGTAGAGTAAATACGAGGTATAGATGTAGAAGCAATTTTCTTTGCTTGTTATCCACTTGAAAGAATGACATTTGCCAAATAGACATACTCGGTTACCTTTGTTCAAACTATTGAGCCTATGAAAGAATACAACCATCTGTCACACTGAGATTTTTACTATCGGGGTAAAATACACGTTTTGATCTCTAATCTAGGCAGGGGAGTTAAAATCATCGTTCACTTTTTTTGTGTCATTTCCGAAATATTTTACTAGAAAACGATCGTTTAACCCCTTATTTTGAATTGAACGCAAGAGCATCATCACAGATTCAGATACTTGTGGCTCTGAACAAAAACTTGAATGCACCGTTGTCAGGAAGCGCAGTGCAGTGCCATCAGAATTTTGAAAAATAACTTTGTTTAAACTGTGCGATTCAAATTTACTTCTGAGTGCCGGGGACAACATTTTGAACACCGAATTATTTTCATACTATGACAGTTTAGGTCAATGACGTATCTGAATTGCTTTATCCGAAATGTTCATCTGCCATAAACTCCGGAGTTGTTTTCCATTGGTACATTTTCTCCAAGCTGGTGATCAGTCGGTGAATTGTCCGCAATTGGTGATAACGGTTCTCATATAAATTGAACCATAACATCCTAATAGCATAACAACCAAATTACTACAGATCTTAGGGTTTTTTTGCAATAACAAAGCTTCACTTAGCTGTGCGTACAGTTTTCATTCCAAAAATAATCCAGTGCAATGCAACTGCTTTTTTCAACCTCGCCGTTTACTGTCTGTGTAAAGCATACATTTTTTGGATTTGAAATCCTTGTATGGCTACAATAAATATTTAATATTCAACAAAATGTAATTCACTTTCTTCCTCTTCGTATACTACTCAGCCTACTGTTCTGTTAAATTATTAATGTATTTGTTTACGAAGTTTCTTGGAACCTCTACACTTGGGCGTACGTTGAATGTGGAACTGATAACCAGAAGACTGTCGAAAAGGGATGGCTTTGCAGACGCATTTAAGTAATTGTTTATTTACGACACAGGTAGTAAGGTTATATATCTGGATGGCAGGACAAGCTTTCCCCGGAAGCACTCGACTGGTTTCGCGATTGCTGCTGCTCGTTAGGTATGCGTATTCGGTACTCCTCTGCTCAATCATCCCCATACTTCAGCAGTGCAAAACTGGTTGCCGTTGCAATCTCACTCAAATCGTACGAAAATTTCATGGAAGAGGAGTTCAGTGTTCGGAAACGTGCTGGACAGTGCTCCCTCCATCTGGAGGTTAGCCGTATTACTAAACGAAGTAAATTCGGAAGAATCATTGTGATTTTGCAAGTGGACTGTTCATCTATGCAAGCTCCGTGCCACTGAGACGAGATTTTAGTCTTAGGTCGTAATTCTATTTGGATTCTTCCCATCTCACTATGTTACGTCCTCATCTGCTCACTGAAGGCAAACAACGAACAGCCAAAGTTGTTACAGATGAGTTTTTTTACATTGAGTTCGGTCCAATTCCTAGAGAGAGCTTTGAAGTTTTACATCTGTAGAAACCTAAATTTCGCAGTTACGTTACCAAATTATCGCCACGCAATCTGTCAAATTATATTTATTCGGAGTAGGAATTGAGGTTGGACGGGAAAGAATGCTAAAACGTGTTTAGATTTTACCTGTAGAGGGCTCTTCAGGGTAGAAACAGACATATTAGTGACGGTATTGGTGATTATCTTTTCCAAACCCTAAATTCGGTGTTTGCAAGTTTCCAATGGATTACATTTTGATTGAATCCACCTACTTCGGCATAATGCTTTGACTCGGAAGACTTGTGCACTCCGTTAGTATAACTGACACTGAGATCTTAGCTGAAGCTTTGGCGATGCACTAGACCAACCAGACATAGCCAGGCCCGTAGCCTGAACAAAGGGTCGAAAGATATACATGGACTTCCGTGGTCACGTGTCAGATGCTGAATGTTTCTGAATATATTTGGACAGGATTCAGGCTTAGAAACCTTCAGTCCTAATCGTTTAGTCGGTGGTTTTGCTCAGTTGGCTTTTAAACCGAACCCATAAGCTAATTGTCTGAACCCGCGTTTCCTCTCGCACTCAATCATAGCAACGACCAGTTTATACTTCATAGTTTCAGCGTACTCAATTGCGGCGTTAAATTAACCTGTCTCAAGAAGTTACAAACCAAGCTTACCTGATGCGTGACAAAAACCTTGAAAACGGTCGGAGGCACCTGGGGTACTTTTGTCCATTCATCTACATATAATATGATCCATCAAGCAGATTCAACGCTCATCTCATGACTGGAATCTATGGGAGCACAGTGAAGCTGCTTCGTACTTAATGTTGGTTGAAGTTCTGGTTGCAGGCTGCCATAATGTTCTGATCACTGAGTTTTGCCTTTTGATCGCAAAGGCTTCATCACCAGTCGAGCGTGCGCTCGAACAATGTCACCTCGAAAGGAGGTGAAAAGGTCGCGATCTAAAACCCAGGCTCAGCGATCAGAGCGTCGTGATTAGGAATCATCAGCTGCGGAGCACGTCCACCGAGACCCCAATGAGACTCAAACCCGAAGTGAACGATTGCTGTTGATGTACTTAGTCAAACTATCCAGAAAGCTTAACAACGGTAGGGCTTATGTCAACACGGTATGATATAGTGCCAATCCGTCAATGGATTTTCAAGGGTAATAACCCGCTGCTTGCCCAGTGATGGATGCCCGTAGTGGAGGATTTTTCACTGGAGGCCTAAGTGACACTAAAGCATTACATCACTAAGAGCAACCCATTGTAACCCTCTGTAAAATACAAATTTTCATCAAAACCTAAACTAAAAGCTCTTTCCTGTCAGATATGAGCTATTTTGTTAACCATAGAGAGAAATGTGTTATTAGATATTCATGTTACTGAGAATGTGTTTTAATTTCGAAAATGGTGTTCAAAATATACCACTGGTCTAGACCACGGATAACAGAGGAAGTGATTTTTTAAAGCCGCCATTTAGGCCATCCACTTGATTACAGATCGTCTGGATAGGAATTAGTGTTTGCATTTACGAATTTCCGAATAAAGACATTTCGAAAAAAAATTCTTCGCAATCCTGTTTTTGTTGCACTGAGAAATCAGATTTAAAACATGAACGATAACGGTTCTTACAGGCACATTTTGCATTCAAACCATTTATAGGTTCCTTGTCTTTCTACCTACGGAATGACGACAAAGGAGCAGACAATGGTCTGAGGGTTGTCTCGTTACCTTCAAAATGAACGATCACTTCACATACTAACCTCAGTGAGGTAAGAAGTAGAAAACACGCTTTGAGAATCACAGGTTGTTGTGGACTTGCGTGGCAATCACTAATCTGTCGCAACCCAAAAACTCCTTACATTTATCTGCGTACAATTGGGCTTGGTCGAAATGATGACAACAATCATACGCACCATTGCATTTATCTGCACCATATATATATATATATATATATATATATATATATATATATATAAAGATGTTTCTTATTTTCCTATTCCGGGAAATGCACATTGTGACATCAGAACACGTTTTCAGAGAAAAACAGTTGTTTTCACTGATTCATTCTCTAGACTTTACAGCTGATATACGAAACGTTTGTGCTGACAGATGGACCAAAACGTGTTCCAAGTTATGACTTCCCCAAGAAGAAACTGTTTACCCGCACATCATTCAAAGAAGACGCTATATCGGACCTTGTCAGCATAAGTTTACCACGCACGGTGAGTGGAACATTCAGCTCAGCTCGTGTTTTCTGTGTATTTGCAAGCTCTCCGACTATTCGAAATTCTAATAAGGAAGTGTTGTCAACGTCTGCCATCTCAATGGTAATCTAGTCGCTCAGGAGCAAATGTAATGCAACCTACGTTGGCCGAACGGTAAGGCAACTATCCCAAAGAATTAAGAAGCATTATCCACGGAGGAAAAGGAACCCCTGGGAGTACCATTCCGGGGCATCTGGTGGACTCAGGTCATCAAATAAGCACAGATTCGGAGTTCAAAACCATCTAACCAGTGCACTCTATCCCCACAAACACGTCTACTTACACACACTGGCCACCGCAGAGGCGATTAGCATCCGTCTTTTAGCACCTGCTTCGAGTATACAAGAAATCCGTCCAACCCCTCCAATTACCCCAGCCGCAAGTGGAACACCCTCACCTCAGTGATTCAGTTCCGAACAGTGTGACTGTCATGAAAAAGTCGTGCTGATCGACACGTCGATTCAACCCCAAATCCCGTCCCACAAACCTCGTCCAATCCGAATGACCCCTGACCATCTTAGTACAACCTTCTCCTATATGATTTGTAAAGATTGCAGAAAGGATCACTGAAGACCATTATTTTCCGATTGTCCTCACAATGTCTTAATAAATCCCGAACAACAATAACTACGTAGTTATTTAATGGAAAATTCACTCGCTTTTTTCACACTGGAAAGTCAGACGACGCGAGGCGGAGTCGAACCGGCTACCCTACGCAAGCGGGGCAGATGCTCTACCAGCGGGACTACAGCGGTCCGTAAGGATGGGCATGAATAACTATTCTGGCCTTGATCATTGTTATTTCACTTTTATTTTACACGGGAACATGTTGAGTGAAAAAAGCTTCTTTGTATTCGAAGTGAATACTAATAAATTTGTCCAACCGGTTCTTAGACGAAAACACGATTGTAACGAGGTTTAATATCATAATGAAAGAATCAACATAAATTACCCATCTGAACAAATTTATAACTTATAAGAAAGGAAAGAAGACGCGTATTGCGAGATGCAAGCATTTCGTTCACTCTTTCAGATGACATACGTGCAACATATTAGTTTATATATCGTACGGTACATGGTGTATGCAGCGGAAAAAAAGAGAAAATTGTTTATCACAAACAGTGCATCAATTTGTTTGGGATTTTGCGACTAATACCAGAGAAGGTAGATTGTTTGAAATGATTGTTTCTGTGCACGAAGAAGGAGGTTTCCGTTTTGATCAGAATGGATTCACTGGATGCTAGCAACATTGCATTTCGGCTGGGTAATCGTACTTTGAATGACCGGGTCAGGTAAGCTCGATGACCTGCTGAAACTGGATGCATCGCGATAGCCAATGCTGGGTTTCTTGCCGGAATTTGTCTCGTGCAGTGCAACTGAGTCATGAAGAGCAAAAGCCCTTTCATAATGTATTCAGTCACACTTTGAGCCAGGTATGGTTCTGTTCTGCCAATGTAAGTGTCACAGCAACTGCAGTTGAACTGGTAGACAACTTGTTGTCAGATTGATCTTTTAATCTTAATCATCTAGTGGTCTGCACTGTGCGCAATTTAGCTGCCATGTATGCTCGGCGAAGAGCAGGCTTGAGCTATGATATATACGATTAAAAATGTGATGATCTTTAAAAGAAACGAATAAAATTACTTGCTTTCGTCAAGCTATTAAAATGGGCTCCTTTTACATTGTAGTTTGCTGTGGTGTTCAATGAACGTTTCTGGATAACCGTTGGCCAAAAAAAGTTTTGTCTGATAAAATATTTTTTCCTTTTGCAGTTGATCAGCTGTGAAGAAGCATTCTGACCAAATCACCTGAGTATGCAGGTGGGGTGAAACTAGAAGACTGCATTTAAGATCCGCCCCATATTGCTTTTCTGTGAATGGCCCTTTTTATTGTGTCGTCCGAAGGCATTGTGATTGAAATGTCTAGGAAGGGTAAACTCAGTTTAGATTCTTTCCCGTAAGATACAAATAAGTTTGGATGTATAGAACTGAAAATATTAAAGAAACTGAAGAAAAAAGTCATCTTTAGAAATCAATAAAATGTCGCCAGCATAAAATCTGTACAAAGGAAACTGGGCAATTAGATCGGTCCATCCGTTTTCGATCATCCCCAGGAACGTATCTGCTAGTGTAAGACCCAAAGGGGTTCCCGCTTCCACCCCATCAATCTGTCTGTATAACTTGCCTTCAATTTCTAAACGGATATTTTCCGTGCATAAAAGTACAAGATCTTTTAGGCAATCAACAGGGATAAGCAGTGCAATATTACTGGATAGAATGAGTAGGCTTCACAAAGGAATCACTCCTTGACTTCGTGATGGCCACCCAGAAATCAATAATCCAGTGCAATAAGTTATCCCTTTTGTGTACAGAACCACCATCTTTGGCTATCTATCACATTTCTGTCTTCGCTTGGGTGCAGGTGTTACAGTGAAACGGTGCGTTAGTCAAGTGACTCTAACGAAATCCACTTTGTTAGGAGTTTGATGCTTATCTACTAAAAACTGGGGTGTTTTGGTCTGTCGTTGCAGATGAACAGCATACCAGTATACAAACTAATAACATGGTATGTTGGGAGAGTAGGAAGTTACATGACTACGTAAATAAATTTTCTTGATTGGTTAGTTTATGACGTGTACATTTTCGTAGGTTGAAGGTTACATACTAAATCAGTGATTGCTTCCTACGTAGCACACGGAATTGTAGTGTTTAGGAAATTTATTGTGCACCATCAATCATTCCGTCTAAGTTGTCATCATTTTCTAATGCTGCGACTGTCCCGTCATAAATAGTTCGCTTCTTTGGCTGTCACTTGATGAAAACAAACGTTTTCCGATGTTCAGGAAAGATATTTTACATATTTTTCTCCGTCTGTCGTTGCACGTAAGCAAAGCACGTAGGTCATACAACAGAGAATTCTGATTGAATGAAAAACTCAGAAGCTCAACGAATGTTCAAAATTTAGTGACAGACAACCACAATAAACATGAAACAGTTGAACATTCTGTCAGATGACTCAGTATATAATTGATTTATTGATGGTTAGGTTTGAAGAATGGACTGACATTTATCACTTGCAAGCATCATTGGGTTATCTTTGGGAAGAATAATTCAGTTTGCATTTTGTCTTCTTCTCCCACTAAGAAATCAAATATCAACGTAATTGTAGGAGCAAGTTCAGAAGTTTTGAATCTAAGGCACTTGAATTTTGAGTGTACGCAATTTATTGCCAATGAAAGAGAGAAGAGAAAAACGCTGTAAATACCCCGGGTATTTTATATTTTGTGGCGAAAGTTGTGAACATCGGCATGCTAAAAAACTAGTTTAATGTCATTTTTTGCTAACTAATCCTGAAGGATCACAGGATCAACTAAGGAAACAGTTAATACCGGATGTCTTGGCTTAAAATGATCACGACTGTATCCTATCTATCGGAAAAGTAGGGCCAATATCATTCGGTTGCAGTATGAATGTGTTTCTAGGTTGGTCGCTCGAACATGATTCAGGCACGAATTCCCTTTGAATGTTGTAACCCTTATTCTATCAAAGATTGTACAGGAAAATCACCTAATCTGCTAAGTGACATTTTGAGTCTTTTTTGCCAAGGGGACCTGAAGCGGTCTATAAAATACTGCTTGAAAATATTCGTCGGAACATGTGCCAAAGCAAAAACCGTGATTTTCTCCTTCGAACTAGAAAGCAATCGTCTCTTCCGGGTAGGACACGAATTATTTCGTAAGTTGAGTTAAACTGTTTCGGTTACATGCTTACCACTTTTCCTTCTGGTAGGGAGAAGAACACGGAAAATAGGAGGATGTTTATGCTCAAAATATCAAGCATATTTTTTCCCACTTGAGCTTTATCCTGCAGTTATTTTGCATTTTCAGGAGAACTGACTCGTTCAAAAAAGATTTTCCAACCAACGAATTTTATTTACTTGGGTTTTCGAATCGATAAAGAATGTTAAGATAACTGCATTCAACTTTTTGATTTCCCCCCTTGCAAATTAATTCGTGTAATCAAATAATGTTTTTCAAGTAGTTTACTGGAAAATATTTCCCTTGGCCTTTTTAGCTTCACCAAAGTTTGCTTTGGTTGGAAAAATGCTAACTGCTAAAACTATACGGATAGTGTATCCTTTTGGATTACTATGACGACTAATATAGAAAAGCGGAAGCTGTATATCATCGACCAACGTATATGAACCTGTGTTCCATACTCCGTCTGTGTTGTGCTTCCGCAATCAAGTAAATGATCTGAGTGTGTATTTCGGATTGATTATGATAAACATTGACCAAGTACCACCAATTTAGATCTAGTTACACTGTTTATCTACTATCCAGATAACTAGAACCGTACACAGACATATTCCTGTTTATGCATTTCGCTTTGTGTTGAAAAATAGAAAGCAAATTTAAAAATAGAATCAGTATTCCGAGTTTGATGAACTGCTATCAAACCTCCATGATAAAGTCCACTGTAAAAGATTTCTTTATTTGAAGCCGTACCTTTAGCCTTAAACCAATTTACTATTTTATCATAATACTGAAAGTTTTGAAACTCAAATAAGGCTTTCGGGTACGATAAATAGGGCACCTTTTTCATCAAACAAAGCTAGTGGTTAAATCAGACTGAAGCTTGGTTGAATAATTAAAAAATATACATTTTATGCTGCACTATCGTTCTGAAGTCGGAAAAGCAAATTACTATGAGTAATGATTTTATAAGAACGGTATTAGCTTACAGTATGCCACCGATTCGCACAGTTTTAGAATTTTCGAAAAAATACGCACATTTTGCTTCTTCTCACGACCTAAATTACTCTGATCGGAAGTAGGTCCTGTGTCACAGGAGTGGCTATGAAAAAAAACGACAATTGTTCAAATATAAGGGTGATGAACAGCACTGACCACCCGAAACCGGAAGAAACAATGTTTGATAGCGATTTACTGTTCATAAACAGTAAATCATCGGGCATTTTTACCCGTGCTGTTCAATGAATACTCGGGGCTGCGGGAGAGTATGAGTTCTCCTTTGAGCAAAGTTGTACAACACTTGTGTGAAAGCTGCCGTTTAATGCACAAGCAGGCAAAATATCTGTTTTTAGGCATACCAATGTCAGTGGTCATGTAATCAAACCACAAAAGCTTTCGAATAAATTCACACCGGACCAGATAGTGTTCGAAAAGGTAGACACGATTGCTTCACATATACCGCTTACATTACGACAAACTGCTTCCAGAGAAGGGGACTGAACCAAATTTATTTGAGGTGGCAGAATATGGGTAATTGTGTTGAAAATAGCCTACTACATAGATTTTCAATTTAGAGACCGGTTTGGATCTGGAAAAATGTCATAAAGAGATGGACAGAATATATATTTGTTCGGTCTGGTAAAAAAAGATGCGGGCGCAAGGTGAAATACTATTATGTGAGAAGCAACTGAAATCCATTCTGATTATCTTCTCAGAAAGAAATGATGGATAACTGTTTAGAGGAAGATAGTTTATCACAGCCCCAGAAACATACTGCTGCTTGTTGCACAAAAGTATTTCTTTAAATGATGGGCAGAAATACTTCCAGGGACAAGTAGATGAGAAAAAAAGAGTGCTCACTGTACCTCCGTGATAACAAAAGTGAACTAATGGCAAAAATAATCAGGATATGCAGGTAAAATGCTTTCAAGGGAATAGACTTTCCATCGATTATAATATAGACGCGGTGTTAAACTTTCGACGGTGTATGTTTGGGAAATTTAAAAATAGGGATGTTTCCTTTCACTGTAGATTTTGCTGCTGATGAACCCTTTTAAAAATCAGCTAAATTTGCAGAGCTAAATGTAACTATCTTTCAAAAGGGTCGGCTTTTTATCGTAAGAGGCAGATAAGTAGATTCCTAAATGAGGCCTTCAGATACATTCTCTTGAGAAACAGCTGACGTCCCAAAGAAGAGTGGGAGACATTTTATCACCAAAATCAAAGATCAGTTCTCTGGTGGTAAAATGATAAGTTGTGATGGCCATGCTGAAGTTAACTGGGGCTCATGGTCTGTTGTTTTAATTTAGCCACCGCTGTGCCTTTTTCCATAAGTGAAGGCAACTCAAGGATAATAGGTATTTGAAGAGAAGTTCAGCTAATAAATCTACAGTGAAACCAGAAGAACAATATGAGCATGGTCGACGATTTCCTGTATTTTCGTATTCAGTTTCTTCTGTTATGCAATAATGGTATAATATTTCGAGAAGAGGCTCACAGCTGCTTAGAAGCTGCCATTTGGGGGGAAAGTGACCTTCCGCTGAAGCAGGATTCGAACTCGGAACAGAACTGTTTGAAGCTCGCCAATGACGACCCTCTGACCACCGCTGATTACACATAATTCATAGAATCAGTGGTGGTTGGGAAACTTCTAAGTTAGCTCGTGCGGTTTCGTGAAATATAAAAATTCGGCACTTGAGGAAACAGTTCAATTTCAAGAGAAATATAGTCATTCCGGCTGAGAAACAACAGTCCAAGTGGCAGATGAGCCATTGACATTGGGGTCATCCACGTATGGGTGGAGTGGAGTGGAGTTTGACATGATACCTAGATAATATGGCAAATTTAGTTGCATTACTACTTTCTCATTGCATGCATGTACCACGGTCTAACTGATTTGTGCTAATAACCTTCCGTCTCGTTGAAACCCCTTCTTTGACTGGTCCACCAGGAATATAGTTGAATGAAAAAGCAGCTGAGCAAATTTTTCAAAGATTAATGACAACTTTGGACACGAATTGGTTAAGAAAACATCGATAACATCGGAGTTGTAACAAATAACAGGGTATCATTCGGCTTGTCGTTGAAACAATAAGCCGGATGGACCTCCGTTTCAGTTCTACAGACAGGAAACACTTCTTTGTTTGCAGCTTGGGCATTCTTTGATATGATAGAAAGGACGAGACTTAGATAATATTGAAACCCATAAACGGTAGCGATGAGAAATCATCACACCGATAAGTTTCGATGATAATCAGCCCGGGTTATTCTCGTGTTATAAACTGGTTTTGTAAAAATAAGCCTGAGTAGTTATTCTCCAACTACCATTTAGTCAGCGTGATCCAGTCACGGAAAATCCAAAGCCTCGTTTTGGTCAAGTAGCTCAACTGGAGGATGAGTGGGATATTAAAATTTGAGTGAGGTCACGGCTTGGGTTTCTATTCTGTCATTTGGGTTATCTCAAAATTAAAAAATGGTTGACGTTTGACTTCATGAATCAGAAGCAGATAAAACGAACAGCCTAACGTGATAATGGAAGAACTTCGGTGATGGAAGTATCAAATTGTATACTGATGGAGTATAGAAGTAAATTTTGTCTTCATGTGAATAAAAAGCAAAAGTCACTGTTTTTTCCGGGGTTAATCAACGAAGGCATGGATAATGGACTGTATGGTGCCTTCCAGATTACAAAGCTGCATCTCTTCTGATGCGTACTGAAGTTAGTTTGGCCATCATTATGTGAACAAATGATGGCTGTCGTAAAAACTTATTCATCTACAAATCTCTTTGTTAGCGGAGAAGAATTGATGTAGTTACCGTATCCCGTTGTTTTGTAGTAGGAAGCGATGATCGGCGTTTGCTGTTTGTTTGTGGCGAAAGCGATGTGCATCGCTCCGCCCAATTTAGTGCAGTATCACAGACTACGTACATGTTGGACTGTTGACGATATGTATAGGCTGCACTCGTTTCAATCTTAGGAAAACGTACAGCTTTTTCGGTGCCTCCAGATAAGCGAGTTGAAGGTCTCATTTGGAAAATGGCCATAGTTGGATAGGTCTATAAAATCTGTTAGCAAATTAATTAACCGATCGTTTTACAAAGGCTGCAGTATCACCTGAACCCCAGAAATGCGCAAACCATTTCTTCCGGTTTAGAAAACCCATGGGGAAAGATCAGTTCCAAAGATCTAATAACATGGTTGATAGCTAGGACTTCCAAGCTTCCGCTTCACTTCAGAAAGCGCATGTACGTTCATCGTTTCTTGGAGATAGCTGGAGTTATATTCTATAGGCAAAAATTTCCAAACAAATTTTTGCAAAGCTTATGGAACCCAGTGCGATGGTAACAAATTCTGTGAGTAAACAGTTTACCCTTTATGGAGCCTCTATTTTTCTGAGGTGGATATTAGCCCTTGAGACAAGGTAAACACACAGTACACCACACTTATGGGGTTATCAATGAGAAAAAATAACAACCCCTGTCAGTAAGTTAGGTAATTTCCATACAAAAACTGGTGGGAAATTCGTTCATGTGTAAAATTTGATATGTTCTTTGAAAACCTTGGCCATATTATTCGCTAGCTAAACTGACAGGCTAGATAAATACGGGCGAACAGTTTCCACATGCTCCACAACTCTGGATAAAATTTCTTTCTTTCGTGGTAACATGGATTGAGTATACTATGGTCTGTGTCTTTGCGTTTTGCGTAATATTCCCTTGAAAAGGTAGATTACCCAAGATAACTGGTCACATATTAGACTAGGATGTATCTAAACATAAGCAAAATGTATGGACTTTTTTACGTACAATCAGCAGCTGAATAACGTTCATCGGCAGCAAGACTAGACATTTGTCGGAATGCATCCGTGATCGTCACCCAGCTTGGTTGAGAGCAAGGGAAATTACGTCAACTACCAGCTTAGTCATTTCACACCCAGCTGAGATTCACCAAGTAGTGAACGTGGATCAAGAATTACGCCCTCTGTATAGGGTCCGAGGTCGGTTGTCAAGATAGGTGAGAAGTCGCATCTAGGCCTCAGTGAAAGCGGTCCGCATTCGCCTCCACAACCCCCTTTATGTTCTCAGAGGAAATTTGTGCGTGCACTCAATCAACCCTCGCCCAATGATCACCCAACGTCAGATCCAAGAACCTCCGAAAGCTTACAAGCTGAGAACGTGTTAGTTCGTTCACACCTGGTCTCCGGATAATCCTAGGCCACTGTAAATGTGAATAGTGACCCCTGACGCTACGTAGTTGACTGTATCCCTTATGCATTCAGTCATATATAATGATAGTAAGTAGTATGTTAACGTGTGGAAAAATTTTCCCAGGAAGCACACGGCCGGTTTCGCGGTTGTTGCCGCTCATTAGGTATGCGTACCCGGTGCTCCTCTGCCCACTCGTCTTCATATTTGTACACTCCGATGTTATATGTTCACTAGAATCTAATTTGAATCGTCTGGAGTGTGAATGGATACTATTCATTGATATATATATATATATATATATATATATATATATATATATATATATATATATATATATATTATAATACGCCCATCGACTCACGAAAAAGCCTGCAACACGAAGAAATTTCTTTTCGATATATCACTTCAGGCATTTACATATATAGCACTGGGTAAAGGAGAGTATATTAGCAGCTATACATAGCAGTGAGTGAGTAAGTGTGCAACAAATCCGGTAACATGACAAAGAGCTTCATCAAGTTGAAGCACACTTACTCACTCATTGCTATCTATAGCAGCACATATACTCCTCTTTACCCAGTACTATATATGTAAAAGCCTGAAGTAATATATCGAAAAGAAGTTTCTTCCTATTACAAGCCTTTTCATATATATATATATATATATATATATATATATATATATATAGTATTGCATTGGCATGAATGAGAGTTACTGAAAACGAGCTTGTTAGCCAACCTGTGTTTTCCATATGTGCCCTGTGGGATTTTTCCGGCAGTCAGCAGTTTGCTTGCTGGCAGTCACGCCCAAAACACCGCACTCCCTCAGCACTTGACAAGAGTAATGCCGTTAGGGTACGCTTCCTAGAATATGTTGACGAGCTGAACAGGGCTGACAGGAACAAGCAGTTTTCCCTTCTCACTCACTATGGTATTGCGCTTGTTACTGTTCCTCTGCCGATATACCCATCATAGCAGGAATACCTCTTTTCATATTACTTTTTCCCATAAAGTTCCCCAAAGTTTTATATTTTCCCCATCTTTTCATCCCCCCCCCACATGTCTTCTATCTCAGTAAACAAAAAAACTCTTCTTATCAAGTGTGCGGACCTTGTCATATTTGGCAAACCATATGGATGTGATTCCATTTTCTTACACTCGAGAATCACATCACTCAAATCCCAGAATCGTCTGATGCTCACATCGTATGCCCTAACCAAACTAATCCTCTAACGTGTTTCAGTATAGTCGAGGGTGGGTGTTTCAGGCCAAGAGCTGGCTACTCTTACTGAACGCTTCTCGAAATGCTCCCAAGTAACCGCGAGTCCCTAATGGCTTTTGCTGAGGAAGTCCTACACACTACCTTCTCGAGGCTGAGGTATTTCCACAAACGTGTGAGAGCAAAGGCGAAAGCCCAGCCCCCTCCACCGGGTTGACTAATAGTTAGTCTACGGGAGATGGCTAAACCCTGATTCCAAACCAGTCATAGCTGGCGTATAAAAGGCGCAGCTCTATGCTAACCGGCACCTGTGGAGGAGGGATGTATGAACTGAGCAACCAGTCACCGGCTTCCAGAGGTCCCCGGAAGAGGCGAATGAACCACAAAGTTGGTTACCAGCTCACTTGGACCAACCCTGCTGGCTTGCACGACGAGCTTGGTTGCTCAAAGGCTAGAGATGTGTCTTCGAATAAAAATGCCTAATCTGGACCGGCCTACCGAGTAGTATAATAGCCCACTACGTCAAAACAATGCAACTAAAGGATATCTTACAACTTGATCGGTACGCTCGTCAAAGTCATGCTCGCATTGATGCTCACACATCGAGCATACCCGTTGACTTCTGTACTTCCATACATCACCCCTGTACACACAAACACTTTCATATTCTTCGAGAGCTGCGGTCAGCCGTACTTGAGACCGTATCTCTGAGGGAAGCCCTGTTCCTGTTGTCTCGCGTCCTCCTTAGTCTAATATCCGAGTCTCACCGAATCCGCTGGCCCCAGCTGGTGGTCTCCTTCACCCCGGGTGTCCTTTCAAACTAGCCATATATAATGTGCGAATTCTGATGCTTATAGAACAACAGGCGTGTCCAGCTCATACGATGGAGGCCCTTGCCATTGACGTGTGTTGTATTCAGGAAACTCGCACACAGGACTCCAGCTCAGTCGCTCAATTGATCCCCCATCCACTCCTTTGGCAAAGTTTCACTTGCGTTTTTCTGAGGACTCTCAAACTGCCGCTGCTGGTTTTGCTGGTGTGGGTGTAGTTCTCAGTGAGGGGGCTAAGGCTGCAACACATGACTGGATCCCAGTTGAAAGTCGGTTGTGCCCAGTGAGACTTAGATATTCGTGCCAGGTAAACAAATGCCGTCTCGATAGACGCAACTTTTTTGTCATCTCGGCTCATACCCCCAAAGACAGCAGCCCGGATGCAATCAAAGATATCTTCTGCCAGAAGGTGCACGAACTCCCACGTAAAGCAAAACGAAGGGATGTCACGGATTTAGCGAGAGACATGAACGAGAGTAGGCTGGCGGTCTTTAAAAGAGGAATATTTGGGAGGCCATTTTTGCTTCAATTATTATCGTTCAGATGACAACAAACGGTTGTTGCCTCTGTGCTCATTTCACCGCCTGTTTCTCACCAGTACGAACTTCAGACGTTCCAGTTGCCTGTACCCAACTTGGAGCCCGACCTGTTCGGGTCAGCAGTGAACCCAGATAGACCACATCACAATTAGCTACAAGTGGTGGGGCTGTACACGAGACTGCCGGTCGTACTGGAGCAATCCCCCTGACTCCGGCCACGCTTTAGTCTACACTAAGCTGTCCATATGCCAAAGTTAGCTTGCGCCAACCGTGCGATGTAGCAGCGGTTAGTCTGCAATATTCCGTCTGACTTATCTTGCCCCTCAACTTCCCGAAAAGCTTTAGAAGAAAAACTATAGTCAAAGCTACCAAATATCACCTACCAGCACTGGTCGCTTATTAAAAAATCTTTGTATTCTGCTGGCAAAATCCACTGTGGCCTGGTATGTCATGTCGTCAAACCCCGGATTTCTGCTGAGTCCCTGAGCCCTCTTGATGCACACCAGTCCATCCCGGCTGGTAGTGAGCAAAACCCAGCACGGCTCACAACAAGACGTGAACTTAGAGCAAGTCATCATAGGGTTCTCGAAACCTGGTGGGCTAAGATGGCATCAGAAATGGAACACGCCGCAGTTGTGGGAAATACCCGAAAACTGTTTCACATTATCCGAGTCACCGGTGGGAAGCCTTAGGGTGCGAGCAAGACGATCTGTGAAGATGACAGTTCACCTATAGACAGTCTGCTAGTGGTGGTGTCGGGGAGGGGATCACATCACGAACTGCGGGAGCCAGAGCAACCTTCGTCAACTTGCATCATCTATGCCGCCGCCAAGACATCGGGCTGTCCCGCAAGAAGACGGCTTAGAGTGTGACAGTTTAGTGTTCTTCTTTACGGTTGTGAGAACTGGAATCTCCGCGTTCAGGATGCTCGGCGGCTTTCTGTATTGGACCACCAATTTCTCTGAAGCATTGCTCGAGTCCGGTGGGAACACCGGGTGAACAATGACGAGGTTCGTCATCATATAATCTGTGATAATAGTAGCTCTGAGACACAAATAACAGCTCGACTACGTATTCGGTGACTCGAGCACATTTTCCGTATATACACCCATCGCTGACAAGTTCAAAACATTTTGCGTGTGCCACGAAAGACTAGAAGAGATGCCTCGGAGGTCACAACATCAATTAGCACAGGGGTATGAACAGCTCGGAAGTGTTGATCACTAACAAGAAAGAAATAACTGTACAGTGCTTCCATCGTTCTCATTAGTTTGGACAGTTGCACTGCATGATGAATCATATCATGTTCGAATTTTATCTCCAACTATTCATACTCATAATATTATTATCTCGTCAGGATACCACTTTTTCATGAGTAATGAGAAAGCGTATGTTTTAATTAACAAGGAAAAAATATGTTTATCATAAGAACAAGTGTCCCATGGGCTGCACAATATCATCCCTCTCTTATCAAGTAAACTGACGGAATTTTCTCGTTTTTGGTAAATATTTCTTCAGCGTACCGAAAACGAAACAGATATTTAACGGACCGCGCCCATATGACCCTGAAATTCAGGCCATGCATTTAAAATAAACCAAACGTTTCTCTTCGATGAGATTACCATTCACTGGGAGTTGACTGTTGAACTGTTAGACAACACAATATTCTCCATGTATGTTCGCCCTGTTTTGAACTTTTTCTATCACGCTAACATGTGGAAAATAATTCAAAAAATGAGATGTTTCTAGTGGAATCAGCATTTATTTATCCAGGTCAAAAACCACCTTTAGTGAACTTTATCTCCATCGGTTTAACAATAACCCATATTCAACATTTTACTAATTTCAGATTTCTGAAATTCAGGCTTACGTATCGTGATGACCAAGGTTACACAAATCTAATCTCCAGCAAGTCGCAGAAAAAACTAACTTGACTGATAGTTGTGCAATGATATACTACTAAAATTTATGGAACGATGAATTAATCAAGAAGTAAATGTTTGTCTAGCGAACTTCGGCAATACCTTTACTCCTACTCTACTAATACTACTCATTTAGACAAATAACGGACTTCTACGATTATTTGAAGCAAACTATACCTGATACATTGTAAGACATATTGCTGAGCATATTCGATACGCAAAGTAGCTCATGTGATTTGATCGTGGTTGGATCTAAAAACGCTTGCAAATATTGTCATTCTTCCGACCGCGAAGTAGGCCGAATTAAAACCTAGTTGAATACGCTGTTATCAAGTTATCTCAAACATTCGGGAGCTATTGCATTGTTCTTCGCTAGACTCAATGTGGTTTTGTTGATCAACTGCGGTTTGTATATTGTTTGACTACGGCTTGAATAATTTTTCTTACTCACAAATGGTATTTTATGGTCATTTCTTAACTCCACGCAAAATATTGTGCTCCAGGTTGTTCCACCACACTCAACTCCTAATAGCCAATGATATTTTGACACTGGCAGGTCTATCTTGTAAAAGTCATTCCTAAAATATGTGGGTAACCATATTATTCAGTGGTAATTCATTTAAAACCAATTTGTTTGCTATCGTACCAGCGTTATTTATAATGCAACAGGGTTATTCAATGACTATTCTACTACCAAAAGTAGCTCTTTTCCTTCCACTTTACAGCCCCCAACCACAAATGAGACTTCGAACGAGGAACTACTGAGTGGTGAACAGTAATTAGACAGTTAACAGCCGGCTACTGCCTGCCAGCAGTTTTAAAGCATGACAGTTTATTCTACTCTCGGCGTCTGGTATTTCTGAAAAGAATTTGGATTTCGGATGATAACAAACATCGTATCCAGCGGATTTGATCGATCTGTTTCTGCACAATTCACCTGGGATTCATTCCTGATTTGCTTTCCAACGAAACCGATTTCCAGACTAATGAGTTGGTTGAGAGAAAAAATGATAAAATAAATTTCCTCCGCGAATCGTTAAGCGTGATTACAAAAGACAAATTGCTTTTACAATGAAAGTGTGTTAGGCGTCGCTTATTGACAATTTTGTCGTTCCGTCGTGTTTAGTAAATTGGATTTGCTGTGTGACTAACGGACAACAATCAATAACCTAATGAGTGGTACACAGTTATCTAACGACTGAAAACTTTTATTATAGCTTTGTTGCTTCTCTGATTGTTAGTATTTTGTATACACGTATTGAAGTTTGCGTCTTGTCCGGTTGAACTTTTTTTCAAATATTCAAATATACATCCACTTTCGTCCGACAAAAAGGCATATTCAGTTTATTCTGAATGAATTATTTTGCCCCCGAATAAACAACTGGTTAAGAATATTGTCACAATGGGCTATACTATCTGCTCCAGTCGTCCAATTTCACCAATCGATTCAGACTCCCAAAGGTTTGCGTGTTTTTTGCCAAATCGAGATGTACAAACAGCGGTCACTTACTGAAGATTTATGATGGAAGCCGAAATAATGGATTGCTACTAACGTGATCTTTCAATCTTGCTACCGAAATGTCCTGTATATGAAGAAAAATTTATCATACGTCGGAGGAATTGAGTCGGCATGCACTTGTAGGTTGGCTTCCTGCATTACGAAGCTAAGAAGACCTTTGTTTAAGTCGTGGCGTATTGGAATAATTTTGCCCGTAATGGCCCTAAAACATGAACACTTCTCCTAAACAGTCCTGTCCCTGTTCATTTTTTCCTCTGTTCTCCTCGATAGATAAGGGATACGACCAGACGTTTTTGGGTGTTTTGAGGCCGTCGCACAAAGAAATCCGAAAATCTCTTTTTCATAATAGTCGGACTTGTGTTACGAACAAGTGCATTCCTAAGAAAGCGAAATTCACTGTCTGGACTGTTGTAATTTGTTGGTTTAAAGACGCAATCAAATGGATGTTATTATATTTAAATTTCTGTGATAGCCGTTTATTTGTATCCTTGGCAGGACACCGTGAATCAGAAGATCAAACTAACCAGCGTCTTCCAAGCAGTCAATCGACTCATTACAGTAGTACAGATACATAAAAGCATTTTACACTCTCAAACCGATTGTGAGTAAGAAAAATTATTCAAGCCGTAGTCAAACAATATACAAACCGCAGTTGATCAACAAAACCACATTGAGTCTAGCGAAGAACAATGCAATAGCTCCCGAATGTTTGAGATAACTTGATAACAGCGTATTCAACTAGGTTTTAATTCGGCCTACTTCGCGGTCGGAAGAATGACAATATTTGCAAGCGTTTTTAGATCCAACCACGATCAAATCACATGAGCTACTTTGCGTATCGAATATGCTCAGCAATATGTCTTACAATGTATCAGGTATAGTTTGCTTCAAATAATCGTAGAAGTCCGTTATTTGTCTAAATGAGTAGTATTAGTAGAGTAGGAGTAAAGGTATTGCCGAAGTTCGCTAGACAAACATTTACTTCTTGATTAATTCATCGTTCCATAAATTTTAGTAGTATATCATTGCACAACTATCAGTCAAGTTAGTTTTTTCTGCGACTTGCTGGAGATTAGATTTGTGTAACCTTGGTCATCACGATACGTAAGCCTGAATTTCAGAAATCTGAAATTAGTAAAATGTTGAATATGGGTTATTGTTAAACCGATGGAGATAAAGTTCACTAAAGGTGGTTTTTGACCTGGATAAATAAATGCTGATTCCACTAGAAACATCTCATTTTTTGAATTATTTTCCACATGTTAGCGTGATAGAAAAAGTTCAAAACAGGGCGAACATACATGGAGAATATTGTGTTGTCTAACAGTTCAACAGTCAACTCCCAGTGAATGGTAATCTCATCGAAGAGAAACGTTTGGTTTATTTTAAATGCATGGCCTGAATTTCAGGGTCATATGGGCGCGGTCCGTTAAATATCTGTTTCGTTTTCGGTACGCTGAAGAAATATTTACCAAAAACGAGAAAATTCCGTCAGTTTACTTGATAAGAGAGGGATGATATTGTGCAGCCCATGGGACACTTGTTCTTATGATAAACATATTTTTTCCTTGTTAATTAAAACATACGCTTTCTCATTACTCATGAAAAAGTGGTATCCTGACGAGATAATAATATTATGAGTATGAATAGTTGGAGATAAAATTCGAACATGATATGATTCATCATGCAGTGCAACTGTCCAAACTAATGAGAACGATGGAAGCACTGTACAGTTATTTCTTTCTTGTTAGGAATTGTCAGTGCTTTCATTGTTTTGATTGGTTTGAATTTTCACACTTCATGATCATTCATACCGCAGATGATGTCATTTAGCTTCATTTTATTGAAAATAACACTCCGGACTGCTGTGAATTTTTAATGCGAGAAAAGGCCTGTCATGAAAATCCCGACGGGTCCTTGGAAACCTATGCGACGGGAAGTCAGCTAGTCTGGCCTTCCACCGATCGAAAGCCAGTAATATATGAACAACAGATGCGGCGAGTTTAATGAACCACGGCGGTATTGAAATTGCATCCTGGATTACTTTGGTCTTCGGTTTACGTCGAAGGAGTATTTGTAAGAATTAAGGGGCTCAAGAATTCGTTCGTCTTATAAATCATTTTCGATAAAACTAATTTTAGTGACTTTGAGGTCGAATAACTCACCACATCGGTTGTCGCAGAAGAACTCACTGTGAACTACTTTAATGGAGAGTGAATAATGAAACAATGAGAAAAGTAGAATTGACCGGGCTTATAAAGTGAAAATTCCCTGACTGTCAGATCAGAAATTTTCCCCGTGAAAGCCATCCTACTCTCAGAAGGTGCACCTGGTCTAGTCTGAAAATATGCTATACATCTTATGGCTATCGAGAAGCCCGTATGTTTTTTAAGTATAGAGTTCACTAGAAAATTTCGTAAGTCATTTTTTAGATTTTTCTAATCACAGACTTGATTTGAACAAGAGGGAGAATTTATTCCTAGTGTTTGAGGAAGACGACATCAAAATTCTCGCGAATTTCGCAAAACATTTTACCGTGGTGGAACATTTTGTGTATGTGAAGTAAATTTTTTCGGAAAAGCACGACGTCTAGCGAATTTCGACAACATCTGTTATTGTGGTTGTGGTAGTCATAATGGTAGTATAAATTGGTTCATCACGCTCTATCATGTGATGTGCCGTAGGCCATCCAGAGTCAGCCCGGATAGTGTGGCTATTGGGTGCTCTACTCAGCACCATTCACTCTGGGGTTTGATTCTCAGTTAGGCCATAGTGAACAAGCACCACTGGTGCGGATTTCTAACAAGCCGGATGAACGAGTTGCATGGCGCTTCCACGGTTTTTAGTAGTATGTTAAGCAATGTCACTTCACGGTAAATTAGGTTTTACAGATTCATTTTGTACAAAAACTGTCAGAACTCCCATTGGCTTTAGTTTTTCTTTTCTCGTCAATATATTTCTACGGTAAATAATGCATACAGTGATATGGCTTTTGCTTCACTATCGAAAACAGTGGCCATACTTCTATGCGGTATTTATTTGGCCTTCGTACTCCGGTAAATACGGTCTCCGACTGACAATACCCGGTGGATCCGTGGGTAATCAAGCACTCTAACATAGTCCAATATTGAATCTTACAGAACTGATTTGCAGACGATGCCTACAAGTTCAGAAACGTTTGCTAATTATTGAAATATTTCATCACAAACGACTGGGCAAACTTGAATAAAAACAAGACAAACTTCCTTTAGCCACCGCCTAATGGCAACAAGTTTCCATTAGAAGTCAGGAAAGCACGATTACTGTAATGACCTTTCTGGATAAATTTTTCATTCAAACAAGGCTGATTGCCAGAAAAATGCCCTTTGGGATAGAAAACCTATCACAAAGAGAACACTAGCTTCACTTTTACCAAGTTAGGCAGTCTTTGGTTCACTTATACATGAAGGTTCTATTAAGTTTAGTTACTGTCACGTGCGTTTCGAGGGACTCACTTGCTAACTTTTTCATGCCAAGAATAGGCAAATTACTTAGTTTATTGTTCAAAAGAAACAACATTAGTGGTATTTTCTATAACGCTTTTTGGGGAATTTCGCCTGACTGTTCGTAATTTTCTAGGAAATCATCTCTGATTCAATGAGTGCTACTGTCTGAGCCTAACCTCAAACATCACTCAGTGGTGGGGATTTTATGAACGGATCTTACAAAAGATTTAGTTTGAAGCGTTCTGCAAATTTTAAGGCTTACTCACAGGGTTCCACAGTGTAGCATCTAAATTGGTGAACTACGGTAAGGAAGACAGGTGAGCTGTCGAGGGTAGAATTGTGTTATTTTCAGAATTTCAAAGACAAACTCGACCGAAGTTCAGAATCACGGAAATATTCTTCCTGAGTCAATTCAGGTAGGTACTCTATCAATCAAAATTCCAACGTGCTTCTGTGGTTTTGTTGGTCTCCTGGCATTGTCGTATAATTTGGGAATTTCTAATCTTGGTCAAATTGTCAATAGGACGAAGAAACGAGAGTGAATAATAGTTTTAAGCGAAGTTCTTTTCAGTTACATGCCTCATCAGTTTGATTGGTGTGCTGAATGATTCATTATGCAGCAACAGAGCTCAACCTACCGTGGAAAATCATGAGACCACTGTGAAACTGCTTCGTCCTTCGCAGAAATCATCGGTAGTGCAAATCTGCCTAGCCGCAAATCGGAGTACATATATGAATTGAAGGCACATGTTTTATCACTGGACTACCCGGATTCATTTTCAACAGTTAGTAGCACGTGAATGCTATATGGTGGAGTGCCCCCATATCACTTACCGCCAGCCTTACAAAGTTTAAATAGCTGTTCTGTTTGAGCGTCGATGCTACAAGGTGATTCATCTCACAAACAGTGCAAATCCTATTTCAGAGAAAATATCAACCCCACATGTTATTTTAGTTAAGTTATATTTTCCTGGTAATGTTTTTCTAGTTGAAAGGGGACACGTTATAGGTTGGATTGATTTTCGCTACACTGTTTCCCTTAAAGAATACCCTCAACTATCGGTAACCTTCTCCGTCCGAACACATTATTCCGGTCCCGACTGATCTTACCATAAAACCTTCAAGAGCAAACCGCCCCTCGAGCGAACACCGCCATCGGGTCGCACGTCTACACATTGATAGAACACGCCGTTTCATCTTCTGCTGAAGAAAGTGTCAAATGCAGCACTTCGGTATAGCTGCTTGAGCGTCGTATGACCTTGAAATAGTTGATAAAGGTCACTGAAATCATTTAAAAAACGGAATCAGTGAATATTCAGAAATTTCGTGCATACTGTGTATTGCTGCGCCTGATCATATGTTGGTGACAGCCACTGACACCTGAGGTGGTCGCTATTGCAATTGATCTCAGCTGGAAGGCCTGCTGGGTTCTTTCAATATAATCACTGCAATTTTCACATCACGGCTGTAAAACTCGCAAGTGTCTGTAAGTCGGGATGGGACGATCAACATGGAAGATAACTGTGAGCCTCGGTGACGATCTAGAAGTTATTAACTTGCTCAAGAATGAAGTTTCTGTGACGAGGGTCACATCTCAGTTTAGGTGTGGGGAAAACGCAAGTGCATATGATTATAAGAAATGAAGCCAGCGTCAAATCTAGCTTGGACCAAGGAGCTTTAGGTCAGTGAACTGTCTTGTATTCACATATTGATTGGTTACGTGATATAAGCAGCGCTAAGCACGAATGGTTTTCACTCGAGAGACGTTGTTCTTTGGAAGTAACGACGATGAAGAGATAGCTGGATGTAAAAGGTTTCGTTGAGGAGTGCAACTCAGGCTGTGAAGCTAATCAGAAAATTTGCATTATAATTGTGAGTGGAATTATTACCCAAATTAGAAAATACAGATAAGAAGTATTTCGGGGGAAACAAGGCAGGAAACAGTTAACAAAGAGTACATTTCCATTAAACAAATTGTCACCGAAAGTTTGTTTCGGGTCTTATTCCAAATCCGGAAATCTCACCTGAAACTCTCGGAAGGTGAATGAATGCTGACAACTTATGTTAGTGTTTCAACCATGTTTCTGGCTATTTTTCGAAGTTCCTTCCAAAGAGCCTATACTACTGAGTAGTAAACAAATTCGATCGTTTTAATGATGTTCATTCTAGGGGGGAACACTATAGGTTCTCTTGGTGAATTAAAACGACTTGCTGAGAGATTGGTAAGATTTAATTTAGTAAAGAATTTAAAGGTTCACTGTCTGAGATTTTTGGTCTTGCACGATCATAATCAAAACTATTTCGCTTTCAATAAAAACCGGTTTTATCAAACTTAACTAAAACCTCCCTTGTACTAATTATACCAGATATTGGCCCGGATGGCCACAGCGAAAGCCTGTTTCATTGGTGGTTTATTTGACTAGTTGGGAGAAATCAGCTTAATTTAATTAACTAATAAATAAAATTCACAACCAATCTTACTTACGGAAGGAGTATCATAAATCCGATTCTGAACTTGGTTATGTGGTGCATATTTTCTTACATCTTCAACCCCAAATCCGGGGTTCTCTTTGACATTGTTTTTGAATAAAACCCGAGAAAAGACAAAGCGGAAGTGAATCGCTCAAGCGACCAAAAATAACGAGAACTATAAATTCAGTCAAATTCCGATTCAAGTATTCTGGGCCTATTCACATCGATAACAAACTAATGCCACTGCGACTGGTCTAGAACCAATACAAACTAGAAATGGCTCATCTCGTTGCTGGTTAAGCTAACCGGAAGAGGCAAAACCCGAACACAAGTGACTCAAACCTATCCCACCCTATCTGTTTCCTGAGTTGAATCTAACACACCTGTACTAGACTGTTTCTATTTCTCATCCATTCGGTAAAGAACACTCTAGTAAAACAATTATTTACTACTTCCTAATCTGTCACTTGTAAGCCTTCATATGTATACTACTTATCAGTATAGGTCCGAAGACAAAATTGAACGTAGCTGAATACTAGTGAATTGCTAGATAAAACTAATCGGGAACGGCAAGGCATCACAAAGCATGTGCTAGTTTACTTATAACATGAACCGTGAACGATACTCATGAAAATATTCGTTATTAATAATCATCAGTTCACCATTTCCCGGCAGAAAGTTCACTACCGACGAAATGAAATCATGGCTGAAAGTACTTCACTATCACTTTATAATTGATTACAATCCAAAAACTATGCCCAATAGTACCGGATGATCTCTCAGAAATGGGTACATTTGTGTATAATTGCGGTTCATTATTGCACTTTGTTGCCAATTAGTCAGTATGATGATCTTAACGAATAACTACATTTAATGAGCATATCCATTTTTATATAAATTTGCCATCCTGCCGTTTGATCACCTACTAATGATAAGCTCAGACGTGTTGATAACTAGCCTCGAACAAATTAACGTGCATGGTGATTTGTACTTGGCGAAAACTGCAAATCAAGATCTGATCCGCAAACAGGCACCTCATGGCTATGCACTGATCTCCTGATATGGTCGTCAGTTGTTCTGACATTTTTATCATTTATTTACTGTGAACGGAGGTGATTTTCAGGAGTAAAATCTCACTTAATTTCATAAAACTGACTTTAACGAACCTGCTTTTGCGACTGACTTACTTTTCACGATCAGGCTCCATTTGTATCGCTGAGGATGCATTGCTTGTGCACCCTGTCAATAACAACAGCTCTCAGTTCTAGGGTGCGCCTGAAATGATCTTTCCATCATTGGAAAAAAGTTTTTGTTATGGGAGCATTCAGAAGGATTGCATTTTGTTAACCAGTACTAGTACGATTTCCCCAAGTGTTGCGTACTAGGTGGTCACTCTGAACCAGGGACGATAGTAATTGGATGGATGGTTATTATCATCAATTTTCACAATACTTATTTAGGAATCCTCATTCAAATGCTCCCAGTACATGTGCACCTATTGAAGGGGAAAACAGCGAACAAAATCATCCCGTGTACACATTTTGGTGGCTGGTGATCTACCGTGCCTGTTGGCCTATTCGTCGTGATCATATTCAGCATTCCATTCGACGTTCTATTCAGAATGAAATGGTGGAATCCCCACCAGTGCAACACTCGGGTTTGGGAAACAGTGGAATGAATGTGTTTTACAGGTGATGAGATCATTAAGATTTAATGATGAAGTTATATGGGTTTCGATTCTGGACTATTATCGGCAGGTAATGATTAATTATTTCTGACTGGAAATCAAAGTAAAGCTAACAAATACTGTTAGCACTGCAGGGCGTTGAAACCAAAAATGCCCAGTGACAATCCTAAACGACGTGTGAGATGGCGAAATAATGGAGAGCTTTTCAGAAAGAAATGTTTCGCCTGTGCGCGATAAACAAAAGTTGAGCTGTCCTCGGTGTGCTCATTGAAACGCGATATTGGTTAAAATTATATAAAAAAATAAAACAATTGTAGTCTGCTCTTTTCTTTGCCTAAATACACACTCAACACTTTTGTGAATTTCAACCAATCTGATGGTATCATCAAGATTTGCCTCATGACCTGTAATTTGGAAGCGCCTACCTGTTTTTCCTTGCAATGATCGACTTATTTGAAATAATTCCCAACCTTATTCATTCATAAAAATAGGATTATTACATTTGGTCCTTAAATGACAATAAAGCTTGTAACGATGACGAATACTGCAAGAGTCAGATAGAAAGAGTCGAATAAAGCGTCATTTCACCAAGCTACTGCAGGTGACACTATGGCCACCTACTAAGCTATAGAGTATGTTCTCATTCTCAAATAAAATGAATGAATGATATGTGCATTTCTTCTCTCATGATTAAGATGGAATACAGTGGTAAAGATAGAGCATAATCAAACGAAAATAGTTCGAAAAGGACTAACCTAACTACTGTGGTATGGAAACCTGGGATACAGTGACAATTAGAGCCCTCAATAAGTCTTTCGTGGTAATTATGATCCGGTGAATGCATTCTAAACCCAAATTTGATCCGCATTTGCGGAGTCCGAAGCTCCCACCTCAAAACTAGAAGTCCCAGAATCAAGCCGACCATTCAGTACCGAATAAAGATGTCAGCTTCATAACTCTGTTAAAAAGTGCTTGAACAGGTTATCCCTTTCCACGTGGGTGATTTCTTTCATGAGAACGTATTCAACTTACGAAAGCCAGTTGAGTTACACAACTAAGATTCGTGGATCCCCAATATTGCAATGACCTGCTAAAACTTTGAGGCGTTTCTAGATTAACCGGGGTAAATCAGGCACCGTTAGGAGCGTGCAAACAATGAATGAATATGCAAGCAAAACAATTCAAATTTCGTTTCTCTTTGGCGGTGAAACACTCAAAAGACTGTACTGATAAATATTACACTCTCTCACTTTTTCATGAGCATTATCCTAAGTAGATCACATCGCAAATTTTGCTCAGATGTCGCATCGTTTTTCCAACATCAAAGGGATTAACAGACCCTAATCAAGCTTTGAGACGGTAATAAGTAATGGACTATCCGGAAGGCAGTTTCAGAGTCGAGCAGGCCAAAGAATTTCAAACTGTAAATTTACCATTATCCTTGAGACATTATTTAGGAAGCAGCTAAGTTACCTTCAATATGTGAAGCCAGTTTTCGTTTTTCTCATATGTACTGAACAATTTGGCAATTAGACGAACGAAAATTACCTACGATGAAATAATTTATATTTTTCGTCCGAAAAATATGATTAAATCTGGGAGCCACTTTAGTACAAATAAATACCACTGAACAGAATGAATGATGGAAGAAATAAGGTAAAAAATGTTATTTTTGTATTACTGCTAAAAATGCTGGACCATTACGGACATAACTAAAGTAGCTTCATCGACTCAATTAAACGTCCTCGTGCCAAAAAACCTCTTTCCTTTCTATGTACCCGTTTCAGTATTGCTGACAATTCGTGGCAGTCGTTTCGTGTAGAACACATGATCACTCGATACAAAATTCATCCAGCTTTACGTTTTCAGAAACAAAACAGGAAAGCATGTTGCTAAGTCTATCCACATTAGATCCGTCTAATTAGAAGAACAAAAGACAATGGGATGCATTATGAGACTGTTACTAAGCAGAGTTTATGTGAATACTCTGGAATGAGTTTTTATGCTAATTTGAAAATACGCGCTAGCCTTCCGACTAGAGTCTACTTGTTAGACTTTCGCATTCTTTGGGGAAAACGACGGTGATGTCGTTTATTCAGTCTATGACGGGAATGGTCGCAGATGCGTCAGAACACGGATTTAGCGATATTTGTGTTCTATGCCAGTAGAGAAAAAAAACCTTCGGAACTCTCGTTGTCCGTTGATATGATCTCATCTTACTCAGAATCTCAAACGGTGTCAAGAATATGATGAAATTACTCATTATTTACTTCATGTTTCGATTAACCAGAAAGCTTTCCAACTCTGCAGTTAACTTGACATTACTGTTAGTTCTTAGTAAGTAACGTAATCTAGTTCCATCCGGAGTTCCTTACTAGGGAAAAATGTTTTCCAAACATCATGACGAATTCGCAGTCCCAAATAAATCTTCCACTTCGTTTTCTGATGAAGAAAGTATGCTCTTCTTCAACCCCGATCCGATGATTATCAAATAGATTCCTTCAAGCAAGGTAATAACCACGGGACAGCATAAATATGCGTTGGGAAAAGAACAAGAATTTTGCATAACTTGTTCTATTCACGATAATGCAAAAAAGTCTATTCCGTCTGAGGTTTCCAGTTGATTTCCGTGCACGGAACTTTGAATTTCATTTCCTACCATCTTTGTTCTGTGGGATTTCACTCCAAATGAAGATGAGCATTCATCATAGGATTTATGAGATCAATTTTTTTCCCCGATGAAGTTGTGTCGACGTTGAAATTACCATTCAGTACCCCTGAGCCGTAGCACAGCTGTTTCATCGTTGTTACTCATCCTCGACAATGTATTTCGACCAAACTCTAAACGGGACTTTAGTCTGGAGTGCTTGGTATTAACCACATACGTTATCACTACGTTATGTCGTATAGGCTCTGAAAGATTTGTTTCACGGTAATACCTCATGATATACCTGTCTTTTTTGACTCTATGAACTTTTACACAGCATTCCTTGGACGAACTATGTATTCTTATTGAGTTCGGCTACTCTGACGTAGTCGAGTTCATAACCAATCCTCCACTGTCCGGAATTGCTTTTTGAGTAATAAATACTTATCTATTCAGCAAGCAGTGTGCATACACCGCCACAATGGTGCTGATCAGGTAGCTACGTTCGCTTCTCTTGGGCCCCTACTGAGAAGCCGTCTCTCGTAAGGCCAGTCTCTGTAAGGATATCAAGTGGTTACCGCTTAAAAGTAGTGATGAAGGGCTGCCATATCGCATAGAGTTGACGCAAAGCGAGCGCTTTAGAGCTAGCCGGCATGGTGTAGTGGCTAAGTGTGTGTGACTCACCACTGTGAACCGCGGGTTCAAGTCTCCGCGTAGGCCCGGTGATTTCGTGTAGACGAATATTCCCAACAAGGATGAAACAGCTGGCTTTCAAGAATGAATCAAGGTAGTGACTCTGCATAATGAATCAGTTCACAAGCAAAGCAATTATTATGATATGACCTCACAATGGACTAGTTTGGTACGCCCAAGTTCGAAAACCAATGGGCATTTTCCATCATACTATAAGATCCAAGCAATAGTAAGAAATTTTCGCAGCGTTATTCTCATCATAAATAAGTCTGACCGGTGCTTGAGGTTATCCAGTGAAATGATGACCTTCGAATCCCCGATCCTGGTTGTTACTGCAAACCAACAGCCACCTTTCCTTTGAGCTTCTTATCTATTTGACAACAGATTTGATCAACGTACTCTAAAATTCTGTCCAAAACACAAAACAGAATTGTCTTTTATTGATGGATCATGAATATACCTTGTTACGGAACAAAAAAAGTAGTCAGCGCATTTATTTTTGGCATTCACTTTCAATTCTCGGAGGAACGGCCTGAAACTACCATACTGGGATTGCATGAATGGTACAATAAGTTACCTATTTTAAAAGCTGCACCGTGTGATCCACACCTACTACCGCCAAAGTAGCGAATTTCGACCAAAACTAAGCAAGTTGAAGGAAACTTGTTCAACTCTCTAAGATTGTTTCGATTTTGGTTCTAGTGATTACAATCTGAAAGCAATCATCGCAGTTTTTTCTAATTGGTTAAAAAGACTGCATTTCCAGAATGAGATCCCACTTCAAAAACTGTGGAGGAGAAGTACCGTCATAACTGTTTGAATTACTTTGATTACACTCTTTATAGAGGAATATTATTTTGAAAATGTGACGTGAACTAAATTCACTCCCCTTATCGTCGAGTTTTAGTTCTGTGAAAGATTTGGAAAAGGCAGTAAATAAAGACACATTTTCAAGCAGAATTTGTTTGCAGTATTTCGACTGATATGGATAAACCGCTACAAATCTTGAAATTAGGCTGAAGCTTTTCGACCTGGGATCCCAGCTGAACCTCTTACTCAAACCGCTAACAACCTTATCCGCCAAGGACAGAGAACATTCGATGAAACATTTTGGTGTGGTTTTGGGTTGGAATTCGGGACGGTGGATTCGGTGAGTATATAATCTGTGACACACCACTTTTACTTTCATGAGGACTCTATTTCCCGTCATAAAACTGACCCCACCTTGGCAGTTGTTCCAAAAGTTACCAGAAGAACTAATTTTGCATTACGAATGGCCCAATGAGAGCAACCTCAGTAGTGGAATTTCCGTCATATTTAAATCACGTTCATCCGTCAATGACTGAGATGAATGCTAAAAATCGGTAAATGGCTTTGATATCAAGGCTATAATTTCAAGATCAGCCAATACTGCGAGGTAAGTATTTCACACTTCTTTGGCTTGACTTTTTAAACGAGATAGTATTCAGGAACATATCTACCAACAACTTCAAACCAAACACGTAAAACTCGAATGCAAAGCATGTTGTTTTGCTTGTAAAAATTAGTAACTTTACTCCATTTGTTTTGATCAAATTACTGGGAATGTTACTTGATTGTCCGTTCAGATAAATTCTCGCCTGGATCGTCAAATCTTGTCAATACTATTCAAGAGTACCTGCTGATCCCCTTACTTACAAATAAAAAAATTTGAATTCCACTGGTTATCCACTCGAAGAAACTCGCACCTGTTGAATTCAGTAATATTCCGTCCGTAACGAAACATTTTCCATTCACAGTCTTTTGTTAAATAGAAAGCTAAAGGTCTTGAAGTGTTTCTCGAGTGGATTCTGTACCTAGCCTCAATAAATGATACCGGGATATACCTAACGCATTTCAAGTATGTTTAAGTCCTAAACAATGGACAATTTTTACGAATTTTGCAGAAGGTGAAAGTGGATGTTTCGCAATGAGGCACACAAATCTATGTCCAAGAAGGAGGAAGTGTTTTCCTAGCTAAAGCAAGAGTAGATCAGTCTCAAAAGTGAACTAATAATCAACAAAAAATAATATTACCATTTCATTTGAGAAACCAAAGAAATGTTGATCCGCATGAAGTTGTCCGTTGGGCTACCCTGGTTTTACTTTGGACTGCAACCACTCTGGTTGATCTTGGGTTATCAAATGTGTCTGCAGGGAAAGTACGAATAGTTCAGTTCTGCTGAATGACAGGTACTGATAACGTGTTTTCTTCTAATTAGCAGTACGGGGAAATGTACTCTAATCTGCGGAAGTGAAAAGCTATCCAAAGGGCAAAACAAATCAGCCATTCATTGTACACAGTGCCTCATCAACAAGGTCTTTACTAGTCGCTCGGGAAATTGTGTTCACTCTTTGAGGAGAACCGTTTTTCCCAAAACAGGTGGGCTATCTCACTCTTGGGAAAGTTTTGCATTTGTGTTTCATGACATCCTAAAATGTTATTTAGAGCATCAGGTGCTCGCAATAATCACCTGTGTAAACATACCAAATTATCCATTAGGAGCAATATATATACCTGTATTCATGGCAGACAAGTATTTGTGATTTTGTCGATAACCCGCATGATATGTGTACATGTATATTTTATAGAGAAGTCAAGGCGTACGCTGAGTTGTAAAACGTTTATTGTGACGTTTCGATCCAAACTAGGACTCGTTGTCAAACGTGAGTGAATGAGTGTGTGAATGGGACGGCTGGTTCCGCACGTTTTTGGTGCGTTGCTCGTCTGCCCGTTTCTCGAGTTTTCTCCACCGGTTTTGCCAGGATGATGTAATGCTTATCAACCCCGAAGTGTCGGTTGAACGAGTTGATCGAATGGAGGGCTTCGAGGATCAGGCGCTTCCCCTTTTTCTTTGCTCGGGCGACCACCCTTGAGCTGTCGGTTTTGACCTCGTGACCTGTCTCTGCGCAGTGGTTAAAAATCTGACTGTGGGTTGGCTCGTCGTAATGCTATTTTGTGTTCGTGTAGCCGAGTACGTGGTTATTTACCTTTCTCGCCCATGTGTTCCTTATCAAATCTTAGGCATGGTATAGCGCAGATCACTCCTGATTGGTCGTGCTGGTCCTCACGGTTTTTTCCGTTAAATAGGGCGGTCCGCGGGGTGCTGACGGGTTTGTGGGCAACTTTGATATCCAACGGTTTTAACATACGATCAACGGCCTCTGATTCTCCTCGTATGTATGGTAGCACAACTGTGCTTTCTGGGCTGCTTTTCTTTTAGCTTCTTTTGTTATTTCGAATACAAGAGTCTACGAAGCGTTTTGCGTAAAAGTTTGCCACAAACAACTTGGAAAGCCTGATCAGTTCATTATTTTCTCTGTTCGGGTGTGCTGCAGTGCGTGTCGGCCTGGTGGAACAGGGTGCGCACACAGTCCTTCAAGTGACATATTGGGTGATGGCTTTAGAAGTTCAGTATGCGGTCGGTTGTCTTTGGTTTCCGATAGACCGTTGTTTCTAGGTTTCCGTTTGTTTGCCTCGTGATCGCAATGTCCAGAAACTGCAGTTTTGCCTCACATTTTTCTTCCTTTGTGAATTTTATTCCTGATTCAACCATGTTCATATGTAGATGAAATCGATATATATCTATGCACGTAAACAAATACAGATCCATCAGCTCACATATAGATGTACACACTCACGCATATATACAAACGTACATACATACATATGCACACACAAAGATACAATAGATATGTGTGCATGTATAATTAAATAAAAATAATTAAGTCCAACATATAAGACTCTGGACCAGCAAACTATTGTACCCTTACTTCATCCGTAAACCAATTCAGATTTTTCTGATTCACTACACATGACTATTTATAGCTATGAAAAGATTTGATTTATCTCCGTATTTCTGAACTAATTCCATATCTGCTGCGCCCTTTTCTACGGGTATTCACTGTTTGACCAATGTTCTCACTTTTCATCCGATTAGTCGATCGTTTTACACTATAACTCTTACGTGGAGTGGTAAAGCGTGCGTCATAGAATGCTCGGATAGCCTAACACTGCTTGCTACGCTTATCATTAAATCATTGCAGATTTCCTTCTTTGTAAAAAGCCGTCACTTTTGAGGCTAGTGTTACATCCCATTTTCAAGTCATCTTCTGAGTTGGCTTTTAATCCATGTTTACACAACATGTCTACACAACCGCAAAAACAAACACTGAGGTTTTTGGAAGCATAAAAATCTATGGAGTGCAATGCAGTGGTTTTAAAATTGTGAAAAATCACGTGAAAACCTTGTCAATTCTTTCAAACGTCTCTTTCACCTTGAAAGTTTGAAATCACTAAACAAACAGACCAGTAAAACTAGACGAAGAAACCATCCACGTAGCCTATTCCAGATAGCAGCTACTCTCTTACACACACATACTGATTCGAACATTCACAGAACGACTATTTGACTTTACCAACGGCTCCCGTTATGTTAAAATGCATAAACATTAGCGATCAAATGAAATATGAAAGAAAACATTCTAGAAGTGGGAATTTCTATCAATAATGCTACTCAATTCCAATTTGTATGATCAGAATGGCCTCTGCCATGAGATCAGTGATTCAAACCAAGTGACCGTTTAGGTTGAAAACTTATTCGGAAACCTAATATGAAATATCACAGTTTGGTCGATTCAGTGTTTCTTGCGGAGTCACCAGAATTGGACATACCATTGGAGATTACGCCAACACTGGATAGATAAAAGGTAATAAGAAAACCGTTGTTCTTCGTCTAATACAATCCCGAGGAATTATGTCTTAGAGCTATTATTTATTTTGCGGATGATAATCACCTACATGCTGTTTCTATAATATCACAGAAAAAATGAAGCAGCCCACCTTCCAAACAACGAGGCACGAATCAGTTCTCATTCGATTGTGATCGCTTCTGGCTGTCATAGGCGTCGGATTTTCCCCAAACGAATCGACGTTCGTGTTGGTTGAATGGTTTAGAGCGTTTGCGTACCACCTCGGAGGCCAGAGGTTAGAATCCCCGCCATCATCGGATACTTCGGTGGTAGCATTAATCCACTGTCATCCGTCTTGCTGTCATACCTGAACTGTTGGACCACATTTGGTTCTCCACTGCAGGTCTCAGTGTCTGGTTGACGGTTATCCCTAATAGTGCAGTGGATCTTTGAGGCTCTGGGATGTAGGTCGTCCGTTTCATTCACGCACAAGCGTTGATTAAAAAACGTACATTATGATGGATACATTCACCGTCAAGAAGCTCTATAGGTGCCAAAAACTGTTTACCAGTGATACACACCATAAACAGTACGTACTCAGAAATCCCGAACTTTAAACCCAAAGTTGCAACACGTACCAGCTGAATCATATTCCCCTAAACACAGCCTACTCATACCCGGTTACCAACTTTTATTCAGACTAACTTTTTGACAGTATGCATTGTTCCTGCAAAATATAAACGAATAAATGATGATGGCCTGTTTATTTTGCTAAATCCAGAACTCTATTGATTCCGGATAGAAGTTTTAATTAAAGCTATTGTAAAAGTCACAATCTTCGTGACTTGCGAACGATGCATCAAGCTCGTAACACGGCAGAAGTGCCTCAGTCAATTTCAAAAAAAATTAGCACCGGTTGGTACCACCAATGACTTCACTAACGGCGATGGGAGGGTAGTGCTGTTGTAACCGGCGGTGGTCAGACGGTCATCAGGAACTTGGAACCATGTGTTCCTGGGTTTCGAATTCTGCCATTAACCCAGCTGCCTTATCAGAAATCACCAACTGCGAATATCCATCAAACCTATCTGGAAATGAAACCGGGCTTGCATGATAACGATTCACAAGGCTTTCTAGGGTTGTTTGGTTTTCGACAGCGAAGTGAGCTTTGACGCTATGTGGGTGGTATCCTGTGGTTCAACCTAAATATTCGTCAGAATGGGGTGATACGAGCAAATTGAAGAAAATAGTTGAATGTGATGAAAAGTCACATGCAGAAAATAAAAAAATTATCCTCAGTTTTGTTGCAAAATTTGCTTCAATTTACAAACATTCAGTATATAAAGAGGTTTACCAACTGTATCTCCACTGACCGCCGTGGCTGCTTCCGCAAGCTGTGATGCTGTGGTTGGTCGGTAGTTCACAGGTAATTTAAAGGTGGGGGTGAACGTGAAGAAATGTCTAATGAACCCTTAAGGATCGAGGAAAATGGTCAGAATGACCGCCGTAATGTTCTCAATACTAGGCAATAACTAGATAGTAAAGCCTTTGGCGTGTCACGTTGCTGGTGTGCGATGTTATAATTCTAAACCAAGTTTCATGAATGGTAATACAGCTTATAAAACATAGGTCCTGTTGGTAAAGACACCACCGGTTTACTTGTGAAGGGAACTTTTGTAGCCTTCTGCGGACATTTAAACCACAGATAAGGGAGATAGTCAATAAATTCTGAGGAAGCGTTATTCGATCATGATCACCGAAGTGTCTTAGGAGTAAGCTTCAGAGTAAAATGTATAAATTTGTAGCTCGTCTATAAGCAACATCCCCAAAAGGTGTTGGAACTATCAAAGTGGTTTTAGGGATGCATCTGCGCATGTGTACGAGATAATTGATGCATACGTGAAATAATGTTCAATTTCAAAACATTTCAGTATCAGTTGTATCATTGGCCACGTAGCTGCACAGTTTGTCGTAATGCGTTTCAGTTATCGCGAAACCTCGTAAATGGGCCGCATATTTTTTAAATAGAGGCATGTTGGACCACAGAACGCTACCATACCGCATGATGAACAACCTAAATCTTCCGGTAGTTGCATAGAAATGGGGTTCCCTGTTTGCCGTACAGGATGCGACTGACCAACCAACGCTTATGACCATGTGGATCCATGCTATTTTGTGTTTCTTCATTTGCTATGCTCGGTCTTCACACATTCCGATCTTCGCACATACCTGACCGGACCTTTCCTCTTCAGTGTCACGGTCGAATGAGTAGATCGACCCACATCTCTGCAAGCACGCAAAAGCACCGACACTCAAAAGCCGGTCCAGTCACGGATCGAGAGAACTACGAGAGTGGTTGTCAATGTCATCCACCATGCTTGACCTTTAACGACGGCTGCATATCGTACAGTGCCATTATCAAGCCGGTCTCAGTCAGTGTACTCTTGCTACTCGACATGCCTTCGCATATGTGTGTGTGACGTCACTGGGTAACGTGACTGAAAGATTCTGTTTACTTGACGCGCCATCAAAGTTCATCTATTGGACCGTTTTCAATACCAATGTGCTACAGTGTGATGCACAAGACTTTCACAGAGAAAAGATTTTTGCTTTTTGATGGCAAATCGGGTAAATCAAGCAATACAACCACAATCATCCTCCTAAAAGGAAGCGAGTGTTACAGTTTGTCCAATCTAAACTAGACCTTCACACAGAATCAGAATGCATGGATAATTTAGAAACCTGCTTAGTTCCAGTGGATCTGTACACTTGCATACTGTGGTCAATGAAACTGGGACAAGATTGAAGTGGGTGAAAAACAATGGGAGCGAACAACAATGGCGAGGAACTAAATGTTAGGTCCCCCGTTAGGGCTAAAATGACAAGCTATTCAAGCTGTTTGCATAGTTCGGGTTTTTAAATGAGAATGGCTGGGGCCTCGGCATATCTAAGTGATCTCATATTTGTGACGTTGTAAATGACCTTGAACGAATGACTTCGATTCACGCAGTGTTTTGCTCGAATAATTTTTGCGTAATTGATGTTCTGATTGCTTTTGGTTCCATTGATGACGTCAATATTGTGAAATGACTAGTCATCGATTTTGAAACCACGCCGGAATTTGCTGGTAAAGCATGATTTATTTAGAAACGAACTATGTTCCAGCTTTTGCATGAATTATATTTACGTTGATTTAAAATATATTTTTTTCGTGAGTAATGACGAATCCCTAATGAGCCATGAAGGCGGTGATCCTAAACTTTGGACCAGCTAAACATCATTGCTTTCGGGGTAGAGGCCTAGGGCGAAATTCGTCAGAAATCATGTCGGAAATCATGTTTACCTAAGTGTGTCACCAAATTCACGCGCGAACAAAATGTCGTAGCGAAGACCAATAAATCTGTCATTATTAGAATGCCACTGGTGATTTTGAACGTCAGTAGAGAGTGGGCCCGAAGCAGATTCTGGAAATAAAAACTGATTGGTTTTGACACAAACAGTTTTAGGAACTAGTAGTTCGTTTGTCACATTCCTAAAGATTTATTCAGCGAACACTGTCTTTTCTGTAAGATGAACAGCACAACCACTACCGGCAAATTTTGACGGATAATGCCTAATCACTGTGAAATGGATAACTATCATGCACCGAACTGGCTAAAATTCCGTTCAGTGAACACCTTTCTCGGTCAGCTAGATAAAACTTCTACTGGACTGTGCTGTTTGCGACTAGAGCGTCTTTGAAAATTCAAATAAATCATTTTGATTTACCATACTGCCAGAACATTCCTCAAATGAACGGGTATTTCTACCGTCAGGAGCAAATCGAATAAATCACAAACAAAAGTAAGAACAATGGTGACTAGCACAAGTTTGCTTCAATAGCTGAAACAAGTAATATCTTTTATAATCATGAAAAACTATTCCCCAAAACCGGTAGTCACCTTTAAACTGGTGTCCTCTTGTCTCAAGGGTTATGCTTCGCAATATTCAGGTTGATCCGGAGCATTGACTGAAACAGAGATGAACTTTCACCGAGTGCTAAAAGGGATAGTCTGGAGGTTAGGTTTTCGGCTTACGACCTTTCACGTAGCTTTTGAGGCCCTTTTAGGGCTCGATGGGTGAGCCCTGGAGAAGATTCTTGAGTTTTAAAATACTCCACGGTGCTTTCACGATTTCAGTATTGAGTTGTATGTTGATGCTTCTTAGTGTGTCATTTCATAAATTCTTCTTTGTCTTTCAAGACCTGGCCGGTGTCTTGTAGATATGAGTAGTATGGCATTGTATCTGCATGGCAGGACAAAATTTCCTGTCATCCGGATACAGTGCCATACTATTCATATCGAAAATTTAAGTTTGGGACCATGTATCCTCGTTCTCAAGGTTACCCGTGTTAACCGACGAATTAGCTTTGGAAGAATCACAGTGTGGTTCTAAAAATGGATTCCCCGTCCATGCACGCTCTATTCGATTCAAACAAGATTACAGAGCGGCAGGTGTCATTTGAATAGAGGCAGCAGAGTCGGTCGGAATTGCGGGATTGACCCTAATTTTGCTCTCACCTGAGAGATTGCTGGTGATATAACATACCCTCCGTCAATGTGATGTTTTCCTGCCTGTGTGGCACAAGTCAAGTCAAGTCAATCATGCACTTTATTTGTCCGAAAGGCTCGAATTTTCAGTGAAAAGTTATCGGTTACATGCTTTTGCAATGGCAAAAATACACGATAAAAAAAGCTGTGATGATTGAATCGTGCTGATCAACACATTTTGTTCGTCAATGAGGAACTCGATGGAAAAAGGACAGTCGTGACTGGGCAAGCTTTCCTCACAATTAGCTCACAAATTTTTCTTTTGAAACAAGAAACCTTTCTAGATACGGAATGATCCAGTTACAAAACCTCGTGGTTCGGAAACCAATCAACTTAAATTTACGTGTAACAGAGTGGGAATTACTGCTAGTTAGAGACGAATGTGGTGGGTCTGTGCGATCAGGAAGAGTAGTGCTGCGAGACTGTTCACATGAAAACAATTGATTCTTTCCATGAAATTAAATAACTCAGAGTAAGGTATGTTATTGCACTTGGAAATGCACTAAAGGCAGTGCTTCATCAATCCAAAGTTTTTGACAAGAAAACCAGGGGAAATGACTGGAGAGTAGTCAGACCAGTGACAATTCGCAAGAGTGGATAAACTAAGATATGATATGGCTGGATAAACGTAGAGACCTCAGAAGAGAGGTGTAGGGTGCCAGCTTTGGTACCGTGGAAAAAGCTTCTTGTACACGAAGGATCTATTGAGGTCGGATGAGATGAGTATACCAAGATATTTATAGCTTTGATCTCTTTCCACTTTTGAACCTCCTATAATGAGGGATGGATAACTTGGTTGCAATGAGGATTTACGATTAACTGTAAAGAGTACTTATGCGCACTCGTTTGGATTAAGCGTTAATGCGATGGTGTTGGGCCTTTCCGCCATCTTATAAATAAGCGGCTGAGGTGGTCTGATATTACCACTGTTCTGGGATTCAGAACCGACCACAACATCGTGGGCGTTTCTGAAAGTAAAGTATGACCAATTACAGAGGAGATCATACATGTAGCAAGTGAACAAACATGGTGACAGGATAAGACCTTGCGAAACTTCGGGATTTTTAGAGACTGTAGCACAACAATTTCGGAGACACCGCACAAAACAAAGCAACCAAAGGCACATTATTGAGATTGTGAAGTAACTCCGGACTCTCAGATCAAACAATGATCTTTGGTTTACTGTTGTGACAAGTTCTCTGCAAAATAATTTCATCTGAACCATTTTGACTGGCAATTCTGGATCCATAAAACCGGGTGGTGACAACACTCGGTTGGTATCTTTTGTCGTCGAATATCTGATCACAAAGCAACAACCTCTGAGAGCTAACTGAAAGTTTTTTGTCAAAATACAAACTACGTCATCATCGAAGTCGGACATTTTGGGTTTTTGCCCACTAGATTTTGTTCTGTCTCCATGTTTAGTATGAATAAAGCGAAAAGACCTACGGTCAGTCACGGAGAGATTCTGAGCCATTTCTACCAAAGAAACTCGGGCTTGATATACTTTCGTAAACCTCCCTGTCTTATTTACTAAAGTAGGGGAATTTTTGGTCCAGAACTTACATTTACTGATTACTAGAAAATGGAATGGGCATCTGGTTGAAGACTCCCGTATGAACTTAGCATCAAAATCATGCCTTCTAAACAAACTAATTAGAAAATGCTTATTGTACTTACTTTTTATCTAATAAACAACAGTTTACAACAACCCAGGAAGGGAGCCGGGGCTAATGAAAGCGGCCAAATCGGGAAATGTCTGGAGGTGGCTAGATACGAACCCGGGTCGTTATTCTTCCATGTTCATGATGATAACTTTTGACCACTGCCGGCCTCGAGCATACCATCACCGCGAAAATCCCATTAGACAACCAGAGAGTATAGCTTTCCCAAAACTTAGTTGTATTGTTTTAATTCATTCTGCTAGGCAAACACACTCTTGACACTTCATCGTGTTGAGCTGCTCGTGACAAGGTCAGCATGTTTTCATCAGACGACGATGCGAACTGTGACGAATTTGACTTTTGTAGTTTTAAAAATCTTTCTCATTCGAATGTTTAATAAGTTCAGTTTCTTATCTTCAGCCGATTCTGTCATAGAAGCTTAAGTGCCGTAATTTGAACTGATTAGGTAACAATAGATTGCTATTATAGAAAATATTCTAATGATACTACAACTTATATTCTGAGCACTTGCTTGAAGTGGTATAAAAATATTAGGAATAGCTAGTTTTTCACGAAAAAAGTTTTTTCAATTCAGTTGCAGAGACCATATATATATATATATATATATATATATATATATATATATATATATATAATATCAAGGGGAAAGACCGTGTGGACCAGTCGGGACTGGTCTATGTCATCTCATACCTAGGATGTGATAAGGACTACATAGGCGAGACAGACGAACAACTACGCACTCACCTACATGAACTCGAGTTATCAATAAGCCGCTGCCTACCACACTCAGATTTAGATCCACCGCAAATGGGTCATGAGATCAAAATCGAAAGTCTGAACGAAGTAGAAGATGGAGCACTTCATCCTCGAGGTTCTTCATTCGATGAAGTCACGTGGAGATCCATGAGAATTGCGGAATCCCGGTACATTATATATATATATATATATATATATATATATATATATATATATATATATATATGGCAGTCCGCAGGGTGCTGATGGGTTTGTGGGCAACTATGATGCCTCAACGTCTTAGTATACGAACTATTGCTTTTGATGCTCCCCGTATATATGTTAGCATAAACATTTTCTCAAGCTGTTTTTCTTGACTATTTTTGTTACCTCCACTACATTTGTATATAACTCACAATTACCTGAGAGTAGTGTAAGGGATTGAAGCTACTTAGTTTTGGCTGACTGTTCCCTGGATTTCTTCTTTCACTCGCAAACCGTAGTTTATCCAATCGATTTTGCACTCAGAAGCACCAGATTTTAGTTTTGCTCTTATTAGATCTCGTCAGTGGTGAATATCCTCCCCCGCAAGGGGGCTTGAACCTGGAGCTTTTCACCTCAAAGAAGTGTCCATCTCGCTTCCTTCCGGGCCAATGCATTTGTTGACAATATTCTTTGGGTAGCCGTTATTATTTTGAATAACTTGAAAAGTCTGCCTAGTTATTGTTTCCGGAGCTCAGTGTGCTGCAGTTTGTCTACTTGATGGGAGATATTTACATGAAGCCAAGTGGTACGAATCGCGGCATTTTACGCCTGTCCCTTAATGAAAGGTCGATTGTCACGGAGGTATTATGGATGTTGCAAACTGTCGAAAGCTAGCCTAGTTCTCATTATTCGCGATGTGATCTTCCCAACATGACAACTAGCTGTAATCAGATACTTCAAGCCCTCTACTACCTCAAGCTCATTACCACAGAATGATTCCAGGTAAACTTTATTGCGAGTCTTCAAAAGCACTTAGTATCCGGAAGGCGAAAAGTGCACACCGTATCTTGATACGCCCAATGGCAATCAATTCCGAAAATGATCAGTTTTATAGGCACTGGTTCTCAACAAGGAGAGGCCATCGGCATATTCCAAACCAAAACTGTCATCCCACTTTCTACCGTGCGGCAGACCAGATAGTGGATTTGGTTGTACAACCTCTACGGAATAGTTAGGAAAAAATTGTAATATAGACCACCCTTTTTTTAATCCAGTGGAGATGGAAAAAGTTGACACAATCTGGTCATGTGTCCCGACCATACCTGGTAAACGATGGTACAACTCTGAGAATCCAAAGTACTCGGCCATCTTTTGTCCCAGTAATCAGAAAGGAAAGAGCACGAAATTCGCCAGATGGAAGCATCTTGTCTAGTCGCGTCTCTTTAATTGTCAACACAAACTTCTCAAGTAGTACATTTCCTAGCAAGTAGCCCTATGATCTAGTCTTTTCAACAGATCCAAAGGCTGCGCTAATCTCTTGAAACAAGAGGACCACTGGTCTATGGAAAGCATGAAAGGCCAAGGCAGCTGTAGGATGACGAGGATTTAATCAGTCCCTAGTTTATCACTCACATGTTACTAGCTGCGAGGTGTATCGGAGGAAGTTAGCTTAGAAGCAAATGGGTTTAGGCTTATACCCCAATGGTCCGGGCAGGCTATTGCACAAGCCCCTCTCAGAGAAAGCGGCAACAATCTGTTCTTTCATTGTAATGAGGCCTGCTTGAAATTCCAGACCTTAGGGTGCAATAACTGAAGTGCTCCAGCAGGCTTTATTACGTTACCCTTAAACAGAACTGGATGAAGTTTGTCGGAATTTTGTGCTTTGTAAAACCCTAAGGCTTAAATTTTCTTGTAGATCACCGCCTCTGTTCGTGGATTTGTCGGAAGAGACCACTGGACATGTGCGGAAAAGCTGCCAGAGAGCTGACGCTGGAGGCCAGCTCAATAGTAACTCGAAGTGCTCGTGACCTCACTTTTGATTCCGAAATGGCAAACCGCCAGTTTCACAAATCTTTTCACTCGCACCTAGTTGATTTTTACCTGTGACTCGGATGAGGAGAAGGAGATTTGCGTCACGCTCATGTTCCGTTACGGGCAGTATTTCATTTTGCTCGTTTTCTGCCATGATTTACTAGTGCGAGTCAATAAGTTGTAGAGATTTAGTAGAAATCCAGGGTTTCACAGCAAGACGTGACAGGTCACAACTCATCAGGCCAACGGAATTCAAAGCATTCTTGATGTGCGATCAGTGCTGGTGGATGCTATCAGGTGGGATTACTCCTACCATTTTAGCTAGCTCGTTTCGGAAGACGGGTAGATAAGCTGGTTGAGAAAACATACTGCAATATAACCGACGGTCCAGTATGCGTATAGGATGCCTACCAAACAACATGGACAATTTAACGCAAACTGTGACGTGGGCGAAATCAGAGGGAGAGCTTCATTACGACCGGCCGTATTGTTTGAAACCCTGTCATATGTGATTTATTGCTAGGTGGTCTATCTAAGTCCATGACTGATTCGAAGAAGTTGTTCTCCGAGTTGAGGCAGACCGAAGGGCCTGAAATTCTGCGTTTTTCATGACTGACTGCACGTGCGACCTTTACTATTTCTGTTGTATTCACTTAATACGATATTGTACATACTTGTGCGCAGAACACGAAATACTACAATACGTCATGTGCTATACCTGTGTTCTGATTCCCTCGAATCATATGCGGGAAAATACTATATTAATCCAAAGAAAATCACAAATTCGCACCGGCAATGGGCAAAACCCAACACTGTTTTGCTCTTTCCAAACGAAAGAAAGCTCATCCAAAAGGGCCTCCCAAATGAGTTTCTTTCCATAACAACTGACCTACTCCAGGAAATAACTTTATTTATTACCTCTCAACAACATACAGTCCTAACTTAATCGACAAACTATACAAATTAGGAATAAAAAAGTCTGTCGCGAACCATTTATTTTCTAGCGAAGAGATTTTAGAAAAGGTCAGTTAGTTGATTATATATATATATATATATATATATATATATATATATCCAACAGGTTTTTGAAAATTCTCCATCCACTTTATGTATAGATGACTTTGTACTTTATTTGAAAAGTGGTCGGTTTCATTGAAAGTGATTTTACATTTTCACTTGGGCGGAAATAGTTTTACTTCATAGCTGCCTCTCCCTGTCTTCTTCTTTCCGCCTGTACGGCTGAATTACTTAACTCAATTAACTCCTCGAATCTGCCCACATCGAGTTTTTAGGTGTGGTGCGACACAGAGAATTCAATTAGCCCAAAGACGAAGTAGGAAAAACCAATTACGGTGTTTTGCATGCTCCTCCTGAATAATACAACTCAGCTGTCATTTCACACCACAAAAACTTGCTGAATGCGGTTTCACTTTTGCCGAGTGACAGTTCCATACTCCTCTCACTCCACTTTCTATTTGTTAGAGTTTTTTACGGCACACAACTGGTGAAATAAACGCTAGCATGCTCTGCTAGCAATCATCCGAATGAGATATCCGAATAATTTCGGGCATCTCGTTAGGGTTTCATGGCACAGATTTTCTGCTGCAGTTTAAACTCATCCATTGAAGTCATACTGATATTTTTACGAAATTCAAATTTAGAGTTAGGAGACTCATTACTGTGCTCTGATACTTGGTGATACAATCATATGGTGGGCCTGTAATTAGAAAGTATTACATTCCAGCAATCGCTCATAAAATAGTCATACTTGTCACAGTCAGAAGAAAAGTCGAAGGATGAGTGTCGCTAAATGATTCAGTTTTGTCCTGTTTTATCTATTCAGTCCCAAGAACGCCCACGTGGTTACTTATTACCAAACAAACAAAGATTGCTTCCCATCAGAACGAAACTACCTCGATTGGTTTTGGATGAGGAGAAGAGGACTCGACACGAATTTGAACGGTGCCTTGGTTTCTACGTTACCAGTTCAGGAGATATGCTGTTGGTTTTTAACTTCAAGGTTGGGTTTCATTCCCTGCGTTGATACAACCTCAACTAACCAGAGGAACACTGCGTTTGAGTATTCATGCTATCCGGACTGCTTAATTTGCGTGTTTGGGAGAAAGTATTTGAATAACTAGGGTAACGAAGATTCTGGTTCAGAAGATTTGTTATATCTAGACCACCGTTCCTCCATGTTGGAATTTGACAAAACTCCGGCTTAAGTAATAATCATTCATGAACACCTAAGGAGAAACATTCGATAATGTTTGTTTATCAGTGATAAGATATTTCAGCATACGTGTTTAATTCGAACGAGCATGTAAGAAGACAAACTCTGCGACAGAAATTCTTTATGTATTATGTCATCTCTCATTTCTGCTTGCTCTCGTGTAGGACTGCACGTGATTGGCTAAAACCACGGTAGACTAAGGACTGTTGTACGATTTTGGGCACATGGCGAGTTTCCCTTGAGTGATCAATAGTGCCTCCAGTATCCGTAGTCGGTTTTCGTAGCGATGATGTAACGAGACCGAGAACGCGTACACCAAATCCACCTTATGACCACTTTCGATTAAGTGGAGAGCAAAGACCGAGGTGGGCCTGTTTGATGCGACAGGGTTTTTTGGACTAATCTGGTTCGTCTCGCAGCCTATGTACTTTGGATTTAGTTCGGTTAGTCTAGACCACAGTGACCGGTCAGTTCTACTGCAGCATCAACAAGAGAAGACGTGCATGCAATGGAAGGCAGATTAGCTCGCAAGGCTTACGAAATGGATGGCTTGCGGACGCGGTCGATAACTACAGCCACGAATCGAATAATGTTTCTCTTGTAGTCAGAAAACTAAAGTCAAGAGCCACGCAGAGTTTACGTGAACCTGCAGAGTGAAGGGTACAGAGCGAGAAATGATGAGGGAGGACTCATGTGTCATTGTGGAATCAAACTGTCCGCTTAATGAGAATAGTATGACCGGGAATTCCGACAGACTCACTAAAGGTGACCTGTTTTGCCACATCTGAAACACTTAGCACCACGGAAACGACAGGGGTATCAAGGAAGTAGCTTTCCACACGAATCCTATCGGCAAAGTGTAGTATTCGCTTTAAATACATCATTTCGAGACCTCGGATATTGAGGTTGACAGGTACTCATTTGTTTGAATTGGCGGGGAGTCACTGGATGACCTTTGGCTTGCCCAGAGCTGTGACTACACAACATGATACGAGAGGTTAATTCGGTAATACTATGCACATCTTGATATTGCTCACACACTTACCGAAGACGCTGATGAGTAGGACTAAAAATCAGAAGCAGTCTTTGTTGCAACTGTTGACTATTGATGCCAGCAACCAGGCGGTCACAAAGCTGTGTGTCTAACTGATCTCCGAAATTACAGTGCGCAGCTTGTGTCTGAAGCTAAAAAATAAACTCACAATATCCTGCATATCTTTTCGTTGAAGTTGGTGGAATTTGGCACTTTCAGCAATTTCAAAATTTACCTTTTGGGTATGACAGGGCACAAGATTCTTGATTTTTCTGTATTTAATTGAAACAGGTTTCTGCGGGAATGACAAGTTCTTGATAACAGAATCTGCCGATTTTCCGACAATACTCGAAAAACAGCTGTTTTGTATTCATCCGAGATTTTCTCACAAACGATAAAACACTGTTCAAATCTTTTGAAACCATCCTCAACCTTACACACCGGAAAATCTAAATCCAGATATTCCATTCCGCATGACAGCATAATTTCGATTAACTGCTGTGACGGTAAGTGTGAAAAGTTGTCCCACTGAATCAACAAAATAGCAATCTCGAAATAAAACTGATTATGAACCCAACCGAATTTGAAGCAAAAATAGGAATTATTTATTTTTACAATTCAAGTTCAGTGATATCGAAAGTAATCAGCAACGTAACACAAACGAATTTTACGCACGGCCACCACAGCCTTATTGGCGGTCGAACCAGGAACAGCATGGTTCAGAATGACAAAACAAAGTGTGCATATGCGCGCGGCAATATGCGTGATGTCGAATCCGTCTGTGGATGTTAGCCGAGTACTGAACTAATGTAATGTCAAACAACTTATCTTTACCACTTGGACACCCATTCTAGCTGACCACTTCAAACACTGTTTTGCTGTAACTTGTCGAACATGTTTTCGACTGTTGCGGCTGGAGTGTGAATCTCTGTTGTTGAAGCTGCTTCGTCATTCAGTTGGGTTCTTGGACTGTTTTGGCTTGAGAGTATCACTGTTCAGGTTTGTTGTTTCCTACATTTCTGTATTTACTATGAATTGTGTACTGCCGTGGCATGAATGATTTTGACTCCCAATCAAAGGACGGCTTTGTATTTCGGCTAAACATTTAGGTTTGGGGGGGGGGATGACAGTGAATCTCGTGTTTTCCTACTAATCGGGAAAGCCCAACAAGAGCACTGAGATGTGAACTCACGTATCTAAACCTTCACTGGTTCTGTCCAGGAGCAACAAATGATGATTATCACAAATGGATGTAGCGCCACAACACAACCTCCCACTAGAAGACTGAGGGAGATATCTTTGAAATGTCAAATTGTGAAAATGTTCGCAGCTTCTTAAGAAAGTATCACGCGATTGGATAAAGGACAAAAAAGGAAAATGACAACAAAAAAGAATGGGGAGAATCGCTAGTTTATCGTTTTCGTTGGGGATAGCGGGAAATTATTGGGGATGGTTCACGTGTTTGTCTTCAGGATTGCTTTATGGCTCGATGATTGTCCAGGTTTTATTGTAGGTAGAAGTGTTCTGCTTTGAGTCGAGTAGGCAGAGAGGTCGCGACGGATTGCCTACCAGTAAAAACAACAGAACGGGTTTGCCAGAAAAAGGCTAGGCCTGGAAAACCTCTGTATGATTGTAGACGGTGATTTATGAGTGGCCTTTCTCCTCCTTGTCACAGATATATGGATTGTTGACTGAAGAATCACTATCTGAAAAAGAAACTCAGAAGGCGAGATAAACGAAAAAATTTCATGAGTGATCGTCCTAAGTGGTTCGATGTACATAGAAAACTAAAAGGAACTGGTAAAATGTTTGTTTTTCTTTTGAGAAAAAATAGTAAAAATAGCAGTAAAATCTTACTCTCGATTAGGTATAGAGGGTATAGTGTCTACAAAACATGCGGGTCTCGGCGGGAGCCGACAGCAATGATCGCGTTGTTCCGTGTTTCGGGATCTGTTGAATCCGTGCTTGCTGATGCTGTATACCCGGGAGCGTGTATGACGGTAGGTGCTGAGCACGGTTGGGGTGAATCCAAAGGCATCTCTGGTTTCACGTAAACCGGTTTTAGTCTGCCTGAATAAACTGTTTCTCGTTTATCCTTAGGTTCTAGGACGTAGCACTTTCCGTCTAAGAAACTGATGAGGACCTGAATTAGGAGCCTGAAGCGAGTGCCGTGTACAGGCCGTACGCGAGAAGGTGTGTGCACGTGGACAGCTCCTTAGGCATGTGCACTGGTATGCTCTGTTCTCTGGTCGATACAGCTTGCAGTTTACTTATATGCTGAGTTAGGCATTAAGTGTAGTCGGAATAGCTAAAAGGCTACGAAGATTGTGGCGCAACCGACTGCCCCGGCAACCGGAGCGGACACCCAAATAATAACTAATTGGGCGTTGAATGCAGGTCGACTTCCATCGAACTCCGAATGCCTAATAAGACCAAAGGAAGAGTCTCTTACAAGATCGGGTTTCTATGAACTCTTAAAGCTGCTTGAATTGTATATCAGAACGCCCGATCAAACTGTTAACGACCAGATGGTACGTTGTAGTTCTGACTTGTTTACATCCCAATACATTCGTCAGGAAAGCCAGGGAACCTTGGAAAAAAGGTTCATCGATCGATGGTCTCAACAGCAGGTCATCCAACTGAGACTAATCATTGTTCTAGAAAAGCACGCGCTGTTGTTTTGGATGAGTAATCACTTCAAAGTATCGCCTCAGTCAACCTCGAAAAACTGTCGATACGTGTCAACAGATAAATGAATCCCATGGTCAGGGCTGATGACCTACCAGGTTGGAGTACTCTTGATGAAAACTTGCGTATGGTACAGCAAATGTGTCGAGAGGATTTTTGTATGTCGGTGTACTTTAGCTTGTTGATACTTCAAACGTGTAATATTCAATTGCTAGTTCTACCGAGGTCCGTATGCCATGAAGTGACAATCCTTGCTCTGTCTTAAAGGCGCCATTCCCTAAGTCTAATGGTACTAGTGGACGGAGAGTGCCTAGCGACACGTCACACAAGATCGTTCTATCCGATGAAATGAACGACACTAGTTCGAGTTGGCAAGAGTTGCCGTGACAAAGTTACTTGACTCCTGGGTCCTGTGACTGCGCGGTAGCAATTGCTGACAAGTTTATGACACTGGTTGACAATGAGTTGAATGCGAGAAAGTCTGTCTGCCACAGAGTTAAGTTCACCTGAGATGTGCTGAATATTCTCAGTGAACAAAGTGATATAACCTAGGTGACGGCATTCCCTGGGTGAGTGTCGGTCCGTGGTTGAATACACATCGAAGATAATGGGCTCGTGATCAGTGAAGGTGGTGAACTGTCTGCCTTCTAGCACGTGCCGGAAATGACAGGTAACCAAATAAACCGCTAAACTTTCCCTGCCCAATGTACTACGCCTGGATTCTGCCGCCTGTAGAAGTTTAGAGATGAATTATAAGGGCTGTCAGGTGCCTTGTACTTGTTGTTGTAGAGCATCACCAATGGCCACTTCTAAATCATCGGTTGACATTACCAGGGGAGGGTTTGGTAGGTGATGTGCAACGGCGGCTAATTTGGAAATAGTTTGTTTCAGTCTGACGAAAACAGAAGGGAGATCCTCAAGAAATTCAAATGTGTTGGCTTTACGGAGTAATATGTCTGTGAAAGAAAGCTTCCGCTGGGCAGGCTTAGGAGTAAAACAACGGTGAAAGTTGACTAAGCCATCAAATCGTCAGAGCACTTTGGAAGAAAGACGTATGAGATATTTAAGAATCTCTTGTAATTTATCCTTCTTAAGTGAAAAGCCTGTGGTTGATATCGCGTGACCAAGGAAAGTAATACATTCTTGAGCAAATAAACGTTTTGTAGCGTTGATAATTGCCCTATGTTGAGACGAACTGGCAGTGATCATAGATGCCCAGTGTTGTCTTTTGCAGTTGCGTTAGCCAATAGGATATTATCTAAGTAGGTGCAAACCCCAGACCAGATCTATGAAAGGCTGGAATGCATGTGCAGTATTGAGAAGACTAAATGGCATACGGAGAAACTCAAATAGAACAAAGGCTGTGATTACTGGTGTTTTGGGGATGTTACCAGGACAAACGCAAAATCAGTGATACGCTTGAACTGAATCTATGCCACTGAAAATCGTGCAGCTTCTTAAACTTGTTGAGGAAATATGGGGTGGAAAGAAACCCGGTATACTTTAAGGATGGTACCTTGGCAGAGATTGTGCATAGGAGATTGTCAGAGGTAATAAACTAAACGTTCCACGCAGCTGAGCTCCGTATTTTATTCGAATCCCGGCCAGTAGTCCTTTGCAGCTGAAAGACAAAGTGCCTGATTCTGCGGCCTCATTCTGTGTTTATTCATTCACTTGTTCCTGTGGAACAGTGTATATCGGCCGCACAATTAAACCTTGGTCTGATAGCATCCGCAAACGCCACCCTTCAGGGTTGAACACTGGGGCAGTTAAGTCACTCACTAGCGCTGTCGTTTCACACCTTGTTCGGGCTAATCACACAGTAAATGTGACCGAGGCTTTCCGTACCCTGTATAAGGTTCGGAGTATGGCCTTCAAGACCGGAAAAAAGTAGCATACTAGCTACAGCTGAGGCTGTCGGCTTTCTCCTTCACTATCCCCTCTTTTTGCTCAAAAACAATTTGTATGTGCTCTAAAGCTGCCCTGGCAGTCCCACCACCCCACAAGCCATAGACTTGATGAAAACTGACAAAACATGAGAAAAACAATATACATCCGGTTTTGATTTAAGCTCGGATTACAATTGTTTTCTTCTCCTATCTTTTGTCACCATTAATCACTATCACTTCCTAATTGTCTAATTGCTCCAATCCTCTAATTAGTCGCAATATATTGTGATTTAATGGCATGAGTGTTAATCACTGGAAACGAGATTGTTCCCCACACTGTGTTCTCCAGTTGTGTTCATTGGGAATTTTCCGACAATTATTGTGAGGTCTTGGATATACAGAACTGGTTAGCGATGGGCACGGTACTATTGTTTAGTATCCCATAATTTCCACAAGGCTGTTAGTAGTCAACTGGCATTTTGGATAACGTGTAGTGTAGAAGCTGACGAAATTGAAGAAGATCTAGTGATACTGAGATCCATCATGTGGTGTAACTCAGCTTTGGCTGTTTTAAGTTTGTCGGGTGCTGTGCTTTTGGCCCGGCAGTGAACCGGTGGGATGTGTGACTATATGATGCAGTACGTTGATCTATACCTGTGGTGGTCCATTGGAACAGCCCAGGAGCTCCTGGTGGCGGTCTGTAGCGACGGGGGGGGGGTGGAGGTGGAGGAGGGGGGTACGAGGACTGGCGATAACGAAGGCTTCATTGATGGTGCGTCACTAGTTGGGACTATGGTGATCTAATCCACAAGACAAGAGCCGGACTGACTAACCATGAGGTTGAAATGTCGAAGAAAGTCCATTCCAGTGATCGAGTTGGGGATGTCAGCAATAAGAAATACCCTTTACAGATTGCGGCGTAAACCTGGTTTCAGTTTGAATGAAAGCTTACCGTCAGTCTTATTATTTACGACCAACTCGTTGCTTGACTAACTGAGACAGTCTGTGGAGTAAGGTTGAATAGTGCTTACCTGTGTATCAGTGTCCTTTAAGAATGACTTCCCCGATGTTCTACCGATTATTAAATATAGGCGACATTTACCGGGAAGGCCGAAGACAGTCGCCACCGGCAGCAGTCAGCCTATGCGTTTCCCTGGCACTCGGGTTAATGCACGCAAGGCTTGGCTCATTTTTCCACTTTATTACCTTAGTGTCCGTGGTACCAACATATACCGGGGGTTGTAGGGCTAAGCTGCCTTGAAAGATTGGGACTGCTTGATCTGCGAGACGCTTTATCACGAGGTGTGAAGCACGTTAACCTGAGAGGTTAGTAACCCCATCTACTTAGTTAAACTCACCAAGGTCAAGTTGACTTGACCTAACCTCGGGTTCCTTATCTGTGTGATGAACGGAGGGTTGGCATGTGCACGTGCCCTTACAGCTCTATCGCCGTTACGTTCATTTACTGGGTTGACGAATAAGTCAGTTCAGTTCATAACGGACTATATGCTTGTTTTATGACAAAGTACGCTCTGGAGGCCCCTCTAAGTTTGATAGAGATCAACTGATTCACTCTTTACGTGAAAATCCATGCCCACCAAAAGATCAGAAGTCCATTGTGAATCAGTCACTTTCAAAGGAATAGTTCAAAACAAAAATATGCTGACTTTTACAAAGAAGAGTTAAGTAACAACGGAAAATATATTATCGATTAAATTCCATCTTGTTATCAGCTGAGATCAAACGTTCCCTTTTTTAATCTTTTTATTTACTCCTTTTTATAGTATAAAATGATACAATGTCCCAGGAAGGAGATTGCTGCTAATTAGACACCGCCAAACGGGAAAGTCACTGACCGTTGGGATGGAAGAGTTGAAAGCTCCATCATGATGACCGGCTGAACGCCTCCGTCTGCATATTGAGTACATTTAACGAAACTGTAATGAGGTAGAGTTCATCGCAAAAAATAGCAAAGCTCTTTGACGAAATGGATGAAGCTTTCTGAATCAATGAGAATAAAGTCAGTTTAATCTGAGCCGAATGTATCGCAATGAAATTATTTTATGAACACCCTGACAAAGGTGAAAAGCTCTTGAAGCTGTAACTCGAAAGCTTTCGTTATGTTCATGTGATGTACATGTTTGCTCCAGTATGAGTCTTGGATTCACTTGGATAGAAGTCCACTTTTTGGATGGAAATTTTGCCGATCTGAGAGAGGGACTATGTAGTGGATTTGGAAAAAATAGCTGAAAAGTCGAGTAAGTCAAATCGCGAAAGGAATGCCTGGATCAAATAACGATCTTGGGGACTTGAGGGTGCGCTTGTGACGAGCTACCATAGCCCTCGCAAGATCTATATATAAATTGGTGCGCTGACAACCGGACAATGCCCGAAAGCTTTGAAGAATATAAATAAAAATAAAACTGCCTCAGGGTTTGAGTGAAGTCTTCGTGGACAGGCAAGGTTATCTTACATTCCCCGAAACATACCGAGATGGCTTACTGACCAAAACAATTGCAGCGATACCGAACCAGCATGCCGAGAAACAGCAGAATGGCTGGTGAAAATTTGGAAACCATTTTCTCGAGGCATACCACAAATTGCTTGCAAAACAGTTCTTTTGTCGTATAGAATATAAGTGAACAGAAATCAAAACGTATTTCACTATCAAGCACTCCTAAGTATTTAACTGGTCAACAAAGATTGATTCAAAGGAAAATCCAGCTGTAGGCGATAAAATTACATATTTTTCCTTTTTGGTAGAAGCCATTTGTTGTGGTATTCAGGAGGTTCAACTGTAAGATCTATTCATGAGAATTCCGAGACCCTTGAAGAAGCTTCATACCTCAGCTGGTATTGTATTCGCAGAATATGTTGCCATTGTTCACAACAGTCACATTATCGACAGTCATGTACTTGTTGTTTACATGCTTAAAGTCTCAAGGGCCTGCTCCTAATTTACTCACTTAGTGTACGGTATTTATTCAACGATGGTTTACCAGCTAGAGGACATATTCATGACTAAATAAGTAAAGAGTAACTATATCTTTTGCGGTACTTGAAATGAAGACCACTGAAGTCGCTCTAACCCAGAACTAAGCAAAATGAAATTGCAAGAAGGCCAAAGCTACGGAAATATACTGTAATTTTACTGCAAAGTGGATTTGTATACATAAGTCACATTAAAGTAAATAATCGGTAGATTACAATTTGACCATAAACATCAATCTGTTGTCGCACCTGTTTACGGCGATCCTGATTGGCTGTATTTTCTGAGCTCCTGTGACTACAAAGCTATACTAGGTCGTATCCTGTTAAATGCCTGCTGAATCTCCATGGTAAATTGAAAAATAAAATGCAGAAAGCTGGGCCATTGCATCTGATGCATGAACAGAATGTTCCCTAAGTTAGAAGAGGGTGGTAATATACGGAATCTTTTACAAGAGATTTAACGTGCTCTTGGTATAGCGGATGTTACCCTGACAAAATAAAACCAGAACCGACTAGTTTCTTATGATATACTGATGACCTAACAGGAACGGCGACAGAACTCCGAGAAAAGTAAACTGTGTGTCACTGTTTTATGAAGTGAACCTGGTCCCTTGTTTAACCTAGAGATCCTGCAATATATAGGCCCACCAGATACTCGGTAAGATCAACTGAAATTTGCCAAATGGGGCTTGCAAAATACGGGTACCAATGGAAGTTTACCTACAAGAATATTAAGGCGAATGCACCTGCAGGGATGAACTCAGCATCCCCAGGTGCGAAATTCTACTGTGTGCATTTTGCCTTGCTGATGAGTCACATTCAAAAGGAGGACAAATAACCTGAGCTAACGGTGATGCGACGACTGAGCATATGCCTTCCTTCGGGTTCTGACGTGGAGCACCTTAGGTAGCACGGCCAAGCATTTAAGAGCGTCAAAGAAGATTGCTGAGCTACGGAATAACGGTTAGGGTAACCATTTCCCCCTGGATCATTTGGTAGGTACTGACTACGAGAGTGATCCAAACGAACCATTCAGTGTGATCTATTGGGTTCCTGTCCCCAGCCGACCGAATCCAGTTTGACTTACGAAACTTACGTCAGCTGATGCGGCTGTTATTGTCTATACAGTCCTGAGGCGTGAGTGTCAAAGACGGAATCAACGTGACGCAAAACGGGCCCTGATAACAGATAACAGTGGCCTAACTCTCAATACCAAACATGAACCATCTCCATTAATAACTTCCGAAACGGACCCCGTTCCACCCCGTCATAACACAGTATTATTTATCTGCAGCTCACCCACGGCAGACTGTGACAGAAATGCGGTGGAGACGAGGACCAAAACAGTGATTGATTTTCAAAGTAAATAAAACTATCCATCAGCTCTTAGGAAGCGTTATACGTGAAGACAGATGTACGATAAATATTTTGCCATAGAACAATTTTATGAAACGTGATACGAAAAACCGTGAACTGTGGCGCTTCCGGAATGGCATAATATATCTAACCAACTCATCCAAGGGATATTCAGATGGACGGTACAGAACAAATTTATTAAAGTGAAGCTCAGAAACATCTCTTCGCCAATTACTAGTAAAGCGCTCCAAATGAATTTCTCAGTGAAAACAGTGGGAACACTGCAGAGTTTGTTGAATGGAAAGCTGGGGACATATTTCACCTGACAAGACGCCTAATTTACTAACCAGTAACTTCAGCCAAAATGTTTTTTTCGATGAACCTTACATCAAAATGAAATGAATCGCCTATCCTTTAATGCCTTAGTATAGCTTCTAGAACTCTGTCATTAAGTTTCTGAAGGCAACGAACGATTTGGATATAAGATTTATTCTGTCTTCAATTATTGCGTGTGTGAATTTGTGCAATTACAAGGCGGACAGAAGTGGTTTGAACTAAACACGGGGAATCTCATCCCCCGGCTTGCCATTCTGTCGAAATTTTTGTGTCCAATAGACAGTTTGTCTCTGGCCCTTATAGGCAGACTTCGCATCTATCATAAAAACTTTTGTCATTTAATCTATCGATAAGAGAAAGCCCCTGGTAGAACGTTCGCCATTAAAAATAATCTGTGCGGTCGGAAGACTTCAGGTTAGTGAAAACACAGTGAGGATGACTATTTTGTTCTCCCATCAGAATTAATGGGTTTTTTCAATCTCTAGAAAGTTATTCTACATCGAGGATGATCATTCTACGCCGAACTATCAGGCAAAACATATGCAAAATTATCTACACATCAGGTGAATATACTAATTCTCATTTTGTTCTCTGTGGGTGCTTTACTGGTGTAAAGTTTTGAAGACTGTTTATTTGGTTCCTTATACATTGTATTGTGGATAGTGATTTTTGCCCCAGTTTCAATTTTTGACATTTATTCAACTTATTTTTCCGTCCATGATTCACCATCGATATGATCACAACAACACACTTGATCGTAACCGAGTCAGACTACCCAGTTGCAGACTGTCAATCAGTCGTACCTACGGACACAGTCATTCCTGATTTTACTCTGTGGTGTTCCGCTCAAGCAATCAGATGTGCAGCCCGACTGCCTCGTACACAAATATACTAAACACTGTTTACTGCTGACTAGCCCAGTCAATATACGACACAGAACGAGTAGGCTTTCTGGCGTTTTCTCAAATTAAGCGGTTGAGCACATAGGGAATAAAAGTTCCACCACAACTCTTTCGGTTTGTGGCGTCATTCAATAGCCTCCATAGGTCACTGGTTTTCTGCGCAGAATTTTTTTGAATGCAATTATTAGGCGATTCATGAAACGGTGAATTAGTGCACTATTTTACTTTATCCAGTCGGTTTGGGAAATATTTCGATAAGCTGGTCTTAGTAAGAGGTCGGGTCAACAGTACTTCAGGCAATAGTTCTACCTCACTCAACGGTAAAAAAGAAACAATTTTTGTGATTGGCCTGGATCCACCTTTAGATACATATTACGTAATTTGTTTTGAGGCTACACTGTGATAGTCAAAGGAATCTCGCACCTCATTTCATTCACAAAGCCATGATCCTTCACAGGTCTGAATGACTTCCGTTGATCTCAGACAAGCACTGTCACGTCTTGGCAATGCTTTTTTATATAAAACCAAGATAGAAATGGCCACCAAAATTACCACAGTCCGGTAACAAACAGCATGCATTCAATGAGAATTGCAACCAAACCGGTGAGTGAATGCCAATCAAACTAAACATCTGAAAGTTTACTAGACTCCATTGATAAGGCAGAAATTATGTGGTCATTCGAGATATTTTAGTAAACTTGAGTTCTTGATAAATTTATGGTAAAAGATTTGTTGAATTTTCATTTTATTAATACTAATAGAGTTTTGACGGGAATCGGGACTTCGAGAATTCATTCTGTTCGAAAACTGATATTTTGCTAATGAATTTCTGATTACTTTTTGTCCTTACTGAACCAATTTAGCACCGTGATGAATGTTGAAGCGAACTGAACGAGAAAATCAAGTAACTATATAGTTTGTACAAAAACGGGGAGCTAAGGGAAAAGCCGTGCTCCGTGTGATGTTATGCGAGTGTCAATAATCACGAGGGGATAACTCACTAGATGAAAAGATAATTTTTGAACTTAAAAATGCCATTTTTCCATATTTTACACCATTTAAAACCATGCACTTGTGTGAGATTCCGGCTCACTTTAGCCCAAATCACTGCTGGATATGCGTGGTTATTGGGTAGCTCATTCAGTCTGGCAAACGGTAAAAGTGAAACCAGTCGAGAATTTCGTCTGGTAAATTTAAGTATCATAACTTTTGACTTGCTTATGAATTAATTCACTGTGCACTACTATTATTATTCAAATTACCAAAAAAAGCAAACAGCCCTTTCGTTTGGTTATTTAGAAACCATCCGTGGTACACATCACAGGAGTCCTAAGTGAGATAGGAACCCGATCTGTGAACCGCACAATAGCCGGGTTGAACCTCAGCGGCTTGCATCTCATCCATAATCCCATGATACGGTAAAGTCAGTTCATTTTTCTCGTGGTTTGGTGAAAAATCATTGTCGAATAAACTATATCGCAGTTTGAATACTCACCTGAAGCATAATTCGGACCACTAAATCAACACGTAGCGAATAGGCTTTTTTCTGTAGATCATCTGTTAAGTGGTACTGCACAGTTTAGACCATATCATGGCCCGAGGGAATAAGTATTGTGTACGTGGTGGTACGGCCTATAAGGCAAATTTCTCAGAGTGGTCTTGTGTCTAGATGTGTGCGTGATAAAGTTAGGGCATGAGTGATGTAAGCTTTTATCACCAATGGGATACCGTGTTTTGTAACGCATTACCGCTGGCCACATTGGTCGTAGACGGCAGTAAAATATTATCTTCCGGATTGTCAAAGCTCCTCATCTATTCTGCCCTATTACCTTCCTTTCCTCTGCAAAGGAAGTCTGAGGCTTTGAGGTATGTCCATTTCACTGCACACATCAGCGAGCACTAGAATGTCACGTATGTGACACAGGTATTGTCCAAATTTATCCACACAGCCGTCTGATAAGCACGTCTTGTTCCCGTACGTGACAGTATTACCGCAAGTGCTGGCTAAGATTTAGGACATTAAATCTTGTGATCTGTTTGTATGCGGTGAACAAATACTCTCAAGATTCAGAAGAAACTTTATTTTTATCATTACTACTCAGTAGCAACCGCAACGGAATCTGAACCTCCGGGTGGGGGACGAAACAAGAATGACTTACTTTGGAGCGATCTTAAAAATAGTAGAAAAAAACGTTCATTCACGTTAATAGTCTTTGGGTCTGCCTACATTCTTCAGGATTTTTCACAGTCTCTTCACCGTGGAGAGCACTACTCTGGTCATGAAATCATTTTTTATCTTATTGTGGTGATTCTGTCCTATTCATATGCTATTCGAGAAAACCCATTTGGACCAATCAGTGTTCAGTTTTTCAGTGTGCACTCCAGTCAACATCCGTGCTTTTCCACACAAAAAAGTACACCGTGCGCGTGGGATTCACCTTAGTGCAACCATGGATATCGATTATCGTAGTACGCATGCTTCGCGCTCAAGATCTGCTTCCACATCACGTGACAGTGCTCGACAAGTTTGTGTCCACCAATCATATCGCTCATAGATCAATACATGTATGCTTAAGCGTTCCGTTACGTATTTCATGCTTATATAAATGCTATATTTTATATGCTAAGGGACCAATACTTTTCAGTGCCAGTTGGTATTTCTTCTGATTTCATTTCGGGTAATTATGTCAATACACTTGTGCTCCAACACATTTCCCAGTCTTGAGTTCAATGGTCCGAGTTTAAACAACCCACTGAAGTTGTGCGTACTTTCACAAGTCAAAAAGTAGCAAAGGGAGATCATGAGGTAAAGAAGGAGATCGAACTCAACTACACCGCTAGTCACGACAACTAGCCGTGTCACTTAAAGTTTTCAACCATGTGGTATTAGGCTCTCATGGACCCCAATCCGGAAGTCACACACGTCCTAATTGGCCAAGTCCACTGGTTAAGGTTTTGGAGCCCTTCTGCTATTTCATGGACTAACCACATCGACTTACCTTCCAACTGTTACCTGTCTCGGAAAACAGCCTGCGTCGAGGAAGTCTACTAGTCGGCATGCGTACCGCATTATCCAGTCATCTTAGCCTATTCAAATTCACTACGTGTTCCAGTGTTTTATATTTATCAGCCGATCACACCCTGTCTATCACTTGTTTAACTGTACCTTTCGCGCAGGCGACAACCGCAAGCGCTACTTCCGACTCACTTCCTCGGCACACGCCAGCGTGCGGTCTCTGTACACTCGGTTGGCACTCTACTGTCTTTTCTCGTTGACATTCTAGACGAACGCGATTGTAGAAGCTGGGGTAGTGTGCCCCCAATAGTCTGACCACTCGTTCCCAACACTCTGCACCTAACCTCAACATTAATGATACGGTGCTCCCACCATATTCAAGCAATACTACGGAGAAATCGATGCTCAAATACTAACAGTTTTCGCCTTTCTCATATTATTAGCAGCCGTGTTCCTGACCTGTATAAAAAACCGATCTAACCACCGCAGTGTAAACCTGACGCCTGAAAAGCAATCGGATGTCATGCCGGCGCCACAGATGACTGAGGTTGACAAAAGCCAAATAGGCCTCCCTTATGTGCGACAACAGTGCATCCGGTATCCGAACACCTGGTGAGATGACTACCCAGGTAACAAAATTAACCTACTGCAACCAGGGTTTCCCCTCCCAGAACAAGGTTTGGTATAGAGCAAACTCAGTCCTGCAGTAGCTCTGACTTAAGACAGAGTGTTCACTGACTGGGCAAGGATCGATGCCGTTATTCTCACACCAGGATGAGGCTATCTCAAGAACCATTTCAGTTACGAAAGTGAGAAAGAACGGTGAGAGATGGCAATTCTGACAAACACACACTTCTCACGGTGAACTTAGGTGAAAGATCACCGTAAGCACCAACTAGGTTTCAGCTGTTCGACACAAAAGCAACTGCGGCCCGCCGAGTACCACTGAAGTCACCGAGATTATTAACAAAGACAGAAACGCCACCGGGGAAGATAACGTCCTCCCAAGAGTCTATAAAAGCAGTTTATCGTCATTGCTCGACAGGTTACGTTCACGTTTTGGCTCCACCTGGCCAGATGAATTTCTGTCTGACTGGAACATGTCTATTTTGCTGCCCATTCCGAAGAACGGTGGTAAATCAATACGTGAAAACTACCGAGGCATCAGCTTGACCGATTTCGCCGCAAAGATTTTTGGTGCGCTGTTACTAAACCGTTTCTACGAGGCAAGATACCAATGACGTCACTCCAACTAAGGGGGCTTGTGCCATGACAGATGTCGTGTGGATCAAACTTTCACGTTGCGCTGAATACTGACACACAGCAGCAAGTTCTAGCAGCCAACAGTAGCTTGCTTCATTGACTTCCGAGTTGCCATCGATTCGGTTAATCGTGAGTCCCTCTGGATCAAAATTTTATCTGATAGGATGCCCGATAAGCTTTTAAGGCTCTTGAGGGGATGCAACTCCTTGGAAATCGTACCCACTACCGGAGTCAGAAAGAGCTGCCCTCTCTCGTTGGTGCTGTTTAACTATGCCATTGATCGGACAATGAGTCAGGCAACAAACGACAACCATGGCGTTCAACTTATCCAGGAAATATACATCTCGGACTTGAAGTTCATAAATGATATAGTCCTGCCAGGAGATTCCTTCGCTACCTTCAACCAATTCTTGACAGAGTCAGTTTTTTTCCCCAAGTCCATTGGGGCCCGAAGTGAACTGAACCAAAGTCAAAGCTTTTGCCATCCAAGTTCGACAATTTAACAACTGTTCATCAACGTCCGGTCAATCGAATAAGCCCTTTCATTCAAATACTTAGGATCAACTCTACTTCCGAAAGGCCAGGCAAAAGATGAGGTGGAATTGCGGATTGACGGCGCCTTGAGAACTTTCTTCCAGTTAGAACGGGAGCTGTGGACTCGCGCTGAAGTCAATTTACGAAAGAAAAATCGTGTTTGCCGTGACGTTATCATTCCCGTATTCATCGGTGTCTGCGAAACCTGGCCACTGCGAACTGAGGATACCAGAAGGCTGGAAGTTTTCGACTACTGATGCACGCCGCAAATCCTCACAGTCAACTGGCGGAACACGCTGTTCACTGAAGAAGTAATGAGACGATACTTTGACGTCAATGCGCTCTCCATCCTCCACCAAAGACAAAGGCTGCAATGATTCGACCATATCCTTCGTCGACTCGAGTCAGACTTAACCAAACACCTTGTCCAGCTCTTCGCTCTGATTGGCGTTGTCGCCATGGGGGGCATCTAAAACGTAAACCAATACCATAGAAGACGTAGAACTTCTAGGCTTTCGATCAGTCTATGGAGCGCGGTGACGAAAAAGAACTGAATCGCGATCTGTACCGAGTTCGCCTCCAATCACCGCTCCTGGTTAGCAATGGTTCATGATATCTATGGGGCCAACTCCTTCAAGCAGGAGATGGTCACGTAAAAGTAAACGTAAGTATACAAGAATCAAAAAAGAGAAATTGCTGTGGCGCACCCTTCAATGAAAAGCAGTGCCGTCAAATGAATCGAACCCCGCTTTCATATCAAGAAAGGCAGAGTTTGTGGGCTTATGAAAGTTGCGCCTGTGGTCCAGAATTTGTCAAGGAGTAAAGACGTGGTCGATACAACCCTGACCAGGTCAGAAAAGGGCTTGATTCTTGACCGTACACCTTTCACGAGCGTTGGATAGTCGGTAAAAAATAATCCCGCGGGCAGTTTGGAAGCGATACCTATCAAGCTAATTCTTTTGTGATTTTCGGAACAGGGCCTGTCGCCTCTCTTGTAAATCGGTGCATTCACAGATTCACACTACTTGAAAATCTACTGATTATATCAGATTACCTGGAGCTTTATCAACTATGACATCGAAGCATCACCTCCATCCTTGAAAAAGAATGGAGGCAACCCACCCCGTCCATGGGCTTTGTACTTTTTGCAGATAACCTCCACTTCTGACGGACGAGTCATATCTACCTTCATTGTTTCTCTTGCAAGTATATTCCGAAGGTCCACTGTGGACGTGGGCCAATTGAAGTGTTTCTTAACGTACTCCTTTCAATGGTCTTAACGACGCTCCTGGGAGTGCATCAGGGAGCCGTCGGATTGCTTGATTAGTTCACTTATAACTGCCTTTCGTGGTCCGATACTCCTGATTGAACGGTAAAGGTTGTGATCATTGCCAATAGGGGCAACCTTCTCCATTTCCCTATATTTCACAACCAACCAGTACTCGTGGTTATTTCTCAAACTCCTAGTCAGGTGATGCCTCATGGATTTTTGCATCTCATCGAAAGTGGGATCAAGAGGGACGGATCTGCGAGCATCTAACGGAGCAAATAAAGCCAAAGATATCCATCTTTTGTGAGGCCTACTTCAACTGGAGTCTCGTTTGACATCGACAGCCGTGTACGAGGCTTCTGTTATCTGTTACCAGTGCTCACTTGCGCCAGGGGCATCCGGCTGCATCGATAACCACGTAGACAGTTCCGCCTAGAAAGCAAATCGTTGGTTATCATCTGGAAGCATCTGTGCAAGACGGGTGACTTAAGTGTTGACGAGAACATATACAACATGCAAACAAAAGCGATCAAGTACCAACGCAAGGAACTAATATCGGCAGTCACACGGCACCTAGGTAACTGAAATGACCAAGTACGGCAAGGCTGTCGCCGTTCAGCAATAACCTGTAGCCTAACTCTAAACCACGGTTTTGCAATCTCAAGGAGCGAAGAACATATCCACGGCGACCAAGAAGTATGACTTGTGCATGCTTCGTACATTCGAACGATACCGTCAGCATACTCTAAGGCGTGAATCTTTCAATCATGTGCCCATTCTGTGTGGGCAATTAGAAAATCTCCGAGGATATTTTCTAAGCTGAACACATCCTGCCAATAACAGTCGATTTCAAACGAACTAAACTGTTCATCGTAAATAACATTCGGAAAGAAGTACGCGGGCCTGGTGACACTAGTAAGTTCACATACTTTTGAGGAGCCACCTTTCGAAGAGGGAGCTGAATACCAACAGCCGAGAAAACAAGCAGAACATTCCCTTGAGGTTCAGAAAGACTAAGATCGTAGGATGATAGGTAATTTGAACACAATGTGAGGCGAAGAGCAGCCCCAACTTGGACAAAATCAAGCCTGTTGTTTGTGGACATTTGACTCGCAAAAAAAGATTAAAGTATCATGAACGATACAGTTTGGTTACCCCTGACATGAAATACTCCATGATGGCATGTGCAGTGAATGCACAATACATTCTTGAAAGAGAAACAGCAGTTCACGCCATAACAACGGGATCCCTCCAGATGCTTTGAAGCAGGGCTTTAAAGGACACTACTAAGAATCCTTCAACTACATAAGAAGATGTGTTGGGAGATCATCAGAACCGGTACCTTTTCCGCATGTCACTGTTCGAATAGGGAAGCTTACTTAGGTTTTCGTTCAATGTGGGTTGGATATTCGTTGTTGTCAAAAATTATTTTATAACCAACGTTTGATAATCACTGGTACTTTTTAGTCTTCCACTGCCTCGGTTTGTTATAAAACAACGAATTGTATTTCAGAAGATGAAAGAGACCAACCAAAGGTCATTGAATGAGGAAGTGACCGACAGTGGCGGGAATCGAACCCGCGACGTCACAGTCCAAATTTCACGTTGATCATCGTTTGATCACTGTCGGTCAAAGCATCATCTAATTCCGTTTATTCGGGTTTTTTACGCACACGAATCATTTTTGATGAATTCATGATTGGCGAATCACATCTCTTTGTACCGAGTTGTCTTCCGATGGGATGTCCGCATTTCTGTTCTATTCGGTCTACTGAATTCTAAGTGGACTAGTGCTCCTGGGATAAGTAAGATCTCTTGTTAGCAGCATCGCTCGTTTCATACAGTCTTACATCATATCACAACTGCCTTTGTACAAACTAAGCTCACAACATCACGCGGGGTTCGGCAGAGAGCGAAAGCACTCACTTCTAACAACGAATAGAGCCTTGACGATTACTCAGCTTCTTTCAGCATCAGAGGCCAAGAGATTAAATTTATTTATTGTGTACTACTTGAATGCATGGCACGATACATACTACTTGGTTCGTGTCCTTCGCGGCATACGATGCAAATTCGTGCAACTTTGAAAGTGATTCATGAGATCCTCTGTGTTGGTGAACAATAGCCACTGAAATATCACAATGCTTTGAAATACTTACGATTGAGGAAGGGCGATACCAGCCGGATAGTTCGCATCTACTTTACGAACGAAGTGAAACGGGGAGAAGTCATGTAATTTAATAGAATCCAATGGGAAATGCTGCATAGTGTGAACTCGCAATTCTATATCGATGTCTTCGCAACATTGTTTGGTTCTGGGAGGACAAAATCCGCAGTAATGAATTTAGGCGCGTTAGGGGATACAGCCAAGTATTTAGAACAAGTGGTATATGGGATATTCAGTAGGAACAGCTCCTCTGAGCTAGTAGACCGTCGTGCCCTTAAGATATCTTCCATCTCTTTGGTCACCATCAGGTGCCCAGCTCTCATCTGGCCAGGGGGTGGTCAAACGGTTATTATTCCGGGCTTTGGAAAATACCGACTCAGGTTTGATTCCCATCACCACCGGTCACCTCATTTGACGGCATTTCAGTAGCCGCGACACCCTTTCTTAATTGTCGTACATTGCTGTAAAATAAACAAAAACGAGGTAAAAAGAGCATTTTATTTCTAGTATTTCGTGGTTCCATGAAGTTGAAACATGCATCAGCGACCGCACCCTGGAAAACCGCTCTACAGGTGGGCTGGATCAGGTTGAGGGTAACCAAGGTCCAAACACCTCAGTGAGAAGGTGGTCGGCATAGGTAGACAGTTACTCCTGAGTGGGTCGGTGAGATTTACTGTATAATCCAACGGCTACGAAGAAAATCTGTCGCACCATCAGGACTTCATGGAAGCCTGGGTTGGCAAGTACGAACTTCTGTCATAAGATAATCGTACTTGCCAGGAAAAATCTGTGGTCAGAACGCAGCTGAATGAGACGATCGCCGTTACCGGTGCGATCGGCTGGGATAGCAAATGGGCCTCTGATGTGTCTTTCGGAATCTCCCAAACGGCCAACTTTGGTGCTGAAATCCCCAGCAATGACCACCACGTCCGTTGAACGTGCGCTTCGATGCAGCTGAGACAAATCCTGGCAGAATTCGTCCTTGGCATCAGAGGAACTGCAATCAGTCGGCGCATACACAGACACGACGAACAAGCATTGGCGCTACAGTTTGCTGCTGTTGACACAAACAGGACCGTCCAACCGAACTGCACACAAACAACTGCTGACTCAAATCCAGTCTAGCAGAGCACGCTCAGCTTTCATGCTCAAAGCAATCCCGGCACCAGCCTGACTACGAGCTCTAGACACCCAGTCACCCGACACGCGAAGAGTGAAGCGACAGACTGAGGTTGTGTTTGGGGTGCGTAGGGTTGTCACTGAAGTGGAGACACAGCAAAAGTCTATTTTTAAGGTTTCAAGAGTTCTAGCGAGAGCAGCCTGTTGCCCTATCTGATATATTGTGCTGACGATGAAGGCAGCCTCGTGAAGGGAATATTTAGGTTTAGGAAGTGCATTCGATCTATACCCGGCTCGTGAACTACTGCTTTCATCACAGATGCAGTTACCAGTGGCATTTTGCATCGATTTTAAATTAAAATAGGGGAAATTTGTGAGACTATTTACAGGAAAGATACTGGAGTTTTCTGGGTGAATCATACTTCGAGGTTGCTCATACCACAAAAGGAGTGTTCCTTTGGGAACCCTAACTGGAGCCTCTGATTCAGAAGTCTCACCCACAATGCAAGGGGTCGTCAACCCAACTCAGGACCGTGACCGAAGCACCCGTGAAGGAGCTTCTTCTGGCCCGTCACGTGAGATCCGATTGTCGCATGCTTTCTGTCTCGTCTTCGCAGGTGCTTTGTTCTCGATCCACCTTTCGGATTCAGTCCTTAGCTCCGTGCACCCAATAGAGCAAACGGAACGTGGACGGGGCAGCATCCTTTGGGCCGGAGGCCACCCAACTTAAGCGGGCGATAGCTGTCCAATGAAGTGCGATGACTTCTTCCAGCGTTGACAGAAACCTCAGGTACCCCACCCATACGTCCATCTGGTGGAGGTTTTTGATCGGTAAACTGTTTCTTTCCGTGTTTATTTGCTGAAGTGTCCTCTCTAGAGGCATGGTGGTTGGAGCTAGATGTTACCCATCAACTGGTTCTGAAACTAGACTTCGTCTGGCCTCTACTCATTGATCAGTCAGGCATGGTTGAACCTCCTGCTTATGGAAGGTATCCTGAATAGCTGTTTGGGTCATAGAGGCACACAAATGATCACGTCATCTCAAGGTGCTGTCTGTGTGTGATGATCTATTGAGTATTATTCTAAACGGGGCTTCCCATATATATATATATATATATATATATATATATATATATATCGTGTGTGTGTATGAACTTCTGCCTTAAGAAGCGGCATAGGCTCCCGTGGCTTCCCCCTAGGTCTCCAAGACGTTGGACTCAGACTGACCATAATATCATTGGTCACCGCTGGCGTGGATAAATGGAAGATCGTCGTTCATTTTGGTCTGCATGCCTTGGTATTTGCTCTCTTCTGTTCACGTCTTGACTGCCTTTATTTCAAAACCACCTCACCCACACGGTTGCTTCCAGACGATAACCGAAGATCTACTTTCCACGCAGAGCTTTCTACACGTTTATCATTGCAACCGAAAGTGCGGGATACGAATAAACAGCTCAAGGAAGTTTTGCACGCCACTTTGGATGTCACAAAATACTCCGGTTCAATTAGGCCTCACAAACGATGAATATATTGGGCATTAGTTGCTCTGTAAGTTGCTCGCGGGTGCTTCCCTCAGGATGCCACATTCAACGGAGTGCGCAAATCCTTGAGAAGTCAACTAACTAGGAGCCTGAGAAATGACCTCGAGTATTGGAGGATTGTGAAATGTGAGGAAATGAAAAAGGCTGCTTCGATTGTCAATGCTCGCAACCTTTTTCGTTTGGTTAGAGGTACCTGTCCACTGAAGCCCGGTGTAAGCGAGTTAATTAAGGGATCCGACGGCTCACTGATTCACTCTCAGGGACTTCGACCGGAGCTTTGGGCGGAGAACTTTAAGGAACAATTCATTTGGCCCACTTCAACGGTAGACCTTCGCAATTTACTTCCCAGCAAAACGGTGCAGGTTAATCTCGCTCCTCCATCAGAAATGGAGATTATGCGGAAGATACGTTACTTGAGAAGATACAAAGCCGCTGGACCACATAGGCTGTCTCCATCTTTTTTCAAGGACAGAGGCGAAGCTTTGATTTCGGAGTTAACAAAACTCCTCCCAATGATTTTGGATAGCGAGTAATTCCTAGGGAATTGTGTAAATCGGTGATTGTGCCGATTTACAGGAAAGATGACGGGTCCTCTTGCGAAAACCACAGAGAAGTCAGCTTGGTAATTTTCGCGTCCAAACTGCTCACTGGGTTTATTCTTCACCGATACTCCAGCCTCTGCGAATTGCGTACTCGTGAGATTGAAGCCGGTTTCAGACCCGGTCGTGTTTTACCGACATCTTTACTCTTCGACAAACCTTAGAGCACAGACACGCCTTCTTTAGGCCCAGAATCTCTGTCTCTCGATCTGAAGCGTTGTTCGATTCAGTTGATCTCACAGTTCTCTTGGGCTGCCTTCCTTTGAAGGATATGCCAGAAAAATTAATTTCTCTTTTCCAATGCTTGTATGCGAACAGCCGATACCGAGTTCAAGCTTACGGCGATCTTTCACCTCAGTTCACCATGGAAATCGGTGTTCTTCATGATTGCCCTCTTTCACCCTTCCTCTTCAATTTTTTAACGGAATTGATTCTTGAGATAGCCTTATACCTGTGTGATAAAAGCGTAGTCGATCTTTGCTCAAACACTAAACTGTCTGACTTTGAATACGCGGACGATATTATTCTTCTGAGTGTTGACCCAGCTAAGTTGCAAGCTCTCTAAGATAGCAATGTTTTGGATGCGTTTTGCACTTTCAGAGTGTAAAACGCTACTGCAGGACTGGGTTGGCTCTACACCAAACCTCTTCTTGGCAGGTGAAGCTCTAGCTGAAGTCGATAAATCTTGTTCCCTGGGTAGTTACCTCTCACTGGTCCGTTCTTCTAAATCGTTTAGAAACATGGCCGCTGAGGTTAGACGTAAGGTTTAAGGAACCAGAGTTCAGTCTCTGGACCAGGTACTGAATCTAAATAGGTTAAGTGGTTGGGACATGTGTTGCGAAAGTCCTCCGATAGACTTCCTCGATGTACCCCGTTCTCCGAGGCAGGTAGACTTTGGAAGGTAAGTCGATGTGGTCAGTCCATCACATGCCCAAGAGGTATGAGAACCTCAACCAGTGGACTTTGCCACGGAGGACGTGTTAGACTTCCAGGTTAGAGCCCACGTGATCTGCCTACCAAATGGTTGGAGACATTAAGAGATACGTCTAGGTGTCGCGGTCAGTGGGGTAGTTGCACTCGGACTCTTTCCTTGTTCTCTTGATTTCCGCTTCATACTTTGGCTTTTTGGATCTTTATCACTATGCTCGTATTCTTTCTCGCTGGAAGATAACGACCGAAACCAGAGCACAGAAGTGGGTGTTTAATGATTGAATAAACCGAAACAGAGACTGAGATCATGAGTATGTTACGTTATACAAGTTGTAAAGGAATAATCCGGCCGCCTTCCTTAAAGCCTTTCCGGTTTCTCCCTTCTTTTTTTGTTTCGTTATTCCTAGCCGCGTTAAAGCCTTTCTAGGATACTTCCGTTTGGGTCAGTCTACTTCGCGTCCCAACCACCTAGTAGACGCACAGTCAATAGACGTTGGTTGTAGGGAACACGGTTCTATTATTGATGAACATTAGTAAATAAAGGCAAATGAACGTACAACTGAACATCTCCAAACGTACGGTGAAAACTGTCAGTGCGACTCGTGTCAAACAGTACGACCGAATGTCGAGTAGTCCCGGTTGAGGGAATTGACCCGTAAGACGTTGGGAGCTGATTGGGTGTGTCAGGTGTGTGCGTGCGGTGGAATGGTCATAGGGCCAACGGTTTAGTCTGTGTGTGTGTGTGCTCCGTTTCCAGTGGTCCCGTGTGAACAGTGATCACTAGTGCGAGTTCAAGTGTGGTATTCTGGGTCATCGTGATATGGGGGAAACCGTGATGAATGAACGTCGGTCCGTATGTCTCATACAGAGAGCGGTCATGAGTGTGTGTGCATGTCACCACATGACTCCATACCGAGACAACAAACATGTGGTCACATGAGTGTGAGCAGAGATCGATAATCGTGCGGTGCGCGTGATGGCGTGTGAGGAAAACACATGATGGGAGCAGTGCCGTGCGTGAATGTGCGTGAGTGTATGAACCGTTAAGAAATGATCCAGCGGCGTATGTATGTGTAGTGCGCTTGCGTCCTGCACGAATTGTGGCCGAACCATGTGGAGAAGCTGGACCGGGGAAGTTGTTCTATTCGCATTGTTGATAGCAGATAATTACGGAACGTACACAAGTGTTCACAGAAGAGTGCCCAAGGAAACATTAGTTTGTTTCAAACTGTTTCGCATACTTGAACTTGTGTTCTTACAACTGTGTGCTCAAGTTTGACTGTTTTTATATATGTCTAATTACCGAACTACTCATATAATGGAAGTTAAGACTTGACGGGCACGGCAGAATTCTTAGTACAGAACCAAACAAATACGAAGCGCGCCCTTTGATTGGCTGCACTACATTTTGTTGTGAACCCGATCAAAGTCACTTTGGGATTATTCTCAACATCAACTCATGTTACTCAGAATTCGCTACTGTAAAGAATCATTCACTCGGACTACAGACACAATACGTTCTGCTTCACTATCCACTACTCGTTTTTATGAAAGCTGGCAAAGATCAAGTTTAACTAGGAAACGCAAGCGAGCCGGTTGGCAAACTGCTCTTAGTCTAGCATCACCAAAGAAGATGACAGTTCCCGCAACCTTTAGTGCTTGCATTCGCTTCCTGTTTGGAAAGATTTCTTCCCTAACCAAAACCTTGAACACTCAGATTAACGCAAACGTCTATGTGACCTGTATCCAAGAATCTCGTTTCCCCTGAGAACTCTGAATGCTTTCGTCAAGACAGAAAACAGTGCAGGGAGAAGACACGCGGTGTTGTGATTACTTACATCAATTCCGAGTGGGCTCGGTCAAGTCTGAAGTTATTTCTACTTTCCTCTGTAATAGCTTTGACTGCGTGGTTGTTAAATGTTCCCCTAAATTATCGCCTTTTCAAGGCACTGTGATCAGTAACTTATATATAGCTCCTTTTTGCTCCCAGAGGGACGTCGACCTGTTCTTTGGCGGTTTTATACCCGTCTTGGTTTCATTACTGTCTGATTGTTCACGCTTTGCTGTTGGTCATTTTAATCATGCGCCTACGTATCCCTTACTTGTTTTTGATTTAAGTGACCTCTGTCTGATCCCAGCTAAGGGAACCCTGTTTTAGACAGAATTATCACAAACCATCCCAATCTTTTCCACTTACAATCGAAAGCTCATGTTTCAACGAGTGATCAAGTTTTCATTATCATCAGACACAAAGTTTATTCACGTTCAGCGAACTGTACACTCTTCAGGACAAAACAACTAAAGGTAACTTCTAGAAATCTGTTACCCGTCAAAGCTGTTCTTCTTCAGAGATCCCTTTCCATTATTACTCCGTGGTTTTCCTTCGATTGCTCTGTTTTCTCGCTAGACCTATCTACGAAGATACTGAGAGCGATATTTGATTTGGGTTGTTCTAAGGAGACCGCATTTTTAACAACGGCAGAATAGCTTCTCCATTACTGAAATCTCTTAGAAGTCAAAGAGAACTTGCCTACAAACTACACGACCAGGCTTTGGTGAAACGACACTTCATCCTGATTAAACAAGAGATTCGACGGCTGAACAGGACATTTGCCCACCAGTTCCTTTGTACCACAAATAGCAAACTTCACCGGCGAGAAATCCGGCTCTTATGTGCACAACGAGGCCGATCAAAAAACCATGATACAGACGCCGACAGCCTGGATGTCGCTTTTATTCGTCCTTCGTCGGACACCATGCCATCTTATTTTCCTTCTCTTCCCTGCAGATATACAGATATTTTCCTCAGAATAAGTCTTCAAGCTTCCTCAAACCTAAAAAAACAGCTTCTGCAGTGGGTCCAGACGGTTCACCCTCCGCAGTTCTCAACTTTGGAGCAGGTCAGCTTTCCAGAATCATGACTTCTTTTGTCAATAAAACTGTTGATTCTGGGGCCATTCCTGCCTTCTTAAAATCCGTGACTGTAGTACCTATTCCCAAACACTTTAAGTTCAACTCTTTGTCAAAACGCTTTCTTCCCATCGCCATCACTTCTTCTGCGCGCAGGTTGACCGACAGTGCTATCCCGAGTCGATTGTGTTCCACTCTTGCTGTTCCAAATGACCCCAATCGGTTTGCGTACAAACCCACCAGATGCACTCTGGATGCAGTTGCTTCAGTTTGCCACTTCATTTCAAACAACTCATATTGTCCCATGAATTCCGTCCGATGTATTTTCCTCGACTGTTCTTCCGCTTTCGATTCGGTTCCACCTTCTCTACTTCTTCAAAAGTTAGAATCCGTTAGCTGTTCCACTTCTTTGCTATTTTTCAAGCAGAACTCAAAGTTTAAGGGTTGGTACAATTTTATTGAGTCCTTTGATTAACAACTCAGGTGTTCTTCAAGGTGCCTTTTCCCCGCTTTCTCTTCATTGCATATATTAGCGACTTTACCCCTGCACCAACTGCACCGCTTTTCATCTACGCTGATGACGACATGCTCTGTCAACCTGTCTTCAAACAACAAGACCTCGACTCTTTTTCCGAAAACTTACATGCTATTCAGAATTTTTCATCCCATTCTGGACTACACCTCAACATTTCCAAATGTTTTGTGTTTACTTTCTCCCTTTCTCGTTCCTCCTATCGTAATGAGAAATCAATCATCAACAGTGTCCAAATTTCCAGAGCTGACTCGGTCAAATACTTAGGCGTCACAATCAGCACCAATTCACAGTGGTCTTCTTGATTTTGTTGAAAAAACTGCGTGGACTATCATTTCAAATTGGTAGGCTAAGGCAGTTGGTGCCACACAAGCTGTCATTCTTTGTTTTGTCCATCAGTGTATTCTACCAGTCTTACTCTTCTGCTCTCCAGTAATCTACCTTGTCTACTTACGAAAGATTTTATCATTCTACTCTGTGGCCGAGCCACTATCAGTCGTGTCTGTTTGATTTCCATAGGCTGTCTTATCTTTAAAGCTTGCTATCTGTACGTTATAGCCTGCGAAAAATTCGCCAAGAAGATTCTCGCGGACCCCATACATCTGTACCGTGACTTGCGTGCATGCCGTTCTCATCCCTCCACAAGTTCCGAATTTAGACTTATCCCATCCCTCATAAATGTCTATCGTAACTCTACAGTGCCTAGCTTAGCACGTGTTCTGGTTGACAAAATAAAAGTCACACAGGAACTTCGCAGTAACCTCGGTGGCTGAACCAGTTTCATTTCTAAAGTATTTATTCTTATGTGTATTTCAAAGTGTCAGTGATCATTTTTCCTCCATTTAGCTGAACTGTGGGTTTTGTTAACTCGCTAAACTCTTCAATACAATAAAATACAATATAATACAATACAGTTGTTTATTTGTGTTTAGTTCGAACTTTATTAGCTGTGGTCAAGCCGTCATCCTATCGAACTGCACAGTGGAATCCCGAGGTCCAGTGTAGTCGCTTCCTGTAGTTTTCTCCATTGGTTGCCTCTACTTGGCTGCGTTCTTCATTATCTTCCAGATATATTATTGTTAACAAAAGAAATGAAAAGCTTATGATTGGTGAACAGTAAATTTCAGCGTGAATAAATCTTTTTTCTAAAAGTTCACTAAATATAGATGATACTGAACTCACATCTTTTTGAAATCGTCCGCTTAAACATCTACGTAAAAGTCGATTACATCCAAGGAGAAAGAAAAATCTAAACACTTTACTCATATTCCTATGACTAACCGCATTCAGCGTTATTTCACTTTACTCACTGATGTTGGCCTAATATTTGGCCTTGTGATATGAACTCGCAACTCACTAAGGAAAATCACTGAGGCACGCTACAGCTGTTTCATCCTTGTTATCAATCAGTGGCTGCATATACCAACAAAGTCACCACAGAGGCTCAAACGCGAGATGAAAGATTATGTTACTTACATCTAACTGACAGGCAGACTATCAACAGCTTGCTTTGCGTCAAAAATAGCTTTTTCGTCACTGAATTTGAAGGATAAAAGGCCCATCACCCGTACAGAAAACTACTCCCATGATACGTATCTTTTCCTAGGAAGCCTAAGTGAAATAAACGTATTAAGTTACCGTGAACAACCCGTAAAACGTGGTTGCTGGGTCAGTTTCACTAGTAGAGCACTTGGTTGTTTACGAAGTATCACTCGACATAGTATCAACTTTCAGTAAATCAGCGTAGGTGAGTAAAACTTTTCTAACCGAAATGGTCGCACTTTTCCGCATAAGGTTGATCAAGATGGCAGTTAAAGCTTTTGACACATAATGTGCCCTTCCACAGCAGGGCAGTAAAAATGATCTTGTATTTGTTCGAGTCGTTTGTCTCACCACAAATACCCTTCGATTTCTAGGTGTACGCTACCGAACTGAAGAATGAGATAGTATAAAGAAATCAAGGATTTTCTTATAATAGCGGTACCCAAAATGGTAGTGCTAGGATGTTGGTTTTGATCGAAAAGTCACAGTGAACACCATACAACTCGGTGTTGGACTCAACTTCCTAACAATCTGTTGCTGTTCGTGAAACGGAGACAAATTTCGCTAACGAATGTGAGCTTTTTCTAGTCGATAGCTGTTATCCACAAGTCCTTCAGATGCTGATAACTAAAAAGGATCCTCAACACTGCTCCACGGGCAGTGATCTTTTATGGCCAATTCAAATGACAGGCTGAAAAATGTGGAATGCTACCACAAGAATTAGGATGCGGCTTATTTTCTAAGGAATTATGTACTGAGAAATAAATGAAGACGTAGGCGATCTCAGGAACGGGAAATCCGGTTCAAGTATGAAAGTAACCATAAAACCCAGGCCGAAGGCCCAAGTGCAACACTATCCTCCAAGAAGCCAGACCAGTGGGCCAACGGGTGACCTGAAGCATGTCCACCAAGTCCACAAATCGAGTTGTTTTAGTGTTATTGGTTAAGCGCAATTTGCTCTCAGGAAAGTCTTTTCGTCTGAAGCCTTCTAGTCTAAAATACTATGTTTACGTTGACTCATTCTGCAGCTTCCCATAAATAGCATTTCTTTAATATCTGATATCAATTTTCAAAGGTCAGCTAACTTCGTTTCAGCTTTGCTTACAGCTGAAAGAATATAAATTATTCCTGGGTAGGGTCAGTTGTTGTTGATATTTCTAGCATCTTTATCCAATCTTTTTGCAAGGTAACAGAGTCCAAATATAGCATGTGGTTCTTTCTTTCTAGGATTGTTAACGGGATTCAACAATAAAGTGTATTAGTTGGAGACCGGTGCTTGGACATCCGCCACCTGTTCCCAAGGATCTGCCTTGGGAAAAGTACTCGGTATTTGACGCACAAGCTTAATCGCGTGGTCGCTTATCTCCAGGCACTGCTTGGTCTAAGAATGGGTACCTTATCATTTTGATATTCTGTCGGTTTTCTTTTTAGCAAACCCACTATCGTAATACATACGTCCTGAGCCTTTCGCAATCAAAGAGCGTTAAAAATATATCGCATGTTTATCTGTTTTATACTCGAGATAATATCAAAACTCTACCTTCTGCTTGTTCATCTAGTAAAATTGCGATCTTTCGGATCCCATTTTTAGGGAATAACTTATACTTAGATTTGGATGAAAATTGCTTAGCTAAGTAGACGCTCAGTAACTTGGCTTTCTAAACGTATACTACACTTCTTCTTTGACTTTTTCCACAGAATCTGGTTGGAAACTGGGTCAGGAAATAAAAACGAAAAGAGAAGTTAGATAGTCATTGAGTGACCCAGTTATAATTTTTGTCCGATAATCCGATCAGTCGTTCAAAACGCAGACTTCTGTCCACGGAACAAGATTCATGCGGGCCCTAAGAAATGAGATTCATGGAAAACCAACTAGCGTAGGTCTTTTGATAAAACATTCTTATACTATCATCTCACACAGTAGACCTAAGCAATCGACTTAAGCTAGATTGTTGTTTGCGAACTACTCATAATTTAATCAGACTACTAACGCATATTTTCAGGAAAATCGCTGCTTTCTCAAAGATGAAAAGAGATTCCATTCATCTCTTCCACACACTATGCGTAAAGTGGGTATCACTAGGTCAGTTAAAATACGAATCACTTTGAATTCCATTAAGTGTTAACAGTTGGTACTTCGGTAAGAAAACTTCCGCTTCAGTGCGAACACCATGATTATTTATGAAACGATTCGTCATCAAGTACCAACTATCGGCTTGGAGTTAGAAACTGATTGGTCCGGTCCAGTGGGAAGTATTATCCATGCTCGTACACCGAGACCCAAGGAAGGGGACGCAAAAGCTGGGCCTAGATGGTGAAACGCCCGAGTTTTTACCAATATGTTCGGGCTCTGATTCGCCAAGTCTTGTTGCAAGTCTGCAGTGCATGATATGGTACTCATCTGTTACCCACACGTCGATCGATTTATATGATGGACGAATGAAAAACGGAAAGCATTGCAAACTTATCAAGGAAAACTCAGACCAATCAGGAACCTTTCCTGATAGTAGTACAAACATAATCTTCATTCATCCCTTAAATTTTGTTCACATTTAGGAGGGTACAACACTCCCCATTGATAGCAAGTCAGTCTCCGATTCATGGCGTAGTGCAAGCCTCGTAGAATGTCCGCGATCAGTTAAATAAGATAATATCGTTATGTCAGAACGCTTTCTTATTCGGTAAGATCCACTGGAATTGGTCTTTTATTTCTGTTCATCAGAATTATCAAAAGGTTGTCCTTGGCCAAAACAACTAAGCAAGATAAAAGGAGGCAATCAGCCTGTCCATTACTGTGGCTAAGTTGAGGAATGCTTAGCAGTTTTTGGTCGTTACAACAGGACGATCGAAATAAAATTAGTGATCAGTGATTTTTTGTATCTAACCAAAATTATAAATTCTCCATGCATCCGAAGCAGCAAGCTGACAAAGCAGAAAGCAGACCTAATCGGAGCGGTCATCCGTAGAATTCGACAGAACCGCGCACTGAGTCCTTACGGGTAGACACACACACACTCACACACACACACACACTCTCTCTCCTGCAGTGGTACTACTTCTGTCACTTATATGTCACTCCTTCGTGGTTTTCATCTACGTGCCCGACCTGAAATGCCGTGTTTCATTGTATATCCAAATAGAACAGCAAGTATCTTCTTCTTCATATTATGAAGGTGAATTTGTCACCTTTCCACTGCTAGAGTTTTTATTACAATATTTATATAGAATTGTCATTCATCTTTACATGAAATAATTCATCATCAAGGATTAACAGTGGCTATGCAACGCTGATGATTTCTGATAGAAAGTGAAACAGATATTCAGTGTTCCTATGGTTTCGGTAGGTGAATCAAGCGTTTAAACCACAAAATGGGTAGTTTCATAAACAAAATGAGTCTTCTGTTACTCGAGATAATTGTAGAGTTTATCAAATATTCTAGTAATACTCAACCATTTCCTAGCTGACAAACATTTCGAGAAGAACTGAGGGAATTTTCCCCCAATTTAGGTGGAAATCTCGACACGAAGTTTCCTTTCCACCACAGGTAAAGACAAATGCGAAGTTGTATATCAATCGCAGTTCTCAAAAACCATATCAGCTGTGCATAGGTAAGTTGCAAAACATTCCTGAAGCAAAATCGTGATGGTTTATTCAATAAAGATTCCTAAATTCACATTCGTGCCGTAAATCACGTCGAAAAAGGTGGGTAATTTAGTTTTCCTGTCCTAAAAAGATCCTCAGGGTATTAGAGTTTATTAAGAATATTTAGTTGAGAGTGAATAAAACAGAAAAATTTACCTGAAGATGGGAATTTACTCTTGTGGTCTGTTTAGGCAAACCAGAGGGCACTCTTCAACTAAAATCTTAGCAGATTAACAAAAGAAGTATAGGGCTAATTTGATTGCTACTCTTCAGAACAAATTTACTCCAAATTTTATTTTATTTGTAAACCTAAGTGTTCCAGCTGAATATGAATGTTCACCTGACATCGGCCTGTCCTAATATTGGCAATCGGTTTAATTTTATCGTGAAAAACCCTATTTTCTAACGAGTTCACCGGTGGAAAAATCAAAAAACTAACATAAATTCGTTTTCATTGTGTAGTTGATAATTTATTGGGGAAAAATGAAATTAATTTTCAACAACATTTATGAAACAGAAGCAGAAGGAGGCGGGTAAATTTTTCCGTTCTCCACATTCGTCCCAGTTTCAAAGCTATAGCTCTTCACGAGCAGCGACTGAGTATTCAAAATGTTCACAATGAATTTTCCATTGAGCCCCAAAGGAAAAGTGAACTAAACCGATGACAGCCAGCTCGAATTGCACGGTATTAGTCTGTTTGATTCACAGTCATGAAACCCAGGCTTACCAATCTCGGTTCGGTCTCAGTGGATCTGTTCTGATGATGATTGGTAGCAGGGATGAGCGAGTTGTACAGTTTCTTTGATTTCCATGGATATATCTGACTTTGACGGTGCAGGTGAACAAATTTAATTCACCACTTCCCATGCTGTGTTTGCTGTTTTAGAAACGAAGTGAGCTTATTTAGAATGCCGAGTGTATGATGTGAAAAACATCGGTTTCATTAGGAGTATTTAAAAAACCGTTGTTTATGTTCATATAACAATTAGGAAAATATCTGAGCCTTTTTTTGCAGTTTTTTGCCCAATGGTATACAGTATGTCTCTGCTAATTATTGTCACGATTTTTTTGTATTCAGTTTGAAAGTTCGCCTCCGGAAAACATAGAGAATAAATTTCATTCGCGATCTGGTAAATGAAATCAGGTGGGAAATGCCCACAGACTATCTGATCAGTGTTCAGTGACCAGAATATACCGGAATTACCAAAGCATTTGGAACCAAATCTGAAATTTCGCTCCCGAAAAGAAGTCAGCGGAGAACACAAAATAGGGAATAAAATGTCCATCGGATAAAATTTTGTGATGGACTCTGATAGTCAGTAATATGCACCATCAGAAAAAATCATTGCAATTCAATGGAGATTTCAAATGCAGTTCATTCATCAATTCGAAAATCTTATCTTGTCAAGAGGCTTTGAGGTAAAAATGAAGCAGACTTTCAAGCGCAGCCCAGCAAGAATATATCTAACGCTTCCATACACGTGACATCACACAAGCGATGGCGGGAAGAAACCAGCCTAACCCACTTCGGACATTGGCTGATCGCTATTCAGTTTCCGCACCCCATTACGGTAAGAAATTGAAGGCAATCAGATGAAACACACCAAAGCACTGCTGTTGCGATCTTACCATAACAAAGAAATAAGAACGGGCGAGGCACGCCTCCATTTGACCAGCCAAACAACTCAGGTTGGTAGAACATGTACAACCGTTTATACAGTTCCTTATCCAGACCAACTTGCAGCAACATCGATCCTTCGACTGTTTGAGTATTTCATCTCCATTCTGGCCACGTATCTGCTGCCATCAATTTGATTCTTTTAACCGCCATCTCCGTTCGGTTGGTCCCGTTGACTTAGTTAACGGCTTAGTCGGTGGGCACTCACATGAGCTATCTTTCAGGTTGCCTCATATCCCACTAAGATCCATCTACGAGTCCACTTGTCTCTTCTTGTCTGCTGCGGGATGCAGCCGATATATTTACTGTCTCTTCTTTGGTCTGTGGCTGTCTAATGGTTGATACCGGATTGATACTTGTCTCGATCTGTTACTACGGCTTTCTCCGCTACAGTGTGATTCATAGAACGTTTAACGTTTTGGCTGATTGACCGGATGACTGGCTGACTGACAGACTGACAGACTGACAGATTCATACTATGAAATATCTAAATGAGAAATTGTATGGATAAACTTGCTACATTTTTTCACCTCTTCATCTTTCCTTTATTTTTCAAACGTTATGACGAAATTCCAAGCTGAACCACTGGGTATAAAAATGGTCTTATACTTAGGGTTGATATTCTACTCATTTAAAAGAATATCGTCGAACATACTGCCCGAATCGTTTATGCAAAGCACCCAGTCAGTTTAGTTAAGTTAAAAAGCCTGATCGAAAATCTCAGTGGATTTGCACCCACTTTTGTACGAAAAATTATCTTCAATAATTCCTCTTATAAGCCGATGGGTGAGGCGTTTATTTTCAGGGAGGCAGCTAGCCACGAGATTCTAAATAATATGACCACTTAGCCTGGATAAAATATTTTGTATGAGATGGTTCGAATTTTTGGACAGCCACAACTTACTAAACGAAACATCTATGTGGGCAATCTCTCAATGGACTGCTTTTTTAGGGGAAATGTAGTAAAATAGTATATGCTGGATGCATATAATGTAAAGGGAAGTATTTATGTACTTACAATAAAAGGGTTGTCCTTTTTGAGGACACTGTTTACGCAGACACAGTATCCCCCACCCCTACTTGGGTGGTGACTTACGTGAGTAAACTGACCTGACCAGAAACCCGAGCAATAATGCCCATTTAGTTCTCTTCGAATTGGTTTCAGTGTAAAATTACCCCCTTTCTAATAAATGCTTAGGTGATGGACATAAATTGAATTGTTTTATGTTTTATTCATTTACTAGGGAGAAATTATCAGTCACTACGTACCTAAGAATGAAAACTCACATGTGCGTGGAAATCGTCGATGGAATTCTAATGGCTTCATTATTCTTGGTTTTACAGATAGAAATGTTGTGAAAACCACATTTTTCAGCGCTTACCAGAAAATATCTGGATCAGTTGATTATTCCTCCTTTATTTATTAAATAACGACTACTGATTGATAAAAACAGCTTTTACCAGAGCGAGGTAATAAATACTGGCAAACAACGTTCCCTATAACTAAAAGAAAGGTCTGGATATCACCACGCTTATTCAGGAGACGAAAGATGCCGCTACTTTCAAGTTTGTCAGTAATAAAACATTAATCACCTATCTTCTGGAGTTGAATTGTTGTCGTTCATCATTTGCATGTTTCTCCTACTTTTTGAAGTTAATTGCTAGGAGGGCTGTTAACAATCTGCTTCCCTGTTGTTTCAGCTGTGTCTTCCAAGATCCGTTTTTCCCGCAACTTCCTAGTTGTTACGTACACACGGAAAATGATTTTTTCATAACTGCATGAAGTTACACAAATCTCGACGTTTATCTAACTTGTGTAAACTATTGTGACTATCAGTGACCCTTAAAGAAGAAGCACTCTGACTCGTCATTTGGCTGATTGTCAGATGTGTTCCTGATCATTTTTTAACTGGATCTATCGTACACCATGATTATCATAGTGGTGATATAAACAACCTGTTCTTCGGCATTGCTCATAGAAGGGAAACTCGTTAGATCTAATTTCGCAACTTAGGCAGTAAGAAAAACATTGTTTTTTACTTTTCAGTTCATAACTTTCGTACAACAGTCAGCAGATTTCGAACTTCAATCAGGTCGGTTGAAAGGTGTTTAACAATGGTATTACACGCTGCTCCTTTGAAAGTTCTTCAGGCGTCATTTTATGACTTCCCAACAACCGCTAATTTATAGTACTCAGCTGAACTCCGGTATGCATTGTCATTTCTCCTTTATATAAGAAACAAGTACAGATTTCACTTTGGTAAAAGCGGAAGAGATAAACTGTAAAACATGCACTCTTCCTAAAACGACGGAACGGACGCTATTCACCAACGTTCTTCTGCACGGGGGAAAAATCTTCACTGTCTTTACTTGTTCCATGGGTTAACCTGATCGCCGACCCAAGGAAGACTCGCCCTATGTTCAACGGGCCGCGTATCCGGTTGAGAGGCAGATATGCAATTCCACACTGAACACGTTGACAGTCACGGGAAGCATAGACAGGAAGTACCAAATTCTACGATGGCGTGAAGCGAGCACACAACCCATCTCGTCACTCGCTTCCTACACGAATTCAATGTTTTCTGCGAGACAAATTAGACAGGCTAGATAAACACCAATGAAATTTTGAGTGAAAAACGAGCAAATCAGCTCAGTGTTGAGGATGCATTTAAAGATAGCACATATGGTTCTGACCGACCGATCTTCTGTTACCGGTTCCCTTAAAACAAACAGTTTTTATGCTGACCTTTGAACTCAGCGCAAATAACGAAACGTTATAATAAACGGAGTCCATTTACTATCGCCGGGATACGTTAAATTGAATCAGTTGTGAGTGATTGTTATGAAGGTAAAGATATCACAGAAACATTTCCGTTAAATAATAAATCTAGTCCTATGAATTACTCTTTTGGGCGACGTGTATCGTTTTAATCTATGGACGAATGCGTCAGAGATTTTTTGCACAGACTTTATTCTGTACTTGAGCTTCCGCTCAGTTTTCCTCTCATTTCTTTGCATTACTCAGGAAGGAAAAGACTTCCCTACACCATATTTAGTCTTTAGACACAGGTTCACCCTTAATGATCAACGCTGAGCTCACTGAATTCTGTACCACTAACAGAAATCGATGCCGAATACCTAATCAGACCACAATAAGGCTTGAAACCAGCGTACAGGCGAACCGATCTAAAAATCTCGTTAGGACGCGAGCAGTAACATATACCGGTAGAAGCCCGTTGGAAGAAGTTTTAGTACACTTGTGACCAACACTCGTTACGAGTGTATCCTGCTCTCTTTCAGCTGGCCGATGACTCGTGGATGCACTTGAACCGGTTCACTGAAAGATTGACCGCCACAGTCTAAAAGACTTTCAGATTCATAGAACTGATTAATGAGCAACTTACTGGAGAACTACCGATGGCCCATGACCACTATCTGAGATCGACCCTGGAACTCAGCTTGACCCAAAAGTTGACCCTTTGGTTGAGACCGGAAAGGGACAATCCCCGAAACCCATGTTCATTGTTTCGCTGGCCCTTTTCCAAACCATAGAGCAACAACAATCCCCCCAGCTATCCTAACTGCGCAACACCAGTTGTTATAACTACCCAGTCACACTTTGACACATAGATATTATTCATAATTTATGCGCTTCTGACTCTTAAATATAGCTGTATTAGTCACGAGGATGATGTTACCGAAAATGAGCTTGTTCGTTATTCGTGTTTTTCTATATCAAATATTTGTTCGGAATCCGTCTTCGTTCTCGATTGGACTCATTTGGTTCTGTGTGTAACTAAACTAGCTCGTTAAGGAAGGTAAGTGTCACACGAATGGAATCATCAGCGATTGAACTTCAAATATTGTGTGGTTATCTACTGATTGCTGTCTAGGTACGTGAGGCGAATTTCTAAAACCGAATTCGTGCGTCGTTCACGTGAAGGGAGCTGTTGGGAACTATTTCTGCATTGGACTCTGAATCCTGAATGCTGGTTTCAAGTAGTGCAAAAATTTTAGTAAGCAGGTAGTACTGAAGTAAACAAGGGTGAGAGAAATAAAAGTACAAACCCATACAATTTTACCAGCGGGGTCAAACATCGGAATCGGGTGGATCGGCGGATGTTGGTTCGCGTTCAACGGTAACGGAAGGGAAGGCGAATTATAGAATTACGGGAGGATGAAGTCACGTTAACGTGGTAATCAAACATTCATTGATTTGTTGTGGTTGTGAAGAGGATAGGGACAAGCCGAGTTTTAGTCGTCGAGTAAACAATAAAGTGGAATTAAATTTTGGAAGTTATAACAATGAGGGACTGATCTTCATTCAGCCATTGTATACTTCATGAAAGGATGCTCCCCATATAGCATCCAGCCGACGTGTGAAGAAAGTCATAGTTAATTATTGTCTTCATAGCTTATAGGTGAGCCAACCAATATGACGATCTCAACGGACGGGTAGAATAAAGTTCTGAGATTGCATGCTTTGGTTTTTCCCCAAGTATAGTTGGAAATTTTTGCTTGGGTGGATGAGCGAAAATGGATTCGATTTAGACACACTCACGCACATACTCACACGCACACACGGACACACACACACACAGGCACGCAAACCTCAAAAGTAAATCAGAAGGGCTTCTCGTGCGTTCGGTATGTGGATTTCCTCAAGTCACGTATATACATATATAGCAGAACTGTGAATAAATGACATCTTTTGATTTTTCAAATTTTATACACGACAAACATTACATAAACCAGCATCCCGTTTACATAATGTGGGTTAAGCAAACTTCTGTTACCGTCGACTGCACAGACTGCAAGAGTCACAGAAATTTGACTGCACTTTTACTTTTAAAACTAATGCAAATTTTCAGGCTTTACCATTCTGTAGTACATCTCACAATAGTCTGTAGTTAAGTTGTAATTTCACAGCTCAAACCAATATCCATTCTATTTCTTCAATGTCGTATGTTTTTACCATTGTCTTTTCGTTACCAAGGTAACAAAAATGTCTGTAGACCTTTTTGAAATATCCGGAAATGAAAAGTTGCAATCAATAGCTGAACGGGTGATATAGCTGCTAAATTGGACAATTTATCTTAATCACTATTCTTGCATTAAACTGAACAGTTATGAGGCGTAAAGAATGCGGACTTGGTGCTGCGGTTAAAAAAGGTAGTTATATCGATTCGATTCTTTCATTTAGTCATAGAAGTTGATAGGAGCAAATACCAGGTGAAAACGTGTTCATCTACAGTAAAACACTTATTTAGTTTTAACTTTCTTAAGATTAGTACAAAATTCCCAGCTGAATTAAAATCGATTTAATTTTTTCGCATGGAACAAAACGATGATCTGTGTAGAGATCAAAACAAAATAAATAACCAGCATTTGACTATAATCAAAATGAGAGCACTGGTTTACCTGGTAAGAAGAAATAAATAGTTGCCTTGGTTTGAAATCTCATCTTTTACACTAGCTATATCACAAACTAAGGAGGTGGATTTAGGATAAGGTCAGTCAGACTATAGAATGTTGCTTTTCAGCACAATGTGTTCGGTACTACGCAAGTGTGATGCTATGGGTTTCATGCGAAGGAAGAGAACCGGTGACTGAAAGCTTAATTATGGGCATAGAATAGCGAATAGTTTTGATTGTGTTCACGTTTTAGAGACAGCTTTTTAAAGTTTTGTTAGGGGGCCGTTTTTGGTTACGCGCTTGTGGATGAGTGCACTGGAAGCGTTATATACCCCATAACCGCAAAGGCCCACTTTACTGTTATGGGTACCCTTTAACCATACCTTGAGGCTTGGAGTGGAGAACCACATAAGGTCCTAATATGTCAGGTGTGGTAACGACCTGGACGACAGTGGATTACTGTCATCCATTACTGTTTACCACCAAAGTAAACGGTGACGGCGGGGATTCGAACCCCCTGCCTTCAAGATAATAACCAAACATTCGAAACCACTTGGCCACCGCTGCGTATTAGAATATACTTTGATTTATATTTACTACCTCGGTGAAAAATGGGCTTTGATCAAATGACTGATTCATTGGTCGAACAACTGGGTGATTGGATGGTTATTTGTTTGATTGATGGTGTGAGTAAGTGTTTGCGTGAGTGCGTTGAACAGTATGGGCAATAGATTATTCAGATTGTTCAGCTATACTACATTATTTGGCACCCACTGCCCAGACACCATCCAACGTCGAAGGAATCCGCATACTGCTCTTCAGTTCGACTTGTAAATAACCATCGGCTGTCCCAAGGCACCTAGTTCCAGCCAGTGATTCTAAACTCTGTGTCACAATGTTCATTCACGGGAAGGAGGAATTTGAACTTCTCTTGTTGCATTACGCTGAACAAGTACACTATTTTGCTTTTAAAAACATGACATATTTTAATACTTTTCGAGACAAACAAATCCCCTTGAAATATAGCCAATGGCAATACGACGTTCTTTGAAAGGCTGCTTCAATGACCGTAAAGATGAACTGTTTATTTGTCCGGTTAACATTTTCACTGGGAGTCGTTGTTTCACAATTTAAGTTATGCAGATTTAAACAAAATTAAATCACCAATAATCCATTCTCACTTCCCATTCTTATGCATTAGGCCGGGAGAGTCGAGTAGAATTAGAAGACGCACAAGTTCACCTCGGTTTGTATTTTCATGTGGACCAGGTACTCTGATTCCGGGTGTTCACATGCCAACAGTGCTGAATGTTCTACCGATTCGAATTCTAGATAGGCTGTTGTAAACCTCTAAAACCTGAACAAGTTTCAACAATAAGACTGTAAACCGGACGGAGAAAAAGATTTCCAACAACTCCTCATACTGTGATTTTACTGAGTCATTTGTGTTTGAAATATTAGTGCTGATCAACTTCGAATAAGCACCTCAGGAATGCGAACAGGTAAGAGATGAAAAAAGGATTGCACAAGATAGAAAATGAAATGAATGAATATGCGTAGACTAAAACTCTTGAGGGGTTGCTATATTACTGACACGGGGTGACAACCACTCGTTTACAAATCAGTCGAAAATTCTTTGACATTATCTTATTTCACCCAAGACACGGAGCCCCACGAGGGATTTTCATACGCATGGACAGCTTCGATTGTTTGCCACACAAGTAGGATTCCACGCCGTCTGTAATATACCAAAGGTGTTGAGAATCGTTGAGCCCGGTGGGATTCGAACCCGAGCACGGTTCTCACCCTCACTTTAGCACCTCCAGTGCTATACGAGCCAAGCAACTCAGCCATATGGATCACACAGCTTACCAGCCTAGTTAAAGTAGCACGTTGCATCCGCTACTGTGAACTACCTTTTAATTTGACAGCTTACAGCACGGTAGCCTCTTTGTACTAACCAGCATCCACCAGTTCAGAAAGTTGGGCATTTTTGACTGGGTAATATGGTTTGGCAGATTCGGTAAATTTTTAAAATGACCCAAACTTTAAAAGACATTGACCCCGGACTAGTTCACTGTGGTGGATGTCATGTGCTACTCTAATCTGGGCAGGTAAACCGCGTGATCCACATGCGAAAAGTCAGAAACCTTTCGGTGCTCCCTCGTAGCTAATCCGGTAGAGCACTTGGGGGTATTGAAGTGAATGGCCGCCATGCGTGGGTTAGAATCGTGCCGGAGCCAACGACCTTTAACTCTTGAAGCGCTTTGAAAACAAATGTCAGATCTGCCAAACCTCAGTATATAGTCTTAGTTACACCGATATTATTTAATGAAAATCAAGCATAATTTACTTGACATTTCATTCTCACTTACCCCCTTTGTAACTTTCGACTGACTGATTTTAGGGAAATAATCAGTCACATGACGTCTCATTTCGTAATTTGAGATGGGAAATGTCCTCACCATTGGATACCAGTGAAAGAAATCTGTTTATTCCATTGGAAAAATATTATTAAATAAACGGCACTGAACTACCCCAAAAGCTGCAGTGTATCTTCATCATTGGATTCACCGAAAGGCATGAATTGTTCCTAGGGAATCGAGTAGGATAGTAGACAATGGTGCAAACCGATTCGTGTAACATTCGGAGAAGTGGCCGGTCTAGTAGTGATAACCACCAACAATTGAGACCAGATCTATGGGAATACAAGCAATGAGTCAGGTGGACAATCATAAAGATAATCCAAGTCTCTTGGAAAGTTCCGTGGTCACATTAAAAAACAACATTGGAGAGCGAACAGTTGTTTTCACTGATTCCTAATCTTGCTCTTACACACAACATAGGTGAAAGTTATGCATTTGATTGGCCGTTGGCTGGGTTGAAGGTCATTTTTTACACACGCCTATTGTAAAATCGGCCTTCATCCCAGCCAACGGCCAATCAGATACATAACTGTCACCTATGTGATGTGTAAGAGCAAGATTAGGAATCACTGAAAACAATCATTCGCTCTCCAGTGTTGCTTTTTATAATCCAAGTCACTTTTTCCTGGCTGGCTAAACTGGACAGAGGGTGTCCCATGGAAAACCGACGAATGTTCACTGTCGTGAGCAACAGGTTTGAGGGACTTACCGAGATAGTATTAGGCGTGAAGTTCCCAGGGAAGTTATTCGGATGTTCACCTTCTGAAATGACTCCAAAGAATGCACTCGATAAGCTGACTGAGAGGAAACGAAACTGACGGTTGGTATTAATTTCGGTCAAATTGCTCCCGTTGTTTCACTTAAATTGATCAACGTAAAGAGTGTTCCAAGTAGGCTACAGAGAGTGTCTCTTTGGTGAAACAGTAAATGCATCAATCAGTTGTTGGAGTTTAAAACTTTTCATTACCGAGTTTCATCTTTAGATGGCAAGCATCACCCGTCGAGATGATATCACTAGTGTCTTCAACCTTCTCCGCCACACATCTCGAGGAGCTTTCTGTATCGGATTTCAAAAGCTGTGTCCGGATTTACACGTAACCAAGTGTCAGCCAGGTACACGAATATCGTATTAATTTTTGGGTTGTACGAGCTTTGATTTGACCAGTTTAGAACATGGCTTGTATTTATAACCAGTTCACTGTCCAACAACTGATTAGTCAATGGGTGTATTGCAAACCCATCTGAAGGAATAGGTAACCACTGCCAAGGTCAGTGATCTAGTCTTCATAGGATCTAATCAATATAGCACCCAGAAATGAACTGTTTAAGTTGATATTAATAAAGAAATCATATAAGTACCATCCAAGTATCAGAGTGAAATCTAACTTCAGCGTCCGACTTGAAAATAGCTTAAAATGATCTTACTTTCCTATGACTTACGTCCTCTCCGTCATGAATGTTTCGACAATGAACGCGGTTTCATAAGCTCTCCTTCTCGAAGCGTTCAAAAATCCACGTGAATAGGTGGAATGATATAAGTCAACGACTATGAAGTCTGACCACCCCAGTGGACCACACTCTGATGTAATGCATATGATGTTGAAGACTCTAATTCCATTGTCTTCAAAGTTGTTTTCTTTCTCTGGTGAATTACCGAGTCAAAAGTTTGCCACCGCAGGTATCCTTCAATTGACCACGTCCTCATTCCAGAAACATTGTGCAATAAACAAATGAAGTACAAAATTACAAGTCAATTGTTGCTCGTTACTGATGTTTTTATCTTTTCTCTACTGCCATACTTATTAGGTGCGCTTTTTCAGCTGGTTGTGAAGCTTTGAAGAAATAATGTATTCAAAACCCGACCGATGAGTTTCAATTCTAACATGACAGATTCCGTGACTGGGTAGCCGCACCTTCTCCATTGGATAAAGTCTCCAACTTAACTGCGGAAATTTTCATGCCAAACCATGTTTGGCTGTCCGTATTCACCGCACATTTTCCTAGATCCAACCCAGACAACCACACTCGATTAGTTTAGACGAGGTGGGTCAAGCCTGTATCCGCCCTGTATCCGAGACACCGCTTATGCCCCAACTCATTTGTCTTGCTCCCATTGTGTACGCTAGCCTAACTGATGCAAGTCTTTATACATTTGTGTACAAGCTTAATTTCTGTCGTGCCCTACTGATTCTTTGCGCGGTCCCTTCGGTTGTGACTTCGCTGTACTTTCAGCTCCCTCCCTCCACCCACCACTCTCCCCCCCCCCCGGCCATATCCTCTTGCACTGACCGTTTCACTCCTTCACACTCCCCAGGATTGAACACTGACTGAGATGGGTCATCTTTTCTCGTCCTTCTCACAATTCCCAACCCCCGGTTTATTATGTCAACTTGGCTTCGACCCACTTGTATAAGCTCGCTACCCCATTTTTCGAGTGATTTGAAAGACCGCCGGATTTCTGTAAACTGCAGCCTGAATGCTCATAGACTGAGGTACCGTTTTTGCACTTGACTGAACCTCTTATGTTGTATTTCAACCACCTACTTTGTGTTCTCTGCTTTGGTACTCGAGGTCCCTTTTCTGCGAGTCACTCGACAACTGAACAACTAACCCCCACAACAGGACTTTCAATTCGACGACCATAACTCAGGCGATTTCAAACAATGGTAAGATTACGTCTTTCTTAATCTAACGGGCGATCATGATGAATTGTTGTACACCGTTTTGAAATAAATATGAAATGGAAGTAAAAAGAGCGTTTTTCATTTAATTTCTTGATAAGTAATTAGTCAATGCTACAATTCATGCAATCACAAATCTTGAACAAATTCATCAGGTTCACCAATACTATTCCGGTAAAAGCCCTCATCTCTAAAAATTTTCGTCTTAGCACCGATTTTATAAGTTCCAATTATTCTCCAATAAGCTGTATACGAATTGATCCAGCTAGATGGTTTGTGAACAATGCAACCCTTCCCCGCCCACACACACACTGAATTTAGAAGAACAGGGATAGTTCGATGGTGATTTACGAGGTGTGAAAAAAGTGAAACTATCAACTTAACCAAAGTTTCCTTTGACTAAAATCAGCCTGTGACATGCGAGTTACAGAAAGATGGTCTATTTTTATTCATCAACCACAAAGATGACAAAATGTGTGAAAAGAGAAAATCCAAAAGCTTGTCCGAAAATACTTTTACCAATTTTCAAAGCTTTTTGCATCGATCTACATCGTCCGAGAAATTCCACACCTTCGTCATTTGTGTTCTATTTCGTAGAGATAAAAGATTCAGTACAACTTTGTAAGAGGTCTGTAAATCACTGAAGACTCACGTAATTTAGAAATGCACAGTTTTAAAGCTCGCAAATTCGAATATGCTTCAGTTTACTAACTAAGGTGATAAATGGACCACCAAGAAAGATGTACCAAAATCCATTATTTTCAATTCAATGTGTTTTGTAAGTAGTGTACGAAATTTAAGTGAAATTCAACTGCTGAATTTGATCTTCTCGAGAAAGAACGTTGTCGCTGAAAGTATCAGCTTGTTTGGTTCACATCAGGTGGTTCGTTTGTATCGATAACTATCGATTCGTCAAAATGCGTACCAAACAAAGAACTCCTGTGAAAAGTCGACCTGTAAACTGTCTACAGAATGTGAACCCAATGAAGAGAGAGTGCTGTTAAACAAAATCTCGTTAGCAAGTCATTACCGTGTCTCGAGGTCCGCGTTTGGAATACTGAAACATAAAAATAAGCGCCTACATTTAGAAGCCTCCACCTCTTTCCAGATAACTCTCAAACAAAGCGTTAGTTATAAAGTTCTCGGAAGGTATTGGTGCATTGAAGACAAGTCCCTTAACCCCGGCAGTCAATTAATCAACGGTTTGATATAAAGAAATAACGAGGAATACTAAGAAAAGCGTGTCAGATCGAATTGATCAATAAGTTAAGAGCTGTAGGTTTGTTCTGAGGCCTTCAGTTCGTTTAGGCTCTTACTGCGAAGACGCTCTGGAGGAATTTATCGTTGTCTAAATGACAAACTTGCAACTTCGAAAGCCAGTGATGAGTGGGTCAAAAATCATTCAATATTGATGTGAAGCAGTCGTCCTTGATAGCCAATTTCAGACTGTTGGGTCCGAGTTTTGGATTCGGTCCATAATTATAACCTAGCTAGCACGCACTTCTGATACGTCCTGAGAAGTCAGAAGAAAGTTACACATTGTTCTTCTCGATTTCCACTGATGACCAGCGTGGCTGCTGTATGCTAGAGAACTTCATGAAGAATTTAAGGCATCCTCCTAATGAAACTACTTGAAACTTATTTCGACATAATGTAGCACTAATTTTCATCGCCCATGGTTTTAAATATTCGGGTGTTGTTCGTAAATGAAGCTGATGATTTCCATGTTTACTGATTACGGAGCTTGACTCTTAGGTCACGAACATTTTCATCCATATCAGTGTGCACGGAGCCCTCGGTTTCCATTTTATAGCATGGCTAAGAGAGAGAAACAAAATCATCGTGATCATACTGGTTAACGGTTGTTCAGATCGAACTGAGTTGAACAGCCGGTACCCCTGTGGCGTTTGTGATGAAATAATCGACACTGGGTCGACAGAACGGCGAACGGATTAATCTCCCGTACTGCTTTCAAAATCCTCATACCGTGCATGACGAACGCCTTTAAGCACAAAATATACACGGGGCATTATTATTATTATTATTATTATTATTATTATTATTATTATTATTATTATTATTATTTTGACCCTTTTATCTTCTGAGAGCCGACGAAGTCTCATATCACTTACGCCAAATGAGACAATCGCGTGCCACAATATTCCAACAGTGTATTCCTGATCAGTATTTTTTGTCTTATGGCGTCAGCCACTTTCCATCGTCTTGATGTTCATGTGTATATCCTCCTCGTGGGTTTGAACCAGTGTCTCGTATCTTTTTCACCGTAAACTGCGAGTGTGTCGTGTGATGCCCCAGTACCTATCGGGAAAATGCAGGGATTCATTTAATGAGAGCACGTAAACGTATTTACAGATCACACACTTTTTAATCTCAATGTGTCCGAAGTATACTTGCACTTATTCATATGAGTCGGCAGTCGGCCCATTGTTCGTCCTTCTCTTACGTAAATCTTGCTTCGTTTCTAGTCACATTCAGATACGGTAGTCCTGTTTGGTGGTTGGGCGAATCCGCACACGTCGCGATGCTGTCCATAGATCTCTGCAATTACTCATTAACAGTGGAGTTCGCCGCCTGTAGAAAACACCGACTACTCAGGAAAATACCACCAGCTGTTCATGGCTGCTTATCCGGTGAAGATAATGTGCATTACCAGCACCAGCGGGCAGATTTCGGATAAGTTCAATTGAATGGGCTATGCAGGTTATACATTGCACGATAACATCACGAAAAATATGTATAGGTCAAACTGATTGTTTGGATCTTAAAAACTGCACCATTGCCCAATGAACACAGTTCTTTCTAATTGCAAAGAACTTCAAGTCGCTGCAACTATCTTAAGGATATCATCAGTTTTTTTTAATGGAAAAGGATAAACACAAGCAGTTAGACAATGATTGCTAGCGTCTCTACGGAGATTAGAACACAAACTGAATTGGATTTGCCGAATGCCTCTGTGCCCCTGTAGAATGTGGCTGCTAGTAAGGTGAGCGTCTCTGATTTACCCCAATAAAACTTATGAATAAACCATTCAACCTTATTCAAGCTTTGCAGTGGTAAGTCGTATGGCCACAGCATGACGAACATGCCATGGTTATTGTTTTACTACTCCCGTCTCAACATTATTAGACGATATTTAACGGTCTGATGTTCCATAACTCAACAGCCATGGTCATTTCTTTGTCGTTCACACACTGCAAACTGGTAGAAGAAAACCGGAAAAAACCCCAACTGGAGCGACAGCAGTGGTATTTTGATCACTTCTTTTAATAATAATAATATCAATCTGACGTAGACTTAGCGACCCATCGCTCCGGACAGTGGTGATTGGGTTCAGTCGTCAAGCTCCAGCACGCACCTGATCCGACACACTTGCGCTTTAATCTCGTTTCATCATCTCATCGTTCGTAAAATTTTAAACCGACCGTATTTTTCAGCACGCATTGACTAATTTCCCTTGGAATATTATCAAAACAGCCCAAAATTTCTTTTTGTTACATATTTGTGTATGCGCGTGATGCAAGGGACATACGTCTGGTCTATAAAGCCCATAGAAATATCAGTGATAACGGGCAACAGTGACCCTGAAACTTGGATAGTAGAACATATAAGGTCACAAAAGGCCAGCCTTGAAATTGAGCCGGTTGATAGTGGACTGCTGCCTACAACTGCGCTCACATCGGGGTGCTGAGATTCAATCGTGTGCCTCAGAAGTGATAGATATTTACCTCTCTACCAACACCGGTGTTGAGGGTTTGTGTGCGTGACCGCAACTGGAATTACTTGTAATGGACCGATCCTTGTTAGCCCATCCGCAAATGCTAACTGGGTTTTGTTTTATGAGAGTTAAGAGTTTATCTTATCCAGGACAGTACACTACCAAAAGTGCAATAAATTCTGCTCAGTATGTTTAGACTGTCAGATACTGCCTCCTTGCGTTTTTCCTTGAAGGTCAGATCCTCCATAAATTATTGCTGACTGGGAATTTATGTAAAAGTGTCACGTGATCCAGTGAGACATCGTCCGAACCACGATGACTCGAGGTGGTCAAAATTTGTCGCACCCCTCTTGAGGTATTATGCAGTGATTCAACAGGCAGCATCACATTTCCACTCATCAGTGGAAATTGAAAAAAGCATTGAGCAGCTATTTCATCCAGGTTGGCGGGGATCACTAACCGAATGAAGAATGCCAAACATTGACCAGTAGGCTATTCGAGTCACTTCTCAAAAGTGTTCCTCATGTTATCACTACATGATATATCGACATCAACAACTGATCATTTACATATGGGTCGATCACTTCCCTCAGTCGAGAACAACGTGGAAAGAAGACATCGTTAACAACATTCAGTACTTGGTTACTTAAGTATTATCAGTAGCAGGATTAGCTTACCACCTGAACACAAACATCTAGCTATGGAACAAAGGAAAATTCTGTGGATGATAATCCTATTACCAAATCTTGCGAACGGTTATAGAAGATATTGAGAGTCACCCGTTGATAAGTGAGTACGAGTAGACTTCAAAACTTACCGCCAGCATCTTCGCACCCAAGCCAACCTGTCTATAAATGACAATATCTAAGAGGGCGAGTGAAGCGTTTCAATTTGGCACGAGTCGATCCTGATGGTTTTTTTATTCTACCCTAAGAACATGAATTAAAGCCATATGAAAGTAATGCGCTGTGTATAGGATTCGCACAAAAAATGCACACCTTAAACACGTGTGAATCAGAAATAGCTTTGGGTATCAGTCTGGTAAAGTGACCGGGATCTGCCCCATCCTGTATGACTCCTCCATCCCTCTCTCAATGAACTCGAACTACGAGGCAAAAATAATGGACCGGAAAACAATTTCAGGAAGACTGAAGCGAGTCTTAAAACTGATATTCACAAAGCAATTGCCGAACAAAATGGTGTCATAATGCAAGTATACAGATCTCGTAGCGGTGCGGAAAAGGTAAAATTGGAAACGGCTATTACTCATCCAGTACAATTCGAAAGTAAAGGAGGCATTCCTCAAAGAGAAGAAAAAACAGGAACAATAACATGCGTACGAAGTTTACATGATGGTAGATACTATGTGGTCGGCCAGTGGGATCAGACTTAAGGTTGCGCAAATAATAGTAAATATTTCAGCTATACTTCCAAAAATCAAAATGCTAACAGTGCAGGCGCAGTTACAAACGGACAAGTTATCATGATTCAACAGAAGCCAATCGGCAGGAGAAAAGTTCATTTCTGGTTTAGTGTAAATAAATTTGAATACAACTGGGTGGGAGGGAGATACTGAGTGAGAAACCTGCTCGATATGTACAAAGTTGAGAGATTGAAATGAAGTAAAGAAAGGAACGAAATGGAACTGTCACAAACTGAGAAAGCAAGCCGGTAATAGTTTCATTTTTGTGTGGGCCTGTGTCAGTAAAAGCAGTAAAAATGCACAGTGGCAGTTTTCGGAATAAGTTCACCTGACAACTTGTTTTAAAAAAGGCATCTCGTGTAAGAGCCTAAAGCTCATTCCTGTTAGGGTGGGGAAACATGGTCATGAAAAGTCAAACAGGTTCAATCCATCTTTAGTCCCCAACAGAAAGGCAAAATGTTCACAATTCGGGTGGGGGTATGCTGTGTAAGTAGGTGATTTCAGAAGGGTCTTTGGTATTCGACCTAGGCTGTCCGGACAGCTTAGAATATTTATTGTCTCCATGACGCGCTGAACTAGACTTTGACCCGGAACTCACTTCATCTGAGGTATCCAAGGTATCTCCGACCATTTCACCATGCATCCCGAATCCCACGGATGTCTGACCACCACTAGTCGGATATGGATTCGGTTCTGCGGAGCGATCCTTACTAAATTCGCCGAACGCTGTGTTACCACCAAACGGTGAAAGTGAGTCGTTGGGATGTATTTTGGTGGCCATACCAAAACTGTCGCTTCGTTTATAAGAGCCTAAATTTAATCCAGATTCTAGTGGTGACGATGGTCTCAAGACCTTCTGGCGATTTGTAGACACGAATGGTCGGTTATGGTTGTTTAGTGCTCCAAAACAACTGTGACTGTTCAACAATAGTGCGGGTGGCATTGGCACAGGTGTATCCTCCAGATCCTCTGATGATGATAAATCTCTCCCCATATCCGATCCCGGTGGTGAAGATAGTATGTGTGCTTTATGCGAACTAGGGTTTTCCTTGGTCATAGTTGAATGGTTTTTCCTCAAGGATGGATGATGTCGTACACCAGATTCATGGAGGATTGCATCCGAAAATTCCGGTAAGTTCTTCTCAGGATAACTTGTGGGCATCCCAAATTCTGTGGTAGACTTATCGCCACTGAAACTCTCGGTCATAAGGTTCGAACGTATGGGTGGTGGTACCGTCGGAGAGGCTTGGAACCGGTTAGATGGCAAGTGATGCAAATACATAACATCCGACGGAATGGAACCTCTGGAAGCAAGCTGAGGGCCCATTTCGACTTCATTTAACCCACCAGATTCGGGTGTACGATGAACTCGGAACTCGCTGGCGTCTGCCGAACTGCTTCCTCCACTTAAACTTCCGGCGCCAAGGCCACTGGTTGGGCTCCGTTTGAAAGTGGACATTTGAACGCGATGAGCTAAACCCGTCCGGGTTCCATTGGCACTTCCCCCACTCGTGGTGCTATTTGTGCCGCCGGTGGCTACACGACCTACGACTCCGCTGGGGCCACGGGTCAACTGAGGATAAGCAGCATGCAATCCATTATTTCCAGTGATATTAACTACCTCTTGTGATAGGCTAATCATCTCAAAGCCGGAGGCCACACCCTCATCACTGCAACCCTCACAAGTACCCACGGAACCCAGACCACTCGTATAGCCCGGATTGCACGGTCCACTATTAGTTGGTGATAAACTTGCGGGCCAAATATGACCCGGTGATGGACTGGCCGCGCTGGCCGTCTGCATTGGAGAAGTGTTCGGAAGGGTTTTCTGATAAACTGCGGGAGTCATACTAGCTGGTGAATTCCAACTGGAGGGTGAATTCGAGATCCCACCAGGACGATAACCGACTGGACCAAAAGGTACACAGTGGAAAGATGGAGCGTTAACTGAGTGAGAATTCTTATTTGACTGACTAGCTCCCATAGATGATCCCTCGGACATCATGAGATACGGGTTAACAACCGGATCCATTACCATTGACTGTTTCAAACTTCCGACGGGGCCACTGTGTGTACTACCCATACTGCTACAGCTCAACCCACCGGTCATTGTATCAACTTGTTGTGCAGATGAACTGTCCATCATCATCATACGGTGGCTAGAATGTACATCAGAATAGGAGGGTAAATAACCAAACTGACTGCAAGGGATCACAGGAGATCCAGCTGTCATATTGCTCAGTTCCGCGCTTCCATTGGCCTTTACAGTGCACTCATTGTCCTCCACATTGTACAAATCAACCCGACCGACACCAGTCCGTTTTGTTTTTCCATCCTGCAAACCGGAATACTGATGCTGATTTGCATCCGCTTGTGCTTCATGAGAAGTCCGCGTCCGGCGCCGTTTTTTCAGTGCCAATAATACTGTACAATTGACTGCAAAAAGAAGGACAGCTATAGCTCCGACCCATATCAAGATATGAGTGATAAAGTTCGAAGGACGACTGTCTTGCCCACCAGTCGAATCATAAAGTGAATGCCGTTTGTTCGCGTTCTGCGCGGACACGAACATCGTTTTGAAGTCACTTTGTCCCACGGGTGAAGACCAAATTGAATATCTTCCCGAGGTTCCTTCGATCTGGAAATTAAATGCTTTAACAGTAACTATTCGGCTATTTAATTTCTGAAGCAATGATTTTGTTGAACATCACAAAATAAGACCATTATTATATTCAGAACACTAGTTTTGGGCGAACGGGCTTCGGTGGTTTCACTCTCAAGTCATCACAATCCCATTTATATCGGAAAATAATAGTAATAATAATAATAATAATAATAATAATAATAATAATAATAATAATAATAATAATAATAACAGTTAAAAACGTCTCGCTCAGTTCAGATGAGATAGGAATGAGAAGGAGAATGGGTCAACTTAAATCAGGTCAAATTTGCATGTGACGATTGAGTAACCGGTGACCTAAGCTACACTATCCAATCACCCATGAAGGTTTTTGGTCTGGCTTACATTGAATCGATCGCTTTTTCGTATTACTCCGTACGAACTGAGCAAGACAATAATAGCTCTTATAATTATTTCCACGTTTGCAGTAAAAACAAATTATTGTGGCTTGAAGATTTCATTTTAAACGAGACTGAAAATTATGACTCGCAAATATATGAGTAGCTACAGACGAAAATCAGAAATAACAAACATGAGGGCGTCGAAATTCAGTGTTAGAGAAGGCGAATTAGTCCACTGTTTCTACAGTGGAGAACAAAACAGCCGAACTTAATATACACGATCGCTGGTTAATAGTTCATAAGCCGTAAACAGTTCAGAAGCAGAAGAGGTCATACAAACACTGCTAACAATACAGTGCGTTATGGCAGCCAACTCAACACTCAGCCATGACTGCATATCTGTTTTAGATCATGCCGAACGGAGTACTGAACAGCGAATCAGGGAGAAACTCACTGTATTATGATTGTTCAAAGCAACAGCCTCTCGACGGTCAATCGGTGTTTCATGTGCCCGATGAAACCATTTAGAAGGATCTTGAGCTGGACCAGGGTCCCGAAGGACGTGACCGGATTGCACCGCGAGTACCACATCATCCATTGCACCCAACGGCACAGAGCGATGAAAGCCGGTTTCTTGCTTCGACTGACTATAAGAAGTCCACACAACCAAGCTATTCACGCGAACATAGACACTAGCTGATGAGGTTTCCACAGAATTCTTGGCGTAACCAATTGCCGGTTGCGTGGGAATTGCCGGGTCCCAAACAAGATCAGAGTCCAACGAAGAAATCCGCAAGTAATTCGGCGGGACTTGGTGTGCAGGAAGCACTGAATTATCCGACATTACAAGACTAACCGCCAACAACTGTACAGGGCAGGTAGCAGATGAGGAACTTGATCCAATGGGCTTCGTAGGATTGGTCCATTTTTGCGAGAAAATCGAACGAAGTGCTTCCGGACTGCGAACAGCTGATGAGGCAGCGGCAGTTACTAAGGAGTCACCACCGGAACCGGCCACATTAAGGTCGATACTGAGTCGATGAGGCGTGGGTAAGCTGTAGTCGGTAGCGCTACGCAAATCAGTGACACCTTGAAAGGATAAACTTCCACTTCCTCGAAAAGAGCTGTCAAAAACCCCTGTGGTTGGTGATGCTGGGTCCAGTTGTCCAGAGAGGATTAGGTTTTGATTCTATGGGTTAACAAGTAAACAAAATGAGTAAAATCAAGTAATTTATCATTTCCATTAAGATGGATTCGCCAGATAGCAAAAAAAGGTTAAAAGACGGCGCCGTTTTACGGTTATTTCAAGTGAGATACTCGGATCCATCGTCATCTCAACTAATGAAAACAGAAAACATTTTATAGATAGGAAAATGAGAAGTAACACTGTGTCCTATGTCACTTGTTGCAGTACGCAAACTGCTTGCTTAAAATGATTCCAAGTATCCAATCACCTTAAGCGCCAACTTGTTCAATGTCTCAAATATTTCGTGTTAGTAATCACCTACCTCATCCAAAATGTGCAAATGAAGGAAGACATCGAAAGAAAACTCTGAGTGGACGTGAATGGCTTTCTACCTCAAAACGAGGAGAGAGGACCAATATAGGAGTGATTAAAGTAAGATGAAAAAGTTCTGAGGGTAGTAAGTTGTCTACAGACAGATTAGATACTGTTTCGAATAGCAGACCAGTAAACATAGTTGATGAATAAAACTATGAACGTTGGTAAATGCGTCATTCTCACACATAGCCAACCCAATTGAATATTCAGTGGAGCCAGGGCTTGGGGTCTCGTTCAACAATGTCGCGGTGCTACAGATAATGGTATTGGAGGGCAACCCTAATCGTCTGGTTTCGGCTCAATAATGGCTATCATTTGAACGAGGGAAACGTGACTGGCAAGTTGTGTATAGGAAACAAAATAAGCAGAAAAAGTCACAGTGGAAGTCGCCATAGTTCGGGAGTACACCGAATTTTTACACAAACATAATCGAAGCCGCGATTCATATCGAAAAAAGCGCCTAGTAATCTTGTCTTCTCTATTTTCCTAACTCCAACGCATATAAAACGAGCTGTATTTAGTCAGCTATGAGCCACCGAAACACAAGCATGCTTGCTGCCACGTGTTCCAATAAAGTCGTATCGTTTGCAACACATAAAAGCGGCACGCATCTTTAATAAATAGAACATGGATTCAAGGAAGGAGCGATTTTGTTTAATCCTCATTTGATTTTTCGCTCCCTACTGACAAACGAACACACCGAATAACCGACTGTCCCATTACGGTCGAGAAGAACTCCTAGAAGAGGATGCTTACCAGGCAAATGTACTACTCAAAACAACCTAAAACGGGCAACTTTGGTCAAGGACTGACGAGCTCCAGACGTTCTTCACAAATGTTAACGAACAATCATACAGTGTGAAGTGCATTGAAGATAACTGACCTACACACAGCCTGTCCTTCTATTGATCCATCTCAACCAACGATCAAATCCAAATGCGTCGGGGAAAACTAAATGAAGAACGCCATCACTAGACAGCACAACTGATGTCAAGTGGATGCTCACCACACATATTCACATACACAAACACACACACACACACACACACACCACACACACACACACAAAGCTATTCAAGCGTGGACATCACATATGGCTGCCTAACCAAACTGGAGGCAATCGGATATTCTCAGTCACTCGATCGCCGCAGTAGTAGAAGCCTGACTAATCACTGAAGAACGCTGGAGAATGACTCACGAAAATGCGTTTCATGCATCGACAGATATGAGTTCTAACCGTTTGATGATTTCTACCTCACTTCAGCTCATTCCTATTCTATAAATTGAAACAACTTTGAGTTAAGGAGTCATCCGCATATTTCGAAAACAAACGAAGAAACACAATGACCTGCACCACTGACTAAACCTATGCGATGATCAGGAGCGATCACTTGAGGCGCAAATCAGGCGCAATATGGAAGTAAGGTCGGGCATTTTGACACTGACTCCTTCCACATACTGCCAACTGCCTTTCTTAATTACAAGGTCTGGCCAACGCCTTTACGTGGTTGGTGAAAATCCGCTGGCATCTCACACATGAACAACAATCGAACAGACGAGCATTCGGCTTAGTTATGGCTCGCGGCATGAGTGAATCTGCATCAACTATGAAATCCAATAGCACCTGTGCTTTCCAGTTCGAAACATTGTGTCCCTAATTATCCAGTTATTATTATTTGTCACGTCAGTTTTATCACTGTTGAAATGGTGAATCAACAGCGAAAACTAGGTTAAATGAAACTGGATTCGATTAGCGACCGCCATTTAGTCAGTACCCGTAGTCTGTTTTTCGCTTTCTTTGGAAAACTGTTAGTGTCAAAGAACGACTTTAGCATATGGTATTCTGTTCATTAGATGTGGAAGCTCGAATGTGGTTCTTCATTTGGGTTCTCGTCAAAAATTGACAGCAACTGTAAACGTTCACTGAGTCAACCTGTGGTGTTGAACCTGTGGTGTAGTCAACGTAGTGACTACAATTTATGAGCAGAATAGGACCAAAAGATAAACAAATCCAAAGGTAGACTCAGCAAAAGCCGAGGTTAAGTTGGGATGCCAAATCCATCATTTTGCCTAAACAGACTGGGTTGGCTTGTTCAGGTATACACTGTCTGCGCGTCTTTTGTTGAGCAACATTTGTAGGAAAATCAGGTGATTCGAATAAGACAAACGCAAAAGCGGAGAAATACACTTGTCACTTAGATTCGGTTGTGCATCTGCGACCCGTGCAAAACTTGGCAATCGTCTCTTCTGAACCATAAGGCAGTCAGAAAAGAGTGACCGACCATTGTGCTTCTATTGAATTAACTGGGATCGACAAACTAATCTGGGACCGAAAATTTGAGGCCAATCTCTGAAATGAACTTATCCACTCACAGCCGACTCCCTTTTACATCGACAGGCGATGATAAATGTCACAATGAAGAAAAATAATGTCCACTTTCGTCGGGTTAAAAGTGACATGAAGTTTTGATCCGAGAACGCTTTGTTTTCCTTTGTCTATGACATCAGGTAGAATCGGTCAACGGGGACTTGAGTGCACATGTGGACACACATGAACAACCGAGGACACACAAAATGACTGATTAATCACAAAGGGTAAATATGACAACCCAATCCGCCCAATCCCCACACATCGCTGCACCCGAATCCCCTTGTCAGAGCCCTGAGGTCAACTGGCGTAGTCGGTTAACTATGTCCACAGCTGTCCCCGGGGAAGTAAGGGTGTGGTCCGGAAGCTAACAAGAACGCGTCTTCGGCCTGTCCAAAACGTGCGAGGGCAACCGTGCCGCCGGGAAGCGGGTGGTACGAACGGGATGCCGATAAAGGCAGTAAGCAAAATACCTGCAAGTCCGTCTAAAAGAAACAAAACAAGGAATGGAACCTGGGTAACTAAGAATGATGAACTTAGTTGTAGAGAAGACTGAACAATGCTCGGCGGTCTTGTATTCAGCTTGTGCACCATCTTTAGCCCCCTGGATCGCTGACAGTGTAAGATAGAGAAACGAAGGAGTGAATAACGTCCAAATGACAAGTCATTCGGCATAATTAGAATGACGGTCTGATAACATTAATGCTGCGATCAACTGCTGAAAAGGGAAATTTCGTAACGTAATACGCATTTGTAGCAGGTGAAGCACTTTCTGAATACAGAAAAAGAAGCCTCATTCTATTTCGGGTTTCAACAGGGACACATGAATATGTGAATTTAAGTGCTCAGAAGACACTCAATGAGTGAATACTCGAAGGTGATGTTGATGTATTTTTTAGTGCACCATTACGGTCGACTGACTTTTCTGTTACCTGATGGACAGTAAAACGGAATAGTCCTAAGGTCTGACAACTTTTGTAGGCTTGACATGAATGGAACGTTCAAGGGAGTTCAGACCTACAAATTCTGTGGTCGATATTAGAAAAAACTGAGAATTACAATGACTGATAGAGAAAGATATGCAACCTTTTGAAAATCGATAATTCGTTTCATCCATGGGCAGACTATCAGAGAAGATTATTAAGGTCAACAGAATGTTAAAAGTAGTGAAACAGAACAGAGACACTGAAGAACTATTTAGAACAACAAACTTCGCGAAGAACAAAAGTGAAAATAGTACAGATGAGGTAGGGGAGCTGACCAGCCAACTGAAATTCAGAATATATCACGAATGGGAAGGACAGAAAAATTAGAAGCTTGGTCTTAGGCATAAATACCAAAAGGTGAAATTCTAGTTGATGAAATATCATCTCACATGAAGGCAGAGAGATTGCATCGTCGATCAACATTGGTAAATTCGGTCACTAATGGAAAATGGAAGTTAAGAGGAACCGAGTAGGAATTAAGAAAAAATGAATCAAATAGAGAAATTAGTGCTAATCAACAAATCAATCCTGATGATCGAGTGCGCTGATAGGAACTAAAAGTTCAAAAGAGTATCTAACAGATTGGCGGAAACAAGCAGTCTTCAAGTAACGGTCGAAATAGACATACATCGGGAGTGTTTAATTTTTATTATATGCTTGCGCATGAGTGTCATGGAGGGGGTATAGCCCATTGCCACAGGGACCCACTGCACTATTAGAGATAACTGGCATCCAGAGTGGAGCCAATTGGTCAGGTGTGGTAACGCGATGGACGACGGTGGATCACTGACTACCACCAAAGTAGCCAGTGATGGTGGGGATTCGAACCTCTGACCTCCGAGGTGGTCAGCGAACGCTCTAAGCCACTTGACCATCACCGATTGATATCACCGACAACGAAAACCAAGTCTACTGGAAGAAGACGAAATCTGATAAAATGAAATTGTCACCACTCCGAACCAGTTAGCGAGCGACGAAGACGCAGAATTGGAGCACAAATGTGCGTGTACTTGCCTTAGGTGAAGAATAAAATGGGGAGCTGATGGCGCCGCAAATAGCATTCACGAGTGGAATATTTTGCATGACTGATGGGAGAAAAAATATTGATCTTTATCACGCATGGGTCACAGTATCAAACCGATTTGTACGCTCCGACTGGTCACATGCCAGAAACAAATAAAGGAGAAAATTAAGTCAAATGCATGGAACCACGAGAAAGCAAGTGCATTGAAGAAAGTTACCAAAACGAGACCTGGGCTAAATAAACTCATATTTAAAGTATAGGTAAGGCACAGTGAAAATGACATTCTGGAAAAGATCGAGGGTAAACGCTGTTTATCGAACTTTGGCATCGGAAATCACGGGCCGGGGCAATCGGTTATGAGCACAGGATTAACTGGATTAAAACTATGCCAGTGAAATATACACTTTGCTCATTCCAACAATCATTTTGTGCAACATTCACGTAAAGGGTAACCAAAAAACGGAGAGATTAGCTTGATCGCCTGAACTCACCACACATTCGGCTCGAATAGCCGCAACACTTATCGTATCCTCAGTCATCGTCCCACCGCGACTCTCATTCTGGCCGCGGCGACCAATATCCACATAAGTACTAGCCAATGGTTGCGAATCATCCAGTGTGGCAACAAGACCAAGCATTACCCGACCAGGCCAGCGACCCACGAGATGAGGACGTCCGGTAAAAGCATCGTAGTGAATATATGCTGCGGGAACCCGGTTTGATGTTTCGCCGCTGTGTGGCTCATTTACCGTGCGTACAATCAAAGCCCATACGGGAAGTAAATGCGTAACATCGAACTCAGTGATCTCCAAATATTCGCCATCTTTTGAGGCCGAATCAGAATCGTAGTCCGTTGAGCCGTAACTACCGGACGTGTGTGGGGTGTATGTTTCACCCAGGTAGATCCTCTGTCCGGTTCCCGGTCGCATAGTGTAGATTCTACGACAAACAGGAGGACGATATGGAAGAACCTATGATACGAAATTCATCAAGCTCTCAGGCACGCGATATATATATATATATATATATATATATATATATATATATATATATATATATATATTTATATATATATTCACCGATAAGCCGGTAAAAAGTAGAGGGGCGTGGTGCCGTGAAAAAATGAGACAGAACAATAAACGTGGAGTAACAGGGAAATCTCTCTGAAGTTCGAACACAATTTGTCACAATTTAACCCCCACAGAGCATGGCTTTAAGCTAACACTTTGATAGACACCGTGCCGTGTGATGGCTTGGTTTACACGTTGTCATTTCCATTCCAAGCAAGCATATGGGCTGAATACCACCCGGTATTCCAGACCAAAGTAGCGGATTGACTTAAGGGACCCTACCCCTGTCCTTTGACCAGAACGTCTAGCCTACAAAGCAGCAGAACGATATAAGGGCCTCGTAGCCTTCTAGGAGCCGGTGACGGATTGCTCAGTTCATGCGCTCTTAGGATGGGACCAGACATCCTGGGCGCCCAGTAAACTCCTCCGCCATAGATGTCGGTGACCATAGTGCTGGACGCCTCATACGCCACCCGTGGTCGGCTTGAAATCAAGATTTAGCCATCTCTCCTAGAGTGATTATCCGTCAGTCAACCCGGTGGAGACAGCCGGGCGACACTGGATTATATCTAACAAAAAATGTGTTGGTTGAACGTCACCAAAGATACCTTGAAAAACGCAGAATTCACCAGGTTCATAAACAAAAGTTCCCTATTTCTCAGACTAGAAGTTCGTCTATGATAACTGGCTTACCATTAAATACTGCGCCAGGTCGTCTCACATGATGCTGTACATTTCATAACCACAGACGGTTCAATTCACTTGCTATAAGCCTTCAAAGTAGTGAAACCACTAGAAACTTTCATTACTCAATCTTTAGAATTTCTGGCTTACAGCCCTGATCTGAATAAGACCAAGAATGTATCTCTCCTGTTAAAGGAAGTTATCACAAGTTTCCCAGGAAGGGAAATTTTACCAGGGAGCAACCTGGTAAGGAGGAGATAGATTAGTTGGAAAAGTCACGATGTCTCGGGAATTTCAACAACTGTGTGCATATTTTTCGTACCTCCTCTCCATTATTTTGTGGCCATCACACCACCTTTGTGACCAAAAAAGATGTAAAAAGAAGTCGAAAGAAGAAAATAACATCCGTGTTGTTTGCTTAATCCTGGAGGAAGAACTGCGAACAGGGGGTAAAATGAATCCTAATTGGTTAAAAGCTTGCCGGGACAAGTTCTCCGAATATGAGCCAAATACTAGATGAGAACGCTCATTGTTAATAATTACTTCATCCGACCTTCGTTGGGTTTTGTATCAAATGATAGTTAGGAACTTCTACTCGGTGGTCCTATTTTAAGAAAAGACTCTAGGTCCTATGACCTAAAGAAAGAAGTCATCTAACTGCAGTTTAGTGGACAATATTCTCGAATTTCAATGTCAAATGTATGATACAAACCTTACAGTACAGTGTAGGTTGCTCAGAAGTTGGATGAACACGTTCGTCGCAATTCAGCTCAATTGTTTTAACTACCAACCTTGTATTACTGTGTCCTGGTCTCGGTTGCTACCTCGCAGCATTATCTAGGCGAGGGCAAAATAAGTAGAAACATAGACAGCAAACAGCCGAAAAAAGTAAGGAGTGAAGATCACGAAGACAAAGAAACAGTCTGAAAACAGCTGTGCAACTAACAACGACACTTAACCATGCAGCTGAGTGTCTCCAACGATCCAGCGGGAGGATTTCGTAGACCCCAACCTGGAGGTCTCGCACGTCCTACTGGGCCAAGTCCACTGGAAAACGTTTTCATACCTATCTACCAAGTCATGGACCGAATACATCGACCCACCTTCCAACCACTACCCGTTTAGGACAACAGCATGCGTCGAGGAAGTCTATTAGTGGGCACGCGTAATACATGTTCCAGCCATCTAAGCCTATTCAAATTCAGTACTTGTTCCAGTGTCTGACCACTAGTTCCCAACACCCTACACTCACATCAACTTTGATGATACGGTGCTCCCACCATATTCAAGCAATACTACGGAGACATTGATGTTCAAACACTAACAGTTTTCGCCTATCTCATATTATTAGCAGCCGTGTTCCTGACCCGATCTAACCACCGCAGTGTAAACCCAACGCCTGAAAAGCAATCGGATGTCATGCCGGCGCCACAGATGACTGAGGCTGACAAAAGCCAAACAGGCCTCCCTTATGTGCGACAACAGTGCATCCGGTATCCGAACACCTGGTGAGATGTGACTACCCAGATAACAAAATTATCCTACTGCAACCAGGGTTTCCCCTCCCAGAACAAGGTTTGGTGTAGAGCAAACCCAGTCCTGTAGTAGCTCTGACTTAAGACAGAGCGTTCACTGACTGGGCAAGGATCGATGCCGTTATTCTCACACCAGGATGGGGCTATCTCAAGAACCATTTCAGTTACGAAAGTGAGAAAGAACGGTGAGAGATGGCAATTCTGACAAACACACACTTCTGACGGTGAACGCAGGCGGAAGATCACCGTAAGCACCAACTAGGTTTCAGCTGTTCGACACAAAAGCAACTGCGGCCCGCCGAGTACCACTGAAGTCACTGAGATTATTAACAAAGACAGAAACGCCACCGGGGAAGATAACGTCCTCCCAAGAGTCTATAAAAGCAGTTTATCGTCATTGCTCGACAGGTTACGTTCACTTTTTGGCTCCACCTGGCCAGATGAATTGCTGTCTGACTGGAGCATGTCTATTTTGCTGACCATTCCGAAGAACGGTGATAAATCAATACGTGAAAACTACCGAGGCATCAGCTTGACCGATTTCGCCGCAAAGATTTTTGGTGCGCTGTTACTAAACCGTTTCTACGAGGCATACTTAGGTTTTCGTTCAATGTGGGTTGGATATTCGTTGTTGTCAAAAATTATTTCATAACCAACGTTTGTTGATCACTGGTACTTTTTAGTCTTCAACTGCCTCGGCTTGTTATAAAACAACGAATTGTATTTCAGAAGATGAAAGAGACCAACCGAAGGTCATTTAATGAGGAAGTGACCGACAGTGGCGGGAATCGAACCCGCGACGTCACAGTCCAAATTTCACGTTGATTATCGTTTGATCACTGTCGGTCGAAGCATCATCTAATTCCGTTTATTCGGGTTTTTTACGCACACGAATCATTTTTGATGAATTCATGATTGGCGAATGACATCTCTTTGTACCGAGTTGTCTTCCGATGGGATGTCCGCATTTCTGTTCTATTCGGTCTACTGACTTCTAGGTGGACTAGTGCTTCTGACAAACATCGGACCAGAGGAATGAGTAAGATCTGTTGTTAGCAGCATCGCTCGTTTGATACAGTCTTACACCACATCACAACTGCCTCTGTACAAACTAAGCTCACAACATCACGCGGGGTTCGGCAGAGAGCGAAAGCACTCACTTCTAACAACGAATAGAGCCTTGACGATTACTCAGCTCCTTTCAGCATCAGAGGCCAAGAGGTTAAATTTATTTATTGTGTACTACTTGAATGCATGGCACGATACATACTACTTGGTTCGTGTCCTTCGCGGCATACGATGCAAATTCGTGCAACTTTGAAAGTGATTCATGAGATCCTCTGAGTTGGTGAACAATAGCCACTGAAATATCACAATGCTTTGCAATGCTTACGATTGAGGAAGGGCGATACCAGCCGGATAGTTTGCATCTACTTTACGAACGAAGTGAAACGGGGAGAAGTCATGTAATTTAATAGAATCCAATGGGAAATGCTGCATAGTGTGAACTCGCAATTCTATATCGATGTCTTCGCAACATTGTTTGGTTCTGGGAGGACAAAATCCGCAGTAATGAATTTAGGCGCGTTAGGGGATACAGCCAAGTATTTAGAACAAGTGGTATATGGGATATTCAGTAGGAACAGCTCCTCTGAGCTAGTAGACCGTCGTGCCCTTTAGATATCTTCCATCTCTTTGGTCACCATCAGGTGCCCAGCTCTCATCTGGCCAGGGGGTGGTCAAACGGTTATTATTCCGGGCTTTGGAAAATACCGACTCAGGTTTGATTCCCGTCACCGCCGGTCACCTCATTTGACGGCCTTTCAGTAGCCGCGACCCCCTTTCTTAATTGTCGTACATTGGTGTAAAATAAACAAAAACGAGGTAAAAAGAGTATTTTATTTCTAGTATTTCGTGGTTCCATGAAGCTGAAACATGCATCAGCGACCGCACCCTGGAAAACCGCTCTACAGGTGGGCTGGATCAGGTTGAGGGTAACCAAGGTCCAAACACCTCAGTGAGAAGGTGGTCGGCATAGGTAGACAGTTATTCCTGAGTGGGTCGGTGAGATTTACTGTATAATCCAACGGCTACGAAGAAAATCTGTCGAACCATCAGGACTTCATGGAAGCCTGGGTTGGATTCAATTAAATCGAATGGCAAACGAGCTCCTCGGGAGTCACTGGCAACCAAGCATTACCATGCTGCTGCCTTGCAGCTCGCATTTGGTTATGCAAAGGCTAGAGATGAGCTTTCGAAAAAAAGCCGAGTGATGCTGCAGACGTCTCTCATACCGAACACTCATTAAACTTCATGATTGTCTTCTACACGCTGCGTTATCCAGGAAGCGACGCGCCCTGTACTCCCCCAGTGGCTGGGGTGTTAAGAATGCGAACTGCAACCCTCTACCTTCGAAAGACCCTCTACACAGTATTCTGGAATATGAGAAATCTCTCGGACATTGGAAGTCAGGCAGTAAAGATCAACGCAATTACTGGCACGAAAGCTCAAGATGGAAACTTCAGCCAGTGTTTGTCACTTTGCAAACAATTTTTGCCTCACGACCAGTTTCGGGTAAAAAGCAGCCCATCCAATCTATCTAGCGCGGTTCTGTCAGTGTACTCATCCTGTACCCATCCTCGAGATGGATGGTAAGATAACTAGATGGACAGAACATTTCAGTCAGCCCCTCAGTCGCCCACTAGATAGACCGCTAGATGTCGATTCGACTTCAGCTCCTCCGTATAGCATCAACTGTGATCTTCCGCCGTTAGAGATAGCCAATGTGATCGACCGTGTGAAGTCTGGCAAGTCCCGCGGTGAAGACGGGATCCCGGTGGAGATCTACAAGACAAGCCTTCCGGCAGTCACCGAACCACTTCATACTCTATTCAGCTTGATTAGGGAAACCAGAAAATGTCCATCCGATTGAAACACCTCGGTTCTGTTTCCATTTCCCAAAAAGTCACAGAACAGAGCGCAGGAAACACTGAGGTATCATCCTGTTAGAGGCGGTTGCAAAAGCGTTCGCCCGGCTCGTACTGAATCGTTTCGATGCGTCGAGACATGCACGTACTCGGTCCAATCAGGGAGGCTTCTGTCCAGGCAGTGGATGCATCCACCGAATATTCATCTTCCGGAGGATTCTAGAACACCGATACAAATTCCAACGCCCCACCTCCGCATGCTTCATAGACTTTCGCGCCGCCTTTGACTCAGTAGATTGCGAGTCATTGTAGAAGATATTGCTTCTAGATGGCGTCCCATTCCCACCAGTCTGCTGGGACGAAAGCACGTGTTCGAGCTGACAGTGAACAGTCTTCTCCATTCGAATGGAAGTCAGGAGTATGGCAAGGATGCCCGTTATCTCCAGTATTGTTCAACTTTGATGTGGATCGGGTAGTGCAACGCGCAATAGACGGTTATCAGGGCATCCAAGTTTCCACACAATGCAGTATTACGGACCATGAATTCGTAGACGACGTAGTGGTGCTCTGGGAGGGCCTGACCACCTTGCAAGCGGCCATTGATTGGGTTGGTTGGCTTCGGAGATCGGTTCTGAGATCAATACCACCAAAACAAAGATGTTCGTAATATCCGTTGGTCATGTTAACGGCCAAACGATGGGAATTGTCTCGGATTTAAAATATCTCGGCTCCACCATCCTGCCAGACGGACAAACTGTAGATGATGTCAGGCGGCGTATTGACGCGGCCCGAACGGCATTTCTACAGCTCCAAAACATTCTCCGGCGACGGAACGAGATTGGTCGAAAACCAAGTTCGGGGTGTTTATTGCAGCAGCCCTACCAGCCCTACCGCATGGTTGCGAAATCTGGCCATTAAGTGCTGAAGATATCGGGCGACTGAAAGTTTTCGATCACTAGTGCTTTAGGTCTATTTTAAAAGTAAGATGGACTGACAGAATCTCGAATGAGAACATTCAAAATCGCTGCCGCATCGCCCGTCTTTCAGTGTGCATGCAACTCCGCCGACTGTAGCAGTTTGGACACGTCCCCGCAAACCAGACCACACCGTAACCAGTACTGTTCTGGAGCCACCTCCATGCCCCAACTAACATCGCCGACAAGGACAATTAAAAACCTGGCTGGATACCCTTTAAAAGAAGAAAACCAGCTTGGCCAATGTATGGTGTACGGCACTCGTCAACGGAAGTTGAAATGGATGGACATCTGTAAGGATCATGCGGCTAACCACCCAGCATGAGCAGCCGAGATCGGAGATATTCATGAAGCCGACTTATCCTCTCTAAAAAGTCAGCCGCAGTAAAGTAAATTATCTAGAACAACTACTTAATATGAACCGTTTAAGACCGTCGAGACAAGTGTGTATTAATGCTAAAGATAGGTACGATTTTTATACGTGGCTATCCGAGGCAGGTAACGGTTGGAACACAGGTGGAGGCTATCAGCCCATGACGGCGGCTTTGCCGTACATGACATGCTAGAGCCTATCAGACCCACTGGATCGCTGCAGACATCAGGAGATACTGTCAGGTACTGCGTTTAGTGCGTGCTTGTGTTATAAATATTTTCTTCTGTGTGACTCTCGTTTTATTTGCTTTTCATGCTTTGATTGATTTCAATTCCAACTGGATGATTTTAAAAGAAAGAAGCTAAAATAAACCGCTATACCACAAATAAACAAAGAGCACACGGGCAAATTGTATGCCGGAACAAAGATTTACGATTCCATGTCCTCTATCATCAACAAAGATGGTGACTACCAATCCGGCGAAAGAACGGTGCGTAAAACCAATACTGTGAGTTCCGACGTAAATCTATCTGATTATGATATGCATACGATTTGTACTAACGCTATTCTCGTGATCCAAAATACACAGTGTAGATTGCTACTGCTGTTAACAGCAATGTCACCCAGATAAAAATTACCACGGTCACTTCGTGAAGGGGATCGGGTAACAACAGTCTGCATTATCTGTATCGCACAGAACATACACTGATCACCCGCTGAGCTTTACTTTGGCAGTGGCAAACAAATCTCCGTCTGAGAGTGGAGTTCGTGAATATTGCCCGGTAATACGACTGGTACTCACAGAAACCGCTGACATTGGGGAAATTATGATTCTTCCGCATGATTGGCTTTGTTTGGGAAAACAATTGTCTCGGAATAAGGAATCACCATCCCATGCCCAAGGTTTACCGTCAAGTCGATTTCGGTGGTTATTGATCGTAAAAATAAATCTCGTTTCCTCTTCCGCCAGCCCGAACAAGTACGCATGTAACCAAAAAAGAACGATTTGAAGTTCACCTGGAATGGAGCCTCCCTTGGTAGGAACAACGTTACCAACAACCGTCAAATTCAGGATACGATCGGCCTAAACCCAATTAATCAAAATCATTTACGTGAACTAATTCATAAACAGAAAGGGGGATTGGGCAGAGGTTGGGGGAAACGAATCCGAAAAAACTAAGATCAATCGACAAGAAACACGGTGGAACCCGATTTGCATGGCAATAATTAGCTAATCGAAATTCGCGCAAGGGATAGCACAACCACAGTGGTTATCCCAAGAAATTGAGTTTCTATTTTTTCAAACTTTCCGTTAAATAACCTTGAAAAGTTTTACACTTGCATACCACCGGCATTACTGGACGGGGCAAGGCCGGGGGAAGGGGGGGGGGAGTATCTAGCATAAATGGTCGTTCCTATTTATGTCACCTGCCAGGTAAGCTGAAATCTTACACCGTAGAAAGGCGGTGTGATTGTGATGCAGGCACATCGCAAATGCGGACATATCGCGGTCAGAATGCACTCGAGTATGTGCGCTATCCGACCCGTCAGAGTAGCTGTGTCCAGTGTATGTCCGCTGTATTTACATGTGTGCCACTTGCTTGCTACATTCAATTTTCGTTCATTATCAAGAGTGCTATGTAGAAAAAAAATTAATTCGAACAATGAGTCGCATTATCTCGTATAAACCTTTGGTAGAATAATGAACAAACATGAAATCTCACTCATATTGCGCATCCTATTTATCGGAACATGGTCAGAAATTGAAGTGCAACCAAAGCCATGAATGCACGAATAGAGTCTGATAAAAATACAAGCATGATTTCCGAGCTTACTGGTGTATATTATTTTTTATACTTAAATGTGTACACTAGATCACAGACAATCAAATAGAGAACACAGACAAAATGAATAGATAAAAAGAAATTAAGAGGTGATGTTTGCATTCACGAGATTTGGTTTCCCCTTAATTGGAGTTTTATTTCAATAGGAGCGTCATTAGATCAAGAATTTCAAATATCCTATGATAAATTAAACATGAGTTCACCTTGCGACAAAAACCGTAACTTACATTACGTTTCCCATCGGCACATAATTACGTCAACATCCCTGATGATGCACTCTATATATAATATTCTGTAAGAACTGTGAGCACGTATATAAATGTTTTATAGATTAATTGCGTTTCAGCGCATCTGAAACGCTTTGACTGCGTTTGAAATCTCATTTAAAAGCCCCGTCCTTAACGGGACTCAACGTTATCCATATTTTTCTGTTATTTCACCATCTATCTATTTACTTATGTCTGGTAAACGGTCTAATTAAATAACCTCATTCGCATGGGTTCTGCAACCTTCCACGGAATCGATCATCTTGTGAACACGCTGTGGTCATCGAGGTGAAAATGAATAAGTGATTCGGTAGTAAACAGAAGACTCGGTGCGTAAAGCCAAACTCGAGACAAACGAATGTGAGAACGAGATATCTCTGAACGCGCAACACAGTGGGGAACTTCGTAGAATACTACACAACAAAGAAGATACGACATGACCTGGGTCATCGGTGAGCCACTACTAAAATACGATCAAATAAACGTGACACTGAGAATAAACGGGAAAAGTCGGACGGGTGGGACAGTGCGCCGGCCCGGTAAATGCTTAACCTTCACCACACTTTGAGCTCAACATTGGTCCGGTAATTTGATACGAACATTTTCAAAGAGAGCCGATTCATTGTGGTAAATATCGTAATTGGTAAACAACATATGGCACACTGATAACCCCATGCTGAATAGCTATCCGAATAAAATAAAATTAACGGCCATATGTGTGTACCTCGAACCGAATAATGAAATACGGCTTCCGGTAGCATGTGAATTTTCCCGTACATCAACCCTACTCGGTGAAATCGAAATCCGTCGAAATAAGAACAACAAGAAAGTGATGAGTCATCCGAATCACGTTCAGTACGTAGTTAATTCTACAATCACACCAACCAAGTTATCCTGTACATTGTGCACACGTCCTTTTAGGAACAAAACTAGCAACAAACGGTGAATGAGATAACAAGATAATTTTTTTTTGGAACTGAAATTAGCGACAATTATTTAGACCATAATTATTCATGATACAGTCATGGTAGAGAAGCCGTGGAGGTGTCATGAGGTCGCTTCCTTTAGTAACCGTAAACAGCAATGTGCTTATCCGACGCTTCGTCTTCATCAGGTGGACTTGAATCCGATACGTCAGACACGAAAGCGCGGAGCAGTTACCGCTGTCAGTTGAACATTAATTACATAATTTATTCGGACGGAATAGTCAGTAAGTAAAATGAATTATTGAATAGTAAAGTCGATATACAAGTGTAATCGATCATGATGGATTGAAAAATCTTCTCGCTACATTGTTCGAGCTTCGTAATTTATTTAAGGTGCATCGCAACATCGGTCGATGACATAAATTTATAAAAGTTTTCTCTCGCTTAAGTTGGTTCTGTACGGTGTTATGGACAGTCGAGTGTGTATGACCTTGGTTGCCAAGATAAAATGCTGTGACTGATGCAAACTAAGAGTTATTAGGGCAAGGAAATATGACTAAATTAGTAAGTAGCATCGAAGCATTATCCTCAGTTATGCTTAGAAAGGTTTCCTATTTAAAGACTTCAACAAAAGTTATTCAGCCAGTATTTTTTTCAACTGTGTTCATATGAGAATGTCAAGAGAAATTCTTTCAGATTTCATGTTATATGTGGTTTAAAAAGGCTTCCTAACGATAACTGCTAAATTTAACAAAAAATAAAAATTTCCGTTTGCATCGATGTGAGCGTTGGTGTCAACGCAATTTGGGTTCGCTTTGACATGTAGTGAGTGGGCTGTAGGCTGCTATATTGGTGTATGATTAGTGTAAGTTTCGGTTCCCGAAAAGACCTCTTCTGAGTGGTGTGCTCACGGCGTTTTCTCATGCTTTTGTACTTTGCAGATGGAACACGAACAACCCCCGGGGAGAAACACTGGCCTTTGCATACCACAATTGGTCGCTTATATTGTTATCGTGATAGCGTACAAAAGACCCACTGAAACTGAATTTTCTTGGCGCCTCCGTAAGGGGGACCAAAGTGTAATTGCAAAAGTTCATAGTTTCAGATTTTCTGTGACGGATCTTGCCCCAGCTTTTAACGTGAATTATTCACTAATTACTGCTGGTGAACTTCAATTAGAGGCGCCTCAAACAGTGGGAGAATCTTTACCGTTATTATCGAAATATTCGTTTTATTAGACGATAATATATCCTTCGGGTAGGTAACAGTTATTCAGGATAATCCTCCATGCCGTTTTTCACAACAGGTTTGTAAATATATCCGCGCGAAACCATTTTTCTGTTAATTATTTTCTTCTGGACTTGTGAAAGTGTGGACAACTTCAAGGTACAGCTTGAACAATCATCCATCAATAGCCCAGATTTAGGCGCAATGGAAAATAGGTTTTCTGTTCTGAGGAGAGAGGTTAGTGGGCTACCCGCGCACTGGCCACTGGTGTCAAAAATGAAACGTGATAGAAAACCACTACTTAACCTACTTGGTGGACTCTGTGGAGAAGAGACCGCCAAAAGTCATGAACAATGAAGTTAGACCCTATGATTATTACTGTATAAGAACGTTGTTTCTGCTAATATGTGAGTTGCTTCAGTGTGAATAAATCCTGTTTCGTTTCTGCTCAGAGGCTCATATTCCGTCATGGTTGTGGCCGACTGGCGGTAGCAAAAATAGGGTTTCGAATGAATTCACATGATTATTATTCGCCTCATTAAAGCAGACCACAAGGGTCATTGTCCCAGAGCCTTGTCCCTACTTGCTAGTTATATATATATATATATATATATATATATATATATATATATATATATATATGCAATTATATGATCCTGACGTTTTCCTTTCATATACGAGAAGAAAAAAAACGTGCATATAAGCGTCCTTCTGCATCAGTTTGGAGCAGATCTGTATGTATAAACAAAAAGAAAAAGAAACTATTACGCAAACATCTGAGTTCTTTTATCCACAGTTCCTCCACTGAATAAGACAGCCTCTGTTAAACATAAGCGACTGAACCCAGACATCTTTTCCCCCACAAACACAATAGAATCATCCAAATATGATGTCAATGAAGCTGCCGGTCAGTGTTAGAAACGAAGCAATAAACAACTGACGGGTAAACGTGGTTTGGTAAATGCATAAAAAAGCAATGCCCAAACAAATAAACATTTCCGTTCGACAGGTTTATCCAAACTGTCCACCTGTTAGGAACGAACCATATCAGCAGCGAAACAGTGTGCAACTGTCCATTCGCAGAACGTGGAGTTTTATCCCTGGGAAACAGTCGGTTGTTAAATCCCAATTCGATGTTCAAATGTCTCAGTATCCCCGTACAATATTAATTCAATGAATAAAAAGCTTAGGCGACACTTACTTGACAAGAATCAAAATATGAGGTGGTTACGTATTTAGACAAAGAATACTCACCTTGAAGTGACAGTGATCTGGGCCTGTTCATAACGCTCGGTAAAACCTGTGGATCTGAGGGGAATATGTGGATGAAAGGTAGACACTTTTAATCCCCCGACAAAATAATGTTTGATAGTTATAAGCTTCAAATAGTTGCACGAATAAAACCTCCGTTCTGAACACGAAATCGTCTTAACAGGAAAATAAAACAACAAACCGATAAATGAAATAAAGCAAACAGGGGGAATACACATGCGTGCACACAGTACATTTCAAAAGATCACGCTTTCAAAACACACTAGCTGAACGACGCTGTCAACATGTTTGTGAACAAGCTGAAAAATGCCTTATTCCAGCGGGATCCTCCGTTTTATTACTGAATTTTACACCGTTAAGATAATTAAATTTTGCGACATGGGATATCTATCGCGACGTGTAACGATCGACCAACAAATTCTGATCAAGCCGCGTCATCTTGAGAAGAGGAGAGCAGCATTGGGAGATAGAGAGCAACAAGAAACGCATCCCTTGAGTCCATTTAGGAGTATTTTCTCCCTATTAAACCCGACAACAGGCCAGACTTGGCTACGAAAATTTCATGCGCGGATGACTCATCTACATCGGTGGACGAAAAGAGTCAGTCACATATTATTAGTTGTTATTGTCCTGTACCCTCTATGAACGCTGATTTTTACTATGGGGTAAACATTATCTTGTCCTTCGAATAGAATGAAGGCCCTATTGCACTCTCAACTTTCTTTCTCCGTTTCTCTGACAAAAAGTACAAATGTGGTTTGATCCTGGGAGAAAGCGAGTTGCTAGGATATCGTAGTACATCATGGTAAATATGTATATATGAGTTCATGTTTTCAAACATGTAGACAATTTCTTCTTTGTAACTGGAAACATGCTAAGGACCTTACTACATTTTCAGGTGCATCCGTCAGCAGTAAAAGGATAGAACCGCTGTAAAATACATGTGCATCATTCCCCAGTCTCACATCCACTTCCTCTTTATTAGACTTGGTGGCGTTTGTGACCAGACAAGCGACAGGTACGTCGGTCATTTAAGGAGTAATTCTATGAATGTTGAAAGCTTGTAAGAAATGAGGAAAACTATAGCAGGCTGAAAAAAGACTGTGTTAAAGAAGTCGTGCATTCGTCATTTCAAGTTATAACACCGCATCAAGTGGATATCAACTGAGAAGTAGAAAAAGATATTGTTTGCTCCAGCACGACGTTTATCAAACGAGTTACGTTTTGGTACTTCTTTTAACAAGTGTCTTATCGGTTTCCTGAAGACCGTAAAACATCGGCGAATAGGCCCAAGTACTCTCGACTGATCAGTGGTAAGGAATCTAATCAGAGCGGTTGTTCCTGATTACCTTACAAAACAGCCCCAACCTCATCCACACACACACACACACACACACACACACACACACACACACACACACACACACACACACACAAACACACACACACACGCACACACACACGCACGTACTCGGGGACACCTTTTCCGGTCAACATATTCCTAGCACTCGTCTTCGGCATGTGCATCCCGTTTTTAACGTTTCTGAGATGCTGTTTATTTACCTGCAATTCAAAGATAACGTCATATCAGAACTCGTCATCACACATTGAACGCGTGATATGAGGGGAGCATGACTAGGTCAGGCCGATTTATGTCCTGTCTATCAACAAGTTCTCCGGTGATCTGGAAGTCCACTAAGGATGCGTTGCCGAGGCTGACCCCCTCAATTTTTATCTACCTACTTAGATGCGTACGTAACTCAAGCTATAGGAACTGAGCGGTAAGAGAACTGTACCAGAGGGTAAGGAAGCACCGTTCCGGCCAGCGGGTGCCATGGGAAGCATCCATTTGGGAGGAACGAGCCAAAAGAAATAGAAATAGGATCGACGTTTTGAATCGTTCGTTAGAAATCCTCTACGCACACTGGCCACTGAAGAGGCAATGAGCATCTGCACCTGCACTGTGTATACCGAAAATATTAGACAAAATATCCAACTCCTACGGTCGCAAACCGACCACCACCACAAAAACGATTCCGATCCGAACAATGTGAGTGACACATCTAACTCAACCCCCACCATCTATCCAATCACTATGACCCGTGACCGATTTCTACATATCCATATCACTGCTTGATCTTGACAGGCTAGAGTATGAATCACAGAAAATCACTGTTCACCTCTGAACTTGTGTTCCCGCATCAAAAAAGTTATTTTCTGTAGTCTAAAGCATAAAACCTTCTTCCATAATATAGCACGATTAGCATACCATATAACAGTTTTTCGATGTTCTACGGGATATCAAACCGACAAGACACCAGCAAGATCAACAACTGAAAAGCGAGTAATATCTGAAGATAGGATAATCAGCTTTAGAACAAAATCGCAAAATGCGGATTTATCAATGCTATTCACATAATCACCGGGTTGAACGCACAGGGGACGCTCAGAAGGAACCCCCATGACGAGGAACATAAATATCTTAATTAGCCCATTACAGCAACCGAGTAGGCAACGGAATTCGAAGAACACCGATTGTGTGTCGTAAATTTACATTCACGGACACCGCGAGAGAAAACACGCACAACAGAGAAAGCAAAAGAAAATTGCAATATAGGAAAGATACTTGTCCATAAATCACTGTTCAATCTAAGGCAACATGCCAATTAACCAGAAAAATAGGTGGTATCATCATTTGTGTTTGTAAAGTGCAACCACCAGATTTGATCATGAACAACAAAGCGCTCCGGAACTGCATCCTAACGCTGCGCACCAGTCAGCGTTCTGCGGAGCGAAACGCGGATGCAACTTGAATGAAAGTTCCTAACCGGATCCCGGTGCACGCCATACACACACACACACACACACACACACACACAACACATGTGCAAGCAAAAAAAACATAACGGACGAAAGACGTACACATGGTCAGTGCAAGGGAGAAACTTCTTTTGTAATAGTGATAAGATCATCGTGTACATTTGTCACCACCAGCGTGAGAGCACAACAATCGCGATAACTTCGGTGCGCAATTTTTGACCATCTTTGACTGATAGCTGCAAGCTGCTATGTAGTGATGATTCATCGACCCCACTAAATCTAGTCTCAATTTTTTTAATAAAAAGAAACATGTTCAGCAATCGCGATACACGATTTATGAGAAATAATGTACGTACTATTAAAGTTAACAAGTTGTCAGGAGCGATTTGAGGAGTACGATGTCGACGCTGACGTAAATCACTGTTTCGAATTCACGACATAAGTTGAAAAACAATCATTGTGACGTTTCCATTCAAACCGGAGACATGAAAAATGTGAACTCCTACAGAATGACTCAGTATCAATATTCTAATCCGCGTCACATTGCAAAGTCCTAGAAATATGATACTATGATTCACCATGCAGCTTGAACGCTCAACTCACCATTGAAAACCATGGAAGCACTGTACAGCTGTTTCATCCTTGTTGGGAATCATCAGTAGTGCACACCCACCGAGCTCCCACGGGAACTCGAACCTGGGGTGAACGATTGTGAATCGAACACCTTAACCACAAGGCTATCCGGGCTGACTCTCAACGGTTCGTTGAACGTCTACACTGCATGATATAGCACCCTTCCGTCACTGGCTTTGAACGGTAACAACCCACTTCTCGCACAGCAATCGACTCCTATGATGGATGACTTCTCTGTAGGGGCCTAAGTACAACAAAGGCATTCCGTTATGAACAACCTACAGAGCTTGGTTACCATATGCAATTGAGTAGTAGGAGAGTAGAGTTGTATAATATGATGCCTTCGTTGTACTTAGGCCCCTACAGGGAAGTCATTCATCATAGGAGTCGATCGCTGTGCGAGAAGCGCGTTGTTACTGTTCAAAGCCAGTGACGGAAGGGTGCTATATCATGTAGTGTAGATGTTCAACAAACCGTTGAGAGCCAGCCCGGATAGCCTTGTGGTTAAGGTGTTCGATTCACAACCGTTCACCCCAGGTTCGAGTTCCCGTGGGGGCTCGGTGGATGTGCACTACTGATGATTCCCAACAAGGACGAAATAGCTGTACAGTGCTTCCATGGTTTTCAATGGTGAGTTGAGCGTTCAAGCTGCACGATGAATCACACTATACAAATCTAATCTCCTACCACTCAATTGCAAACATGATACTGTTATCTTTCACTGTAAATGAGACTAGTCCGTATTGCCTATCCGATAAGTCCCAAATCCAATGCCCATATTGGTTGGTTCTCTACGGCTGTGCTTCACGTCAACTCTCCATAACACACTGTCCATTCATCTCAAAAACGTTGGACATCTCACAGACACCAGAATCAAACTCTTTGTGATGGTAACCAAGCTACGTTACTGGGAATTGTTGGGGATGAAATGGAGTTATCGTACGCCACGAACACAGTTATTTTCATTTCGTATCTTATCAAGATTTATCCCTTCCAGTCGTCACACTATCCTGAGGAATTTTTATAAGCTTTAATTATTCAAACCATAGTATCCCTGAATATGGATGGCAGTTTATGAAACAATGGAAATCGAACACATGTCTAGACAGGATGTGGAAGATGCACAACTGGCCATCATTATTCGCATAGTGATGGGGAAAAACTGGCAGGATCCAGATTCAGATCAAATTCAAAAGGATCGGGGGAAACACCTTCAGGTATTCAAAAAACATTGGACTTAAAGATAGATATCTAATGGACTAACGACACTGCTCTAATCTTTACCACCTATTTCCTGTGATTTGAAAAAATCTGCTTGGAGGGTGCCACGGTAATCCAAAATGCTCCTTGAGTTCAGTCAACAAAGACACCAAACTGTCCGTTGGTGGACGTTGAGAGAATTCACGGATAAAGGCAGGGAGTTTGATCAAAACGAATGGGAAGTACACAAGTGTGACGGAATTTCGGTAACTTCCCAGTATTTCTAGCCGTTTCAAAGTATCGAATTTCGGTAGTTGTGGTAAAACGGATGTACAGTGGATTAACTCTGTAGCTCAACCACTGAAGAGCAATCGTCGGAGATCATACTCCATTTGTGGACGTACAGGGGAAAATAGGACAATTACCAAAGTGAGTTTAGTGGCACTTATTCTACTGTTTGACAATGCACCCAGGAAAAGCTGAAAAGCCAATTACTCAAAAATCCTCTTGGGACTCAGACCGGGATTCTCAAATTTAAGTTACCAAATTAAAAACAAACGAGTTCAGCACATTCGAAGCAGGTTGTGAAAAGATGTAGCAAATACCGAGCAAAATCATAATTATGAAGGACTGAAGTGGTGGACAAAGTGTTTTCCGCTTCCTTAACACATCACATTATTGCTATCTAGCCTTAGCCAATATATATATATATATATATATATATATATATATATATATATATATATATATATATATATATATATATATATATATATTGATTTACGACTTCGAGGGTAATGTACGCCACGGATTTGAGCAGGAGAATATTGATCGAATGAAAACTTGGCGATTGCAAAATCGACTATGCACCCTTAGTGAGGATGGCGGAAAAAATGAGTTGTCTTTGGAGATGAGGTAAATTACTTTGCTCTAATATTGCCATCATGTACATTAGTGAAACTGGAGGTAATAAGCACCGATGCGGAAGAATCCAGTTGAGACATTAGGGCAACATGTCAGGGAGCTTAAGTGGGGAAATTCTTAGTCGAACGGAACTATTCAGTTCACACATGATTTGTCCCGTGGATTCCAACATTGATAAAAAGTATGGGTTATGGTATAACCAAATATCCATTCAGTCTGTTACGTTTGTGCTAAAAAGAAACACAAACCCAACTGTATGAGCTCGACAAAGCAATGTTCACGGTAATGGCAGTAGAGTGTAATCGTGAGGGTGAAAAGTGCTGTCAAAATAATGCAAATGGCGGTCATTCTAAAAATACACACGAAAGTAGACGCCTAGAAAATGGCAGTCTAAGCAGGAGCAGTTGTGGTACAACAGACCAAGTAAAAAAAGACCTCGATTATTATCACGAATATGACAAAATCAAGTACACTCAGTGGAATCTCATGGCATATGCGCCGGCTGCCAGCCATTAATCATGGCAGTACTTCACCAATCGAGTGTAGCTACCGGTGTCAATTGTCCCTGGGATGCACTACCCAGCATGGAGGATATGTGCACAGGCTTTTCGAGACACGATGGGTCACATGTTCACCTATCGCTGATAGAGATTTTAAACATCATGAGGCGACCGGTGGAAAGTATCATAGACGACCCAGGGATAAATGGATGCGTTTTACGCTGAAAGGGTTGGAGTGGAGTGCTGATGACAAGGCAGATAAAAGCTTTCAGGATGCATCAAGTGACTCAGCAAAGCGATAATCATGTGGCCATGAGTGCGCACAAGCAACTGATTCACAACCATAATTCCCATAGTCAACTACTTGTTAGCAACGTTACTGGAATCAAAGATACGAGTAGTTTTTTACGACGTTCGTTCGCGAACTGATTTTTCACCGTCCAACATCAACAACCTTCCAGTAAAATAGGTACAGATGACAAGTGTGTGAATGACTATCCGAAAAAGATTTACTGTGTTCCATTCTCGCCCAACCGTCTCAATAATTTGCAGTGCGATGGTTAAAACGAAAACCGTTTTTATCCAAAATGGCACTAAACGATCACCCACCTTCCTTGTTTTCTTTTCTGTTCTTTCATAAATTACTAGTATCCCACGCATTTAAAGTGTAAATTTTGCAGCATTTTTCACACTAATCACATCCATATAATCCGAACCTCAGGAGTTCGAGTTGAAGTGTGACGTGTGACGCGTTGCGGTCGCCTGTCCCTGTCCTCTCGGGTTTTGCTTCTGTTGTCCCCGTCTAAAAGGCACCCCAAGATGAGTCATATGGGTTTGGCCCATCAATCATCCGCTCTCACAACCCGAATTTTAGTGCGAAAAAGAAGCTTCCAGGGAGGGAACGAGACAACTGGGATCGACCCATGGCATGCACAAGAAAGTCGAAACAACGGATCACCCCGTGATGCGCTGGAGTGCAACCATAAATCGTACATGATTGGAGCGATTCGTTGACAGAGATCTTCGTAAAACTGGGGAGGCTGTCGATCGGAGGTAAAGGAAACATCCAGCGTTTGACAAACTTATTGCGATGTCACCAGCCGTAGCATCATAAGTGATTTTCCAACCATCTGTGGGTTGCTAGGCTAAACAAACGGATCTGACCAAACACCAGAAGGTTCACTGATTAGATGTAAACGCCACAAGGGAGACAGCACTCGTACGATAATTGTTTCTTCCGCTTTGGTCAAGCAAGTTAAATGACAGGGACTTGATTATAGAGTTTCCTACAAACAGCCAGCACGATAACGATAAAATACAAGACAGAAAGAGATATAGATGGCAAGCATATCGGACGTCACAGTGCAACACATGACAGGTTCGATTTGAACAACACAGAGTAGCAACTACACGAAACCGGAAAACGATTACACTGATCGAAATAGATGGAGCACTTAGCGTACAAGACCGAAGCAGACGCCGGCAACAGTGGCGTATTACGCACACGCACAAAACGCCGCCGTCAAATTTAGTCTGAAAAGTGATTATGTCCTTTAGTTTGAGTACCGAAAATAATAGACGCTTGGTTTTAACATCCAAAGAGCAATTAGCCTGAGGGTATCCCGTTGGCTGTCAGTAGCAACGATAACATAAAGCCATGAACAATGAAGCAGATGGTCAGTTCAGTGTCTGTTAGAATAAGTGACCGCTTACGGCTTTGGTGGTGGTATACTCATACACACAGCGAGCATGATGTGAACAGTAGGTGGAAAAGAGGGATAAAATGTGTAAAATATACTTGGGAATTTAGTGGCTGAGTGTATCTGACGAACTGACAATCAGCGCCATCCGGATTATCATATCGAAAATACCAGTTTCTAGTAGCTCGATATCAACTCCATTTGAAAGATGTGTCCGCGTTGCGTCTATTGATCATCGATCAGTAAATCAACAATGATTTGGTTAGGGTGTGAGATGAAAATCATCGCCATACACATGATTTACGGTCCGGAAACGGACTTCGGAATGGGCAAAAAATCTGACAGTGATGGACCAAACACCAGCTCAAATGATCCAGCGACATAATCGTAGGGCCCAGTCATACGACATACAAGGAAAATCAACCATTCGTAAATCAATCGTTTATCTGGCAGCTTGTGCGCGTGTGACAATATTCCTGAACCAGTGTCAGTGGATGTGTGTCACACGTCTTCAAATGGTGTCACGTCAGGTGGTTGAGGTCGGACATTTAATGCAGTTGTAAGCAGTCCAAATAGTAGGCCCAGTCAGACTAGACCAGAACGGAGCGGAAATGAACTGAACAGTCAAAGAAAGCTTGTGCGCTACGTACCATTGGATGAAGTAGCATAGAAAATGTGCAAAAGTTACCGCCGGTGACCATGGTTTGCTCTACACAACAAAGAAATCATAATACTGAAAGAAACGCGAACGGTGGGTGTTTACAGACTGAGAAGCCAGCCAGATATCTTTGTGACGAGAACAGGCGGTCAAAAGGGAGGCATCCAAGCAGTGGTTGGACTAAACGAAAAATGAGCCACGGCAGACAGTCGCCAAGGTCAGGTGGAACAAATGCGCAAATGATAGTGGTGCACGCACTTGACACCAATCATTATTTTGTCTTCGACAAGCCCATTTCTAAGAGAGAAAACCAGATTTCAGAAAGAAGCCTATCTGCGCGTTCTCGTTAGAAAATTTCTCAGCACGGAAACTATGCTTATGAGGATTCAATCCCTTGCATCTTGAACTCCGAACGCGAAAAATCTAAAAAGGGAGTGCATGCTTTTTGGTGCTAGCAAATCCACCTGTATGGCGGGGTAGATACGGGGTGAGACAGCTGCAACTAATTCTGGAGGTGGGAACACATGTGCGAATCTCGAGGTTCTCCAAAAACGCAATGATCGTGTTATTTTATATGCCATCTGGCTAACACATCACAATCTGTCAAAGGAGGCCGAATGAAACATCCCAGATTTAAGGAAATTGATTTAGAGAAAACTGTAACCGCCAAGTATTGAAGGAAAGGGGTTCGATGAGATTATTTCCACGGTCCGATGTAAATAAGCAAGCTAAACTTCAGCTGAGATGACATTAGGTCTTGATCGGCTTATTCTTCTGGTTTTGTTGGAAAGGATGGAATATCCACGTCACACTAATCGAGGTGTGAGTCGATCACACTATTGATGGATTAGCGCCCGTAGTCAGGGCGTCGCGAAAACCCTTCTAAAGCTAAGTTACTAATCAGACTGAACGCACCAGGATGAGTCAACCAGTCAACACACCTCCGCCCTCGTATGTGCGTGAACCAGCCGTGAGCACTAAAAAAACCCGGTCTACAAAACTAGAGCAAAAAACTGAACTCATCAGTGCCCGACAAGGCAACAACTCTATTGGAAGGGCGCGTTCGAGATTATTTTATTCTCACTTCAAATGGCAAGCCGTTCTCTCACATCAATACACTGCTGTGCTGCTGCCTTCTGATTTACGCTGGCGGGTTGATGCGATAGGAGTTGCCATGGCGATCGATTGCAGAAAAATCGCAGAGGACCACAACACTCATACGTTCAGACACACTTGGTATTTGTATCGTAATTGTATTTGATCAGACTTTTGCGTAGACAGACGTCCGCGTTTCAGTGAAAACAGATTTAGACTTGGCACCTCACCGAATCAATGGGATGAAAAAACGATTACATATCGAAGTTATCAAGAAATTCTACCGATACTCGTGCCCGGTTTGTGAGGATTCAGACCAGATATGAAGCGGTAGTTTTTGTAGATGTTAATACGAAAGGGTATGGATCGGAAGGAGAAACGCGCAGAAGCCAGAGAGTTACATTTCGGTAGATCACTGTGTAAAGGGTGAGTGCTGTCTGCAAGGATTTTGTGAGCGAAGTTTTCACATGGGGCTAGATGTAGTTTGTACAGCTTAGCAGATAGTTCATTTGAGGGTATGAAAGATACCCGACTGATAATAGACAGAACTCGACAAAGAATTTTAAAATCTTTCTTCAGCAGGCCAGAAAAGATAACAGGTGAACAGTAAGATAAAACAGGAAAAATACATTGATAAACGAAAAGGGAAGTAACATTCTGTTTAACTTTAAAATGTCCAAGCTATCGGAATTTTTAAGATAGCCTGCGTAGTTTCTTTACAGTTTGAAATGTGAGATGACCCCTTCAAATTTGCATCTTTAGTGATTCCTAAGTATTACACAGAACCTACTCTAGTTAGTGGTTCTGTGGAAATGGCCGATGGATCACAAGGATAAACCAATCGAGAAAGAGTAAATATGCATTCAAAATATTTGGACAAATTGAAGGTTAAAAAGGATCGAACAGAGAAATCATAAATATGGGACAGATTACTGGAAAAGTCATTGAAGTCCTGGGTTACAGAAACACCTTGACAAAGAGGCACATCATCGGCGTATGCAAATAAATGTGCAGGAGAAGTGGATAAAAGATCACTAATGTGGGTGGGAAATAAATAGGGGGAAAGGACAGCTCCCCGAAGCACTCCTGAATTGTTCCCCAAGAGTTTGGATGTTTTAAAACCTAGTCGTGTGCACTGAGCACTGTTGGTAAAATAATCAGACAACCATGCTAGTAAAGGTGTGGGACACCCGGAAGCTTTGAATTTACGGAGGAGGACAGAGCGCGGAATAGAATTAAAAGCGGATCAGTAGTCTAGAAAAGCACATCTCACAGACTTCGCTGATCCATCCAAGGACTTGGTTATATGGTGGACAACGGAAGCGACAGCATCCACAGTGGACCTGTTCGATTTATAGGCAAATTGTAAGGGGTCATCGGGAAGGTTTATAGAAGAATTCAAACGCTTAAGAATGGCACGCTCTGTAAGTTTGAGATCAAATGAAGTTGGAGCAATGAGACGAAAGCGTTTAGCTATGACAACAGAATTATAAGGTTTGGGCATAGGAACAATAGTGACTGGTTTCCAGCAGTCGGGAACAGAATACGTGCACAAGGATTCGTTCAAGAGAGAAGCAAATATATCGGTCAGAGCAACAGCACTACGTCTCAAAAGTGATGACGACAGGCTATCAGGACCAATACCTGAGATTAATTTGGAGGTACAAAGGAGTTCAAATACTTCCTTCGTAGAGAACGGGGTTACGTGTACACCATCCTCTGGCATGAATGAAATCAGAGTCATTTGATGAGTGTGTGAATGCATTGTTGATACTGTCAACGTCCGCAGAAAATTTCACTTTTTTGTTTTCTTCCCCACACAGCAGCCGAATGCCTTACCATAGTCGGTTACTGTTATGTCTGCATAGGAGTTTACTAGCGTACAGCGAGTCAGCGCGTTTATTTTATTTCTTTATCAGAAGAGAAACGTATCTTAATTTAGAATTGTCCCAGGCATTTATCCGGTAGGGCTTTTTTTTATTCGTACCACGACTAGACACAGGCCCTAAGACAATCGAACAAGTTTATTCTCATGACTCGAGTGCACCATATTGCCTGAGCAATGATAAGATAACTTGGGTTGGTGGTAAGAAGTTTATAAACGAAATGTCCATACAAGCTAACAAACCAACAGAAGACGCTGCTTTCATAGATGGGAACGAGGAATCTGTTCCAAAAGTTATTAAAAGCGAAACAAACCGATGGTCATTTGCAAACCGGGCATTTCATGGGAAGTAGGTTTCGTTTCTAATCTTATGAGCACCGTCTAAAGGCAATCTGTTGAGGGTCAAATTAAGTCAACTGTTTGTTCCACGGGACAATCAACATCGCGAGAGGAATATGGTGGCGTGTGAATTTTTGGTCAACCCAAGGCAACCTGGTTTAAACCCAGTCACAGGAAGACGACTTCATCATTGATTTTCGGCTCTTGCTGCCACAGCAGCTTCGATTTCGGTGCTGAATACACATCAAAAGTTGTACAAGCGTTAGATGATTTAAGAATTTCCATCGGTTGATCGAATGTGCTTAAATACCACCGTATCTCTCACAATTTTTCTTCTTCCTTCTGGTCCATTTTCCTCAGTCTCGCTGCTCTCCCATACGGTGGTGTTCATCAATATCATCCAGTCTGATCCAGACAGCACAATGATGAATGAACCCGTATATCTTGGAGTTAAAATGTTTTCATTCACATACAGAAAACAAGAGTTTTTTTTATTGATATCATCAAAATAATATTTCTGTACTTCGTTCAACATGCTACCACAGCGATGCCACGTACAAATAATAGATATAGGTTGTCGAACAGACATTGTCAACCTCGATGAAGAAAAGATACAATGACCCTTCATGAACAAAGCAAGTCTACACCAATAACTTCAACTCCGTCAGGAACGCTGTGGTCAATGGACAGACTGTGCACCTAGTGGTGATTCGCGGTCGCTTGTTGACCAGACACCTCCTCGTAAACGTCCAGATGAGAAAAGAAAAGTGCAACTGAGCTGGTGATAAAATTTCGGCAGACAGGTCAAGAGTTACTTTCCGATCCAGAACCAAGAGAATGAGAAGTAATGTTCTGGACTCCTTCATTAAGACACAAGTTATTAGAAGACTCCCAGAGACCTGGTTCCAAATTCATTATAACGGACAACGAAATTGTGAACCGAATTCCATCAACGACGGTTTAACGATTATTGCACCTATGGTGTAAGTTTTGCATATTCCTTGGAAGCCTACGCGAGCAGTCTAATTCAATTTTATGACCACTATGAAGATAATAACCAGATCTCACCATCTTCCTCCTCCTACTGCTCGAGATAGACAGACAGAATAAAATTCTATCTAGCTTTCTGTGATCACAAAAAATGCACTAGTTTTATTTGACCGCGATAAACACCTAGTAGATCAGTGCTCATCTTGTTCGAAATGAAAATCTTTTGAAGTACCATTAAGCTTAAAGCAAATCAGGTTGATCGTTTTCTACGGTCTTAGCAAGGACACGGACTTTTTCACCGGAATATCCATGATGTCTCTCAGGATGACAAAAGTCATTCAAATTTTTCTACAATAGTTTTTCTGTCTTGACAGTGGTACAGTAATGCATCAATTATCTCCTGAGACTTGGGAGGCATTTCCGTTTTCCGATAAAGTGGTCAGTAAAACCGGATGTGCTTGTGCATTAAATCTGACTAAGATGTAACTTGTTAACGTCAGCGATTCTATGGTAAGCGGTAGCTGAGTTCCCTTTTCAGAACAACCGGACGATCGATGATCTGAAGTGGACATGAACTAGGTGTTCCCTGATAGCTTTCCACAATATGTATCCCAGGGTGGGGCAGATATCGGTAGTAACGGTATGGTAACTAGGAGTAGAACGGCTTCGTCTAAAACTGTAGAGCGTGCTTGTAGTCCTAAAGATTAGTCCTCTAAGCAGTTTATTCAGCCATTTTTTCTGATTGATTATCGTATTAGTAAGTTGCCGAGCTGGCCCGAAAGACACCCCCAGTGTCAGTGGATGCATTAACGACCGAGCCGGTAACATAAATCTGTCTGATGAAAGGAAATAAAATGTGCAGCCCTCTCAGAGTGAGTGCAAACAAATCTCGATGATTCGGTTTTAGAACGATAATGTAGTTGGCGATTATATCATCTCATTCGTGAAATTCGCTTAATTTCGGCGTCTGCAGCTAGCCGAAAATACATTTGCACACAGCTGAGGTCTGTCAGAACACAGTGGAATTAAGATTTGTAGAATATGTTATTGGCCTAAGGAGCTTGAATCTTATAGATAAGGGGAAATCCACTTGCATTTTTTCTCACCCCTCTCGGGGTGTTGGTCTTTGAGTGAAAAACGCGGGTGGATTTTCCATTATCTATAGGAATAAATATTGATGGGGAAAAGCAGTTACCAGCCATGTGATCAACAAGATCCCCAAATGAGATAACAGTGGTCAGTGGTGATTCGAGGCAATTACATGAGTGCAAAATTCTCCAGCCGATCAGGTGCGGGTTAGAACCAACACTAGTCTCGGTATACTACTAAACAAGGATTTCAAAGTAGATCATTTTACCAACCTCAATTTCCAATTAAATTTACCAAGAATTAGTCAGACTTCAATGATTTTGTGACTAGTTAGAGTGGTTTAAATTGTGAGACGAAAAGTGGTCCGTTTACTCTCATCCACGAGCGCAAAACGCGTTCATTTGCATACGCGTATGAAAACGACCATTGGTCTAGATCAAAATGCCTCTATAAGTTTTACGGGCATTATGAGACAGAGGACATCAAAAATGGATTTGAACAGAGGTAGCAGTTTGGTTCACAAACAGTTACGTGAAAAATGATTGTCTAATGGCAAGGCGGAAACAATGAATTCACAACTTCACTAACTGACAGTTTAACAAAAGGACTAAGAAGTTGAAGTTCTAACTTCTCACTATAATTCGAACATTAGAGCAAGGTCAACTAGGCGACCAAAGGTCATCGCGTGTGCCCACGACACGAGACCGGATTTCATTTGGTTGTTTGCTGTCCGGATGTTCGATGACTCATCAACTGTCTAAACCACATGGGGATGTGACCACACTCCTTCCCCCCCCCCCCACCCCGCCTCGCCTCCTGTAGAACCACACACTGATCAGCTCGGTCGCAAAAACTGCAGACCTAGTTGACACTGGAAACCCTTCAGAATGGGTTTGACCCAACCGTCTCGTGAGTTCCGACATCGACTCGATACTTGAACTAGCTTGGTTATACAGACGCAGTCAACGGGGTGACAACTGCTCGTTTGTTCTCAACTCTGTGAACGAGATCACCCATGGCACTATTATATTAATTCATGAGATGAGCAAGAGAAGATGGAGGGCATGTCTAAATAAACGCGTCCGATTTGATTGTCCCTGGTCAGTATGCTTACAAACTCTTTTGACATTGTAGCTTCCTTAGTTCACTTCAGATCAGTCCGATTTGTCCACTGCGCATTTCTTGATTATTCCTGTTTTTGATTCGGCACCCCGTTTTCTTCCTCAAGACCTTAGAGATTTCGATTGTCCCTCATAATTTCTTGATTGACTCTAAATTTTTCATAACAGAATGCACAAAACCAAGATAAGATACAAATTTTCCAAACCCCTTGTCAACATTTCTGGAGCACTCCAGGGTGCTGTGTTGTTCCCACCCCTATTTCCAGCTATATCAGTGACCTATAAATTTCTTCCTCGTCTGAGATATTCATATACGCTGACGACGTTGTTCTTTGTCCGGCCACTTCCAACTCCTCTGATTTAGGAAAATTCAATGAAAATTTAAATGAAATAGAGCATTTTCCCGCCCGATCTGGTTTAAAACTGAACCCATTCAAGTGCCCTGAGTGTAATCAGAGCATAGGATGTAGGTGAACATACCCTTTCGGTTTTCATTCTCAAGCGATTACAATCACATTTACATGGCACTCCAGCTACGCTGACCGAAAGTGGATTACATCACACATGAGTGTGACGGTGACGTAAATTAATTATCGCCCGTTACGAAACCCAGTCATTCATGCGAGTTAACCACACTCTACTCTTCGCCTTTAACTCTTGCAAACACTAAAGAAGACACATCTAACTCTTCTGTTTGACTTCTTACAAATGTTGTCACCATATAAATGTGACTGTTTTGCCCCAAGCATGAAATCACTGAAAACGTTCGCCTATATCCTGTGTTCTGATTACGTTAATGGACTTATTTTTGTGATCTAAAGGTGTCGTAAATGTCGTTTCAGCAATTCCCGGTCACCCTTTTCCAACAGACTCCGTTTCCCTCAGTTCCGAAGCCCTTGGGAGTTAACTTAGGTAATTATCTACAGTGGATATATTATAATGAAAACTTGATTGGAAAACTGCGACGCCACTCTCTTCAACTACGGAAACTCGGACAGATACGGACACCGTAGTCAGTTATTTCAAAGTTCGTCTTTCAACGTGTTTTTCCTATGTTGCTTCACTCTTTCCCTGCAATTTCTCCCAGTCTTCTGATACAGAGCTCTGTGCGATGGCTTGGTAATTATAAGACACGTTTCAACCATCCCCACTGATACTCTGCTGATTGAACTTGTTGATCATCATACTGAGTCTTGTTTTGACCCTAGCCCTGAAGATACCCCAAGACACCACTCATCCGCTACACACAGACTTGTCCTTTTATCGGCTCCATTTATCCACTCGTTCTGCATTCTGATACCTTTGCTCAGGAATAAATGTGTACAAAAACTCCCTCATACCCTATCTTCCTCGGGTTTTGACCAATGAAGAGAATATAAAAGCCGAGTCACTTACAAAACTTTATCGTTAACTTACTTCAGTGAAACACACTCCAGATAAAAGTGATCTACAGGTAATTACCCAAAATATCTTGCCATTTGTGAAATTTTGCATATTTTTCGTTTTGTATTTGTATGTAGTGACAAAAATGTTGGTATATTGCTTGCATAAGTCTTCCAAAATATAAATACCTGGCAAGATATTTAACGGATTTCGAGTGAAACCTTAAGTTTCTGATAATTCAGGAGATAGAAACGAGCATGCACACTAATTCAGACATTATGTTAATCAAACTGCATACCTCAATCCGGCAGAGATCGAACAGATCCTCTGTTTCTCAAGAAACCTCATTTACCCACTGCTTGAGAGAGAGGTGGTATTGACAATGGCTGTATGCATCAACACAAAGCTTCGTAGGTGTAGTTGGGCGGTGCGGTTTCATAAAGAAAATCAAGCCAGTGATATGTTGGCTGAACGAGGACAGAAATGTAAATGTGCGTGTGTCGTTGTGTGTAGAGGAGTTCAAGGATACGGAAGCTAGGGTAACAGAGAGTACTCGACGAGAGCGCATACAAACATGAGTGCAAATACACGAGAGGGGGCCTACAAAACCACTTGATACAATTCTGCAGCCACAATGAACTACTAAGGGGGCTGGGGGGTGAAATAAGTCAACGATGCACGAAGGACGGCGGTTTTCAGTTCTCAATCCATAGTCCAACAGATGTGGCACCTTACAAACAAAGTGGCTTTGACAGGCATGTCAACCGACGTGAATGGAAGAGCTACGGGGTGTCAAAAAATTGTACGAACGACCGTCTGGATAAGACACTTACTTGGTTTCAACATCAAGTGAGTGAGCGAACTGAGTATGATTTGCGTAGACAACTGATATCAGAACAGAAGTGAACAGACGTCAGCCTCACGAACCACACCACTGCTACATGCCAAATTCAGATGTTAATCTGAAGAATAAGTAATAAAACGACAACAACACCCAAATCGGACACCCCGCAGACATCTAATAGTTAGACTTACTCATTAGAAGGCCTTTTGTCACGAAACCCACTATCTGGGACCTGCCACGCATTGATTCGTCTCAGGTGTTTACGCGTCACGTGAATGCGGAATCCTTCTAGCATCCATCGTCGGACAGTCGGTCCCCGCCAGTCTCTCCACTGCCAGCCTGCCTTTTCCTTAGGACCGTATACTGGACCATAGATGCTGGGAACAATGGGGGATGGGAGACCAGAAAGTGCTCCAATGGCAAGCACAATTTGATCGGACCAACCAAATCTCGCGCCTAGACCCCCCGCCGCCTGTGTAAGCATACTCGGCTGTAGACCATGTAAAGGTCCATTTTGAAAGGATGAAAATTCCTCAAGTTCACTTGGAGCTTGGCGCATTGTGGACAAGCACGTGGGGCCAGATGGTGACGATCCATCGAACGCACGCTCGCCTGTGCTACGCAACGAGGCCGGTCTACAAAGCACATGGTGCGTGATGTCCGTAAGAGTTCCAGCAGATGATTGTGCAAACAGAGCATCACCAGATTTTCTTGCACTGAATTTTATCTTCGGGTACGGAATCAAACCGATCACACGCAATTTTAATGGCTCCGGAGACGGGGCAGCTGGATACCAAGGTGGTTCAACGACATCCTTTGGCTAAATAAGTTTCGAAGTGCGGATAGACAACATATCAATAATGTTATAAATGCATGACGAAGATCAGCGTGAGACGAAAAAAGAACCAGTAGCAACTAAGGATAGCGAAACTTTGTGAACAACCAAACAACTAAAACTCACGTTTCGGCGAATTGGGCAAAAAGTTACACCGTCAACAGCGAAGGCTTAAATTTCGCAAAAATGTATCAATTTGTGGTGGTCTTGCTAATCTGAACTGTTCTAGGAAGCTGCAGCGAAAATCTTTTTTCGATTCGAAGACTAAGGTAGTTTGGTGACAAGAAGACTACTACTACCCTGTTTATTCACGAATGCATTATCCGAAGCTTACGTCACCGCTGCTGTAATCAACCATGGCTTACTTAAGAGACTTTCACATCATAAGCTGTAACTTGCCTACTTACACTCCGTGAAGATTATCTTTTTTTATAAGCTCCCTTATCGCCAAATTACAACTTAAATATTTTCTACCAGGAGTACGTCACAATACTTCTCACGGACCCTACTCAATTCATGAATGTCATTCAGAGACCGTTAAGTGTTCCCAGCTTAGACTCATTCCTTTTCGCAATTCTCCCACACCATATTTAGCTGGTGTCCAGATCAGCAAGTCATGGAGAAGCTGAACAGAGAACTCAGCAGCTCAAAATTTTACATCGTATTTCCTATGGTGCACAATCAGGATGCCGTGAGAACAAGAGAGTGAAATCATTGAAACAGAAAGATATGATCGATGCGGGAACCTTTGAAAGCGTACAACCAACTGGGACGAAAACTCCTAGGTTGTACGACCTACCGAAGGTACACAAAGAAGGTGTCCTCTTGAGACCGATTTTGGATATATGTAACTCGCCGTATCAAGCAGTAGCGAAGTGGTTGGCTACCTGGTGAGAACCAGTAAGAGTCATGCCCTCCAGACACAGCCTACGAGACACATTTCATTTTGTAGAGACTATGAGAAATCTAGACTTGGAAGGCAAGTAAATGATGTCGATAGACGTTACCTCAGTGTTCATCAATGTCCCGATCGCCGAAAAAGTCAACTATCTATGTGAATACGTGCAGGAGAACAACATCGATCCGGGCATCTCGTTGGATAAACTAAAACAGTTACTATTTGTGTGCACTCATAATATCCAGTTTCAGTTCAACGGTGAAATGCGTCGTCAGAAGGATGGGGCGGCAATGGGGTCACCTTTGGGACCCTTATTTGCTGATATTTTCATGGCAAAACTTGAAAATAACCAACTGAAGTCAACAATCAAAGATTGTATCCTATACAAACGGTACGTGGACGATATCGTATGTTTAGTAGATACCAAAGTTGGTCCAAATGTACTTCTTAACATATTATTACAGCCCATCCAAATGTTCAATTTACTCTGGAACAAGAAAAAGAAAACGGTTTACCGTACTTAGATGTTTGTGTAAGCCGTCGAAGTGATGGTTCCGTTCAGTTGTCAGTGCATAGGAAAGCAACTTGAAACGGCCAATAGGTTCATTTTCACAGTTTCGTACCACTCAAAGTGAAGAGAACTCCAGTACGTTGCTCGGTTACTAGAACAAGGAAAATCTACACGGAAGACACAATAGAAAATGAACTTCGTTGTCTGAGCATTTTCCTAAAAAACGGCTATCCTGAACGGTTCGTTGACAAGACGATGCAACGACATGAAGATAGCCCAAGGCAGACAGTAGTCGAAAAGAAGCCCGTATATGTCCGTTTACCATTCAAAGGAGATACGGAAACTGAAGCCATTCAACAAAGACTAACAGGAGCAGTCACCAGAAAATTCTACGCTGCACAATTACAAATTATGTTCGAGTCCAAACCGACCGTGTGTTTTCGGCTGAAGGATAGAGTGCCAGATTCTGCAGTATCTTTTTGTGTGCATTAATTCACCTGTTCCTGTGGAACCAGGTACATTGGCCGCACGACCAGGCGCTTAGCCGAACGTGTTCGTGAACACCACCCGGCTTGGTTGAACACTGGAGCAATTAGGACAATTACGTGTGCTGTGTGTTCACACCTTGTTGAGTCAAACAAACCATTCAGTAGAGGTGTTAAACGCTTTTCGCACCATTCACAAAGTTCGGGGCAAGCAATCAAGACTTGTCAAGTGTCGCATCTTAGCTACAGCCGAGGCCGTGGGTATTCGACTCTACAATCAGAAACAATTTGTGCAAGCACTTAAACTTCCATGGCTCACTTCTTGTTCCCGAACACGTGTGCAACCACTCGAACATTCTTCACTGTGATCAATTTTACACGCACATACACACGAGCACAGACAGATTTGGATGATCATTTTCCTTTGTTGTTTTGAGTCATATTTAATGTTATGTATTGGTATGAGTATGAATAACTGAAAACGACCTTGTTCGCCACGCTGTTTTGTTCTCAATGTGTTCTGTGGGATTTTTCTTGCAATAAAATTTAAAAGCTTCAGTCTGTCAACCAACTGGTGACACTGGTACAAACGTTCAATGACTGTTCTCAAAGAATAAAACGAATAAAAAATTTGGAATACAGGTTATTCAACGAAGACGAAAAGCAAAGTAAAGATGATCGGTCATATTTTCGTCATTAATGGCGTTCATTGGGACAACGCCATAGGTGTCTTGATTTTAGTTTTCATATAACGTTCCTCTGAACCAAACATTGTCGTCGGTATTCTCGAAAAAACTGTTGTTTTTCAACATGAACAATGGGTTATGGGTCTGTTCTCCATTCGCGTAATTAAACCATCATCATCATCATCACCGTACGGAGTTAAACAGCAGGGCAAGCCCCACTGACCACTGTCTTTCTCACCATGTTCGTGATTAAACCAGTGTACCATTCTCCTTAATTTTTTTATTCATCTCTTTATTATATGATAATGGCACAATATATCAAGACGGAGGTTAAGGCCAATGATGGGAATTGACTAGCGGCGACAGGATTTGAACCCCGGACAGAAGGGTTGAAAGTCCATCATGATGACCGTTTGAGCACTGCTTCGAATGAATACAGATGGAGGTACTAGGGTTAGCTTTAGTTCATGCGTGCTTACACATTAAGTTGAGGGTGTGTGGTTCATAGCCACAAAAGCCCATTACATTGTCAAACAGAACCAACCATGATTCTGAAGACTGCAGGGAACCAACATGGGGTGCACGGTGGTGAACAGGGCAATAACCGAATGGACTGTTACCAAAGTTGATCGATGATAGGATTCCAACCTTTAACCCCAGACTCGATAATGAGCGACTTGAGACTCGTCGACCATCGTTGATATTATCCAAGAGAGTAATATGTTAACAGAAGTTGGTGCAAATTTTATTCCAAGTTGAGTAACGAAGTTAAGCGTGATATGATGGGCAATTAGTTTACTATTTAAGAGAAGCAGTAACTTCGGCTATGTACCCTGGAGGAAAGAGTCACGTGAGTGCTAAATAACTCGTGCTTGGTAATGAGCCAAGTAACAGCTGACGGGCTGTGAATCAGTGGCTAGGACGATAACGACAGCCCGGGAACGGACGATGATAACCATTCGACCATTGACGCCCGAATTAACAACGAAACGCAACACACAAAAGATACGGTGAGCCGATACCATCACAATTTTTCAACAAAGAGCAACAACACTGAAGCCAACCAAACGTACTTCACACTATTTTTGATGTACTTAGTATGACATTGTATTTGGATGACGGAAAAATCTCCCCAGAAGCACTACACACTACTTCAAACAACATGTCAACGTGCTGCAGTGGAGTTAGGTTGGACTTGTGGAAAGCGTGACATAAATGGGCAGTATTGTTCGTTTGGTAAACATGGTCATTTTGTACGAGCACAAACTTTTCATCTATCCAAAATTCTCATTAAAGAATTGCCTAAAATAAACCGAACTGAATTAACACTGGGTAATAAAATTGCAGTGAAATTAGTAGATGCAGAATCTGTTGCAGAAATCTCCTCCCACGGCAAAATGGTATTTCATCTTTCAATCACAACATACGCCTACTAAGATCACTAATTCGACCAGTAGCTATATGAAACACGATGCGCAGAGCACAAGCTGTTATGATCAATTTATCAAGCGGCTTAAGGGGTTGAAAACTTGGTGGACTGATGGCCAAATGAGAGGAAAAACGAGCGTCCAATTTGAATGCAGTTGGCTAACAACGCATTACGGTTATGCCTACTTGGACCCACGTTTGTGATGCACCTGTGTGGAGGGGAAGCAAAAGGGATGAAGTCCGATTCACAAGTTCAGTTCAAAACACCCAAAATATTGCAATGGAAAACGACCACGGGCGTCCAGCCTGACAGCAGTAGATGTCTCATTTACGGGCAAGCTTTCATGGGTAGATGGGACTTCAGACAAAGTATATGCTTAGTCTATCGATCAGTTTTTCGAGACAGGAAAATGATATGCAAACAGGGAGTGAAGAGCATTTTTTCAATCTGAACGGGAGGTTGTCGCTTACTGGACGGAGGTTCTTGGTGTTCAGAAGATTTCGGTAAACAAAATTCTTCAGTCATGTATGCATAAGCGCACTTGAAATCCACTCTCCCCCCCCCCCGCCTCTGATGCTTTGCTTTATGATGAGGTTTACCGTTTTAGTTTTAGGGACGATGCCATAAGGTCAGCTACCCACTGTCCTTGTGCACTGTACGCTTGACACTCGGACGTGCAAGCGCACGGATGGAAACATATCAACAGCCAGGAAAGGTTGTGGTCCTCAAGTAAAATCCACCGTGAAGGCCTCAGGTGGAGCAAAAAATGAGATAAACAGAAATCCAAGTCGCCCCAACCTTGTCATTGCATGCCTGATGGACACTTACAAACCAACCGATTCGGCAGAGGAAAAATCGCCTCTCACGGCAGTTTTCGTGCCCGTCGACAGTGGATCAATGGAAACACCAAGAAAAATGTTTGAATAATAAACATGTGGATGAAATGCCTAGACAAGTGATGATCATAGATAAGAGACTAGTTTACCCCCCTGACCTCTGACTAAACACTTTATAGACTTGGTGCTTCATAAATTAGCCCAAGCTCTTACCACAGTTGACCATTGCAATTATCGTGAATGTGGTACGTACGAGTCTTTTTTCCTACATGACTGATGCAACCGGTGACAAATCGTTAGTAATAATATCAAAGATACCATTTAACCGCTGCCGACTCAGTTCTACTACTAAATCACTAACAGAGACACAAGTGAAAGGTATCCAGCTAAGCATACAAACCGTTGCACCACCCCCGTCGGTCACCAACAGGATTACGATGTCGACGATGGGGAGAAAATTGAGACAGCATATCCATAGAAAACTAGTTGATCCGGGGTTGTCATAAATCAACTTTACACAGGTCGACCAAATATGGAGTTGTGAGCTGATTTCCCAAGTGTTCGTACAGTTCTTCTTTGAGAGTGGTGCGCAAAGTGAAGTTATCTCAGAAGCAAATCCACCAGCCCCTTTAGTTCGTCACACAAGCACACACGCACGAGACATCATGGATAACTAATTCGACCGGCTTTCTGGAAAGTCTGGTATAGTAGCAGGCTTGGGACACATGTTTTCAACTCAGAGAAAATACAACTTCGCGGCTGGCAAAAAACGGTATTCTGTGTTGAATAAAAGAGATAGGAAGAGTATGCTTTTTTCTTCAATGCTTATTCATACATAGCGTACATTTTAAAATATGCTAGCGTCAATCGTGTCCAACATGGACAAAAATAGAACGAGGAAGTAAGCAAAATAAAACAGGTTATCATCGACAGAAGAGTGAGTAACAACTGACAGGTTTTTCATAACAGGCACAAGGAAGACGAAAAGCATTGTCCTGATATACTACCAAGTACACTATAAGGGGATTACTTTAAGTGTGATCTAGAAAAAAGCATACAACCCAGAACTAAAATCATGCTGCAAAACAGCATTAAACGTAGATGACGCTTCACCAGTTCACGAGAAGGAAAGACACCCTTAAAAAATCATTCATCTTATCCGTTTCATTCTCAGCTTTCTATTTATTGGTGTCTTCGAACAGTTAAATGCAGTTTATTCGGTGTATACTAATGAAATGACATTCTGACAAATTTCCCTCCTTATCGACTGCTTAGATCTTTTGAGTTCGACGAAAGAGAACTCCTCAAGGGTACAGACGCTTTGAGGATGGGTCAAATACCATTTTCGGCTCAGAAATTGCTCCACGTGAAGTACGTCTTCAAGCCTTGCTTGCTTGATTTTCGTTGAACTGAATGTTGGAATCATAAAGAGGCTGGCGGAGCGCTGAAAACAAGTCTAAGGCTCCAAACCACCTAAAATAAGCTCACAAACCGTTGCAAAAACAGGTGCCAAGTTCACTGGACAGCCATCTATATGGGAATCCCTGGACAAATTCACTCCGGTGAAAATCGATGTGGGAACCCGATACCAAGACGTATACCGAAAAGTGAACTCTTCACTCGACTCGCTACACCGAATGTGAAAGTTTCGGTTCAGCGCACAGGGTGAGTTGCCCGATAGTCATCAAAGATTTTAACAAACTATCACGGTCCGCTTCGCAACCATACTCTCATTCAATACTAATTCTAGACCAGCTTTCGGCAAATTCTACTTGTGGAAAACGGACCATGTCTTCAACTAAGAAGTACGGCATTATTATTTTGGCGAAAATTACGTCCAGCGCATACAACAATACAAGCTATTTTGAGATTTATATAAAAGTTTAAGTATAGACGAAATGCTTCATTTATTAGATAGAGGTTATCTGGTTTGACACAAACAACTGTGGCATAATCACCGTTCCTATACGAAGAGCACGAAGAGAAAATGCAGCGACAATATCGGACAATTATATTCCAATCTCGTCCCCGCACCTCCTACGGTCCCAATCTAGTACTGTTTAGGCATATATCTGAGTTTTACCGTAGAATTCAGTGATTTTTGTCAATTTTTTCCCCAGGGAACCTACATGGCAAAAATGTTCAATTTTTTAACTTCGTAACCGGTCAAGAGTGCACTGTTGGATACAGCGCACAAAAACGGTCCGAAACGTAACGAGCGCTCCCTCCTGATCAAATTATTACGAAATGCTACTTTCAGCTAACTATGGAAGTATCGAATTATTTTTAGTTCGGTAAAACAGATATGGGAAAATAACATTTTTCCAACTCCATGAAAAATCCGGGGTCTTCTCAAGCCAGTTGCTGGTAGTTCTGACCAATTCAAGAAAAAAGAGCATTTTTATATCTCCTTGGCCAGGGCTGAGTTTAGAATGACGGCCAAATAGCGTGACTGTCCGGACCCACGTGAAGTGGAGGAGAATTACAAACCAACGAGGTGGGCGAAACAGAAAGAGAACGAAATCGCATGATTAATAGACTGCAGAAAATCTTTAAGATGTTACTTACTCTTTGATCCATACCAACGCATCGGTCGATCATCTAGCTCCACTTGCTCGCTGCCGTCACATTCATCTATGAGATGAGAACTGAAAGATCCAGCACCATGCTACATGCGCTTTGTATACCAATAACTTAAGAGCTAGGATGCCTAACTGTGTGGTTGTGAGCGCGAAAGCCATGCGGCTGAGGTGGTTTTCGAATGGCTACGTAATGTGCAAACAAACAGAGTAGCTTGCGCGTCACGACGACCAGTTTTACAACTTACCGGTGATGATCAACCAACATTATCACACAGCGCAGTCTAATGACTTTGGAGACTCAGGTTCGAATCTGCTCTCGTATCATGAATCCATCCCCTGCCCTTTTAGAAGGTTCGGGTCGGTAGCATTTCTCCCTCGTGGAATACTGATTTATTTTGCATGTCAAGAACAAGTAAAATAACATAATGATGATATAACGCAGCGAGTCAGGTGATTGAGAAAAATGAACAGAATTACCAGTATGTAAAATAGTTTGGGATAAAAGTTAGATCAAACAATTTGTTCATAGATAACAGACTACGCATAGACAGATAGAGTAAATAAAGAGTCTCGATGTAGGTGTGTCGCTGACTGTGACACATGTAGCTATTCCGCCCAGTGACTCTAATCATTTAATACACGGGTTCTGTAAACCTCGACAAGAAAGCTTGACATCCCACTCCGGTAAACAAAGAATACCGAGGAAGTTCATCTAGATGAAAACTGTTTTGATTGAATGTCTGGTGCGGTGATCGAGTTCACGATGCAGCAAAATGGTCTTGAAAACCCCAAACAGCAGACTTGGTCATACATTACTTGTTAGACCTGTAGGTTAAGACCACGAGATACCGTTTACTGTTTCTGCACCCGTATATATTTTTCTCTCTGATGGGTTTTTTGAGAGAGATTAATTAAAACCACCGTACCTATTATATGTCTGCAGGTTATTCAAAATTAATCGAGCGGGATAAGAACTTTAGCGATGACGATCTGCTACCTATAATATTCAGTTGTCAAACACCAATGGTCCTCCACACAAGATGATATAGACAGTAAAACTGACTTCAACAATCCAATATGAACTCGCTCCTTAACTGTACGATGGATATCGATTGAATTCAAAGAAAATGATCCAATTAGGCTCTCGTTCTCTTACAACCAATCCGAGGACATTATCTTCATCTGTCTCGAACCCATTGCGAGGAAACGAAAATTATAACAAGAGAATTTAAGTCGATTCTACGAGTTTCTGACTTTTAAAAGACAAACGAGAAAGTCAAGTAACTTCGGTCATTGGATAAACATCTGAGTGATGCCTAGATTTTGCTGCTCGAGTTTACTGATTTCCAATGGAAGAAAATGCTGTTCGCCAGTTTGTATAGACTTACTATCGCTTTAGCTTCAAGCGGACTTTTTTCGTCCGTACACTTGATTCCAGATAGCAGAAGAAGCACAATAGTCTATCGTAAATTACTGATCCCTAACTTAAGGACCGAATGAGACACTTCGGTAATCATTTTTATCGGTTAATGAACACACGCTCGTGAATATTCAAAGGACACTATTAATCAGAGAGAATTACAGCGAATACTGATTTGCCAGACGGCCCATTAGCCAATCACCGGAAAGCTACGAAAGAACTACGCGCGATGTTTCATTATGCTGTCTTGGCTTCTGTTAGTGGGATTGAGTGCCTTAATTCAGTTGAATCAACTCCGGACAGTACACGAGGGGGTCAAACGATTTCACGTACTTCCATTAACTCATACTTTTTCCACAACCTAATCGTACCTCAGTATCACTATCTCATACACACACACACACAAGTAACCGAGGTTATCAGTTTACTGAATAAGCTAATGAAACATACGACTTCAGTCGTCCCAAATTATAAATGGCCAATATGTCAACTGGTCAAATAAATCACCTCCATTTTGTGGTGTCCCATGATAGTTTGAGCTGATAACGAATTCAAGAAATGTAAAATAAACACTGGACAGACAAAACATTGGCCATTTTGGTTTTTTCATGCAGCGCGCCTTACTTTTCCGAACGACGCGAAAAGATGAGAAAATTAGCACTTGGGTGAACATGCAACAAACTGTCCGTGAATGCGGGCGCGGATGTTGTTGATGGACAGCTGAGACCTGTGGGTATAAAATAGGACACAGTGCACTAAAAAATGCAAGATCCCACAACCCACACACACCTCAACACTACACTCTGGGCACCATTCCACTGTGGTGGATTCAGTGGTTAGCTATGAACACTGCAAATGGGATTAGGTAAGTTAAAGACGGAAAATGGTAAGTTTGCAACTGCACCTTTGATTGACAATATTACACGAGACTGATTTGAAACATCTGAAGCATTTCGGTTGGAAAACAGAGAAAAAAGACACGGATGGACAAGATAGTGACCATTAGGTAATTATGCTAGGTGAAAAATAATTCCAGTAACCAAGTGAACATGCACAAATTAAACTAACCGTAGTAAAGAAACAACAATAATAAAACGTTCTCTGTTCAGTTATGTGAAGGAAAACCGAAAATCGACTTCAGTTAAAGCAACTACTGATCATAAACCCAGTTTTATGGCATCATTTTGCTGCCTCAGCTAGGAGTACGAAATGGTAAGGCGCATCACCAAAGGAAGAAATGAAGTAGATGAGAAACCGTAGATACAAAAAGCTCGAAATCGAGTACCTTAAAAATCCCATCACGACGAGACTGCACCTTGAGGTGATGTGATGGCTTGCGTGCCTCCATGACCCAAAGAGTTATGGAAGATGACTTCTTTAAGTCGGAGGTGTAATCATGCCTGACAAGTCAATGAGTAGAGGCCAGATGAAGTCTAGTTTCAGAACCAGTTAATGGGTAACATCTAGCTCCAACCACCATGCCTCTAGAGAAGACACTGCAGCGAATAAACACGGAAAGAAACAGTTTACTGATCAAGAACCTCCACCAGATGGACGTATGGGTGGGGTACCTGAGGTTTCTGTCAACGCTGGAAGAAGTCATCGCACTTCGTTGGACAGCTATCGCCCGCCCAAGTTGGGCAGCCCCCGGCCCAAAGGATGCTGCCCCGTCCACGTTCCGTTTGCTACATTGGGTGCATGGAGCTAAGGATTGAATCCGAAAGGTGGATCGAGAACAAAGCACCAGTGAAGACGAGACAGAAAGCATGCGACAATCGGATCTCACGTGACGGGCTAGAAGAAGCTCCTTCACGGTCCTGAGTTGGGTTGACGCCCCCTTGCCCTGTGGGTGAGACTTTTGAATCAAAGGCTCCGGTTAGGGTTCCCAAAGAAAAATCACTTCTGCGATGTGGGTAGCCGTGAAGTATGATATGCCCAGAAATCTACGGCGGTTCCCTGTGAAGCAATTCTTATCTCTCTGCTCTTCATCCTTCACATCTCAATTCTAAATGGCCACCAGAGGTCATAATAAGTAGCGACTGTAACTTTATAGCTCTCGGTAAGGGTAGCATCTTGCAGACAGAGTCAATTCTCTGACCTAATCGTCATCGTACAGCGTTAAACAGCAGAGCAAGCCCCACCGACCACTACCTTTCTCATCATGCTGCACGCTCAACTAGAAAGTACAAATATACAAGATGGACAGGGAGTGGGAAAAGAAAGCCCTAGTGTTCAACATATGGAATACGCTGTGCAAACTCTTTGACCAGTCATTCTGATTCGACAAGTGAAAACGCGATCGCCACTGTTCACGGTTTGACGTTATATCCTTCAGTGTTCCCACTCAATTGGTTGAGGGATCTTTTGGACCGCGCTGCCACGACATCTATTGACCTCCACGTGGCTTCTCCCACACCCTAGGAGAAACAGAACAAAGGGCACGGTATGGTAGACGTGTTTTGCCATACGTAACACTTGCCCTAACCAACGAAGTCTACTAAGTTGCATACACTGTGACAGAAGATTCTCTGAACTTGTATCCAACACTCGATCTCTGACCTCAGCATTCTTCACTTGGTCATTCCATCCAATAACAGCGATACCATACAAACATCGATGATCATAAACTTCAAGACAACGAAGATCTTCCACACGCAGACCCCAAGTCTCGCAACTATACAACAATACTGAAAGCAACGCAGCACAGTACACACAACCTTTCAACTTCAGTGAAATATCAGGTCAGCGCCACAAGTGCTTCAGTCCAGCGTACGCCGCTCGAGCCCTGGATATACGCGTGCTCACCTCTACTATAGTGCTCCCATCTATCGTCACGATGCTGCAAAAGTAAGTAAAACAGTCGACAACTATCAATACCTCCCCATCGGGCATCAAGCTCGGAATCGTTGACGTCCAGCATTGCAGCATCACCTTACAATTTGAATATGCTAAACGCATGCCGAATAGAGCTACAGTTTTTACGAGTCTATCTAGTGCACGTCACACATATTCCGCGCGTTCTAACAAGCACACAAGGTCGACCACGTAATCTAGGTCACACAGCTTCTCACTATTTCCTAGTTCGACGCTCACATCCTGAAGATTTCGCAAAGACATCCTCCATTATCTCGTCCATGACGAACTTGAACAGGAACGGAGAAATGGGACATCCTTGTCGAACACCACTGGCCGTTTAGAACCGACTGGATAGTTCACCGTAAACCCTCACGCGGCCACAAGTATGAAAGTAAAATGACCTCAGTAGATTCACAAATTTCTGTGACATACCTTTTACCGTAAAGAGCACTGAATGGTGTTGTTCGGTCGACTGAATTAAAGGCATCTTTCAAGTTCAGGAAAGCCATCATTGTCGGTCGACGGAGTGTGTGTGTGTGTCTGGGACGAGTTTCAAGTAATTGGCGAAAACTGAAAATCTGGTCCATGCATTCTCGACATGGGCAGAATCCGACCTGTTGTTCGCGGGCGTGCCCCTCGCGAGCTGGTGTCAGACGACGCAGCAAAATCGGGCCTAACACCTTGGTGACCATCAGAATTAAGCTGATCCCACGATGGTTACCACAACCATTGTGTATTCCCTTCTTGAGGATGGGTATAATCAATGACTCGCCCCATAATAAAGAAATAAGCTCCTCTTTCTAAATGTCACAGATCAAGGTGGTGAGTGACTTTATCAACGCACCATAACCCATTTTGATAAAAACTTCAGGAAGTTCGTTAGAACCGGCCGCTTTCCCTCGCTTTAGTGATAAAATGCATAACTCCACCTCCACTTCAGATGGGGGCTCAAGTGGTATTCCCCAAGGAATCCAAGTTGTTGACATAGAAGTAACTACATTAGCTCGCGGACAGCTAAACTGCTCCTTGGAGTATTTGGCCCAACGGTCCAGCCTGTTCTCTTTGCTATCAATAGGCTCCCCATTTCTATCGCATACCGTTTCACTGACAGGAGCCCGCCATCCACCGGTGTCACGAATGAGTTTGAACAGTCTTTGACTATTACCTGAAGCAACTGCAATTTCCATTTATTCAGCTATCTTGACCCACCAATTTTTGTGATCCTCCTCAAGATTTTTCGTAACTTGCCTTTGTATCTTATCCATCCCCGTACAGTTCGAAAGCTGATGGTTTTGCTCCATTACACTTAACGACTATTGAAAAATCCAGTGTCTTTGATGGACATCGGATCTAGGACAACAGACGAGAACTGCTGCCACGTGCACTGCCTTTTGGGTATGGGTCCAACGCTCGCCTACATTACTGTTGGTCGTGGATCCCAGCTCACGTGCTAATTTCTATTCATAACTGGTGCGAACTTCTGGATCACACAAACGTTGTACGGCTAATCCGGTTTGCGGTTTGCATCCATGACCACGGAGATGGAGAGATAATCGCATCGAAACTAATGCATGGTCCCACTCTACGTACGTGGACCAATAGGATCTACACTTCTGAACAGAACTGTGCCACCGGTAGCCTACTACGATATGATCCATCTGGCTCATAGTACCTGCAGCATTTAAAAGAGCAGCCTCAGCGAGTATCAGGCCTTTTATCAGTGGGGGCATTATGAGTGGATAGATGGGGCAAAGAGAGGTGGTCGAGGACAGAAGACAAAGGTTGAATAAAAGAGAGGGAACTCTGGGCAGTAGCCCACTTATCACTACCCACCCCGTTCAATGCAATGGGCAGCGCGATCCTGATTATCCAGCGCGATGACCGATGCAGCATGGAACACTTTGCATTCATGCAGTTCATAGGAACATTATCTCCACTCAGCTGTTTTTAACGTCCGCACACTTTGCCAAACGAGGCAACAGGTTGCCCCAGCTAGAACTCTTGAAACCTTTAAGATAGACGTGTGTTGTGTCCCCGAAATATTCATACAAGACCCAACTTCAGTGTTAATACTTCGATCTTCAGACATAAACTTGGCCTCTCGTTTCACTATTCGCTTATCGGGTGATTCGGTACCTAATGCTCGTGGTCAGGCTGGCGTTGGCACCGCTCTGAGCATGAAAGTTGAGCGTGTACTGCTCGACCGGATCCCAGTCAGCAATCGCCTGTCTGCGGTTCGGCTGAATAGTTCTGTGCATGTCAACAGTACTAGACTGGAGCGTCCGTGCCTGTTTGCCGTTTCTGTATGCCCCAACTGACTGTAGCTCTGCTGAGGCTAAAAACGAGTTCTATCAAGATTTTTTTCAACTGAACCGGAGCGTGCGCTCTACGGACATCATGGTTGTTGCTGGTGATTTCAATGCTCAAGCTGGAAGTTTAGACGAGACGGAGAGGAATACAGGAGACCGATTTGGCGATCCAGCCGATCGAACCGATAACGGTAATCAACTCACCCAGCTATATTCCGACCACAGATTATTCCTAGAGAGTAAAAATTTCTCGCACGAAAAGCGGCACCGACTAACCTGCCGTCTTCCTACGCCTTCACAGCGTTGGACCCAGATCGACCATACTGCTATGGATTACCGCTGGCGCGGATCAATTCAAGACTGTCGATCATTTTGTTCCATGTCTGTAGACACTTACCACGCTGGAAGATGGTGGATAAGCTTTTTATCTAGGCAGCTGCAGTTCATCCGGTGGCTGGATGTCGGGTGAAGTGTGCTCGAGTATACAGATGGCTTGTTTGGCTGTTAACAACTTCAGTCATCCGTGACACCGACGTGACATCCGTTTATCTATCAAGAGTCAAGCGTACGCTGCATCCGTCAGGCCAATACTTTTATACGGTTCAGTAATTTGGCCACTGCGGGTGGAGGATATACGAAGACTGTCGGTATTTGGACATCGACCTCTTTGTATCATTGCTCGAATACGGCGGGAACACCGTACAAGCAATACTGAGGTTCGGCGGAGAGTCTCAGGTTCAAGGATCAAATCATTAGATGAAACACTTGAGCTCACCAGGTTAAGATGGTTGACGCATGTCCCCTGACAGGATTCCTCGGCGCGCTGTTTGCTAAGGCGGGTAACGGTTGGAAGACAAGTAAGGGTGGTCAGCCCATGACATGGCAGAAGGGTATGAAAAACCCAATCAATAGACTTGGCCATGTGCGGCGTGTCAGACTTCCTGGGTGGGGTCCAAGAGACCCTCCTACTCTATGGTTAGATACTATGGGGGATGTGGCTAGATGTCACGACCAGGAGCTCTCCGGTATCCACAAACTTCCTTCATCGATTTGATACCAATATTTTTAGTTCTTCCCTTACTCATTTTATACTCTTTTCTTTTTGGTTATTTTCTTTTGAGGTTCCAGCTAGGAGAGAGCAAACAAGGCCACCGCACCCAGTGCATGACTGGTGGTTGTCTGAACTGAACCTTAAAAATTAACTTTAAGGATACGAAAGTCTAGGGACCCAACATACAACGGCACAACAATAACAGACTCACGCAGGTTGCTTATAAGAGAAATAAGGTGCAAGATTTCACCTCTATTAAATGAAGACATATGGGTGGTCAGTTAAAGCATGGAAAATTAGCGGATGAACACCAAAACGAACAAAAATTAAGAACAATGAATGGTAGACCAGAAACCAGCCAGTCTCACCCATTAAAACACTTTGGAACATTTTTAATTTGTCTATACTGAGCGAGCAAGAATACAGAGAAGGCGTCTGTTATAGTCCGCCTTCTGAACAGTAACCGTGGATACCTGCTAATGGCACGTAGATTAATCATCGACCATAATTACGCGCATGAGTCACTAACATTTCAGGCAAACAGAAACGGTCCGGCTTAATCTATGCGCAAAAGCGGAAAATAAAGTGAAAGTCAACAGGCTGAATATCAACGCTAGACAATCCGCTATAAAATGCAACCAACTTTCACGACACACACACTAAATCTCAAACCGATTAAAATTCAGAAATTCCATTAAACACAAATCATCGGATGCTAACTGATTTCAGTTAATGGATTTTAGTTGACTCAAAAAATAAATGAGGCGAAATTGCAAAAAAAACAGTAAACCGGAAAAGTTTCGAGGGGAATGTAGAGTCTGTGATATGGTTTTTTAACCCAGCTACAAAAAAAGGGAAATTTCAGTTTTTTGTGCAGTAACGGTAGGAGTGGTACAAATCACAAGCCGTGGAAAGATACTTAACAACACTAAGAAACCTTTGAGATTACATAATCGGCAAATCTTTACTGAGACTTAACAAGAACACCTTTCACCAGTAGGTCAAAAAGTGATCATGACCACTTCTTATTGTTTCATGTTTGGGCGTAGAAGTTATTATTATTCATACAGCTATGCTGAATCCAGCGATTTGGTCACTTCATTCCGTAACCAGTTTTAGATTGTCGCATGACTTTAAAGTAAAAATGTTCAACTAAGCGCTTGAATGAACAGCATCATAATTATCCAACGTACATTAAACATTCGCCGGGTACCACGAATGTGTTACAACGTTGAACAGTCCCTGGAGACCTGGGACAGGAAGGGATTAAATAGCAGCTGCATTTTGGGACCACGAGCACGAGGCCCACCTAATCAGACGCATGTACAACAATTTTGCCTGACAACCAGCTACAGATATCCATGAAAGTTCGCCCCACGGGAACCATGAGTGAAAGGGATGTGAAAATATGCGTACATATACATTTTGTGCCTATAAATAACTTACTTCTCACAAGGAAATAAGAAGCGTCTAAGCAGACAAAGACTATCACCTGTTGCCCGCTTCTGGAGGGGAGGGGGGTGGGCAAGCGACAGAGGGGACCCATCGCAGCGAACACAACCACCACTAATAACTGCGCGCGCTAGAAAAGTTATCATATGCATCAAATTTTTACCGCAAATCTAGACGGCACAGATGCGCATGCTAGAGTAAGGATAATGCGCCACGGATACGAGGTGAAAATGTGATTCGAAAGGAACTAAGGTTAGATGAGAACCTCAAGTGAATATACGTGATCGAAATACGAAAGCAAAACGTTTCACAAAAAACGTCGACAAAATTAGTTAGAAGAAACAACCTTTCCCCGTTACAAATTTGAAAACAGAAGTCAAAAACATAGATACATACATCGTGTAATCTATGTTTTTGACTTCTGTTTTCAAAATTAGTTAGGTTTTAGTAAGATTAAAACTCAATTTAATAATAAGCGAATCGCCATGTCATATCAGCGTTCCACTCATCGTCGCGAAATCACGGGAGCATCCTACAACTGCCACATTCAGTTCGGACAGAATCGGCAACAGTGTACGTTTGGCAAACTGACCAAACGAAAGATGAAATGCAGCAAAAAGCAACGTGATGAACTTTCGGGACCAATATTCCGGAGTCAAACCTGCGGAAGAACAGTTTCATCAAGCACAAAAAGCTGATGGTTCTTAACCAAGATGAAACAAGTGTACGCGCCACTCACATGGCTTTTAGTGGTAAACGAAACACGAGCATACCCCTAGGAGTTTCTTCAATGGTAATTAAATACTATGGTTTTTCACATTTCATGAAGTTGAAATCTGTTACCGATAGGGCATTATGATGGTATCTTTCAGGCGCCTTCGTCCATATAATCATTTATGATTTAGAAATCTGTTCAAAACCCAGATGCCTTCCGGTGTTATAACAACAAACGGTTTTTAATAGAAAATTATGATTTGACAGGCGAAATAGCGTTTTCGCCCTTCTGTATTCGGGAAGTGGAAGACTCGAACAACGGACCCAGCAAATTTCCCGTCAAACACAATCGGGAGAAACTCATAAATGAGTACGGAACTAATCCCTACAGCGCAACAGAGAAACACGTAGAAATGATAAAGTAAACAACAATGATGATATATGGCTGAACTTTAGTTCATATAGAAAACTGATGGAGAACAAGAATAATATAATGATGTCCAGAGGCAATAATAAACTGATTTTATGCTGATTCAGGTGGAAAACGATTGCCTCCAGTAAGGAAGCAAACTGGAAACAGGCTCGTCATCCGATCGGGAAATTATGCACCCAGACAGCTAGCCAGAAGTAGGTACGAACAACGTTTCCGATTCGAAACGTAAGTCAGAAACCGGGGGAATCACGGTCCTAGTAAAAATGCATACAAAGCACACAATAATGCGAACCATAAAAAAGGATCGTCTAGACCGAACATTTTGGCGCCCAGCCAGATCGAGTATTCATCAGGGGTCTAGAATGAAAGCCCACGTTGAGATTATTTATTAGATCGGAAGGAAATCTGAGTCGTTTTGGGGGACACCATGGAATCAAACAATGCACAGAGAGAAAGAGAGTAACGGACTGACAATGTAAGTTAAACGAAACAAGTTAACAGAGTGAGATTAGAACAAACACATTTACAACCGACAGTTTATTTTGATTTCCGCCAACAAAGGTGAGAACAGAACGATGCTAGTCTGCTAGGAACAATCTTGGTAACTGTGGAATTTGTCTAAGCGCTGACGGACCGGTACATACATTCGATCCTAACCAGGCCGTACCATACTGATTTTGCAATCACACGCCTGATGAGAACGGAAAAAGACTATCAGTGTCTTCTACAACAGAGTGATTTTTATTGACCAAGCACAGATGAATTCCATCGACGGAGACAGTCTTAGTTTCGCACAGAGAAGATCATCGGCATATAACGTCAGCCCCAAAGTAGGAAACTTCAGACGACATTTTGACGACAACCATGATAACAACGATCATGGTGAAAGCTGAACCAACGAGGAACTGATAAAACCTGTTACGGTAAATCAAAATGTACAGGAACTTGTTGTAGAATGAGTTTCAGTTTCCTCAATCCACCTTGGATCTATTAGAGACTAGGCTAGCAATTTTGCTCGAAACACGCTGGGAAATCCCTGAATAAAGGGAGTGCGAAAACAACACTCTCTACTTGGATAAACTGACGTGAAAATACACTTCGTATTTATCCTGTTGGTCCTCACTACTTAAGGACGATTAGAACATCACCTATTCAAGAAAACGTCCTACTGCAGAATGAGATGCTTTACGCATGCAGGCATACACATAGACAAAAGAAAACGGGAATACTAATAACACTTTAAACGAAATATTTCTTACGAACTTATCGAACAGAACACAATTCCATGAAAAACGTGCTATATTCAGATCCAGATATCAAAACTGGTGGAGAAGAATACGTTGGAAAGCACCAGTAAGACCGAAGTCAAAACGTTTTGACGAATGAGATGATTAGCTTTTATAGCCGTGGTTCGTCGAATACTCAAAACTATGAAACACTAGCCCAACGGTTGGTAAAATGCTAATTAAGCCAATCACGATTAGGCTGTACCTTGACGCGGTGCGATGACTTTCAATCCTCTATGACCCAAGGAGCTTTGCAGAATGGCTTAGTCAAGCCGAAAATGTAATTATGCCTGAAAGGTGATTAGGTAGAAGCCAGATAAACCCAAGACTCGCCGAACCAGTTGATGGGCAGCCAGTGGTTTTGTATGACCTGTCACTAGGTCGATGGAGAGGACACTCCGGCAAATAAACATGGCGGAGTAGCTTACCGGCCAAAAAATCTCAACTACATCGACGTAGGGGTGGAGTACCTGGAGTTTATCTTGACAATGGGAGAAGTCATTGCACTACTTTCGGCAGCTATCGCCCACCAAAGCTGGATGATCCTGTCCACGTTTCGCTTGCTCCATTCGGTGCGTGAGGCTAAAGGCTAAGCTCGAAAGGCGGATTGATACTTACATCACCAGCAATAATAGAACAAACGATTTCGTCTAATATGATAAGCCAGAAGGAGCTCTTCCACGTTTCCGTGCCGGGTTAACGCCCCACTCACTTGTGGGTCAGAGCGTTCAGTGGAAGACTCCGGTTAGGTTTGCACCCAATTTTCGCTTCCTCGTTGTTCCTATATCCGAGCCAAGGACTCCGTTTAGAGCTTTTAGAGGAAAACCTCGGCCGCGGTGCAAGCAGTCGAGAAGTGTCATTCGCCTGGAAACGTCCCACACCGTCTGAACTGTCATTCAACCTCTCTCACCAAAGTGATATAAATCCCACAGTATATTGTTTATCCAAGTAAAATTCGATAACTATCTCACAGTGGGCAATAGCTGAGCTTCTGTGAATCAGGGTAAGTTGAATCGCACAGAGAACAAGAGCTAGACTTACCACAAGTTGTCTGTCATAAGCCAAAATATCGTCAACAAAAGGGAATTGTTTCTTGGTCAAAAATATAGGCGCCTGCAGATATATTCAGGCATACACAATCTCTCAGTGGATACGAGACTTCTCAGTCATGGAAAGCCACGACGAACTCAGTCCATAACGATCGATCGCAATATCATCTTACGACAAAGGAACAGCTAAATTACATTCGTCATCGGTTTATCGATGTTATTGACCATAATTTTTAGGTTAATAACGAAATCTATTGTGGATTTGTGGTTCACTTTTTCGAGACAGAGAGAGAATAAATTAAAGCAACGGGCATCTACTCTGATCATACAAAAAATCAGTACAGATGAGATCACAATTCAACTGCTCAAAAACGACATAAATCAAGATGACGTGGTAAAATGAAATGGAAAATTCCGGGTCAACTTGAAGTTTTCGCCTTGCAGACTGAACTGTGATTAAATTAGTGAACGAGGGGCAACGAATACAGGACCGTACCCACAATTCCCTCTCCTCCATCAACGGTCCTCACATACATGAACGATCAATGACCGCGGTTAACTATAGATCGGGAGTGACATTGTTGAAAGTAGGCGGAGTTCAATGCGAACTACTCCAAAAGTAAGTCTCATTATTGGCTACAGCAGAAATGTGTGGTTAAAAAAATGATCGTACTTTTCAGCCTGTGGAAAATGTGAACTTATGGTAATATGTGTCACACTGAACATTGCTGCTAAGCGTCAGATTTTCTGACTCAAATTCACTATGGTAATATGAAAGACAAAAACGAGCCATTCCAACCATGATATTTTGGTGTGATTTGTGACCCTTCGGTTTTCCCTTTGCAAATGCTCTCATGCCGTCATCTTTCGCTCGACCACAATTCACTTAATGGTGTCGATTACTGTTTTAGTGATATCTACAGTTTAAGCTTCATAGGCACTTTGACCCGAATTAATTGAAATACAGTACAGAGTTACGCAAAAGACGTACAAAGATTAACGAAACGACAAAACGATGTCAATTCTATGCTCACTTACCAGTTAATATATATATATATATATATATATATATATATATATATATATATATATATATGTGTGTGTGTGTATGTGTGTGTGTGTGTGTTGGGCAAACGACAGAGGCATAATCAGTTAGTCCAGACGAGGTCGACCGTAAACTAACACGCCGTGTCAATCTGACAGCGAGATCGATCGGCTGTGTCTAAAGTTGATCCTAAGTGTAAGCCAAGCTCTCTATTTGTTAGCTAGAAAGAGCATAGCCAACAAATGGCAAGCTAACCAAAAACCAAAATAATCTGGGGGAAAAATAACCCAAATGGGAGTACCGACTCCAAGTCTGCACCGCTTAGAAAAAGACACCTGGTTTTCCAAACCCATCTCGCATTCTGGGCTCCTAAAAGCGTCAGCAGAAAACCGGTTGCATACAAAATGTACATAAACAAAATGATCGTTACTATGCAAGCAGAAATTTTCAAATACATTACAAATGAAAATAACAGAAAAATCGGAACGATACGAGTTTCGTGATATCCAAACAAGCCTCGATTTCTTGTGCAAATTGTAAGGTTCACATTTGGTTGAAGAGACGCAGCGTAACTGTGAACGAAAGCTACGGAGAAAACAAACGAACGTGTAAACACACGTACAGGCTAGATGAAAACTGGTCTGTCCCAGGAGAGCTTAAAATGGCGTTTCAGTAGTAAACACCTAGATAGTTTGCTCACGTGTGGAAGAGCGGGAAGATGGACAAGCACACGGATCCTTCACGTAATGAGTTGAACTTGAAAGCGAACAGTTGCACCTATTCGTGGTAGCACACGTCAGTCATAAAATCAAACTTGGATGAATAAAAACAGAAAAAAATAAGAAAACAATAAACAAATCTCTGACCATTTATGAAAACTCATGTAAATAAGGAATCTCGAAAAATGGCCGGTCTCGTGGGTATTGCTTGCAAGTAGACTAGCGTTGAATAAGTGTTCGGTTGAGATGCTAGTAAATTGTGGTGGCTGGTGACTCAACGCATTCCTCAAAAATTTTAGGAAACCAATATGTTCAGTTCAGTTCAGTTTATTCAACCATTAACCTCGAACTTCTGTGCTCTGGTTTCGGTTGCTACCTTCCGGCATCGTCCAGTAAAGGGCAGAAAAAGTAAAAGCATAGTGATAAAGATTCAAAAAGTCGAAGTATCAAACGGAACTCAAGAGGACAAGGAAAGAGTCCAAATGCAACTACGCCAATATGTACACTCTGTGAATCGGGTGATTGGTGTATCAAGAACAGGAGCCACTCCATTCTGGCCGAATCGTCACAGTTCAGACAACCATTAACCATGCACTGGGTGCGGTGGCTTTGGTTGCTATCTCAGCGGCAAACTCAATCGGTAATAATGAGTATGAAAAGGGGAAAGAAGAATTACGAACAGTAGTATCAAGTTGATAAAGATAGTTTGTGAACACAAGACTACCACTGACTGCGACACCTAGTCATATTCTCCAGTGTATCTACCCACAGAATGGGGGTCTCTTGGATCCCACTCAGGAAGCTTAACACGCCCTACATGGCCAAGTTCACTCGCTAGGCTTTTCATGTCATGGAATGGCTTCCCTTACTCGTCTTCTAACCATTAACGCCCTCAGCTAACAAAGCACGCTGAGGAATCTTGGCCGGGGGTACGCGCAACAAATGTACCAACCATCTTAGTCTGGTGAGTAGTTAAGCGAAACAACACGTGAAGCGAACCAAGAACATCCAAGCGGGACACGATTAATTTTCCCTACAGACGAACTAAAGCACAAGCTGACAGTGTGTGAGGAGCTTCAAAGTTAAAAAACGATAAAATGAAGGTACACAAATGATAACCAAATAAAATGACAACAGAAAGAGGAAATTAGATAAGTAGCACTATCTGACGCTGATGAAGTTTACTAACTAGAAAGAAATACCATGGTAAATGACGATTACTATCACAGTCGAAAGGACGGAAACATAAACTCGTTAGATGGCACTGGACAGTTATTTTCGAATGATTCGTACCACAGTATGAAAGATAAGGTGAAAAAGGAAAGCTAGTGTTCGACAACCTTTTGCGTGGTTCGACCAGCGCATATCCATCCTCTTGGAACAATTATAGTTTCTACGAAGCAGCCTAATGGCAGGCGGATAGGCACTGAGTAAAAGATAAGTATCGTGTTCAGTTCAGACGAACAGCAATAAGTGTACCACTGACTGGTCTACAGAAGATCCATTCACCTGACCTGGACACTGGGCTTGGGTATGCGAGGCATGTTACTCTTCCTGGGTGGGCTCAAGAATAACCAAGTCAATGAATTACACTTTAGGGAATACGGCCAGCTTTCCCAACCAGTAGCTTTCTTGTTTTTACTTACTTTCGTAAGTAACTCTCTTCGTACTTTTTCAATCTTTTGATTCTGCAGTGAAGTTTCTGCTGAGAAAGTAGCAAGAGCCGCCGCAAACAGCGCGAGGGTAATGGTTGTCCGAACTCAGTATTCTAATTCTAATGATTGCCATAAATGGAAAAGGCTTTGACAAGCCAGCATCTCCAACAATCACTATGACCCGAATTATTACAGTGTGATAGCCATTCTCAATGTCTATTTGGATTTCCGAAGCCCTTTCCCAGTACCGTTATGCAATTTATCGCTGCCTAAGCAATTCCTTAAGAACTGGATTGAAATTTCAAACCAATTTGTACAAGTCACAGTGTTATTTCGCTCCAAAAATTCTGACAATGGGAAACGCACAAAATATCGAAATAGTTGATGAGCGACAAGCGACAGTCACGTTCTGCATAATTTTGAGTGGAGCATTACGCTTTAGAGACGTTTAAAAGATAAGATATAAGGGTTGGTTTGGGTAGGTGCTCACTCTTCTCACCTCAATTTCATTCACTGAATTGAAGATTATTAAGCTAAACCACGGTAGAAAGGTCGCGTCTTTACCCATCGTTAAGATGAGCAAGAAAGAAAGAAAATGGGATATCACCTAGGATGAAGATTACACCCGTGACGGCAAAAAGAAAACAAACCGGAAAAATAAATTAAAACTCACAGGCACTGACTCATATGACAATAGGGCACAGAATGCTTTTACAGCATCCCGATTTTTTGGCGATTTCTCGCGAATGCATAAAAATGGGATCGTGAAATTTGTGAGCGTGTCTTGTTCCATTCCCATGTTGGAATCGTATACGGATTTGAGTGTTGACTTAGGAAAATCGATTTTATCACGAACAATGTACCGGAAGGTCATGAAATGCATGTAGCGCAGCTTCGAACTAATGGTAAGAACAATCACCTGGTGTTTAAATGCAAAGATTTTTGTTGCTCAGAACAAAAGAAACACCGATCAGACAATATTTTGCATTTGTCTATCTTGAAATTCTGCACTATATCAAACTCGTGTGGGTGACTTTTTCACGCTCGAAATCCACTGCACTCGTGTGCAGGTGAATGTGGACGCGGCTTACGCTCACATACATACATATGACACACGCACAGAAGGAAGAGAACTGTGTAGAAAGACTTCAAAGGACGATCAAGCCGTCTGCACCGTCTAAACACAAACACCAACAAAGTAGACGGTGGGCAGCAACTACCACTGCGAAAATGGGAGCGAGTGAAACGCACAAAACACTGGCCGCAGCTAACGGTTACACAGAAAAACCCAACAGCGTGGATCAAACCGGTCCCACAACTGGTCTTCGATACAATACAACGCTGCTGCGAGCATACGGGCATAATGCATGAATATTTATATGCATACTGAACAACCCGACAGTTGATCAATTCGCAACTTGGCTAGAGACCAGTTATTTGTCCGACGTGAGGACCACTTCGTTAACGATGGCAGGAGGTGGGAGGATCACACGATCGGACTAAAGTTATGTTCAGAATTGAGAATGATATCACGAAAGTGTAGGCCAGTAGAACTGATCACGCGAAGAACAGTCACTCATACTCAGATAACGGGGACTGCGAAGCACACTGAACCAAGAAGGTTACTTCTGTTGTGACTTACGGCGCTGATTACCAAACTGTGAGTTGATGGAGATAAGAGGGGAAAATCAAATTCAAGTATTTTGTGTCTGCAGGGCATCTCACATTTTCGTGGAGAACACACGTTGTCACCACTCGGTCGCATTCGTACAAACAGCAAGACATTCGCATCTGCATGGTACATCTCTGCGGCTACCTTTGCTACCGTCGCTACGACTAACAACCTACTGTGTACTTGCCTGATTCTAAGCCGTGTTGCTGTACTTGGAAAGGTCAAACTGTCAGACCGAATAAGTTTGTGTGACCACATTTTCACACTCATCATTCACAAAACGTCCCTTCGGGCTTGTGCAAGATGGAGTGTTTGCAGGTCAGATCGAGGGGGACAAAACAGGGCGAACTACCCCCCTCCTCCATAAGAATGATTCACAAAACATCCATCGCGAATCAAACTGATGCCAGCGGCGAGATGTAAGAGGTCACTTAACGAGACGAAAGCGATAAGTGGCGTATTTTGAGAAATAATAATTTCACTGTTCGCCTGGCCATGACAAATGGAATCACCACAACAGGTATTTATTTACTTGCGTGATTGCGTCATTAATATCAGCAATGATACAGATGAAAACGTGTTGCTTTGGGGACAATCTGTTTAAACAGGGAACAAGAAGTGCATCGGTCTCAGCCTCTGACTCTCCACAGTAAAATTCGAAAACGCTGAGTTCATCCTCCATATCTTTTATCTGGCACTTATTCATGCACCGAGATTGCTTCGTTGTTTTGCCGCGCTGATAAGTTTTCAGCCCAAAACCCAGTGAAATTGTAAATTTCGAGTGTGGCTACAACCCCAATCTAGGGAAAAATTTCATGTTATATACATTTATGTTTAAGCAACTCGGTGAAGTCTCACATTACCTAAAATTTTAAAAAATCCATTAGCATTTGCACAAAGCAGCAACACAGCAGTGAACACATAATTCTTCGGGGCTTATTGAAGATAACCACTGCAGATAATCTCTGCCACTGACCAGGGCTGACGTTATATTAACTAGCTAAGTGTAAACATCGGATGAATAGCCAAAGAAAGCCGTATCAAATTAAAAAATTGGGAACAGATTTGTAAAGTTTTCTGATTTGCGTATTCCACCGCCACAGTGACTTTTTCTAAATGCGCAGTGTTTCGATCACCAACTCTGGTTCAGTGTCACCTATCATCGAACTCGCAAATGGCGCGAACATAGTCACTGTGCAAATTAGAACAAAACGGTACATTGCGAGCTAATAGTGCCTGGCTCTTCTTGGTGTGAATGACACAATACTGGCAATCCGTGTGCGGTAATGTTTTCCCCGTCCGTAGCTATCAGACGCGTGAGGTACGGTAAGGAGTGAAGCAATAGTCGCACAAGAATGCAAATGAAAATGTTCAATCAGAGTCTTAGTGAAAGTTCAGTACCTCAATATATATTATTCGATTTGACGCCCCGATCTATCGCGTTTGAGAAATAAGGCGTAGAGAAAAAAAACATTTATTGGGGAGAAGAGCTGATAAGGAAACAATCATACAAATTGAAAATGTCATCAAACGACGAGTCATTGATTATCGGGAGAGAAACAGATTATTCTTAATCAGGAAAATAGACAAACCCATGAAGGACACAGAAGAAACCGAGAGCAAGACCTGGGCCAAAAATCTATCATCTGGAAAACTGTCAGAAGAAGGACAGGATATCCTCAGTCGCGGATTGAACTTCAACCTGAGGAACGGTACTCCATAGGAATATATATTCAAGTCATCCGAGTTACCAGAAGAGACAAAATGCGGGTTGAGACAAATCTTAGTTCTAGATATGCATCGTACACGGCCATTCAGGAAGGAAGAATGACGATCATCATGGACAAAATGGATTATAGCCGGAGGCAAAGCAACTGCTGAATGACACTACCACCTACCACCTCGTCGTAACGGATTCGACGATTAAACGGGGAAAGAAAGTCAATCCGACCTTAAAGAAGTTACAAGGTATGCAAGGGATAACTAAAGAGGAACTCTGGAGAGCGAACGCTAAAGCCCCAAACATCGCTCAATTCTACTGATTACCGAAGGCATACATGGATGACATCTTACTGAGACCAACTGTCTCCTTACCCGGAACCTGGCCAAGGAGTCACGGAAACGTATGAAACCACTGGTAAATGGATCAAACCACTCCATAACCAACGCCCAACAATTCCTGGATAAACTGAATGATATTAAGGTGGAAGAGGATGAAGCAATGTTTTCGTTCGATGGCACGACGCTCTTCGCTTCAACTGCTTTGAACCTAGCAAGGAGCATATTGAAAAAAACCCTTTAACATCACCGAGGCAAGCCACTGGAGGCAAACAACTTGTGAACTGATGGACATATGCCTATACACATACTTCATATTTGACGGTGACATCAACAAACAAATAAAAGGAACACTAATGGGATTACCCATATCCTATTTTTTTCAGAAGCTGCAATGCAAGCCCTTGAGAACATTGTACTATCAAGGACTCAACCAAAACTTTGGATCAGGGAGGTGGATTACACCTTGGTCATCATCAAACGCTCGGATATTTAAAAGGCACACCACAATCAACAGGGCCATCGAGGATATCAAATTCACTATGGAAATGGAGGAGAATAACGAACTAGCATTTCTGGATGTATTGGTAAGACAAACCAGCAGCGGCCAACTGGAGACATCTGTATATCGAAAACAAACACATACGGACCAAACTTTGAGCTTCCACAGCAATTATCCAAACAAGCACAACGGGTGTTGCATACAAACTCTGTTTAACAGAGCTAAAACACATTACAGCAAAGCGGGAATGAGAAAACAACACGGGAACTATCTTTTCATGATGTTTCAACGAAACGGATATCTAAAAGACTTCATAAAGAGAATCCACGGAACCAAAAACCAGCCAAAGTGCACAATCTAACAGTAGGATAGCACTACAATATATTAAAAACGCATCTGAAATAGCTGCAAGAACCCCCCAACCACGAAGATCACATCAGCTCACAAACCTACTAAAACCATGAGAAATTCATATCAAAACCGAAAGGGCAACTTGAGACCGTAGATAGAAGAAACGTGTTTTACATGGTTAAATGCAGTGATTGTGACAAATTCTACGTTGGTCAAACTGGGAGAAAGGTTGCCCCCGTAATATCTGTCCGAGGGTCAAGAAGGTATTGCTTTCACTTCGGACGAAGTTCATATTCTGAATCAACGAGAGTACGAGATACTCGAAAGAGTTCTTAGAAGCCTGGCACTCATCAACAAACAGACACGTCAAACTGAATCATATATAAAGTCTCCTGAGGCGTAAGAAATGCGATCAACTCAAGAAACGGACCGGAACACAATCAACTCAATTGGCCCACAGCCAAGAAACCTAATCCTTCATATGAATCTACCCTCAAAACAAGATTACCGAAGTTTGCCAGAGCCAAAATCCTAAAAATGTAATAGCAACTGCACGACCAATTTTCTAAATTTAGAAATGACCGCGAAAGGTCGAAAGGTCAAGTTTCCATATTTAGTAACCTGGAGGTTTGGGGTCAGGAATTCTATAAGCATAAATGAGTACAAGGACTGCCATCTGTGTACTGATGACGTCACCTCAGCTGGTGATAAAACGCTCACGACCTAAACGCGATCACTAACCCATTCAAGCTATCAACCTGAGCTACAAACAACACCAATAACCGAAATCATTGAGAATTACATAGAAATAAAACGTTGAGCCCAGTAACCTACGCAGATCGGAAAATAGAAGCTTACCTCAAACTGCACAAAGATGTGCATAGCGCCTGGTTGAGGGACTAACTGTGGTGCCATCAGAGTCAGTGTCGGGAAAGACTGACTTCTCCGGACCACGCTGATGTTCGGTGGAACCAGTTGAATCAGCTGCACATGGATCATTGGTTGACCGCCTGATTCTTCTGATTCCGCGCTGTCGTCTTCAGTACCTTGTTCCAAGGGAGATTCGGAATAATCCAGCTGAGTCGAGTCCGCTCGTTTAAATGCTTCATCCCACGGGCTGGTGGTTGACTCTGAGTCCGACTTTGCAATATGTTCCAACAGCAATTCCGAAATAATTATTCGACTAAAACCACATTCAGAAAGACACTGAATAAGCACATGTGTCACCCCAGTGAACAACTTGTACGGCATCATTAAACCCGAATGTTAACTAACAAAAAAGAATGGTGTTCAGTTCAACATCCAACGTGACGGAAGTGAGGCGAATCGGTGTTAATTCCCCGAAGTCAATAATGGAGATACTTTTACCCAGAACCTCCATGTTCATTTGATAACTTGGCTTAATCATGAATCGAACTCTGGACCTCTAGATTGCTAGCCAACGGTTTTACTACCGTTTTCTCATTTCGTTACATCCTCGCTGGTGAACTAAAAATGATGCTCTTTAATCCTTCCTCACTCAACCACTTTTTGAATCCTTGAGGTAGTTCAGCATATGAACATATCACTTATCAACAACGCCCAAATGTGTTGATGGCGCTTATTCCTATCCTTATTGTTCACAATTATTGCCTTTTGAGACCTACCTAAGGTCCCTACTGCTCGCTTCCGTCCACGAATTTCCCTTTGCCATATATATATATATATATATATATATATATATATATATATATATGTATATATATATATATATATATATATATATATATATATATATATAAGTAAGGAGTATGTAAACGTGTGCACGAAATTTCCCCGAAAGCACACCACCCGTTTTGCGGTTGTTGTGGACTCTTGATTGAAAAGTATCCATTCACACTCCAGACGATTCAAATTAGATCCTAGTGAATATATATATATATATATATATATATATATATATATATATATATATATATATACCTATATATATATATATATATATATATATATATATATATATATATATATATATATATATATATGCGCATGTTACGATGATCTGTGTTTTTGGTAAGACCGGAAAATCAATTGGCCTTGAATAATGAAGGACGAATTGAATTCAATGAATGAATGAGACGTAACAGGAACTGATTCATCAAATAGCCTGGAAGGACAAGTCTATAAGCTGAACTGAAGTGTTAATAATAATGCTGATGATTTCATCAAACAGAAATTTTCCTAGTGATACTAACCACGTACTGATACTACTTCAAGAAAGCTAGAAGAAATCGGTAAGATTGAACCAGTTTCCAATCAATAATTTCAAACATGACTCAGATAAAATAAAATCTAAGGTACGTGTATGAACGTGATTCCTGTCTGAATTAATAAGCTCCGATTTATCATTGCCGGTATATATTAAAGAAAGTACGATAACACTGTATATGGGTATTGGTGCGCTTTGTTTTTGACATTATGACGAGTGAAACCAAAGGACAGCTAATACGAATGAAATGAATCGTGTACGTTTGAGTTTAAAAACGTCATGAATCCATGAACTGTTTCCCAAATGGGATAAACGAAATGTCATGTGCTACAAGTGAAGCGGGAGTATTTGCTACACCCACACCTCAAATGATCTACAGCGACACAAATTTCTGCCTTCAATTACTTGTTTCACGTACTCTTTCGAACACTCTCACCGCATGCAACTCATCTTGCATTTAACCCTCTTTAATGCATTTAAAAATTACAAAGAAGCGTGTGGTGAAACAACAAAAAACGGTCTGTTATACTCACCTTTCTCTCTTTGTTACCTATTTCTGCATTTTTGATGTTGGTACCGTGTCTGACTCCAGGTTCGGTGTATAGCAATATTATAATAGTACTACACCCATAGCATGAGAAAATGAGAAATTGTGGGGGTTCGAGTATTGCTTAAAACTGACTTGCAACAACCACAAAAAAGGATCAAACTACAATCACGTGAGATGGAACGTGAAAGTTGCATCAAGGGACAGAACGAATTCTTTTACCTAGATTCCAAATCATTGCTACCGAGGGACTGATTCCGCGACCCAGTGCCGACTGGTTTTATCCGTCGTGCGCGGACTATCGCGCCGTAGCGCTTAGACGCAACGCTCACCTTCCAAGCTCGTGCTTCTTCCGTACGTTTCTCATTCTCAAAATGATATCGCAACGTTGAACTAAGCAGTAACCTGTTAAAACAAAATAAACAAGTGAAGCTGTTAAACTTGCCAAAATGCACTAGGTAATCGAATGAATCCAGAATCAGTCGTGCGTGTAACATAAAAAAACTAATGATTGGACGATACAGTGACGTAAAAAACAAAACTACAGCACATAAATGTGAGGTTGATGACTGTATAACTGGAACTGATGAATAGTGAGTGCCAAACAGGAAGATGGCACAATACATTCCAACAGACCATAGAATCTACCGATGAGACTTCATATAATAATGATACATAAATCAAAGATCGACGCACCTTCGTGCTACTACTACCCGTTCATGAAAATGTATGTGACAGCCAGTTTGTACAGTAATGAAAACTGCCAGTACCGTATTTGCATGTGGCAAACTCATACTCCTGAGTCATTATCCCTTCTGTTACCGTAAAGAATTTCTTGAGGGTTAGACTAAGTTTCAATTAGACTAATGAATTCTAGTGATATATGTTCTTGGAGCATATAAAACTAGTACCGAAAGAAAGATATTTATTTAATACCCAAAGTTCATGATGATATTGTGGCAGCCGGACTGCAGAATACAAGAACTGCCATATGAACATGTAAATTTTGGTGACCTACATGGAACGTTACGGCTCTGCAAGCTATAATTAGTTTGGCACAGTATGGAGGTACGTCCACAAATAAACATGTTAAGTGATGCTAGAGACACTACCAGACTCTTCATAAATATTGCGACCGCAAACAAGTACAAAAGGAGTATTTGTTCTCTACTAGCCAGAAAAACAAAGCAAAGTAGCACATTTGGTAATACCATCGAGGCACGGAAAACAGTGAAGATAGGTGGTTAGCAGGGAAAAGTAAAACACATCTCAACTATGAATGGCAACAGTGTGGTAATGCAGTACAGATGGCTGTTATCTATACTAAATATCACCAGTAATTCTTTCCAATGAGAAGTGGAAAGTACAGATGAATTACAACAGTTTCACAAGTACCCCGGTGTGACAAGCCGGGTTTCATACAATGAACGGCCTGTGCACCCCTAACCAACATAGAGGTAGAACCGGTTAAATGACCAGAAACCATAATCCTCAGTAGGTCTAGAAAGAATTCCGTTGTTTGTCAAAAGAACCGATAGACGTAACCGACAACACAAATTTTCAGTCCATAAACAGATTTTGTATTGAAATTATTTTGGACTGAAAATGTCCTTCAACGCCTCTGACCATCGACAATCTTTATTCAATGGACCCCAAGCAAGGAGGCGAGAAGCGCCAACTAAAGGTAATGCTGAAACTAGATTTTTCATACCTCTACGCCAATTCTTGGTATGGGCGCCGCGTCGTTTCTTCCAGCCTTGCCCAGCACGTGCCAACAGGGCATGGGAAGGTGGACGACGGACAGGCAGTCGTAAAGCGTGGTAAAATATCTAACCGCTGATCCTATTCTCTCATGACCCGGGGATCTAAAATAAGCACTACCATAAAGCTCAGGAATTGGTAGTCGAAGGGAAAACAATTAAAGATATATTCAGGATATTTGCATCAAACAGTAAAAAAACAAGCGACCTTGTTCACTGAAATGTACCAACCTGTTTAACGTAAGGATCAATTCAGCGGGAATTCGTATAGGTAACTCTCAAGTAAACAGGCAATAGGGAGAGTCATTTAGTCATCGGTCGTAAGTTATATAATCGAAATGTCACGGAAAAAAAAGTGCCTTCACCACATGCCATGGAGCTCTCGTAAATACACATCATTGACAATCGGGCTTCAAAGGATTTGATTAACAATTGAAACTGAATGTTATTTCTAGTCAGGAAACCTTGTACAAATTTGTAGTGTTACTGATATAACAGCACCAAACAAATTTTATTGTTCAACTAAACAACAATCGAGTTCGGCGGCACCCCTTGCTCCATCTGTATACACTGTCAAAACGCCCCTGTGTTCCCCAAATACACACGTGATTTTGCTTCACTCTTGAGTTCAGTTCTACTCTTAGTTTAGTCTGATGTACTCCCGTGCGACATGTAATACCCTCGGTTCTCGATTTGTATCAAGGTAACGACAAAGTTCGACCGCGCGCGAACGAAAGGAACTCACATAAGCTACAGCAGGATCACGAGTATACTAGGGGAATACAAGTGTATGGACAGTGTACATAGGCGGAGCAAATGGTGCCGCCGAACTCGGTTGCTGTTCAGTTAAACAGAAGTTTCCGTGCGTCTGCGTGTAGTGCTGTTATTTTTATTACATGTTTGAGCATGAATGCCGTGGAAGGGTTATGCACTCCATACACGGTCGGAATTGTGCTGACCGTGAGCAGAGCTGCATGCGACCGGGCGCGTCCCCAGATCGCGGATCGGGACAAAGCCACCAAACCGATGGTTGGTCGTGAATAAAGCGGGCTTACACCCACTGAATAAGCGGCCGTGGACGAGCAGCGGCAGTACCTGAGGACGTGATGGCTCTGTTAACTATACTGTAACATGGCGCATGCAGCCCACCACCAAATAAGGCCGCTGCCCCCGTTGCCTTGTGGGTTACACTTAGATGTACAAAGGCTGGAGGTGCATCCTAGAAAAAAGGCCGGACCAGGGTACCAAATATCATAAAATTATCGGATGGTGCTGCGGACACCGCTTTAAATCATCATTTTCAAGACTCTCGATGGATGCTACGGCGTCCCTGGTAAGCGACGCGCCTCATGTGCCAGCGGCTGAGATGACAAGACAACGAGCTGGAACCCTCTACTGCTGAAAACAGGTATGCAACCTGTTGGAATGTGAGGACGCTGCTAGATGTAGGCGGCCAAAGTATTACAGTGCGAACGCCACATGACTACCACGCAGACATTGCCTGCCTTTCGGAAGTTCGACTACATTGCTCCGGCACTCGATGTGTTAAGGTTCCGGGAGTGGATACCGTTTATTGGCTCTATCACAGTGGGTCTGAGGACATCTTCAGACACCATGGTGTCACATTTGCCATGAGCAAAAAGGCCAACAGTGCGCTGATTTCTTGGGAATCGATTTCTTCGTGGTTGGTTCTGGCATGCTTCAAGAGCTCTCCACATGATCCGCCGGTGATTGCTATCTACGTATCGACGAATACGATTGAAAACAACAAAAAATGACTTCTACGACAAATTATATCAAACCAATCATATTTCAAGAAGTGACATACTCTTCGTCGCCGGTGACTGGAACGCACGAACAAGCCATTCGGGAAAGTTCACTAGGCATATCTTGGGAAAATTAGGACTTGGCCAACGTTGTGAGAATGGGAACTGCCTAGTGACTTTGACCGATGTTTACAGATTAGTAGTCTGCAACTTGCGCTCCCAGTACCCCAAAAGACATCTGCTAAACCAGTACTCAAACGGTGGTCGCACAGCGCACCAGTGATCATATTCTAGTTCGATCCCGTTGGGCTTCATCGGTAGAGAACCCCCGAGCGTACCGCGGTCCAGTAATGAGAAACACGTATGGTACAGACCATGTCCTTGTACGTTCGCGCTTTAAAATCCATCTCTCCGTGCGCCTTAAAGTCTCACCATCGAGCCGAGTTAATGTCGCAGCCCTGTAAATGCCAGAAAAGTGCAACACTTTCTCGAACGCTATCGCAGCTCAGCTACCTACCGTTACTAGCGTGCAAGCAGATAAGTCAAGTCGGTAGGCAAGGAGGCTGCTTGGAAGAAGATAGGGGGAACTGTGAAACGTCTGAAAGACTGGATCTCAGTAACCACCTTGCAACTGTCAGCCAAGGCATAGGATGCCTCAGTGGTAGGGAGCACTGAACGCAGAAGACTACAGCAAGAGGCCTGGCGTTCGGCTAGAGCCGATCGTAAGAGATACTGAACAGAACTGACAGCTGAGGTGGAGACCGCTTCCGGTACTGGCGACTTTGTCAGGTTCTCTCGACTCATTCGCAACGTTTCGGATGGGCAATGTAAACCTCAATGTGTGATGTGTCAGGCTAGATTATCTCCGAACAGAGAACTACCCAACTTTGGGTAGATTATCTTGACCGGCTTTTTAACCGAGCTTCCGGTACAAAGGCAAGTTACGAAAAACCTTCAGGAGGATCACGCTTCAGTCCAGCGTACGCCGCTCGAGCCCTGGATATACGCGTGCTCACCTCTACTATAGTGCTCCCATCTATCGTCACGATGCTGCAAAAGTAAGTAAAACAGTCGACAACTATCAATACCTCCCCATCGGGCATCAAGCTCGGAATCGTTGACGTCCAGCATTGCAGCATCACCTTACAATTTGAATATGCTAAACGCATGCCGAATAGAGCTACAGTTTTTACGAGTCTATCTAGTGCACGTCACACATATTCCGCGCGTTCTAACAAGCACACAAGGTCGACCACGTAATCTAGGTCACACAGCTTCTCACTATTTCCTAGTTCGACGCTCACATCCTGAAGATTTCGCAAAGACATCCTCCATTATCTCGTCCATGACGAACTTGAACAGGAACGGAGAAATGGGACATCCTTGTCGAACACCACTGGCCGTTTAGAACCGACTGGATAGTTCACCGTAAACCCTCACGCGGCCACAAGTATGAAAGTAAAATGACCTCAGTAGATTCACAAATTTCTGTGACATACCTTTTACCGTAAAGAGCACTGAATGGTGTTGTTCGGTCGACTGAATTAAAGGCATCTTTCAAGTTCAGGAAAGCCATCATTGTCGGTCGACGGAGTGTGTGTGTGTGTCTGGGACGAGTTTCAAGTAATTGGCGAAAACTGAAAATCTGGTCCATGCATTCTCGACATGGGCAGAATCCGACCTGTTGTTCGCGGGCGTGCCCCTCGCGAGCTGGTGTCAGACGACGCAGCAAAATCGGGCCTAACACCTTGGTGACCATCAGAATTAAGCTGATCCCACGATGGTTACCACAACCATTGTGTATTCCCTTCTTGAGGATGGGTATAATCAATGACTCGCCCCATAATAAAGAAATAAGCTCCTCTTTCTAAATGTCACAGATCAAGGTGGTGAGTGACTTTATCAACGCACCATAACCCATTTTGATAAAAACTTCAGGAAGTTCGTTAGAACCGGCCGCTTTCCCTCGCTTTAGTGATAAAATGCATAACTCCACCTCCACTTCAGATGGGGGCTCAAGTGGTATTCCCCAAGGAATCCAAGTTGTTGACATAGAAGTAACTACATTAGCTCGCGGACAGCTAAACTGCTCCTTGGAGTATTTGGCCCAACGGTCCAACCTGTTCTCTTTGCCATCAATAGGCAACCCATTTCTATCGCATACCGTTTCACTGACAGGAGCCCGCCATCCACCGGTGTCACGAATAAGTTTGAACAGTCTTTGACTATTACCTGAAGCAACTGCAATTTCCATTTATTCAGCTATCTTGACCCATCAAATTTTGTGATCCTCCTCAAGATTTTTCGTAACTTGCCTTTGTATCTTATCCATCCCCGTACAGTTCGAAAGCTGATGGTTTTGCTCCATTACACTTAACGACTATTGAAAAATCCAGTGTCTTTGATGGACATCGGATCTAGGACAACAGGCGAGAACTGCTGCCACGTGCACTGCCTGTTGGGTATGGGTCCAACGCTCGCCTACATTACTGTTGGTCGTGGATCCTAGCTCACGTGCTAATTTCTATTCATAACTGGTGCGAACTTCTGGATCACACAAACGTTGTACGGCTAATCCGGTTTGCGGTTTGCATCCATGACCACGGAGATGGAGAGATAATCGCATCGAAACTAAGGCATGGTCCGATTCTACGTATGTGGGCCAGTAAGATCTACAGTTCTGAACAGAACTGCGCCACCGGTAGCCTACTACGATATGATCCATCTGGCTCATAGTACCTGCAGCATTTAAAAGAGCAGCCTCAGCGAGTATCAGGCTTTTTATCAGTGGAGGCATTATGGGTGGATAGATGGGGCAAAGAGGGGTGGTTAGGGACAGAAGACAAAGGTTGAATAAAAGAGAGGGAACTCTGAGCAGTAGCCCATTTATCACTACCCACCCCGTTCAATGCAATGGACAGCGCAGTCCTGATTATCCTGCGCGACGACCGATGCAATGTGTAATTCTTTGTAATTGTGCAGTTTATGGGAGATATTAGACGGGTACTACTAGTGTCTAGCCACAAAGCAGGAGAACGATTAGGGTTCTCAACCAAAGCCTTTAGTTCTAACAGAAATCCGTCCGCAAAGAAGTGGGGTGGCTGAGTGGAATCCACTTGTTCGGATCAGTTATTCTTCCACTGGTTTTACCGACTGAGTAGCCAGATCAGATCGACCCCCAACCTGGAGGACCAGGATACCCGACTTCGTTTGGCCTCTAACCATTAATATTTCAACCATGATTGTATCTCCGACTTAAGGAAGCCATCCTGTATAGCTCTTTGGGTCATAAAGGCACGCAAGCCATCACACCACGTCGAGGTGATTTCATCCTGATGGGCAATCGCATTCAGCATGGCAGTGGACAAGACGAAGGGAACTAGATTACTTAGCATGAATTGATGATATGATATATTACAACAGGACGTTTTTGTGGACAAACTTCGAAACCGCCTGTTATTCTACGTATAGAACTACATCAACTCTCTCGAAACGAATGTAATTCTAAAGACGCAACATTCAGCTCTCGTTTGGCTATCGGCTGAGCTTGAATACCGGCGAACGAATAGCAGCAAAATAAATGGATCTAGGGTTCTGAAAATACTAAAGGTAATGTTCATAAAAAGACTGCTTCATTGATCTAGGTTCAGAAAAGAGGAATGTAGAAGATTAATTGGACAAAGAAAGGTAAATGGTTGCTTCACAGTTTCAATGTACAGGTAAGATTTTAGATACAAAACATCTGCAAAATACGTTCCATTTTGCTGCGCCTCGCTCAAAATGGAACGCCAGCATCAACATTTCAGCGTTGGCAATGACAGACACAGGCGAAGACTACTGACGCTCTACCAAATGCGTCCATGGATGTACCTAATCACGACGAGACTGCACCTTGACGTGGTGTGATGGCTTGCGCGCCTCTATGACCCAAAGAGCTATACAGGATGGCTTCCTTAAGCCGGAGATGCAATCATACCTGACAGGTCAATGAGTAGAGGTCAGACAAAGTCCAGTCTCCTGGTCCTCCAGGTTGGGGGTTGACTTGAGCTGGCAACTCAGTCGGAAAAACCAGTGGAAGAATAATTGATTCAAGCAAATGGGCTTCCACTAAGCCATCCCGCTGCCTTGCGGATAGGTTTTTGTTAGAACTAAAGGCTTTGGATGAGGACCCTAATCGTTCTCCTGCTTTGTGGCTGGACACTAGCAGTACCCGTCCAACATCTCCCATGAACTGCACAATTACAAAGAATTACACATTACATCGGTCGTCGCGCAGGATAATCAGGACTGCGCTGTCCATTGCATTGAACGGGGTGGGTAGTGATAAATGGGCTACTGCTCAGAGTTCCCTCTCTTTTATTCAACCTTTGTCTTCTGTCCCTAACCACCCCTCTTTGCCCCATCTATCCACCCATAATGCTCCCACTGATAACACGGTCAATACTCGCAACGATTCACTGTCAAATAGTATCGGGAATAATTCTCTGTTTGGTAACTCACATTTTCTCAAGCTTTATTAGCCTCTGAATCTCGGCTGCATTACCGTGCGTACTCTCATGCAGAACGGTCAGCAGGCGTGCCTAGCCCTCACAATAAATTCTCTGAAGATTGATGTTTGCTGCTTAAGCGAAACGCGTATCCAGGATTCGAGCAGTGTGGTTCAACTAACTGCTCCTGGTATCTCATCGAGGTATATTCTGCGCACCTCAGGAGACGAATCAGCTAGATCTGTGGGTCAACGTAGTGTAGGAATTGTCTTGACTGACAAGGCTGAGGCTGCCCTTTTAGACTGGATTCCTGTTAACAGTCGTTTATGTGCTGTGAGACTCCAAGGGTCAGTTGGCGTTCGAAAGGATAGTTGTGTTAAACGCAATTTGTTTGTGATCTCGGCGTACGCCCCAACGGACTGCAGCTCAGAGTTGTAGAAAGATGATTTCTATGATGCCCTCGCCACTCTCGTTCGCAGCAGTAAAGGTTCCGACATTGTAGTGCTAGCTGGTGACTTCAATGCACAAGTTGGCAAAATTAGTGTGTCAGAAGTTTGTTTAGGTGGGCGTTGTGCTTTACCTGCTGAGCGTACAGATAATGGGGATAGGCTTCTCCAGTTTTGTGAAGACAATCGATTGTTCTTGTCTAGCACAAATTTCCGACACAGCTCGCGTCGCACAGCGACATAGCGCTCTAACTCTACAGGTACTTTTAGACAAATTGACCATATCGCCGTAAGCTACCGGTGGCGCAGTTCTGTTCAGAACTGTAGATCTTACTGGCCCACATACGTAGAATCGGACCCTGCCTTAGTTTTAATGAGATTATCTCTCCAGCTCCATGGTCATCGTCGCAAACCGCAAACCCGATTAGTCGTGCAACGTTTGTGTGATCCAGAAGTTGTCACCCGTTATGAGCAGGAATAGCACATGAGCTAGGATCTACAACGAACAGTAAGGTAGATGAACATTGGGCTCATATCAAACAGGCGATACACGTGGCAGCAGGTTTTGTCTGTGGTCCTAGATCCGTTGTCCATCAAAGACACTGGATCTCGCAAGAGTCGCTGAGTATAATGGAGCAAAAGCGTCAGCTCTTGAACCGTAAGGAGATGAATAAGATTCGGAGAAATCTGCAAAGGCAAGTTACACAAAGCCTTAAGAAGGATCGCGAAAATTGGCGGGTCAAGGAAGCCGAAGAAATGGAAATAGCAGCTGCTTCAGGTAACAGTCAAAGACTGTTCAAACTTACTCGTGACACCGGTGGACGGCGCACCCAAGTCAGTGAAACGACCTGCCATAGAAATGGAAAACCCCCTCCATAACAAACAGCAAAGGCTTGACCGTTGGGCCGAGTACTTCAAGGAACAGTTTAGCTGGCCGCACGCTAGTGTAGTTACTCCCGTGTCAACAACTGTGACTCCTTGGGTGGTATCACTTGAGCCCCCATCAGAAGTAGAAGAATAGTCATGTATTCGATTACTAAGGCGGGAGAAAGCGGCAGGTCCCGACGAACTTCCTCCAGTTCTTTTAAACCGGGTGGTGAGGCGTTGATAAAATCACTTACCGCCTTGCTCCGTGACATTTGGAACGAGGAGCGTATTCCGTTAATATGGAGCGAGTCATTGATTCTTCCCATCTTCAAAAAGGGAATACGCAATGACTGCAGTAATCGTCGTGGGATTAACTTAATTCCGATAGTCACCAAGGTTTTAGCTTCGATTTTGCTGCATCGTCTTACACCGGCTCGCGAGAGGAATGTCCGCGAGCAGCAGGCTGGATTCCGCCCAGGTCGAGGATGAACCGACCAAATTTTTACTCTCCGCCGACTATTTGAAACGCGTCACACGCACCGCCGACCGACGATAATGCTTTCCTTAGACCTGAAAGGCGCCTTCGATTCAGTTAATCGAACATCGCTTTTCAGTGTTCTTCATCGAAAAGGTATGCCCCAGAAGTTCGCGAACCTAATGAGATCATTGTATTCTCATACTTCTGGCCGCGTTAGGGTTTACAGTGAACTATCCGGTCGGTTCGAAACGACCAGTGGTGTTCGACAGGGATGCCCTTTGTCTCCATTCTTGTTCAACTTCGTCATGGACGAAATAATGGACAGTGCGCTGCAAAATCTTCAGGATGTAGGCGTCGAACTAGGAAATGGTGAAAAGCTATGTGATCTAGATTACGCGGACGACGTTGTCTGCTTGTTCGAATACACGGAACATGCTCAGCGTGCACTAGATAATCTCGCAAGAGCTGTAGCTCCATTCGGCATGCGCTTTGCACCTTCAAAGTGTAAGGTGATGTTACAAGACTGGACGTCAACAATTCCGAGCTTGATGCCCGATGGGGAGGTGCTGTCAGTTGTCGACTACTTCACCTACCTCGGTAGCTGCGTGACGACGGATGGGAGCACAGCAGTAGAGGTGAGCACGCGGATATCCAAGGCTCCAGCGGCGTACGCTGGACTTAAGCGCTTGTGGCGCCGACCTGATATTTCACTGAAGTTGAAAGGCCGTGTATACTGTGCTGCAGTGCGTTCAGTTTTGTTGTATGGTTGCGAAACTTGGAGTCTGCGTGCTGAATATATTCGTCGTCTTGAAGTTTTCGACCATCGATGTTTACGTAGTATCACTAAGATTGGGTGGAATAGCTGAGTAAGCAACGATGAGATCAGAAAGCGAGTATTGGGTATTAATTCGGGGAACGTTTTGTCACAGCGTATCTAGCTTAGTAGACTTCATTGGCTGGGACACGTTTTACGTATGGCAAACGCACGTCTATCATACCGTACCCTATTTTCCGTTCCTCCTTCAGGAGTGGAAGAAACCACGTGGAGGTCAACAGATGACTTAGCAACGAGGAATGAGAAAATGTACAGCAGACTTAGGAAAAGTAGGTGCTTCACGTCTTCGTGGTTGGGGTCCAAAAGATCCCTCAACCAGTTGGCTGGAGACACTGAAGGATATGGCAGCGAACGGCGAACAGTGGCGATCGTGTTGTCACTTTCTATCGAATCAGAATGACTGATCGACGTGCGTTTGTACAGTTAGACTGTGTATTCCGTGTGTTGGCTACTAGGGCATTCTTTCCTTTTCCCATCCGTGTAGGTCCAGTCCCTGTCCATCTTGTATATTCATACTTTTTAATTCAACGTGCAACATGGTGAGAAAAGCAGTGATCAGTGGGGCTTGCCCTACTGTTTAACGCTGTACGATGATGATGATGACACCAGTGGCGTGATAAAACGTTGAAATTACCTTATAGTAAAACCGGGCTCGACTGTCAGACAGGAAAAGTTAGAAATGGAAATGGGACTTTTACGTAGTATTATCGTGATCCGATACCAGGTATATTTCGAACTTTGCGGAATACCCTTGTCAAGTGGCAGCACCTAGCGGTATCTGTTTAGGAGGAAAGTGATGAAGATAGCGACGAGCATTTTATGGATGAACTTCAAAATTGCGTATTCTGGATGTAAGCATGGCCACAAAAGTACGGGCTGGCGAACATAGATTTTTAAACATCTCTGTAATAAACCCGTGAAGTTTACGAAAATTAGTTTTAATGGCATTTTGTCGCTGTAACTGGCTGATCTTTTGACGATTCCGATCAATGCATGATAAAGATAGGCAGGATTATTTAGGTCACTGTAACTACTCGTCGTAATCAATGATGTTTAGTGAGAATCCGGCTCTTCTGAGCTACAAAAAACACTGAAGAACTACACCCTAACCGAACATTTTGACTTGTTCAGGGATTCTGAAAATCTTGTTCCCCCTGTGCGAATTCTAATTTAGAAATACTAGAAACTAAAGAACCTGACATTTTATTTCATCTCGGTAAATTCTTGCCAAACTTAATTAGAAATTCAAGGGATGTATTCTTGTCGAAGTCAGTGTTGTAACCCTCAAATGTTGAAGAAAACACAAAAATAAATCTGTGAGGTTCACGATATTGCTGGATAGTTGTTGATAAGCGATGGAGGATATCATAAATGATGTCCAAGGACATGGTGTTTAAGACACTACCAAACCTTTGAACGCACGGTGGAAATTATTGGTGGTACACAGCAATCTTCTATCTCTCGAACTGTTATCACACGGGAACTACCAAGTTTTAACGTGATTCTTAACTCCAAGTTTTAGATCCATAGGTGCCCGTTCTCCCTGATAGTACAATAGGCCGCTGTGACCATTTGATGAGCCCCATTCACTGTTATTGTGCGAAATATTTGAAGTGGATTGTTTATCACTCATTAATCCTTTCGCTTAGTCGGCTACGGTGGTTAGGTAACATCTTGCATATGCCCACTCAGCGTTTGCCCCGTCGCATTTTATTCGCGCTCTGGGAACTGCGGAGTGGCGGAAAACCAATGACATGGAGGAGTTAAAAAACTAACCCCCAGTCTAGCCGAAGCGAGGTCCTATCATCTACCATGTTGGAGCAAAAATAACAAGGAAAACAGTTGGTAAGACATAATGACGAATATGGCTCAAAGCTGGAGTCGGTGGCGTCAATGCTGTATGGGGTACTTTGCTGGCTCCCCATCTTTCCCCTTCCATATTTATATATATTAACAAATCAAAATACTAAAGGTGGGAAAACCTGTAACGAAAAATCTCCCCAACTTTTTTGTTCTTTTCGTACATTGTTTTCCCACTATACCATGATCTGTTTGGCAAATTGTCTATACCAGATCAGTCTTAAATATATAAGGAATTAAAAAATATGCACACCAGAAACATTTTTATCCAGCGGAGGGGAGGGGAGGTAACACGATGTTTGATGTTTCGTACTACATGGTGATGCATAAACATGGTAAGTTTGAAGACTGGTGAGCAACACTGGGGTCAGAAATCGAGTATTGGGTACCACTTCATGGAGTTTTCTATCATAGCGTATCCAGCTTAGTGGGCCTCGTTGGGTAGGGCACGTGGTACGTATGGCAAACACACGTCTATCATACCGTACCCTATTTTCCGTTCCCCTTTCAGGAGTGGAAGAAACCACGTGGAGGTCAACAGATGACTTAGCAACGAGGAATGAGAAAATGTACAGCAGACTTAGGAAAAGTAGGTGCTTCACGTCTTCGTGGTTGGGGTCCAAAAGATCCCTCAACCAGTTGGCTGGAGACACTGAAGGATATGGCAGCGAACGGCGAACAGTGGCGATCGTGTTGTCACTTTCTATCGAATCAGAATGACTGATCGACGTGCGTTTGTACAGTTAGACTGTGTATTCCGTGTGTTGGCTACTAGGGCATTCTTTCCTTTTCCCATCCGTGTAGGTCCAGTCCCTGTCCATCTTGTATATTCATACTTTTTAATTCAACGTGCAACATGGTGAGAAAAGCAGTGATCAGTGGGGCTTGCCCTACTGTTTAACGCTGTACGATGATGATGATGACACCAGTGGCGTGATAAAACGTTGAAATTACCTTATAGTAAAACCGGGCTCGACTGTCAGACAGGAAAAGTTAGAAATGGAAATGGGACTTTTACGTAGTATTATCGTGATCCGATACCAGGTATATTTCGAACTTTGCGGAATACCCTTGTCAAGTGGCAGCACCTAGCGGTATCTGTTTAGGAGGAAAGTGATGAAGATAGCGACGAGCATTTTATGGATGAACTTCAAAATTGCGTATTCTGGATGTAAGCATGGCCACAAAAGTACGGGCTGGCGAACATAGATTTTTAAACATCTCTGTAATAAACCCGTGAAGTTTACGAAAATTAGTTTTAATGGCATTTTGTCGCTGTAACTGGCTGATCTTTTGACGATTCCGATCAATGCATGATAAAGATAGGCAGGATTATTTAGGTCACTGTAACTACTCGTCGTAATCAATGATGTTTAGTGAGAATCCGGCTCTTCTGAGCTACAAAAAACACTGAAGAACTACACCCTAACCGAACATTTTGACTTGTTCAGGGATTCTGAAAATCTTGTTCCCCCTGTGCGAATTCTAATTTAGAAATACTAGAAACTAAAGAACCTGACATTTTATTTCATCTCGGTAAATTCTTGCCAAACTTAATTAGAAATTCAAGGGATGTATTCTTGTCGAAGTCAGTGTTGTAACCCTCAAATGTTGAAGAAAACACAAAAATAAATCTGTGAGGTTCACGATATTGCTGGATAGTTGTTGATAAGCGATGGAGGATATCATAAATGATGTCCAAGGACATGGTGTTTAAGACACTACCAAACCTTTGAACGCACGGTGGAAATTATTGGTGGTACACAGCAATCTTCTATCTCTCGAACTGTTATCACACGGGAACTACCAAGTTTTAACGTGATTCTTAACTCCAAGTTTTAGATCCATAGGTGCCCGTTCTCCCTGATAGTACAATAGGCCGCTGTGACCATTTGATGAGCCCCATTCACTGTTATTGTGCGAAATATTTGAAGTGGATTGTTTATCACTCATTAATCCTTTCGCTTAGTCGGCTACGGTGGTTAGGTAACATCTTGCATATGCCCACTCAGCGTTTGCCCCGTCGCATTTTATTCGCGCTCTGGGAACTGCGGAGTGGCGGAAAACCAATGACATGGAGGAGTTAAAAAACTAACCCCCAGTCTAGCCGAAGCGAGGTCCTATCATCTACCATGTTGGAGCAAAAATAACAAGGAAAACAGTTGGTAAGACATAATGACGAATATGGCTCAAAGCTGGAGTCGGTGGCGTCAATGCTGTATGGGGTACTTTGCTGGCTCCCCATCTTTCCCCTTCCATATTTATATATATTAACAAATCAAAATACTAAAGGTGGGAAAACCTGTAACGAAAAATCTCCCCAACTTTTTTGTTCTTTTCGTACATTGTTTTCCCACTATACCATGATCTGTTTGGCAAATTGTCTATACCAGATCAGTCTTAAATATATAAGGAATTAAAAAATATGCACACCAGAAACATTTTTATCCAGCGGAGGGGAGGGGAGGTAACACGATGTTTGATGTTTCGTACTACATGGTGATGCATAAACATGGTAAGTTTGAAGACTGGTGAGCAACACTGGGGTCAGAAATCGAGTATTGGGTACCACTTCATGGAGTTTTCTATCATAGCGTATCCAGCTTAGTGGGCCTCGTTGGGTAGGGCACGTGGTACGTATGGCAAACACACGTCTATCATACCGTACCCTATTTTCCGTTCCCCTTTCAGGAGTGGAAGAAACCACGTGGAGGTCAACAGATGACTTAGCAACGAGGAATGAGAAAATGTACAGCAGACTTAGGAAAAGTAGGTGCTTCACGTCTTCGTGGTTGGGGTCCAAAAGATCCCTCAACCAGTTGGCTGGAGACACTGAAGGATATGGCAGCGAACGGCGAACAGTGGCGATCGTGTTGTCACTTTCTATCGAATCAGAATGACTGATCGACGTGCGTTTGTACAGTTAGACTGTGTATTCCGTGTGTTGGCTACTAGGGCATTCTTTCCTTTTCCCATCCGTGTAGGTCCAGTCCCTGTCCATCTTGTATATTCATACTTTTTAATTCAACGTGCAACATGGTGAGAAAAGCAGTGATCAGTGGGGCTTGCCCTACTGTTTAACGCTGTACGATGATGATGATTAGTTTGAAGTCTCTTAACTTCACAAAGGCTTACTGTATTGAAAGCGAGTCGGCAGCCTTGGCTTTAATCCTCGCGGTGCTGATTCACGTAAAGCCTCCATAATTCAGCCGTGTAGTGAGTCACACGGTGGCTGCACTTTCTTCCAATGAAGACTGAAATGTGAATATTTGGTTACCACTACATACGAAATGTTTTAACTGAGCCGCCCAGGGATTGTGAAGAATCTCTTAATGAACAAAGTCGCTGGAATGGCCAGGCTAGCTTCTTCACAAGAAATATCGCCCGCAGTTGTTCATCACGCTTGCATCTTTTATTACCCGTTTTTGTATTTGTGGTGCTGGCACCCTAGCGAACTCCAGGCTCGGTGTACACTAGTGGTGATTATGACAATACATCACTTACAAGCATAGAGAAATGGGCAAACAGCACAACGAAAAGGTCAGGTAGTACTATTAAACAGTCCGAGACAATGAGCCGAAGTATTGCAGCTTTGAATTGTATGGAGCCCAATGGTTCAAGAGTAGTAACCAGACTGTCGAGAATAAAACTGCGTAAAACACCAACTTGTTGGTAGGGAAGCAACCTTGACCTTTGTACGCATGCTTATCATTGAGTATGACTGGGTCAACACAAATCGGAGTAAATGGTGAATTAAAAAGACTGATGGCTACTTAGTCGGTGATGGCCGAATGGTTTATAGCATTTGCTTGCCACCTCGGAGGTCAGAGGTTCGAATCCCTACTATCACCGATTACTTCTGCGGTAGACATCAATACACTGTTGTACGACTCGTTACTACACCTGACCTGCTGGGAACTTATGTAGTTCTCCACTCCAAGTCTAAGGGTCTGGTTGCCGGTTATCCCTAGTAGTTCACTGGACCTTTGCGGCTATGGAGTATACTTCTTCCATTGCACTCATGGGCAGTCATGTGAAAAAACTAGGCCTAGTAACGGAGAGACACTTCGTGTCATTGATATCAGTCTAATTCTGGTTACTCGAGCATGATAGGAGAGGCTGACATCAAGCAAAAATACAGGGTCACACAATTACATATACAAACTCGAAATCCGGTTTAGAAATACGAGTTTCTAGAAGGTTTTTGGTTTCCTTGCAATGGATTATAATACCCGTTGTGATCGTCACAATCGTGCAATTAAATTCAGTAAAAAGGCACTCTGCTAAACACTAAGTCTCTTAACGTTTATACAAAGGAAGGATAGTTTTAAATAGAGGGTAAGTCTTACAAACGGAGAAGGAACAACAGGAATACACAGTCCAGCCGTGCGTAAATGGATGAATTCTCAGGAGGTCCAATGAATAAGAAAATTGCCGCTGTTTCGCTTACTATCTTCGTTATATCTACTTATTTGTCTGTTTTCGACTTTTTTCACTTCATACTACTATTTACCTGTCCTCGACTCGACGACGCTTCAAGGTAGCAACTAAAACCAGAGCGCAGAAGTCCAAGGTTGACGGTTCAATCAACTGACTGGACCGGAAAATCAGGCAGATCTAGTCAGCATAAAGAATGAGTTGAGAGATGATACATGCCAGCGAGCGCAATAAAATGTAAGCGATTAGTAGTGGGCTCAACATCACATCAGGTAAAGTGGCTTAACTTTACTGATGTTATTGATAACGTAGCAGAAGTCATGGATCTTTGAGTGAGGATACATAAATCTTCCAAGCCATCTACACAATGCCTCGTGGCGACCGCCAAACCGTCACGGACATGACACCAAGTGACCCATACCGTCCGGTCCAGGCAGGCAATGCTGTTGCCACTGTTTAGGACATTCGTTAGGCCGCACTTGGAGTACTGAATCAAAGCTGCGGCACCAGCACTAGTATGTGACCAGGAACTGGTATAAATCTATAGGTCTATGCTACTTACGAGATTAGTGAGGTATCTATTATACCAGAACGGGCTTGAGCTTCTAAATCTCTTCTCATTCGAAAGGATACCTCATTGAGGGTTTCTGCAAGTGAAAGTTTGTCGAGGCCTAGTGACTAATGTTTCACATACACCGGTGGTGGCCAAGTAGTTCACAGCGTTTGTTTACCACTTTGGAGTTCAGAAGTTTGAATTTTACCATCATCGACCACTTTCGTGGTAGACGAATCCGTCGTTGCCTGGCTCGTTACCATAACCGACCGATTAAGACCTTGTGTAGTTTTTCACTCGAATTATTAGGGTTGGATATTCACCCGTCGGTGTGCATAAAGCAGTTACTTGACTTGCCAATGGTCGCCCGTTATTCCTAATAGCACAAGAGACTAAGACTATGAGGTATACCTCTTCCATTGCACTCATACACAAGCATGTAATAGACCTGAAAGGCGCCTTCGATTCAGTTAATCGAACATCGCTTTTCAGTGTTCTTCATCGAAAAGGTATGCCCCAGAAGTTCGCGAACCTAATGAGATCATTGTATTCTCATACTTCTGGCCGCGTTAGGGTTTACAGTGAACTATCCGGTCAGTTCGAAACGACCAGTGGTGTTCGACAGGGATGCCCTTTGTCTCCATTCTTGTTCAACTTCGTCATGGACGAAATAATGGACAGTGCGCTGCAAAATCTTCAGGATGTAGGCGTCGAACTAGGAAATGGTGAAAAGCTATGTGATCTAGATTACGCGGACGACGTTGTCTGCTTGTTCGAATACACGGAACATGCTCAGCGTGCACTAGATAATCTCGCAAGAGCTGTAGCTCCATTCGGCATGCGCTTTGCACCTTCAAAGTGTAAGGTGATGTTACAAGACTGGACGTCAACAATTCCGAGCTTGATGCCCGATGGGGAGGTGCTGTCAGTTGTCGACTACTTCACCTACCTCGGTAGCTGCGTGACGACGGATGGGAGCACAGCAGTAGAGGTGAGCACGCGGATATCCAAGGCTCCAGCGGCGTACGCTGGACTTAAGCGCTTGTGGCGCCGACCTGATATTTCACTGAAGTTGAAAGGCCGTGTATACTGTGCTGCAGTGCGTTCAGTTTTGTTGTATGGTTGCGAAACTTGGAGTCTGCGTGCTGAATATATTCGTCGTCTTGAAGTTTTCGACCATCGATGTTTACGTAGTATCACTAAGATTGGGTGGAATAGCTGAGTAACCAACGATGAGATCAGAAAGCGAGTATTGGGTATTAATTCGGGGAACGTTTTGTCACAGCGTATCTAGCTTAGTAGACTTCATTGGCTGGGACACGTTTTACGTATGGCAAACACACGTCTATCATACCGTACCCTATTTTCCGTTCCTCCTTCAGGAGTGGAAGAAACCACGTGGAGGTCAACAGATGACTTAGCAACGAGGAATGAGAAAATGTACAGCAGACTTAGGAAAAGTAGGTGCTTCACGTCTTCGTGGTTGGGGTCCAAAAGATCCCTCAACCAGTTGGCTGGAGACACTGAAGGATATGGCAGCGAACGGCGAACAGTGGCGATCGTGTTGTCACTTTCTATCGAATCAGAATGACTGATCGACGTGCGTTTGTACAGTTAGACTGTGTATTCCGTGTGTTGGCTACTAGGGCATTCTTTCCTTTTCCCATCCGTGTAGGTCCAGTCCCTGTCCATCTTGTATATTCATACTTTTTAATTCAACGTGCAACATGGTGAGAAAAGCAGTGATCAGTGGGGCTTGCTCTACTGTTTAACGATGTGCGATGATAATGATGTTGATGAGTGCAAGACAGTAGATGTCTCGCATATGGTTACATCAAAGCCAACTCCGCGTGTCCAGTGGTAAACGTGTGGAAACATCTTCCCGAAGATACAGCAGTGGTAGGCACTGTAAAAGAATTAAAGCTACACTCTACTATGAATTAGGCAGTTTTGATCCCTGAATGCCCCTAACTCAACCTCAATACCTTATCATGTTTCTTTCATCTATGCAGTTGCTTTATCTAGAATGCAACCAATACTTCTGAGCGGACGCCGATCCATATTTCGAACCTAAGCAGTTACGGCTTTTTGTCTTATGTCTGGATGGGTAGTGCTGTCACGTGAGTAGGAGACTAGACAGATGGTAAACTGTGTCCATGAGATTGCCACTTCCTCCAGACAACAAACCTTATCAACACTCTTGTTTCCAAGGTCTTTTGCCCCAACTATCCTGCACCATAACGGGAGTGCTTAACGCCGTAGTACAGACGGATTGACCTTGATCCCACTGTTGCAACAACTTGGACAACTCAACGGACCAACGTCGCAAGTCCTGTGGCCTAACCTGAACAAACTAGCGGTTGTTATATGATTGCGCATGAGTGCAACGGAAGGGGTAGCTTTAAAGGCTCAATGCACTACAGGGATTAGCCAGCAACCAGACCGAGATTTCGAGTGGAGAAACATATAAGGTCCCAGGAAGACGGAAAGTAACTTCTCTCTTTCTGATCCCCCCAAGCAGTTTTCCACAAATGATTTTCATCAAAATGTGGATAAAAGGACACCGAAAAGTGTCCGAGGCCAAAATTACTGAGTGAACCACTGGTATTCCTCCACTTGCAAAGTAAAAATGACACTTAACTTCACTGAACGCGATAATAATAATAATAATAATAATAATAATAATAATATTGCAGTTCTACAGAAGCTTTCGGTACAAATTTACTTCTGCGAAATGGCACTTACTTCAACTTAAAACCTTGAATTGGAGATTGTGGGGATACAGCTAACAGAATTGGTATTGCATTGTTGGTCCGCAAACATGGTATTCCAACCTGAATAACGGATACGTCTTCCGTATCTTTGATTAGAGTGAGCCATCTAAAGTCCGGTTGGGAGATCACTGTAACTGGGGGCAACACGTAAGAGTTGTGTATAAGCAAGTTTGTGATATCCGAGGGATGAAATTCCGCAGTGGTTTTGTTTAACTGGTACGCTGTCACATTATATCGAACGAGTATTGAAACTTGTGAGGTTGTGGAGGAAAACTGTAATCTCAAGAAATCCAGGTCTAGCTGTGTCGCACATTCTGTTTCGTTCATGCTATGGATCACACAAGACGAATTAGAAAACACATGTTTTTCGAATGAAGATATGTAGACACTGAATTCACAGACGAGTACGGCATTTGGTTGCGCAATAATATTACTTCTTTCAACGGAACACAGTGCATACAAAGGTGAAGTGTACGCTTTGTGTGAGAAGATCAAATGTGTGTTTAGGAAAACGGAAATGCTGGCCATTCTGTAGAAATATGTGAAATTGTATGGTCCAATGTGCGCTAGTATGGCACCTTCTGCCTTTGGCTGTATAAGGTGGAACACCTTCGAAGGGATGGATTTTGAGTAGACCTCAAACCCCAAATCCTTGGGTCGCGTGAAGACATCAGGGGATATGCCTGGAGTAAACGACTGTGTTAATGAGATAAACTAACCTTGCACTGAATATCGTCTGGGTGATACGAGCATGGACAGATATATAGAAACAACGAAGCACCTACAAAGCGCCATAACGGACAACCGCGCTTGAAAAACCGCCACATAACAATGACACATTCGCTGATACGACAAAACAATATACCCAAGTAACATGTGCGACTTCACGGATTTGATGCAGGTGCCCAGATATATCAGCATCTTCAAACTTTTCGTGATTTTTCGTCGTGCTGAAGACCTGGAAGTGGGAGCAACAGCCTCGAAATCAAACCAAATCAGAGCACGGGGCTGGAGGCCGATGCCAATGGTGGTCCATTTTCTACACCTGCTAGCCCCCAAGCCCCACCTGGCTTTTTATTCCCAGAATCCTTCCTCTTCTGTCGGCGAATAGAAATTCGGGTCACTTGACGTCTATCGGGTTGCTGTCAAAGAGGGAAGCAAGTTTAACATTTTGATAGAGTAAAGCCTCCGCATCCATCTCGTTCACTCTTCCTGCAAGAGTCTAATCACCCGAATGTCAGCTCTTTTGTGAGGTCAAAAAATTAGGGGGTCTAAAAGAATCAAGGAGCAGTGAGTGGAAGACCCATGAAAACAATAATACAAGTAATAATAATAACAGTAATGACAATAATAGTAATAGTATTAAAGAAGAGAAAAGGAGAGAAGCCATGGTGAAAGTTCTTTCGAACTCTACCAGCTGTTTCAGAGGCACTTTGGAGGTGCACTTGTCCACATGAAGTTCAACTTTTCCTCAAAAACGATGGTAGTATCGGCTGCCACAACATCAGCAAGGAGATTTTTCCAGCCTTCTGTTACTCTGCACGAGAAGACTTGGGCTGTGATATTCTTTGTAGCGCTTGGGTTAACGGGCTTTAGCTCAGGCCTTGGGATGGTAAGGTTTCTGTCACGAACAAATGACCGCTTTTTCGTTCTCGACAAACCCTTTGGTTCATTCATTGTTATATTAGGTCTCTAGCTGCACGTCTGCCCTTGAACGGGAACAAACCTATGAGTGCCAGCCTGTCCTTGTACTGCACTCCTTTCAGACCGGAGATCGTTCTTGTGAATCTCCTTCGCACCCTCCCCAGTGTCTGCATGTCCCTTACCAAGGAAGGAACCCAGATATGGAATGCGAACTCTAAGTAAATTCGCTTCAGAGCATTGTAAAGTGGTGGCGTGGCTGCAGGTTCACATGAAGGTACTGCTCTTCCCAGTTGGTGCACTAGTCGGTTCGCCTTGTTGGTCGCCGAGAGAAGCGGCTCCGGGGGCTTACCTTTGTTTTTTAAAAAGATCCACAATTCTTAGATCTCTGCTGTAACAGCTATTTGCAGACGTAAAAATCAAAATAAACGAAAAGGTTGTTCGAAACAGTGAGCTCTGAATGAATGTGAATTTCAGATGTCCCCCGGAGCTCATCTTCATTCAGTATCAGTAGCATTTTCTACCCCACAGCAACTACGATCAATAGGTTACCTGATTTCAAAAGCAGCTCAGAATTAGGCTCAAATCACCCGTCAACACAGTTGAGTCACGGGCAGTTTCTTCGCGGAATGCCGAACCAGCTTTGATGACTTCCATCAGCCAAGCTGTAACACATGTCAAGGACCACTTAGGGCTGATCGCTGACTCCACACACATATTAAGCAGTGTTTATATTCGCCCTAGGTTAGGAACTAACTGCTCGAACAAGGTTTGTCTAGGTGAACCCAGGGTTTTCCGGCTGGGGCGCATGAACACATCCCTCTCAGTTCGCTCTGCAGTTGCAACGCATCACCAACCCGCTGGTTCATCTCTGGCTAGCCAGCCCCCCCCCAGATCAGTCAGTTTATTGGACCGACGGTACACCCTCCCAAACTCTACAGGTCTTCTCTCTTGTCGACTGAATTCGTGGGGTTCGACTTTTGGATGGGAGGGCTCAGGAAATCTCAACGCTCTCTTCCTTACCACGGGTTCCGAGCCTTCCGGGTTCAGGCAGCGGTTCCCTCCAGAAGCTTCCACCAGAAGTCATGTACATTCCCCTCTGCCCCAACCGTAGATCCCAAGCTACCGTCCTGTAGTGAAAAGTGTCCAGGTCCCCCTGAACCTGGGTGGATTCTGAAGATCCCAGAAGTTCTACTTCTTCCGCGAACAGGAACTTGTCAACCGAAGGACACCTGGTAGGTCATTCACATTTACCGGGAAAAGTACTGATCTCAGCTCTGATCCCTGCGACACCCCACTGCTACCATCGCCGTCGTGGACTTAACGTCCCCAACTTTGACGTAGAACAGACGATGGCACGGGTAAGCTTGTAAGCAGCCTCCTAGCCCTGTAGTCACTTTCGGCCTACTTAGTTTGTGCAACAGCAGTCTATGGTTCACTTTATCGAGGGCTTTGCGGAGGCCAGGGTAACACACTTCAACTTCCTCCACTTCATTTAGTCTTGTGGTCGCCTTGTCGAGGATTTTCATGAGATGGCTGAGGTAGGGCGTTTGTTTTTGTGAATCCATGCTGTCCGTTTATTACCAAGCTATTCGCTTGTAGGTGCCTCACCAGTGCGGCTCAAATTACTCCCATTATTACCTCGAATACTACCGATAACAGACTAACAGACCGACAGTTCACCACGTCACCTCTGTAAAGAACGAATACTGAAATTCCTTCTAAATGTTCAACGTGCTTTGTGAATTTGACTATATTCAACATTATCTTGGAAAGCTTGCTCATACACCACACATTTTCACGTTTGTTTATCCATGTGAGACATTTGAATTTGGCCTTGAACCGTTTCTGACTGTCGTGCTTGAGCCACGGGGCTTTGGACCTTTGGATTTTACTGTGAAGCCTATTTGGCCGCATACTTGAGGTTCGTATATATTTGTATCCTTTGTGCATTTCAATTTAGTACCGTAGAAGCTACGAATCAATCTTGTTCTGGTTTTGGGATTCGTTTGAATTGGCTACGCGTTGCTCGATTTGCCAGATTTGACTTACAGTACTCAAGTGGAACCTGGACAAGAAAACCCATTGGAAATGCCTAGACGAGGAAGCAAGGACCTTTTGAGACAACAGGAAATAACTCGGCAAGTCTCTGGGGATGGTTCGGGTGTTATTGATTCTCTAGATAATGCTAAGTTTACTAGCTATGTCAGTGCCAGGTCATCTCTAACCGCGATGCGTTTGACGATATCAGTACTTATAGAATGAGAGTAATAGAATTAGAAAACGAGCTGCGGTTAGCCAGAAAGGAAGCAGAGCCCCTTACACAAGGAACTGGTCTCAGAGAGCCAGCAAAGAGTCCATGTAGTTCACAATGTCAACATCGAAAAGGCACTGTGATCGACGAATATAAACCCTTGAGACAGCCTGAAACTACCGAGGCTTTGGCTCTTGACCTGCCGAGAGTGGAGCTGTCCCACTTCGACGGGCACCCCGAGCAATACTGTATATTCATGAAACAATTCGAAAATTTTGTTGAGTGCAAAGTTGCAGATCCTGGTCAAAGGTTTTTGCATTTATTACATTACTGTCGTGGGAGAGCCAAAAGTGCTATCGAAGGCTGCGCGATGCTTGATCCACCGATGGGGTACATCAGGGCGCGCAGAATCCTGAAAGATTTGTTTGGACAACCATTCAAGGTGGCTAGAAGCCTAATTGATAGTGTTTTATTGGAGGCGAAAAGGACTGAGGGCAAGGCTGAATCACTGTCGAGTTTGGTGATAAAAATGCAGAATTGCAGTATAGCACTGGAGCACTTAGGATACCAGTCTGATCTGAATGCATTGCACACACAGGAATGCATTGTCCGATGTCTATCTATTGATTTACAGAGCCGATGGGCAGAGGAAGCTGAAAAAATAAATATGCTTGAGCGGGAATCTACGTTCAACGATTTGACGGAGTTCATAGGTCGTCAATCCCGTATCGCCAACAGTCGATTTGGACAAATCGTACGCGAAAGTTGCAGACTGGCGCGAAGGGAACCAACATCTCAAATTGTGGAGAAGGACTGTAACCAAACCCAGTCTTTGGCTAACATGAACATGATAAGTCAAGAACCCGAGAGGTCAGCTGAATGCAAGCTATGCAACTCCCTGCATCGGTTACTAGATTGTCCGACCTTTCATGGGATGAGTGTACCCGATCGGTGGTGCGCAGTAAAAAGAATTGGCTCATGCTTTATGTGTTTGAACAACTCTCATCGAGCCTCTGAATGCAGCTTAAGAGTGAAATGCAACCAAGATGGATGCTTGGGTAATCATCACTCGTTACTGCATGGCCTTCTCAACAATAGACCTATTCAGCCGGATGAACCCAAAATTGTCTGTTCAACTGGACATGATGATTTCAAACCGGCAAGATTAGGCATCGTACCTGTCGGTATCGTGACACCTAAAGGACTGAGGAGGGTCAATGCATTTTTGGACACGGGGTCGGATGCCTCGCTGATTATTCGCGAGCTTGTAGAAAGCTGTGAACTAGTAGGCGAGCCTACCTAGCTCACTATCAGCACGATTGCAGGGGGTCATGTTAGCAATTCTAAGAGGCTGACCCTGCAGTTAACGTCTTTATTTGATGAGGGGACCGTAGAAATTCCGGAAGCTTTTGCAATAGACAGCTTGCCAATGAGACCAGTTGACTCTGTTAGATCGATCGCCAAGAGATGGTCTCATCTCAGGGACATAGAGTTCGAAGACGTTTCTAGCCCCCACGTCGACATACTAATTGGATGCAATGTACCAGGGGCTCACTGGGTGTAACAGCCGGTCGTGGAAAATCCCCCTTTTTTCCCTCGCGATTCAGTGTTTTTCCCAACATCACTCATTTCCATACACTATTGACTTGTCTTTACGAACTGGTTGTTTTTCTGGACCAATTGTTGTTTGTTCGCGCCCAGAGCGCTATTTTGGCACATCCTTGTTCAGGACCTGCGTGACGCACGTGCTGTCTGCTCACACGCTGCCATTCGGTTTCTCGTTGTTGAGTCTTTGTGATCGTATTATTGAGGTTTGTATATTGTTTATGTCATTGTTTATTTTAATAATCTAGTATCGTAGAATTATCACGGATAATCGCCTTCTGATTTCGGGATCCGTTGCGAATTTGGCTACGCATTGCTCAAACGTTCGTAACAATACTCAATAGATCTATTTGGAACGAGGAAAATTCACGCAAAATGCCAAGGAAAGGATCAAAGGCAGTCGAACCCGGACAGGAAGTAATACGGCAAGTCTCTGGGGAGGTTTTGGGTACTTATGATTCTTTAGTTAATGCTAGATCGCCTAGTCCTGTCAGTGCTAGCTCATGTGTTATTGAAAGCAATATTGATCGTAAGGACGTTGATTTATATAAGCTGAGAATAATAGAACTAGAGCAACAGCTACTTTCGGCTAGACTACAGGCGCATGAAGCAGAGAAGTGTACACAGAAACAGCGAGAGTATAGGACCAGTGACTTCGACACTTCCGATAGGTTAGAGTGCAATAAGGTAGGGAACCCCACGCAGGTCGCCGACTACAAACCACCATCGATCGATCTGCCTAGAGTGGAGTTAACGGTTTTCGACGGGCGAGCTGAGCAATATTGCAAGTTTGTCAAACAGTTCGAGACGTTCGTTGAAAACAAGGTAACCGTCCCTGGGCAAAGGCTTCTTTACCTTACTCACTACTGCCGAGGCCGAGCGCGAGAAGCTATCGACGGATGCACCATGCTCGATCCAGAACAAGGCTACACTAGGGCAAGAAAGATTCTGAGGGACTTGTTTGGCCAACCTTTCAAAGTAGCCCGTAACCTAATAGAGGGCGTGATGGCAGAGGCAAAGAAAACCAAGGGCGACGTCTACACCATGGCCGACCTGGTGATCAAGATGCAGAACTGCTCAATAGCCCTCGACCATTTAGGTTACAGAGCTGACCTAGACGCCATGCACACTTTGGAAGGCATAGTCCGTCACCTCTCTCCCAAACTACAGGGTCGGTGGGCGGAAGAAGCTGAACGGATAAGCCGAGGCGACAGGGAAGCCAACTTCGAAGACCTGACTGAATACTTAGACAGGCAAACGAAGATAGCTGACAGCAGATTCGGCCGACTCATCCGGGACAGCAACCGAGCAAACAAGCCCGGTACTAGCCAAGTCCAAACCCCTGTACGGGAACATCCAAAGTACCAGCCTTGGACCAACACACACGTCATTTCACGAGATGCTATGGCGAAACCAAATTGCAGATCCTGTGGTACTAGCCATGGCCTACCAGAATGCCCCAAGTTCGGCAATGCCACAATAGACGAACGGTGGGGAATGGCGAGGATGGCAGGAGCATGTTTCATCTGTCTCAACACCACGCACCGGGCAGCAGCCTGTAGAACAAGGAATCGATGTGGTTACGAGGGCTGCACGGGCAGACACCATCGGCTGCTGCATCAGGCGAGAATAACCATATCCGAGGCGAGTGCCAAGCCCAGCGTGATCTGTTCAACTTCACAATCTGCCAGTAAACCGGTACGTTTAGGCGTAGTGGCCGTGGGAGTAGTGACTCCGACTGGGATAGTCAAGGCGTTGGCTTTCGTTGATAGTGGATCCGACACCACTTTAGTGAAAGAGCGGTTTGCCGACAAACACCAACTGGCTAAAGGTGCGACGTCGTTAGCAGTGAGCACGGTGGGCGGAACACAGGTAATGACTGCCGGTAGATTAAGGCTGCAACTCATCTCTCTAGACACTAACGAGGAAATTGAACCAACGGAGGCATTCACGTTAGCGGATCTTCCCATGCGAGCACCAAGGTCGGTGAACGCAATCTTGACTCGGTGGCCCCACCTGCAGGATGTAACCGTTGTAGACTGGGAAGATGATGAGGTGGATCTCCTCATCGGATGCGACGTGCCAGAGGCGCATTGGGTGCTTGACCAAAGAGTGGGCGACCGCCAGGCACCTTATGCCGTACGCACGGCTCTGGGATGGATGTTATACGGTCCAGTAGGGGTACGCGGTTCCGTGAATTACTTATCCGCCGAAACGGACCGCATAGAGTATCATCTGCAGCGGCTGTATGAAAAGGAGTTTCATGACATTGGAGACGAAAGACCGACGTTGTCTCAAGAGGATCACTTCGCTCTACAAACGGTGCGGCAAGGCTCTAGAGGCCTCAAAAACAGTTCGAGGTTCCCCTCCCATGGCGCACACCGGTCGACCCGTGGACTGACAACAGAAATTATGTTCTCCAACGATTACTACGACTAAAAGAACGCTTCATTCGAGACCAGAATCTGTGGGAACGATACGCGGATTTGATGAAGCGAAACGAGGCCCTCGGTTACGTTGAAAAGGTGCCTGTTAACACCGACAGCAAAAGGGGTATCTGGTATCTGCCTCACCATCCGGTTATCAACCCCAAGAAACCCAATAAACTGCGGGTGGTTTTCGACTGTGCGGCCAAGTTCCAGGGCAAGTCGTTAAACGATCGCCTACTACAGGGGCCTGACTGGACCACACCACTGATCGATGTTCTGTGCCGTTTCAGAGTGGGTAAAGTGGCTTTGTCTGCTGACATTAGGGAAATGTTCCATCAGGTGAAGATTCCGGTAGGAGAACGAGATGCTTTGCGTTTCCTGTGGTGGGAAGGGAGCGACCGGGACAACGCAGTGGTGAATTATAGGATGACCGTCCACCCCTTCGGAGCCATATCGTCACCATTTTGTGCAAGCTACGCCCTCCGAGAATCAGCGAACAAACATGGCGATCTAGTACATCGGACGGTGGTAGAAAGCGTCAGCAGGAACTTCTACGTCGACGACTACCTTGGGTCATTCGATGATGTGGAATCAGCTCTAGAGCAGTTCAGGGGTCTGACGAGATTGCTGGAAGAGGGCGGCTTCCATCTAACTAAATGGATGTCGAACGCTTCAGAAGTGCTGAAGGCCGTCCCGTATCACGAAAAGGCCGAAAGGGTAAGAGATTTGGACGGCTCTCCACTTCCCATCGAGCGCACTTTAGGGATACAATGGGACGCGGAAACGGACGATTTTGTTTTCGAACTGAACGTTCCCGAGCTGCCAATAACCCGTCGTGGCATACTATCTGCCGTCTCGAGTTTGTTCGACCCGCTCGGTTTCGTCTCACCGTGGCTGCTACCCGGAAAGATCTTGCTGCAGCGGCTGTGCCGTAAGAAAGTTGATTGGGACCAGGCACTGGACCAGGGGGACCGGCTGGACTGGGAAGAATTTCTGAACACCTTGAAGAAATTAGGGGACATAAGAATCCCACGATGTTTGACCCCTGGCCATACGACACGGACTGGAGAACTACATGCCTTTTCCGATGCATCCGAAGTCGGTTAGGGAGCTGTGGTGTACGGACGATGGTGCGCAGGAGATGGACAATATACCACGAGGATCCTGTTCGCCAAAGCCCGCGTTGCTCCACTGAAGTCGGTCTCAATCCCACGCCTTGAACTCAGCGCAGCCGTGTTGGCAGTCAGGGTGGTGCAAGCTGTGAAGAGATGTTTCGATCTCTACATTTGGTCGGTGAGCTTCTGGACGGATTCAACGATAGTACTTTACTACATTAACAACGTACGGAGCCGGTTTAGTACTTTCGTTGCTAACCGACTCACGATTATCCACGATGAATCAGCCACGCACCAGTGGAGTCATGTCAGGTCTGGCGATAATCCGGCCGACCTGTGCTCCCGAGGTGCGAACAACTTCAGGCAACTGGACACGTGGACGAGAGGGCCAAACTTCCTGCAATTGCCCAAACAGGACTGGCCCGTGTTCGAATTAAAACTCCCTACGGAATTGGAACTAGAGATCAAAGGCGTAGTGATAGCAACCAACGTCGTCGAAGCGTCGTCCATTCTATGGCGACTGGTCAGGTTTTCTTCCTGGATGAAGACGCTTCGTTCGCTAGTTTGGTTAACCAGGTTCAAGAGAAATTTACTAGTCATGAAAGGGCTACGGCCCTCAGGTCGGATACCGGTCGGCCCGATAGGTCCCGATGAGCTACAAGCGGCAGAGTATGATATTTTCAGAATGATACAACGCGAGGCTTTCGCCCAAGAACTCAAGAGGGCGGAAGAAGTGGGGCCGACCAATGAAGACATGCCATCTCCAAGAGGCGAGCTGAAGCGTTTAAACCCCAAACTCATCAACGGACTGCTGCGGGTGGATGGTAGGCTGACCAACGCCCACCTGAACTTCGACACAAAGTATCCTATACTGCTGCCGGCGAGACAACCTGTAGTAGAGCTAATGATTCAACACGTCCACGCCATGGAGGGACATGCCGGGGAAAGTCACGTGACGAGCGTCATCCGAAAGCGTCTTTGGTTGTTGAGAGGACGAGAGACTGTAAAACGCGTAATCCGACGGTGTGTGCAATGCAGGAGACGCAATGCCACAGCAGGCAAACAACTCATGGCCCCACTACCAGAATGCAGGGTGACTACGGGCTGGTGGCCGTTCAGTGACACCGGGTTGGATTATTTCGGGCCCTTGTGGATCAAGTGCGGTAAAAGATTAGAAAAGCGATACGGATGTATCATGACGTGCATGAAATCACGTGCGGTACACCTAGAAGTCGCACATTCGATGACGACCGATTCGTTTCTACGGGCCTTGCAAAGATTTATCAACCGAAGAGGCGTACCGGCCGATATATACTCAGATAATGGATCGAACTTTGTGGGCGCTCAACGGGAATTGCAGCGTTGGCACAAGAACATAAACAGGGACGAACTGCAGAATCGAACCGTGGCCTACGGCATACAATGGCATTTCAACCCCCCACAGGCCAGTCACCGAGGCGGCATATGGGAACGCATGATCCGGTCCGCCAGACGGATATTGCTGTCAATCATGGAGCAGCAGCCGCCCGACGACGAGACGCTGAACACCGTCATGACTGAGGTGGAGCGAATCCTGAACAACCGCCCCCTGGTTCCAGTATTGAACGGCGACCCCACCCACCTGGCGCTCACCCCGAACGACTTATTGACGTTAAGGTCGAACGAGGGTTTCCAAGGGCCGGTAAACCTTCGTGGGAGCTACCTCCACGGGTGGAAGCAAGCGAACTATCTGGCCAAGGTCTTCTGGAGGCGATGGCTACGGGAGTACCTACCGGCTTTGCAGACTCGACAGAAGTGGCTGGCCAAAACAAGACCATTCAAAGTTGGGGACGTGGTTATGATCGCCGACGAACGCGCACATTTCAGCGCTTGGTCTTTGGGAGTAGTTACGGAAACCATCAAAAGCACTGACGAAATGATAAGAACGGTGAAGGTGAAGACAGCTAACGGAGTGCTCATTCGCGACATACGCAGTATTAACCTACTCGAGAGCGAAGACGGAGAAGCTGATAACCCTGAGGCCTAGTAAACCTTTTTCACGCCAGTAATCGAGGTGGATAAAGAAACATCATATATACCACACAATCTCCGTCAAACACGTTAAGGTGCTCGCGGTCCTTTCGTTGACATTACAGAAGGTTCTTTCCGATACGTGGTGATGAATGCGATCCCATTGTACATCCCGATACATACACGCAGGCACGACGCACTCTACATCCCGTAAACCCATCATACATGTGACAGTGTTCTTTGTTTGCCTTTTGTTGACGCTACCGAATGCCCCTTGCATATGTGGAAGTAGCGGAGCTCAGGTCACACATACATGCTACATTTACTCGTTTTCTTGCCACGCGGTCTTTTGTTGACATTGCAGAAAGTCCTCCTTTGATGTGTAGTCATACCTGTGATTTCATTGTAACCCCGGCACACACACACACACGCACACACACACACACGCACACACACACACGCACACACACACACACACTCAAGCACGTACATCCAGGACCGGACGGACCCTTACGAGGACAACATCTATGTGACCATTCACGCCCGCCATCGGTCATTTGGTCTTGTGGAAGATGTAGACTAGCCTCACGTCTATGTATCCAATGGATTAGGTGCGACCAGTAGTAGAACGTTGACGACGAGCATTAGACGCGCGCACTGACAGCAGGGCCTAGGCAGGTAGGAAGAATCAGTACCTTTATACCAAACCTTTGACTTTGCTAAGGATCCAGGAGGATTTTGGTGGGCGGTGTAACAGCCGGTCGTGGAAAATCCCCTTTTTTCCCTCGCGATTCAGTGTTTTTTCCCAACATCACTCATTTCCATACACTATTGACTTGTCTTTACGAACTGGTTGTTTTTCTGGACCAATTGTCGTTTGTCCGCGCCCAGAGCGCTATTTTGGCACATCCTTGCTCAGGACCTGCGTGACGCACGGGCTGTCTGCTCACACGCTGCCATTCGGTTTCTCGTTTTTGAGTCTTTGTGATCGTATTATTGAGGTTTGTATATTGTTTATGTCATTGTTTATTTTAATAATCTAGTATCGTAGAATTATCACGGATAATCGCCTTCTGATTTCGGGATCCGTTGCGAATTTGGCTACGCATTGCTCAAACGTTCGTAACACTGGGTGCTTGAACAGAGCATAAGCAATCGAAAAGAACCTATCGCTACGCGAACGATACTAGGCTGGACACTTCTCGGACCCCTGACGAGCGAACTTCAACAACCGGCATCAATAAATTGCTCAAATGTTGCTGAGAGAAGTGCCTCTGTAGAACACAATCAGCCTTTCGATATTGAATCCAACGGTCCATCTCAGGAAAGCGAAGTTCACTCGAAGGATCAGTCGGCGCTTTCGATTGCGAATTCAAAGACGGGACGTCACAGTAAGCAACATGAAGTTGCTATACCCAAGAGACCACCGTCAAGTCACCTATCGAGAAAAGGAGAAGTTGCCCGGAGGCTTTTGAAATATCTCAAAAAAGGACACCAGCAGGTCACCCAAAGCAGCTTGAAATTTGCCGACCCAGTGACAGTGTACGGTACCTGGGTGGAACTGCATGGCCGGCGGCGAAACAAAGTACCCTTTGCCAAAACAAAAATTGCTGAGCTGAAGTCAGTATCCCTAAACGAGCTCAAAACGACTGCACTGGTATTGGGTTTTAAGGTAGCACGAATGCTAAAAGAGAACTGCACCACCGCCGAACTGAGCCTTGCCTATTGGACAGATCCTACAGTTGTGTTACATTACAGGAAACGGAAGAAACGAAGAACGTGTTCGAGACATCAGAGAGTTAATCCACTCGCAGCAGGAAACAGCAAGGTAAATGTTTATGATTCGAGCTCGAAACCACATACAAAAGACAAAGTAGCTCGCAGATCGCCTCGCTCCGAGTTACTCAGCACTTTATTGCATTTCATGCTCTACAACTAATCAACTGGACCCATTTTTTCTGAAAGGTTGCAAATGTACTTAGTTCCAGTTTCTATCTAGCGTGCACATAGGCGAAGAGGAGAAATTCACCATTATTTCACTTGAACAGTTCAGGTGAGGCATACTAGCTGTGAGCACATTGTGAAACTATTATTATCTTTAAAGAAGAACATTTATTTACATTTTATACAATATTGATTGTCACATATTTTGTGCACAGAAAAACTTTGAAATACTCTGATAGATGCCAGTATTCGATCAATCTCCGTGTTCATGTGTATTTCGATACTGTCCGCCGTACACTTGTTTTCGAAATTTATTCATAATCAGAAACCGGTTTTCATTTCTTTCGGAAGATTTGGTGCGTTAATTTTATGTAATTCCACTGGTTCGTGACCTGTCAATTTTACGCGATATCTCATTAGGCGTTGCACCTGCGTTCAACTTCTGCGCTCATGCTTGTAAACAAAATTAGTCTAACCAGTTGCTGCAATGGGTTACTGCTTGTGATGCCTAGACTTACTTCGTGCGGCGAAACACTTCACTCTGCGAAGCCTCCATCTTCATCGTGCGTCTGACTATATGCGCCGGTCTCCTGATGAGTATGTCAATCTCAAGTTGTGCAGCGGGATTTGGAATTGATTCCTTATGGATTGTGCGATGATGACTACGGCGAAAACCTGTTTCACGTTCAGATAACACAGGAAGTTAGTAACCACAGGCACTGACAATAAGTTAAAGGTAGATAGGGTGAGAATCATGACCCCTTCCTGAACCTTAGACAACCATTTTCGCGGAAGGATTTTGGCCGGCGGTGTAACGAACGAATACTGAAAATCCTTCTAAATGTTCAACGTGCTTTGTGAATTTGACTATATTCAACATTATCTTGGAAAGCTTGCTCATACACCACACATTTTCACGTTTGTTTATCCATGTGAGACATTTGAATTTGGCCTTGAACCGTTTCTGACTGTCGTGCTTGAGCCACGGGGCTTTGGACCTTTGGATTTTACTGTGAAGCCTATTTGGCCGCATACTTGAGGTTCGTATATATTTGTATCCTTTGTGCATTTCAATTTAGTACCGTAGAAGCTACGAATCAATCTTGTTCTGGTTTTGGGATTCGTTTGAATTGGCTACGCGTTGCTCGATTTGCGAAATTTGACTTACAACCTCTTCTATCACCCTTTTGAGTTAGCACGACTTCCGCTGTCTTCCTTTCAGCAGGCAAGCGTACCTCCAAGAGGAATTCGGTAAACAGCTTGGCCATTGGTCATGCGGATATCCCGGTCAGAAATTTTAGGACTGCATTCTGGCCCTACTGGCTTACCACGATTAAGTGCTTCTGAGGCCGGTGAAACATCTTCCGGTGATATCTCAAGCTCTGCCGTCGGACTAGGCCTGGACCACCCTGAAGACGGCAGCGGCACACCTTGGTCCACCCTATGGACCTCCTCGAGGTGCTCCCTAAGCCTTCCACCTTCTGCATGTTCATCTCAGATCGGCCCCCACTTTATATCTTTACCCCTTCTACCATAGCTCTTATGATCGCTTTTTCCCTGGGTGTAGTTACAGGAAGCTTTAGGTTTTTTTGCTTCCTTGGCGATTCCCAATTCATATGTTTGTTCTTTCGACCTCTTTTATTCCCCTAACCGACTTTCTACTTTCTACAATAGATGAATCGTCTATGTCCGCCAGTATCCCGGGACCTTCGCCATGCTTGGTTTTACTTTTCAGTACCCGGTTTTACTGCTCTTTCACCACCGTGGTAAGCCCATTCTCCGTTTTCTGCGCGGTGGAGCCACTTCCTCTGTCACCTAAAGCAAGTAGCTTTTGATACTCCCTTCAAAATTCCTCCACGCTGTCCACCATATCCCTAACTGGCCGCTCCGCCACCGCTATCAGGCTCCCTTCATCCAACTTCATGAAGGATCTCCTCAGCTTATCTGGTTGGTCCTCCCCCTGACCAATGAGGCGGAACCTGAGGATTCCGTGGTCTTTTTACCCTGGCTGGCACCAATGCAGACTTCAACTGCTTCAGCGAAAAATTTGGAAATAACTGGATCCATTACCCCCGGAATCTGACTGACCTTCCGTTTAGTGTACTGGTGGATGCGCTGTATCACTACCTTATCCTAAATATGGCAAGCAACCTCATTCTGAATGACATTACCGGCCCCCAATTTGCCTGCCAGTCTATCTCTGGTGCGTTAAAATCACCCAGAACTAACCACCCTTCTCCTTTTCTGGTTGCTAGCGCTGGGCATTCTAGCAGATCCTCACCTTCATACACGTCAAAAGATGAGCTCTTATAAACGCACGCCAGCTCCACCTACCTAATTCGAGCTTTCATTTGCGCTGCCACTGCTCGTATACTGGGCGTCACATGCACAATGCTGTCTTTTTCACTTATATTCTGGACCACTAATAACAGTTCTATTCCTCCTATTCTTCTATCCCCGTGGTTGGTTCTGTGCAAACTCAACCCCTTCAGACACACTGGACTTGATAATAATAATAATAATAATAATAATAATAATAATAATAATAATAATGGTATATTTCTCGGATATGGTCGAGACACAGACGCAGGCGCATGATCATGGTGTACAGCGTTACTCAGTAAGATGAAACAATCACAAACTTCAGGTATGAAAGTCAAGAGTGCCAGCTGTAGAAAAACGTAACCAGCGATAGTTTATATGGATCACTCTAATAATGGTTTGCGCGCCAACTTTGAACCGGTTTAGGTTTCGCGCTGGGCGGTGGCACACAGCGGAGATATAGAATAGGTCGTTCATTCGTGCTGCTAGAGGTGCATTATCAACAAAAATGATGCAAGTCATGAAAAACGGCCGTTTACCGGGTATCTGCGAACAGCGAAGTTTCAAATATGAAGAAAAAGAGATTGTATGGCAGTACACTCGAGGAGATTGATGCATGCAAAGAGAATAGCAAACCATAAAGCTGATGCAAACCCTGAATGTCGGTTCTGCTGGGGCTCAAGAAAAGGAATGAGTTATGAAACAAGGAGACATGAAACCGATTTGATGAATGTACATTTTTGTACTTTGGTGAATGTGCAAGTAACAAAGGCCCATATGAGGGTGAGTTAAATTTAGGGATCAGTAACCTGTACCATTCAGAAATGTGAAAGTGCAACTGGAAGGCCCTGGAAAAGTGGAGGATCAATTTCCAGCCGGACACGGATCGAGGGAAAATTGGACTGTTGCAACAGATACTAAAGTGGAAAATCTCCACAGTGACTTGGGCAATATCATGCTGTTTCACTGACAAATATATATACATTGAGGCATTGAGCCTCCGTTGTATTCAGCCTCATTACTGGTAATGTACTACGTTCTATGGGTATAGTTCGTCTGGCTGGGTGAAGGACACACTTTTTTAGACGTTTTTATGATTATTTTTTAATGGTTTTTTCACAGTCAGTTATCTGGCTGTCAGAGAAGGTGGAGCTGCTTTTGGTGGGTGACCAGGGCCCCGAAACATGGACCGCATGTAACAAGCTGCGTTGAGAATAGGTCAACCACACCAGTCAATCCGTAGCAAACGGCAGCTCGGGGACATGGCTCACGTGACAAGGCTGGTATGCCTGGAAGACAAAGCAGTAGGGTATTTTTTTCTCTTTTTTATGCCAATCCCTTTTTGAGGCTTCTGTCGTCTCATCGGTGGTCAGCTCCGTGCAGGGAGACAATCACAGCCAAGAATGCTCACAGATGTGCCGCGGTAACACTCGCCATATCCGTGAAGTCAGATCCCCAATGCGGTTTACATAGGACAGAAAATGCGGGGGAAGGTAGAGTCAACCACAGCCTGCGATTATTTGTTTGGGTTCAAGATTACTGAAACATCAGTTTGCACAAGGGTGGGGCACTACTTGCAGCCCTAGCAACGTGATGCTTTTATGCCTGAGTACGCCATGGGCCGCTATGTTGGCTTGCCGCAAAAAAGGTATTTGATGTTAAAAAATTGAGATTGTTTTGCCGTCCTAGATCGTGTGAAAGAACCACTGAGTTCCGTAATTGCTGCAACGAGGGAGCCAACCCTATGCGCGTTTAATTGAGATTGGGTTGCTCAAAGTGGATATTCGATTTATTAGTAACCTAAACCTACCTCAAAGGCCTGAGCCCTTGAAATATAGGGATTGTTTATTCTGATCATCGTGTCCACCGTTAGGGCTACGCTTTTTTACTTTTTGAAAGCCACCGATGTCGGTGATAACGCCCGAATTCTTTGTGGTAGCTTGTTCCACAATGAAGCGTACTTGTTAATGAAGAAGTTTGACCGAAGTGCAAGCCTCGGCAAAGGGACAGAAACCAAGAACTCATTGTTACGTAAGGGGTAAGTAGAAAGGGTTCTCACCTGTGGTGCTGAACTACATGATCTATTCTTCAAGATATTGTGAAAGAATAGAACGTTATTTCTTATGCGGCGTAGCCATAAGGGATCGATTTTCAGCCGCTTACAACAGCCACTCACAGCCACGATTCAGTGACAGCTACGCATTCCACTCCCCTAGATTCGACCCCCAGTGCCCCCATTCATTGCCGATATCGCGGGCATCACACCGCACCACTGCTATCCCTCATTTCCCTTGTTTTTTTTTGGGTAGCGGAGTGTCTATTTCTCATAAGACCTCTCGCCCGAGTGCAGCCTACTTTTTACCATGCTTGCTTCCGAGTTGTGATTCGTCAACTGCCCTTTACCACTACTTTCCACAAGACACTTTCAAACGCCTGAAAGCCCCTTGGGGATTCAGTCCTATGTGCGATTGTAGGCGTAAGGCCTGGTATAAAAGGTGACGAATAGGATGGCCGTCTCTTCCAGTAGTTGGGCTGACGTAGACACCTTTATTTGAGAGATTATTGTGACCTTACAGATTGCCGAGTTACCCGGTTCTGTTTTAATAACTTCCCTGGAAATCTTGCCGATTCCATCGTGCGCGGCCAGGAGGGTATCTCGATATGGGAAGTTCTCGAATTCCACCTCGGTAGGCCCCCCGGTGGTTGCCCATCGACTTTTGGTCTCCATATCCTCAGGAGTAGTCCCCCCCCTAATAAGGGTGTGCCGTGTTACCCCAGATGGTCTTAGCAAGTCGGTACCACTTTGTCATAGACGCTGGTTCCTTCGCCGCGTATCTCCGCAAAACCGCCCGCTAAGTCCCTTCATAACTACATTTCTATTGCCTCCGAGAAATATTTTCGTGCTTGCATGTATTGTCATTGTTACGTCTGTCATAGAAGCCTTCTGAGCCGGCAGGGTTTCCGCTTGTTTAACCTGACAATGAATCAAGTCAGACAAGCTTTCCAACTTTCTTTCAACCAGATTTTGTGAGGCTCCACTTGACCCCTTGTTTGATAGAATTTCTCCTCCCCCTTCACAGTGATTGACAGCTGCCTTGTCTGTCAGCATCAGTAGACAGGCCCCAGTCATGAAATCCTGATAAAACCGGGCTGGCTCCTTACTCATGCATTTCCACCCGTGGGATGTTCTCTTTCGTTTTTTTACCACGGTTTCTCCGGGCCAGGTGTCAGACAGGCCCCTGACTCCTGCTATGCACTCTGAGCATACTCATTTCAGGTCACCATGAATCATACGGAGCACCAAGGCCCCTTTTGGCTTTGCAGCTTTTGGAGACCTCGCTAGTAGTTCCTCAGTGTTGGACTTACGTGCATTCAAACTTTCAGAAATACCTTTTGGCCGACGCCATTATAGTGGAAAAGCCAGCCTGCCATTTGAGCGGAGATCTACGGAGATAGTAAGAACGAACATATTAGATACTACGCAGATTTAAAAGAGAAGTTATAACCGTAGACTTGTATTGGATTTAAATGCTCACTCTATGCCCAACCGTTTGAGGTGAGAGTATGACAGGACGTCGGCTTGGTGACGTGCATTGCCTTGGACAGTCAAAAGTCGGGTATGTACAGCACGAGCCTGCAGCAGACGTGAGCGCGAAACGTGAGCTAGACACAAACATGTAAGCAGGTCCGCGTGTCGGAGTCACGTGTTACCGGAAGCGCGAGGCAAGCGTACAGTCAGAACAGATTACCATAGGCCAATGCTTGATTGGCCAATGTCATGTGGAGTGGAGTACAGATAGCTTAAACTCGCTTGTTTGTGCGTGGTTACACAAGAACAGGACTGGAATCATTTGCTAGTAATGTGCGTGTATGTGAGTGAGACTTTCTTGGCTGAGCACTTGGCTGTTTGAAATGAATCGTGCACCAAAAATAGGGATGACTGTGTGTGAGCTATGGACTAGCAGCCTGTTTGTGGATCGTCCTAAATGGCTGTAACTGTATCCATCGTGAATCGTGGGAGGAAGAATAGACTGGATAGATGCCAAAAAATGAGCCGAGCAGGCAGAAAAATCAACGTTTCCACTATAGACTCAGCAGTTACAATAGGGCAAGTTAGTTGGCACGTTGGCTTACCTCTCGCCGGTGTCATGGATCGCTGGCCTACCCGTGACATTCGCCCCCAGCATCCACGCATTCTTTGGCTCCTTGAATTGAACTTAGTTGTGGGCCTTTGACCTCTTCCTAGTGAGCACGTTGAGCTTCCCGATAGTGGAGATGGATGGGGAATGTGGAGGCTCGGTTTCCGCCTTTGAAAACTCTGAACAAGCGATCGGGTGGATTCCTCTACAATAGCCGAATCGATACATTAGCTGTGCAGCTTTGGGCGGGATAAGTCCCGGTACTTGAAATTGTACTTGTTATTTTGCCTCGGTTCTACTTTCTGCTTGTTTTTTCGTGGAATCCCCCCGAGTCACTCTTCTGTGCTTCTTGTCTAATACGCCTAACTACCGGGTAAGACCCTTACAGAGCCTCCATCCATTTCCACTGCTTGGAGGAAAGTAAGCGCACCAGGTAATGCTATCCGATTCGGTTCCAGGACTTGACGAGGGGATACCTGAATCGTAAGATTACTTCACTGGCGACTTCCTTGGATCCTCCGGTGGTTTGACCATTGGAAAAGAAGGGTCTTCTTCGGTACTTGGCTAAAATCAATGAAGGTTCTGGTGGGACCTCCTGTTTCCGTTCTTTTCGACCACTTTTAGGATCGCGGCCACCAGTCACGCACTCATCACTGTCACTCTCCTCGACAATAAGGATAAAATAGTGATTGCTAGTTGGTACCTGACAGGGTAGCACGAGTAACTGAAGTAAAAGGAGCTAACCCGTTGTCTAAAAAAATAATTGGTGCAGGCTCCTGGTCATACCCCTCCGAATACAGTCGTGCATATGTTATCTAGCCTTGTCTTGAACTCAGTCATTGTGTTGGCAATTATCCCATTTCTTCGGAGCTTATTACTGTCGTTTGCGATCCTAAATGCAAAAAGCTGATCTTTGATTCGAGTTACATTTTGCTTTTTCTTGACTGTCATTGCGCGCACTCTTAGGTGGCCATTCCTTCGAAGGCCGAATGAGACCCCTCTGTGACCGCGTGTTTCTGTAAGGCCTTTTGGTATTTTGAAGGCCACTATGAGATAACCTATTCATTTTCGTATTCCTGAATAAATAAACTTTGTAGCTCTAATCTCTGTTCATAGTTAAAATTTCTGCTCTGCGAATCCCTGCGTGAATGACTGTTGTGGATATTTGGTGCGCAAGATGACAGGTGCAAACTAGATCCCCAGAATGGACTAAGGAAAGGAAAAAAGCCAAAAGTTTCCCTAGTTGCTACAAGGCGGTAAAATTCAGTGGAATCGATGGAGGACGGTCTGTACTGAAATAATACCGACCACTTTCATGGTTTAGCGCAACACAGAAAGCGATACTGACTAAGAGAACTGAAGGTTTAACCCTCCCCAAGCAGAGCATTCAAGAGCGTTTTTCAGCTGGCGGAAGCCAATGGTCCCCACTTTAGAATAGGGACAGCTCTATGGCACTGGACAAGATAAAAACCACCTGGAGCTAAGTAATAATTAGTTGTTTGTCTAAAAAAACGTTGGTCAAAAATTTACCCTTTCGGAAGCTCTCATCTCCAGGTCGGTACAGAAGCCCGAGGATCCTGATCTCCCTTAGCCAACATGGCCTCGAAGTTTGGAAACAGATTTTAGGTGGGATTTCAGTCGCATGCACCGTGGCAACAAGCCACTCAGTTTCCTGGGTTAACTGCCTTCTTTGGCTAGTGCTGGGCCCTACACGCCCTCTGCATTGCTCTCTGACACTAAAGACTTGGCTTAAAGTAAGCGCTCAACATCACCTCTAGATTCCGGGGTCCTGTGGTCCGAGCCAGTACTTCCCGATAGTCTGGTGACCTCTTTTTATCTCATGGGCCGTGGTAAGTCCTCGTTGATGTGACTTTGGCATTTGCACTGATTGAGGAGGGGGAAGATCCATCTCTACGGTCCACTGGTACACCTTGTCTAGATCACTCTGAACAGCGGCATCAAGTGGTGCTCCCAACATCTTGACGTCATCCGCGAACACGGAGGGCGGTTTTTCCAACCAGTCTGCGAGGTCGTTTATGCACATCATGAAAAAGTGGTCCCAGGTCTGACCCTCGAACAGCACAACCATGCAATCTCCCATAAGCCGACTGGCAGTCTTCTACTCCTACTCAGAAAACCCTCTCCTCGAGGCTTTGCACAACTCACCCTTGAGCTTTTGTCTTGAGTTCGAATAATGTCACCTTTGATCCAAGCAGTTCGCGGTTGCTCGAACAGAAGACTTTCCCACAACCCAGACAGCGGACTTTCACCCGTTCTCCTGGGTCCACCTGACTGATTACTTTATGCAAGAAAAGTATTAGACTTGGGGGACAAGGAAGCCCGTGCCAGAATGTGCGCCGGTTGACGGCTACTAGCTTTTTCCTCTCAGATTCACTTACTGTTCTATCTGGTATTTCATCCAGAGTTTCAAGCACCACTGATGTCAGGTTAATCTAACCGTGACCAGTACCTGTCTCAGTCTCCATCTCTATGAACAGGTGGGAAGATCGATACAAGCCAGTCTCTAGTTAGTAAGCCCTCGTCCTATGATTCCTTGAACAACTTAGCCAGTGGTTCTGCCATGGTGGGCCCTAGTGGCTTTGATACCGCCGGGCAAATGTTATCCGGTCCCGCAGCGTTCCATGCGTCTAGTTGCTTCAGACTGTTCAATAACTTCATCGCATTGATTTCTTAGCCCCGCCTTTCCGAGACTTCTCCGACCCTAGTGATAGGCAGTCCTCAAGCTGCCAGTGCAAGGGCCACGTGCCGAAATTCCTTCCATATATTCCACATGCATCGTGAATAAGACTATGCTTGACACTATTTTGATAGGCTGATCCGTACACAAGGCTTCCGCACCTTTTTTTGTATGAGGCAATTAAACTTGGACTCAAGCAGTTCCTGAGTGTCGTGCTTGTACCACGGGACCTTGAATCTCTGGGTTTTACTGTTGAGTCTCTCGGCCACGTAATGAAGATTTGCATGCTTCAGCACTTTTAGTGATCTTCAGTTTAGTACCGTAGAGACTGGGGATCAATCTTCTTTTGATTTTGAGATTCGTGTGAAATGGCTACTTGTAGCCCGATTTGTTATTATTGTGACTTACGCCCCGATCCTCTCTATACACCTGACGAAGGAACTCCAGCAAGTTCATTGCTTTTTCCTGCTTGCTTATCTGCCGCACTTCTTGTAAGTTCATGACACGAACCACAGCTTTTCTGAGTGCTGTCGTCGGCCGAAAGTAGTATTAGCCTGATTTGGGATGGCTTTCGGAGTCCCACGCATTACTTCCGTCGTGGTTGTTTCTGCACTGATTCTGCATCTAAGATGACCTGGTTCTGGCGGCCTTGAAAGGTAGAAAGACCTGGTAGCAGCTGGTGCCTCTGTACTTCTTGAATGATCCTAGCTTCCGTTTTTAGGGCCTCTCCCTTTCAGCCCGTCCCCCTTGATGGTAATCCTTTTCGTTTGACTCCTCTAATTGGTGCAACGGTTGCCATCACTTCCAGCAGTCAGCTCTTTATTCGCTCCACTGATTTTCTACGTTGTAGCCATCACTTATCATCTCTCGATCTATCAGTAGGCCAGTTTCTGCCGAGCTATTCTCATCTATGTTTGAAAATTTCCCTCTAAACATATCAGGGGCACTTGTTCCCTTCAGGTTTAGACAGAACTGGATAGAACCTTGATCACCCTTATTTATGGGTTCTCCAACTTCTGGGCTTCTTTAACATTTTGGGCTCTTGCCATCACCAGACCAAGGACTGGCGGCTACTGACTGAAGTCCCAGCTTGTCATCCTGTTTACCGGTTGATCGAGAGCCTTCCCGTAAATTAGGTGGATCATCTTCTACCTAAACGTACTTTCTGGAACGGTTTCCGAGGTCCATTCTATTTCGGCCCCTACGAAACTGCCCCTTATGAGTAACTTCTGTCACGCTTCGGTACAGGTAGTGATGAGCGCAAGCAGACCACTGTCATCATCAGCTTCCGCTCCTGGGCCGCGAAGCTCAAAAATGGCCGGCACTTCCTGTCCATCTGCAGCTACTATAACCTCCGCAGCTTGTGCTTTGGGCGTGACAAATTGATTGCTCTCCAACCATACGTAATGTTCCTGTTTGTCATCCCAGCCTATCCACCCAAAAGGCTGAGATCCATCCACGGTCACTTTCTCCCGGTCTTGGCCAATTTTCAGCGACCGCCACATCTAATCCTACAGTCCTACTTTGAGCTCTGGCCGCTTGTTACCCATACCCGCAGAACCGACGTAACCCAAGTGCATAACCACGCTCTCTTCTACTTTTCTGCTTTTCCTAAGAGGTGGCGGGTTATAAGAACCCAAACCCGAGGGCCCGAAAAGTTTTTTCGTATTGTCACGGAATTTCTGTCTCTTCCACCGATTATTACCACTTCTGATTTCATGGTTGCTTTACTCATCACCATACCCAGAACCTTATTACGGACGGGCTCCTCTTATTTTCTACTGTCAGAGTTGTAAGCGACCGGTCCATCGATAGTGAAACTGGTTAGCACTTTCTCTATCCTGACTAAGAGCCCTTTGGAGCTTTGCTGTTCTATTCTACTTGCATCCATTCCGAAAGCCTTAAAACACCATGTCGAAACCTGGTGTTCCAGATTTTCCACTCTTCTCTCAATGACTATACCGCTTTGGCGTCAGGCACCTTGTTCATTTCTCCCTCAGAAGTTTGCCTGATACTCTCGGTCGCTGCCAAGAACTTGACTATTTGGCGAGGGTTGGCCAACCCGACAAGCATGGTTCTTGGTTCACCCCCTATGCAGCCGGTCTCGGGGCTCCACCGCCCCAATCTTAACTCTTTTTACGATCATTAGTCTAGGGACTTCTAAAGCCTGAAGTAGGTTAACCAGATGGTTTCGCATTGCCCAGCTCCTTCGCTTGCCTTATTCTACGGGTAGTTTTGGAACACGGTGAATTATAGAATTCCTATCCCGTCCGGCTGCAAGATCAACATTTTTCCGTATCCTGGCCAGAATCGTAGGTTTGAAAAGCATGTTCCTTTCCAATTTACTTACTGGCTCCTTTAGGGAGCTAAATCCTCAAACTGTGTCATGAATCTGCATCTCAAAAGCTATCTACTCTTCCAGGCTTGAGGCAACGGCTTGCATCGTTCCAAAGCCTTGAAATTCACTCGTTATCTGAGGATTGCCGGTGGGCTAGAAGGTGAATCACCAGACAAATATAAAGTTTTCAAGATGCCGTTTTGGCTGCTTTTTGCCTCTGATATTAACTGTGATTCGGAGAACATCAACGGACAAAAGAAAGAGGTTTCGGTTTTGCGCTATTCCTCTCAGCTTGCGCAGCGGAAGTGATTTTTCAAGGATTTATGCGGGGTGCTGTTTCTAGTGACAGTAGTTTTCGAGCATCCATTTTTCCGTGGTCCGGTCTGCCAATCAGTTTTAGAATGAGTTCTGAAGAGTTTGCTATACATGCTTGGTTTCTGGTGTCAGTTTTGCTGTGGTCTGGTATGCAGGTTAAGCTCAGACTTCCACATTTCCTGTTGCATCCGAAGAAGTCTGTACACAAAATAGGATCAGAAAACACTCAGAAATGTGCAGCAGTTTTCGAAATAGCATAGCATATATAAAAATCACTGTTTATTCTTCCTCAAAATGTGTGCTGCCCTTCCGTTTTCCGCAGAGTAAACAGCATTCTCTTTGCTGCAGTCAGCTAGTGCAAGGATAATTGTTCTTTTGGCCATTCTGGAAGATTGTCCTCAACGGCTCACCTGAGAGGGAGAGCTTTCAGCTAGGCTCCGCTTTACATTTTTCTATTTGTGAATTATCACACGCAGTGCAGTGGATACAGATTAAAAACCCTCCCGGAATGCCTACATTATTTTGAATTTTACTATAAATTGCTTTACTTTACTAGACACTTTTATACACACCCCTTAGTCCTCTGTTTCTTCGTGGGACTTTTGAATTCGGTCTTGAACCGTCTTCGACTCTCGCGCTTGGGCCAGGGCAGATTGAACCCTTGGGTTTAACTGTTACATCTATTTGGCCGTATACATAAGGTCTGTGTATTTGTACCTTTCATGATTTCGAATGTGGTACTTGCAAACTAAAAATCAATCTTTTGTCAATTTTAGGACTTAGAGGAATTAACTACTTGTTGCTCGGACTACTATTCTGGTGACCTACAGCACTAAAGTTGAACCTTCAGAGGTAAACTCATTGGAAATGCTCGGGTGAATGAGCGAAAACTTTACGAAACAATGGGAGTTAATTTCTTTATTCCCTGAGGATGGCCTGGGTGTCATTGATTCCCTAAATAATGTTAAATCCGCTAGTTTTGTCAATGCCAAGTCACGTATTTCTAGCCGCAGTGAGTAAGAACATGTTCATTCTATAGAATGGAAATGGGTAAACGATCGTATTATTTGCTGTTAGTCAGAGAGTAATAAAAACCTAGTAAACATTGCGATCATCTCAGCTGTCCAGGAGGAACATCACTTAATTCACAATATTAGCTGCACGGTAACATTTTGGATGGAAGTAAGTTATTGAAGCTGAAAGAATAACAGTATTCCAGCATTCGACCTGCTGAGATTGGGGTAGGCCTGTTTCGATGGGCTGTCCTAACTAGGCAGCAGATACCTGGGACTACACGGAAATTCTCTGCCCAGGCGGCGACTGTCGAATAAAGTACCAAGGAGCAATGGGGTAGCACTCAGTTTTTCATATATTTCGGAAGGAGATGCTTTAGGAAAAAATCAACTGAAGTTTAGATATCTTCAAGCTAAGTAACGAAATTTGGAAGTGGAATACCGAGGGTCCGCGCATGGAGTCTGGAATGAACCGCTTGGCCGGCGGAACAAAAGGTTACTTTTTACCAAAGCAGAAGTTGCTGCACTGAAATCGAACTTTAAACTGAGGCCCAAAATTGCTTTAAGGGAGTTGGCCCTGCAAGTAGAGACAATTTCGGAAGAGCACTTCACCGCCGTCAAACAAAGCTTTGTGTGACGGACTGAGCTGGAAGTCTTTTCAAGTCACAGAAGGCGGAAGAATCGGAAAATGTGTTCAAAATTTTTGAAAGCTTTGTCTACTAAAAGGTCCAGCATGGGTGGTTAGGCCTTCCAGTACACTTGACCCTTAGACATTCAAGCTGGTAGATATTTTTGAACAACTATGAAAATACACTGAAATCTGATTTTCCGTGCGACTTGAACAAAAACACGAAAGAGAAATTCGTAAGAATTGCTTACGAGCTGTCCAGAAATGCTCAGTGTTTGAAACTCGTTATTGAGTTGTTCCGATCATCAGAGGAAATAGATTGGTGCTAGTTCCGTAGGGGTTAATCCTTATGTCTTCTACGCATAAAATGGCTCGGAAGCCTTCCTTTTTGTATTAGTACTTGATCGATATCTGCGTGAATGTGTTTTAATAGGCTGCAACCTGCACTCATTTTCGAAGTTGATTTATAATCAGAAACTCATTCCCGCTTGTTTCAGGACACAGTGGTCGGTAGTTGTTCTATAGTTACTCTGATTCCCGACCTGTAATTTTTGCGTGATATCCTGAAAGTGGGGTTTACTTTAAATCTTTCCGCGCAACTTGGGCACTGGAATACTTTAGGCTGACTTCTGAATAATTAGTGCACTTATCAACGGTAGTAGACCTTTCCTTACGGGTTATTAACGGCCTGTTAGTAGCTTCAACCTACATGCTCATCTTCTCCAAGCTCTCCCCTTGTGTTGTTTAGCCCAGAGCTGATCATTTTCTTGGGTGAGCCGCAGTCCTTGATTGATCGTCGGCCATAAGTGGTTTTTAGTATGAAGCTTCGGTTTTATTTACACTGTTTTCATTTGGCAATGCTCTCTTATGTGGTTCTATGTTGTCTTTACCGTCTGATCATTTCTGACGTTGACCGGCGCTCTTTAAATGAGCGTATGAGGAGACAGCCTGGTTCAACAGTGAATCTGACTTACTTTTTCCTGTATTTTGTTCGATTTACAATTTGGCCTTGCTCTTGACACTTACCATCCACTACCTTTGCGCTGATTATAGAACCGTGCTTTGTAATGTTACCACTACCAATCAAAGTATTCCGAGGTTTGTTCCAGACGCTAAGTGAGCCATACAGGGAAGAATAACCCGGACAGGCTGAAAGCTGGTAGGCCGCAGGAATATAAGTGGGATTTAATCGAAACGGTCAAAGCTGACAGTGGGGGGGATGTTACTTAAAATTATCTTTACGGGCGGGATACGTACTTTAAGTCTGTGAACCAAAATGTTCTATCCTCAAAGGTTTTCACCCAAAGCGTGTGTCCAAGTAATTGTTGACCTTCTGAACAGTAAGTTAATCTGAAATTGCGCAGTGGAGTTGGAAAATGATTCAGTTCACTTTGGCCCCATAACCCGGAACAGGAGCAGCCGAATCAGAAGGTAGTTACCGCTGAACTGAAGGTAGGCTGCAGGCAGGTGGAAAGTGAATTATGACGTCTTTCCGGAACTTAAGTGGCAATCATCGATAAAGGATTTCGGTCGGCAGTTTAGATACATATTTTGATAATCCTTTTGAACTTTTGTGAATTGGACTGCATTTGGTATCACTCACAAGACGCTGGAGAAAGAACAACTCCCAAATTGACCATGATCATGGAATCCTTCAAAATATTCCAAGCTAACTTGCTGAGCCCTTCTATGCACAACAACGTTGCATGATTTTTGCTTGTATGAGACACCTGATTTCGGCCTCTAATGTTTTTGACCGCTGCTCTTGGAACACTAGGTACTGAACCTCCGGATTTTGGCTCTGTCATTGTAGTGCATACTCAAGGCTAGTGTGCTACTGCACGTTTCACGTTTTTCAACTTAGTACCGTAGAACGTTGCGAATTAGATTCGCTTCTCTTCTGGGATTCTTCTAGATCGGTTTTACCCAACAGCGATTCTTGTGGTTTGCTCTCATCTCCCAGTCATAGGAAAAGCCACTTATTGCCACGGACACCGGCAAGTCCGAAGGCAGTACAAGATTAGGGCCCATCCACTAGAGGTGCAGTAAACAGAGCTAAGGACCTTTGGATCTTGATGAATACTGATCTTAAGTAGTCGGGTTAGTAAGCAAAAGCTGCCAAAAAGTTAAGCTGTCAGCCCTTAAGAACAAGGTCAATGTTGTTTTTTCATAAACCAAAGGTTTTGATGCTGAATGTATATGGATACGGTAAGACCTGATTTAAGAGACAGTGTGTAGACAGGGCTACGGCAGGGGACAAGATTGATCTGCACAGATAGGCCAATTGACCTGCGGTCCAAAATGGGTCTGAGGAAAGTTGGGTTAGTGTTGCAGCTAGTTCAACACGTTTGAGCAATTCGTAGCTAAATTCACAACTGATCCCGAAATCATAAGGCGGTTATCCGCGATATTCCACGATACTAGATTATTGAATGAACAATGACACCAAACAGGTACAAACCTCAATTATGAGATCACAAGGACTCAATAAGCGAGAAACCGAGTTGCGGCGTGCGAGCAAGGAGCGCGTGCGTCACGCAGGTCCAAAACAAGGATATGACAAAGTGGCGCTGTGGGCGCGAGCGAACAACAACTGGTCCATAAAAACAGACAGTGCGTAAAGACACGTTGACAGTGTAGACAAGTGAGTGACTTTAAACTGAATTTTATTGAATTGTATATTTCTTGACGGTGGTCAATACACATGCACAGGGCAAGATCAGGTAATACAACAGTACACGTCAACGTGAGGTATTCACGATTCATAAGTTTATGAATCACACAGCAACCGAAGTACACTAGTAGAGTCATGTAGTGTTTGGGTGAACTAAAGTGGTAATATTTGAAGCAGGAATCGCAAATCGGTTTTGAATTCGGTGAGGGCTGTGTGTATAGCTGGACAAACGTGGGATTGCTGAAGTAAGCGATAACTGGACGGTCGCTAACGAGTAATCGGGCAAAAGAGGTGCAAAGAACAAGACTAAAGGTAGAGTGCGCATGGGGCTGTCAACGTGCAGTCAGAGATACCAGCGAAATATAGAACACTGATCCAGCACCGGGTAACTAATTGTGGGGGTAGCACGTAAAATAAATGCAAGTGAGTCAAAGGTGATAATAGGACGGACTTTTTGTGCGGGTGATTTCAGTGTCATACGGAAATTCACCTGAAGGCGAAAAAGTTCACAAGGATTTCAGTGAACTTTTGAAGAGCTTGAATGGTGTATGGACTTGTGACGGACTTTAAAAGAAGAGCCGTCAAAGAAACGGATTAGTAGAGACAAACGCTGCTGGTGTGGCTAAGCAGAAGTTGGAAGAGTGTAAAGAAAAGAAAAACATTTTTTTATGTGATAAAAAATTATTAGCCCAATTCTGGTTGGCTGCAGATGTCAGGTATTCTGTTCCATAAAGACCTTGGTTACCGGTGGTGGCAGGTAGAATGTTGAGGGTAGCAGGTAAAAAAGGGCTGGTTTGACGAAGTGGACAGCGGCGAGGGCTGAGTTCCGGTCATTGGTTTCGTACTGCAACGCGGAAAGAATTGAACTGTTGGAATGGATTATTGGGAATAGACGTTGGGCGGATGTGGGTTGATGGTTGGTGTCAGGAATCACCTCTGCAATCAGGTGAGACTCTCGGCTAGTGGGCCAGTCTGTTAGGGATCCCTAGACGGAGACTGGTGGCTTTCTAGGGTAGTTTGGTGATAGTAAGGATTTAGGGAGTTATCAGGTAGGTGGTGGATGAGGAGAGGTTGTCCACTTGGGAACCAGGAATAAAAAAATGGCAGGGGGTTTGATATGGAAGAAAAATGGGAAAAAAGGAAAATAACAGTCTGGTAAGTTCGCCAACTTCGATCGAGGAAGGCAAACAGTGAAAAGGAAGGAAAACATTGAGTGTTTAGTTGAGGGATTTTCATGTGAGAGCAAATGTGCTGGTATTCCTCTGGGTCATGAGAAATAAGAGGCATACGGATTCCGGCTGGAATGGAGTCTTAACTTACCATGAGCATATGCGCAGAGAAGTGAGGTCTAGCTACTAAGGACTGGTAGTCTGTGTGGCATGACTGCAGCATACGAGGAAGGCGCAAGAAAAGGAGGATGGGACGGTCGTGTTCTAGCCTGAGACAGAGGAATTGAGTGAAGGGCAGCATCTATCACTAAAGGACGAAACGGTTTTTTCTTTTCTTAGTATATGTGTACAAATTGTGGTGTAAAATGGCACCATCTAATGAGGGGGGGGAGTGAGTGGAGCACAGCCAAGGTATATATATATGTGTGAGTAGTGGGAATCGGAAGACCATTTATTTTGGGGGAGCCAGGGGAAAAGTGGCTTTTGTAAGGCAGAAGAGATCTCTTAGCTGCCGAAAACATCATCAGCCATCGAGTAAACCATTCGTCAAGGGACTTCAACTCAGACAGAATACCACTGACAGCTGAGTGCATGGCCTTCATCTCAAAAGTATAGACCAGTTTCATGTCATCAGCAAAGGGGAATGTCGCGCCCTCACGCACTACTTGGAAGGCGTCATTTATGTACATAAGAAATAAGAGAGGATCTAGAACGCCACCCTGTGCGTTTGGGCCGAGAGGATGTTCCATTGACGACGACGGTTTGCGAACATTCAGAGAGGTAAGATGATAACCGAGATATAAAGGGGTCAGCGACTCCGTAGGATTTAACTTCTGGCAGTAAGCGAGCGTGAGATACACGGTCGAAAGCTTCAGTCATGTCGAGAAATACGACGATGATTGACTTGTTGCTGTCAGCTTTAGAAGCAATTAAATTGAGGAAGTCCATCTGACACGTGAGGCACGAACGGGACTTTAGGAACACATGCTGAGCTAGGTTGATAAGGTTTAGGGAAGTCTGGAAGTTTGCAAGCTGGTCCTTTGTTATCCTCTCCATGAGCCTGGAGGCAATCGAAGTGTGGTTTATGGGGCGATAGTTCTACTGATCATGTAAAGGCCCATTTTTGTGTTGTGAAATTATACAGGATGCTTTCCATTGAGCTAGGTAGATTCCAGATGACATAGATAATGTAAAGAGGTTCAGCAATAGGAGCACTAGGTCAGGTCCTCCAAATCTAAGTAGGACAGGTGGATGGTCATCAGGCCTTGGGTGATAGGAGGGTTTCGTGTCGGCCAAGAATTTCCTGATGTTGACCATGGTAAATGTTATGGTTGATATCGCGTCCTGTGTGAGCATCGGATAGCAGAATGGTGGGGGGTTAGTGTCCGTAGTAAGAGCTGAGGCGAAATAGCAGACGGAAGCCTCAGCCATATCTTCTGGCCAGTCCAGGTGGGTGCCATTTTGGACAGGGAACGAGATATGGTTTTCATTGCTGCGCGAGTTGCGAGATTTTAGCAGTCTTGAAAGAAGCTTCACACCATGAGGCTGTTGTAGCTCAGTCCATTCTTGCTTTTTGAGTTTATTCTCGGTTGCTGCATAAAGATCATGGCAGAGTTGGCTTATTCTGGGTGTCAGAGAGAAGTCTCGATTCCTGAGGAATGAGTTCTGGAGCTTACAAATCTTTTGTCGAAGTCTGTCAATTTTGGTAGTCTTGGCTCTAATCTGTCTAACGGTTGAGGTAAGGCAATTTATGGAGAAAAGCAGCTTGACATGAAACACATCAGCTGCTTTTTGCGGAACGGATGTGAGGAAGAAGTCAGACCAGTCGATGCCCCGGAGGGAGGTAGGCAACTGGGCCCAGTTATTGGGAATAGAAGTTGGGCGGATGTGAATTGATGGTTGGTGTCAGGAATCACCTCTGCGATCTGGTGAGACTTTCATGGGGGTTTGTTACTCCGTGTACGGTGCCCCATGTAACGTCGGCAGGCGAGAGTATAGGTTTAACCTATTGATCAAATCGTCCAGTCGTTACGGTTATCCGGGACTAACGTCAAGTTGGCCGATGGCTACCCAAGTAACCAGTGCGGTCTGAAAGAGATCAATCTGGAGAGAGTTCCAGCTGTGGGTTGTGATTATCTTTTTAATGGAAACCAGAAAATGAACATTTTATCTGAACAATTAGTGAGTGATGTTAAGGAGAACATGGAACAACAACGATTTTAGGGGATTTTCCACGACCGGTATTTACACCGCCCACCAAAATCCTCCCGAATCCTTAGCAGATTCAAAGGTTTGGTATAAAGGTACCGATTCTTCCTACCTACCTAGGCTCTGCTGTCAGTGCTCGTGTCTAATGCTTGTCTTCAACGTTCTACTCATGGTCGTGCCTAATCCGGTGGCCACACCGACGCGAGGCTATTCTACATCTTCTACGAGAACAACTGACCTATGGCGGGCGTGAAAAGGGAAATATAGATGCTGTCCTTGGAAGGGCCGTCATGCACTGGCTGTATGTGCTTGCGTGAGTGTCTGTGTATGATATGCTCGCCGCCGTTGCCACATACGCAAAAGACATTCAGTAATGTCAACAAAAAACAAACTGCGAAAACTGTCACCTGTTTGATAGGTGTAAGTCAAGTCTCGCAAATCGAGCAACGCGTAGCCAATTCAAACGAATCCCAAAACCAGAACAAGATTGATTCGTAGCTTCTACGGTACTAAATTGAAATGCACAAAGGATACAAATATATACGAACCTCAAGTATGCGGCCAAATAGGCTTCACAGTAAAATCCAAAGGTCCAAAGCCCCGTGGCTCAAGCACGACAGTCAGAAACGGTTCAAGGCCAAATTCAAATGTCTCACATGGATAAACAAACGTGAAAATGTGTGGTGTATGAGCGAGCTTTCCAAGATAATGTTAAATATAGTCAAATTCACAAAGCACGTTGAACATTTAGAAGGATTTTCAGTATTCGTTCGTTACACCGCCGGCCAAAATCCTTCCGCGAAAATGGTTGTCTAAGGTTCAGGAAGGGGTCATGATTCTCACCCTATCTACCTTTAACTTATTGTCAGTGCCTGTGGATACTAACTTCCTGTGTTATCTGAACGTGAAACAGGTTCTTGCCGTAGTCATCATCGCACAATCCATAAGGAATCAATTCCAAATCCCGCTGCACAACTTGAGATTGACATATTCATCAGGAAACCGGCGCATATAGTCAGACGCACGATGAAGATGAAGGCTTCGCAGAGTGAAGTGTTTCGCCGCACGAAATAAGTCTAGGCATCACAAGCAGTAACCCATTGCAGCAACTGGTTAGACTAATTTTGTTTACAAGCTTGAGCGCAGAAGTTGAACGCAGGTGCAACGCCTAATGAGATATCGCGTAAAATTGAGAGGTCACGAACTAGTGGAATTACATAAAATTAACGCACCAAATCTTCCGAAAGAAATGAAAACCGGTTTCTGATTATGAATAAATTTCGAAAACAAGTGTACGGCGGACAGTATCGAAATACACATGAACACGGAGATTGATCGAATACTGGCATCTATCAGAGTATTTCAAAGTTTTTCTGTGCACAAAATATGTGACAATCAATATTGTATAAAATGTAAATAAATGTTCTTCTTTAAAGACAATAATAGTTTCACAATGCGCTCGCAGCTAGTATGCCTCACCTGAACTGTTCAAGTGAAATAATGGTGAATTTCTCCTCTTCACCTATGTGCACGCTAGATAGAAACTGGAACTAAGTACATTTGCAACCTTTCAGAAAAAATGGGTCCAGTTGATTAGTTGTAGGGCATGATATGCAATAAAGTGCTGAGTAACTCGGAGCGAGGCGATCTGCGAGCTACTTTGTCTTTTGTATGTGGTTTCGAGCTCGAATCATCAACATTTTCCTCGCTGTTTCCTGCTACGAGTGGATTAACTCTCTGATGTCTCGAACACGTTCTTCGTTTCTTCCGTTTCCTGTAATGTAACACAACTGTAGGATCTGTCCAATAGGCAAGGCTCAGTTCGGCGGTGGTGCAGTTCTCTTTTAGCATTCGTGCTACCTTAAAACCCAATACCAGTGCAGTCGTTTTGAGCTCGTTTAGGGATACTGACTTCAGCTCAGCAATTTTTGTTTTGGCAAAGAGTACTTTGTTTCGCCGCCGGCCATGCAGTTCCACCCAGGTACCGTACACTGTCACTGGGTCGGCAAATTTCAAGCTGCTTTGGGTGACCTGCTGGTGTCCTTTTTTGAGATATTTCAAAAGCCTCCGGGCAACTTCTCCTTTTCTCGATAGGTGACTTGACGGTGGTCTCTTGGGTATAGCAACTTCATGTTGCTTACTGTGACGTCCCGTCTTTGAATTCGCAATCGAAAGCGCCGACTGATCCTTCGAGTGAACTTCGCTTTCCTGAGATGGACCGTTGGATTCAATATCGAAAGGCTGATTGTGTTCTACAGAGGCACTTCTCTCAGCAACATTTGAGCAATTTATTGATGCCGGTTGTTGAAGTTCGCTCGTCAGGGGTCCGAGAAGTGTCCAGCCTAGTATCGTTCGCGTAGCGAATGGTTCTTTTCGATTGCTTATGCTCTGTTCAAGCACCCATTGAGCCCCTGGTACATTGCATCCAATTAGTATGTCGACGTGGGGGCTAGAAACGTCCTCGAACTCTATGTCCCTGAGGTGAGACCATCTCTTGGCGATCGATCTAACAGAGTCGACTGGTCTCATTGGCAAGCTGTCTATTGCAAAAGCTTCCGGAATTTCTACGGTCCCCTCATCAGATAAAGACGTTAACTGCAGGGTCAGCCTCTTAGAATTGCTAACATGACCCCCTGCAATCGTGCTGATAGTGAGCTAGGTAGGCTCGCCTACTAGTTCACAGCTTTCTACAAGCTCGCGAGTAATCAGCGAGGTATCCGACCCCGTGTCCAAAAATGCATTGACCCTCCTCAGTCCTTTAGGTGTCACGATACCGACAGGTACGATGCCTAATCTTGCCGGTTTGAAATCATCATGTCCCGTTGAACAGACAATTTTGGGTTCATCCGGCTGAATAGGTCTATTGTTGAGAAGGCCATGCAGTAACGAGTGATGATTACCCAAGCATCCATCTTGGTTGCATTTCACTCTTAAGCTGCATTCAGAGGCTCGATGAGAGTTGTTCAAACACATAAAGCATGAGCCAATCCTTTTTACTGCGCACCACCGATCGGGTACACTCATCCCATGAAAGGTCGGACAATCTAGTAACCGATGCAGGGAGTTGCATAGCTTGCATTCAGCTGACCTCTCGGGTTCTTGACTTATCATGTGCATGTTAGCCAAAGACTGGGTTTGGTTACAGTCCTTCTCCACAATTCGAGATGTTGGTTCCCTTCGCGCCAGTCTGCAACTTTCGCGTACGATTTGTCCAAATCGACTGTTGGCGATACGGGATTGACGACCTATGAACTCCGTCAAATCGTTGAACGTAGATTCCCGCTCAAGCATATTTATTTTTTCAGCTTCCTCTGCCCATCGGCTCTGTAAATCAATAGATAGACATCGGACAATGCATTCCTGTGTGTGCAATGCATTCAGATCAGACTGGTATCCTAAGTGCTCCAGTGCTATACTGCAATTCTGCATTTTTATCACCAAACTCGACAGTGATTCAGCCTTGCCCTCAGTCCTTTTCGCCTCCAATAAAACACTATCAATTAGGCTTCTAGCCACCTTGAATGGTTGTCCAAACAAATCTTTCAGGATTCTGCGCGCCCTGATGTACCCCATCGGTGGATCAAGCATCGCGCAGCCTTCGATAGCACTTTTGGCTCTCCCACGACAGTAATGTAATAAATACAAAAACCTTTGACCAGGATCTGCAACTTTGCACTCAACAAAATTTTCGAATTGTTTCATGAATATACAGTATTGCTCGGGGTGCCCGTCGAAGTGGGACAGCTCCACTCTCGGCAGGTCAAGAGCCAAAACCTCGGTAGTTTCAGGCTGTCTCAAGGGTTTATATTCGTCGATCACAGTGCCTTTTCGATGTTGACATTGTGAGCTACGTGGACTCTTTGCTGGCTCTCTGAGACCAGTTCCTTGTGTAAAGGGCTCTGCTTCCTTTCTGGCTAACCGCAGCTCGTTTTCTAATTCTATTACTCTCATTCTATAAGTACTAATATCGTCAAACGCATCGCGGTTAGAGATATATGACCTGGCACTGACATAGCTAGTAAACTTAGTATTATCTAGAGAATCAATAACACCCGAACCATCCCCAGAGACTTGCCGAGTTATTTCCTGTTGTCTCAAAATGTCCTTGCTTCCTCGTCTGGGCATTTCCAATGAGTTTTCTTGTCCAGGTTCCACTTGAGTACTGTAAGTCAAGTCTCGCAAATCGAGCAACGCGTAGCCAATTCAAACGAATCCCAAAACCAGAACAAGATTGATTCGTAGCTTCTACGGTACTAAATTGAAATGCACAAAGGATACAAATATATACGAACCTCAAGTATGCGGCCAAATAGACTTCACAGTAAAACCCAAAGGTCCAAAGCCCGGTGGCTCAAGCACGACAGTCAGAAACGGTTCAAGGCCAAATTCAAATGTCTCACATGGATAAACAAACGTGAAAATGTGTGGTGTATGAGCGAGCTTTCCAAGATAATGTTAAATATAGTCAAATTCACAAAGCACGTTGAACATTTAGAAGGATTTTCAGTATTCGTTCGTTACAATAGGGGTACTAGGTATAGCGCACATCGGGTATGTGCTTGTGTCTGGAGGTACAATGGAATTGCATCTGTCACCACAGATCAAAAAAACCTTCTGTAACGTCGACAAAAGACTGTGAGCACCGGAACGTGTTTGACGGAGAGCACGTGGTATGGACAAGTATAATGTAGGTGTGTGTGCGCCTCGGGGTGTATGATGGTTCGATACGTCAATGTGTCGTGAATGCTCCCATATATGGGGGTTTCCTTGCTCACCTGGAAGAAGAATGCAAAATAGTCTGCTGGGCCTCAGCGTTGTCAACTTCTCAGCTTACACCCTCGAGTAAGCTAACACTGCGCATGTCGCGAATTAGCGCTCCGTTGGCTGTCTTCAGCTTCACCGTTATTATCATTCCGTCAGTACTTTCGATGGTTCTCATAACCACTCCCAAGGACCAGGTGCTGAAATGTGCGCGTTCGTCTGCGATCATCACCACATCTCCAACCTTGAATGGTCTTGTTTTGACCAGCCACTTTTGTCGAGTCTACAGAGCCGGTAGGTAGTCCCGCAGTCAGCGCCTCCGGAAAACCTTGGCAAGATGGTTTGCCTGCTTCTACCCGTGGAAGTAGCTCCCACGAAGGTTTACCGGCCCTTGGAAGCCCTCGTTCGATCTTAACATCAATAACTCGTTCGGGGTGAGCGCAAGATGGGCTGGATCGCTATTCATTACTGGAACCAGGGGGCGGTTGTTTAGAGTTATCTCTACCTCAGTCATGACGGTGTTCAGAGTCTCGTCGTCGGGCGGCTATCACTCCATGATCGGCAGCAATATCCGCCTGACGGACCGGACCATGAGTTCCCATACGCCGCCGCGGTGACTGACCTGCGGGGGGTTGGAATGCCATCGTATGCCACAGGCCACGGTTCGATCCTGCAGTTCGTCCCTGTTTGTTTTTGTGCCAACGCTGCAATTCTCGGTGGGCGCCCACGAAGTTCGACCCATTGTCTGAGTATGTATCAGCCGGTACGCCTCTTCGGCTGATAAATCTCTGCAAGACCCGTAGAAAGGACTCGGTCGTCACCGAATGTGCGACTTCTGGGTGTACCGCGCTTGACTTCATGAACGTCATGATACATCCGTATCGCTTTTCTAATCTTTTCCAGCGCTTGATCCACAAGGGCGCGAAATAACCTAACCCGGTGTCGCTGAACGGCCACCAGCCCGCAGTCACCCTGCATTTTGGCAGCGGAGCCATGTGTTGTTTGCAGGCCGTGGCACTGCGTCTCCTATATTGCACACAACGTCGGATTACGCGTTTTACAGTCGTTCGTCCTCTCAGCAACCAAGGGCGTTTTTGGATGACGCTCGTAACGTGACTTTCTCCGGCATGTCCCTCCACGGCGTGAACGTGTTGGATCATTGGGTCTACCGCAGGTTGTCGAGCCGGCAGCAGTATAGGGTACTTTGTGTCGAAGCTCAGGTGGGCGTTGGTCAGCCTATTATCAACTCGCAGCGGTCCATCAATGAGTTTGGGGCTTAAGTGCTTCAATTCGCCTCTTGGAGATGATATTTTTTTGTTGATTGGTCCCACTTCTTCCGCCCTCTTGAGTTCTCGGGCGAAAGCCTCGCGTTGTATCATTCTGAAAGTATCATATTCTGCAGCATGTAGCTCATCGGGACTTATCGGGCCGACCCGTATCCGGCCTGAGGGGCGTAGCCCTTTCATGACTAATAAATTTCTCTTGAACCTGGATAACCAAACTTAAGCATGCATTGTCTTCATCCAGGAAGACAATTTGACCAGTCGCGATAAAATCGATGTCACTTCGACGACGTTGGCCGCTACCACTACGCTTTTGATCTCCAGTTCCACTTCCGTAGGGGTTTTTAATTCGTACACGGGCCAGTCCTGTTTAGGCATTTGCGGGAACCTTGGTCCTCTTGTCCACGTGTCGAGTCGCCTGAAGTTGGTCGCACCTCGGGAGCACAGATCGGCCGGACTATCGCCAGGCCTGACATGCTTTCACTTGTTCATGGCTGATTCGTCGTGGATAATCGTGAGTCGGTTAGCAACGAAGGTTTTAAACCAGCTCCGGAAGTTGTTATTGTAGTAAAGTACTACCGTTGGGTCCGTCCAAAAGCTAGCCGACCAAATGTAGGAGACGAAATATCTCTTTACCGGTTTCACCGCGCTGACCGCTAACACGGCTGCGCTGAGTTCAAGGCGTGGGACCGAGACCGACTTCAGTGGGGCAACGCGGGCCTTGGCGAACAGGATCCTCGTAGCATACTGGCCATCCCACGTGCACCATCGTCCGTATACCGCGGCGCCGTAACCGACCTCGGATGCGTCAGAAGAGGCGTGCATTTCTCCTGTCCGTGTTGCATGACCAGGGGACAAACATCGTGGAATCTTTATGTCCCCTAATTTCTTCAAGGTGTTCAGAAATTCTTCCCTTCCAGCCTGTCTTCTCGATCCAGTGACTGGTCCCAATAGACTTGCTTACGGCAGAGGCGCTGCAGCAGGATCTTTCCGGGCAACAGCCGGGTAGAGACAAAAACAAGCGGATCGAACAAACTAGTGACGGCAGAAAGTATGCCACGACGGGTTACTGGCAGCTCGGGAACGTTTAGCCCAAAAAACAAAGTCGTCCGTTTCCGCGTCCCATTGTATTCCTAAAGTGCGTTCGGCAGGGAGTGGAGAGCCTCCAAATCTCTGACCCTTTCGGCCCTCTCGTGGTACGGAATGACCTCGAGCACTTCTGAAGCGTTGGACATCCATTTCGTCAAATGGAAGCCGCCCCCTTCTAGCAACCTTGTTAGGCCTCTGAACTGCCTAGGGCCGAGTCTACGTCATCGAATGACCCAAGATAGTCTTCCATGTAGGAGGTTTTGCTGACGCTATCTACCACCGACCGGTGGACCAGATCTCCATGTTTGTTCGCTGATTCTCCAAGGGTGTAGTCTGCACAAAACGGAGATAGTATGGCCCCTTAGGGGTGGACGGTCATCCTACAATTTATCACCGCGTTGTCTCGGTTGTTCTCTTCCCACCACAAGAAACGCGATGCATCGCGTTCTCCTACCGGTATCCCAACCCGGTGAAACATTTTCCTGATATCGGCGGACAAGGCCAACCTACCCACTCTGAAACGGCACAAAACCTCGATCAGCGGTGTGGTCCAATCAAGCCTTTGTAGTAGGCGATCATTTAACGACTTGCCCTGGAACTTGGCTGCACAGTCGAAAACCACTCACAATTTTTCGGGTTTCTTGGGGTTGATAACCGGGTGGTGAGGTAGATAACAGATACCCTTTCGGCCGTCGATGTTTGCAGGCACCTGTTCAACGTAGCCGAGGGCTTCGTTTCGCTTCATTAATCCTGCGTATCGTTCCCACAGATCCTGGTCTCGAACGAAGCGTTCCTTTAGTCGTAATAGTCGTTGGAGAACATGGTTTCTTTGATCAGTCCACGGGTCAACAGATGTGCGCCATGGGAGGGGAGCCTGGAATTGCCTTTTAGGGACTCTAGTGCCTTGCCGCATCGTTTGTAAAGCTGCGATCCTTTTGAGACAACGATGGTCTTTTGTCTCCGACGTAGTGAAACTCCTTTTCATAAAGCCGCCGTAATTGATATTGTAAAGGAGTTCAGGAAACCCCATTCCATGCATTAGCATCCATGTTACAAACGACATTAATCATTCGTATGAACTATATTTGCTGGAATTCCGATTGTTTGTTTTATTTCTCTAAGCCTTTGTTACAAACCGGACTCCTACCGTTGCCTCGAGCGAGAGTCGCTCAGTTTGAACTTCGTTGTGACTGTATTTGGTAATCTTATCTTCTGTATCTAACCTTTGGCTGTAACCCAGCTGCAGTTGTTGATTTGTTTTCCAATTTGGAGCGAAAGAGCCCAGAAGGAACACTATTGAGGTTTGATTATTGTAAAATTAATTAATTTGTTGTATATAGTACCGTAGCTATTTGGAATCGACTTTGTTTTGAATTGTGTCGAAATTGGTTGCTACGCGTCGCTCGAACGTTCCAGTGGCTGGACTTTACAGTACTCAATATCCTTGGCAATTGCTGAGACATGAAATTACGCAGCAAATCGGCAAACCGTTCCGAATCAAAGGACAATACCCCGCAGGTGAACCAAACCCTTTTGCCCGTGGGTGTTGGTCATGTTTCTTGCTCAGGCTCTAGTATATCAGGTTGTTCTAGGGTTAGCTCGGTTTCCCATAGAGCTAGAGCTGATCTGTTGTTAGCCGAGTTGAAGGAGAAGCAGGTTGTAGAACAGTTAGAGTTAGATAAGCAACGTAAGCTGCTCCAGGTGAGGAATGAGACGGAAATGGCGAAACTGCGTTTGGCACTCGCTGAGGAAGAAGAAAATCTAGTCAACGGAGATGAAGTCAAGGGTGGAGTAATGGTCAGTGAACATCTTTCTCGTTACTTAGGTGATTGCCACGTGCAGAACGACGCACCACAAAAAACAAGCTTGGTTCCAATGGTGAAACCTGCAGCGGATTATCGTTTGGACTTGCCTAGGGTGGAACTGGAGTCATTCGCGGGCTGCTCGTCAACGTACTGGAGGTTTGTGAAACAGTTCGAATATTACGTCGAAGGTAGAGTTCGAGACGATGGACAGCGCCCACTTTATTTGATGCATTACTGCAAGGGACAAGCAAGGGATGCGATTGCCGAATGTGTTATGTTGCCTCCAACACTGGCATACAATAGGGCTAGGGAAATCCTAAAGGATCTGTATGGACAAGATCATGTAGTGGCTCGTTCACTGATTGACGGCTTGCTGCAAGGTTTAAAGCCTCTGGCAGAAGATTCGGATGCCCTGACCAAATTGTCGTTAAAAATGCTGAACTGCGAAGTTGCCCTCACGCAGATGAATTGCATGTCAGACCTCAACTCATTGCAGACTATGGAACGTATCAATCGAGTGCTACCAACGCGTCTCCAGGATTTGTGGGCTAGGACCGTTGATGATATTTTGGGAAGAGGAGTCGAACCGAGGTTCCAAGATCTGCAGCACCTAGTGTCCCGTGAGGCACGGATTGCTCGAAGTAGGTTTGGCAAACTTGCCGCCAATAGCAAGGCTCAGGGGTATTCGCGGTCATCCAGTTGGAGGAATTATGCACAAAACCCGCGTCCAGAAGCGACACGGTTCACGCCAAATCAGGGTAGTACTTTGTTGGTCGCAGCTAACAGGTGCGCGGTATGTAATGGAATACACACACTTGAGGAATGTCAGCGATTCCTGTCTCGTGATATACCCGGTCGTTGGGCATTGATCAAAGAAATCAAGGCTTGTTTTTCGTGTCTCAAGTGTGGACATCTGTCCAGCAACTGTTTTGTTTCAAAACCATGTTCAACATCAGGTTGTTTGAAACGGCACCACCCTCTACTGCATGTTGCACAGAAGCAAGGTGCCGATCAAGTCACGCAAGATACAACACAAGGGCCGCAGCTGGATAAGCTGGGTACGGACAGTGCGAAAGGGCATGGGCAGTGGACCAATAATTGTGCGGCTACTCTTAGGCCAGAATGTCGGGTCAGTTTAGGTGTGCTACCAGTGCGAGTAGACGGACCGGGGGGCTCCGTGGAGACCTACGCTCTGCTGGACAGCGGGTCTGATGTGACTCTAATACAAAAGGACATTATGGAGCTGGTGGGCCTGAAGGCATCCCCGACCTCACTTTCGATTTCGACCGTAAATGGGACTACCACTTGGAATTCGGGAATAACGGAGCTGCGACTGAACTCATTGTCAGAGAATGATTTCGTGAATGTAGAGAGAGCATTTTGTGTTGATAGGTTACCAATCCAAGCAGTGCAGTACTGCACAGATGCGGACATTTTATCCTGGCCTCACCTACATTGCGTCCAAAGACGGAATCTGGAAGATTCGAGAGTGCGAATCCTGATAGGTGCCGACGTCCCAGAAGCACATTGGGCATTAGAGCAAAGATGCGGCAAAAGAAAACAACCCTATGCTGTGCGGACGATTTTAGGATGGATTGTTCTTGGTCCGATAAACCAGGAACCACACTTTGCGAGAACAGTAAACTACATTGAGAGGGGAATCGATCCCTTAGCAGAACAGATCGATCGACTATACAACGCCGAATTCTGCGATGGGTGTGCGTCAGAAAACTCTCCTTCATTAGAGGACAAACAGGCCGTCGATATGGTTTCCAATGCCATAACCTGGTTGAACGGACACTATGAAGTTGCACTCCCGTGGAGGAATCCCGAAGTGAGACTTCCAAATAACTATATTGTGGCCAAAGAGAGATTGAACGGCCTGAGGAAAAGGTTTGCGCGTGACCCTGAATTCTTTGAAAAATACTCTACAATAATAGAGGGTTATGTGCGCAAGGGCCACGCCCAGTTAGTTCCCGATGTACAGCTAAAAATGGGTTTTGAGCCAAAGTGGTACTTACCACATCACGCAGTTACAAACCCTAAAAAGCCTAGCAAGTTGAGGGTGGTGTTTGACTGCGCGGCTGCATTCCAGGGACGCTCCTTGAATGATTACTTGCTACAGGGACCGGATACGACAGCAAGCTTAGTTGGAGTGTTGCTTCGTTTCCGAAAGGAATCTGTCGCGTTGGCTGCGGATATTGAAGAAATGTTCATGCAGGTTCGAGTGCCAACGAGAGACAAAGGAGCACTGAGGTTCCTGTGGTGGGAAAATGGTCGACTATGTGGTAATTTTGTTGAATATCAGATGAATGCCCACCCTTTTGGTGCCACTTCCTCCCCATTTTGTGCAAATTTCGCGTTACGTCGCACGGCAAACGATTGGGGAGGACAGTATGAGGATTACGTCTCCACGGCCGTGTATAACAACTTCTATGTAGACGACTGTCTTGTTTCTTTGCCCACACCGGAGAATGCGAGAGTTTTCGCTATCCAGATGAGTGAGTTACTATCACGAGGCGGATTCCGGCTTCATAAGTGGGTGTGTAATCGTAAGGAGGTGCTGGATATTTTACCAAAATCTGAGCTCGCCCATCCCACTTTGGAAATAGATGATTGCGCGCCTGTGCCGGAGAGGACGTTGGGGTTAGAATGGAACGCAATAGAAGACACGTTCCAGTTTTCATTCTCAATACGCGAAAAACCTCAAACAAGGCGTGGCTTGTTGTCTATAGTATCATCCGTGTTCGACCCGCTAGGGTTGGTTTCACCTTTCATTCTGCCAGGCAAGGTGTTATTGCAATCACTGTGTCGCTTGAAGCTTGGTTGGGACGATCCAATTGGAGAAGGACCCCTACGATGCTGGAATGAGTGGTTAAGAAGTATGGAACAACTTTGCGCATTCAAAATTCAGCGTCCCATTATTAGAGGTAACTCGCTGAACGAAGGTGTGCAGCTTCATGTATTTTGTGACGCTTCTGAAGTTGGCTATGGGGTGGTGGCGTATTCCAGAATGGTTTCAAGGGACATAGCCCCCTATTGTGCCCTATTGTTCTCTAAGTCAAGGGTAGCTCCTCTGAAGACCATAACGATCCCGCGCTTGGAGTTAGCCGCAGCAAGACTGGCCGTTAGAGTTTCTCGGATGCTCATGGAAGAAACTGGAATCAAGTTTGGTAAGGCCTACTACTGGACGGACTCTGCTATAGTTTTGCATTACATAAACAACACTAAAACGAGATTTAGTACGTACGTTGCGAACCGTTTGGCTGAAATCCATCAGTGGTCGGAACCCTGGCAGTGGCGGCATGTCAGATCGGAGGCTAACCCCGCAGACTTGGCATCAAGAGGCACAACATCACCGAGTGATATCAGCTGCTGGTTCGAAGGTCCTAAATTCCTGATGGGCGATGAAACCTCATGGCCGACCTGGCCTACGGTTGATGCAGCACCACCAAACGTTGAGTTGAAGCAGCTTTCGAGTACAGTTCTCACAGTGTTGCGGGATACATGGTCGGACGCACTTCTAGCTAGGCACTCCAGTTGGTTTCATTTGCTGAAGTCGGTAGCGTGGTTAACCCGTTTTAAAATGTACGTTGCAGTCATGAGAGGCGGGCGCACGGATCTAGGATTGACAACTGGGCCGTTGAAGTTACACGACATTGCTAAAGCGGATGGAAGTGTTATTATGATTGTACAAGCTAAGGTCTATGGCGAAGAGTTAAAATGGCTACGAGACAGGAGCAATAACCTATGCACTAACAAATCTCCGATGAACAGGACTCTATTAAAACTCGATCCAATTTTATTAAATGGAATTATTTGTGTTGGAGGACGACTGAACTACTCCAGTCAGCTTCGGGGTGTGAAACATCCGGTGATACTACCCAAGACTCACCCGACTACAGACTCGATAATCCGATGGTACCACGCGATGGAAGGACACGCAGGACCTTCTCAGTTACTCGCGGAACTTCGCAAAAAATTTTGGATTGTACAGGGGGGAGCTGCCGTCAAGCGAGTACTTGGAGGATGTTGGAAATGCCGGAAGCATTTGGCGGTTGTGGGCAAACAGATGATGGCTCCTCTACCAGCCATTAGAGTCCAACAAGGTTGGTTTCCGTTCAAGTACGTCGGAATAGATTACTTCGGCCCATTTGCGGTTAAACATGGGCGCAGCATGGAGAAACGATATGGATGCATCTTCACCTGTCTCCAGATGCGTGCGGTACATATTGAAGTTTCTTATTCTCTAAGCACGGATTCATTCATCATGACATTACTGCGTTTCATGTCGAGGAGAGGAGCACCGTCCGAGATTTTTAGTGATAACGGTACAAACTTTGTTGGGGCTCAAAGGGAATTGAAGAACCTAATGGAAAACTGGTCTAGTGATAAGATTGCCGATAGATTGTTGCAACGGGGCGTGCAGTGGCACTTCAATCCTCCACATGCTAGTCACCGTGGTGGCATATGGGAGATCATGGTGCGCTCGGTTAGAAGAGTACTTATTTCAGTTTGTGACGAGCAGCCGATGACTGACGAAATACTGTTGACATTCCTCACGGAAAGTGAGCGGATAGTAAACGGACGACCGCTAGTGCCTTTGACCTCGGACTGTCGTGATCTGCCAGTACTCACGCCCAATGACCTGCTTATCCTGAGGGCGAACCCACGAGATATTCCGACGGATTCGTTGCGCGATAGAATGGTTCGTCAGTGGAGGCAGGCAAACTACCTAGCGTCTGTGTTTTGGAAGAGATGGATCAGGGAATATCTTCCACTATTACAACAGCGGCAGAAGTGGATAACTCGAGAACGCAATTTTAGATCGGGTGATGTAGTGCTCCTAGTTTCGGAGGTTTTGCCGCGTGGCCGGTGGCCGATAGGAGTAATCGAAAACATCTCAGTTTCGGACGATGGCTTGGTACGAACGGCAACAGTGCGAACTAATGAAGGATTAGTGCTCCGTGACATTAGAAAGATTTGTCTTATTGAGGGCGAACCGGACACTGGTGGTGTAAGTTCAGAGGCCAACTTTCCTCAAGTGGGAGGCGGGTCTTCGGATCTGCCGAACCGGGAGGGACCACTGAGAGTTGATCCACTTGTCCGACTGGGAGCTGCTATTGACGGTGACCAGTTTTAGGTATTGGGGAACCGTAGGGCGAGCCGATGCATGAGGCCGACCACACCTAGCGGTGCACGGGAAAAAATCCGGGTCGGATTTTGGGGGCCGGTGTAAAGGAGTTCAGGAAACCCCATTCCATGCATTAGCATCCATGTTACAAACGACATTAATCATTCGTATGAACTATATTTGCTGGAATTCCGATTGTTTGTTTTATTTCTCTAAGCCTTTGTTACAAACCGGACTCCTACCGTTGCCTCGAGCGAGAGTCGCTCAGTTTGAACTTCGTTGTGACTGTATTTGGTAATCTTATCTTCTGTATCTAACCTTTGGCTGTAACCCAGCTGCAGTTGTTGATTTGTTTTCCAATTTGGAGCGAAAGAGCCCAGAAGGAACACTATTGAGGTTTGATTATTGTAAAATTAATTAATTTGTTGTATATAGTACCGTAGCTATTTGGAATCGACTTTGTTTTGAATTGTGTCGAAATTGGTTGCTACGCGTCGCTCGAACGTTCCGGTGGCTGGACTTTACAGATATACTTTGTCGTCCGTTTCGGCCTACACGTAATTCACGGAACCGCGTCCCCCTACTGGGCCATATAACATCCATCCCAGAGCCATGCGGACGGCATAGGGTGCCTGGCGGTTGCCCACTCTCTGGTCAAGTACCCAATGTGGCTCTGGCACATCGCAGCCGATGAGGAGGTGCACTTCGTCGTCATCCCAGTCTACAACGTTTACGTACCGCAGGTAAGGCCATCTAGTTGAAATTGCGTTCGCCGATCGTGGTGCTCGCACAGGGAGGTCAGCCAGCGTAAATGCCTCCGTTGACTCCATTTGCTCCCTGGTGTCTAGGGAGATGAGCTGCATCCTCAACCGGCCGGCAGTCATCACTTGTGTTCCGCCCACCGTGCTCACTGCCAACGACGTTGTACTTTTGGCGAGCCGATGTTTGTCGGCAAACCTTTCCTTCAGTAGGGTGGTGTCCGATTTACTGTCAACAAACGCCAACGCTTTGGCCACCCCAGTTGGGATCATCACCCACACGGAAACTACTTCCAAACGTACTGGCTTATTGGTAGACCGCGACGTTGAACAAATCACACTGGGCTCGGTGTCCGTCTCTGGTGTTGCTTCTCTCGCCTGGCGTAGCAGTCGATAGTGTCTGCCCGTGCAGCCCTCGTGACCACATCTGTTCCTTGTTCTACAAGCTGCCGCTGGGTGCGTGGTGTTGAGACATAAAACACGCTCCTGTCGACCCCCCCACAATCCCCATCGTTGGTCTATTGTGGCGTTGACGAGCTTGGGGCATTCTAATAGCCCACGGCTGGCATCACAGGACCTGCAACTTGGATGCACCATAGCCTCGCGTGAAATGGCGTGTGCATTGTTCCAAGGCTGATATTTCGGCTGTTCCCAAGCAGTGGTTTGAACCTGGCTAATACTAGACTTGTTTGCTGGGTTGCTGTTTGGGATGAGTCGGCTAAATCTGCTGTCGGCTATCTCGGTTTGCCTGTCCAAGTTTTCGGTCAGGTCTTAGAAGTTAGCCTCACGATCGCCTCCGCTTATACGTTCCACCTCTTCCGCCCACCGACCCTATAGTTCGGGAGAGAGGTGACGGGCTATGCCTTCTAAGGCGTGCATTGCATCTAGGTCAGCTCTGTAACCCAAATGGTCAAGGGCTATTGAGCAGTTCTGCATTTTGATCACCAAGTCGGCCATCGTGCGGACGTCGCCCTTGGTTCTTTTTGCCTCTACCATCACGTCCTATATTAGGTTACGGGCTACCTTGAACGACTGGCTAAACAGGTCCCTCAGAATCTTCCTTGCTCTGGTGTAGCCTTGTTCCGGGTCAAGCGCGGTACATCCATCGATGGCTTCTTCTGCTCGGCCTCAACAGTAGTGAGTCAGGTAGAGGAGCCTTTGCCCGGGGTCGGTTATCTTATTTTCGACGAACATTCCGAACTGCTTGACGAACTTACAGTAGTGTTCAGATAGTCCGTCGAGAACCGTCAGTTTTGCTCTTGACAGATGGATCCTTGGTGGCGTTGATGTTTTATATTAGACGACCGGCGTGTAGTTTCCTATCTTATTGTGCCCTGATCTATCGGAAAGTTCGTGGTCGTTGGTCTCATGCTCACTACCGTGCTGTCTATGCTTCTCTTCTGCTTCCTGGGTCTGTTGCCTAGTTGATAGCAGTTGTTGTTCTAGGTCTAATATCCTTAGCTTCAACGGATTGACATTCTTACAGTCCATATTACTCTCAGTAATACATGAGCTAGCACTGACAGGACTTGGTGACGTGGCATTAACTAAAGAATTAAAGGTGTCCAAAGTCTCCCCAATGACTAGCCCTGATTTTTCCTGTCCAGATTCTAATTGCTTCGATCCTTTTCTTGGCATGCTGCACACTTTCTCGTTCCAAGTTGATAAATTGAGCATTGTGAGTCAAGTTTGAGTAGAGTGTAGCCAAATTCGCAACGGATCCCGAAATCATAAGGCAATTATCCGTGAAATTCCATGATACCAGATTATCGGATGAACAATGACACGGAACAGATACAAACCTCAATTATGCAATCATGATGAATCAAAAAACAAGAACCGAGTTGCGGCGTGCTAGAAAGTAGCATGTGCGTCACGCGAGACCAGGACAGGGGTATGACAGAGCAACGCGCTAGGAGCGAACAAACAAGCGTTGGTCAGTAAAAACAAACAGTGCATAAAGCGAGTCAATGGTGGAACTAAGTGAGTGATGTAAAGAGAACATGGAAACTGCAGTATATTTTTGGGGATTGTTCCGCGATTGGTCGTTATACCGCCCATCAAAGTCCTCCCGAATCTTAGCAGGGTCAAACGTTTGGTATAAAGGTACTGATTCTTCCTACCTACCTACGCCATGCTGCCAGTGCGCGTGCCTAATGTTTGTCGTCAACTTTCTATTCATGGTCGCACCTGACCCGGTGGCCACACCGATGCGAGGTTACTCTAGTTCATCCATGAAAACGGCTAATCGATGGCGGGCTTGAAGGCGAAGCATAGACTCTGTCCTCGGGTGAGCCGTTGCCCCCCGGCCGCGAGTGTTTGTGTGTGTGTGCGTGCGTTGGTAGGAGTGAGTGTCACGGGTGTGCACTCTGGTGCATGGGCGAATAGTAGCTATCATCAATTGAGGGGAAGATCTTCCATAATATCACGGATAAAAGTGGGACCTTCAGCCCTGCGGCAGGTTTTGCTGGATGCTATGAACTATAAACGTGTGTCGTGTAAGTGTGTATGTGTCAGGGTGTATGATAGTTCAATACGCCAGTGTATCGTGAATGCCCTCACACATGGGGGTTCATTCAACTTCCTCGAAAACACATGAGAGTAGGTCCACCGCGTTTCCTTGATATCGGCTTCTCCGTCTTCACTCACGAGGAGGCTGATGCGGCGTGTACCACATGTTTGAGCAATTCGTAGCCAAATTCACAACTGATCCCGAAATCATAAGGCGGTTATCCGCGATATTCCACGATACTAGATTATTGAATGAACAATGACACCAAACAGGTACAAACCTCAATTATGAGATCACAAGGACTCAATAAGCGAGAAACCGAGTTGCGGCGTGCGAGCGAGGAGCGCGTGCGTCACGCAGGTCCAAAACAAGGATATTACAAAGTGGCGCTGTGGGCGCGAGCGAACAACAACTGGTCCATAAAAACAGACAGTGCGTAAAGACACGCCAATATTGTAAGCAAGTGAGTGATGTTAAGGAGAACATGGAACTGCAACGGTTTTAGGGGATTTTCCACTAACGGTAGTTACAGCTAGACTTGCCTACGAGGGTTCTAATCCAACTCTGTCTAACGACTACAGGCATGAGTGACGCGTAGTTCCGTGGATCCGAAACCCTAAAACAAGTTGGTCTGCAGATTGTGCGGTACTAAATTTTATTGGTTATTAAATGACCATATGAACTGTACTTCAGACGGCGAGCCTCAGCCTCTAACCTGCGAGGCTATAGGCAACGCTTAATGAGATATCGCGTAAAATTGACAGGTCACGAACCAGTGGAATTACATAAAATTAACGCACCAAATCTTCCGAAAGAAATGAAAACCGGTTTCTGATTATGAATAAATTTCGAAAACAAGTGTGCGGCGGACAGTATCGAAATACACATGAACACGGAGATTGATCGAATACTGGCATCTATCAGAGTATTTCAAAGTTTTTCTGTGCACAAAATATGTGACAATCAATATTGTATAAAATGTAAATAAATGTTCTTCTTTAAAGACAATAATAGTTTCACAATGTGCTCACAGCTAGTATGCCTCACCTGAACTGTTCAAGTGAAATAATGGTGAATTTCTCCTCTTCGCCTATGTGCACGCTAGATAGAAACTGGAACTAAGTACATTTGCAACCTTTCAGAAAAAATGGGTCCAGTTGATTAGTTGTAGAGCATGAAATGCAATAAAGTGCTGAGTAACTCGGAGCGAGGCGATCTGCGAGCTACTTTGTCTTTTGTATGTGGTTTCGAGCTCGAATCATAAACATTTACCTCGCTGTTTCCTGCTGCGAGTGGATTAACTCTCTGATGTCTCGAACACATTCTTCGTTTCTTCCGTTTCCTGTAATGTAACACAACTGTAGGATCTGTCCAATAGGCAAGGCTCAGTTCGGCGGTGGTGCAGTTCTCTTTTAGCATTCGTGCTACCTTAAAACCCAATACCAGTGCAGTCGTTTTGAGCTCGTTTAGGGATACTGACTTCAGCTCAGCAATTTTTGTTTTGGCAAAGAGTACTTTGTTTCGCCGCTGGCCATGCAGTTCCACCCAGGTACCGTACACTGTCACTGGGTCGGCAAATTTCAAGCTGCTTTGGGTGACCTGCTGGTGTCCTTTTTTGAGATATTTCAAAAGCCTCCGGGCAACTTCTCCTTTTCTCGATAGGTGACTTGACGGTGGTCTCTTGGGTATAGCAACTTCATGTTGCTTACTGTGACGTCCCGTCTTTGAATTCGCAATCGAAAGCGCCGACTGATCCTTCGAGTGAACTTCGCTTTCCTGAGATGGACCGTTGGATTCAATATCGAAAGGCTGATTGTGTTCTACAGAGGCACTTCTCTCAGCAACATTTGAGCAATTTATTGATGCCGGTTGTTGAAGTTCGCTCGTCAGGGGTCCGAGAAGTGTCCAGCCTAGTATCGTTCGCGTAGCGAATGGTTCTTTTCGATTGCTTATGCTCTGTTCAAGCACCCATTGAGCCCCTGGTACATTGCATCCAATTAGTATGTCGACGTGGGGGCTAGAAACGTCCTCGAACTCTATGTCCCTGAGGTGAGACCATCTCTTGGCGATCGATCTAACAGAGTCGACTGGTCTCATTGGCAAGCTGTCTATTGCAAAAGCTTCCGGAATTTCTACGGTCCCCTCATCAGATAAAGACGTTAACTGCAGGGTCAGCCTCTTAGAATTGCTAACATGACCCCCTGCAATCGTGCTGATAGTGAGCTAGGTAGGCTCGCCTACTAGTTCACAGCTTTCTACAAGCTCGCGAGTAATCAGCGAGGCATCCGACCCCGTGTCCAAAAATGCATTGACCCTCCTCAGTCCTTTAGGTGTCACGATACCGACAGGTACGATGCCTAATCTTGCCGGTTTGAAATCATCATGTCCCGTTGAACAGACAATTTTGGGTTCATCCGGCTGAATAGGTCTATTGTTGAGAAGGCCATGCAGTAACGAGTGATGATTACCCAAGCATCCATCTTGGTTGCATTTCACTCTTAAGCTGCATTCAGAGGCTCGATGAGAGTTGTTCAAACACATAAAGCATGAGCCAATTCTTTTTACTGCGCACCACCGATCGGGTACACTCATCCCATGAAAGGTCGGACAATCTAGTAACCGATGCAGGGAGTTGCATAGCTTGCATTCAGCTGACCTCTCGGGTTCTTGACTTATCATTTTCATGTTAGCCAAAGACTGAGTTTGGTTACAGTCCTTCTCCACAATTCGAGATGTTGGTTCCCTTCGCGCCAGTCTGCAACTTTCGCGTACGATTTGTCCAAATCGACTGTTGGCGATACGGGATTGACGACCTATGAACTCCGTCAAATCGCTGAACGTAGATTCCCGCTCAAGCATATTTATTTTTTCAGCTTCCTCTGCCCATCGGCTCTGTAAATCAATAGATAGACATCGGACAATGCATTCCTGTGTGTGCAATGCATTCAGATCAGACTGGTATCCTAAGTGCTCCAGTGCTATACTGCAATTCTGCATTTTTATCACCAAACTCGACAGTGATTCAGCCTTGCCCTCAGTCCTTTTCGCCTCCAATAAAACACTATCAATTAGGCTTCTAGCCACCTTGAATGGTTGTCCAAACAAATCTTTCAGGATTCTGCGCGCCCTGATGTACCCCATCGGTGGATCAAGCATCGCGCAGCCTTCGATAGCACTTTTGGCTCTCCCACGACAGTAATGTAATAAATACAAAAACCTTTGACCAGGATCTGCAACTTTGCACTCAACAAAATTTTCGAATTGTTTCATGAATATACAGTATTGCTCGGGGTGCCCGTCGAAGTGGGACAGCTCCACTCTCGGCAGGTCAAGAGCCAAAACCCCGGTAGTTTCAGGCTGTCTCAAGGGTTTATATTCGTCGATCACAGTGCCTTTTCGATGTTGACATTGTGAACTACATGGACTCTTTGCTGGCTCTCTGAGACCAGTTCCTTGTGTAAGGGGCTCTGCTTCCTTTCTGGCTAACCGCAGCTCGTTTTCTAATTCTATTACTCTCATTCTATAAGTACTAATATCGTCAAACGCATCGCGGTTAGAGATATATGACCTGGCACTGACATAGCTAGTAAACTTAGTATTATCTAGAGAATCAATAACACCCGAACCATCCCCAGAGACTTGCCGAGTTATTTCCTGTTGTCTCAAAATGTCCTTGCTTCCTCGTCTGGGCATTTCCAATGAGTTTTCTTGTCCAGGTTCCACTTGAGTACTGTAAGTCAAGTCTCGCAAATCGAGCAACGCGTAGCCAATTCAAACGAATCCCAAAACCAGAACAAGATTGATTCGTAGCTTCTACGGTACTAAATTGAAATGCACAAAGGATACAAATATATACGAACCTCAAGTATGCGGCCAAATAGACTTCACAGTAAAACCCAAAGGTCCAAAGCCCGGTGGCTCAAGCACGACAGTCAGAAACGGTTCAAGGCCAAATTCAAATGTCTCACATGGATAAACAAACGTGAAAATGTGTGGTGTATGAGCGAGCTTTCCAAGATAATGTTAAATATAGTCAAATTCACAAAGCACGTTGAACATTTAGAAGGATTTTTAGTATTCGTTCTTTACACAGCGCCCAGCATACAATAAGTTGAACATCATCCTGTCACACATTTCGCTGCACAGCTCTAATTCATAAGCCAATAACCCTTGCAGGTAGCAGGTGGCTTTGTGCGATGCCACTGTGGGACACGTTTGAGAAATGCGTAGCCAAATTCGCAACGGATCCCGAAATCATAAGGCAATTATCCGTGAAATTCCATGATACCAGATTATCGGATGAACAATGACACGGAACAGATACAAACCTCAATTATGCAATCATGATGAATCAAAAAACAAGAACCGAGTTGCGGCGTGCTAGAAAGTAGCATGTGCGTCACGCGAGACCAGGACAGGGGTATGACAGAGCAACGCGCTAGGAGCGAACAAACAAGCGTTGGTCAGTAAAAACAAACAGTGCATAAAGCGAGTCAATGGTGGAACTAAGTGAGTGATGTAAAGAGAACATGGAAACTGCAGTGGTTTTTGGGGGATTTTCCACGACTCGTTATTGCAGCCACTATATTTTTGCCTCCGCTATGATCCCGGTGGATAATCATTTGCTTCAACGAGGGCCTGTGCGCCAAAATAACCGGGTGTTCAATGGCACCCGGATATCCAGTACAATTCAGTTACCCGTAAGCCCTCATGGAACTGAGGTTTTCTAGGCCGTTGGGAACTGTTCTCTTTCCCCAGGTTGAACAGAACAATGTGTGCAGTGGTTCAAGTAGTGCGGAAAGATGACCTACATATCGCCGGCGCAATGCCTTCTTCCCCTGGGGACTTTTGGTTTCTTAGCTTGTGTAATACTTTGGGGATTTTATCTCCGCTCGGTAGGTCGTTATCAATGTCATAGCTCTGGTTCTGTAATGCTGGGATTCGGCACACAGAGCTTGCCTCGGGGCGGCTCAATGGACATTCGAAAGGTTCAGTCCATCTCTGCATCTTTTTGACCTGTCCAGGGTTGAGTAGCCCGGCAGCATCGGTAAGGAGGGGTTCGGTTGACTGTCACCTACTGGATGCACCTCGAATTAAACGGAAGGGTTTGAGAAGTCCCCGTATTTGGCTGCAGTCTCCATGTTTTCCATGATTTCGACCCAGTAGTTTTTGCGATAGCTTCTGGCCGGACGGGTGGCTTTTCGTCGGCTATCACGGAAGCCTGGGTGGCTGTTTAGGTGGGTATCTCTAGCCTTTCCGATTAACTGGAGAGTCGCTCCTGAGGTCCAGTCTTTCTGTCGTTTTCGCGTAAATCCCAGTTCATCTAAAGCGGATTGTTGGATCGATGCCTTAAGTGAGATCTATTGATTTTCCACGTGTATTTCTTCTCAACCTTTAAACGTGGTGGATGGATGGGAGGCAATAGTGTCCAAGGCCGCTTGGCGCTTTCTCGGTGGTCCTAACTCTGCTGTGTTAATCCGCTTCGAAGCACAGTTTTTGCGGCGATCGGCTAGATGAATCTTGAAGTGTGTACGAACGAGGGCGTGGTCGGCGCCATTCTTTTTGCCCGTCTTCGCGCCTCGGTAGGACCGACAACCTCCAATCGAGGATGACCGGCGTGCTAGCACGAGAATGTGGTCGATCTGATGCGCTGTGTGGCCGTCGTTGAAGTGCTACTTCAGCAAATGCTTCATGAGATGTTTAAAGTGTGTATTGGTGACGGTTAGGCTGTTGGAGTCTGCAAAGCTGACTTGGCTTTTACCATTGCTGCACTGTTGTCCGAGACCATATTTCCCCAAAATGTGTGCTGTAGCTTGGGCGGATGAATCAATGCTAGCGTTTTAGTCCCACGCAACCAGGAGAATGTCGCGTTTCGGGACGTCGTTTGTCACATTTTGTAGGCTATCGTAGAACTCGTCCTTTGCCGCTTCCTCGGCTGCAACTGTCAGGACTCAGACAGAAGCAACCGATACGTTCAAGGATGAGGCGTAAAAACGAGCTAGGGCCTTCCGAGAGGATGTCGGGTTCCAAGAAAGCAGCTTTTTGTTAGTCTTGTTGGTGACAGCCACCGCAAAGCCATGGAGACCAGGGCTGGCCGTGCGTCCACTATTATGAAGGTGATAATAGTTCTCTACTCCAAGAACCATTATATACCGGGTGCCAGCACTTGGCGGCCGAACTTCGGAGGTAAATGCGATTTCGATGCGGTAGCCATGTAGCATCCGTGCCGTGATGGCTTGACCTTCGATGTCCCAGAGTGTTCTCACATTCCAGCAGGCGATTTGGATCTGATTTTGCATATTGAGGTCCCCATCTAGCATATCACGTCGGTCGCAGGGAGAACATGAGGCGAGTCGTTTACCACGGATGCCGTGGAATGAGTCGTTTACGTGAGGGAATTAGTCGTGAAGAGTCTTGGGAATTTGGTAGGAGGAGGCGTCCCCAGTGTCATCCAGCTTTTGCTCAAGGTGGAAACTATAGCCAGTGCACAGCAAAGAACTACCTGTCAGGCAAGTGTAAGTTTTTGTGTTGGGGGTAGGCGGCCGAACGAGCTATTCACACAGCCCTTGGATGGTGGTCCACAAGTCCGGGATGCCAAACTCTTCCCAGTGATCTTGGTGCATGGTCGCCGGTGGCTCCCTAGGAGCTTGCTTGCTATTCTGTAGAGGTGACCCAGATCCAGGGTTCTAAGCAGCCCTGTTGGACGGACTTCCTAGTTGGCCGTTGGATTCAATAAGCCTCTTCTGCCTTTGCAGGAGTATTCATCTCCGCACGCTGGGAGCCGTCTCACTCGGACGTTAAGGCCCCGACTACCCTCAAACTAGCTTGGCCTGCCTGTCAAGCCGTTTGCCGGATTGCGGCCGCTGACGTTTGCCTCAGCTTCGTGGAGCCACAGGTGAGAGGTGGTCAGGTGATGGAGACCAAGGAGATGGAAGGTATCCCGAGGGGTACGACAGTTTAGCAACACAGAGGTGCTACTCCTCCCAAATACCCCATACGCCATACCAATGCATTGATCCTTCCAGACATATCGGTAGTGACAGATTAAATCTTTTCTCATTGATAAAACGCTTCTTTCTATCACTGAAATTGCGGCCTGGCACCATCGATCGCAGTGGAACCTGTGTTCATTAGGGCCAGATCTCGTTTACACATTCTATCTGCAGGCTTGAATTCCGTTACACTTCAATATATCAGACGTCTCCCAGGATTTGTTACATATTGCTGGTTATTATTCTGTCTAACTCTTCACTGCGTAGGCGATGCATAGCCGTTCCGGGGTCACATAACAAAAGTGGGGTTATTACTAACTAAGGGATGTGTCAGCTGCTACACAATGCACGTGGACTGCCGTCTGTTATATGGCTCCCAGCCAAACATTCGAATGAGAAGAAAGGTGAACCTACGAATTGGTTCACGCGACCAAACAGCCGTGCCACTCAGACGGTGACCTGACCAAAATTCTCGTATTGTGTGGTATCGAATGGTGCATCTGTTTCCCGGACCGCGATAGTAGAAGTGTGATGCCACTGTGAACTGTGTGTTGTTGCTATCAAGAATGCCACATGGCGACCCAAGAATGAAATCCCATTCCTATCCAAGGTGGTGAAATGTTTTAGAATGATTGGACTGATGGGGCCTAACATTTGAAGTGGAACCAGGTGGCGAATGGCAACACCTAAACATGCGCACGACGTAGGGGTCTTTGATTAGGGTGGCCGTGGCTGAACCGAGCTACTGAGCCTTTTCCGCTCATGGACGATGAGCTAATATGTAGGTCAATAGAACAAGGTGTGATTTTCAGTGACTGTATAATAAGCAAACCCTGCCTCACACATGAACATGGTTTCGTATTTATCTTTTGCAAGTATTACGTGGTTCCCGTTTTGGGTGCTTTCTCAAGTTTGTAATCGAAATGCACGTTGTTTTCAAATTAGGACTTCAAATTGAGAGCAAATATAGAATGTAAGGTATTTTTTCTTACTCCGCTTCCAGTGTTTCGCCATTCTCCTTTTTGTCTTGATGATCAGCACACTGTTCTGTGATGCTTGACAATGCCATTCCAGTAACAATGCGCATGGTTCGAGGAACGATGGAATTTCTATTAATTACATTTCGCGAATGCAAAGGAAAGGGTTAAGCCAATGCAATAACCAGTCATCTATTAACGTGTTCAACACCACAAAATCCTCCATAGCTACTAATGTGAATAAGTGTTATTCGTACCTTAGTTGGCCTTCTGCAAATTTCCTGGAATTATGAAAGAATGATTCAAATTTTTGTAGCTAGTCAGAAGGTAATCAGCTACGTCTGCTTAATCTCCGTTAAAAAGGTGATTTTTTTAAATCACTGATAAACCGAAGAAAATTAGTATTGACTCTGCCCAGAAAATACATATAGATTGTGCGCATCCGTTGCACAGTGATCTGTTTTGTTATTTCACCGAAGTGCACGTTTGGACTTAAGCATACCCTCTGGGCTTTAATATGTCGTCCAACTCTCCTGTTCCGTAGTAGCTTCAGACTTTGGCAATGGGGTAGTAACCGATTTGGATGCTCCTGTAGGGGAATGAAATTCGGTTTACTTCATGAGGATTAAAAATTCCGTGCAATTTGCATGTCACATTTTCTGCCAGTGCTGGATGTGAACTACGGCTCACTGTAATATAACCCGTCACGGCCTTTTAAGTTAACCATAACACCTTTGCACGGACCTGTAAATGGTCCTAGCCGTAGAAACCCTTCGGATGATATTTTGTAGACATTGTCGTCATTTTTGCCTTGAATTATCTGCTTCTTCGGCGGATAGGTTGCCCATATTTAGCGGAAACGTGCGTTGCAGGGAATACAAGTTCACGGTAGGAGGCCTACGGAATCATCCAGGCTGTGGGACCCATCTTAGCCTTCACACCACCCGGCGCTACTGGAAGTTATACCTGTGGTAGATTACAATCCTTCGCAGATGCGGTCACCTCCCCCAGGTCTTCAGTTCCTCTTTGGTTGATTTTCCGCTTCCAGAAGAATAGTGTTAACTTCTGACCGCAAGTGCCGTCGTTGAGGCGCTTTAGTATGTTGATGATAAGTTGCTAAGCGGTTAGCAGTGAACGTGCTGTCTCGCTTGCTCGTGACCTCTGTGCAGTATCTGATCATCATCGGGTGTCCAATAGTGCCCTCCATCGAAACACTCTGGTAGTCTCCATTCCAATATCTCACCGAATGACGCCACAAGGACAGCTGCCTCGAACTCCGCCCTTAGGATGGTAATAGGTTTGATGTACGCTACTGGCTGCTTAATGAATAAAGGCAAGTAGCATGGAGTTCTAACCTCGAGAACTCGTTTTGCGTGCCACAACACACCGGTTCCTGGTTTCTTAAGCATAAGAAAATATATATATTATGTACGCGCCTAGGTGAAAGATCCTGAACGTTTGAAATGTCCTCATTCGTCACCTTCACATATATCATTGACGGATTTTGGACTACCACTCCCCAGCTTACTCTTGCTGACACTTTTTGCGGTCGTCATTCTCTCCACGACTGAGACATTTGCTTTTTACTTTCATGGTCGTGATTTCCTAATGATGATAATGCTAATGATGACAATGATAATTGTATACTTTTTGAGCGTGGTCAGGACACATGCACAAGACATTACCAGGGAATACGGCAGTACACAACAATGGGGGGTATTCACAGTTTTGAAGTGTAAGAATCGCACCGTAGCAGAAATAAAACGATATAGCTGATTGGTGTTTGAGTGAAGCGGAGATGGTCGACGCGGGGATTGTTAGCCAGTTTCAAATTCTGGAAGGGCGTTGTGGATAGCTGGACAAACGTGGGAAAGCTGATATAAGGGATACTGGAGGATGCTAAAAAATTCGGCGATCGTAAGGACCAATAAAGCAACGGGCTTTGGAAGGCACAGCATGGAGAACGAGTTGAGGCACGAATAATAAGCATTGTGTCTTGTGGGTGCCGAAAACTGGCTGCGACAGGTCGGGGGGTCCAGAAGAGGATCTGAGAATGTACCTACTGGATATTTGGACGATTCCTTACGAGTAACAGGGTGGGAGGGTTACCAAAAGGCACGGCTAAAATGGAGGTCCGCCTGGGTTTATTAAAGTGCAGTCAGCGATGCCAGCGGAATATGGAAGATTGGTCCAACACTGGGTGACTAATTTTGGGGGAGCCTGTGAGATAAATGCAAGTGAGTCCGATGTGATAATAAAATAGACCTTTTTGTATAGGTGGTTTCAGTGTCACATGGAAATTCACACGGAGGCAAAAATCTTCACGAGGAAAGCAGTGAACTTTTGAAGAGCCCGAATGGTGTACCGACGCAAAGCGGAACTTTAAAGAGGAGCTTTCGAAGAAACGGACTATTGGAGACAAACTCTATTGATGCCGTGAAGCAGAGGCTGGTAGAGTGTAAAGAAAATTTTCTGTAAAGGTGATAAAAGAATTTGTGACCAAGGTCTGGTTGGTTACAGATGGTTGGTTGCAGGTGATGGCATGTAGCGAATGGTGAGTTTAGCAGGCATGACGTGGTGATGGGTCGCGCTGACTCAAGGCAACTAGTTTTAATACCCTTTCGCTTTCTCGCTCGTGTTGACTAATCATAGACGTTCATTTTGTTTACATTGAGTTTTGGCCACCCTGCTCAGGAAATTCTTCGTTGGGTCTGGTTAGGCGTGCAGAATTTATTCTATTTACTTGGATCACAAGGAAGGTACTTTCTGTCTATTTCTTTTGGTTAACTGTTTACCTTGCACAGGTTTCTGCCTTGATTTTGACTACTTTTTGCCTGGATAGTGACTGAGACTCACTGTCAAAGGTACTTTCGCCAAGTACTTACAGATTTGCTCTCCCCAACCTCGGCAGTAACTGTCTAGGTGGAAGAAATGAGGTATCACCAGTCCAGATGGGTCAAATGCGGAAATGACGTTCAAATGTATGTGTTTCCTTGCCAATGGCTTATCAAGTGGCAGGAACTGGAATCTGAATTCAATGGGGACCGTAGCGCAGTGAACCCTCAGTGCCCCCCGACCAGCGGCTTTCTGCCGAGGGAGCTAAACCCAGCTGTCCCTACAGCACGGCCGGGGAAAAGCCCCAAACTCTCATGAGCTTGTTGACCACCCTCCCAGCTTCACAGCAGTGAGAGTCAATCACCCAACTCCCCTTCGAAAAAGTAGCTCCGGCACTAGTTGGGAAAGATGCAAGGCAACCATGGACGTAAAAACTTTGCTCTACGGCTTGTAAAACCGACTATTCATAGCCTATTCCAGAATTCCTAGCGGCTTTCAATAAAGCATAGTCGGCGCAACAGTGTGTGTGTGTGGGGGGGTGGCAGTTGCCTCCAGAAGGTGGGCCGTTATCTGGAGCTCCAACTTCCGTGACAAGTCTCCGTGGGAAATGCAAAGCACTCCTATCAACTTCAGATACCCTCACTTGTCTGAACATCTCTTCTATGTTCGGAAAAAGGGCCAGCCATTCCCTGCGGAACTGCAAAAGTAAGTACACAGCATCGGCTGTAGTACCAGAGACATGATTGAGCATGTCTGTGAATGACCACCCCTCATGTTTCACTGCGAAAATCCTGACAGCATGCAACTCCCCCGGCTTCTTTCAGTTTAAAACAGCCTGGTATGGCAGATATCAAGCAGATCAGTAGCCACGACACAGCAGCTGCATCGGCGCTCTTATCGGGGAGTAAGTTCTTCCACTGCTTCCGTATATCCTATCCACAGTTACCTCTTGGTTTGCTTATAGGCGTTTCAAACAGCGAAATCTCGTCTGCATAGGCCCTAGACCGCCTGACCTTGTCGCTACTTCATTCGTCCGTGGTACAGGAACCATATAGTTCCCGTGTCTCTACTAAGTTTGACTTCTGCTTCCTCTGCCGGAACACTTCTGTTCAGTTGCTGCACACCCTCGAAATCTGCATCATGCATTCCCTGCATATCTCCCTTTGGTGTTGCTTTGATCTGAGGTACAGGACTCACCGGTATGGAATGAGGCATTTTGAAGGCTGTAGGGCCGAAAGCCACCCAGCCTAACAGTGTGCGGACCGCAAGTGGGCGTTTACCACCTTCTCACCTCTGACCAAAGCCCAGTGAGTCTTGGGAACATAATATTCGATGAGCAGCATCACTTCCGGTTTACGGTTTCTATCGGTTTGTCTTCTAATTGGATCACTTTACGTGTTCACCTTCAGAACCAGGCTTTAGAAGGGGCAATTAAAACCACATTTACAGCAGCTACAGCTTGCTGTAAGCCGGATGACTCGATGCCATCTAGTGCGGTCGGCTCGAGTGCTTTATTGACCAAGACGGCTATCTTGGACTCCCCAGACTCCTGAATGCCAACTGGCTGTTCCGCGGACCTGAACCCAGGTGCTAAACTGCCTCGGTTTGAACGAGCTTCGTGTCGGACCCATAGTATATAAAGAAATATCCAACAACCTCCTTCCCTTCGGCCTCCGCTCCCGAGGGCATTGGTCAAAGGTGCGCAGTATCGAGCTGTAGCCTGAACACTCCGCACTGATGCTTGCCCATGGCCTTCGGTCGCACCCGGTGATATGATACAGCCATATGGAGTAGGCTACGATCCAAACCACAGCACCTTCCAATATCACGGGCAGATTTCCATCTGCAGTCACACCCTCTACAGCTTCCCTTCAAAGACGTAAAGCATAACCTCCTTCTTCGAGCTCCTGCCCATCTTTTGGGCATGTTCAACGACAAGACTTTCCGGCATGGCGTTACTGAGTGGCCGTCTTCAAAATTATGCAGATTTGAGGTCTCTCTTTGTCCTGCTGCTTCGTGTTTATGGCCCAAATCGACCGAGATTGATGCGGGTCTGCCTCTCAAGGGGCCCGATTCGTCGTTTGGCTGCTTTAGATCGGCTTACCAGTTGCCCAAAAAGACCACGAACTAATCTATGACAGCTAGCGTTGGGCCGCCAGCTGTAATCTTGAAAAATAAGAGCACTGACAGCCAACATAGGCAGAGCGAGCAGCTTATCACAGTGAAGAGTGTTGGAGGGAAAATATCTAGGTTAGGCGGTCTCTCAGGATTTAAGGCCCTGATGGGCCTGCCGACGGCTGCAAATAAAACGAGATATTTGGTTAGCTTCTTGAAGAAGTGATATGTTAGCAACCGGAGTTTTTGTTGCATTTTGCAAGATATTGATGCGATCTCTACTGGAGTACTGTTTTCAGGTGCAGGCTTTTATTATCATGGATACAGGCAGCTTGGAACGGATTCAGAGACTCACAACTGCAACCAACAACATTCAGAAGGGGCTGTTTCGTCTAGAGCTCAGATGATCTTATTAGCCCAAGTGGGACAATTAAGAGGCCGGGATGGTGTATCAAGGGGCTTCCAAGATTATGAGAGTCCCATGGGGTGTGGATATGGATGAAAGGTTACTTTCTGCTGCCGAGTGCCACACCGATGGATATAGCCTTGTGCAGCAAAGAGCAAAACCGAGGATGGAACTACCAGCTAAGTTCTTCGAAAACGGTGCGGCACCTTCTTGGAATAGGCTGCTAGTTAAAGCTTAGTAACAGATCCCAAGACCACACTAGATTTGGCTGTGCCTTAGCGTTCCGGATGATATGGTCGGTGATAAATCTTAGCAGATTGCATACGAGCTCACCAAATTCAGTCATCTCCTTCGGAATTATCCACTTGTTCCTCACCTTTACTCTTTGTTTAACTGGCTCAATTATGCCAAGTCTTTATGAACTGTTCGAAAATTTTAGCTTCTCGCTATTCTTCATGATTTGCTCCTTTTTATTCTTACGTTGAGCCTGGAAACGAGCACAGTCAAGTTTGGTTTTTGAGGTCCTGATTTGTTATTGTTCAGTATCTAGATCTAGCGTCAATCAGCATGTAGGCCGTGCTTCTCCATTGGTTTGATTTTCTGAAGCTTGTCGTGTCCGGGTTTGGAGTTTGCGAAATCCGTTCTTCAGCAAGCGTAAAGACAACTGCTCCGGGCTGTCCTACACCCAGAGCAAGATCGAAACGACAGGGGTAGGCCCCTCATATTCTGTCAGTAGGCACGCGTGCTAAAGGTGACACTCCCTCGTAAGTTCTGCCTTCCAGGCAAAACGCTAAACGCCCAGTGTTGGTATCTACCGAAGCTGGCGCACAATGCTACAATTTGGAAGCGAGGTTGGTCTCGACCACCCCGCCTCATGGGTGTGGTCATAAGTAACCGCCTGAGATGCTTTGTCACTGAAAATCTTTTGTTGCAAAATGACTCGGCGAACGCTCATGATGCGTAGTGTCTCTGGAGGTTGGTGTTCGGCGGGGGTTCACGTTTCCCCCTAAGTTTTAGTAGGGAACCGACGAAATGCACTGCCCAGTCAGCACGTTTTTTTCTAAATAGTCCAGAAATCGGCACCAGAGCGACCTCAATCAAGACCTCTGATTATCCCTAAAAGAGCTCCGTCAACAAAATTGGATTCCTCTGAGGGCTTTTAAGCCATCATCGTCGAAATAGCGATCTATATTCGGTGATTATAATCCAACCAAAGGACCCGATCTTTTTGTTTCTGACACTATCACGCGTCGGATACCACGAGCCTAACATCTTAAGCTCGCGGCTCCTGCTGTCTGCTTTCAGCGGGTAGACGTGAATGGAAAATTGCTTCCATTGTCAAAATCATCCCCAAATAGGCCCTCATCTGGTCCCAGAAGAGCCAAATTGTGAAGGTTCCAAACTAGACCGTCGAGAAGGTTCGACAAAATACTTTTGACTTTAAAATGTAACACCTTTATTAAACACAACGATTTAAAATCTAGCGGCAGTACACTGAACGGGCATGGTGCATCAATTTTTCCCTCCGCGGTGTGGTTGGTAGTGTGATGATTGCTCCGCTTCGTCCTAATTTTCAAGCTTCGGAAAAGAAAACATCGGGTATACTTAACACAGAATGATGGCTGTAAAATTGTGATAAAGAGCATGGTCGAAGAAAAGTGTTAATTATTTCGAAACCAAACATTGATTGACTTTATTCACCTCAAATTCACCGCGGTGTATGCCCACTTCAAGGGATACCTGGGTGGTGCTCTACAGAAGAGTGGATTTGCTACTCGGTGCGCACCACTGCATCCTTCCATGTATCGCTTGTTTAGGTAAACCAGGGCTTTTTTCGACAAGTGAAATTCGTTGAACAAATGTTTCAAAAACCCGTCCTTACCTAGCACAGGGGAACACACTTTTGTGGCTCTCAGAGCAGTTCTTCGTGGGACCCCTTCATACAGAGTTTAGCCAAGACTGAAGTTGCCATTTGCTGACACAAAACTTATCTAGTTTCATCCTCAAAGTTCCTCCCGGGCATAAGCTGCAAACCGTTGCATGAAAACGCGAAAGCCTGATTGGACTTCAATGCACCACTCTTTCGTGGGCTGAATCACCCCTGATGCTCTCGTCCAGAGGTCTGAGGTCTTCAGTAATGTTCTTTGGAATTCCCCACTGAGTTGCAGTACTGGAAGATGGGTTGGACAGCTGATGTATGGCAGCCAGTTCACCAGTTATCCCCCAGGTGGACTTGGCGAATGCGGCTAGGCAACATGCAGTTTAGGATCAACAGCGAAGTAAATTCATGACTAACCGAACCTTTGTCCATCCCGCTAGCCCCTTTATCTTTGGAGAAGGTTTATTAGGCACTTACTGGCAGGTAGCGCTCCCTTGGGGTGCCCGCGGTTCCACAGTGTGGACACCTGCGACCGAGTACAGTGTACTTAATTATACTGTTCCGCTACGGAGCTAACAGCCGAGGTCGAAGTCAAAATTCTACCTTAAGATTTGCACCTGTATGACGTACGAAATGTAGTAAAATGGAAGCAATCCTCCCCAGCAGAGTGGACGACATTGATAGGTTAGCCATAAGAAATATAAAGTAAAATCAAGTGTCCTTAGAGGCTTGCTTCGGGAAGTAAATGATGTCCTCCAAAGGTAAAGCCTCTGTGGTCCACGGGGTTGACTACCTGTGGCACTTGAACTCCCTCTTCCTTGTCCGAATCTGGAACGGAAATGAGTTGTCTGCTGACAGGGTCTCATTAGGTACGAAGTAAAAGCAGCTTGGGCGCTTTCCAAATGGTTCCATCTGTTCCAAGGCATCTGATGAGAGCACTTCGCTCATGTCCTCTAATGGGTCCCTCAACTTTGGCGTCTTTCCGCAACCACCTTAAAAGACGTCCAGAAAAGGTCAGCAACACGGTCATACCATCGAACCGATGTAATTTTACCCCGTGCTTTTTCCGGTTGGCCCGTGGAGGACGACCTTCTTGCACCAGGCGCCGAGCTTACCATGCACCCATGGAAGGCCACAGGGTGTGCTGTCCTCCCACCATCTACTGTTGGTTAAATAATGCCACACTACCCTCCTCCGTAAACTCAACCACAGCAAACATCTGAAAAGCACAAGGTGTGCTTGTTTTTTAAACTGAACAAGGTATTAAGGCAAACCCTGAACGATGGGGTTGAAAACCACTTCTTTTTGGTACGGAAACAATAGACCAATACACTGTACGGCTTTCGCGTTGCAATACTGGACATCTTACTGTGGCTGTTGGCATGGGTGTATGTTTGAGTAAGCTGAATATACAGTACGTGCGAAAAGTTCCCCACGCTCTTGTAAACGGCATAATGTCCTGTCCGATCAATGATGTTCATTATTTTGGCTGACTGATTTCCTCTAGACACCCCATTAGTTGGAAGCTGGGTGGCATACGCAGTGCCCTGAACCTTCACAGTCTCCCCGTGTCAATGGCTTCTCGTAATCGCACAAACTGAGTATCATACCAAAAAGGAATACCCGTTTGCATCGCAGTCTTGGCTGCTCTTTACACTGTGTGGCGGGACGTTTTTCCACAATAATGTTTCGGCCGGTGACACTGACGTAATATTTCATGTAGGATTCAAATGGGAGTGCTGAAAAAATATGCAGTGGGCCATGGATCCTTACGTCCTTACTGATGTGCACCCAGGCTTGGACTTTGAGGACCGCCTCCGTTTCTCCGTGGAGCTTCGCAAAACCTCCCGGGCCATCATTTCGGACTGTACTTGATGAAGCCGGTATAGCGGCAGTGCGATTTCTGGCTACACAGTATACGCTTGCAAATACTGAAAATCACAGAGGCAGTGGTAAAGCTCTGCTGGGAGGATACCCTCAGAACAACAGGTCTGATTTACAGGAGGAACTACTGGTACTCAGAAGCTTTTTAGTGGGCAGGGTCTTTAGGCCTTCGAAAAACAGGAGGAACTCCAAAACTTAAACTCAGCCGAACTAGGAAAAAGTGTTCGCTGGGGCGTACTAACGAGCGGTCAGATAAATGAGCTCTCCTCGGCTAAAGAAACTTACGCCACAGGGCCAACACTTTCTTCACAATCACAAGAAAACGTGTTTACAGCCAGTTGAGAAAGCGGTTGTCATATCAGCAGGCAGTTGTTCAAATGGGAATTCGCCTGTGTGAATTTCCCCCTTCCTTCGGGCCGAAAGTCTACACCAGTCCTGGTGCTGGTCCTATTCTCCAAAAGCACGAGCCGCCACAAACACCACTACCTTTTTTAAGCGTCGTGGACGGTTATAATACGCACTTTGGTGTGTAACCTGCTTTCATTTAGTTCTTGCAGGCACAGCTGCGATCACCCCGGGTAGTACTGTGAGGAGACCCCTAACAGCCTACAGGATATAAATTCTGGCGGCGAGCAGTTCTTTCTGTTCGCTAACGCGGTTTGCCACGAATTCTTCCACTTCCGTAAGTTTTGTCATCTAGCAGCGAAGGCCAGCAGTGGGAACCCGTGAATAGGGATTCAGAGCCAGGGCTAAAATAGGCCTTGGCTGCTGCGACTATCCCCGTAATAAATTCAACCCATACGCATGCAACTGAGTGATAACTTGCTTTATGTAGAGCACACAAATCGAATACTCTGAACCTCGTAAGCTTTCATCTAGTCCGAAGTCCGAGTGTTCGCCACTGCCAACTGTCCTCCTCGGTGCGACGCGCGCTGGGTCGAACAAAGTATGCGGATCAGCCGACAACTCTGAATGAATTCGCCTATATATATATACAAAGCTTGGCCTTCACATTTGTCATTGGTAAAATCATATGTACCATCGTTTTCCCTGCGACGGAAGGTGCTGACAGGCTGGGAATAAGGTCTCGCAGAAAACGAAGTGAGTAAATGAAAAGAAAAACTACGGAATGTCATGCTGGTGACAGGCTTTCTGAGGAGTTTTATGGGATGCCATCAATAGGGTCTGCTGCATTACACCAAATAAATTAACAGCTGCCTAAATGGTTTGTTCTAACCAATAATCGTTTACCGCTTCAGAAAACACAGAGCCATTTCTTGGATTTTCCTCAGTGTTGGCAGCTACTTTAACCCGCTTTTCGCATCTACTCAATGAAAAACCACTGCTGAGCGACTGAGTCAATCTCTGAGGCTTCCACCACAGTAGAAACACTGGAAGCAACCCTCACGGTGTATGCCGCCGGTCTGGCTACCTGGAACGTTGGCAGACCTTCTGAACTATCCCGTTTATAACTTTACTAAAATGGCTCCAAAATAGTTTACTGAGGGACATCTTGGGACTTAATGCTCTCTCTCTTTTCTGACCCGGCTGATAAACTATAACGTTTTATAACAAAGAAAAACTATTTTCCAAATCTACCGATATGGCAGAGACCCTTACAATAATAATTAATCAAACAACGTGGTAAAAACTACTCCTCAATGGACTATTTTTGGACTAAAATGCGCACCTCTGAGCTGAACTGGCAGTTATTATGCAAATAAAACCAGGGACTATCTCAGAACAATCCCATCGAAAATTCCCCATGATTTCTTTACGAGGAGAATAATGATAGAAGGAAACAGAAATCACAGGAAGTGAAATAATGTACTGAAACAACGAAGCGGACCTCTGTGCAATGCCAGAAGTTTTGGAGGGGCAAAAGAATCAAAGTTGACCTCATTTTAGCAATCTCCTTAAGCCGCCATCAATAATTTTAGCTAAAAGTGGATACTTAAGTGTCTTCCACCAGGGCACTGTCAGGGGGCTTTCTGACACCTCCATGAGCTAGCAGGGTGAGGATGCACCTGCGTTATGGACGGGGGTTCCAAAAGATGCGGTGCAGCAGACCATTGATTGGACTTGGTGAAGCTATAATTCCATGTTTTCCGAATATAGTCTTTTAAGATGATTTTTGAAGGCTTTAGGTGTAAAATTCCGTGAAAAACCTAAGTAACTATTTCAAGATAGTAGATAGCAGCCTCACACCGGATTAGAGAAATTGTAAGCAGTGTAAAATTATCAAATCACAACATTTAACGAAAGCATTAGAAATTGCAACAAACTAAGCCTAAAAGAAAGGAAAGGCAAAAGAGGGCAATGTAGCCTGATTTCGGTGTCACGGTGACCTAAGTTGTCTAATTCTGTTACTCTCATTCCGCAAAAAAGTGACATCGTGAAACTCCTTTGATGAAAGTCATGATTTGGCACTGACAGAACTAGTAGACTGTGGTATCTACAGCAACAATAACTCGCACACCATCCTCAGAGCCTCACCTAGTTAATTCCTGTTGTTCCACAAGGTTCTTGTCTCCTGGTATGGCGTTTGCAGTAAATTTTATTGTCGGGGTTCTAAGTGAGTACTGAATGTCGGTATTCCGAATTAGAATAACGAGTATCCAGTTCACCCTAATCCCAAAACCAGAACAAGTTTCTACCTTGGTATGTTTAAAGTAACAAAAGCTGCAAATATATGCAAAACTCAAGTAAGAGGCCAAATAGACTCAACAGTAAAATCCGGGGTTTCAAAGTCCCTTGGTCCAAACATAACAACATAGTTTTTGAGGGTCAGTGTCTCCCTTTGGGGTCGCTTCCTTCGATCTGCAAAATACAAAAACAGAAAACCCCATGAGCGCGGGGTCTCAGTAAGTGCTTCGTCAGGATCCCACTTCAGTCGAAAACCAACACGGCTTCTTACGGCCTGCTCAATATTGCAGTGAGAAACGTTTCAAGACCAAATTGCAGCGCCTCGGTTAGACCAGTGAAAGAGCAAAAGTGTTCATCATAGAGGTGTTGGGCAAAGTAATGTCGAAAGTAGACAAACTCACGAATATGGTTGCTAACGTAGAGGGATCTTCGATACACATCATTTACGGGCGGCCTGTTCAATTTTCTTTTCTTGATCCTTCACCGAAACCTGTTGTTTTATCCTATATCGACAGAACTGCGTACGCCTCATGGAGCTTCCTGTAACCTGGAAGTCATTTTCTTAGGTAAACCATACCTCTGCCAGCAGTTTTCTTTCAGGTTAGGTTTCATCTGGGACAAGATTATTATTGGATTGTGAAGATGTAATGCAGCGGCCGGCATCCTTGAGGGTATATCTTTAAAATGTAAACAGCTAGTGACAGATAGCTATACTTTCCTAAGCCAGGGTCATTAGCAGTAGAGTTTCTCAATGCAACTGTTCATCAGACGGCCAGTGGCCCTTGCCTTGAGTTCACGTGTCGCAGGTCATTTATACAGCCGACCTTAACCCTTGTAGGCTAGCCAGTGTTGGCTTGTCATGCGACTGTCCAAAGGTGCAATCCTAGACAGTGGTCGCGCAATCATATCACAATCCTCTACGTCCGAAATCACCGCCAAAGCCCAGAAACTGCGGGTAAGTGAGGATGTAGATGGAGATACTGCAGCCCCATTGGCACTGCTAGACGAAGATGAATAAAACATGGGCAAAGCCCAGCCAAGAAGAATACCGGGCATTGTCGGCCTGTAGCAAATCGTGCTACTACCGTCCTCAATGAAAAATTTAGGGCGAATAACACGTCAGTTGAGTATCTTCACTAGATTCGGCCGAGAAGGAGACCAGAAAAAGTGTTTGAAGAACTCCCCGCGACTTTCACTATAGTGGACAGTTATGCATCACTATCAGGACCACCGAAATAAGATTTAGCCATGGGACGGAACAATATCTAAAAGCAAACCACCAATAGAGGCTCAGTTACCGACGAAGATGATTTCCAAACCATGGAAACCCTTTGAAGCGTATCCCGTTCTGTCAACATCTGAAGGCCAGAGTCAACGAATTGCGCTTAAAGAACAGGAGTAGAAAGCCAGACAGGTAACCATCTCTGATTAACTGGTAAGCTTGCAAATTTTGGCCTGCCAAGGAATCAACGGCCACCTGGAAGAAGATTTTCAGTGGGCCAGGGCTGAGCATGCGACCGATGGACACATTATCGTTGCTTGAGTTTCACAAACGAGAAGTACACATGTGAGCTGCCTGGAGGAGTGAAGGTGGGCAGAGCAGATTGACAATGCCTCTATTGAGAGTCGGGTCTTTCCGATTTCTGCCATACTGAATTTGCTGTCCCTTTAGGACTTCTCAGTTGTTGCAGCACAATTGAGTCATAAGAGCGCGTATTTGCTTAGTGAATCTTTTCTCACTCTAGTTGGTAGATTTGATTTGTAGGTATGTGTGGCGGCATTTATTGGAAGCAGGGAAACGGCCCATTCCAGTTTCGCGAACGACTTACATTAATATGATGTGTCCCACGATTAAAGAAATGAAGATAATGGGCTTTTGATGGCTACCGCAGTTGTGTTGATAGTCCCGTGAGATTTACAGGTGACGGGAAGTTGGACACACTTATGACCGGAATCAGCGGCCAAAGTTGAACTGATAGTACAGTAGGCTTTTGCAAGTGACTGGTAAAAACCGCTCTCCCCATGTTAATCCCCTGAAAGAGCTGCCTACCATGGATTCAGTTGAGTGCACTGTGGCTGGCTGTAGGACGCTTCTTATAACAACGCAGTATCGTGACACAAGTCACGATGTACACTCAGCTGCAGTCAGCTAATGACCTGATGCCGTAACAGAATAGCCTGATGAGGTGTGGCAACCTTTCCGACGAAGGAATCAGCTAAGTATCCTTATTTATAAACCCTACTTCTACAATAGCCACCGCTTTTAGGATGACGTTTTTGTGTCTTCAAAGAGTAGCCGCACCCTCAATAAATTTGAGCTCAAGGAAGGTAAGCATGTCAGTGGTTCATCAGTGGACCTTGGAAGGTTCAACCGTTAACACAACTGAAGTGTGGGTGATAAACTCTCGATCAGAACATCGCTGAAAGAAATCGAAGTATCTCACTGCACCCCGATTACTAGGCTATTTCCCTAGCACCTTTTGTGGCCAGATTATGTTTCAGAGAGTACAATTAGGTCCACTCCCTGGAACGTACTGGAACTCACAATTATGGCAGGCTACAGACTGGCACATAGCAAGGAAATAATGGGTTGAAGCAGGCGGGATAATGCCTGGCCCGTCAAGACTAGCTGGAAACGATGAGAAAAAGTGAAAAGTGATATTCAAAGACCGATGGTGAGGCGGCATTGGGATGCGTAAAAGGAACTTTAATGGGCCCGTGTAATCCGTGGTATAGGTACTTAACTGTAGGGTAGGCTGGGGAACACCGATGGCTGGGTCTTATCCAAGCTAGCTTTGAACGGCTTGACATTTCGGGGTGAGTACCACCTCTTGCGGAAGTTTTTCTATGCTTCAGCTGGCTTATAGGGGAATAAATTAGCCCGGATAAATTGTAGTGCTCTGAGCTTCTTTAGCCCCGGGCTACGACCTCTTTGGTTCGGGTTCCACTAGAGTTCAGAAAGAGTTACCCTTGTCACTGATATCCCAAATAGCTGTATAAGTCTCACTGAAGTCCCCCGTCACCCACCTGATATCCGGAGGAGATGTCTTCAGTTGACCAATTTATCGGCATATTGTGGATTTCCAGGAACAGAACCGCTCTCAGTAAACCACTACGAGGCCTCCAGAACCTATCGATCCACAGCTGGCTGGCAAGCCCAAGCGCGTTTTATGTATTCTAGCTGAGGTCGGACGGTTGCTGTGTATACTGGTATTGGGACCCACGGATTTTTCCAATCAACCATCACTGGGGTGGGTAGAGGGCCCCATGCGCCCTGCTGGCAGCGGCGAAGCGCCGGGGTTGACTGTTTAATGAACTGATAGATGACCACCTTTAAATCCTTCATTTCACGACCAGAGCAAGGCCCACGGAGAGACTTTGATCCATTAGTGGCGAGGCAAGCATTCCACTAGATTAGAGTTGCTTCCATTCGGCAGATTTCAAAGATTGGCTCCAGTTTTCTGACCATGTGTAAAGGTTATCCAGGCCAGACTGGGAGAGGGGAGGGGACACGGCATTTTGGCTCAATGTGGTGGCATGAGCAGGGTCCCGTCACATAAATTACAGCTGGAGCGGGTAAATGTCAAGATGTGTGCACTAGAAGGATGCAAATTAGCACTGCGCAGTGGGTTGCGCCGCAAATATAACAACGTGATCAAAAGGGAGTCCAAAATACCTCTGGAGGTATACTCCCATGTCGGGCACTGGCGGCCGTCCAAGGTTTTTCGTCGATTCCCTACTAAAACTTAGGGGGAAACGTGAACCCCCGCCGAACACCAACCTCCAGAGACACTACGCATCATGAGCGTTCGCCGAGTCATTTTGCAACAAAAGATTTTCAGTGACAAAGCATCTCAGGCGGTTACTTATGACCACACCCATGAGGCGGGGTGGTCGAGACCAACCTCGCTTCCAAATTGCAGCATTGTGCGCCAGCTTCGGTAGATACCAACACTGGGCGTTTAGCGTTTTGCCTGGAAGGCAGAACTTACGAGGGAGTGTCACCTTTAGCACGCGTGCCTACTGACAGAATATGAGGGGCCTACCCCTGTCGTTTCGATCTTGCTCTGGGTGTAGGACAGCCCGGAGCAGTTGTCTTTACGCTTGCTGAAGAACGGATTTCGCAAACTCCAAACCCGGACACGACAAGCTTCAGAAAATCAAACCAATGGAGAAGCACGGCCTACATGCTGATTGACGCTAGATCTAGATACTGAACAATAACAAATCAGGACCTCAAAAACCAAACTTGACTGTGCTCGTTTCCAGGCTCAACGTAAGAATAAAAAGGAGCAAATCATGAAGAATAGCGAGAAGCTAAAATTTTCGAACAGTTCATAAAGACTTGGCATAATTGAGCCAGTTAAACAAAGAGTAAAGGTGAGGAACAAGTGGATAATTCCGAAGGAGATGACTGAATTTGGTGAGCTCGTATGCAATCTGCTAAGATTTATCACCGACGGTATCACCGTGAAAACTAAGGTAAACGTTTAGTGTTCTGCGATCTTGTAAAGGATGTCTGTCGGTACTAATGATGACTGGAGTTGTAAACAGTTATTTGAGCCTCTTGTATATTCGCGAAAATTCCACCTGAAATCCCACGTCCGGGTGAATGCGGTCACTAGGATAACAGAACCTGTCTACCACATTTGTAGCCTACTCAAATACGGAAAGGTCTGATGTTGGACAAACCTAGTCCAAAGATGGTAATCAGTGATTCGAGTGTGAAAAACGTGTACTGAACACTACTACGCATTTGTTCAAACCGTATAGAACAGCTTAAATCTTACTAGGGTCTGTATACTTGAACAAAGGTGCCGTCTGCGTACCGAGGGTCTGGCTTTTTCCCACTCAAAGTTTCAATGCAACTATTCACACGTGACGAAATGGTGGTTTCTAGGACCAAATCAGTCACAAAGTTAAAGAGAAAACACATAGGCGGTAACCTTAGTTTACCACCTCTTGAATAAAAGATCACTACAACGCCGAACTCGGTTTGGGCCATTCATGTTCAAGAACATCATTGTGGAAATGAATATCTCTGGGATGCCCTTCTACAAGGTCTAGTGATGGGGAAGTTTACAATCGACCGATTAGATGGTGCCTTTGAGATCAAGAAAATCAGAGGCAATGAATGTACAGACATGCCCATGTTCTAAAGTTTTTCGAAGAATGGAGATATGATTTGCCGCGAACAGTTGGATTCTCGTGCGGCGGAGAATAATACGCACGCGGACCCGTCACTTTCTTATTATTCAATACGGTCATCGATTCATACCAACTCTTTGGAGCTCGTTTTCTCACTCGCATCAAGCAGAGGAGTTTTGTCAACTCCAGTGATATTGCCAAGTGTGATGTGTTATCCCTGAGTTTGGGTCTTGTGTGCGTGTTTTGGAGACAGTACGAATACATTTTAAATGTGTCGAGGATTCCGTCTAAGTTAGATTGTTGTCAAAGTGCACGGACCTTGAAATCAGCTACGTGATGTGGTTGTTTGGGTCCGAGAATCAATTATCTCTCATTTCTTACAAGCTTAAAGAACCACCAGCCATGTTCTGAGTATGATGTCTTTGGTTGCTGTCTGTCAGCAGAAACCTCATTCAGAAACAATAAAAAGAGTAAGGAGAAAACAACCAATAAGATAAAGTCAACAAAGCCTTCGAGCTAAAGAGCGCCACTGATCCCGACACTGAGCCACAACCTTCAGTGTGTCCAACTACTGAGTTGGATATGAAGAATGCAGAGGAGAGTGGTGCGAAATATTTCGCATGAACCGCTGAAGGTTTTCGGGAAAACCCTATTTGGCAGCTGCCCGGAACACAGATCGGTTTTTCCTTTGGGAACCGTAACCGGCGACTTTGACTCAATAGTCCGACCCGCGATGCAGTAGGACGTAATTCCAGCGTGGGAACGTGACCGAAGTGCCCAAGAAGGTACTTCTGTGGTCTGTCATGTGCGACCTGGTTGTTACTGCTCTCCTGTTCTGTGTTCATTGGTGCCTAGTTATCGATGGCTTTCTCCGCGCACCCAGCGAAGATCCGTCACTGGCTTGCACTTACTTTGGTTTACGTAGCCAAAACTGCACTGGCTAAATAGTCTATCATTTTATTCGACCGTTATTGGCGTTCAGCAATTTTCGCACTGTTTGTTATAGTCTCCAATTATTCACAGTTCTCCTCCATTCCTCTACCACTAAATGTGCGGATGGCTGAATTTGGGGGTACCAAATCTCGACGTCATTACTGGTAGGTCATGTTTATTGTGGTATGGTGCAAAAACCCGGTTCACCCCCAAGCATGTGCAGTTTTTATAAAACACTTGCAACAAGCACACGGACTGCGTCCAGCTTCTTAAGTCGAGTTAATTTGTGGAACTGCCACAGAATAGCATAATGCGGCAAAATGCCTAATGGTCACTTGGTGCACCCGAAATCTTAAACGTTTTTTGTGTCAAACGGTTTAGTTTCATCAGACGCATTACTATTTTCACTGTTTACGGACGCCACCATGTTAGATTCACTATGAATACTTGTAATCACCAAACCGAAATTGCAACATATTGATCTAACTCCCCCTTTATTTCTATACAAATCCAAAAATATGTAATTAGGAAATGTAGAGTAAAAGTCTACTTATCAAATAAAACGCATATGGAAATAACTCAACAACGATAACTCCGAGCCGAGTGTTTATCGTGACCGTTTCAATATTCATCGTACCGTATTTTTCACATGATTTTTTCGGAGAACAGTGGATATTTAGTTACTGAATCGGTTCATATGACATCACTATTACTGTAAATTCATTTGCAGATGAATGTGTTCCACGTTGTCAATCATGTATTGTATGGGATCTTCTGGCTGGTATAAAATAATATCAGAAGTTAATTGCTAAATGTCAGGTAACCAATCGACCTATACTTACTTCGAATAACCGCAAAATTCCATGCTTTTCCAGGTATATTGCTGCCGTTCTTTTTGGATCCATCAGTCCAGTTATCGACTCAGCATCAGTTGTGGTAGGACGACTAAATTCAGTTTGCTCCATTTATTGTTAGCAAGTAAGTTTTTTCTGCATTTGAAAATGAAAGTTTCATTTGTGCAAATTCAAGAAACGGCTCGGGTCTACATATAGTGAAAATGAACTACAGTTAACAAACTTCTATACTTTTGTGACTCCTTTTGAGTTTTTCCTGGTTTTAACCTCGGCGCTGTATTTTCCATAATTAGACAACAGTATTTCAGAACCAAACGAAGTTCGAAATTTATCGAAAAAACGTTGCGTCGTGTGAGAATGACATCGCCGAACGTCAGGGCTCTTGCACAACCGTGGATATATTAGCCCTCACAAAGTTGTGTAGTCTCTTAAGTCAAGCTTCGTCATGTTCATATACGGATAAGACGTTCAAAGAAGCCTGCCGATAATAGGCTTGAATACAATGCTGAATGCACACTACTTCAGACAAACAATATAGTATTTTCTCGATCCTTGTCAGCCAGTGCATTTCTCCAACATTTCTGTCCATCCTTGACTATACCACTCGCCACTCAGGCCCCACGGTCGTTCCAACAATCAACTCAAGTTGGCGGTCGGGGCTAGAATCATTTTGCGTGATGGGCTTCCCCTGTGTGATGCACTAGTTGTTTTGGGTTAATAGGGAGTATATATGTTCGAATATATATATTCTGGTCCTTCAAGTGTTTTGCTTCACGTTAAATAGGACTTCGGGCGTCTAAAATCAATTGTGTGTCCATCTAGTTGGGCTTTCTGTGCATTTTCGTAGCTCCCAAGGCTGCATCTTTGAGAGAGGATCGGGTGCTTGAGCGGACTCGGTGCGAGAGGCATTATTACCTCATTTGTTTTTTGTCTTTACGGTGATAGGAGTCAACAAACTGGAACAATTAGTTTCCTAATGATCATCATTATATATGAGTTAGCTCTAGTTATAACTACCGTTGTAGCAGATAGCTCGCTCGTAGGATTAGTTTCTGGTCTATTCACTCAGAAACTGTTGTTACAGAGGTCATAAGTGAAATGGTGCGATGAAGATCGATGACCATAGTATTCTGCATTTTTATTGAACGTTTTATTTCAATAAAATCTTTTTCCCGTGTCGCAATCAGCCCGTTCGTAACATAGGTTTTCCATCGGTTATGGTCGGTCTGTTTGGTAGCTACTTTACACGGACTAACATTGAATTCATGCGGGAGAAATTGACGATCAAAGTAATGTGGAATGCTTGGTTGGCGTTTTATCTAAATGCATTGGTTTATTTCATTGAAATGTCTTGATAAAGTCGGTACAGATCGCTCTATTTTATCCCCTCGAAACGTGTAAAATAAGGACAACTGTTTGGAAAACCAAAAATTAGGGGATAGAAATGAGCACCATCATACGTAGTCTGAATTGCTGAAAGAAATCAACGACGCATATCACGTATTCCAAACTATTTGAAAGAAAGCTCGAAAACCGGCCAGAAACAGCTCCGAATCTGATCGGTTTCCCGTCGGTTTTGGATTGATTTTTAATACGCTGACCAGTTTTTGAGCGGTTTCTCAGTGCTTTGCGACTGGCTTTCTTGACGGTTTATAAACGGCCTCCGAGCGGTTTGTGTCAGTCGTTTGAAAGACGTGATATGCTTCGTTGATTTCTTTTACCAAGCCGATGAATTAAACCAATACATTTAAATAAAACGCCAACCAAGCACTGCACATTTCTCCGGCCTTCAATGTCCTCCGTATAAGTTCAATGTTGATTCGTGTAAAGTGGCTACTAAACAAACCGGCCAAAAACCGATCGGTTTCGGAGCGGTTTTGAACCGATTTTGCTAAAAGGGTTCCCAAGTAGCACGTTGCCCCAACCTTTGGGGCAAACCTGGGGCATGTCCCAAGCTTGCCCCAATTTTGCCCCAGGTTTGCCCCATGGGGCATACTTGGGGTGTGCTACTTGGGTTATCATCAGCTGGTATTTAAATTAAATTAAGTTACAGGCGTGCTGGAGTGTGCATACTCTTCATCAAAAATGTAGTTGATTGCCCGAAAAACAATTATGGACAATAGCTAATTAGTAACGGAACGCAACTGCGTCATTATTAGGCTATGGGAAAGCGCGCCAATCGCATGCAATATCGCATCCTCCGTCTGGATAAGGATTGTGTTCAACCCAAGTAGCACGTTGCCCAACCCTGTTGGGCACTGCCCAACGGAGCGTTGGGGTGGCGCACGATGACGATACTTTTCAACAGAAATCGCATAGATCCTCCTAAACTGCAGGGCGCCGTTTGTATATATAGATTTCGTACAAATAAGTAACAAACATTTCTATGACATTTGCACACTTTTTGTTTTACTGCGTGCCCCCGTGACCGGGTGGCCATCATTAGTTTCGTTCATTGTTCGTCGGCAGGTGAGTGTTTTTATCGGTGCGTAGTTGCGGTAGGTGGTCTAATTGTCTAAGTATCATGGATAAGTATCGGTTAGATCGTATAGTTACTGTTACGTCGTCTTATTCTTGTATCGTGGGTATTGATTGCTTGAAACATGTCTTTATTCATATAAAATTGGAAGTTTCTCTCGACGTGGTTATAATGGAGGTAACCAGTATTTCCTAGAAAATAAACTTCATTATTAAAATGGTTACCCGTTGAAACCTATCCTTTCATCATTTCTCAATCCCATAGGTAACATTTCGTTATGCCGAAAGAGAGCAAATGGCAAAGGTATAGGAGGAGAAAGAGGGAACTGGGTTCCATGCTGTGTCCCATATGTCACGATGCCAGTTTGTGGGAGCACAGAACTTCGTGTCCCAAAGAAAGAACTTGGAGTATGCTCTTATAATGGATTTATTTATTTGAGTTTTTGAACAGCAGTTACAGCTAGCACTTCCGGTGCATTTGTTGAAGCGGAGCCACGACAGAAGGAGTGCCCGGGGACCTAATCAGTGTAGATACACTTCCCATTGGGTGCACATCCGTGGGGTTTGTTCCATCGGGTAAGATGCTATCGTTTCTATATTGCGTATTTTTTAAAGCGACGGAGGATGTGCAGCTTGGAAAGAATATATCCATTACCGTTAACGTGGATGTGCTGCAACAGTCGCTGTCCGATTTGTTCGTCAGCTCAAACTTGAGCATGAAACAGCGTCGAGACGTACTTTCCTGTGTGGGCAAGTTTGTGCCGGGTCTCCCGCGTGATCCACGTACCATTTCTCATACACCACGTTCGTGTGAGAAAATTCAGCTACGCAGTGGAATATATATTCACGTTGGGCTGACAGACGGGATAAATATGTGCCTTAGCAGCATGGATGTTATTCCCAGTTCTATCGATCTACACGTGAATATAGACGGGCTGTCGTTGTTTCGGTCATCTTCCGTTCAGATGTGGCCGATTTTGGCTAGGATAGTGCAGCCAATTTGTGCGCAAATCATCACTGTTGGAATTTATTGTGGTGTTCAAAAACCATATCCAGTGCATGATTACTTATGTCACACCGTGAGAGAGCTCGACCAACTTCTGCAAAATGGCCTAAGCTATCGTAATTCTTCTATACGATGTTGCTTGAAGGCCGTTATCTGTGATACTCCAGCTAGGGCCTTTGTTCGTCAAGTCAAAAGTCCTGCTGGTTATTTCGGCTGTGATAAATGCAACCAACGCGGCTTGCATATTGATGGGAGGATGACGTTTCCCGTCGTCGAGGCTACCTCAAGAACGGATGAAAAGTTTCGCGCCGGGAAATATCATCGTCACCACATAGGCAACACCCCGTTTCTATCCCTACCCATCGACATTGTGACTACATTCCCGTTGGATTATATGCATTTAATATGCCTTGGGGTAACCCAGAAACTACTTTTCACCTGGCTGAAAGGCGGTCATTCATCACCTTACCGTCTGAGTAGGTCGGGTGCGGAGGAACTTGGCGACCGAATTCTGGAAACCCACGGTGCTCTTACTTGTGACTTCCAGCGCAAATGCCGTCACACGCGTGATATCGAACGCTGGAAGGCGACGGAATTTCGCCAGTTCCTCCTTTACCTTGGTCCTGTTTGTTTGGTTGATTTATTACCCCATGATTTCTATGACCATTTTTTACTTTTGTTTGTTTCTGTATACATTTTTTCGCATCCCATTTTACATGTCCACTTACTAGATTTCGCTCACGGAATTTTGCGTGTTTTTGTGCAGGAGATGTCGAAGTTGTATGGCCCCAATTCAATTGTGTACAATGTTCATTGTCTGACTCATCTAGCAGAGGATGTGAGAAGACATGGAACTTTGGACCGCTTTTCATGCTTCCCTTATGAATCTCATTTGGGCAAGCTAAAAAGTTTGATAAAAGGGCCGGCTAGACCAGCGGAGCAGTTATACAAGCGGCTGCACGAAGTTAACACTGCCCGCTGTAATCTGCAAAAAGATTTGGTCCTAGATGACACGCTCCTGCCTATACCACGTTTCAGTAAAACTCCGTGTTCGTGTGTTGTTAATGGTATATTTTTCTCTAATGTACATCCAAATAATATCATTGTGATAGACAATAAACCTGCGACTATTGTCAATATTTTGAACGATGAAGTTCACTTCATCTATTTTAATATCCTTGGAGACTTTTTTACGCACGCGTTGCGCTCAACGCGTTTATTTATCTTTTCAGTAAACGGATTGCAGTCAGACATCCATACCGCTGCCATTCACACAGTCTCCTGTAAATTTTTACTTTTATCCGTCAATTCTTACAATGTGTGTATTCCCATTTTACATACCTTTTTATAAAATTTTTGGTTCCACAGCTGTTTTTCCTTTATATATATATATATATATATATATATATATATATATATATATACGTGGCAGTTTCATGCAGTATCATGCAAAACGTCAGATGCTATAAAAGGAATGGAGCGATTCTCCAACGAGCCAACGTCTGTCATTGACAGACATATAAAGCGCTGGTTCATCAACGCTCGGGATAGAGGCGAAGGAAGACGGCTAAGACGGTAAGCTATTCTCCTATATGTGGTGTCGCATAACAATTTTATTTCCTGCAAATTGCTTCGTTAAAATGTTTTGCCATTACGGTTTACATTGCTTTATATGCTTACTTGGACATGGGATTTATTACCGGTTTCTCCGTTGTAACTTGACAGTTTCCTAAATGGAAATTTTGTCTAGTGTCTAGTAATATATATATATATATATATATATATATATATATATTATCTAGTGCGGAACTATTGTTCTTTAAATGCCTACTGTTTAAAACTCGCGATACAACCTTTTTCTTCATTTGCCAATAATGTAACTAACATCCGCATTTCCCTGAATTGATTTTCCAGATACCGTGAGCATCAAGAAGAAGAGCCAGGAACATCCTCGCGGAGAATGGATTGATGGAAAAGCGGCTTTTTTGTCAGATAAATCCAACTTTATTTTCAATAAATTTATCTACTTTTTTAATAAAATGGTCATTTTGCTCATATATATAGGGTTAATTTAGTGGTTAAGCTCGAAAGGAAGGAGAATACCTTAATGATATTAGGCGATTGGGCGAAATTGGAATAATTGGCGAAAAGTGAAAAGCCGTTTTTCGCGATTTTTTCGATGCGTTGGGCATGCCCAACCCTAGCCCAATTGGGCGCTGGTAGCTCTGCCCAACGCATTTCAATGGAGTTGCCCAACGTTGCGATGGGCATGCCCAACGTTTGCCCAACCCTAGCCCAATTGGGCAAACGTTGGGCAGTGCTGCTTGGGAAGCTTTAAAACACTTATGTACCCAAACGACGTTGTGTAAATAAGCATTCATGTCATATTTGGTTGGGTTTGACGATGTCCAAACAAACAGTGTCCATTAAATTCTATTTATCAGGCTCGTCCTTGGTCTATAGCGCGAAGTCCTTTTTCATGCATCTAGAAATGAGCAAAATTATGACGGTTAATAAATTTTTTTCTTTCAGCAGATAGAAGAGAGTGAGGGAAAAATTAGTTTAGGGAAAGTTATCAAAATTAGCGATACCATCAACTATTTCTGTCACGTATGTGGCATCCACATACGCATCTACTACGTACTTCACACGACCGGCCTAAACCACTTAGGCATCGTTCAGTGAACGATCAGTGCAATAGCGCAAATCGCTCAAAAACCAGCCAAATTCCGGGCGCTTTTGCTACTCGGGTACTTCACTAAATTATAAATAACTCGAGCTTATAAGCTCGACCACTATAGTGGTCACTGCATAGCGTAATAAAATATTGAATCGCAGTCAAAGTCCCCATATAAATACAAGTTGTGTTAATGGAGGAGCAGTGCATATTTCTCAACTGGATATATCGATTTTGTTTTCCTATCCAAGAAAAGATTTAGGCCTCGAAAACGACACAACTCAAGGTCGTCTGGTCGTCATGGCGTCGAATGATTCAGCTCAGTTCAGTTCAATTTGCACAGGACAGGTAATGGCCACGGTCAACCGAGCGTCCAGAAGTCCTTCGATGGTACTCACACCAGTTATGCGCCCACCACTGCCGAGTGTATTTCGTTAAATCCCCGCTAAAAATGAGAGGGAAAAGGAAAGCCTCATCGCACATCAACTGCGAGAGACATTATGCATCTCGAGCTTTCACTGAGACAGTATGCAATGGGCGAAAAAGTCAAATAAAACATACTCCAGAAGGACCACGGTGCTACCCGTCATCCATCTAGTTGACATACTGAAGGCTCACTACGGGGAAGTATCTAGTACCAATTGCGACTTAGGCAGCTTTGAAGGACTGGGCGGTCTGCAGATCTATCATTCCACCAGCAGACCGTTCCAAATGTTCACCACCCTGTTGCTGAAAAAGTGTGATCTAGTCATCAACCTAGCTGGGGCTTTTATCAGCTTCGTGTCATGTCTTCCTGTTCTGGAATCTACGGCCACTTGGCATAGGCTGTCTGGTCTAAGGCCAGAAAAGCCCTTCATTACTACACTCCTATACAAAACAAGTCCGAGCTAGTTCAGTTCTGTTCACTTCATTTTGCAGAGTACTTGGTGTGACTAGATCCAATCGTATGTCCAGATAATTGTGTTGTCGGCGCGTTTCCATAGCTCCCAAAGCTTCGTGATTTTCTTTTTCCGAAAGGCAGAAAGGTGGTAACAATGAGTAAATTGCGTCTGACCCTAAAAACTTCCTAACCTAACTCGGGGTATACTGCCACCTAACATAGGTCTACTGATTTCCTAAAAGGCCTCACTTTTGCCGAATTTGTGACCTCCTCCTGGAGCTTATCCAAATAAAGTACCACTCTATCCGAGAAGTACTTCGCCCCAATTTGGAGTCTCGAATGCTTCTTTTGTATTCTAAGGATATGCCCCTTGTGCCTCCCTTATGGATCAGCGAGAAAGGGTCTTCTCGTCTTATTCCTGGCAGTCCCTTCATTGCCTCGAAGGTTTCTATCAAATCCCCGCGAATGCGCCGCCTTTCCATCGAGAAGAGATCTAGGTCACGGAGACGGTCTGTGTGGCTAAATCCCACTAGTCCAGTCACCATTCTGGTAGCTAGCCATTGCGCTTTCTCCAGACAGTCTATATCCTTCTGGTGGTACGGTGCCCAGGCTTGCACGCAGTACTCCATATGCGGCCTAACTATGGCCTGATATATCGGAACGAAAATCTCCGTCTCCCTACACGATATAATGGATCTAACTCGGAAGAGTTCTCTCCTGGCCATGCTGACTGCTGCGGTGCACTGCTTCGACGGCTTGAAGCTGTTGTCCATTATAACGCCCAACTCTCTGCCCTGCGAGACCACTTGCAACGAACCCACACCATTCCCACTAGCCCCTGTATTTGTGGTCAAGCATTGACACTTGGTGAGGTTTAGTGGAAGGTCCCACTTGCGTGACCATGTTTGTGTTGCTAACACGTCAAGCTCTATATCTTCTCCAGCTATCTTGACGTCATCGGCAAACATTGAGGTGGGGTTTGTAAGCCCAAGTGCTAGGTCATTGATGAAGATGAGGAAGAGCAGAGGGCCGAGCACCGAGCCCTGTGGTACCCCACTCGATACACCTTCCAGTTTTGAGACATGACTACCCACCTTAACAATAAAAGTTCGCCCAGCTAAAAACTACTTATCCATTGTCTTACCTTTCCAACAATTCCCATAGACCGCAGTTTGATGTCCAGAAATCTGTGGCTCACAGAATCAAATGCATTGCTGAAGTCCAAGTGGCAGACCGCAATCGACTGCCCTTCGTCCGGGCGCTTGGTTACCTCATCTAGGAACAGCTGGAGGTTCGTCAGACAGGATCGTCCTGCCACAAACCCATGCTGAGCATTTGATATGAGGTCGTGTCGAACCAAAGGCCGAGAGATCTGTTTCCTGACTATTCGCTCCAGGCACTTGCACAGTACTGAAGTCAAGCTAACCGGCCGGTAGTTTTCGGCCTTTTGCCGGGGTCCGCTCTTGTAAATTCCCACCACTGTTGCTCTCCTCCAGCCTCCCGGCACAATTTCCTCTCCAAGTGACGTTACATACAGCTCCGTCACCGGAGCCTTCAGGACCTCGGCCAGAGGCTGAACGATTGCTGTATGAATCCCATCTGGTCCTGCTGCTTTATTTCTATTCAAGGTTTGCAACTTGGTGTACATTCCTTCTCCTATAGTAAGTTCGTGTATTGGAGGCGCCAGTGGGCCCTCCATTCTTTCCTCTTAATTATTTTTCGATCAATACATGCTCTTGAAGAATGCCAAGAGCATGTCAGCCTTGTCTTCGTCGTTAAGGACTAGTCGTCCCTGTGCTCCTTCCAAGGTTGCCACACGTTCTCTCATACGTTTGTGAGATTGCACGTAGGCGTAGAATCGCTTTGGTTTTGTTCGGACCGAAACAGCTAACCGACGCTCGAAGGTGTATTGCTTCACTCTTTGGATCGCTTGAGTTCTGTTCCCAGCCATCTTATAGCTGTTCCACGCCTCCTGAGTTTTTTACAGCTTGTATGCCCCATCGTTGCCTACGAATAACTACAGCCTTGCGGACTTTTGACTTCCATCATGGGGGTTGATTTCTACTTGTAACCAACCTCAGAGGTGCGAACTCTTCTGTAAGTTCGAGTAGCCCCATCTTGATGACCTCCCAACGTTCCTCTATGGAGGCGTTTGTGTGTCTCGGTGTCCACTGAACTTCTTCCGTCGTCCTCTTTAGTTCACCCATATTGATTCTCCCATAGCGCCGACGTAGCACGATTTCCTTTGGCGCCTTGCTTAGCCTTAGTGTGACCCTTAGGACTACATGATCACTTTTTTGCGAGTGGCTCTTCTCATTTAATTTCTTCAACCTCCTGATGGTGCCACGTTATGAATAAATCAAGGAGAGACGGGAGCCGTCTGCCTCTGTGTCTAGTGGCCTGTGTCACATGCTGCCTAAATGCGTGTAACTGGACCCACTGCAGAAACTTGTCGCCCGTTGATCCCCTTGGTGTGATCCCGCTTTCCCAGTTAATTTCGGGTAGGTTGCGGTCCCCCTATAAGATGAACTTTCTCTGTGCCAGCACCGCATCCAGCATTTGCGAGAGCTCAACGTCCTCCTCATCTGCCGCTGTCGGCGCCCTGTAGATACAGATAATGCATACTGTTCGTGCCTCGATCCTGATAAAGCAGGATCTGGCCTGTACATTACCTGGGATCAAGTTGAACGGAGCCTCCCACTGGCCTATGTCCGTCCGTATTAGAAGTGGTACTCCGCCCCCCCCCCCCGCCTTCCATCTGTTCTATCCTGTCTGCAGGCAGCGTATGCCTGAAAGCGCATGCCAGTATCTGGCTTTATCCAAGTTTCCGTCAATGCAACGACATCAGACTCAGCGATCCTAGTCGACAATTCCCCCCCCCCTCTTTTTCCTGGGAGTCTGCGGGTGTTGGTGTACCTTGTTTTTGGATCCCTGGTCCTCGCTAATGACTTCATTGCTAATTTTGCGGCTAGGGTATCCTCGGGCGCAATCTCCGAGATGGTGCCCCGTTTTTGCCTCTATAGTTGTCTGCGGTGCAGCATCTTGAATACCAAGCGAAGCTCTGAGTTTCGTGGCTTTTCCTTTTCCATGCGTCGACCCGGTGTCGGACTCAACATGCACAGTGGACTTTCTCCCCTCTTAGATCGCCATACCGATGGCCCGGAATGGTCTCGCGACCACCTCAGCCCAACTGGTTTCCTCGGCTTTTCCCTCTGGTACCTCCAGCTTTGCCGTTTGCACCAGAGCGAACATTTTGGGAGTTTCCTTTAGAATCGGGCTGGCTGGCTGCTCTCTCGCAACACCTACCGAACTGAGTGCCCTGTGAGTCCCCTTCTTTTTGGCCTTAGGGACTTCCTGAACTTTGACTTTTTGTTTACCAGCACTTGAGGCCATCTTTGGGACCTGAATTACTCCTCGGGCTCTAGGTGTTGACTTCCCAAGAGGGATCATCTCCAGTTTCGCTACATGTAGAATCGGCCGCTTAGGATCAGGTGTGCCCGTTCTTGGCGAGACTATGGCATTACCCGGTTTGACAAATGCTGGGCAGTCAGGTGTAACCCCAAGTATTCCCCTTGTGCTGCCCTCAACTGCTCCCGCCCTGGACAGCAGCATATCTCTCCAGTAGACACTGTGGAACACAACTATCAGGGGTCGTGGCGGCGCTGGTTGTGTTCCAAGCCATAGTCCTATTCGACGGCACTTGGATATTGGTGTCGTAGGAGGTAGGCCAGCCATCCTAATAACCTCAGCCACATGCGGGCGGTTTTCGTCCTTCCTGATTCTACCGTCTTTTACGGCCTCTTCCCTAAGTTTTTGAAGTAACAGTGGTCTACTTCTGTCCGCCATGACCTCAGTATCACACTTCCTGTGTCGCACTTCAGCATCTAAGCGTTTAACCGGCTCCTTGAAGGATTCTACCTCAGTCAGGAGGCTTTTCTCCACATTGGTGAAACCTGCTGCCTCTTTGCCCTCTTTACTTTTTGGCTTGGGTCGTCCTTTTTATTCTCCTGATCTGGCACACAGCTTCCTCTTCCCTCTAAGCTGTGGATAGAACTTGCCCTCTCTAATCTTGGATCCAGCTTCATGTTCTTGCCCCCTTTTCCTAGTTTGCCTCGAATTATGTTCGAGCACTCGCTTGCAAACGCGAAGCAGTGGGCGCATATCCACTTGAGCGATGCGTACTTAATGTGCAGCTCGAAGTCCTTCTCTTTCAGCATGGAGCACTTTTGATGATACAAAAGGCAAAACTGGTTGCACTGAATTCCCTCATATTGCACCAGGTCCGTGCATTCCTTAGTCCCACAGCTCACTGCCTGATCGGTAGGACCAACCTCTGTTCCATTCACTTCGGCAACGGTGGTCGAGTTTGTTAGAAAGTACCGTGTCGAAAGCCGGTAGGATAATAACACGACCTTTTAAACGGACAAAAACGGTACACCCAATCAAGTGCTGCAAAACCTGCACACTAAAAGGGTTCCGCAAGAGCGCACACTGCAAAACATGGGACAAAAAGATGTAACTCGGTATCAGTTGCACTGACACCAAAAAGAACAGCAAAATTGCGCCAAAAAGTATAACCAGTTTTTGAATAGAATAAACTCTTCTGAAGCGAATGAACTCCACAAAAGTGCGCTTACCGAAATACTAATTACCACACGTTTGTTTGGGCGAAATAACGTGTGTTATTCCGCCAATCAATGCGAAAGCGCTTATCGCTGAGTGCAATTCGAAAATTCAAACCACACGAAAAGTCACAACCTTAACGTGTCAGTTAGTGAAGTGCCGTTCAGTTCAGCTTCACGTCAGCCTTCTAGATTGTCCGGTTTATCGCACTAGTGAGCTTTTTGATCTCCAGATGCCTCGACTTCACGAAGATTCGTCTATTTGTGGGTGTATCTGGGAGCAGAGAGAAAGGAAAATTTGGACCAGACCTGTTGCAGTGCTTCATTCCGGTTTTACTCTAGGACCAAGCTGTTGGTTATTAACTCTGCTCAACGTTTTGAGACACGCCTTGAAGTCGTGGAGTAGTACACGGGCAGGAGGCTGAAGCCAAAATGTTCCCGAATCTTGCTAGTTACACTTTTGTCTGAGTGTCATCGGTGAGCTGGAAGGTATTTCACTGAATAATGAGGGATGGGAAAAGAGAAGGTTCAGGATACAAAGCTTGATAGCATCTTGCATCTGATATTGCCAGTGAGGTAGAGGGTTGGTCGCTGTACAGCGGAAGAGGGTTCAGTTTCGCGGCAGTCCGTTCGGCTTGAGTAGAACAAATGACTCCGCATCTTAAAATAAATCGAACGTCAAAAGCGAGATCGTTGAAGCGCGCGCGCCACGCGCAGCTGGTTATTCCGAAGTTGTTTCAATTATCTGCCGCGCTAGTTTATGCCACTCGTTGGCAGACCTCACAACGAACGACTGGCCTCTAATCCCTGTTCTTGAATGGTATTTTGCGGGCTAGACCTTGTTCTCCTGCAGCCTGTCCACCCCCGGAAGTCTAAGGGCAGACTCACCGGGTAAGGCTTGTTTGTCCACTTACTCAACAAGTTTGAACGCCTCCACAGAGTCCCCACTAATCTCCTCCGTTCCAAGAATAGGTTTATCTTGTCCGTCCTTTGCTTGTAGCCTACCCACCGGCAACGTTCAAACCATCCAGTGAATCGCCGCCGTACTTGCCCCCAGGTCTTTTGTTCCAGTCCTAGGGATGGACCACAGGCCCGAAAGCAGTGTTCCGTCTCGGGCCCCACGATGCCCCTTTATGGTGATAGCAGGACTTCTGGTCACCCCAAGCGTACCGCAAGCTCCAGTTGGTAAGGTGCTTGTGAGGCCTTTTTCGGTTAACTCTCAAATCACTTAACTGGCTTAAAGTCCGTCGTATTTACCACTCCCGAATCCCCAAACTCCACCGTTCGGGAAAGCGCCGTCTGGCTGCCTGGTGACCCCATATAGAGACTGAGCCGCGGTTCTTTTCAAGCAAAAAGTTATTGGCATTTGATTACTTTGAGAGGGAGGCCGCACGCCACTGACCACGCACGCACGCCATCCAGGTCTTTCCGTAAGGTGCCATCTGCGACCAATCCAAGCAGTTTGACATCACCCAGAAATTCGCAGAAGTTACCATCTAGTTCGTTTATTGAGTCTATAATGAACGGCACGAACAGCAGGGGGTCCAGGACAGATCCCTGGGGTACGCCGCTATGCAGCCTTTCCTTGATGGAAAAAGCTCCCTCTACTCTCAACTGCAACTGCCTTTCAGCGAGTCCTCTGATGGTCCATCTTTCTACTGGCAGACTCAACCCGAGTTCTCTTGGCATACTCGCCAATAGCCTATGGTTAACGAGTCAAATAACTTCTGGAAATCCAAGTTGCAAGCTTCAACACCCTACCCTTGTACAGTCTTCTGGTTGCTCCGTGTAGTAGTGTGTCCGATTGGACAAGCACGACTTCTGGAAAATGAGACCGTGTTGACGGGATGATATCAATTGGTGGCTTTCAAGGTGCTCAACTGTGCGGCCCCGATATAACATTTGTATGACCTTCAGTATTACTGAAGTCAGGTTTATCAGTCGCTAATGCACACACGCCTTCCTGTTGCCCTCCTTCTGGATTGGAGTGACGAGGGATATAAACCAGTCCTATGGTACCTCACCTTCCTCCAACGATGTGGTAAACAGAAACGCCCGAGGTCTGGCTAGCTGGTCAGCTAACAATTTCACTACTGCTGGATGAGTTCCATCAGGTTCCGCTGCCTCACACGATGAAAGAAGCCTCAGATTCTCGTGGAATTTGCTCTTGAAGACTTTGGTGTTTACCATCTCTGAGATGTGCGCGTTTTGTCCCATGGGTTTTCCTAACTCTCCTTTGTCCGGTCTGTACACCCCTGAAAAAAGCAGCAGGTTCGTAGCATTTTCCTGCGTCGTGCACGCCCTTGCCCCGTCTTCGTCTTTACCGCCCGCTACTGCCTTCGCAAGGTGGCCATTGATTGCAAAAAGTTGTAGTACACTTTGGGATTCAACCTTGCGCTTTCACCAATCTCCTTTTTGCAGCTTCCATTTGCACTCTTGGGACCCCTCTTCTGGCCTCCCTGCATTACCAGAAGACTCGGTGTCCAGTTGTGCGAGCGTATCCTTGCCAGGCCGCCTGCTTTTGCTTAATAGCCTCTTGACACGGCTGCACCACTATGGCGGGGTGCCCTCTCTCTTTACGTTCTTCAAGGAGACTACCTCACGGGTGGTGTCTGACTGCTTTACCCTGGTGTGCCGACACTATATCTGCACACAACCATCTCATTGCACCAGCCATCCCACCTGGATTGCGAACCCTCGCAATGTTCTTTTGTTTATCACGGGGAAATATGTCATGTATTTTTCCGACGCCACCAGAGCCCCGGAAATGCACACAACCTCTCTCCCTTCTTCCAGCAACCCGGGATCCTCTGCTGTAACCTTAGTAGTTGTTGTCTGTGGCTCGCCCTCCTGCGACTCTTTGGAATACATTTGAACCTCGGTCTGCGGATTACCCGACTGTTGCAAACTTCGAGTGGTTTCTGCCGCTGCCCGCTGTAGGCTATCATTTCCCATTCCTTGATTGCATCCCGGTCTAAGCAATATCTTGCGATGTTTCCGCAGTCAGCTTTTGCACTCGGGACATACCCAAGTCAATGCTGGTTATTTGCGGTGCAATGAGTGATGCCACTCCGCTAACCCTCTACACTCCACGGGAATCCGCAGATCACATGCGTCACACACGACTCCACTTCTATAGACAGGACCCTTCGGGCATCGCGTGGTTCCGTGGTTAACTTCCCTGGAACTACCGTTTGGCGTATTCTTATCGCGGGATTTGGAGGCACCCTGTTTACCCCTACTAATAACTGATGACTGAATTGGGAGGGAGTAGATAAAGGTCTCAGTGAAAGTCAGCAAGATAAGAATGACAGATCAAGTTAACAGATTCAAAATTTAGCAGGAAAGCACAAATGAAGATGTGAGACTGTATGATCTACGAGCAGTAAACCGAAGGTTTGCTCTCCTCTCGAATTTTCTACCTAAAAGCATAATACAATCGACCATTCTTGTTTCGCAGAATGTTCCGGACAGGTTCTCCTGCCTTTTCGCACTAATTCGTTTGTTTTCCCAAACTCAGTTTGCACGCCGCTTTACATCATATTGTAGCGCAACACGTTGCACACGAGTTCGGGCCCAAGTCCGAAGGATCCCGGATATTTTATATACTTTTGTTCCTGAAGGGAAATTTCTGGACGGCGGGAGCTTACCGGACTCGCTACGGAAAGAATGTGCTGGTGGAGCAGACCACGTAAAATAGAATTGCAATGATAACGGCGCAAGTGATGTTAGTAAAGGTTGGAGTAATATTCCGGTCAGCAAATTGACGGTGGGATAAGTAAAGTTCCAACCTCCACACATACGTCCTCAGACATTTCCCGTCTCACAAGTCTTCAATCTCGATCCCTGGGGGGAGAAAGGTGCTTCGTATCCTTCTAGCCCCTCGCAAGCATGACTCTTACTCCAACTAATATCTCCGCTTGTTCGCATTAGCCTGCTGCTTGGAAACCTATTACACTAGACCCGTTCATATTTCTCGTCACCTTTGAAAGCCCGTCAGTCTACCAGCTAGCATGCCCGCAAGGGTAGTTACAATCAATTTTCAAAATGTTCGTTATGATCGCCATTGGGAAAGACTTCTTGATAGCCGGTCTCCCCACTTATTTTGGATTCTGCTAGGTACCGTTCTATCTGCCACAAACCCTGGATATAAGCCCCAAGCATGCCATGGTTTTTGACTAAGCTGATTTTGTCATGTTACTTGATTCTTGAGGGCCAAAGATTGTGGTCTGACTCTGCTCGGCTGAGGCCATAGTGGAACCATGCACGTTGCAAGCTACCTTGATCGTACTCCATTACAATATTTCCCCCACTGGCGTCAAACTCCGATCCTACGCAGCATCAAACCATTCACCAACTATAAGTGCACCAGCTACCTATGTCCATCACTTTCAGCCGACATGCCTCACGCGATTCTGTTGACCGTTCTGTTCGGTGAACGATGATCTCGCTACCTTGACAACGCATTCATTACTCTAGCAGAGGAGAATGCCCTTGCATAATGTGCATTGCCGACTACAGTAATCCGCTGGTTAGTTCTGGATCGCAATGTAAATGACCTGGTGTCTCGGCGGGGATAGTGAAAGACATGCAGTGGTGATTAGCAGCTGTCACACGTGATACATCCAAGTACAACTTAGTAACCACGTGCAGAATGAGCCCCAAATAATCAGGATCACCGCGAACAATTCCGACAAAGGCTCCCTGTGGTTGGTCATCTTTGAGTCTACCAATTATATTCTCTAACTAAACGTGTTTATACAAACCCACTCTGCAATGCAACAAACGTGCTATCTCGCAGCCTCCATTTTCTTGCTACCTTCGTCCGCGTAGTTCTGGGTGGGGGCAATTTCGATACGGAATATCACTTCAGTTCGTTGATTATTGCAATCGGCTTCGCGTCATGAGGATACTCATTATTGAACGGCTGAACCTGCGGGACAGTTCATGTGAAACTGAAGACTGGATTGATCTTTAGCCTTTTGACACGACTGCACCACTATGGCGAGGTGCCCTCTCTCTTTACGTTCTTCAAGGAGACTACCTCACGGGTGGTGTCTGACTGCTTTACCCTGGTGTGCCGACACTATATCTGCACACAACCATCTCATTGCACCAGCCATCCCACCTGGATTGCGAACCCTCGCAATGTTCTTTTGTTTATCACGGGGAAATATGTCATGTATTTTTCCGGCTCCCTATCCCTTGCAGATTCACTGTCGTCCTCAGTGTACCGCGATCGCTCTTGCCAACCAGGTCTTCCACGTCTAACTTTTCTAGACTTTTGGGGGCTATTGTGGTCCATAATTTAAGGGGTGATGGTTTCTGACGATACATCCACCTAGTTGACTCCTGCACTTGCCGTAACAAAGTCTTCAGCCTAATAAATTCCCCGAATCTGCAGCCACAAGTTCCTTCTGTGGTGGCTTCGGATTCCCAGTCTATTTCAGAGATTTTGATATCACCTTGTATGGGCAATTTTCTCCTTCCACCACCTTATTTAGGTAAGGTGACAGTTCTTCACCTTCTTGGAAGGACGCTGGATTTCGGTGCATGCAATAATGACATTTTCAGTAATAATGGTGTTTCTGGGCCGTGGTCGAGGGGCACGCGTGCAAGCTTGATCGGAGTTCACAACATCACTGAATGAGATGGAAAATCCACAAATTTCAAAGAAGGATTCGCCCATCAAAGCTACAATGGACTGAGGCTGAGGAGAGTTCAAATGAAGAAAAGCGACAAGAGAATACACGGCAAGTACGAATTGATTTCGAGTCAACTGCGGCAATAGTAATAAATCGGCCGGATGTAGGAGTGTTCGGACGGACATTGGCTTAGGACGCAGAAATACAATATTCACAAGAATGATACAAGAAAATGGTCAGTAATGTGGCCCATTTTCAATTGATTGATAGTTGGTGTTAAGGCAAAGGAGGCAGGGAAGAACTTCATGAAGGTTCGCAGAGGGATACTGATTTTCATAGGTTTGTGCATATGAACAGGAATAGTACCCCCTGAAAAGACGAGGCAATTTCCGTGAGAAGTATTGTGTGTCATCTCGTGTCAGCAGTTCGCAGCTGGTGGAAGAAGGATGAAGTTCTGGGAAGGAATAATCAGCAACAGGAATGCCGTGCCCACAAGAAACAAAATAAGACAAGGCAAGGGTGAAAACCTTTGCAATAGGCCACTTTATGCTGGTAAGTTGGCGGATACACCATTCGGTTGAGCCTTTTGTGGCTTTTCGCTGTCTGTGCAGGGCTTCTTTTGGCAAGGGTTGGCTGCGGTTTGTGTTCGCTCTTTCATTGTGGGAAGGAGGAGGGCATCGCCGAATCCGGACCGATCACTATTTAATTAGGAGTCTTCGCACGGTGGTTTAGATGGCTTCGACATTGGGAGGGTTTTGTGGTGAGAATTCCTCAGTAAGCCTCAGAGGGGCATACGCAGCAACACCAGGACTTCTTGTGGGTGAAACCTGGCGGCTAGATCGTATTCGCGGTAGACGGCCTTTGGTGTGGTTGTAGGCGGGCAGGGATAAAGGTAAGCTGCCTGCGCGATATATTACAGCCGGGCAACGTGATGACCGGGTGGGTTTTAAATTGAAAAAAGGAAGATTGCGGTCTGGGAGATGTTCCAGCTGCGGGTCAGCTTGAGCAAAACAATAGATAGGAGTTCAGAGGTTGGAAACGAGGCACGGTGATCTTAGTGAAATGAGGAGTCGTTGGTATCTTAGTTCGGTGTTCGTGGTGGCTTACTGCGCTTGCACTACTAGGTAAAGCTACTGACTGCCGATTCTGCTGTCCACCGGGAATTCTTACCTTTCGGGGAATAAGGCATTGAAGGTGCATTTGGACTACGGGATCTGAGGGCCACGTGAGGAAGCAGCTAGACAACACGAAGAACCTAAATGGCAAGTTTGCATGATAGGTCCAGGGGTCATATGACAAATCCCATAGAGGTGTTTTACAGGTCACGAGAAAGCAGCTGGGACACACTAAGAACCCAAGTGGAGAGTTTTATGATAGATCCAGAGGATATACGACAAATCCTATCGTGGGATATCTACAGGCCTAAAGCTGCAGGTTGCTGTAAGGTTAGGCTGTAAACTGGAGAGTGGGCTGGATTCTAGGACAAGAGGAATGCCGCTTTCTTACGAAAATGAGGAAAAGTAGATAAATTGGAGAAAAATACGGGGGCTTTTCTCTACGCTCTTACATGTATGTTTATATGTACATTATTATCTACGTGTATATAATTAGTGCTTTGATGAGACGTGTTTGTGGTCTGATGTCTGGATTTGTTGTCCGGGGCCACGGTGGTTTTGTAGCTGACGTCAAAAACATGCCAGGTGTGCATGGGAGGGTACGGGGTGGTTGCAAATTAGGGCGGGAGGTGGATAGGCGTATTTGAGGAGGGCAATTCGCTATCAACCCAGTCAGTCTCCTGCGTGGGAACCAAAAGCACGCCCAGCGGACAAGGGCGGTTTGGGGCTTCCCTTTCGCAGGGTCAGGTCTGAGCTGATGGGAGAAGTGCTCATGATTGAAGGTTGCCCATTTCCTTCACAGCCCGAGATTAGTAGTATTTATAGAGCAAATTGATCCCTCTAGGTCCTTTTTGTTTTCCACTTTTTCTTTTTTAGTTTGTTTCTAACAGAGTGGTGGTTGAGCCCATATTTGAACTTCCCATAGCCCCTCCGCCGACTGTAATTTTACGCGTATATCATTTTTTCGCAACTGCCGGGGTTGGTCTGTTTTCCTCACACCCGGACGCAGCTATGGTGAAGGTGCCGTTTACATCAGGGGGTTAGCTTGCATGGGCTGAGAAAATACAGGGTGAGGCTAAGTGAACACACGGAGTATGACAACGGGTGTTGTAACGCACGTGCCTGTATATATGTATCAGTCTCGTACAGCGCCAGGCCGTGCCTAAGACTGTCAGCGGCTATTCTGGTGTAGTTGGGGTAGGCTGCATCAATGGGAGATGTTATTGCACACACGAAGAGAGGGTAGCAGTCTAAATCAGCGATGGATTCAGAAATTTTAGCGACACAGACTAGTGCTCATATCGGGAAATGTAAGAGGAGGAAATTGAGGCCACAGGTAGCCTTTGGTAGGTAGACGTATGGGGTAAGAGACTTTTGACCGGGATGGGCAAGGAAAGCCACTCACGGTCGGGAAAGGAAGCCGAGGGGAGCGAAAGCCAGAATAAATAAAAGAGTCGAAGAATCGAGAAGTAAAGTAGAGGCGATGGAACTTAATGTCCTAGGATCCAGCACCTCTGAATCATTTGATGCTAGGGAAAAACATCAACGGCTTAAAGAATTGAGCCAGAGGAAAGTTGTTTTATATGACTGCCCTAGTACTATGTGGCGAGTGAGGCAGTAATTGTCCAGACACAGTTGTGATGACCAACTAGTGAACTAGATAAGGCAGGGTTGTATGGGGTTTAGGTGACAGTAGGTGAAAGTGGGTGAGTAGCGAGAGCCGGCAGGCATCTGACTAGTTATAGTTGTAAACGGCGAAAATTGTATCCTACTGCAATGTGGGTTGTGTGCAGTATACGTAAAAAGGTGATAACGAGTGGCAAGTCTAGCGTCTGTATTTAGGCAGGGAGTGGTAGTTTGGGGAAATGGTGCCATGATCCTGGTAGTGGAACCCGTTTTCGAAGGCCAGCTCGACGGAGAGTATGGGTTCTATTCAGCAACGAGCTGGCGCTAATGGGGAGCAAGGTAAGAGCAGCTGTGTCGTTGTGGCATGGAGTAAGAACAACCATCGGCGAGTGTTGGCGGCTAACACTACCAAGATGGTAAACATGAATAAGGAGCTTAAGCAGAAGTCAGAAGTGGAGATCCGGCGGTGTGAAGAAGGGGTTGTTGGTAAGCAGGTGAGGCTGGGTTGGGGGGGAGGGGTGCTGTCAAGAAAAACTTGGTCGTTTGGGGAGGTGGGATTTCCGGGGTGATTGAGGTAACCAGGTGGGGGGTTGGATGTTGGGGTAATGGGTAGAAAGTAGTGGTGACTGGGTTCAACGAGATGCGCAGGGGGCCGGTAGTTATCGCTCGACCAGGGCCGACGAAATGACTGTAATCGTTTGAGCCGGCCCATCCTGTGTTCAGGAAAGAGCGTGGAGCTTGATAATTGAGGCCGTTGGTTATAATTCAACTGGGGGTTATTTATCTGTATCATTGGAGGAGAGGGAAATTGGTTACAGAGGTTCGGCGGGAGGTGCTGGCGCTCAGCCAGATGATTGGAAAACTGTTTCGGGATATTTGGAGAATATGGTATGTTTGGTCCCGATGTATGATGATGCTTTACTCGGTGGCCGTTTTTACCTGTATTGTAAAGTGGAATTGGGGGGACCTTGTCGATTACCCGAGGTACCACGCTGATACGGCGAGGCGGGGTTGGCTGCTTTGGGGTGATACAGGGTTGCGTCCTGCTCACCGGCAAGCATGGATTATTTGTGGTATACTTGAAGTGCTTGTTGAGGGTTCTAAATGGGGCTGTGAGAAGACTTACGGGGGGAGATTACGGGAGTAGCAGGAGTGGCTAAAAGCTGTGGGGGGACACAGAGTCCTGTCTGCCGATGGAACGATTGGCCACATAGTAGATCATGCCTTTTATGAACGATTTGTGTCCGCGAGACGGTGAGACACGAGTTAGGGCAGGACGGGGTGTTAGCAACACACTTCCCCGGAGTCCTTTTCGGTGTTGAGACGGTGGGCATTAGGCTGGCATTAGCAGCGGCAGGCTTGCATGCACGGGACTTTGGTGGCCCTGGGCTAATAGCGGGTTTGGCATAGATATCGTTGCCGTTTGTGGGAGCGGAGGTTGATGGTAGAAGGCAGGGCCGTTTGCTAGGAGGATGTGCTGGAGATGGGGTGGTGGTCAGGTCTAGGTCAACTAGGTATTGCAGGCAACTGCGGGCTTTTGTGTTATGGGCTGGCTCGACAGGCGGCCAGAGGACGTGGCAGCTGGTATTTCAGCCATGGATTGCGCTGGTGAAGCTACGGTACTTCTTGTTGATCGAAAAACCTCTCTTTGGAGGGTCGTTTTATCCGGTAATATTCTGATCCTTTTGAATGGGGTGGCGTTAATAATGATTTGCCAACTGGTTACGGATTCTCTAGCTGTTATTTCGTCAGCGAATTGGAACTTCAAAAAACAGTCGTTGCGTTGTGATTATTTGTGCAGTCGAGTGCAATAGCACCTGTGGTGTGCCGTGTTGCATGCATTCAGCACAGCGAGTTAGGTTGACGGCAGAGGCAGTCGGTCAGGGATGTTGAAAACTATCGCGTTTTTGGCGTTGGCTATACTCTTACGAACTTCGGTCGCAACTGAGTCCAAGAAACGGCCCCTCCATGGCTAGGCTTTGGCAGTTAGCGATAGGGGCGGGTTCCATTATGCTAGATATCGGGAATATCTTTAATAGAATATCATCGATGGACTGGATCTGGGTATGCAGGTCCGCCACGCGTCGATCTACTTCAATAATATTCTTCTTGACCACGTCATAAACATCAGCGAGAGCTACAAAGCATGGACTGAGTGCAGACTGAGGTTGAGTGTTCCTGGATTTTTGAGCCTGACAGTACGAATTGTCCGATTTGCACCCGGGACCTTGGCATGTTTACGGAGGACCTTTGAAGCTCCCATAAGTAATCCAGGAGATAGTGTGAAGAAGGCGGAAAGATTATGGGTCAGTAAGTTGAACCTTTCGAGGGCATTAAGCTACGTAGAAAGTTTGGGGTATTTTTCCTAAGCCTTTTTATCTAAATGACAGACGGTTATAGGCACTATAAACATAAAAACCAAACATAACCTGGGGAAAATGGAGGCCCGGTGTAGCGCAGCCAAACAACCACAGCGAAAGGTTTCTTTGTTGCGACCACCACCTCTATGGCTTGCACGTTTTGTGAGTCGGGCCGTCCACCTTGGTAGGCGTTATGGTGATCTTCCACGATTACGAGAACCCCTGCTTCCACACTTTTGTCATTCCTGACGACTAGATGGGATGAACATTGCTTCGGACGCAGTCCAGTAATGTCTTTATTCGGTGTTACTATTTTTCGACTAGCGCTATGGCATCCGCCTCCTCTGTACTAACCCACAGTTCCGGCCACTCGTGCTTTACACCTTCTGAGTTCATTTACACCAAAAGAGGCCTAACCCTTCCTTGGCCCTCTCTTATCCCCTTTTGGAGAGCGACTTTCGCTCCTCGAGCATTAAAATCGAGGTCTTTCACCGCTTTTTGGAGAGTGGCCTTGTTTGTTTCATCATTCCTATCCAGTTTGCCTTAACTGGCAGACCCAACAGCATGCGGTTGTTTGTCTAGAGAGGGGTAAGCGTCGTTCCCCGCTTCGTCATGATCCTCGCCCACGACACGTCAGTTTATTTTGCAGCACCCGCCCGGTATCCTTGACAGCGGACACCCGCCGGTGAGCCCTCTGGATTCTTATTTGAAGGGGCTCCATCAGAGCCGTGTTACATCCCGTTTTTTAAATGTCTTCAGGCCTTGTCTGCCTCTCATTCAGATTTGTAACATCGGGCGCAACAAGGATGATCCAAACGGTACCATGAAACACGATGAGAAACCTGTCTCCTTGTCAAGGATTAGCAAGTTCAACGGGAGTGGGGCGCGGCTGGCACTTGCCCCTCCTTACCGACCCAGTCCACTTCCCCGGCCGAATTACTCCTTTGAGGGAGACGTGCGTGGAGATTTTAACCATCCGCAGGTTTACCAAAAGGTACCTGATGGCCCTTCTCTCAACATCCCAAGTTTCATATGGGGTTCTAGTATGCCAATGTTGACTAAATGCCTGGTAAACCCAAGTTTAATATCACTTGAGTTCAGTTTCTAGGCGCTTTTTCCTGGCCAACCGGTGCTTCAGACATGCATACACCCTGTCCCCCTTCTTCCAGCAACCCGGGATCCTCTGCTGTAACCCTAATAATTGTTGTCTGTGGCTCACCTTCTTGCAACACTTCGGAGCACACCTAAACCTCGGTCTGTGGGTTAGCTGCTTGTTGCAAACTTCGAGTGGTTTCTCCCACTGCCAGTTGTGGAATAAAATTTTCCATGCCTTGACTGCATCCCGGCATAAGCACCAGCTTGCGATGCTTCCGCAGTCAGCTTGTGCACTCGGGACATGACAAAATCAATGCTGGTTATTTGCGGTGCAATGAGTGATGCAACTCTGCCAACCATCCGCACTCCACTGAAGCGCAGGGTAAATAAAAACCAAGGAGAGTCCAGCCGTTCTCTTCAAGTCCAAAAGATTACGGTCATCGCTGACGTGTCCAGACTCCAGTGGTTTCACATACTTCCGTGGAAAACGATCTTCGACCAACTGGTGGAATTATCACAAGACAACTTGGTCAATTTATGGTCTAGGTCACGGACTTGGATGATGCATCGGTGCATCGGCTTCACCTCAGCCAAATCCATTTTAAAGTAGTAACCAGGGGCGAAACCAATACCACGGGTTAGACGGCTGAGGATCGTGACGAGGACCGTGTTGATGACGGTGATACATCTATTCCGCCTCCTGAAACGACCGCTGCAGCGGCCGAGCCAGAGTCACCAGCTGCAGTTCGAAGGCTAGTACGCCAGTTAGACCACATTTACAAGGAACTCTTGAGGGAGGAAGTTTGTGGTGATTCAGCAGCTGTCACACGGGATACATCCAAGTACAACTTAGTAACCACGTGCAGAATGAGCCCCAAATAATCAGGATCACCGCGAACAATTCCGACAAAGGCTCCCTGTGGTTGGTCATCTTTGAGTCTACCAATTATATTCTCTAACTAAACGTGTTTATACAAACCCACTCTGCAATGCAACGAACGTGCTATCTCGCAGCCTCCATTTTCTTGCTACCTTCGTCCGCGTAGTTCTGGGTGGGGGCAATTTCGATACGGAATATCACTTCAGTTCGTTGATTATTGCAATCGGCTTCGCGTCATGAGGATACTCATTATTGAACGGCTGAACCTGCGGGACAGTTCATGTGAAACTGAAGACTGGATTGATCTTTGCGAGTTATGGTCTAGCATGCGAAAGGATGTGAGGAGGGAGAACCAGGCTGTCTTCTTCTTGACAGCTGGCGGCCTGTCATCGTACTCGTTGATGAAACACCTTTCATATCCGAGAGCCCTTGCTGCGGTTCCGTTCGACGAGGTGAGGTCTTTACTGGTAGGCCACGTGTTTCCGTTCAGTTAAAGATTACTGCAGGTGCAAAACCTCGTTCGCCGGTTCGTGGTTCCGAAATGAAGTTCGAGAATTCATCCTGACACTTCAGGCACAGGCTGCCAAGCGTAATTTTGGTGATCTATTGGAGACCCAGTTCCGTGACCCCCTCATTGCCGGCATAAATCATACGGAGTTGCAAAAGAAACCATTGCTGAAGCCCGACCTTACGTTCTCCGAAGCCCGGTTTACCTGCGAACAATTTGACGATGTATCCGATGCAGCCGCTGTACATTCGGTAGTGCACTACCAACACATTCTTCCCCGTAAACTTGTCTCGACATAGAAGACGCCTCAACCAAAGTCTGCTAACAAAATAATTCCTGAGCGCAAACAAATACAGCCGAATTGATGCTTCTCGTGCGGCGAATTTCACCTACTTCCCACCTGCCGCTTTAATAAAGCAGTATGACATTCTCGTGGAAAGCTTCACCACGTTTGCAAGATACGTCGTCAGTCCAAGTGCAATGTTAACAGTGCATCCCCTGGAGATCCGAAAACTGATGGTAGTCCGCCTTGCACGCTGAAGATTTCGTGTGAATCAAACCAATAGCTGTACAGATCAGCCCCATCCCAAAGCGGCTTGTGACATTGTGGGTACCGGCAGCAGCAAGTCCATTATACCGAGATCAGTGTTCGACTTGGCTCAGCCCAGTGTACCCATACATCCCACTGCTGTGCGCATTCGCGGTGTTACTGGACATCGACTTTCACTGGGAGATGAGACTACACTGATGGTTCGGTTTGAGGGCTACCGTACACCGGTACGGTTCCTGATTTCCTTAGACAGTCCTTCGATTCTGGGCTTGGAGAACCTGCGTACCTTGGAGGAATCAGTAACCCTCAAAACAACGTCCGGCACCCCGGTGAAGCAGCTTGTTCTTCGGCAGTTGTTCGCACAGGGCTCGAACAAAAAAGGCAGCATGACGATTGAGTCCGCCAAGTTGGGAGTGGATGTTGATCCGGCATTCCTAAAACGCCGAGTGTTGCCGCACGGCCATGGAGAAGGCGTTCAAAAGGTGCTCACCAAAATGGCGCAAATCGGTGTCTTTGCCAGTGTGACTCCATCCACTTGGGCGACCCCGATTGCGTTGGCAGTGAAGAGCGACGGACAGACACCCCGGAATTGTGGTGATTACAGAACGAGCTTGAATCATAGTCTACGGAAATGCGCGGCAACTGCGGCGGAACCTGCGGACTTCATGAAATGCCTGCTCAGTGGCGAGTTTTCTCAAAAATTGATTCGGCTGATGCGTACTTGCAAATTTCACTGCACATGTGGTCCAAACCACTAACGACTATTACCGCTCCAAGGAACATCTTCCAATACAGTTCCTTGACTCTTGGTCCGCAAGTGTCATCCGGGGTATTCCGGTCTGCAATAGAAAAGGCGATCCGTGATATCAAGAGGCGATGGCATATCAAGACGATGTGCTCATTTTCGAAGCCAAGGAGGATGAACTTGACCACAGAATACAAAGGTTGCCGGGGAGGTTGGTGGAAAGAAATGTATCGATCAAAGACCCCAAGTGCAAATTCGATGTCACCGAATAAGATTTCCTTGGTTTCACCGTTAATGTTAACGGATACAGACCAGATCCAGGTCGTTTCAAACCCCTCACTGGTGTCGAGTCGCCGAAAAATCAGCGCACTTACAATCAATTCTTGGGTACCTAAAATACTTCCTCAGGTTCATTCCGAAATTTGCTACAAGAGCCCAACCATTATTTCTAGCTCAGTCGTTCGGCGTGTGGCAGTGGAACGAACAATGTGAACAGATACTGCGCGGTCTTATTCAAAACATCACTGACCGACCGATACTAGCCCCATTTGCACCATCTAAGCGGACCTTGCTGATCACTGACGCCTCCGAATTGGGAATGGGAGCACTTCTGGAACAAGGTGGATACCCAGTCATCAGCACCTCCCGTATTCCTGGTACTGCAGATATAGGTTATTCTCAAAAGCAAAAGGAAGTTTTGGCCGTTTTTTGGCGGTACTCCGACTACACAAGTAGCTGTTTGGAGTAAAGTTCACGATTGTCACCGGCCACCAGGCCCTTCAGTTCCTGTATAACCCGGGTATATCCGTCGTCAAATCCATGGCTGCTATGATCCAGCGTTGAAACACCGCTTTGGCAGCCAGTAACCATGACGTCCTGCATCTACTCGGCGAGACAATCCCGCGGGCAAACTTCCTGTCCCGTTACACACAAGTCGAAGCGGCGGACCACTGCCATTCAATTTCGTCGGCTACGCCTGTTTCGAGGGAAGAACTGAGCAAGCGGACAAAATGATACTACTCGTCTGTGGTTTCGGCGATCAGAAAAAGATGACAGCCTGAGGTGAAGCGGAAGTTTCCCCAGTTCTTCGCACTGCAAGACTAGGTCACTATCCAATCCGACGGCGTCCTTTGTCAAGGTGACCGCTTGTCACTCCACGTACATTGTGCAAGTCGGTTTTGGACGAAATGCACAAAGGCCACTTGGGCGTGGATAAAGTGAAGTCGCCGGCTTGACAGATGAGTTTCTGGCCGGAATTGGATGCAGGAGTCTGCACTACGGCGGAGAACTGTGATACGTGTCTTCACAAAGTCAAGTCGGGGCCAAGCAACCGGGATTCAAGGCAAGGAAGCCCCACCCCACGGCAGAGGGCTCATGCGGTTTTCTGTGGTCCATTCTTGAACGGGTATTGCGCTCTAAATGGCCACAAGTATTCCTGACGAGTTTACCAACCATCGCGTTTGTAATTCAGGTGTTACGAAAACCCACCAGCCGAGAAGGAATCCCACAGGTACCAGTCACTGAAAGTAGATCACAGTTCTGCGCGGCGGAGCCGAAATGCCGGCCTGGTGGAGTCGGAAGTCGGCTCCTACGTAAGGCAACACGCCACCCGTGCTCTAACAGGGTCGCGGAGAACCTGAGGCCTCCTATGAAAAGTGCAATAATACAGCAAAACCGAGTACTTCGCCCGGCTTGGAAGCTCTGCCCAAAAATTTCGTTTGCGGTAGAGTAGCGCAGTGCACACAACCACCAAGGGGAGTCCAGCCGTTCTCTTCAAGTCCAAAAGATTACGGTCATCGCTGACGTGTCCAGACTCCAGTGGTTTCACATACTTCCGTGGAAAACGATCTTCGACCAACTGGTGGAATTATCACAAGACAACTTGGTCAATTTATGGTCTAGGTCACGGACTTGGATGATGCATCGGTGCATCGGCTTCACCTCAGCCAAATCCATTTTAAAGTAGTAACCAGGGGCGAAACCAATACCACGGGTTAGACGGCTGAGGATCGTGACGAGGACCGTGTTGATGACGGTGATACATCTATTCCGCCTCCTGAAACGACCGCTGCAGCGGCCGAGCCAGAGTCACCAGCTGCAGTTCGAAGGCTAGTACGCCAGTTAGACCACATTTACAAGGAACTCTTGAGGGAGGAAGTTTGTGGTGATTCAGCAGCTGTCACACGGGATACATCCAAGTACAACTTAGTAACCACGTGCAGAATGAGCCCCAAATAATCAGGATCACCGCGAACAATTCCGACAAAGGCTCCCTGTGGTTGGTCATCTTTGAGTCTACCAATTATATTCTCTAACTAAACGTGTTTATACAAACCCACTCTGCAATGCAACAAACGTGCTATCTCGCAGCCTCCATTTTCTTGCTACCTTCGTCCGCGTAGTTCTGGGTGGGGGCAATTTCGATACGGAATATCAATTCGGTTTGTAATGAATATAACAGAGGTTTATCTTCACCTTGAGAGAAGCCCACTCTGCCGATTTTGAGTGATGAACCACCATGCAAGGGCACCCATCTTGCTCACAAATAGTCCAGGGTCGGTGGAGCCCTCCTTCCTCCCATAATCTCTCAGCGTGGTGGACAAGTGAACCCGAAACACTGTAAGTCACCCTTGCTTACAGTGCCCGATACCGATGGAAGAAAGCCCTGAGAGATTCGATTTAATATTATCCGTCATTTTACCAGGGCAGTCACGCCCAAGCTCAAGTTTGAACTTATATCATTCCCCTTGTTTCAATGTTCCCTTATTCCTAGACGGTATTCCGCTAAGCAACTAATTCTTCACATCTCTGGAACTTATCCTTCTTCCAGCAACTGCGGACTTTTATCGTCGGATGATACCTGTAATTTCTGTTGACCACTCCACCTTTTTCAGGGAATCTTGGTTCTCTTCGTTTTCATAAGTATTCCCTTGCGTACGCTTAGCAATTTTTACCCATCCACTGGCCTCATAATAAATGTCTTCTTCCAGTGAACCCTAGAAAGCATCCCCGATTCCCTCCCGCATCATCTCTTTCCATACTTCACGTTGGAAGCCCTATCGAATCCATTAACGCTAAACCATCCCCGAACAATGTTTGGCGTGCCCTCACCATTCCTTAAACACCCTCTTCAGTAGACAAATCCTCTAAATCCCTCTAATAGCTCGCCAAATAATGGCCATTGTTTCCTTAGGCACATTTCACCACCTTCTGTGCCCTATCTTTGGCAATGCCACACGTCAAGGTGGCCGGTTGCCCATTCATTGCCCATACCTTCGTGTGAAAACTTGCACCCGAAACCGGGGCTGGTAACGAACCTAGTTGTCATGCGGTCCCGCATCTTTAACTCTCGTTGGACAAATGGAAGTGCCACTAACTCAAACACTCCAGGTATCCAGCACTTCTTAAAGGGTTCATCCACATCGGACCCTAGCACCGCCCGACACCACAGCGTCACCAGCCCTTCTTCTTCCAATAGAGCACCCTACTATCAAATAGCTTACAGACCAAATCCTCCAACTCATGATGCTGATTTGCCACCCGCATATGGACCATCTAGTCAGACCATGAATCTAGACTATTCCGCGCTACACAACCTACTTGACCTACCGAATTCCTCAGACCTAAATACCAATAACGGTATCTCTTTGGTTCTTTTTAATAGCCGATCCATCCTTAAAAAAGGTTCGGCGCTCACGATATCTGGCCACTAGTTCTAATTATGATATAAGCTTGATTACTGGAAATTGTTCAACCAATTACACTCCAACGGACCATATTTCTATTGTAGGCTACAGTGTCTTCAGAGTAAATAGGAAAAGCCGATGCTGTGGAGGTTGTTTGGCATTTGTCAAGCAGACCTTTAATACAACAACATGTCATCACCATCTACTCGACTTTATTCCCGATTCGCTCTGGCTAACTGTCCACATTCCCGGCTCTCAACTTCATGTTGGATGTGTTTACCTTCCACTAAGCGAAAGTTTCTCCGGACTTTCACACCTAATTGATGCATTCGAATACCTATCCTTACTGCCCTCAAGTGTAAAGGTTATTGCTGGTGGCTTTAACCTGCCCAAAGTAGCTTGGCAGTCTTTATTTGCCCCCGTTCCCCTTTTACCATTTTTAACAAGTAATACTGTAGGAGGATGGGTTCAGCATATCCGCTCTCCTACTACAGAAAACAGCGTTTTGGATCTCATTTTCATCCATGGCGTCTCTCATATATCTGTCTCAATCTTCCAAAGTTTTCCCGGTAGCCATAACAATCTGGTTAAATGCCGCATGCCCACTCACCCACAGCCTATCCTGAAATCACGCTGCCTCAAACCCTACTCTCTCTCTGAGTGGAAGGTTCTCCATACAACCATTCGGCTAGCTGATTGGAGTGACTTTTCTATCTCGTGATCCACAACAAGCCAGTGATACCTTCTATGTGCAGTTCTTCAGATGTCTTGGTGGGATTACCTGCCTCTCTCAGCAGCGAAATGACAGGAAATCCTACATCATCTCTCTGCAAACAAATTATGCCAAACTTAAAAAATCCATGAAACCAAACACGACTTTGCAATTCTTGTTCAACTTTTTCGCCCTACTTCTACTATCTAAAAACTTAAAGAAACTACACTGCGTAACCATGAAATGAAGGCTTTGCGACACCCACATAGATTTCTTTGGCTGTCATTATTGTACGGGGCCAGAACCTCTAATACTAATGGAGATATCCCGCACACTGTTTCAGTGGGCAATGTATCCGGCTCTACTCCCCTTTTTATTGCAGAGGCCTTCAACTCATTCTTCGCCTCAACTATGGCTCCTATTATTATTGTTGACCATCCGCCTCTTCCCCATAGTTACAGCTTCAGCTCCGTCCACGGCAAAATTTGACACCTCATTTACCTCCCAATTATGGACCACTTTCAAGCCATCATCCTACCCAGGGCCTGACGGTTTGCCGCTCACAGCAATAGTTAAATGCGGACCTGGCTTACCTTACCTACTACTGAATATATTTGCTCTATCAATGAACTCCGGGCTGGTGCCCAAAAACTGCAAATGCTCAGTTATAGTCCCGCACCAAAAGGAAGGTCCACTGCATGAGGTAATAAATTACCGTCCCATCAACCGCACACCTGTTCTCTCTCGGCCAATGAAAAAAATCCTAAAAGAACATATCGCGAAGCACCTGTTTAAACTGGACATTATTATTCCTCGACAACACGGTTTCCTTCGGTCATGGTCTTGCGCAACCTGCCAACTTGATTTTTTGAATCTCACTACTGAAATGGCAGACAACAGAATGGCCATTATAGTACTTCACTTGGATATGTCAAAGGCATATGAAGATTGCCTTGATTATTAGACCACAATAAGCCAGTCTTTTGTGTCCGACTGCTTTCGCATGACCCGTCTGACGATGGCACAAACGTATACAGATAAATATATATATATATGCATATATATATGTATATATATATATATATACCCTGGGTATGCTCCACTCACTTCTCCCCTCCTCATTAGATCGTGCCATTTTACACCATAATATGTGTACATATATTAGGAAAAGGAAAAAGCCGATTTGTCCTTGAGTGATAGGTGCTTGCCTTCACCTAATTTGTATCAGATCACAAAGTGCCACAGTCCATTATTATTATTATTATTATTATTATTATTATTATTACTGTACAGTGTGCATCTCGACTACGGTCGAGAAATATGCCACTGTCATCATCTCCGTCAGGGATTTTAGCTGTGGGGCCAGCTTAATTAAGTTGTTAGCAGACTTCCTCCAACCGTGCCGGGCACGTGGCAGGTAGGCTCGCCCACTAACCCATATCGTTCCATAAGCCTGCACTCAATCTACGAAGTATCCAACTCCGTGTCGAAAACGCAGTGACCTACCTCATTCCTCTAGGCTCAACGACACCGACAGGTATGACGCGTAATCTCACCAGCTTGAAATCAGCACTTCGCGTCGAACAGATAATCCTAGATTCATCTGGATGAGCAAGCCCAGTATCTTGCGGGGTATGCAGTAACGGATGAACTTCCAATTAGGTGATACCTAGGGATGGGTGGACAAAGTTCCAGTAGACATCGGACGATGCAACCCAGTATATGCGTTGCCACCGGATCGGACTGACATCCATATGCTTCACCGTTAAACTAAAATTCCGTTGCTTATCACTAAGTTTACCAAGGGTTTATCATTCCCCTCGGCTCTATTCACTTCCAACAAAGTACAATCAGCCATGGTTCTGGCCACCTGGAACGGTTGTTCAGGCAAATCTTCGAGGATTCTGTGTGCATTGATGCATCACAACGCTGGGTCAGGCATTGAGCAGCCATCGACCTGGTCTCTGATCTTCCCACGACAGTTTTGCTTCAGACATAGAAACATTTGTCCAGGATCGGCAAACTTGCACCCATGACCATACAGTACTGCCAAGGGTGTATCGACCGAAACGTAAAACCCCTTGCTAGGATGAAGTATGTACATTGATCCACCACTCAATCCACCGATTAGTTAACTTAATGCCCTCTGGATGGCGCCTCCGAACCTCAAAACGACGCGCAGCCCAAATCGATGCGTAGCCGAAATCAAAACACGACCGCTGCGCGAATTCTATGGTATTATTCGTGAGTGAAATATATAAATATATACATTCATAAGTAAATAACAATCATACCCGTGACAGCGGGCCTTGGTCATCATCCAGCCAAAGGGTAGTCAAGGTCAGGAGAAAACTTGTAACAAATGGAAAGTTGACAGAAAATAATAAATAGAAAGTACCCGCCCTGCGGTCCAGAAAAGTAGAAAAAATTCTCCACGCCTAATCACACCAAACAACTTCGGAGCATGGAGCCGAAAATCGGCGCGAACGAGCTGAACTTCTGAGATCCGCCGACGTGAGCGAGGAAGTGAAACCGAAACGTAATAAAACACGCTGTCTTCAGTCAGTTAGACTGACTACCGTACTGGATGTCCACAAAGTTATCTCACCAAGAAATCGCGACCAACAGGGGAAAAGCACATTCCTCGATCGTGGAAAGAACAACGACCACAAAACAGTGTCAGGAAGGGAAAGGTGCGGGGGTGATACGAAATCTGTAAATAGAATATCTGAGAATAACAGATGGGGAACTTTCAATCATCTACGATGGTACAGTGGGTGGCCATGAAAAGAGGCCGCTCCCGATTTCGGTGAGTCGAATGCTGGAATACTGGCAGTTTCAGGCGGTCTCACTGATTTGTAGTCGTCAGTGATGTTGCCGCTTTGGTGCTAATTTTAAGAGCCACATGGTTTTATCCGGCTTGTTGAGGTGTGTTCCTTGTTCAAAAAGCTCCATTTTCTCTCTGGGGGACCATAACTGATGATGGTAACGGTAATGATAGGAGTTTACTCGTTTGGTCCCCGCTGACTGGTTTGTTTTTGATCGGGATACAGAGAGAATGCCACCTCTCACCAGTCAGCTGTGTTTGCTCAACTACTCACTTATACTGTGCATAATTTTACTGCTAGTTTGATCATCTATACACAACCTTGGGTAAAATGTTTTATTTTTCGGAGAAACTAAATAAAGCTAAATGACTCTTTCAAATCTCCACTGGAAATATCATGCCCATCGACTTCAATATGTACTGCTGGGTAGTAGTAAAACAATGGTCCGCTAAAGTGACGTGACTGGAAAAAGTAAGTTCTATATTAGTTGAATCGCAGCTGGTGGATCACTCCAAAAGGAGGGCAGTGGTGAACCGTGTGTCGGCATTAGTATACGGGTTCACTGACTATAATAAATGACCTTCCAAGATACTGGATTGTCAAAGTTAAATAAACCCTTATTTCATGTTATCCTGACCATCTTTTTTCATCAATTTCTTCTCGCGCGAAAATTGCTCGACACAGAACAATACGAGGAAAAAGGACGATAAATGGCTGCCATTACTCCGTGTACATACTTTGCTTTGACCTTGCTAATATAAAAATACTTTTTGGAAAGTGAGCATAAGTTTCAACTGAAGTCCATGATTCCGCCAACTGGTGCATGCCGAATCAATGGTTAGCTCTCTCTTGCTGATCAATGTTTGCAGTTGTGACCCAAAATATTGCGGGCTACTTGCTTGCGTATGTATATGCACACACAATGATGAATGAGATGTACTTTATTCCTCATTCATCTAGTGTTCGACTTGAGTGGTTGCTGCTTTGCGCAGGACCTTGGTCTGACCCTTTAGCCGTCTGCCTTGCGTAGTACTACCCATAAGACACAAGATTACAAAGACTAACAAATTTGTTCAGCTGAACAAATACCGAGTCTGGTGGAGCCACTTGCTCCGTCTGTGTGCACCATCTGCACGCTGTTGCGTTCCCACAATACAAAGGTTGCCCCGCTCCACAGTTATGAGTTTTGCTCTTCTGCGCGCTGTAGAGTAAATTTTTTGACGAGTCACGAACCGGGGACCAGGGGCTTTGGACTCTATGCAGGAGAAAATCCTGACTCGACTTAGCAGAACCCCAAAATTTTTCATTTACACTAGGTTGCCCGTTTAAGGGACCATTTATGAACCTTGTGAAGAATCTTCTATAAATATCACTAACGGAGTATCAGTGACGTTTTGATGAGCTTTCTATGAAACAGTACATGTGTATATTGAACAATCACCCCGTTTGTAGCAGCAAAGGCATTCTGCCGAATGATTGACTCATGGAATTTCAAGCAGTATACCTGTATATCCGACTATGGTGACCTTTTGCTACGAGCATGGTGGGAATGCCTAAAATGGCCTTGTATTTGCTCTTTCGTTAAAATCTGAGATTTGCCTATGGGGAAAGATCAAATAAATTGGTTTCATTTGGTTAGATTGCAATTACCAAAAACAGGTCGCTGCTCTTCCGAAGACAGCACAACAGCCCCTAAAAAGACCGTATTTTATTTCCCCACTTTCCCTCAAGGGTCTTTTACGATCCTCATTAGGGTCGTTTTGACGCCTATTTCAGGCCTATTTGGGGATTATTGTGCTGACTGGGTACATCGAAATCAAGTAAACAGTGCACACAGTGGACAGTGGATTGTTTTATGAAAGAAACAGGGATAGCCCAAGTTAAGGACGTTATTGAAATGGGATATTGAAGGGCAAGCGTTCCAGTGAGTGGTAAAGTATACGAAACAATAACAAAAAAAGGGACTGTCCAATAGACAAATCTAGTTTCCTTTTCCTCAAAGAAAGTATGACGCGGTTATTGCTACTTTGCTTAACAATGATGTTTGACTCAAACGCAACCGACTGAATAAAAATCATCGGTTTTGCCCAGAAAGCTCGTTTGTCAAGTGTCGATTACGTCAAGAATGTTGTCCGCTTAATTATTTTTGACGACAATAACAGGATTATTCATCATAATCACAAAAAACCGAGTATCATGAAGTTCCTGCCATGTGTAACTATTACCAAGTTTTCTGGATCACTCCTTCAAAAAAGTTAATGAGCATCAGAGGATTGTTGCAAACAGCAGTCCTAGTGTCTAGTAGACGTTATAATTTATTTCATGGAAAGTTTGACAGAAAAAAGAGATGAAGCGATCTCTTGTTTCATATAAATACAGCCGCATCAAAATATAACAGTTTGGTTGTTCAAACATTCAGTGGTTTTCTCTTGTAACTGTTTTCGTCCTGACCCACTGAGTTGATTGCCGTTGAAGAGAGATAGATATAGTGAATATTTTTGCCTATTTCTGGATTCGTGTTCCTTTGTAGATAAAATAGAATCAATGTAGTGCTTCACATCAGTCAATAGCTGTGATAACTGCCTCTGTGAACCATGTGCGAGAGTGGACGAAAAAGAATGACTTGACAAACCTAAACTGTTGCTTTCTCTGATCTCTTTCTCACCTTGATTGGCGCTTACACCAGCGCTCAGCGCGGACCTGCATAATTTGAAAGGGCCGTCATCTAGGCACCGAGGTTTGGGGACGCAAGCTTCCAGGTGAGTCACGGGACAGAGCTAGAAAGCAAGCACTGGGGGTACTTTCTTAGGGGCGCTACCTTAGTTCAATTCTGTTCCCAGTATCACGCTGGCCTGGAGTTAAAAGTTTTCAACGGACTTGACCTCATTCTCAAACATGTTAGTTCTACTTTTGTGTGCTCTCGAATCCTGTTAACATTAGCCTTGGGAAAGACGGGAAACCGATAATTACCAAGTTTAGCCACCATCAGGAGTATTGTGTTTACCAGGGCTAAAAGATCAAAGGACACATTTGTTCGAGGACACTTCACTGAGTACATTTCCAACTGACCCATGGGTGCTATCGGCAAAGTTTGTATATAAGTGTCACACAAAGCGACCGTGGTGCCGCTCTTTTCTACTAAAAAGGTGACCAATAGAAGTTGCTGTTTCCTTCAAAGCCTGAAAGATAAAAAGACTCAACCCAAGTCTGACAATTGCGAAACACGGAGTGGTGCTATCAGGGTACTGTAGCTGTTTACCAATAGATGTTAGAAACTTGAAAAAATATTTGATCTCCAAATCGGCTTATCAATCCGTTATCAAGGGTAACTTACACTGGGCTAGTTCATAGATTCAGGCAACCAATCAGGTGTCAGTTTTTCACTGCTAACGGTAATCCTGTTACTAACGGGCCAATTAATTAGCGTATGTAAGTATTTCTGCTGTTCACATGTTTGCAAACAGCTTACAGATATTATAACCCATGTGCAAATCGTATCCTGCTTGTGTATATTGGTAAGCACAGGTAGTTTCCAAACCAAAGGTTTACAATGAAGAATGAGTTGAGGTGGTGAAAAGATGCCTTGTAGATGGGAGAATGTTTAAAGAATCTCCTTCCTCATTATGAACACAGCAATCTTCAGGTCTGCGTGATAACAATTATAAATTGCAATAACTTGGCTGGGGATTCTCGTGTGCGACGTATCTTAGGAACAATTGCTCCGCTAATCGTAAAAACTGCAAGCCCTTGGTTATGAACACGTCGAGTAGGTAAAAGTGCTTTCAACATCGTGTGAATGTGAGGAAACTGACGGTCATCCATCAGTTTATTTAACCACCCCACAATTCATACCGGACACCAACCTAAACGAATTTTTCATTCATATCTGGATCAACGGTTCTGCAATCTTCCTCTCCAATCAGTTACAAGTAATCGGTAAGTCATAAGAGTGGAAGACTTCACACTCCACTATCAGGGCCAGAGCGGAAGGTTTTACCGCTCCGTTGAGCTCGTCTCCCAACTTTGACGGGTAAGTGGTGTTCAGTTTACCCTAATTTCCGTTGAAGTCCTGAAGTAGTGCATGGGTACGGGGCCAAAGCCTTGTTGTTTTTGGGTCTTGTGATTATCCTGTTGTCTGACTGTCACCGATGAGCTGGAAGATAGTTCACTGGATCACTGAGGATTGCGAAAAATTGAGGGTTCGAAGTACAGATCTTGACGGTATATTGAATCTGGTATTGCCAGCGAGCTGGAGGCCGGAAGACTGGACAAAGCAAAAGATTCCTTGGTTCTAGTCGAGACCAAATTTTGCTTCTTGTATAGCAGGTGGACTGGAAGGTAGACCAATGGAAGGTTGGAGAGAACACCTCGTTTGGCCTGAGCAAAGCAAACCATTCTGACTTGAAAAATCCATTGGACGTTATACAGCGAGAGTCTCGGACAGCAAGCCCCTCCCGCGGGCTTGCACAGGACAGGTAATGGCCGCGGCTAATCGAGTGTCCAGGGTTCCTTTGATGGTATGCACGCCAGTCATGCACTCACCATTACAAGGCATATTTCATAGAATCCCTGCTAAAAAGGGAAGGAAACGTAAAACCTCATCACACATCGAGTGCAAGGGACATTGTGATCCGCGGGGGTTCACCGAGACAGTACGCAAAAAGCGAAAAAGGCAATAGCAACACACTTCATACGGACCACAGCTCTATCCGTCATTCATCTGGCGAGCATACTTAAAGTTCAATACTAAGAAACATATCGCACCACTTGCGATTTAGGGCAACTGGGAAGGCTTGGACGGCCCGCAGGTCCACTATTCTACCAGGCAGACTGTTCCAACTGTTCATCACTCTGTTGCTAAAGAAGTGTGATTTAGCCGTCAACTTAGCTTGAACTTCCTTCAGCCTCTTTTCGTGTCCCCTTATTCTGGAACCTGAGGTCGTCTGGGATAGATTATCCGGCCTAAGACCAGAAAAACCTTCCAAAACTCTGAATGTTTCTACGAGATTCCCTTAATGGCACCTCCTTTCCAACGAGAAACAATTCAGGTCAAAGATTCTATTTATGTGCCTCTTATCTCTTTGCTCATCAAACATTCTCATCGCGAGAAGCTGAACCTGCTCTAAGCAGGAGACTTCCCTTTTGTAGAAGGGTTCTCGAGCCCACATGCAACATTTTAAGTGAGTTCGTAATATCTTGCCATGTAAACCGGCACTAATGTTTCCGGCCGCAGGCTTGACAATGCTCATCGATGTCTAAAGAGCCCATCACGGGCTCTTGGTACAACGGCCTTGCACTGGCCCGACGGCCTAAAATCACTGCTTATGGTACACTTGAGGTCTTTCAACCTACTGACCATTTCTGTGGTGAACAGCCCTTAATCGTTGGCGACAGCTGGACTTTCCGCTGCCCTTGACAACAAATAGCTCTTCCCCGCTTTCACAGGTAAGTCCCAATTGTATGCTTAGTCCAGGACGTTTCCTATTTCCGAACCCAAGCAAACCCTAAGCTGAGGTCCAGCAACCGTCGTCCGCAAAACTGAAACTAGGCCGCTGAAGGGCGGATGTCAGGTCTTTCATAAACAACAAGATCAGTGTCGGGCTTAAGAAGAATCCCTGAGGTACACCATCGGTGACATTTGATGTGTAATAACCAGTCTATATGATACATAATGTAAATGTCGGCGCTAGACTACACTAACAAATAAAGATGGGCAAAGCAGCCTGCCGAGTAAAAGGGTAAAATGCTGTTTTCATTGGAAATTAAAATGTGAACAAAGGTGTGGCGCAAACTCACAGTTGTCCACCGTTCTTCTGATCGGGGTGTGAGCTCTGAAGAGCCAGTGTCCGCCAACATTTTCATTTCAGGTCACTCTGACAACTTTCCGTCGAACAGATCATGGTGGTTGAGATGACTGCCAAGCAAACCCTTAGAAGCCTCCAAAATGGTTCACCTCTCACAGTTAGATATGGCTGATATATTTCCAAGGCGCTTTAAATCAGAAGGTGAGACCGAGCCAGAATAAAACACCTATTGGAGGCCGATATGTATTGCGCGGTGGCAGTGTTCGAGAAAAATGTGTGTGTTTGTCTGTTTTACGTTAAAACGTCGGCACTACAAAGGAGCCTTGCACCAACGGGGGTTGAGAATCCCGAAAAACGTCGAAAGTATACAGGCACATATACATTCACCAGAACATGGGCACCAGCCCGTAACTTTGACTTAAAGTCCGGTAGGAGAGGCAGTTCGCCAGTCACCTGTATACTGGCCCACCTATACCAAATGTCTCCATCTTGTTCAACAAAACACGATAAATAACGACGTCGAACGCCTTCAAGAATTCAAGGCGACATACCTCAACTCGCCTACCGTCATCCAGTAGTCGAGCCAATTCATCCAGGAGGCTCAAGAGAGTAGTCGAACAAGGTCTGTTTTTCAGAAATCCATGCTGGGCGAGGCCTAGAAAGGATTTCTCAAGTAAGTGCTGCGGGATGTGTCCACGGAGGATCTTCTGAAGACCCTTACACAGAAAGTTAGCTAAGCTTACCCACCTGTGGTTTTCCATAGCTGATCTAGGTCCACTATTGTGTGTCGCCATGACGGCCGCGAATTTCCAGTGCTGAAGCAGCTTACTCTGGTCCTATCTGGACCTGTACAGCTTGCTTACCGAAAAAGCTATAATATCCGCCAACGGCTTGATGATAACTGGGTGGATGCCAACTGGACCCGCTGACTTGTGGCCGTGTGAGTCCTGTATGTACTTACGCACGATTCCCCACGACAGATTTGGCTCCTTCAACTAGGGAGGGGGGCACATCAGGGCCAAATCAACTCACACCCTACTAAGCATCTTGCGTACGCTACCAAAGTATTCCCCCAGGACTGCTGCTTTACCCTGGTCATCAGTGGCACTACCGTGGTCCGTAGTGGATAATGGACCTGCGGCATCTTTTGTTGAGCCTTTTTACTGCACATAGCTATAGAATTACTCCGGTTGCTATCTTGCGGATTTAGATATTCTAAGCCTAAGCTCTCCCTTAGAAGTTCAGAAGAGGCTCACAATCTCGTTTCTGGAGTTTATATAACAGGCTCAGGCTAGCAGGCTGCCGGTAGCTTTGAAATGGCTCCAGCTGCGGTTTCTACATTCAGTGGGTCTAGTTATTGCAGCCTTCCATCACACAGGTTTGTCCTCCCCACTGCTTCGTTTCAAGGATGCGAACTCTTCCTGGAAGGCTGTTGGGGATTTCTTATGACCGGCCAGCACTCCGAGAGTGTAGCCCCCTCTACCTCGTCCTACATCAGCCCTACCGCCCTATTGCGAGGCTCATTTATGTCCATACTACCAAAATTCCCAACTTGCCTTGAGGGTGCCTTGGGTTGCCGGATGCACAGAGTGGTTTTGACACACACGTGGTCATAAGTGTCCAATGGTGCTCAGCATCGTAGTTTGGCTAAATCGTTTGCTAAATTCGTTATCACGAGGTTAGCCAGTGAGTGTGCCCATCCAGCCCTATATCTGGTATTTTCCCTAATACGCTAGTGCAGCGCACTCGTATGCAGTCACTTCAAGTAGCTGTCCTCCTGCGATCCCGGAGTGCAGACTTCAACCGTCTAGCCAATGTAAGAAAGATTGAAGTCACCCAGTATGATGGTTTTAAGCGCTTCCTTGACGCTTCCCTGGGATCCGCGGTAGACAAACTCGGCGACCTATAGACAAAAATAAAGTCACCCTTTCAGCCCGGAAGAACGATTATAAACGAGCATAGCAGGACATTCCGGGCGCGAATCGCGTTGAGACTGAAAACTGTTTGTACCCTACACAAAGACGATGGCTACCCCTCCTCCAATCCAGTCTAGTTCTACATTTTATCTACAGATTGCGAAATCGATACTTATCATTCCTGACTCATGATCTTCTCTTTAGAACCATGTCCCAGTAACGGTGACTATTGACGTAGTATGCTCCCAAGAGACTTTCCAGTGATCCATTCATTTGTTTCTGACGCTGCTTGCGTTGGTGTAGAACTCCACCGCATTTGCTCCGAAGGACAGGCTTCCCCTTTGTTCAATTCCGGGTCCGTCTCGAGCGTCGTCCCCGAGGTAGGGGCAAGTTTCTACCAAAGGTGGCTATCACTGGGGGGCTTGGATACTGTTGGATATCTGGAACCTCCGATACCTTCCAATTCATTCTTTTGGAGTACTCATTGTAACGACCGGTATTGGAAAATCCTCTCAAAAACAATGATATTTCATGTTTTCCTGATATCACTTTTTCATTTATTCTATTGGCTTGTTTTTGTACACCATATGTTTTCATGAACCAAGGTGTGTTTTTTCTCGTCTAGCAAGCTACTCTGTCATATCCTCTTCTGGACCTGCTTGAAGCCAGTGCTCTTTTCTCGAAAGCCGCAATTTAGTCCTCGTCTTTTAAGATCCTGTGATCGCATAATTGAGGTTCATATCCCTTCCATGTCATTGTTCATTTGATAATCCAGTATCGTAGAATTTCACGGATAATCCCGTTCTGATTTTGCGGTGCACATCGAGCTTGGCTGCGTGTTTCTCGAAGGCGTCTTACACTGATGAACACCAAGCTCGCCAGGGTCGCGTCATCCAGCGACTGGTTATGCCACTTCCAATTTTCATCTTCCAGAACGTCCTCACTGACCTCTACACCCAAACACTCCGGTGCCTTGCCTATCGCCGTTCGAGTGTTGCCCCGAAAGCCCGGTGCGGTTTTTCTTTGTCTTTGAGGACCTTCCGCTGGTGACGTTGCAGCTTTATCCATGATTCCACCCTGCTTCCCTCTAAGTTAACCCGGCAGGATGTAGTACCAACCCCGGGGTTGTGGGCTACCGCAGCAGCCGTAGACAGCATCATATCGCCCATATGCCTGTCATTAAACCCGATTAGACTTGGCCGTGCGGTAGTGGTGACCGTTTTAGCGATTGAAGACCACATCTTTCCACTCTGTGCGCCGTTTTGAACGGAACAGGATAGGGAACATCTGTGGTGTGCAGTATATCCCGTATCCATCGCCCGCCTATTTCCCGTCAAGCCACAGATTCCCATATGAACTGCTCTTCCTGATGGAGAATCAGCCGTCTTCAACTCGCTGCCTATCTCACTGACCAGAAACTCTTTTAAAAGTTCACGACCCACGCCTCCGAAGTCCGGTGACAAGGCTTCTCCCACTTCAGAGTGTTGCTCTTTTGTTTCGGGCTTTACTCTTACTTTGCCTCTTCTTCTTTGATTTATGGGTCACCCACTCACTCGTAACAGTTTGCCGTACTTCAACGGAGGAAGCTGAAAAAGGGCAACAGTCCACTTTGTTCTCAATCACTTCAATGATTGTTTTCTAAGAACACCCTAAGAACTCTGCATGTGAGCTTGATAAGATACTGTTCGGCTTCTTCTTACGTCCATCGCCTCTGCAATCTTCGGGAGGAAGCTGGGCCCATTCCACGATTGGACTGTTTATTTTGGGCCAACCTTGAAGCCTCCTCGCATAAACAACCTTCACATTGGACACAGCTTTTTTTGCAGTATAAAGGACACACATCTTTAGAGATGCCAGAACAGTCATCGTAGACCCTCCTGGCACATACACCACATTCGAGTCCTCCTGACACTGGCTTGCCACACAATTCGGCCAGGCACGGATACATTTCACAATTAAAGATAAGCGTGAAATAGGGCGAAAAACAAACCAAAGTCCTTAATGATGGGTAAGCAATCGGAATATACTCGTTTAGTCCAAACAAGAAGAACGGCAGCATAAAAACGGAACTACACAAAACTCGGAAGCTGCTTGAAGGAAAATAAATGACCCTCCGAATAAAAAGAACGTGTCAAAAATGCTCTGTTACATGTGACGGTGCAAAGTAACTTTCTTTATTTCCGTGTACCACAAAAAGTTTAGTTCAACACAGAACACTTCAAAAATTAAACCGGTGAGTGGTAAATCCAAATCAACTTTTCCAATTACTCATATTTGCACATTCCCGATGTACCTCCGCCTAGTTCCTTGTTTATTCTTGACCGGTATACACTGACCATGATTAGTAGCATTCAGCCCGTACAGCCAAAAGGAGTAAACTCCTATCATTACCGTTACCATCATCAGTTATGGTCCCCCAGAGAGAAAATGGAGCTTTTTGAACAAGAAACACACCTCAACAAGCCGGATAAAACCATGTGGCTCTTAAAATTAGCACCAAAGCGGCAACATCACTGACGACTACAAATCAGTGAGACCGCCTGAAACTGCCAGTATTCCAGCATTCGACTCACCGAAATCGGGAGCGGCCTCTTTTCATGGCCACCCACTGTACCATCGTAGATGATTGAAAGTTCCCCATCTGTTATTCTCAGATATTCTATTTACAGATTTCGTATCACCCCCGCACCTTTCCCTTCCTGACACTGTTTTGTGGTCGTTGTTCTTTCCACGATCGAGGAATGTGCTTTTCCCCTGTTGGTCGCGATTTCTTGGTGAGATAACTTTGTGGACATCCAGTACGGTAGTCAGTCTAACTGACTGAAGACAGCGTGTTTTATTACGTTTCGGTTTCACTTCCTCGCTCACGTCGGCGGATCTCAGAAGTTCAGCTCGTTCGCGCCGATTTTCGGCTCCATGCTCCGAAGTTGTTTGGTGTGATTAGGCGTGGAGAATTTTTTCTACTTTTCTGGACCGCAGGGCGGGTACTTTCTATTTATTATTTTCTGTCAACTTTCCATTTGTTACAAGTTTTCTCCTGACCTTGACTACCCTTTGGCTGGATGATGACCAAGGCCCGCTGTCACGGGTATGATTGTTATTTACTTATGAATGTATATATTTATATATTTCACTCACGAATAATACCATAGAATTCGCGCAGCGGTCGTGTTTTGATTTCGGCTACGCATCGATTTGGGCTGCGCGTCGTTTTGAGGTTCGGAGGCGCCATCCAGAGGGCATTAAGTTAACTAATCGGTGGATTGAGTGGTGGATCAATGTACATACTTCATCCTAGCAAGGGGTTTTACGTTTCGGTCGATACACCCTTGGCAGTACTGTATGGTCATGGGTGCAAGTTTGCCGATCCTGGACAAATGTTTCTATGTCTGAAGCAAAACTGTCGTGGGAAGATCAGAGACCAGGTCGATGGCTGCTCAATGCCTGACCCAGCGTTGTGATGCATCAATGCACACAGAATCCTCGAAGATTTGCCTGAACAACCGTTCCAGGTGGCCAGAACCATGGCTGATTGTACTTTGTTGGAAGTGAATAGAGCCGAGGGGAATGATAAACCCTTGGTAAACTTAGTGATAAGCAACGGAATTTTAGTTTAACGGTGAAGCATATGGATGTCAGTCCGATCCGGTGGCAACGCATATACTGGGTTGCATCGTCCGATGTCTACTGGAACTTTGTCCACCCATCCCTAGGTATCACCTAATTGGAAGTTCATCCGTTACTGCATACCCCGCAAGATACTGGGCTTGCTCATCCAGATGAATCTAGGATTATCTGTTCGACGCGAAGTGCTGATTTCAAGCTGGTGAGATTACGCGTCATACCTGTCGGTGTCGTTGAGCCTAGAGGAATGAGGTAGGTCACTGCGTTTTCGACACGGAGTTGGATACTTCGTAGATTGAGTGCAGGCTTATGGAACGATATGGGTTAGTGGGCGAGCCTACCTGCCACGTGCCCGGCACGGTTGGAGGAAGTCTGCTAACAACTTAATTAAGCTGGCCCCACAGCTAAAATCCCTGACGGAGATGATGACAGTGGCATATTTCTCGACCGTAGTCGAGATGCACACTGTACAGTAATAATAATAATAATAATAATAATAATAATAATAATAATAATGGACTGTGGCACTTTGTGATTTGATACAAATTAGGTGAAGGCAAGCACCTATCACTCAAGGACAAATCGGCTTTTTCCTTTTCCTAATATATGTACACATATTATGGTGTAAAATGGCACGATCTAATGAGGAGGGGAGAAGTGAGTGGAGCATACCCAGGGTATATATATATATACATATATATATGCATATATATATATATATATATTTATCTGTATACGTTTGTGCCATCGTCAGACGGGTCATGCAAAAGCAGTCGGACACAAAAGACTGGCTTATTGTGGTCTAATAATCAAGGCAATCTTCATATGCCTTTGACATATCCAAGTGAAGTACTATAATGGCCATTCTGTTGTCTGCCATTTCAGTAGTGAGATTCAAAAAATCAAGTTGGCAGGTTGCGCAAGACCATGACCGAAGGAAACCGTGTTGTCGAGGAATAATAATGTCCAGTTTAAACAGGTGCTTCGCGATATGTTCTTTTAGGATTTTTTTCATTGGCCGAGAGAGAACTGGTGCGCGGTTGATGGGACGGTAATTTATTACCTCATGCAGTGGACCTTCCTTTTGGTGCGGGACTATAACTGAGCATTTGCAGTTTTTGGGCACCAGCCCGGAGTTCATTGATAGAGCAAATATATTCAGTAGTAGGTAAGGTAAGCCAGGTCCGCATTTAACTATTGCTGTGAGCGGCAAACCGTCAGGCCCTGGGTAGGATGATGGCTTGAAAGTGGTCCATAATTGGGAGGTAAATGAGGTGTCAAATTTTGCCGTGGACGGAGCTGAAGCTGTAACTATGGGGAAGAGGCGGATGGTCAACAATAATAATAGGAGCCATAGTTGAGGCGAAGAATGAGTTGAAGGCCTCTGCAATAAAAAGGGGAGTAGAGCCGGATACATTGCCCACTGAAACAGTGTGCGGGATATCTCCATTAGTATTAGAGGTTCTGGCCCCGTACAATAATGACAGCCAAAGAAATCTATGTGGGTGTCGCAAAGCCTTCATTTCATGGTTACGCAGTGTAGTTTCTTTAAGTTTTTAGATAGTAGAAGTAGGGCGAAAAAGTTGAACAAGAATTGCAAAGTCGTGTTTGGTTTCATGGATTTTTTAAGTTTGGCATAATTTGTTTGCAGAGAGATGATGTAGGATTTCCTGTCATTTCGCTGCTGAGAGAGGCAGGTAATCCCACCAAGACATCTGAAGAACTGCACATAGAAGGTATCACTGGCTTGTTGTGGATCACGAGATAGAAAAGTCACTCCAATCAGCTAGCCGAATGGTTGTATGGAGAACCTTCCACTCAGAGAGAGAGTAGATCAATCCAGTCTTCAGTTTCACATGAACTGTCCCGCAGGTTCAGCCGTTCAATAATGAGTATCCTCATGACGCGAAGCCGATTGCAATAATCAACGAACTGAAGTGATATTCCGTATCGAAATTGCCCCCACCCAGAACTACGCGGACGAAGGTAGCAAGAAAATGGAGGCTGCGAGATAGCACGTTCGTTGCATTGCAGAGTGGGTTTGTATAAACACGTTTAGTTAGAGAATATAATTGGTAGACTCAAAGATGACCAACCACAGGGAGCCTTTGTCGGAATTGTTCGCGGTGATCCTGATTATTTGGGGCTCATTCTGCACGTGGTTACTAAGTTGTACTTGGATGTATCACGTGTGACAGCTGCTGAATCACCACAAACTTCCTCCCTCAAGAGTTCCTTGTAAATGTGGTCTAACTGGCGTACTAGCCTTCGAACTGCAGCTGGTGACTCTGGCTCGGCCGCTGCAGCGGTCGTTTCAGGAGGCGGAATAGATGTATCACCGTCATCAACACGGTCCTCGTCACGATCCTCAGCCGTCTAACCCGTGGTATTGGTTTCGCCCCTGGTTACTACTTTAAAATGGATTTGGCTGAGGTGAAGCCGATGCACCGATGCATCATCCAAGTCCGTGACCTAGACCATAAATTGACCAAGTTGTCTTGTGATAATTCCACCAGTTGGTCGAAGATCGTTTTCCACGGAAGTATGTGAAACCACTGGAGTCTGGACACGTCAGCGATGACCGTAATCTTTTGGACTTGAAGAGAACGGCTGGACTCCCCTTGGTGGTTGTGTGCACTGCGCTACTCTACCGCAAACGAAATTTTTGGGCAGAGCTTCCAAGCCGGGCGAAGTACTCGGTTTTGCTGTATTATTGCACTTTTCATAGGAGGCCTCAGGTTCTCCGCGACCCCGTTAGAGCACGGGTGGCGTGTTGCCTTACGTAGGAGCCGACTTCCGACTCCACCAGGCCGGCATTTCGGCTCCGCCGCGCAGAACTGTGATCTACTTTCAGTGACTGGTACCTGTGGGATTCCTTCTCGGCTGGTGGGTTTTCGTAACACCTGAATTACAAACGCGATGGTTGGTAAACTCGTCAGGAATACTTGTGGCCATTTAGAGCGCAATACCCGTTCAAGAATGGACCACAGAAAACCGCATGAGCCCTCTGCCGTGGGGTGGGGCTTCCTTGCCTTGAATCCCGGTTGCTTGGCCCCGACTTGACTTTGTGAAGACACGTATCACAGTTCTCCGCCGTAGTGCAGACTCCTGCATCCAATTCCGGCCAGAAACTCATCTGTCAAGCCGGCGACTTCACGTTATCCACGCCCAAGTGGCCTTGTGCATTTCGTCCAAAACCGACTTGCACAATGTACGTGGAGTGACAAGCGGTCACCTTGACAAAGGACGCCGTCGGATTGGATAGTGACCTAGTCTTGCAGTGCGAAGAACTGGGGAAACTTCCGCTTCACCTCAGGCTGTCATCTTTTTCTGATCGCCGAAACCACAGACGAGTAGTATCATTTTGTCCGCTTGCTCAGTTCTTCCCTCGAAACAGGCGTAGCCGACGAAATTGAATGGCAGTGGTCCGCCGCTTCGACTTGTGTGTAACGGGACAGGAAGTTTGCCCGCGGGATTGTCTCGCCGAGTAGATGCAGGACGTCATGGTTACTGGCTGCCAAAGCGGTGTTTCAACGCTGGATCATAGCAGCCATGGATTTGACGACGGATATACCCGGGTTATACAGGAACTGAAGGGCCTGGTGGCCGGTGACAATCGTGAACTTTACTCCAAACAGCTACTTGTGTAGTCGGAGTACCGCCAAAAAACGGCCAAAACTTCCTTTTGCTTTTGAGAATAACCTATATCTGCAGTACCAGGAATACGGGAGGTGCTGATGACTGGGTATCCACCTTGTTCCAGAAGTGCTCCCATTCCCAATTCGGAGGCGTCAGTGATCAGCAAGGTCCGCTTAGATGGTGCAAATGGGGCTAGTATCGGTCGGTCAGTGATGTTTTGAATAAGACCGCGCAGTATCTGTTCACATTGTTCGTTCCACTGCCACACACCGAACGACTGAGCTAGAAATAATGGTTGGGCTCTTGTAGCAAATTTCGGAATGAACCTGAGGAAGTATTTTAGGTACCCAAGAATTGATTGTAAGTGCGCTGATTTTTCGGCGACTCGACACCAGTGAGGGGTTTGAAACGACCTGGATCTGGTCTGTATCCGTTAACATTAACGGTGAAACCAAGGAAATCTTATTCGGTGACATCGAATTTGCACTTGGGGTCTTTGATCGATACATTTCTTTCCACCAACCTCCCCGGCAACCTTTGTATTCTGTGGTCAAGTTCATCCTCCTTGGCTTCGAAAATGAGCACATCGTCTTGATATGCCATCGCCCCTTGATATCACGGATCGCTTTTTCTATTGCAGACTGGAATACCCCGGATGACACTTGCGGACCAAGAGTCAAGGAACTGTATTGGAAGATGTTCCTTGGAGCGGTAATAGTCGTTAGTGGTTTGGACCACATGTGCAGTGAAATTTGCAAGTACGCATCAGCCGAATCAATTTTTGAGAAAACTCGCCACTGAGCAGGCATTTCATGAAGTCCGCAGGTTCCGCCGCAGTTGCCGCGCATTTCCGTAGACTATGATTCAAGCTCGTTCTGTAATCACCACAATTCCGGGGTGTCTGTCCGTCGCTCTTCACTGCCAACGCAATCGGGGTCGCCCAAGTGGATGGAGTCACACTGGCAAAGACACCGATTTGCGCCATTTTGGTGAGCACCTTTTGAACGCCTTCTCCATGGCCGTGCGGCAACACTCGGCGTTTTAGGAATGCCGGATCAACATCCACTCCCAACTTGGCGGACTCAATCGTCATGCTGCCTTTTTTGTTCGAGCCCTGTGCGAACAACTGCCGAAGAACAAGCTGCTTCACCGGGGTGCCGGACGTTGTTTTGAGGGTTACTGATTCCTCCAAGGTACGCAGGTTCTCCAAGCCCAGAATCGAAGGACTGTCTAAGGAAATCAGGAACCGTACCGGTGTACGGTAGCCCTCAAACCGAACCATCGGTGTAGTCTCATCTCCCAGTGAAAGTCGATGTCCAGTAACACCGCGAATGCGCACAGCAGTGGGATGTATGGGTACACTGGGCTGAGCCAAGTCGAACACTGATCTCGGTATAATGGACTTGCTGCTGCCGGTACCCACAATGTCACAAGCCGCTTTGGGATGGGGCTGATCTGTACAGCTATTGGTTTGATTCACACGAAATCTTCAGCGTGCAAGGCGGACTACCATCAGTTTTCGGATCTCCAGGGGATGCACTGTTAACATTGCACTTGGACTGACGACGTATCTTGCAAACGTGGTGAAGCTTTCCACGAGAATGTCATACTGCTTTATTAAAGCGGCAGGTGGGAAGTAGGTGAAATTCGCCGCACGAGAAGCATCAATTCGGCTGTACTTGTTTGCGCTCAGGAATTATTTTGTTAGCAGACTTTGGTTGAGGCGTCTTCTATGTCGAGACAAGTTTACGGGGAAGAATGTGTTGGTAGTGCACTACCGAATGTACAGCGGCTGCATCGGATACATCATCAAATTGTTCGCAGGTAAACCGGGCTTCGGAGAACGTAAGGTCGGGCTTCAGCAATGGTTTCTTTTGCAACTCCGTATGATTTATGCCGGCAATGAGGGGGTCACGGAACTGGGTCTCCAATAGATCACCAAAATTACACTTGGCAGCCTGTGCCTGAAGTGTCAGGATGAATTCTCGAACTTCATTTCGGAACCACGAACCGGCGAACGAGGTTTTGCACCTGCAGTAATCTTTAACTGAACGGAAACACGTGGCCTACCAGTAAAGACCTCACCTCGTCGAACGGAACCGCAGCAAGGGCTCTCGGATATGAAAGGTGTTTCATCAACGAGTACGATGACAGGCCGCCAGCTGTCAAGAAGAAGACAGCCTGGTTCTCCCTCCTCACATCCTTTCGCATGCTAGACCATAACTCGCAAAGATCAATCCAGTCTTCAGTTTCACATGAACTGTCCCGCAGGTTCAGCCGTTCAATAATGAGTATCCTCATGACGCGAAGCCGATTGCAATAATCAACGAACTGAAGTGATATTCCGTATCGAAATTGCCCCCACCCAGAACTACGCGGACGAAGGTAGCAAGAAAATGGAGGCTGCGAGATAGCACGTTCGTTGCATTGCAGAGTGGGTTTGTATAAACACGTTTAGTTAGAGAATATAATTGGTAGACTCAAAGATGACCAACCACAGGGAGCCTTTGTCGGAATTGTTCGCGGTGATCCTGATTATTTGGGGCTCATTCTGCACGTGGTTACTAAGTTGTACTTGGATGTATCACGTGTGACAGCTGCTAATCACCACTGCATGTCTTTCACTGTCCCCGCCGAGACACCAGGTCATTTACATTGCGATCCAGAACTAACCAGCGGATTACTGTAGTCGGCAATGCACATTATGCAAGGGCATTCTCCTCTGCTAGAGTAATGAATGCGTTGTCAAGGTAGCGAGATCATCGTTCACCGAACAGAACGGTCAACAGAATCGCGTGAGGCATGTCGGCTGAAAGTGATGGACATAGGTAGCTGGTGCACCTATAGTTGGTGAATGGTTTGATGCTGCGTAGGATCGGAGTTTGACACCAGTGGGGGAAATATTGTAATGGAGTACGATCAAGGTAGCTTGCAACGCGCATGGTTCCACTATGGCCTCAGCCGAGCAGAGTCAGACCACAATCCTTGGCCCTCAAGAATCAAGTAACATGACAAAATCAGCTTAGTCAAAAACCATGGCATGCTTGGGGCTTATATCCAGGGTTTGTGGCAGATAGAACGGTACCTAGCAGAATCCAAAATAAGTGGGGAGACCGGCTATCAAGAAGTCTTTCCCAATGGCGATCATAACGAACATTTTGAAAATCGATTGTAACTACCCTTGCGGGCATGCAAGCTGGTAGACTGACGGGCTTTCAAAGGTGACGAGAAATATGAACGGGTCTAGTGTAATAGGTTTCCAAGCAGCAGGCTAATGCGAACAAGCGGAGATATTAGTTGGAGTAAGAGTCATGCTTGCGAGGGGCTAGAAGGATACGAAGCACCTTTCTCCCCCCAGGGATCGAGATTGAAGACTTGTGAGACGGGAAATGTCTGAGGACGTATGTGTGGAGGTTGGAACTTTACTTATCCCACCGTCAATTTGCTGACCGGAATATTACTCCAACCTTTACTAACATCACTTGCGCCGTTATCATTGCAATTCTATTTTACGTGGTCTGCTCCACCAGCACATTCTTTCCGTAGCGAGTCCGGTAAGCTCCCGCCGTCCAGAAATTTCCCTTCAGGAACAAAAGTATATAAAATATCCGGGATCCTTCGGACTTGGGCCCGAACTCGTGTGCAACGTGTTGCGCTACAATATGATGTAAAGCGGCGTGCAAACTGAGTTTGGGAAAACAAACGAATTAGTGCGAAAAGGCAGGAGAACCTGTCCGGAACATTCTGCGAAACAAGAATGGTCGATTGTATTATGCTTTTAGGTAGAAAATTCGAGAGGAGAGCAAACCTTCGGTTTACTGCTCGTAGATCATACAGTCTCACATCTTCATTTGTGCTTTCCTGCTAAATTTTGAATCTGTTAACTTGATCTGTCATTCTTATCTTGCTGACTTTCACTGAGACCTTTATCTACTCCCTCCCAATTCAGTCATCAGTTATTAGTAGGGGTAAACAGGGTGCCTCCAAATCCCGCGATAAGAATACGCCAAACGGTAGTTCCAGGGAAGTTAACCACGGAACCACGCGATGCCCGAAGGGTCCTGTCTATAGAAGTGGAGTCGTGTGTGACGCATGTGATCTGCGGATTCCCGTGGAGTGTAGAGGGTTAGCGGAGTGGCATCACTCATTGCACCGCAAATAACCAGCATTGACTTGGGTATGTCCCGAGTGCAAAAGCTGACTGCGGAAACATCGCAAGATATTGCTTAGACCGGGATGCAATCAAGGAATGGGAAATGATAGCCTACAGCGGGCAGCGGCAGAAACCACCCGAAGTTTGCAACAGTCGGGTAATCCGCAGACCGAGGTTCAAATGTATTCCAAAGAGTCGCAGGAGGGCGAGCCACAGACAACAACTACTAAGGTTACAGCAGAGGATCCCGGGTTGCTGGAAGAAGGGAGAGAGGTTGTGTGCATTTCCGGGGCTCTGGTGGCGCCGGAAAAATACATGACATATTTCCCCGTGATAAACAAAAGAACATTGCGAGGGTTCGCAATCCAGGTGGGATGGCTGGTGCAATGAGATGGTTGTGTGCAGATATAGTGTCGGCACACCAGGGTAAAGCAGTCAGACACCACCCGTGAGGTAGTCTCCCTGAAGAACGTAAAGAGAGAGGGCACCCCGCCATAGTGGTGCAGCCGTGTCAAGAGGCTATTAAGCAAAAGCAGGCGGCCTGGCAAGGATACGCTCGCACAACTGGACACCGAGTCTTCTGGCAATGCAGGGAGGCCAGAAGAGGGGTCCCAAGAGTGCAAATGGAAGCTGCAAAAAGGAGATTGGTGAAAGCGCAAGGTTGAATCCCAAAGTGTACTACAACTTTTTGCAATCAATGGCCACCTTGCGAAGGCAGTAGCGGGCGGTAAAGATGAAGACGGGGCAAGGGCGTGCACGACGCAGGAAAATGCTACGAACCTGCTGCTTTTTTCAGGGGTGTACAGACCGGACAAAGGAGAGTTAGGAAAACCCATGGGACAAAACGCGCACATCTCAGAGATGGTAAACACCAAAGTCTTCAAGAGCAAATTCCACGAGAATCTGAGGCTTCTTTCATCGTGTGAGGCAGCGGAACCTGATGGAACTCATCCAGCAGTAGTGAAATTGTTAGCTGACCAGCTAGCCAGACCTCGGGCGTTTCTGTTTACCACATCGTTGGAGGAAGGTGAGGTACCATAGGACTGGTTTATATCCCTCGTCACTCCAATCCAGAAGGAGGGCAACAGGAAGGCGTGTGTGCATTAGCGACTGATAAACCTGACTTCAGTAATACTGAAGGTCATACAAATGTTATATCGGGGCCGCACAGTTGAGCACCTTGAAAGCCACCAATTGATATCATCCCGTCAACACGGTCTCATTTTCCAGAAGTCGTGCTTGTCCAATCGGACACACTACTACACGGAGCAACCAGAAGACTGTACAAGGGTAGGGTGTTGAAGCTTGCAACTTGGATTTCCAGAAGTTATTTGACTCGTTAACCATAGGCTATTGGCGAGTATGCCAAGAGAACTCGGGTTGAGTCTGCCAGTAGAAAGATGGACCATCAGAGGACTCGCTGAAAGGCAGTTGCAGTTGAGAGTAGAGGGAGCTTTTTCCATCAAGGAAAGGCTGCATAGCGGCGTACCCCAGGGATCTGTCCTGGACCCCCTGCTGTTCGTGCCGTTCATTATAGACTCAATAAACGAACTAGATGGTAACTTCTGCGAATTTCTGGGTGATGTCAAACTGCTTGGATTGGTCGCAGATGGCACCTTACGGAAAGACCTGGATGGCGTGCGTGCGTGGTCAGTGGCGTGCGGCCTCCCTCTCAAAGTAATCAAATGCCAATAACTTTTTGCTTGAAAAGAACCGCGGCTCAGTCTCTATATGGGGTCACCAGGCAGCCAGACGGCGCTTTCCCGAACGGTGGAGTTTGGGGATTCGGGAGTGGTAAATACGACGGACTTTAAGCCAGTTAAGTGATTTGAGAGTTAACCGAAAAAGGCCTCACAAGCACCTTACCAACTGGAGCTTGCGGTACGCTTGGGGTGACCAGAAGTCCTGCTATCACCATAAAAGGGCATCGTGGGGCCCGAGACGGAACACTGCTTTCGGGCCTGTGGTCCATCCCTAGGACTGGAACAAAAGACCTGGGGGCAAGTACGGCGGCGATTCACTGGATGGTTTGAACGTTGCCGGTGGGTAGGCTACAAGCAAAGGACGGACAAGATAAACCTATTCTTGGAACGGAGGAGATTAGTGGGGACTCTGTGGAGGCGTTCAAACTTGTTGAGTAAGTGGACAAACAAGCCTTACCCGGTGAGTCTGCCCTTAGACTTCCGGGGGTGGACAGACTGCAGGAGAACAAGGTCTGGCCCGCAAAATACCATTCAAGAACAGGGATTAGAGGCCAGTCGTTCGTTGTGAGGTCTGCCAACGAGTGGCATAAACTAGCGCGGCAGATAATTGAAACAACTTCGGAATAACCAGCTGCGCGTGGCGCGCGCGCTTCAACGATCTCGCTTTTGACGTTCGACTTATTTTAAGATGCGGAGTCATTTGTTCTACTCAAGCCGAACGGACTGCCGCGAAACTGAACCCTCTTCCGCTGTACAGCGACCAACCCTCTACCTCACTGGCAATATCAGATGCAAGATGCTATCAAGCTTTGTATCCTGAACCTTCTCTTTTCCCATCCCTCATTATTCAGTGAAATACCTTCCAGTTCACCGATGACACTCAGACAAAAGTGTAACTAGCAAGATTCTGGAACATTTTGGCTTCAGCCTCCTGCCCGTGTACTACTCCACGACTTCAAGGCGTGTCTCAAAACGTCGACTGGATAACGAATGGGAGGGATTTTTGACGAGAGTAGCGATTGTAACTCTCACTGTTACCTCTCTGTCCCTCTCCCTGTCTGTCTTCAATTTTTCCCCATGAGGCGGTTGGTTGAGCAAAGTTATTAACCAACAGCTTGGTCCTAGAGTAAAACCGGAATGAAGCACTGCAACAGGTCTGGTCCAAATTTTCCTTTCTCTCTGCTCCCAGATGCACCCACAAAGAGACGAATCTTCGTGAAGTCGAGGCATCTGGAGATCAAAAAGCTCACTAGTGCGATAAACCGGACAATCTAGAAGGCTGACGTGAAGCTGAACTGAACGGAACTTCAAGAACTGACATCATCCGACGCCGTGGCAACCAGATGACCTTGAGATATGCCTTTTTCGAGGCCTAATTCTTTCCTTGGATAGGAAAACAAAATCGATATATCCAGTTGAGAAATATGCACTGCTCCTTCATTAACACAACTTGTATTTATATGGGGACTTTGACTGCGATTCAATATTTTATTACGCTATGCAGTGACCACTATAGTGGTCGAGCTTATAAGCTCGAGTTATTTATAATTTAGTGAAGTACCCGAGTAGCAAAAGCGCCCGGAATTTGGCTGGTTTTTGAGCGATTTGCGCTATTGCACTGATCGTTCACTGAACGATGCCTAAGTGGTTTAGGCCGGTCGTGGGAAGTACGTAGTAGATGCGTATGTGGATGCCACATACGTGACAGAAATAGTTGATGGTATCGCTAATTTTGATAACTTTCCCTAAACTAATTTTTCCCTCACTCTCTTCTATCTGCTGAAAGAAAAAATTTATTGACCGTCATAATTTTGCACATTTCTAGATGCATGGAAAAGGACTTCGCGCTATAGACCAAGGACGAACCTGATAAATAGAATTTAATGGACACTGTTTGTTTGGACATCGTCGAACCCAAACAAATATGACATGAATGCTTATTTACACAACGTCGTTTGGGTACATAAGTGTTCTAAAGCTTGAACACAGTCCTTATCCAGACGGAGGATGCGATATTGCATGCGATTGGCGCGCTTTCCCATAGCCTAATAATGACGCAGTTGCGTTCCGTTACTAATTAGCTATTGTCCATAATTGTTTTTCGGGCAATCAACTACATTTTTGATGAAGAGTATGCACACTCCAGCACGCCTGTAACTTAATTTAATTTAAATACCAGCTGATGATAACCCAAGTAGCACACCCCAAGTATGCCCCATGGGGCAGCCCCATGGGGCAAACCTGGGGCAAACCTGGGGCAAACTTGGGGCAAAATTGGGGCAAGCTTGGGACATGCCCCAGGTTTGCCCCAAAGGTTGGGGCAACGTGCTACTTGGGAACCCTTTTAGCAAAATCGGTTCAAAACCGCTCCGAAACCGATCGGTTTTTGGCCGGTTTGTTTAGTAGCCACTTTACACGAATCAACATTGAACTTATACGGAGGACATTGAAGGCCAGAGAAATGTGCAGTGCTTGGTTGGCGTTTTATTTAAATGTATTGGTTTAATTCATCGGCTTGGTAAAAGAAATCAACGAAGCATATCACGTCTTTCAAACGACTGACACAAACCGCTCGGAGGCCGTTTATAAACCGTCAAGAAAGCCAGTCGCAAAGCACTGAGAAACCGCTCAAAAACTGGTCAGCGTATTAAAAATCAATCCAAAACCGACGGGAAACCGATCAGATTCGGAGCTGTTTCTGGCCGGTTTTCGAGCTTTCTTTCAAATAGTTTGGAATACGTGATATGCGTCGTTGATTTCTTTCAGCAATTCAGACTACGTATGATGGTGCTCATTTCTATCCCCTAATTTTTGGTTTTCCAAACAGTTGTCCTTATTTTACACGTTTCGAGGGGATAAAATAGAGCGATCTGTACCGACTTTATCAAGACATTTCAATGAAATAAACCAATGCATTTAAATAAAACGCCAACCAAGCATTCCACATTACTTTGATCGTCAATTTCTCCCGCATGAATTCAATGTTAGTCCGTGTAAAGTAGCTACCAAACAGACCGACCATAACCGATGGAAAACCTATGTTACGAACGGGCCGATTGCGACACGGGAAAAAGATTTTATTGAAATAAAACGTTCAATAAAAATGCAGAATACTATGGTCATCGATCTTCATCGCACCATTTCACTTATGACCTCTGTAACAACAGTTTCTGAGTGAATAGACCAGAAACTAATCCTACGAGCGAGCTATCTGCTACAACGGTAGTTATAACTAGAGCTAACTCATATATAATGATGATCATTAGGAAACTAATTGTTCCAGTTTGTTGACTCCTATCACCGTAAAGACAAAAAACAAATGAGGTAATAATGCCTCTCGCACCGAGTCCGCTCAAGCACCCGATCCTCTCTCAAAGATGCAGCCTTGGGAGCTACGAAAATGCACAGAAAGCCCAACTAGATGGACACACAATTGATTTTAGACGCCCGAAGTCCTATTTAACGTGAAGCAAAACACTTGAAGGACCAGAATATATATATTCGAACATATATACTCCCTATTAACCCAAAACAACTAGTGCATCACACAGGGGAAGCCCATCACGCAAAATGATTCTAGCCCCGACCGCCAACTTGAGTTGATTGTTGGAACGACCGTGGGGCCTGAGTGGCGAGTGGTATAGTCAAGGATGGACAGAAATGTTGGAGAAATGCACTGGCTGACAAGGATCGAGAAAATACTATATTGTTTGTCTGAAGTAGTGTGCATTCAGAATTGTATTCAAGCCTATTATCAGCAGGCTTCTTTGAACGTCTTATCCGTATATGAACATGACGAAGCTTGACTTAAGAGACTACACAACTTTGTGAGGGCTAATATATCCACGGTTGTGCAAGAGCCCTGACGTTCGGCGATGTCATTCTCACACGACGCAACGTTTTTTCGATAAATTTCGAACTTCGTTTGGTTCTGAAATACTGTTGTCTAATTATGGAAAATACAGCGCCGAGGTTAAAACCAGGAAAAACTCAAAAGGAGTCACAAAAGTATAGAAGTTTGTTAACTGTAGTTCATTTTCACTATATGTAGACCCGAGCCGTTTCTTGAATTTGCACAAATGAAACTTTCATTTTCAAATGCAGAAAAAACTTACTTGCTAACAATAAATGGAGCAAACTGAATTTAGTCGTCCTACCACAACTGATGCTGAGTCGATAACTGGACTGATGGATCCAAAAAGAACGGCAGCAATATACCTGGAAAAGCATGGAATTTTGCGGTTATTCGAAGTAAGTATAGGTCGATTGGTTACCTGACATTTAGCAATTAACTTCTGATATTATTTTATACCAGCCAGAAGATCCCATACAATACATGATTGACAACGTGGAACACATTCATCTGCAAATGAATTTACAGTAATAGTGATGTCATATGAACCGATTCAGTAACTAAATATCCACTGTTCTCCGAAAAAATCATGTGAAAAATACGGTACGATGAATATTGAAACGGTCACGATAAACACTCGGCTCGGAGTTATCGTTGTTGAGTTATTTCCATATGCGTTTTATTTGATAAGTAGACTTTTACTCTACATTTCCTAATTACATATTTTTGAATTTGTATAGAAATAAAGGGGGAGTTAGATCAATATGTTGCAATTTCGGTTTGGTGATTACAAGTATTCATAGTGAATCTAACATGGTGGCGTCCGTAAACAGTGAAAATAGTAATGCGTCTGATGAAACTAAACCGTTTGACACAAAAAACGTTTAAGATTTCGGGTGCACCAAGTGACCATTAGGCATTTTGCCGCATTATGCTATTCTGTGGCAGTTCCACAAATTAACTCGACTTAAGAAGCTGGACGCAGTCCGTGTGCTTGTTGCAAGTGTTTTATAAAAACTGCACATGCTTGGGGGTGAACCGGGTTTTTGCACCATACCACAATAAACATGACCTACCAGTAATGACGTCGAGATTTGGTACCCCCAAATTCAGCCATCCGCACATTTAGTGGTAGAGGAATGAAGGAGAACTGTGGATAATTGGAGACTATAACAAACAGTGCGAAAATTGCTGAACGCCAATAACGGTCGAATAAAATAATAGACTATTTAGCCAGTGCAGTTTTGGCTACGTAAACCAAAGTAAGTGCAAGCCAGTGACGGATCTTCGCTGGGTGCGCGGAGAAAGCCATCGATAACTAGGCACCAATGAACACAGAACAGGAGAGCAGTAACAACCAGGTCGCACATGACAGACCACAGAAGTACCTTCTTGGGCACTTCGGTCACGTTCCCACGCTGGAATTACGTCCTACTGCATCGCGGGTCGGACTATTGAGTCAAAGTCGCCGGTTACGGTTCCCAAAGGAAAAACCGATCTGTGTTCCGGGCAGCTGCCAAATAGGGTTTTCCCGAAAACCTTCAGCGGTTCATGCGAAATATTTCGCACCACTCTCCTCTGCATTCTTCATATCCAACTCAGTAGTTGGACACACTGAAGGTTGTGGCTCAGTGTCGGGATCAGTGGCGCTCTTTAGCTCGAAGGCTTTGTTGACTTTATCTTATTGGTTGTTTTCTCCTTACTCTTTTTATTGTTTCTGAATGAGGTTTCTGCTGACAGACAGCAACCAAAGACATCGTACTCAGAACATGGCTGGTGGTTCTTTAAGCTTGTAAGAAATGAGAGATAATTGATTCTCGGACCCAAACAACCACATCACGTAGCTGATTTCAAGGTCCGTGCACTTTGACAACAATCTAACTTAGACGGAATTCTCGAAACATTTAAAATGTATTCGTACTGTCTCCAAAACACGCACACAAGACCCAAACTCAGGGATAACACATCACACTTGGCAATATCACTGGAGTTGACAAAACTCCTCTGCTTGATGCGAGTGAGAAAACGAGCTCCAAAGAGTTGGTATGAATCGATGACCGTATTGAATAATAAGAAAGTGACGGGTCCGCGTGCGTATTATTCTCCGCCGCACGAGAATCCAACTGTTCGCGGCAAATCATATCTCCATTCTTCGAAAAACTTTAGAACATGGGCATGTCTGTACATTCATTGCCTCTGATTTTCTTGATCTCAAAGGCACCATCTAATCGGTCGATTGTAAACTTCCCCATCACTAGACCTTGTAGAAGGGCATCCCAGAGATATTCATTTCCACAATGATGTTCTTGAACATGAATGGCCCAAACCGAGTTCGGCGTTGTAGTGATCTTTTATTCAAGAGGTGGTAAACTAAGGTTACCGCCTATGTGTTTTCTCTTTAACTTTGTGACTGATTTGGTCCTAGAAACCACCATTTCGTCACGTGTGAATAGTGGCATTGAAACTTTGAGTGGGAAAAAGCCAGACCCTCGGTACGCAGACGGCACCTTTGTTCAAGTATACAGACCCTAGTAAGATTTAAGCTGTTCTATACGGTTTGAACAAATGCGTAGTAATGTTCAGTATACGTTTTGCACACTCGAATCACTGATTGCCATCTTTGGACTAGGTTTGTCCAACATCAGACATTTTGATATATGAGTAGGCTATAAATGTGGTAGATAGGTTCTGTTATCCTAGTGGCTGCATTCACCCAGGGGTGGGATATCAGGTGAAATGTCCTCGAGTATACAGAGGGCTCATTTGGCTGTTTACAACCTCGGTCATCCGTGGCACCGACGTGACAACCATTTATCTGTCAAGAGTCATGTGTGCCCTGAAGCAATCACACCAATTCTTGGGCACGGTTCAGTAGCTTGGCCACTGCGGGTGAAGGATATACGAAGATTATCGGTATTCGAACATCGACCTCTTCGTAGCATTGTTCGAATCGAGTTGGAATGCCATACCAGCAATGCCGACATACGGCTTTGTCTTAGATATACAAACCAAGACGTTAGATGAAGCACTCGAGGTCATCCAGCCGAGGAGTTTGGGACATGTGTTACGCATGGACCAGATAGGGTTCCTCGGCTCGTAATGTTCGTTTAGGTGGGCAGTGGTTGAAAGATGCGCAAGAGGGGTCTGTTTACAGCGCGGAGCCTTATTTGGTTAGCCACTCTAACCCCCAGAGTAAAATTGCCAGCTTCATAAACAAACTTTAGAATTTCACAGCACACAAGAGATTATCGTTCAAGTCAGCTCAACATGAAGCACCGAAAAAGAGCTCATCCTCTACAACATCGGCGGTTTGAATAAAGATATTGATTATGTTCACTGTTTCCTCCAATCTCCTTCAAGTAATTAGTTTCAGAATGAGCCGCGAATCTCTTTTTCGTAGAACACTACTGTAGTGCTACCGATACGATACACGATTACAATGACTAACAAATCTGTTTATCTGAACAATTTCCGAATTTGGTGGAGCCAGTTGCTCCGCCGGTGTACATCATCTGCACGCCGTTGCATTCCAACAACTCACACGTTGTCCCGCTCTAGCGTTTTGAGTTCTGCCCTTCCGCGCGATGCCGAGTATATTCGTCGACGTGTCACTATCCGAGGACCAGAGGTTTTAGACTATACGGGAGCAGATCCTGCCTTAACTTAGAATTCTTAACTACCGATATCTAGTTTTCTAACTACGTTTTTACGTAAAGCTAGTGTCTGCGCAAATATCCACCAGTCTCTCACTACCTCCCGTATTCCACACTCGTACTTTCCCAATCGCAATTCCCAGCTGACGTGGCCAAAACTCCGGCTCCCCTCTTTTAATCAGTACTTCTGCACCGTCTATCGCTCCCCCGACAGCAGCGACCCCCCAGTCATTGAGTTATTATCTGGCATTAGGAATTTGTCTGCATCCGATTCCAACTGTCACGTTAACATTCTTGGTGAAGACTGAATCTGACAATCTCCAGACGTTACGGTCCCGGGACGCGAAGCTCAACCTTTCGCCTTGGTCAACATTCTAGGTTAACTCGTTGGTTCCCACACACGCATTCCCGGTGACAGTGGCCATCGTCCACGTACCCTCGACCTTCTTATCTCTTTCTCTCCGTCTTTGTCATCCCAGATTACCTCTCTTCCTCCACTTGGCTCATCGGACAATCGTCTTTTGGCGTTACGAATCAGCCAACTAGGACGGGTTTCATGACTCTCCGGCTTACTATTTTTCGGACAACTGTCACTTCACTCCCAATATATCCACCTCTGGTAATAACTTCACCACTGTTGTTCAACAGGGTATGCATCCTTTCGTTCCACACTTTTCCAAACCCTGCAAAATTGAATCTACGAGTGGTTTGACCACGCATATGATCATGTCGTTCACTTGGAACTCCCAGCATTCGTCGCTTGCCTACCTCCACTGCCCATCATTGCTTCGTGCAAGCTAGGAAAAAGTGCTCGCTCACCATTAACAGTGCCAACGAACGCTTCATCGGCTACAAAGCCGAAAGCTTATCTCGTCCGGCACTAGTTGCTGTACATTCTTGTCCTTTGCCAAAGCAGTCCCCAGGAATTTTTGACCTTTGAATTTCCAACGTATTTGTAATCCGTATGGTGATCTTGTATGCGAACAACACAAGAAAGCTGAAAATCTTGCTTCACACTTTGCATCTAATTCCGCCTTACCCAATTATTCCACCCCTCCCCGCTCCAGCCTCTTCCTACAATGACTTCTTTACCTTGTACTGCCACCAGAAGTAATCGGCAAATATCGTTCTCTGAACGCAGAAAAAGCACCTGGCTCGGACGGTATTCCACACATCGTCTTAAAGTGTGCGCCCCAGAGTTGGTTTCTCTTTTGCGCCACGTTTTCTATACCTTGCTCCGTCTTGCTACTCTGCTTACCCCTTGGAGAAGCCGTGATTTCCCCTATTCCCAAACGCGGCGATCTCTCCACTCAAATCACTATCGCCCAATCTCCCTTACACCTGTTCTTTCGAAACCATTATACCCAACCAATTACGCATGTTCCTCGAACAAGGACTACTGAGACCACCAACACGGCCACCGGTCCCGTCGTTGCACGGGTGACCTAATCTCGTCTCACATTCCTAGTCGACCGCACTCGATTTATGTGGAGAATCACATCTGATCTCGCTCGATAACTCAAAGGCCTTCGACCGAGTCCGGCACGAAAGGTAACGCATGGGTTCCCTTCGGCTCTCGTATCGTGGACACGAGGTCTCTTCAGTAGGTGGACCATTTGGGTCCGAGTCAAAGGGGTTCTGCTCCAGCCATTTCCGGTAAATGCTGGCGTTTCCCAGGGTCCAGTATTTAAACTCAGTTTTTCCATAATTAAAAGAGCTGTCCAATACCTCCGACCCAATCTACGCGTTTGCCAATGATGCCAACTTACATCGTTTCATTTCTTACAGCACATCCCGCTAAGCCACCACCAATACTGATTGTGACCGCGGGGTCGCCAGCGTTTCAGTGGGGTTCGACTTCCAGCGCATCTATTTCTGAGACTCACACAATCATGCTAGCATTAATGAAATTGAATTTTGATCCAATGCGTATGCATTCTACAGACTCCATGTTTCTTTTCGGTTCACCCATACCTTCTTTATTGTGCCCGTCTCTCATCACATCTCAGCTTGCTTCTCGTGCTGCCCACAAAGTTGATTTCTATTCCGCACCAAACGTTTCTTTTCTCCAGCTCATCTATTGTACAAAGCCCAAAACCGCCGCATATCCCAATAATGCAGCCACGTGCGGCTTTATCGTCCGCCCTTTCTCCTCTTGATCGGGTTTAACATAAGGCCATCCGGATGATCAACGATCCTTTCCTAACCTATAATCTGTAGACGCTGGCCCATCGCCGCGCGGTTCCCCTTCCTCTAACCGGACCCAGTGCATGGTTATTGATTATCTGAACTCAAACCTTTAATCGCGGTTCTCGTACAGAGACGACCAGTTATCCTTATCAGGTTTCTGTCCCCAGATGTCGTACCCCCATCTTCTAATGTTCCTTCTTTCATTTTACAAGAAAAATATCTCTCTTGTATAGATCAATACTCTTTTTGAGAAATTCAACAAAGCGCTCGCAGGGGAGGTTGTGTAAATAATATGCAGCTCTGTACAAGACTGTCATTCCGAAATTGAATGAGTCGCAGATAAACGAGCCCCGAGTCCCAAGACAGAGAATACAAGCTCGTTTTATTACGTGTACTGTAGAACAAATTATCAGACAGTAACAATAACACCTCAAATTGTGGGCAAACCGACCACAGAATCAAGACAATCAAAGGCTTTAAAACGCTCAGGCAACAATGGACAAGAAACGCTTGGGACGGTGATGCAGAAGCGAGTCAATTGGCTTAAAGAGAAAGTCCTTATTTATGGGAAGGGTTTTGACCAATCAACGGCTGGAAGAGAATTGCCCGAGGGAACATACACAAGCGTGATAAAGAACAAACGGAAGAGCATGGCTGTGAGAAAACTGCACGATCATGAGATGGCCCAAGTTCGGACATTCACACAGATAAGGCAGACAGAGAGAAAGTTAATTACGTCCAAACGTTTTGGGCCTTTTCAAGTAACCCAGGCAATTATGACGCATTAACAGAACGGGTTGTGGGTCAGGGGACAGATACCAAAACGGGGCAGAAAGGTTACGAAAGCGATAAAACCCACTTAGACTCAGAGTTTAGCACAAAAAATAAGGCCGAAAATTAGACCCCTGCCAATTAAGGTCAATCAACACTTGTCATAAAAATAAGGTTAAACTCTGTGCGACGCAATGGGATTGGACAAAAAATTATCACGCAGGCGTGGAAACTAGTAACCCAAGCACACAGACAAAAAAGGAACCGCTCGGCGAATAAAAGACAAAAATTGTGATAGACGGAACGGGATCTGGACTAAACCAGTTTGAAAGGACTTTTCATATGACGAGCTGAATTTTTAAGTCATTCTAAAATATCTTTACGGGCTCCTTGCAAAGGAAACGGCCCATTTTCCACGATGGTCAAAAAGAGGGAAATTACATCGTGGCTGGGCTCCTGTGAGACAGCGAACATCAACTTAGTGAGAAATTGCCGCCAAATCGAACGTGATAAGTCATTTTGAGGTGTGAAGTGTGTTCTTTGGGAACGGTTACAGCCCTCGACCTTCGAATTGCTAATACTAATACTAATACTGAAAATAGTGGCAGTAGTTAGAATTTGACTTTTTCTGAATCCTCGTGAGAAAAATTGCGCGGCAGTCAGCCTAAGAAATCGGTGAAGGACACTGGAATCTGCAAATCATACATTCGAAAGGTGCTTTCTTTTAACCCCTAAGTGGTAGAATATAGCTGTTTACGCAAATCGAGTGAACCGTTAATGGTAATTAAACGGACATGAAATCGTTCATTGTGAATAAACGCGCCATGTTGGTCAATTTAGCATGGTCTTGCGTAAAAAATCCGAGTTGAATAGCAACTTCTGTAGTATTAGACCAGCGGTATGTCATACATTGGGAGAGTGTTTACCACCAACCCGTCTGTGGTTTAGTCCCGTATATTCACTTTGGTCTCCTGAATGTGAAAGACTTCAGTGAATCTAGTTAAATTGGAATAACCAATAACGGTTATTGGATTGTGGCTGTTCTGGTTGCTACTTCTCAACGGCAGCCTAACTAACAAATGAAAGTTATCAATAGTGTGACGAAGTAAGAAGAGAAATAAAAAAAATATGGTAGCAATATGATGACTAGGCTATGTTAATACAAATGCCTCACTTGTCATGATGTGTAGTCGTATCTTTCTGGCTGTATGGATGTCGTGGAGGCCCCCCACAAGAAAAATAGTCAAGTGTAAGGGTCCATCTAAATGTATTACATCCATCTTATGGACTGTCCACTTATCAGCACTTACTCTGACAAGGTTCATGTAGCTTTTGATAAGTGCAAAATGCGAAACTAATATTTGCATCTTATCAACAAGTGTTAGCTTTCTGGCACTAACTTCATTAAAGACGTTAAATAGATATGACAACCACCTAGGATAGTTCTGGAAGAATTCACTGTACCTACTATTGTCATTGCAGTTATCGTACAAACGAATCTTAAAAAAGCCCGATGGCCAACTTGGCATATGTTTTAGCACGGGATTTTCTGGCTCACAGAAGAAAGTAGAAAACTGCGGGGGCATTTTTTGCTATGCCTTATCCGGGAGACGAAACTGACTTCTGACAAGCCACGATAGGTTCAAGCAAAAGTCAAGCCACATGGTTACCTCCAAAGCCGCGAAGATAATAAAATGCACCTGTTGGAAGTTATAGTCATCGCCAACATACCTCCAGCAGGCAAAGCGAAAGGCACTCCACCGGAAATGGCAAATTATCTTGCCTGAACCAGTAGAACCACTGAAGCAGGCAAAAGGGAAACTAATGGCATTCAACCGTACTAATCAATACTGAAGCAATCGCGCGGACCAATTGTGACGACCACACTTCCCCTCCATGTTTATAGTGTTATTCAAGCGAGCAGGGATCGGGGGCTGCAACCTTGCGTAATAATTTAGCTTGAATACCGTAGTGGGTCAATAACGTGTGAACGAAGTATGTGCGAACTGAAAAGCAACCATAGAGGCGGTAGAGAACTTTGTCGATGTTCGCAGGTTTTCGGATGATAGGCAGTTGGTTCTGAATAAACCGCCTGGAGGGGAACTTAGATGAAAGTAAACAGTACAGAAGAACCACCGATTAGAGCAGTGCACTCATCATTTACAACAGTGGTCCACTTTGTTAATCCTGATTCCCGTCAAAGAACTGGGAGGATGTATTGGACATTGCTTTCTATTTCACAATTACTTTATGGCATCCATTGTGTTTTGTCACTGATATACGAAAGGTTTATTTTTGAAGATCGAATGGAATCACTGGTGTAAGATGCTTTGTGAACCGGTCGGTATGCGAACAATAAAAAGGATTCCCGTTTCGTGTTATGTCAATGGTGTTAAATTTTCCCGAAAAACCAGCTTACCATATATACGAACAGAATCTATTCAAATGGACGTCATAAAGAAAACAATAGAGGGTTCCCAAAAGAAACAAATGCGAACAGCAGTGTCTTGTAGGAACCCATAAAGAATGACCACATCTGAGTCACGCAGTTGGACTTCAAAAGCTATCACAATAAGCTGTATTGAAAAAGAACTTGAAAGTTGCGAACATCAGCAGTGATTTCGCACAAAACTCACGAGTTTGTGGCTGACCGGCAGCTTCCACATAAGTAGGATACTGTGAGAGCCAATCAGCTCCACTGACATCGTTCATGGCAAATACTCGAGTGTTGCGATCAGGAAGCAGTAATTCCTAATAGTACTTCTACGGCGAGTTTCGGGGACATATCTCATACTGCTCAACTCCCACGTGATTGTTTCACTCAGCTGACGAATAACTATGACAGAAATCCATTTAAATCACTATTATCTCCAGGTATAAATAGTCGATGTGGACAATTTTTTGAGGATAGTGGTGGTGGACGGAAGTAGTTACTAGAACAATGAGTCACTTGAAAGGTTTTAAATGTACACAGTAACGGAAAAGACCGTTTAAAATTAACAAAACGAAGAAAGAGCTAGCGACATTTTATTGAGAGTAACTGCGTGCAGCTGATAACCATTACTGGACGATAGCGAAATGAATAATCCTCGTTAGAGACACGGTAACAATCAGACAACACCATCAACAATTTAGCAGATAGTTGGGTACATCGCATGACCAGGAAAAATTATTGAAGCGATATTTCACGTTTGCCAGTGAGAGGAAGAAGTAACTAATTTCTATGCAGCTCAACGTGAAAAAACTTTCGATGTATGTACAGTGACAAATGACAGAAGAAAGATTTCGGCATCAACTGGTCTCCTCATGTGGTGGATTCGGATAGAGAGTGAACATTAATGAGACAATACGCAGTCGTTCCTGTTCGTACGCAACCACGAGCGAATGCAGTTCACGATAGAACAGATGATCCAGTGCACGCGTTACTTCAATCATTGTTTCCACATTCAACTGACGGAAAGTCTCCTAGAACAGCACAGGGAAACATTCGAGACTTTTGTTTAACCGCATGACAAACGCGACGAGTGTGTAATGAAGTGTGAGGGGCTGTCTGAAAAATTATTCAGTGATTTTCAATTTGATAGCTTAGGAATATGGAACCACAAATAGACTGCAGAAGACGGCATATACAATGTTTCTTTACCTTAAACAGCGCAGCTGGAGTGGATCCTAATTGTAAAAGAGGTTTGATGACTGTTATGCAAGCTTGCAAAGGACCGATCTATGGATACACAACACTATTCAGCTGGAGAAGAATTCTCTACGTGTACGAACAAAATTCCTAGTACTAGATAAATAACCCGAGAGAAATCAGCCGAACATGACCCACAAGACCAGCAAATTAAAAAACTGCTTTCAAAGCAGCCAGTTTGCTTACCACGAAAGACTTTTCTTCGGTTTCCGAAGTAGTGCTTTTGTAGTTGTTCACTTCAACAAACTCTATGGGTGCAGGAAAAAAAGGGATTAATGAAAACCAACAGGTGTACGTTTTACTGTGATCGAAAGCATGTCGACGAACGAGTCAATGACATCATCTCCTACCATGTAAACAAACATTACATACCATATTCATTCGTGGCCCTACTGAGATCATTGTATTCTCATACTTCTGACAGCGTTAGAGTTTACAGTGAACTATCCGGTCGGTTCGAAACGACCAGTGGTGTTCGACAGGGGTGCCTTGTCCAACTTCGTCATGGATGAAATAATGGAGAGTGCGTTGCAAAATCTTCAGGATGTAGGCGTCGAACTAAGAAATAATGGAAAAGTGTGTGACCTAGATTACGCGGACGACGTTGTCTGCTTGTTCGAATCCACGGAACACGAGCGGCGAGCACTAGATAGATTCACAAGAGCTGCAGCTCCATTCGGCATGCGCTTTCCACCTTCAAAGTGCAAGGTGATGTTACAAGACTGGACGTCAACGGGGAGGTGCTTGCAATTAGCGACCGCTTCAGTTACCTCCGCAGCAGCGTGACGACGGATGGAAGCACAGTAGTAGAGGTGAGCACGTGTATATCCAAGGCTCGAGCGGCGTACGCTGGACTGAAGCACTTGTGGTGCTGACCTGATGTTTCACTGAAGTTGAAAGGTCGTGTGTACTGTGCCGCAGTGCTTTCGGTTTTGTTGTATGGTTGCGAGACTTGGTGTCTGCGTGCAGAAGATATTTGTCGTCTTGAGGTTTTCGACCACCAATGTTTACGTAGTATCGCTAGGATTGGGTGGAATGACCGAGTGAGCAATACTGAAGTCAGAGACCGAGTATTGGGTACTAATTCGGAGAACGTTCTGTCACAGCGTATTCAACTTAGCAGACTTCGTTGGTTGGGACACGTGTTACGTATGTCAAACACACGCCTACCGTATCGCGTCCTATTCTCCGTTCTTCCTAGGGAGTGGAAGAGACCACGTGGAGGTCAACAGATGATGTGGCAACGAGGAGTGAGGAAATGTACAGCAAACTTAGGAAAAGTAGGTGCTTCACGTCTTCGTGGTTGGGGTCCAGAAGATCCCTCAACCAGTTGGCTGGAGACATCGAAGGATATGCCAGCGAACCACGAACAGTGCTGATCGTATTGTCATTTCCTAGCGAATCAGAATGATTGATCGATGTGCGCGTTTGTACAGTTAGACTATGTATTCCGTGTGTTGGCTACTAGGGCATTCTTTCCTTTTCCCACCCATGTAGATCCAGTCCCTGTCCATCTTGTATATTCATATTTTCTAATTCAGCGTGCAACATGGTGAGAAAGGCAGGTGGTCAGTGGGGCTTGCCCTATTGTTTTACGCTGTACGATGATGGTGATGATGTATGCAGCGGAATGAATGTTGACAAACTTTGTAACCGTTCATTTCTTGAGCGTGTCCCTCTTATAGAAGATAAGCGGAATTCTTTCACACAGTGACTTGCTGATCGCGCACGACGATCGGCGTCATATAAGAAGCGAAACCAAAATCTAGTTCTGGTCTTGGGTGCGGCCATCTCGACAGCTTCGATTTTTCAGCTGAACCCAACATGACTATCCAGCACAGGATAAACGAAGCATTTGCTTTGACAGCTCTACCTAGTCATTATAACCGAACTACTACACACTTGGACACTAAAGAAAAACGATTAACTGATTGATCGATGTTGCCAACTTTCTGTGATGATCTGGTTTGAGTGTTACGATGACCCCGAGACAGAACTACGCCGATCGGAGCATAACGCGCCCCTACAGGGTCAACCATATCGGACAGACCGAGTAGACGAAATTGCATGTCTCTCCGAAGTTCGGCTTCTGAATTCTGGCACCGAGTGTATAAAGGTTCCCGGGACAGACAACAGTTACCACCTCTACCACAGTGGACTCACGGAAAACTCCGGTCCCCTTGGCGTCGCGACAGTTATTAACTTCAAGACTAACAAGAAACTACTCCCATTAACCCGATATTCTTTCCGATGGCCTTAGCTCGTTTTCGCGCCTCACTCTTGGACATGTCGGTTGCTGCCGTCTATGCCCCGACGGTTGCGGCCGGAAAAGCGGCAAAGAACGAGTTCTACGACAGACTACAACAGGTGATTGCGTCCCGAAACGTAACATTCTTCGCGCTGCAGCGGACTGAAACGATCGCACTGGTGCCTCCACCCAGGCAACTAGACACATTTTGGGGGAATGTGGACCTGAATAGCAGTGGCAAACGTCTTGCCAGCTTTGAAGATTGCAACAGCCTAGTTGTCAACAACATCTCAGGAAGCATTTGCTAACATGGTGTTCTAATGATGGTCACATAGTGCAGCATATCGACTACATACTGATACGATCACGCTGGTCATCTTCGATGATTTTCGAGCCTACCGAGGCGCGGAGATTGGTAACAAGAATGGCATCGACCACACCCTCGTGCGTGCACGTTACAAAATCCATCTAGCCAATCGCCGAAAACATTTTCCCCCTAAAGTGGATGGACACTGCAGCACTGGGATCATCGGAAAATGCTAAGTGGTCTCAGCTGCTATTGTCTCCATCTAACCACCACATTTATAGGTGAAGTACAGGTCGAAAATCACTGGACTTCGCTAAAGCCATAAATCCAACAATCTACTTTAGATGAACTGAGGTTTATGCGACGACGAAAAAAAGACTGAATCACTAGAGCGACTCTCCAATTATCCCAAAAGGCTAGAGATACCCGCCTAAATGACTACCCAGAATTTCGTGACATCCGACGAATAGTCACTCGGTCGGGCAGAAGCCACCACAACTGCTGGATGGAAATCACAGAAACCATGGAGATTGTGGTGACTGCATGCGGTAAGCAACAGCCAGCAGAACCTCTCCTTAGCGATGTTGCTGGGCTTCTCATTCCAAAACAAGGTGAAAAGGTGCAATGATGGACCCTTGTTGCCAGTGCCGTCCGAGTAGAGAACCGATTGGATAACGCGTCAGGCGCCCACCGATTATCCGGTATTCAGCTGGGCGCCAACGCTTTCCTCGTCGATTTGGAATTCGCAGACAACATCGTCATCTTTGCAGACAGCCAACCTGCCTTATAGCCAGTTCTAAATCACGTGGAATCCTTTACAAATTCTATGGGATTAGAGATCAACACGTCGAAGACCAAGATCCTTTCGACATGCGACACAGTTTATTCTACCAACATCTATGAACGGCAAACGAATCGAGCACATCCCGACGTTCAAATAGCTGGGTTCCACGATTCTCCGAAACAATAAAGCCAAAAGAAGGTCAAGTTACACATTGGCGATGCCAGGATTGCGTTTCTCCAGCTTCGCAATACACTCAGGGCACACAACGAAATCAGCTTCCGGACCAAAGTCCACGTCTTCCGGGCCGCTATCCATCCAATACTGACCTACGGTTGCGAGACATGACCACTACGCGTCGAGGACATCAGAAAGCTGGAAATGTTTGACCATTGGTGTCTGCGAAGGATACTGAGAGTGGCTTGGCACAACATGTTTTTAAACGACACAATCAGACAGCGGTGCCTCGATATCGAAAAACTGTCAGTGATTTTAGATTGCCGACGATTGCAATGGTTCAGACATGTTCTACGACGTCCAGACACTATCTCAAAACAGGGCCTCTAGGAGGCGCTGTCGCCTTGGAGAACAGCTGAAAACTTAGGTCAGTACTGTCAAATCGCATGCTGAGCGATTAGGACTCTAATCTGCCTACGGCGTTCACGATTGGAATTGGAACTGGATTTCCCTGTGCTCAGGCTTTGTATCCGATCGTCGGTCATGGGACGTGCTTGAAGCCGACTCATCCTCTCGCATGAGCTAGCCACATAAAAGTGGAAGTAAGTTGGTGCGGGATAACGCATACTCATTTGGTTGCTGGATCGCCCTTCTCTAAAATACGAAAACAGCGGTTAAACGCTTAGGATCAGAATAGCTGTTCGACAATCGGATACGAAAACGGAGCGCATAAGAGGTAGGTCAATGGCAAGGCATAGAGCTGAAGAAACACCTCTCTAGTTTCTGATTTCCCACACTGATTTTTTCTGCACTGGTCAGTGAGGAACAAAGACAAGTCTAAGTAACTGAACAGAACTGGCTCGTCATCGATGAGCACCTACTGAGCCGATGGACTCGAACAAAACACAAAACTGGTTCTTGTAGGATGAACCTCGGGTTCAGCAATTTTCTCAATGAAAAAAACTCGGTTATACGGCAGAGGATGAATAAAACTGAGAAGAGAGTGTACCAATTAACTGATACCCAGCACAGAGTACAATGCAGTGGTGCCATGAGATTCATACTACTCTATTACTGAAGTGGACGGGAATTCTGGTATTTCTTCTAAATAGCTATGGATAACCGAAGGGGAGCAAGGAAGACGTCCTTAATATTTTATTGAGTAGAGATTCGACGCTTTTTTTAAGGATGAGAACCACCGAAAGAGCTACGATTAAGGGAGACTGTTCACCATCTCTGAAAAATTGTTAGTGTATAAGTTACGTTTTTGAGAGAATTGTGATTCCAAACTGCAGTTAAAAATGTCACTAATTCATTTTAACCTACTGTGCTTGCTGAAGCGTACCGCACAAATGGAATAAGTCTACTTCGACAAAGAATGAAGATATTTCAAATTCAACCGAGAATAATCTCGATCGGCATGCAAGGACCGTACCGAATGGTGCATCACACCGGAAATCGAATAGGTACAATCTAGAAAAATCAACTGCACTTCAAGTGGTGAATCAATGCAAAGATTACACCACCCTGGCGACTGAATACAAGCAATTGGAGCATACTGATGGAATACGTAACTGACAACTAGCCTCTATGAGAGGAAGAAATGATAATGTTGTGAAGAACTCACAGTGAGCAAGGAATGGGTCATCTTGTTTGTGAAATCCTTCTTCGGTTTTCTTTTTCATAAAATCACTTCATGAAACGGTACCAGAGGTTTATTCTGGCACGAAAATATTTCCCAAGACCATAAACAATTTACTCACCTACCAGATGAAGAGACAGGACTCAAAATATCGCGGAACGAGAAGAGTGCCGCCCTACATTATTACGACATGCAACAGCATGACAGACGTCCATGACTTTGTAAACACTGTGGTCTAGTCGTTTATTCCACATATACGCCGGGATAGGAAGAACCAACAGAGACTATATATATATATATATATATATATATATATATATATATATATATATATATATATATATATTGATAGTAGGTGGAAAGTAAACGTGTGGACAAAATTTCCCCGGAAGCACACACGTCTGCGTGCTACTTACTATCAACATGAGTGCTTGCATGTGCAGCCTCGTTGTTCGTTGGGTTAGCAGTGACCCAGACCCGAATAACTATAAGAAATCACAAGCCACTGTAAACCAGAAGAAAAATACACACCACTTAGGGTCAGGTAATTTTCTAAAAACCAAGATGACTGAAATTATTCCCAAGATGCATTTAAATGGGCATAACTGTTGCGTGACAAGACAGAGAACAGTTCCGAGGAAAGTATCGCCACAAGAGCACAAGCAAAACGGACAACAGGGAGCGAACAGACGTTTACCTGAAACTGTGTATTTCAAAGAAGACTGAAGATTGCGGAGATCTGAGAAGAAACTCTCTTTTTCAACGTTTGGATTTTTCAATGGGGCCGGAAGCCATAGATTCGGGTGATGTCGTTGACAGTGTGGGATCAACAGACTAAACAGATGATGAACAGAAACAGAACGGGTGGTATTCAAAGAAGTCAATTTTGTTTGTGAACATCTATGGCTAATCAGAGTTGATCCGCAACGAAAATTCAAGACTTCGGGTTACACGAAAACTCGCCTCAGACTGATCGTGTAGTGAAGAAAAACGAACAAACAATATTACGGGCTAGCATGACGTTCCGGGCGATACGCAAGACATATATGACTAAAAGGAGGTAGGAGGTAGAATTCGGTGCGTTGCTGTTTGGATTGTTAGAATGAAACGTCATCTGAGAATGAGGGAATTTGACGCAAATACCGGCTGTAACACTCTTCTCGTGTTATTCTGGTTTCTGTGTCTTGTTACCGACTACTATTCCAGTAGTCAGACTATACATTCCGACCGCCACCATTCTTTAATCTTATTGGTCAATTCTCATCTCTGTTCCGACTGGTTGGCCATGATCACTTTTTCGCTTGGACCGCCAAGGGAAGGTTTCCCGTTTAAGACAAATGGTAATTCACCTTGAATGTAGGTTTTGTTTCTCTTACCCATTTTTCTAGTTTATTACGACATGTATCACCGATATAACTCTTTTATTATTACAGAACCACTATTTTATCGTGAATTTGAATGTTTTTGTGCATTATGCCGACCTCGCGTGCGTCTATTCGGGTGACAAAACAACGTAGATTACAAACAAGGGATTTGATGTTTACAATGAGGTGTGCAAAATCGGAATAATCTGAGTGCACGTTTGATTGGAACCCTACTTCACATCGGCGCTCTCAGTCAGCAATGCGGGCTTTATCGCATAACCAAATACCGTGTTCATTCCAACGGTAAACGATTACCATTAAAATGCAACGCGTGCAGCACGAAGTACAGTCTCAAACTGGAGCTGCGAATGCGTAGTGTTTACTTTACCTAGCAAGGTCAACTTCCATACAGAACAATCTATTGCTATTTTTACCAATACATGAAGGCAATGATAACAATAAGGTAAACAATAATCTGGTTATGAACAAACTTTTGCTGCCCCAAGAATGCCTTTGACGGAAACGTGAAAATGTTTCATCGGAATGGTGTAAGTCGTGACCAAAATTAGAATGGGAGACATTAAAAACCCAATTAGTCGGAACCAAAATCGACACAATTACAGATCAAAGGCAGTGAGACAAGTCTATATTGAAATAAGATTGAGGGGATCGGAAAAAGCTGCAAAGCAGAAGGACTATTATTGCAAGTGGGGTAAAACTACCTTTGATAGTAGATCCCATTTTGGTAGGTATCAACGCGTTCCCATCCCAGAGGCACATGAGCACCGAGGGTTGGATGGTGCCAACTTGCCTGACGAGTGGCATCACAGGCATAGTACGAGCGACCAAAGCTTGATCGACGCTCAGACCAACCACTAGGCATTGCCAAACGCAGATTTGCATCTAGTTCAATGAAGGTCTAAAATTCCCGGTGAAATAGAGCAAAATAAATTGGTGGTTACCCCATGTACATTTTGTGGTAATTTTTCTCAATTTAATGTGAACGAATTGGAAAAGTAGCCACCAATTTTGCATTTCAACACAACTATGGGAATCACTATTAGAGCACCTCTCTGTCACTGGCTTCTTAAGGGCACCAGACAATGTAGTGGTGAGTTTACTCAAAACACTCAAAATCAAACCGGACAGCCTGGTGGTTAGGTGTGAGACCCATAATCGTTCACCTCCAGTTAGAGTCCTAGTGTGTAGTGAGCAGGTTGTGGCAGTCATATTGGTGTTCGATTAATGTAGGTGAATGATCCTGTTGATGCACCTACTGGGCCTTGGGCCCATGGAGTTTTCTTTTCTTTGTGTTTTGCAGATCGAACACAAGCAACCCTCGCGAAGGAACACTGATCCTTGCACATTACAAGTGGAGACTCGATGGATGTGTACTACTGACAATTCCTAGAAAAGATGAAACAATCGTACGCTATTTCCATTGTTTTTCAATGAGCCACCAATCTGTCATGGCATAAATCATTTCATAATTAGGGAAGTCCATAGTTCACTGATGAGGACTTACAAGCACGGTGCAGTGGAAAATGTCAGTACATAATGAAAGGATTTCATCATTATCGAAGTTGAAAAAAATATCGTTTGGGGAAAAGAGCCACTGAATCATAAACGCTAACATACAGGATCCAATTTAAGTTTGACAAGCGATGTATATCCCTCTTATATGATACACGCTGATCTGAAGCCAAGATAAAAGGGTTATCAAACCGAGATGAACAAAACTTACAGCTATTTTGGAGTAGAAATCAGTTCCATCAACGAGAGTCAGTGTAGGATCACTTGGAAGTTCTGGAGCAAGATCGAAGCTTGACTTTGTGGAGCGCATTTCCAGATGTGTTCTATTCCGATAACCGGCCAAATCGTTCGCGCTCAGAGAATTGCTCATTGGTCGTATTCCGACCATGTACGAGGCCGGTGAGGCTCGACGAGCTAACAGTTGTGAGTTTTCTGTTAGCCATCCGTGAGGTGACCCCGAATATCCCACACTAGGTCGACCGGACGACGGATGGGCGACGGAACAGTTCGACTGGTATCCACCCAACTCCGGACCGACACTTCGTTCACGAGCGAACCTCGGGTTTGATAGTCCAGTGCTCGAAGTATTGTTGACGGACATGCTGTTACTCATAGTTACATTACTTGACTCAGGAGAACAACCAAATCCTGCTCCGGCGCTGCCTGACCTTGGCATACGACACTGATGGTATGCGTGAAAACCCGGATGACAAGGTCGTGGATGGTAGCCACCTGATACGAAAAATAACGGTTAGACTTGGTTATACGAGCCAAATTAGCGAAAGGTCGGTCAGAATACATAAAAATTGAGACAATCCGATCTAGACTTACATGGGGCATAAACAGCTCCGGTTCACAAGAGATCATTGTATAACCTTTCTCATCTTTATCCATCCTGAATTCCATAACATGGTGCACAGTTTGGTTTAGCATTTCAACTCATGTAACCCGATTTTTGGATGTGACAAAAATGTACCATCCTGACTACGGTTTTTCTTTTATCCAATCTGACCTTGTTGTTACTGTAAAAACCTACGTATCAGGGATAAAAATCATCCATTTTTTCTCGAAAATGAACTTGAAGGCTGATAAGATTTATCACTAATATTATATGCTTGCGCATGAGTGCAGTAGAAACGGTATAACCTATAGCCGTGCAGATCGACTGCACAATTGTGAATAACCGGCGACCGCGACCCTGAGAGTAGGATTGGAGAGCCACATAAGATTCCAGTAGGTCAGATACGGTAACGGCTCGGGTGCCAGTGGATTACTATCTGCCGCTGAATCTTATAGACAGTCGCCAGAATAAAATGCACTTTACTTTACACATTACCATCTATGAAAGTCAAAATTCGCCTTTTCTTATTCTGAAAAACAAGGGTTATAAATGGTGTGATCTTTTTCAAAACGGTTACTTTCTGTGAACGAAGTTCGCCATCGGACCGAAATTTGAAGCCGACTTACTCGAAGCGTTGTACAATGAGTCAATCCCCACGGACCCAGGGAATGAATGAAGTGGACGTTGAAGAGGACCAGAAGGCCCTTGAAAAACGAATGATGAGGACGACAAGCATCGATCGCCGGCCATGGACGACCCTTGAATGGTATCAGGACGTGGACAATCAGAACTTCCATAGAGAAAATTCGTGGGACCCTCAACAGACTGTCCGCGTGCGGGCGACATTTGCGCAACGCAAGCTTGTGCATCAACCAACGGTGATAGATAGCGTGGACTGCTCATCCGAAGAGACGAGACAGGATGGGAACGCTGCTGTAATAAGAAGTATTTTAGATTGTAATTGCAACTGGCATGAACGAACCGTATGAAAATTTACGCTTAATATGTTCACTAACAGAGGTTAGTGCAGTGCGCCGGGACACCAGACCGCTTATTAACTAACTGGCACTGTTTTGACCAACGCTACATCGTACAACCACGGGACTAGAAATCAAAATAAATGAGCTTAGTAACGACAATATATAATAATGAAAAAGGTATAAAACCAGTAATAAAGTAAACTTCATATTGGCAGGTGAAATAGTGGACTACATACGATGTTTACCAAAGTTAAGATCAACTAATACATGGCAGCAAAAATACGATGGAGAAGGTTGTAAGTAAAGGAGCACACGGCTCAGTTATAAGGATCAGGAATCACCAACGCGTGCCTTGCCGTGTCATGAACACAACAGCACTGAGGAGCTGTCTACTTGCTAAGATCGGGCGCCGACAGCGGTGAGTTTGAAAGAGAAATACCCAGACATTATTGTTTGTGATGATCACCGTTCGATCACCGCTCGTGGGATTTGGAAGCAATTCAGAGAGGCGCTATCGAATTGTCAAGAGGAGATGAAAAACAAATAACGGACGTTTAGTTTTTTCGGCCGTAAACCTCGCATCACAATGCCTTAATCTGGGTTCCTACCATGCGGCACAGACCGGCTGAAATTCTGCTATTTGAGTTTTTTCCTTCTGCAACTTAATCGACGAGTGTCACGTGTCGAACAATAATATCTATATCGAACAATAATTACCTGAGAACATTCCGAACTGACTTTTGCGTATGTATTAATACACCGAATTACAGGTGGATTTGCTTGTAAGGAAGTGTCCCAAACTGTGCGCCAAATAGAAACTGTTATCGTTTCCGCATACGCCGTAGCGCGGATCGACGTGATTCGAACGTGTCAAGGCATGAGGAAACGAGTGACAAACAGACAGACAAACCAGATTCGGATTATCAGTATTTCTGTATTGCGCGCGTGCGCGCGAGGTAGAGCCTGCGGTTATATTATGACTACTGACTACCTTGAGGAAGACGGGGTATGGTTCGCAACGAAATGGTCAAAAATGTACGTATTCATATTCCATGGTCATAGGCAAGCAAAAGCTACGAATTGCGATTCGTGAAAACGTCCACAAAAGAGAACTGCTTGACAGATTTAAAACGGTTTAAATCAAAGTTTTGCAGCCACGGTGAATACTCACTTTATCATACAGAAACAGCAAGAACCTGAGGGACGGGAGAAGAGACATGAAAAAGTGCGCATGCGAAGTAACATTCGGAGGAAAGCATGCCGCTTACACTATCAGCAGGCAACAATACAGACTGTTTAAATCATGCTTTAAAATGCACGAAAAATACCACAAACTGATGTAGGCAATCGGATACACGTAATGGAGGAAAGCACCAGAAGGATCCCTTTGCAGTCCACTTGCGTGAACAGAACAACTAACCTCTATGAAACTAATTTTCGCACCTACTACGGTTCATCCATGTCTTGAAAATGCCGACCAGGGTTCGCGTAAAGTGTGTGTGATACGGACAGCAGAATTAATTAATGTACGTCACGGGTTCACAGCTATACCGGCACATACTGCGCAATACGCAGTCGAAGCACTAGGCCTATAACTTGATCGTTTACAGTTAGACGAACAACAACCGGGCTTCCAAAGTTTAACTAATGCGGTGAGGAACCTGAATACAGTCCCTAAATGTTGTTTCATCCAAAAAGAGATTCCTCTGAATTAACAGAAACCGCAGTCTTTGTGCGCATGAATGCACGGAGTAGAACCAGTTTTCATAAATATTTGGATAAAGCGGCATCATTGAAAGTTGTTTAGCTGAGACGGTCGGAATGATTTTCGCAAGACCATAGAATTGAGTATCTTCTCATTTGAAACATTGGGTCCCCTTGATCCAGTTCATCAAAACAGATAGAAGGCATAAATTGCGAGATGCAAGCACTTCTTTTAATCTTCTCAGTCGCGTACGTTTATCAGTTCACCTGCAGCTGCGGTGACACCTACATAGGCAGAACGGATCGTTGCCTCAGTCAAAGAATGGGGGAGCATGTACCGAAGTGGTTAGTGCAGTGGATGAGTCATCCTCCACCCGGACAACAGACGACGACTAGAAACCCGGCTTCATCGATCGCGAAACACCTGGTGACCTTTCGTCATCGGATTGATCCGGGTCAAGCGTTTCGAGTGATTGCATGGAATCGGAACCCAAAGCTTCTAGCTTTTTGTGAGGCTGTGTTGATAAGTAGACTTAGGCCCCGATTGTGTGCACAGGAACTTCTGACCCACAATGTGTGCTTGCCGTGGCGGTAACCAATTAGGTTTACCGAATGGTTTCCTAATTTCGCTTGACACTATCTATTCCATTGTTTTGCTCTGTGCTCCATTTGAACACGAAATCGCATGTTTTACGTACACGACTGAGAAGATTAAAAGAAATGCTTGCATCTCGCAATTTATATCTTCTCATTATTTTCTCCACAGTTCATCAGACAGTATACTGGGATGATAACTGGTGTCGTTTTGAAAGCTGACACTTGTTCGGTCGATTATATCACAGCAGAGCATGTCCGTTAGATGCTCGAAAGAAACAATTAACCTGGTCAAGCCATTCACAAAAACGAAGGACTAGAGACCACCAAGTGACAATCATAAGAGAACACCAAGAATGACCTAGAAGAATAATTAAAGTAAAAACCATAAATGTCACTCCGGGATAAGCTCACAAGTTGTGAAGACCAATAACTTACCCAAGGTGTCTGGTAACCGTACTGATATCCCGCAACGCAACCACAAATTGACTGACTGCAGACATCCATGGAGGTATTTGCGGACTGTAGTTGCTGGTGGTATTGTGCGTAATTCGGACTGTAATTGTTCTCGACCAGACGAGACCAGCAGCAATAGTCGTGAGGCCAAAAAACAGAGTTCCGAATATTGTAGTTGCGCCACGGATCGTACAGAGAGGCGCGAAAGTGAGGCAGGTCACCAGTTTCTGGAGTGGAAAAATAAGACCCCGGGCTGAAGGGATGATGGACACCGGGTATATAGGTGGGCGACGAAACTGGTTGAGGATAATGTCCATCTACTGGAGAGCTGACTTCATACGGTGAAAGAACTTCAGCCGAGAAATGACCAAACGAGTTTGCATTGGGATCCCAACCGACGGAAGGGTGGGTGGATGTTGGAACCCCTTGCGTGACAGCATCTCTTGAACTATCCTGATTGGCAAACAGAGCCTCTTGGAACGAACTGAACGACGGAGAGCCGGAAAACTGTTGGGCGCTTCCAGGAGCATGCCCTAGACAAAGTATTTTAGGAGAAATCATGCTGTGTAATTATTAGAAATCTGCTAGGAAAATCCTGGGAACGGGAAAAAAGTTGGTCAAGTAAGAAAACAACGGCACAATCGATGGTTCACAACAATCATAAAGCAGCTCAAGTTTGTTTCCCGTGCTTTCAACGGCGAGAACCTATGTGTGATTTAGTTATCTATTCCGTGTTTTTGCATGACTTCAGTGAGGAACCAATACCCAGAACCGCATGGACCTACGGCATTACAAAGAGTCGGCAATCCACAAAGGACCCGGATAGATCACATGTGGTAACGACTCAGACGATATAGGGATGTTGTTTACCACCGAAAATGACCGACGGCGGTGAGGATCAGAACTCGGTCCTGAGACTTATCAGTCTGTTACTCGCACGGTCCTACCACTAACGGCCGAAAATTATTTTTGTACTAAGGTGGCCAATCTGGTAGTGTATGCGGTGCCAGAGCAGGCATCTAACACCATAACGAAAAGGACAATCCATACTTGCGAGTGACCATTTACACCAAGTATGCGCATGGGCTCAGCGGAAGGGGCAACCTATGAACTCATAGGTTCACTGCATTCATGGAAACAACTAGTAACCATGACCCTGAGACATGGAGTGAGTATCCACATGAGTGGCTGAAAATGCAAGCCTACATTACCTTGCTTCGACAGTACGTTCTAATCCATTCGTTGACTTAGACAGCAGCATGATTAAATATATTTAGCGTTAGTTCAAGAATCTATGAAATGGAAATACAATGCGTAAAAACGGCGACATTAAATGTGACAAAGAAGCTAAAAATTACCTGGTTCATTCCGGTGATTATTATTGTATAAAGACGGAACGCAGTACGAACCTTCAGGGAAGCTGGTTTCTGCCAAAGACACTTGATTAATCCAGTGTCTAGGTTGTGTAATGCAAGTGGCCGGTTGTATAACATCGGTAACATCCGTCATTCGATTGAGTGTCGACCCGCTGGCGGCTGATGCGGTCGCTGCGTGTGACCTTCGGAAACTCTGAGCGCCATGAAGCAAATGTTCGGTTGTCACATCCGCGCTGTGGCGGGACGACAGTGTGGGATCTGTAACCTCCGCGGGATTCTGAAGTGCTCCAGACGTAAAAATGAATGGATGATCTGGACCAAATTTGTTATCTAAATACCGTTTGAAGTGTTGAAATCCCAGAGGAAGTCGTTTGTGCATGATGTCCGCGCACGAGGGGTCTAGGTCCACGGAACTTGTGGCAGTCACCTGATCCTCGCAGACCGGGATGGTAGAGCGCACCGTGCTGCTGTTTCGGCTACTTGTTCGGCTAGCTGTAGTTGAAAACCCAGAGGCTTTGTTCAGCCCCGATGCACTCTCACAGTCCTTCAGAGCTGATCTCATAGAACGCGTCCATTGGTCATTGCTAACCCGAGAATCGCCAAGTCGTTTTTGTTCTTCGCTTCGGACAACCAATAAATCCTGAACAGCCTTTAGAAGGTGGCGTAACTGGGGAGGGTAAAATTTACAACTTAGTAAGCTGCACTGCGAAAGCGTACTAGTGACAAAAACAAAGGAATATGAAAGCGAAAAAAGCAAGTGGGATGCGGCCAAACATCGAAGGAATTTCTTGATGGCCATCAAGTGACTTATGTACAATCGCTATGTTGTAAAGTGTGCTAAGTTTTCGTCTGAAATGAAGTAATTTGTGGTAAATGTATTAATGATTATCGTTCATGAAATTGACGATCGGCTGTTCCACAACTTGTTTTCAACTTGGTCAGTCACTTTAAAATTATTCTTATTAAGAACACGAGTTGTAGGCGAACGTGTTTTCGGTGATTTCATTCTCAAGCCATTACAATCACATTTATATGAAAACGAATTATTAAGAAGAGTTGGAAAAAGTCTCACTAGGTCAGTGTGGATAATTAAGGGTGAGTGACCAGATTATGTAACCGGTGCTAATTAGCTTACGTCACCGCTGCGCCCGGTTGTGTAACACAGTTGAGTGTTGGCCATGGGAGTTGTAGTGCTTGGACTAATTTTCGCTGCGCGCAAAGCTCAGGCTCCAAGAGGCGGATGATAATTGCCTCGGCAGTTGCTAGTATCCGGAGCCTAATTGCTCTTGACACATGTTGTGGGACCCGGTAGACGACTTTGAAGGCGGACTGGATGTCAATTGAATGCCCAGTTTCTAACAAGTGCGAGACGATTGAGCTTGATACTACTCCATTGCCTCCGTGTCTAAGCCATCGTGGGTGATGCTCCTTGATGCGTTTTGATAGCTGTCTTGCCGTTCGACCTATGTAAGTAGCACCACAGGTGCACCTGAATTGATAGATGATCATGGATGAGGTCAACAAGGGCAGCTTATCTTTATTTTCACATCGGATTATTGGTGACGTGAAAAAGACGCATCTGATCTTGGCAGCGTTGAAGATGGACTTAACCGTGGCACTCAAAATTTTACAGACTCTATCGGCTGCGACATCTCCCTTGAAGGGGAGTCGGATGAATAATACTTTTTTTTCTGCTTGTGTGATTCTCGCTGGTTTTGTCCGTTCGGTCCAGTTTCTTTGGATGAATTTCTCAGGATAACCGTTACTAAGTAGCGTATTCCTTATGTTTGATAGCTCGGCCTCTAGAGTATCTGCAGTGCAGATGTGTTTCGCCCTGTGTAGAATACAGCGTATCAGATTACGCTTATAACAAAGTGGCACAAAACTGTGAAAGTTTGTGTACTGGCCATTCCAGGTGGCTTTCCGATACACCTTCCTCTGGATCGAGCCATCAGATCGTCTGGTTAGGTGCACATCAAGAAACGGTAGGCAATTTCTTTCTTCCATCTCTGTGGTGAACCTGATTGCGGACTGCGTAGTGTTGAATTCGCGATATATATCATCTAAGTTGGTTTGCGCATCAGCTATGCAAAATATATCATCCACATATCGGTAGTAGTGGTCCAATCGACTTATTGTTTTGCGTAATGCTTGAGTCTCCAGTTTTGCCATGAAAATGTCAGCAAGAAGTGGTCCTAGAGGTGACCCCATAGCAACCCCATCCTTCTGGCGATAATAAGTGTTGTTGAACACAAACTGTACATTCAAAGTGCATTGAAGAATTAGTTCTCTTAGATTGGCCGTTGGAATTCCTACGGATATTGCTTCTTCATCAACAAATGAACAAATAAAGTCTACTGTTTCAATCAAAGGTACATTAGTGAACAAAGAAACCACATCTAAAGAGAACATTTGTTTTCCTGACATGTTCACATCTTTAATAACTTCAATAAAGTGAAACGTGTCACGGAGTGTATGTTTTGCAAGTTTCTGTCGTACGGGTTCTAAAAGACTAACTATCCATTGGGCTGTCGTGTGGTATGCTGAATTTGTCATGGAAACGATGGGGCGTAGGGGTAGTCCAGGTTTATGAACTTTTGGAAGGCCATACAGTCGAGGTACGGTGGAGCCTACGGGTTTAAGGCTTTCAAAGAGGCTAAGTGAAATGTAGCCTTGGTCTCTCAGACGTTTCAATGTGTAAGTAATTTCATTTTCCGCCTTCTCTGTTTGGTCTTTTTGTGATGCGTCACGAGTGAACTTCGACTGATCACACAAGAGATCTAACACCTTTGTCACGTATGGGGCGCGGTCCATCACAACAATACCGGCTCCCTTGTCAGGTCTGCTTAGGAGAATTTGAGGGTTTCGTTGTAGATCCCTAAGTGCGTCAATATGTTTTTTTGTTAAAGGACCTTGATTACGGACATGATATCGCCGATACTCGTAACATGCCGTGACTAATGACGACTTGAAACGTTCTAAATCCTCTGCCGACTTTGGTTTGAGGTCAACAGTTTGTCCTACCAAGTTCCCGAAAGGTATTTCAAAGTCTACCTGGCTTTCTTTTTGACGTGGGCAACAAAACTTCGAACCGAGAGATAAGGCTTCAATCAGAACACGATCAAGTTGCAAACCGGAGAAGTTATGTACATACCGTTCGGGTTCGTTTGGGAACTGGGCTTGAGGTATCAGTTGGCTCAGTGTGCTCTTTAATGACGACACTTTCTTTTCATAGCGGTTGTTTATAACCTCATGAACGTATTCCAGGAACTGGCATCTGTCTTCTAGTACTTCCGTGTGCGGTTGGCATTGGGAAACATTCTTTTCGAACACAATTATCGAAGGTTTAATAGTATCCAGTTGATTAAGAGCATGACGTTTTAATGTCTTACTGTTAGGTTAAATCCGGCATCGACGCAAATGTTTCCAGCACTTGGTGGGATATTGGTTGCTAGAAACACATTCCTCGATGAAATCAACGGCACAGTTAGCCTCACAAAGTCTGGTGGAAAACTTCAGAAACCGATTTAGTTCCCGTATCACCGTGGGCGAATAGGATTGTTTTGGACTGCGGAATAAGCCCATCATAGTACTCAGAACACGAGTTGTAGGCGAACATATGTTTTCGGTGATTTCATTCTCAAGCCATTATTATTAACACTCCAAGTCCCCTCCAGAATTCTACTCGAAGGAAACTTACATTCGGATTGGAGGCACATCACGTTCCACTTTCCAGCTCGTTTTTGTGCATGTTGGCCATTGGTTAAACTGGGAAACGAAAGCGTACTGGTTGGCAGACTGTACTCAGCCGCACAACCCCAAGGAAGATGACAGTTCCGCCACTGGTCAGTACTAAAATCCTATCTCCATCTCAAAAGATGTCGTTTCTAATCAATGTTTCTAACTCTCAGATTACCACGAGCACCTGTGAGCTGTATCCAAGAATCTTTGTTAAATGAAAGCACTGAAGACGAGCTCATTCTCACTACTGACTATGAGTGCATTCGTCAAGATAGAAAACAATGCAAGAACAGGACAGGCGGTGTAATGTACATCAATTCCAAGTGGCCTGTCAAGTCCGAAGTTGGCCTCACTTTCTCTTATAACGATGCTGACTGCGCAGTTGTTAAGTCTGTTAAGTCTCGTCCTAAATTCTCGCTTTTTCGAAGCACTTTGATCAGTAATCTTTGCTGTTTCACTTCTGAGAACTGGAATGGTTCCATGAAATCAATTCATTGTTTCTCGGATGTTCCTCTGCTTCTAACTCTATGATCAAACGGTTATCATCATGGACTATGGACAATAACGACCCGAGGTTCGATTTCCTCCACCACCGGTAACTTCCCCATGTTGCAGTCTTTCACTGGTCGAGGCCTCCTTCCTGAAATGGTGTACTTTGTCGCGTAATAAACGAAGGAATAATAATATTTTTCTATAAAAGCTGGTGTTTTTTGACTGTCTCACTTCTCTACTTTCACGACTGGAAAAACACTTTGCTGAGTCCTTTAATCAGCAACTCCGATGTTCTTCGGGGTGTTGACAATTCCTTCTTTTTACTACGTATATCAGCAACTTATCCACTGCGCCATCTGCGCAAACTTTTGAGCGTGCCGATGACCTGGTGCTTTAAGTTCATCTTCAACCAACCTTACTTAATCTATTTTTTAAGGAAATTGTGCATAAATCATAATTTTTCGTCGCATTCTGGCCTATATCTCAAAACTTAAGAATAATTTGAGTGTACTTTCAGCTTATCTGTCACTTTACCCCAGTAGGCAATCGAATTCATAGCTGATTCATTTGAATACTTAGGCACTACAATAGGCACCAAACTGCAGTGGTCTTCTTACATTCGCAACTGTGTACAAGAAGCATATCGACTGTCTTTTCGAATTGTTTGGCTACGGCGGCTTGGTACCAGGCCAGCAATTATGTTTTATTTTGTCGACCAAGGTGCTCTAATTTTACTCAGTCGCTGTTTCTCCTGACCTACTGGGTAAAAATTACCACACACACCATTGCGGTTTGGCCTTATAGCTCGAAATCCTTCCATTCCCATGGGCTCTTTTAATACCAGAGTTCGTGATCTACACATTGTCGTTTGTGAAAAACGCAGCAGTGGAAGGTGACGGTGAATAAATGACTGGCCGTTCGGATAAATGTTAGCAGTGGGAGTTCAACAGCTGAATATTGTGAAATACATCTAAGTAGATTCTCATGAATTCCAGCGGTGAAAGACAAACATATCTCATGATCGGAGTAAAACAGCTGAGGAACGAAACAATGGACCAATCAACGTCTTTATATTCACATCTTCCCGATGCAGTTCTGTCATATAAAACTACGGACAATACGGCATCACTGGCCCAACGAGAAATGCTAAGACTACCTTCTGTAGTATACGCCATCACGACAAGACTGCACCTTGAAGTAGTATGATGACTTGCGTGCCTCCATGACCCAAAGAGCTATACAGGATGGCTTCTTTAAGCTGGAGATACATTTACGCCTGAAAGGTCAATGGGTAGAGGCCAGACAAAGTCCAGTCTCCTGGTCCTCCAGGTTGGGGTCGATTTGAACTGGAAACCTAATCGGCAAAACCAGTGGAAGAATAATTGATCCGAACAAGTGGGCTTCCACTCAGCCACCCCACTGCCTTGCGGATAGGTTCTTGTTAGAACTAAAAGCTTTGGTTGAGAACCCTAATCGTTTTCCTGCTTTGCGCCCGGACACCCTAACAGTACCCGTCCAACATCTCCCATGAACTGTACGACTACAAAGAATTCCATACTGCATCGGTCGTCGCGCAGGATAATCAGGACTGCGTTCCCCATTGCATCGAGCGGCGTGAGTAGTGATAAGTGGGCTACTACTCAGAGTTCCCTCTCTTTTATTCAACCTTTGTCTTCTGTCCCCAACGACCTCTCTTTGCCCCATCTACCCACTCATAATGCTCCCACTGACAACACAGCCGATACTCGCAACGGTTCATTGTCAAATAGTGTCGGGGATAATCCTCTGTCTGGTAACTCACACATTCTCAAGCCCCATCAGCCTCTGAATCTCGGCTCCTTCAACGTGCGTACACTCATGCAGGCCGGTCAGCGGGTGTGCATAGCCCTCATATTAGATGCTCTGAAGATTGATGTCTGCTGCATAAGTGAAACGCGTATCCAGGATTTGAGCAGTGTGAATCATCTAACTGCTTCTGGTATGTTATCGAGGTATATCCTGCGCACCTCAGGAGACGAAGCAGTTAGAGCTGTGGATCAATGTGGTGTAGGAATAGTCTTGAATGACAACGCTGAAGCTGCCCTCTTAGACTGCATCCGTGCTAACAGTTGTTCATGTGCTGTGAGACCCCAAGGGTCAGTCGGCGTTCGAAAGGATAGTTGTGTTAGGCGCAGCTTGTTTGTAATCTCGGCGTACACTCTAACGGACTGCAGCTCTGATGCTCAGAAAGATGAGTTTTATGATGAACTCACAACTCACGTTCGCAGGAGCAAAGGTTCTGACATTGTGGTGCTACTAGATGATTTTAGTGCACAAGTTGACAAACAGTGCATCAGAAGCTTGTTTAGGTGGGCGTTGTGCTTTACCCGCTCAGCGTACAGATAACGGGGATAGGCTTCTCCAGTTTTGTGCAGACAATCGATTGTTCTTGTCTGGTACGAATTTCCGTTACAGCTCGCGTCGCACAGCGACATGGCGCTCCAACTCTACAGGTATTTTGAGTCAGATTGATCATATCACCATAAGCTGCCGGTGGCGCAGTTCTGTTCAGAACTGCAGATCTTACTGGTCCACGTATGTAGAGTCGGACCATGCATTAGTTTTACTGCGATTATCTCTCCAGCTCCATGGTCATCGTCGCAAGCCGCAAACCCGGTTAGCCACGCAACATATGTGTGATCCAGAAACTAGCACCCGGATTGAGCAAAAAATAGCACATGAGCATTGGGCATATATCCAGCAGGCGATGCACGTATCAGCAGGTTTCGCCTGTGGTCCTAGATCCGATGTCTATCAAAGACACTGGATTTCGCAACAGTCGATCAGTCTAACAGCGAAAAAGTCAGCTCTCAAACTGTAAGGAGAAGAATAAGATACGAAGACATCTACAGAAGCAAGTTAAGGAAAGCCTAGGGAATAACCGCCAAAAAATGGTGGTCAAGGTGGTCGAGTAAATGGAAATAGCAGCTGCTTCAGATAACAGTCAAAGACTGTTCAAACTCATTCGTGACACCGGTGGACGGCGTACCCTGGTCAGTGAAACGATATGAGATAGAAGTGGAGAGCGTATTCATGGCAGAAATTAAAGGCTTGACCGTTGGGCCGAATACTTCAAGGAGCAGTATAGTTGTCCGCTCGCTAATATAGTCACTCCTGTGTCAACAACTGAGACTCTCTGAATGGTATCACTTAAGTCCCTATCGGAAGTGGAAGTGGAGTCATGCATTCGATTACTAAAACGAGGGAAAGCAGCCGGTCCCGACGAAATTCCCCCAGTTCTCTTCAAAATGGGTGGAGATGCTTTGATAAAATCACTCAGCGATTTGCTCTGTGGAATTCCGAACGAGGAGTGTGTTCCGTTGATATGGAGTGCGTCACTGATTGTGCCTATCTTCAACAAGGGAATACGCAATGACTGTAGTACTCATCGTGAGATTAGCCTAATTCCGATAGTCACCAAAGTATTAGCTCCGATTCTGCATACGCCCGCGAAAGGAACATCCGCGAACAGCAGGCTGGATCCCGCCCAAGTCGAGGATGCATCGACCAGATTTTTACTCTTCGCCGACTACCTGAAATGCGTCACACGCAGCGCCGACCGACAACAAACGTTTTCCACGACTTGAAAGGCGCATTTGATTCAGTTGATCGAACAGCGCTTTTCAGTGCTCTTCACCGGAAACGTATGCCACAGAAGTTCATGAGTCTACTGAGATCACTGTACTCTCACACGTGTGGCCGCGTAAGGGTTTATGGTGAACTATCCGGTCGGTTCGAAACGACCAATGGTGTTCGACAGGGGTGTCCTATGTCTTTGCTCCTGTCCAACTTCGTCATGGATGAAATAATGGAGAGTGCGTTGCAAAATCTTCAGGTTGTGGGCGTCGAACTGAAAAATAGTGGAAAAGTGTGTGACCTAGATTACGCGCACGACGTTGTCTGCTTGTTCGAATTCACGGAACACGAGCAGCGCGCACTAGATAGATTCACAAGAGCTGTAGTTCCATTCGGCATGCGCTTTTCACCTTCAAAGTGCAAGGTGATGTTACAAGACTGGACGTCAATGATTCCGAGCTTGATGCTCAATAGGGAGGTGCTTGCAATTAGCGACCGCTTCAGTTACCGCCGCAGCAGCGTGACGACGGATTGGAGCACAGTAGTAGAGGTGAGCACATGAATATCCAGAGTTCAAGCGGCGTACGCTGGACTGAAGCACTTGTGGTGCTGACCTGATGTTTCACTGAAGTTGAAAGGTCGTGTGTACTGTGCCGCAGTGCTTTCGGTTTTGTTGTATGGTTGCGAGACTTGGGGTATGCGTGCGGAAGAAATTCGTCTTCTTGAGGTTTTCGACCCTCGATGTTTGCGTGGTATCTCCAAGATTGGATGGAATGACCGAGTAAGCAATGCTGAGGTTAGAAATTGAGTATTAGGTATCAGTTCGGAGAACGTTCCATCACAGCGTATCCCAGCCTCATAGACTTCGTTGGTTGGGGCACGTGTTACGTGTGACAGACACATGCCTACCGTACTGTACCCTATTTTCCGTTCCTCCTCAGGAGTGGAAGAAGCCACGTGGAGGTCAACAGATGACGTGTCAGCGAGGAATGAGAAAATGAATATTGAATTTAGGAAAAGTAGGTGCCTCACGCCTTCGTGGCTGGGGTTCAAAAGATCCGTCAACCAGTTGGCTGGAGACACCGAAGGATATGCCAGCGAACCACGAACAGTGGCGATCGTGTTTTCATTTCCTAGCGAATCAGAATGATTAATCGATGTGCGCGTTTGTACAGTTAGACTGTGTATTCGGTGTGCTGGCTAATAGGACGTTGTTTCCTTTTCTCACCCGTGTAGGTCCACTCCCTATCCATGTTGTATATTCATACTTTCTAATTCAACGTGCAACATAGTGAGAAAGGCAGTGGTCAGTGGGGCTTGCCCTACTGTTTAACGCATTACGATGATGATGATGTCGTATATGCGTATTACCAGCCAACTTACCACTATGATGTTGAGTGGTTTACTTTTTACGAGCCGTATATCGATGAATAAAGCGAATTTGGATGGTTGAAGTTCGAGGCACGGCCGATGTGACAATTCTCGGCCTTGGTTTGGGAATAGTATGCGAATCGGAACGAGTAAGAAATAACAACAAAGACAACACTGAACAATACTCACAATAACATTGGTCTTGAAGAGCCTAGTGAGACACGGTTCTATTCTAATGTGAGTGTATAGTAGAAACAAGTGCGACAAATCGCTTAGTGAAAACAGAAGTGGGAAGACCAAAACCAAGAACATGAGACGACATGAGATGAACTGAGGAATGCACACGTGGAAGTTCCATCATTCGGGGCATGCGTGTGTACACCCACCCACCCACCCCCACACACACATAGGCTAACATTTGACCCACTAAGGAATACCAGCATTCAAGCATCATAGGAATCTATTTTGCGAAGAGCTTACAATATGTTTGTGGGACATGTGTGCCATGTACCGCCGTTTTGCACACGCCATGAGCCCTGTGCGTCGATGTAAAGTTCGCATACGTACACATACCACACATTGCCGTGCACACAATGGAATGTGACATCTGGGCACAATGTTCGTTTACACATATACAAGCAACCTCGGGTCAACCAAGTAATATCGATGGCGCATTGGAAACAACAACAGTACCATCACCTAATGGTCGGGGCTGCATGCGCGTGTGAGTGTCTACATACATGCATGGGTGTGTGTATGCTGTCTCGGTTTACTTCTAACCGCTCATGAATCGAACATTCCATCTCGCTTTGGGAAACATGCCTACGCAGGGGTTCGTGGTGTTCGGTGCACTGCCGACTATGGCATTCGCACTGATATGCGCGCTTGTCATATGTGCATGTACGTAAGTACAGATGCATAGCAAAGCTTGGGACGGCTTCACAATTTCTAGACAGAAACCAAGTGATGAAACGAACACCGACCGAAGACTTGTTATGTAATTTACCAAAAGAGTCGAGGCAGAAAGACCGTTCCTTTCGTGAATTATTAGTAAAACAAGGGAATACAAAACACAATTTAGATTATTAGGTTGGAGAAAGCGAATTTTGCATCCAAGCAGAGGATGGACAAAAATGCAGCTCAACAACTATCAAAAATTTCACCACTGCATTGCACGCAGAAAACCCGCCAGCGTTCTCCGGTCAAAATTACACTCGTGTGCAATCGATTGAATTAACCGGATGACGAGCCTTCGACGCGAATCTAGGCCACTATGCAGCGCGTGTGAACGAGCCAAGTGAGAATAACTTGGCGTACCGAACTACAAATAGACACATATTCGAGACATTCAAGAAGAACAAAAAGTAATACTAATAGATATTACATTCGGCATCTACCGATGAATATCAGGAACTATTTGTGCAGTGATTTTGTGATATTTTATTGTCTATCCTAAACACAGTCAAAAGTGCTCATAGTGATACGAATTAATGCCCTATGGAGGGAAAGCGGTAAGGTACTGATGTAAATAATTGGCCTCGAATGACAGTGATAAGCAGATCGGTATGATAAAGACAACTCAGAAAAGAAACAACAAAGTAGGCGTACGGAGTAAGTTTTGAAAGACAAAAAAGATCGTGACCTCGACGGAACTCTGATCTGAAGACGGTGTATACTTTTACTACAAAATCTTTGTTCAAGTATGCCGAATTTTTTAGGGCTTTTAAGGGTATGAAAGAACCACAGGACAACGCACTTCACTGAATTCCAGCAGCATAAAATTCAACTGGGTCAGTTAACACGGAGACTGAGAAACATACTGATGGGATACGATAACAGAATGTGGGTTTGGCTGGTTAAATCTACGCTAGGTACTAAACTGACAGACCTCCGAGTAGCACGGCATGATTGATTAAACCCATTTTGTTAAATTTCACACGCTTCAAATTTATACACTGGCACATTTTTCATTCGCAAACGAAATACATGCACCCCATAATCAGTCTTCTTTCCGGTCTTGTACGAAAAAGGACCGTCAGAATCTGTTAAAAGATGATTGCCTAAACGCATTAGAATGTCTTGAACATTTTTCTCGCAGTGCAGTCAATTCACTGGGAAACAGTTTAGTTCATTCTGAATAACCATTAGCTCTGCATCGTGAGCAGCGGCTTTGAAACGTATCTCTCAACGCAACCCTAAACGATAGTGACAGAAAAAGTAAGTAAATTGAGAAGAAATTGTAGTATCACGCAGTGTGCGAATAAAAGAGTGCCACTAGTCGCGATAACTAGCTACACCTTACAATGACTTTAACTAATGGATAGATGCACCTCTAAGATCACAACCAGAATGTTTGACGCGCCCTATACAGCGCTAGTCATGTTTTTGGCTCTTTTATTTCATGTCATGGACTGGTTACCTTTACTCATCATTCAGTCACTATCCTCCCTCAGGGAACATCGCATACCGAGGAAGTGCAACGCGTTCCAATTACCTCAATCTGAGACTTCTTTTATTGATGCGTACTGTGGGAGTAGCTTTATTACGCGGCAAACACGCAGCCTATCCATCCTGGCAGATAAGCACAATCAGAATGAGACACCGGAAGCGCAAACGTAGACTGTTTAGTGCCGAGTCTAAGGCTTGAGACTACGAGATCACGAGCAACAGGATAGCCGAACGATAGTTTGGGTCGACAGGTTGAGAGATGAATCCTGTCAACCGATTTTTAGCCTCAACACCTGTCCGTTAGAAGGCTTGGTCATCCGCACCAGTCGAATCAGAGTTTTGTGCAAGGCCTGAACACAAGGATCAACGCCCTATATGATTATTCTGTCACACGTTGATAGAACGGGATTTTTTGTGAGCAAAGGGTTCCTCCTCACCTTAGTAGAACAGCCTCGAACACACTAACCCCCAGTTATCTGTTCTTTAAGCTATATCAGGTTCAAAATCCATATAGATTCTCGCCATCCGATCTAACTTGATAGTCTAATGAATACTTCTGTTTGGGGCACAAAACACTGGCTATCGTCCAGTAGCACCTGCAGAAGACAACTGACCTGGGCACTGGTTCATTCACTAGAGACGTAGGAAAACACGCGCTCGGACAATAGCATGAATAAAGTTGACAGACGTTGACCAAAGTGGGCTACAGCCTCGAACCGATCTGCGCCAGTGATAACGACAACAATACGGTTAATTTGAGTCCAACAGTGTAACGGCACATGAAAACTCCAAGTGAAGCGGTGCCACTTTTGTGTGGGAAATAGTCTGTGGCCGGCTGAAATGGGGAAAGGGCTTCTTATTAAATGCCTTTCCGTCTTGTTCAGACTTCTAACTTGAGCATCGAAGTCAGCAGTAACAATCACAATGACCGTAGAGCGGACGCTGGGAAGCAGCTGAAACGGAAACGGTCGAATGTTCTCAGCCTCAGTCAGTCGGATAACACACAGAAACGACGTAGCATTGACGCTTCAGCCCGTTTTTGTTGACATGCACAGAACCGTCGAACCGAATTACTGACCGAGATCCAATCTACGGGCACACGCTGAGCTTTTATGTTCCGACTGATATCGACGCCAGCTTGACCGACAGCAATAAACACCGAATCACCCGACACACGAAGAGTAAAGCGAGGAAAGTAGATTGATCGGAATTGTCATATCGAGGCGAGGTAGTGTATGCGCGTTTCAGGGAAGCAGCATGTGAGGATAAGGACTGAAACATCGTCGATAGACGATCTAATTTCGTTCGCAGACAGCGCATCATCGAATGTCCAGGCTTCAGGTCAACGCGTGAGGCAACAGAAGCGAGAACGACAGGCCACCGGGTCGATGTGACCAGAAAGGATTCCCGCCGAACAATGGTCGATCGCCTGATCAAGCAATCCGAAGAAACGTCACCCGAAGCCAGTTTGAACTCATTTATTTGTTGTGCAATGATTGGTGACAGAGACCCTTTATTCTACATAGATGATATGTTCTGAGGTAATAACCTGAGATAGTTTGAAGGTAAAATTGGTGAAACAGACTAAACACAGCACACATCTTTTATTAGTTTTAAAGGGAAACCCATACACAGTTACGAGGGGATAATCACCGAAAAACAAAAATCACAACAGAATTTATCTACGGATGCATCGGCGTTTATTGTAACCCACTGAATGGGCTTCTAAAGGAATACACAGAACAGCAGCCAAATTATGGATTGCGATTTCTGAAGGTGAGTTCAAATACGAACGAATGTATCCGGTATTTACTTAATTGGTTGTCAAGTTACAGATAAGCATGATTCGCTTCAGAAGCATTTTGATTAAGAGAGACCATGGGCCAATTACTCATAAGATTGCTGACAACTTTACAAATGATGTGATTTAGTTTCGGAAAGCTAAGATTCACGGGGACTCTCAACCAATCGGCAGAAACTTATCTACGTAATCTAACTACGCCATTCGCTAGTTTGCAAATGGCTTTACCTGCGCTAAGACGCACCAATGTGAAGCCCGTAAACAGATAAATGCGAGACTGATTAACTACACGACTCAATCAAAACGGCCAACTCAACTGAACCCGTAATGGAAAAGAATAATCAAACTGGGCCCATCGGATCCCAAGCGCTGCTACATCGCGTATACAACGAAGCATGGTGCCAACACCACAAATACAGGGGGAAATGTGAATATTGTTCGGGAAAGCATTGTGGTTCAGGGGAATTTTACGAGGTATTACTGTTTGGAAAACATAGGTTGGCGAACAGGCTCGTTTTCAAAGATTGCTAATCATGCCAATACAACACAATATATATGACTAGATGTATAAGGGATACAGTCAACAAAAATCGTGTCAGGGATCATTGTTCACACCTAGTATGGTACAGGATTATCCGGAAACCTGGTGTGAATGGACTAACACGTTCTCAACATGTAAGCTTTCGGACGTTCTTGGACCTGACGTTGGGTGGTGAGTGGGCCAGGGTAGACTGAGTGCATGCACAAATTTCTTCTGGGCACACAAAGGGGGGTTGTGGAGGCGATTCCCGACCGCTTCCGCTGTGGCCAAGATGCGACTTCTCACCGCTCTTGACAGCCGACCTCGGACCGTATACTGCTTGTTGTACTACTCGGTCGCTCAGTTCAGAGTAGTTAGCTGTACAATACTGTATGAAAATCAGTTTTGACGATCTTATACCCGAAAAGCTTAATGTTACTATTCTCGTACTAGAATTTTTGCATGCCATGTTTCAGCATGAGCACAGCGGAAGGCAAAATTTCACTGCCTCACAGGCTCATTGCACAATCAGGAATAACCAACCAGCAATCAAGAAATTAAAACGCGGAGTGGATACCCATATAAGGTCCCACTCATTAGTTCAGGTATGCTACTGAGCCAGGCTTTAGGGTATTTCTACCACCTATGTGAATGGCGGAAATACGGTTCGAACCTCGCATCTCAGAAGTGATAGAGGCTTTGATCACCTGACAACCACCGGTCACAAGACATTTCCATTATTGCATGCTTGCGCATCAGTGCAGTGAAAGGGGTGTATACTCCACAGCCACAAAGGCCCACTGCAGTATTACGGAGATCCGGCAACCAGACCCTGAGGCTTGGCGTGACGGAGAACCACATAAGGTCCAAATAGGTCAGGTGTGCTCACGAGCTGGATGTTAGTGGATTACTTTATAAAACCGAAGTGACCGGTGGCAGCGATCGGACGTCTAATCGCCGAAGTGGTAAGAAAAAAAATCTGAACCACCTTACCACCGTTGATCACACGAATAAAAAAGGAACCAAGATGTGATCAGCTGTTACTCTCTTTTGTGTCCGAAAAGTTCAAGTTGAGGTGAACTGGTTTCAGAAACCAATTCAAATTTTAAAATGGTCCCCCACATACAGTTTGATTGGCATCGTAAGAACACCAATGAACGGACCGTCAGCTGACGCTGTGCGCATGCATACACACTTACACACCCACACACACAAGCCCGCGTACGCGTACGCTCACACGAAACAGTGTTCGTATTGTCCGGTTATTCGCGAAGCCGCAATCGCTCATTTCGTATCGATTTCCTTTTATCGATCTACTTTGTTAGACGGTGCATGTATGTCACGTTCATGCTCATTCATAAAAAGATCTAATCAGTGATTGGGTGTTCTGTGCCTCCTAACAGTTGAGCCATAACAAGCAACACCCACGACACCTTGCACAACAAAATTAAAGACAGCGCAAGAGCATTATATGAGCTTATTTACTTGAGTATTTGAAAATGGATCTCACATGCAAACGAGGTCGGCTGATGCCACGTGTCAGTAGCGGAATCATAACTTACTTCTGGTTCAGTGAACTGTTCAAGGACTCGATTGTTCCCATTCAGACGATGTTCATCTGGTGCATGGATTTCGTGGCGAGGAAACAGAGAAACGGACGAACATGGTATTCCCGGATCGGATGGGCAAGGTTCATTCGCTATGACCAGGAATCAAAATTGAATTAAAGGAGTATCAAATAAAAGGTGTTACGGTGTGCCTAGATAAATAGGGTATATCTGCATATTTGGTAAATCAATGTAGAATAGATCCAACTGCACCACAACAATCGAAACCACGAAAGATGACGGAGGACTTCTCTGGACAACATTATCAGAAAAATTATCACTTAAGTATAGCAAAAACACTGTTGAGTTGACTCAAATGACCGGGAGCTCGTTGGAGCAAGCTGTATGCTACCGGAAGCATCCCCGGGTCACGGATAGGGGAACGCCCACCAGCCTGGCGTTTTTAAAGCGGGTAAGGTGGGTGCTCAGTTTACAAAATGAACAATTGCGGACGATCAACTGTGGTACTCGAGGACGTGGTTGGTTTACTTTCCAACAAGCGTCCTCCTACATAAAACTTCACATAAATTCGTGGACGACACTGCACCGTGGCAGATGCGGCTCACGACGAAATAAGGTCACAGCCCTTTGTCGTGTTTTATGTATCAGACAAGGTTTCCCAGAAGAAGAGTATGAACCGAGTTACCGGTGATCGGGCTTGTGTATGGAATATAAGGTTGTGTAGGAGACCCTGGATCCATTCCGAATGGCGTGCGAACCATGTGATGAAACCCGAGTCAATCAGTCGAACAGAAGTCTGTTTATGAGGATTAATATATCTCATAAAAGGGGCAGCAGCCACAGCGTAAAATGGATGAGACCATTAATGGAGATATCAATGGTGAAAAACTGAACAGTTTAGTCACAGTATTTCACGACATTCACCTCGGTTAGTTTGAAAACAACACGATGGGAATTGGTTAACAGAATACCGACCGTGTGATGATCGAGTTGCACGAGATGTTCGAAGTGAAAACAACATTATAGAATAAATTAAAATGTTAAACTTTCTCCTCAGATTATAGGGGTCAGTTCTGCGTTATTTCTGTGGTAGAATAAATCACTGTCGTCCGGCTCGTTCCTACGTCTGACCAGCTGAGACCTTATGTGATTCTGTGACGGAAACAACTACCATTGCGGCCGGATGATTGCAGGCTTGAGTTTGAATGACGGTTCCCAAGAATTGGTACATAATGAGCCAGGTTCCCTAATGCAGACTTTCGCATATTTAGACAACCACAACCGGGTATGCCGCGGCTCACAACTCTCAAGCCCTAACCAGTAGGTTTGCTTTTGCTAATTCACTGTCCTTTGTGTTTGCTGACAGACTGTCAAACACACACACTTCACATGCAAACAAGATCCACTCTACTTTGTTAGTTTCCCACTGGTTATCTCTATCATACGTGCCTTGTAAATACGTGCATCCTATTGTCAATACAAACACGTCGCCGAGTACTACCTGACTTTCGCGTCTTCTTGATTACGCTCCGTGTTTTGAGCGTTGAAGTGCTGATTACCGGATTTCGTGGCTGGGAGAATTGCTAGTCCGCATTCTTAGTACAATTAGTTCGCAGTATAGATTCTCCAATCCAAGTCCCAAGGTCTAGTTGCCGGCTATCCCAAGTAGTGCAGTGGGTCCTCTCCGCTAGGAAGTATGCTTCTTCCACTGCACCCACGCGCAAGCACGTAATGAAAAAATGATTTTGTACGACTGTGCACCGTTTGGGTTATCGATTTTGGGAGAGTGGGATAATGTCAGTTATATCGGCGTTCCCCATAGAGTTAACAGCACGTCGACTTGAGCTAACAATTTTGTCGTTCGGTTCGGGGTGCTCTAAAAGTATACCATGCTGCATTTCGACGTTTACCGATGGTGGAGGCCAATCACTCGTTTCTTCCCCCAGTGAAGCCAGCGCCTTCTATCCAGTCGGAGAAGCGAATATGTGTAATTGGGGCTGCATTTCACCAACTTAACTTCCTCGACAAGTGGGTTATACTAACAGAACCATACATTGTTTCGCATCAGTAATCTGCTGGGAGTTACTAGTCGACTAGGTCACGATGCACCAAAGGTAGATGTGCGATTGTGATTGAAGAATCTCTGGTATGGAACTGAGCTTGTGACAGAACAGAGACGCAATCGGATGGAAGGGTGTGGAGCAAAAGGCCCTCCCAGAAACTGATCGAGAGAGAGACAGAGCTGAATTTTAGAAAGACTGCTTTTCACAACGTTCTTTATCGACGCTCAAATGCCTGTTGGCTGAGAAACGGAACTTTATTATACTCTACCGTGGCTAGCGCCTTGGAGAGCTTAAGCGGGCTTCATGACGACATGATCATAAAGTGTTTGGCACAACAGACACCCCAGAGCCAGTAAGCTTTTTTCGAGAGCACACCACCAGCCTTTGCACAACCAAGTGCGAGTTGCAATGCAGCAGCGTGTTGATGCACGGTTACCGGTGGTACCCGATGAGCTCATTCGCTGCGCAACCGCTTCTCTGCTGCGAGAGACCGCCGCATCTGACCGAATCAAAGGCGTTTCCACCATGACAGAGGCTGTGTTAAGTCCCAGCAACCAAGTATTACCTGTTTCACCGACTTTCGGGTCACCTTCGATTCATCTAACCCGGAGTTTTTCTCGGACACAATGGAACCCGACGGGATGCCAGGGCTTGCAGGGCTTCCGACAGGATACTATTCGTCCAAAAGGGCGCGAGTCCGAATGTATGAGGAAGAATCCTCGGCGTTCACACCTACTACCGGCGTCTGACAGGGCTGCCCTCTTTCCCCGGTGGTGTTTAACTATGCAATCGACTTGACAATGAGACAGACATTGACTGCACCTCTCGGACCTTAAGTTCGAGCATAGTATTTTTCTGCTAGCGGACTTTCCTGTCACGCTTCAAACAGTCCTATATCGAATCAACTTTTTCTCAAACTCTATCAGGTTAGAAGTAAACACTACAAAAGCTTAAGTTATTTCAACTTGTTCAAGGTCATCAGCACAACAGTTATCCATCAATGAATATATATATATATATATATATATATATATATATATATATATATATATATATATATATATATATATATATATATATATACCGGATTGAGAACATGCATGGTGCCAACGCAACAACACCGGAAAACAATTACACAGTGGAAAACCATTCGGGTTAAGATTTAAATCAGAACAAGTAAGAGCAAATTTTTCTGTCTTCATTGTACACATTTTGTGACTCCTTTTTTCTATTTTTCATTTGTTTATGGGGAACGGGAGGTCAACAGACAGGCCATAAAGCATTCGCGTCACCGCATTCAGTTATGAGCCGCATCTCCCAGCGTCTGTAACCAACGACCAACCTCATCTCTTGGGTCCCAACCAGGAAGGCGGAAAGCACTAGCCGAAGTCAACGCTCAAGCTAACTCTTTTATGTCCCTACGCCGACTCATAGGAAGGAGTAATACTACTGATAAACAACGGTAGGAAAGTGTTTCTTCAGCTACGACGACCGTTGTGGACCCACAGTGAAATCAGAATCCAAACCACCGTGCCGCTGTACGCCCCGTACTCAGCTAGTTGAGAAACCTGGCCACCGACGGCCAGTGATATCAGATAGCAGGAGGTGCCCGGTCACTTGTGCTCGCGGCGTATTCTGAAAGTAAACTGGCGCGACAAAGTACCTGACGACGAAGATAAGAGACGGTGCTGTGAAACTGACGAACTCCCCACCTTCCTCCATGGCCGTCCACTACGGTGGTTGGGCCAAGTTCTACAGCCACTGAGACAGAATCAATCAAACAAACACTCCGTCCCGAAGCGTGCTCTGCATGGTACTGTCGCCTTGGTGGACAGCTCAAAACTTGGATCAATATTGTCGAGAAGGATGTAGAACGCCTAAGCTTACGGTCGGTCTACGTGCCTGCTAATGGAAGGAAAACTAGATCGCGATCTACACCAAACTCGCTTCCAACCACCGCGCCTGGTCAGCTGATACGCGATATTTATGGAGCCAACTTATCCTCTAGCAGAAGATAGTCACTTAAAAAGTAATGGTAAATAAATATTGTGGCCACACATGGCACGATACACAGAAGACGAGCGCACGGTGTGACCACTGACGTTAAATGAGTGATGGTGATTAACGCGCCAGGTTCCAGACCAATCAAAAAGACATCAGGTGGAAGTTCCGAACATTTCGGACAAAATTCCAAAATTATGTGGTAAGTGGCATAGTGGATGGATTCGATCTTCACCGATATAGATGAGGCTATGAATGATACCATCTAAATAGTTTTATTACAATATGCTACTTTATAAAGTGGGCAAACATCACCATTATCATCGTACAGCGTTAAACAGTAGGACAAGCCCCACTGGTCACTGCCTTTCTCATCATGTACGTATAGACAAGATGGACAGGGAGTGGACCTACGCGGGAGGGAAAAGGAAAGAATGTCCTAGGAGCCAACACACGGAATACAGTGGGAAAACAATTACCGTCATTGCGCACAGTCCTTAAGGCGTTAATTATTCTTCTCTCGAGGAAGTGCAGGGAGTCTAGATCGGATGCAGGAACGTTTAGAGCAGCTGGAGCAGCTAAGCGACCAGGTTCTCCCGAGTCATAATGAGATTCTGTACAACTCGGAAAGTTTGTAGTTGTTTCCGAGCTACGTTTGATACCGAACGGTTGTTCTTCAGTCAACAAATCCGAAAGGTACTGTTCCAGTGCATGTTGCGTGTACTGAAGACCGGGCATGGTAGCCGGCAGCGGCGAATTGCAAACTTGTGAAGCTATTTGAAAAAATGAGGAAACAAGAAAGAACACACCCACCAAGGTTTACTTGAACCATGGAACGGTATAAACAGCCTGATTGTACAGTAAACCATTAAGGCCATGGATTTGTTTCTTCCACTCATGAGAAAGTATAGAAGGAAATAAAGTGATGGCATCACATTCTTATTCCAGGACAGAAGCATGGGCTGCCTTAGCTTTGGGAAGGAATAAGACTCACCTTCACTTGATTTAAGGTGTGGCAAGCAGACCACGTTTACGAAAAGCGCTACTGAGTTCTTACTTCCACGAGTATCCACGAGGAGAAACCAAATAGGGAGAATAATATTCCTGAACTACAGTACCCATATGACTCATGGCTCTCGACAAGACATAAGCCACCAAGCCGCCACCAGTATCATCGTCATTATCGCTCCGCGACAGACGGCGCAGCGTGCTTCTCTGATACCTACTGATAAAATGAGATGAACGTTTACCGTTGGAAGATCCTGAACTCGTACATGAGGGAGCAACGAAGCTATGTAAACGCAGTGATCACGCCAAATAGGCCAAGTCAGGTGCCCAGGGCACAATTGCGACCATATATTGTTCTTCCGCTGCTGCCTTTCAGGACGCACCTGGTTGCACAAAGGCTGGGGACGCATCCTGGAATAAAAATGTCCACTCTGGAATGGGCGATTGAGTAGTACAACAGCCGTCAAAGCCAGCGACTACGAAAGACATGACTAACACAATGTCTGACACGCACGCACAATCACTTTCCTACACCATACACAACTTGTTCTCATACGCCCACTCGCTTCCATTTTTCCCCTTAATCACACCTCACGGGGACTTTGATCGACCGAACCAACTGTAGTTCTACTGGTGGAAATCCTGGCTATCTTTCCACTCGTTTTTCTTCGGACAGCTTCCGTAATTCATTTAAAACGTTACCACCGGTTGATGCCCTCCTTCGCATTTAAGATTCTAGTATCACCATTCGACCGTAGCCCTCATGAAATCCTTCTGTGGAGTTTCGCTTACGCCTCTCCGGAGGTGTTGAGGCTACGACATCTGGTCTTGTCCACGTTGGCGTCGACATTGCCCTCAGTAAAACGACTGAAGCGGCACTGTTAGACTGCATCCCAGGCGACAGTCGTTTATGCGCAGTGACACTCAGGGGTTCGTCCAAAGCGATCACACACCGTTTCGGTAAACGCAATCTGTCTGCAACCCAAATACAATCAATTATAACTTTTACCGAAAGTCCCACGACCTCCTACGTACAGTAAGCCGAACTAATATTGTGATTCTAGTAAGAGATGAGTGCTAGAGTCGGTCGGCTTTCACTGGACAAGCGCATTTAGGAGGCTCTATTAGGCTAGTCTTCTGTCGCTCGGAAAACGAAAAAATGTTTTTAACTCCACAGTTTGACCACAGCTTGCTTCCCGTCAGTACGCAATTCAGACATTCCAATCACCAGTACGTTATGTGACGTCCACCCTCTTCAACTCAGCATTGGACCCAAATCGACCGTCGAATGACGGGGTTGCATAGAAGAATGTCCCTTGTACTGAAGCATCCTCCTGATTCTGACCACGTACAACTTTGCACTGAGCTGTCCATGTACTTCGATGGATGCGCCAAAGGCATGCTACGATGATGTTAGACTGCTATGAGCCTTCCGATGCAACCCACCTACCACCATAAAAAATGCGCTAGATGAAAAGCTACATGTAATCCCACCTAAACACGTAAACCAGCACTGGTAGGCCATCAAGAATATTCGCATTCCGAGGAACTAGTGAGTTGTCGATATCTGCTGAATCTCTGCGCCTTCTTTATGAGTCGATTCCAACTGCAAGGGAGTTTACCGAAGCACGATTCATAATGAGATGCGCACATATTGCGATTCTTCGTACGGACTGCGAAATCTGGTGGTCACAATGAGCATCAAAAAGACCCAACTTCATATTCATCATCATCGTAATGCGTTAAACAGTGGGACAAGCCCCACTGACCACTGCCTTTCTCACCATGTTGCACGTTGAACCAGAAATTATGAATATACAAGAAGGACAGGGAGTGAATCTACAGGAATGGGAAAAGGAAACAACGTCCTATTAGCCAGCACACCGAATACACAGTCTAACTGTACAAACACACATTGACCAATCATTTCTGATTCGACAGAAAATGACAACACGATCGCCACTGTTCGTGGTTCGCTGCCATATCCCTCAGTGTTTCCAGCCAACTGGTTGACGGATCTTTTGGACCCCAACCACGAAGCGTGAGGCACCTACTTTTCCTAAATTCAATGTTCATTTCCTCATTCCTCGCTGACACGTCATCTGTCGACATTCACGTGGCTTCTTCCACTCCTGAGGAGGAACGGAAAATAGGGCACAGTACGGTAGGCATGTGTCTGTCATACGTAACACGTGCCTCAATCAACGAAGCCTATTAAGCTGGATACGCTGTGATAGAATGTGCTCCATGCATTCGAACAAACACACAAGGTCGTCCGCGTAATCTAGGTTACACAACTTCTCACTATTTCCTAGTTTGATGACCACGGCTTGAAAAATTCATAAGACATTTTCCATTATTTCATCCATAAAAAAGTTGAACAGGAATAAAGAAATGGAACACTCCTGTCGAACACCGCTCGCCGTTTCGAATGAACTGGGTAGTTCACCGTAAACCCTTACGCGGCCACACGTGTGAGTGTACAGTGATCTCGGTAGACTCATATACTTTTGTGGCATACTTTTCCGATGAAGAGCACTGAAAAGCGCTGTTCGATCAACTGAATCAAAGGTGCCTTTCAAGTCGAGGAAAACCATTAATTCGAACGACGGCGTGTGTGACACGCGTCAAGTAATTGACGGAGAGTAGAAATCTGGTCGATGCTTTCTCGACTTGGGCGGAACCCGGTCTGTTGTTCGTGGGCTTTTCTCTCACGAGCCGGCGTAAGACGGCGCAGCAAAATCCACGCTTATACCTTTGTGAATATCGGAATTAAGCTAATACCACGACGGTTACTACAGTCACTGCGTATTTTCTTCTTGAAGACGGGTACAACCAATGACTCGCTCCATGTTGACGGACTACGTTCCTCTTTCCAAACGTCACAGGTCAAGGTGCTAAGTAATTTATCAACGTGCCATCACCCATATTGAAAAGTACTGGAGGGAGTCCCTCACAACCGGCTGCTTTCCCACGCTTTAGTAACTGAATGCGTGACTTCACTTCCACTTCCGATGGGGATTCAATTGATACTCCTCAAGGAATTGCAATTGTTGAAATAGGAGTGACTATATTAGCGAGCAGGACAACTATACTGCTCTTTGAAGTATTCGGCCCAACGGTCAAGCTTTTACTTTCTGCCACGAATACACTCTCCACTTCTATCTCATATCGTTTCACTGACCAGGGTACGCCGTCCAGCGGTGTCGCGAATGAGTTTGAACATTCCGGAAGCAGTTAGATGATTCACACTGCTCAAATCCTGGATACGCGTTTCACTAACGCAGCAGACATCAATCTTCAGAGAGTTCACTGTGAGGGCTAGGCACACCTGCTGACCGGCCTGCATGAGTGTACGCACGTTGAAGGAGCCGAGATTCAGAGGCTGATGGGGCTTGAGAATATGTGAGTTACCAGACAGAGGATTATCCCCGACACTATTTGACAATGAACCGTTGCGAGTATCGGCTGTGTTGTCAGTGGGAGCATTATGAGTGGGTAGATGGGGCAAAGAGAGGTCGTTGGGGACAGAAGACAAAGGTTGAATAAAAGAGAGGGAACTCTGAGTAGTAGCCCACTTATCACTACTCACGCCGCTCGATGCAATGGGGAACGCAGTCCTGATTATCCTGCGCGACGACCGATGCAGTATGGAATTCTTTGTAGTCGTACAGTTCATGGGAGATGTTGGACGGGTACTGTTAGGGTGTCCGGGCGCAAAGCAGGAAAACGATTAGGGTTCTCAACCAAAGCTTTTAGTTCTAACAAGAACCTATCCGCAAGGCAGTGGGGTGGCTGAGTGGAAGCCCACTTGTTCGGATCAATTATTCTTCCACTGGTTTTGCCGATTAGGTTTCCAGTTCAAATCGACCCCAACCTGGAGGACCAGGAGACTGGACTTTGTCTGGCCTCTACCCATTGACCTTTCAGGCGTAAATGTATCTCCAGCTTAAAGAAGCCATCCTGTATAGCTCTTTGGGTCATGGAGGCACGCAAGTCATCATACTACTTCAAGGTGCAGTCTCGTCATGACGTGCTATCACCATGGAAAATTCCCACAATCTGTCCTGGATGTGTCGATCAAATATTCACCCTCCGACAGCCGCTAGGGCACCGTCACACTTCAGAGACCAATGATCGTCGTTTTCCTGGACATTCGCGCGGCCTTCGACTTCATAGATAGGACTTCACTGTAGTATTGTTTGTTGAGAAAGGCAGCACCTGAGAGGTATGTACCAATCGTCAAGCTCATATCACCACACCTCAGGTCGAGTTACCACCTACGACCAGCCTCCGTCCCGTTCTATCGTCTCACAACAAGGTTGCTCTGTATCCCCATTTCTTTTCAACTTTCCTATAAAACATGTCCTACGGAATGCCTTGTCTGGTCTTCTAAACGCTTGACTTGAACTACTCCCAGAGTACAGTTGGACTTGGAATATGCCGATTAAATCGTCCTGCTGAATGACAATGCACAGGCAGTTCAACACACTCTGAACCGCTTGGCGATTGAGGTATACAGATATGGTATGCGCTTTGCGCCTTCCACGGGCAAAGTACTTTTGCAAGATTGGCAGGGACCTGCGCCTGCAAACACACTTTAAGGTAATCAGCTAGTTAGCTGACGACTTTAACTACTCCGGGAACTTGATAACAGCTGGAGGTGGTGTTGGAAAAGAGATCAGCTCATGAATAGCGAGAGCTAGAGCAGCTTTCGCGAACGGGCGACATCTGCGGCGTCGACGTGACATCCGGCTCTTTCTAAAGTGACAGGTGTAAGTCGGCGCGGTTCGTGGTGTTTTACTATACGGCTGCGAGAACTGGCCACTTCGAGTTGAGGATACTCGTCGCAGACACCAACGGTCAAACGCCTCCAGCTTTCTGATGTCCTCGACGCGTAGTGGCCACGTCTCGCAACCGTAGGTCAGCATTGGACGGATAGCAACCCGGAAGACGCAGACTTTGGTCCGGAGGCTGATTTCGCTTCGCGCCCAATGTACATTGCCAAACTGAAGAAACGCAGACCTGGCCTTGCCAAAACGCAACCTGACTTCATTTTTGGCTTGACCGTTTGGGAGAATCGTAGAGCCCAGATATTTGAACGCCGGGACGTGTTCAATTTGTTCGTCGTCCAAGTATATCGGGATAGTGGACTGTGCAGTGCATGTCGAAAGGGTCTTGGTCTTCGACGTATTGATCTCTAGTCCCATGCATCTGCAACAGATTCTGCGCGACTGAGAACCGGCTGTAATGCAGTTGGGCTATCTCCAAGGATAACGATATCGTCTGCGAATTCTAGATCGGCGAGGAAAACATCGGTGCCCAAATGAATACCACGGTAATCTGTGAGCGCCTGACGCATCATCCAATCGACGATGTAGTTGATAGCACTGGCGACAGGGGACAGCCTTGTCTAACACCAGAGTTGAGGGAAAAATCATTGGACTCCTCTCCGTAGATGCGTATTCTCGCACGCGTATTGGCGTAGTACGACCTCATGAGACTGAGAAGCTTCCGGGGCATTCCATCTGCTTATAGTGTAGTCCATCGCGATTCTCTGTCAACTGAGTCAAAGGCAGCCCGAAAATCAATAAAACAAGCTGCAGTCGGTTGCGGAAACTTGTACCGACGTTCTAATACTCGGTGGAGGGTGAATATTTGGTTCACGCACCCTCTGCCACGCCGGAAGCCTCCTTGACTGCGGCGTGTGCGCTCGTCCCGCACCGCCCAGAAGCGGTTCAACAAAAGCAAGGAGAATATTTTGGCGACCACGTCCGTTAAACTGATACCATGGTGGCTTGCGCACACGGTCCTGTCGTATTTCTTTGGGAGAGAAAGTAGAAGTGAGGTCTCCCAGTCCGCTGGGAATTGTTCTTTTTCCCAGATTGAACAAAACAAGGTGTGCAGTGGCTCGGGTAGTGTCGAAAGACATGATTTATATATCTCCGATGAGATGTCATCTTTCCCAGGGGATTTCCGGTTCGTCAGCTTGTGCATTACATTGGGGATTTCATCTCGGCTCGGTGGGTTGTCATCGACGTCACAGCCCTCGCTCTGGATTGCTTGGATTGGGTTCACAGAGCTTGCCGCGGGACGGTTCAACGGACAATCGAAGTGTTCAGTCCATCTCTGCATCTTTTTGGCCTGTTCAGGAATGAGCAGCCCGGCAGAATTTCGAAGAAGGGGTTCCGTCGACTGTCGCTTACTGGATGCAATGCGGATTAGACGGAAGAACTTTGAGAAGTCCCCGTAGTTAGCCGCAGTCTCCATGGTTTTCGTGATTTTGATCAAGTAGTTGTGGCGGTCGCTTCTGGCCGAACGGGTGGCTTTTCGTCGGATACTGAGGAAGTCTAGCCTTTTCGGTTAACTGGAGAGTCGCTCCTGAGATTTAGTCTTTCTGTCATCGTCGCGTAAATCCCAGTTCATCTAACGCGGATTGTTGGATCGATGCCTTAAGTGAGATCTATTGATTTTCCACGTGTATTTCCTCTCAACCTTTAAACGTAGTGGATGGATGGGAGGCAATAGCGTCTAAGGCCGCTTGGCGCTTTCTCGGTGGTCCTAACTCTGCTGTGTTAATCCGCTTCGAAGCACAGTTTTTGGGGCGATCGGCTAGATGAGTCTTGAAGCGTGTACGAACGAGGGCGTGGTCGGCGCCATTCTTTTTGCCCGTCTCCGCGCCTCGGTAGGACCGACAATTTTCAATCGAAGATGACCAGCGTGAACGCACGAGAATAGAGTCGATCTGATGCGCTGTGTGGCCGTCGTTGAAGCACCACGTTAGCAAGTGCTTCTTGGGATGTTGGAAGCGGGTATTGGCGACCGTTGGGCTGTTGAAGTCTGTAAAGTTGATGAGGCGTTTACCATTGCTGCACTGCTATCCGAGACCATATTTCCCCTAAATGTGTCCAGTTTTTTTTAATGGAGGGACCAGTGCAAGCGTTCCAGTCCCACGCAACCAGGAGAATGTCGCACTGCGGGACGCTGTTCATCACCTTTTGTAGCCTATCGTAGAACTCGTCCTTTGCCGCTTCTTTGGCTGCAACTGTCGGGGCTAAGACAGAAAGAACCGATACGTTCAAGGGTGAGGCGAGAAAACGAGCTAGGGTCATTCGAGGGGATATCGGGTTCCATGAAAGCAGTGTTTTGTTAGCCTTGTTGCTGACAGCTATCACGACGCCATGAAGACCAGAGCTGTCCGTGGGTCTACTATGATAGTGTTAAATGTCGTCTACTCCGGAAACCTTCGTACACCGGGTGCCAGAATTCAGCAGCCGAACTCCAGAGAGATATACGATTTCGATGCGGTAGTCATGTAGTGTTCGTGTAGTGATGGCTTGGCTTCCGATACCCAAGAATGTTCTCACATTCCAGCAGGCGATTTGGTTGTGACTTCGCATCTTGAGGCCCCCAGCTAGCATACTTATCACCCCGGCCGCGGGGAGAAAATGAAACGCGTCGCTTACCGGGGACGCCGTAGCATCAGCGATGCGTGTGAGGAAACTTGTCACGAAGAATTGCTCGCATCTAATGGAGACATCCAGTAAGTAATGACTAGGTACGCCATCGAGTGGTGGACACGGATACCCGCTTCCTTAATAAAATGATCCCTCTACACCACCTCCAGCGATTAGCACATGTCTGTCCATCGTCCACCTTTCCGTGCTTTATTCGCACGTGCTGGATAGGGCTAGAAGAACAGACGCAGCGATCAGACTATCAAGAGGCTTGCATCAGCATTGGAGTGGCTTAATGTTCTCCTCCTCCGTGGTCGGGTTCCTAGGGATGAGGATTGCCGTTGGCTGGAGACGTTGAGGGACATGGCTCAGAATAGAAGTCAGTGGCACGAATGCTATAAGATTTGTCTGTTGAACTCTCGCGCCCCATAATCACAAAAATGTCACTCAGATAGATAAAATAACAAAAAAAAACATCAAAAGTGTAGGTGAGAAAAGTAAAGTCATATTTTACTAGATACGTCTTGCGTGTTTCGCTTTGTTATCGTTCATTATGTAGTTGAGTTTATAACACGCTGTTCTCGTTTTCGTTGTAACAGATGTCAAGTACAAGATGGTTAAAGCCTTACATACTAGGCCTTTCGTTCTCTCCTCTGTTTGAACGCAATCTCTCGCACCCGTTCATCAATCTCTGTTCTGTTCTACAACAACCTAATCAGCTGCTATTATGGATCATTACCTCCGACCGGGTCGTCTTGCTAGTGATCCGAATACTCCTGACGCCACTGATGAGTGGAATTATTGGTAATTCACATTTGTAAATTTTCCCGATTCTATGTGTGTGAACACAATCCGGGCAAATTAAAAACATTGCTAAACTACATCGCACCGTCCATCTGAAAACCCATATCAGATTGCCAATGTTATGATACTGCAATATCAAGACATGAACTCATGTATATCCAGCCAAAAAATGAGGTTCAGCGCGTCATCTTTTACCAACTTGCAAACAGGAATCCGTTGATACCTAGGATCAGTTTGCTCGACACCGTAGAACTTACGCTGGAGATTGTAATTTCAAAGCGGTGACGGCGCAACAGAATTCCGACGATGACATTCGAAACGCAATCATAACCGGAATGTCATCAAACACGATACGCTACAGGCTTAATGAGCATCAAATTATATTATTCAAGACAACATTCAAACAAGCGAAGTCCCTGAAAATGATACAAAAAACACGTATGTGAATGTTCCAGCTTATAAGCACACCCCTTTAGTGTGTCTCAACAGCCAGCGGTGCATAAAACCACAGAGGAACTAGTCAAACTACTGCCCGAACTACAGGGGTATCATCGTCATCATATTCATCGTACAGCACTGAGCAGCAGGAAGAGCCCCACTGACCACTGCCTTTCTCATCATGTTGCACGTTGAATTAGAAAGTATGAATATACAACATGGATCTACAGGAACGGGAAAAGGAAACAACGTCCTATTAGCCAGCACACCGAATACACAGTCTAACTGTACAAACACACATTGACCAATCATTTCTGATTCGACAGAAAATGACAACACGATCGCCACTGTTCACGGTTCGTTGCCATATCCTTCAGTGTTTCCAGCCAACTGGTTGACGGATCTTTTGGACCCCAACCACGAAGACGTGAGGCACCTACTTTTCCTAAATTCAATGTTCATTTCCTCATTCCTCGCTGACACGTCATCTGTCGACCTCCATGTGGCTTCTTCCACTCCTGAGGGGGAACGGAAAATAGGGCACAGTACGGTAGGCATGTGTCTGTCATACGTAACACGTGCCCCAACCAACGAAGTCTATGAGGCTGGGATACGCTGTGATGGAACGTTCTCCGAACTGATACCTAATACTCAATTTCTAACATCAGCATTGCTTACTCGGTCATTCCATCCAATCTTGGAGATACCACGCAAACATCGAAGGTCGAAAACCTCAAGAAGACGAATTTCTTCCGCACGCATACCCCAAGTCTCGCAACCATACAACAAAACCGAAAGCACTGCGGCACAGTACACACGACCTTTCAACTTCAGTGAAACATCAGGTCAGCGCCACAAGTGCTTCAGTCCAGCGTACGCCGCACGGGCCCTGGACATCAGTCTCATCGATGTAGCGGTTAAGCTTTTTGTGACTTTTCTGGTAAATCGTTTCGTTGTTGTTCGGGACGCGCGAACACGGCCCAATCAGTGTGATTTTCGTCGAGGAAGAGGCTTTGTTGATTAGATTCTCGAGCTACGATGAATTCTAGAACGTCGCTATAAATTGCAGTAACCAGCCATAGCGTGGCTCATTGACCTTCGAGCAACATTCGAGTCCGTTGACACAGTCACTCTGGAACGTGAATGAGAAGCGCAGGGATCCCTGAAAAGTACGTCAGATTACTAGGATCGTACTACTTGGCAACATAGGCGCGCGTCTGCGCCTACGGCGAATTCTCCGAAGTTTCCAATCGATTTCAGCATCCGCCCAGGGTTTCCGCTATCACTGGTCTCACATTACGTCATAGACAGGATAATGCGGTGTGCCCTCAACAACTTTCTAGGAATAAAATTTGGCCATGAATCTTGGGTTACAGACCTCGAATTCATGAACAACACTGATATTCTAGAAGAGGATTCCGGAACTGTGCAGCCGGTTCTCCACCGTATTGTATGTAAAGCCAATGTGGTTGGTCTGGAGATAAATACTTCAAAACCAAATTCTTCGCGACTTTGCAAGGCCCAACACACTCTATGCGCGTTAATGGTGAAACTCTGGAACAGGTGCACCACTTCACGTACCTCGGTTCCAATACAATCCAGCCTAACGGTCAGGTCGAGGTTAAACTTCGTACACGCAAAGCACTGTAGTCTGGGACCAAAATAAGCCTCCACAGGAAGCTGTACCTATACCGAGCTGCCGTCCGCCCAGTTCTAACATGAAGTGTGCGAAACCTGGCCGCTGAGAGTAGATGATACAAAAAAGTCTGTAAAGCTTCGACCACTAGTGCTTCCACTACATGGACAAAATCAAGTGATTTGATCGCGTCACAAACTCCGCCATGCGTCAACACTGTGCGAATACAGAACGACTTTCATTGTTTTTCCAACGATGTCGCCTACATGTCATTCGCCGATCCGAAACGGAGCCCATGAAGAGCAACCTACTGTCATCACACTACACAGATTGGGAATGTCGCCTTGAAGGCCAACTGAAGACATGGGTTAGCACTATTAAGACAAATATGCAATATATATATATATATATATATATATATATATATATATATATATATATATATTCACTAGGATCTAACTTGAATCGTCTGGAGTGTGAATGGATACTATTCATTGGAGAGCCCACAAACGAATCACAACTGCGATTTTTCATAGTTATTCGTGTCTGGGTCACTGCCAACCCAACGAACGAGGCTGCATGTGCAAGCGCTCATACTGATAGTAAGTAGCATGTAAACGTGTGGACGAAATTCCTTCGGTGGGGATGGGTGTCTCAGGCTCCGAGATAGCTACTCGTCCCGAACGTCTCTCAAAATGCTCCCAAGTGACCGTACGTCTAACACAGCCTTTTCTGAGGAAGTCCTACTCACTGCATTCTCGTGGCGTAGGTGTTCCCACTAAAGTGAGAGGACGAAAGAGATGCCCGGAGCTCTCCACCGGGCTGGCTGACCAATAGTCAGTCTAGGGGAAACGGCTAAGCCCTGATTTCAAACCAACCATGGATGGTGTATGAGGCATACAACAGCGCTCACCGGCATCTGTGGCGGAGAGGTGCACTGGGCACCCAGGATGTTTGGTCTCATTCGAAGGATGTATGAACTGAGCAATCAGTCACCGGCTCTCAGTGCGTTACGGACCCCACGTTTCGTCCCGCTACCTTGCGCGTTAAGCTTTGGATAGCTAAAGGCTCCGGTTGCGGATCCTTAGGAAAACCACCTGCTTTGGCCCGGGCAAATTGGCACTACCTCGCCCACAAACATATCATGGACTCGGAATATCTACCTCTTCCTCCCCGATTGTACCTTGTTTTGTTTGGCACATGGTCTGAACCCAGATAGGTGTGAAATATATATATATATATATATATATATATATATATATATATATATATAAACTCAAGTGTCACAGTTTGAACATCGCCCCCGATCACCTTGGTGACAGGTACCTTTATCGTCATTTACATCATTTCTCCATCTGATCTGCTAGAGCCTCGCAGAATTTACTGCACCATTTCTCAAAGTCAAAGTCACCAAATTGTTTGAATGCTAAAAAACGTTCGTTATTTTTACTAACTGCTTCTTTCACATCCTGTTGTAGTTTAATCACCCTATTTTAATGTCGTCATTGCGTTTGCAACGCGTTTGATTCTAAGTTGATATAAAATATAAACATGTATTCAATGTTACGACAGGTCATTTCGGGTTAACCTTTCCGACTATTAGTATGCCTTTGTATCATTGTTCACCCCAGTTTCAGTTTTAGTTACATGCCTCGTACCCAACCGTGAATGAAAAAGTATCACCTTTCACCTGAAGTAGAATTCCTCCGTTTTCTCCGATTTCATCCTTATTCAGCTTACTCTAACTTCCTGAGGGAAACTGCTTTTAGCAGAATTCACTTAGTAGTTGCTCTTTTACAAAATCCACGGGTTATAAAATTATTCACTTATTGCAGGAGAAACTCACGTTTCTTAGTCGAAGTATTCCCGATCCTATATTTGATTATTCAATTTTACATAAGACCAACATCAATACAGTCATTTAGCCTAGTATACGTGCATGCATCAGTTACAGAGGGCGATTGTAATGTTTGTTCTGACTTCTATGGTTTACTTACCCGACGTCGCGTATTGAGGCTGCGTTGCAGCAAGGTAACTTCGATCAACTGGATCAAAACGGTTTGCGTCATTCACAGAAGGAATCTCGGATACTGTCGTAGAGTACATAGAATGAGATTCGGAACCATGGATGTTTTCAGGAGACCTCAAATTTACCTGCAAACGGGATCTTGGATAGTCGTTGCAAAGAGGTGCGGTTGTGCTCAGCTCTGGAGAACCACACGTGTCCGGAGAGTATTGTACTGTGTGCCTTAAAGGTCCATAGTGAGGATCCTGTGTGCGGCGATTGGACATAAAACTCTGCATACTATCAATAGCTGGAATGAAGCCTTGAGATTCCGAGGAACTCAGCGGTAAATGTCGGTCCCAAGGGGGACCAGAAAAAGAACTTCCGTGGACTCCTCTGGGCAGAACAAGAGTATGACCCACGTTCTCTTTTGAACACTGAGGAAGATGTATTGGACGTACCGCAACCGAAGGACGGAAAAGTGGTTCCCGGAAATCTTTGGATAAACTACATGTATTTGAATATTTCGAAACATCAGGAGAGTAACGATACCTTTGCCGATCATGAGGACTTTCCCTATCCTGCTTACGAAGGACTGCTTGGTTATGTGTGGATCTGGCAGGATATGGTGTGGAAGATCCTTGAAGTCGCGATAAACCTTGCGATGTTTCCGACTTTGGACTGTAAACGCGGCTAGAAGAAAGATTGCTTTGTGGAGATGACGGTGTGGCAAAAATTATGCCGGTGGGTTTGTGAGCTAACTTTGATACGCTTCCAGCAGAAGACGACTTGACAATTTCTGTGGCCTTTATTACGCGGTCAAAAGCCCCTGAAGACTTTGAGGGTATTGCTTTGCGGTCAGACACAGCTGCTGAGAGTGATGATGGCCAGGAAGGAGAGGAAATGCCGCTCGAAGGGTGAATTGAAATGTTATCACTTAATTGGCAATCTACTTCCCCCATCCTCGGAACCGAACCAGATGATGGGATAGGTGAAAATCTTTGGAACACGGAGCATCCGGGTGGGGAAAGTGAAGCTGACGGCTTTGGGATCGTTTATTATTGAAATTACGGCAAACCTTACCTCGGGAGCCTCCCTCGATAACGAAGGATGCTTCACTGATCTTGAAGAAAAGCTGGAAGCTGCGCCTGAAGAGGCACTGGATGTTTTCCGTTCTAGACCAACAAAAGCAGCTGTCAAGGATTAGAAAGTTTCTGATGAGAATTCTCACATGTGTACGAATCTAAAGAATTCTTCTTTGTATACTTTCCAGAAACATTGCTCAAGCCAGGGAGCTTTTCGAACTTTTTCTGCATCATTTTCCACTCAGTTGCGTAGTATGAATTGACCAAGTATTGCCCAATAATTGAACTGAAATGTCAAATTAAATACATGACCTACATAACACAAAGTACAATTTATCACTGAAGGAGATGGAAAGCAGTGATTGAAGAGTAACAGTGAATATCCGTAACTCCATTATTCATGCGTGTAGCGGAAGGGATACACCTAGCAGAACAGAAACCGACTCCGCTACAGAAGAAAACCAGCAACCGTGACTTTGAGACTTGGGATGAATAACTCAATAGAGTGGCGACCGCTACCAAAATTGATGAACGGTGGTAATGTTCCAATATCAAGCCTCAAACCTGATAACCAGAGGCTTTTGTAACTCAAAAACCCACCAGCCAAAAAAAGGATATTACCAGTTCCATTTGTTCAGTAGGAAAAGCGGTTCTGCAGCAGGTGGGACACGAAATCATGAAAGCGCAGAAAACATACATCCCCTAAGTGCGTTGCAACACCCAGCTGTGCATAAAACCAGAGGAACTAGTCAAACTACTGCCCGAACTACAGGGGTATCATCGTCATCATATTCATCGTACAGCACTGAGCAGCAGGAAGAGCCCCACTGACCACTGCCTTTCTCACCATGTTGCACGTTGAATTAGAAAGTATGAATATACAACATGGATCTACAGGAACGGGAAAAGGAAACAACGTCCTATTAGCCAGCACACCGAATACACAGTCTAACTGTACAAACACACATTGACCAATCATTTCTGATTCGACAGAAAATGACAACACGATCGCCACTGTTCACGGTTCGTTGCCATATCCTTCAGTGTTTCCAGCCAACTGGTTGACGGATCTTTTGGACCCCAACCACGAAGACGTGAGGCACCTACTTTTCCTAAATTCAATGTTCATTTCCTCATTCCTCGCTGACACGTCATCTGTCGACCTCCATGTGGCTTCTTCCACTCCTGAGGGGGAACGGAAAATAGGGCACAGTACGGTAGGCATGTGTCTGTCATACGTAACACGTGCCCCAACCAACGAAGTCTATGAGGCTGGGATACGCTGTGATGGAACGTTCTCCGAACTGATACCTAATACTCAATTTCTAACATCAGCATTGCTTACTCGGTCATTCCATCCAATCTTGGAGATACCACGCAAACATCGAAGGTCGAAAACCTCAAGAAGACGAATTTCTTCCGCACGCATACCCCAAGTCTCGCAACCATACAACAAAACCGAAAGCACTGCGGCACAGTACACACGACCTTTCAACTTCAGTGAAACATCAGGTCAGCGCCACAAGTGCTTCAGTCCAGCGTACGCCGCTCGAACTCTGGATATTCGCGTGCTCACCTCTACTACTGTGCTCCCATCCGTCGTCACGCTGCTGCGGCGGTAACTGAAGCGGTGGCTAATTGCAAGCACCTCCCTATTGAGCATCAAGCTCGGAATCATTGACGTCCAGTCTTGTAACATCACCTTGCACTTTGAAGGTGAAAAGCGCATGCCGAATGGAACTACAGCTCTTGTGAATCTATCTAGTGCGCGCTGCTCGTGTTCCGTGGATTCGAACAAGCAGACAACGTCGTCCGCGTAATCTAGGTCACACACTTTTCCACTATTTCTCAGTTCCACGCCTACATCCTGAAGATTTTGCAACGCACTCTCCATTATTTCATCCATGACGAAGTTGGACAGGAGCAAAGACATAGGACACCCCTGTCGAACACCATTGGTCGTTTCGAACCGACCGGATAGTTCACCGTAAACCCTTACGCGGCCACACGTGTGAGAGTACAGTGATCTCAGTAGACTCATGAACTTCTGTGGCATACGTTTCCGGTGAAGAGCACTGAAAAGCGCTGTTCGATCAACTGAATCAAAGGCGCCTTTCAAGTCGTGGAAAACGATTATTGTCGGTTGACGGTGCGTGTGACGCGTCTCAACTAGTTGGTAAAGCGTAAAAATCTGATCACTGCATACGAGACTGTCCGTCCACTACTATCACGTTTTGACGGCTGCCGCATCTCCTTGTTTGCCTCACGCGACTACTCGAGTCTACATGAACAATGTCGAAGTTCAAGCACCCATAAACACCCGGGGGTTCTAACGGCTGCTTTTCGCAATCTGTTGTGAACTCCTGTCAGTGGAAGCCCATGCGACCCTCGAATAACTACGGACTTTTTGTCTGTCATGTGTTATTACGATATATTACGTGGCAAAATCCGCTTTAGGACGTTTGTATAACAATTCCCAACTTCTTGTCATGAGTAATCTTTGAACTGATATTTTACTTGGTCACGACTTTCTCGGGTTATATGAAAAGGTGGAGATATCATTCGGCTGCGAGCGCGGCACGTTTTTGCTATGCGGTCTGGATGCCATCAAGGTAAGGTCTCTTCATTCACTTTTTTATTACATGCCTGCGCATGAGTGCAGTGGAACGGGTATATGCCCCATAGCCATGAGGGCTGTACTATTGGGGATAACCGGTAACCAAACCTTGAGACTTGGAGTGGCGTAAAACCACATAAGGTTCCAATAGGTCACGTGTGGTAACGATCCGGATGACAGTGTTTTACTGTTCACCACCTATCACCCAATTGTAAACCTGTTGTATAAATTTTCGTACTTTTCTTTATTTCGTTTTACATAACATTTATTGAAAAGTTCACTTTTTACATTCCAGCTGATATACTCCATTCATAAGACGAGTAAAGCGTTTCTCATTCCGACTCCGTCTTCTCAATCTTACTGGTCTTGCCGATTCTCTTGCCCGTCTACGTTTCGAAACCTATTGCTACAAAGTCTCGCAGACGTTCTGCTAATGATGAATGCTTCATACGGACTGAAATCCAGCGTCTCCTGAACTGATGGCCTCCTTGAACCGTCCAACTCCCCCTTGAGAGTACAGGTTTTTGTAACTAAGAATGCGACCCACAAGAAAAAAAACGGTTGTTGACTATAGTCAAACCACCAATCTCCACACTCGGTTGGATACCTACCTACTACCTTGAATCGACAAAAAGGTTGCGGCTATATCACGCTTTGCAATATACAGTACCCTAGAGTACTTATCATCGGGTTTCTGTCGCGGAGCACGAGAAGCCGTATACTGCATTTGAAGCATGTGGTGCTCTTAATTTAGATGTATACCGTTTGAGGTTACCAACGGAGTTGCCTGTTTTCAACGCACCATTAACGAAATCCTGGAGGCTAAAAGTGTCAGATGTCGGCCTACACAGACAGCGTGACTGTATGCGGCATGATCAAGGAAGACCAAGAACGAAACCTTGAGCGCTTCATGGAAGCAGCTGCAAAATACGACATAACATTTATTACAACCAAAACTGTGACTGCCACAAACAAAACCAAACTTTTCGGTTACCTAATTATACATGTATACATTATATATATATATATATATATATATATATATATATATATATATATATATATATATATATATATATATATATATATTACAACAGCTTGAAATCAAGCATGGTGCCAACGTACCAACAATAATTTAAAAAATAGGAGAGAGAGAGAGAGAGAAAGAGAGAGAGAGAGAGTAGAACACAGTAAAAGTGACAACGGGTAGAAAAATAAGGCTGCAACATATTGCTCTTTTCATCGCACAATTTTTGATGCTTTTTCGTCATTTTTTGCCGGGATAGGAAATAGATTAGCGGTAAACCAGTTGGACGTATCTTCGATAGCATCACTGAGTGCCCCCGAACAGGAATGGGTCCCCGGATGCGAAAAAAAACCTGAAGCTCAGGCTCTAGAGTACCACTAGTAATTCGACCAATGTAGATAAGATCTTGCGCCCTCCGATATGATTCCAGAAAAAGACTGTTCACTTCTAGGCGACCTGCGTAATCAGTCCCACGCAGTCCTGCAATTTGACGAGTAGTGGGCCTTTGTACTCTCTCAAGATTGGCGGACTCAGTAACAGCACATGGGTAGGCAGCCACACTACCATGCTCCAACCGAAGACGCAAATAGGAAGTATACGACACACGAAAGGCATCATATGGTAGTGTTCCAAATGAACGTCGAATGGGACCAAAAATGCTCCAAGCAGAGACACAAGTCCTGTCAGTTTGATCTCTGGTTTTCAGCAAGGGAGACGCCGTTACACTCAGATCACGTTCAGAGGCCGTAGATCTCGGCCCTGAATCGACTAAACTCGGCATTGGGGCAGACTTACTCAGATTTATTGGTAGGGCCCAGGTGTTGGACCAACGTGTTAGCGCATCTAGATCATCCTGCAGTGATGGTCTATCTACATCAGAGCGAAGTACGTGCCACAACTCTAAGTCGTCTGCAAAAAGAAGGCTAGGTGAACTGAAAACGACTGAAAGAAAGTCGGTACACACCAGGGATAGTAATGGTCCCAGTACCAATCCTTGTGGAACACCACTGGAGATGGGGTACCAGCTGGATAAGGTACTGGAGACTTTGAAGGCAAATTCCAGCCCGCTAAAGAAGTTCTCAACCCACCGCAGTAGTGGATCAACTATTCCCAAAAACCGTAGCTTCCGTAAAAATTCGGTCGTGTGGTACCTTGCCAAATGCCTTATTGAAATCCACGAAAACGATATCCGTGGGATATCCGCTGGCTTTAGCCCAAGCAGCACATTGCCTGATACTGTGGACAAGTGTGGGCAAATTAGGATATAAATAAGTATATATAAGTAATCACGCCAGACCGTGGCGATGGTCATCATTTGTGCTGGTACGTACGGTGTTGGATTTGTGGACCTGGAGTTTACTTGTACTTCATTGGGGCTGCTGGTTTGCAACTACAACGTAACTCACAGTAGAACTTCTCACGCAATCGATCTTCGTTGCATATTGTGCATCTAAAGGTTGAAGACAAGGAAATTACCTAGACCCGTTTTACTGCCTACAACCCACTTAACCTCGGTTTTATCAAGTTGACTCCACTTCCACTTCCGATGGGGATTCAATTGATACTCCTCAAGGAATTGCAGTTGTTGACATAGGAGTGACTATATTAGCGAGCGGACAACTATACTGCTCCTTGAAGTATTCGGCCCAACGGTCAGGCCTTTGCTCTTCGCTAATCGTGTTCGAAAGGGATACCATAACTTGTGGAGTAAAGAAAACATCGTGTAAATGTACGAACTGCGCTCATTAAAAATACGGTATGTCCACTTTCGTCGGCCTAGTTGGGAACTGGTAAGTACATCATCGTACACTTACCAACAGAACCAACGGGAATGAATATACCGTACTTGTTAATGAGCATAATTCGTAAATTTGCAAATGCATTTTTTCACAAATTGTTGTATCCCTTCCGAAAATAACTAGCGAAGTAGTGGTTTAGAACGATGGGATAGGGAGATATGCATTGACTTATTAGAGTAAAGCAAAAGGAAAGTTTCCTCTGAAAGCCCTAAACAGCACAGGGACACTCGACCGCCCCCTGAGTGTCACCAAATGAGACGGCCAATTCCATTTTTTAGTAAATGACGTCGAGTTTACCTCTGGGATGTATAAAAGACTGTCGTTTCAATTCATATAACAGGAACAGAGGAAAATGTATTGCAAGAGCCGCTGAATGTTTCCATGGCCGTACCTCTAAGTGTCTCCAAAAGGCACGCTCAGAGGACGATTAGCGATGAAGCCTGAGACGCACGCGGTCGTATCACATTAAAAAAAATAATTTTTATCGATATTTAATGTAACAAATGCACACTAACGCTAGTCAGTAACCCGCATGAATTACGGAAGAACTTGCGACCTCGCCTGACCATCCCCTTTGGAAACACTTGGATTACACATTCTAGAATAAAATAATAACTGTGGAATTTAAGCCTAAAACAGATGATATTTCTGAAAAACCCCACTACAGGGAGTATATTTACAGCCGTAAGGAGAGTACTAGTTTCCCGCGCCTTTTTCCCCTGCAGTGCGGACAAGTTCATATGGGACTCACATGGGCCCCAGTAGTGCTGCCCAAAAATCGTAATAACTGTGCCCACAGGTTACCCAGTTTGCCCATACGGGCCCTGTATGGGCGTGCTGCATGGGTTCTTCTGTTCAGTGCTCACTAGCAGATCGCAGCAATTAGATTATCCGGCCGCTATCTCACTGAGTCATTTAGCCAGGCAAATTAAAGAAACTGGGTCAGGTGTGACTGAAGCCGTAAGTTGTGTCTTGAATATAAAATGGAACGCCCAAAATTCCTTCGAATCCTGGCCATCAGTGTCCAAGCAGCATAATATCTAACACTTTTGGGTGAACTTTGGGATAAAATGACTCGTAACATGCGCCTTGGAAGACTGCACAAAAGTTCGTGATATTTTGAAGGAAATGTAACGATAAAAGTATCCCAGTACTTATTATTATGACTGCGTTACAAAAACAGCATATTTTGTTTTACCGAATGCGCCTGTGACCAGGCAGTGTCACTCTGGCTTTCTGTATTCTGTGCTCAGTTTTTCTAAGGTGAAAAACGACTCGACACTCTTGGAGATAACTAATGCATATTCTTACTGTTTATTTTTACTCTAATATATTGTTATCTCTCCATATATATATATATATACGTATGCCCGAATATATACCCTTGGACATTGAGACAGTCGTTGTGTATTATTGTTTTTGTGAAATTCATGCAATACTGAGTACTAATGGCTATGTAACGTTGGTTATTCATCTTCGAATTCCGGGAATCAGCAAACATTGTTGGGGTTAGAGACAAAGTGGACTAGGTACGGAGGTGCAAGAACGTCCTCCGTGCGAAGAAATGTCCCATTTGTGGCGAGAACACATTATGAGAGCACCGGTGTTCGTGTCCTAAATTACAGTCAATAGGCATGATAAGGAAAACCGAGTACTGTCAAGTATTTCTTTGACCTTAATGCATAATAGATACGGTTACTACTGTTTTCCACACTGTTGAAGCGGAGCTACAAGAGTTGGGGCCAGCAGCGGATTTGGGGTCTGAACATCTTAAGCAGCGATTTACTAACTACCAGCACATCAGAGTCGACCACCCATATGGGTTAGCATATTTGCGCATTACTTTAATTTGCTCATCCGGTTAGGGAATACAACTCGGAAGAACCGTGGCGAAATCAATGTGGATGCTCTGTTGCAGCCCATGTTCGCCGGTTTTATGACCCCTATGCCAACTGCGAGGTATCATGATGACACGCTGCACGCTTTGAGCTACCACTTGCCACGTAGTTCGCATAACCTGAGGACGATACATCATACACCACGGTTGTGAGATGTAGCTTTCAGTTTCCCTTATGAATCTTATACGGGGAAACTCAGGCCGTTCGTCAAGAGAACCGCAAGACTAGCGGAATAATCATATCGAAGAACTCATAAGGTCAGCAACATATGTTCCAAAAGGAAGGCAATGTTGCTCTGGATGACATTTTAGTTCCCGTTTGTGTCATACACATTCATCCCGTATTTCGTATTTTCCCCAGCTATGCAATCAGATAAAATTATCACCAACGCCCCGCAAAAATTGCAAATTCATCGGTAATGTACCTTCTTTGCGTTTTAACATTCTGGGCATTTTTCCCCGTGGTTTGCCATCAAGTCGTCTGTCTGCGGATGGCGTACTATTGGACACACTCAATGCACCCATTCACACAGTCGCTCGTAAATGTTTACCACTTTCTAATATCTCTTACGACTTCGTTGTTCCAGTTTTGCATACGTTAACCTGAATGTATTTTTCAACTTCACTCTTCTAGATTACGTATGCACATACGTCACACTCAAAGACGTCTTTGACTACAAACGGTGCGCATTGGGCACGGAGTGGCATCAACCGGCTGCTGATTCGAAACTGCGCAACGAAAAGCCGTTCCCAAACAAGCCCATTATTGTCGCCAAGGCTAAGTCAGTGAAAATCACTCTGTGACTAAATACCAAACACTATTCGTTTCATTCTAAGGTTTGGAAGAAAACCGGTGTCCGTCGTTGAAAGACAAAGCGTTGGTTTATCAACGCAACGCAAGACGAGGACGCAGGTACGTAAATTACCACTTCCTTCGAAACAAGACTTAAGCTGCTTTCTCCTCTGAAGTTGTTTTTTTTATCTGGTTCATTCAACACGTTTTAATTTATTCTGAGGATTGATAACTTATGGCAAATGGTAACTCTGTGTTCCTCAGATTTAGTTCATAATTTATACATAGTAATAGTAGTAATAGTTTATATCCAGGTATCCCGAGGCATGCTTTGTACATTCAGTTGTACATCACAATCCCGTTTTCCCAGGAATAAACATCCACGCTGTCCAACGCCCAGTTTCCTAGTATTTCGATGTTTTCTTATCTCATTGAGTATAGCAGCTTTGATACGTAGAATATCAGATATTTCTCTGTTCTTCTGAGTAAAATTCTCAGCCGAACTTTTTATGAAATCCGAACGCGAACATTTTTTTGTTGTCCAACGTCTTCACAAGTTCTGCTGCCTCACCTTTTCACATCCCGATATTCCAGATCCGGTGACCACGTAACACAACAACTACGGTACCGTACGGCAATTCAGGATAAACCGGGCATCAAACTGCGGATTCATACAAATTTCCAGTAGTCTTGAAGTCTTGAAGTACTACACGGGTTCGAGGCTTTGAGCCCAATTGTCCCGGTTCTTTAGGAAATCTTTGATCTTCTGTCGGATTCACCGAGCTGAAACGAGAGTAAAAAGAAGCGGGGGGGGGGGGGGGGCGGGTGGCAGCGAAAACAAGATACATATAACCTCATTCAGTGTCACACTGTGGACAGTGCCTTAAGCTGAGTGGGGGTGCGGCATTCATGAACATATATGCGATAAAAGACAACTATTTTGTTTGTTTGTTTTTGATAGAGGGAATTATTGGGAGAGACCCAGGTAGAGGTCTAGCTTTTTCTTGAAGATAGTTTTGTTCTGCGAGAGAACAATATCTTCCGGAAGTGCATTCCACATAGTAATAACCCTATAGCTAAAAAAGTTAATCCTTAGTGAAGTGCGTGGCCTCGGTTTGAAAACTTTTCTGCTGTGACCACGGAGAGAGGAGGCTGGACAGACGGAGAAGAAGCAATCGCTTTGACCTGTTTCACAAAGGTGAAACATCAAAAACAGATCACCTCTTACGCGTCTTAAGTCAAAGGGATAGAGGTTGAGGAGTGAGAGGCGGACGGGATAAGGTAGATGGGATAGACCCCTTACTGCCTTGGTGGAGGCCCGCTGAACTCTTTCTATGATCTCACGGTCTCGGACAAGACCAGAGTGCACTATCTGACTACCGTACTCCAGCAGAGGTCGGATATAAGTGCCGAAAATTATGGGGAAATCATCCTTAAATATGCGCGGGAAGGACCTTCGAATCATGTTTAGGACTCGAAAGGCAGACTTGCTCGCAAGTTCGTGATGATGAGAGAAGGATAAGTTACAATCTAACCAGAAACCAAGCACCTTGTGTCGGTCAACCCTTGGCAGAGTGGCTGCTCCATTAATGGAAAACGTGTGACCAGTCTCTCTGCCGAAAGACATGCTCACGCATTTGTCATCATTAACTGGGAGGTTCCAACCTTCGGACCAGCGTTTTGTTTCATAAACTGCAATTTGCAGGTCTTCAACGCTTGAACTCCAGAGGGTTACATCATCTGCGTACATGGCAATGTTCGCAGGAAGGGCTGTCGGTAGATCGTTTATATAGATCAGGAAAAGAAGAGGACCTAAGACCGACCCTTGGGGGACCCCAGTTGTTACTGGGGAGGGTTGAGACAAAACATTCCCGACTTTAACCACAAAGGTGCGGTCGGTAAGGAAGCTGCGTAGGATGGCCAACATGGAGCCTGTGATCCCGTACGTCTGCAGCTTATAAAGAAGAGGGGCATGTGGGACCTTAACGAAGGCCTTAGCAAAATCGATGAATACAGCGTGTGAGAGCTGGCCATCATCATAGGCTTTCGTTAGACTATCCATGACAGTAAGCATATTGGTGATGCATGACCTGCCAGGAAGAAACCCATGTTGGGACGGGGAGAGGATCTTATTTCTATGAAGATGGGAAAGAATCTCACTCTTAAGAATTCCCTCAAAAATTTTGCTAGGGATGCTAGTGAGGCTTATGGGTCTGTAACTAGAAGCAAGGTGTCTACTACCCTTCTTATAGATGGGTGCGATCACTGCTTTCTTCCAGTTACGGGGGAAAACTCCATCGTCAACACATCGCTGAAAAAGCGAGGCATAAGGAGCAGCTAATGTATCCGCGGCTTCCTTGAGAATACGGGGGTGGACCAGGTCAGGACCCATAGAGCAATATTGGTTGAGCCGTCGGAAACCTTGAGCGACTGCACCAATGGGAATAGTTACGCGGTTAAGGGTAGTGGTCAGAGATAACGGGTGCATAGTAGGGTGGGATGATATGGGAAAGGAGCTAAAAATTGTACGGAAGTAGGAGCTGAATGCCTCGGCTACTTGGCTAGGGGAAGTGATTGGAGATCTGGCACTATCTTTGAGAGCTAATGGCGTCGGAGCTGTGCCCCTTAGACGGCGCATGTACTGAAAGAAAAATGCCTTATTGGTCCGTGCTCGATCAAGTACAGATCGCTGGACTGCATTCTGATAGGACCTAATCTTGTCTTTGCATATGTTCCTTATGATCCTGAAGTCTTCTGCATCACGGGCAAGGCCTGTGGCTTTATATCTAGCAAAGAGGCGTGCGCGTTCGTCTAGAATGCGCCTAATGGGGCGAGGGAGGGGTCGCTTAGCGGTCTGTGGGCGACGAATTCTGGGGACAAAATGCCTATCAGCTAAGGAGATTAACTCTCTGAGATTATCTGCCATTTCATCCGCAGAGTTACCTGAGTTAGTTAAATTTAGCTGGGAGCGAAAAAATGCACAGACTTGGTCAAAGTTGGTCCTTTTGAAGGATCTCAAAATTTTAGTTTCTGACAGAAGAGGAGGCCATTTCACGATATAATCGAATCCAATGAGAATGTGATCACTTTTGCCGAGGGGCGGCAAGTAATGCACCACATCTATTAGGAACCGATCATTGGTGATGACCAGGTCTAGTAGGGACGGGGCGTGGCCTGTGCGATATCTAGTCGGATCTCTTACGTTCTGCACCCATGAGTTTTTCAGTACGAGATCAAGGAGGGGTTTACCGAAAGTGATATCCGGGGCATCAGCTCTTTGCCAGTTTGTACTGGGAGAGTTGAAGTCACCAGTGACTAACAGATGGGTGAAGTCTGTCTAGCTTTTCAGGGAGCCTAATAAGTCTATGAGACCTATGCTGTCAGTTGAATTGCATGCGGGAGGACGGTAGACAACACCAAGCAATAGGGTATCTGTCCTAGAGAGGTTAAACACGGCCCACAGACAATCAATACATGAAAAGGTTGGTGTTGTCAGTAAGGTGGGAGGAGGGATCGAATTATCGTAGTATATGATGACCCCGCCGGCACGACCTCTACTGGAGTCCCGCCTTACTGTGAAGTATCCCGGAATGGATATTTCGGCATCAAGTATGTCAGGGGTGAGCCAGGTTTCTGTGAGGGCTATGATCTGAGGCTCCTTATCTACTGCAAGCTGCCGAAGCTCCGGGATCTTATTCAACACACTCAGGCAATTGCTGTAAAAACACTTGAGCACATGCTCAGGAGTTGTTGCAGAATCGCCAGAGGCAGCTGGTTTTGGGTTTGAGGAGGGGGAAAGAGGGGGGTTTGAGGATGGAAAGGAGGTCCTGGGAGAGTCGAGGGCTGAAGATATTAAGGGGCTAGAGGGTAAGCAGACTGCTGGGGGGACCGGTAGGTTTTGATGTCTAGTAACCTGGGGGGTATCAATCCAGGTGGACGGCCTACATCCTTCGGTCTCCGAAAAGGGTGGGCTGCCTTTTGTGGTTTGCCCTTCTGCGCACTGCTTGATGCCCTATTCTGAGTTCTCTTGTTGGTGAGCTTATTTTTCATGACAGCACCAGATATATTATCTGGTGCTTTAACCTCCTCACTGCTTCTTTCAGTAGAAACAGGTTGCAGGTTCATGTCTGGGTTCAAGGATGAGTGAGTCTCGTCCGTTGAAACAGTCTTGTTGGCTATGATGGAGCCTGGGATGCTTTTCGTAGGCGACAGATGCTTAGTGGCACTAGGCCTACTACTGGGAGTACTTTCGGCGACGGGAAATGGTGTCAGTAGGGAAGCGAGGGATGGTGGGCATGCAGCTCGGTCCAACCTCTGTTATAATATACCCAATGATTTTCACAATCAGTATTTTTTTAATCAGTGGTTAATTAATGGTTTCGGTCAAAAGGATCGATGATGGGCAAATAGGCCAGGAAACGGACTATTCAGGTGGTGTAATATGCGGGATGCAGTTCAGTTCAGTTCAGTTCAGTTCAGTTTGTTCAGGACTTGGTGTGGCTAGAGATAATCGTGTGTCCAGATAGTTTTGTTGTCGGCGCGTTTCCGTAGCTTCCAACACTACGTGATTTTCTCTTTCTGAAAGGCAGAAATTTTGTGTAGTATCAGCCCTGGCAGAGAAAGGTGGTAACAATGAGTAAATTGCGTCTGGCCCTAAAAGCTGCTTAACATAACTCGGGGTATACTGCCACCAACATAGGTCTATTGCTTTCTTAAATGCCATCACTATTATGGTATTTATGACCTCCTCCGGGAGCTTATTCCAATAGGGTACCACTCTATCCGAGAAGTACTTCGCCCCAATTTGGAGTCTCGAATGCTTCCTTTGTAATCTAAGGATATGCCCCTTGTGCCTCTCTTATGGATCAGCGAGAAAGGGTCTTCTCGTCTTATTCCTGGCAGTCCCTTCATTACCTTGAAGGTTTCTATCAAATCCCCGCGAATGCGCCGCCTTTCCATCGAGAAGAGATCTAGGTCACGGAGACGGTCTGTGTGGCTAAATCCCACTAGTCCAGTCACCATTCTGGTAGCTAGCCATTGCGCTTTCTCCAGACAGTCTATATCCTTCTGGTGGTACGGTGCCCAGGCTTGCACGCAGTACTCCATATGCGGCCTAACTATGGCCTGATATATCGGAACGAAAATCTCCGTCTCCCTACACGATATAATGGATCTAACTCGAAAGAGTTCTCTCCTGGCCATGCTGACTGCTGCGGTGCACTGCTTCGACGGCTTGAAGCTGTTGTCCATTATAACGCCCAACTCTCTGCCCTGCGAGACCACTTGCAACGAACCCACACCATTCCCACTAGCCCCTGTATTTGTGGTCAAGCATTGACACTTGGTGAGGTTTAGTGGAAGGTCCCACTTGCGTGACCATGTTTGTGTTGCTAACACGTCAAGCTCTATATCTTCTCCAGCTATCTTGACGTCATCGGCAAACATTGAGGTGGGGTTTGTAAGCCCAAGTGCTAGGTCATTGATGAATATGAGGAGGAGCAGAGGGCCGAGCACCGAGCCCTGTGGTACCCCGCTCGATACACCTTCCAGTTTTGAGACATGACTACCCACCTTAACATTAAAAGTTCGCCCTGCTAAAAAACTACTTATCCATTGTCTTGCCTTTCCAACAATTCCCATAGACTGCAGTTTGACGTCTAAAATCTGTGGTTTACACAGTCAAAGGCCTTGCTGAAGTTCAAGTAGCAGACCGCAACCGACTGCCCTTCGTCCAGGCGCTTGGTTACCTCATCGAGGGACATCAAGAGATTCGTCAAACAGGATCGTCCTGCCACGAAACCCATGCTGAGCATTTGATATGAGGTTGTGTTGAACCAAAGGCCTAGAGATCTGTTTCGTGACTATTCGCTCCAGGCACTTGCACAGTACTGAAGTCAAGCTAACCGGCCTGTAGTTTTCGGCCTTTTGCCGGGGTCCGCTCTTGTAAATTCCCACCACTGTTGCTCTCCTCCAGTCTCCCGGCACAATTCCCTCCCCAAGAGACGTTTCATACAGCTCCGTCACCGGAGCCTTCAGGACCTCGGCCAGAGGCTGAACGATTGCTGTATGAATCCCATCTGGTCCTGCTGCTTTATTTCTATTCAAGGTTTGCAACTTGGTGTACACTCCTTCTCCTATAGTAAGTTCGTGTATTGGAGGCGCCAGTGGGCCCTCCATTCTTTCCTCTTAATTATTTTTCGATCAACACATGCTCTTGAAGAATGCCAAGAGCATGTCAGCCTTGTCTTCGTAGTTGAGGGCTAGTCGTCCCTGTGCTCCTTCCAAGGTTGCCACACGTTCTCTTATACGTTTGTGAAATTGCACGTAGGCGTAGAATCGCTTTGGGTCTGTGCGGACCGAAGCAGCTAACCGACGCTCGAAGGTGTATTGCTCCACTCTTTGGATCGCTTGAGTTCTGTTCCCAGCCATCTTATAGCTGTTCCACGCCTCCTGAGTTTTTTACAGCTTGTATGCCCCATCGTTGCCTACGAATAACTACAGCCTTGCGGACTTTTGACTTCCATCATGGGGGTTGATTTCTACTTGTAACCAACCTCAGAGGTGCGAACTCTTCTGTAAGTTCGAGTAGCCCCATCTTGATGACCTCCCAACGTTCCTCTACGGAGGCGTTTGTGTGTCTCGGTGTCCACTGAACTTCCTCCGTCGTCCTCTTTAGTTCACCTATATTGATTCTCCCCTAGCGTCGAATTGGCACGATTTCCTTTGGCGCCTTGCTTAGCCTTAGTGTGACCCTTAGGACTACATGATCACTTTTTTGCGAGTGGCTCTTCTCACTTAATTTCTTCAACCTCCTGATGGTGCCACGTTATGAATAAATCAAGGAGAGACGGGAGCCGTCTGCCTCTGTGTCTAGTGGCCTGTATCACATGCTGCCTAAGTGCATGTAACTGAACCCACTGCGGAAACATTTTGCCCGTTGATCCCCTTGGTGTGATCCCGTTTTCCCAGTTAATTTCGGGTAGGTTGCGGTCCCCCTATAAGATGAACTCCTTTCTCTGTGCCAGCACCGCATCCAGCATTTGCGAGGGCTCAACGTCCTCCTCATCTGCCGCTGGCGGTGCCCTGTAGATACAGATAATGCATACTGTTCGTGCCTCGATCCTGATGAAGCAGAATCTGGCCTGTACATTACCTGAGATCAAGTTGAACGGAGCCTCCCACTGGCCTATGTCCGTCCGTATTAGAAGTGGTACTCCGCCCCCCGCCTTCCATCTGTTCTATCCTGTCTGCAGGCAGCGTATGCCTGAAAGCGCATGCCAGTATCTGGCTTTATCCAAGTTTCCGTCAATGCAACGACATCAGACTCAGCGATCCTAGTCGGCAATTCCCCCCCCCCCCTTTTTCCTGGGAGTCTGCAGGTGTTGGTGTACTATATTGACGGTTCCCTGATCCTCGCTACTGACTTCATTGCTAATTCCGAGTTTTACGGCTAGGGTATCCTCGGGCGCAATCTCCGAGATGGTGCCCCGATTTTGCCTCTATAGTTGTCTGCGGTGCAGCATCTTGAATGTCAAGTGACGCTCTGAGTTTCGTGGCTTTTCCTTTTCCATTCGTCGACCCGGTGTCGGGCTCAACATGCACAGTGGACTTTCTCCCCTCTTAGGTCGCCATATCGATGGCCCGGAATGGTCTCGCGACCACCTCAGCCCAACTGGTTTCCCCGGCTTTTCCCCTTGATACCTCCAACGTCGCTGTTTGCACCAGAGAGAGAGTTTTAAGAGTCTGCTTCAGAATCGGGGTGGCTGGCTGCTCTCTCGCAACACCTACCGAACTGAGTGCCCTGTGAGTCCCCTTCTTTTTGGCCTTAGGGACTTCCTGAACTTTGACGTTTTTGTTTACCAGCACTTGAGGCCATCTTTGGGACCTGAATTACTCCTCGGGCTCTAGGTGTTGACTTCCCAAGAGGGATCATCCCCAGTTTCGCTACATGTAGAATCGGCCTCTTAGGATCAGGTGTGCCCGTTCTTGGCGAGACTATGGCATTACAAATGCTGGGCAGTCAGGTGTAACCCCAAGTACTCCCATCGTGCTGCCCTCAACTGCTCCCGCCCTGGACAGCAGCATATCTCTCCAGTAGACACTGTGGAACACAACTATCAGGGGTCGTGGCGGCGCTGGTTGTGTTCCAAGCCATAGTCCTATTCGACGGCACTTGGATATTGGTGTCGTAGGAGGTAGGCCAGCCATCCTAAGAACCTCAGCCACATGCGGGCGGTTTTCGTCCTTCCTGATTCTACCGTCTTTTACGGCCTCTTCCCTAAGTTTTTGAAGTAACAGTGGTCTACTTCTGTCCGCCATGACCTCAGTATCACACTTCCTGTGTCGCACTTCAGCATCTAAGCGTTTAACCGGCTCCTTGAAGGATTCTACTTCAGTCAGGAAGCTTTTCTCCACATTGGTGAAACCTGCTGCCTCTTTGCCCTCTTTACTTTTTGGCTTGGGTCGTCCTTTTTATTCTCCTGATCTGGCACACAGCTTCCTCTTCCCTCTAAGCTGTGGATAGAACTTGCCCTCTCTAATCTTGGATCCAGCTTCATGTTCTTGCCCCCTTTTCCTAGTTTGCCTCGAATTATGTTCGAGCACTCGCTTGCAAACGCGAAGCAGTGGGCGCACATCCACTTGAGCGATGCGTACTTAATGTGCAGCTCGAAGTCCTTCTCTTTCAGCATGGAGCACTTTTGATGATACAAAAGGCAACACTGGTCGCATCGAATTCCGTCATATTGCACCAGGTCCGTGCATTCCTTGTTCCCACAGCTTACTGCCTGATCAATGGAATCAACCTCTGTTCCATTCATCTCGGCAGTGGTGGTCGAGTTTGTTTGAAAATACCGTCTCGAACACCAGTGGGATAATAACACATCCTTTTAAACGGACACGTACCGTAAGCTAAGGCAAGTGTGGCAAACCCACACAGTACAAAAGTTCCACATAAGGGGTATACTAGAAAAAGCTCCACAAAAAGATGTAACTCGGTATCAGTTGCACTGACACCAAGAAAAAACTCCAAAAATGACACCAAAACGTATAATCAGTTTTTGAAGAGAATAAACTCTTCCGAAGCGAATGATCTCTTAAAAAAGTACGCGTACCGAAATACTAATTACGATACGTTAGTTTGGGCGAAATAACGTGTGTTATTCCACCAAACAGTGCAAAAATGTTCATCGCTGAGAGCAGGATAGTGTCTCGTGGTCCAACCTTAATGATGGCCAAATTGGCGTTTTTGGTGAATACTGAAGAAAACGGTTCGAGCTGATGAAGTAATTTTTGCGGAAAATGAGGATGGTGTTCCTACTTTTGCGGCGACTTTTGTTTAAGTTAGCCACTTCGTAGTATATAAGGGTTGCACAAGGCTGTTACCGCTCAGACCTGTTAACTGTCATGGCCGTTGTACGTGCTTTCTTTGATGACTCTGAGAGTTTCTCCAGACATGTAAAAGATGCCCATAAATTATTCTCAAGGTTCGAGGAAGACCTTTGGTTATTTCAGCAGCAAACTTTCACCTCGTTTTACGTGTATGAGAGTGTTGGGGCTGAGAATTGGCTTCGTACGCATCCGGGTGCACTGCCGAAAAATTTCCCATGCTATCGGGTTAAATTTTGCCGCGTGCACAATCGACGGCGAAATAGGACAGCCATCAGGTAGGCAACGCACAGTAAATCTATCTTTACTTTTCAGATATCAGAATACTCGATGCCCGGCCTTCGTGAGGATCCGTGCCGTCGGAATGCAATACAAAGTTGTTGGTCAATGTCTGCAGCATAACTATGATTTTCATCTAATCGGCGATGGGTTCTACCATCGTAATAGGCGTTTGACTCCCGAACAAGAGTCACACATAGTAGAACTGATGGGCGCTTTCCGCCGATCCAGCCAAATATGTGAATACCCTCGCCAGAAGTTCAACCGGTTGTTCACAGTAAGGGATATTTACTACTTGATGGCCAAGGCGAATGCCGTAGATAACCGTAGTGATGTGCTGAATGTTCAACAACTAATGACTGGAAAGGGTTATTTGCGAACCATATCGCGGGAAGGCGTAGTTAGGTTCGCGTTTCACATTACACAGACCGTTAAGTCTCTGGCTGATAAATATAGTGAGGTACTGCTAGCGGATGCCACCCACCAGCTGAACTGCTTTGGCTACCTTCCTTGGCACTGCATGCTGATAGACGATAGTGGCCTAGGTCGTTCAATTTTCTACGCCCTGCTTCCTGAGGAGAGCAGTGCTAGTTATCCGCTGCAATCATCGAAATGAGAGCCAGGTTACCGGGGACAGCGAACGTGAAGACAATCATATTAGATCGAAGCTTAACGCAGTACAAGAGATTTTCGGTTACGTATCCAAGAGCAGAGTTCGTTTTTTGTCGGTTCCATGTTCTTAGGGATATGAAGCGTCATTGTTATCGCTTGCGCGGCTTGTCCTTAAATGACAAGCAACGCGTCCATCGATGGATGCGAAATTTGGTTTAAGCCTCAACTAAGGTGATATCTGATAGATTTAAGGCCGCCATTCCTGGCCGTAGTGCAGAGGCCATGAATTACTTGAACCGAACTTGGTTGCCGTATGAAGCAGTGTGAGCGGGTTATAGTGTAATGAATAAGGAAACCTTCGGTACGTTTACTATCAACAGGGTCGAGGTTGAGAATCGCCACCTAAAGGAAGGGCTATCTGCCAGATCGTCTTTGGTAGATGTTTTCACTAGAATTTGGATACGTATGTAAGTACACATGTATACATTTACCTGATGGTATATTTCTCGATCGTGGTCGAGACGCACGCGAAAGCGCATGATCATGGTGTAAAACGTTACTCAAGACAATGAACTATGCAGTAATATATACATATACATACAAATATGTGTTGACGTGTGCACATGTATATATATATATATATATATATATATATATTTATATGGGGAATACACCAGACCTACCTACATTATTTAGGTACACAAATACAATTGGAGCTTATTCCTTCTTATGATCAATTTAGCTGTATAGTTCCCCGTTTTGCTGCACAATTCCGATTTCTTGGTATCGGTTACCGTGGACTGTATCTTCGTACAAATTGCTGTACTTTGACCGAAAATGGCAACTAAGTTATCGCGCACCCATTCATATCGAGAAAGTACGGATTATTCCTACCTGGATTTGGGTGAAGTAGTCTGTACGTTGTGTTGGAATTTTACGCAAAGGCATTTAGTTTTCCGAGTTCTCTAGAACTGTGTGATTTTCTTCTACGAAGAAGACCGTTATGTTTGTAAATTCTCCCTAAATTTGTTTGTGTTTTATTAAATGTTGTATGCGGAGATTGTACTCATTGGTCAACGTGCCGCTCACATGTGATTAATTTATTGGTGCTATAAATTGCTGTGCTTACTCGCTGCAGCGGATTTTTCCGGAACGGCTGTTGGGCTCCGGTGAAGCGATGCAAGGTTGCGTCGATAACTGTGCTGAGTTTCGGAGTATTTGTCGGAAGGTCTATTCAAGTCTGGAAGCATTCAGATCGGACTTCCGTGAGTTTCAATACGCAACGGATTCTAGTTTTTACGTGTACAATTCATGGACCAGTGAAGTTGCGAAGAAGTGAGGTGTCGTGCTTCCCCCTGGCATGAAATATTTTTTTATCAAATATCGGTGCGTCCACCGAAGAAGAGTTGGTTGTAATGGACAGAGGTAATTTGCTGAATTTTTTGTGAAATCGTGTTCAATTGCAGATACCCTGATCTGCGATGCGAGGCTTTTGTCACAGTTCGTGCCGTCGGTTCTTCTTACGTGGTTACGCAGTGGTGTCTTGAGCACAACCACAGGTTTTACCTTGGTGCAGAGGGTTTCTATGCCCGTAATCGTCGTCTTACGGATGCGGAAGAACGCCATATGTGCAATTTGATGGAGAGTTTCCAACACATTGGTGAACTGCGGGATTATACGAGACGTCATTTTGGTCGGTCATTGCGCTATGATGATTTCAGGTCCATTCGTAATAGGTTGCGCGGGAAGCCATCGGAAGAGGATACTGGACGTTTAGGTATTTTATTGGAGAAGCTTGGACGGTCACAGGTGTTGTATGAAGATAATGAAATAAGATTCGTTCTATTTGTTCCGAAAGCCGTAACAGTGCTGACAGATCGGTTTTGTGACTTGATGCTTGCGGATGCGACCCACCAACTGAACTACGGTAGATACGTTTTGTGGCACGTGATTGTGGTCGATAAGACCGGGCTTGGACATAGTATATTGTACGCACTGCCTCCAAATGAGAGCAGCGTTAGCTATTGCACGGCTGTAGAATATTTGGCTGAGGCGATACCGCAGTCGAGGAGGTGTAAGACGGTAGTTGTGGATCGCAGTATTCCCCAGTATAATGCCTTCAGGGGTGTGTACCCGGAATCACAGGTAGTGTTCTGTCGGTTTCATGTTCTAAAAGATATGCGGCAGCGTTGTTGGCAGTTGTCGGGAATGTACACAGCCGATAAACGCAGGATTTTCCAATGGATGCGTAATATGGTTTTCACGGCAAGTGTAAGGAATTTCAATAGGTTTAAACGTGCCATCGAGGCGAGGTCAGCAGAAGCCGCGTGATACCTTCGACTAACTTGGATGCCGTACAGAAGCAACTGGGCCGCGTGTTACATGCGGTATTACCTGCTGCATGGCAATTACAATACGAACAGAGTAGAAATAGAGAACAGGCACTTAAAGGATGGCCTTTCCCGTCGTTCATGCTTGTACGACGTTTTCAGGAAAATCGTTCGGCGTGTTGATAGTCTACTGTTTAGTCGGCGGCAACGATTAGCTGGTGAACAGATGGTGCCCTACACGGCTGGAAGAAGTAATCATTGGATGCAACCGCTGTTGTGTCGGATGACTGCGTACGCTCGTCAGTCATTTCTGGAGCACGTGCGTCGTAATAAGACGACAACTATCACCCTGAGGAGGAGTGTATACGTGGTTGGCAACTCTAGGGGACTTAAGCATCGGGTGTCTTTTGGGTTAGGAAATCCACAATGCGACTGTTCATTCAGTCACCAGTGGGGTCTCCCCTGCATCCATTTTCTAGCGGTAGCTAGGATAATGTCATTTCCATTGGAAAATGTTGTTCTAGGAAGATGGAGCCTGTACTCCTCCGATCGACCGGCTCCAGGTCCGGAAACAGGAATGCAGTGCAAACGTCAGTCAGGGAGAAGGATTGGTAAAAGTGCCAAGATAGCTCTATGTGAGGATGCAGCGAAGGAATTCGTTGTAACGGTTGGCAACTTAGTGGTGGATAATTTTAAGTATGCCCTAAACCAGATTATGCGGTATACTCGCATTGTTGGTCTACATCCGACAGCCAAGGTTAGCATGATGATAGATCATGGTTATAAGGAAAAGGTCGCCCCACGGGAAACGGGTGACGCTGGCACACGGGTACGTACATCCAGCAGAGCTTTTCTTTCGCATATTCCGTCAACCAGTGGTAGTACCCCCCAGTCAAGGAGGAAATGTGCATTAGGTGTAAGGAATACAGCTGACGATGATCTGGTAGTCATAGGTAATCCGCTGCGTAATCTGAAGTTCCGTCGGCTGCGTACTGCAACATCGACGCTTTTTAGGATGGACGCGAAACGACGACGTATAGATGTAACGACTTCACCGGTCGCCGAGGATGTCTGCAGTCTTTGCAAGCTGCAGGAACCCACCGCTGACCCCGACAAAGATGTCCTTTGGGTACAATGTGCTTACTGTCCGCTGTGGGCTCATGTCCAATGTGCAGGGTACCGCAATGAGGCGAACTACGAATGCGTGCACTGCCTGGCCCAGTGATCGGTACGTTTCCGCAGATTTTTCCGTCAACTTTTTCCTGTTGCCTATTTGTTTTGTGTTTTCATCGTGATTGATGAGTGCCCTGTTTCCCATTTCTTACAGGCTCCATCGATTGGTGTTTCTGGGTCGTTCCGTCGCATTCAGTGGATGTCATTGGGCGTCCGTGGACATTTTCCCAACTTTTTACGTGCATTGTACTCACTTTTGGCACGTCCCTGTCCCTCTGTTAGGTATTGAGATAGAGAGCGCGGGGAGAGGACACCCCAAATCTTTATTCGTGAGTAATCCCATTGAGGTCGTTTACGACCCAATGCTTCTTAAATCACCTTAAAGGTGATGAGCAGAAACCTTTTCCAACCGGAACTATCCGGCTGGTTCTTGGCTCAACTCACGACGCTCTCTTAGGTCGATGTCCGTCTACTTCGTGACGGATCTCCGATGACACCAAAATAATTAAACATTTTGCGAGCCCAGAGGTTCACTGAATCTCGTCTCTAGGGATCCTGGCAGTAGCTAGCTCAGTCTCCCACATCCTGTCAGCCGTACGGGGTCATATAAATATATTTCGAAATCTCAAACTTTTTTCTTCTTGATCATTGGTGGGACGGGAATAGCCGGTTACTTCATGCGTACGACGCTGCTTCCTAGGCCGCAAACCGTAGTGCGGGGAAACATTTTCCCACCAACATGTGATGCATCCGTTATCCTTCACTAGGAATGTTGGTACGTGAGTCTTCTTTCACGTGCGCAACAACGGGGCGTTGTAGTGTGACGGTAGAATTGGCTGTAGGATGTTCTGTCAGCTAGAATACGGGGCCTAAGTGTGTAGACATCAACGCTCCACGGGTGCAGTTACCGGAATATAGGACGTACTAGAGTTGCCTAACCGCGGGTCAGGTTAGTCGTCTTCGTACCCCGAGGCACGCTGTGTGGTATTAGGTAACTCACGTGCGTAATAAGTGGGGATGGGAAACTCGCAGCATCCGATAGAGCAGTCAAGTTTAGGTTTAAAATACTAGCAAGCTTGTTGAGGACTGATGTGAGCGCAAGACCATAGAAACAGAACAACGCAATATACATGGGACGGGTATGTATGCATATATAAATGTGACTGTAGTTGCACAGCCTCGTTATCATTTCGGAATCCGCGGCTTTTATGCGCACAATGCAAGTCCATGTGGATGTATATAATATATGTATATATATGTATATATATACATATATATATATATTATTTGTGTATATATATGTACATATGCATATATATATATGTATGCATAATACGTATGGGCAACCTATCCGTGTATATATATATATATATATATATATATATATATATATATATGCGTAACACGTTTGGGCAACCCACCCGTGAGTACCTTTGAGCGGCAATGAACACCAGTAGTATGAACTCCTGACGGAGATGTGCCGCGGACCCACGCGTGAGTTGCGCATTTCACTCCCGTATCACACCTAACTGCAGACGTCTATTTATAAACAAGGCACTTAAGTACACGTATAAATGTGTCGTTAAACCACACTTCAGTTTATTTGCAAATGTTGCTGGCTACTACCCCGCTACGTAAGGGCGAAACCACAGTGCGGGGAAATATTTTCTATTTCGGATACTGCTTGATGCTAACGATAAACATGACCTCGTACACTTACACAAGCGGTTGGCCACTTGTGAATGAGGAAGATTGGCGGAATTTGCATAGAACAAGTACACGAATATATATATATATATATATATATATATATATATATGAGCTGCATTAGTCCCTCAGTTGCGCATATCATTCCGGTTGAACATTCAACTACAAACGCCCATTTACAGATAGGGCACAATAAACCCTCGGCTTGAATTAGCATCCCAAGTACGTTTGGCAGCTAAGCCTTTGCAAACAGAACTGTGACGGTATTGAGAGTGAACCTCCTATTGAGAAAAGAATATATATATATATATATATATATATATATATATAGACGATTATATACACATACATTTTCCAATGGTTGTACACTTGTATACATGTACGTGCACTTCCACATACACATGTTCCATTCATTCTGCGGCCGATTAGGAGGTGAAATCCATTATTATTTTCACGTTACTCAGTATACGTTCTGCGTTGCACTTACGTCACATTCACCACCCTAGTGATATACACGTATCACGGTTTACCTAAACCTTGGCCACAATACTGTTATATGAGTAGTTCTTCGTGCGTCATATGCCTCCTTTTCATTACGCGTTTCAATGACATCGTTAGTGATCACAAAGGATGTGTAGCGGTTGCCATCTTCGTTCATACTTTTACCACGTTTATTGTTTAACTGAACGCTGACTGCCAAGCGCGGTGGCCATTTGACCGTTGCTCTTGCGCACGCTCTCACGCACGCTCCCAAATACACGCTAACCACTATCTCTCCCAATCGCTTTCTCGTTCTCACGAGGCGTGGAGAATACTGTTCTGGTTAACATATTTGTGCAGTGCCGCACATTAGAGTAACGTGCAGGTGGTCCACACAGTACAAAGGACCGAAGCACGCGTTTACTAAGGAAACCGCGAAGTAAGGTCTAATCAACCTTACAGATGCATACCCCTTTCGTCGCAGATTACCGTGCTACATTGAGAATTGATGGACGTTCAACAGACTTTGATTGCGCCCACAGTGGAAAGGAAAAAGCTTTCGATTCCACCAACAGGCTATTCTAAGTCCGTTCAGTAAGACGTAATAATAACAACAGTCATTGTACACATTACACAACAATATGGTGTGTGTGTGTATAGACACTACATATGCAGTGTCTATACACTTGTGTGAGAAAAACTAACATTGGTAGATATGTCTTCCTTATATAAAAGGTCTGACGGAAACTAACCATCAAGCCCAGTAATATGCAGTTTCAAGGAACACCTCACAAGTATGGCATATATGCCATACTGCGACTGAAACCACGTGCAAATAAATCTACAACTAACATCGATATTTGACTGCACAATACATGTCACTTTAAAGACGACATTTAACTTTCCTGTACAAAACTACCATTAGCAGATAAGACTTCCAGTTAAAAGCCCAACTGAGGCATTTACTGGTAAGCGAAATTAATAATAATAACATTGATAAGCAGCTTAAAGGAATGCCTCTCAATCATGCTATATCCAGCCTTGGACATAAATCTAAGACCAATATTGTTAAGTGACCGTGCATTTCATGCTTACATATTTAACCTACCACAGGTGCAACGCAAACTTCCTTGATACACGAAACTCAACAGAGGCATCAACTTACTGGATGCAATATCCTACATTAAATGACGGTTTTACATGCACAATGCACAATACACCATCTGTGCGACGAAATTTCAATTTAAAATGGGTAGACCAATTCACCCTTTCTCAAAAACAGCGCCCACTGAGGCGGGGGCGCAATTTCGAAAAAAACGTAATGGGTAGGAACAATCCGGGATACCTTCATATCGACGCCAAATTTTCAAATAAAGTGCTGTTGGACCACAAAACGCTACCCTGAGAGCAGTTCGAATATTCAAACCACGCGGCAACTCACAAGTTTCTTCCGTGAGGGTTACACGTGCATAATCTGCAAATACAGAGGGAAAACTCGGTGAGCCAGACCTCAGTAAGTGCATCAGCAACCATCAACACTTACACCGATAAAGATGGGAGTGGATCCTTGCATCGATTCCAGCGTTGAGAACAGCGCCTTTCTACAGAGGGCATGTGCAGTGAACCCTAGATATTTGGATTACCTGCCCTAATCCGTGTACCTTATTTCCTTCCACCTTTCAGAAGTGAAAGCATCGAATGAACTAAGAGGGTGGACGACTGCCAAGGCCAAAACCTCCATGATCATGAATAAAACATACTTATTGTTAAAATGGACCCTGGACACTCTCTCGCCCTCTGTCTCTCCCTCCTGTTCTTCGACCCCTCGCGCCGTAAATTTTGCTCTCTGGTTTGTGGAAGAGATTAACTTGTAGTAACCTCGATCGTTCTGAGAAAATGACTGTGTTCTGGACACCTTTTTGGATCTATTTTCTCTACTATCTTTTCCGACGTTAGACATCGACCTCATAGTGTTTTCCGGTTGCGTACGTTTTACTGGACTGACTTTTCAGAAGTTTCCGTCAACCTCGTTTCGAATCACTCTCGCTTTCGGTCGTTCGCCGATTGTACGCGCTCGCGGTTCGCTTTCTGCACAGCCGTTGCGTTTCGTTTTCCGTTCGGTGTATCTCGAATCGGTACTGCTTCGGTGCCATGACATATGGAATACACCTTGCATCTATAAACCAACTTGCGTCTTCTCTATTCGTCCGATAGAGGAGATAACGTTGGTATTTCGCTGCTAGATCCAATGGGAGACACGTTCACCAACCGCTCTCGAACGTCTTCCATATTGGTGAGCCTGAAATTTCCAGAACCTTCCTGGTTTATTCGCCCGCCCGGGGAGTCTGTGATCTTTTGCTGTTTCGCGTCCTCTTGTTGTACGATATATATTTTTTACGATACACTGCCGCAATGTAACCATGTCAGAGGATAAGATGCAGCTCTACACAGACCTCACTTTGTCTTCGAATGCCTTTAAGCCCGTGGCGTTTATCCCACGTGATTCTGAGGTTTTATTTGCAGCCTTAGAGCTGCGATTTGAGGCTCGTAGAATTAACAGCCGGACCTTACGGTTTTCCTATGCTTTAGAGGCAATCCCGGGCGACGTTATCGCCACGGTGAGGGATTTAGTAATAAGTCCTCCTCAGGAGCAGCCGCACGATCGGTTCAAAGAGGCCATACTGCAACATTTCCTTCCTTCTCGGGAGGAACGCCTACATCAGCTACTTGCCCGGCACCCCATAGGGAAAACAAAACCCAGCCGCCACCTAGCTCACATCCGGTCCCTGACAGGGTCCGCCGATAAGGATTCGGAGATAGTTAAGGAACTGTGGTTGGGATGTTTACCCTTTCACATGCAGATCACCGTAACCGCTCTCCTCGAGGACTCGTCTTTGGAACGAGCAGCCGCCGTGGCTGGCAAGATTGCCGCACGTGTCGGCAGCCGGGCTAATGCCCTCACCGCCACGACATCGCGCATTCCTCGGGGTGTTGACCTAGGTGAATCGCTGGAGAGGCCTCGGCACTTTCGATCCATCCAGTGCCGACTGTCCTTCAAAGACAGAGTTAAAATACCGACCCCTCGCATTAGCCCACGTAAGCAACGGCACGAAAGGGCCCCCTCCACTGCCCACGTCCACGGTGAATCCGCCTCACCCGCCTCGTCCAAGCCAGATCATCCTACCAGCGGTTTTTGTTGGTTCCACCGAGTTTTCGGACCATCCGCCCGTAGGTGCAGACAGCCGTGTTCATACGCGGCGGGAAGCGCCACTGTCTGCGAGTAGGAGCGGCCGTACTTGCCGGCAACCAGTCTCGGGTTCGCCGTTTATTTTACGTGCAAGATTAGTGCACTAACGCTAGGTTTCTAGTCGATACTGGGGCCCAAGTTTCTGTTTTGCCGGTTGGTAAAATCAAGCCACGAGCTTCTGTGCTTCGGCTGTCAGCGGCGAATGGTTCTTCCATTCCTACCTACGGCACGAGACAGCTTGCGGTCAACCTGGGACCATGACGACGGTATCTGTGGACGTTCATTCTTGCGGATGTTCCCACAGGCATTCTGGAAATCGATTTTCTGCAGCACTCTGAATTACTAGTTGATTCACGTAGGCTGCAGCTTATCGATCCTTCGTCGAACACTAACTTTACGGGTCTCGCAGCTCGAACAGATGCACACTGAATCACAGGTTTGTTTTCTAACATTCCTCACGATTTTCAGTCTTTATTTAATAAATTCCCCATTTTGACTAAGCCATTTGAAGAGGTAGAGACAGTGACCGATCGTGTGGCAAACCACATTGTCACTAGCGGACCAACAGTCACGGCACGACCTCGCCGACTGGCACCGGACAAGCTGGCCTTCGCCATACGTGAGTTTGACACGTTGATTTATAAAGATATTGTCCACCGTTCTCACAGTCCATGGGCCCTACCTCTGCACATGGTTCTTGAGAAAGATGGAATTAGCTGGCGACCGTGTGGCGAGTATAGCGCACCAAATTCGGTTGCCCGGTACGATAGCTATCCGATACCCCACATATACGACATCACGGCTTCACTTCACGGCACGACTGCATTTTCTAAGATCGATTTGGTGCGAGCCTATCACCAGATCCCAGTCGCCGCTGAAGATGTCGAGAAAACCGCTGTCACGACTCCTTTTGGCTTGTCTGAGTTCTTACGTATGCCTTTCGGTTTGCGAAATGCCGCTCAGATATTCCAGAGGTTTATCGATAGCAATACACGAGACTTGGAATTTGTTCACATCTATATCGTTGACTTTCTAATCGCATCGTCAAGCGTAGATGAACATTTCCAACATTTGACGTTACTATTTCAATGTTTGTCCGAACATCCAATAGTAGTCAATCCCGATAAATGTGAACTTGGCAAGCCGGAACTTGTGTTCTTCGGTTACAAGATTACTCGAGAGGGTATTAGGCCTTGCGAGGATAAAGTGCACGCTATTCTAGATTACACCGTACCATCCTCATTTAAGGAGCTTAAGGCAGTTTTGGGGTTGGTTAACTTTTATCGTCGTCTCATACTCCATGCTGCTGAACGTTTGCTTCCATCAACTGACCTAAATCGTGGCAATCCACGTAAGTTGTCGCTTACGGATGCCGCACGAGTAGCTTACTGGGAGATTAAAGCGACATTAGCTCAGACCACGCTCCTAATACACCCAGTTCCGTCCGCCGCGCTAAGCATAGCGGTGGATACATCCGGCTTTATCATCGGAGCGGTCCTGCAACAGTCTGTTTCTGGGATTTGGCAACCACCAGAGTTTTTCTCTCGGCGCCTCAGTCCCACGGAAACGAAATATAGTACTTTCAGTCGTGAAATGCTAGCTGCATATAATGCCGCCAAACATTTGCGCCATGCAGTCGATGGCCGATATTTTATCCTCTATAACGACCACAAGCCCTTGACGTATGCATTCCATACCAAGTCCGACCGCCACGCCCCACGAGAAGTCAGACCTTTGGACTATATTTCTCAGTTCACGACTGACCTACGACACGTTAAATGTGAGTCGAACTGCGTTGCAGATGCTTTGTCGAGTACTCCGCTTAATGCTAGTAAATCTCCGGTTTTAGACATCCTTGCCATGGCTGCAGCACAGGCTCAGGATTCCTCATGTATGGAAGCCGCTCAGTCCTCTTCGCTACAGTGTCAGTCCGTACCTCTGGCCACCAGTGCTGGGACTATACTCTGCGACATGCCTACTGGCCTACTTCGACCAGTCGTACCCTCTACACATCGACGTCTCGTGTTCGATACCCTACATGGACTATGACATCCAGGCATTGCAGCCAGTCACCGATTAGTAGCTGCACATTGCCTCTGGCCGTCCATGCGTAAAGATGTTCGTATGTGGGCAAAATGGTATCTACTACGTCAACGATCTAAAGTGCATAGGCACTTAGCTTCGCCTCTCGGTAATTTTACCACGCCTGATGCTCGCTTTGATCACATCCACGCAGACATTGTGGTTCCGTTGACCCCATTACACTGGTATACCTACCTAATAACGTGCATCGATAGATTTACGAGGTGGCCTGAGGCTACTCCCATCTCTGTCGTCACGGCCGAATCAGTGACTCGACATCTGATGAAACGATGGATAGCTTTATACGGCTGTCCTTCTACAATCACTACCGATCGGGGGCAACAATTTGAGTCCGATCTATTCTCTTCATTAACCCACATGCTGGGTACTGAGAGCATTAGCACAACCGCATACCATCCGGCATCTGATGGTTTAGTCGAACTTTTCCATCACCAACCCAAAGCGGTTCTTAAAGCACACGACAGCCCCGACTGGTACGAAACGTTACCGCTAGTTTTGCTTGGTATCAGGACTTGCGTAAACGCAGATATCCAATGTTCCGCAGCAGTAATTGTCTGCGGCACGACATTACGACTGCCTGGGGAATTCTTTACGCCACGGAGTACAGATTCACCTGCCGTACAGAATTACGTTCACCGTTTGTCTACATACATGCAAAAGCTCGCTCCGGCGCAGACGCGAATGCAGCGACGACAGGTTTTCGTTCCAACCGAACTCGAAACTTGTTCGCATGTATTCATTCGTGTTGTTTCGGTACGGAAACCATTACAACAGCCTTACGAAGGTCCATTTCGCGTGATTTCTCGTCACGATAGGACCTTTAAGGTTGATCGACACGGTCGCGTCGGTACAGTTAGCATTGATCGTCTCAAAGCCGCGTACGTTGGGGACAGCGTGTCGCCCGCTGACATGAGATTCGATGTTAACCCTGCACTACCTGTTGACCACAATTCCGCGTCACGTCAAGGTCTGCAGTTAGCGTTGCCTGCTACGACTTCGAATGAGGCTATCGTCTCACGTTCAGATCAGCAGTCCGTTGGTCCTGCTACGTTCTCGAATGAGAATACTATCTCACGTTCAAGTCAGCAGAGCACGCCTACGCACTCGTCCGTGAGTGAGGCTCCCGTCTCACGTTCCGGTCGGAAGATCGTTTGCTCAGCACGTTTACGTAACTAGGTCAAACGCGATCTTAACCATTGCACTTCGCAGTATTAACTTTCATGATTGTCGTTTCGACACGATTTAACGTACCTCTTTAGTTATTATTGTATTCTAGTCAAGTCCATTGCTGCTGCTACACCAGTTTTCCGTTTCTTTTCGTCTCATAGAACCTCGCCATATAGTAAGCTTCGCTGGCCCCACGAAATCTGGAGAATTTTGGCACCAACGTTTGCATTCTGGATCGATCCTATCGCTCTCGTTCCTTGCTATTGACGAACCTACCGATTTGGCTTCCGGATATCATATTGGTTAACGGTTACCCGACGCTGGACGGTATTGGTGTGGCACACCTAGATGACGATTCACGCAACCGATGTCATTGGCAACGAATCTGGTTTACGCTCGACCGTCATTCTACGGTTCCTGCGTATCACAGATTCCGCCCGTCAGCATCCTACAGCACAACAACATTCACGTATTTTGCACGTATTCACGCGCACACATATCGTTTGTATACCTTCTCCTCCTTGACATTTTTCGAAAGCTTTCCGCGCTTTCTAGAGGGGGGCTGCTGTAGTGACCTCGATCGTTCTGAGAAAATGACTGTGTTCTGGACACCTTTTTGGATCTATTTTCTCTACTATCGTTTCCGACGTTCGACATCGACCTCATAGTGTTTTCCGGTTGCGTACGTTTTACTGGACTGACTTTTCAGAGGTTTCCGTCAACCTCGTTTCGAATCACTCTCGCTTTCGGTCGTTCGCCGATTGTACGCGCTCGCGGTTCGCTTTCTGCACAGCCGTTGCGTTTCGTTTTCCGTTCGGTGTATCTCGTATCGGTACTGCTTCGGTGCCACGACATATGGAATACACCTTGCATCTATAAACAAACTTGCGTCTTCTCTATTCGTCCGATAGAGGGGCTGATGTTGCTATTTCGCGGCTGTCGAAAGTCTTCTATGAACTCGTCAATACACTTTATCTGTTGAATGTGCTTTGTGTTGTGCTTCCCTTGCTGAGCAGATTCACTCGCACTGTATGCGTGGTGCTGCCTGTTGACAAGCCATCCTCCAAACTGCTGAGTGACTCACAATCATTGCCACTCATTTCAGACGGCTCATGCCCTGGACTGTCATGCCCCTAATTCCTCATTCCGTCGGAAGAGTTGGCAACTTGGGTGTCATTTTCGTGTTCCTCACCCACCTGTATACTACGGTGGTACTAGGCCCAAGGTAGGCCCCATGCTCAAGAAAGGGAAAGATGTCGTCAAGTGAGGTAAAACCTTTTCGTCGCCGCCTGGTGCCCCAGTAGGCACCTTTTTAATAGATTAGCCCGTTAGCTTCAGTAACAGGATGTCGGAACTCGATAAGGTGAAGAAACTCTTCGCCCAGTAGTTGGCCAAGCTCCAAGCCGAAAATGATTCCGCGCTCGGAAGAAAAAAAACGTGGTGGGTAGGGACATCCCTCGGCCAGTTATGGGAGGCGGGAAACAAAGGGAAAGGGCGAAGGGATTTCACGTGTTCACTCTCATGAGGATGGAAGATATGCGTGACCATGTGGAAGTAAAGCGTATCCCCCGGCTTGGACAATGGAAGGACCTCTAGGATGGTCAAGATAATGGCCTTGGCCGGTTGTTGTGGCGTCTGGTAACCCCAGATACCCAGATATTTTTATCGGCTGCATAAGGAATCACAGGTGCCCCGAAGGGAGCGATCTTAGTTCAACCGGACTTGCTAGAGGACGGCCGATGACACCACCTAGTTCCCCCGTTGGCTTCAACACAGCTATTCTCCCCAAGCGGAGTGTCTGTGCAGCTCGGCTGCACCTGTTGCCATGCGCCGGTTGAAGGGAATCCTCAGAGAAACTTGACACCGCGACAAGGAAGCCATTAGAGAATATGGATAGCCCAGCATGGGTGAGTTCGCGACCTTCTTATGCTGCCGTGGCGAGTGCTCCTGCAAATAAAGGCCAAGAGGCTACGAGGACAATTGTCTTGAAAAACGGGAAAGCCGCTCGAATCTAAGCTCCGAGCAGCTGAGGGCTTCCAAAAATCCAAATGACGGGCGTACACGAAAGCAGCTAGTGTGGGAAACAAGTGGTCGGAACGTGAAGCTCGCACATTGGGTGTAGATGTGATATGGGGCACTGAGACCTAGAGCCAACTCCAGGACGACATGACACACAAAAATCCTCCTAGCCATGTAGCCAGCTGCGCCGGCGGGCAACACGAACAGCTGGGCGGAGGAGTGCTGCTAGTCACACGGGAGAACTTCCATCGGCGGGGGGAACCCGAGATGCATCCTCACCATATACAAGTTACTTCGGTTGCCTTCATGGATTACCTCGCAGAACTGAGAGTTTTCTTTGTGTGCCGCAACCCTTCGTCTCTAACAGAGGAAGATGGTCAGCTGATGCAATACTAACGGCTTATCACAGATTTGCTCGGAAAGTCCTTAGAATTGGGGGCCTCAGGGCGCCGGAGTTAGACAGGGCAAACGAAATAGCCCCTTGGGTGTAGCTCGGTCACAGTCTGTTAGTTCACGTGCATAGTAAGGGCCTGACCCAAAAGGCTACCGAGTAGACCAGATGGGGGCAGGGGCAAAGTCCGCCTACCCTAGACCTTGCTATCACAAAATACCCGCAGGTCATTTCAGACCTTAGGTTGGTGTGGTAGAATTTTATTGCTCAATAACACAGCGTAGTCCCTCCAGGAAACTGTGACTATGGGGTTCTCAGCCTAGCTCTGAGTCTAGGCAGAATAGAACCCCCAGGCGAAAACACATAGGTACTACCCGGTTGGCCAGACGGGATTGAGGGAACTGGGGGCTGCGATCGAATGGGAGGTTGAGCAGGGCTAGGACTTTTTGGAGTGGCTCTGGAAGCATTTTAGGGACAACCTCTTGTCACTAACTGACAGGGCAGCTCCTCTTAGGAAGGTTCGCCGCAAGGGCCCTCAGCCACGGTAGTGTAGCCGGGTACGAAAGGCCGTTTTGAAAGGGAAATCGGCTTGAGGAAGACACTGAAACAGTGGTGGTCACAGAAGCCACCCACAGTGCTTAGCAGAAAGAGCTAGGTCAGGTAAGATTAGGAACGAATGCAGAAGGAAGTACGAAAAGCCTTTAGCCAAAACCGCCAGATCAAACCCGAAGAGGTACTACAACTACTCGCGGTCCAAGGCGACTCTAGAAGTGGCCTTGGGAAACCTGAGAGATCCCCGGGTTCGAGCAGCCACCAACAATCTGGGGAAGGCAGAATCCCTCCAGCACCACATCTAGCAGCTGCGTAAACAAGAAGACGCGACCTCAGGCCGTCGGCGAATCACCACCGCAGCTGCACCACAGATGACAGAAGAAGCCGTCGCATCGGATGAGATGCCCAAGGTTCTGAGTGGCTTGGTAAGGATTAAGGCAATAGTCCAGCCTCTGGCGGGGCTCCCGGCCCAGCTGTCCACCACAATATTTAATGCCTCCCTCGACGAACGTCGCTTACCGCGAGATTGTTTCAAGACAACGGTCACCTCAACCCACAAGGCCAGGAATATGGAATCTATTTCAACTACAGGCCCGTTAGTTCAACTGCTGTGTTGCCAAAGATGACGGAGCGGGTTTCGCAAGACAGGATTGCTAACCTCTCGACTGCCCACACGTTGATCGTGACAAACCAACCTGGCTCCGTTCGTCTGAGATCCTACATGTCAAATCTCGCCTGTTTCATGGAAGAGGTTGATCGAAGGTTAAACCAAGGGGATAGAGTAAGGGTCTGCTACCCCGAATTCCAGGAGGTATATGACTCAGGTAAACACCTTTTGGTGCTGGAGAAGTTGAGCTCTTCCGGTCTGTCCCCGAAAGTCTGTGCGTGGATTCATGGGTCTACCACGACAGGGACTTTTAAAACGAAGGTGGAGGACAGATTATCTCAGAGGGGTCATTTGCTGAGCGGCTTGCCTCAAGGCTTCATTCATAGACCTATGTAGTTCATCCTGTTTATAAAAACTTGGTCAAAGGCCCGGAAAACCCATGTTTGACATTTGTAGACGACGCAAACTTAGCTCGCTTCTTGGCGACAGATTCCATGCCTCGGGATTTAAAGGCAGTGCATAGTCCGTCGGTGGTCTAGTACTTGCCACTAAAAGTCAGCGAGTGCATCCACTTAGTAGATGCCGACGACTCCCAACGGGACTAGGTACACTGGAGAGGCCAAAAGCGACAAGAGCGAGGGACCTCCGTGAAATCGTATTGGACAACTTCTAACCGAGAGTGCAGCGCTGTGTGGTCATTCGAGAAGCCTTCAGGGAACTTCACCGGCTTGGTAGAACAGTTGCTTCAAGACAACCCTGAGTTTTGTTGCCCTACAACGAAACTTTTGTTTGGACGCACCTGAAGCGCTGTATTCAGGCTTGGTGGCCTTTCTTAGTAAAAGATATCAGGCTTATCGGGCAGGTTCAACGACACTTTACGAGGTGGTTCGCCAGCCTAGAGAGCCCTACCTAAGAAAAGAGACTCTGTATATTGAACTCTTTCCCGAACGGGAGCAGGAGGCGTAGAGGCAGCTAAATAGAAGCTCTTGAGATCCTCACATGTTACTTTGAACTCCGGGGGTTAACTACTCTGCTGTTGACCCTCAGCCATCTTACGGCCACCAGAGAGTACCCACCGAAGTAGACGAGAGTTGTAAGTCGCTAGAAGGGAAATCCCATCGCCGTTAGATATGCGAACTACCGGAACGGGCTCCCGATAGTAGTAATGGCCGCCAAAATGGTTAAGGAGTTTAAGCATCTGCCGGACTGCTGCCTGGACAGAGTATTTGCCGAAACCAGCAGATAGGTAGCGGCTCTACCTGTCATTCTTTTCCGCTTTCCATGTCCCTATTACCACTGAAGCTGCTGTAATTCGCCAGTCAACCTTTGTCGTCGGTCGTTTTTACTTAGTTGGCATCTTTTCGCCTTCAAGATTTATTGCCTCTTCAATTTCCATTTGCCTGCCACCTTTCTACCAGTACAGTCTCACATATTCTTTCACGATCGCTAAATTTCAAACCTCATAACTTCTGTCCCTGAGGAATATGGGGCACCAGCTGGAACTTACCGAGGGACGGCGAACCTGTGAGTCTTCTTATATTGAAGAACAGCGTTGGAAAGTCCTTTCTTCCGTTTATCCTTTCCGAACTACCAAAGAGTCTGTTTCTTACATCTGTCGCAACAAGGAGTGATCCCAAGAGATCAAAGTACAGGAACCTGGACGATATTGTCAAGCCGCTGTCTAAGTCCTGTGACCCGACTTGATTTGAGGATGGGTAATGAAAGGAGAAGGTAACCATTTCCAGCGGAATTTCGCAAGCTGGGCCTAGCCAAAAAAGATCCCACTTGGGCGAGGGTAGCTTTGGCCAACTTTTTCAGTCCAGCTCATTTCGGTTTGAATAGGGCGGGCTATGACCGTGGCCAATAAATCTTTCGGATCCGATGACAGGATATAGAGTTTCGAGTGAAATTGCATCCAGTTGCTTGCACCCTAGGCTCCAGAGGTCCTCACGTGCTGCAACAGGAAAACGAAACTGCCTTTGTTCCGGTGGTCGCGACAATGCCATGGGTTTCTGGTGGTCTGACAACCTATGTACTTTCCCCAACAACAAGAAACTCCCAGAAGCTTCTTCATTCTTTACCCTTCAACCTTCGAAACTAGGGGTCGTAGGGAAGTGTTCCGGGTGAGCCTCCTCACCTCTTCTCTGAGGCAGGAACTTAGGTGTACCTGTCCTACGGCTGTCTCAGTAGAAGGACTTCCCGGGCTCGCTTGAATACGTGGTCATTTTCCTCTTCCACCTCTTCAGAAGGCTATGCTTTCCATAGTCTCACTGTCCTCTTTGAGAGGCTCTATACCTGATGCAGGACCACTGATTGGTGTTTCGTAAACATTCGAAAATGACCTTCAGTACGGTTGTGCCTCCACAAGGGAAAGTGTCATCAACTCTGGCCCTAAATCTCCCCGGGGAATGCCTCTGGAGTAGGTGAGATCTCCGCGAAATCTACAGCATGCCTGCGGGAACAGCCCAGCGGTTTGGAGATGACCCTCATAACAGATCTAACGTGATCCGACGACAAGGCGAATGGGCACCCGCTTAACTCGTTCTGGCTTCGCAACTCCCGTGGTCGTGCAGCGAAACACGGCAGGTTCGTCGTATTCCAGTCTAAGGCGCACATGGGTGGCATAAATAGTTGTCCAAAGATCCAACGTATCGCTCCATACAGACTCCAGCCAGGAAAATACGTCCCTTCCTTGTAGACCTCTGTCTTCGGATTCGATATAACCCTACTCCAAGATTTTTCTCGCATTTCGGCACGCGAATGGGCTTTCCGTTCAAGTTGTATGACGTGCAGCTCTCCACACTCCCTAGACTCGTGTGTGCACAATTTTTACATCGATAGGGAACTTTGCTCCAGTGCGTCCAATTCACCCTGCAGGGCCTGGAAATCAACATTCGAACGGATCTGCCCCCAGAATTTAGGGTCATCAGCGCAAATGAGGCGAGTTGGAGAGAGGATGACGTCAAGAAGAGTAGTGGCCCCAAAAGTGAACCCTGTTGGACCCCTCTAGAGGCACTGGAGAGACGCGATAGAGAGTGCGCGAATTTCACCTTGAACGTTCTTTTGTTTCGGAAAACTTCCTATTCAGTGAATTATTGGAGCCTCAACCCCGGGGGCCCTCAGAATCAACAACACTCGTCCATGCGACACCCCACTGAATGCTTTGCCGAGGTCAACAATGATTGCATCCGTGGGTATCCTGCCACCTTGGCTTCGGGCCAGTCTTCACGGGCAAACAGCAGGCTGGGTATACACGAAGGCTTCTGCCAAAGTCCATGCCGATGCCAGCAGAGTAGCTGATTACTCCTTAAGTGTTCAATGAGGAGGAAAGCAACTAGACGTTCAAAGTCTCGCCGACCGCGGATGCCAAGCAAACAGAAAAATGGGTAATGGCAGCCGCCTCTTAAGCGGCCTTAAACATGAGGATGCGGATGGCTCGCTTCCATTCTCTAGTTGGTCCTTCAGCCAAAACTGAGTAGTTATAGTCTTGTGATTGGTGGTGCCAGTATTCCAGCCAGGCCTCCTACAACAGGAGACAAACATCATCTTTGACCAGTGAGTTGTCTTCCATTATTGCTAGGATGCTGGCTATGGCCTGTGTCGTACATCTAAATAAGCAAACAAACATTTTGGAGCATGCACGGAGTCCACTGCAAGTTTTTACTTCGAATGCACACCGTTTTAGACCCCCGAATTGGAGTCACTGATTGCCAGTGTCTCGACAGTGCCGGTATTATGCTTCCTCTTTTACGAAAGAGTTGCCGTCCGCAATTTTTGCGCCGAAGTAGGTCTCTGAGCTCTCTTTCGAACCACAGAGGCCCTTTGGCACTTGGACGAGGCCGGGACAGAGGTGAGAAGGTTTAACATAAATGGTGTGCCCAATCTGGGAGAGATCCCCGAGCCTGGTCAATGTCATGCGGACCACTGAGGTACCGAGGAACGGAAGCCCCAACCTTGCTTGCCTTATCAAACGGCATGCTCCTAATATTGGGCGCTCCGTCCACCTTGTGCCCAGCTTTCTCTCCCCGTCGCCAGAGTATAACCGGAACCGAAATGTCACTGTCCGCAAGAGGTGGCGTGAAAACTCTTCAACATCAGAGCTTCCGGCAGATACGGCCAGGTCCAAAATGGGGTTGTGGCCCCTTTGAGTACGCGTCGGTTGGATCGCATGCCGGAACACAGCTAAGTTTTGAAGAGTTGGAACGAGTTCCTGAGTGAACTCGTCGATTCCAGTTGGGCACTGCTGAGTCACCCGACCGAGGTTTTGGGCAATTCAAGTCTCAAAGAAAGAGACAGAGGACGTCCGCCGCTCATCGGCAAATGACGGCTACTGTATTTTGTGAGTCCGCAGCTGGAGTGTGATATACGACACAGACAGAAATTCGCACTCCTGTGGCCAGCTTCGCTCGACACCATAAGGATTCATAATAGCCCTCCGAGTCCGAATAAGAATCCAGTTGAAACGATGGTTTATCCGATCTGGCGGACAGGACGACACCACCACCGCCTCTGGTTTGGCTTCTGCCAGTGACGTAGCAGTAAAACCAAATACATACCCCGCTGGACCATGAGGCATGGAAGTACGACAAGCGGCCTGCGTCGAAGGCGAGACCTCGAAGCCTACTTTCTTTGTTTCTGTCTCCAGACTGACGCGGTGGGGCTTGCATGCATGAAGCTAAAGGCTGCTTGCTTTCCTACTGCATTCACAAGCACTACCACAAGTTTTGGCAGGAAATTTGAAGGACTAGGGGAAAAACTGGTGAAAAACAGAAAATCAAGCATAGGGGTTCCATAACTTGGAAGTCAGTCGGAGTTGACAGCGACAATCGCCTCAGAGAAGGTGAAAACATGTTAGCTCAGGACGTCAGGCACGAGACACTTCGCCGTACAGGGACCCTACCTGCGATGTGACACATTCTGTTTGGTCACAAAAAATTAAGGAATCATTTGTGGATACTATGTTGCTGCTTGCTGCATGATGCCAGGGCGGCAGACCCCTGTACACCTTTGTCCAGGAGCTGGCCAGGCTTATACTCAGTCCGCCGATCTTCAGGCTTTAGGGGTCTTCAATGTTCTCCCAGACTATTTTAAACCGTACACTTTTTAGCAGTTTAGTATTGTGCTCCAGTTTTTCCTCGGCTTCCGCGGTCTGGTTTCGATGGTTCTTCTTATCACATCACAATTTGAACTTAATCAGCCAAGACAAGGGCCGTCCGGAGCGGGCAGTACATCGGTCCTCGTGTTTTGGTTTTGTGAGAGCCTTCTGTCAGGCCAAGATTCACTGCTCTAACGTGGTGACTTTTTCGGGCAACTAGAACAGTGTTTAACTGCCTTTTGCTTTGACTTATATTAGTGCCCTTTCAGATGCTCGTGCTCTACTTGTCGTATTGATCGGGTTTGCTTGCTCGGCCATTGGCTGTTAATCAGCAGTGGCGTCATGTGCAAGTGCAGAAAGCAGATGTCTAGATTTGTGGATTCCACCTGGCCTGAATTGTCTAGCAAACTAAATTTCTATTTACTTTTCTGGGGCAGCGGAAGAAGTTGCAACCCAGTATTATCAGGTCTCGAGAGCCACGGCTCGGTCCAGCTCCCTTTATTACTCGCGAAAGCATTTTTATAGCCTTAGGCACAACATGTCCGGTTACTCAGGGCTTTTTAACGTAGTATGCCGTCCTATATTAGGCCCTCAAACAGGCTGTACTTCGAACCCAGCGACGGTTCGGGCCTCCGCTACAGAGGATATAAGTTCATTCCATCGACTTATTACCAGCTGGATGGAGAAACATGCCCTAAATAGAGTAATGAAACGGCTTTTAATAAGCTCTTTAATGGTCAATTGTAGAAAATCCTTCAAGGACACTGCTATTTCGTGTTTTCGTGTTTTAGTGATATCACTCTCGTACACACTATCTGAGTGTTTCCGCACACCTTGTTTCTGTGGTTCAACCTTTGTTTGTTCACGCTCAAAGCCCCACCCTGTCATATTTCATCTTGGACCTGCGTGACGCACTTGCTTGTCTTTTGTACGTCGTAAACGTGATTCACGTTTTCTGAGCCCATGTGATCGCGTAATTGAGGATCGCATATGGCTTATGTTACTGCTCATTTAACAGTCCCGTATCGCAGAATTTACTGATTAACCGTGTTTTTGTTTTAGGATTCGTTTGAGTTCGGCTGCTTATTGCCCCGTAGCGTGCTATAAGCTCCCTTCCTGTCTCCTGAGCTCTTCGTCCCTGTTTCACGGGAGCAACGGAGTTCCCGACAAATTCGAGAGTCCTTTCATAGTCCTGGACTCCTTAGAGATATATCTACTCGGCCTTTTCCCTTCCCGAGATAAGTTCTTTATTCTTCTAGCCTTGGTTCACAGGGCCATCCTCGGAGTTCGGCAAACGTTGGTGTGAATCTCCTTTGCACACTTTAGAGTAGCTTCCTGTCCGTATTTATTTCGGAATGCCAAGCTTGGAAAGCATAGTTCAGAGGCGGCCTCACGCGGGTTATGTGGAAAGGGAACCTTACCCATGGATAACGCAGGGCACTCACCCCCACTGGTTGTGGGAAGAAATTATCACCTCTCTATGGGCTGCCGGATATTGCCTCCGGGGTTCTCAGTCAGCATTCACCGGTCCCCTTTGATCTTTATCAGTGCTTGTCTTTTCCAGAAAACCTTGGTTTGGCCCCCCCTAAATTCCGCCAGGTTGACCCGAGGGATGTCCTCTGTGAGCTGTCCGCACTTGAAAGAGTGCATCCAGCTTCTGCAAACCCTACACGCTCCACCGAGGTCGCCTACAGAGCTCCTTACCTAGAACCTCCAACAACCATTGCGTTGTCGGCAACCTTAAAGTTTGTGTAATAATTCGAGTGGCTCTACACGCGTTCCAGTGAGCTATAGCTTCATATGCAGTATCCAGCTGGTCGCATAAAACCGGACCGCAAAATTAAGATCGTATAGATACAGCGAAGTCACCTTGTGATTGGTCAGGAGGTTGTCTGCCAACAAATACATGCCCATTTCTGTATATAAACGAGTTGGCTTCAACCGAATTTAGCAGAATACATTCTCGCTCTTCTTATCCAGTCTTTTCATTCGTCCAGAGCGAGTAGTCAGAGTCCAGGTCATTTCACTAGGTACGACTGGCCTGTTGGATGCGGTTTTTACAGTTTGGATGGTCCAGTTCATGAGCTCAGAGTTTCATGTACAGCGGAATTTCCTCGGCGGTACGTACACTAGCTAGGCTCCCATCACTCAGCGGTGCATTTTACTGACCCCCCCCCCAAAAAAAAATGAAAGAAAAGCGAAACCTCATAGCATAACGATTGCGAGAGTGATTGCAAGCCTTCACCGAGCTACTGCATAACCAGTGGAAATTTTCATTCATGGAACAAATCAAAAGGACCCTTGTGTCCAAAAATTTTCTTGTGGACACATGCTTATAGCTCACTGCCAAAAATGATCTTATTCCAATCAGAGTCTAAGTCATTTTGAGCATCTGCACGGTCCCCGGTTCGACTACCTCCTCTGTAAATCTATCCAGGTTGTTTACCACCCCATTGCTAATGAAGTTAGATCTAGCCTTCAACCTAGATCAAACTTTCGTCGGCCTCTTCCCGTGATCTCTTTTTCGGAATTCTGGGGTCGTCTGAAGTGGGCTTTCCGGTCTGAGCTCAGAAAAGCATTTTATTGCCTTTCATGCCTCTATGAGATCCCGTTCTATCTTCTCTCTCAAAAGAAGAAAGTCCGAAGTCCTGGAGTATGCTCACACTTCTTGCTTCTCTGACACCCAAACATTTGCGTTGCAAAATGTTGTACTTTCTCCAGACAGGTAGCATCCGTTTTGCAGGGGGATGATCAGGCTTGAACACAATCTCCCAAAAATGGTAACTATAGACATGCGCACTGATATGAAAACCTCTGGTTGTTGGCTCGACAAAGCTGATGTCAACCTGAAGAACTCGCCATGTGCCGTTTGTGGAGCTGCTGCGCCCTGATTTGACCACTTGAGATCAGAAGTCACGAAAATCCCAGTGTCTTCAGCCATGTTTACCGCCTATATAGTAGACGGGCTTTTGGTCGTGTATTGCAGTAAGTGTTGTCGCTGTTCGCGATAACAAATGGCCTTTGCCGGTGTCAGGAAGCGAGTTCCACTTCTATGCCCGGTTAAGGAAGACAATTACGCCTCTGCCCAGCTGAAGTCTCCCGTGAGCCCCACTGACTTCCGGTCCTCTGCAAGTAGAAGCTCGGTGATTGTAGGACTGAGGCTATATCACTTATAAACAAGGAACTGTGGCCGGCCTGATAGGGACACCTGCGATTATCCACTGATAACGTTTTCCAGTTTGCCGTTCCCGCCACCCACTTTAATTAAAAAGGCCCCAGTGGTAAGGAAGCCCCCCAACCGTTCCTCGTGCAGCCCAATTACACCGGATAACCTCAACCTGATTGGCAGAAGCCCGTAGTACACCTAGTCATTAGTCTCGCGAAAGTCAAAATAACATGCTTCAACCTGTTTGCCTTCGTGCTCGCTGTAAGCTAAGTTGCTGGGAAGCTCAAGGTATTTGTTAGCCACGACTTATTTTTAGAAGTCCAGGCAGCGCGGGACAACATGCAGGAATTTCCGGTAGATAGTCACAGTCAAGTGTCCCAATGATTCTCTATGACATTTTACACAGGACGCTGGTTACGCTAGCCGACTTGTAGCTTTCCATTTCACAGCATGTTTCCCTTCATGTATAGTCAACACTGCTGCATTTTTCAGTTCTGTGGCAGTCTTTCGCGATTCAGGGTGGCATTATATAACTTGTACACTCGAAAAGACAGGCGTCCACAGCGACCTCATAATGACAGGGCGGATATCGTCGGGTCGGCTGGACTTATCTATGTATATAACCCTTCCGGGTGCGGTGCATGGTTTCCTGCGGAAGATTCAATTGTTTTTTGGTCAGTGGCAGAGTCGCCACCTCAGAACCTATTTGCTTGTGGTCAACTTCTCTGTGCACGCCGCCAAACCTTTCAATCAGAGTGCCTGCCTCACTCCGGCTATCTGCTGCCATTCCATACTTGTAGGTCGTCATTAGTATAACTTCATCTTTCAAGGAACCTTTGGGTTGCAAGTAGCTATAGTACTTCGTTTATTGCCTTTTGACTCTTTGGGCCAGCCTCGCCTCTGTTATGCACTCAAAAGATCGCGTGAAGCCCGCTACCTCACCTTCACTTTGGTATGGCAAGCTCAAGCCCGGTGACCCCCGAATTATTCAAAATGGGCATAACTTCATTTTCCAGGCTTGAGTGGATCCTCCACTGCAAGCCTTTACCACCCGGGCTTGCTCTTGGTCTACCCGCGCTTTAAAAAGAATACCAATTTTGTGGGGTAATTATGGCCCCTTTACTCACCTGCCAGGGTTCCTCCAAACCGGCCCCTTCGGGTTAATCACAGATTTGATCTACCATCCTAGTGTGAAGCTTAGTAATGACCACACCTGCGAAGCTTCCAGTCATCCTCAAGGCTACTTTGAGTTGACCCAGCAGGGTGACTTTGATACTGACATAGTTCATCTTATCTAACAGAGAGTAAACCAGGAGGGCCTGTTCACCATTCTTATGATTCGTTATCACTAGATCCAACAGGGCGGCTTATAGCCAGTTCCATACCTGGTGTGTACACCGACCTGCTGGAAAGGGGCATTGGAACGCAGCCACGGTAGATATCTTTCCTCTTGGATTCCCGGGGTGCATGCCTCAACAACCCAGCCGATGCACGGTGGCTTAAGACCCCCAACTGTGAGCGACCTGGTAACCTGGTTTACTGGAGTGGTAAGCACTAAGAAAAGACGAAAGGCTTCTTTGTGGTCGGTGCCCTGGGCCCCATACCCATAGACCGAGTTCATCCTGTTGCTCGAAAGTGTGAGAGTAACGGCGCATAGTTTTATACCTCGAGTGCAAACCGTGGCCTATGATTTCCAGTGGTTTGCGCCAGATTTATTGATGACTGCCATCCTTCTTTGGACGAGACCTTCGTGGCTAAAGCCAGTCATGTGGCCAGGTAGTTGTTTTGCCGACTAGTCTCAACACTTCTCAGCTGTGAGTTTTCGAGACCGGAGCACATGACTACCAATCCATATCTGGGCTCTTTTATATTCCTCTAGAAGAGTTATGTGCTCACACATATGCACACCTAATCTGAATCCCGTGCAATCATGGACAGAAGCCCGCAGGAGTACACACAGACACAAGGTTGAACTTTGCCGCGCCTCTTCTCAGACTGCACTGGCCAATCAGATTGTATCACTTGTTGCACGACTGCCCCCGATTGTGCATTTGCCCTACGATTTCGGTCGCCCGCATTTGTGACTCACGCACTCGCATGTGTTCGCCTTCTTACTTGCTTGTTCTTACTGGTGTTTGCCGTACATCGCTATAAAACACACTTATTCGTACAAGAGTTGCCTTCTTCTGCTCACCAAACACGGGAAATTGCATGCACTAGCGGGGATTTTCAGAGCCTCTTACATTGAGATTTTATCTAGTTTGAGTAGTTCTAACGGCTCTGCATCCGAGATCATGAAAAAGTCATGCGGTCCATATTTACTTTTCACCAAATTATGGAAATTACGCAGTGTTTCAATTAGTGTAGGTAATCTGGGTGCGTAATTTTAGCAGAAAATCGGTTTATGCAGCAGGTTGGAACCCATATTGATCTGGTAGACCGTCCTTAAAAAGTTTCACTTTTCTTGATGAGTTTACCGGGCTGCACATAATTTACTGGAAAGACTTCGGTAAGGGGAGGTAAATCAGAAAAGAGGTACCCTTTGGGGACCTGTAAAATTCTTCTAGGGTGAACAGGTAGGTTGAAGGACCCTGTAAGTGGAATTATTGTTTTTAGAAACAGTTTACTTATTCTGAATAATTTTCTCACCGGTGAACCACACGACTCTACCGGAAATTTGGAAGACAGTTTTATGTGCTCTTTGGAGCCTCGACCGCGAACTGTCTCGGTGAGAGAAGTTCTGTTCTGTTCTGCAAGGCGGGGTGGGATACGATCCCAGGACGACAGTAGGTGGTGCCTAACCCGAGCCTGGATGCGCGCACGGGCAGGGTCTAAGGGACCGTTTCCGGAGCTTTACCCTGTAGCGTACTACTCTGTCTATGTGGTACACTAAATTATTGTCAACAATATCTAAGACGACACTAGCAAACTAAGATGGGCGGAGGAGCGTGCGGTGATAAAAAGGCCAAAAGGGTATGTACATCAAGAATAAAAATGAAACAATAGGTGTGACTCAAACTCACAGTTGTTCAGTGTTCTTGTGATCAGGAAATGAGCGTCAAAGAGCCAATATCCGACAATGTCTTCAGTTCAGTTCGGTCTGACAGCCATCCGTTGGACAGAACAGGATGGTATTGAGCGAAGTGCCAAGAGACGCCGTTGAAGCTTCTAAAATGTTTTGTTTCACACAGTTAGTTCCGACCGATATGATTCCAAGACACTCCAAACCAGAAGATGAGACCGTGCCAGAATTAGAGGTTTATTTACAGCCTTTTTGTATTGCGCGGTGGTGACGACCAAAAGGTGTGTGTTTTTACATTAAAACGTCGGTACAACAAAGGAGTGTCGCACCAAGAGACGTTGAAAATCATGGAAAAAGTCGGAAATGTACAGGTACCTACAAACCCCGTCTTTACTGTAGCTTTATTCAGCTGAACTTCTTTTCATACCAAGCACAAGAAGATTGTGGGCCACAGCCAAAAAATCACTCAGAAGACCGTTGGCATTGCACATGCAAGTTAAGCACCGGCCACTGAGCAGTGTTTCCTCGGTTCCCCGCCTAACACAAAACGGACACATAAAGCCTCATTGAATTCCACCCGCGACAGACTTCATGCCACCTGGGCTTCCACTGAGCCATCATGCAGAAAACGAGACGGCCAATGACGGCACATCTCAGATGGACCATTGTGATATCCTTCATCGGTCTAATGAACGAGCTCAAAGCTCAGTGCCACATGTAACACACGTCTGAGCAATGCGTAGCCAAATTCACAACGGATCCCGAAATCAAAAAACGATTATCCGTGATATTCTACGATACTAGATTATTGAATGAACGATGACACCAAAAAGATACAAACCTCAATAATGAGATCACAAGGACTCGACAAACGAGAAACCGAATGGCGGCGAGCGAGCAAACAGCACTTGCGTCACGCAGGTCCAGAACAAGGATGCGACAAAGTAGCGCTCTGGGGGCGAACAAACAACAATTGGTCCATAAAAACAAACAGTTCGTGAAAACACGTCAATAATATAATCCAGTGAGTGATTTTAAGATAAACACTGAACCGCAAAGGTTTTAGGGAGATTTTCCGCCACCGGTCGTTACACCACATAAGACCTCATTCCATTCACCGCATAGGGACCCACGCGGGTCTGTGGGTCCAGGTCGTCTCTGATCTCAGTACTAGCGGCTCAGCTGGCATTAGTCTAGGTTGTTGCGCGAGAGTGAGTAGTTCCCCGTGGTTCAACTACGGAGGTATTTTTTCGGCAACCTGGGTCGGCCGGTCTTAAATTTAGAGAATAATATCGGGTTCTCTTCCGAACAAAGCGGAGACTTTTTTCAAGCGGCTGAAATGCTAGATCAGAGCATGGACAAATAATGGTTGAAGGCAAGTGGAGTAAGGTCTGTTTAAAGGAAAGGAGCGAGTGCAGACGTTTAAGTTCAAGGTGGATAAACGGAATGAGTCAGAGAGTGGCGGTGGGTTGGAACTGGGAAGTGCGAAATGAATTTTGCTAGGTGCGAATGACGTGTAACGAAGGTACTTGGGCTTGAGGTTAGGGAAGGGGTGAAAATGATGACCAAGCAATATCGCAACTAGCTCTTAATAGTCTGACGACGATGGCGGACGCTATCTTCTGAGATGTTTGTTCCATGGGGTACCTACCCTAGAAAAGTGTAAACTAGCCTGGATAATTTGCATTGCACTGCTCTTCCCCAGCCCTCGACTGTTTTGTCGTGTGCCGGTCCCCTTGGAGTTCAGAGCAAGTACATTGTTCACTAGAATCCCTATGAGCTGTTCAGGGTTTCCAGTCGGGTTTCCTACCATCTTGTTCCGATCATGAAGAAAGGAGCTAAGTTTGGCAACCTTTCTGCATAGAGTAGACTTCCGAGATCTGAAATAGTCTTAGTAAACCTCCGCTGAATCCCTCCGACCCCTAACCAGAAAGGAAGCAGACGCCTGTACAGTATGTTCCAGACCAGTCCAGACAACAGCTCTTTATACTGGGACCAGAATCTCGGGAAAAAGGAAACCGACTGTCCCTCGGAAATCGCTCAGGGCCCCAACTGCACTACTGGCGGCGGGGGCACATAGGACCGATGGTTTGAAAAGTTCGTGGATTAGTGCTATTAGGCAATTCGTTTCTGTAGCTTCTTGAGGCATACAGGGGTCCGTCAGCCTTTGTTCTGAGTGGTAACGCTCTACTCGACAGAACGCTCTTAATTTTAGCGAAACTCAGTGGTAGGCCCCAATTTTCGTATTGTTTGGGGGGTATCCAGGACGGGTTGGGCTGCTTTATCAACCGGGTTTCAGCCGCTTTGGTGTTGTTATCAAAGAGATAGCAGGGTTTTTTCAGAGCCACTCTCAGGTAGTCTATGAAGACAATATAAATCTGCCTCGGGAGGTTCCCGTGGGACCTCACAGCGTGATCGTGTTATAGGAAAAGCAGAGTCTTCAATCCTGAGGTCGAACTGATGGCTTCGAATGCAGTCTTCTATTCATTCCAATAATGACGGCACCACCTGTAAAGCTGTTTGAGTACCGCACGCTGGCGTGTGTCGAGGAGGTTTGTCGGACGAAGTGCTTTTAGTTGCAGAGAGCAAGAAACATACAGTCAGAGAGGGTGAGATCGGTCGATCACTATATTATAGTCTGAGTACCACGACTCAGAAGAAACGAGACCATCAAGGGGGTAGATGAGGGGTAATTGTTGAGGCAGTGCATTTAGGCGTTTGGAGTTGCTTCGGTGAGGGTATTACTGTGGACTGTAACGGGGATAGAAGGGGTTGTGACCAAGGCGACGATCTACGTAAGAGGTTTCATATGGCAGCGGCTAGCGAGAATATATGTTTAAGCCATGGCCTAGCATGAAAAATATTCCGGTGCGATCATTCAATTCATTGAATCCGTGCGATAATCTGAGAGTAAGGTCCAGTGGACCCATGGCTACCCAAGTAAACAGCATGGTCTGAAAGAGATCGGGGATGTGGTGATCTGGAGGATGTTCCAGCTGAGTGTTATGATCAACTTTTTATAGGAAATCGAACAACTGAAGTTTAAGGGGAATTAAAAGCAAAGGTATAGAATAAACGGGGTGATTATCAGACTGGAAGTGATTCGGGATTTAGGTTGTGAAAGCAAGAGAAGGAGAGAAAGTCGAGGTGGGTGAACAAGTTTCAGGTATATAAATTTAGATCAAAGGAGAAGTAGGCAAGTTTCTCTTAGTCCTTAGAGCTAGACCGGTTACATTTTGAAGGTTGACTAAAGATATCTGTTATATGGCGTGCACTGTCATAGGGTGATTTCGATCTGTACATTTTGCCAGGCTTTTCACTTTTGTCGGAGAAATGTTGGGTCATCTGCCCGTCATGTACCTGTGCTGGTGGTGCAGTAGACTCACTGTTAGTTGGGATGAATACTAGGTTGAGGAGTGTTTCAGTATAGAGTTTTGTGTGCTTTTGGTGTAGCCCCGATTGTCGGCTGCGAGAGTCAAAAGAGGGTGGTTGATATTCTTGATGCAAGAGGTCAGGATGTGTGAGGGATGAAGTCTGGGGCTACCGCTTGTGACGCTCACTTTCACATCTCATCAGCGCCCCGGGAAAACGACGTAGGTGCGTGAAAACACAGATGGGTCTCAAACCATTTACGAGCGAGTATATAGGGTTGACTTTAGAAAGGTTAGTTTTCATATTATTCTTCGGCGTAAACGAGTGCTGCTGGTGGTCGGTCCACGTATAGACAATACAACTTATGAGCATAGCTGACTTCAAACGGTTGAACTTCGGAAAGCTCACATAAACAACGAAATTCGGCCTCAGCTAGCTGACCAGAAGTGGAGTAACGAACCCTGGGGGAGGAGAGAGAGGTGCATCTAAGAGAAGTGAGGTCGGTTTTCTTGTGGAGAGCTCATTTGGCTAACGTTCCGCCCAGGACCAAGCAGAGGGATTGAAGGCTTAGCTCGTGCGCTCATTTGTTTTGGGGGCTCCCCATAAGCAAGGTCTGGTCGTGACTGTACCGGCAATTTCATCCGTTATTGAAGGGGCGTAGAGCATATATTCAATACCTTCACAGCCAGAGGTACCTCCGGTACTTTAGTGTTATTTTTTCTCTTTCGGCCGAGTGGGAGAGCATGCATACCCCATAGGGGTACTTCCCATTTCTCCTCCGCTGGCCATTCTTCACAAGTGACCCATGTGGTCCTTCACTGCTCAGTTCAACTGTTTTTACCTGTATAATAAGACAATCATAGGCTTGTTGCAGCTTTCCTTTCGGCGGTGTCACGGCCTCTAGATATGAACGAGGGAGAACGTAGGTAACAGACACACGGGGCGATCCTGACACTCGGGGAATGTTTTGTTGTCCGCTGGCTTCAGACAAGGCCGGAGTCCAACGAGTTTCAGTTTACATGTGAGCCGGCTGCTGAAGGCACCATCATTTGTCGTTTTATTGACCAGGTGTTAAAGATTTTATTGTGGTCAATCATGGGAGGACCTCAGGACGTTTCCTGAATTGGTAACCTGTGTTCTGTTGGGGCTAACTCTTTAGTTATATGACAGGGTGGAAGGTTGAGCATGATGTGCACGATTTAATTTAGGGTAAAATATAGATGAAGGTCAGGGAACCTTTCAAGTTCTGCATTTAAAGATTAGAGATAGAAGGGGAGACTAAATCTAATATTGTGCTGGTGCTGGTTAAAGTTTACCTTTCTTGTGACTGACGTATAACGCATTTTCGGGGAATATTCCAGAGGTACTGGCCTCGGGCATGAGAGTAAAGCCAAGAGCTATGAGGACAGTAGGAGCAAATTTTCGTGCACTGGTTCATCAGAGTGAGGAACAACCTACGGGTGGAAGCGGTGGCGGCAGACTAGGCGCTGCAGTTCAAAGCCCGTCTGGACAGCTGCTGGTCGGAAGTATTTCCTGGTGGGACCTAATCTAGCATCCATAGGGCATAGCTGGAATTAGAGCCCACTTACTCTTTTATCTCTCATTTCCTAGTATTTGTCATTTCTTGGTTCGACTTCTACAATCCACTATTCTGCGAGACCCTCCTACTTCCCTTTCGCACCTGACCTCTCTCTACTTGCCAGCAAGCCGGAAGCTGCCATATAAATGATCATCCTGATTATGGGATAGACCCGGGCAAGAGCGCGGTTCATAACCGTGGAGTTTCTGGGCTTCTGACATCGGGCAGGGTTCTAACCTTGTGCCCCATAGACCTGAGATTGAAAAGAAGCAGAAAAAGGCGCGGGGAAAAACAAAAGATTGGTGGATCGGTGAGGATCAGAGGACGCTTACTGGCGTAAGAATCTAGACTGAACTGCTGACAAGAGCGTCAAGTTTTTGACCTGACGGACCTGATTAGATATCATTTCAGAGGCTCCGAACTTTGTCATCTAGTATGGTGTGGAAAAGATGCCACGATATTTAATGCCTCAAAGTCGCTTCTCAAAGCTTTAGGTTTATTTTCCGTGTCCGAAATGTCTTCCCTTCAGTTGAAAGCTCTTCTTCTATCACTTCTCTCTCAGACCCGTTTCAAGCAAGAAAGTTTGCTGTGGGGACAAAATTATTTGGATTTATTTCACGTTCCATGCTGTTAAGAAAAATTGAGCTGAGAGCCCATTTAGCTTTTGGATACCCAATTAAGCCGACAACATCCTCATCAGCGCCCATAAAATCACTCACCACTTGCCCACGACTGCGCTTTTACGAATCGAGGACAGAGGAATGGTGGGAACGGGTAAGGGACTGAACTATTTATTGGAGACCGTTCTGGATATCTACCCACTTTCACTAGGTTTATTGAGAAACGAATCACGCAAGAGTTTGCGCTTCTATATCCTGCTTGTGCTTCACTCTGAACGGGAATTTTGTCAGGCTTTTCCGTGATTCTCCAGCAGTCGATGATGTGAGTGATGTTTTACAGTCATTTTTTCAACGGCCGTCGTGGCACCACAGATTCTGGTCATTCCGGGCATGAGCCACACGTGCTTTAATATACCAAACATGCTGCCATTTAAGAATCTCTCAACAGTCCCTCTGCACCCGCGTGAACTCAACCCTTATGCTCTACACGCTCACTCTTTGCTGCACCACTGGAAGCCGCCTACCCCTTAAACTTCCCATCCTCGGACTGGTCGTTATTTGCGCTCTGAATACTATGCGCTGCTTTTCCCCCACTCATATGCGGCCACCCTACTGTTTTCTGATGGCCCGCTCTCCAGGCAGCCCAACAACTCTTACTATCCTGCATACTTCAGACACCTACAGCACTGTTTTCCTTAGTCCCCCTGACCAGCAATGTTCACATAGGTGCAAAAGCTGCCCTGAGGTTTCCGGAAGGCCCCTCCAATTCATCGACCTTCGGACTGCCTGTGGCTAGCCTTCAAGGTTTACCGAGCAGTTGTCCTGTCTATCGCAGCTAAGTCAGGAGTGGGCCCCAGCTGGAACTACCGAGAGCCTCTGGTGCGGCTAGCCCCGATGTAACCTCCCAACCAACGACAACTCTGTCTCGAGCAACACTCATTGATTTCTTCGATTCTCCTAAGTGGACGTTATGCCTGAATCCTACGAAGTTTACACCATTAGTCTTGACTCCACTAAAGTGCCCTCACAGCTGTGCTAGATACGTGCCAAATGTGAACAAGACTTGAACGCCGGGTTTGGTACTGCCCGCGTCTGACCATGATCTTTTTTTGGTTACCGAAACCCGGCTGACAGACGACACTCCAAAACAAAATGTTGCCATCATCGTGTACCAGGCGTTTAGGGAAACAGTTGCTCAACGAGGTAGAGGCTGCCTTATATATGTAGGGTGAACAGTACGGGCGGCAATATATCAGCACTCAAGAATGGATAACTTACCGTATTCGATTTGGCTACCGATCGCAAAGGAATATCCTAAATTTAGTATGAGCTGCTTTCACCGCCCCCGAGAAGTAATCAAGACGACGTCTTGCCTATAGCGGACGCGCCAGACGTTGTTACTGATATACCAAACCCTAGACTGGCGGCTGGTGACTTTAGTGCTCCAGGCATCGAGTGGTCCATTTTGGAGGCCTACACCTCTACTTCCTGAAGTACATCCGTTTGGCAGGTTGGACTCAACAAGCAATACGCCCAGCTCGAGGCTGTAACTCACTTGGCTCCATTTTTACGGCCGGCCTATCTCTTGTACGTAATTCGGTCGGGAATAGCATCCTGAGGTGCAACCATTTTCAGGTGAGGTGTGATTTTTTAGTGCCAACACTAACCATCTAAACAAGACTCAGAGAGACCGTTCCACAAAGCTAGTTGGAGTAGCACATTCTCACCCATTCGGGCCCAGAAGTGGGACATTTTCTTTTCATCTGACTATCTGCACGCGACGCTGGACCAGATTTACTCCAAGCCAAATTCAAGTCTTGGTTTAATCACCCCAACCTAGGGACAACGGAGGGCGAAAAACAAAACACAGGGCGCCGAGTAAAGTAGAAGCCTTTTCAACGCCAGCGCAAATTCTTTAGGTCAATGGGTTTTTTCGCTGCTTTTAGAAATGAGCCGCTTATTTTACTGGACACATTTGACCACAACTTCCTTAGGAACCCAGGAACCGGGGGAGCTGAGCCACCCCACAAGCCTGAAGCTTGGTCTCAATTGATGGAACTAAGGAAAAACCTATGCAATCACCCATCTCATCTACAATATATAATAACGATCATACAACGAACGACCTAGAGGTCACACAGGCATCCAGTACTTATTTTATCTCTCCTCTAAAGACCGATGACTCCTCAAGTCAAGGCCACCCAACGTGAAATTCAGGTTGTCTCTTTTTTTTTTTGCTCATATCACTGTTTAGGCTTGTAACCGTGTCCACCGTGGAATATACCGCCTAATTACCTGAAACCGTGACCTAGTTGTGTAAACAACTGCCGCTAGTGCTTATGGCGAGTTGGAGTTTTAGACCACATTGGTTATCCACTGCTTCATTTCCATTTAATAAATTCCAAAATGGCTTACCTAGCAAATCTTCCCTGATTCTCGCCACAGTAAGATCCATCTAACGTTTTCACACACCCCTCGCTATAACCCAACTTCCACCTTAATCTCGCCACGCATCCACCGGTGCACCTTCTGAAGTTTCTGTCCCACTGAACCTCCATTTATTTGGTTTATCTGCCACAAGAGAACACTCTCGTTCCACCAAGCCCATCGACCCCATATCTACAATACACCTCCTCGCAAAACCCGCTGTTGTGATCCAACCCTAGTGGCAAACCGGTTCCGGACTGGATCCGGATCGGTTCCGGTAGCTTGCCGGTAACTTGCCGGTAGATTGCCGGAAAAGTACCGGTAGGTTGCCGGTACTTTGACCGGTGAGATGCCGGCACAGGAAGGGCATACCGGAATCTAGCCGAAATCGGCGTACGATTTCAATTCACGTTTAAATTTAAACCCGATTTTCGAAATCGCACACGCGCATCCAACGATCATGCAATTCTAGCTTGTCCGAAATTTACGCAAGTAGCCAACTGATCGATCAAGTTACCTACGTGAACAGTCTTATCCGCACATACTTTGCAAACGCAGTTTTATAATTGCCTGCTACCGCACTCCGAAAGCTCGTTCATGCTCCACTCTCCCATAGCATTCACAGAACAATGCCTACCTAAGGACGGCCTGATCTAACGTCTTACAACGGCCAGCGCAACCTAAATGAGAGTTATTCCAAAATGTTGAACCTTCAACATTTTAAAACGAACAAATTGTACGGAGTAAAGATTTCATATATTGGGTATATTTACAATCTGAATCTACGGAACAAACTTCTTCCCAACAAATTGTTTTGCGCCGAGATCTGCAAAGAATAACAAAAGTGTGAATCCGAAATAAGATGAATTGCAGAACGAAAAAAATATGTGTATAAATATTAATAATTAGATACGTACGAATATAATACTGTAGTTATATATATACTACCGACTCCGAAACGGTATTTAGTTAACTAAGGTAAATCATGACATTCGTAATCGCCGTCTGTGTAAATGAAAAGAAACCTAACACGGGACTACGAATGCGTGATCAGTGAACGTATTTGGCGGTTTGGCGTCCTAAGCCGCGATCTCTTGCACCGGTAAACCATCGTTTCATGGTACTCTCGATCTCCAGCGTAGAAGACTCCCGGAAACGATTGGTAGATTTTATGTCATCTGTAAATAAACAGTAATAACATTACATTAGACTGACCAATGACGGCAATAGGAAACTCGAAACTCTCCACTGCAATTTTCCTAGCTGTTCCGGTCCAGTTGCACGTGTGTGCCAAATTCTCCCCGATCAAAGATACAAGCATTCGGCGGATACTTGATCCAAGATCGGTGCATAGATGACGCTTGAGTGCGTTGACCTTATAATATGATGCGGAATTATTCTGTCACTTACAGTGCCCGTAAAATTATCCACCACTGCAAGACCTTCTTCCAATTTTAGAAGATCGGTGATAGTGTTTGCCTGTAAAGGCTGGTAGGCCGTCGTATTTGTTGCATCCAGGCGGCAAATTATGCCGTCAAGTTTGGCTATCATCAACGCCACGTCGTTGCGAAGGCCATTTTGATTTGACAGCATGCGTTCAAAGTATTCTGGCAATCGTAGTGGCTGATAATGAGAAAGTTACCTTGCTACTTCTTGGCTTAAGCGGGCGTGTGCTGTGGAGATAAGGGCGTTGTTACAACTTAGGTTGCGCTAATTGAAATATAGGAGTGTCAGTAAATTTTACGCAAAATACCTGGGACCGGCCACGGTTTACAATGTGACATCTACCGTGAACCTCCTCTGAGACTTCAATATTGGTGGACTATAAGTAATGTGAAATGAGAAGTCCGCACTGGACTTACCTCGGTGATGAATGGCCAAGAGCCATGATATCACCGAGGGAGTCGGGTGACTGTATCGGTGACTCCCTTCGGATCCTCTAAAACAGAGGTATCTCCACAGTACTGTCATCACATGACGATGTTACCGGTATTCTCAAAGGAATGTGATAACTTATGACGATATACCTGCGGAGAATGGTGTACCGCTGTGAAAACGGTGTCATGGGCAACGTATCATCCGTTGACATACCAGACTCAGAAAAAAGATTCTTCTCGAATTTAATTACGTCTTTGAGATTATCTGAGAGGAATGCATATAACTGGGAATGTGTGGGAATGTGTGATAAACCTCATGAAAATCGTAGGCTGGCACAGTTTCCGGAAAACATCCACCGTCCAACAACATTCTTTGGTAAGCCTGAAAAGTGGATGGCTTCGGCCAACGCACCCGGTTCCCATCAGTAAGCCAATTGCTGGGAACAATGGCTACCGAGTCATCGGCATCAAACATGACGACTAAGTATGGTATTTACAGAGACTTCGACAACATTATCATCCAGTCCGTCAACAGAAAAAATGTACAAGTGACTGGATCTCATTTGCGTAAGAAATATTCGAGAAGGTTTAAGAAATAACGAATAATTATGGTATCCCCAGAAATGCCCTCAACAACTGCTGGTTTCCCACCTACAACGACAATGTTGATTGGTGGTAAGTATGACAGAACCATTCCCTTCACCACCATCGCTGTCTTGCATACCCGGAAACGGGTAGCCGCATTCCCAACGTCATCGCGGATGGCCTCAGGTGATTCGTTGTTCTCGGGAAGTTTACTCTCACACAAACGCCGATACAGCTGCTCAGCAGGATTTCTGGGACCTCGAATGGAGAATTTAAGTGTCCGTAAGAAGGACTCGAAAGGAAAACAGGAGAAAGAGTCTAAAGTACCTTGATGAAGAAGGTCTGCTTGTAGATGAATAACAGCGTGAACATTGTGCACGACGTTAGAGATACCATGAAGGGAATTCATTTTTTGTACAAACACACGCAGGATGGTTTCTGCGAAGGCGTTTCAAGTTTTGTACAAAAAGGGGTGGCACAGTATGTAAATTGCAACGAACAGTAACGTGAAGTGATCATACGCATCATCCGACAACAATCCTTCCAGACAGACCGGCCCCAAATACAAAAGAAACATGCGAAATTCGGTGGCCTTCCATCTTTCAACATTATGTATGCGTCGACAGAGTCGCTGAAAACCACACGGCGTGTCTGGGTGTGACTGAAGTATACGGCTTCCCAGTTCTACAGTAGCAGCTTTACCCAAGCGGCCAAATGCGTCGAGCGGCTCAAACAACCACAAATCAATCAACCTCTTCATCACACCCAAGCAAACAAGGTGCATGTAATCCAGTGGAAAGTGTTTAACCATGTCAATAGGGAGGGAAAGAAAGGGACTCACGCCAACATGATGTTTGTGGTGTCGACGTGATCGAAAAGACTCGTTATCACGTAACTTGCATTTGACAGGGGGGAATGTCATCCTTTTTTCGCAGTGAAATCCACGCTGGATGCATTTATCACAGCCAAAGTAGCCAGTAGGACCTTTCACTTGCCTAATAAAGGCCCGTGTCGGAGTATCACAGATTATAGATGACAGGTGACACTTCACAGACCTCTCATCAAGCTTGAGGCCCTCTGCCAACAAATGGTTCACCTCTCTGACAGTTTCACTCATATAAGATGACACTTCTGATGGTTTCCCACGACCACAATAAAAACCGGCGGTAAGTACGGGCAAGCGATGAGGCTTAACCAACTTAGCAGGGACAGGCCACAGCTGCAGGTCCGACGAACGAAACACAGAAGTGCCGTCACAGTTTGACTGGAGGAAGACTTCGTCGGGTACAGCGGTGATGTTACCCAACTGCATCTGCAAGTCTTTGGTTAAGCCCATGTGTACATATTCGCCATTTTCCAATGTTGTGGAGGACAATCCCGTGGCGTGCGCAACAAAGTCTCTGGGTCCCGACGTATGTTCGGTATATGTTTGCCTATGGCCTCCAACATGCCCTTTTGTTGCACCAGCGTCAGGCGATATCGAATGAAAGCCTTCGATAGTTAGTTAAGCAGCGAACCGCTCTCCTCTCCAAGCTGTGATGCACGTCGTAGGCTGATCAAAGAAGTAACTAATACAAAAATCAGCATAGAAACAGGGTTTACCTGACACTGTCGGCCTTTCTTCGGGTGTAATCTCGGGTTCACAAACTGTCTGGGCCTCCGAAACTGTTTTATTTGGTGTAACGATTCAACGGTGTAATCTACCCATCATTGTTAGTTGTGATGTGGAAGCACACGACAGACCGCGCTCACCTCTTGCAATAGCACATCGCTCTTCCTCACGGCACACGTCTTCGGAAACCACAGCGCTGCAATCACCTGCAACTCCTAAAGGTGTTGAGTCTGAACAGAAAGTAAAATTGCCACTGAATAACCTCACCTGGAAAACCCCACTTAGGGAAGCCATGTCGATGTTCCCATAGGGTGGCTTCATCACAAAGAGCACACATCAGTGAGCTAAGTTCTTTCTTTTTTAGATAATATCTCTTTTGTTTCGTCATATCAGCCGTTGTCCGTCAATAATACGTGACAAAGTCCCAAAATACACCTATTTGTTAACCGTAATAGTAATGGAACGGTAGCATAGCATAATTGAAAACCATACCGCAGATGTCACACGACATCAGGGCATTCAATACGAACACATCGAAGCTTTATGGGTTTTACAAAGCCACCTGGTCATCATCAAGAGTTACGTGAAAAATACTTCATCGAAAAAATACACCTCATCATGTTATAAGCACAATTATAGCACAATGCTGCAGTTTTTACTATTCAGCTTATCATTTACTAATTGGTAAATGATAACCTGATACGTCACTAACACTTTACAGCCAGCACGGATCATCAGCACCTAAAGCAACAGGAGCGCGGCGCTAACCTTAGCGAACAAAGTACGGCCAGAATTGCTGCCGCCGGGAAAATCCCAGTCAATTAAAACAATTGGCACTGCATTTGTAACGCAATCAACGGAAACAAATAGCCATGAAAATAGGACATTGATAATCTACACAGCGAACTAGAACGAGCTGCCTCATTCGTCTCTCGAAATTTCAGTCATTTCTCTGCCCATCGGTTACCGGCACTTTACCGGAATTTGGCGGTGGGCATTGTGCCACTAGGGAAGCAACAGTTAAGTACCTACCGTGTCCTATGTAAGTTGCACCTGTGCACACCACATAGATAACGTTCTTCTACCTCACTATTCCTCATCGTCCCAAGTCTCCTGATTCCAACTATATACATAGTGGGTCATATAGCTCACTTCCCGTACCGCTTTGTTGCATAGGTCTCATCTAGACCTATGAGCGTATAGCACCCAGGCACACTCCTGGTTTGCCCAGAACTTTGGCTTGTCCCTGTCTAGTTGGCGGAATTCCTGCTACCTCTTTTCCTCTGTGATATATTCCTACTTATCTTGCCATCCCGGTCCCCAACCAGAGCTCCAAAAGTCCGTATCGCTAAAGCTGGCAAGTCCAAACACACCCGACCCCTCCCCAAAACCAGGCCGTGCTCTGTCGCCATCGTTAACGTCGACGGTGAAGCTTCTTATAGTCCAAATGACCTTAAGCAGAGTTTCGTCGAACTTAGAAACAAGGTCGAGCTGATTGATGAAATCTTTTCAAAGGTTTCACCCTTGGCTACTCTGCTTGCTCCCGTAGCCGCTACATCGCCCAAGAACTTCATTTCGGTGGGACACCTCCTCGACTCCGTGTCTACTGAAATACACCACCGCATTGCCAACTCTAAGAACGCAGTCGTTTTTAATGTTCCAGACCGCTCGCCACTTTCTTTAGCGAAACACAACATGCTAAGTTCATGCAATATGGATCACTATAGATGCCATTACAGGGGGCTACGTAAAAACTCCCAGAGACATAGCTGCTCCCTGCCATTCCAATTCATGGATGATCTAACAGCTAGAGAGTTCATTAGCAACAAGTCGACAATTGCTGCCGTTTCACCATATAGGCACATCAAGATATTCCCTGATAAAACCCCGTTCCAACGGGAGGTACTTCGCTCGCTGAGAATGAACTCTGCCTTTCCCATGCAGGTTGACCCCGCCGTAACCGACATGAAGGTTACCCAATACCCCTCTGTCAAGAAGCCAAAGGCGAGCCGAGCGCCCCACCCTGCCGACCTGAAAACTGTCGACCTAGTTATGTCTAACTCCCCACCCCCGGTTCCGCTTCCACACAAACGCCCTTTTTTACTATCTCCCCCCGGGCAGCCTCTACTTCCAGTGGCTCTCGCTCCCCGACCACAGGCCCCAAGCGGCACTCCATTTCAGTATTAAAGCCGCGCTCCCCAGCCATAGCCTCAGAGCCAAGACAAGACTCTGGTACAACCATCAGCCCTCGCCGTACTACTTCCAGTCCGTCCTCCGAGCCGTTGAAAAATGTTGTCACCCGCCGCTCTCGCTCTTACGACTCTACCAACTACCCACCAGCTACTAGCTCAGCCGCGAAACTTTGTTGTTATCCTCATAAGTGCCGCCTCAATCCTCCCATGAGCCTACCTGATACTCCTACCAGGTCCGCACTTGTTCAAATAATCACCCCACCCATTACCCCCCACTCTCAGTCGGCATCTACTTATAGCGTACTCTCGGACCCTCCAGGTGGAAACCAGTTGGGCCACCATCCAGATTCGTCTAACGCCATCGTCCCTCTAAGTAGGGGTGACCTTCAGGGCCTTGCCAGTGCCACTCTCCCTTCCATTGCCTCGCACCCTCTTCCACTGACTTTCCCTCTCTCTGATCGAATGGGTCACACCAATCCTCCATCTCTATCGCTGCCCTATATTTCTCCCTACCCCCCAGACATCAACCCTCCATATTACAGCCCCAGCATACATCCGCTGTTCCCCCTTGCTCTCCTCCACCAACACCCATCTAGCCCTGAAGTACCATGTACGAACCCTAGCAGATACTCTAGATTCGTACCTGCATCCCGCCTCCTCGCCCCACCTCCCCACTTACCGGTTCCCTTGCCCCTCATGAGCCCCCAAACCTTTCCAAATTTTGTCAGTGCCTTCCCGCACCCCGCCTCACACCACTTCCCAGTTACTCTCCCACGTACCTTCACCCCCACACAGACCTACCGGCCTTATACTGACTCTGCCAAACAGGCGGGTTACCTGCAGTTAAGATCTCGTTTTTTTTCCTGATCGGTGCCCTCCGCACCCGTGGCCATGTTGTTGGTCGCCCTACGGACCATATCGATAAACTTTCACAGACCTATATGACCGATCGGTCCCCACTCGATATCATGTCCTTTAGTACCCTACATCATGCACTCCCTCCTGTCCACCTCGCTTTGACAGATATTCCTAACCTCTCACTTTGCCACATCGTGCCCCTCCTTCTGTACCGCGTGACACCTTTCCAGCCCACATCAGCGGTGTGCTGCACACCCACCGTATTGATAACCCACAGCGATCGGCTGCGCCTAAAGCTAGAGCTTTGCCTACTTTCAGTCCCCCATCCAACACCACCCGCCCTCCCTCTTCTACTGACGCACTATCCCCACTAAGACCCAACTCCTATCGCCACGGCGATCCCAATAACCCTGCACCCGGCATCCACGCTTTGCACACACCGACAATGAACTCATTCCTACTGGTTCTTATTAACGCTCGATCAATAATTAGAAAAATATCGCACCTGCGATCCCCGGCATTTACCTCAAACGCTGACATTATACTGGTAACTGAAGCTTGGCTGTCAGATGATGCCTTTCTTGACCCTGTTCGCATAGCTGGGTGTCAATGCTTCTCGAACACCCGCCAGTCAAGGCCTGGAGGGGGCTGTTTAGCCTTTGTCAAATGCACTATCCACGCTAGTGTCGTTGACTACCCCTCTCTTCTCCTCATGGAGGATTCGTTATGGTTATCTATTCACGCCTCAGGCCAGAACCTCCTCCTTGGTTGTGTCTACTTCTCCCCGGGTCTGGAGCCTACAAAATTTGACTCTGCCGTGGACTTCTTTAGTGCTGCTCTTGACTATCCTGCCAGCTCAAAAACTGTCGTGGGGGACTTCAACCTTCCCTCAATTTGCTGGTCCTCCTACACTAACCCTCTAGCCCTCTCCGCCTTCCTTTCCTGTGTCCGTCTTGGTGGATGGACCCGACATGTCTCCTGCCCTACTAGGGGGAACAACTTCTTGGACCTAGTATTCTCCATTGATGTTCCTGATATGACCACCTAGATTGCTGATCACTTCCCGGGTAGTGACCACCGTATTGTCAGGTGCAAGTTCAGCTTCTTCAGCTGTTCTCATCCGATGCAATCCTCTCCCCCCGTTCCGACTTCCTACCGTTCCTGTAACTGGCTCCTAGTGCCAATGGTAACCCGCTCCCCTAACTGGGACACATATTTTCTTTCCTCCAATCCCCTCACTGTTGTGAACTCTCTCTTTTCCAACCTCCTAAGCTGTTTAAGTACCGTCAACCCATGTGCTGATCCAAGCCCAAAGTCCGGCATCTCAAGCCTGTCACTTTGAGAGCGTAAGACATCTAATCTGCAAATTACCTTAGCTAGATCACATGACTATACAATTCTTCTGCGCGCAAACCAGCTACAACTGAGGCTGCGTCGCATGACGTATTCGCATCTGAGAAGGCAAGAGGCCTTCGCCCTGGAACACCCAAACAAAACTGGCTACCTGTCCAACCTGCTTAGCAAAAGGTCCAATCACTCCAATCATACCTAGCTATAATTCCTCAGCTGTGGCTCATCTACCACTACTATTCCAGCTTCTATTTCTAAGGCCTATAGTGAGAATTTCTCTTCCTCCCTTATAAACTGTGCTGGTATTCCCCCCCTACAATCCATCTCTGCACCTCTGCCTTTCTTTCCTCGATTCCCTTTACCCACCTAGAAATTGAAAAATCAGTCTCCTCTATTAAACCTTCCCGAAACCGGGATCAGATGATCTCCCACCGGCCCTCCTCCGTTTCGGTGGTCCTGACCTCCCTTTATTGTTACCTAATGTATACACCGCCTCCGTGCTTCGCATTTTCGTCCCACCTCAATGGAAATCTTCTGTCTTAATTTCGCGCTCCAAAAAGGTACACTACGCGACCCAGATAACTATCGGCCCACTAATCACACCCCAGTAGTCTGCAAGATCATGGAGAGAAGTATCAAAAACATTCTCCAGTACCTCTTATCCAGGAACCTGCTGAACCCTGGTCAGCATGGTTCCTTGAACTCTCGCTCCTGGTCTTCCTGCCAGCTTGACTTTCTCAGTGTTTTATCGTCCGCTGTAGACGCCGGCAACTCTGCAAACGCCCTGCACCTCGATATGTCTAAGGCTTTTGACCGTGTTCCCCATATGCATCTGCCGGCCAAAATCCGGTCTCTTGGTATTACTGACCCTCTCCTCTCCCGGCTGTCCCCTTATCTCTCTCATAGATCACAAGCTGTGCTCGTTGACGGCCACTTATCTTCCGCCAAAACAATTACTAGCGACGTCATCCAAGGCAGTGTTCTAGGCCCATTATTATTCCTTATTTATATAAATGAAATTTTCTCTCCTATTCGACACGGCATTCCTTTCTTCTTTGAGGACGATATAAAAATAGTGTACTCCTTCCTCCCTAATGACCTACCCGTGACCCTGTGCAACATATCTCTTGACTTAATCGTTCTCCAAACTTGGTGTGTCTCATTGCTTACGAAATTTTCTGCGGAGAAAAGCTTCCTCCTACCATACAAGTGCACTGTACCACCCGGCTAAATCTGTCTGGACGGCCTGCCCATCCCTATACACCCCATGGTTACCGATCTTGGCGTATGCTACTCTTGTTCCTTTAACCTCCCAGAAGAGACATCGTTCCAAATCGCTAAGGCTAAGCGAACCCTAGGCCTGATCAATCGGTGTTTCTTAATACCGGCCAGTCGCCCCTCCATGTATCTCTAACATGTGAGACCGCTCCTAGAATATTGTCCCATTACCTCCAGCCTCTGGCCACGTTCCTCTATTGTATCTCTTGAGAACGTTCAGCGTACTTTCACCAAAAGGCTGTTGGGCATATTCATAGCCCTAACGTACCGCCAGCGCTGTGAGCTCCTACAAACTGAGCCTCTATGGATTGGTCGCATGAGGCCCAACCTGATTTTCCTCTTTAAGCTAATTCATAACCTGGCCTACACCTCTTACCCCATCTCATTCGCTGCGCCCTGCTCCTACCCGATCCGACACCGTGCCTTCTCTCTCACTGTCCCTCATTCTAATTTCTGTCTGAAGTCCCGATTCTTTCTGTCAGCTTATTTCAAAATCTGAAATAAACTCCCCCGTAGCGTACGCAGTGCCTCCTCGATGTTCGCTTTTAGGCGCGCACTTTTGTCATACTTAAAAGTCCCCAATGCTATACTGCTCACCAATGAACTCATCTCCGCCGACCTGGCCTTTGAAAGAGGCCTCACACTGTAACTCTACTACCTCTGCGCCGCAGGCCACTAGGTACACCCCATTCCCGTCACCTCTCCACTCTCTAGTGCCGCGAACTAAGGCCATTGCCTTCACTGATCCCTAGCGAACCTACCTCCTGCTATCATAAGATAACCCTATTGCTCACCTACGTTCATCTCTTATCCATCATATTCACTTTTTTTCTCCTCAGTACCCGTTGATTATCAGCTGGGGCACACCCAGACTGCGCTTCTCTATCCCTGTTCCCTTTCCAGTGACCCTCAGTGACGGCCAACCACTTCGGACACAGTACTTACCATCTCCCTGGCAGGTGCACCTGGATAATATTGCTACACGGCCGCCTACCACTCGCTGTTTCTGTTGGATCTCCTGTCCATGTTCTCACGTCTTGGCCAATTGTTCCTGGATCGCGCATCCTTATCGCGGTCGTTTTGTTCCCTGTCTAATTATCAATGACCACTCGTGCCACCCCCAACAGTGCGGGGCGCGGTCAGATCCACCGCTATAGCCGGCGCACATCGGGCGTTCAGGCCGTCTGCAACGATGCGCGAGCGCAATCAGACTGGTGGATCACACCTCCTGTGTTCATTTCACGAAGAGCTTTTCAGGTTGGGTGCCAAGCGCACGGCCAGTCCCATCCACTGGCACTGGTTGTGGATCGCACGCTGCAACTTCTCTCGGACTACAAAATCCAATGCCGTCGGTTGAAAATTGCATGTTCCTCATCCTTTTTCCGCCACAGTTTTTCACCTATAGTTCTTATAATCTGTTACCATTTCTCATTTTTTTATCGTTCTATCGCGGTTTGCACACCTATCCGTTCTGTCCTTCCTCTTATTGCCTCTGTCTACATCAACTTTCATTGCTTTAAGCCACTATCGTCCTAACCATTCTTCTCTGCCGACGCTCGCCAATATCTCTTTTTCCACCTGCCGTCATTGCTGGCTTCTATTCTCTAAGCACCTAGTATTACCCTCTGCTCAGAATGCCTATTGATAGCATTCTTATACCTGTCGTTCTGGTAAATCCCTCCTTGTCCTCCCTCCTCATGCCCAATGCCATTATGCACCAATCACACCCGCATCCATGATCAATCCGCATATTAGAACTTGCCGCTCCAAACATCGCTTCATTGGCAGTCGCATTTATTATCTAATCACCACCACCATATTTTCCTTTCTTGGCTCCACAATTCCTCTGTGGTTCTTTCCATTAGGCAGTGTCCCGATTAGCATCCATCTGTTCAATTGTCTGCCAGCACAGCCCTCCAGGTCCATTGCCCCAACCCCTTCGAGCATTCATTTTTTTGGCCTTTTTGTTCTATTACTGGTTCACTTATCTTGAGGCTTCCTGCTTCCTTCTCCGCCTCCTTCGTGTTTCGTCTGCAGTAAAATGATGTGATTGGTCATGTCTTGCCAATGTCTTTTCAGTTATTGCTTTCATCCCTTGATCCGTTTAATGCTCGCTACAGGCGTTGTTCTGTGCCTTCCAGGGTGGTCCACATTTCCATGTTCCACCTATTGTTAAGATGTTACTTCATGATGTTCTTTTACAGTTCAAAATCGTTTGAAATGTCACTACCCGATTAATCTGGTCCGTCATCACATGTTGCATCTGCTTTGTTCAAATAATCTGGCCCAATCTTACCTGATCTCTTCGATCCTATCCTTCATCTTCCCTCGGTTATGATATGCTCTTCAAGGCCGGCATCACTTTTGTGCGTCTTCAGTCTTTTCTATCTGTTGATCCACTATGTTATCCCGTCATGAAGAACTTCGTCCGAATTCTCCCAGATTAATCCTGCACACTTTGATCTCATCCTATCTCCCTCTTCCAATCACTGATACTTTTCTCTCCTAGCACTCCATTGCTCTTTGCTCTTGCTCCTCGCATATCCATTTACGTACATATATATATATATATATATATACATCTGCTCTGCATCTTGCCCTCTTTGCCGGCTATTTCGCATGCTAATATCCCGCTGACCCTCATGGTATGGGTCCACTCTTTTTATATCTGCTCCTCATATTTTCCACATCAAATCCCTACAGATACTCCTTGCCATCCGTACCACCCTTTGCTTATTCCGATGTTCGGTACCTGTTCCACGATGAGTTTTGTGCCTTGTCCGCTGACCATCTACTGCAGTGTAGCACAGCCTAAATACTATATAATCCCTGGCAATGGATCCCCTTTTTTTCTCCACCATCTCCCACTCCCACTCCTTCTCATATCAGTGTCTAGCCCCTTGCATGCATGCCTGACAGTTTTCAGATATCCCCCATGGGGCCACAGGCTTTTCCTGTGTGCTTTTCAGTTTGGTCTGCCTTTCCATGTTCTACCGACTGTAAAGACAACATTGCGCCATAATGTTATTTTACAGTTCCAAGTCGCTTGATCTGTCACAACCCGACTTCTCTGGTCCGTCATGACATGACACACCTGCCTTGATAAAATAATAATAACCCAGTCTTACCTGTTCTGTTGTATCCTACCCTTCATCTTCACTCTTCCACGAACTGCTCTTAATGGCCGCCATCAGGTCTGTGCTTTTGCATTCCTTTTCCTCTCTGTTGGGCCGCCATTTGCACCTGTCATGAAAATGATTCGCCACGATATTTCAAAATTAATTCTACGACCATCTGATCTAACCTTACTTACGCCCAGTGACTGATAATTTCTTTCTAGGACCCCACTGTTATTGCTCCTGCTCCTCTTATATCTATACATATATATAATATACATATATATATATGTATATAAATTTGCGCATATATGTGTATGTGCATGCTCTCTGCATCTTGCATTTCCTCACCGGCCATTTCTCCTGCTATCATCCCACCGACCGTCATGATATGCATCCATCAATTCTACATCTGTGCCTCACATCCAGTTCTTCTAAATCGTTCCTGTCATCTGATCAACCCTCTACGTCTTTTATTGCTAGCTCCCTGTTTAACGATGAGTTTTGTACCCTGTCCGCCGTCAATTCACTGCAGAGTATCAATGTTTCATTGATATCTAAGCCACTGCCCTGCACCTCACTTTTTCTCCATCGTCCCTCGCTACTGCCGTTCCCTATACAGATTTCTAGTCTTTCTTAAGTTTATCAGTCAACCTTCAGATGTATTAACCGGACCAGTCATACGGTACCGTCCAATCAGTGCTGGAGTAAAGCATCACTCAGCTGTTGTGACATGAATGGGGAAATAACGAATGTCACGGTATAACGCCATTTCCATAGGAATGGATAACTCTCTATCATTGTAAAATTCTGACCGGTTTTACTTCTTTCCCCTGTTTTTGTTTAGTCTTGCTTATTGATTTGTTTTTGTGAGTTTTGATTGGCCCATCGGCCAGATGTAGACTTTAGTGAGCCGCAGCTCCGTCAGTCGGTTGCCGCGTGCTGTGAGGTGCTCTGGGTGGCCGGTGGTGGCGTATGCGAAAAAAGCCGTCGAGGGTCTAGGTCGGGGATCTTTAATTAGTCCAGTGTGCATCTTGTGGACGAAGGATGTTTCCATTGCGAAGTTAATTGATGGGACTCATTTAGTGGTGATTCAGTGGTTAAGGTCGAAAAGATCGCCAATACTATACCGGTATTTTTAGCGACTGAGTAAAGTTGGAGTTATTGATGTTATGGATTTTTCTCAATGAATATCTTTACATAAGGACAATAAGTAGAATACTTTACTCACTCTAAGGGCATAAATTAGAGCTTTCTATAACTTGGTGTTTCAGGGCTTGTCAGTGCATTAGACATTGGTCACCTATTACCAGAGTACCAATGTAAAAATAAACTATCATATATTTCCTTTTTCAATGAACGATAATACCATGTGTGTTAGTTTCATATCATCGGATTGACTATTCAAATCAGCCGCCCACAGCAAACACGGTAACCACCTTAGAAACTGCTGTTGCTCAAAATTTTCTCTTAGACTGTTTGGACTCCACCCCAGTCATACTCCCCACCTGACCTTGACTTTCAAACTCACCGGGAGTTCATCCAAGTCCGCCCTTGAGTTCATTTAAACTCCCCACAATATCTATGGTGTGCATACATTTAACCTATTTTCAGCCCACTTTATTCCCCCTTCTGAGCCTTTTTATCCTACATTTTCATGCAAGTTTCCACATTTTCGTGAATTATGTCCGTTCATTCCATCACCTGCATCAACGAGATCTTGCACACGGCATGCTCCGGGCATCTCCGAAATAAACCAGTATTATTATTACATCACCTTCAGCCCTGTACACCTGAACAGATGTCTGCAATTGTACTTCGTCTTAACGAGGTAGCAGCAGAGCTGACCAAAATCAGGCAGTTCTATAGCCTCTGGCCAGATACCATGCCACCGGCTACTTTCAGCTTAGGCGGGACAGATATCATGGATTTTTGTCAAAGGGTTTTTAGTTCATCCATGTGCGGTAGCACTTTCCCCTGACAGTTTGAAACATCAGTTTCTGTTTCGTTTCCTAAGAAAGGTTTGCGACAAGACCTAACCATCTCTCGACCAGTGAATCGCACCACCATATTTTCCCGAATTATGAAAACATTGATTAAAAATGAGCTGACAGCGCATCTTTCAGAACAGATCTTACGCTGCTTGTGTGATTGACTTCCTCAACTTGCTAACTCTGATTACCACCAGTGGTAAGTCAGTGATCTTACTTCTCCCAGATATGACCAAGTTTTGTGACCAAGTATGCAACGGTAGGCTACTAAACAAGATGAAAACCAGTGGAGTTGTTGACCCGGTCTTAATTTGATGTTCGTTTTATTTAAAATCCCGAAAACGGGTACTGCATGTTGATGGCGGTTTAGCATCACCTCGGCTGGTAACCAGCGGAGTTATTCAGGGACTCTTCTCAGGCCTTCACTGTTTTGATGTGCGTAAACGACATTTTTGTCGTCACAGAACAATATTGATCGGTCGAATCCCAACTTTCAGAATAAAGAAACTTGGGACCACGATATTCGTGTACATTTATTCGCTCCGAGCATGCAGCCATGCAAGTTGCTAGAGCCAGAAGGAGGACTGGTATGATTAACAGAACCTTCGTTCTTCCACAGAGTAAGCCAGGCATTTTCAGAACTCACGTTAGACCACCCTCGGAATATTGTTCTGTTTTCTATCCTTACATGCAGCAGACTGATAGACTAGCAATTAAGGAAGTGCAACGAAGGTTCACCAACAAATTGCCCGGATATTCTTCACCCTTAAGTTACACGGGACGGTGTGAAGTATTTCATCTAGTAGGCCTGTATCTGTGCTGACTACCAATAGGCTTTTCTTTCTTTGGGGATGTTGTGAAACGCCCATCTTGCAATTCAACCCCCCGGGTCAAAACTCCTGCCAACTACTCTAGAAGAGATAACTTTAAGGTCTGGATTCCAGCTTCTATGACTGCAAGGTAGTCCATATTTTACTATTAAAATTTCCTCTGTTCGGAACAAGCTTCCGTTGCAAATTAGGTCCCTATTTTCAGCTTCTTTAGTATTTAAAAAATAAATCAATTAACTGCTGACTACATGAAGCTGATTCGAATGCATGATCCATAAGTGTCTATCTCTCAAGAGTACGAACTGGGTCTGTTAACGAATAACCTAACAATTGCTTATCCTTAGAGAGTCGGTAGCAAAAACAGTCTTATTCTCCTCTCCTTTTGCCCTTAAACCTTGAAATCTGGCCTTCAACCTACGACGGCCACTTCCGTTATTACTAACTCCTTGAATGACCCAGGTTATGAAGTGATATTATGGTCCCACTTTTCTCCATAAACCTCCGACAGGTACAACTACCAGACTGCAGCCTTTTCCATTTCGCTTCCTGAAATTACCCCTCAAGGAAGATAGTCCATTACTTCGTCCCATGAACAGCGACGTGCAACCCACTCTCGCTGGACAGAAGGATTGGGTTTTCCTTTCCACTCGACTGCCGTCATACGAGCTTTGCCCTCCCCCCAGGATACCCTCAACCTGGTCACTAAACCTGGACCACCAGAGCTCACCTCATTGATACAAACTATCAAAATCCCAACAGTAAGGTTGCAGTCAGATCCACCGCTCCGGCAGGCGCACATCGAGCTAACAGAAAGTCTGTAACGATCTTCAGAAGCGACTACACTGGTGAACCGCACTTCCTGCCTTCAGGAATGGCTTTTTAGTTGGGTGCCCAGCTCACAGTTAGCCCCACTCACCATCACCATTTGGATTGTGGAATTCTACTTCCACTCATCTACTGCCGCCACACTAATGTCATTTGCTTACGTCCTCTCCACTTGTCAGCTGTTTCCCATCCGTTTTGCTCTAAATATTGAAGTGGTAGCTCACCCATACAAAATTACTTGAAATTTACCGACCCACTTATGTATCGAACAGTAAATAGCTTTCAGCTCTCTGTATCCTCCATTTTTCCTCTGCCCACAGCAGGTGCTCACGTAAAAACCCATCCAGTTTGGAGTGTTTCACCGTCTACCTTTTCTAAGTTGCTAATCTGTCTACCTTTTTATTCCGCTCGCTATCACCTCCATTCTCTATTGCAGAAGTAGCAGCCACTATTTTGTCATTGGCGGGTGGAATATCATTGTTAGTTCCCTCACCACCATCACTAAGCGAGGCCCACTACTCATGTGGTAAGAGATCTGGGCCTGCATTATTCATGTTCCTTCAACTTCCATGAACAAGCACTGACCCAAGTTGGCAAGGCAAGAAGGATGATTGCACTTATCCTCAGGACATACCGTACTCAGGAGAGTAAGCTCCTGATATTCAAGACTCACGCCAGGTCGCTACTGGAATACTGCCCCCTAGTCTTCACCCTGATGCGAAAGGCCGACCGGGTCAACATAGAGAAAGTGCAACGCTCCTTCACCAAAAAATTACTGGCCACCTCTCCCAACCTTAACTACAGAGCCAGGTGCGAACTACTCCGGCCTGAACCACTATGGTTACGTCGTATCAAGCTCAATCTCTCATTTCCCTTCAACCTCCTGCATTCAAAAGTCCACTCATCTGATTACCCACTCGGTTTCTCTAGTGAGACACCCTACTCCCTCCGTCACAGGCAATTCACCATTACAATCCCCCAATCTAGACTGTCAATCAGAACTAGATATTTCTTAGTTATCTACTCCAGCCTCTGGAATAAGCTTCCTGACTCACTGCGATCGTGTCGCACGCTGACACAATTTAAAGGAGCAATATGCAAAATCCTAGACGCATCTTCTGTAATTAGCATGACCCGTGCTAACATTAACATAGACCAAGCATATGAATATTGCCTTGATTATTAGACCACAATGTGACACAGTCTTTTGCGTTCGACCGCTTTCTCATGACCCGTCCGATAGTCGCATCCACGTACAGATATATATATATATATATATATATATATATATATATATATATATACTCAAAGTTCTGGAATAAACTCCCGCTAAACATCCGCGACAATCTCTCAATTTCTCAGTCCAGAGGCTCGCTGGATCACTCCTTGACTGTTCCCAGTGTGATCCTTCTTACCGGCCAGACCGTCACCGAAGAGGTGGCCTACGTAAACGGGTTTGATTACTAGGATTACTGCACTAGAACTTTCATCTCTCGCCCGATGACAAATGCCAGAGCAACCATTCTCTTTTACTCTATATTGCACACAATCCATATTACTGTAGCCACAGTTTGCTGACTTTTATAACTATACCTAGTTTAATGCTTGCCGGTTCTCCTAATTATCGACTATGTTCGTGATCTATTGCCAATCAGTCTAAGTTTCCTAGGTTTAGATGTCCCTGCAGCAAATAGGTATGTGGCTTTGGACCCTAGGACACTGAGTTCCGCTGCTTACCACCTTACCTGATTTTTCACTCCTTTCCCGTTCATTTTGGCTACCACCACTCGCCTGGGTTTTATGTCCGGCCTTATTTCCCCTTTCTTAATCGTCTCATTCCAGAACCTCTTATCCCAGAAGCCCACTTGCTAGTACCTACTCAGTGGCCTTTCCTCTCGTCTCACCTCTGCATCTACCACCCACCAACTTCTATCATATTCCCTCCTATGCTCCACACTATTCCCATCAGCAGAGCTAAACTCATCCACATCAGCTAGCCCGGTATGGTCCCTGATGGTCTTAGGCATGGTCTGGCGCTGTATGAGACTGACACACGTATGCTAGTTTGTGCTTTACAACGCTCGTTGTCCTACTCCGTGTGTTTGCATAGTCCCACTCTGTATTTTTCAAGCCCATGCTAGCGAAACCCCTGAAGTCAACGGCACCCATACCATAGCGTCGTTTGAACGTGGGGAAAACAGACCACCCCCAGCAGTTGCGAAAAAAAAGACAAATACGCATAAAATCACGATCGGGCGTAGGGGCTATGGAAAGTTCCTATATGGGCTCAACCACCCCTCTGTTAGGAAACAAAAAAAAAGAACAGTGGAAAAAAAGACCTCGTGGGTCAGATTCCATCACCAAATACCACTGACATCGGGCTGTGAAGGAATTGGGCAACCTTCATCTATGGGTATGTCTCCCATCAGCTCAGACCTGATCCTGCGAAAGGGGAAACCCCACATCGCCCTTGTCCGCTCGACAAGCTTTTGGTTTTCACGCACGAGACTGACTGGGGTGAAAACGCGCTGGACTTTCCACTTACGCCTACCCACCCCCCGCTCTACGTTTCAGCCACCCCATACCCCCCATAAGCACACCTAGCTTGCATGTCGACGTCAAATACAATCGCTACCATAGCCCTGACTTTCAACTCGTTGACCTGGACAGCGTACCGACATACCTGACGAATAACTACAACCGCGGTGAAGCCCGGAAAAGGAAAACAATAATAATAATATTAAATAAATAAGAAGGAGAAAGATAAGAGCACAGTGAAAGCCGGTCACCTATTCCAACCATGCCCCTCCACCTTCCGTCATCTCTCTTAGAAAGCGGCCTTCCCGATGTCCTAGCGTCCAAGCCACGCTTAGGTTTACAACCATACCTAACAGTAACCACAGTCCCCTGCCAAGTACAATCACTACTGCAGCCTGGACTCTAAGCCCACTGACATGGATAACATACGGTAGCATATTGGTAACACTACAGGGGCAACAGATGACCAACACCTGCCTCACTTAAGTCTACAAAAAATGAACACGGAGAGCCGTCTATATTTTTCATTCCCCCTCTGACTATCCCTCCTCAACCTTATAACAAATATGGTATTCATGCATCCACCACGTCATGAGATTTTCCTTCTCACTTTCAAGTTTAATCTCAGTAGGTTGGCACTACCGAGTAGGAGCACAGATGAACTCACGTCCACGTTTCTCTGCATGATAACAACTTTCCCTAACACATTACCACCGATGCCCTAGTGGTTCTTCCCGAAGACTTACTTAATGCTCTTCACAACCTCTAATTGCGTGCAAGCCATTTACCCTTTGAAATGCAGACGCAGTAGCCCACCCGCTTCAACCTATCTTGCTAGCCTGTAGTAGTACTTATCAACCCCCTGCAACCCGACGTTACTTTAGCTCTCGAACTAAAACCCAGATCGGAGTATAAAATGTGCCACTCAGGGCTCACATAAAGCCAACCAGCTCATTACTAACTGTCGCTATTTATAATAATAACTAACAGCTGGAACCACGTCCAGACTGCTAACATCATTTATTTCAGATTTGACGTCGCCCACTTCCGGGCTCCACCTTCGGTGACCAATGCCCACACTTTGACCTGTACCGACAGAAGCCTAAATGGCACCTTTATTACGGAACGGGATTGCAATCGAGCCACACGACCTGACCACTCCCAACTGCTTACCAGTAGATTGATAGGCGTCTTCTGGCGCAACACCTCCACTACTGATGTCACTGCTGGAGTCTTCACAAATAACTGTTCACAGGCCAACTCCTTCTGATTGATTGACACGTCCCATACCCCGCCTGATGAACCATACCCACGGGATGCTACACGTCACCTTAGTATCACGTGAAACAATCCAATAACAGAGCCAGAATAAGCAAGACTGGAATTTTTTATTCATTAAAATTCGATACGCCATCCGAACGCGAGTCCACTTATCCCCCATCCGTGGTTCCCAATTATGACACCGATATCACTGAGAATCCACAAGACAATATATTTTTTGCCAGCGTAACAGAACAATAAGGCGTGAGCCTGCGTGGAGGTTTTTCACTCAGTTTTCATTTGCGAAATTCCATTTTACTTTCGATTGGCATCCCGCTTAAAATTGACTTCTCACCAATTCAAGGCCTTCAGGTTGCGCTCCCTTCTTTCTGAATGATACGGGTTATTGGTCCTGATCCTAAACTCACCTTTTATATGGATTGCTGTTTCCTCCACAATCATCGTCTCCTAGGCCACTCCCACAAAGTTTGCTCATGTCTCCCCGTTTCATGACGCACTCCGTTTCTTACAACCGGGATTATCCACCATTGTCTTCATACAGAGCCGTTCTCTTCATACTCAACAAAGTTCACGAGTATACTCCCATTTCTTTCACCTCTCCATGTTCATAACTTATTCCGTGCACAGAACCCCAATAGGCCTCCGTTATCCACAGCTTGCACTACTCTGGTTTATAATGCATCCTTAGCGATATATTTCCACGACATATTTTGTATTTCCACGGGCCGCCACCAACCGACTCGAATTCGAAACTAAACCGTATTTGCCGCGCACACCATTATCAACTCGGTCGATTCAAATTATCTGTAGCTATATTGTTTTGCTTCTCACGTTTTCGACTCGCCTTCTTAAAATAACTGTATAGTTAATTGTTCTGAGTAACGTTGTACACCATGATCATGCGCTCGCGCGTGCGTCTCGACCACGATCGAGAAATATACCATCATATCATATCATATCATATCATATCATATATATTTCCACTGTCCTCCGGTTGTCATTGAGGTAATCATTGGTCATCTGCACCCCTTGTCAACCCAACTGATCGCCTGTACAGTGGAATTTCACTACTTTGTCCTGATTCGGGTGATCACCTTATTTCCTCCGTATATGACCGTCTCAGATATCTCTCCCACCACCATCACATGTGGCACCTGTAAAAATTGCTGTCAACATTTGACGCTGACTTCCACCTACTTTATCATCACACTGACCTCTTCCTCACTCTGGTGGTCTCTTTCCCATTCCAGATCCTCCTTTCGTTTGATGAGCTCCTGGGACTGATTCCCCATACAGACTCCAAATTTCACCACTGTCTTGGTCAGCTGGGGATTTTATTTCCTCTATAGCCGTTGATACATGGCCGCCTTACGTGGTACACAGTACGGCCTCAGTCATTCATTATTCTCGCACAGTACGTATTACACATCTATAAATGCTCACCTACTCCTCCTTTCCTCTACCATTTTTTTCGCAAAACTAGACATTCTTGTAATTGCTGTAGTTACGCAGTCCATACAGATCTATCTTCCACTTCCGCCTCGAAGTGTTTTGGCCAACCCTTTATAAATTAAACAATTTCCTGTTCGCCCAACCACTGAACTCCTACATTTTTCTTTTCACCCCCACTCCGGCGGCCGCTCCTCTCACTCTAGAAGTTTTGGCTGTTTGCTATATATCTAGTCCCGCCAGTATCCAGCCACTTGTTTATATCGCCATCCCCGCTTACTGGTATAGACCCACTGGCCCTGTGGCCGTGGTCTCACCCTTACCTCGTGAAGAGCCGGTCGTATTGGTCGTCGCTACACTTGCTACCCAGGCAGCAAACCCGGCCTAGCTCCAAACGGTTTTGGACAGGGCTCGAAGGGAGCTAGCGAGCTGGAAGCCGGCTCCGGATGGGCTGCGGACGAGCTTTGGTTGGGTTCCCTTAAGTGCTGGTCAGGCGTGTTAAACTGGCCCGCTATGCTACGCCGAACAAATCCCCACCTAATGATCTCAGTTTACCTCCAATCCTTCCCCACCCTTAGGCCTCATTCCTTAACATAAAAAATAAAAAACGGTGAAAAGTGATGTCCGCTTTGTTTGTACTAAATGCACAATACGCTAGTGATTCGATATCTACAATTTACTTGTCCGTATTGACGTTGTGATTCATATCTTTTCCTTTTTAGTCCAGAGGGAGCAGAAAACTAAGTTGGTTGCCTTGTACGACCAGTCAAAAATGATTGGAAGCGACATAAAATTGTGCTATCCGTCACCTCAGCATAAAGAACAGTGTGAATAACAAACCGTGATATGTAAAGAAAATGAAACTATTTAGTATCGTTCATATCAACCTTCATTTTTTAGGAGTGCGTTTGCTGTGAACAGCAAAGAAACACTGGCACAAATTCACATATACACTGAGTAATTTATTTTGTGACAGTCAGAAATGAATAGAGAAATGGAAAGGAAAACGTGTACTTGTGTAAAACCGGTGGTAGTTACGGACTTTGCATGCGAAACGTACCTTCCATGGTTCCCTGGTTCTCCACGACCTCTCGCTTCTGCAAGCCAAAGCATATTATGGCTTTCTGTTTTGTGTAAGGGCTGGTCTTTGAGTGGCTGGATCTACGGTGTAAAAAATATACAACTGGACCTACCTGTTAGAGATGGAATAAACGTTTCCGCATTTTTCGATGCGGCTTCATCGTTTGCATTGGTTACATGTAATCGGTGCGTTCATTTACGGCTTCATTCGGAAATGCAGCCGTTAAGATCATTCCTTATTCGACGTCTTATAGTCAGCATAAGGGGCTTTTCCTGATCATTTCATTTTCAAGGGTACTAATGCATTTCCCACCCAATAACTCTGAAAAAATGCAGCACCGTTCCGTAGGTAGAAGCGTCAACATGTGACCTTTAAGTCAACCTATCAAATAAACCAAAGATTAGCTTACATGTCTTGCTCTTTTATCAGCAATAATAACTACGTAGTGCCAATCTTGACACCATGCCCTAATTGTAACGGTCAGCTGTTCAAGCAGCAGCAAAGTCAGTTGTACTTTTGACAGTTATCGCGAGCTGCACAATTCCCCGAAATCGGTATGAGTTATCGCTCACCTCAGCCAATGGAGCGCCTTTTGCGGATGAATACCACTGCGTGATGTTGGTGTTCAAAAAGGTGTGTATGTATGTGTTTTACATTAAAACGCCGGTACAACAATGTATCGTTGCACCGGGGGACGTTGAAAATGATGGGAAAATTCGGAAATGTACATTTACCCACAGGGGTGTTAATAACTTAGCTTTGGCTAAGACTTCGGTTGGTGCTTCCCGCCTTCCTGGTTGGAGCCCAAGAGGTGAGTATTGCCGTTAGTTAGTGACGCTGAGAGAAGTAGTTCGGAACAGAATCCAGTGGCCCGAATGCTGTATGGCTTATCTGTTGACTTCCCGTTACCCATAAAGAATTAGAAAACAGACAACAACAAAAATCCACAAAAGGTGTACTGAGAAAAAGTCGAAAAATTTGCTTTTGGTTGTTGTAATCTCCGGAAAGTCAAGGATCGAACTACCACAAATGAAAAGGTAATATCAGCTGAAATGGAAATGTTGTGATAAAATGAATTACGTATAAAGGAACGTGAAATAAATTCTGTTGGGTGTAACCAAAAACAAAGAATATTATAAAATATTGTTTACATCTTCAGATTTACACTGGTATATAAGGCCTAGCGCTACAAAATGTCAGCACCCATCTCGCTCGCTGGCCACGTGAACGACCATGACCGTTGATAATTCCGATACGTTTTACCGATAGATAAAGGACTTTTACGAAGATCTCGATGAATTCGCAACCGGTTTTCGAGAGTTCCAGCGATGCACAAGCACCAGCTTTTACAATTACAATGCCCGAACACGGAAACAGGCCAAAAAGCGTCGGCTGACAATGAAATATTTCTTCGTGAAATATTGTTGTGTCCATCTGCGCAGAAAAGGTGGAGGCGGTTCAAGGTTAGAATAATTGTATGCTAATGTTTGACTTCATTGTAGATACCAAAACCTGGAGTGCGGAGCATTCGTCACCTTGGTCGCCCAAGGAACTGGATATCGTGTCGAGAAGTGGTGCATGGTCCATAGTCATAGGTTCCAAATAGGAAATCCTAGTTTATATGTAGCCAACCGAAGGGTGGCAGCACTTCAAGAGTCCACGTTGTTTGATTTAATGGATACTTCCATGATACAGGTGAAATAAGGGACTATATTAGTCGCATGTTCAGTAGGCATCTGAATAGCATGGACTTTCGGTCTATACGTGTCCGTCACAATCACGATGTTCGTGGTAAAGTAATTAGGGTAAAAGAATTACTGGGTGGTTAAGGCGTTAGCCAGGTAATACACGAGGGATTATACTTAGGTTCCTTTTCTTCATACCCAGGGAGGTGATCCCGGTTGCTCGCAGATGCAGCCAGGTTATTCTAGCGGACACTACCCATCAGATGAACTGCGGAGGGTATGTATTATGGCACGCAATGATAGTAGATGAAACAGGGTTAGGTCGTAGTATTCTCTATGCGTTGCTGCCCAATGAAAACACTGCAGGCTACAGACAAGCCGTGGGTTTTCTGCGTGAATACCTGCCCGCAACTGGGGAAAGTAAAACAATAGTGGTAGATCGTAGTCTGGCTCAGTTAAACGGGTTCAAGACTCACTATCCTGAAGCTCAGATAGTGTTCTGCCAGTTTCACGTGTTTCAAGATATGCGGAAACGGTGCAACCATCTAGTTGCAGCAACGACGCTAGAAAAGGATTGTGTTTTTCAGTGGATGCGCAACATGGTGTTCGCAAGCAGCGAGTCTGCACTCGAACGATTTCAAGCTGCTATTCAGGCCCGCAGCTCCGAGGAAATGGGTTACTCAGTAAGGAAGTGGATGCCGTTTAAGGATTTCTGGGCGGGTTAAAAAGTAAGGCAGGTATTAACTCTGGGTAATTTAACAACCAATAGAATAGAAACCGAAAATAGGCATCTTAAGACGAGAATGTCACCTAGGTCAACCTTGTTCCAGGTCTGTGACAGAATTCTGAAGTGGGTAGCATCTTTAAGAGAAGTTTCTCAGGGTAGACTTAGTAAGGACCAAATGTCCATACGAAGGTTTCGTAATGTGCCACATTGGCTGAAACCCGTGTTCGGCAAGCTAACCGTATTCGCCCGTGGCGTTCTCCTTCGCCACCTGCATACAGTAACGACCACTGGTATATCTTATGTAAAAAGTAAGTGGCATTGTCTAGCGAGGTGAACGTGGTCCAATGAGTTTGAAAAAAGCCCTATTCGGGGCCGCCGCATTATGATTCCTGCCATATTGGCATTGGTGTTCTCCTTACTGATTTTTTATTTGGGCCAGCACAACTAGGTCGTGATGGAACGTGTCCACTTCGCGAGTCTTCTTTCGCGCTAGTGAATACTTACGCATTAACCGTAAATTGCCATTTTCCCAGTTCCAATGGGGTATAAATTTTGAAACAAGACTCAACATTTAGGCTGATGTGAGCGGAATTGGCGGAGTGAAGTGTTCGGTGACCTTGCTCACTGGCGCCCGTTCAAATCCCATTGTGGTAGACTCGTTCATCGTTGCTGTAATCTCTACGTTGACTCCTAATCCGCCGCCCCCGAATTTGTGATTTTTCTCTGTTGTTGTCACGTCATAAGCTTGTTTGTTCTCAAACCGGTGTAAAATATATGTTTAAGTAAAACCATTTGTCTGGTAGGTGACCCGGTTTTAGCATCAATTTTGTAGTTATTTGCCCGTCACCGGGCAGTTTTTTCATTGTCCTTATTCCACAGCACTTATTCCGAGTTCTGTCAGTCAGAGCTTGGTTCGGCTGTTATTCCCGTTTTTAGCGTTAGTCCCGAGCACAGACAGCTGGCCACCCTTACCACGACTCTGTCGCGCAATCTCCAATCTCAGCCTTTCAGTTTTCTGTTTTCCTTTGTATGGCTAATTCATGTAATACTATTCTTTTCTCTGTCTTCCTACTCATCCAAAACCTTTCTTTTTCCGAGCTGGTTTTGAATTGAATGTTTCCTACAAAATCCTCTTTCAGTATGTTTTCGAACCATGGGGTTTACCCCTTTTACAATGATTTCTTCGTGTAATAAAAATGATTTCATTTTGCCGGGTTCGGAAAAGTGTGGAGTAAAAAGATGCATATCTTGAGGATCCTCAAGGTATGCATCTTTTTACTCCACACTTTTCCGAACCCGGCAAAATGAAGTCATTTTTATTACACGAAGACGTTGTTCGGACAACGTCATTGAGGTTAGAAATGGAGGTAGATACATCGGGAGCGATGCAACAATCATTCCAAGTATAAGAGTTCAGAAAGTCACGAAAACCTTACTAGTCGGCTGAAATGTAACACCAACATGTTCGTCTGAAGATGGGCGGGTAAAAAGAATGATACAAAAAATAATAGTGACCCGATGAGCCAAGCAAAGAAAGAGCGGTGATATCCTAGAAAAGAGAAAGGATAGAGGTGAAAATAAGATCAAGGGTATGAGCTCCTTCATCAGATCTATCGGGGATACGTGTGAGGATGTCAACTGGTTGGTTCAGATTGTTGACCCCAGCGAAAGTTTCGTCTTCGCGCCCCACGGCCGAAGTGTCAGAATACTGCGTCCACCGCTCCCATTTTGAAGCATTAGGGTCTCCTAGGATAGTAACGTAACAGTTGGGTCCGTAACAAATAAATCCCCAATGTTCGAAGATGGAAAGTCGAGGATAGAGAAATCGCCACCTAGAAGTAATGGTTAGAGAAGGGGAAACAAAGTGTTAGCCTTATTATTTGAAATTCTCGACGGTTCCCGTCGAGATGTGACAGTTGGGAAGTGGCAACTGATTGTAGACAAGGGCGCAGATACCGGCTCTTGGTGATTGCGAATGTCAGCCGGCCATTGATAAGGATCGCACTTGTTCGAAGTCACTGCGGAGATCGAGTGAAACGTTCTCTAAGAGGCATTGACTAATGGCGTAGGAACAGTGCTCCGTATGGGGTACTTGAAAGAAGTAGCACCTCAGTTGGTAGGTCGTCACGCCCCGGCGAGTATATCCTATCTCTTTGGCCTCCATCACATACCCAACTCTCACCTGTGGCTCCACGAAGCTGAATACTGCATCAGCGGCCGTACCCCGGAAAACTGCTCGACAATCGGGCCAAATCGGATTATGGGTCACCAAGGCCTAAAAACCGGGGAGACGGCTACCAGCATGCAGAAGCGGATACTACTGTATGGGCGGACGAGATTTGTTGGATTCCAACAGCTATCAAGTAAGTCCGTCCAATCAGCAATGTAGCATAGATCCCTGGGTCTCGGTCATTTTTACCGAATCTCGTACGAGGTCCTAAAGAGCCACCGGCATCCATGGTCCAACATCACGTTGGACGCATTGGACATCGTCGACTGGCAGACTGCCATCCAAAGGCATATGAACCGCTCGTTCGGTCACTGGCTCTCAACACAAAAGTTCCTTGTTGCCCGACAGGTAGCACCTGGTTGTGCACGCGCTAGAATTGCTACCTTGGGCAAGAAGTCAAGTGACGCTGGCGACGCCACTCCGAATCAAACTGTCAAAACTCTTCATGAGAAGTTCCTTTACAGACACCGCTCATGCTACGGTGTCCCCGGTAAGTGTCGCGTCTCGTGTTCTCTTCGCGGCTGGAGTGACATGCTAGCCTGGGATGGTCAAGCGGCTGTTATCGCGGACTGTGGACAGTAACGACTTGGGTTCGATTCCCGCCACCGCCAGTCACTTTTCCATTTGGTTGCCTTCCATTGGCCGCCGCCCCACTTCCTGAATTGTTGTACAATGTTGTATAATAAATAAAAAGAAGGCAAAATGAGTATTTATTCAATATTATCATTAAAACAAAATCAGATCCAAGTCACTTGCTGGACTGTGAGAACACTCCTGGACATCGGAAGCCAAGCCATCACTGCACGAGCACTACATGACTATCCCACCGATGTCGCATGTCTCTCCGAAGTTCGGCTTCTGAATCCTGGCACCCGGGGTAGGCGACAGTTGCCACCTCTACCACAGTGAACCCAAGGACAACTCTGGTCTCTACGGCGTCGCGATAGCTATCAGCTACAAAGCTAGCAGGACACTGCTCCCATGGAAACCGATATCCCCTCGGATTGACCTAGCTCGTTTATGCTCCTCACCGGTTGTTGCGGTCTATGCCCTGACATTTGCAGACAAAGAAGTCGGAAAGGACGAGTTCTGTGATAGACTAAAAAAATTATGAACTGTGTCTGGGACCGTGACATTCTTCGTGGTACGGAGGACTTAAACATCTTAAGGATTCTCCTAAGTTAGGTCAGGACCTGCTCCCGTATAGAGTCTATAGCTTCTGGTCCTCGGTTCGTGGCACGTTAGCGAATGTACTCGGCAGCGCGCAAAAGAGCAGAACTGAAAACGCTGGAGCGGGACAACGTGAGTATCGGAGGAACGCAGCGGCGTGCAGACGGTGTACACAGGTGGAGCAAGTAGATCCACCAAATTCGGAAGTTCTTTAGATGAACAATTTGTTAGTCTTTGTAATCGTGTGTCGTATCGGTAGCACTTCACATCCGCACTGGTGCATCCACCCAGGTAACTAGGCACATTTGGGTAAAATATGGTCTCGGATAGCAGTGCAGCAGTGGCAAACGTATCGTCAGTTTCGCAGACTTCAACAACCAAATCATCACCAGCCTCCGCTTCCAACACCCGAGGAAGCACTTGCTAACGTGGTACGCTAATGTCGCTCACACTGCACCAGATCGACTATACGGTGGCACGATCACGCTAGTCATCTGCGATTGAAGGTTGCCGGTCCTACCAAGACGCGAAAACTAGTAACGAGAATGGCACCGACCATTCTCTCGTCGGTGAAAGCTTTGAGATCCACCTAGCCAATCGCCGCAAAAATTATTCCCCAGAGCTGATTAACGCAACGGCGCCGAGATCATCGAGAAAACGCCAAGCGGTCTCAGACGCTACTGCCTTCCACCTAGCCACCGCCTTCATAGGTGGAGAAGTATCAGTGGAAAACCACTGGATTTCTCTGAAGGCTTCAACCCAACAATCCACTTTAGATAACTTTGGGGTTTTGCCGGACGACGACAAAAAAAAACTGGATATTAGGAACGGCTTTCCAGTTATCCGAAAAGGCTAGGGATGCTCGCCAAAATTGTTACCCAGACTTCCGTGACATCCGATGAAAAATCACCCGTTCGGGCAGAAGCGACCGTAACAACCGATGGACCAAAATCACGGAAACCATGGAGATTGTGGCTAACTGCAGTGACTTTTTGAAGCTCTTCCGTCTTATCCGTTCTGCATCCGATAGGCGACAATCAGCAGAACACTTCCTTCGTGACGCTGTCGGGTCGCTCATTCTTGAACAGACTAAAAAAAATGCAGCGATGGACTGAGCACTTCGATTGTTTACTGAGCCGTTCCACAGCAGGTCTGTGAACCCAATGCCAGGAATTTAGAGCGAGCGCCATGACTTTAGTAGCAATCTCCCAAGCCGAGATGATATCACCGACGTAATAGACAAGCTGAAGAGCCGGAAAGGCCCTGAATATAACATCGTATCAGAGGTATATAAATCATGTCTTTCGGCACTGCTCGAGCAATTGCTCATTATGGTTTGCTCATTCTGGTAAAAAGAACGATTTCCAGCGGACTGGTGCGCTTCACCATTGGTCCTCTTCCAAAGAAAGGCGATAAGACTGTATGCGCAAACTATCGTGGCATCAGTTTAATCGACATAACCGCCAAAATATTCTCCGTGCTTTCGTTGAATCGCTCCTCAGCGGAGGGGGACACGCGCACACACCCCAATTAAGGAGGCTTCCGGCGTGAAAGAGGGTTTGTGGACCAAATCTTCACCCTCGTCCGAGTATTAGAACATCGGTACAGTTTTGCAGCAACGGACTGCAGCCTGTTTCATTGATTTTCGGGCTGCGTTTGATTCAGCTGACAGAGAATTGTTATGGACTACACTACAAGCGAATGGAATGCCCCAGAAGCTTCTCAGTCTCATGAAGTCGTACTGCTCAAATGCGTTTGCGAGAATACGCATCTACGGAGGAGAATCCAATGATTTCTTTGGATTCCGTTGTTAGACAAGGCTAACCCTCTTCGCCACTGCTGTTTGACTACACTACCGATTGGATAATGCGCCAGGCGCTCACCGACTACCCTGGTATTCAACTTTCCTCGCTGATTTGGAATTCGCAGACGACATCATCATCCTTGGAAACAGCCTGATCGTTTTACAGTCTGTTCTTAATCGCGTAGAATCTTTTGCTAAATCCATGGGCTAGAAATCAATACATTGAGGACCAAGGTTCTTCCGATATGCACTACACACTTCATTCTCTCGATATACATGAACGGCGACCAAATAGAGCACGTTCCGGCGTTCAAGTATCTAGGACCCACAGTCCTCCCAAACGGTCAGGCCAAAGTCTAAGTCAAGTTGTGCATTGACAATCCCAGGATTGCTTTTCTCCAACATCGTAATGCACTCTGGTGGTAGACAGCATTCCACTGTCATCCAGATCGTCACTACACCTGGCCTATTGGGACCTTATTTAGTTCTCCACTCCACGTATCAGGGTCTGGTTGCTCGTTACCCCTAACAGTGCAGTGGCCCTTCTTGGCTATGGGGTGTATATACCCCTCCCACTGTATTCACGCGAAAGCATGTAATAGAAAGAAAAAAACAGCCAGTCTCCGGACCGAAGTTCGTGCCTTTCGGGGCGCTGTCCGTCCAGTACTGGCCCATGGTTGTGAAAAGGGGGTATTGCACGTCGAAAACACCAGAGAGCTGGGAGCGTTTAACCATTGGTGTTTGCGACGGATCCCGAAAGTGACTTTGCACGGCATGCTTTTAAACGATGCAATAAAACAACGGTGTTTTCATATCGATAAGCTGTCAGTGTTCCTCCAGTGCGGACGATTGCAGTGGTTTGGATATGTCCTACGACGTCCAAACACGTAGATCTCAAAACAGGACCTCTTTCCCTTTCCGTGTCTAGGATGGTGCTGTGGAACTGGAAGACGGCTGAAAGTGTGGATGAGTACTTTCAAGTCGTACCTTGAGCGATTAGGACTCCAATCAGTCTGTGGCGTTCGTATCTGGAATCAGCACTGGATTTCCCTGTGATCACATCTCTCATCCGATCGTCGTTCATGGCCAAGTGCCATTTGGGACATGCATGAAGCCGGCTCATCTCACAGGAGCTAGCCGCATAAAAGTAAAAGGAAGGAATGTTCTGTTATGAAATAATCTCAAAAAACTTCTCGGTTTTTCTCTGTCGTTACAGTTTTGAAGTTACAATCTTAAACCAATTATTCAGCCTCTGCAAAATTTGATCTAGACCTTCGTCAGTTTGATGTAAACGCGCTTCCAAAACAAGTGCGAAGATTTCGTTCTTTGGTTTGTTGTGAAGGTTTCTGAGCATCTGTGTGATCGAATCATAGCTGCAACATTCATTGGTATGATCATAAATATTTAGGAAAGATGAGCGTTCTTATTTTATCAAACCAGAGAGGTTCTGTACTGTTCGGAAAGTAACATGAAGTGTTGAACTGTTGTGTTTGAATGGTTAGAGCCACTGTTAAGACGTTCCGATTTTAGTATTCAATTCATTGTTGAGTAAATCGAATCAGCAGCACGAGAATGGATTAGAAGAGGGCCACTCCTTATGCATAATTCAACATGTAATTGAAGCATGGGAACTACAAATATAAGCAAATTAACGGATTTTGGTGATAAAGAATTACAGCAGTATCTAAGCGATAAAAGCTTGTGGAATACAATATTATCGATGTTCTTTGGCTACATAGTTTTGTCCTGAATGAACACACCAGGTGACTGTCTCTGTGCTGCGTATAGGAGCCCAGCTTGCTGATAAGCTTGAACCTGATTTAATCCTAGCAAATACCCTATAATTTACGAGGTTTATTTCACTTGAAAGCAGTTGTGTTGTTCGTCAGAATTCTATCCCACCAATTCTCCTTTGCTTTGTTTTTGTCCAAGTATTAGACGGTGCCTCCGAATGGCTCCGAGAACTCTGTTTTCAATGTAAAAACGATGGCACAAACAAATTAACGGCGCCCACTGAATGGCACCCTAATGACAGTGTACGGTGTTGATGGACAGTGGTATTATCGTCTCAGGATGCGTGTGCGCGCAAGTATTGTCCAGTATGTCATTTTTTCCATTCCCGATGCCTAGATTCGTACGTTTTTATCTTAAGCGTTCATTATCCCTTGCATACGTAGTGGAGTAAGCAACGCTAATAGGGATCCGCCTCCCTGTTTCGTTGGTAAGAAGCTGTAGCCGAGGATGAATTTGCTTAATCGGATCGGGTGAGTGGTCAATAAAGTGAATCTAGATTTACTGATTGATGCTAACTCATCTCCATATTTTGTCTCCGGGTTATGATAACTGTCATTTAGTATTTTTTTAACATCTACACTTTCAGCTGGTATAATATGATACTTTTTCAGTGGTAAATGGTGTCCATTTTACCACAAAGCCGATGCATTTAGAGGAACAGATTGGTTTCAGTCATACATTTACTCGTGAATTTAGACGGCAAGGCGTTGCTTTACTTTTTTTGACCAGTGGCTCAACTAAGCAATGGGGCAGACATTGAATCTTCCTGTGGTTAGCAAAGAAACAAATTTTTGGGAGAATGAGCAATATTTCGTTGCGGCGTCTAGCATGCAAGGATGGAGAGTTCATATGGAGGATGCACACACATGCCTACTTGAACTCCCAGGCGATCCAAAAGCTGCATACTTTTCCGTATTTGATGGCCACGGAGGGACAAGAGTTGCTAAGCATGCTGGTCTTCACCTGCACGAGCGACTAGTACTCCAACCTGAATACAGTAAGTTTTCTATTGTTGGCGGTTTTTTCTCATGATTCATGAATCATATTACTGTAAATGTCTATCATGAACGAAGGCATTTAGATACTGCTGATGTTTTTGTAGCCACGTATCACCAGGTCGCATGTGGTGTATAAACGATCCTCATTTTTTATATTAGCACAAATCCAATGCAACCGAAATCAAATTCGCTACCGGTACGCTGATCGCTTTGCCTACCGACTTTCTTCAAGTACAGAAAACCATTCTCACATCATGATTGCGAATCGGAAATCTCCATGGATTTAGGCAGTGTTACAAAGGTACTGGTGTTCAAGCACCAGATGCCTTCTGTCCTATACTGGTGGTTATCGACAGTAACGTAACAAAAAGCGAGTTCAGCGGAAAAGACAGTATACTCTCTGACAGTAGGATAGATGTGACAAACGGATCAATATGAAATGTACAACGGTAAGCTTCAGACAAAGGCGGGCGTTGTTCATCCTGGGAGGCTTGGTTTTCTAGCCACATTAAACCGATCTGAACCCTATAGTGCATACCTAACATTTAACGGACCAGCAGTTAACTTCCCTTGAATCTGCCATCCTGTACAGTGACCTAAACGACCAGAGCACATTTTTCGGGTGTTGTCTTGTTCAAGCGAGGAGTAATTTCAGTTATGTTGCTTTCTACTAGTCCACAACTTAGGGCAGCATGTATATATATATATATATATATATATATATATATATATATATATATATAACCAGTGGTCGCAACATATTTCGGTATACCCTAATATCTTACCATCTTTCAACAGGTTAAATGAGCCTAAAAGAGTACCTCATTCATGGGTAACCACCTTAATCGTGGAAGTCCTTTCACGACCTGGGGACTGCTCTGGCCGCAGCTACAATGACCCGGTGTACTATCGACGAATACCAACAGGGTTCATATAGACTCGTAGTTAACGTGTTTATCCGGTATTGAAATACGCTTGATTTATTTAAAGACCATTGTTAAGAATCATTCTCTTTTATATGCATTCTACTAAAGTTCTAGGGTTTCTTGACCATACTCGACTTTCATCAAGTTTAATTATTGTTTTTGTTCTGTATATTGCGGATTGTATGTGCAGTTACGAAGGATATCAAAGAGGCTATCCGGCGCGCATTTCTGTCATTAGACTCTGAAATGCAGGCTGAGATGACCTCATTTTCAATGCCAAAGAAGCATGATTCGGAAAAAGACGATAGTCTCTCTCCTAGGCCTGGTGGAATAGCGCATACGTTGTCTGGAACACGCTCTGAACGTGGTAACAATCTAACGTTGACAAGATTCGCAAACCCGGGAGATGAACTTGCAGGTTCTACCGGTATTGTCGTCCTTCTCCGCGAACATATGCTTTACTGTGGAAACGCAGGGGACAGCCGAGCTGTTTGTAGTCGCCATGGTGTGGCTGAGCCGCTGTCTACCGATCACAAACCTACATTGCCAGGTGAAAGAGAACGCATAACTGCGGCTGGCGGTTGGGTAGATGCCAATCGTGTAAACGGAAATTTGGCACTGTCGCGTGCTTTTGGTGACTTCGTCTTTAAAAGAAATCCACGTCAGACAGCAGAAAACCAGATCGTTTGCGCAAATCCGGACGTTTATTCGCGTCGTTTGCGTCCCGAGGAAGATGAGTTCATTGTTCTCTGTTGTGACGGTGTCTGGGATGTTATGACCAACCAAGAGGTTATAAGTTTTGTCCGATTGCGTCTCAGTCATGGCATTAGTCCAACTAGGGTAAGTGATTGTACTCTCACCCACTTTTTGTCGTTTGGCCAATACAAATTCAATTATAAATATAAAGCAATGGTAATGGGTAGAAATCGAGTTCGGTTCGGAGTGTATTGACATTCATTAACAGCGTCGCCGGTAATATATATATATATATATATATATATATATATATATATATATATATATATATATATATATATATATATATATATATATATATATATATATATATATATATAGAGAGAGAGAGAGAGAGAGAGAGAGAGAGAGAGAGAGAAAATTGTACATTCATCCTCCGGGTTGGTGTCTGTTTTTGTTGTGCGATAAGCATTAGAACTCGAATTTCCTACAACCACAAAGAAGCCGGTCCATTAGTTCTTCAACTTCGAGGAGTTAACGTGGATGGGCGTCATTACTTTTAGCCATAACTTTCCCCCGGTTTGCATCGTGTTGGCAAAACGGTGAGTTTTGGTGAGAATCTGTGTTAACTCAAGGGCGTATCCTGTTGTCGTCCTTATATCTTTTGCCTAATGCGGCACCAATAAGCCGATTGACATTTGTAATTCGTGCCCCGAAACCACACAATGAAGGATATTGACCGGTGGGCACTTGCATTGAAACCCGGTCTGCGAGTGGACTCAGCGACAACGTACTGTCCCAACAACATGCGTTGTGTCTATCCGTAGAGGCTCTTAATAGGTTCTCTAAGGTTCTGTTGGTCCGCCATTTTCACGGAGATAATGGGAGGTCGGAATTCGTTAGATAATAGATCTTGGAATTAGTCTGTGGCCTACATGAAATGCTACATCTTAACACAAGTGTTTTGTGAACTAGGTCTGCCTCTTCGTGGCCAGTAAATAAAAGGCCATCCTGGACTGTCTCAGTGAAGAACATAGGACGATCAGTTCAATAAATTCTTCATTTATCCATAAACATGAGATAAAATGAACCGTAAATGGAAAATTAGGGGGTTTCCCTACACACAAACTTACACTATAATGTTCAGCTAATATATATCATTTTTTCAACCAATATTATATCGGCTTCTGTTCTCAGTGATTCGTTTAAGTCTTTTGGGCATTGAGTCCAGCATCCTGTTTATAAGACCAATCGTATTTCCGCCCTTCATCACGTGGCATTTTGGCCTTTGGTGTCCTTTATAGATAAAGTTCATCAGGTTCTTTCTTTAACACTATCCAGCACAATCAAATCTGAACTGTTTGAAGTCAGTTGTAATAGTTAAACTTTTAAAATGCTCACACTTTCGCTCTTGCCCACTGTTGTAATATGTTCAGCGTTTTGGCTCATGGCATGTTGCATTGCTCTGCAGAAAAGAAGACTTTCTTCTGCTCTGACGGACTGGAAACATTTATTTTATGGGTTCTTTGAATTTAGATTCCGGACTATGCACTTTCTGACATCAGAACACGTTTTAAGAGACAAACAATTGTTTTCAATGATTCATTCTCTAGTCTTTACAAATCATATAGCAAATGGTGGTGATGAGATGGTCAAGGGTCATTCGGATTGGACATAGTTAATGGGAGGGGGTTAGGGTTCGATCGACGTGTCGATCCGCACGACTAGGTTGTGACAGTCACATGGTTCGGAGCTGAGTCACTGGGGTGGGGGTGGTCCACTTGAATGATCCATGTACCCAAGATTCATAAAACAGGCACAGCTTTAAAACCGATTCTCTCCATGATAAGCTCGCCTTATAATGAAACAGCCAAATGGCTGGCAGCTAATTTGGAACCCATACGCACGAGTCTCGCCAAATACAGTCCCAAAGATTCATTTGACTTTGTCGAAACTATCAAATACCGAAACATGAAAATGATCACATTTTTTCTGTGGATGTGACGTCGCTTTTCACCAACGTACCTATGTTAGAGACTGTTGACTTCATTTTGACTACATTGAAACTAATCAATTGCCACTAAACATACCGCGGAAGAACCTGAAAGAACTTCTTCTCAGATGTACTTTTGAAGTTCAATCTCTATTTAACGGAAAGCTGTATCATCAGTTTGATAGTGTAGCCATGAGATCACCATTAGGCCCAGTCTTAGCGGACATATTCATGACAAAACGAGAAAGCACGACATTGAAACAGGGGATCCAGGAAATGAACTTATATCGGCGGTACGTGGGTGACATTTTCTGCCTTAGAATTAAAGACACTGATGTAGAAAAGATAAGACATGTTCAACAATGCTCATAAAGTCATTCAGTTCACGGTGGAGACCGAAAAGAACGAGATACTGGCCTTTCTGGATGTCTCCGTACACAGGAGCATCATTGGAACAGTCGAAAGGAAAATGCATAAAAAGCAAACATAGGTTGGACAGTACACCAACTTTCTTAGTTTTGTACCCATACGAACCTAGTCCAATGCTTAGCCTCGCGAGTAGGAAAGTTCTGCTCACAGGAGACCATAGTTAAAAACACTCTCAGGGAAAACGGTTATCCCGAGCGCTTTATAGAACAAAATCTGAAAGATAGACCCAAATGTGTTCCAGGCCATGACGTCCCCAAGAAGAAAACGTTTATCCGTATTCCATTCACAGGAGACGCCATATCGGATCTCGTCGACAGACGCTTAACACACGCGGTGAGTGGAACATTCAACTCAGTTCGTCTTTCCTGTGTATTTGCAAGCTGCCCGATTATCCGGAATTCTAATAAGGATGTGTTGCCAATGCTGGCAACCTCAATGGTAATCCATTTGTTCAGGTGCAAATGCAATGCAACATATATTGACCGAACGGCAAGGCCACTATCCCAAAGAATTAAGGAACATTATCCACGGTGCCTACAGCATGGAGGAACAGGAACCATAGGGAGTGCCGTTCTCAGGCATCTGGTTGACTCAGGTCATCAAATAAGCACAGATTCGGTACTCAAAATCGTCTGTCGAGTGCCCCCCCAATCCCCTCAAATACATCCACTTACACACACTGGCCACCCCAGAGGCGATTAGAATCCGTCTTTTTGCACCTGCTCTGTGTACGCAGAAGAAACCCGTCCAATCCCTTCCAATTACCCTGACCGCAAGTGGACCACCCCCACCCCAGTGACTCAGCTCCGAACCATGTGACTGTCACAACCTAGTCGTGCGGATCGACACGTCGATCGAACCCTAACCCCCTCCCATTAACTATGTCCAATCCGAATGACCCTTGACCATCTCATCACCACCATTTGCTATATGATTTGTAAAGACTAGAGAATGAATCATTGAAAACAATTGTTTGTCTCTCAAAACGTGTTCTGATGTTCCGTGAATTGTGTGTTGTTGAAATTGTCAGTGATAACGAGATTGATTATGATTTAATGCAGCGTATATCAACCGGCTGTAACGAGAGTTTGTACGAATAACTGAATGAGAAGTCAGAAGAAAACGCCCGATTCATAGGTTTCAATCATCCAAACTCAGGCATACGAGCTAAAATGAGACAAGCGAAATGTTGGAGTACGCAAATGAATTGGAAGTGAATTATGAAACGGAACCACAGTGGCAAATGTATGGCATTCACCGTCACTTAGAAAACGGATTGGTATAAGGTGTTGTGTGTAGTCTGTGATCGAGTAACAATAAAATGTTAACATTGCTCAGAGAGGAATGCGTTGCTACTGCTCATGGTTTCAAAGACGATAGGATCTCACTCTTTGTTGTTGTAAGAGGAGGTTTTCAGCGTTTGTTTCTGGTTCACTAGCAAATTTTGCTAGGTCAGAGATGATTATTTGCGAATCGGAGGTACATGGCGTGTCATTAACCGGAGGAGATTCTGTAAGCAAGTCTGAATTCGTCTGTTCTACGGTAGCAAGATGATGACGTGATACTGTTCCTTCGCGTCTATCAGAGAGACGTATGTGGACTTATTCGGAGTTACTCTCCAGCAGCTTGACTTCATCCACTATGGGAGCATACTTGCACGAGCGATGTTCTTTCGATTTGGTGTAGCGGGAATGTTGTAGCAGCAGAACGATGTTCGCATTGAATCGACCGGGCCAACCAACCGAGAGCCGCAGACCAAAGGAGAGATGGTGAATATGTCGGAAGCATCCCGCAGTCGACAAAAAAGAGGCGTGCGGACTAGTAGATGGGATGCGGCACAATCTAAAGCAACCAGCAAAGTAGCTCATGGAAAGGCTACCGATCAAGCCGTCAACCGCAACAGTCGGACCAAACGGAGGGAAGTAGTGCGCGAAAGAATCAAACTAATGACCACAGGCACCTGACCAGATCGCAGCCGAAATACTTAGGCTGTCGGAGGGTCAATGTTGCTGCAGCGCTGTCTGGAAAAAGGGCTTTGTAAACGGTTGTACATGTTTAACTGATTTGACTTGTCTGGCTGGTCCATTACAGATGACCCTCACCTGTTTTGCTGGTCCAGGCGACGACAAACCAGTACCGACAGCAGATTTTCGATGATGAATGAACATAGGTTCGTGAGGATTCGCACTGATAGCAGTACACAATAATGACCTGATAGTATGGAATGTATCCGGTAGTATCAACTACCACTAATCACTTGCTGGATTTCACGAACGGAGGCACAGAGATACTGTTTCCTGTTTTGTCCCATTCTGTCGTTCGACTTGATCATTGCCTTGAGGATTGTAGCCCGTCGTTCTGCAAGTAGCTACACCCCGTTCGTGAGGAAGTGTCATCAATTCCTGGGGCGGAAAAAGCTCCTTGGTCAGAGTGTAGATAGTGCGGCATGCCAGATACAGCAAGAGACTATGGAAGCAATCACGTTAGGGAAATAAAACGGAAAACGAGAATAATTATCTATGGTTGTCAGGATTTAGCCATTGCTAGTAGGAGCGGAGATGGGTCCCTTGGAGTCAACACTGGTGCATTCAAATGGCTGTATTGCCCTAACAAGTGGACTTTTACAGGGTTTGTAAAACTTAGGTTTCTCGTGGGAACAAACAGAACATCGCTGAATTATCCCCCTGACATCGAAAGAAAAAGGCAACTTTTGCCCGAACAAATTGGTAGAGACGAGTAACACCGGAATGACAAGTACTTTCATGAAGTCGCTTCAGTTCATTGGTGTACTGTGTGCTCGCACAGAACGCCTGTGATAAAGTGTCAGCTGCGGGATTCTCCGAAACTGGGCGATACATCACGTCGTGGAAGAATTAAAAAAGTTCAATGGTCCATCGTCAGATTTTGTCATCCTTTGCCTTGCTGCTGATTTTCTTGTCGCACGTAAAATCGACGGAATGCTGGTCTGTGATGAGCTTGGAAGGAGCAACCAGAAATCGCATAGGCTTCGTTCTCTGTCGCTGAATGATTCCGGTGCGTGGGTGACAGAGTACGCGAAAAAGGCTACGGGACGACCACTTTGATTGCAAGTAGAAGAGATTGCTATATCAGAGACATAATTTTTCATCACGAGTTGTGTATCTTAGTCGATTGCGAACAGTAATGATTGGGTTGACCCACTCTTCAATAATTCAGAAAGGGAAAGTGCTTCTTTGGGAAGAGAGAAAGTTTTGTTGACGATTAGTTGATAAATTTTATCCGAAAAACAAGACAACCATTGGGAGTAGTGTGAGAACATTCCTGTGGCTGTTTGCCGTGTCTTCCAACCCGTAAAAGCAGGCAGTTTGGGAATTGCATCAGAGCGTCAGGGTCTGGCTCAGCTGCTCTTTGGTATATTGCATAGCCTAGCGATTAAACCACTGTAGTGGCATAGACACACCGATTGTGATTTAGAGTCAAACCAAAATTATTTGCCGTTTGCAGGAACCGTTTCAGATTGACATCGTGGTCTGTGACATCATTTCCACGAACAGTTGTATTGTCAGTGTACAAGAATTTTTGTGGTTGAATTCGAATTCCTTAAGTCCCCAGCCGTTCAAGTCGAGAAACAATACAGGCCGCCGAGTTAGTCAGTAACGTATATTGTCTGGGATAGGCAACAGTAAGGTGTTTTTTGTACATATGTGTGAAAACGCTAGATTCAAAATATTTGTTTGCGTGCATGTGTGCGAGATCGTTTGACTGTGCATGTGATTGCCAGTGCCGAACACAACAGAGTGGAATCAGAAATGACTGTGTGGGTATGTATGATTGATTGGCAGTCTGTGAGTGGATAGTCTGACGTGGTTACGGTCATTTCGATCGGTAATCTTGAACAGAAAAACTTACTGATATAATGTCAGGAGATTAAACAGTTGAGATTGTCGCAAAAATTAACACCCACCCTGCACGTTCCTTCGCACCCTTCACGTCGAACAAGCTGGTCTATCGCGCGCTGGAACCAGGCCACACTGTTGGGTACTGTCGTATGCGCTACTACTGGCAGAACGTGATACGCAGGAAATTCGTTTATTTGTACTTAAGTAGGCGAGGAAGTAAAAAAGGTGAATCGTTTATCGCGACCGTAGACAGTACATGCAATGGCGTGCGGTCAAGCAGGGCTGCTTAGCGAGAGACGAGTCAGCATGTAAGTGTGATTCAATGTAGAAGTTTTATTGGTTGGAGCAAACGTTCCGGGGATGAGCTAGTTCAAGGTGAAATGCGTGCGTGCGTCATAGCAGTCATTACCGACTAGCAGATCAATGTGAATCGACCTGGACGGAACGTAGTCAGAAGTTCGGCCAACAGTTACTCCAAACGGTATTCGGCGAAAGTAGTACAGGCTGCTGAATACTTCGAAAGCCGTGTACTCTCGTTCGTTTTCCTTTATAGGGATCTGAGGATACGCGCTCTGAAGATCTAAGGTGCTGTGAATGCTGAACTGCGAAACTTTTTCCACTAATTGGTCTATACGGGGTAGCAGGCAGGCATCTATAAAGGCGTAGTAACCAGCCGGACGACGGTGGGTTACTGTCTGCCACCAAAGTAATCGGTGTTTGAGGGGATTCGAAACTCTGACCTCCGCGGTGGTAACCAAACGCTCTAAACCGCTCGACCACTTTGGAAATGTACCTGTCCCAGCATGTGTTGTAAAAATTCCCCCTCAGCAATATGTCACCACATAAGTCAAAAAGAATGGACGGTTTGAAGTTTTCGTTTCAGGCACCTTCGTGCAGCAGCGAGACAAAACACCGAGCTTTGGTACTGCTGCTCATGCTGGTAGAAGCGAGGAGAATCTTGATTCTGGACGTCAGTGTGAACAATTTTTCCTGGAGCACAATCTCCTCGAAGAGACATTACTGTCTCAGCTTCACGTATCTACCAGGGCTTGTAGTGCTATTCCGTCGACTATTCGTTCAGTAATAGGCCTAATTAAGCCCTCTGGAGCTTTGGCTGTGGTGAAGGAGGAATTGAGAAATGATGAGAAAGTCGCGGTATGCTTTGTGCTCGTAGAAGCCCGATGTACCTTCTGAAAGTGTTGCCGTTTACCACACGACTTGTAAGTTGCATCTTTCGCAGGATATTTATGACGAAGATGATAATTATAATCACCAAATAAATATCTGGTTCGGGATGTAGCGAGTGTCGCTTTGGCCTGTTACCAGACACCTTCTTGAGGGCGCTCAAAACTATCTATCGTAACAGAAATGTAAATTGAAGGTTTGGATTGAACGAACATCTGCCACTGCTGATGAACTAGATCAGGAGCTTTAGCTTAATCATATGCGGTGCCAACGTCAACTGTTTTGTGTTTTGAGAAGTCGCTGACGAGTAGGGTTTGATAAAAGTTCACTAACGACCGCATCGCGGATGGCGTCCTCTTCGTTTTTCTTTGCACCGGCAGGCTATTATCGGTGGTGGTTGAATGGTTTGGCTCGTTTGCGTTGTGCATCGGAGATTAATTGTTCGAATTCCCTCCATCAACGAATACTTTGATGGTGGGCAGCATGCAGTCACACACTGGATTTCATCGGGTTCTCTGGAATTGCTAGACAGCCGCCGGAATATCCCTGATGGAAGCAAAAACCACAGCGCTCGCGCTCAACTGCGACGAAATTTGATTAGAAGCTTACGCAGAGACCGAGGGAATTGGTGGTCCGAACGCGCGGCCGAAATGGAACAAGCTGCTGCCACCGGCAACGCTCGGAGACTTTTCCAACTCATCCGACCTACTGGGACCAAGAAGCCTGGAGTGAACGAAGTGATCTGCGAGGCAAACGGCCAACCAATTCACCAGCTTTCACGGCGCATGGACTGATGGGCAGAACACTTTGAAGAGCAGTTCAACTGGCCTTGAGCGCCAGCGCCCCCACGCAGTAGCCCGTTTGAACCGGTTCATGCTCCATGGACTATCTGCACTACCCCACCCACAGAAGAAGAAGGCAATCGTGCGCTCCATCTCCTGAAACGCAATAAAGCTGCCGGCCCTGACGAACTCCCTCCGGCTCTCTTCAAAGATGGTGGTGTACACCTCTCCAAAGCGCTCACCAGCCTCTTCTCTGAGATTTGGCTCCAGGATTATGTTCCAGAAAGTTGTAACTGTGCCCCCATCATCCCTAATATACGAGAAAAGGGCTAGAAACATCTGTTCCAGTCATTGAGGGATAAGCTTGATCTCGGTCTCATCATAGTTGTTAGCATTGGTAATTCTCCTAAGATTGTCTCCAGTGCGCGCACAACGAGTCCGTGAAGAACAGTCCGGTTTTCGTCCCAACCGCGGGTGCATCGACTGAATTTTCACCATCCGTCAGATAGTTGAGCTCCGCCACACAAATCGTAGACCGACGGTAATCATGTTCTTGGACATCTGAGCAGCTTTTGATTCCGTTGGTGGGACGGCCCCCTGTCTCATCAAACAGGGAGCGTCTGAGAAGTATGCAAAAATCATCGAAGCTCTGTACCATCAGACTTCAGGCCGAGTACAAGCATATGGCTCATCATCACCTTGCTTTCCAGTTGGAAGTGGCCTGCGTCAAGGTTGCCCTTGTCTCACCCCTCCTGTTCAATTTTGCAATCGACGACATCTTAAGAGGGGCACAAAGAAATCAAACGGACGAAGGCGTTGAGCACCTACATGGTATAGACTTAGACTGTGCAGATGACATCGCATTGGTTTGCGACGATGCTACTGTGGCGCAATGCACCCTAGACAACCTCGCGTCGTCTGTATTACGGTACGGAATGTACTTTTCACCCTCTAAGTGTAAAGTGCTTCTACGAGACTGGTAGGAATCCATCCCCGCACTTACCCTCGGTAATGATGGGTTAGAAAGTGCGGAAAGGTTTGTCTACTTGGGAAGCCGTATAACTGTCAATGGTTGGATTGGAAACGATGTCGAAAACCGAATAGCGAAGCCTCAAGCGGCGTTCTGCAATTTACGTCGCCTGTGGAGACGTCGTGACATCTCTCCGACTGAAAGGTAGGATGTACAACGCCGCTGTGCGTAGTGCGCTCCTATACGCTTGTGAGACCGGGCCTGTTCGAGCGGCCGATGTCGACAGGTTGTCCGTGTTCGATCATCGGTTCATGAGGAGCATCTCGCGAGCTTGGTGGCAACAGTGGATAAACAGTTCCGCAGTTCGAAGGCGGATCTACGAAACCGGGCGTTCCGCGTACCCAATTAGTGCTACCATATCATTCCATCGGCTTCGTTGACTGGGGCATGTGCTACGTATGCCACCTCATTGACTTCCCCGTCGTGCTGTATTCGCTGAGCCTAAGGTTGGATGAAAACGACCACGTGGAGGCCAAGCTATGATATGGCACGGGTCTGTCTAACTGTTGACGTCAGGTTTTGCTTCTATCGGTTCCTCACGCTTGCATAGTTGCGGACCTTGAGATCCGCTACACAGCTAGCTGGAAACTTTGTCGGATATAGCTCAGTGGCGGTTATCTTGTGACAGCTTGTGTTCGAACTCCTGAGAAATTCCCCCTTTGCCTCTTCACTTTTATTTTGCTGTTTCATATTTTTGTATGGCACCACGCCTCTGTACATTGTACCGGGTTATCGATATATATATATATATATATATATATATATATATATATATATATATATATATATAAACAGAACCCACTATCGTCCCGCTAGTTACCTCGCCTGACCTACTGGGACCTTATGTGGTTCTCCATCCCAAGTCTCGGGGTCTGGTTGCTGATTATCCCTAATAATAAAGTAGACCTTTTTGGCTGTGTGGTATAATCCTTCCATTGCACCGCTGCAGAAGCATATAATTTTAACAATAAAAGTTTTCTAAGCTTCTGCATGAATTGACCAATAGTTTTAAGGGTATTCTTCTTCAATGTTACCCGAAGACAGCACGCAAAAATCTCTTTTTTTGGTTTAGATGTGCAGAGTAATGATTGGTGCATCGAAAAACGAACTTCTAAGCAATAGGAGGCAATAAATGCACGAAAGTTTTGAGTTTGTCTGGTTAGTGTTCTTTGACTTACCCCATGGCGTTTGTTATCCTATACTATCGATACTTCCAGGATTGAGCGCCATTTGGAGAATTTGGGTGGGCGTGGAAACGATCTGGGTATAGATGTCAGTTCATTTTTTGGTCGATTAAATGGTAGCGTAGGAGTTTTTATGAATAAATGAATGAGAAGTCAGAAAAAACACCCGATCCATAAGTTTCAATCATCCAAAAGCGAGGCGTACGAGCTAAAACGAGATAAGCGAAATGTTAGTGTACGCAAACGAAATGGGAGCGAATTATGAAACAACCATGACATCAAATACATGACACCGGCGTAGTGAGTTTCTCAACCTCCACGTCGGTGAAATAGGTTTCTTTGGAAGTTTCTTATCACAAGTCACGTAATATTTTTCTTACTTTCTGATGAACCACATGGAACTCTCACCAACAGGTTTTCTCTCCTGTCCGCGATAATTTAACCCATACCAATATCACCAATGGTTAAATGTCTTGGCGCGACACGACCCCGTAGATACTCATGGTCCATGCATGCTCAACAGACATTTTGTAAAGTTATAAAGTTGTCATTTTCTTTCCGCTTAAGATTAATTTTGGTCCCTACCAGTTAATTCTTTAACTTATGACTGCATGCGTTCTCTCCCACTGATTATACATACTGTTCTCCAGTTATTTTCCCTGGCCTTTTCAAGGAGGATCCGTGAAACGCTTTCATAAATGCAGTGGCAAATCTAGCGATACACTGTTGATACTATCCCCGATAAACGCTTCAGTGCTTGTGGCCACTTTACTTCTAAAATACTTACAGACATTCATCATCCTCCACACAACAAACTTTCAAAAGCTATGTCTACAATATGCACGCGCTCGAATTTCCATTTCTTCGCACTTCTGCATATCGCAATTCGGTTTCGTCGTATCATGCTCGTCTGCTTGTTGATCCAGTGAAAGTCACCACACAGAATTACTGAACTGTTTAGGTGGATGAAAATTACCATAGTTTGTATGTGTTTCTGGATTCCGTATGCCTATATCCACAGATATGGTGTAAATGCTGAAACGCCACCCAATCGGGTGTATAAAGCTACCACTGCCTTGACTTTTATGAGCCATCATAGGAAGGAGTTCGAGAGCCAGAGCGAGTTGCCGTGCAGTTCGAATTCCTTCGCGACTGCAACACGCAACTTCTTTTGTTGGGCGTCAGATGCCGGCTTCAAATGGACCGAAAACTGATGCCGCTTATTTTACTGCCTCGTTCTTCGAAATGGTGCGTAGGAATTTGCTGGGAAATCTGTACGCTGTATGTAATCACTGTTCTTTCAACGCTCTTTATCACACTAAAGATAGAATCATTATCCGAATCGGATGTTTCTTTAATGATCCACAGCTTCTAACGATAGCGTGTTTCACATGCATCATGAGGAAAACATGTTGTTATTGATGGAAAGTTTTCGAGCAGTTTATTTCACAGAAACACACGCTACTTGAGTTCTCAAAATTTCCTTTCTCCTGATCACTAAATCAATGGGTTTTTTTGGTTTTGAGCTCAACCTTCTCCATCGTCGCGGAAGCACAATGGACCTTTAACGAGCCATGCTCGTATTGTAACGAGGACGACAAGACGGGCTAGGACACTTGTATTTCGATGGCCAGACAAGTCAAGTTCATTCAACATGCAATCGTTTATATAGCCCCTTTTCCAGACCGCACTGCACCAACATTGCTCTTGCTGCTGTCTGATTGTTTCGCTTGCATTCTGATCCGTTGCCTGTGACCGATAGCTTGCTTCTCTTAGACACCATTTCTATTCGGCTGGTCCGATTGTCCCGGCTCACTGTATGATCGGTAGCCCCTCACCTGGGCTATCTTACTGGTTGCCGGAGATCCCGCTGCTTTTCATCTGCTAGTCCGTACGCCTCTTTTTGTCTACCTCGAGTTGCTTCCGACATATTCGCCGTCTGTTCTCTTGTCTTCGGCTCTTGATCGGTTTGATATCCCTGTCGTCTCGTTGCTCCAGCATTCCCTGCTACAATATAACCTTGATGAAAAGCTCATCGCGTCGGGTCAGGTATCCAGGACGACAGTGGGCCCGCGCCCAAAGTGTGTTTGGATTCTTGCACCAGTAGTGTTTGGCAGTGACTCTTTCGGTGTAACGCCCAGAACTACTCTGTATATAAGAGGTAGTTACTTCCATGGTTGATTTTTCGTTGTCATTTCTTTGGGAACACGCAATGGTTCGATAACCTTCTTTTTCGGTACTTTATTTTAATTCACTCAGGAAAAACTGCTTTCACCGGTCCATCTTGAAGATACTGGGAGTTAGCTTTTCCACCTTGAGAAGTTTCCTATTACACAGCGTTATAAAACAGCGAAGGAAAGGAAAAGGAGACGAAACAAATGAAAGAAGGAAAGAGATAATGTTGGGAAATAATGCTTTATTGTATTGTGTTTCCACTTCTACTTGAGCAATTTGATCATGTTAATTAAGGTTTTACAGTTTCAACTGCCCGCAGAACTAACGTTACGAACAATAATTATTTTAACTGAAATCTCAGACTTGAAAACTTTGTTAGGATATACTTTAAAAATAGGGAAGTGAATGTTGATGAGAAGATTTAGCTTAGCGAAACGGTGAACTTCTTCCTAAAGGGTTTTGACTTGCGCTGATGACCAACTGTAATCTGTGCTCATCATATCACTACTTTCCTGCGCAGTTTCATCCCACCGTTCATGGCTTTCGCACCATATCAACAACGATATCTTCACTGTTCGGACCAGTAGTTCTTGGTTTTGATCTCCAAAACATTTTTCACGGTTTGATTTCAGATATGCGAGGAACTAATGATGCGCTGTTTGGCTCCCAACTGCCACACCAATGGCCTCGGTTGTGACAATATGACAGTAGTGCTTGTATGTCTGTTGTATGGGAAGCCTATGAGTGATCTACAACGCCGTTGTTCTCGACCATGCCTTGCCGGTCCAGCAGCTGACATTTTGAGTGGGTAAACTGTGTGCTCGAACTCAATACCGTCGTGCCCAATTCAGTGCAATATCTAGTCTTCTACGCACAATCATACTTTATTTCAGTTTTGTTACTTTTATCAGTAATGTGACTTACGAAATTTGCATGTTTCGAGGCTTTTCCCGATAATTTTGTCTATCTTTTAAAGAACAATTGAACTTCTCATTCTTGATCGCTGCTGGTCATAGGTGACAATTCGCACAACAGAAACAACCCTTTCTTGTCATACTCGTGGATAAGAACAGGCGCATTGTGCCCGAAACCATTTCACTCGTCTTTGCGAGTGCTTATTACAGCCACGACAATTTTCCATATAGTTACCATAAAACCATGCATTACGTCAGATCATGTTACTAGGACTATTCACGTTGCTTACTTAGATCCGGGCTGTGATTTTATTTGAATAACGCTATGGCGTTATCAAGTAACCTGGTCATAATATATAAATTATTTCAAACGCATTGTTTTCTTCCCCAGCGGTGCGGTGTTACCGTTCCGTTGGTCACGCCACCGATGCCAAACGGTTCTCCATAGCTTTCCAAGACGTGCTCAGTAAGCTGACTTTGTGTACCACTTAGAAGCTCGTACATTTTCGGTGCTGCACAGACATTTTCGTAGGGCTTATCGTTCGATCGATCTGGGTGGTCGATGAGAAATTCCGGTGTCAAGTGAATGGATTGGGGTTATACGGTTTCCTGTGACATTGGAGCGACGTTCGGATAAATTGTACTGAACTGAAAAACGCTATCCATCGTCAGTAAATATATCATCAATATTACGACGGTATAGTTGTAGTCTTGTAGCGTCTCCGGACAATGATATCATAACAGTTTCTGTGAGCTACTTATAGCGACCCTGTCTATTCATCAGGAACATTGACAGAAAATTTAATCTCACTTTCGGTGTATAAAGTAACTGCAACATTGCGAGTTTGGTACCTTTCAATCCGACGCTAGGGTGGTTTAAAAAGTATTCTTACAGGCCATGTCGATAGCTAATATTCCAACCAATAAGCGCTCGCCTCTATGCTCTGTTTTTGGTTGCTACCTCGCAGTACCATCGAGGAGATCAAACAGGGACCGGTTATTGTGTGTCGTACGTATTATTCTTCTATTTTACGCTACTTTCGTTTGACAGTAGACAAACGCTATTACCTAAATTTCTGTTATCTGTTGTGTCTGATTTTTCTACTGGAGTTTTACACTTTCTGACTGGTCAAAATTCGGTCACTTCAGACAGCGAACTTCTTAAGTTCGTGGACAAGTTATTAGCCGGGATATCTTGCCTAATTGTTCAAGAGCGGCCTTTATTATGGATACGTTTAGCGTAGTTCTTCGTTCATCTGTATTTCGGCCAACAGGATCTCTATCCAGTCTGGAGGCGATAGCGCTTGTCAAGGTTTGACGGGGATACATTAATTCTGCTTCGTGAACGAGTCTTTCTTCGGACTGAGATGTATCTTGAGGCGAACATGTACAAGTGCGTGGCCAATATCATTGGCATTTCCAGTTTCGCCACCGTAATACGCCTTACAATTCTGGACCGAAGAGGCCCAGCGAGAGTTCACCATGATATAGTTGATCTGGGGCGTCGTCCTACCGTCGTTGGAGTACCAGGTCAGCAGGCGCTTCTTTGAATGTTGAAAGCGCTTATTTGTGACGGCAACGATTTAGATGTACAAACGTTACCAGACGGTAGCCACTTTCGGACTGTTCATCGCGATGAAATTCCCTCAATATGTGCTACTTATGCTGGTTGGCGGGGCCTGTGCAGGCGTTTCAGCCCCCTACAATCATTAAGATGTATGCCTGGAGATTCGATGGCTTCGGTTCTGAAGATCTTTGTATTACTCGTTCTTGGTGTCCGGCTCAGAAAGTAGGGTCGGGGCGTATACTAAAATCCTGGCTACGTTAAAGAAAGTACCCGTGAACGGGATTATCGCTATTCTTGGTGAAACTGGCTCCCAGGAGATCAGTGCGTTGTGTGTTCGGCCGTTCATTGCGATCACAGCCCTGTATACGCCGAATAGTTGTGCTCCCTGATATGATGATCTAGTAGGATGCGTCCACATTCGTCGGGTGCCGGAGTTGGGTAGGCGTACCTCAGACAAGTAGGCTATGTCAATTTTGTGGTCGTTGAGAGTGCGCATGCTAATGCACTGACTACCAAAGTCTAAAGGGGTTCTCACGTTACAACAAGCTATATGTACAGTTGACTTGGTTTTAAGGTTTCCGGATAGTCTGAGTCATTCCGGCCACTTGGAGACTTACCAGGAACACCGTAAAATGGGTTATGGTTTTCTCTCAACGAATTCTTCGCAGTGGGCGTTATATAGAAATTTTATGTAACAGTATGAAATCGTTTACGAATGCTATCGGCGTAAATCCATCCGGTTCGCTCGAATGAAACGTGAACTAAATTGTGCGCAAAGGCTTATGTCGAAGGAGCTTCGAGGGGCATGTGACTGTTCCCCCCATGTTCCTTTTCCCAAAGAAATAGTTGTCGTATTAACTTGCCCATCAAAAATTAGCATTTATCTCTCATTCAAAGGTGATGACATGACCGATTTATAGAGAGACGACTGAGATGTTCCCTTACGCAACAGTATCAAAATTGTGTTGAACAACAACGCTGGGTGGCACCCCTTCCCCTTCTCGTGTGAAACAATACCTGGTATTGTATTTCAACCAAGTGATTTCCTGATTTCAGCGCAGATAAGGCGCCCGGAACGACATCCGAACAGAACAGTAATTGAGCATTTAGGCGTCGGGACACATTAGAAACTTAGTTCAATGTGAAGTTTCAGCAAGTTGATAACAACACGCCGCTGAATAAAACACCAGCAGTATCCAGTACCAAGCACGTGCTTATTATGCAACAAAATATTGATTCTGACAAGGTCTGTCGTGTTATCTGCAACATAGATAACGATAGACAGCAGACAATCTCGGCTGTCAACCGAGGAAGTACCGCCGCCTAGGTCAAAAGCCTTAGGCGGTTCGCTACTTCAAGCACTTTGACTGAGTAGCCGGTTTCTAACCTCCGTCGTATGAAAAAACATCATCAATCAACCAAACCAATGCGCACTCGTTATTTTAAACGCTCACTCGAGTCGCATAATACGCTCGTAAATCGTCAACCAAAAAGTAACATCGGTTCTAAGCACCAATTTCTTGAATCTTCTCTTCTCTCCCCTCATCCTGTCCTATTTTCGTCCAAAACTCAAGATCTTCCTTTCTCTGATACAACCCATCTTCATTTTTACAGTTATCTTTAGCCACGTCACTATCTCCTATCGCGCTTTCAGTTTTTTTAAGGTAGGAGTGTGTGGTCATATCCAAAAACCTGTCATAGCGTTTCGCCAACCTATGTTTGACGTTTCCCACCGAGAGTTCCAGCTCATATCAGTGTGACTTAGCTAATCACTTCCCGACCAATTATTTTTGTATGCTCTGTTATTCTCCTAATAGCAGCGGTTTTTCACTTTTTGAATCGTTGTCGTAGACTGTGGAAGATATGTTGGTAAACGACCCTTGCTCCAGCACAGGCATCCTAGGGGACTTTATTGCCCACAGCAGCGATCTGCTTACACATTCATCCGGTACCACTGCCCTGGGACGCAAAGCGAAAGCATTTGTCGTTACTAACAACCTGTCGCAGCTAATCCGTTTCCCACACACGGGTCCTGGTTTGTCTTGGTGATCGTGCGCACACCATCGACCTTCTCACATTCAACCTGTCCTTTTATTTAACAATTTCTTCCTTTGGGTACATCGGGTCATTGTCTTCTCAATTGTCTGTTGCACTTTTCAATTCCCATGTCGATCCCACCAGCTGGACGCATTTTCTTGTGTTACGATTCAGCGGGTTGGCGCGCGATGCGCGATTTTCTGGTCCCCTATCCATGGTCTGAATGCTGCTTCATTCCCGATCCGAATACCTCTGAAACTATAATTCAAGGCATGCATATATTCGTCCCTTACTGCTCCAAACTCGAAAGACTTAAATCCCCCGAAACGTTCATCTACGGATGTATTCGTGCAATATGAAAGAAAAAAGTTGTTTTCAACATTTGTATCGCATTGAGACCCAGTAATTACAGAACTGCTACTTACTAGCACGCAACAAATACTGTGTAACCGTGTGGAAGGCCGACAACAAATGTGTTCACTGTAAAGCTCAGGGTTAATGTCGTGTCCCTCTGGTGGCCGTTGCTTCTAGTTCCCCACAAGGAATGTCTGCCGTGTTTCTTGACTACAGCAGCCTCCTCCAGACTGCAGTAGCCTCTGTAATAAACACTTTGGATGTGCAGAAAACTCGCTGGGAAACCTCTTGCCGTGCAACAAAAACGTATCCATTGGAATTTCAGCCCTAACGATAAACATCGTGTAAAATGTTTATTTGGGAATTAGTTTTTGAAACAAAATTTAAGCAGTTTCATTCAGTGGTAAAACCAGTCTTGAAAAAGGTTATCCCTAGTGACCGAAACGTCGACAACCTACCAACGATTTTGACTACGCTGTGTTATTAAACAATCAAATTTTACCGAAATTCATGCAGTTTTATCTAGGTATATGGTATCAGCTAGAATCACTAGGCCACAGGGTTTGTTGAGTTCTAATCATGTTGACTGATTCGTATCTGAGTCGGTCAGCAATAATGATACACACTGCAGTTAATTGGGATGGGGAGAGTTTCATCTCACGCTAAGACCTCGATGATTTTCGCTTATCAGGATGACGCAGATATTGACAAGGTGGACGATAACCAGGATACTAAGTCAATTTTGTATCAAATCTTGATGAACTTTGATATCCCGCATCGTAACATCACAAGTCGCACAACATATTCAGTGTTGGTGAGATAGGTTTGTTGTTCCAAAGCATGCCGAACAGAAGCCTAATGCAAGTAGGTGAAAAATGATCTGACACAAAAAGCGACAATAATGTTACACTGCAACACATCCGGGGAAAAATTAAAACCCTCAGTCATCGGTGGAAGTGCTAACCCGAATTGCTTCAAAAGTTGACCAAAAATGGAAGCTCATTATGGGAACAGCCGTAGCGGCTGGATCTTGAAGAGCATGGTATCCTGTATGTATACCAGCACGAGCACAGTTGTACAATGCTTTTCAGCCAAAATAAGTTACAGGGCAAAACGGGATCTCAATCCAGACAGAATGACGTCCTTGTTTGTTAGGACAAGTGCTAGAAACAGAACAACGGAATTCCCGTACAAAGATGGTCTGCAGGGAAGCAGTTTAGATCTAGTCCGGGTCGATGTGTGGGACTGGCAAAGAGTAAGATCAAAATGCAGTTTGTGCAAAGTAGCGGAGAGGATTTCCTGTGCTCATGAAATGGGTCCCGTTATGTGGCCAGTGCATTGCTCCAAGACTAGGTCATTTAAGGTTATACCAGAAACGAGACTAATGATGCGCAAGCCCCTGCGAAGAGTGATGAAATCCGTTTCTTAGTAATCCCGGAAAATGACAGGAGAACAATAAAGAATGATAGGTAATATACATCGCTTTACAAAAGTGGAAATAACGGACTGCGGGGCACTGAATTGCCGTAGTTTTCTAATTTGATACGACAAGCGACGCAGTTTTCCTACTGTGATTTCAATGTGCCAAGACCAGTACAAATCATGCTGAAGCGTGATACCAAGATATTTCACGTGGTTTTTACGTGCGAGGGGAAAAGTAATAATGGTGAAAGCGTCTTCAATGAATCGGGAGCGAGTGGTGGAAAAACTACGCCCTTGACATTTATTACTATTCAGCAGAAGATCAGATTGATTAGAAAAGTTCCAAATATGTGAAATATTTGCAGTGGATTCGTCGAAGTCTGATCTATTTGAGACAGACTTAGCTAGATAAACGTCATCAGCATATTTAAAGATGCAGGCTGGGTGGGAGACAGGAAAGTCACTAATGAATGCTGAAAACAAATACGGAGACAAAACAGCACCTTAAAGTACACCTGCACTGGTTAGACGTTCGGAGACTCTTCTGCTCACTTTGGTGCATTGTGTTCTTCCAGAGAAATAATCTTTCAATCAATATCCTAGTCTTTTGAGGAGCGAGCGTGTTGCACTGTCAAAGGTCGACGTGTGATCAAGAAACGCACATCTATCTGACTTGCTTGAACCGTTGAGGGATTTAACAATATGGTGCACAATGTACGCTACTGCATCAACTGTGGAGCGCATGGATTTGTACGCATATTGTAACTCGTCGGTGGGCTTCTCGCCGTGATTTGAAGACGACGCAGCACAGCGCGTTCTGCAGGTTTCAACGCTGACGAAGGTAGAGCTATTAGTCGATATTTTTAGGGTTCCGTCTGGTTGTAGGACTTTTTTGGCACAGGAATAATTTTAACAGGACGCTCACAATCGGAAATGGAATGTGATTCCAGTTAATTGGTAATTACCCAAGTCATCAGACCACATGGAAAACCGGACCCATATTTGAGCAGCTCCGTTAGAAAAACGTCTGGACCAGTTGACTTGGTTACCTTTGTTCGTTTGAGTAACTTGAGAACCTATGTGGTTGATACCTGTTGAATTTCAGACGAGACAGATAACGGAAAAATGGGAAGCGAGTGGTCTGATTGTCAGAGAAATTGGACGTTGGGGCGGTTTACATCTACATTCGCCTTCGGGGATTTTTCCGTCTGATCGCAGAGAACCTTGATTCCACGCCACCTGTGTTTGATATTCCGGGAGTTTAGAAACTGTCGGGAAAAATTATCATCAAGGCGTGTATTCTCAGATTTTCCCAAAAGGGACAGTCGATGGGCTTCACGTTTGTTTTGCATCTTGTAGGCTAATTCTTTTCTCCTGCGTGGCTGCCTCAGTTGTGGAGAAACCACTCTTCCAGATTGGAGGTAAACAATTTCAATGGGACAGCAAGTATTCAAATTCCATCTTATCACTCCCGTTGTAAAATTTACAGAAGAATACGGAAATAAACAGTCCTTTAACCACGATGTAACAACAGACAATGAATGGTTGAGGAGTAACGTATTCTCTGTGGAAATGGTTCTTTGTTTGAAGTGTATCTGTTTAAAACGTGTACGATAAATGACCATAATGAGGATATATTATTGGCCTGAGGTGTGGTGTACAATGATCGCTGGTGCTAGTGGGTGCACTTCGCCTGACAGAGAAAAGTTTTGCGCAGGATGTGGTCTAACTGGGAGTCATCACGAGTCGGAGTGTGACATATATGGAGAAGATTGAAAGATGGAATGAGAAGTGTTGATCTCTGATTAAAGTCATTCACCATAATTTGAAGATTCTCATCAAACATGGGCACAATGAAAGAAACAAATGAGTCATAGAAAATGCTAACTGGGGTTTCCGAGCATTGTGGTACCGTGTAAATTTTGGTGCTGACAACTTGACGGGAACGAGAGAATCTAAAGCAAAGTGGTACAGCTAAACAGTGAATGCCATCACATGAGTAGGAAAAATACGCACGACTTGCCGCACCACTTAGAATCGATGTGAATGGCAACGCCGTCACCTTTTTCCTTTTTATAATGCATACAGTCTTGACGAAAGCAGGTGAATTCTTCTATTTGAACCATAGCGTTATTCATATTATCATTCCACCCAGTTTCTTGTAAACACACAGCACAGGTGTTTCTGAAGCTTCGGGCCATGAACGAATAAGTAAGATCCGATAGCTTATTGAATAGGGAACGCACATTATTACATATAACACTAGGAACAGTCGTACTGCTCGACGCTGTGTATTTAAGAGCAGCCTGCCAACCAGCTTTTTTGCGTTTCTTTGTATGATGGCTCCAGTTTCGGACTTCGGATAGTGAGCACGCATTTTGTTATCCAAGCATGTCTTTCATCGATAGCATAAATTGCTTCGAACAGTTACAAGTGCGCAACAAGCCAATGATGGATTGAATAAAATAAGTATTTTCAAAGACGCATCAGCGTGTAGCACAACTGTTCAAAGGGCTCACAGTTCCTGTTTGGTGGGTGACTGAGCCGCTGGAAGAACGCACTGGCTGGCGAAGACCGAATAATTTTTTATTGCTGGACAACTTTAGTGCGCGTCCGGAACAATATTTGAGCTATGTATCCTATATGTGGCTCAATTCAAGAGACGATGGACGTTCGTACAGTCTATTATATCCGCATGTTTAAAAGAAAAAACGAAGAACTTCTAGGAATCAGTTAGGGCGAAACTATTGTTACTTTGATTCCACGGAACCGTTTCGAAAATAAATGATGAGAACGCCGGGTATTAAATGACCCTCTCGGTCTAGTTTAATTTGTAGAATGGTTGAAAAACAAAATGAGTATTTTTAGCAAACACTACTTGTGACTACTTAATTTTGAACACCTCCCTCCCTCTCTGAATGCAGTATCTCTCAGCAGGAAATATGTTGTGCTTTGCAAACTAGTTTTTCTTCTTATAGTGGACTACCGTAACCCAAATTTCTCAGGAACATATGTATCCGATCCGTTGGAAAAATCCGAAGTTTTGCAGCCATATTTGCGTCTAACTTCACTTAAAGCCAGCATCGGAGGGGCGCTATATTATATGGTGTATAAGTTCAATAAATCATTGAGAACCAGCCCGCTCGTCCTGGCGGTTAGGTGTTCAACTCACAATCGTTCACCTCGGGTTTGAGTCCTGGTAGGGGCTCGTGGACATGCGTTGTTGATAACTCCTAACAAGGATGAAAAAGCAGTACGGCGCTTCCACGGTTTTCAGTGGTTTGAAAACCAAATTTCCGCAACATGTGATCACAGTTCTGCGCTGTAATGGATTGGTTTGATATCGAGATAGCTATACTGAGTATTGGTGGTTTCAGGTTGAGGAAATCATGCGAAAAGTTTGACGCGCGATATCCAGATCTACCTAAGCCGTCCCATTGCTTATTTTACTAGGCTGCTGAAAGATTAAGTTCTACCGGAAGCGTGCAACCGAAGAAACCATCAGGATCTGACAGGATGGTGGAAGATACGTAGATTAAATTCAGTATATGCGGAATACATGTGGCTTTCAGTCTGTAAATTTCGTATCTGAAGTAACATTTTAGGCCGAATAATTGATGGTTTCAATGATTATGAAAGCGAGCGCAGAGAAAATTGGAGAAATGTAACCACAGGTTGTATGAAGTTGGTTTCTATTTAGCATGCGCACGCACACACAAACGCGGAGGCGAAGCGCACACATTTCGATCTTCGAGTGCAGTGGCATGGATCGCACATGACTTGCAATCCCTATGTTGACCTTTATCACGACTCAAGTGAGAACGGTTGCTATGACGGATCAACTGAACGGTTGGTCTTCCGCTTCTCTAAAGCACATGTCCACTGAGTGGACTGCGTGACTGAGGCATGAAGAAGTACGGCCGGACCAGTAAAGTGACAAGGTGACTTGGGTGCACTACGAATACCGCGGCTCGTTGCGACTAGCGCTCAATGAACTCTGAGGATAAAGGTTGAGACAACAGAATGATAGGTTTGTGGTTGACAAATCGCTTTTCAAAATTACCGATACGGATCGACGGGACAAAGTGATGGTTGGGACGGATGCAATGGGGTGTGCTTTTTTGTGGTTGCATGTATGCATGAAACCAGTTAATGAAGGACTTGAATGCACCGGACAGCGCGAGTGCGTACATTCACAAAAACAATCTGGCGTTAAAAACGTGAATGGGTGCAGTGAACCATCCTTGATAAAGTGACTGTATGGCTAGTGTGAACGAAGTCGTAGGATGAATGGCGAATAGAAGAAACGTGTCCTGGAGTATGACTCCCTAATTTGGTTTTTTTAGAATATCTACCAGTACTGGTTATAGGGCGGCAGTTAAACAAAGATATACGGGCCCATATAGGGTGTCGGAATAAATACGCGGAAACATGTCAGGAGAAACGTGAATATACCGAATAGAAATGATATGAAAAAAATTTCACTTTATTTGCGAGACGCAGATGAAGGAAACTGTTTAATTTGAAAACCGAACGCAATGGTTGGTTTTCGCATCGATAAAACACATTTCATTGGCCAGCTGGCTGCGAGGCTCTCTGGCCGACCACTGTCTGTCGTGACCGCCTGTCTTACCACGCTGTTCTCGTACAACAATGGCACAGACCTCAGTCGTGCGACTTGTCGCGCTCGCGGACGGACGTTGATCCGGTGGATCAGTGGGGTCATGTGATCTGAGCCAGAGAACCAAACTGTCGCAAAACGAAGCAGTAAGAAACTCGCCAAACTACGGGACACGCTAAACGACGCAAAACCAAGAACCAATCTGCCGATTGATCCAGAACGGTATGTGCATAACTTTTCACATTTGTTTTTGGATAAACGAACATTGGGAGCATTATCATTGGGGCTGAATTTCTGTTGTCCTACCTCTAAGAACGATCAGTTAGACGTAGAGGTGCAGTTTGAAAACTTACATGCTCAAACCTACTCATTGACAACGAAATCACACCAAGCGACTGGTGATTTCAAAACTACCCTAGTTGACTGCTCGCATCAATATCGTCGAATCTGAAGGAATAGAAGAAGTTTTCCTAATAATAGACACAGAGAAGCATTGAGGATATTAAGGTATAACAATGACATCGTCATCTCGAATTCATGATAGGGCTTATTTTCGGAGAAACACGGTATTCACAATGAAGAACTGCGGTTATCCCATGGTAATTCCGAAAATAAGCCCTATCATGATTTTTTAGGATAATTTTAATTTAAGTCCTGTTTCAAAAATAAGACCCAGTCAAATATGCATTTGCGGAATGTGCTAAAGGATGGAACCACATATCCCAGAATGACCCACTTCTCCGTATTTCGTAGTAGTGAGAACTCAATTTTCCAGTCACTGGATCGGCAAAAATACATCTTTCACATTCAAGTCATTCAAGGATTACCAAATAATTCACTATGCAGTGACAAAGCCATAATTGCCATTGGAAACCGTGGAAGTACTGTTAAGCTTTGTGTCTACATAAAGAGTTATTCGTTTGGCAAATCGAATCTCTTACAATCAAGATTCACCCCAGGATCAATAGGAAGAGTTTATCAAGCCAAATCCTCAAGAAGTCATGAATTTGGTGAAGAATTCATAAAATAAGACTATCGAAAGTTGCGTTTTCAATGTTCTACGGGAGGGTGTTTGGACAATAAGTCTTGATTTGAGGAATGTTCTGTTACTAAACATGAGATTGCTGTTGGTGACTATCCAAGAAATGAATTTGCAGGAAATGTAGTTTCAAGTTCAAAGTTTCCTAATTTAGGAGGACATCACAAAAGAGGAAGGAATGACAGCATTTGACTAAATAGAATTAGGAAATTATTGAAAATTTCATTACTATAAGCGGGTTTCTATTAGAAGTTATTAGACTTTACGTGAGAAAATGAGACTTTCCTACTTTTTACGATTTTACACTGCAAAAATAAGCTCCCGTGCGGTTTTTGGATAAGAAATAATACAAGACTGGGTCCTCATTTTGAAGAAACGTGGTAGTCAGTGCTTCATGCTCGTTCATTGTATTTGCCAACACCATTTAGTGCAAATTCCAGATGAATGACCGTTGAGAAGAGTATGCAAAATTTTAGCACCGATTGAATGAAGAATACGCAGCCCCTTAAACATGAGAACAACTTACCTCATGCATTCTGTCACCATTTTTCTGGACTCAGAGCTAATGCACCAACAAACCGTAACAATTGCATGTTTCGCAGCAATTTCAGCTCTGCTGGCTGACTTGAACGTTAACAGTCACAACATTCATGAATGCAGTTAGTTGCAAATGAATTGGCATCTTGTTGGTTTTTTTTAAGACATGCTTGCTCATAGCCTCAAAGACCCACTGAAATATTAGGGATAGCCGGCAACCAGACCCTGAAAAGTGGAGTGGTAAAGCACCGAAGATCAAAATAGTTTAGGTGTGGTAACAAGCCGGATGACAGTGTATTACTGTGTAGCACCAAAGATTATCAAAGCCATCAACATTTCTCTGGAATATTCCACCGGTTTCAACTAATTGCGTACTCCGTTCTCCTCAGTTTTCATCCGGAAAAATGAATATATAAGAGGCTACTGTTTAATCTAATAGGATGTACTGACTAGGGGTCAAAAGTAAACTTCACCTGAAGTGGTACAAGGATTTTCAGATTTCAACGTGAGATCCCGATCACATCATATATAGAAAACACGAATAGCAAGCAAGCTCATTTTCGGTAACATTATTCTCGTGGCCAATACAGTTACATCTATGGGTTAGAAATGCATAAGTTATGAACATTGTTCGTGCACTAAAGTGTGATTGGATGATCATCAAAATGGGTGTTGCGTAATTAGGAAAGGTAGGAGGGGAAATGCTTGTTCCGTGGTTGGGAAAAGGACCAGTGAAACAATGGACATGGGTTTCGGAGATTATCCATTTCCGGTTTCAACCAAAAGGTCAACGTTTGGTTCACACTGAGTTCCAGGGTCTGACTCGGATCGCGGCCAGGGTAGTTTGAGTGCTTTAACGAAACGCTTTTGAAAACAAAGCGATGGACTGAGTAATCTGATCTCCACAGTCTCTGCTGGATATTGTTTTCGAGCGACTTTCGGCGCGTTCGTTGGGACTTTGTGGACTATTTTGAAAGCACCGTCGTTTGCGTAGTGTCCAGTGTCTGCAAGGTGCGTCATAATTGCACTGGTGATGGATTTTCTGTTTCCCATCGTCAGTCAAGTTGGTTTGTGCTCTTTGATCCTTTGTGATAGTTGCCGTGTTGTTCTACCTTTACAGATTGCCGAACATGAGCAAACAAACGAATAGGTTAGCACGGATGAGGCGAGGACAGATAACTTGTATTTTGGGTTCGCTGAAATCATTGGTCGACTGGTGAAGCGGGCACGTAGTGTAGCGGTGGGAAAGGTGCGAGAACTTGCCTTTTCCAAGCGTCTCATCAGTAACTCGCTTCTGCAATCTCCTTTGAAAGGGAGTCGAATGTATAACTCTTCCTTCTTACGAATCATTAACGCCTATGTCGTTGCTCTTTCTCCTGTGTTCTTCTGAATGGAGCACTCGGAATATCCGTTGTCCAATAGCGTTTGCTTTAAGATATCTAATTCTTCACTCACCGTCTCATCCGAGCAAATCATTCGTACACGGGCTGTGAGGGAGCGAATAAGGTTATGTTTACTCCCAATGGGTACAAATCTGTCAAAATTTGTGTACTGGCCTGTCTACGTTCGTTTGCGATGTACGCGGCGGAGCCGTTTACTGCAGTCACTTCTTAAAAGGTGTACATCTAGAAAGTGGAAAGTGGTCTTTTCTTCTACTTTCGACGCAAATTCAACCTCATCTTTTTCCTGATTGAACTCCTCCACTAATGACTCCAACCGTGTATGACTGCCAGTTAGAACAAAAATATCAACTACGTATCGACAGTAGATGAGTGAACTTTCCATCGTATCACTAAGTTTCACGTTTCCCAGCTTAGCCATGAATATATCAGCAAATGAGGGGCCTAGAGGTGACCCAATAGTGACTCCACCAGTCTGGCGGTATAATTCTCCGTTGAGGGTAAACTGGACATAGAAAGTGCATCGTAACAGTAGTTCCTTCAGAGTGGTTACTGGAATGCCGATATTGATTTTGTTTTCTACGATGGAATCGCACAAATAACTGATCGTTTCTAGAACCGGCACTTTGGTGGAAAAAGTTGTCACATCCAAAGAGGCCCTTGTTAGTTCTCCAGCATGTTGCTCAGTAATCAGTCCTATGAATTGAAAAGTATATTTTAGGCTGTAGTGGACAATCCTTCGGAGAACCGGTTCAGGTACATCTACGAATCATCAGGCAACTGAATGATACGGGGATGCGCTCATGTCGAGTATCGGTCTCAACAGTATTCCTTACTTGTGAACGTTTGGTAACCCGAAAAGTCGAAGGACAGTGGTGTCAGATGGTCTTAGCTGTTCTAAGGTTGTATGAGAGATAACACTGATCTATTTTAGTGACTTCACGGCCTTGGTTAGTTGCTCCTCTACTGTTCTAGCTTTTTTCCTTTTCTGCTTCTGGTTTCTTGAACTTTCTCGGATCCTTTAGTATATCATTCGCCTTAGCGATATAATCTGTATGATCCATGGGGACAACTCCGGATCCTTTGTCTGGCTTCGAGATGACGATGTCATTGTTATACCTTAATATCCTCAGTGCTTCTCTGTGTCTATTATTAGGAAAAATTCTGCTATTCCTTCAGATTCGACGATATTGATGCGAGCAGTCAACTAGGGTAGTTTTGAAATCACCAGTCGCTTGGTGTGATTTCGCTGTCAATGAGTAGATTTGCGCATGTGACTTGCATTTGTACTTTCCTGTATGTTGTCCAACTGACCGTATGTTCCTCACACTATCTGCCCTACTTCAATATCATTATCTTATCTAAAACATGTCAGTAATAGTAAGTTGCGCGGTTATTCCTCAACGTGCACCTCAATTACTGCATACTGCAGTCAAGATGACTATTTCTGAATGGTAATTCGAACGTTATCACAAGACTACAGGTAAACACAGTATTAATCATCCAAAAACAGCTACCAGACGATGGACCAGTTAACAATTACTAACGTCATTAAGTATAGTCACTGTTTGCCCAATTATGAGTGGTGATAGCTAACTGCAAGTGCCGGACCAATGCACTTGGCCATTTAGAGCGCATTAGCCTTCCACACTGAGGTACACAGCCACGAGATCCATCCAATCAGTGATCATGTGCAGGAAGATATGATTACGTTACACGAAAAGTGATACTTGCATTTGCACAACTTAACGGTCGGAATGATACTTGTAAAGTTTATTCAGTACATTTGTGAAATTCCCACGCAGTTCTCTTTGCTCACTCTCGCGACTTTATTCAGCGTGTTAGCCGGCCCTTTCCAACCACTTCGACCCACATGTCCACCCTTTCTGTTCACATGCTGAACCCGGTTAACTTGCCTCCGTTCACATACCGCTTTCCTAGGAGTATACCCTTACAGTGGACCGGTTTCCCATTCCGATCAATCTAGAGACCTACGACCTTCGAGTTTTCGTGCGTCATATGTACCCGACCTTGTGTGTCACGTTCGCCTCCGTTCCCTGCCGACTTTATTACCCGCACCGCACGAGTGACCTTTGTACTTTCTTCCCATGCGAAAGATCACGCAACGTCTCCGTAAGCGACTAGTTCAAGCGTGCGTGCAATCCCCTTGGTCCTTATCTGAACTAATTTCCTGGTCATTTCTTCGTCCATCCGTCTCATGTACACATCATCATCATCATCATCGTACAGCTTAAAACAGTAGGGCAAGCCCCACTGACCACTGCCTTTCTCGCCATCTTGCACGTTGAATTAGAAAGTATGAATATACAAGATAGACAAGGAGTGGACTTATACAAGTGGGAAAAGGAAAGAATGCCCTAGTAGCCAACACACGGAATACACAGTCTAACTGTACAAACGCACACCGATCAGTCATTCTGATTCGACAGAAAGTGACAACACGAGCGCCAGTGTTCACGGTCCACTGCCATATCCTTCGGTGTTTCCAGCTAACCAGCTGACGAATCTTCTGGACCCCAACCACGAAAACGTGAAGACGAAGCTGTACATTTTCTCGTTCTTCGCTGACACGTCATTTGTTGACCGTCACGTGGTTTTTTCCACTCCCTAATGGAAAACGGAGAATAGGGCACGGTGTGGCAGACGTGTTTCTCATACGTAACACGGGCCCCAACCAACGAAGCCTACTAAGCTGGATACGCTCTTACAGAACGTTTTCCGAATTAGTACCCAATACTCGCTTTCTGACCTCATCATTACTCACTCGGCTATTCCACCCAATCCTAGCGACACTACGTAAACATCGGTGGTCGAAAACCTCAAGACCACGAATATCTTCAGCACGCAGACACCAAGTCTCGCAACTATGCAACAAAACTGAACGAACCGCGGCACAGTATACACTACCTTTCAACTTCAGTGAAATATCAAGTCCACGCCACAAGTGCTTCTGTCCAGTGTACGCCCCTCGACCATTGGATATTCGCGTGCTCACCTCTACTAATGAGCGCCCATCTATCGTCACCCTGCTGCCGAGGTAGGTGAAGTGGTCAACAATTGTTAGTACCGACCCATCGAGCACCAAACTCGAAATCGTTGATGTTCAGTCTTGCAACATCACTTTGCACTTTGAAGGTGCAAAGCGCATGCCGAATGTAGCTACAGCTCTCGCGAGTTTATCTAGTGCACGTCCAGCATGTTCCGTGGTTGTTTCGAACCGACTGGATAGTTCTCCAAAAACCCTTACGCGGCCAGAAGTATGAGAATACAATGATCTCAGTACGTTCACGAACTTCTGGGGCATAGCTTTTCGTTGAAGAGCACTGAATAGTGCCATACGGTCAACTGAATCGAAAGCACCTTTCAAGTCTAAGAAGACTATTATTGTCGGTCGACGGTGTGTGTGTGACGCACCTCTAGTAAATGACGAAGTGTAAAAATCTGGTCGATGCACCCCCGACCTGGGCGGAATCCAGCCTGCTGCTCCCGGGCGTTCCCCTCGCGAGCCAGTGTCAGACGTTGCAGCAAAATCAAGGCTAATACCTTGGTGACTATCGGAATTAAGCTAGTCCCCCGATGATTACTAGTCATTGTGTATTCCCTTCTTGAAGATGGGTATAATCAACGACTCACCCCATGATAACTGAATACACTCCTCGTTCCAAATGTCACGGAGTAAAGTCGTAAGTGGTTTTATCAATGCATCACCACCCAGTTTGAAAAGAACTGGGAGGAGTTCGTTAGGACTGGCCGCTTTCCCTCGCTTTAGTAGTCGAATGCACGACTCTACTTCTACTTCCGATGGGGGTCCAAGTGATACTGCTCAAGGAATCGCAGTTGTTGATACAGGAGTAACTACACTAGTGCGCGGCCAGATAAACTGCTCCTTGAAGTATTCGGCCCAACGGCCCAGCCTTTGTTCTTTGCCATGAATGGGTTCTCTATTTCTATCGCATATCGTTTCACTGACCGCGGTTTGCCGTCCACCGGTGTCACGGATAAGCTTGAACAGTCTTTGACTGCTACATAAAGCAGCTGCTGTTTGCAATCTTCGCGATCATTCTTAAGGCTTTTCGTAACTTGCTCTCTTAGCTTCATACGTATCTTATTCATCTCCTTACTGTTCGAGAGCTGACGCTTTTGCTCCATTATATTCAACGACTTCTGCGAAATCCATCGTCTTTGATGGACAACGGATCTGGGACCACAGACAAAACCTGATGCAAAAAGCATCGCCTGCTGGATAGCGGCCCAATGCTCATCTACATTACTGTTCGTTGTAGATCCTAGCTCATGTGCTAACTTCTGTTCATAATTGGTGCGCACTTCTGGATCACACAAACAATGCACGGCTAACCAGGTTTGCGTTTTGTGAGGATTATCATGGAGCTGGAGAAATAACTTCATTAAAACTAATGCATGGTGTGACTCTACGTACGTGGACGAGTAAGATCTACAGTTCTGAACAGAACTGCGCCACCGGTAGCTTACTGCGATATGATCAATCTGGCTTAGAGCACCTGTAGATGTAGAGCGTCATGTCGCTGTGTGACGCGAGCTGTCGGACATTGTTGCTAGACAGGAACAATCGATTGCCTGCACAAAACTGGAGAAGCCTGTCCCCGTTATCTGTACGCTCAGCAGGTAAATCACAACGCCCACCTAAACAGGCTTCTAACACACTAAGTTTGTCAACTTGTGTATTGAAGTCACCAGCTTGCACTGCAATGTCAGAACCTTCGCTCCTGCGAACGTGAATTGTGAGTTCATCTTTCTGAGTGTCTGAGCTGCAGTCCGTTGGGGTGTACACCGAGATCACAAACAAAGTGCGCTTGACACAACTATCCTTTCGAACGCCAACTGACCCCTGGAGTCTTACAGTACACAAACGACTATTGACCGGTACCTAGCCTAAAAGGACAGCCTCAGCTTTGTCAGTCAAGACTATCCCTACACCACGGTGACACACAGCTCCAGCTGCTTTATCTCCTGAAGTGCGCAGAAAAGACCCCGATGAGAACCAGGAGCAATTAGTTGAATCACATTGCTCGAATCCTGGATACGCGCTTCACTTACGCAGCAGACATCAATCTTCAGAGAGTTCATTGTGAGAGCTAGGCACGCCTGCTGACCAGCCTGCATGAGTGTACGCACGTTGAAGGAACTGAGATTCAGAGGCTGACGAGGCTTGAGAAAATGTGAGTAACCAGACAGAGGATTATTCCCGACACTATTTGACAGTGAACCGTTGAGAGTATCGGCCGTGTTGTCAATGGGAGCATTATGGGTGGATAAAGGGGGCAAAGAGAGGTGGTTGGGGACAGAAGACAAAGACTGAATATGAGAGAGGGAACTCTGAGCAGTAGCCCACAGTGGGCAGTGCGGTCTTGATTATCCTGCGCGACGACCGACGCAGTATGGAATTCTTCGTATTCGTGCAGTTTATGGGGGATGTTGGACGAGTATTGCTAGGGTGTCCAGCCGCAAAGCAGGAGAACGATTAGGGTTCTCATCCAAAGCCTTTAGTTCTAACGAGAACCTATCCGCAAGGCAGCGGGATGGCTTCGTGGAAGCCCATTTGCTTGGATCAATTATTCTTCCACTGATTTGCCAGCTCAGAGTGACCCCCAACCTGGAGGGCCAGAAGATGACTCTGTCTGGCCTCTGCCTATTGACCTGTAGGGCATGACCGCATCTCCGGTTCAAACAAGCCATTCTGCACAACTCTTTGGGTCATAGAGATTCGTACTGCCTAGCCCTCCCGTTCGCTTCCAATACTCTTACTTTCACAACTTCCTCCGTTCTCCTTGGTCTTTCTTCCTCTAGTTCGCCGTCCCCCACAGGTAACGTTTCATGCCTCGACAGTGTCAAGAAATTATTGGTTTTCTTATTTCGTATCAGGCATATTTTTATACGGACACAACTTTTCGTTCTGCGCAAGACCCTAATTCCCCCTACTCTTGAATGCTGGAGGAGACCTCCTCTTCGTCTATTCCTCCTTGACCACATCAAAATGCAAAGCCATCCAACTCATTGGTGAAACCACGATAACGATGCCGGCGGTGGTCAAACGATCATCACGATGGGCTTTAAACCCCATAGTTTCGGGTTCGCATCTCCGAGCCGCCCCCGGTCAATCCCCAGTTGGCAGCCTTAAATGTGCTGCGACTCCCTTCCTGAAATATTTTACTATTAACACACAATAAAAAGAAAGTAAACAAAAAGAAAAAAAGAAGCCTGAACTTTATAGCCACTAGCCCATCGTCGAGCAGTTGCTTCATCCTTTTTTCCCACCGATATTACCATGGATTCTGTTTTCAGGAACTTGCTTTCATGGTCCTTATTCCGCTTGATTTCAACCCTTCTGCCGTGCATACACAAAAAGCCATTAATATAAAGTGACTATCCCGGTCTGCCGCACCGTTAACTTTAACTTTTCGTTTCCCCTAAGAACTCGAAAACTGTAGAACACCCTACTTCTCTGTGTACTTTCTTTTTCTTATGATCTTCACACTTCCAATTGCGAGACTGTCCCCAAACTTATTTCCTACTGTGCAGTAGGCCTTTGGACTATGTGATTCATTCTTTTCACTGTATTTCATGTTAATCATGTAATAACAGAAACTTTAAACTAGTCGAACCGATTACAACCAGTCCATGGAAGCTAACATGTCATAATGAAAGTATGGATTTCAATGCCTTGTTATCTTGGGGATTTTTTTTCTCCTGATACTATCCCATGAAATGTATTGATTTGTTTGTTTTTAGTTGCTGACCATAGTTAAGGAGCACTGTTTTGCAGTCCGATCCACCACGAGTGCAACAACATTGCTCTGAGCATAAATCTAGCAATGCCATAGTATCAGCATTTTTCTTCAATTCATTACAGAAAACGCTTCCCTCGGCATTCTGAAAATATGTTGCTCTTCGTAGTGAAGGGGGCTAGAGACAGAAATGTCCGATTAGTATACTATACATCAACACCATTCGGCACAGTCAGTTTTACAACCCACTCTGCGCTTGAAGATGATGAGTGTTGTATTTCATTTTGAGAACAACCAGTTACGTGATAACATCGAGAAGCAAATGTTTTCAGTCAGAACAGAAAATAGCATTTTTTCTGAACCAACAAAACACAATGTACACTCTAGTGTCAAACTAAACGACGGAAGAGCTCAAATAACTGTGATTAAAATGCCTGGCAATCTTGACGACGTATTTGCTCAGCGGATTTTAAGAGTTTGATGTTTCAATACAAAAGTATAAGCATACAAGTGCAGGAAAAATGTTCCATGAAGGATTGAAAGATTCGCGGTTTTTACTCCATAATGCTAACGGAAACCGAAAATTAAATCTCTTCAACTAAGTTCAAACATTAAAACTCTCTCCGCACCCACAAGTGCCTTTAACATTGGGATTATTAAAAACAAATTCGCTAGCAAGCAGCCCGACCTGGTAATCCATTTCGGTTCCAAGCAGTGTCAGCTGAGCTCTTCGATCGACAAAAACACGGATGCCGTCTTGTTCCACAACTTCGTCTCCGGGTTGGCGACCTTCAACGCAGAAGTCCAGTGTGTAAGATAAACCATTGCACCCACGAGTTCGAACACCCACCCGAAGCCCCGCTGCCTGTGGATTCTTCACCATAAGTTCTTTAATACGATTAACTGCAGCATCTGTTAGGATGAGCGGAGGCTGGCGGCCAACTAGCTGTCTTTGTCTTGGCTTTGTTGTGGTTCGCACGGAATTTGAGACAGCGTTAGACAAGTTACGAAACCGGATCGCACGAGAGAAAAATTCAACTGCACCTGGACGAACTGCTTCGCACAATGCTGTCAAAAGCGTTGTTTGCATCCTGTTTGGTAGGCCGGAATTGCTGAAAAAGAACAAATTTACCAGAAGAACAATTCTTAGGCGGCTTCTAACAATAAAATGAAGGGAAGAAAAGTTTTGAAGCTCAAATTCTCAACGTGATAATTCTGACAATAAATAGTAAGGCAAAGTGATAATAATAACCGTAATACATTTGTTACAGTGCTTCTGCTTCAAAATTCGCTCCTATTTCGTTTGCATAGTCTAACTTTTCGCTTTTCTCGTGTTAGCTTGTACGCCTCGTTTGTGCTCGATTAAGGCCTATCAATCCGGCGTTGTCTTCTCAGTTCATATTCTGTTATTCGTAAAAATTTATCCGTCACAATAATATCTACCAAGACAGTGGAACGACACCTGCGCCCGAGTCGTTTTGACGCAGAACGAGATTCTCCAGATGCCGCTGACTCTTGGGACATTGGTTAAAGAACACCAACCAGACAAACTGAAGACCCTCGCGCATTTTTTTTTATCGCCGACGGTTTACAAAATCGTTTCTCGGCGCACTGATTTTTATTCTGCCATCTTCTGACTTCAATCTGTTCGCTTAAAAGCCTGGAAATCATGCCAGAGATTGTAAATTTTAGGTTGTCGGTGCAGAGCGAAACGCAGAGGACGCCATTCGCGATGCGGTCATTAGTAAACTTTTGTCAAACCCTACCTGTCAGCGACTTCTTGAGAAAAGAACACTCGACGCAGCTGCTACATATGATCAAGCTAAGGCCCTCTATTTCACTCATCAACAGTCGCAGATGTTCACTCAATCCAAACCTTCAATTTACACTACCGCTACGACAGATAGTGGCTGCTAAGGACAAAAAGCATGCCGCGACTTTCTAACATTTCTCGGTTGCAGCTCCAGTGGGTCTCAGTAAAGTTATTACTGAAGTAACAGTCAACGGAGTATCACCACAAGCTCTAGTAGGTACAAAAAGCTGAAGGTTACGTCTGTTCGAAGGGACTGTGCTCCCGAAATAACGTCAAGAATGGCATGTAAAAATGAGATTATCTTCGCCGCTACCCTCGTGATCACCATTTTGTCTAGTCGCTGCAAAAAGGTCAGACTATCGGTTTTCCCTGACTTACAAGCTGACATTGCTGGAGCGTGCCATTTTACAACAGCACACGGCAGAGATCTTTTGAAGGAATTCAGCCACTCTTCTTACTTTGTGATCTCTCCGCTGTTCGCCTTCCATTCCTCTCTTTCGTACATCTCGATCACCCTTGCCGTCCTGTCTGCACAAAATCGAGGAGATACAGCTACAACGATGAAGACTTTATTCGACCAGAGGTCGTCAGGTTATGGGACGATGGGATAATCTAATCTTTTCGATCACCATGGCAGGCCCAAGTCCTGGTTACCACCAATGAACACCGGACACGACGGATGGTAGTCGAGCGCTAAAAATAAATCGATCCTTCTACATAGATGCATATTTGCTACCCCGCACAGAACACTTGGTGGGGGAAATTTCCCAGTTCAGCATTTACAGCACTTTAGATCTGCAGATCGCATACCGCTACATCCCTATGGAGGAAAACGAACGGCACTACACGGCTTTCGAAGCACGTAACAGCCTCTGCCAATTTCGCCGAATACTTCTTGGAGTAACCAACAGTGTTACCTATTTCCAGCGCGCGATGGACGAGCTTATTCGACGTGAAGGGTGCGAAGGAACGTTTGTGTACAACAACTGTTTAATCTCCTGACATTAAATCAGTAAGTTTTTCTGTTCAAGATTACCGATCGAAATGACCGTAACCACGTCAGACTATCCACTCACAGACTGCCAATCAATCATACATACCCACACAGTCATTTCTGATTCCACTCTGTTGTGTTCGGCACTGGCAATCACATGCACAGTCAAACGATCTCGCACACATGCACGCAAACAAATATTTTGAATCTAGCGTTTTCACACATATGTACAAAAAACACCTTACTGTTGCCTATCCCAGACAACATACGTTACTGACTAACTCGGCGGCCTGTATTGTTTCTCGACTTGAACGGCTGGGGACTTAAGGAATTCGAATTCAACCACAAAAATTCTTGTACACTGACAATACAACTGTTTGTGGAAATGTCACAGACCACGATGTCAATCTGAAACGGTTCCTGCAAACGGCAAATAATTTTGGTTTGACTCTAAATCACAATCAGTGTGTCCATGCCACTACAGTGGTTCAATCGCTAGGCTATGCGATATACCAAAGAGCAGCTGAGCCAGACCCTGAAGCTTTGATGCTATTCCCAAACTGCCTGCTTTTAGGGGTTGGAAGACACGGCAAAAAGCCGCAGGAATGTTCTCACACTACTCCCAATGGTTGTCTCGTTTTTCGGATAAAATTCATCCACTGATCGTCAACAGGATTCTTTCTCTTACAAAAGAAGTACTTTGTCTTTCTGAATAATTGAAGACCAAATAATTCCAATCATCACTGTTCGCCATCGATTAGGACACACAACTCAAGATGAAAACCATCGTCGTCAACTTTAAACAATAGGGCAAGCCCCACTGACCACTGCCTTTCTCGCCATCTTGCACGTTGAATTAGAAAGTATGAATATACAAGATAGACAAGGAGTGGACTTATACAAGTGGGAAAAGGAAAGAATGCCCTAGTAGCCAACACACGGAATACACAGTCTAACTGTACAAACGCACACCGATCAGTCATTCTGATTCGACAGAAAGTGACAACACGACCGCCAGTGTTCACGGTCCACTGCTATATCCTTCGGTGTTTCCAGCTAACCGGTTGATGAATCTTCTGGACCCCAACCACGAAGAGACATCAACATTTCTCTGAAATATTCCACCGGTTTCAACTAATTGCGTACTCCGTTCTCCTCAGTTTTCATCCGGAAAAATGAATATATAAGAGGCTACTGTTTAATCTAATAGGATGTACTGACTAGGGGTCAAAAGTAAACTTCACCTGAAGTGGTACAAGGATTTTCAGATTTCAACGTGAGATCCCGATCACATCATATATAGAAAACACGAATAGCAAGCAAGCTCATTTTCGGTAACATTATTCTCGTGGCCAATACAGTTACATCTATGGGTTAGAAATGCATAAGTTATGAACATTGTTCGTGCACTAAAGTGTGATTGGATGATCATCAAAATGGGTGTTGCGTAATTAGGAAAGGTAGGAGGGGAAATGCTTGTTCCGTGGTTGGGAAAAGGACCAGTGAAACAATGGACATGGGTTTCGGAGATTATCCATTTCCGGTTTCAACCAAAAGGTCAACGTTTGGTTCACACTGAGTTCCAGGGTCTGACTCGGATCGCGGCCAGGGTAGTTTGAGTGCTTTAACGAAACGCTTTTGAAAACAAAGCGATGGACTGAGTAATCTGATCTCCACAGTCTCTGCTGGATATTGTTTTCGAGCGACTTTCGGCGCGTTCGTTGGGACTTTGTGGACTATTTTGAAAGCACCGTCGTTTGCGTAGTGTCCAGTGTCTGCAAGGTGCGTCATAATTGCACTGGTGATGGATTTTCTGTTTCCCATCGTCAGTCAAGTTGGTTTGTGCTCTTTGATCCTTTGTGATAGTTGCCGTGTTGTTCTACCTTTACAGATTGCCGAACATGAGCAAACAAACGAATAGGTTAGCACGGATGAGGCGAGGACAGATAACTTGTATTTTGGGTTCGCTGAAATCATTGGTCGACTGGTGAAGCGGGCACGTAGTGTAGCGGTGGGAAAGGTGCGAGAACTTGCCTTTTCCAAGCGTCTCATCAGTAACTCGCTTCTGCAATCTCCTTTGAAAGGGAGTCGAATGTATAACTCTTCCTTCTTACGAATCATTAACGCCTATGTCGTTGCTCTTTCTCCTGTGTTCTTCTGAATGGAGCACTCGGAATATCCGTTGTCCAATAGCGTTTGCTTTAAGATATCTAATTCTTCACTCACCGTCTCATCCGAGCAAATCATTCGTACACGGGCTGTGAGGGAGCGAATAAGGTTATGTTTACTCCCAATGGGTACAAATCTGTCAAAATTTGTGTACTGGCCTGTCTACGTTCGTTTGCGATGTACGCGGCGGAGCCGTTTACTGCAGTCACTTCTTAAAAGGTGTACATCTAGAAAGTGGAAAGTGGTCTTTTCTTCTACTTTCGACGCAAATTCAACCTCATCTTTTTCCTGATTGAACTCCTCCACTAATGACTCCAACCGTGTATGACTGCCAGTTAGAACAAAAATATCAACTACGTATCGACAGTAGATGAGTGAACTTTCCATCGTATCACTAAGTTTCACGTTTCCCAGCTTAGCCATGAATATATCAGCAAATGAGGGGCCTAGAGGTGACCCAATAGTGACTCCACCAGTCTGGCGGTATAATTCTCCGTTGAGGGTAGTGCATCGTAACAGTAGTTCCTTCAGAGTGGTTACTGGAATGCCGATATTGATTTTGTTTTCTACGATGGAATCGCACAAATAACTGATCGTTTCTAGAACCGGCACTTTGGTGGAAAAAGTTGTCACATCCAAAGAGGCCCTTGTTAGTTCTCCAGCATGTTGCTCAGTAATCAGTCCTATGAATTGAAAAGTATATTTTAGGCTGTAGTGGACAATCCTTCGGAGAACCGGTTCAGGTACATCTACGAATCATCAGGCAACTGAATGATACGGGGATGCGCTCATGTCGAGTATCGGTCTCAACAGTATTCCTTACTTGTGAACGTTTGGTAACCCGAAAAGTCGAAGGACAGTGGTGTCAGATGGTCTTAGCTGTTCTAAGGTTGTATGAGAGATAACACTGATCTACTTTAGTGACTTCACGGCCTTGGTTAGTTGCTCCTCTACTGTTCTAGCTTTTTTCCTTTTCTGCTTCTGGTTTCTTGAACTTTCTCGGATCCTTTAGTATATCATTCGCCTTAGCGATATAATCTGTATGATCCATGGGGACAACTCCGGATCCTTTGTCTGGCTTCGAGATGACGATGTCATTGTTATACCTTAATATCCTCAGTGCTTCTCTGTGTCTATTATTAGGAAAAATTCTGCTATTCCTTCAGATTCGACGATATTGATGCGAGCAGTCAACTAGGGTAGTTTTGAAATCACCAGTCGCTTGGTGTGATTTCGCTGTCAATGAGTAGATTTGCGCATGTGACTTGCATTTGTACTTTCCTGTATGTTGTCCAACTGACCGTATGTTCCTCACACTATCTGCCCTACTTCAATATCATTATCTTATCTAAAACATGTCAGTAATAGTAAGTTGCGCGGTTATTCCTCAACGTGCACCTCAATTACTGCATACTGCAGTCAAGATGACTATTTCTGAATGGTAATTCGAACGTTATCACAAGACTACAGGTAAACACAGTATTAATCATCCAAAAACAGCTACCAGACGATGGACCAGTTAACAATTACTAACGTCATTAAGTATAGTCACTGTTTGCCCAATTATGAGTGGTGATAGCTAACTGCAAGTGCCGGACCAATGCACTTGGCCATTTAGAGCGCATTAGCCTTCCACACTGAGGTACACAGCCACGAGATCCATCCAATCAGTGATCATGTGCAGGAAGATATGATTACGTTACACGAAAAGTGATACTTGCATTTGCACAACTTAACGGTCGGAATGATACTTGTAAAGTTTATTCAGTACATTTGTGAAATTCCCACGCAGTTCTCTTTGCTCACTCTCGCGACTTTATTCAGCGTGTTAGCCGGCCCTTTCCAACCACTTCGACCCACATGTCCACCCTTTCTGTTCACATGCTGAACCCGGTTAACTTGCCTCCGTTCACATACCGCTTTCCTAGGAGTATACCCTTACAGTGGACCGGTTTCCCATTCCGATCAATCTAGAGACCTACGACCTTCGAGTTTTCGTGCGTCATATGTACCCGACCTTGTGTGTCACGTTCGCCTCCGTTCCCTGCCGACTTTATTACCCGCACCGCACGAGTGACCTTTGTACTTTCTTCCCATGCGAAAGATCACGCAACGTCTCCGTAAGCGACTAGTTCAAGCGTGCGTGCAATCCCCTTGGTCCTTATCTGAACTAATTTCCTGGTCATTTCTTCGTCCATCCGTCTCATGTACACATCATCATCATCATCATCGTACAGCTTAAAACAGTAGGGCAAGCCCCACTGACCACTGCCTTTCTCGCCATCTTGCACGTTGAATTAGAAAGTATGAATATACAAGATAGACAAGGAGTGGACTTATACAAGTGGGAAAAGGAAAGAATGCCCTAGTAGCCAACACACGGAATACACAGTCTAACTGTACAAACGCACACCGATCAGTCATTCTGATTCGACAGAAAGTGACAACACGAGCGCCAGTGTTCACGGTCCACTGCCATATCCTTCGGTGTTTCCAGCTAACCAGCTGACGAATCTTCTGGACCCCAACCACGAAAACGTGAAGACGAAGCTGTACATTTTCTCGTTCTTCGCTGACACGTCATTTGTTGACCGTCACGTGGTTTTTTCCACTCCCTAATGGAAAACGGAGAATAGGGCACGGTGTGGCAGACGTGTTTCTCATACGTAACACGGGCCCCAACCAACGAAGCCTACTAAGCTGGATACGCTCTTACAGAACGTTTTCCGAATTAGTACCCAATACTCGCTTTCTGACCTCATCATTACTCACTCGGCTATTCCACCCAATCCTAGCGACACTACGTAAACATCGGTGGTCGAAAACCTCAAGACCACGAATATCTTCAGCACGCAGACACCAAGTCTCGCAACTATGCAACAAAACTGAACGAACCGCGGCACAGTATACACTACCTTTCAACTTCAGTGAAATATCAAGTCCACGCCACAAGTGCTTCTGTCCAGTGTACGCCCCTCGACCATTGGATATTCGCGTGCTCACCTCTACTAATGAGCGCCCATCTATCGTCACCCTGCTGCCGAGGTAGGTGAAGTGGTCAACAATTGTTAGTACCGACCCATCGAGCACCAAACTCGAAATCGTTGATGTTCAGTCTTGCAACATCACTTTGCACTTTGAAGGTGCAAAGCGCATGCCGAATATAGCTACAGCTCTCGCGAGTTTATCTAGTGCACGTCCAGCATGTTCCGTGGTCGTTTCGAACCGACTGGATAGTTCTCCAAAAACCCTTACGCGGCCAGAAGTATGAGAATACAATGATCTCAGTACGTTCACGAACTTCTGGGGCATAGCTTTTCGTTGAAGAGCACTGAATAGTGCCATACGGTCAACTGAATCGAAAGCACCTTTCAAGTCTAAGAAGACTATTATTGTCGGTCGACGGTGTGTGTGTGACGCACCTCTAGTAAATGACGAAGTGTAAAAATCTGGTCGATGCACCCCCGACCTGGGCGGAATCCAGCCTGCTGCTCCCGGGCGTTCCCCTCGCGAGCCAGTGTCAGACGTTGCAGCAAAATCAAGGCTAATACCTTGGTGACTATCGGAATTAAGCTAGTCCCCCGATGATTACTAGTCATTGTGTATTCCCTTCTTGAAGATGGGTATAATCAACGACTCACCCCATGATAACTGAATACACTCCTCGTTCCAAATGTCACGGAGTAAAGTCGTAAGTGGTTTTATCAATGCATCACCACCCAGTTTGAAAAGAACTGGGAGGAGTTCGTTAGGACTGGCCGCTTTCCCTCGCTTTAGTAGTCGAATGCACGACTCTACTTCTACTTCCGATGGGGGTCCAAGTGATACTGCTCAAGGAATCGCAGTTGTTGATACAGGAGTAACTACACTAGTGCGCGGCCAGATAAACTGCTCCTTGAAGTATTCGGCCCAACGGCCCAGCCTTTGTTCTTTGCCATGAATGGGTTCTCTATTTCTATCGCATATCGTTTCACTGACCGCGGTTTGCCGTCCACCGGTGTCACGGATAAGCTTGAACAGTCTTTGACTGCTACATAAAGCAGCTGCTGTTTGCAATCTTCGCGATCATTCTTAAGGCTTTTCGTAACTTGCTCTCTTAGCTTCATACGTATCTTATTCATCTCCTTACTGTTCGAGAGCTTACGCTGATATAGCAATCCCTGCTACTTGCAATCAAAGTAGTCGTCCCGCAGCCTTTTTCGCGTACTCTGTCACCCACACACCGGAATCATTCAGTTGAAGGGATAGAAGCTTACGCAATTGCCCAAGCTGTTCGAAAGTGGAGGCATTGTTTTCTGGTTGCCCCTTCCAGACGTAGCACAAATCGGCATTCCGTCAATTTACGTGCGACATGAAAATCGATACCAAGGTGAAGAACAACAAACTCTGACGATGGACCATTGAACTTTCTCAATACTTCCACTAGGTGATGTATTGCCCAGGTTCAGAGAATCCCGTAGCCGATACTTCATCACAAGCATACTGTGCGAGCACACAGCATATCAACAAACTGAAGCGACTTCATGAAAGTCTTTGTCACAGATGCCGGTGAACAAAGTGTTGTACGCCTCATACTCCATCTATGTTTGGTTTGGAATCAGGGTTTAGCCATCTCCCCTAGACTGACTATCAGTCACTCAACCCGATGGAGAGCGCCGGGCATTCTCTTTCTTCCTCTCGCTTTAGTGGGAACACTTCCGCCACGAGAAGGCAGTGAGTAGGACTTCCTCAGCAGAGGCTGTGTTAGACGCATAGTTACTTGGGAGCATTTTGAAAGGCGTTCAGGACGGGGAGCCATCTCGGAGCCTGAGACGCCCACCCTCGATCATACTGAGGCATTTGGAGGCTGGATGCAATGGTCAAGTCGAACGACCGAATTGGGCAATATGGAAAACAGTACCTCTGTGCCTCCGTTCGGGAAATCTAGCCACTGATCAGTAGGAGTTGGTTTTGCCTAAGGCACTGCATGCTATCAGGTTATGCTGTGTACTGCTACTAATGAGAATCCTCACAAATGGATGCTCACTCATCATCGAAAATCAGTTGTCGGCACCAGTTTACCTCAATGGTGACTAACGCCTGGGTCAGTATTATATCGAAAAAACATCCGTTCGTCCCGGTATGATCCGATAGTGGATGAAGTCGAACTGCTGACTCATATACACACCATGTATCTCCGATTTGGAAAATCTCTGACGCAGCGGAATCTCCTACTAAACCAGAAATAAACGTTGGAAATCTACTCCTGCTACACTGAATAATGAGATCTTATTGTCTTCGAAACTGTGAGGCGTACCCGGTACCAACATTCTCCATTCCTTGCCCACGAACTGCACGAAACACAATATACTAGTGTCGGTGAATGTCATATTTGCTACTTCGCTTCTGATTCATAATTCGATCCTGTTTCGTCTCATAGTCTAACTTTTTGCTTGCACTGTCAGCGGCGGTGGTCAAACGGTCATCACAGTGGGCTTTGAACCCTTCAGTCTAGCGTTCGAACTTCCGCGCCGTCGCCCGTCACTTCCCGATTGGCAGCCCTAAATGTGCCGCAACTCCCATCCACAAATATATATATATATATATATATATATATATATATATATATATATATATATATATATATGAAGTATATACAAGAATAGCAAGGACGCCTCGTTTTTGGTCGATCAAAGCCTGTCAATCAGGCGTTGTTTTCTGAGATTCCCTTTCTGCTGATCGTACAAATTCATACGTCATAATACTACCGATAAGAAATTGGTGGAAAAACCACAACGTCGAGTTACATAGCATAGCCTTGAGTAAAAGAGGAAAGATGAGATCGAACACGCTCATCGGCTAAATTGGTTGGAACGTGTGCTACAGATGAAAACCGATAGACCTTGTCAGTGCATAGCGCACTCCGGTGCAGGTAGAAACCAGAAAGGGATGACCACCGCAAACGATAGGCTCGACTTAGTAGGACGTGTTAGACTTCCGAGTCAAGATCCTAAAGATTCGTCCATCGGATGACTTAAATCATTGGGAGGCGATTCTAGGTGCCACAATCAGTGGAATATTCAGAAAGATACTCATACTTTGTCGACATCGCCTCATATTCTGAATTTCCTCTCTTTTCATTTACTGTTTGATTTACTTCACTACTGATTAGGTGATTCATAAAGTGGCGGTAAAAACTAGAGCACCGATGTGTGTAGTTAATGGCTAAAAAACATGTTCCGTATTCTCTCGGAAAGATTCCCTCGGCGTACAGTGTTTTGGTCAAGGTGAATAAGAAGTGATGCGGTAAGATAGCTAATGAACGACAGTTAAGAAATAAGATCCCTAACCAAATGGACTTTTACTTTTGTATCATATGCTGGTACATGAGTGCAGTGGAAGGTGTATATCTACAGCCCTGAAGACTTTTTACAATATTACAGATAACCGGTAACCTGACCCTGAGACTTTGGGTGGAAAGCCACGTAAGGTCCAAACAGATTACACGTTGTAACCAGCCCGATGAAAGTGGATTACTGCTCATGACCAAAGTGACCTGCGGGTAAACGATGTAAACCACTTGATCCTCACCGGATCTGGTCACATAAAGCATGCTAGGATTTTCAGGTGAGGTTCATGGCATTCCCATACTTTTTGCTTAGGTTTTCAGCTACGTAAGTAGCAGATAACGATGTTTATATAACCTACATTGACATGTGATCATTTTCATCAATTCGAGGAGGCACTGTGTACTTTTTTAACCGAAATGCGGATATCTGCACGGAAGCCTGGCCAAATACAAATACAAGTAAAATTATCACCGCACTGACATTAAAACATGATAACATTATATCAAGTTTTCTTTAGTGCTTTCGTACAGTTTGGTCCAGTTCAGTTCGAACAACCGATAATCATACACTGTGTGCGGAATTCTGATTGTTATCTCTCAAAGGAAGTTCTGATCGGAAACCAAACTACTGACAAAAATGAGAAAGAAAATATGAGAGTGAGAGGGTGACACTAGTATCGACATCCAACCACATCTCACAATGTTATTCTCTTGGTCGAAAGACGGTCCCGGGCCCTGTATAAAGACTCAAACTCGTTCATGCGTCCCATACATTCTTGTTTAACTGAACCTTCACCACCAAGCCCAGTTACTTTCGAACACCCTCGCAAATACAAACTAACCAATTTCGATGCCGATCGGATTCTTGTTCTTCCGGGTCGCCGGGAACATCGTCTTGGCTATCGTATTCGCATAGTACCAAACGTCAGAGTAACGGAGAGGTGCTTTGCAAGTAGCAGAAAGGATCAACAAACGTGTTTATTAAGGAAAATATGTATTAGGATGACGGGAGTGGAAAGCACACTTTCAGTTCAGTTTATTTAACCACGTCCTCATTCTTCTGTGTTCTAGATCAGGTTGCCGCCTCACAAAATCGCCGAGTAAACGGCAAGAACAAAAGCATCAGGTGAAAAACAGCCGAAAGCAAAATGAGAAGTGAAAATAACGAAGATAAAGAAAGAGGCCGAATGCAACTGCGCCACTGGTCGCGAAATATAGCCACACCGTTCGGTATTTTTAATCATCCGATAGTCAAGTGGACTCCAACCCGGAAGTCTAACACATTCTACTTGGCCAAGACTTTCATACTCCTCTGCCGTGTCGTGGACTGACCACCTCGACCTACCTTCCAACCACTACCTGCCTCCAAGAACTGTACATTGAGGAAGTCTGTCAATGGGTATGCGTAACACGCCTCAGCCACCTTAATCTGTTTAGGTGCAGTATTCGTTCCATTGAGTGAGTACTGGTTCCCAACACTGCGCTTAACCTCAGTATTGCTGACCCAGTGCTCCCACCATATATGGGCAATGTTACGGAGACACATAAAGATGCTCAAGCACCGACAGTCTTCACGCATCTTCTACCGTTAACGGACATGTTTCTGAGCCGCTTAAAAAAAACCTAACCACCGCAGTGTGCACTCAACCTTCGACGGAAAATCGGATGTCACGCCAACGCCACAGATGGCTGAGACTGCAGAGGTCAAAAACGCCTCCTGTATACGCGAAGACACTTCATCCAATATCTGTCCACCTGATGAGATTTAACTGCCCAGGCAACAGAACTTATCTACTTCAGCTAGAGCTTTTCCTGCCAAAACAAGGTTTGGAGCAGAGCCAACTCATTCCTGCGGAAGCATTTTACACTTTGAAGGTACAAAACGCATCCCAATCATTGATACGCTGTTGTTTAGGCAACCGAGGAAAACCTGCAACTTACCTGGATCTTCATTCAGAAAAACAGCACCGCCCGCGTATTCCAAATCAGATAGTTTATTGCCTGAGCAAAAAGCGATGCTGTTATTCTCATAAGAGGACACGACCATCCCAAGAACCAACTAAATTACGAAATGAAAAAAAACAGTGAAAAGTGACGGTGATGAACGCCACTCTTCGTGGACAACTCGCGTGAAAGATCGCCATAAGTAAGAAATCGGCTTCGGCTGTTCGCATACACGCACATCCCTCAGTGAGAGGCAGCGCCAGAGAACTGTGTTGTCGACTAAGTCGAACGCCCCTTTCAGATCAAGAAAGACAGATTGTGGGCTTACTGAAGATGTGTCTGTGCTCTGGGGTTTGCCGAAGAGTGAAGATGTGCTCGATACAACCCCCGCCCGGTCTGAATCCGGCTTGGTTCTCACGCACACACATCTTCCGAGTGCTGAAATATCGGTGAAGAACAATACCGGTGATCAGATCGAATGCGATACTTATTAAGTTAATTCCTGTGGTTTTCATTTGTTACTTTCCTTGGAAATCGGTACAGTCACTGATTCATAACATTCCCTGGGAACCTGTTCACTATCCCAGATTATCCCGAGTTTCGTTAACTTCGAAACCCAAAGATTCGCCTCCATTCTTGAAAAAGATGGAAGAAACCTGTCCGGTCCAGCAGCTCTTTACCTTTACAACCAACCTATCCCCTAGATAACCTCCATTTCTGATGGACGAATGATATCTACATAGCTGCGTTGTTTCTCTTGCCTGTATATTTAGAAGGTCCACTGCTGAAGTGGGCCAACTGAACTGTTCATTAAAGTGCTCTGCCCAGTGCTCCAGACGACGTCCTTGAGAGTGAATCAGTGAGCTACCGGATTCTTTGATTGACTCACTTACACTGGGCTTCCACGAACCGGTACCTCTAATCAAACGGTAAAGATTGCGAGTATTACCAATTGACGCAGCCCCCCCCCCTATTTCCCTACACTTCATAATCCACTAACACCCATGATCATTTCTTAGGCTCCTAGTCAGATGGCGTCTCAGGGACTTACACACGTCAATGAATTTAGCATCCGAAAGGACGGTTTTGTGAGCAGCTATCAGAGCAACTGATGTCGAATATATTCATCATTTGTATTGCTTAGTTGAACCGGAGTCTTGTGTGGCACTGGGAGCAGCATCCAAGGCTTCACTGAGCTGTTGTTAATCATCCAGGTCCTGGATTCTGGCTGCGTCGATAACCGTGTGGACAGTTCTGCCCGAAAATCAGATCGCTGGTCATCGTCAGAAGCAAATACGCGGGGCGGATGGCTCTAGCGTAGGTGCAACCTCGGACGAGATGTAAGCAGAAGCAAGAACGTACAAACGTGTGATCTGAGTCCACAGGTTTGATTTCAACAAATCTTCTTTCATCCCAAGATGAACGTCGTTTCATTTTACGTGCGCCGTAAAATGAGTTAAACAGTAATAGAACCGAAGATTCTATCGTAAGGTAGAGATAAAAAGGGTGAACGGGTAAAACAGACATTATTCGAAAAGTTTCAGAGTTGGCTAATAATCATAATTGATAGTAGAATTAATAATAATAGTGAACGTCCTTACACGTTGATTTCTTTCGATAATCTTGAGGTCCCGGAGTACTACACGGGTCTGAGGCTTTCAACCCAATCGTCCTGGTTCTTGAAGAATATATGTTTGTCTGTCGGAGCCACCGAGCTGAAACGATGGTAATAGGAGGCGACGGCAGCAGACAGCAATCTACTGTCGTCCGGATCGTTAAAACACCGCCGCTCCAAGTCTCAGGGTCTGGTTGCCGGTTATCCCCAATAATGCGGCGGGCCTTCGTGGCTATGGGGTAAATGCCCCTTCCACTGCAACTATGCGCAGGCATGTAATAAAAAAAACACAGATGACGTCAGGCATAGTTTTACTATGGATATTGCCGTGAGAGGAATGAGGGTGTGACAACTATAAACATATGGCGGAATGGGAATGCAGAAAAAGACCATTAGCTTTTTTTGTTTTCGGACAAGGAACTAGTGGAGCAGAATAAGATAAAGATCTAGCTTTTTCTCGGAGACAGTTTTATTATGCGAAAAAAACTATCTCCGGAAGGGCGTTCCACGGAGTATGCCACTCAAGTTCATTGCACTTTCCTACTTCTGGCCTCCAAGTCCGTTCGAAACGACCAGCGATGTTCGATAAGGATGTGCCATTTCTCCATTCCTGTTGATCTTCATTATGGGCGAGATGATGGAGAATGCCTTGCGAAATCTGCAGGACGTGGGCGTGGAACTAGCAAGTGGTGAAAAGCTATGCGACTTGGATTGGGCCGACAACCGTGTCAGCTTCCTGGAAGACACACAAGACGCGTACTGAGCACTACAGAGACTCAAGAGTTGTAGCTACATTCGGCATGTGCTTTGAACACTCGATGCAAAACGATGTTGCAAGACTGGACGTCAACGATCCAGAGTTTGATGCTCGATGGACAGGCGCTAGCGACTGTCAGCCGCTTTACTTATCTCGGCAGCAGCATGAAGATGGATGGGAACACAGAAGTGGAGATGAGCACGATGAGGATGACCATATTCCAGTCGAAGGCGTGCATGGGAGGCGTACAGCACTTTGAAGAAATTCATAGATAGTCACCCAGAAGGACACAGTGTCGCTCCATAAATACTCCAACTTGTTTGTCCTTGCTACGGTATTCCGATCTAAGGCGATTGCTACCCCAAGATTTTCCTCACAATCCAACGTGCGGATGGGCATCCCGTGCAATCTGCAGGATGCGCCACTCTTCATCCTATCCATACTCATCGTAGCACATTTTCCTACACTGATGGAGAGTTGCCACATCTCGAACTAATGCAACAATGCGTTCAAACAGTCCCTCAAAACCTGACGATCGACATCCGGCCGGATAGGTCTCCTAATTTAAACATCATCCACGTAGATAAACCAGATGGCAAATCGTTTATATACACCGATCCCAGTGGGACTCCGCCAGAGGCACTAAAAGGCCGAAACACCGACCGCGCGACTCGCACGTCAAAGTTCTTTCGTTCAAGAAATCTTCAACTCATTGAACCAGAGGAACCTTAACAACAAGGACCCCGGTTTTCTGCAACATTCGTTCATGCGGTACCTTACTGAATGCTTTGCTGGAGTCAATTAAGATTGCATTCGTGGGCTGCCTTGCAGTTTTGGCCTCCGGCAAGTCTTCACGAGAAAGCAGCAGGTCGGCTATGCATGAACGCTTCCTCTAAAATCCGTGTTGTAGCGAGCACAGTAGTTGGTGATTCATAATGTGTTCACTAAGGCCGAAGCCAACTAGACGTCCCAGCGTCTTTCAAACTCCAGATGTTAAGAACACAGGAGGATATTTAACGGCAGTCGTTTTTAAACCCGCTTTAAACAAAGGAACAACGACGCTTTGTTTCCACTCTCTGGTTGGTCGTCCAGTCAAAAATGATGACTTAACGAGCCTGTGATTGGTGAGGCCAATGATCCAGATAATTCTTTTGTCACCAGGGCTGTACACCGTTCAGTCGTGGAGATTATTGAGTTTTGACTGAACGCAGTGTTTCAGCTACCTTCTTGTCAACGAATTCACAAAGTGACATCATAGAAGTATTGCTTAGCACCACTGGAGGAGATAGACGTTTTGGCGCACACAGATTAGTGATGTCCCACCAGCATATCCGCCTTGCGATGATCCGTCCTCACGAAGGAATTTCCTCCACTGGTGGTGTGACGCCAATCGCGGTTCTTTTTCTACGTTTCAGATACTCGAACAAACGTTTCGGAGCACACAGTCGACCGAAATTGTTTCCCCGAACGCATACCGCTTCGAACGCTTGAGTTTGAAGCACTGATTGTGAATGCCTTGGTGGTTCTAATGTCTTGCTCCGGTTGCACGAAGGAGATGCCAGGCTCGGTTTCCGATCTCAAATTCAAACCACGGAGGTCTTTCAGCGTATAGATGTTGCTGGGACGGAGATGAAAATGTGACAGAAATGAAGTTCCCCGTCTCGAATGGAACCCTAGGCCTGGTCAATGTCATACGGGCCATTAGGATGTCAAAGAACAAATGCCGCGGGCTTGCGTCCCTCATCAAACGGCATGCGCCAAATATTAGATGCATTTTTCACTCTAGGCAGAGCCTGCACTTTTTGTCGCTAGAGTATAACCAGAACCGAATGGTTACTGCTTCTAGTAGGTGGTCTGGACACGATTTCTTCTAAATCGGGGCTTCTGGAAAAGATGACCAAGTCCAGAATGGAGTTGTAGTCCCCTTGAGAACGCGTTGGTTGAGTCACATGCTGATACAGTGACAGATTCTGGAGAGTCAGAAAAAGCTCCCGAGTAGATGGGTCGGCACCAGGTACACATCGTCGGTTCTTCTAGTCAACACCCGGGCAACTAAAGTCATCGAGAACGAGACAATGGTCGTCCACAGCCCATTCACGCATGCCCCGCAGTACAATCGGTGAGTCCACTGCCGAAGTCCGACTTATACTCACTTACAGCCGGTTTCATACAACACCATAAGGGTTCGACATAGCCTTTGAGTCGAAATGAGAATCTGGCTGTAAGGATGGTATATCCAACCTGACGAACAGAATGACATTGTCTGTGGTTTGGCTTAGTGTATAACACGAAAATAGCGACCTCCGAATACAAAACATCTGCCGTGAGCCACGTTTTTTTCACGGCAACCAGTGCCGGTATATGACGCAACACCGAGAAACCCAACTTATCTGGTTTTCCCAGAAAGGCCCGGATTTCCGACAGCATGATCCCGGCGCGTTCTTTTCTTACAACGGGCTGCGAGTCAGCCTCTAATGAGAGCTTGTTGGAAGGAGCAGTTGGCAAATCGCAGTGTCTGCCACCTGGTCAACAGTCTCCGCTGAACCTGAAAATCACTTAGGAATGAGTTCACTTCACTATTTGCACGTCGCTCCCGAAGCTCTAGTTACCATATACACCTTATTACTCGCCTTAAGATCGAGGTAACGTGAAAGCCGTACCTTTATTCTTCACATTAGAGACAGCGGGAACCTTCCCATATAAGCCTCTTCACAATCCACTCGTTGGCACGATTGAGTAGAACGTCGTAGCCGCAACAAAGATTCGTCAGGTTTCCCTCTTAATGCTTTATCGTTCACCTCTTCGCTACATCAGGAGGTAAAGAATTCCAAAGACCTGTGACCCTCCGAGACATGCGGTGGATTGTACTACACACCCGACTGATTTCAGACTGTGAGCCAAACAAAACATGATATAGTCGGGGGGAGGGGGGGGGGGGAAGGGGTGGACTTACTTAATTGACTTTTATGTGGCTAGCTCCTGTGAGAGGATGAGCCGGCTTCATGTATGTCCCGAATGGCATCCGCCCATGAGCGGCGATCGGATGCGAAACCTGGACACAGAGAAATCCAGTTCGGCTTCCAGTTGCGAGCGCCGTAGACAGCCTGGAGTCCCAATCCCTGAACGTCTGATTTGATGGTACTGACCCATGTTTTTAGCTGTCCTCCGAGGCGACAGCTCCATCCTGGTCATGGAACAGGAGCGAGGCACTGTTTTGAGATCTCTTGGTCCAGACGTCGTGGGACATGTCCAAACCATTGCAATCGTCGGTGTTGGAGGAACACTGACAGCTTTCCGATGTCAAAGCACTGTTGTCTTATTGTCTCGTTTGAAAGCTTTTCGTGCCACGCCACTTTCAGTATCCGTCGCAGACACCAACGGTCAAACGCCTCCAGCTTTCTGATGTCCTCGACGCGTAGTGGCCACGTCTCGCAACCGTAGGTCAGCATTGGACGGATAGCAACCCGGAAGACGCAGACTTTGGTCCGGAGGCTGATTTCGTTTCGCGCCCAGAGTAATTTGCCAAGCTGAAGAAACGCAATCCTGGTCTTGTCAACGCGCAACTTTACTTCATCTTTGGTTTGATCGTTTGGGAGAATCGTAGAGCCCAAATATTTGAACGCCGGGACGTGTTCATTTTGTTTGCCGTTCAAGTATATCGGGAGAGTGGACTGTGCAGTGCATGTCGAAAGGATCTTGATCTTCGACGTATTGATCTCTAGTCCCATGCATCTGCAACAGATTCTGCGCGACTGAGAACCAGCTGTAATGCAGTTGAGCCATCTTCAAGGATGACGATGTCGTCTGCGAATTCTAGATCGGTGAAGAAAACATCGGTGCCCAAATGAATACCACGGTAATCGGTGAGCGCCTGACGCATTACCCAATCGACGGTGTAGCTGAACAGCCCTGGCGACAGGGGACAGCTTTGTCTAACACCGGAGTTGAGGGAGAAGTCATTACAGTCCTCACCGTAGATGCGTATTCTAGCACGCGCATTTGAGCAGTACGACTTCATGAGACTGAGAAGCTTCCGGGGCATTTCATTCGCTTGTAGTGTAGTCCATAACAATTCTCTGTCAGCTGAATCAAACGCAGCCCGAAAATCAATAAAACAGACTGCAGTCCGTTGCTGGAAAATTGTACCAATGTTCTAATACTCGGACGAGGGTGAATATTTGGTCCACGCACTCTCTGCCACGCCGGAAGCCTCCGTGATTGGGGCGTGTGCGCGCGTCCCGCATCACCCAGAAGCGGTTCAACGAAAGCACGGAGAATATTATGGTGGCTGCGTCGATTAAACTGATGCCACAGTCCTGTCGCCTTTCTTTGGAAGAGGAAGCAAAACTGAGGACTTTTGTCCGCTGGGAATTGTTCTTTTTCCCAGATTGAACAAAACAGGGTTTGCAGTGGCTCGAGTAGTGTCAAAAAACACGACTTATATACCTCCGGTGCGATGCCACCTTCTCCAGAGTTCTGATTCTTCAGCTTGTGTATTAGATCGACGAGACTGCACCTTGGCGTGGTATGATGGCTTGCATGCCTCCATGACCCTGAGAGCAATGCAGCATGGCTTCCTTAAGCCGGAGATGCAATCATGCCTGACAGGTTATTGGGTAGAGGCCAGACGAAGTCCAGTCTCAGAACCAGTTGATGGGCAACATCTGGTTCTATTTACTATGCCCCTGGAGAGGACACTCCGGCGAATAAACACGGAAAAAACAGTTTACCGGCCTAAAACATCCACTAGATGGACGTAAGAGTGGAGTACCTGGGGTTTCTTTCGACGCTGGGAGAAGTTACCGCACTTCACTGGGCAGCTATCGGTCGCCTAAGCTGGGCAGCCCCCAGCCCAAAGGATGCTGCCTCGTACACGTTCCGCTTGCTCTGTTAGGTGCATGGGGCTAAGGACTGAATCCGAAAAGCGGATCGATAACAAAGTACCAGCGACTGGAAGACAGAATGCACGTAACAATCAGGTCTCACATGACAGACCAGAAGAAATTCCTTCACGGGTTTTTGGTCACGTTCCCGTGCTGGGTTAACACCCCACTGCCTTGCGGGTCAGACTTTTGAGTCAAAGGCTCCGGTTAGGGTTCCCAAAGAAAAACTCCTTCTGCGGCGTGGACGGCCGCGAAGGATGATCCGCCCAGAAACCTCCAGTATCTTTCCTGTAAAGGGCCTTGCCAATTTTCGCTCTTTCGATTTAAGGTCGATGCAAAACGCCCTGGGTAATTGCGACTGTGATGAAAGCAGTAGTTCAGGAGTTGGGTATAAGTCAAATGCACTTCTTAAGCTTAAGTATTCACTTTACTTGTCCGCTCTTAACGTCAGCACACTGTCAGATAGGATAACAGGCTGCTCCCTCTAAAACTCTTGACACTTTTAAAATAGATATATGCTGTGTCGCCGAAACAAGCAAACAAGACCCCACTTTTGGTGATAACTCTCCGCACCGCGGATACAACCCGTCTCTCACTTCACTCTTCGCGTGTCGGGTGATTCTATGTCTAGAGCTAGTGGTCAGGCTGGCGTTGGGATTGCTTTGAGCTTGAAAGCTGAGCGGGCACTGCTAAACTGGATTCCAACCAGTAGTCGTTTGTGTGCAATTCGGTTGAACGGTTCTGTTCGTGTCAACAACAACAAACTGAAGCGTCGATGTTTGTTCGTCGTGTCTCTGTATGCGCCGACTGATTGCAGTTCCTCTGATGCGAAGGACGAATTCTGCCAGGATTTGTCTCAGCTGCTTCGAAGCGCACGTTAAACGGACGTGGTGGTCATTGGTCATTTCAACGCCCAAGTTGGCCGTTTGGGAGATTCCGAAAGGCACGTCGGAGGCCCATTTGCTATCTCAGTCGATTGTACCGATAACCGCGATCGTCTCATTCAGCTGTGTTCTGACCATGGATTATTTCTGGCAAGTACGGACTTCTGCGATAAGAAGCGGCATAGTCTCACATGGAGTCGTCCTTCGTCTTCACGTTGGACTCACATTGACCTTAATGTCATTGGTCACCGCTGGCGTGCACCAATTGAAGATTGTCGTTCATTTTGGTCTACGCCTGTGGACTCAGATCATGCCTTGGTACGGACTCGCTTCCGTTTACGTCTCGTCCGTGGTCGCACCAAAGTGAATGCCAACCGCCCCGCTTAGTTACTTTTGGACAATAACCAGCGAAACAATTTCCAGACGGAGCTACCTACGCAGTTATCGACGCAGCCAGACGTTCAGGACCTAAATGAACAGATCAAGGAAGCCTTGTATACCGCATCGAATGCCACCTACGACTTTGGATAAAGTCGATCTCACAAACGATGGATATCTTTGACATCAGTTGCTCTGTTGGATGCTCACAGATACGTCCCTCTGGATGCCACATTCAATGAACTGCGCAAATCCATGAGATGCCAAGTTACTAGGAGACTGAGAAATGACCGCGAACGGTGGTGGACTGCGAAATGCAGGAAAATGGGAAAGGCTGCGTCCATTGGCAATGTTGGAAACCGTTTCCGTTTGATTAGAGTAACCGGTCCACGAAAGCCTGGTGTGAGTGAGTCAATCAAGGAATCCGACGGCTCACTGATCCACTCTCAGGGACGTGGAAAGTATGGGGTATCTGAGAGGAGTAGCACCTCTGAGTTGGTAGGCTGTCATGCCCTCTGGGGTATTTACCATATCTTTGGTCTCCATCACCTGCCCATCTCTCACGTGTGGCTCCACGAAGCTGAGGCATGCGTCAGCGGCCACACCCCGGTAAACCGCTCCACAGGCGGGCCAAACCAGGTGGAAGGTAACCAAGGCCTAAAAACCTCGGTGGGACGGCACCCAGCACGCCAAGATGGATACTCCTGCATAGGCGGATGAGATCTGTTAGATCCAACGGCTGTCAAAAAATACGTCCAATCAACAGTTGCATGAACCCGTGAGTCTAGAAAACCTCTATCGAACGGCAAACGAGCTCCTAGATAGCCACTAGCAACCATGCACCACGATCACTGGGACACTTTGGGCATCCCGGATTGGCGGACCACCATCCAAAAGGCGTACAAACCACTCGTTCGGCCATCGGCTACCAACACAAAACTTCCTGTTGCCTGACAGGTAGCATTTGGTTGTGCATGGGCTAGAGGTGCAACCTCGAACAAAAGCCGAGTGGCGCTGGGGACGCCACTTCGTACCAAATCCCTAAGCCTCTTCACGGATTTGTCCCCACAATTAGCTCTGATCACGCTACGGCGTCCCCGGTAAGCGACGCGCCCTGTGTTCCCGCAGCTTCGGGGTGACTCAAACACGAGCTGGGAACCAAAACCTGAACACATGACCATCAGTGCACGTAGCCTGCTGGAGCCTGAGAACTCTCCTAGATGCAGGTAACCAGTGCAGTACCATGCGCAAGCTCTACAACTACAGAATTGACGTTGATATATATTATGTAACTCCATGAGTGTTACTATCATGGATTTTGTGTTTGATAAATTTCCTTAAGTAAGTTTCTTTTACATTTTAGCGTATGGAAGGTTTTCAGATGAATAAAGCCTAAATCACTCGGCATCGTTCTTTCTCGATTTCTCGTATTGTTTTATATTTTGCAACCGTTCAATCGTACTGAATCTCATTAAAATTTATTCATCTGAAGATTAATGGACCGTTTTCTTCGACCCGATCGGTTTTCTGAAGATCCGAACTCATCGAATGCTGCGAACGCATGGCCTCACTGGATCTATACATTTACCGATTTTATTGATTCAATTTCAGTGCATAACCCGGACAAACTCAAAACGTTAATAAACTATATCTCGCCGTCGATGTACAAATTCATTTTGGATTGCCCTGATTATGATTCAGCTATCACAACACTTCAGTCTTTGTACGTTCAAACGAAAAACGAAATCCCCGCTCGTCATCTATTAGCTACTTGTAAACAAGAAACTGGAGAAAGCCTCATCAGTTTTTGCAAAGACTTCGACTTCTGGCCAAGGACTGTAACTTTAAATCGGTGGCAGCAGAACAACACCCCGATACCGCTGTACGGGATGCATTCATTACTGGAATGCAGTCTAACTCCGTTCGTCAACATCTTCTGGGACACCAAATTCTTGATCTCAAATCCGCTCATGAACAGGCGAAGGCCTCAGAATTGGCCCAAAAGCAAGCCGTCCTATCACTCAACAACTGTCCCAGAGCCATGCGGTGCTTCCACAACTACTAGATTGTCCCGTAAGAATTGTGACGCATCAGAAGAGGAAGCTACTGTGGCTTCAGCTAAACGAATATGTTTCTTTCGCGGTTCAAATTGGCACCCCAATTACTCGTGTTCAGAACGGGACATCACCTGCAAATCTTGTGGCAAGAGAGGGCATTACCAAAAGGTCTGTCGATTTACCGGAAAGTCAAAATACTCGGCGTCAATGACAACATCTACGCTCCCATCCGTTACCACTGCTGCCGCTCCCAAGTGCCTGTCAAAAGCAGTCACTGCTGTTTTTGTCAATGGATTGCCACTAAAAGCTCTGATCGACACGGAGAGCTCTAAAAGCTGTCTCAGAATCCATTGTCAATCGTCATAAGTGGTCGGTTGAAAATCCTATTAGTGAAGTTTTACTAGCATCCACTCACGTCAGAAGCAACACTCGTCCATTTGTCCTTCCCGATTTGTGCGCCGATGTCCCACTCGGTCATGATTTTTTAAGACTGCATAAGTGTCCAAATACCGTTCGAAGGACAGAAACTTGCATTCTCTTTATGTAGCCTTGCAGCTTCTACAATCCAATCTCCTCCTCTTTTTGAACACTTGCCGGACAACATCGGACCAATCGTTACCAAATCCAGGAGACATTCTGTGGAAGATGAAAACTTTATTCGAGCTGAAATTCAAAGGCTGCTACAAGAGAATGTAACTGAACCATCACGATCCCCATGGCGAGCTCAAGTATTAGTTACAACCAATGAAAGATATAAAAAGCGCACGGTTATTGACGATAGCAAGATGAAAAATCGCTTTGCCAGTTTGGACACTTATCCTATATGCCTCGAATAGACGATATGACAGTGAAAATATCTAAGTATAAACTACACAGCACGTTGGATTTGGACAGCACTTACCATCAGTTCCCAATTCGCGAAAACGAGATCTATACTGCCTTTGAGAAATGTGGTAACTTGTATCAATTCTGAAGCATTCCCTTTGGTGTTACTAATGGGGTTGCCTGTTTCCAGCGTATCACTGATACAATTATCCGAGATGAAGGCCTTGAGGAAACTTTTGCATGCGTTAATAACATAACGGTTTGCGGTAGAGACACCGAAGAGCACGACAGAAATTTGAAACAATTTCTAACTTTTGCAGAAAAATACGGGTTGACACTGAACCAAAACAAATGCATGTTTGCTACGAACAAAGTGCAGTTACTCGATTATGAAGTCTCCCTGGGAATAATCAAGCCCGACCCAGACCGTTCCAGGCCCCTTATGGAAATGGCGTCATCCATCGACCGCAAAGAGCAACAACCAGTGGTTGGAATGTTCGCTTACTACTGTCACTGGATTTCACACTTTTCCGACAAAATCCATCCTCTCGTCGTCAATCGAATATTTCCATTACCGTCGGTTGTAATCAAAGCATTCGAGAAACAAGTCGGATTTTGTCCAGGCTACTGTTGCCACAGTGGATCCACACTCTCCACTAACTTTAGAGACTGATGCTTCTGACGTCGCTATTGCCACAACGCCCAATCAAAACGGACGACCTGCTGCATTTTTCTCTAAAACTCTATCGCCAAGCGAACTCCACCATTCTTCCATCAAGAAAGAAGCACATGCCGTGATCGAGGACGTCAGAAAATGGAAGCATTATCTTCTCGGCAATCACTTCAAGCTTGTCACTGATCAACGGTCGGTTGCATTTATGTTCGACTCCAGAGAGAGGGGGAACGTCAAGAACAACAAATTACAGCGTTGGCGGATCGAGCTGTCTCCATTTTCCTATGACATCATATATCGACCTGGTTCACAGAACAAAGCTGTGGATGCATTCTCTCGAAGCTACTGTTCAGCAGTGTTTAACACCGACGATCTAAAACTACTCCATGAAAACCTCTGCCACCTTGGTGTAGTACGCTTAAATCATTTTGTTCGTGCGAAGAACCTACAGTTTTCTGTCGACCAAGTAAAGACTGTAGTGCAACAGAGTCGTGTATATGCCGAATTCAAACTCCATTTCTATAAACCAGTGGTGAACAGACTGGTAAGACACACAACCCTTCGAGAGACTCAGCATTGACTTTAAAGATCCTTTGCCTTCATCCACACGCAAAAAATACCTTCTTGTTATTATCGATGAATACTCCCGTTTCCCTTTTGCATACCTTGTGCTAGTATGAGCTCATCGACAGTCACTTCCTGCCTGACTAACTTGTTCTCGATATTTGGTATGCCCTCTTGGATTCGTTCATATCGTGGTTCTGCATTTATGTCCGGGGAACTTAAACAATTTCTCCACGAAAAGAATGTGGCGACTAACAGAACTACGGCGTACAACCCGCAGTGTAATGGCCAGGTGGAACGAATGAATGGAGTACTGTGGAAAGCTATCACACTGACCTTACAGTCCAAATGTTTAGCAGTCACACAATGGGACCACGTTCTTCCGGATGCATTACACTCAATAAGATAACTCTTATGTACTGCTACAAATGCTACTCCACATGAACGAATTTTTACGTTCGATCAGAGTCGCCTTCAGGAATCTCGTTACCTAAATGGCTCACATCTCTTGGACCAGCGTTACTACGCAACAACAGCCGACAAACGAAGTATGACCTTTTGGTGGAGGAAGTCGACCTCATGGAGCGTAACCCTCAATACGCACATATTCTTCAACGCGACGGACGAGACGATACAGTTTCCCTCCGTCATCTAATGCCACCAAAAACCACATTGCCCCAGCACCAAACTAATATTACTAATTCACTACTGATGAATTACCAGAAGCTGCTACAGAAACTGCGGACACTAATCGATGCATCGACAACTTTCGTCCACAAACAACAACTAGTGTTGAGGAAATCGCTACCAAACAACATCGTACACGTTCCTATTATTTACGAAGTACAGAAATTTAGCTCATGGAAATATCCATCCTTTCACTCAATTTTGGACACTGACCAACCCGGATTTTCCTGGTCGGGGAGAATGTTATGTATTCTGTGACTCGATGAGTGTTATTATCATGAACTTTGTATTTGCAACCGTTCAATCGTACTGAATCTCATTACAGGCGTAGCTTGCCTATCCGAAGTGCGCCTTCCCAACTCCGGCAGTCGACATATTCAAGTACCCCAAACGAACGCCTCCTAATGAATTTACCACAGTGGGCCAGACAATTCTGGGCTTCATGGAGTTGCGATCGCAATGAACAGTCGAGCACACAACATCCTGATCTCTTGAGAAACAGTTTCTCCAAGAACTGCCGTGGCACGGTTCAGGAGTCCTCCGTTCATTGTGACTGTGATTGCAGTCTACACCCAACGCTACATGCGGAGCCAACCACTAAAGGTGTCTTCTACAGCGAACTTCAGAATTCAGTTAACCGGGTTCACAGGCGGGATATTCTGTTAACTGCAGCAGACTGGAACGCCCGAACGGGATAAGCAGACGAGTATACTCAACATGTGCTGGAAAAATTTGGCCTCGGCGAAAGATCCGAAAATGGCGACCGCCTGGTCACGTTTGCAGACCTCAATCGACTGGTCGTCACCAATACCCGCTTCCAGCATCCAAAAAAACACCTGCTGACGTGGTATTCTAACGACGGTAGGACAGCGCACCGAATCGACTACATCTTGATGCGCTCTCATTGGGTATCATCTGTCGAGAACTGTCGGGCATACCGGGGCGGCGTAACGGGAAATCCCAACGCCACGGACCACACACTGGAACGCGCTCGTTTGAGACGAGCGCTTTACCTTTCAGTAGGGCAAAAATCTCAGTTTCATTCCAGAATAGATACTTCCAAGATAGCAATTCCGGACAACGTTCAAGCCCTGTCAAATGCAATCTCGTCCAGACTGACTGCGATCGACGAGGACGATAGCGTAGATGGGCAATGGACGAGGCTAAAAGTACCCAACGCCGGCGCCTCCCTTGAACAGCTAGACAAGACAAAGAGGCACAGGAAAGATTGGATCTCTGCAGAAACCCCTAACCGTTGCGCTAAGGCTAGGGACACGAGACTCCGCAATTTGCCCGATTACCATAACCTTCGCCACGAAGCTACACGCTCAGCGAGAAGCGACCGTAAACGATATTGGTCTGAAACTGCAGGCCGGATGGAGGCAGCAGCCGCTGCAGGAGACCTTGACAGGCTTTTCCGACTCACGCTCCTCTTCAGGGAGGGCGCAACCTCCTCCTTCCATGATACGTGATGATAGAGGCCACCTCCTATCGGGTTGCAACCAAAAGCTTCAAAGATGGGTCGAACACTTCAGCCAGCTGCTTAATATTCCTCCCATCCAGTTAATCAATATAACGACAGCAGGCGACATAGAACAAAATGTGATCGACCTCGAGCCTCCTAATAAATTGGAAATTACCCCCGCAGCTCAAACCATGAGAAACAAGAAGTCACAGGGGAAGGACGGCATACCACCTGAGATCTTCAAATCTTGTTTGCCAATTCTGTTGGACCCACTAAGCACGCTGTTCCGTCGTATCTGGGTCACCGAAATTTTTCCTAAAGACTGGTCAACCTATATCGCACTCCCTATATCAAAAAGGGAGACAAGACTGTCTGCGCGAACTACACGGGTATCAGCCTCATTGATACAGCGGCTAAATTGTTTGCGATCATTCTGCTTAATAGATTTGTTGCTGTTCGGGATGCACGAACACGCGCCAATCAGTGTGGTTTTCGCCGAGGAAGAGGTTGTGTTGACCGGATTTTCACGCCACGCCGAATCCTTAAACACCGCTATAAATTCCACAGCGTGCCTTACTGACTTTCGGGCAGCATTCGACTCCATTGACAAGCAGTCACTCAGTACTGCGAAACGACGGAATGCCGGAAAAGTACATCAGATTGATAAGATCATACTACTCGTTAGCACAGGTGGGCATCCGCGCCTACGGAGAAGAGTCTCAAGAGTTCCTAATCGACGCCGGCGTCCGCCAAGCATGCCCTCTATCGCCATTCCTATTCGACTACGCTACTGACTGGGTAATGCGTCGCGCCCTCAACAACTTTCGAGAAATACAACTTGGCCATGACTCTTGGGTTACAGACCTCGGATTCACCGGCGACATTATCATTCTAGGAGAGGATCCTGGAACTCTGCAGCCGCATTGTATGTGAAGCTAAGGCTGTTGGTCTGGAGATAAACACTAAAAAAACGAAATCCTTCACGACTTCACAAGACTCAACACACTATACGCGTCAATGACGAAAATCCAGAACAGGTGCACCACTTCAGATACCTCGGTTCTACTATCCAGCCAAACGGTCAGGTTAGGGACGAGGTTAAGATTCGTATAGATTGCGTAAGGAGAGCGTTCTTACAACTACGCAAATCATTGGGGTCTCACAGCGAAATAAGCCTCTACACGAAGCTGCACATATGCCACGCTGCCATCTGCCCAGTTCTTACGTACGCCTGCGAAACTTAGCCGTTGAGAGTAGACGACACGAAAAGACCGAAAAGCTCCGATCACTGGTGCCTCCGCTACATACCCAAAATCAAGTGGTATGATTGCGTTACAAACTCCGCTGTGCATCAACACTGTGCGAACGCAGAACGACTTTCTTCTTTCCTCCGACGGCGTCGCCTACAGTGGTTTGGACATGTCCTACGGCGACCCGAAACGGAACTTACGAAGAGGAGCCTACTACCATCACCCTTCTCAGATTAGAAATGTCGCCTTGAGGGCCAACTGAAGATACGGGCTAACATTATTAGGGCAGACATGAACCCTCTAGAACTCCAGTCGGTCTATAGAATGCGCGACTGGCCCAGCAACTGGATTTCGGTGTGAAGACCTTGCCGCAGACCGGAACGCGTGGACAGCTACCATCAGACATTCAAGAAGCCGATTTATCCTCTCGCGGGAGATAGTCGCATAAAAGTAAATGTAAGCAGTCTCAGGGACGTCGTCTGGAGCACTGGGCAGAACACTCTAGGGAACAATTCAGTTGGCCCACTTCAACGGTGGACCTTCCAAATATACCTGCCAGAGAAATGATGAAGATGGATATCAGTCCTCCATCAGAGATGGAGATTATGCGAGAGATAGGTTACTTGAAAAGGTACAAAGCCGCTGGGCCGAATGGGTTGTCTCCATTTTCTTTCGAGGATGGAGGCAAAGCTTTCGTTTCAGAGTTAACAAAACTCCTCCGTATTATATGGGATAGTGAGCAGATTCCCAGGGAATGGTGTGAATCGGTGATTGTGCCAATTTAGACGAAAGGTGACAGGCACTCTTGTGAAAACCACAGAGGAATTAGCTTGGTAAGTATCACGTCTAAACTGCTCACCGGGCTTATTCTCCACCGATTATCTAGTGCCCGCGAAATGTGTACGCGTCAGAATCAAGCCGGCTTCAGATCAGGTAGGGGCTGTATTGAGCACATCTTTACTCTTCGGCAAACCTTAGAGCACAGACACATCTTTCGTAGGCCCAAAATCTGTCTTTCTTGATCTGAAAGCGGCGTTCGGCTTAGTCTACAATACAGTTCTCTGGCGCTGCCTCTCACTGAAGGGTGCGCTGGATAAGTTTATTTCTCTTTTCCAATGCATGTATGCCAACAGCCGAAGCCGAGTTCGTGCTTACGGCGACTTTTCGCCCGAGTTCACCACGGAAACTGCTGGTCAGGCTTGCCCTCTTTTACCCTTCCTCTTCAATTTTGTGGTTGAATTGATTCTTGAGGTATCCCTATTCCCGTGTGAGAATAGCGGCGTCGATCTTTGCTCAGGCAGTAAACTGTCTGACTTGGAGTAATCGGATGATTTTGTTCTTGTGAGTGAAGACCCGGGTAAGTTGCAACCTCTTTTAGATAGTCTAAACAACAGCACACTAATGTTTGGGATGCGTTTTGCACCTTCAAAGTGTAAAATGCTGTTCCAGGACTGGGTAGGCTCAACACCAAACCTCGTGTTGGCAGTGGATAAATTTTGTTACCTGGGTAGGTACATCTTACCAGGACGACAAATATCGGATGAAGTGTCGTCACGTATGCAGAAGACGCGTATGGCTTGTACCAACCTCCGTCATCTGTGGCGCCAGCGTAACACCCGATTGCCCGTTAAAAGGAGAGTGTACAATGAGGCGGTTAGGTCCGTTCTTTTATACGGTTTAAAAACATGGCCGTTGAGGGTAGAAGATAGGCGAAGACTGTTGGTGTTCAAGCACCGATTTCTCCGTAGCATTGTCCAAATATGGTGGGAACACCGCATCACCAATGCTGAGGTTAGGCGTAAGGTGTCGAGAACCAGAGGTCAGTCTCTGGATCAAGTATTGAATCTAAACAGGTTAAGGTGGTTGGGATATGTGTTACGCATGCCCACCAATAGACTTCCTCAGTGTACGCTGTTTTCTGAGGCAAGTGGTGATTCGAAGGTAAGTCGAGGTGGTGGCCAGCCCATGATAGCAAAAAGGTATGAAAACCCTGACTAGTGGACTTGGCCGGGTAGGACGTGTTAGACTTCCAGATTGGGGTCCATGTGATCCGCCTACTAAATGGTTGGAGACATTAAGTGATATGGTTGTGTCGCGATCAGTGGCGTAGTTGCATCCTCTCGATTTCCGCTTGATACTTTGACTTATCGAATCTTTTTCACCATGCTCCTATTCTTTTCGCCCTTTACACGACGATGCTGGAAGGTAGCAACCAAAACCAGATCACAGAAGTGCGAGGTTAATGGTTGAATAAACTGAACCGATACTGTACTACATCGGTGATTTCATCTAGGCTCGGTGGGTTGCTACTAACGTCATAGCCCCAGCCCTGGATTGCTGGGTTTCGGTACACAGAGTTTGCTGAAAGACGGTTCAGTAGATAATCGAAGTGCTCATTCCATCTCTGCGTCTTTTTGGCCTGTTCAGGAATGAGCAGCCCAGCAGCATTACGAAGGAGGGGTTCTGTCGACTGTCGATTACTGGATGCAGTGCGGATTAGAAGGAAGAGCTTTCAAAAGTCCCCGCAGTTGGTCGCAGTCTCCATGGTTTTTGTGATTTTGATCTAGTAGTTGTGGCGGTCGCTTCTCGCCGAACGGGTGGCTTTTCGTCGGATATCAAGGAAGTCTAGATGACCATCTAGGCGGGCATCTCTAGTCTTTTCGGTTAACTGGAGAATCGCTCCTGAGATCCAGTCTTTCTGTCGTCGTCGCGTACATCCCAGTTCATCTGAAGTGGATTGTTGGATCAATGTCTTAAATGAAATCCACTGATTTTCCGCGTGTATGTCCTCTTTACCCATGAACGTGGTGGCTAAATGGGAGGTAATAGCGTCTGAGACCGCTTGGGGCTTTCTCGGTGATCCTAACGCTGCTATACTAGTCCACTTCGGGGCACAGTTTCTGCGGCGATTGGTTAGGTGAATCTTGAAGCGTGCATGGACGAGGTTATGGAAGGTTCCATTCTTGTTACCAGTCTCCGTGCCTCGGTAGGACCGAAAACCTTCAATCGAAAATGACCAGCGAGAAGTTTCAACAGTCTATGACTGTTACCTGAAGCAGCTGCTATTCCCATTTCTTCGGTTACCTTAACCCACCGATTTTCGCGATCACTTTAAGGGATTTTACAAAGCCAAGCTACGAAACCCCTTAAAAAGGATCGCGAAAATTGGTGGATCAAGGTAACCGAAAAAAATAGCAGCTGTTTTACGTAATAGTCAAAGACTGTTCAAGCTTATCCGTGACACCGGTGGACGGCAAACCGCGGTCAGTGAAACGATTTGCGATAGAAATGGAGAACCCATTCATGGCAAAGAACAAAGGCTGGGCCGTTGGGCCGAATACTTCAAGGAACAGTTTATCTGGCCGCGCGCTAGTGCAGTTACTCCTGTATCAACAACTGCGATTCCTTGAGCAGTATCACTTGAACCCCCATCGGAAGTAGAAGTAGAGTCATGCATTCGACTACTAAAGCGAGGGAAAACGGCCAGTCCCAACGAACTCCTCCCAGTTCTTTTCAAACTGGGTGGTGATGCATTGATAAAACCACTTACGACTTTACTCTGTGACATTTGGAACGAGGAGTGTATTCAGTTATCATGGGGTGAGTCGTTGATTATACCCATCTTCAAGAAGGGAATACACAATGACTAGTAATCATCGGGGGACTAGCTTAATTCCGATAGTCACCAAGGTATTAGCCTTGATTTTGCTGCAACGTCTGACACTGGCTCGCGAGGGAACGCCCGTGAATAGCAGGCTGGATTCCGCCCAGGTCGGGGGTGCATCGACCAGATTTTTACACTTCGTCATTTACTAGAGGTGCGTCACACACACACCGTCGACCGACAATAATAGTCTTCTTAGACTTGAAAGGTGCCTTCGATTCAGTTGACCGTATGGCACTATTCAGTGCTCTTCAACGAAAAGCTATGCCCCAGAAGCTCGTGAACCTAATGAGATCATTGTATTCTCATACTTCTGGCCGCGTAAGGGTTTTTGGAGAACTATCCAGTCGGTTCAAAACGACCAGTGGTGTTCGACAGGGATGCCCTTCGTCTCCATTCCTGTTCAACTTCGTCATGGACGAAATAATGGAGAGTGCGCAGCAAAATCTTCAGGATGTAGGAGTCGAACTAGGAAATAGTGGAAAGCTGTGACCTGGATTACGCGGACGACCTAGTCTGCTTGTTCGAATGCACGGAACAAGCGCAAGGTGCACTAGATGGACTCGCGAGAGCTGTAGTTTCATTTGGCATGCGCTTTGCACCTTCAAAGTGCAAAGTGATGTTGCAAGACTGAACATCAACGATTTCGAGTTTGGTGCTCGATGGGGAAGTACTAACAACTTTTGACCGGTTTAGTTACCTCGGCCGCAGCGTGACGAGAGACGGGAGCACATTAGTAGAGGTGAGCACGCGTATATCCAATGGTCGAGGGGCGTACACTGGACTGAAGAACTTGTGGCGTGGACTTGATATTTCACTGAAGTTGAAAGGTCGTGTGTACTGTGCCGCGGTTCGTTCAGTTTTGTTGTATAGTTGCGAGACTTGGTGTCTGCGTGCTAAAGATATTCGTCGTCTTCAGGTTCTCGACCACCGATGCTTGCGTAGCATCGCTAAGATTAGGTGGAATGACCGGGAAAGCAATACTGAGGTCAGAAATCGAGTGTTGGGTACCACGTTAGGCAGTTCTCTACCACAGCGTATCCAGCTTAGTAGACTTCGTTCCTTGGGGCTCGTGTTACGTATGGCAGACACACGTCTACCGTACAGTACCCTTTTTCCGTTCCTCCTAGGGAGTGGAAAAATCACGTGGAGGTCAACAGATGACATGACGGTGAGGAATGAGAAAATGTACAGCAGACTTAGGAAAAGTAAATGCTTCACGTATTCGTGGTTCGGGTCCAAAAGATCCGTCAACCAGTTAGCTGGAGACACTGAAGGATATGGCTGCGAACCGTGAACAGTGGCAATCGTGTTGTCATTTTCTGCCGGAATGATTTATCAATGTGCTTCTGTACAGATATGCTGTGTATTTCGTGTGTTGGCCACTAGGGCGTTGCTTCCATTTCCCGCCGCTGTAGGTTCACTCCCTGTTCACCTTGTATATTCATTTTTCTAATTCAACTTGCAACATGGTGAGAAAGGCAGTGGCCAGTGGGGCTTGCCCTACTGTCTAACACTGTACAATGATGATGATGAGCGTGGTCGTACGAGAATGTAGTCCATCTGATGCGCTGTGAGACCGTCGTTGGAATACCACGTAAGCAAGTGCTTCTTGGGATGTTCGAAGCGGGTATTGGTGACCGTTGAGCTGTTGAAGTCTATAAAGTTGATGAGGCGTTCATCATTGCTGCACTGCTATCCGAGACCATATTTCCCTGAAATGTGTCTAGTCACTTGGGTGGAGGGACCAGTGCGGCCGTTCCAATTCCCCACAACCAGGATAATGTCGCGTTTCGGGATGCTGTTTATCACCACTTGTAGGGTGCCGTAGAACTCATCCTTTGCCGCTTCTTCGGCTGCAACTGTCGGGGCTAAGACAGCTATAACCGATACGTTCAGAAGTGAGACGTGAAAACGAGCTAAGGCCATCCGAGAAATATCGGGTGTGTTTTGTTAGCCTTGTTGCTGACAACTATCGCGAAGCCATGGAGACCAGAGCTGACCGTGGATCCACTATGATGGAGGTGGTAAATGTCGTCTACTCCAGAAACCTCTATACACCGGGTGCAAGAATTCGGCGGCCGAACTTCGGAGAGACATGCAATTTCGATGCGGTAGTCATGTAGCGTTCGTGCAGTGATGGCTTGGCTTCCCACGTCCAAGAGTGTTCTCACATTCCGGCAGGCGATTTGGATGTGATTTCGTGTCTCGAGATCCCCAGCTAGCATACTTTTCACCCCGACCGCAGAGAGAACACGAGGCGCGTCGCTTAACAGGGACGCCGTAACATGAGTGATGTGTGTGAGGGAACTTGTCATGAAGAGTCTTGGGAAGTTGGTGCGAAGTGACGTCCCCAGCGCCACTCGGCTTTTGTTCGAGGTTGCACCTCTAGCCCATGCACAACCAAATGCTACCTGTCAGGCAACAGGAAGTTTTGTGTTGGTAGCCGATGGCCGAACGAGTGGTTTGTACGCCTTTTGGATGGTGGTCCGCCAATCCGGGATGCCCAAAGTGTCCCAGTGATCGTGGTGCATGGTTGCCAGTGGCTATCTAGGAGCTCGTTTGCCGTTCGATAGAGGTTTTCTAGACTCACGGGTTCATGCAACTGTTGATTGGACGTATTTTTTGACAGCCGTTGGATCTAACAGATCTCATCCGCCTATGCAGGAGTATCCATCTTGGCGTGCTGGGTGCCGTCCCACCGAGGTTTTTAGGCCTTGGTTACCTTCCACCTGGTTTGGCCCGCCTGTGGAGCGGTTTACCGGGGTGTGGCCGCTGACGCATGCCTCAGCTTCGTGGAGCCACACGTGAGAGATGGGCAGGTGATGGAGACCAAAGATATGGTAAATACCCCAGAGGGCATGACAGCCTACCAACTCAGAGGTGCTACTCTTCTCAAATGTCCCATACAGTGGACAGTCCGAGTCCATGATTTGTTTGTGGGCGCGATGCTGCCAGGTTGCCCAAGTCAAAGCAGGTGGTCTTCTAAGAGATTCACAACCGGAGCCACTAGCTATCCAAAGTCTAACCCGCAAAGCAGCGGGACGAAACGTGGGGTCCGTAACCCATTAGGGAAGGTGACTGAATGCTCAGTTCATACGCCTTTCGGGTGATGCCAAACATCCTGGGTGCCCAGAGTACCTCTGAGTCACAAATGCCGATGAGCACAGTGTTGTACGCCTCATACTCCATCTATGGTTGGTTTGGAACCAGGGTTTAGCCATCTCCCCTAGATTGACTATCAGTCACTCAATCCGGTAGAGACCACATTAAGCGCTGACTCGTCTCACTGATGGTTATGGCTCCAAACCGAAATCAGTGGCAGGAGTGTATTCGCTTTTGTTGTAATCATCAAACACGACAAAAAGCGCTAAGTGTACACACAAAACAGAAAGCCCTTTCTTCTTTCTTTCCACTCTGACTCCATCTACCCATTCCTCCCTGATTGTACCATGTTTTACTTGGCACACAGCCTGAAATCAGACCTATATATATTGGGTAAGTAGAAAACGACAAGGGGCTATGACCTTATTTAGTGATGAGCCACACTTGCCGTGTCACAATGCTGTGAGATAATCAAAGCGAAGAACGCTGGTCGAACGAGTCCCATTACATTCTCAAACACTGCCGTTTATCCTCCACGACCACTTATTTGGTGAGTCCATCTTATTCACGGTCAACTGCGAAAATTGCGATCCTTCCACTATACGCGACCTGGGGACGCGCTCGGTGGCATACAGATGTACTCTGTCCGGGTTGGACAACTGCGAATACGACGAAAAAATGGGACGTCCGCACTGGTGCCTCCACTTAACCAGTGTTTTCTCAAAGCTCTTCCGCCTAGTCCGTACTGCATCCTGTAAGTGATAATCGGCGGAACTCTTTCCTAACAACGCTGCTGGGATGCTCATTCCTGTGCGGACTAAATGGATGCAGCGATAAGACGAACACTTCGGTTGTTTACTGAACCGTCATGCGGAAAGCTCTCTGAACCGAATCCCAGCAAGCCAGAGCGAAAGCTACGACATTAGTAGCAATCTACCAAGTCGAGATGATATTACCAATATGATGCACAAGCTGAAAAACTGGAAACGGCATCACACCGGAGATATATAAATCATGTCCTTCGATACCGCTCGAGCCCCTGCACACTTTGTTTTGCTCAGTCTGAAAAAAGAGTTCAGAGCGTACTGGGGAGCTTTAATATTACTCATCTTCCAGAGATGACAGGACTTGTGCCCAAACTACCGTGACGTCAGTTTAACCGAGGTGGCCGCCAAAACACTCCGTACTTTTGTTGAATCGCTTCTCAGCGGCGCGGGACGTGCGCATACTCCCAGTCAATGGACCAAATGTTCGTCCTGCTGAGTAATAGGACACCGGCGCAAGTTTCAGCAACCGACTGCAGCTTGATTTACTGATTTTCGGGCTGCCTTTGACTGAGTTGACAGAGAATTGCTATGGACCAAAAGCTTGTCAGTTTTATGAGGTCGTACTTCGCGAATACGCGTGCGAGAATACGCATCTACAGAGAAGAATCCCATGATTTCTCCCTCTATTCCGGTGTTGTGTGAGGTTGTCCCTTGTAGCCAATGTTACTCAACTATGTCATCGATTGGATATTGCGTCAGGTGCTCACAGATTACACTGGTATTCACCTAGGGACCGATACTTTCCTCGTCGGTTTGGAATTCGCAGACGACATCATCATTCTTGGAGGCAGCCCGACCGCCTAATAGCCGGTTCTCAAGTGCTTACAATCCATCTCGAAACCCATGGGACTAGAAATACACGTCAAAAACCAAGATCCTTTTGACCTGCGCTACACAGTCCACGCAACCGATGTACATGAACGGCGAACAAGTCGAGCACGTCCCAGTGTTTAAATATCTGGGCTTCACGATCCTCCCAAGCGGTCAAGCCAGAAATAAAGCCGAGTTGCACATTGAAAACTCTAGGACTGCGTTTCTTCAGCTTTACAATGCACGACGAGACTTCACCTTGACGTAGTGTGATGGCTTGCGCGCCTCTATGGCCAAAAGAGCTATACAAGATGGCTTATTTAAGCCGGAAATGCAATCATGCCTGACAGGTCAATGGGCAGAGGTCAGACAAAGTCCAGTCTCCTGGTCCTCCAAGTTGAGGGTTGATTTGAACTGGAAACTTAATCGGCAAAATCAGTGGAAGAATAACTGATCCAAGCAAATGGGCTTCCACTGAGCCATCCCGCTGCCTTGCGGATAGGTTCTTGTTAGAACTAAAGGCTTTGGATGAGGACCCTAATCGTTCTCCTGCTTTGTGGTTGGACACCCTAGCAGTACCCGTCCAACATCTCCCATGAACTGCACGAATAGAAAGAACTCCATACTGCATCGGTCGTCGCGCAGGATAATCAAGACCGCACTACCCACTGCATCGAGCGGGGTCGGTAGTGATAAGTGGGCTACTGCTCAGAGTTCCCTCTCTTTTATTCAACCTTTGTCTTCTGTCCCTAACTACTCCTCTTTGCCCCATCTATCCACCCACAATGCTCCCACTGATAACATGGCCGATACTCGCAACGATTCACTGTCAAATAGTGTCGGAAATAATCCTCTAACTGGTTACTCACATTTTCTCAAGCCTCGTCAGCCTCTGAATCTCGGCTTCTTCAACGTGCGTACACTCATGCAGGCTGGTCAGCAGGCGTGCCTAGCCCTCACATTAGATGCTCTGAAGATTGATGTCTGCTGCGTAAGTGAAACGCGTATACAGGATTCGAGCAGTGTAATTCAACTAACTGCTCCTGGTATCTCATCGAGGTATTTTCTGCGCACTTCAGGAGACGAAGTAGTTCGAGCTACGGGTCACCGTGGTGTAGGGATAGTCTTGACTGACAAAGCTGAGGCTGTCCTTTTAGGCCAGGTACCGGTCAATAGTCGTTTGTGTACTGTAAGACTCCAGGGGTCAGTTGGCGTTCGAAAGGATAGTTGTGTTAAGCACAATCTGTTTGTGATTTCGGTGTACACCCCAACGGACTGCAGCTCAGACGCGCAGGAAGATGAGTTCTATGATGAACTCGGCACCCTCGTTCGCAGCAGTAAAGGTTTTGACATTGTAGTGCTAGCTGGTGACTTCAATGCACTAGTTGGCAAACTCAATGTATCAGAAGCCTGTTTTGGTAGGTGTTGTGCTTTGCCCGCTGAGCGTACAGATAACGGAGATAGACTTCTCCAGTTTTGCGCAGACAATCGATTGTTCTTGTCTAGCACCAATTTCCGACACAGCTCGCGTCACACAGCGACATGGTGCTCTAACTCTACAGGTACTTTGAGTCAAATTGATCATATTACCGTAAGCTATTGGTGGCGCAGTTCTGTTCAGAACTGTAGATCTTACTGGTCCACGTACGTAGAGTCAGACCATGCATTAGTTTTAATGCGATTATCTCTCCAGCTCCATGGTTATCGTCGCAAACCGCAAACCCGATTAGCCGTGCAACGTTTGTGTGATCCAGAAGTACGCACCCGTTATGAGCAGAAGTTAGCACATGAGCTAGGATCTACGACGAACAGTAATGTAGATGAGCATTGGGCTCATATTAAACAGGCGATGCACGTGGCAGCAGGTTTTGCCTGTGGTCCTCGATCCGTTGTCCATCAAAGACACTGGATCTCGCAACAGTCGTTGAGTATAATGGAGCAAAAGCGTCAGCTCTCGAACAGTAAGGAGATGAATAAGATGCGGAGAAAGCTACAAAGACAAGTTACACAAAGCCTTAAGAATGATCGCGAAAAGTGGTGGGTCAAGGTAGCCGAAGAAATGGAAATAGCAGCTGCTTCAGGTAACAGTCAAAGACTGTTCAAACTTATTCGTGACACCGGTGGACGGCGCACCCAGGTCAGTAAAACGATTTGCGATAGAAATGGAAAACCCATCCATAACAAACAGCAAAGGCTTGACCGTTGGACCGAGTACTTTAAGGAACAGTTTAGCTGGCCGCACGCTAGTGTAGTTACTCCTGTGTCAACAACTGCGACTCCCTGGGTGGTATCACTTGAGCCCCCATCGGAAGTAGAAGTAGAGTCATGTATTCGATTACTAAGGCGGGGGAAAGCGGCAGGTCCCGACAAACTTCCTCCAGTTCTTTTCAAACTGGGTGGTGATGCATTGATAAAATCACTTACCGCCTTGCTCCATGACATTTGGAACTCGAAGCGTATTCCGTTAATATGGAGCGAGTCATTGATTGTTCCCATCTTCAAGATGGGAATACGCAATGACTGTGGTAATCATCGTGGGATTAGCCTAAGTCCGATAGTCACCAAAGTATTAGCTTCGATTTTGCTGCATCATCTTACACCGGCTCTCGAGAGGAATGTCCGCGAACAGCAGGCTGGATTCCGCCCAGGTCGAGTATGCATCGACCAGATTTTTACTCTTCGCCGACTACTTGAAACGCGTCACAGGCACCGCCGACCGACAATAATACTTTTCTTAGACTTGAAAGGCGCCTTCGATTTAGTTGATCGAGCAGCGCTTTTCAGTGTTCTTCATCGAAAAGGTATGCCCCAGAAATTCGTGAACCTAATGAGATCATTGTATTCTCATACTTCTGGCCGCGTTCGGGTTTACGGTGAACTATCCGGTCGGTTCAAAACGACCAGTGGTGTTCGACAGGGATGCCCTTTGTCTCCATTCCTGTTCAACTTCGTCATGGACGAAATAATGGACAGTGAGCTGCAAAATCTTCAGGATGTAGGAGTCGAACTAGGAAATAGTGGAAAAGCTATGTGACCTAGATTACGCGGACGACCTAGTCTGCTTGTTCGAATGCACGGAACATGTTCAGCGTGCACTAGATAATCTCACAAGAGCTGTAGCTCCATTCGGCATGCGCTTTCCACCTTCAAAGTGCAAGGTGATGTTACAAGACTGGACGTCAACAATTCCGAGCTTGATGTTCGATGGGGAGATGCTGTCAGTTGTCGACCACCTCACCTACCTCGGCAGCAGCGTGACGACGGATGGAAGCACAGTAGTAGAGGTGAGCATGCAGATATCCAAGGCTCGAGCGGCGTACGCTGGACTGAAGCACTTGTGGCGTCCACCTGATATGTCACTGAAGTTGAACGGTCGTGTATACTGTGGCGCAGTGCGTTCAGTTTTGTTGTGTGGTTGCGAAACTTGGAGTCTGCGTGCTGAAGATATTCGTCGTCTTGAGGTTTTCGACCACCGATGTTTACGTAGTATCGCTAAGATCGGGGGGAGTAGCCGAGTAGGCAATGATGAGGTCAGAAATGGAGTATTGGGTACTAATTCGGAAAACGTTTTGTCACAGCGTATCCAACTTAGTAGACTTCGTTGGTTGGGGCATGTGTTACGTATGTCAAACATACTTCTACCATACCGTGTCCTATTCTCCATTTCTCCTAGGGAGTGGAAGAGACCACGTGGAGGTCAACAGATGACGTGGCAGCGAGGAATGAGAAAATGTACAGCAGACTTAGGAAAAGTTGGTGCTTCACGTATTCGTGGTTGGGGTCCAAAAGATCCGTCTACCAGTTGGCTGAAGACACTGATGGATATGGCTGCGAACCGTGAACAGTGGCGATCGTGTTGTCACTTTCTGTCGAATCAGAATGACTGATCAATGCGCGTTTGTGCAGTCAGACTGTGTATTCCGTGTGTTGGCTACTAGGGCATTCTTTCCTTTTCCCACCTGTGCAGGTCCACTACCTGTCCATCTTGTATATTCATACTTTCTAATTCAACGTGCAACATGGTGAGAAAGGCAGTGGTCAGTGGGGCTTGCCCTACTGTTTAACGCTGTACAATGATGATGATGATGTTCCGCGTCGTCCAGCGAAAGGAAAAGAAATACGTAGTAGACGTCGAAGGCAGGAAAGAGACCACTAGCGCAGATCGTCTTAAACCACCCTTCATCAAGGTAGAACCCACCCCGAACAACCCGTCCAATGTCCCCACCGGCTCATGACCTTCGGTTAGTCGTCCTGAGTAGGCACCTGTTACTCCCACTAACAAGCCCCATTACCAGTTGCAACACCAGTCGAATAACCGTCCGCACCGCGAGGAGCAGCTTCCTTGTGTTTCTTGCCTTCCAGCTCGTCCCGTCGGACAGAACCACATGGATTTCCAGGATCTCGCATAGCTCAAACCCAACGCTCATTGGACCGCGACTGGACTCATTTGACGCCGGACACTGGCTCGTTTACGAAGGCAATAATAACCAAAGCCAAACGGAACTTTGGGATAGTCCGACAACGACAAACCCTACAACAAAATCACCACTGCCAAGTCACAAGCAGGATCTATCCCGGTCGAATGAAATGTTAAGGAGGACGCAATTTCGCAATCGACCAGTGTGAGTCATGAAGAACGGCTTGTGCTGGCCTCGCTGTTGTGTTTGATCGCGACGGGAGGCATTGAAAACATCTGTCGCCACCGAAGCCGACATACGCATCACGGGTCGAACCCCAACTGCGTAGGCCTTCTAGGGGGAGACCCCTGTAGTGCTACCGTTACAACACACGATTACAAAGGCTAACAAATTTGTTTATTTGAACATTTACCGAATTTAGTGGGTCCACTTGCCCCACCTGTGTACACCGTCTGCAAGCCGTTGCGCTCCGCCAATATGCACGTTGTCCCGTTCCAGCGTTTTCAGTTCTGCTCTTTTGCGCGCTGCCGAGTATATTCGCTAACGTGTCACGAACCAAGGACCAGGGGCTAATGGACTCTATACGGAAGTAATTCCTGACTTAACTTAGGAGAATCCTAAAGTTGGGACCGCTATTTGCGCGGTTGTCATCATACGCTCGTTCGGTTCTCGCTCAGCTTATCTAATCCTAATCGAGCGTTTTTTGCAGATGTTTTGCAATACGTGATATGCCTCGTTAGTCTCTTTCAATAACCCAAATTACGTATCACGACGCTCATTCCTATCTCATGACTTGTGATTTTTCGAATAATTGTTCTTACTTCATCCATTTCGAGGGGTAGGATAGAACAATCTATACTAAGGTTTCCCGGACATTTCGTCGAATTAAACCAATACATGCAAATACTACGCCAACCAAGCGTTGCACATTAAATCGGTCTTCAATTTCCTTCGTATAAATTCCTTGTTCATCTGTGTAAAATGGCTACTAGGCAAACCGACCGATGTTATGAGTTTCCTTTCCATTTCTAGGTGGATGACAATGGAACTCCAAATGAAACTTCAAACACTGGATAACCTCCCGTAGTTGTGCAACGCAAGATTCCTGCCTGGAGCTGCTCTATTAAAATTAACCCCTCGTAGCACCCAGCCCGTTCGTTCGGTCGGTTTGTTTAGTAGCCATTACACACGGATCATTACCGAATATATATATGAAAGAAATTGAAGACCGAATTATCGTGCAACGCTTGGTTGGCGTTTTATTTAAATGTATTGGTTTAATTCGTCGAAATGTCCTAAAGACGTCAGTACAGATCGTTCTATCCTCTCCCTCGAAATGGGTAAAATAAGGACAATCGACTGGAAAATCGTAAAATTAGGATATAAAAATGGTATATATATATATGTATATATATATGACATCGTAACTATATAAATGAATAGGTATAATGCAGCACACAATTACAAAGATAGTACCTGACATACTACGTATATGTACACAAACTGAACTGCGTTACACCGGGTGTCTACCAGTTCAGTTCAGTTCAGTTCAGTCTGCACAGGACAGGTAATGGCCACGGCCAATCGAGCGTCCAGAATTCCTTCGATGGTATGCACACCAGTTATGCACCCACCACTGCCGAGTGTATTTCGTCGAATCCCCGCTAAAAATGAGAAAGAAACGGAAAACCTCATCGCACATCAACTGCGAGAGACATTATGCATCGTGAGCGTTCACTGAGACAGTATGCAATGAGGGAAAAAGTCTACTAAAACATACTCCAGAAGGACCACAGTGCTACCCGTCATCCATCTAGTTGATAGTCTCAAGGCTCACTACAAGGAAAGATCTCGTACCACTTGCGATCAAGGGCACATTTGAAGGATTGGACTGTCTGCAGATCTACCATTTCACCAGGCAGACCGTTTCAACTGTTCACAACCCTGTTGCTGAAGAAGTGCGATCTAGCCATCAACCTAGATCGGGCTTTTATCAACTTCTTTTCGTGTCTCCTTGTTCTGGAGTCTACGGCCACTTGGAATAGACTATCTGGTCTAAGGCCAGAAAAGCCCTTCATTACCTTGAACGTTTCTATGAGATCCTCTCGACTTCTCCTCCTTTCCAACGAGAAGAGATTCAGGTCACAGAGTCTCTGCTCGTAAACCTTACCCCTCTGCGCTTCAACCATTCGCGTGGCGAGACGTTGGACTTTCTCGAGGCAGGCGGCGTCCTTTTTGTAGAAGCGTGACCAAGCCTGCACGCTACCTTCTAAGTGAGGTCGTACTATAGCCATGTAAACAGGTACGAATACCTCCGGATTCCGGCAAGACAAAGCTGATCGCAGTCTAAAGAGCTCCCCACGAGCCTTATGCGCAGCCGCGTTGCACTGCTCCGACCATTTGAAGTCACTGTTCACGATGAGCCCAAGGTCTTTAACCCTACTGACTGCCTCTACGGTGAACAACCCTTGATCATGAGCGACAGTTAGGCTCTCTGTTGACCTTGACAACAAATGGCTTTTTTGAGCGTTTAGAGGTAACTCCCATTTGTATGCCCAGTTCAGGACGGTGCCTATTTCCCTGCCCAAGTCCGCCCTACCCTTAGATCCAACAATCTTCACTTCATCCGCAAAAATAAAGCTGGGCGATTGAAGAGTGGATGCTAGGTCATTAATAAATAACAAGAATAGGACCGGGCCTAGGACGGATCCCTGAGGTACACCACTGGTGACGTTCACCAAACTGGAACACCTGTCCCCCACTTTGAAATAAAGCGTCCTGTGGGAGAGGAAGTCCTTCAGCCACCTATATACTGGCCCACCTACACCGAAAGTCTCCATCTTGCATAGCAAAAGACGATGAATAACGGAGTCGAACGCCTTGCTAAAGTCGAGGTAGCATACCTCAACTTCCTTACCTTCGTCCAGTCGTCGAGTTACTTCATCTAAGAAGCACAGGAGACTGGTCAGGCAAGATCTATTTTTCAGGAATCCATGCTGCGCCGGGCTTAGCATGGAGTGCTGCAGTAATTGCTGGCTGATATGGGCACGGATGATCTTCTCGAGAACTTTACAGAGAATGCTAGTTAGGCTTACCGGCCTGTAGTTCTGCACATCCGACTTAGGCCCACTTTCATGTATTCCCACGATTGCCGCGACTTTCCAGTCCTGCGGCAGCTTATCCTGGTCCAACGTGGATCGGTACAGTCTGAATACCGATGGAGCTATGATATCCGCCAACGGCTTGATGATGGCTGGATGAATGCCATCTGGGCCCGCTGACTTGTGGCTGTTTAACTCCTGTAGGTACTTACGCACGCATTCCCCTGAGAGATCTAGCTCGTTTAACTGAGGAGGATGTACCAGAGCCAGATCTACTCGTACCCCACTATCTATCCTATGTACACTACCAAAGTATTCCCTCAGGGCGTCTGCTTTGCCCTGGTCGTCAGTGACAATACCATATTCTCTAGTGGATAGCGGACCAACGGCATTTCTTGTTGAGCCTTTAGACTGTACATAGCTGTAGAATTTCTTCCGCTGTTGTCTTACAGACTGGGCCAATTTCAGCTCAAATTCCCGCTTAGAAGTTATCAAAAGGCTCACAGTCTCGTTTCTCAGCTTCGTATAGCGAGTCCAGGCTAGCTGGCTGCCGGAAGCTTTGTATTGGTTCCAAGAGCACCAAGAGCAGCGTGGTGCCTCGTGGATATATATTGTCTGTCAGCGGATTTATAAACATTATGAGTTCAGTTACCTCTGAGGGTCAATGTACGTGTTTGGTGTGCAGGAAAAATATCGGCCCTAGGGTCAAAGCCCTGGTGTGGGATTTTTGCGAGGGGTGGATTCACCTAAAGTGTACTAAAATCGACAAGGATAAGTACGAGTGCCTGAGTTCCTGCAGCTCCCCATTCCTGCAAATTCTATGCACAGATTGTACCACTGCAAATCAAAGAAAAAGAGATGAAGCTGATTCATCAACGAACCAGGCACCCGCGGCACCGTTGTAGCGGCTTCGCAGACACCAAATTCAATAAAATACAATCGCGAGCTTAGAGCTTAGGCGCGCCTTGTTTAAGTCCACCTGTGTGAAAATAAGAACACGAAAGAAGAAGAACCTTCGTCACACTACGTCAAAACGGCAAGGCGCGCTCCAGCTCATCAGCTCTGGTGATTAGCTCGATCAGCCTCCCTTCTCCTGTACTTTATACAGGGCAATCAATACAAGTACAAAAACCATCAATCGCTGTCGTTCTGCGTCTTTATTCGCTGGACGGGAATTGAGTCCACAAGTCGTGCGTTCGACTCAATTGGTGAGCCCGTTCCAAGTTATTAATAATTTTTATTTATTTATTATATCGTCCGTGCCCTTCAGCGTTCCTTTTGTTTTCGTTGTGCACATACGTAATGAGCCTTTTCTGGTGTTGATTTCGGTCAGCCATCGTATATTTATTTTGCTGTCCATTTGATATAGATGACGCGAAGTTAACTATGTTCGACCCTGCGGTGCCTGAAACGCTCTCTATTACGCGCCCAGTGAAGGCGTCACCTTTCATTCCGGGTAATCCCTCCCTTTGGTTGACTCATCTGGAAGCTCAGTTTGCTGCTTCCAGAATCACCTCCCAGCAACAAAAGTATGTGCATCTCACTGCCGAACTTCCTTTAAATATTCTTGAAGCTGCCGAGGATATCATCTCCAACCCGCCCACGGACAAGCCTTATGATATGCTTCGCCAGGCTATCTTAGAACGCACCGGGGTCTCCGACTCAAACCGTTTTCGTCAGCTGCTTAGTGGCATTTCCCTCGGTGACCAGAAGCCTTCACTGCTTCTGCGTCGTATGCGACAGCTGGCCAAGGGCATCCAAGTTGGTGACATGATGTTGCGAGAATTGTGGATGCAGCAGCTACCCCAACAAGCGCAATGCACTCTGCCCCTTCTCGTAGATGAAGTCTCACTAGACAGACTGGCTTTGGCGGCGGACCGTTTTATGGAAACCGCCTCCGCCCAAATTATTCAGTGTGTTCGTTCGTCCACAACCACTACGGAGGCGACTCTCACAGATTTAGCTGCACAAATCAGTGCCCTTCGGGCGGACGTGACCGCTATTCAGTCTTCACGTTCGGCACGTCGTAGCCGCTCCCCAACTCGCACCCGTCGGCCTATTGCCGCTCGCAGTCCTCCTAGGTCAGCCTCTCCTGATGCACACACTTGGACATGGTGTTGGTATCACCGCCAGTTTCGTGCCAGCGCTAGGAAGTGTACACCCCCGTGAAAGTTCCACGACAACCAGGGAAACTCGTCGGCCAACGTGTAGGTACGGCAGCGCTCGTTGGCCTCCCTACACCCTGCCGTCTTCTATTTATCAAGGACCTCATCTCCCACCGTCAGTTTTTGATTGACACTGGCGCACAGATCAGTGTCGTTCCCCCTAACCCTTCTGATCGTCAGCACCGGCACACTTTAGAGCTTCAGGCCGCCAATGGGTCTCGTATATCCACTTTTGGTACTAGGCGTCTCAAATTAGTTCTGGGGTTGCGTCGTTTTTTTCAGTGGACTTTTGTCATTGCTGACTTTTCCCAGCCCATCTTAGGAGTTGATTTTCTGCATCATTTCAACCTTTCGTTACATCCCGCTTCTCGTAAGTTAACCGACCCTGTGACTCATCGTGCTGTTGTTGGATCTGTCTGCTTGGTCAACGTTGTTCGACCGTCCTGTAGCTCCTATCGCCAACGATACCTTCGCCAAAATTTTAGCTGAGTTTCCGTCTCTAATCGGACCGGCAAACCACTTACCGGTGGTGCGCTCGGCTGTTGTACATCATATCAGTTCCTCTGAACCTCCTGTTTTTACCCGTCCTCGTCGCCTAGCCCCAGACAAACTGGCCGTTGCTCGTCTTGAATTCCAGAAAATGATGGACCTAGGCATCATCCGTTCTTCGAACAGCCCGTGGGCCTCTCCATTGCACATGGAGCCGAAGAAAACTTCAGGCGACTGGCGTCCGTGTGGTGACCATCGTCGCCTCAATCAGGTCACAACGCCAGATCGATATCCTGTGCCTCACATTCATGATAACACGTCTGCTCTGGCTGGATCCACCATCTTCAGCAAAATCGACCTGGTCCGGGCCTATTGTCAAATTCCGGTCGCCGACGAGGACGTTGCAAAAACCGCCGTTACCACTCCGTTTGGTCTAGTTGAGTTTCTCCGTATGCCATTTGGCTTGCGCAACGCGTCCCAAACGTTCCAGCGGTTTATTGACGGTGTCACCCGCGGGCTGCCCTTCGTTCACCCTTACATCGATGATATTCTTGTCGCTAGCCCCGGCGTTGCCGAACATCAGCTTCATCTTCGACAGCTCTTCCAGCGGTTAACAGAGCACGGTGTTACCATCGATGCCGCCAAGAGTGAATTAGGGAAGCCGTCATTACTCTTCCTCGGTCACATCCTCGACTCCAACGGCATTCGTCCGGCTGAAACCAAGGTCAGTGATATTGCTGAATTTCCACTTCCACAGTCCTTCAAACAGCTCAAACGTTTTAACGGCTTTGTCAATTATTACCGCCGGTTCATTCCACACTGCGCCACCCTGATGCAACCGCTCACTGATCCTTTGCGGGGCAAACAACAAACCCTCATCTGGACCGATCAAGCCCAGGAGGCCTTTTCTCAGCTCAAACGGGCCTTGTCGTCTGCGGTTCTTCTCCGTCATCCGGATCCCCATGCTCCCGTCAGTATCGCTGTTGATGCTTCCGATGTCGCACTTGGCTGCGTTCTCCAGCAGGCCGTGGACGGCGCTTGGGAGCCTCTGGCTTTTCACTCACGCCGCCTGTCTTCCGCAGAATGCAAATACATTGCGTTTGGTCGTGAGTTACCTGCCTTCTACACCGCCATACGTCACTTTCGCCACGCTCTGGGAGGACGGGAATTCATCATTTTCACAGATCACAGGCCACTACTGTACACTTTCCGCAACGCGTCTGATCGTCGTTCTCCACGATAAATTCGCCAGCTGGATTTCATATCACAATTTTCTACTGACATTCGTCATATCTCCGGGTCAGCTAATGTGGCTGCAGATACTCTTTCCAGGATCCACAGTCTCGGGTCGCCCGCTGCTCTCGGTATCAATTTCGAGGACCTGGCACGGAGCCAGAAGGATCCTGAGTTTCAACAAACCATTCACGATACAAGTCTCCGAGTGCGGGCTTTGCCTCTTCCGTCATCTGCTGGCACTATCCTCTGCGACACCACCTTGGATCACCCGAGGCCAATCGTACCACTTTCACATCGCCGTCCAATTTTCGATGTGTTACACGTTCTATCCCATCCGGGTATCAAGGCCACATGCAAACTAATCCGTGCCCGATTTGTTTGGCCAAACATGGATCGCGACGTTCGTCAGTGGGCACGTAACTGCATTGATTGTCAGCGAGCCAAAATTCAGCGACATACTACCAGTCCAGTCGGAAATTTTGAGACTCCAGACGCCCGTTTCGCTCACGTGCACGTTGACATTGTGGGACCCTTGCCACCATCCCGAGGTATGATCTATCTACTCACTTGTATTGATCGTTTCACTCGTTGGCCCGAGGCCATACCCATTCCGGATGTATCCAGTGAAACTGTCGCCCGTGCGTTCATGGAACACTGGATTTCCCGCTTTGGTTTTCCTACCACAGTAACCACCGATCGAGGAGCTCAGTTTGAATCTGCCACTTTCGACAATCTCCTCCAACTGACTGGCACTAAGCGTATTCGCACCACAGTTTATCATCCCCAGGCAAATGGCTTGGTCGAACGTTTTCACCGGCACCTCAAAACTTCGCTCAGTGCTCACAACAATCCTCAGTGGACGGACGTCTTACCACTGGTTTTATTGGGCATTCGCAATACGTTGCGCAGCGACACTCCCTGCGCACCTGCGTCCATGAAATCCGGCACCACCGCTCGTCTCCCTGGTGAATTTGTCGCACCCAAGGTGAACGCACCTTTCCCCAACCTTGGAGACTACACTCAACGTCTCATGATCTACATGCGTCAGAAGATTGGTATTCCTGTCCGTTCGACAGATCGGCCGTCGTTTATTCTCAGTCACCTACATACGTGCACACACGTTTTTCTGCGTACGCCGAGCCGCCGCCCGTTGACTCCAGCTTATTCTGGCTCGCACAAAGTCATTCGGCATTTAGAAAAAACGTTCATCATCGATCTCAATGGTCGGCAAGAAACCGTCAGCATCGACCGCCTTAAGCCAGCTTTCGTCGACTCTGAAACCCAGCCTACGCGGTTGCCCGTCGATGGTAAAATCACAGACGTTTGCCCGACTCCAACAACATCTAGCTCCAGCACGCGTGAGTCACAGGTCGACCCCCCATCACGTCCCACCAGGTCTGGTAGGCATGTTCGTTTCCCTGCACGATTCGTTGACTTTATTGTTCTTACATAGATTTCCCCTTTTGATTGCATACTGTATCCAGTTTTTCTTATCTCTTCCAGGGTCAGTCGTTGTTTACCTAGGAAGGATCTGGCACACCACATGGACATGTGTCACTATATGAACATTACTATTTTGTTGTCGTTGTTGTTGCCTACGTGCCTTGTACATGGTTTGGCACGCCCCTGTCCCCACATAAGGTTTCTAAATAGAGAGCGCGGGGAGAGGTTACCCCACCAGTTCACGCGTGAGTAACCTTCTCTGCGGCTATATATGGCCCAGAGGTCCTTAGATCACATTAGAGGTGCTGAGCACAAACCTTTTCCAGCTGGAACTATTCAGCTGGTTTTTGGCTCAACTCACGACGCTCTCTTAGGTCGAAGTTCTCCTACTCGGTCGTCCTTCTGGAGGGGGACTGATGTAGCGGCTTCGCAGACACCAAATTCAATAAAATACAATCGCGAGCTTAGAGCTTAGGCGCGCCTTGTTTAAGTCCACCTGTGTGAAAATAAGAACACAAAAGAAGAAGAACCTTCGTCACACTACGTCAAAACGGCAAGGCGCGCTCCAGCTCATCAGCTCTGGTGATTAGCTCGATCAGCCTCCCTTCTCCTGTACTTTATACAGGGCAATCAATACAAGTACAAAAACCATCAATCGCTGTCGTTCTGCGTCTTTATTCGCTGGACGGGAATTGAGTCCACAAGTCGTGCGTTTGACTTAACCTTGTGCAACGAGCCCCAGGTCCCACGCAGAAGTCGCTTCAAGCGCTACGAACAATCCATTATGAGCAGTGAAGAAGCAATGTCGAAAGAAATCTGTGGTCACAGACAAATCCGAAGTAGCTGTACACTCGGAAGACAAAACTTGTTTTCCGGAGGTATCGAATGCAGCCGGCGGGGGCACAGGCCCCGATTCAGGACAGACGGAAACCATGAGTCAATGGAAAACAGTAAAGCCACGTCAACGGCTGGCGCCGCCACCTAGGACCCAATGCTTCCCAGTCGTGAATAATAATAATAATAATATTGGTATATTTCTCGGCCATGGTCGAGATGCACGCGCTAACGCATGATCATGGTGTAACATGTTACTCAATAAGGTGAAATATTCACAAAATTCTAAGTATGAAAGTCGAGAGTATCAGAGATGGAAAAACATAGACAGCAACAGTTTTAATGGATCATTCTGATAATGGTTTGCGCGGCAGTTTTGAACCAGTTTCGAATCCGGGCTAGGCAGTGGTGCGCGGTGGAGATTTCGATGAAATCGTTAACGCAGTGCTAAGGAGGCATTATGAACAAGAATGATGCAAGCCAAGGAAACCGGAGGCCAACTAAGGTTCTGCAGATGGAGTAAATTTTTAAAAAGAAGAAGAGGGGGGAAAATCGACGCATGCGAAGAGGATAGCGATCGATGAAGACAATGCAGACCCTGAGTGACGGATTTCCGGAGTTTGAGAAACGGAATGAGCTTTGAATCTAGGGGACATGAGGCCAATTTCGTGAAAGTGAACTGGCTGATGTGGGAGAAACAGCGGTCCATAAAAAGGTAAGTTTAGATTCAAGGCCAGTAACATGTACTATTCAGAAATAAGAAGGCGCAACTGGAAGGTTCTCGAGAAGTGGAGAGTGAATTTCCAGCCGGCTACGGTTCGGAGGAAGGATAACCTGTGGTAACGGATAATAAAGTGGGAAAATCTCCGCATGGACTTCAGCGTTATTATGCTGTTTCACTGACAAATATATGTATGTGTTGATGCATTTGCTTTCAGTGTTATTTAGCGTCATTTCTGGCAATGTACGGCTTTGAATGCGTAAGTTTCGTCTGGCAGGGCACAGTATGTGTCGGTCGATCAGCCGAGTGTGGCTGTATATAATCGGCATGCGCGTGAACTTGAATTCGTGTTCGTTGCGTTAGAAAACGCTGAACGATCTGATAAGCAATTAGGGGTATCTCCTGTTGTGTGGTTTGATTTCAGTCTCAGTTGCTATGGTAGGTTCCACTTGAGTCTCTGTCCGTAGGAGTCAAAGCGGCATCCTTGGTTAGCCAATTTGGCGACTGAGATGGTGAGAGACAACGAACCTGAAATAAAGGGAGATTTCAGTCTGGACGTGGTTCCAGCTGTGGGTTATGATAATATATGAAGATAATAAACAATGTATTGGTTAGGTCTATGTGAGTGGGGCATGGGTAAAATAGACTCGCAGTGGATTTGAGCTATACTGCTGCAGGCCGACGAAGTTGCGTACACCGGCTTGGTAACTGTGTATGCGTTTAAAAGGATTTGTGATTTGCCCGTGAGCATGGCATCGCTGGGATACTAATAAAATACCTAGGGCTTCACGGTTAAGAGTGGTTAGTAATGATAACCCTCAATACCGTTTGCTTACGCAGAACGTGGTTAGGCAACGAGGCGACAGGATAGGTTTGAAGTGACAGATTGAGCGAGTAGGACTAATATACTGTTTGCGTGGCGCTACGCTGTTACTGTCTCTTTCTGTATAGTGGTTATTCAATACTGAGTAGTTTCTGAGGAGTCAAAGTAGAAGGAACTATTGGGGTGACAGTAGTGATACATTAGAGGTAATTGGTCACTTGTCTTGGAACATTGACGCGAGTTCATCTATGCTCTTCCTCGATAGTGCAATCGTACTGAGATTAAGCTCCAATGTGAGCAAGGAAATCTGATGCGGACATGATTGCATGGTTACCGTGGTATCTTTTTCGCTGTTATCGTGCTGCAAAGCAGGACTACACCGATGTGAGGACTGGTTTGGGGAACCGTGAGAGGTGGGTCCGACTTTTCGTCAGGGAAGCAAACTCTAACGGTCTAAATTTGGTGCTCATGATGGGCGGCACAAGGGCCAGCTTCAGGTAGGGAGGTAGAACGATAGACAACTACTGGCATCCAGCACGTGGCTCTCCAAGAATGATCCACACATTTTAGACGTTCTTATTGTTCTTTTTTTAATGGTTTTATCACAGTCAGGTATCTGGCTGTCAGAGAAGGTGGAGCTGCTTTTGGTGGGCGACCACAGCTCCCACGCCCCGGCCGAAACATGGACCGCATGTAACAAGCCGCGTTGGGAATAGGTCAACCACACCAGTCAATCCGTAGCGACACTACAACCCAGAGACATGGGTCACATGTGACAAGGCTGGTGTGCCTGGAAGACAAAACACTGGGGTATATTTTTTTTCTCACTTTTTTGTGCCAATCTCTTACTTTTTGGTGTTTATGTCTTATTGGTGGTCAACTCTGTGCAGGGAGACCATCACGGCCAGGAATGTTTGCAGAAGTGCCGCGCTAACACTCGCCTTATCCGTGAAGTCAGAACACCCAGGCCGTTTACATGGGACAAAAAATGCAGGGGGAGGTAGAGTCAACCACGGCCTGCGATTATTCGATGGAGTTTATGTTCAACAAGAAGCCAGTCTGCACAAAGATGGGGTACACCTTGCAGCACTAACAACGTGATTCGTCGGTACGATCCACAGATGGTTAGTAGTTTTGCTGGCTAAGTATCAAGTGTTGTATAGGCCTATCGTGGAGGATGCTAGAGTTCTGTGATAGGGACAGAATTTGAGCTGTGAATGTCTTATGGTGACTACTGGATGGAGGTTGAGGAGTGTGACAGGTGCTGCGTCTTGGGTTAGAGACAGAGGCAAAAACCTAATAATAATCAGCACAGGAAATGTTCAAAGACTATCTTTCTTGCTTCCAGTGGTATTTCATAAATTCAAATACGACTTCTGAAGCACTGGCCCCAGTCGTGAGAGTTATTATGTTTAGGCATTGTAAACTGGTAGGTTTACGCTTAGGTGATGGCAATTACGTCGTATGGTGTGGCACATCCTAGATTATCAAGGGTTCGGGTTAGTATCCAACGCTTTCCTTATAAGCTCTGTCAAAAGACATATAAGGATTCGTAAGAGCTATCAGTTTTTGGATGTCCAGAGCTACGTGTAGTCTGGACTTAAACATATTTAGGGAATCTACGGAACGTACATCAGCTGGGAGTTTATTCCACAGAGTCGGAGCCTCAAAGTAGATTAGAGCACGACGTTTTTCTTCTACGGGACATATTCGCCAAAATGTACTCCACAAATGAGGAAAACCTGGCAAATAACGTAAAGGTCAAAGCCGTTTTTCGCTTAGGGAAAATTAATGACAGTGGTAACCCTCGTCCGCTCAAGGTGGTCTTGGGTCCCGATGAGGAATGCCGCTGGGTGCTACAGCGGTCCCACAGATTAAAAGGAGAGAAACAGCGATTCCTTCGAGATCTTGACCCCGAGGAAAGGGAGAGGCACCGATTAGCCTTGAGAGAGCTCCGCTAACGCCAGGCCAATGAGGAATCAGGCCTTTTTATCCGGGATTTTCGTGTTCAGCGGAGGCGTCTTCAACTGAGATGGGAACCGTTCAATCTCACCGGCATCCTCAACCAGGCGGCCCCTGCCTTGGACGTGTAATGAGGGTCGGTCAGGAGAGGGAAGACAGAAGAGGGCATGCACTTATCATGTCGTCTAATGTCAGGAGTCTGTTGAACAGGCGAGATGAGCTCAAGGCATGGGTGGTTCAGCACTCGCCAACATTGGTCGCCTTGACGGAAACGTGGCTTACCAGTTGGGTGCAGGACTTGGAAGTGGCTATCCCAGGATACACACTTTACCGTGCTGATAGGAGTCAAGCTAGGGGAGGAGGCGGCATGGCGATGTACTTTCGAGCTGACGTCCCTTTGATACAGTTGGATCGCCTGATAAACCCGGAGGGCTTTGAAGAATCTCTTTGGTGTCGCGTGAAGCTGACACCCAGTAGATTTGAGTCTGTCGGAGTCATTTATCGGTCACCAGAAGCAGATCCTCGGAAAGTACTGACTGGAGTAAGACTTTGGGTGGGCGATGGTCACTGTCTAATTTTGGGTGACTTCAACTCGCCGAATGTGGACTGGGAGAACTTGCGGTGCACTACAGGAGCGGATTCATTTTCCCGCGAGCTTCATTCAACGGTGCTGGAACTTTCCTTGTACCAACACGTCAGAAGGCCGACCCGAACCCAAGGTCACCATAAGTCTACCCTAGATCCGGTGATATCTCCAAGGCGGTCCGATGTTGATCAGATCGAGTACCCACCGCCATTAGGGTGCAGTGACCATGCAGTATTGACCATCAGCTGGAAGAGTGGAGCGGCGTTTGTACTCAGACCACAGGGCGCACTCAACGTCTGGCGAATGTCGTTCCAACAAGTCAGGGAGGCTGTATCCTCAGTGATGTGGTATCCGCCAGGACCGCGTGAAATAGACAAGGCTTGGGAGGTAATCCGAGATGAAATCCTTCAATTACGCCAGACGTTTGCCCAACCATCCAGACAGCGGCCGCATGAGAAAGGCCCACCTTGGTTTGACTCGCAACTTAGGCGTCTTTTGAAGCGTCGGTACCGGGCATGGAGACAGTGTCAAGCGACTGGAGAAGGATATGATTGATACCGCAACATCCGGAACCAGTGTACCCAAATGAAACGAGAAAAGTGACGTATCTTCAGGGAGACTTTAGCAACGGACTCGGTACGAGCACCCAAACGACTGTTCGCATATCTGCGACGGAGAACGCGAACCACAACTGCAATCCCAGCCCTACAGGACGGACATTCGCTAGGAGTTACAGATGAACACAAGACAGAGATACTGGCGAGACACTACTTGTCAGTCTATGCTCCTGAACAGAGGCACAATCGTCCCTCACACATTGCCGCCCCCCCAAATATCTTGTCAAGAACTCACCGAGGAAGAGGTGGCGGCAACCATGCGCACCATTAAAGTCAACCAATCCCCCGGACCTGATGGTGTTCATCCGTTGGTGGTAAAGGAACTGGCCGATGTGTTAACTCAACCAGTCACACGACTGTTCAACGCGTCTTTAGCAGCGGGAAAGCCCCCAAGAATGGAAGAAAGCGGTCGTCGTGCCACTGTGCAAAGGTGGGGCAAAAGCTGAGGCTTTCAACTACCGACCTGTCAGTCTAACACGGGTGATAGGAAAGGTTATAGAGTGCCTGCTGGCAACGCGAATCCGGGACCATATTGGGGTATACGACCTACTTTGCTGACAACAACATAGTTTTTGGAAGGGCAGGTCATGCCTAACAAACTTGGTAATCGCACGAGAACGCTGGACGATAGCCAAGGCCGAAAGACACCCTACGAACTTAATCTTCGTGGATTTTAGCAAAGCCTTTGGCAAAGTTCCGCATGACCGTTTATTAGGTAAGCTTAAGGCTCTTGGTGTAGTAGATCCTTTGATTCTGTTGATAGAGGACTTTCTAAGAGGCCGAACCTTTGCAGTACGAGTAGCACAGTCACTGTCAACTTGGCAAGTGGCAGCTAGTGGTGTTACACAAGGGTCGGTTCTGGGTCCGCTCCTCTTCCTGGCCTATATCGACGATCTACCGCCAGTTTTTCAATCGCCGTGTCTTATCTACGCAGACGACCTAAAGATCTGGCGCAAGAATACATCATACGCTGACGAGCTGGTTCTTCAGGAGGACATCAGAGCCCTTGAGAGATGGTCAGATATGTGGTCACTACCAGCCAACACGGACAAGCGTGCGCATACGCGAGTAGGAACACCGTCCAGCCGTGGGATGTACAACATACACGGGGCACCCCTTCGGCGCTCTGTCTGCGAAAAAGATCTGGGAGTGATGGTGGCCTGGTCACTAAAAACGAAGCACAATACTGATAGAGTCTATTCTTCAGCGTGGAGTATCCTGGGGCCGATTACTCGTTCATTCGGCCATCTCTCACTCAACGCCTGCAAGGTGCTTTATGCAACCCATGTGCGTCCCAGGCTGGAATACGGGGGGCCGGTGGTTTTCCCTTGTACGTTGGCAGAGGTGGCAAAGTTGGAATGAGTACAGAGAGGCGCAACCCGCATTATCGGAGGGCTACGTGGGGTCAGCTACGAAGAGCGGCTGAAGATCACAGGGCTGTTTCCAGTGGCCTATCGGAGAGTCCGGGGAGACCTGATCTTCACCAGGCGTATCATCAAAGGCGACTTCGGCCCAGAACTGCGTGCAGAGCTCCCTCTTCGAGGACATGGCCGTACGAGGGGACACTCGCTAACCCTAAAGAAACTGCACTCGGTGGGCCTCCCGCTGGTGTACCGTCTATCTCGGAGGGTGACCAATCTATGGAACTCGCTGCCAGCCGAAGTGGTGGAGGAGCCCAACGACACATTGTTCAAGCGACTTCTGGATGTATTTCTAAAGAGGTGGTGGGAGACTACTTCACTGAGCTGTGATGAGGAGGCTTACACGTGAGAGATACCCTCTGCCTCTATTATGAAGAAAGAAGAATGAAAAGAATATCTACAACTGTGTATATATTCACATATATACCAATCGAGAACTCAGAATAAATTAGCTCATTACCAAAATTAATCACACTTAGGTTAGAGGTACGGATTGTTCCTACCTGGGTTTGGGTAGAGCAGCTGCGACTAGTCGCTGCGCACTGACGGATTTCACGCTAATCACTTTGTAGCTCAAAAGGACCTTAACTGCATAATGATTTTGTTACCACTCATGACTGTGTGTTGATCCAATGTTGGCAAGTTTCTTCCAAGTCATTGCCCTAGTGGCACACTGCCCACCGCCAAACCCCGGTAAAATGTCGGTAACCGATGGGCAGATAAATGACTGAAATTTCAAGAAAAGAATGACGTAGTTCGTTCTTAGTCGCTGTATAGATTATCAGTGTCCTATTTTCATGGTTATTTGTTTCCGTTGATTGCGTTACAAATGCAGTGCCAATTGTTTTAACTGACTGGGATTTTCCCGGCGGCAGCAATTCTGGCCGTACTTCGTTCGCTAAGGTTAGCGCCGCGCTCCTGTTGATTTAGGTGCTGATGATCCGTGCTGGCTGTGAAGTGTTAGTGACATATTAGGTTATCATTTACCAATTAGTAAATGATAAGCTGAATAGTAAAAACTGCAGCATTGTGCTATAATTGTACTTATAACATGATGAGGTGTATTTTTTCGATGAAGTATTTTTCACGTAACTCTTGGTGATGACCAGGTGGCTTTGTAAAACCCATAAAGCTTCGACGTGTTCGTATTGAATGCTCTGATGTCGTGTGACATCTACGGTATGGTTTTTCAATTATGCTATGCTACCGTTCCATTACTATTACGGTTAAAAAACAGGTGTATTTTAGGACCTTGTTACGTATTATTGACGGACAACGGCTGATATGACAAAACAAAAGAGATATTATCTAAAAAACAAAGAACTTAGCTCACTGATGTGTGCTCTTTGTGATGAAGCCACCCAATGGGAACATCGGCATGGTTGCCCTAAGTGGGATTTGCCAGGTGAGGTTATTCAGTGGCAATTTTACTTTCTGTTCAGACTCAACACCTTAAGGAGTTGCAGGTGATTGCAGCGCTGTGGTTTCCGAAGATGTGTACCGTGAGGAAGAGCGATGTGCTATTGCAAGAGGTGAACGCGGTCTGCCGTGTGCTTCCACATCACAACCAACAATGATGGGTAGATTACACCGTTGAATCGTTACACCAAATAAAACAGTTTCGGAGGCCCAGAGAGTTTGTGAACCCGAGATTACACCCGAAGAAAGGCCGACAGTGTCAGGTAAACCCTGTTTCTATGCTGAATTTCGTATTAGTTACTTCTTTGACCAGCCTACGATGTGCATCACAGTTTGGAGAGGAGAGCGGTTCGCTGCTCAACTAACTATCAAAGGCTTCCATTCGATATCGACTGACGCTGGTGCAACAAAAGGGCATGTTGGAGGCCATAGGCAAACATATACCGAATGTGACAGTCAGCCAAAGGCGAAAAGACGAACTTCAGCAATGTAAGGATTTATCTAAAATATGTGGCACACTGTCATTAATGTAAAAATACAAATATAAACACATTACGAATCAGTCCTCTTGGATTGTTGCAACGTCTTCCAGATTGGTGGTTTCTTCAGCTTCTTCCAGTTTTCCCTTTGCTTGTACAAGGTTGTTACGACCAACTGAAACGGAAGAGAAAATCTATTACTTCAATTCGCCATACTAGTACGACCTTCCCGAAGTTTCTTTTACACCGAACATACATCGGGACCCAAGGACATTTTTGCGCACGCCACGGGATTGTCCAACCACAACAGTGGAAAATGGTGAATATGTACACATGGGTTTAACCGGAGGCTTGCAGCTGCAGTTAAGTAACATTACCGCTCTACTCGACGAAGTCTTCCTCCAGTCAAACTGTGACGGCACTTCTGTGTTTCGTTCGTCGAACCTGCAGCTGTGGCCTGTCCCTGCTAAGTTGGTTAAGCCTCATCGCTTGCCCGTACTTACCGCCGGTTTTTATTGTGGTCGTGGGAAACCATCAGAAGTGTCATCTTATATGAGTGAAACTGTCAGAGAGGTGAACCATTTGTTGGCAGAAGGCCTCAAGCTTGATGAGAGGTCTGTGAAGTGTCACCTGTCATCTATAATCTGTGATACTCCGGCACGGGCCTTTATTAGGCAAGTGAAAGGTCCTACTGGCTACTTTGGCTGTGATAAATGCATCCAGCGTGGATTTCACTGCGAAAAAACGATGACATTCCCCCTTGTCAAATGCAAGTTGCGTGACAACGAGTCTTTTCGATCACGTCGACACCACAAACATCATGTTGGCGTGAGTCCCTTTCTTTCCCTCCCTATTGACATGGTTAAACTCTTTCCACTGGATTACATGCACCTTGTTTGCTTGGGTGTGATGAAGAGGTTGATTGATCTGTGGTTGTTTGAGCCGCTCGACGCATTTGGCCGCTTGGATAAAGCTGCTACTGTAGAACTGGGAAGCCGTATACTTCAGTCACACCCAGACACGCCGTGTGGTTTTCAGCGACTCTGTCGACGCATACATAATGTTGAAAGATGGAAGGCCACCGAATTTCGCATGTTTCTTTTGTATTTGGGGCCGGTCTGTCTGAAAGGATTGTTGTCGGATGATGCGTATGATCACTTCACGTTACTGTTCGTTGCAAGTTACATACTGTGCCACCCCTTTTTGTACAAAACTTGCAACGCAATCGCAGAAACCATCCTGCGTATATTTGTACAAAAATGAGTTCCCTTTTATGGTATCTCTAACGTCGTGTACAATGTTCACGCTGTTATTCATTTACCAGCAGACCTTCTTCATCACGGTACTTTAGACTCTTTCTCCTGTTTTCCTTTTGAGTCCTTCTTACGAACACTTAAATTCTCCATTCGAGGTCCCAGAAATCCTGCTGAGCAGTTGTATCGGCGTTTGTGCGAGAGTAAACTCCCCGAGAACAACGAATCACCTGAGGCCATCCGCGATGACGTTGGGAATGCGGCTACCCGTTTCCGGGTATGCAAGACAGCGATGGTGGTGAAGGGAATGGTTCTGTCATGCTTACCACCAATCAACATTGTCGTTGTAGGTGGGAAACCAGCAGTTGTTGAGGGCATTTCTGGGGATACCATAATTATTCGTTATTTCTTAAACCCTCTCGCTTTTTTTCTTACGCCAATGAGATCCAGTCACCTGTACATTTTCTCTGTTGACGGACTGGATTACAATGTTGTAAATGTTTTCGTATTTGTCTCACTAATAATAATAATGTGTTGATGCCCATGTTACGTACCTTCATGAAGTAACACTTCTCTTTTTAAAGCAGATGTCCTAGGTTTCTGTTGTTACTTTAACATGCGACCGAATGAACCAACATTTTTAGATGTACTTAGTCGTCATGTTTGATGCCGATGACTCGGTAGCCATTGTTCACAGCAATTGTTGGCCGAAGCCATCCACTTTTCAGGCTTACCAACGAATGTTGTTGGACGATGGATGTTTTCCGGAAACGGTGCCAGCCTACGATTTTCATGAGGTTTATCACACTGGTAACATTCCCAGTTATACGCATTCTTCTCAGATAATCTCAAAGACGCAATTAAATTCGAGAAGAATCTTTTTTCTGAGTCTGGTATGTCAACGGATGATACGTTGCCCATGGCACCGTTTTCACAGCGGTACACCGTTCTCCGCAGGTACATCGTCATACGTTATCACATTCCTTTGAGAATACCGGTACCATTGTCATCCGATGACAGTACTGTGAAGATACCTCTGTTTCAGAGGATCCGGGGAAAGTCACCGATGCAGTCACCAGACTCCCCCGGTGATATCATGGCCCTTGGCCATTCATCACCGAGGTAAGTCCAGTGCGAACTTCTCATTCCATATTACTTATAGTTCACCAATATTGAAGTCTCAGAGGAGGTTCACGGTAGATGTCACATTGTCAAACGTGGCCGGTCCCAGGTATTTTGCGTAAAACTTACTAACACTCCTATATTTCAATTAGCACAACACAAGTTGTAACAACGCCCTTATCTCCACAGCACATGCCCGCTTAAGCCAAGAAGTGGCAAGGTAACTTTCCCACTATCAGCTACCACGATTGCCAGACTACCTGGAACGTATGCTGTCAAATCAAAATGGCCTTTGCAACGACGTGGCGTTGATGATAGCCAAAATTGACGGCATAATTTGCCGCCTGGGTGCAACAAATACGGCGGCCTACCAGCCTTTACAGGCAAACACTATCACCGATCTTCTGAAATTGGAAGAAGATCTTGCAGTAGTGGATAACTTTACGGGCACTGTAAGTGACAGAATAATTCCGCATCATATTATAAAGTCAATGCACTCAAGCGTCATCTATGCATCAATCTTGGATCAAGTATCCGCCGAATGCTTGTATCTTTGGTCGGGGAGAATTTGGCACTCACGTGCAATTGGACCGAAACAGCTGGAAAAACGGCGGTGGGGAGTTTCGAGTTTCCTAACGCCGTAATTGGTCAGTCTAATGTAATGTAATTACCGTTTATTTACGGATGACATAAAATCTACCAATCGTTTCCGGGAGTCTTTCACGCTGGAGATCGAGAGAACCATGAAATGATGGTTTACCGACGCAAGAGATTGCGGCTTAGGTCGCAAAACTGCCAGGTACGTTCACTGATCACGCATTCGTAGTCCCATGTCAAGTTTCTTTTCATTTACACAGACGGCGATTACGAATGTCATGATTCACCTTAGTTAACTAAATACCGTTTCGGAGTCGGTAGTATATATATAGCTACAGTAATATATTTGTATTTATATAATTATTCATATATAAACATATAATTCTTTTCGTTCCACAATTCATCTTATTTCTGATTCACACTTTTGTTACCCCTTGCAGATCTTGGCGCGAAACAATTTGATAGGAAGAAGTTTGTTCCGTAGATTCAGATTGTAAATATACCCAATATATGAAAATTTTACTCCGTACAATTTGTTCGTTTTGAAATTTTGAATGTTCAACATTTTGAAATAACTCTCATTTAGGTTGCACTGGCCGTTGTGAGACGTTAGATCAGGCCGTCCTCAGGTAATCATTGCTCTGGGAATGCTATGGGAGAGTGGAGCGTGAACGGGCTTTCGGAATGCAGTAGCAGGCAATTATAAAACTGCGTTTGCAAAGTATGTGGGGATAAGACTGTTCACGTAGGTAACTCGATCGATCAGTTGACTACTTGCGTAAATTTCGGACAAGCTAGAATTGCATGATCGTTGGATGTGCGTGTGCAATTTCCAAAATTCGGGTTAAAATTTAAAAGTGAATTGAAATCGTACACCGATTTCGGCTTGATTCCGGTATGCCCTTCCTGTGCCGGCACCCCACCGGTAAAAATACCAGCAAGATACCGGCAAGTTACCGGCAAGCTACCGGAACCGGTCCGGATCCGGTCCGGAACCGGTTTGCCACTAGGGTGGTCGACCCGCTCGTTACATTTTATTAGAGCAGCTGTCGTATATAATCTGACGTGCAGGCTCCAAACTCCACTTCTGCTTTGCGGCCTACATGTACTGTTGCCGCGGTGGCAAGCCTAGCCTGGGTGATTCGGCCAGCCCTCGGCCTATGGTACTTGGGCTGGAAGCTTTCAGCTACGGATTCCACGACCGGCTCTGGTTTTCGCTCTTGCAGTTCAAGGACCAGCAAGCTAGCCGGAAAACAAGTTCATTAAGTGCCGTTCCTGTACGCTTTTGGCATATTTGCAGTTCGACTTTTGGAGAACTATGTACACATGTCATCTCTGGCCGCTTGGTGAACGACCTAGGAATGAGATAATGCCAAACCGGCCTCCGTGGTCCGCTAATTTGTGATTGATACCGAGAGGTTTTGTCTTCCTTCAGGTGCTTTCGTTATCTTTCACTAGGAACTTTGGTACGTGAGTCTTCTTGCACGTGCGCAACAACGGGGCATTGTGGGATAGTGTCTTGTGGTCCACCCTTAATGTTCGTCAGACCGGCGTTGAGCGAGCAAACTTCAGAAAATCGTTGAGCGTGATGAAGTCCTATATGCGGAAAATAAGAATGATGTCATCAGCTTCGCTGCAAAATTTGTTTAAATTTATCAATATTCAGTATATAAATAGGTTTTCCAGCGTAACCTCCGCAGTTCTTGGGGGTGGGAACCCCATTAACCGTCGAGAATTACACTCAAAATGAGCGCAGCGGACTGTTCAGCGTGAAGAGATTCAAAATGAACCCGTAAGGACCAACGAAGTTGGTCAGAATGGCCTCACTAAAGGTGCTATTTTTAGGAAATAGCTGGGTAGTGGAAGTCTTCGGCTTGTCTTGTTGAGGTAGTACGCTGATATAATCATGAACCAGATTTCAGTGACTTATGTACAGGTTATGAAAAATAAGTTCTATCGCAGATGCCACCACCATCAGATATTCCGTAAAAGAAGCGCTTTTTAGCATCCAACGGGCATTTAAACCATGGATAGCAGCGATCACCAGTAAGTTACGAGAAGAAGAAATTAGAATATGATCACTGAGTTGCCTTAAATCAGGCTACAAACAACAAATTTACGTAATTACAGCTTGTATGCTTTTTACTCACCAAGCAGCATCGTAAAAATAGCTGTCTTTACCGAACCAGATAGGTTTGGGGAATATTCAAGTAGTCTTAGGAACGCTTCCATGCACGTACGAGATAATCAATGCATACTCGAAATAATGTCCAGTGTATGAATAGTTCGGCGTAAGTTGTATCATTGCGCAATAGATGTACGATTCACCAACATGAGTATCAGCTATCGCGCACCCACTTAAACCACCGCAAAATGTAAAATAACACGCTGTTGGACCGCAGAACGTTACCGGCATTGTAGAGTGACGGCTGATGGACGTAGTCGGAGTGACGTTTACATCCATAACGGGTTGTGGAGTGCACCATTTGTGAAGTAGAGGCCATTGGGTTTGTCGCACCAATGACTGCCATGTAGCCTCAGTGGTTGTACTATCTGTCCGGTAGAACTGGCTGTAAGATGTTGTTAGCCGGAAGCCGGTGCCTGAGTGTGTAGGCAACAATGATCGACGGGTGCGGTTACCAGTATATAGCAGGTACTAGAGTTGCCTGACTGCAGGTCAGGCTAGTCATCTTCGTAGCCCCACGGCATGCTGTTATATCAGGTAGCTCACATGCGTAATAAGTGGGAATGAGAAACTCGCAGCCTCCGATGCAGCAATCATGTTTACGTTCAAATTACTAGCAAGCTTGTTACTGACTGGTGTGAGCTTCAGAGAAAAGAAACAGAATGACGGAATATTTATGGAACCGGTACATGTACATATATAAATGTGTTTATGGTTGTGCAGCCTTGTTTCATTCGGGAATCGGTGGCTTTTATGGAAGTCTATATATATATATATGTATATATATATATTGCACGAGAAGTTTAGACAACCCACCCGTGGATACCAATGGGCAGAAATAAACACCGGAAGTATGAACTCCTGGGGGAGATGTGTCATGCTAACTAACAATAGATAGTGTAAATGCTGATACCGGAACTGCATGAGCCCGCGGACTCCCGCGTGAGTTTCCCAGTTCATTGCAGTATCACACCTAACTACGAATGTCTATTTACAAACAAGGCACATACGTACACGTATAAATGTGTCATGAAATCTCACAGAGCACAAATACCTCCGTACGTTAGCCACGATTCAAGTGAACGACAACGGATTACATGTGGGCAACGTTAGTAGCGGGCGTGAGATGCGTGTAAGGCATACCCGATTGTTTTCACTCCAGTTTATGCATGAGTCGCTGGCTACTAAACTGCTACGTAGGGGGAAACCATAGTGTATATATCCATATATAATATATACACATATACACACATTTATGTGTATGCGTAAATATATACATATATATATGTGTTTGTGTATAAATATATACGTATATGTATACGTACATGAATATGTATATATATATATATATATATATATATATATCAACATTTTAACCTTCAGAAAACCAACAGTGGAGGCGTGCCGTACAAAAAATCAGCCTTGTGTGAAATGCATTAGTCGGTCATTCCGGTTGCACATCTAAATACAAACCGTCCATTTACAGATGGGGCACAATAAACCCCTGGCTTGCAATCGCGTCCCAGGTAAGTTTGGTGGTTAAGTGTCAGCAAACGGAACTGGGACGGTACTGAGAGTGAACCTTGTATTGAGGAGAGATTATCACCGGCGTCATCACTGCTGAGACATGGTACAGACCACTATGTACACATACATAGTCCAGTAGTAGCAGACCTCTACACATGTACCTGCACTCTCACATACACCTCTTACATTCATTCTGCGGTCAGCTAGGGGTTGTAATCTACTATTATTTTCAAGTAACTTAGGATACGTTTTACTGCAGTGGCTTCGCAGACGCCAAGCTCACTAAGACGCGATTGCGAGCTAAGAGCTCGGGCACGCCTTGTTTACGAATAATTATTTTCACTTAGATTCACTTGGGAATGACAACCGCTCCCCAGGAGCGGCCAGCTTCGGTGTCAGGCCCTCGTCTAGCTAAAGGCAATCTTCCTTGTCAAATATTTTTTCTCAGTCACATAAAATGGCTTATAGTCAGGGCAAAAGTACTTCAAAGTATTTTCACTCATCCAGACTCGCGTTAGCCAGTGCAGTATGACAATCTTCTTCGGTCGGACACATCAACCTATCTTAGAAACCCTGTAGGACATTTTGGTGATCCTCACCAATCACTCAATGAGGTACGCAACTGGCTTAGCAAACGTGGACCAGGCTGTCCAATAGGTCAGGAATTCGGTTTGGCCTCGGCTCCTCCAATCGACTGGTTGCTTGAATCCTGTTTTGTTTAAGTTCGCCTGGTACCGGAAAAGTCGAATGCGTCGAAAAAGCTTACTGCACGCTACGCAGGCGGCAAGGCGCGCTCCGGCCCGTCAGCTCTGGCCATTAGCTCGTTCAGTCTCCCATCTCCTGTCATTTATACAGGGTAACCAATATAATAACTAGAACCCATCAATTGCTATCGTTCTGCGTCTCCATTCGCTGGACAGGAATCGAGTCCGAAAGTCGTGCTTGCATCTAAACCACGTTGAACGTACTTTACATTCACCACCATCGTGACACGCACGTATCACGGTTTACCTAAACCTTAGCCAAAATACTCTTACATGAGTAGTTCTTTGTACATCATAAGCATCGTTTTACTACGCGTTTAAATGACATCGCTATCGCCCACAAAGGATGCATACCACCTTTGTAGCAGATTAACTTACTGCAATGAAAAATGATGGACTTTCAAAAGACTTCGATTGCGCCCACAGTGGAAAGGAAAATGCTTTCGATTCCACCAACAGACTATTCTAAGTCCGTTCGGTGTCATGTAATAATAACAACAGTCATTGTATACATCATAAAGCCATGCAGGGTCTGCAAATTTGTGTGCGCAAAGATACCGTCGGTGGATAGAAGGTCCGATGGAAACTAACTATTGGGCCTATTATTCCGCAGTTTCAGGGAATACCTCACTAGTACTCCATACCGAGAGTGAAACTGCACGCAAATAAATCTACAACTAACACTGATATTTGACTGCGCAATACATATCAACATTTTCAACCTCCTACTGCTGCAATATAGACTTTCTTCTCACAAGAAACTAATCAGGGGCTTCGATTTCTTGGATGCTAAAGGACGTTTTGTTTGACGAACTTGAATGCGAAATGCATATTACATCAATTGTACGACGAAGTTTCACTTTTCTGCACAAAACTACCATTAGTAAGTAAGAGTTCCAGTTGGGAGTCCAACTAGAACATTAGTCGGAAAAGGTAACTTAATAACAAACACAATGATAAGCAGCCTAAAGGAATGCCTCCCAAGCATGCTATAGTGAGGCCACAACTTCGTGGACATAAATCTACAACTAACACTGTTATGTGACTGTGCTCTTCATGCTCACATTTTTGGCCTCCCACTAGTGAAACGTAAACCTCGTTTTTGCATAAAACTCAATGGAGGCGTCAATTTCTCTGACGTGATAATCCACAACGATTGACGGGTTTGAATGTACGAGGCACAATAAACCTTTGGTGCGAGGAAATGTCAATAAAAAATTGGTAGATCAGTACATCCTTCTTTGGATATGGCACTTCACTAAGGTAGGGGCGCAACTCCAAAAAAACTTGTTGTGTAGGAACAGTCCGGGGCATCAATTAGATTAATTTTCCAAAACGGGAATCTCAGAAATCCCTCTTGAGACCGACGAACGCCGATAGTGTCTTGTAGTTAAAATTTAATGTTCGTTAAACTGGCTTTTCGCGAGCAAACTGCAGAAGATGGTTCAATGTGATGAAGTTCTTTATGCGGAAAATGAGAATGGAGTCCTCAGTTTCGTTGCGAAATTTGTTTTAATTTACAAATATTTGGTATATAAACAGGTTTGCCAGCATGGCCTTCTCAGACCGCGGTGACTGGTTCTGCTGGCGGTGTGGCCGTGGATGGTCGACGGCTTGTAGATTGATTGGGGGTGGGAACCCCGTAGCTGTCGGAAGTTATGCCCGAAATTAGCGCAGCGGACTGTTCAGCGTAAAGAGATTCAAAATGAACCCGTAAGGACCAACGAAGTTGGTCAGAATGGCCTCACTAAAGGTGCTATTTTTAGGAAATAGCTGGGTAGTGGAAGTCTTCGGCTTGTCTTGTTGAGGTAGTACGCTGATATAATCATGAACCAGATTTCAGTGACTTATGTACAGGTTATGAAAAATAAGTTCTATCGCATATGCCGTATAAGGAACTTTTTGTTGAATTCAACGGGCATTTAAACCGTGGATAACAGCTATCACTATTATGTTGCGAGAAGGCGCAATTTGAATATGATAACTGAAGTGTCTTAAATTAGGCTTCAGACAATGAATTTACGTATTTGTCGCTTGCATACCTTTGGCTCACCAAACAGCATCGTGAAAATAGCTGACTTCCCCGACCAAAAATGGTTTTGGAAATGCTTATGTGTTTCCAGGAAAGCTTCTGTACACATATAAGAGCTAACCAATACCTAAGTGAAATACTGTCCAGTTTCAGAATAATTCTGTAGGAGTTGCATCATTGCTCATTTAGCTGTACCATTCACCAACATGCTTATCAGCTATGGTGCACCCTCTTAACCTGGCCGCAAAATCTTTAATGGAGAGCTGTTGGACCGCAGAAAGCTAGTGTCTTTTGGTCAAGGAACTTCTGCTTGGGCTTTAAAAACCCCACCATCAACGTATCCATGGCCCCAAGTAGCAACAGTACTCATTTAAATGGGCGTCCAAGATCAATTCTTCCCTATCCCAGTATGACTGCCAATGTTGCGCAACTTGAAGACAGTCACTTAACGTAGGATTAAGCGTACTAATTCATGATCTTTTCTCTGCTCCAGTGAAAAGCACCGACCTGGTGGACCCCGGAGACGGCTGAAGACAGTGGTATTGCCAGAGACCGAATCGTAATGTACAATTTCTCTCTTGCTGTAATCGAATTTGTGGAGTGCCACTTTTTGTGGATAATTTTCCGTTTTGGTCGAACCGTCCTCTTCTTGCTGAGAGTTATACCGAGCCTGCATTCCGGTGTAGAGCAGTTAGTTCAGTTCAGTTCAGTTTGCACAGGACCCGGTGTGACCAGAGCCAATCGTGTGTCCAGATAGTTGTATTGTCGGCTCGTTTCCTTGGCTTCCAACACTATGTAGGTTTCTTTCTCTGAGGATCAGAAACCTTGTGCAATATAAGCCCTGGCAGAGGAAGGTGGAAACAATGAGTAAATTGCTTCTGACCCTATAAACTGCCTAACATATTGCAGGGTATGCTGCCACACATTACTGGTCCACTGCTTTCCTACAAGCCTTCACTGCCGTAATATTTATGACCTCCTCCGGGAGCTCATTTCAATGTGGTACCACCCTACTTGAGAAGTAATTCGCCCTCATTTGGAGCCTTGAGTGCTTCCTTCTCAATCTAAGGCCATGCCCCCTTGTGTCTTTCTCTGGAATCGGGGAGAAAAGGTGTTCTCTGTTTAAAATTGACAGTCCCTTCATTACCTCGAACTTTTCTGTGAAATACCATTTTCATCGAGAACAGACCCAGGACACGGAGGCGTTCTAAGTAGCTGAACCTCCCCCCGACTAGTCACCACTCTGGTGGCTGTCCGGTGCACTTCACCGGACAGACTATATCCCTCTGATAGTACGTGTCCAGGCTGGCACACTTTACTCCGTGAGCGGCCTATGGCTTGGTATATTGGAACGAAAACGTCCGGTTCTGTACACAACACAATGGATATAAGTCGAAAAACGTCTGTCCTGGCCATATTCGCTGCTGCATTGAGCTGCTTCGAGGGTTTGAAGCTGTTATCCACTAAAACGCCTAGGTCTTTGACCTGAGAGACCACTTGCAACGAGTTTACACCATTCCCACTAGCCCCTGTATTTGTGGTCAAACATTGAAACTTGGCAGGGCTTAGTGGAAGGCCCCATCTGCTTCGTACGGCTGACACTACGAGTACTTCATCTACTCCAGCTATTTTGAAGTCATCGGCAAACATGAAGGTGGGGTTTTGCCAGCTCACGTGCTAGGTCGTTGATGAAGATGAGGATGAGCAGAGGGCCGGGCACCGAGCCCAGTGGCACCCCACCAATTATATCCCCGATTTTGAGACGTGATTGCCCGTCTTATTACTAAAAGTTAGCCTTGCTAAAACCTATTTACCCACCGCCTTGCCTTTCCAGTAATTCCCGTGGACTGCAGATTGACATCCAGAAATTCGTGGTTCAAAGAATTAAGCGCCTTGCTGAAGTCTAAGTGGCAGACGGCAATCGACTGTCCTTCGTCCAGGCTCTTGGTTACCCCATCGAGGGACAGCAGAATGTTCGTCAGACAAGATCGTCCTACCACGAAACCCATGCTGAGCACCTGATGTGAGGTTACTTTGAATCAAATGCCTAGAGATCTGTTTTCCAACTATTTGCTCCAGGCACCTACACGGTACTAAAGCTAAGCTAACGGCCCGGTGACTTTCGGCCTTTGACGGGGTCCGCTCTTGTAAATTACTACCACTGTTGCCCTCCTCCAGTCTTCCTACATAATTCCCTCTGTGAGTGACTTTTCATGCAGCTTCGCCACTGGAGCCTTCAGGACCTCGGCCAGAGGTTGAAAGGTGGCTGGATGAATCCCATCTGGTCCTGTGGCTTTATTTCAATCCGAGGTTTGCAATTCCATGTACACCGTCTCCTCTCCCACAGTAAGTTTTGGTATTGTGGGCGCATGTGGTCCCTCCACCCTTTCCCCTGTGTTACTTGATGGTCGGTATATGCTCTTGAAGAATGCCAAGAGCTTGTCGGCCTCGTCTTTGTCGCATAGGGCTAGTCGTCCCTGTGCTCCTTCCAAGGTTGCGGCACGTTCTCTCATACTTTGTGGTATTGGAGGTAAGAGAAGAACCACTTCGGGTTTGTGCTAACCGACGCAGCTAACTAACGATCGAAGGAATGTCCCTCTACACTTAAGATCACTTGAGCTCTGTTTCTGGCCATCTTATAACAACATCATGCCACCTGAGTTTTTTACAGATTGTATACGGACAATCGTTGCCCACAAATGACTAGAGCCTTACAGACTTTTGGCTTCCACCATGAGATTGGTTTCTACTGCTAACCACCCTCAGAGGTGCAGACTCCTCTGTAAGTCCGGGTATCCCCATCATGATGGCCTCCAAAAGTTCCTCTACGGAGGCTTTTGTGTGCCTCGGTGTCCACCAAACTTACTCCGCCGCCCTCTTTAGTTTGCCTGTATTGATTTTCCCACAAAGCCGAGGTAACACAATTTCCTTCGGCTGCTTGCCAACTGTTAGCATGGCCCTCAAGCCGTGTTGGTCACTTTTGCCTGGTGGTTCTTACCACTTAGTTTCGTTAACGTCCTGATGGTATCGCGCCGTGATTAAATCAAGGAGGGACGGGTGCTGTTCAATTCTGTGTCTTGTGGCCTGTCTCAACTGATGCTTAAGTGCATGCAACTAGACCCACTGCAGAAAGGTGTCGCCCATCGGTCTTTTGGTGCGCTCATGCTCTCCCAGTTAACTGCTGGTAGGATGTGATCCCCTTATAAGATGAACTCCATTGCCTGTGCCAGCACTGGATCCAGCGTTTGCAAAGGCCCGAAGTCTCCCTCATTCGTCGCTAGGGGTGCTCTGTAGATACAGATAATGCAGATTGTCCGCACCTCGATCCTAACAAAGCGGGACCCAGCATGTACAGTACCAGGGACTAAGCTGAAGGGAGCCTCCCAGTGGCCAATATCGGTCCTATAATTGGAGCTACTCCACCCCCCTGCCTTCCATACTTTCTGTTACGTCAGGAGGAAGCATACTCTTGAAAGAGCATGTTGCCAGTATCTGGCCTTTTCCAAGTTTCCGTCAGTGCTACGATGCCAGAACCTGCTATTTTAGTCGTTAACTCCACCTTTCTTCCTGGTGGACAGCAGGAGTTTGTGTACAATACTGACGACTCTTCGGTCCTCGCTACTGACTTTAATGCCAACTTTGGGGCTGGGGCACCCTTGGAAGCAACCTCCGGGGTGACGCCCTGCTTTTTCCTCTGTGAATCTCTGCAGTGCTGCATCTTAAGTATCAAGTGACGCTCTGGGTCTGGAGGTTTTTTCATTCCCACCCGTGGATCCGGTGTCGGGTTCAACTTGTGCAGCGGACGTTTCTTTCTTTTGAACCACCATACAGATGGCTCGGGATGGTTTCGCGACCACCTCGGCCCAACCGATTTCCCATGCTTTTCCCTCTGGTACCTCCAACTTCTCTTGTTGCACCGGGGTGGACGTTTTAGGCGCCTCCTTCAGAATCTGAACGGAGGGCTGCACTTTATCTATACCAACAGGACTGGATGCCCTGTGAGTCCTTTTCCTTTTGGTGTTTTGAACTACCTGAACTTCAGATTATTGTTTACCGGCGGCTGAAGCCACCTTTGGGGCCTGAATTACCCCTTGGGCCTTAGGTACTGACTTCTCAATGGAGGTCATCTCCAATTTTGCTATATGGAGAGTTGGCCGCTTCAGATCAGGTGTGTCCGTTCTAGACCAGACTATGGCATTACGCTGTTTGGTCAGACTGCAAAGGACTGGTAGGTGCAGGGGCCAATCGAGTGTACAGAATTCTTTCAGTGACGTGCACAGAGATCAGCAGGCACAACAGCGAATTGGGTAATTCCTTCCAGTTTTGTTTCACGAATAGATTCGCTCCTTCGGCTAGCTGAAATATAAACTAGAAGCTCTCTTCTTATCATCCAGGCGAGAGACAACATTGACGTTAGTTTTTCATCATACTTAGTGCCTCAGATAGTAGGCACTGACACTACGTAGAAAAGCCTGTGATAAGCTGGAATTTCCCCTTTCTCCTCAGTATTCTACTTCTGTGAATAACTCGTTTCACTTTGATTTTTTATGTGCCTTACACATGATGCTCCAACTGTTTCTTCCTTTAGTCTACTCCTCATTACCGTTGCTCTACTGCTGAAGAAGCTCGCTAGCTTATTTGGCCTAGAGCGTGGCCTCCACGATTTTATACTATTTCCCATCTTTCTGTGATCAGTGGCCAATTCAAATAAACTCCCCGGCACTTATTCCCGATAAACCCTTCAGGATTTTAAAAGCCTCAATACGGTCTCTTCTGGGTCTTCTTTTCTCGGGCGAGAAGAGTCACCTGTCCCGCAGCCATTGTTCACACGATTGCCCTCGCCGTTTTAACCACCCGAGTGGCTAGTCTTTGGACCTTTTGTAGACAGGCTGCTTCCTCTTTCATAGAGGTGCCCAGGCCTGCACACAATATTCCAAAAGTGGTGTCACCACTGCGTTGTGCTTAGGTATAAACACCCCCACCGATCTGCAAGAACGTGCTGAGCGCAGCTGAAAGAGCTCTTTCCTTGCCTTGTGAGCAGCCGGCTTGCAATGTACAGCACACTTGAAGTCCGCAGTCATTTGGACGACCGAGTCCCTTGTTGACTGTCATCTCAGCTGTGAAAGGTCTATTTTGGCTCCTGATCTTTACTCACACTGGTGCTCTGGTTGGCAAACGACCCCTGATTTCGTTTAGGCATATATCCCAATAGTTTGCCCAGATAACTTTCTGAGTCAGGTCCCTTGCTAATTCATCACGATCTCCTGATTCCACGAATTTTACACCGCAAGCAAAAATGGTACACGGTAAAGCTAATCTTTCCACTAAATCATTCATTTACGAAAGAAAAAGTAGTGGGCCCAAAACTGACTTTCTAGGTATTCCGCTGGTTACCCCTGTTGCTTTTGACCTGCAGGTGCCTACTCTAACGTGAAAAGCCGTGCTTATGAGGAAGGCTGATACCCACTTGCACACCTGCCCTTCTATCCGAAAAGTCTTCAGTTTCCCTATCAGTAGGCGATCTTCGACTGAAACAAAAGCCATACTAGGGTCCAGGAAGCAAACTTCGACCACTCTGCCCTCATCAAGCCTGTTTGTGACTTCGTTTGGGAATGCCACGACGTTCGAAAGACAAGATATGCTCTTCAAATACCCGTGCTGTGCTTTACAGATCAACTTGTGGCTTAGTAGGTGTTAACGCATGTATTCCCACACCAGACCCTCTAAAAGATTGCGGGGAATACATGTGGGGCTTACAGGAGGGCACTTTTTGTCTCACCGTGACCCCATATTGTAGGCAGCCACGACTGTAGCTAACTTCTAGCCCAACGGTAACACCCCTGGGCCAAGTGCGGCACTGTAAAGACGGCAGACGTCCACTGATCATGGCATCCAAAAGCTGTATAGTTATAGTTATAGTATATTTCTTGACCGTGGTCAATACACATGCACAAGGCAAGATCAGAGTATACAGCAATACATGTCAATGTGAGGTATTCACAAATTCTAAATTTATAAATCACAGCAACCGAAATACAACAGTAAAGTCATGTAGTGTTTGAGTAAACAAAAGTGGTAATGGTTGAGGCGGGAATTTCGAATCGGTTTCGAAATCGCTGGGGGGCGGTGTGGATAGCTGGGCAGTCGTGGAATTGCTGATATAAGCAACAAATGGACGGTCACTAACAAGTAACCGGGCGTAAGAGATGCAAAAGAACATTGTTAGAAGTAAAGAAAGCGTGGGGCTTTCAAAGTGCAGTCAGAGATACCAGCGGGATATTGGACACTGATCCAGCATTGGGTAACTAATTGTGGAGGAAGCATGTGAAACAAAGGCAAGTGATTCAAAGGTGATAATAAAACGGACCTTTTGTGCAGGTGATTACAGTGTCATATGGAAATTCGAATGAAGGCGAAAAGCTTCGCAGGGACTTCAGTGAACTTTTGAAGAGCATGAATGGTGTATGGACATATAACGGACTATTAAAGAAAAGAAAAGCCGTCAATGAAACGGATTAGTGGAGACAAACGTCAATGGTTCGGCTAGGCAGGAGTTGGAAGAGTGTAAAATGTTTTTTTTGTATTTGATAGAAAATTGGTAATCAAATTATGGTTGGCTGCAGATGGCTGGTATTCTGTTCCGTAAAGACCTTGGTTGCAGGCAGAATGTTGTGGGAAGCAGGTAAAAAAGGGCTGGTTTGACGAAGTTGACAGCTGCGAAGGCTGGGTTCCGGCCATTGATTTCGTACTACAACGCGGGAAGAATTGAACTGTCGGGTTGGATTATTTGGGAATAGACGTCGAGCGGATGTGGTGATGGTTGCTGTCAGGAATCACCTCTGCGATCCGGTGAGACTTTCATGAGGTTTTGTTAATCCATGTACGGTGCCCCATGTAACGTCAGCAGGCGAGAGTATAGGTTTAAACCATTGATCAAATCGTCCAGTCCTTACGGTAATCCGGAATAAACGTCGATTTAGCCGATGGATACCCAAGTAACCAATGCAATCTGGAAGAGATCAGGAATGCGGCAGTCTGGAGAGTGTTCCAGCATGCATGTATGATGGCTGGGCGTATACCATCAGGCCCCGCTGACTAATTTATGTTAAGTCCTTCCAATAACTTACCTGTCTCCAATTTCCCTATTTGTAGGTTGGGAAGGATAGGAGCAACCACTTGCTTTTCCGTCGATGTTTGTTTTCCTCTATCACGTCTATGTACTCCCTAGAAGCATAGGCTCAAGGCACCTGCTTTGCTGTGGTCATTATTATACATTTGACCCCAATCCTTCAAGACCAGAGGTCCAACTCCATTCGTAATCGAAGCATTTGTAAATGCCCGTAGTAATGTTTTAGATCTTGTTCAACTTCTCCGACCCTTGTCGGTTTTGAAGTCCTCTAAGCCGAGTTTCTTTCCCCTTTTTGCCCAAAACCAGGCTCTTTCGCTACCAGTGGCCTTAAAGATCTTCCCGCTTCTGCCTCTGTTTCCGCCTGCCCATCATACTTCCGGCTTCCTCGAAGCTGGCCTCCCTTTACTTCTGCACTCTCAGAGTAGAGCGAAGCTGTCTCGCAGCTCAAAAAGTTTTCAGTCGATTCTTTGTCACTATTCCTCTACTCCAGCTCCCTCCACCCCTGCCACTCGGTCCAGTTCTGCAGCCCTAGTCCTGAGTTCCCCTGTGCTCGTCCTCCCAAAACTTCCAGGTAATTTTCCGACTGCTCTCGCAAGCCTGAGACAAAGGGAAATATAATGGTGACGTGATCATTTTTGCCTAAAAATGTCAGATAAACTGACTCGTCCACTTCATTTTCATGCCTTGTGATCACTGGGTCAAGAAGCGAAGGCTGATGTCCAGATCAGTACCTCGTGTTTCCTCTGAGGTGCTGAACCAGAGCTCTGCCATTATTCCAGCCGACGAAGTCTTCCTCTGCTCTAACCAAGACTCAACTACCTGCTTTCCAATCCACTCCAGTTGGTCCGAAGTCTCCTACTACTGGTCCACTTTTGCCTGCCACCCAATCACTTTCCTCATAAACAGCCAGCCGCGTTCGGTGAGCCCATCCGTGCTCGAGCCCTAGTTCGTGACCTGCCATCAATAGCAAGCATGAACTCTATGAAGCAAAATACCAGTCTCTCGCTGTTGGCCGAAACTTGTCACTACATTCATGCCGCTGACATTGCTGATTAATCATTTGACCATGGATTTACTCTCCTCCGTGTCCGGCTAATAATTGGTCGAAATCTCCCCAGGCCGTCCGAAAGGTATCCTTTAGGCAACCAGCCGTGAGCTCACGTGTTTCCATCTATACATTCTTGTATTTACTACATATTCCGCAAACTTCATTATCGCTTTAACAAGCAGCTTCGAGTTTGGCAGACTCTCCACAATGTCCCGCTACCGAAATCGAAACCGCTTTGTACTTCCGGGGTTAACCATTCGCACCTTAGTTAATTTAAATACTGTCTCATCCTATCGCACTGTTACTGAGATGTACAAAACCGGCATTTGAAACTTGTGAATACTTCTTACTGTTGTAAAAACCTGTGTTACGAACGTTTGAGCAATGCGTAGCCAAATTCGCAACGGATCCCGAAATCAGAAGACGATTATCCGTGATATTCTACGATACTAGATTATTACAATAAACAATGACATAAACAATATACAAACCCCAATAATACGATCACAAGGACTCAACAACGAGAAACCGAATAGCAGCGTGTGAGCAGACAGCACGTGCGTCACGCAGGTCCTGAACAAGGATGTGCCAAAGTAGCGCTCTGGGCGCGAACAAACAACAATTGGTCCAGAAAATCGACCAGTTCGTAAAGACAAGTCAATAGTGTATGGAAATGAGTGATGTTGGGAAAAACACTGAATCGCGAGGGAAAAAGGGGGATTTTCCACGACCGGCTGTTACACCGCCCACCAAAATCCTCCTGGATCCTCAGCAGAGTCAAAGGTTCGGTATAAAGGTACTGGTTCTTCCTACCTGCTTAGGCCCTGCTGTCAGTGCGCGCGTCTAATGCTCGTCGTCAACGTTCTACTACTGGTCGCACCTAATCCATTGGCTACATAGACGTGAGGCTAGTCTACATCTTCCACAAGACCAAATGACCGATGGCGGGCGTGAATGGTCACATAGACGTTGTCCTCGTAAAGGGCCGTCCGGTCCTGGATGTATGTGCTTGAGTGTGTGTGTAAGTGCGTGTTTGTGTGTGCCGGGGTTACAATGAAATCACAGGTATGACTACACGTCAAAGGAGGACTTTCTGCAATGTCAACAAAAGACCGCGTGGCAAGAAAACGAGTAAAATGTAGCATGTGCGTGTGACCTGAGCTCCGCTACTTCCACATATGCAAGGGGCATTCGGTAGCGTCAACAAAAGGCAAAACAACGAACACTGTCACATGTTTGGTGGGTTTACGGGATGTAGAGTGCGTCGTGCATGCGTGTATGTATCGGGCTGTACAGTGGATTCGCATTCATCACCACGTATCGGAAAGAACCTTCTGTAATGTCAACGAAAGGACCGCGAGCACCTTAACGTGTTTGACGGAGACCGTGTGGTATATATGGTGTTTCTTTATCCACCTCGATTACTGGTGTAAGAAAGGTTTACTAGGCCTCAGGGTTATCAGCTCCTCCGTCTTCGCTCTCGAGTAGGTTAATACTGCGTATGTCACGAATGAGCACTCCGTTGGCTGTCTTCACCTTCACCGTTCTTATCACTCCGTCAGTGCTTTTGATGGTTTCCGTGACTACTCCCAAAGACCAAGCGCTAAAATGTGCGCGTTCGTCGGCGATCATAACCACGTCCCCAACTTTGAATGGTCTTGTTTTGGCTAGCCACTTCTGTCGAGTCTGCATGGCCGGTAGGTACTCCCGTAGCCATCGCCTCCAGAAGACCTTGGCCAGATAGTTCGCTTGCTTCCACCCGTGAAGGTAGCTCCCACGAAGATTTACCGGCCCTTGGAAACCCTCGTTCGACCTTAGCGTCAATAAGTCGTTTGGGGTGAGCGCCAGGTGGGTAGGGTCGCCGTTCAATGCTGGAACCAGGGGGCGGTTGTTCAGGATTCGCTCCACCTCAGTCATGACGGTGTTCAGCGTCTCGTCGTCGGGCGGCTGCTGCTCCATGATTGACAGCAATATCCGTCTGGCGGACCGGATCATGCATTCCCATATGCCGCCTCGGTGACTGGCCTGTGGGGGGTTGAAATGCCATCGTATGCCGTAGGCCACGGTTCGATTCTGCAGTTCGTCCCTGTTTATAATCTTGTGCCAACGCTGCAATTCCCGGTGAGCGCCCACAAAGTTCGATCCATTATCTGAGTATATATCAGCCGGTACGCCTCTTCGGTTGATAAGTCTTTGCAAGGCCCGTAGAAACGAATCGGTCGTCAGCGAATGTGCAACTTCTAGGTGTACCGCACGTGATTTCATGCGCGTCATGATACATCCGTATCGCTTTTCTAATCTTTTTCCGCACTTGATCCACAAGGGCCCGAAATAGTCCAGCCCGGTGTCACTGAACGGCCACCAGCCCATAGTCACCCTGCATTCTCGTAATGGGGCCATGAGTTGTTTGCTTGCTGTGGCATTGCGTCTCCTGCATTGCACACACCGTCGGATTACGCGTTTTACAGTCTCTCGTCCTCTCAACAACCAAAGACGCTTTCGGATGACGCACGTCACGTGACTTCCCCGGCATGTCCCTCCATGGCGTGGACGTGTTGAATCATTAGCTCTACTACAGGTTGTCTCGCAGGCAGCAGTATAGGATACTTTGTGTCGAAGTTCAGGTGGGCGTTGGTCAGCCTACCATCCACCCGCAGCAGTCCGTTGATGAGTTTGGGGTTTAAACGCTTCAGCTCGCCTCTTGGAGATGGCATGTCTTTATTGGTCGGCCCCACTTCTTCCGCCCTCTTGAGTTCTCGGGCGAAAGCCTCGCGTTGTATCATTCTGAAAATATCGTACTCTGCCGCTTGTAGCTCATCGGGACCTATCGGGCCGACCCGTATCCGACCTGAGGGCCATAGCCCTTTCATGACTAGTAAATTTATCTTGAACCTGGTTAACCAAACTAGCGAACGAAGCGTCTTCATCCAAGAAGAAAACCTGACCAGTCACGATAGAATGGACGACGCTTCGGCGACGTTGGTTGCTATCACTACGCCTTTGATCTCCAGTTCCAATTCCGTAGGGGGTTTTAATTCGAACACGGGCCAGTCCTGTTTGGGCAATTGCAGGAAGTTTGGTCCTCTCGTTCACGTGTCCAGTTGCCTGAAGTTGTTCGCACCTCGGGAGCACAGGTCGGCCGGATTATCGCCAGACCTGACATGACTCCACTGGTGCGTGGCTGATTCATCGTGGATAATCGTGAGCCGGTTAGCAACGAAAGTACTAAACCGGCTCCGAACGTTGTTAATGTAGTAAAGTACTATCGTTGAATCCGTCCAGAAGCTCACCGACCAAATGTAGAGATCGAAACATCTCTTTACAGCTTGCACCACTCTGACTGCCAACACGGCTGCGCTGAGTTCAAGGCGTGGGATTGAGACCGACTTCAGTGGAGGAACGCGGGCTTTGGCGAACAGGATCCTCGTGGTATATTGTCCATCTCCTGCGCACCATCGTCCGTACACCACAGCTGCATAACCGACTTCGAATGCATCGGAAAAGGCATGTAGTTCTCCAGTCCGTGTCGTATGGCCAGGAGTCAAACATCGTGGGATTTTTATGTCCCCTAATTTTTTCAAGGTGTTCAAAAATTCTTCACAGTCCAGCCGGTCCCCTCGGTCCAGTGACTGGTCCCAATCAACTTTCTCACGGCACAGCCGCTGCAGCAAGATCTTTACGGGTAGCAGCCAGGGTGAGACGAAACCGAGCGGGTCGAACAAACTTGAGCGGCAGATAGCATGCCACGACGGGTTATTGGCAGCTCGGGAACGTTCAGTTCGAAAACAAATTCGTCCGTTTCCGCGTCCCATTGTATCCCTAGGGTGCGCTCGATAGGAAGTGGAGAGCCGTCCAAATCTCTTACCCTTTCGGCCTTTTCGTGATACGGGATGACCTTCAGCACTTCTGAAGCGTTCGACATCCATTTAAATAGATGGAAGCCGCCCTCTTCCAGCAATCTCGTCAGACCCCTGAACTGCTCTAGAGCTGATTCCACATCATCGAATGATCCCAGATAGTCGTCGACGCAGAAGTTCCTGCTGACGCTTTCTGCCACCGTCCGATGTATTAGATCGCCATGTTTGTTCGCTGATTCTCGAAGGGCGTAGTTGGCACAAAATGGTGACGATATGCCTCCGAAGGGGTGGACGGTCATTCTGTAATTCACCACTGCGTTGTCCCGGTCGCTTCCTTCCCACCACAGGAAACGCAAAACATCTCGTTCTCCTACCGGAATCTTCACCTGATGGAACATTTCCCTAATGTCGGCAGACAAAACCACTTTACCCACTCTGAAACGGCACAAAACATCGATCAGTGGTGTGGTCCAGTCAGGCCCCTGTAGTAGGCGATCGTTTAACGACTTGCCCTGGAAATTGGCCGCACAGTCGAAAACCACCCGCAGTTTGTTGGGTTTCTTAGGGTTGATAACCGGATGGTGAGGCAGATACCAGATACCCCTTTTGCTGTCGGTGTTGACAGGCACCTTTTCAACGTAACCGAGGGCCTCGTTTCGCTTCATCAAATCCGCGTATCGTTCCCACAGATTCTGGTCTCGAATGAAGCGTTCTTTTAGTCGTAGTAATCGTTGGAGAACATAATTTCTGTTGTCAGTCCACGGGTCGTCCGGTGTGCGCCATGGGAGGGGAACCCCGAACTGTTTTTTGAGGCCTCTAGTGCCTTGCCGCACCGTTTGTAGAGCGAAGTGATCATCTTGAGACAACGTCGGTCTTTCGTCTCCAATGTCATGAAACTCCTTTTCAAACAGCCGTTGCAGATGAAACCCTATGCGGTCCGTTTCGGCGGATAAGTAATTCACGGAACCGCGTACCCCTACTGGACCGTATAACATCCATCCCAGAACCGTGCGTACGGCATAAGGTGCCTGGCGGTCGCCCACTCTCTGGTCAAGCACCCAATGCGCCTCTGGCACGTCGCAGCCGATGAGGAGATCCACTTCATCATCTTCCCAGTCTACAACGGTTACATCCTGCAGGTGGGGCCACCGAGTCAAGATTGCGTTCACCGACCTTGGTGCTCGCATGGGGAGATCCGCTAACGTGAATGCCTCCGTTGGTTCAATTTCCTCGTTAGTGTCTAGAGAGATGAGTTGCAGCCTTAATCTACCGGCAGTCATTACCTGTGTTCCGCCCACCGTGCTCACTGATAACGACGTCGCACCTTTAGCCAGTTGGTGTTTGTCGGCAAACCGCTCTTTCAGTAAAGTGGTGTCGGATCCACTATCAACGAAAGCCAACGCCTTGACTATCCTAGTCGGAGTCACTACTCCCACGGCCACTACGCCTAAACGTACCGGTTTACTGGCAGATTGTGAAGTTGAACAAATCACGCTGGGCTTGGCACTCGCCTCGGATATGGTTACTCTCGCCTGATGCAGCAGCCGATGGTGTCTGCCCGTGCAGCCCTCGTAACCACATCGATTCCTTGTTCTACAGGCTGCTGCCCGGTGCGTGGTGTTGAGACAGATGAAACATGCTCCTGCCATCCTCGCCATTCCCCACCGTTCGTCTATTGTGGCGTTGCCGAACTTGGGGCATTCTGGTAGGCCATGGCTAGTACCACAGGATCTGCAATTTGGTTTCGCCGTAGCATCTCGTGACTATGCCTTCCAAAGTGTGCATGGCGTCTAGGTCAGCCCTGTAACCTAAATGGTCGAGGGCTATTGGGCAGTTCTGCATCTTGATCACCAGGTCGGCCATGGTGTAGACGTCGCCCTTGGTTATCTTTGCCTCTGCCATCACGCCCTCTGTTAGGTTACGGGCTACTTTGAAAGGTTGGCCAACCAAGTCCCGTAGAATCTTTCTTGCCCTTGTGTAGCCTTGTTCTGGGTCGAGCATGGTGCACCCGTCGATAGCTTCTCTTGCTCGGCCTCGGCAGTAGTGAGTAAGGTAAAGAAGCCTTTGCCCAGGGTCGGTTAGCTTATTTTCAACGAACGTCTCGAACTGCTTGACAAACTTGCAGTATTGCTCAGCTCGCCCGTCGAAAACCTTTAACTCCACTCTAGGCAGATCGATCGATGGTGGTTTGTAGTCGGCGACCGGCGTGGGGTTCCCTACCTTATTGCACCCTAACCTATCGGAAGTGTCGAAGTCACTGGTCTCATGCTCTCGCTGTTTCTGTGTACACTTCTCTGCTTCCTGCGCCTGTAGTCTAGCCGAAAGTAACTGTTGCTCTAGTTCTAGTATTCTCAGCTTATATAAATCGACATCCTCACGATCAATATTGTTTTCAATAACACATGAACTAGCACTGACAGGACTAGGCGATCTAGCATTAACTAAAGAATCATATGTACCCAAAACCTCCCCAGAGACTTGCCGTATTACTTCCTGTCCGGACTCGACTGCTTTTGATCTTTTTCTTGGCATTTTGCGTGATTTTTCCTCGTTCCAAATAGATCTATTGAGTATTGTTACGAACGTTTGAGCAATGCGTAGCCAAATTCGCAACGGATCCCGAAATCAGAAGACGATTATCCGTGATATTCTACGATACTAGATTATTACAATAAACAATGACATAAACAATATACAAACCCCAATAATACGATCACAAGGACTCAACAACGAGAAACCGAATAGCAGCGTGTGAGCAGACAGCACGTGCGTCACGCAGATCCTGAACAAGGATGTGCCAAAGTAGCGCTCTGGGCGCGAACAAACAACAATTGGTCCAGAAAATCGACCAGTTCGTAAAGACAAATCAATAGTGTATGGAAATGAGTGATGTTGGGGAAAACACTGAATCGCGAGGGAAAAAGGGAGATTTTCCACGACCGGCTGTTACAACCTGTACTCTGTGATCATGCCTTGCCTATCTGTCTTTATCCCAATCAAGAAAACATAATTTATCATAAGTCCCCTTGGTGATGCCTGGAGCTGCTAAAGAGCATTCATCCATCTTTTATCCTCGTTCGGCATCGGGTTCGGGCTTCCATATAAGCACAAAACATCTGTTTTCCTGCTGCATAAACTTACCATGATGGCATACGTTTGAGTGCTTGCCGAGCGCGAACCCATTTCGGATTCCGTGTGCACTAGTCCTTCCCTGACCACGAAGGCTGCTCCATCACCTGCTGCGTCATTTCTCCTGTCCTGTTGATAGACGAGATAGTGATCTTGCGCTCCTTGTGGAATACGGTCACTTTGGAACAGCCGCTTTTCTCAGGCTGCGGCTGCTTTACCACTGCCACGAGCGGTTCTAATGGTCATTTCCGCCCACTTGTTTCCAATGCCACAGGCATTGGTGTATAGCACCAGCGTGGACCTTTTGACCGACACGGCATGTTCCCCCTTTATTTTATGTCTTGCCTCCGGCGTAGCGCTCGGGTGGCTGCTATTTTTTTCTTCTGATATACTGAACTTCGTAGTTCTCTGGCTTGCTTCTATGATTGTTTGTTCTATCGGGTCGGAATCCTGGGTACACCTCATGGGCTTTGCAATATAAACTTCCGTTTCTGTCGATCCGGAAGTTCTTATGATGGGCAATCCAGGACTACTTTCGTCTCCCAAGGCTTGGGTTCCAGAAAGCCTTAAGTCGCAACCACTGATTGAAAGTACTTGTTTGTAGTGCTCCGATGGATACACTTCGCGGTTTTGTACTATCGAGCCTGTTTCCAGTGAACCCCTATGTTAAGGCAATCGTCGTACTTGCCTCTAATCCAGGTCGCTGATCACCCGCGCCCTTATTCTGCAGCATCAGGACTGATACCATATGCTCTCATTGTGTGGTGAAAACTTTCCCCACTCTTGTTAGTGGCTGGTCCCTGAAGTCCGGGTTTACTAACTCAAAGGGGCTTGGTTTTGCTGGTCCTCTCTATAATCCCGGTCGTGGTTGCTTCCGTAGACCGACCCTATGACTTCTCTTTATTACCACCATTTGACTAATGCCTACAAGCCTTGGCAAATATCGCACCCCATGTTATTCAGTTCTCCCCTATTTTAGATTCCCTAATGGTAGGTTCTTCACGTTCCAGTATAAAATCTTTGCTGCATCTCACCGGGCTGGGTTCCCTGCCAGCCCTTATCTCCTGTAACCCTCTTTTCAATCCTTCTTCGTGGCTCTACAGGCCTTTTAGAACTAGAATTACTGTGCCATCAGAGGCATTTGACACTTGTGATTTATTTGTGGCCCGATTCCTATCCGGGGCCGCTTTTGTTGAACTGTTTGAATATGATGTTGAGGACGGGGGGTTTTTAACATTTAGTTTACCAGTGAGTCCCTCTACCCGAGTCCGTCTCGCCTTCCCACTGCTGGTTCCTACCACATCCGCAAAGGACTGTTAGGAAAGTCCTTTTTCCTCTGGAGTGCCTCAGCTTCCTTCGGTTCTCATGCCCTCTAGCAAACTTACAGTTAGTTAGCGTATGATAGCCAAATGAAAAGCCTGCCTGGGGGCCCTTCTGCAGTGAGAGCACATCCGTTCAGTGCACTTGTTTTAGCAATACTTCGAGTAATGCTTCCAAGGTCTCCCTGAGCACGTTTTATGTGCCCATAGTTGGAACAAGCCGCACGCGGTCTTTTTGCGCTCGTTTTGAAATGGCTTTCGACAAGCGAGTGTAAAAAAACGTTCAAAATGGTTTAAAAGAAACAAAAAATAGTGCGCTGAAAGTTACTCTGGAAAAACGAGCCAAACTCCGGACCTTGAGGGCTAAGAACCACACAAGAATTTCAAACCTGAGAGGCATGCGTCAGTAAATCATTTCAACACAATGTAGTGATCCAAAAAAGGTTATTACCTCCACCACACCAACTAAAACGGCATTCAGCAAGAGATAAGAGGTTCAGCCCGAATCCTAAAGTACCGCCGGCCGAATAATTGGTCGTCTTGAGGTCTCCGATTCAGTTCAGTTCTGCTTGAACAAAGCAAAAGTCGACTTAAGTCTAGAGGTCTTGAAGCACTGCATGGATTCCTTGCTCTGAACAGTGGTCCCGGTTCTTGGCAAAACCTTTGATCGTCTGGTGGATCCACCGAGCTGAACCGAGAGTAGATAGAGGCGAAGAGGGGCAGAGGCAGAAACCAAAAGATATAGATGACATCATTGTCTCAATGCCGTTAGACAAATAAGGGATACACTTTTATAGATATAAAGTGGAGAGGGAATACAATAAAAAACATCAGTTTTGCGTTTGGTTTTTGCAGACAGAGAATGATCGGGAGAGATCAAGGTAAATGTCTAACTTCCTTTTGAAGATAGTTTCGTTCTGCGGGGTTATAACTTCCGGGAGTGCGTTCTACAGAGTAATAGTGTGGCTAAAAAGTGGGTTCGTGACGAAGTAATTGGCCTCCATTCAGAAACCGTTCTGTCTTGCCCACGAAGAGCAGGGGGCGGGCAGGTAGAGAAGAAGCAATCACTTTGACCCCATTCGAAGAGGTAAAACGTAAAAAATAGACCACCGCTTGTGCGTCCTAAGTTAAGGGGATAAAGAATATGGAGTGAGATGGACGGAATAAAGTAGATGGGACAGGCCTCGCAATAATTTGGTGAGAGCTCCTTGAACCCATTCTCAAATTTCGCGATCTCAGAAAGGGACCATAGGGCGTTATCCGACTACCGCACTGCAGCAGAACACGGCTGTATGTGCGAAAAATTACAGGGAAATCAGCCCTGGCGATGGGCAGGAAGGGCCTTCGAATCTTGTTTAGGACTCAAAAGGTAGGCTTACTCGCAAGATGGTGATAATTGGGGAAGGATAGGCTCCAACCCAGCCACAAACGGAGCAACTTATGCCAGTAAAGCTGCGGCAGAGCGTTCGCTCAGCTAATGGATAAAGTGTGACCGGTCTCTCCACCGAATGACAGTCCCAAAAGGTTGCCGCCAAAATGGGAAGGTTCCAATCTTCGGAAAAGCGTTTTTTTCCTAAGCATTGACCTGGGGATGACTGAACCTGAATGTGTAAATTCATGAACAAAAAGTACTTAAGACAAGTGACCAACCAGCATTTAGCTGTAAGCAGTTCACATGTTGTCCGATGCCACAGGGCTGTGCGTTGTTTGGCTGCTTGTTGTAGGGACAGTCGGTTTTCTCCAAATTGAAGAACGCATTTTTGACTGCTCTACTGGCGGACGGTTGAAAGTTTTGCCCTCTCAGCTAGTATCGAGTCCAATTCGCTTTCGGAAGTAAACGTGAATCACTTGGTTTCAATACAAACCATCCTTCATCTATTCCATCGACTGTAACCGTCTTTTGGCACGGGTCGGAACAATCAGCCTGTTGCCTGTTCCACAGGCCATTCTCGAGATCTAATTAGCACCTGACATCTGGGGTGCCGGATTGGCGAGCATTGTGTCTTTTCTATTTTTTCGTAGGTACTCGAGTACCGGCATACGCTTTTCCTATTTTGGTCGGTGGCAACCCGATATTTTTACCCATTTTTTGCTTTTTCCCTACTGCACCTGTTCTTCATTTACGCTTTGATTTAGTTCAATTTGTTATACCATTTGCCATAGGAGCGACGCTGAATCTTCCGACGCTGGGGTGAATGTACCTTCCTTTCAGTTCGCCTTCTTCAAGGAAAGTAACCCTAAGTCCTCGTTCGCGCAGTTGGAATCAAAGTTTGCTCTTCGCACTATGACTACGGAAGGCAGTAGCTTTCACTACTCGGTCACGGCTCTTTCTCCACTTATATTCGACTAGGCACAAGTTATGATGGAATCAGAAGAACCTAATTTCTACGAACGCACGGAAGCGGCCGTCACTAGCCGGATTGGCATGACTGAAAAACAGCGAATTTTCTGTTTGTTTGCAGGCAGTGAGCTCGGACACAGCAAACCTTTGCTACGGCTTCGGCACATGCTGACTCCTTTAGGAGCTACTGAGATCGATAATAATCCGAGAAAGATATGGCTTCAAGGTCGTCCCAGCAATATACAGAATGTCGTCTGCGTCTCCACAGAGGAACTTCTCGAAAAGCTGGCCGAGATCGCCGATAAGTTTGGGGAATCGCACGAGCCAATTGTCAGTCAGGCCATTTCCTCACAAGGTGAGTATGTTATTGCCTCCTTAACAACGGCTTTGCGCGACCTTATCAGAAGGGCCGAGGCATCAGTGCGCCATCAGATGGACGCCCAAACTAGGCGTCACCCAACAGACAGCGTCACTCAAAGAGATCTCCCAATAGTAAGCGTATACGAATTCCAGTTCAGTCGCCATCAACTGACACTGTTTGTTAGTTTCCTCAGGGGTGTGACTCAAGGGCGCCTTGTTGCACCCCACCTTGTGCCATGGCCCCAGCCAATCAGGGAAAGAGGACGTCAGTGTCTAGCTGCGACGGACACTACCGGCCAGGTTGTCTGCCTATTCTACGTAATTGATCACAATTCGGGGACACGCTACTTGGTAGACACAGGTGCTGAAGTTAGTGTGCTTCCACATTCAGGTCAAAGTTTACAAAGGTGACCCTTCTCTAACTCATTTGCCGCTAATGGCGCTTCTATGCATAAAAGTGGACATGTTTCGGAGACTTAAGATTTTGGTCTTCGCCGCACTTTCTGCTGGGTTCTCTTGACCGCGGAAGATCGAAAAGCCGTACTTGGTATTGATTTCCTGCATCAGTTTGACCTATCGGTTGATTCTCGCCTCAAACGTCTTGTAGATCTTGTTACTAATCTATCTGTGAGTGGGATTTCTTTCGATTCTAACTTCGTCGGTCCTGTTCTACTTAAAAGGACAGGTTTGCATTTGTTGGGTGACGTACTACAAGCATACCCACAAGGGTTGCATCCACCGTCCTCGCTAACTGCCGTAACTAGCTCGGTAGATCATCACACTAGTAAATCAGGACCTCCACATTTTGTGGGAGCACTCGGGCTTGCACCCGATAAGCTTGAAATCGCGTGAGCTGATTCCGAGAGCAAGTATAAATTAGGTTTTATTCGTGTCAAACAGTCCCTCAGCTTCTGCACTGCATATGGTCCCCAAAAAGTCAGGCCATTGACGATCATAGGGAGATTAAAGAGCTTTTAATAATACAACTGTTCCAGATGAGTACCCCGCCCCACATATTCAGGACATAACGGCCAACCTCAACGGAGCTCGAGTGCTCTCCAAAATTGGTCTGGAGCGTGCTTATCGCCAGATTCTTATTGTAGATTGGGATATACCTAAGAAAGCCGTAACAACACCTTTCGTTCTCTTCGAATTCCTACGAAAACTATTTGGTTTACTCTGCACAAACCTTTCAGCCCTTTATAGACCATGTTACCGTGAGTTTAGATTTTTTCGCCTGCATAGATGACCTGCTAGTGATAAGATAATCCAAAGACGCACACAAACATTACCCACGTCAGTTGTTTGAGCGTTTGGCCTTACGTGGTATCACCGTCAATGCGGACAAAAGTGTCTTTGGCCTAGATTCAGTTTGGGTTTCTGAGCCACTTGCTAGATGAACTTCTTACTCGACCTCAAGAAGAAATGGCACAAGCCGTTCTTGACTTTCCACCACGAACTTCATCAGCCGCTGTTTGTCTTTTCAACGAGATGTTAAGCTATCAGCGGGGTTTCACCTCAAGCTGCGCCCACCCGATGCAGCCTCTATTAGATTTGCTTCAAGGAGCTAGAGACGGTTCCATAAAATTATCAGAGGAGGCTAAAGCTGCCTTCAGTGCAGTTAATAGAGCATTGGTTCCTGCTACTCTCTTGGTTCCTTTTGACGCCGAAGTGCTACTGAGTATAGCCGACAATACCTCTGACACGGCCATAAGCGAAGAGCTACAGCAGTGATCTATTTCACAGCGGAGACTACTAGCTCTTTTCTCGCTTCCTATCCCACCAGATGAGGCTAAATATTCTACTTTTAGTGGGGAACTACTTGCTTTTTACAGCCCTGTTAGACATTCGCGACATATCCTCGAAGGCAGGCAGTTTGTCATCTGCACCGATCACAAACCATTGAGGTGTGCCTTCCACAGTCAAACCGATAAACACTCACAGCGTGATTTACGTCACTTTGACTTCGTGGCACTGTTTCCAGTGATTTTTGTAGCGTTTCCGGCACCGAAAAAGTTGTGACCGTTACTCTTTCTCGAGTGAGGGTTATTTCAAGTTAGCCACGGGTCATAGACCCCTAAGATTTGATTCCAGCCGGAAGTTTGTTATTGGGCTTCATAGACTGAAGCCAGATTGCACCAACTACACCTTCGGAGTATCCTTTGGCCAGTTCCTCGAGCTCGATAACCTGTGACAAATCCTTGCCGCACCCACATCCTACAGTACCCACTTCCAGGTACCTCAAAACCTTCGAAGTTTTACGTGACTTAGCCCATTCTGTCATTCGAGCACCACCAAGCTAGTAGCAGAAATGTAAGTCGGGCACAGCCTGCAAAAGGATATTCCTAATTGGGCTCGTTCACGCGTTCATTACCAGCGATTGAGTGTAAGTAGGTATGCAAATGTTCCTCTAGGCCACTTTCCAATTGTATACCCATGGCTACCTCATATTCACATAGGTATCGTTGGTCCTCTCAGCCCCTGCAAAGGTTTTTGTTACTCTCCTACCCTTTGCAACCGTCGGCCGAAATCTGCTCCCATTTACAACGTAGAGACAGAAACCATAGTAGCTGCTTTTGTGGAGTGATGGGTTTCACCATATGGTTGACCCGCATCAATACCTATTGATCAAGGCCCACAGTTTCAGTCACACCCGCTTGGAGAAACATTGCGTATGTTAGGCTGTCACCAGTTCCATGCGACGGCGTATCACCCAGCAGTCAACATTATGGTTGAGCTTTTTGAATGACTGCCCAAAGCTTCGCTCACCGCTGCTGCAGCTCTAATTTGGTACAGGCACCTCCTTTCTTTTTCTTGGGTTTGCTTTCCGAGTATAAACCTGATATTATTGCTTCAGCTGCGGAATTAGCCTCTGGTCAAGCTGTTTGGGTACGTGCGGATTACTTTGCCATAGGTCGCACGAGTGACAACGGTTGTGCTTCATAAGCTCGACAGTTGGGTGCGCAGATGCTTCATTCGCAAATGGATTTGTCGCTTCCAAAGTCCCAATTGGCCTACTTTCCGGCAGAACTGTCCCCTAGCTCCCAAGTCTTCATATGCGTGGATAGCTTTCGAAAATCTCTACTGTGGCTTTTTGAAGGTCTGTATAAAGTACTCGAGTGACACCATCGAGCTTACCTCGTGGGCTGAAACGATAAACATGAAGTTCTGTCTGTCGACTCCCTTAAGGTTGCCCACCTCGCCGGTAACCTAGAAAAGAGGACACGGCTCAAAAATAGTGTTACAGTAGTTCTCTCAGCAATCATAGAGGCCACTCCCGGACCTCAGTCAACGCTGAGCAAAACCATGGAGCCGCAGAGAACGACGCAGTCTGGCGGTCATAAAAGTTGGCCAGAGAGTCACACAGTTAGCACTCAGTCCCACTTAGTGCTGATTTTACTGTTTGACGCTTCGTGAAACCATTTTGAAGACCAGAAAACTTTTCGTAAATTCCGACATTTGCTTGTTGTACTTATCGACCGGGGTTCGTTTCATTTCGGTTTTACCCATCGCCGTTGGCTTAAGCTCTACACTCTTTCACTTAATAGTAGCACCGTACCTGTTAACTGTAAGCTCTCGATAATCGTTCCCATTCATAAAAAGGGACGCCTACATGGGATATCCAACTGTCGCCCTATAAACCGTACCCTTATATTATCCAGAATGATGGAGAAAATAGTAAAGGTCATATTATTAACTATTTATCAGGCCTCAACTTTATTATTGACAACTAACATGGGTTTTCTCCGTTTACCGTCCTACGTGACTTGTCAGTATGACTTTCCGAATCTCGTCACCGACTCTGCTGAAAGTGGGAAATCTTTTATTGTTCTTTATCTTGACTTATCTATGTCACTCGATCTTGTGCCTTACTTCCACCTTTCAACAAAGCTAAGATTATTTGACATCATCGATCAGCTACTTTCTTGGTTCCCATCTTACTTATCTCATTGTTCACAGGTTGTATTGAATAACAGGCACGCTTTTAACCCTAGGCCTGTTACTAGCTGTGTTATTCAGGTCAGTGTTTTGGGCCCCCTTCCTTTACTCCTATATATAAATGATGTTTCCGACAGTACACAATGGCACACTGTTCTTGTTCGCGGACGACATTAAGATAGTCTACACTTTTTCGCCTAGCAGCCTCAATACTGCTATCCCTAAAATCTCGGCTGTCTTAGCCGCCCTTGGTTAATGGTGCTCAACCTGGGCTATGAAATTCTCAGCCGATGAGTGTATTTTTCTTACTTACAAATGCCAGGTTTCTCGCGGTTCCTAATGAATCGGCGGTTCACCCATCGACAGCCAGCCCTCAGTAAGAGAACTAGGCTTAAGTTATTCTTGCTTCTCCAACTTCTTCGAACACGCTGTCTTCCAAACGGCGAAGGCTAAAAAGTGTCTTGGTCTTCTGCTCAGATCGTTTCAGCTTAGGGAGAGCGTTCTTTACATGTGCAAGGCATATGCCGGGCCCCTTCTCCAATACTGTCCCCTACCCTTCTCTGTTATGCGAAAGTCAGACAGGATTATTATTGAATGTATTCAAAGAGGATCTACAAAGCAGCTTATCGGTTGGTCGTCAGACTTAACCTACAGGGAACAATGTTTATCTCCCGAACTCAAACCATTGAGGCTTCGTCGCATCAAGCTAAACCTGGTATTTCTGTATAAACTAGTGATTAGGCAATCTTATTCCTCCAACCAGTTGTGCTTCTCCCCGGGTACTGGATAATCACCCCCTAGCAGACAGTTTACTATTACCACACCCTCTGCGAGGACTGTTCTACGCTCTAAGTTCTTCCCCCGCACGTACTCCAGAATCTGGAATAAACTTCTTTTGCACATTGGACCCTCTCAGTCAAAGTATACACTCGTGCATGCTATTGATAAATTCCTTTCTATCCTAACTGTTTTGCGCTTATTCAAAGTTCACATAACCGAAAGTCAAGCTTACGAGTATGGCCTCGTCTTTCAAGCCATTGCTTTGCTTTCTCGTTTTACCCTGCCTTCCTAAGTAATTTCCTCTCTCTTGAATTTTGAACGCGGTAATTGACCGCTCCTTCTTAGACTTCGCCATCGACCCACTTAAAGCATGCCTGACTCCAGCGATTGCTTTTCCTTACCAACTTATAAGATTCTGCCGGTTTCACTTTGAACCAAGTCCTTCCAGATGCGTTCATATTTTTAGAGAGGCCACCGTTATACTCCCCACAGTTTGTCAATATGCCGAATCGCTCCACTATTTATTACCTTTATTCAGTTATATCACGTCTGCGGCCCCAGAACCAACCTCAACAACGCTATAGGGACTGCTTCAGTAACTACACCCTGGTCCGCTATATATACACATATATATATATATGTAGTGTATATATATCGTAAATATGTATATATATAGACATACACACATATATACCTATTACTGTCCTGTAGTTATTAGCTCAAGCGTGATAAGTAACCCAAAGCTCCTCGATATTTCTTAGCTTACTTTGCCCCCTTTCCACACCAGGTCCGACCACATATACTTCCATCAACACCTTTGCGATTTGAACCGGAAAATCTGGTCTCATTTCTCTCACTTATTGTGGTTCACTAACTGAACTCAATATCCGGTCATGACGTCACCAATTCTGCTCTCACCCTATCCCCCAGCTAAGTTTCTTCCGTAATCTCATGCAGGAATTAGTCATTTCTTCTGCTGAATGACTACTCCAGGTGAAGTATTTACCTCCCCATCAAAATTTTAGCTCTTACTTATGAGTTTCCGTTTTTAGTCCCACGTTCCTTGGACTCAATTTGTCTTAGGGATCCGCTGCATCGATGAGCCCGTGCTTCACTCTTGTTCTTCTTTTCGTTAACCATGGATCTTCAGCTGGGTTAAGCCCGGACTGCGTTTCTCTATCTCATTTCCCTTTCCAGTGATCCTCAATGTTGGTCAACCACCTCAGGCACTTTATCGGTCATCCCCCTTGCTGGTGCACCCTGATAATAACGCTGTGTAGCCACTCGCTGTCCCCATTGGCCCTCTTGTCCAAGTTCCCAAGACCTGTCTAATTAGTCCTGGACCATTTACCCTTATCGTGTTGTCTCAGCCCTCGGTACAACCATCAATGGACACTCACGTCAATCCCAGTGGTGCTGGGAGCGGTCAGATCCCCAGCCTTGGCCGGCGTACATCGGGCTTGCAGGCCGTCTGCAACGATGTGCGAGCGCTATTATGCTGGTGGATCACGCCTCCTGTGTTCACTCCACGAAGTGTTTTCCAGAATAGGCTTCCAGCGCACGATCATTCCCACCCACTAGCACCGGTCCAGGATCGCACGCGCCAACTCTCCTCACCCTACAGCATTTATCACTGTCCGTTTCGATTCGCATGCTCCTAGCTTTCTTCCGCCTCTATGAGCTCATCTATCTTTTTTGTCAGCACTCTTATCATTTCCCTTCCGTGTCGTTCTACCTCTGTGTGCACACCTGTCCATTCTGTTTTTATTCCTGTCGGTTTTTACAATGAAAACTCTCACTGCATGGTGTCATTCTCGCCCTATACATTTTACTCTGCCCAAGCCCGAAATATGTTCTTCCCCACACATTTCACCCCTGCCGGCTCCAAATCAGTATTCACTTGGTACCTACATATGCTTATAAAACTCATTGATCGCCTACCTCACTAGCTATTATTCTGCGGTATCCTTTTTGTCCATCTTATGCCTTCCCCCATTACGCACCGGACACATCCGTAACCATGACTTATCGCCATATAAGAACTCGCCATTCCAACTCTTGCACATTTTTATGACCAAATTTACTATCTTTCTACCACCTTCATATTTTCCATGTCTGAGTCCGTAATTCTTCCGTGGATCTTTCTCTCAAGCGGTGCACCGATTAGCACCTTCCGGACTAATCTATTTGCCTGATGGCACACAACTCTCCAGCTCACTACTCCCAACTCCGACGCACAACCACTCCTCGTGCATTTTTGTTCCATCACAGACTTTCCCATCCGGGTTCTTTTCTTCTTCTAGGTCTTCATCCTGTGTCATCTGTAGAGAAACGATCCGACTGATCATCTCGTACCTGGTTTCCTTTGACCAACACTCGTCTACTTCGTACACTGTTCGCCACCGGCATCTTCATTGTGCCTTTCAGGCTGCGCTGCTTTTCGCGTTCCACCTAGTGTAAAGTCATCGCAACGTCATCATTCTCACCTACACATTAAAACCACGGGATATGCCTTTAACTGATCTTTCTGAACCCTTGCCTCCTCATTTCTCTCCAGTGATATTTGCTTTCGTAACCGATGCATCTTTGCACCACAGTTCTTCTAACCTCGGAGTTACCCCTCTCCAGCGACCTTTTGCACCGCTCCAACCACCTCGTACTTCCTTTCCCTCTGCACTGACCAGCCGTTCCCGCGGCCATCTTCTTGCTGCATAATGTACTTTCATTTATTAACGCTTCACTCATGTCAGAAGGTCGCCATATGTCACCCCTGCAATATTCAGACTGTTAGATTCACTCTTACCTGTTGTCGTCGATCATTTCCCTCCCATTTCCTCGTTTATGAACTTCTGCTCACAGCAATCACTTCAGTGCTTCCAGAAATGGTTCTCTTTCTCTGTTGATACCCCATGTTCAACCGTCATAAACAAATTCCTCAGGAATTATAGAAGGTGATTCCGGACCATCCGACCCAAATCTACCTGTCTCTTCCAAGCACTGCTACTTCCGTGTTCCTTCCCTTCACTGCTACATGCTTCTGCTCCGATATATATATATATATATATATATATATATATATATCCACATATTTTTTCTGCCTCCTTCAGTCCTTCGCCGGCCAGTTCTCTTGCCACCTGCCGCCGCCCCTCAGGATTTGCACCCATTTTGTCTATATCTGAGCCTCACATTTACAGTATCCCGATCTTTCCGCGGCGCGGTTTCCATCTCACTTACACCACGTCTTGCATCGCTGGAGTCGCTTTTTAAAACTGACACCGTCCGTTTATTGCAATAAAGTATACCTCACGGCTACCTAGTCCCCAGCCATACAACTCAAATTTTTGTTTTTCCTTTCTTCTCTCCTTTTTTCCTTTTTTCTTCATAGCTTCTCTTAACGATAGTTTTCCATGCCGATTTTCGGTCCTCCTCATGTTAAACTACCAGGTTCCTTTCTCCTCCACTTGGTTCAGCCAGCTGCTCCATTTGACCTTGACCTTCAAATATGCCAGGCCCGAATTTGGATCCATCTCCGGGTTCACTAGAAACTCCATCTAATACTTCATGGTGTGCATAAATTTTTCTCCCGCTCACCTCCTCTCTATTTCTCTCTTCCCCATTTGTCTTTCATAGTTCTGAATTTTTCATAAATTTTGACTCAGCTTTGTCGCTTGTGAAAATTTTGATGATGTGTAAGGTATGCTTCAGGCGTCTCCGAAACAAACTATTATTATTATTATTTGTTTCATTGCTCTCTTCCACTGCACATGGTGGCATAGTGGACGGAGGTACCTCCAGAAAGTGGTGTTGGATTATTTTGTACGGTATACATATATATAATCTTCCCGGCACCCGGGTTAGGACTTTGTACATGACTGCTGGGCCCGTGCGCATTTTAGTAATTCTCCACAGGTGGCCCAAGCAGATATGGGCAACGCAACAGGGTCCCCTAGACGACAGTAGACCCATAAGACTAGTGATGTTAGTGGAGACCTGCTCGCGGCACGCCCTCCTTTGGATCAAAGGGTCGCTTTCACAGTTCCCTTCTAGGGAAGATTTGTTGTAGCGGCCTGAAGATGACTGAGCCTGAATGTGTAAATTCATGAACAAAAAGTACTTAAGACAAGTGACCAACCAGCATTTAGCTGTAAGCAGTTCGCATGTTGTCCGATGCCACAGGGCTGTGCGTTGTTTGGCTGCTTGTTGTAGGGACAGTCGGCTTTCTCCAAATTGAAGAACGCATTTTTGACTGCTCTACTGGCGGACGGTTGAAAGTTTTGCCCTCTCAGCTAGTATCGAGTCCAATTCGCTTTCGGAAGTAAACGTGAATCACTTGGTTTCAATACAAACCATCCTTCATCTATTCCATCGACTGTAACCGTCTTTTGGCACGGGTCGGAACAATCAACTTGTTGCCCGTTCCACAGGCCATTCTCAAGATCTAGTTGGTTCCTGGTATCCGGAGCGCTAAACGACAAATGCTTTTTGCAGGCCTTCAAAGCCCTAACTTCATAGGGAAATATAGTCCGCATGCATGATTATGTTCACTGGAAGGGCTGTCGGAAGATCAGTCGCACCGATGAAGAATAGGAGAGGATCTAGGACCGATCCTTTTGAGGCCTCAGTTGTTGCCCGTGTGGGCTTGGTCAAAACATTTCCTACCTTAACCACAAAAGTGCTGTCCTTGAGAAACCTGCTTTTGGTGTCCAAAATGGAGCTCGGTATCCGGCATGTTTGCAGCTTATAAAGAAGAGGGATACGTGGGATCTTGTCGGGAGCCTTGGTAAAGGCGATTGATATAGCGTATAGAAGCTGGCCGTCATCGCATTTTTCTCTCGAGCTATCCACCACAGCAAGCATACTGGTTATGAGTCACCCGCCAGGAGAAGACCCATGTTGGAACGAGGAGAGAATCCTATTTGCATGCAAGTGAAAGGGAACTGCACCCTTTAGAAAGCGCTCAAAACTTTTGCTGGTTATTTCTATCAGACCTACGGGCCTGTGGCTAGAAATAGTTGGGGGCAGTGGCTGCTTTTTCTGGCTGCCAAGAAAACTCCATAGTCGACACCGTTTAAGAAGGGAGGCGTGAGGAGTCGCCTATTTGTCCGCCGGCCCCTTGAGAATGCGGGGGTGGATCAGGCCAGGACTCACGGAGAAATATTGGCTGAGCCGACGGGAACCTCATGCAACTGCACAAATGAGGAAGGTGATATTGTCAATGGTAGTAATAAAAGACTGTGTGCTTCTTAGGGTTGGAGGTTGCTGGCATGGATAAGAAAACTGTCCGAAAGCGGGAGCTGAAGGCCTCGGTCAACTGACTGGGAGATTTGGATGAGGATTTGGCATGGTCCTTCAGGGGAAGTGACTTTGAAGTTTTGTTCCTTGGATGGTGCATGCGCTGGAAGGAGAATGCCTATTAGGTCAGTGCTGCAACAAGTGCGTATCGTAGTACCGCATTTCCATGGGACCTAATCTTGCCCTTGCACTTGTTGCTGATAACCCTGAAGTACTCTGCTTCTTGAGCAAGACCCTTGGCTTTATACCCAGCGAGGATGCGTACGCGTTAGTTTACAATGCGTCTGATTGGCCGGGGAAGGGGCCGTTTACCGGTCTGCGAAAGCAAACTCTAGGGATGCATAGCTCGTCTGCTAAGAAGATCAGCCATCTGATATTCCCCGCCATCTCGTCAGCAGGGTTTTCAGTTCACTTCAGTCCGGTTTCATGAATGGACGGCGAAGTACCTGAATGTCCGGACTTTCGCACTTGTGAGCCCCTCGGATCCCTCTGTGCCTTGACAATTTGAAGGAACAACTCTTGTTTAAAACTTAGCTATAATCAGGAGGGGGCAGATAAGATTTTCAATCGCCTTCCTTTTCAACATCATCTTTGATCGCAGTCGCTGGTCATACACCTCACGGTCAATGTCTCCGGCAATAGGGCAAGTATAGTAGGGGGTAGTAGGTGCTGGATGAGAGGTCCACCGGGGTTGGAGTGAAAGGGACTATTCACTTGTCTACAGAAACGGTAGTAGACTCCTGGTCATATTTCTCCAAATACAGCAATCCAAGCTTTATCCAATCTTCTTTCGAACTCAGCCACTGTGCTCGAGCTTGTTACATCCCCCGGCAGCCCATTCCAGTCGTTAGCCGCCGTAGCTGCAAAGACTGACTTCAGGTTTCAGTCAAAGTTCTCCCTTTCTTGATTGTCAGAGCTTGCTCTCTTAGGCAGTCACTCCCTTGCAGCTCAAATATGGCCCTTCTGCGGCCCCGTGCCTCTGTAAATCCTTCGAGTATTTCGAAAACCACCACGAGGTCACCTCTTCTTCCTCTCCTTTCCAGAGAAAATAACCCTAGCTGCTCCAGCCCTTGTTCGTAGCACAGATGTCTGTATTTGGCGAACCATCGCATGAATCGCCATTGTAGTAGCTTGAGATCCTCGAAGTTTCCCATTAAACATGGCTTCTAGTCTTGACACAGTTTCCAAGATGAGATTTCGCGAAAGCCCTGTACAATATCAATAAGACCCTGGTTTTCTTAGAGCTGACCGCCCTCACCAGCTGGTGTCGGGGTCTATATGTTTTCTGTATTACTTTCTGGCACTGGCGGCTTAGCTTATGGCCAGCTCTTACTATCACCCCTAGTTCCCGGGCTTCAGTGTTTTGAGCTAGCTCCTCCCGATTGTCAAGCGGCCCCACATATCGGGTGGGCCGTGATCCTTTCTCTTTGACGAGATGTTGGCATTTGCTCAGATTGACAGAGAGATCCCACACTGCTGACCACTTGTGCACCTTGTCTGAATCACTTTGAACCCAACCTTGTCTGGTGCTTCTACGGCCTCGAAGTCGTCAGCTAACGGGGAGCACGGCTTTTCCAACCCGTTTGACAGATCGTAATGTACACAAGGAAAAGCAGGGGTCCCGGGGCCGGCCCTTGTTGTAAGCTACTATGCAGCCTCCCTTTGTCTGACAATTGGCCCTCTACACTCACTCAAAAATGTCTTTTAAGCTTTGTACCATCAGCTTCTGCACTTTCTCGATAAGATGAAAAGACTACACTTATTCTTCCAGCTGTCAGTGGTTAACCGAATGGAATGCTTTTTTGGAAATCCAAATAGAAGACTCCAACTGTTCTCCCCGATTCTCTTGACCGGCTATCTCATCCGAGAAGCTTACTAGTTTGGAGAGACAATAGCACCTGTTCCAGAACCCATGCTGGTTGCCAGTCAACAGCCAATTCCCCTCTTAGTGCTTCAATATTCTATCTCTTAATATCTTCCGAGAGTTTTAAGTACCACCGACGTCAAGTAATTCGGCCCGTAACTGGTAGGTTTGTCTTTCTCCACCCTTATAAAAGGGTGAGACCATCGATATGGCCGGTCTTTACGCAGTACACTCCTGTCGCGGTGAGTTCAGCGTCTTAGCCAGTGGTCCAGCCAGGATAGACGCTACTGGCTCCAGTATTGCTGGGTGGATGTCATCCAGGCCTACCCCCTTGGATACTCCTGGTTGCTTTGGACGGTTAAGCATCACTCCTGCGTTGATTTCTTCTTCTTCCACTTCCAAGACTTCACCGCCCCTGGTCACAAGTAGCCCCTGAGCACCCTGGTTCTATCTATATACCTGATGAAAGAGTTCCAACAGGATCCCAGCCCTTTCCTACTTGCTTATTACCGGCACTACCTGTGAGTTATTGACCCTGCCTACGGCCTTCTCCAGTGCTGCCTTAGACTGAAAGTAGTTGTAGTATGCTTCCGGATTGCTTTTGGCGTTCCGCGCAATAAGTTTCTCATAGTTTTTTCTGCATTGCTTCTGTATCTCAGGTGGTCTAGTTCTCGCTGCTTGGAACTGTATGAAGGCCCGATGGTCGCTGGCGTTTCCGTACTTTTTGAATGATCTCAGCTTCTGTTTTAGAGCCTTGCATATTCGACTCGTACAATGCGGTGGCGAACGTCTCTCTTGACTCTTCTAAGTGGTGCGGCGCCCTCTGTTGTTTCACCAGTATGTTCTTCATCCAATTTCTTTTGTGTTCTACGTCGTAGACACTACTCACCATCTCCCGATCTATCCGGAGGCCCAGTCCTACCAAGCTATTCTCGTCTACCTTTAAGAAGCCTTGTTTAAATTTATTAGGCGCACTTGTTCCCTGAAGTTTTAACCTAAACTGGAGTACACCATGGCCACTCTTACCTATGGGTCCCCTGGCTTCTAGGTTTTCTAGGTCATTTTGGGCTATGGCCACTACCAGGGCAAGGATTGATGGTGACTGACCAAACTGCCGTCTTGTCAATTATTAGCGTGTTGGACAAGAGCCCTCCTGCGGAGCAGTTGGAGCAATTACTCCATAGATGTGTCCTCTGAAGTGGTTTCTGAGGTTCAATCTAGTTAGGACACGTTGAAATCACCCATAATAAGCAACTTTCGCTCCGCGCTGGAAACCGTAGGGAGGAAATCAAGCGGACTGTTTTTCTTGACACCTTCCGCCTCTGGGCGTTGATAAGTGCAAAGCACGGACGCTTCCGGTCCGCCCGTAGCTATGACAATCTCTACCGCTTGTACATTCTGCGTACCAATTACACTGCCCTCAAAGCCACCGGTCCAGCCCTTTAGTAATAGAGCTCGACCAAGCTTTCTCTTCCATGACCATAGGCTCCGTGCCGTTTGGCACCTTTATTTTGCTAGCTTTCCCTCTGGGAGACTTCAGGATTGCCCTATTAAAGCCCGGGGTTCCGCAGTTTTTTCGCTTCCCTGACTGACTACTGCTGTCTTATCATTGAGCATCTCTTGAGATTTGCCTAATGTACCGGCAGCAGCTTAGAAGGCGTCCCTTTGACAAGGGTTGGCCATTTCGACAGGCATAGGTCCTGGTTCCCGTCTTTTGGAGCCAGTAGCCTCTTTTTACTGCCTCAGTCTCATAACTCTTTCCACGGCTACATGCTAGGTGATTTCTGCTACTCGGAGCACGTTGACCAGATGGAATCTCATTGCTTTGTTTTTTGGTTGCCAGTTTTCATGGGAGGTTTCAGAACTCCACGAACCACAGCTTTCCGGATCCGTCCTAGTGCAACATCACTATTTTTCCTCAACTTGGTCAGAAGTCTGGTGGCATTGGCCGTGCATTGTTCTAACTCACCCGCTCATTTGAGACACCCAATCCCTCCACCGCTTCATGAGCCGGTACGGCAGCAGCTGCTTACTGTCCCGGCCTTGCCCGGGTGTTCTTCGGGTTTACGGGAGTCGCCTCATGTCCATTTCTCCCCTTAAGTTGTGCCAACCTTTAATTTGGGGATTTAAATGTTTCCTCTGTTTTTCTGGTCTACCCCTGCCTCCGCCGTGGCCTTGATATTTGTCCTGTCTAGCTACTTGCATTTTGGACATATCCGGTGAGTTTATCATGTTCATTGTACAGCTGATAGTATTTCTTCCTTAGCCCCGAACACTTCCTGCGGAGACACTTTTGACAGGTGTTACACCGAATTCTCACAGTGCCTGCCGACGTATTTCCCTCAGAACACTAGGGCCTCTCATGCTGTTCATCTATCCCGCCTATTCGGTCTGGTATTCAGCAAGTTACGGGCATTTCAGTCGCTAATTTGCTCAAGTTACCAGTTTAACCGATAAAGAGGGGCATTATTAGTAGCCTGAAGAAGGTGTAGGAAATCTGGTAAGATCGATCTCAAATTGAGATCTGCCATTAAAGAGCAGGATACCCGGCTGATATGTAACGGCAAGCCGGCTAATCTTGTTGTGATTTTGTTGCTGGACACAGTGATTTATTGGTAATGGTTCCTTTCTCCCTCGACATGGTATTATTTCTCTGTGCCGGGTGGTTCGTTTTATGTTACTGCCGAATAAGTTTGCCTTTTACCTCTCCATGCCTTCCATGAAGCTCAACTCCGTGGAGTAGCGCTGAGTTTGGCTCGGAGCAAAGGAACGCACGGACCTGGTCAAAATTGGTCATGTTGACGGATCTCAATACTTTGGTTTCTGAGGGAAGTGGAGGCAACTTCGAAAATTGTAAACAAACACAGGGAATTCGATCACTTTTGCCGAGAGTCGGCAAGTAGTGCATCACATCTGTTTGCAACCGTTCATCAGTTATGGCCAGATCTAGTGGGCAGGGAGCACGTCCTGTGCGACATCTGGTAGGATATTTTATGTTCTGCACCCCTGGGTTCCCGAGCACGAGATCCGGAAAGGGTGTACCAAAGGTGACGTCAGGCGCACCATCTCCGCGCCAGTCGCCACTGGGTGAGTTACCATCACCGGTGGCTAACAGATGGATGAGGTCCGCGTTGCTTTCCGGGAAAACTAACAAGATAAGAAGTCCTAGACCATCAGCTGAACTGCGTGCGGGATAAGATAGACTACACCAAGCGACAGGGCGTCTGTTTTGAAGGATGTACAGACAACCCACTGACGGTTATCGCGTGTGAAGGCGGGAGTTGGTGAGAAGCCAGCAGGAGGGATAGAATTATCGCAGAAAACAGTAGCCCCACCAGCACGACCCCTGTTGGAGTGCTGCCTTACTGTAAAGTATCCCGGAGTGGATATTTCAGCATCGGACATATTGGCATTAACGCAGGATTCCGTGAAGGCATTGACCTGGGGCTCCCCACTCATTGCGAGCTGCAGAAGCTCCGCGAGCTTATTAGGCACACTCAAGCAATTTCTCTAAAAACACCAAAGCCTGTGCTCAGTTGTTGCTAGGTCGCCTGAGACAGCTGATTGTGGGTTTGAAGAAGAAAAAAGGGGGCGAGTTGGGGTAGGTGGGGAAGGAGGAGTCGGGAGCTGAGGATATAGGCACTGAGGGTGAACATACTGTTGCAGAGACCGGTAGGTTTTGGCTTCTAGTCACCCGGGGGCATGATACCAGGCAGCTGGTATATACCCCTCGAATCCTGAAAGTAATGGGGTAGGTTTCTGGTTTACCTTTGTGTGTGCTGTGGAACTCACTGCTCTGAGACGGAAGGTGCTTCCACATTGTTGTGGGCTCAGGTCCTAGGGCTTTAGGCTCGAGTCAGTGAAGTGGTCCAGATTATTGCACCTTTGAGAGCAGCGACGAATCCCGCCGGGCTGCAATTCCCGAGTTAGCGTTGCACTTCCTTCACTCACATTGTACTCGATTCGCTGTCGGGAGAGCTTATCAGACCTACGGTTACGAGTTGGGTTCTTTCCCAAATCTTTCTCCCCCAGGAATGTCACGACCACAGGCATTGATCAGATATAGTGTTATTAGTGGCTATCTGATTTATGAGAGTAATACTGTGTGGGACTGTGAAGAAGGAGTGGCGGCAGAAGTCAAAGAAATACGCATGATACCAATGGATGGCAGTGCCATAGGAGAGAAGGCAGCTGCTCCCAGCATTGCCACTTAATGATGAAGATTCAAAAGCACTCGTGGAAGACATCAAGTCAGAAAAGGTCCAACCAGCCTTAAAACCTTACTCTGAAGCGGCAGGCACCACATCACCTGGCAGTAAATTTTGGGGCTCAGCTACTCGGCATGCGGAGAAGTTTCCACTCATGTCCCTTGGTGCTCTCATTTTGACAGGCCTTAACGCATGTCACCTTGGTGTGAACTCCTGCGTCGGCCAGCCTCCTAAGCTCACGGCACTGCTCTGAATATCTGTCTGAGAGCAGAACATGCGAGACAGTACCACATTTACAGAAGCAAGTTCATTGGCAGGAAAATCCAGGGGATAGTAAACTCACCCCTGGTTCACACAGACTGTTCTGAGAACGCTGCTCCCCAGCTTGAGTCTAGGGAGTTTTGAAAGCTGATACTTCGCCGTATCTAATGGCATCCTCTGGCAGTCCATTCCACATAGGTGAAACCCTTTATGTGAAAAACACCTGCTTTGTCCAGTCTGACTGGGAACTTTGAATCCCGAGGCCATGTTCTTAGTGCCCCGCTTGAAGTAGTTTGGTTCAAATCACTGACTGCAGAAAGCTGGAATGCTCATTTCGGTTTCTTTTGCACAGAACTATATGTGGCTAGGTCCAACCAAAGACCGAGTTAGCTGTGTTGTCTGCGCACTTTCGCAGCTGCGAACACTGCTTGGCTTATCATTTTCTGAAAGGTAGGAACTTCGTGCAGTGTCGGCCCTGGTAAAGAAAGGGAGAACAAAAAGCAAACTGTATTTCATCCTTAAACTACCCAAAGAAAATCGGGGTGTGCTGCCATTCAGGGCCTGTCTACAGCTTTCTTGGAAGCCCCAACTGCTGTGACATTTATAACTGCAAGCGGAAGCTAGTTCCAATAGGGTATCATGATATTAGAGAAGTATTTCATCCTTGTATGGAGCCTCGAGCGCCTTTTGAAGTACAAGGCTAAGCACCCTGAAGTCTCCCTCTGGGATGGAAGAGAAAGACACTCCTTGTCTATACCTGACGGTCCTACATAATCTTGAAAGCTTCCATCAAATCCCTGCACTTCCGCAGCCCAGTTTTCGGGAGCATATAAAGCTCTGTACAGCTCACCTCTTTTGCGTCGTCGTCACTCCAGTAGCTAACTCTAACACCTTCTCCAGGCGGGCCAGATTCTTCGGGTCCTCCGCAGCTCAAGCTAGCAAGCAATACTTCTTGTGCAGCCTAACTACTCCTTGGCAGAACCAAACAGCCCGTTACAAAACTTGATGAATGTAATTCGAAAGAGTCCGCCCTCCGTCATATTAACTGCTGCGGCGCACTGCCCCAACGGTCTGAAGAGGTCACCCAGCGCCAAGTTCAAGCCTTTGAACTGAAGGACCATTTGCAACAATCTCACAGTGTTCCCAAGGGCCACGGTAACCGTAGTGGAGCAATGGTACTTTTAGAAGTTTACCAAAGGATCCTACTTGTGCGATTGGTTTTTTACCGCTGGCACCTCAAGTTCTACATCTACTCAGCTGTCTTGACATCGTCGGCTTTTCCAACAACTACCATTGGCTGCTTTTTACGCTCCGGAACCTGTGGTCCATAGAATCAATCGTCCCGCTGAGGTCCATGTTACAGAACTAAATCAGCTCTCCTAAATCAATTGGGATCCACCAAGAAACGGGTTGATTATAATAAACGTTGCGGTATCCAAAAATGGGACAATAACGAATCATAACCTAGTAAATCGTACTTGGCTGTGTACTTTTCCAGGCTGATCGGAAGGAGGAAACAGAGGCAAAGTTATTAAACGACGGAGAACCGAATGTCCGAACCGTTCGTAAACAGACGGGGAATTGAAACTACTAGAAAAGGAAAGAAAAGAAGGATAAAACAGACAGTCCCAGCAAAAAACCGAATTCAGTGAACCTTTTCTATATGCACTCCGTGGCCGAGACAGCTGTACTGAATCAAATGCCCAAGGATCTGTTTCCTCACCGGTCGATCCAGGCACTCGCACAGCACCGACGTTAAGCTGACTGGCCGAATATTTTCAGCACATTTTCGGGTGAAGTACTGCGTATTCCTACAACCTTCGCCTCTATCCAATACCTGGGCACATGTCACCTGCAGGGGGAAATTTTGGAAATCCCCCATCCACCGTCACACATTTGCACCGTTGAGTCCATGCTATTTATCCAATTGATCCCTGGATGAATACAGCACACATCAACCACCACAGCTGAACAATTGTTTGTATTTTGCTCGTGTGCCGTGGTGTCCTTCTAATTTAATCTCCGACTGCCGTGACGGTCGTATCTGACAGTGACTTTTGCCGCAGTCTGGCTCTCGCTGTTGGGCACTGTGGCCGCACAGTTGAGGCTTGTACGTAATTTGTACGTGCATAACTTGGTGATTCGGTGCAGTGGAATCAGCGAACCAATCTTGTACTCATTACTCGCAATCAGATAATGCTTGATTCCCTTCAAGGTGAACAATTGTACCGTGGTGTCATCACAGAATTCAGGTCCTCATCCAAAGGCTGAATGAAGGCTGGGCTAATCCTGTCTTGTCCTGCGGCTTTGCTTCTCTTCAAAGGTTGCATATCATGCACACCCTTTTTTGTGCGCCGATTTATCTCTCGTTCGCCCGTCCACTTTATTTGCTCGTCGATATATGCTCTTGAAGAGTGACAAGCGAGTGCTGATATTCCCTTCACCGCTTAGAGCTAGTTGTCTTTGCGCGCCTTCCAAAGTTGCCACACTTCCCCTTTCGTTTACCCTTTGGATTGGACACATGCATGGAACAGCCTTGGGTTTCGTCCGGACCGATGCAGTTGATCTGGGCTTCATATAACATTTCTACACTCCTTGGATGGCTTGAGCTCCGTTCCTGGCCCTCTTACGCCCACTCCATGCTACCCGAGTTTTGTGCAGTCCCTCGTTGCCTACAAATGAATATAGCCTTACCGACTTACGACCCCCACTACGGAAGTCGAGTTTTGCTGGTATCCGCCCTAGAGGGTACAGACTCCTTTGCTAGTACGAGGAGTCCCATCTTGATGGCTTTCCAACATCTTTCCTTCGAAGCTTTTGTGTAGCTGACTGTTCATTCTGTTCCCTTTGCATCCATCCTTATTTCTTCGATACCCACTCTGACACAGCACCTACGTAAATGTTTCTGTTTTAGAGCTCTACTTAGGCTTGGTGTGACCTCTAGAACCTCCTTGTCACTTTTGTCCGGCGGCTAATCCGCGTTATCCTACTTTGATAGTGAACTATGACCAAGGATTACAAGAAAGAACGTCACCACATCATCTGCATGTTGTCTTGAGTCACGAGCTACACATGAGCATGCGTTTAAATTCAATGCATGAGCTTGCTTCCCGATGATACTCTCGATGTGAATCCGTTTTCCTAGCTGACTTTCTGCAGGTTGAGATCCCCTTGAAAGTCGGACTCCCTTGTTCCTGCCAACACAGTATCTAATACCTACAGAAGCTCAACCTCTTCCTCCTCTGTCGCTAGCCGTGCCATGTTATCGCTGTAAAGCAGACAACCTCCATCTCCACCCTGATAAATTAGGACTTGGCGTGCGCACGACCTAGAATTAGGTTCGGGCGAAGCCTTGAAGTGGCCTATGTCGGTCCGTATTATCAGCTTCACTCAGCCGCCAGCCTTTCTTCTGTTCCACCCTGTCTGTAGGCAGAACATCCCCGAAACAACATTTTGTCAGTATCTGGTTCCATCTAAGTTTCCGTCAGTTCAAAAACTTCAGGCTCTGCGACCCTAGTAATCAGCTTCCCCTGTTTTCCCGTGGGGCTGAAGACGTTTGCGTACCAGACCGACGGTTAACGCTACTGACCCAAAGGTGAATATCAACTCTCGGGCACCCTGGAACACTATTTGCGGGGCTACTTTCGTTTTTTCGCCTCAATAGTTGTCTTCGGTGCTGAGTCTTCAATAACCAAAGAAGCTCTGGATTTCGTGGCTGTTTGGCTTCCATCGGTCGACCCGGTGATGGGCCCAGCGAGTACAGAGAAAGTTTCCTCCCCTTGATTACAGACACCGGTGGTTTGAATTCGCCTTGCGACCACATGAACGTAGCTGGTTTCCTTGGATTTACTATTTAGTTCATCCACCTTTGCTAGCTGCTTTGAGGTAAGGCAATTCACTGATAACCGGAAGCTCTTCTTTCTGTACCTTCCCGGTACTAACTGGACTCTTTGTCCTCTGAGTTCCCGCTTTTTTCTACTGAAATGCATTGAGTTAGGCCCGTTGATACCTGCATCTAGCGCATTCTTCGTGACCTGACTTATTCCTTGTTCTTTGGGTACTGATTTACCAAAAAGTGACATCTCTATTTGTGTAAAACGGAGAGCTGACCGCCTCAGACCAGGCTTACCCGAGCTCGAAGAGACAAAGGCAGTACTGTGCTTGACAAATGTCGGACTATCAGATGAAGCCACTACTATCTGCAGGACGTTGTCCTCAACCGCTCCTGCCCTGGAAAGCAGCGCATCTCTCTGGTAGGCACTGGAAAACAACCACCGGAGGTGGTAGCGGAGCTGGTTGCGCTCCACGAAATAGCCCCATTCTATGGCACTTGACAGTTGGTGTCATGGGCGGTAGGCCACCCATCCTAAGAACCTCACTCACATGCGGCCGGTCCTCCTCCCTTCTGGTTCCACCGTCACTTACGACGTTTTTCCTAGGGTGATGAAATAAAGGCCTCCTACTTCTGTCAGCTTTGACTTCCTCGTCACTCTTGAAGTGCTCTCTTCGTCACACGGAAGTTTTAGTTCCACCTTACAGGGTTTGCATCCCTTTAAGAGGGTTTTTTCTACTTTGTGGAATTGGGATGACCGCTTGCTTCCTTCCTTCTTGGGCTTGAGCTGCCCTTTTATAGGTTTACTGTTTTGCCAGGCAGTTTTCCTCCTCCACTAAGCTGGTGAGCGGGTTTCTCCCTCTGTATTTCCCGCTCCGGTTTACTAGTCTTAGTCCCTTTCCCCGGCTCTCCCCGCAGTATACGTGAGAGCTCGTCCACAAATTCGAAGCAGCAGGCGCATATCCCCTATATGGATGTATTCATGACGTGCAAGCCGAAATCCTTCCCCATCAGCTAGAAGTACCTCTAATGGTACTAAAGTAAGCAATAATCCAACTGGATTCCCCCGTCTTTTACCGGGTGAGAGCATGCCTTCCCTCTACGGCCCATTGCTTGAGTCGCGGGACCAACTTCTAAGTTGTTCATTTTGGAAGCCATAATCGAGTTTGTGTAAAAGCGACCGTGTGAAAACCCGTAAAACGCTAGCAATGAACCTAAAAGAGGTACACAAGGGAAAGCTCCAATAAAAGAGCTGTGTGGCGCCAGTTTACTCTGATGTCTATAAAAACACGGAAGAGGAGCACTCAAACCTGAAACCTGTGTTTCAAAGTGAATGGCCTCCCGAAAACACGAGCACCGTATTACTAAGTATGATGCATCAGTTGGGATGGAAGAAAAGTTTTATGTTTCATAAAACAGTACAGACGGCAATTCAGAAATCCAAACCCATGAGGCCTCGAAGACCCCAAGTAGTTCACTGGTACCAGGCTTGGATCCAAATGTTACCGTTTTTGTATATACCTATTGTACAGTGACGGCGAGCTGATATGATAAACCGGGCAACATACGGGTACCCATTTTTGCGAGAGTGGCATTGTCGTCAAACTAAACTTCCGGAAGTAGTACTTGACTTCGAATGTATAAATGTGGGTACTCCAGTAAACCATTAATGATTTTGTGGTTCCTACAATTTATGCAACAAAATGATACGCATGCTTGTCCGTACTACGGGGGGGGGGGTGGATTCAATTGCACCTGCACACATGTATAAATGCATCGAGAAGGGGAACGGACATGTAAATCTGGGAATGGATATTCTGGATGAAGAAAATCAGAAAAGGGGTTGACTTGGCCTTGGTCCCAGGCGGTTGTTTAATCTGGCCTCAGATGCTTTTATTAGGGATGCATTCACTACCTATGGCAAAAAAGAAATACTTGGGGAATTTATCAGAGAAGATAGGAAGTGTGTCCTAGTAAATGCACATAGCAGGGGTTCAGAACGTTCCCTCGTGTGCCTTCGCGGGATCTTCATGTTTGAAAGGGTGAAAAACTGATCCAGTAGGCCCGTACAGTATAGAATAAGCATCAGGATGTGATCTTTCTTTGAGCCGTTTATCTCAAGTGGATAGAGATCAAGTGGTGTTCGACTAAGCGGGTACTGGATAAATTCCAGGCCATTTACCAAATCGGCCGCTGTTCGTCAAATCCGCTCCAAGAGGCTCCGATCTCTGAGGATTCCAGAGGATACTATGTGGATGCCGTATTTTGAAAGAGGTCGAATCGAACTTTCATATGTTAAACGGGGGTCCCCCTGTGGTGGTTGCCTGAAGTGTTCGTCTTACTGGGTCTGCCACCCGGAAGGCGGACTTGTTGGCTTTCTTTTTCAGTGAGGGAGGAATGCGAGATTACCACCTTGCTAGAAACTGAAAATCTTGTGCTGGTCCACCAGAGGAGTGAGCCGGAGCATTGCCAAATCACACCTTGCGCACTTGCCAACGTTTATTGGGAGGCACCAGTAAGCTGACCAGCATTTGACTGAGCCAGTGGTTGACTGCCCATTTTCATCTGCGTCCCAGATTACGACGTCATCTACTTACTTGGCTGTGCTGACCGAAACTGAATCAAGGGGGGGGGCGTGACATAAATGAAGAATGGCAGAGGCAGGAGCGTAGAGCTCTGAAGGACAATTTTGACGATTTGTGCCGGTTGAGACTGAGAGGTACACGAACTGCCTGAGTCAGATTCTTCAAAAAGCCCTCAGTCGAAGACTGCTCATGGGAACAGGGCTGCAGCCCACACATTATAAAACCTTATGTTTATCTTGTTATCCGGCTGCAGGAGGTGAGCTGGAAGATAATGCACTGAATAATGGAACAATGTGGAAACGCTAGGTTTCAGATTATGAATGCTGGCTGCATCTTGCATCTGACATCGCTTATGAGCTGGAAGATAGACCACCGGATGGCGAGAGAGGGTTCGGCTTTGCGGCTTTCTGTTCAGCTTGAGTATTTCAGTTCGTTTCGTCAGAGCAAGATTCAATAACCTATAGTGCCGCGTGTGGATCACAGGAAGCGGAAGGCGGCTTGCCTAGTGTGTCCATTTCCTTGCACCACAGGCTCTTCCGACCACTCGGGGTCGCGACAAATGGAGGAACTGTCTTCCTTTGTGACTTGGTGAGAGTAAACAGAAGAGGGACCCTCCAAAGCTGTGCTATAATTTGAGGAGTCTCGCAGGTCCTTGTCCCCTACTGGGTTCCGTCCGGCACCGTACCTACTTCAAGGACGGAAGTTAAGAAAGCAGAAATTTAGGTGTAGAAGAGATACGTATAATATTCGTAAGAGGGTGGCAGATGAGCTGGCAATGGAAGAGGCAGTGAGGAAATTTGCAGGCCGAAAGGTGGAAACAGAGGAAGAAGGGCTGAATACAGAAGCTGATGGAGGGATTACAAAGTTACTAAAAGTAAATAGGGCAGAAGAAGCGAAAAAGATTAAAAAGCAAGGTGGCTAACTATCAGCTTGTTTCGGCGAACACAGTGCCGGTGGAGGTCCAGCAGATGTTAAACTCCGCAACGGCTCCTTTGGTTATCACTCTCATCGGGGCCAGGTTTCAGTAGCTTACAACTCTATTGGCGGAGAAATTCCTTATCAGGCGACCGGGAGCTCTCTCCCCTCTTCAACTTCAGTGGATGCCCTCTGGTTACCGTACTTGCACTGAGGTTCAGTAGCAGTGTTCTTCCCCTGGAGAGTGACACATCCCTCGCGGATATTAGGAGCTTCTACTGAGTAGCCTTCACACCTCCTGTGTCGGGCAAGAAGTCCAATGCAAAGAGTCTCTGCGAGTAGGCAGGGTCCCTCAGTATGCAGAACCACCTTGCGTAATGTCCCTTAACCTGGCCGAGAAGTCTGATGTTCGTTACCAAAAAAGGCCTCCAAGCCTTGGCACAGCACTCCAGGTGCGGCCAAACGGAAGCCCCGTGATAATGCAATACAACACGGCAGCAGCGATCCTCTTGAACCGATAAAATTCCCTAGGGGCAGCACTGTGCTTCAGATTAGAATTTCCGCCACGCATTTACCCAGCAGGTCCTTTACCGCTCTTATTTTCTTGATCAAGAGTGCCCGTTTGCCTGTTGAAGGTACCTGGATGGCTGAGGTGTCCCATAACCTACTTGGTGAAGGCACTCATTGGCATTTAGTAGCAAGTCCCATACCACTGACCGGTGGTGCTTTGTACCCCCGCTCCATGGAATCTGTTGCCTTGGGGCCAACTAAATTCGCGCCATTCACTAGAGCAAACCATGAGTTTTCCAGGTCTGTGATTAGATGGTTTGTGAAAAGGGTGAACAACACAGACCCCAGGACTGGGCCCTGAGGTACATCACTCAGCAAACACCCTTCTTGGGGCACACCCCCCTCCATACTGACCTTAAAATATCTGCTAGAGATTAACCTTTGGATGCACCCAATAGTTTTCGGAGACAGGCATGAAGCATTCAAGTTACTCAGCTACAAGAGGTGGTTGGCTGAGCCAAATGCTTTCTAAAAGTCGGGGTAGCAGATTTCCGTCCCACCCCACCGGTCCATCTTCTGAGTAACCCCGTCCATGGAAAAAAATAGGGCTTGAAAACCGGGGCCTCTGAGGAAAGATCAATCCGTAGGCAGTCACGAAGTTGGCAGCCCTGTCTCGCACATCCAGCTCCGTCACCTTCAACAATACCACAGGTGTCCTAGCGAGCCCGCTTTTGAAAAAGTCATCTTTGTCACTGGCTTTGTAGACTGGGGGAAGGACGCTCTGCTCCAGTCCTTGGGTAAGCCACTTTCGTCGGGGAATGCGTTGGATACTGTGGACGGCTATTCGACCAAGAATACTGCGAGAGGTTGGACAATAATCCTATGGATATCATCGGGCCCCACCGCCTTAGTTCTCACTGAGCCAATTGGAAACTTAAGCACCCCACTTACTATGACCTTCTCTGACATTTGGGGAGCAGCCGCGGTGGCGATCAGCGGAAAGCCCGAGGTCCCTTTGTCTGGTCTGCGCACCCACCGGAACTGGCGTCGAAAGGATGCTGCCTTCTCGAGATTGTTGGTGGTTGCTCGAAACTGGGGATCCCCCACTTTTCTAAGGGCCACACCCAGCGCCTCCTTGGAACGCACATGATTGCGATATCTCTTCGGGATTGCTTCGGTGGTTTTGGTTGAACGGCTTTGGCGATTCCTCCCGCGTTCATTCTGAATCTTAAGCGATTTACTCTTTTTCGCTGAATACTGCTGCCAACAGTTGTGGCTAACGCTATATCAACACGTGGCCCAGGCAGGTTTCCTCTTCTGAAAAGCCCTACAGTCCACTCTGGTCCACCATGACTGGATACTCATCCGAGGAACCTTTTTTAAAGAAACTACTCCGTCGGTTAATGGCAGGAGATTATCACGAATGTGTCTCCAAAGCCGATCCACAAAGTCCTCTTCCTGTTCAACCACTTATTCAAGCTCTGCCCCCGGCTGTTCCAAATCTATCCACTCTACCAGGTTTTAGTCACTTCTTCACGTGTCCAGGGGTTATATTCTACCCGGATTCGGTGTTCGGCAGAGGGCCGCGTGGTCACTGATTCCCTGGAGGAATCTCAACCTGGAGGTTTGAAACTTCCATCGAGTATCTTGTGAACACAAGACCCAGGGCAGATGGGAGTAGCCCAAGCCTTCATCTGGTCTCGCAGGGTTGTGACCTTACTTTGTGTGTAGCTTGGCACGCCACGGCTGAGCGATCCTCCAGGCGCTAGTTTGTCTACTCCGTCTGCCTTGGGGTCCCCCACTAGCAAGACTTGCCCCCGAACCTGTAAGATGCCGTAAGGTCTGTACTAGCTGGCCATCTTCTTTCGTTGTAAAAGACAGGCACATGGTTCTCTGTTCTGCACCGTAAGGCCGGGGGAAACCAAAGTGGCCTGTATATGAGACAGTCGTAGATTAGGTTCTTGTCGATCGTGTTAATGCTCGAGGGTGAGGGGCGGAACCCTCGCGCCAGGCCTGCATTGGGGCCGTTCCGCGCCGCTGACTACAAAAGAAGGAGGTTTTTTTCTGGCGCCCTCCTGGGATTGGATTCAGGTCCAGTGGGCTCCTACTGCTTGTACACCCATTAGAAGAGACCCAAATTCCGACCGCTTCTACCCACACTTGCCGTGCTTCTGTACGCAAATGGCAGTGTCGTAGCCCCCCGCCCATTGCTTTGGTTCTCGGAGGCCCCGTCCACTAGAAACTCAGACCTGAGCTGCTTTTCTGTTATCATGGGCGCACTTTTCAGTAACCCATTGGTTTTTGTCCATTGAGAAACTCACCACTGCAGCACACGACTTCCGCTCACTAGATATGGCCTGGAATACGTACTACTCAATTGCTTTCCTCGTCGAAATTTCGTATTCCACTGAGGCTTCTCCTGAAAGAAAGCATGGCAACTGCGGCAGCTGAGCTGCCAGGACTCTGGGTGAGCGGAGAATGGTTTTGTTGAGCCCAGTGAGAAAACTAAGCGGGGTAGCCGACCTTACTATAGTTCGAAGGAACGAGTCATTGGCTGGAACTACGGTTGCATCCCCGGCGGCACTCCTGATCCAGTGCGCAGCCGATAAACAACCATCTCGGTGTCTGAGTTCACCAAACCCCACAACAGCCTACCCGGATCCCCCATTCCAACTCTCATGAGGACCGTTCTATTTGCTAAGCCGGAAGCCCACTTTATGGCCATATGACCAAGCAAACTGATCATCAGGTCTGGTCAGGTCACTAGACTTGCTGCCTGAGCTAATAAACGCCCGGGGTCTTGCAACTCTAGCTCTGGGTTGTCCCCGCTATTCTGTGACTTCAAGGCATCCCGTACTTATTGTCACGGTCGGTTGGCTGTGAGGAAGAGGAGGAAGCTGATTTGGTCAAATTAGATTGGGTCACGAGAGTGGCTGCTCTACCCAGTGTACCTTCAGAGTCTTGGACCCAAAAAGCACCAAGTCCCAACTGTGATTCTGCTGCCAGCGGGTCCAAATGTTTTGGTTGTCGGCTAGTAGACCGAAAGGAAGGGAATAAAGCCGGGTTCGCTCGAGAAAAACCGAAGGTCACTTTAGTTAGACAGTTTAACTCTCCCTGCCAGCCGCTTCGCTTACCTAGGAGGATTTCCCGTGAGCACGGCTCAATAACCAAAAAGGGGTGCCGTTGCAGCATTCTGTTGTGTGACGGGGAAACGAACGAGTTGTGTCCTAGAAAGGAGGAAAGGTGTATAAATGAGAAGCCAACCTGGTGGGGGTTCGCATTAAGCTGGTCGCAGTCCGGGATAACCTAATCCCACAGTCATCCAGCCGTCCTTTATACATCACTGTGCTACTTGCTGATACAACGTAGGGTGCTAGCTTGTTCCGAAAGCCTATTGTGTGGTTAGAGAGGAGTCTTCAAGCCCTTCTGTTGGCTTTGGGTTTCATCACTTTGTGTTTCCGCCCCCGGAATGTAGGGTTGTAACTAAAACTAACAACAGCTTGCCGTTTTCGGATAAGCCGGTGACTAGTTTGTGCACCTAGATCAGGCCTCCACTCAGATGACGCCTGCTTAGCGGGAACCGGTCAAGTGCCCTGGGGCTTTCTCCTTGTATCATGTCACGCGGCCCAGTAACCATCTTGGTAAACCATCCCTGAGAGGTTTCCGAAAGGAGCTCTTTGTCCCTGACCAGTCTCCGTAACCAGAAGTGGAAGCATCATTCCAGGTGGGGACGTACATGGGTTTTGGTAAATGGCAGAATTGTTCTGGCACCCCTAGACACTCCGCCACAGTTGAAATATGGAAACTTGTTCTCGGCTACTGCCACAAGACTTTGTTGGGTGGGCTTCAATGTTTCGTGCTCGCGGAAGCCGAAGCCTTCTAAGACCTCAGCTGCCCCGATTACCTTCCGGCCCGAGCTGCTTCACACCAGCGGTGCGGTTGCTTCCCCCGGCAAGTCTGGCCATCTTGGGAATTTCAGATTTTCGGAACACACAGCTCCTACACTCCATTTCCCATTTTTGGCTAATTTTCATCCGCATTGGTTTGCTCCTGACTATTGCCAACTCTCTCCACCGTGGATGTAATCACCTCTTCGCATAGGTCGGATAGGGCTACCTTCCCCATGAGAAAAGGTAATTCTGCCTCCGTGAGTGGTATCTCTTTCTCAGGTCCCACGGAGACTGTTCTCCCTAATACACTATCAGCGGATACACTAAGAAGTGAGGCTTAAAAACAGGCTGAAGAAAAGGAAGAACTAGAGGCCCCTGTCCGCACTCCTAGTGGTGAGACTACCAGCCTAGGGAGCTTGGTTATCAAATCTGTTCGAGCATCCCGAGCGGCCGATCAGACGCTCAGAGTATCTCAGCAGCAAATTTTTGACGTCCCCATGATTTCGCAAGGCTCTGAGAAACTCTCGAAGCGAGTCATCTTTTGCGGTCGCTTTTTCAATTTTGAACACTCTCTTGACTCTTAGGTCTATGTGCTTAGCCTCCTTGAGCTCCCTCTTCCATTCATATATGGGTCCGGTGGGCTGGCACGTAGATGGATCAACCAGGTGCATGACATTCTAATTCAGTTGGGCTCCACAGAGGCAGCCAAACGAATAATCTCCCCAGCCACTAGGCTCAATGAGGAAGTAAAAGGGCTCAACTAAGTATCCACCTATAGGCCACTTCAGCAAAGGCTCTGCAAAGGAGAGGCCAAGCCAACATCCCTACCAAAAAATCCTCCGAACTAGGCGCACTACCTGTCGTCCTGGTAACTCGACATAAAGATCGAGCGCAGTGTCCATCATCCAATATTCGCGAGGCCATTCCACCTGCCTCTGCGGAAAGCACCCCGAGCAGTGGAACTAATGCCACTAAATACCCGCCTTCCACAATAAGTACCCGAGCACTACTATCGGTAATCAACGCGTTTCAGCGGATGAGACCAGCCCACCCCCAAGCCCGATGCCAACCTCAAACCTGTTTCTGCTGAATGATACAGTGGAAAATCTACCGCGCCAGAGAGGATAACTGATGCTGTCATGCGAACCTCGGCTACGAATAATAAGTCTCACAGAAGCTAACCCGCACAGGGGAGAAACTTGAACCACAAGAACCATCCCATCACTTTTGGGGTTCGAAAAATACAGAGCGTACGCCAGGTGTCATGCCCCCCAGGTGACTAGATGTCAAAACCTACAGGTCTCTGCAACAGTCTGTTCACCCCTAGCCCCCAACATCCTCAGCTCCCGACTCCCCCATCCGCACCCATCCCAACCCGCTCTCTTTCCCCCTCTTGTAACCCAAAACCAGCTGTCCCAGGCGACCTCACAGCAACTAAGCACGTGCTCGGTTGGCTCTACAGCAATGGGTTGAGTCTGCTTATGAAGTTCGAGGAGCTTTGGCAGCTTGCAGTGGATGAGGAGCCCTAGGTCACGGCCCTCACGGAATCTTGCCTCAATCCTAACATACCCGATACTGTGTTGAATTGCACTACAAACATCTTACAAGGTATCATGACAAAAAACATATGCACATCTGATAAGCACCTGTACCGCAGAGTTCTTCTCCATCACTGTCGAGAGGCCCACCATTTATGAAGAACATAAATTGATGGTCTCCTACCTGTCACTTTATCATGTTTGCCAGCCATGCTTCTCTGCTGCTGTAGTAATTAAGCACCGTACATAAATTTATCGTCAGTTCCTATTTTCATGTTGATGGGTCACATTTCTTTCTTTTGAAATCAAACAATCCGATCAAAGTCTGCACGTTTCTATCGGGCCACTTCCTTCACCATCACTTTGGCAACCACAGTCCAAGCGTGCTGTCCGTTTGTTATATAACTGGCTCAACCGATGCACGGTCACTGACCGTCAGTCTGCATCCCCCAACGGTTTTTCTTGCTCTAAGTCCATAGCGTCACCTCTTTTCTTTGTCCAATTTCATTTCCCAACCGCTCTCGCACGTAGCAAGGAGTTATTGCATGATTACGTCTCCATCGGGAATCCTTCTTTTTAACTGTAACCAAATATCCGTCAACCCGGTCTGGTTCTCAGGCAGGACAACCTTCGTTCAGTAGAATTTGTGTGCACCTTCACTATTCTCGATCTAAAACAACTGGACTCGGCAGGCTCGACCACCTGACCCTGAGTTTAAACTTGCCGGGTGCTTCCACAAAGACTGAGTAAAAAGCTTTTTCTTACTTTCAGTCGCATGCACATACTTGTACAATCCTCCTGAAACTCTGATTCAGCTTTCAACTATAGCATTTGATCTTGCATTGCAGCTTTCTCCGGGGTTATTAGAAATAAACCACTATTTATTTACCCCATGCATCACAGAAATTGAGCTTCCTGGTTTGCATTCTGATGCAACTTCCCTCTTGCCCCTGTTAATGGTTAGCACCGCATCGGCTTTTAGCCAGCCAGAGGGCAGAGTGGCCAAGGTTAGTGGCTTTCTGAATGAATGTACCGATGTCCCGGGCACTTGGCTCACCAGCCGACCGGAAGGAGGGGAGTCGGTGAAGGGGGACGGACAGAGGGGAATCGCTTGGTGCTGTACCGCCTTCCAAGGGTACAGCGACGATTTCTTCCTTAAGGGAGGAAGCGAGGCAAAGTTGAAGTAGCTGCAGGTTGTTCCCGGTAGTCGCTGTGTGTACCCACTCGAAGAACTCCTATAGTACGTCAGAGGTTTTTCCTGTGATCCCTGCATGTACACCCTGCTCGTCTGCAAAGTTTCCTTCGAGTGGGCCTTGGACTGTACAAAGTTGTAGTAGACCCTGAGAAAAGTGTCAGGATTTTATACTTCTCCTCGTACTGTAGCTGACAGAATTTTTGCGCCCTTAGCGCATTTTCGATGGACCTCGGAAACCGCAGAAAGTGAAGGTGACCCTCAACTCCTCGGCAGCTTCTCAATACAACTAGTTTGTCTGCCTGCTCTTTTTCGGCAGTAAGAATCTACCAAGGTGGTTAGTGTCTTCTCCTACTCTCTTCAGTGGAGCGAACTAATAAGTGCGTCGCGTTAAGTAACGTTTTATGAGAGACCATGCATTATCTTTTCTAACGTTGGAGGCTGCCTGCTGTGTAATTTCCGCTGCCGTCCGTGCTTGGTGACCGGTATTCACCAAGTTCCTTCTAAGTTGGGGGGACCAGTGTGAGATCACCCTTGAAATGGAACCTGATCACTTCTGCCCATAGGTGCGGTAACCCAGAGGTGATCGACTTACTCTGATGATTTGGTTTGTGGTTTCCAAAAGACTAGGTGTCTGGTCTGTTCTCCACCGGGGTGGTTGATATGTGTTGTGCCTTTGTGAATCTACGCGTTGGCCCTATCAACTGATCGGCATATCCTTCTCACGGTTCCCATAAACCCCATTCAGCTTCCGGCGGCTCGAGGCCAAAACCAATCACAAATATATCAGACTAAGTGGTTGCCCCGGTCATAAGCTCCAGTAGCAGTGCATCTTCATTAGGTCAGGGTAAAGGCCTGTAGAAGCATATCAAAGTCGCCTTCACTTTCTACTGACTCAGAGGGCATGGGGTCGCCTGTATGCTTCGTGTGGATATTAACCATCCCGACTCTTGTTTGTGCACATCCCCAGAGAGAGAAAAGCACCCCTTCCCACCCATCCGTCTTGCCTGTTCGCAAATTAGGGGCAGCTGTCTGATTGGGAAAAACTTGTTGCTCCGCCAATACCCAGCCAAGTTTCAGTGACTACTAAGCAGCAAGGGCCCTCGGCCCAAGCCGTCAGCCCTCTCCATTTTTACAACACTACAATCCGTGGTGTGTACTACATTTATTCTCCTGATCATGGCCACCGCCTTGGTTCAGATTTGATTTGGTGGCAACGGCATCATTTGCTTTTACTTAGGCAAATTGTCCGAGTGCGGCTGGCGGTTTCTTTCGTGCCCAACCTTGGTGACACCAACTTGTTTAATTCGTGAATTACTGAGTAATCACCATCTGGATTACCTTTCTACTTTCCAACTGGGTCAGAACTGTGAACCTCAAGTACATTAGAATTTACTCGGAACGCTCCAATCTAGGTTAGATATTCCCGACGAGATAATGGAGTTCCCGGTTGCTGAAAACGAACGGCTCTTACTTGTAGTAAAGGACCTAGATCCGAAATGAACACAAAGAATCAAAAGAGTCAGAAATATTTGCGTTGGTTGTAGTTCAGGCTGTTGATTGCAATGACGTTCTGATCGCTACCCCTGTCGTTGAGATCACAAACGTTTCATCACCAGTCGAGGTGACTTCGTCACTGCATGTGCGCTGTTGGTAGTGATCTTTTGTATTTATAGGTTTGTCAATAATCCTGACCTTCAGCTTCGCAGACGACGTTGTGCCTAGGCTCGACGTTTGTTTTTCGGCTTCGCCTCTAGGAACTTGACCTTTGACCTTTGACGGTTGACGTCCCATTCGGTGAGCTTGAATTATTTCCTACTTTGTGCTGTTGGTTTCATTTTTGATATTTGAATTCTCAGCGAGTCAGTTCCGAGGATGTGTGAGTGTAAAAACTCAGATTCAATAATACGGGTTGAGTGATTTTGGTCCACTAATTCCGCTTCTGATATTTTTGATTAGTTCAGCTGTCTGCTCTTCATTCGACTGTACACGTGATTTTATTCAATATATATATTAATTGAGTTGTTTGAAGAGTACCAGGCTTCCAAAAACTCCCTTACGTGCCTTGTGGTTGCTTGATCCAAAATTTTGACGCCGTCTAGATTGAATTTGTGTTCTTCTTGATCCTCGTGGGCGGATATGAGAGAGAATGGGTCATGTCTCTTCGTGGCTAGTTTATGCTCGCGCATTCGAGTGGCAACTATTCTCCCGGTTTGACCGATGTAGCAATTGCCACAGTTCATACACCTAACGTTGTATATAACGTTTCTTCTTTTTTCGGTTTTGAGTTGTTCTTTTGGTTTTGATATGAGTTTTCTCATGGTTTTGGTTGGTCTGTGGGCAACTGTTATGTCTTGGGATTGAAGCAATCTTGCAGTTCTTTCAGAGACCTTTTTGATGTATGGTAGTGTGATCCTTCTGTTCGGTTGTGTTCTTTGATTTATTTTCATACTCATCCCATACACGGTTCTTTTTATGAAGTTTCTTGGATATCCGTTTCGCCGGAACATTCTAAAGAGGTAGTTTTCTTCTTGCGTTCTCAGTTCAGTTGTGTTGCAGTGGGTTTTAGCTCTCGTGAACAGGGTCTGAATGCACGACCTTTTATGGTGATTTGGGTGGTTGCTATGAAAGCTCATTATTTGATCCGTGTGTGTTAGTTTCCGATACACGGATGTCTTGAGTGTGCCGTTGGCATTTCTTTTCACAAGCACGTCCAAAAATGCCAATTCTTCGTTGTTCTCTGATTTCATGGTGAACTTAATGTCGTTGAAGATGTTGGCAACTGCTTTTTGTGTGTTTTCAATATCCGAGCGTTTTACGATGACGGAAGTGTCATCCACATATCTGATCCAAATTTTCGGCCTGATCCTTGGTAGTGCAGTGTTTTCCAGGGCTTGCGTTACAGCTTCAGCGAGAAATCCGGAAATTAGTGAACCCGTTGGTATTCCTCTGATTTGCTTGTACACGTCACCATCAAATTTGAAATAGGTGTATAGGCGCATTTCCAGCGGTTTGTAAGTTGTTTGTGCTTCTAGTGGTTTGTCCGGGTAGTGGTCTTAAAGGAGTTCTTTGGTTACGTTCTTTGCTCAGTTCAAATCAATCGAAGTAACAAGTGCAGTGACATCAAATGAACTGATCACTTCGTCTTCTTCCATGGTTACGTTTTTATTCGTTCCACTACTGCTGCTCTTTGGCTACGGAGTTATTTGATCCGCATATCAGTGATTTCAAACGTTTCCATGGTTCTTTAACCAAGTTATATGTTGATGATCCAGAGAGGGAGAAGATGGGTCTGAGTGGAATACCTTCTTTGTGTACGTCGGGTAATCCGTAGAATTGTGCGGCGTTGGAGGCTTCAGCTTTCATACTCCAACATTCCTCTTTAGTAATTCTTTGCATGTCCTGAAACTTCTTCAAGGTTTTATTAATTTCTTTTAAGTTTTTTGTCTGGATCAGCTTCCAGTAGACGGTGGGTCGTGGTGTCATTCAGCAGTTGTTTTTCTTTTTCAATGTAGTTGGCCTTGTCCAGGATGACCAGCATTCTTACTCTGTCAGCCGGTAGGATGATGCTGCTTCCATCCCTCTTCTGGGTTTGTAGTGCTCTGTGTTCTGTGTCTGATAGAGCATTGAATGGTATACTATGGAGCATGTTGGAGATTGATTTGCATTAGCTAGCATTCAGTATCCTCGGGCCAACCTGATGACTTGAGTGCATGTTCAAGTTTGGCAAGGTGTTCATTCGTTGCGGCTTTTCCCACGTTGCAGTCGAGTCCAAACAAAAAACTTCAAAAAAAAATGACAAAACCTTGAAGAAGTTTCAGGACATGGAAAAAATTACTAAAGAGGAATGTTGGAGTATGAAAGCTGAAGCCTCCAACGCCGCACAATTCTACGGATTACCCGACGTACACAAAGAAGGTATTCCACTCAGACCCATCTTCTCCCTCTCTGGATCATCAACATATAACTTGGTTAAAGAACCATGGAAACGTTTGAAACCACTGATATGCGGATCAAATAACTCCGTAGCCAAAGAGCAGCAGTAGTGGAACGAATAAAAACGTAACCATGGAAGAAGACGAAGTGATCAGTTCATTTGATGTCACTGCACTTGTTACTTCGATTGATTTGAACTGAGCAAAGAACGTAACCAAAGAACTCCTTTAAGACCACTACCCGGACAAACCACTAGAAGCACAAACAACTTACAAACCGCTGGAAATGCGCCTATACACCTATTTCAAATTTGATGGTGACGTGTACAAGCAAATCAGAGGAATACCAACGGGTTCACTAATTTCCGGATTTCTCGCTGAAGCTGTAACGCAAGCCCTGGAAAACACTGCACTACCAAGGATCAGGCCGAAAATTTGGATCAGATATGTGGATGACACTTCCGTCATCGTAAAACGCTCGGATATTGAAAACACACAAAAAGCAGTTGCCAACATCTTCAACGACATTAAGTTCACCATGAAATCAGAGAACAACGAAGAATTGGCATTTTTGGACGTGCTTGTGAAAAGAAATGCCAACGGCACACTCAAGACATCCGTGTATCGGAAACTAACACACACGGATCAAATAATGAGCTTTCATAGCAACCACCCAAATCACCATAAAAGGTCGTGCATTCAGACCCTGTTCACGAGAGCTAAAACCCACTGCAACACAACTGAACTGAGAACGCAAGAAGAAAACTACCTCTTCAGAATGTTCCGGCGAAACGGATATCCAAGAAACTTCATAAGAAGAACCGTGTATGGGATGAGTATGAAAATAAATCAAAGAACACAACCGAACAGAAGGATCACACTACCATACATCAAAAAGGTCTCTGAAAGAACTGCAAGATTGCTTCAATCCCAAGACATAACAGTTGCCCACAGACCAACCAAAACCATGAGAAAACTCATATCAAAACCAAAAGAACAACTCAAAACCGAAAAAAGAAGAAACGTTATATACAACGTTAGGTGTATGAACTGTGGCAATTGCTACATCGGTCAAACCGGGAGAATAGTTGCCACTCGAATGCGCGAGCATAAACTAGCCACGAAGAGACATGACCCATTCTCTCTCATATCCGCCCACGAGGATCAAGAAGAACACAAATTCAATCTAGACGGCGTCAAAATTTTGGATCAAGCAACCACAAGGCACGTAAGGGAGTTTTTGGAAGCCTGGTACTCTTCAAACAACTCAATTAATAGATATATTGAATAAAATCACGTGTACAGTCGAATGAAGAGCAGACAGCTGAACTAATCGAAAATATCAGAAGCGGAATTAGTGGACCAAAATCACTCAACCCGTATTATTGAATCTGAGTTTTTACACTCACACATCCTCGGAACTGACTCGCTGAGAATTCAAATATCAAAAATGAAACCAACAGCACAAAGTAGGAAATAATTCAAGCTCACCGAATGGGACGTCAACCGTCAAAGGTCAAAGGTCAAGTTCCTAGAGGCGAAGCCGAAAAACAAACGTCGAGCCTAGGCACAACGTCGTCTGCGAAGCTGAAGGTCAGGATTATTGACAAACCTATAAATACAAAAGATCACTACCAACAGCGCACATGCAGTGACGAAGTCACCTCGACTGGTGATGAAACGTTTGTGATCTAAACGCCAAGTATAGCGATGCGAACTTCGTGGCAACTTCTTGAATTGAGGGTTGGTATATCTTTGTGATCTTTTCCTCCTTTTCCAATTGATCTATTTCTTCGCGGACCTTCTCTGCCATGGCGCTCGTTATCATAGCGGTTGCGGCTCTTCTCTTCATCAGTCTCCAACTTCTGCCAGGGCTGGCCGGGGGCAAGCGTGCGGCCCCCCTTTTCAAGCACCTGTTATGCAGTCTGAAATCCTTTTTAGTGAATGCGCTCTATGGTAAGCCCACTGTACCTAGCAAGTTCACTTTTGTGGGACGTATTCTGTCCTGCTCAGTCTGGCCATGCCACATGAGGTTTCGAAGACATTTTTGCCCACCTCTTCGAGGCGCCTCAAAACGGCTGTATCTCTATCCCCGGCAAGTTGCTTGACTGTTTTGCTTAGTTGTCTGTTTCCTCCCCTAATGATCTGAGCCCCAGTGTCGGACTAGCTCTGCAGGGCTAGGTTTCATGCAGACCATTGCTTCGTTGAAAGCGTCGGTGATTTTCTGAGAGTAATGAATGATTTCATTGATCTCTGCCCGAAGTAATCCACTCTGTGCATACTTAGGTCAGCCCAAGGTTGTCTTGATAAGCGACAAACACTCAAGCAACCGGCTTACTGCTTTCCGATGAAACCAACGGTCATAGACCTCACGGCATATTTCTTTCTTCCCTTTTTCCGGGTACCTAACAGCGCCGCAAAATAAATTTTGAGAATTCACCAGGTTCCCCAACTTGCCTCCCGCCCACTTCGACATTTGATTTTGTTGGATAGAGCGCACTGAACAATAACGGAGGAAAGGTGGAAACCAGCTCTGAACAGTGCGCTTTCTGCTAGTGTCTACATACCGGTAAGGTTTAGAGCCCGAAGGATCTTGTATCAGCACACACACAGTGAAAGTAGACAGATGACCAGCTCATCCGAGCGGTACCATCAATGACCACCGAGAAACTCACTCAGCTTACTTTTATTCCACCTCTTACATGCGGTGTACCAAGGCACATTTTCACCTGAGATTCAGAGGTTTCACTTAATCCACTTCCATTTGTTCCATTTTAACCGCCTTTTTTAATCGCCGTCGTTGCTAGCCGTGCTCCGTAACAGATTTCACGCATGAGCTTGCAGACCTTTTACCGGGCAGGATGACGTCTCAGTGCAGACCAGGTTCGCCCTGGAGGACCGAAGCCCAGCTTAACCTTATGAAGCCACAAAAGGACAGTTTCAGAGCCGAAACTCGCAGCTATCCCAGGTGGTATACACCCGGAGACACAATGACATGAAACCAAGTGAAAGGGGGGAAAAAGTGGTGTAGAAATCCACGTAAGGATTCAAATAAGTTGTAGGGCTCTAAGTTAGGTGTAGATGTACAGAACAGATTTGGTTATGAAAGAGGATACAGAGGAGAGGATTGTTCCGTAATGATTTGTCATGGTCCCGGAAGTTTGCTCATCGGGTTTTCAGCTTGCATTTGAAAGTGACTACCGAGGTCAATATCACCACAATCAGAGGCAGCTTATTCCACCTTTTGTTTATTCGGTGAGAGAACAATTAACCCCCTACCGTCTTGTTGGCCCTCAATTTATCCAGTTTATGCCGATGGCCCCTAAGTGTGAGGTTATGACTGCGAGTCTAAATAGGTTCGCCTGTGACACTGATTTCACGGTAGAGCTTGGAAGCTTCCATCACGTCCCCTCTGGACCGTTGAAGATCGACCAAGACGGGCTAGCCTATCCCGATATGAGACTCATTGTAAGCAGCTAACCATCAGGATAAATCTTTGATGAACTGACTCCTTTACCTTCCGGTATTTCGCTAGATTATGCGCCCACATACAAGTAATCAAGATGGCACCGGCGTCCGGTATAGGAGTAGCATTACTCAGGCACCTCGGGAAACCACCGTCTCGAGATTAAAAAAAGCTCCTATGCTTTATACGCCGCAGAGCCACTTTCTTGGATGGGCTAAGAGCTCCAGCAAACTACACTTAAGTCTCTCACTACGCCAACCGGCTCAAAATGTTCTGGGGTGAGGGGCCCTGTGAAACCTCTCCCGGCGTCCGCCCGACCTGAGAGCAACCGTCTGTATTCTTCGGTATTCAAAGGAAGTTTCTACTTTACAGCCCATTCGTTAGTTTTATTCAAGTCCTTATGCTTTGGAAAGCTCATTGAAAATTGCAAGACTACGGTGCCTGGTACAGCGGAGAAATTCTAGGGAATCGCGGGATTATTCCCGTCTAGTCTCGCTGCCCTGTTCTTATCTAACAGTGCTAATACAAGCTCCCTTTCTGATGCAACGGTGCTCAGGGCACCATCAAAGAGACTGATGGGTCAGCGGTCGTCTCAGGCCGCCCACCGGCTTCAGGTTACTTCACTTGCAGCTCGAGCCAACAAAGGTCTAGTTCCTGGCAAAGCGAGCTCAAGAAGTTCCTACCAAGCAGCTGCTTCCGAGTATCCAGCACAGTATGCTTTTTCGTGGTAGCTGACAGGAAGGAAATAACCGGGCTCGCCCTCTGTACAGCAACCTCACAACAACTTAAGGTGGAGGCAACAAGTCACTGCTGAGCCCACGTTAGATACACCCGAGCGCTCGAAAAGTGCCAGGAAGTAAGTATGGAGGGATAATGGGCTGCGCGATATGGAAGCTATGACAGAGACGGGCACAATGAGAAAACGCGTGCAGCAAATTGCCCTGTAAAGCGGTGAGTATACAGGGGGAAAAAGCAGGAAAACGACCATTTAGGTTGTTTAGTCATACTATGGGAGCTCCTCTGGTAGGCAAGCATCCATCTCGTGCTCGAAAGAAACGGGTGAGCTTGCTTTTACTACCCGCGGGGGAAGCCTGTCTCACATTTTGTGACAGAGACATGATCTTACTCTGTCGCTCTATTCTGTCCTGTTCAATTCGTGCTTCTGTCCCCTGAATGCAAGATTGTGACAACGAGTCAGTGGTAGTCTGTCGGTCGTAGTGATTCCCCTATATAACTTGTGACCCTATCATATCTCCCCTTAGCCTACGACGGTCTATACAGAACAGATTTAGAGCCTCCAGTCTTCCTTGGCAGGAATTTCCGTGCATCCCGAATATCATTCTGGTGAACCTACTTTAACGTCTTCTAATACTTTTGTTCTTCGCCAGGCACGGCCCCCAAGCCTGCGGGAAAGTTTTTAAGTGGCTCCACTTTTGACTTAGCTGCTGCCGACGTACACTGCTCCGCGGGCTTGGAGCACTGATGTACACGCACACCTAAGCCTCTTACCACGGCATCATGCTCGGTCCTTGCCAGGGCGGACATCCCTACTTATCTCCTTTGCTGCTTCCTCCGTATGAGAGCAAGTGTTTGGATTTATCCTTTTTTGGTCACCCTTACCTTTCTGCTTTTGAGCCTATCCTGTTTGGATCCACCTGCTGTTGACTTCAGATTGTTTCCCACATTTAGTTGATGTCATCTGCGGATAAAAACTCCAAAAGGTCTAATGTGGCTACCGGATGATTTACACATACCAAGCATGTCAATCGTCTGGTTTTTGGCTGGACAAGTTCATAGTACTCGGTAAGGTACACCTTTATTATACGGGCTTGGGATGCTTAAAATCTCAACTGACGTTCTCGGTGTATCCTAATGGCACTCTCGCGGGCTCTCATATTTTTCAGCAGGCTCCGCTGTCCACTTTTGATCGATTTCGACTCAAGCCCTTGCTCCTCGGCACTTGCGTCTTGGCGGACTGCCCTGCCTACTAATTTGGCCTGCTCAGTCTTTTGGTACGCTTGAGTAGAGCTAACTCGTCGGTCTACCTGAGCAGCTGGTTCCTGATGATGGTCCATCTCTCTTCCCCGTCTGATAGCAAACACCGCTGTAAACCCACATGCCGCCCCCGTGGTCGCGATGGATTCTAAGATACTGAAATTCTTTCGCTTCTCATCCGACACCTCGGGGAAGCTCTTTGATTAAAAACCTGATAACCATATGGTTGCTCCCTCCGGGTATCTGCTGAAGGTCAGGTCAAGCACCTTTGAAGTTGACCCTCCCGTAGACCAAGTTTGTGTGCTAAATGCATAACATGCGTTGCGCCATATCCATTAAATTTCTGCTGCACTTGGATTCAGCTAAAGAAGGCCTCTGCCAGTTTTTTCTAATGAGGGGTTGAACCTCATCTGAAAAGAGACCGCTCTAAAACTTCGGGCCCAGCTTCAACCTTTATAAGCCACTTGTCGGACACTGCATTCTGCCGTCATTTGTTGGTTAGTGCTGTTTCAAAGTCAGTTTTAGCCCCCTTTCATCTAGGATCCCGCCTGGTAAGGGTCTACTTGCAATCACCCAAACAGCACAGGTCCACTTCAAGCTGCAGTGTTCAAAACAGTTGAGGGTCACCAGCAGCAGGCTTACAGTACTTTCGACGATACCGCACGTCACATATATCGAAAGAAATTCCGCTCTTCCTCCTCGTTTTACGGAACCATATCATGTCAATCATGAAAGAAGATCCTGCCGATGAATTGTGACTTCTTTTTTTGAAACTATCCAGGTTGAATTCTGGTTTCCCGTTTCAAGTCCAGCGTGTCTTCCTCGCAGGGGATATATCCAGAATATTTTATCTCCGAGCAGCTTCACATCACGTCGTTCCATATTTTATTCTTAAAACTGGAAGCTTTTGAGCAGTATCCCGTATGAACCTCATCACTTCAATGTCAGTGGCATGAATTGAGATGTAATTATCTTGACACAACTTCTTCAGAAGAAAGCCCATGCGTTGCTTAAATGTAGAGTCACTCTCCTCTCCTGCTGCCTCTGCTGGAAATGCGTTTCACAGACTCGTCATCTCATCTGAGATGTGGTACACCAACGACAGATACATCGATTGCTGTTTTATAAATGTCAGCGAGTGACCTTTAACCCTATTTTGTGGTCGCAAGGAAAATCTAATAATCAATTCTGGCCCTAAACGTTAGCAGAAAATGTGTCTAATATGAAGGGGATCACGATGAGTTCCGAATTTTGCCTCGGGAAACATTGTAGTGGCTTCAGGACGACTCTAGCAACAGATCCCACGTAATCCAAGGACAAGGCGCCCGGTTGTCTACTGTAATGTTCACGATTCCTTCGGTCACAGACAAAGGTACACGAGGTCTCCTGAAATCCACTAGCAGGCGCACAAAGAAAACATGCGGCACTTCGAAGCACGACATATATTGTCGCCCTAAGGAACTACAAATCGCTGCGCAAGTACCCCAGTAGGGGAAACATGCCTTGTCCATGTACTTTCTGCTCTTCAGATTTGATGCAATAGATACCCAAAGATCTTCCTCACAATGCGACCAGTGGATGAGTGTCCTTCGTATTCCGCGGAATGTTTCACTTCCTACCATGAGCACTTTCATAAATCCACACAACTCCACTTACAAGAGGTGGCCGGATGCGCCTTTGTGCAAAATTTGCCGATCGATGTCTGATCAGCCAGGTCGCCAGATTCAAAGTTTGCCGAGTAAATAAGGCAAAGCCAGAGGCACTAAAAGGCCGAAACACCGACCGCGCGACTCGCATGTTAAACGTTCTTTCGTTCAAAAAATCTTTAACTCATTGAACTAGAGGAACCTTAACAACCAGGACCCCGGTTTTCTGCAACATTCGTTTATGCGGTACGTTGCTGAATGCTTTGCTGGAGTCAATTAAGATTGCATTCGTGGGCTGCCTTGCAGTTTTGGCCTCCGGCAAGTCTTCACGAGAAAGCAGCAGGTCGGCTATGCATGAACGCTTCCTCTAAAATCCGTGTTGTAGCGAGCACAGTAGTTGGTGATTCATAATGTGTTCACTAAGGCCGAAGCCAACTAGACGTCCCAGCGTCTTTCAAACTCCAGATGTTAAGAACACAGTAGGATATTCAACGGCAGTCGTTTTTAAACTCGCTTTAAACAAAGGAACAACGACGCTTTGTTTCCACTCTCTGGTTGGTCGTCCAGTCAAAAATGATGACTTAACGAGCCTGTGATTGGTGAGGCCAATGATCCAGATAATTCTTTTGTCACCAGGGCTGTACACCGTTCAGTCGTGGAGATTATTGAGTTTTGACTGAACGCAGTGTTTCAGCTACCTTCTTGTCAACGAATTCACAAAGTGACATCATAGAAGTATTGCTTAGCACCACTGGAGGAGATAGACGTTTTGGCGCACACAGATTAGTGATGTCCCACCAGCATATCCGCCTTGCGATGATCCGTCCTCACGAAGGAATTTCCTCCACTGGTGGTGTGACGCCAATCGCGGTTCTTTTTCTACGTTTCAGATACTCGAACAAACGTTTCGGAGCACACAGTCGACCGAAATTGTTTCCCCGAACGCATACCGCTTCGAACGCTTGAGTTTGAAGCACTGATTGTGAATGCCTTGGTGGTTCTAATGTCTTGCTCCGGTTGCACGAAGGAGATGCCAGGCTCGGTTTCCGATCTCAAATTCAAACCACGGAGGTCTTTCAGCGTATAGATGTTGCTGGGACGGAGATGAAAATGTGACAGAAATGAAGTTCCCCGTCTCGAATGGAACCCTAGGCCTGGTCAATGTCATACGGGCCATTAGGATGTCAAAGAACAAATGCCGCGGGCTTGCGTCCCTCATCAAACGGCATGCGCCAAATATTAGATGCATTTTTCACTCTAGGCAGAGCCTGCACTTTTTGTCGCTAGAGTATAACCAGAACCGAATGGTTACTGCTTCTAGTAGGTGGTCTGGACACGATTTCTTCTAAATCGGGGCTTCTGGAAAAGATGACCAAGTCCAGAATGGAGTTGTAGTCCCCTTGAGAACGCCTTGGTTGAGTCACATTCTGATACAGTGACAGATTCTGGAGAGTCAGAAAAAGCTCCCGAGTAGATGGGTCGGCACCAGGTACACATCGTCGGTTCTTCTAGTCAACACTCGGGCAACTAAAGTCATCGATAACGAGACAATGGTCGTCCGCAGCCCATTCACGCATGCCCCGCAGTACAATCGGTGAGTCCACTGCCGAAGTCCGACTTATACTCACTTACAGCCGGTTTCATACAACACCATAAGGGTTCGACATAGCCTTTGAGTCGAAATGAGAATCTGGCTGTAAGGATGGTATATCCAACCTGACGAACAGAATGACATTGTCTGTGGTTTGGCTTAGTGTATAACACGAAAATAGCGACCTCCGAATACAAAACATCTGCCGTGAGCCACGTTTTTTTCACGGCAACCAGTGCCGGTATATGACGCGACACCGAGAAACCCAACTTATCTGATTTTCCCAGAAAGGCCCGGATTTCCGACAGCATGATCCCGGCGCGTTCTTTTCTTACAACGGGCTGCGAGTCAGCCTCTAATGAGAGCTTGTTGGAAGGAGCAGTTGGCAAATCGCAGTGTCTGCCACCTGGTCAACAGTCTCCGCTGAACCTGAAAATCACTTAGGAATGAGTTCACTTCACTATTTGCACGTCGCTCCCGAAGCTCTAGTTACCATATACACCTTATTACTCGCCTTAAGATCGAGGTAACGTGAAAGCCGTACCTTTATTCTTCACATTAGAGACAGCGGGAACCTTCCCATATAAGCCTCTTCACAATCCACTCGTTGGCACGATTGAGTAGAACGTCGTAGCCGCAACAAAGATTCGTCAGGTTTCCCTCTTAATGCTTTATCGTTCACCTCTTCGCTACATCAGGAGGTAAAGAATTCCAAAGACCTGTGACCCTCCGAGACATGCGGTGGATTGTACTACACACCCGACTGATTTCAGACTGTGAGCCAAACAAAACATGATATAGTCGGGGGGAGGGGGGGGGAAGGGGTGGACTTACTTAATTGACTTTTATGTGGCTAGCTCCTGTGAGAGGATGAGCCGGCTTCATGTATGTCCCGAATGGCATCCGCCCATGAGCGGCGATCGGATGCGAAACCTGGACACAGAGAAATCCAGTTCGGCTTCCAGTTGCGAGCGCCGTAGACAGCCTGGAGTCCCAATCCCTGAACGTCTGATTTGATGGTACTGACCCATGTTTTTAGCTGTCCTCCGAGGCGACAGCTCCATCCTGGTCATGGAACAGGAGCGAGGCACTGTTTTGAGATCTCTTGGTCCAGACGTCGTGGGACATGTCCAAACCATTGCAATCGTCGGTGTTGGAGGAACACTGACAGCTTTCCGATGTCAAAGCACTGTTGTCTTATTGTCTCGTTTGAAAGCTTTTCGCGCCACGCCACTTTCAGTATCCGTCGCAGACACCAACGGTCAAACGCCTCCAGCTTTCTGATGTCCTCGACGCGTAGTGGCCACGTCTCGCAACCGTAGGTCAGCATTGGACGGATAGCAACCCGGAAGACGCAGACTTTGGTCCGGAGGCTGATTTCGTTTCGCGCCCAGAGTAATTTGCCAAGCTGAAGAAACGCAATCCTGGTCTTGTCAACGCGCAACTTTACTTCATCTTTGGTTTGATCGTTTGGGAGAATCGTAGAGCCCAAATATTTGAACGCCGGGACGTGTTCATTTTGTTTGCCGTTCAAGTATATCGGGAGAGTGGACTGTGCAGTGCATGTCGAAAGGATCTTGATCTTCGACGTATTGATCTCTAGTCCCATGCATCTGCAACAGATTCTGCGCGACTGAGAACCAGCTGTAATGCAGTTGAGCCATCTTCAAGGATGACGATGTCGTCTGCGAATTCTAGATCGGTGAAGAAAACATCGGTGCCCAAATGAATACCACGGTAATCGGTGAGGGTTCCACATAGCCTTTGAGTCGAAATGAGAATCTGGCTGTAAGGATGGTATATTCAACCTGACGAACAGAATCACATTGTCTGTGGTTTGGCTTCTGTCTACACGTTAGTGTATAACACGAAAATAGCGACCTCCGAATACAAAACATCTGCCGTGAGCCACGTTTTTTTCACGGCAACCAGTGCCGGTATATGATGCAACACCGAAAAACCCAACTTTTCTGGTTTTCCCAAGACATGTGGTTCCAAATTCCTAAATTTTGGTGACGCCAGTTCCACCAGAGCTAGCAGCTCAGCTCTTGCCATGAAAGACGACACCGGATATGAATTTCCAAGAGTCGGTGGGCTCAAGGGCTTACGAGCCTCCATCAAGCCAGTTCGGTATTAACTTCAAACCTGGGCAGCCCGCACGCAACGAAACCATGGTATTTGAAGAGTGAAGCTGCTTCTTCACCAGTGCTCGGAGTTCGCACCAAAGGCTCTCGGGGCTCTGCCTTATAGCTGCTCAGTACAAAGCTCTGGTGACTGGCGATACTAAGATTATCTCTTATGTGGGGCTGGATATCCGGGACACGGTTATTGGAACATACCGTGCAGAGGAAGTAGGTGCAGAGAGTGTGTTGTGCAGCTTGTCCAAAACTTTTGGGATCACCGCAATAGGGTATCACTCCTTATATACTGTCAAGTAGCGGTTTACACTACCGGTATGGCTTTATCTTGGCAAGAGTCCACTGTTTATTTTTGGCAGCTAAGAGTGGTATCAGTCGTATAAATTGGAAATTGACGGTATATCAGGATTTTGACCGAATTGAGGTGGTCCCGAATCTTCTGGACAGACTGTGCACCAGCAGAAAAGCAGAGGCCGCTTCCCTCACAGACCCAATCCTTGACCGAGTTCTAGTGAGGGTCTGGGGGTCCACTTATAAAATGAACAAAAAAACGCTTCTCGTGGGAGCTTTCTACAGGCCTGCCAGACGTCCAGAGACTACCAACGGCCAAATCATCGCAGCATCTTATAAGCAAATATGATTAAACATCATCTTCCACTTACCATGCTGGACTTTACCTGCCAGACATACACTTCAACAATCTATCGTGCTCCGCTTGATCTGGACCGTATATCCGATATCCGGGGACTAGCATGTCCTCAGGGCCAGACCAATTCTTCAATAATAAATGGCAAGTAGGCATTGGGCCGAAAGAAATGGCAATCGAGGCGTGGGGACCGTGGAAATTCGCAGTGAAAAATTCCTGAAGAACACTATATTACATCAACCTTGTAAAAATACTAGGTTGCCTGCATGGTTTTGTGCTTAGCATCATTGGAAACTGTGTGAACAAACCTTTGTTTGTTGGCCTCCGGTGCTCGGTTTTTCCTATCCCTCTTGGACCTGTGTGACTCACTTGCTTGTCTTTCTCGTTGTGAAATTGGCTCTGGTGTTGATTCCTCGTGATCGTTTACTCGATGTTCCCGTATATTTTGCAATGTTGTAGATTTCATAGTCCAGTATCGTGGAAACTGCTAATAAATCCTGTCTTGGTTTCAGGATTAGTGCGAATAAGTCAGGCTTTACACAAAAGCCATTTACAGGGACAACCTGGTTATCGCCTTATAGCCAAAGCACAAAGGTGCTATTGCTAACGGAGAAGACCTTTAGCTGGAGCTTTACTAGGGCCGGAATCCTAGCACCGGGATACTCCCCAGTCTTTTATACGTGCCTTTGCGGTTCATTGTAACTGGCTAGCACTGAAGCAATTTCGAAGCGGTTTTAACTGGAGCACTGCGAAGATTGGTGCTTGGTCACCGATGCTTACATGTAAACCCAAACCGAGAGTAGGAATCTGGGCACCAAGGGTCCCAAAGAATAAAAGTTGCTTCGGATTGCTACTAGCTATCATGGAGCTCACCGAATCAATCTCTCTACGTTCTTCTAAGAAAACAGTGAAAAGCAGCTTAAGAGGGACATCAAGGATTGCCAGAAGCAGTTCCTTGAGAGGGTTCAGATAGATTCCAGGGACTTTCACGGACAGGTCGCCCAGGTGACTCATACTAAACCAGGCATACCCCAAGCCGGTTGAGCAAAGTCAAGAAGCAATACGGGTGCTGTCAGTAAGCTGGCATTAAACTACTTTTAGGTGTTCGCTGCCGACAGTCCGGGAACATTGAGCACCGGAGGATAGTCAACAGCGGGGAAATTCTTTAAGGAGAGGACCAAACTGATTAGTTTCTGGGCTGTTCTGGTCTGGCAAAAGCTAGGCGCGTTGAACTCACGAAGGTCTCCAGGCGTCAATGAAATGCAGCCACTTAAGCTTTGATAGTGAAATAACCGGCTGGCCGACTAACTGTGTGGGCTGTTTGATCACTTACTAAGAGCTGGTTGAGTTCACAGGGAGTGGAAGGCCCACGTGGTCCCTCCTATTTTCAAGTATGTCTACCGATCCAATTCCTGAGGCCACCTCCCACTGGCAATTCTTTCGGCCTCCTGAAATGTACGAGGAAAGAGAATGACGACGCCACCGGCAAATTCGCTGGGAAAGGCTGATCAAAAAGTACTCAACATGACTTTCGGGGCGCCGACCGTGTCAAACAAACCTTATCCAGGCTATTAAGTGGTACACTAGGACCATCGACGAAGGAGTTGGGATAAATGTCACTGAACTCTACTCCTCTAGGGTCTCAGGCCGAGTAAGTCATTCTCTTGAACTGGAAAAAGAACGCTACTAAGAGCTCTGTGAGCCCTTAGAAACCCGAGGGTCGAACTACTTGTGACATTGAACACTCTATGTTCTAGTTAATAGGGCTTTCGTACAAATGCTGTGCCCAGAGCTCCACAATCATCCCTACTAGGCCAAAAATTAAATAATATCTTCGTACGCTACCTTTCACTTAATGTAAACTCTAACTTCCTGTTGTATGTCAGCGACATCAGGATCTGTCGCAAGGTTCTAAAGGTACTGGACAAGGGTGTACCCTAAATAGGTCTGGAAGACAAAAGCTGACGGTCAATCATGGGCCGCCCCTCCACCCCCTTCAGAGGGGAAAATCCAAAGAGGTTCATATTGTGGAAACCAAACCAGTGAGTACTGTCTGACGGCTAGCTCATTGCAGAGAGTAAAGCAAGAGGGAGACCTAGGCTCCTGAGTTTTCGACGATCTATCCCTTTTGAATAAATGCAAATTCCTAGCCAGCTCGGCATTTCTCAGGCCAAACCGGTCCAAACGATCGTAGATAGATTCACCTCCGAGTTGTTTCTCTGAGTGTTTTCCACATTATTCAGGCTTCACCTGGAGAGAGACATCCGGGTGCGCCAGTAAGAAGGGATAAAGCACAAATGGGAAGTGGCGAACGGTTGCTATGAAGATCTTTCGGAGTCTGCAGATCGTGCGCCGTCCCAACAGACTCCGAGCGTCGAACTTATGCTGCTTGGAAGACAAGTTAGTTCCCCGTAAACATTTGAGCGGTCAGAATTGTGAGAGTACAATGATTTTGGTGGATTTATGAACTTCTGGAGCGTACCTTTTTGGCGATGAACACTGCGTAGCCGTGTTTGAACGACTAAGCCAAAGACGCTTTCAAGTCAAGGGAAACCTGTGCTGTCGCTCAATGACATGTACGGCTTGTCTCAGTTAACTAATGGGGGGCTAAAGACTGATTGGGGCACCCTAAAGCCGGAAAATATCCTGCCTGCCGTTAGCCGGCGTTCCTCTTGAGTACCTGTGACGGCCGGCGTGACCATCGGAATGAAACTGACCCCACGACGATCACTACAATCACTGTGTACTCCATTCCCGTAGATAGACACACTCAATGACGTTCCTAATAATATTGTAATACACTCTTTTTTCCCCGCTTTAGCAGTCGGATCTATTACTCCACTCCTAATTGCGAGGAGGGCTCGAGGAACTGCCCAAGAAGTAGCAGTTGTCAACGATGGAGTAATTACATTAGGACGCGAGCAGCAGAACTGTTCCATGAAGTTTTCTGCTCAATGATTGAGCCTTTGCTCTTTGCCATGAATAAGCCCTCCACTTCTATCGCGAAATGTTTCACTGACCGCGGTTCGCAGTCCGCCGGTGTCACAAATAAGTTTGAACAGTCTTAGACTGTTACCTTAAGCAGCTGTTATTTCAGCTTCTTCGGGTGCCACGACCTGCCAGATTTTGCGATCCTTCTCAAGGCTTTTCGTACCTAGCTTCCGTATGTCCTCGTATCTTATTCATCCTCTCACAACACAAGAGCCAAAGATTTTTGCTTCTTTAGACTAAGCATCGCCCGCATGACCTGGGCTGATAGGCTAACTTCTGTTCATAACTGGTGCTAATTTCTGGATCGGACAAACGCTGCATGGCTAATAGAAATTGCGGTTGGCGTCAACGACCTTGAAGCTGGGATGATAATCGCAATGAAACTGAAGCACCTTCCGGCTCTAAGTACGTGGACCGGTAGGGTCTACACTTTCAAAGAGAACTGCGCCATCGGCAGGTTACCCCACTATGATAGACCGGTCTCTGATTGCCTGGAAAGTTAGTGCTCCATGTCGCAATACGACGAGATCTCTGTGAGGAATTCGCACTAAGTTATAGAGATTGTATGCAAGAAGCTGAAGGAGCCCTTCTCTTTTACCTATGCGCTAAGCGGGTTATGCTCGGCGACCATCTAACCAAGCTTTTGCCTCCCCGAGTTAGCCATCTTGTGCAAAAATATCCCCAGCTAGCCATTAAGTATCGGGGCCTTTGCTGTCGTGAATGGGAGCTACAGGTTCATTGTTGAACTCAGCTTCACAAGTCCAAGAGCTATAGTCTTCCGGAGTGTGTGCGGCGATCAGGAAGAAACTTCGCTCTACACAGCTGCTGTTTCGAACGCCAACCGACTTGTGGAACCTTGCCGCACATAAACGGCCACTGACCGGCTCTCAGTCCAAAAGGAGGTTTAGGTCCTGTCGGCTAAGATTGTTACTCCACCAAGCTGACTCGCAGCTTCAGTCACTTCGTCTCCTGTGGTGCATAGGAAAAACCCCTGGAAGGCGCAGGGCGAAGTGAGTTGAATCACGCTGTTCGAAACCTGAATACTCGTTTCGCTAAGGCAGCGGACACAATTGCCAGGGTCTATTGTTAGCGCTGGGCACACCTGCTGACCAGCTTGCTTTGTTATGCATCCGGTAAAGGAGCTGGGATTCAGAGGCCAACGAGGCTCGAAAAGGCTTGAGTTATGAGACTGAGGATTATTCCCCACACCAACTGACAACGAACTGTTGGGAGTGCCCGGCATGTTACAGGTGGAAGCATCATGGGTTCACAGAGAGTCAGTGAAAGGTGGTTTGGCACGGAAAACAAATGGTAAAAAAGAAGAGAGAACTCTGAGCTGTAGCCCACTAATCATTGCTCGCTCCGCTCAACGCAGTGGACAGCTTGGTCCTGATTATCGTTCCTGATGACCGGTAAAGTGTGAAATTGTTTCTTTTCATGCAGTTCAGGATAGACCTTGTTAAGGTACTGCCAGGGTTTCTGGCCGCAAAGCAGAAGGTCGATTAGGGTCTTTAATCACAGTCTAAAGATCTACGAAGAACCTGCCAGCAAGGCAGCGGGCTGCTAATTGGAAGCCCATTTATAGGATCAACTGTTCCCCCGCCGATTTAACCGAAAGGAATGCTGGCTCATATAGACCACAAACCTAAAGGACCAAGAGATTGCTTAATTAATCATCAACCACGGACCTGACGGATATAAACGAATCCTTGGCCTCTGCTAAGCTAACGGGTAGATAGTTGGGTCGCTGGGGATCACGGGCCTGCACATCAAAACAACATGTGGCCTCGTTGCATGGGATCAGTTGTGGATGTCACCTTGAACTAACCAGATAGTTTACAGAGGCAAAACTGGAACTCATCGTGATCCATTTCACACCAGACACATTTTCAGCTAACGTTCAAAGCCGGAATTGATTACTATGTTTCCCTTGCGACCACGCAACAGGGCGGAAGGTCACTCGCTGACATCTATGAAACGGCAGTCGATGTCTCTGTCGCTAGTGCACCACATCACAATTGGGATGACGAGTCTGTGGAAAGCATTTCCGGCGGAGGCGACAAGACAGGAAAATGACTCTACACAGAGGCGATGACTGGGCTTCCTTCTGAAGTTATGGCAAGATAATTACATCTCAGTTCGTGTCACTGGCTCTAAGGTGACGAGGTTTAAATGGAATGAAGCCCAAACATCTCCGACTAGAAAGAATAAAGGTTGGGGCTGGAACTCTTTCCCTTGGCTTACTCATCCGGGAACACAGGTTTTTGTTTCCAGAATCAGCCCCTGGCCGCCGAAGTATGTGCTTCCAGCAACTGACCTTTCTTCAAGCATCTTTGATGTGGGTGAGGACGTAGTTTTCAGTCCGCCGGCAGACAGGCCGCATGATGTGACTACCCAGTCCGGCCCGGAATGCCTGCCTTTCAGAATGTGCCTGAGGGGCGCGGGAGCCAAGGTCGAGTGTCCCTTGCGCTGAGCAGTGAGCAATCACTCAAAGCATGGACGAAATTACCTTTCTTTTCCTGGGAGCCCGATGGAGGTGAGCACCGATCTTGGCTTTTGGTCAGGCCTAACAATGGCCCAGAATCTTCCCGAACCTCGCTCCTGGTGTGGCTTGTGGTAACATTGAGCGATGGCCGGCGAGAGTTTGACGGTGTATGTGCTTCCGAGGTCTGACGTGCATTGGTCCAAAGGTGGATCAATGGCGTTCCAATACTCAAGATGCGGAAAATAGCCTCCTCAAGGTCATCTGAAAGAGCTCCCGGTTTTCCCCTCCGGCTCCGTGCTGACCGGTCGTCCCCTTTTTCTTTGAGTTTTTACCTTTGCAAAGGTCGACCGGAGTCGACAAAGGGTGGACTTACCCAAAGTGACGGTGTAAATCCGTCTGAGAGAGGGTATGGCAGATTGGAAGAAAGTCTCCCCGAGGTCGAGGATGGAGACTGAAACAGAGAGACAACTGACACAAAAGCAAATCTCGATATGAACCACAAAAGCTCTTCACTATCGCCGAGTTATCGAAGCAAGTGACTTAACCGGTCAGGAAACTCCCAAGACCTCTTCTGATATGGTATGGGTTATGCGAGTGGTCTGTGGCCAACTAGTAAAAAGGTCTACTCGTGTGAACAGGCATAATATCCAAGTGAAGGTAGTTGTTGTCCTTTGAGGTAGACGTGAACTCGACGAAACCCCATTTGGGATTCCTATAACCCGGCCTGCGCCTTCCAAGTGTGACTATGAGTTTTAACACAATGTCGCTGAGGATTAGAACGGGCCCGACCAAGGACATTTCGTTTAAAGCTGTGCCAAACAAAGAGCGACGGTACCAGTCTCACCAAGGCAGTCGCACCCGGGTGAGCCAGATCATCGGGTGCCAGGAAATAATGACAGCGGTGTGCAGCAGCAACCACCAGCCTGGGGTAATTCGGAGAACAATTGCAGGTGGTACCGTTCTGGGCGGTTTGGATGGGTGCCAAAGTAGGGCATGACTAACAGAGTTGTCGAAATTCTTCCGATACCATGGTCTGCAGTTTGGCCAAATGCCACTGAGTTAAAGTTGATGCTGAAGGTTTGCGACGGACCCGGTTGCTGTATGCATGACATGGAACCGGCGATAGGAGTGGGTACTCCACAGAAGTGTCGTATATCACAGTTAACTGTGAGGCGAAGTCTAGGTTGAAAACTTGGCTTGGTGGGTGTCGATCAGAGGCTGGCCTTAGCGGACAAACCTAAGGATTGTGATCGGTAGACTCCGTGAACGAAATGCGTTTGACGGCATGCCGCAAACGGTGGTTGCCCAAGTGGACAACCAATAACTCCCTACCCAGATCCAGACTCAGAATCGGCGGTTGGTAGAGGCTTACAGGATAATGTTAGAGGTCGTCAAGAGTAAACTATGAATTGTTGCAGTACACCTCCATTCGCTGTGTCTGAGGGACCAGTCAGTACTGATAGAGGAACCGAGGGGTCAAGGCCCAGAGGGAGTGTGATGTTTGCAATCGCTTCTTTGCTGAAAGCAAGTTCGCCTTGCATCGTGTCGGGAAATATTGACTTTCCCTTCCCTCCTGGCGAAAGGTCGGAGAAATGCTGCATCTTTTTCCCACTGTGAGGAATGCGCAGGCAATGGACGTTCAGAGGGCCGGCAAGCTGGTACAAGTGGCAAAATGTTTATTGTTCAGGAGAGTCATAAACAGAGGAAACCTTAACTTGCAAAAAGCGCATACCCCAGGATGATGAATTGAGCCGCGGAAGTGGCGTCAGACCAAACTACCTCACATCATCCGTTGTGTTTCGTTAAGTCAAGCTGGTTAGGGCTTTCGATGTGTGCTCGCAAGAGTGCAGCTTGACCTTTCTCTGAGGACTTGGCCATTAAAATACCATCCAGGTATATGTAAGCATTATCTGAACAACCACTGGCCTCGTTAACGAAGAGAAGAAAGTTTTGGGTTGCATCCTTGAGTTCCAGTGGCACGCACAGCAACTGAAGGGGCCCAAAAATCTTACTGTTTTCATTCTTAGGTACGTCGTCCTCTGCGGCCAGGATCTGGTGATATGCTCCAAATGAATCGATGTGGTTGAAGATGGAGTAACCTAGTGAGGACGAATTAAGTTTCTGTATGTGATGGATCGGTTATAAATCAGGGCCGGTGATAACGATAATTGCTGTGTGATCCCCACGGGATTGCCAGTCGCCGTTGAATCTAGGACTCATTTGATGGGGGGGGAAGAAAAAGGGCTTTCACTGGGGAGTACTACGCTCATCTACAGCACATGTTTTAATTCGTCCCAAACAACAAGGAGTTTGTCGGATGGTAACCAAAGTTGCTTACCAAATACTGAAAGTGTCTTAGTGTCAAAACGGTGGGCGGCATTCGTGGTTATCGTTGGAAGGAGCCTGGCCTGCCAAAACCTTTTCGGGTAGGCCACAGTGATCTCCCCATACGATTAGTGTGCTTTTAATCGAAAGCAAACGTGGTGAAATTGAGTCACCTTGGAGTTTAAACCGATAACAAAAGAGTTCTCGAGAGGCCTAAGGTGCAGAGCAGCAAACATTTTGTCAGAGTTGAAGGAATTCAGAGCCTAGAATATGGCACGGGACATCGGCGATGATGATTGCCCAAGGAGATTTTCGCCTTTAACATAGGTTCGGTGTAAGTGATAGCTGACTTAACTTTGGGGCTATATGGCCTTCCACGGCACACAGAGTATGGGCTGGCGGTGTGCTTTTGTCCCCTATCGGCAGGGAGTAACATTCACTTAAGCACCGGTATGTACCGGAGAGCAGTGTTTGAAATGTGCTCTCTCGTTTCACAGTTAACTGTTGGTCTGGTACTTGGAAATGCGGGTCTTCACGGTAAGCTGAAGAATCATTTTTTTCGATGCCCACCGAGAAGTGAACACCCCGGTTTGTATCGTTAGGCCCTCTCACAGTCGCGTTTATGGTATTTACCATATCCTTCTTTGGCGGTGAATGGATCTCGTCGCGTTAAAGAATTATAGCCCCTGAGCGAGCTTTTGCGTTATCTCTCCTTTGACTCATCTCTACTTCCTGCTGTGCGTTGTAGGCTGGAGTCGAGTCAGGACAATACTGGAGCAAAATCGTGGGATGCTGGCGGGCAGACAAAGTGGTAGTAGGAGACCTGGCCGCTCCAGCGCTAGTGGAGTTTTGCCGTGACGTGATGACATTAGCTGTGGCCGCTGTTTCTTACGGCATGGGTCCGCTCTTGGAACTCAGTAAAACCGGTGGGTAATGTGGTTAACCCGCTAGCTTTTTTCTTTAGGCACGAGTCCTCACCTACCGTTGGTCCTTTGAAACAATGCCTTCCACCCGGCAGTTCAACGGGTTTCCTATTTCCGAGCTCAAGGTTTTGCAGTCACTTCTTGCGTTGGTCCGGCTTTAGAGTTTTGCGAGTAATGACAGCCTTCTCTAAGGTCCCATAGCTCCGGAGAGAGATTGTTACTTCCCCAAAGTGCAATGTTGCCTTTGGCGAAAGGCAACTTTCCAAATACCAGCAACGGCTGGCATTACTAGCTATGATGTAACTTTTGAATTTCAACTCCACCAGAGTGAGCCAAAGTTCTGTATTAGCATCAGTAAATGCCGGTACATGCAGCAAGATCTCCCCGACTTTGGGGTCTAGGGAAGTTCTGTGCTCTGTAAGCATATTTTAGTACCATATTTACCTTTTGACGGGAACAAATAAACGCCAGAAGTAACTATGACAGAGGCCCTGAAACACAAAAGCAATCAAGACATACGGGAAGCAAAAGTGTAAGATAGTGAAAAAAGAATTTAAAATATAACCAAAATCTTTACCGAAAAAAAGTGAAACACCATAAATATATGCAGGTGGGATCTTAAACAGCCGAAAACAAGGAAGCTCATGTGAAATGGAGATCACTTCGGGCTCACCCAATGCAAGGTTGCTAATCGAAGCCTCACAGCTTCCATGGTAAAAGTCCCTTTCGGCCTTTTATACAACGTAGACCACCGGCAAGTATCCCCCAAGCTTGGGACAGTACGAGTACGGCAACTATAACGGTAATCCCCCACAACCCTTGAGAACAAAAAAGCCGTCGAAAGAGAGAGAGTGGTCATCGCGTATTTATGAGCCCGCTCGAAGAGGGCACAGGATCATCGGCCAGGTGGAAGCCACGCTAGGCAGAAAGCTTTGAACAACAGTGCTTGACGAAAGAACGATGAACCTTGCACAGCCGGAGTGCTCTTATTCGGTAAAGTTAGCTCTCTTGATTTCCTGCCTCCTGTCAGAGCTCCCCTACTGATAGTACATCCTCCGTCAACCCCTTCACCGAGGGTAATGTATTCGAGGCTTTTACCCAATTATCGCAGATAAGTTTATAACAGCCAGTGGGCAAACATTGTAAATTATCCTAATGTGACTAAATAAATTCAACGGTATAGCTAAGTCCTTGAAGCTCGAGTATTAAAGTGAAATCCTTGGGTTGCGTATATGAAAAGAAACGGAGATGACTGTTGTACGTGGAAATCAAGCGAAAATGGCACGGATTTGGGCAGGACATTAGTATAGTATAGTATAGTATAGTATAGTATAGTATATTTCTTGACCGTGGTCAATATACATGCACAAGGCAAGATCAGAGCGTACAGCAGTACATGTTATTGTGAGGTATTCACAAATTCTAAATTTATAAATCACACAGCAACCGAAATACACCAGTGAAGTCATGTAGTGTTTGAGTGAACAAAAGTGGTAATGGTTGAGGCGGGAATTCCGAATCGCTTTCGAAATCGCTGGGGGCGGTGTGGATATCTGGGCAGTAGTGGGATTGCTGATATAAGCGACAATTGGACGGTCACTAACGAGTAATCGGGCAGAGGAGATGCCAAAGAACATTGCTAGAAGTAAAGCAAGCATGGGGCTTTCAACGTGCAGTCAGAGATACCAGCGGAATATTGGGATCTGATCCATCATTGGGTAATTAATTGTGGAGGAAACATGTGAAATAAAGGCAAATGAGTCAAAGGTGATAATAAAACGGACCTTTTGTGCAGGTTATTACAGTGTCATATGGAAATTCAAATGAAGGCGAAAAGCCTCGCAGGGACTTCAGTGGACTTTTGAAGAGCATGAATGGTGTATGGACGTATAACGGACTTTTGAAGAAAAGCCGTCAATGAAACGGATTAGCGGAGACAAACGTCAATGGTTCAGCTAGGCAGAATTTGGAAGAGTGTAAATTTTTTTTGTACGTGATAGAAAATTGTTAACCAAATTATGGTTGGCTGCAGATGGCTGGTATTCTGTTCCGTAAAGACCTTGGTTGCAGATGGTGGCAGGTAGAATGTTGAGGGAAGCAAGTAAAATAGGCTGGGTTCCGGTCATTGGTTTCGTACTGCAACGCGGGAAGAATTGAACTGTTGGGTTGGATTATTTGGGAATAGACGTTGAGCGTATGTGTTGATGGTTGGTGTCAGGAATCATCTCTGCGATCCGGTGAGACTTTCATGAGGTTTTGTTAATCCGTGAACGGTGCCCCGTGTAACGTCAGCAGGCGAGAGTATAGGTTTGAACCATTGATCAAGTCCTCCAGTCCTTACGGTAATCCGGAACAAACGTCGACTTGGCCGATGGCTACCCAAGTAACCATCGTTCATTTGTAGCGTCGTCTTCATCAAGGAGCAACACTATGTAAGCAGTGATTGCCTTATTCAGAAATGTCCTGAAAATCCCAGGGGCCAGCATTAAGAGACGAGTGGTCCGCATGTACTTTCAGCACAAAAGGTTGGAATAGTAGAAACTTCCATAAGTAAGCACTCTCCATTCGGCACCAAACGAGAAGCAGCTACAGAGTAACAGAAGCCACGCGGGCACTGCTTCACATATGACCGGTGAACCAATGAAACCCAACGTATGCACCGAATTAGAAAAAGGGCAAAATGATCAATAAATAAGTACTAACAGTTAGTAAGTTTCCCTGCAAACCACCTCCTGCTTCATACATAAAAAGGACCAAGCTTCGTCCCATTACCGGTGTCGCCTTACAGATCTCAACAGCTCACAAGTTCTGTTCACCCGAGCTGTAGTACCAAAAAAGAGCCAGAAAAATTATGATAGAAGGTTCGCAGAGTAAAACCGAGCGTGAGGCCTCATAGGTTAAACTGAGACCAAAAAAGTGTTACCTCGGTGCTACGGCAGAACCAATGTCGATAAAACAACCAAGGCAGCGGAGAGAATGGGGCGAAATGCTAAGCCACGCAAAAACATCCTCAAGAGGAAGAATGCATTGAAATCAAGAAAAGAATGTTCTAACTTACACTTAAGTCCCTATCTGCGAGGTCTGTAGCAGTAGGATTCAACCTCCTTAAAAAAGGTCGAAGCATGTAAAGCTATATTCATTCGTAGACAACGATGTGCAGAGTAGTAGTTGCCAAAAATGTCATCACAGACGGAACAGCTGCAAGGTGGTCAGGAACGGGGCCGAAGCGATCCAAAGAGTAGGAAAACCTTTATTGGAGCACAAATGGCCTGCTGCGGTTTGCATGAAAATCAAGCTGCGCTATTGTTATGTGCAATCCCGAAGCAAAAGTGGGCGAAATAATGAAATTCAGGAGGGGCGCATGGACATATGGTACTTAGGGTGGCAACCGAAAATACGAATTCCCGGTCAGGGTGGAGTCCGTTCAAATGTTCTCTGCTCGATCTACCGAATAGTCAAATTCTTGCATTCTGGATAGCACCCTGACGCTTCAAAACAACGCGTAGCCCGTAGCTATGCAGAAAAAGGCTCAAGACAAGACTGCCCTACAAATTCCACGGTACTATAAGTGAGTTAAAACACAAGCGAATAACGACCATACCTCCGACAGTGAACCACAGTCACTATCCAGCCAAAGGGTGGCTAAATCAGGGACAAACTGCTGTACCAAATGAGCAGTTGACAAAGAACGGTGAATAGAAAATATCTGCTCTGTGGTTCAGGTGAACGCAGTGAGCCGTGCACGCTCACTGAAATCCTACAAGCAGCTTCCTGAGCATTGCGGCCAAAAATCAGCACATGAGAACTAAAAGTCTGCGATCCTCCAAAGCGGGCGAGAAGATGAAATTGAACAGTGTTGCAATAAAAAACGTCTTGAGCTATTGCAATCAACCATTGCACCAAGCATCCGCAAGGCTTTCTCAGCGAGAAAGAGTGACCATCTAATGAAAAAAATCTACGATTGAGTAGCTACCCAACTACAGTGTCCGCACTACTAAGTTTGGGAAAAACAGTCTGAAATCCGTCGGAAATTATATAAAGGCGGGCAGACGACGAAGCTCCAGTCAATATGGATGGTACGCTAAAACAATGGGACAAGCCAATATTTCTTTAGTACTTTCAGAAAATATCGAGCGGCGTACAATTTAGAAGAACAGGAGGCCACAGAGACCTCGAATACCAAACCTCAAGTCAGACGAGGAGGAGTAGTACACCTTTTCAGTACTTTCAAAACAGAAGAAATCGAACGAACGGCTGAAGTTCTCCCAGCCGCCATTCAACCTCGTGCTGAAGTCCTGAGGGCTCCGATAACGCAGCCGTACAAAACATCAGTCAGAAAAGTGAGTGTGCTGGGAAATTTGTGGAGGCAAATATAGTGAAAATATGCGAAACCTGTTGGAGCAGAAAAGGCAAAAACTACAGTCCAGCTGGTTTCACTTCTGTAACGTCCAAGTGCTTGAGGCCAAAAGTTAGGAAGTGGGCCTCTAGACACCTGGTCCAAAACAGCCCCATGTCGAGTACTGGTCAGAGGTTTGGGGTTCTGCGACGGCGTCTAAAGAATCTACTGCTATTTCTTGATAAGGCAGCCGGTCGGCTAAATGACGGACAGCCGACGGAGTTCTTTCATCTGCGCTTTAGCAGGGCCTTTGATTGCGCAGAACGCAGGTTCTTAGACGCCAAACCACAGTCTATGTGTACTTTGTGGTAGACGGCACAGTGAGTAACAAGCTTCTCCTCTGGCCGAACATTGAGCGCTAAGGTGGATAGTTGCGTCTTTATTCACAAGGGCTGGCCGGCTGGGTGACACAGGGCCCGGCTCTAGGCCCTCTACTTTCCTCTTCCGCTTACAATGTTTTGCCTGTTAAGTCAACAACTCCACTCTTGTTTGCCGATAACTTCAAGATATTTGGTACAGGTACAGAAGGCTGTGTGTTAGCCGTCCCCAGCCGTTCACGCAGGTGAGACCTCCCGCCTAGTTTCCCAAAATACAAGACTGATCACAAACACAGTAGCCGGTGGGACTGAAGCGGAGTTGTTGCGAAGATTGCCCTAAGTTGGAGACCCCAGTTTATAGTTAGACAGCAATCTTAGGCCGTCGAAGAGGTACGGCTTACAGCAACTGCAGCCACACATGAACAGAAGCCGGAAGATCTCCAAGGCTGCTCGTAGTAAACAAGCTCCACCCCGGTACAAAGAATATAGTGACTTAGTCGTAGCTATCGGACGAGAGAAGCTTTGAAACAGCATCGGCCGAGGAACCTAAAGAAAATTTGTAGGGCTTCTACAGATAAGCTCAGTCAGAGGCTTCGCATAAGAACGGAGTGTGCCCCTGGACTTGAGGGACAGGAAGGAGAAATGTGTGATGATGATCAAGGCAAAGCTGACGCCTTGGGTTTACACTCTGAGGGTATACGTAGGCCTTTACCCATTGTTCTCTGCCAATGACGTCAAATTAGTGAACCCTTTCCAACCCTACCTCCTATCTTCAAGCTTATGCAGCTTTTCTGTGGGCTCACCTTCTCTTAAAAGCTGGTGCTCCTCGTAACTCACAAAATTCTCTGCTGACGAAACTTTCCCCCACCCCTCAACAGCGGTTTGCCGCTCGGACAAACTACTCTTGACGGCCATTCCTTCCCCACCTATCCCACCAAGAGGGCTTCGGGATACGCAGCTCCCGCTCTTTTACCTTTTCCTAAAAGGCGTTATTCCAAGTGTCTAATATTGGATGGAACCTGGGCCCGACTCATAGACGCTTTTTACTATACGTACGCCTTGCATTCGTAAGTTTTTCCCAAATTAGAACACTGGTCGAGTAATGCCCGCTAAACGCTACCCTTCGGTAGCGCTGCTTTATAGTGGCCGATGCCACTGTCTTACCGGCATTCCGCCTATAGGCTTTCCGTTCTATCCGCACCCTTTACTCACAGCCAGATCCGCAAATTACCCCTTCTTGAGCCTTAGTAGATCTACCACTTGAGGCCAAGCCTAGACCCTATTTTCAAGACTACCTGCTACTGGACTTGCTTTTCCCACCATATTTTTTCGCCACCCCGTGCCCTTATCAGTTTCAGCAAGGCACCTTTACTCTTCCCGTGCCACCGTTAAACCTCGACCTTCAGCCTTGGCTCTTCCTTTTCACCTTCTCTCAGACTGAGAACGAGATGCTCCTAAAAGCAAGTAGTACGTCAGTGTTGCACGCCTCAAAGCGCCTAATTCTGATCCCCTTAACTGACCTTTGGCATTGTTGGTAACCCGTTGCAAACTGCCCACTCACAATGCAGGAAGTGAGCTCTTTTTGCCGCGCTCAGCATTTCACCACGGAATGGCGGAGGTGTTCATAACTACGCACAAGACAATAATGAGACCACGTTCAAAACCCAAGGCACAGGTTCGGAAACCTCTTTGAAAGAGGGTGCTCGCAGTATGGAGACGTTTGAACGAACAGCAACTGGGATGGTTGTAAGGTAAGAGAGAAGTCAAAGGTAAAAGACCGCTATACTCAAAAAGCTTATCGCTTGGAAAAACATGACTCAGATAAAACCTTGTTGAGGCTCTTGAAATCTTAGCTGTTCAATCGAGAAAGAGTGCCGAAGATGTTTCAACAAGCTGCTGATCAAAGAACGTGTGGCAATAGCATAGTTGACAGCTTATTTCGGAAAGCCCGAAGCAAGCTGCTGTGCGCGATGAACTGGCACGAGCGGTGGGAGAATGGAATTTTTAAAAATCAGTAAGGACACTTCCAAGAAACAGAGTGGAGGAAAGCTGCTTAAACGGACACAAGTATGGTAGCACCCACCAGAGCAGAACCCTAAAACAGTTAGTCATACAGGCAAAATCCAGTTACTTCTGACTAAAAAGATAAAATATATGCACGAGCCAATCAAAAAATGACCAAAAAGAGCAAGAACTGTTAAGAAATCAACCATCATCCGGTTTACCTGTGTGAAACAGAGACTTCTTTCGGGTTGGACACGTAGAAGCACGGTCAATTTTAATTATTGGAAGGGATTTGGACTAAAGGTCAGACGGCAAACAGGAGAAGGACAACGGACATGGAAAAAATCGGCGAATTAATCATGAGATTCCGTGGTTGGACACAGATGGAGCCAAATTATTGTCGAACAGACAATGACTCGTTTGAAGTTAACAGGGTGATATTAAAGGAATGCCCAAGTATCGGGAGAGGGGGGTAGAGTCAAACGAATTGATCGTTCCGACGTAAGTGGATCAAGTTGTATCCACATGAAAAGTTTCGATGATAGATCAACGAGATGTTCATAGCCACCGCAATAGTGCTAATTCCTGCCGGCTGCTCTCTAGGCCAAATATGCGAGCAAGCTTCTCTAGCAGCAAAACGACGGAGATGTGAAATAGGTTTCACAGAAGATTTTGGCCAGCTCCCAAGATGTCGGAAAATTCAAAATAATGCCGGGTGCTCAGTTGGTCCAGTCATTCGAAGAAATAGAGCAACTTGTAATGGGGAGAAGTTTTAATTTTTTCAGGGTCCTCCAGCTTTCCTGTGTCTGTGTCTGGAGGCTAAGGCGTAGGTGTAAAGGAACCCACATGTTGTGATTGCTTCTCGCCTGAACAATGAAAAGAGTGTTTCTACTCCTTTGTTTTTCAGCCAACCTGCAGAAGCGAACCTATTGGTGCGGGAAAACCCTATACAAATATGGAAATCACGATAGTGAGTGTTGATATCTGTGCATACTGTCGAAAGAATTTTTGGAGTGCGATTGGACCCGGCTGATTTTAGTCACCTGCAACTTAAGCTGAACCGAACTAAACTGACCCTGGAGGTACGTTCAATATTGGATATAATCTCGTGGTATCGGTTAACAGTTCAACAGCTCGCTTTTACAAAAATTTGAGACATTTCAAAAGTGGATGCAATAGCTTATTTGCCATCTTGAGAAATGTAATACTGTATTCGGGAAGTTACCACCCACAATACCCGAAGCTTCCATTGTAGAATGGTAAGCGTAGGTGTGGAAATATGCAGCGGATGTTATTGTAGAAAGAAGGGAGGCAAAATGACCCCAACGTGGTAAAGGTATTGCATGTACATGAGTACACGTTTCCGTAGATGTCAACCTGCTGACCTTTGTATACATATATACATATATATAATTATATATATATGTATATCTATACATAAAAATGTTTGAACGCATGGAAATATGTACTTATAAAGGTATAAGAAATGTGGTAATTTGCATGTACGTGTAAAGAAGACATTCGGTGGGCGGAATAATAAAATGTCTCTTACTGGTTCTCAAAGAGAGCAAAAAGTTAATCCCCTCCGTCGAATAAACGGCAAAGCCTAGAGTTCATAGACACACGCCGTGGTGCATTCTGTACATTTCTGCGCCAAAACTTTACTGGTACGGGAAATGCATGAAAAGAGTCCAGCCCGAAGGTGAAGGGAAAAGTGAACCGAGCTCAGACAGTTGACAAAAATTGAATGTGTCATAAGTGGGGTCGGGGAAGTCCTTGAGAAGGATAGTTTAGTTAGAAGAAAGCAGCCGAAGAAAACGTGACAGTCAAATCCAAATTTCAGGAACGATTTTGGGGAAAGCGAATCAAAAATATCTGCAGAAAACGTTCGCTTCCCCCGGAAGATCAGAATTATTCGGATTTCTTCGGAAGCACATGTACTCGTTTAACCAAAGGTGCATGCATATACCCATTATTACGTGTACGCCTACTGTAACGTACAGTCAATTTTCAGCGGTCGGGGCTGAAAAATCTAGCAAAGCTCGCGGTTGTCGTCAGTGCTGAAAAGCAAGTTACTGTAGAATCTACTCATCAACCTAGCTTCACGTGGAAGTTTAATGATTCAGATAATGGCACCCAGGTTGAACTAATATATCCGTGAAACAAGACTCAGGTCAGCGAAGTGAGATAATGGTTAGGCAATGCGTGACCAAATTTACACTACGTATATTGTCAACCCCTATAATCCAAACTGCTCCCTAGGTGCTTCGCAGCTGACTAAGGCCTTCCAATGAAAAACCCAGCTGCTTATCGGTGCTGCAGCACACAGCAATACTCTCGCGGCTATATGCGAACTAAGCCATCCGTATATGACTGTCCTCTTCAATTTCCACCTCTGAATTAGGTCGTCGGATGTTCAGGCCACTTTCTCAACCATTAGCAAACCCTTCGACTGACACAAAAAGCTTTGTAACCAAACCTCCAGGAGCATATCCAGGCATGTAACATAAGGTTATTATGCATGACGTATTTCATACATAGATATATACATGTTCCACCAGAGGTGGCCTGGATTTCATCAACATGGCTTTCACTAATGGTTCTCCAATTATCTTGATTATTTTCTTCTGCTTTTCTCACGTTTTACGCTTGCGACTCCGTCGTGATAGCTTTTCATCAGCGTTCCCGGAACCCGCAGGTACATGTGGTTTTCTGACTTACCGGGTGCATCTCATAGGTTGCATCTCTTTGCACTACACAATTTCGATAAGCGAGCTGGTAAATGTATAGTTTTCACTAAAGTACCTAGGGGAACAACCTAAAAATAGCCTCGCGAGTTATTTCAATATTCTGAGATAATTCAGGGTGTTTTCTGAACAACAAAATTTGAGGTTAGAAACTGACTAAAAAATCTACTTCTATCAAAATTCTTCGAGATATCATGCCTAAGTCGACTACTAATTGCCTTATTCAGGGAGTGGAAAATCGGATTCAATGTACAAGGACTGAACGCCCCGATTTCTTACCTCTTCTCCACCTACTTCATTGTTACTGACCGACTTACACAGTGAAGCCAGTAACAAATATAATGCGCTTCAGCTAAACTTATTTTCTTACAGAAATAATTACTATCCATATATGATGCGCTGCCCGCGCTGTTGCCACTTGCTTATATAATCGATCCAATAAAACATCCGAACACTGAAGGTCCACTATCGGCTAGCCGCTTCCCGGGCTCAATTGCGTCCGAAGCCCACAGAACGATAAAACATTCCAAAAATGCCATAGTTTTTACTGTCCTAGGTCGTTTGCCTCTTTCTTCTGTCTAACAGTCATTGCCCATGACGTGGTATGTCACATCACGAGTGCTACTGCAAAAGACTCAAAAAACGGTTACATCGAAACATGTGCCCGCCACTGCTTCGAATCTTAGAAGAGAACCCTGCCATAGAATTTGTTAGAAAGAGCTGGTCCATGGCAAAGTCTACTTCATTGAAAATATACACATTAATCCTGACAAGACCATGCACCCTCTGATCCAGTGCAACCCAACTCCCCTGAACAATTTCTGACAGTCAAAAACTTGTCTCTACTCCTGTTGACCAACGCACTAGGGCAAAATGTAGACCTGGATATGTCCCGTTCAATCCCAACGCCACAGCTTCCCTCCAAGAGGTTCCGTGCTGCACTTCACTCCCAACCAGAGCCTACCCACAGCCGAGCAAAACAACCCCGCCTCTCCGCCAGCAGCCATTCGCGCCCTGGTCTATCTGCTAAATAAACCGAAAAATCGCCAGATTCCATTGCGCTACCTCACATCGACCAGCCAGCTGCGGTGTTGTCTCCCAGAACTTCGGTCACAACGTCAACCTCGTCACCTGTTGTTCTTAAAGGCCAAGACCTCCCCCGCACTGACATCGTCAAGCTCCCAGCTTTAATCGACGGTCAACCTATAGCCTCTCGCGCTTTAGCAAACCGGCTTATTGCCCATCCGTGCCCTCCACCACGGGCGTACTTAAGTAACCACAAAATTCGGTTCGCGTTCAACGCTTTTCCGCCCCATGGTATGCCTTTTATTACCCCTCTGCAACTTCAACATACCCTGGCCCCTCACCATCCAACACTGCCGTATCCTACTCTGACCCCATGGCACACGGCCAAATGACCCTTCATACCAAAGCCTCCTTCGTCAGCAGCCCTTTCGCTACTATTTCATCCTCTCACACTCTTTCTGTGAAGCCCTGTGAGATGCCTGCCGCTTCAACCAACTCTATCCATGACATCGTGCCTGTCCCACTCCAATCCTGCTTACCCCGTCGTTCGGCATTCCCCTCACAAGGCCGCTACCAAAACCGTGGCTGCTCCTCCCCTACTGCTCTCCACCCCCATACTGACCCTTTAGCATCCTTAATAACTCCGCCCCGATTTGTACGTGGCTAGCCCCAAAGGTCCCACCTAGAGTCACCAAGTCCTTCACTAGATCTATTGTCTTGCTTTACCAAAACACCTCAGCATCCAGTGTTAATCTCTGCTGGACTTCCTAAGTGCTTAGCTCAGTAAACAATCTGCGGCGATAACGGTACGGCAGTTCAAATGAAAGCAGCACCTCACATCCAGTCTCCCCATACGGGTGACTTGCCTATTGACCACCACCCTCCTACGCACTTTTGGCTACCAAATCCACTGACGACTCGAAGCCTCCCACAGAAATGCTTTTCTTAGCATTATTCAACTCCCGTTCCATCTTGCACAAGCTTTTCGCCACAAAAGGAATGACTGTCGTCCACAGCTCCGACATCATCCTGATCACTGAGACTTGGCTCACCGAGCATATACCCTCTGACCAAATATCACTGATCGATTGTCAAACCTTCAGGACTCAACGAATCTACCGCCTCGGTGGAGGTTGCATGGGGTATGTCAAGTGCAGCCTATTTGTCACCCTAATGGAAAACACCGTGCTGACAAATGCTGAAGATTCTTTATGGTTTACAATTTCTTTATCCCAGATGACCATCGTTTAAGGTTGTATATATCGACCCCCCCATCATTACCGCTGCTGTATTTAACCCCATCATTGATTCTCTTAATTACATCGCTGACCTGCCATCTGGGGGCAAATTTACAGCAAGCGACTTCATTGCCCAGGGCAGAAGTTGGTCATCCTTCCCTGCCCCCTAAAAATATTTGGAATTCGCCGGATACATTCGCCCGGGCCAATGAGCCCAACATGCAAAACTACCTACCAAAAAGAGTAACATTCTTGATATGACGTTGACTCTGGATCTAAGAAACGTTTCTGCCTCCGTACTAAAGGACTACACAGGTAGCGACCATAAAATAGTCAGTCGCAAATTTCAAGTCAAGCCACGCACTGATAGCCTACCAAGTGACGGTTCCTACTTCCGTCACTTTAAACAGGACCATATCCCCTCGCTTATTCGCTTCAGAAACCGGGACGATTTCTCCCCAACAGCAAATCTCCAGTACGCAGCTGACCTGCGCTACTCGATTTTACACTTGTACGTCGAGAAAGTACCACACCCCTGCTATCCATCCAAACCAGCAAGTCACCGTATAACCAGTCTAAAGCAGAAACACGACAAGATTCGACGGCGGTACCGACGAGATAGAAACTTTTTTACAGTCCCGAGAGTGGAATGCTATCCAGTGAAATCCACCGCAAGGCCGGTGACCTACAACTAAGACAAGAGACCAAAGCATAATGCCACCCAAACAAAGCTCAAGAGCCAGCCCGGCCGAACAGGGCGCGTGCCCCACATTCAACTCAGTTCATAGAACGGATAGTCCATTTGGATAATTTCATGACCTCACCTTGAAAAATAGCTGACAAGTTTACCACGTTTCTCACAACCATTGAGCCCCTCAGTCCAGCATGTACCCAGCTGGCCACCTCGTCTGTCACAAATTCCCCACTCAGTTCTATCACGGTCACCAATACGGATATAAATGGATATATACACACTTTCAAACCGACCTACCAACCCGGACCTGACGCCCTACCATCAGCAATATTTGCTCTTGGTGGTCCGGATATTCCCCTTCTCCTACTAAACCTACACAATCTATCTCCGCAAACCAGGACTATCCTCAGCCAACGGAAGAAATCCATTATCTTCCCCAGGCATAAGAAAGGCGCAGTGCATGACATTGCCAATTACCGCCAGATTAATCATATGCCAATAATTTCGAGGCTGCTAGAAAAAGTCGTGGAGCACTACCTGACCTGCTACCTTTCCGCACGAAAACTCATCAGCCTAAGACAGCACGGATTCCTCAGATCACGCTCGTGTTCAACCTGTCGATTCAACTTTCTGAACATGGTAACAACGGCTGACGACAAAGACAGAGCTCTCGTGATCATTGATCTTGATATCACAAAAGCCTTCGACAGAGTCCCGCACCTAAAGTTGTTCAACAAGATTGGAGGCTTCGGAAATAAAACCCCCCACTCATTTAGTTTAAATCCCACCTACAGGACCGTCACCAAGTTACCTGCGTCAACGGCCAGGTGTCAGACTCCTACCCTGTAAACGGCGGGGTTATCCGAGGAAGTGTTCTAGGACCACGGCTGCTTTTACTATACGTAAATAACATTTGCAATGCCATCACTTATGGAGAAATTTTCTTGTTTACCAATGATATGAAGATAGTCGACGAATTCGAACGAGTAAACCTACTTGTAGCAATAAATAACATCACGGTCTATATACAGCCCTTATTCTCTTGGTGTGATCTCTAGAAAATGGAATTTTCAGTGAACAGAAGCAATTATCTCACGATAAACTGCAATATTCCTCATGATGAACTTGAGGTTGGCGGTGTCTCACAGTCGTATCACCCAGAAACAGGAGACCTTGGACTAAAATACTGCTACACTTATAATGTCTCTGAAAAAACCTCCTACATGACTGCACGAGCAACCAAGTCCCTTGGCTTGTTGCAGAGAAATTTTCTTCTCACGAATGGTAAATTGGAGACACAAAACTCATATTCGACCAACGCTAGGGCACTGCACACTCGTGTTCTGAAATATACACAACTGTGACAGTACCAACATTGAAAATGTACAGCGTCGGTTTACCAAAAGAACTATTTGGACCTTCTAGGAACCTAAGCTACAGACAGCAGTGTATGCTGCTGTGGCTTGACCCCCTGTGGCCTAGAAGAATAGAATCTAGCCCTGCATTTTTGTTTAGTTTGCTTCACAAGCAAGCTGTATCCTCTAACCAAGTTCAGTTTAGTATAAACTGGATACATCAGCTGCGCAATAGCGAACGCGGTATAACGATACCTTATTCTCAATACTCCTCAAGGCGAAACTTCTTCCTCCTTATATACGCAACTTTGTGGAATAAACTCCCGGCTGATTCCGTTCCATGGATTCTCAAATCATATTTAAGTCTAGATTACATGTAGCGCTGGACATCCAAAAACTGATCGCTCTCATAAATCCATGTATGACTACTGTTAGAGCTCACGATGGAAGCTTCGGATACCAACCGGGTCCCTCGATGATCTCTAGGATGTGCCACTCTATTCATTGTCGCTGACATCACCTTAGCGTAGACCTACCAGGCTACAATGCCTAAACCTAAGTGCTTTTATGACTGAGGCCAGTGCCTCTGAAACCGTATTTATATGTATGAGATACCACCATTTGCATGAAAGGTGGTCTTCAAACATTCACAGCGATAAGTTTCATTTAGTCCCAGCCTCCGGCTCTAACGAAAGAAGCAGCACCTGTCAGACTCCTCAAACTCCATTCAGTGGTCACACTAGAGCGAATCATAAGGCAGCCGTAGCTCAACATTCCTCCATTTCACAAAACTCTGGCATCCTTCAACATTTGATGCTTAATCATCATAACCACGAACCCTCTGTGGACCGTTCCGATGCATCACTTTGTAAGTGCTGCAAGTAGTGCTCCACCTCTGTACTAACTGGTGTTTTGGTGAACTTGAACCCAGGCTGTGGTTGGCCCTATCTTCCCTGCATTTTACGTCCCATGTATACCGCCTTGAGGCTCCGACTTCACGGATAGGGCGAGTGTTGGCACGGTACATGTGTAAACATTCCTGGCTGCGATGATTTCCCTGCACAGAGATGACCACAATAGAGACGACATGAGCATCAGAAGTAAAAGATTGACGCAAAAAGAGAGAAACTACCCCACTGTTTTTTCTTCCAGGCACATCAGCCTTGTCACATGTGACCCATGTCTCCGGGCTGTAGTGTTGCTAAGAATCGACCGGTGTGGCTTACCCAAAGCGGCTCGCTACATGAGGTCCATATTTCGGCCTGGGAGTGGGAGCTGTGGTCACCCACCAAAAGCAGCTCCACCTTCTCCGACAGCCAGATATCTGACTGCGACAAAACCGAAAATAATAAAAACGACTAAAAAAGCGTGGATCACTCCTGGAGCGGCATGTGCTGGATGTCAGTGGATGCGTATCTTGCTACCTCCCTATTTGAAGTAGGACCTGGTGACGCCTACCGTGAACACTGAATGTGGACTGTTAGAGTCCGCTTCTCCGACGAAAACTCGGCCTAATCCCGCTCTCACCACTCACGATTCTCCAAACCAGCACTCAAGTAGGTGTTGTTTTGCTTTGTAATATGATACCGACGACAGAGACACCACGGTAACCTTGCAAGCACCACTACATCAGACTTCCTTGCTCACACCGAGGTATAATCTCCGCACGCTGGCACCATCGAGGAGGAGCATAGACGAGCTTACATCTTCCTTTCTCGGCACGTGGTCAACTTCCTTTAATCCGTCGCCACCGACACCCTAATAATTTCCTCTACTTCAAGGCTCCTCAGAAACTGCTCAGTATAGAATGTTCACTATACCAGAAGAGACAGTACCAAGTATAGCGCTATGCTGATGGTGTACCAGTCCCATTCACCCACATACTGTTCTTCCAAATCCATCTCATCGCCTTGGTGCCAAACTGCGCTGTGTGTATACAAACGGCGTTAGTTGTTACCATTACTAATTCCTCTTGGCCGTAGGGCTTTAGGTTTTTATAAGTATCCGAGCGCTGACGCGCCAACATGAAAACCATAAGTCCTTTGGAATGCATACTCAGTTGCCTAACGGGTGTGCTCAACTTTTCTGGCCTGCAGCTGTATAGCACAATTCTATGCGAGATTGCTTTACCCAGAACGTGGAGTAAGTGCCGCTGAATTGTTTAACGAAACTTCATCCATGCCCCACTCACATAATCCGAACCAGTTCTTTATTACTGTCATCATACAAAACCATAACTCACAGCTAGAACCACGTCCAGACTGCAATCTCCATTGATTTCAGGCTTGTCGTCTCCCACTATTTCAGCAGCCAAACTGGATAACCATGGATGCCACTTTGGCTCTTACCGACAGAGACCCAAGTGGGAAACATCATAGCAACTGGGACCGCAATCAAACCACTCGACAGGAAATACTCCCAAATGCTTATCAGTCCATTTAGCATTTTCTAAAGCAAACCTTTCCTGCCGGTATCACCATTGCAGCCAACGCAAGTAACAGTTCACGCGCATCCTTCTAATACACCAGTTAATATCAGTCACCAGTTTAATCCGTCATATCCGGCCCTCCCGGCTGATTGGCCGGCGTATCCTTTCAACCTCCAAGCGAACCATACTCATAGGATGTTGTACATTACCAGTAGTGAAGCCGAATGACACTGAGACTCATTGCGTCATTAAATATATATATATATATATGTTTATATTTGTCAGTGAAACAGCGTGATACCGCTGGAGTCCACGCGGAGATTTTTCACTTGAGTATCGGTTGCAACACTTCCTTTTTCTCTCGAAATGTAGCCGGATAACAATCAACTCTTCCCTTCTCCGGGGCCCTCCAGTTGCGCCTGCTTATTTCTGAATGTTACAGGTTACTAATCCTGAAATAAAACTCACGTTTTCATGGAGAGCTTTTCCTTCTACATCCACCAGCTTTTCTAGGTGCACTTTCATTGAATCGATTTCATGTCTCCTTGTCTCCAAAGTCCCGTTTATTAAACCCCGGTAGATCCGCCAACCAGGATCAGCATCATCTTCATAGATTGCTATTCTCTTCGTATGCGTTGATTCTATGGTGTACACCTCCATATAATTTTTTCTTCTCCTCTCTCAGAAGTTATTCTGTTCACAGAACCCCAGTAAGCCTCCGTTTCCCTTGGCTTGCTTCATTCTCGTTTATGATACATCCTTAGCGCTACGTGTTAACGATCTCCTCGGCATCCACACGGCACACCACCGCCCAGATTGAACTCGATAGTGTCTAAACACTTGGGCCTAAATATAGCCAGGCTGGAGTTGTGGGACTGTTATACGTACAACGGTTGGAACAGATGAATCGGCGCCCGTAGAAGATGAGATCGACGTGAAATGTTATGGTGCTATGTTTGTTTGAGTGTGCGTTATGAAAGCATATAAGAGTTGTGATCAAGGTTATTACCGCCGTTGGCCGTAATGGCGTCCGGGGCTGTGGGTGCCACTGTGGTGAATGATTCTGTAAAGTTCGCCCGATTGGTTCGTGATGTGTATACAAGTCCCCCAGATTTTGATGATGATTTTTGTATTTTTCGGAGGAAAACTTTGACTCTATTTCATATTCATCATGGTGAAAGTGGTTCAAGGTGGGTGCACACGCATCCCGGTGCCTTTTTAAAATCGCTTCCCTATTATTATGTAAAGTACTGTTGCGTTCATAACCGCAGGCCTCAAATAGCTGCCACAAGGTGAGTGTTGTGGTGCTTATATGTACTAATTCTCCCAGATTCCGTAATACCCGGTGCCTTGCGTTTGTCATTGTCCATGCAGTCGGATATCAGCACAAGTTGGAGCACTGGTGTCTGCTGCATAATCACGACCTTCATCTGTTCAATGACAAGATATGTGCTAGGAATAAGAAACTGACCGCAGATCAGGAGGGAGAGGTTGCCAGAATGATGGCAAATTCTCACAGTGCTAATGGAATATGTACTTACGCCAGGAACAATTTCAACAGTTTGTTTACGATGAGGGGTGGGCACGCCTTAAGGGCTAGGCAAATGCATCTCGGTGAGCTGCTGGATGCACTGGAGATAAAGGAGATGGTAGAAGTAAAGGGCGCTTCAAATATCGTGTCTGGAGAAGGGGTGGTGAGGTACTTTTTCTATGTGCCTCATTTGGTGAAACTGTTCTTGACTAGGTATTGTGAGGTGGAGCTGGCTGATGCGATGCATCAGTGAAATCGGGGTGGGTGCTTCTTGAGGCACGCTATATTGATAGATGCGAGTGGTTTAAGCAGGTCTTTTTTCTACGCCATTCTTCCAAGTGAGAGTGGCTTTGGTTACCGTCGTGCCATCAAGGAAAGGAAAGTGCAGCTACCAGTGTCTGTTAGGTTGAAGAGCATCATTGTAGACCGCAGCCTTTCACAGCATTCCCTATTTGAGAATTATACCCTGAATCTCGGAAACTGTTTTGTCAGTTCCATGTGCTTCATGATAGGGAGAAGCACTGCTTTCACTTGAGTCATGTATCTGTGAACGAAAACGGCGCGTCCATCGGTGGACGCGGAGCATGTTTTATGCATCTGAAAACGTGCTTCCCGATAGGTTCAAGTTTGCAATCGCAAGTCGCAGCCCCGCGGGGTTTGCATATCTAAGTCGGATTTAGCTGTCAGATGAATACATGTGGGCTGCTTGTAGCGTTAAGTGTTCGACCTCATTCGGGTCTTTCGTGGCTAATATGGTCGAAAATGAAAATAGATATTTGAAGGCGGGGTTATCCTCCATGTCCTTCCTGGTGGATGCCTTCGCCCGGATCCTGAAGCGACCCGAGGAGTTGGGAGAAGGCAGGCGTGAGCGGATTGGGAAGCAGTTAATGGGTCCTTTTAAGTCAGCAACTGGGTTGTGCACTTACTCTAATTACTTTGGACAGCTCACCGGCTTTGGCCGTGAGGCCGTTCAAAAGCACATAGGTAGGCACGTCGTTCGAGATGTTAGCCCCCAGTCTGATCTTTGGAGTGTTCACTGTGTGCGGGTCCGTGCGGTTATGGCAATCATGGGGTGAATCCAGCCTGCACTTGTCTCCTTTTTAAGCAGCGGTTGCTACCATGCAGCCATATTGTTGTCGTTACCACCTTCATCAAGTACGACTTACGCAGGCAACCTGTTGGTCGTTTGACTTTTGGGATGAGCAGCTCGTGCACTTCTATCTTGTCTGTACCAATGAAACCAAGGGTAGTATGAAATTCGGACAGAACTAGTCCAAGTAAAAGGTCGTCAATAAACGAGGATTTGAGAAAGGATATTGCCTTAACCTTAAACAGTCTGGGGTACACCGTGTTCACTGAACGAGTACCTCAGTTGGGAAATTTGGCTCGAATGTTAAGTTCAGGCAAGGATGTGGAGTTATTTTGTACGAACCGAGTGCAGAAACAAGTGTAGCTTTGAACAACGACGCGCTAGCTCTCATGTCCATCAGCGACATACCCAGGAAAATATTTCCCCGTAAACGAACTGTTGAGCCAGTTTCGAGCACATGGCAGTACTTGGGCAGTCCCGCCTTCTTCAAAACGTTAGGCTGCCCTGATGCTTAGAAATATCGATGACGCAGATTTGCAAATCATTGGTGGCACACTACAGTTTGTACACTTCCGACAGCTTAGGGCAAAAGCTTCGGTGCAGTATAGAAAACATGAGAAAAGGGAACGTTTTGATGTTGCGAGTTCATCTGTACGTCAAGACGTTTGCGGCATCTGTCACACGGAAGACTCATCGGTGGACCGGGAAGCAACGACTAACCGGGTGCAATGCTGCACATGCACTCGGTGGGCGCAATACCAGCGTGCTAATTTTCGAAACGAAGAGAACTACCTCTGTGTACTTCGCATGTCGCATCCACGTAAGTGACACACAATTCAAAGACACTAAATAGCTCTTTTGCAGTTTGAAACCAGCAAGAGAGCGGGGAGAGAATACCCCTTCGGTTGAGTCTTCAGCAACTGACTCACTCGGTCGAGCCGTGAGGAACACCATCATTCCTTAGATCACCTCAGAGGTGCCGAGCACAAAATGTTTCCAGCTGGAACTATCCACTTGATTTTCGGCTCACCTGACGACCTTTTCTTATGTTAAATAATTAATTAAAAACTTTCCCATCCACTTCACCGCGTTTTCACTGTCCTTCTGCACGCGTCGGAACTTTTGGTTCGTTACCTGTGCCATAGGCCACTAGGTCCGGGCGGTTCACAAGTGCAGTTTCAGGTAAAAGTCATACGAGACCTAAGGAGCTTCAGTACAGTCAGCCCAGCTACTAACGGCGGTGGGTCGTTCGGTTTCACGGAACCACTGTCATACGGTGAATATATATACGCATATATATATATATATATATGATACATATATACATTTATATATACATAAATGTGCATAAGTACTTATATACATGTATATATACGTAGAAGATCATATAGATATATATATATATATATGCATACATGTATATGTGCATATTTGTATATACGTGTAAATATAAGGATATATATATATATACATATGCATGTACTTCCGTAAGAATTCACTTCAGTGTGCCTGCATATACATACACTTGTAGCAAATTCGTTCATACCGGTTTTCGTTCCGTTTGTTTAGTAGACGATTTACACGAATCAACTACTTATTGGTACGAAGGAAATCAATGATCAGGGTATTGTGCAGTGCTTACTTGGCCTGTCATTTAAATATATATACACGTATATATATTTATGTGAATTCATCGACGCATATTATTGTATACGTATACGTCAATACACATATACGTATACAAATATAATTTAAAACGGTTATACACATGTATATGCAGGTATTGATATACACATGTATGTGCAGGTATTGATATATATATATATATATGCATTTACATGTAAGTACGCACATTTAATGGAATATGTATACATACATGTGTATAGATACGTGCACATATACGCATATACACATGCGTGTACACATGTGCAACTATATATTTATGTGTATATACATATATATATGTCTATATATATATTTATATATTGACATACGTACGTATATATGTATACATATACGTATACAGCGGGACGCACTTTATGTCAACAAAGGTTTCCTTTACATTTACAGAAAAATAACATGATTCCAAATATCATAGAAACTTCAGAGCTTTCATCGTTGCCCGTTAGCAGTTCTCGTGAGTTGTATCTTTGCAGTTATAGTGGACTGTACAAATCGCCAAAATAGGTATCAGTTATCGCGTGTGTTCGGAAACTGCGCCAAAAGTAGTGTTTTCCCGCTCCCGCAAGTTTAGTATATACCCCTCGAATTCGAAACTGGTTCGAGTTGGTCGCGAAAACCATTATCAGAGTGATCCAATGGGACTACTGCTGGCTATCTTATTAAATGGCAGAATATTTGGACCTCTGTTCCTAAAATAGGTGAATATTTCATCTTACTGTGAAACGTTGTACTCCATGATCATGCACACTCTGTGTGCAAATTGCAGCCATTTCAGAGCATTTCAAGACTGCTGCCAAGCAGCTACCACAATTTTATGACCGTTTTAAGCAAAGCACAACTCTTCACTTTGCAAAAAATACGGTATCCATTGACCCTGCGCTTATGTATGCTTCTCAACCCGTTCGGCAAATGTACCGACATTTTTATTGATACTCTGCGTAGCTTTCCACCCTAACTGAAGACGGAAACGGAATAAGTATTTTCTTACATAGCTCATGTCTGCTGATTTCATCGAAATGTTTTGCTTGCACAAAAGCTCGCAATCTTTGCAATACAGCCCACCCGAATAGCTTCACACGAGAACCACGCACAGTTTAAGCCGGTCATTATCTCTCCATCGCAGCCGGAAGTGGCTGGCTTCAGCCCATCGAAAACAAACTCATTTAGGGAGCAAACCAAATTGCGCCTCCACTAGTGGATGCATTGTTCGTCTTTTGCCGATAAGTCTCATAGGCTGTCCAATGGTTCTTCATATCCTGAAAGGGAGAGAAAATGACATTCGCCCCGGGGTAGGCCTCATAAATCTATTTGCAGCGCTGAACTTCTATCTGTCAGTTGATCGTGCACTGTAGCACGCTTCGGCCTCATCCGAAATATACCATAATTGTTAATAATATTGATACTACTATCTTATATAATGGTCCTCTCGGTAGCTGTACCAGGTAATCTGGTTCTCATTTCTGCTAATAAAGGTATGTACCCTGTACCGCTTACCTTGGGGGCTTCTGTCAGGGAGTAGGGGACCTCTCGGAAAACACGTCATCGGTGAAGCTGCAGTTTGCATTTATTCAAACCATGGACAGGGTGCTTGATTAAAGCCTAACATTTTCAGGGCCAGTACATCCCGCTCAGAATTACGGTTATCACGCATGTGCCAGTGAGCCTCTTAATCCGACACACCTCACTGTCCACGTCAATCATCGACAGACAACATCCCGCCTGCCCTTCAGATCAACTGACCAACCAACCAGATGTGTGAAACACCGTTATCCGTTTTATTTGGTCACATAGGCACATCCAGCCGGGAAACCGATAACAAGGCCGTATGTGTTTACTTACCCTTTGAAGCATGCTGCTTAAGTCGCCATTTCTGGTTGCTCATGAAAACAACTTCCCCCGTTTTAGTAGCTCAACGTACCCTAGAAATGAGTGATGAGGGAATCACCGACTTCGGGTAATTCGGAAGTTCAAACAACGACGAAATGTCACGTGCTAGTCAGACTTCGCCATTTTCGGTATGAGTAGCATGGCATCGTACTTGCATGACGGGACGAAATTTCCCTGGATGCACCCGATCATGTTCGCGGGTATTGCCGTTCTCCCTTGTGAGCCTCGGTCTGATCCTCTCTCACATTATAGGCATCCCTCACAGTGAACGGCAGGCTGAATTCTTCACCCGCATAGTAACAAATTCCACGCGACCGACGGAAGGTTTCTATCATTTCCGAAACGTTAGACCCTTACTGTAGAGTCCGGCTCTTATAAGATGATAGAAACTGCCATGGATTGCATAAAAGTCGTAGTTCTCTTGTAGACGTCGGAAGACAACTCTGCACCTCTCCCCTGGTCTGGAAAGTTCTGAACAACTGTGTCACTCCTGGAAAATTGTATTCTCCTTTCGAACTCGCTGCTTTATGAACCTGTGCAGTCACTTTTTTCCGAACTCTTTTCTTTTACATAACTTCTCTATTACCCACGACCCATCACCCTTGAAATTCATTGATGTGTTTCCCCACGCACTTCAAAACATCAACAGTACATCATCCCACCGTCGATAATGCCCTGATGTTAACTTACGCTATCATGTCTGAGGCTCGTGCTTCTGAAGTGGGACCTGACTTCTAGCTAATCGGTAACCTCATTCTATAAGTCTTTCTTTTTCGAGAAAACTCTCACACCCTGGCAAGTACTGAACCTCACAATTCCCTCCTTATGCAAGCTTCGTCAATAACCCCATCTGCCACTACCAGTCATCATCCGGCTCTAATCTTTGTCCTTAACGTTCGGCCTATAACTGTCTTCTGTCCCCAGACTCAGCCAATGGCGCCCCGATTAATTTGCGCATGCCTATTCACACTCAGGTTTGTTCATTTCTGATATTGCAGACCCTGCTAGTTCACGCTAAGGCTCGAGTCAGTCTGATACTAGATCCTGAGATCTAGCATCTATCGTTGTGGTAGACAGCTCTCCTCTTGCTCATTCTATCCTCCACCCGGGTTCTACCATGCATTGTTGATACATCTCTCCCCAACTCCACAGATGGCACTAATGCCAGACTGCAGCCCCTTCCCACTTTTATTTCAGAATTTACCGACCAAGTACTTTTTGCCCATCCTATCCCACGAGCACCAACTAGGCACGTTTCCTCGCTGGATATAAAAATTGGACCGTAGACACCGTGTGATGTTTGCACCTCACTCGACTGCTCTCCGACTGGCTTTGATCTTTGGAAATCCCGCAACCCAGCTATCGGATCTCTGATTACTCTACTGTACGCACTGCTACAACTCGTTTTGTCCCCATCGGTTCGGGGCGCGGTCAGATCCACTGCTTTGGCCGGTGCACATCGGGCGTGCAGGACGTTTGCAAAGGTGTGTGGATGCAACTAGGTTGGTGGATTGCACCTCCTGTCACCAAGAACGGTTTTCAGGTTAGATGTCCAGCTCACGGTCGGTCTCACTCGCCAGCTCAGCTTGTGTATTACGGAACCTCATCGTCAAGCTCGTACTTCTTCCGACAGCGTGATATCAGCTCCGTCATCTCCAATGACTGTTCATTCATCGAGCCTGCTCTAACCATTGGAATTGAGACTCGCCAATTCAAGTCCAACAAATTTATCACCCCAGTTTGCGCTAAGCGGCTTGCAGCGTTCAGTCCGACCCAATGAAACTCTCCTCTCCTTGGCAACCCATAATCGCCTATATAATAACCATCGATTTTGGCAAGCGCCTCTCCGCATACATTCTATGCATCCCACTTTGGTTTACTCCCCCTTTCCTCCGGTGAACTTGCCCATTTGCCATGTCAGAACTCGCGGCTACTATCCACTCACTGGCACTTTAACTGTCACTGTTCACTTCCTCGCAAAAAATTTGACGGACTTGGAATCTCTCAGAGATATATTTCGAAATCCCCTAGAAACCAAACCTGTGATTAGCGATCATTTGCCCTCTCCACCAGTCCAGATGCTCTTTTTCATAGTGCCAATCGATTCCTGTATCCTGATCTTGGCGTCCCGCTTGACTCCTGCACATTTGTTTGTCTCAGTTATATTCATCATGCAGTTTTGCCGGTGTCATACTTCAAGGTACCCGTCAAAATGGTCAACAGGTTGTACACTTACCGTCCACCTGCAACAACACTATTCCATGCTTTTCATCCAGGCAGTCACTTTCAAAGCATCCAAAAAAGGTTCATTACCCACTTACCACCTTCATGCTGATAAATAATTATCCACCTGTTGGATGCTCGCCAGTCCTCCGTCGGCCTTTCTTTCATCACTTTGACATTCCCCCTCTTCCACAAGTTGTGCCACTCGTTTCTCTTGATATGATATATATATATATATATTTATATTTATATACGATTCCGTAAGTAACTAGCTTCGGCCATGTCTTTTGTTACATCGCTATCCTCCCAGTAACGTGCCATGCAGCTTCAGTTACACGTCATTATGATAGGACGTGCCTACTGCAATGTTCAATAAAAATGATTAGTTACCATTCATCCACCCCGTCATCTTCTTGGCGAGCTATACATCTTTGTAATCGCTGTACATTTCCGCATTCCGCATTGATTTATCTTCTATTTCCACACTGTTACATCTCGACCACAAAACCAAGGCAAACAGTTCCCGTCCCATCACATATAATCCTTTGGCCTTCCATGAACAAAACTCGGTTATCCCCCAACGCCTCTGGAGTTCTTGCCCGTTCACTATACAATTGAGTTTACCGACATGGAACCTCCTATTTCGACTGCCATGTCCGCCGACTAATCTTATTTTGCTCCGAGTTCTATATTCCGATCCCGTTTTCCCGTCTAAACCACTGATTCCGTAGTTCTCTTTGCCACTGTTGTGTTCTCCATTATTTATAACGGCTACTGGGACAGTTACCTGCTCTCCACTCAATTTCCAACTCCGCATGTTATTTGTCCCTGTAATTGCTGCATAACGCAATTCACGTCGATCTACTGCCATAATTTCATATCCTTGTTGTACTTTGTGACATATCTTTATTAGTAAAAGTAGACCGCTGAAAACTTACAGGCTAATGGCTGGCTATTTTCTCCATCACCGCTCTTGAAATCCCTCCCTATAGCCATCGGATTTGTTAGCCTCTCTCCTTGTGATTGACCATATCGGCATCCCACCATCAGATTCTTCCACGACACTGACCATTGATTTACGGCATTTGACATCTGGAGATCCACTCTTATATATCCGCGAATTTTCTATCCATGTATTTCCATACCCTGCTACGTGCAGACGACTCTTTTAATTCCCCTTGATGAAATTTTCTTTCTTTCTTTTATCATCTTCACTTTTTCACACATATCCTTGGTTCCGCTGGCATTTTATTGTGATTATTTTCGGTGCTATTTATGCATATACTCCCTTTTTTATCCGACTCTAAGCACCACCAGCCGATTCTATCAGTTGACCGTGGCCTTCAAAACCGCCGGGCATTATAACAGTTTTAGTCCACTTTAACACTCTCTCAGTACTCTGTGCGCACATATTGTACCCTCCTGTAAATTCCAATTCTGAAATCACTTGAATCATCTGATTATGCACTCTAGCATGCTTCGGGGGCATCCAAAATATAACGTTATTATTATTAATTATTTTTCAAGAATTCCGGACATCCACAATTCTCACACCTGAAAACGTTGTGAGAATTACTATATAGCCTTTACCCAACTGCTGTTGCATGCTGACTTTGATTGTCTGCGCATCGGAAGTCACTCGGCCGTGGGTAAAGTGCAGTGGCAGAGCGTCCGGATGTTGAGAAGCCAATTTTCGGCACAAACACTGCCGTAAACTTAAAAAGAAGCAGAAATCTGATGGTATAACACAAGGAAGTCTTCCTTGGACCATTTAAACAATCAATAAGCTTCGCTACCGCGCCATAGAAAAAGCTCAGTGTCTTCATTGGGCGCACTAACGGAGACCATGATGTTCAACAAATCTTAGCGGAAACACCCCTGCAAAGCACTTATATACTAAGCAGTAGCTATCTTTAACAAGTGAGACCTCCGTTCTTATTCCTCCCATAGACCATTCTGCCAGTTGGAGAGGCTTTCTTTCACTTTCATTCGCAACAGTAACCTGACGAAAATTATGGTCAGACCACTTGATAACATCAAACCTAGCCTTTCTGTGCGGCGAGTTGGCATAGACTGCAAGTCCTGCACTCTCAGGTGCAGGAGTTTGTATCTGCCCATGCACCCGCTGGGCTCTGCTTGCCTTTGTTTGTTTCTAACGGCCATTGTTGTCCCGGCGGCATTCATCATCTCCTTCGCGCGGTGGATGCATTCACTGCCCTGTGGCACCAGTATTTCAAAGATTGTGTTGACGATTTTGTGAAATACTTGAGCCTTGGCTGTTTAGTTTGCTTCCGAAAACAGCTTATTGATATTTTGACTACGCTGTCAGTTTTTTCGTTTCTGACGTATTTCTGGGGCTATTTTACTCCTTTCTCGAAGATTCGTCTTCAGACGATTTTTGTGATAATTGAGGCGGGAAACATTGCTACGCGACAAATTGGAGAGACCTTGGTGTACTCACTACCACCACAAAACGATTCAAGTTGGACCCCAGATTGTCTCTCTGGGATAGCCATGAAAGCAGGCTGCGAATTCTGGTCACAGAAACACTTTTTGGACCCCAGAGGGCAAGCCGTAGCACGTAGAGGCTACATGGTCTCGCCCTTTCCTGGGGCAGAGAGCAGCATGGATGTCCATCAAGATTTCAGAAAGGCGCAATATAATCACTGTCAAAGGGTTGAAAGATATTTGTACCTGTTCCAAATGGCTCTATTTAGAAGCGCATTCATAGGGCTGCTTTCAAGAAGAAAACAAAACAGGTACTAGGTACACCCTTCCTTTATAAAACGACGAACTCGTCAGGGTGCTCCTGATTCATCCCAAACCTAATGGGCGCGTTAGTGTGTTATTTGCTGGTTTCAGTTCTTCAAAAACAGTATTTGACTACATTATCCAAACGGCTCGGAAGTAGGGCACCAGCAACTTGGTCCTATTGGTCCCTCGGGACAGGCCCTTATATACAAGAAGTCGGACTAGAAAACCAGAATCGGTGTCGAGTTCGGGGTGATCCAAAGCCCGGGTCGACCTCAATCGTGCAACGAAAAATGGCTGAATTAGCGGAGACCCAAAACCAAGAAAGTGACAGATTGCACCCATGGGCCGAAAGTCTAGGTACCGGTGTCTTCTTCAAAGGCTAGAAGAGAGTTCGGATCACTCCTTTTTTCACAGAAAGGAAGCCACCATCTTCCGAAAAGTTATGAACCAATCAGCTCTACCAATCTGTCTAGTATGATCTTCGAAAACGCCCTGGAAATTGTCGTCACTGATCAACTCACGGGACAAGGTTTACCTGCCCAGGCCCGGCATGGTTTCTTAACCAACATATCTTGCGTCACCAGTATACTGTCTGTGATGGAAAATCCAACAACCGTTTCATAGTGGAGAGATCTTCCATGCTATCCTCACAGGCTCTGCAGAAGCCCTTGATATGGTGCCCATGACCTCCTATAAAGGTAAAGGAAATATGACACTCGCAGTTAGCTAAGTTCAGTGCTTCCAGGATGGTACAGACGAAGGAAAGCTGAATAAATGAACTGAACCTAGTTGTCGTCAGCAAACTTCTACGCTTTGTTGGGTGCCTACAATGGTCAAATTTATCTGACATCGCTAAAATGCCCTAAACTCCGCTGGACAATCCCTTGTAACTGATTCAACCATTAGGTATTATCACGTGATGAGAGGTCACCTTGGTTAAACAGAGGTGCCTGCTAAGATTTTTCAAAGGTTTTGGATTTTACAGGGCAGAGCGGCAGCTTATCTCGCTGTTACCAAGTTCTAAACGCGCAAGAATGAGCTGACTGCACCTCACCACTACAAATGGCTTTTTCACTAGCGGAGAGCACCTGATTTATTAGGCACGAATCTTTTCACGCTAGTGTTGATGGTCTCAACCCCCTTTCTCGTAGGTATGTGAGAGTGGGAGGAAAACCTTATGATCGCCTGTTTGCTTACTTGACTATCAGGGAGGTGCACATCGCGGCAAAGCTGTAGCCCACGGCTGACCCCTCCATCCAGACTCTAGTCAGGTTTGTGGTTAGAAAAAGACAACCAGAGTTACCAAGTACTAATAACTGTAGCAATTTTAGGAGAGCGTAGGCGGATTTATGCCTTGATGTTTGCGACATCGCACAAATTAGAGTTAGTGGTTTTTTCTATCCGACGTAGGGTAGAGTGGCATTTTGACCCATCGGAAGCAAACCAGTGGGAAGGCTTTTAAAAGAGTTTGGTACGGTCGATAAGAGGAAAACAACGAGCAAAAGCCCATATTCAGTGGATGACGAACAGGACCCTTTCAAAATTTCCTGCCGAAGCAGAAGGGCTAATTGATCATCGACAGTTGCTCATTTTGGCAAAGGACGCTAGGGGCATAGAGGTGTCAATGCCCAGTAAGTTTCTGCTACTCCAAGAAAAAGGGAAGCTGATGGATCGCATAGATTTTCGTGGTCGTGTACAAGGCTATGGCCGAGGTTCATCTTTTACTAAATACCTTTTGGAAACGACGTGAGGCGGAATGCACGCCATCTTTACCGGGGAAAACGCAGATTGCACGCTGTCAGGAAACTCATGAAACAAGATTATTTGGTATCTGTTGTTATGGATGGTTTCCGCAGAAATCGATGGCCTTTAGGAGTTTTCTTCCAAGTATATCCTGACAGAGATAGCTGGTCAGAGAGACAATGGTACACACGTAGCGCTGGGAAGTAAGACGAGATGCTCGAAAGTGTGTTTGTCTGAAGACGTTGTTAGTCAGCGGAATACACTTTTAGCTTGTTTTCGTACATTGAGGTACGCATCCATCCTTCGCGTAACTACTTTATTATTTTGTGGCTTATATCAATTTATTCATTCGGAATCCATTGGCTCTCAGCAGTGCGACTTTAGCGGTGGTACTAATGTCGCTGGATTTTGCAATTAGAGCACCGGTAAATGTGAGATGAAATTGGTTGTCACGGCTGATATTTGTACGGCGCAAATCTAGTTCCCATTCCGGTCGATGTTCAGTTTGCACCAGTCGGATGTCAGATAACATGATGATGACTTGATGGACAGGGTCCCTATTTGCCAATCCATCTGGCTGTGTGCTCCTCTCAAGGAATCAAGACCGTCGAAAGGCAAAATAGTGCTGCCGTCCATCAGTCCTATCATTGTTGTCACATGCGGTCCGGGTCTTCATCCAGTAGTGGTGTCATTTAATGACTGATGTAGCTAACGTAACTCAGATCCGCCATCAAATGATCCGCGGCCGGTTGCCATCTGGGATTCCTTTTGTTCGCCCGACAGCGTTGCTCACGCGAACCAAAGCAAAAGTTGACTGAAGGCAGCCCGGAATTGTCATGCTCTCAATGCAAGTGAATTTTCTGTGATGCCCCGCCACTGGTGACCAGCATCTGTATTGCATGCCCGGATCACTGACGGGGAAAACGAAAGGATGGCTGTAGAATTGATGAATCGTACGGATGGTTTACAATAACAATGCCGGTTCGGTGAGTTCATCGCCACTGATGCATAATGTTACTGAACATTCGGTAAATGACAACTGAATGAACTATAGTTCACCCACTGAGGTGGAGTGGCATGTCAAAGTTTGGTGGTTCTTCCGACTGAAATGTTCACTATCGGTACACAGCTATGGTAAATAAATATACTGACGTGTTATAGAACCGGTCCGAAGAGAGCCGGAATGCTCACTTCCGGGAGATGTTACAGCCGCTGAAGCGCCGTACTAAGTGATCTCGTTTGGACACGAGTTTTCTGTCAGGCCTCCATCGTGGGTGGCACTTACAGTCCTTTCTTTTTGCTTTTGTTCTTATTTTATTTAAGCACCCACAAACAAAATATGTCCGAGGTCTTCCGTCGAAACTTTCGGATTTGCTACGTCGAGCTCGGAGCTGATCGCCTCATTGTTTGTGGTCTGCTTGCGGTTTGGTTATAACGGTTCTTTTGGCCGACTTTAGGAAAACTTTTGCGGCTGGCCTGAGATGAAGCACTGTGAAGTGGGATTTGTGTATATATTTTTGATGTGTGGGTCAACACTGTTAACAGAGCACCATCTGGAACAATAACTGTTTATCAGTCTCCATTCAGTCGGTGTTTCTTGATGCATGGATTGGCTTCCACTGGACTTGTAATATAACGAGTCATGTCCGTGTGCTTCTAGACCAACAAGACTGGGAAGCCGCTAACGCTGGTGAGTATTTAGGGGAGACCATCTTTTCCGCGGCCGAGATCAGCGGTCTCGTCGGATGCATATCACTGGCGACCAGAAATGAAGGGCGGTGGTTAGCTCCAGGGTTTTTGACCTTCTGGAGACAGATAAGCAATCCGGTTGGAGGACACAACAGTCTTTCGGTCAAAAGTTGCTTGAACACTCTGAAGAAGATGAGCTGGTACAACATATACTCCAGCTTTAGACGGAGGGGGGTCTGACTCCAAGCAGGTTGGGTCTGATGTTACCAAGCTTTCTGCAGAATTAGATGAAGTCCCAACTGAAGCCCCTCTTAGAAAAGAGCGATCACGGAGCCATCAGGTTTTATTTCTGAGTCCAAGGGAAAATACACCAGATAAGTGGAGAGAGGCCCTCAGGCGATCGAGTGCAGTGCGTCCGATTGCGAAGGCAGAGTTGCTGGTTCAGAATACAGAAGCAGCATGGACAACACAAACTAATTACTGTTTTTACAAAGGAAGTAGCCATGATACAGGAAGGCTCGAGAAACGGCCTACCTCCATGGCGGAAAGCCAGTACGTTCCGGGCACCACAGTACTGATAACAAGCGTGGAGAACATTCCAGGAAAAAGGCGGGCTTGAATGCCTATGCAGCACAAGGCAATAAGCATGCGCGTGGTAGAACAACAGAGGCTCAAGAAATAGAAATATAGAGTGGGCATCGCAAAGGCGGCAAAAGAATCACCTAAATATGTTCTCGAGATCTGTCCGGGTTGAAGATGCCACTGGTTCTCAGTGGGTGGGGTAAGCACGGGGAATGACGGACGAGCTGGAAGCAACGTGTACGAGGCAGAAGTATTTACAAAGTGCCTCGAGGATGCGCATTTGGTGAACCAGGGAGGGCCACCGGCGCACCTGGAATAATCTGATCCTAGTCCGATAGATGATATTGGGATACCACCAGAAGAAGTTCACTGGCCCCAAAAACACTCGACCGGGGAAAACCCCGGGACCAAGCCACTTTCAGCGGCATGTTCGAATTTTTGAATTCCCTAGCTGTCTCGTACTTCTCCTCGTATGGGCTGTTTATTGTGCAGCTTTTCCACCGTTTTATTCTTTAGTCTCCCGTTGTCACTAATAAAATATCTCAAGTAACCGGAGGTGATGGAACCATGCCTGTGCGTAAGAATGAAACCTCCCCAGAGGGTAAGCTGTGTCCTAGCCCCATTTTGAAGAGCTCCCCAGAGGCCATGGATACGAAAGAGCCAAGGACGAGACTAGCAGCCCTTGGGGCGGACGTATTCAGACATAAGTTTTTCAATAAAACCACTTTTCCCATATCAGCTGCTACCTAGACTATAGTGGTATCAGAAAAGCTAATTTAAGGCGCCGCGAAGAAATCGCAAGCATCAGCAGCCAGGGACGAACTAGTATTCATATGTGGCAGAGCTCCTGGAGGTGCAAATCCAAAACATTTTGTCAAAGAAATAAATGGAAGGCTCCAGAGGTTTCGCACTCCATACCCTGCTAAAAGCTCCTGACTGATCTTTCAAAGGGACAGACGGATACCGGGTTAAATCCTTGAATTCTCTCGGGAGGAACCGGCAACCGACCTGGTCACCCACGCACTTGATGTAACACTTGTCCGCCGATTGCACACTCGTCAAGCGGAAAAGTTACGGATTGCCTTCACCGCATAGGCGGTCCTTAAATTGCAAGCATATCCACTTGTCTGCCTGACTATAACTAAACCCACAGGACAGCCGAACACTAGAGATCCCGGGGAATCAGTTCCAGCTGGGTATGCCACGACCTACACAGTTGTTCCAAATCCTCTCCAAACCCCGGTGGCTTCCAGCTTACCCATGGAGGAATTAAGGAAGCTCAGAAGGTATTTATCCAAACCAACCTTAGCTTCAAAATCCAGCGAACAGACATCCGGAGAAAGCCACAGAAGGAGCCGCAGCTTCAACCAGATTATTAACCCGACTGCCAGGAGAGTACTTCTGGGTCAACCTATTCGCATTGTCTCGAAGAATATGAAAAAGGAGCCCGAACCCACGGCAGATGAAAAACGAAAGCCATTTAATGGAAGCCACTCCATTCCACATGGCCCACGGGGTAAACGATTCTCATAGCACAGCCATTTTTGCGCCAAAGCACCTCAGCCCCGACCCCCAGATGGTCATTTTCCCACCTACCGGCTGAAACGGGTAACTCAAGCACCCTGCTCATCCCCACAGCCCCTTGTATCGGCGCCGCTGTTTAAGAGGTCACCTCCTCTTCAGACAATGAAACCCTTCCCTTGAGAATTCCTTCGGTTTCTTGTGAGCAGGCTTTAAAGTGCCTGTGTACAAATTATCTAAGACCCCAGAACAAAATGTTGGGACTGAGACAATTAGCAACAGTCACGAAACTCCACATCATTTCCATCACAGAGATCTAGTTTGAATTAGACTATCAAGACCACGAAGTAGAATCACCAGGTTACGCCTTCTTCTTCAAGATTCAGGAAGAGAAAGCTCTAGTGGGGTAGCTCCTTGCTTCAGCGACCCTTTACGCCAGGGCGACTTCCCTCGACATACCTCTTTTGCAAGATAGACTCATTCCACTAATTTACTTTCGGGCGAGGTTAATCGCTCCCCTCTTACATCAAAGGTGGATTCACCCACGATGGTGGAACTTCTGAAAACCCTCAAATTATTTCGCTTCTTCATTCACTTTCTTATTATGGGGACTTTAGCATCCCTGGAGTGGACTGGGGAGGCGTTAGCACCGACAGCCAATAAGGCGAGTCATTATTGGACCTACTGGCTGAGCAATCCTGAAAACATCACGTGGCCTGTCTCATCAGCTTTAGAACGGGCCAAGACTCGCCACTTCAAAATCTGATCGCAATTAATTCCAAAGGCAGCGTAGACGCCGTCAATCTTCAACCACCGCTGGGTGAGGGCGACCACGCAGTTCTCTCCTGCAATAACAAATGGAAGTTGTCAGCTATGTCGTCCCCATATAGACTAGCCCTTTCGGTTAAGCGAACAGATTTCCATATGTTGGGATCCTTCACCAGAAGTGAGCTAGGCGAAATGGGGGACAACACTGACGTAGAAGAAAGCAACAGGCCACTAGAGCAATGTTTACTGAAGGCAGGTCTTCTTTATAAGCCTGGAATCCGACAGATTCCCAAAGATAAGACAAACATGCCGCTTTGATTTAGACGCTGTCTCGAAAAATGCTGTCGGCTGTTTGCTAAGTATCGAGCCACATCCCTTCCGGCGGGTGCAGAAGCTTTCAGATTCGTCCGGGAATACTTGCAAATCCAAGACCAGACTGCACTTTGAGAAACTACCGAAAGGAACCCTAGACCAGGCGCGTACGATCCGTTCTTTGCTATATAAGCACCTGCGTCGCAATCGGGGATCACTTTCCCCAGCGCTCGAACTGTTGCTCTTTGGTAGCCCTCCTGCCACCACCCCCTCTGAGATAGCAGAATTTTCCAGATCCCATTTCATATCCGTTTTTGGCACAAGGGTGGTGCCTCCATTTGGGCATCCACCTCTTCAGCCAGAACAGCTAGTATCTTCGATGGGGAACTTCATAGTGTCTCAAGTAGAGGTGCGGAAGGGGCCTAACAAATTTAGTTTTTTCACTCAGATGGGGCCTATTATTGTATCATTCAAGAATCCGCCTCCACTCTCGCAGCATCGTACTCCACTCTCTTTCAACAGCGAGTGGGCCATGTAAGGTTTTCAAGTTCATAGAAGCATGCTGTGATTGTCCCAGTCCGTAGGAAGGTCCTGCCTCATCAGCTTGCTATCGTTTTTCGACGAGGTAATTCGCTGATCAGACCAAGGGCAACTAGTAGATGTACCCCACTTAGACTTCCAAGAAGCCTTCTATTGGGTAAGCCACTGCTTCTTCCTGAGCAAACTGAAGGCATCTGAAGTGGCCTCACAGATTATGAGGTGGACCGAGGGTAGCTTAGGTACCATAGCCTTTATCGTACAGGTCGGGGACACCGGGTCTATATTGGCCCAGGCACGACTTCGTGTGCAGCAAGGTTCCTTTCTGGGGCCACTGTTTTTCCTTGTATACGTGAATGATCTGGTAGCCACACTATACTGCCCGGGGTCCCTGTTCGCAGATGATATCAAGATAGTAAGTGAACCAACTTCAAGGCAAAAGCAAACCGACTTGAACAGGATTAGTGCGTGGGCTGAATAGCGGGAGTTGCCCATGAATGCAGCCATACGCAAACACTTGCTGGCAGGCAGAGAAGACAGCGAAGACAGGTAAGTAGGGCTGTCCGTCCCAGTCAGGATTGAGTCAGCAGCTATGGTAAGAGACCTATGTGTGCTTGTGCACGAGAGCTTCTAACCCACCGAGCAGAGCACGTCATCAATGGCCAGGGCAAACAGGGTGCTCTTCAAAGTAAGATGAGCGCTGGTGTCTGGAGAGGCTGAGTAGTTCTACGTATATACACAAAGTGACCGTAAGAGGGAGAGACTTTGGAGACTTTTGTTCACTCATGGGCGTCAAGCCTAGTGAAGGACGAAGAGGTGTTGGAAAAGTTCAAAGGAGGTTTACTCGGATGATAAACGGGGTGCAAGGGGGGTTTTACCAGGAAAGACTGAAATCCTTAAACCTATACTCCCTGGATGGTCGTAGGCTACGGGAGAATCTGATAGAGTGTTTAAGCTATATTAACCAATCGCTACGACCGACAGACCAATAATGACTCATTGTCAGAATGCTGCACCCAGGGGACGCAAGCGTAAATTGGACAGACCAAGAGCAAGCAGGAGCTAAAGGGCATGTTTTCTTTCCCACCGTGTAGTAAACAAGTGGGACAAGTTGCTTTCCTGAGTAGCGACGCAACCTTGATCGTTGCTTTTAAGAACAAACTGGATGCCTGCTGGGCTGAGGAATTCCCAGACTGTTACCAGCTATCCCAGGAGGCTTTGTTTTCATTCTCATTGCCGGTCCATTCTCCCCTCCCGACTAACTATATTATACTGTGCCTCATCACTCTAGCGTTTCCTAACTGCACCCACATCTATCACAGCCTTTATATCACCCTACTCATCATCAATCCATATTCACATCTTTATATTGTTCGAGGACTCCGGGTGTGTCTCACATGGGGACAGCAGTGACTAGTGGGGTCGAACCTATATCAGTGTGATGTTGTTACTCCCGTGGGCGAGCCTGTTACTATTCCTTTCCCCCAGCTGCCACAAATACCGAACAGTATTGGATACCTGGATGCCGCAGCACGGCGGGAACTCCTTAGACTCGCGGTGCAAGAAACTGGACTTTTACTGGCTCAAGCCGCAAGTCCCTTGATCTGACCTGACACCCTCCTGGAATTTATCGGCTCGTGAGCCTCACCAGTGCCCATAGCAAAGCCTTCGAGCGCATCATAAAAAGCGAAATTTTGACAGACTTGCCCAAAATCCGTTCACTATCCCCAGGGCAACATGGCTTGCTTCCTGGCAGGTCATGTATCATCAACGTGCTGACCGTTGTTTATGACCAAACACAGGCCCACGATGATGGCAACATGTCCCTTGCCGCGTTCATCGATTTTGCCAAAGCCTTCAATAGTGTCCCGCATGTCCCGCTTCCGAGGAAGCTCGGGATGCGCGGCATCTTCGGCAGCCTGCTGTCCCTGACTGACAGCTTCCTAAAGAACCAAACTTTCTCCGTTCGTATGTGTACTTTTCAGTCTCGACCTGCACCTATCGATATAGGTGTCCTCGGGGCTCTGTTCGCGGTCTTCTCTTATTCCTCGTTTACACCATCGACCTCCCTGATGTAGTTCCGGTTAGCAAAGCGATGTGCGTGGATGAAGTCACAACCAGAAACACGTGCGCAAATGCTGTGCAGTGGTGGGTGCATAACTGGTGTGCATACCATCGAAGGAATTCTGGACGCTCGATTGGCCGTAGCCATTACCTGTCCTGTGCAGACTGAACTGAACTGAACTGAACTGAACTGAACTGACTTGGTCAAACTTTGGCCAGCTGACTGGAGCCTCCCAATAAACGACGACAAATGTGCAAGCAAGCCATCCGGCAAAGCTCTGGCTGAACTCTCCAAGATAGGTGGAAACACACAAATCTGAAAGGTCGATTAGCACAAGATTCTTGGTTTCTGGCTGCACAGAAATCTCTCTTTCCACTTCCACCAAGAGAAAGCCAAAGAATGCTGCTCCTTGGTTCTAAACCTTGGCGGTACTTTTGAACACAAACTGCTTTGCGGTGCTTCCCTGCTGGTTGCGATACCGCTGCTTATCCTTGAGTCGCTGCTTATTTTTTCTCAATTCTCTCACTCGGATAGGTGCACCGCTTTTTACTTCAACTCTGACTCAGTGGTTTATGATAACTCGACCCCGGACTTGGACAAATTTACTCTTCCCGTGCGCCCAGACCAACAGACAAGTGGTTCCAACGCTGACTAGGCTGTCAGTCTTTTGTATTCTGACCAACCAGCGACCAAAGTACGCGAAGTGAGGGCATGGCTGCCCATTCTAGAATCGTAAGTAGCCCACCTAAAAGCTATTGTCACGAACTCACTTCCTAAGACTGCTGCGGTGACTCACGCTTCGAATTATCCTAACAGATAGTTTTGGATACAGCTTCGCTGATCAGCGAGACTTTCAACGCGGCCAAGAACGGCTCATAGTTAGAGTCGTTTCCAGAACCTCAAGCCCAGCGGATCAGGCTAAAATTCTGCTTGGTGGCCGAACCATCAAAATTTCCAACCCAGCTAGGGCACCTTGGCTGCTCTCGGAGTCCAAGGAAAATACATTAGGGCCAATCTTAGGATTCAACTCTGAGAATGCCGTCCTGGATCTTCTCACTCAGGAAAGCTGTCTAAAAAGGACATTCGAGCATGTCAGAGGGGTCTCACAAGACAAACCTCTTCAAGTCCGTTCTGAAAGAAAGCAGGACAAAGCCAACCAATCTGAAAACGGGAAAGTACCCTGGGAAGAAAGCAACTCATGCTTTTTCGCTCCCTCTATGTTGTCCTAACCAGGCCGGAGGACAAACCGGAACCAAAGTCGACAGTTGAATCCGCTCGATTCGCACCCTCCAGGGCCCAATTTGAGGTTTATTTTTCCCCTTCCCCTGCGGCTGAGGCAAAAACCGAGCCTCTGGCACTCAGCATTGCAAACGCATAACATGAGAAATCCGACAGCGAGCGGCAAGTAACGGTCGTCTACACTACAGCGGTGAATAAAATAGCCCCAGGAAAACGGGAAGGCAGGAAAGAGAGCACCACTCCTGCCCCAGCCATTCCTGGCCCATTCATCAGGATGCGAAAGCTTTTGAGATTCAAGCGGAAAAAAGCATGACTATTGGGTAATCCCTCAGCACCCTACGTAGTGTCCATGTTGATTGAAAGATTCCTCTTCTGCTCACATTCCTATACTGTATGGCCAATTTTGGACTGCCTTCTCTAACTTATTCATGCTGACACTGTTTTGTGGTCGACAATTATTCTACCCTTGGTGCACTTACTTTTTCTTTTTATGGTTGTGCTTTCTTACTGAGATTACTTTGAGGACAGTTGGTACGGTAGTGAGATGCACCGATTCAACACAGTTTTTTTTATTACTCCTCGGTTTTACTTTCTCGCTCACTTCGACTGACCGTACACGTTCAGCTCGTTTATGCTGATTTTTGGCTGCCACGCTCAAGGAATTGTTCTTTGGGCCTGATTAAGCTTGGAGAACTTGTTCTATTTGTTTGGACTTCAGGACAGGCATTTATTAATTACTCTTCTTGGTCAACTGTTCCCCTTTTTACAGAATTAGTCCTATTTTTGACCACCTTTTTGGCTGGATAGTGACTGAGGATCACCGTCAAAGGTATGATCGTGTTTGTACTTATATTTTTACTCACTAATAGTACCGTAGAGTTTGCAGGGTAATCGTGTTCTTGATTTGGGTTCTGCATCGATTTTGGCTACACTTTGCTTTGAGGCTCCAAGGTGCTATCCAGAACGAGTAAAGCTTATTAGTTGGTGAATCCATAATTGACTCGTTGGTCAGGCTTCACCCGGACCAGAACTTGAGCGTTTTGGTCGTTACACCCTCAACTACTTGGGACTTCTCGTGCCCGAAATTACCCAAACCGACATGGACTCAGCTGGAATCACAGGTGCAGGTCTCCCCTCCAAGTACCTTACAACCGCCCCAAACTTAGTTTTCATCTCAAAACCCTTTTCGCTCATCCTCAAAGCAGGTTCGTCCTCCGGAAAAGACCACGAAAACGTAGACTGAACAAAGGCAAAGCTTCCTAAAAATGCCTCACGGACGAACTCAAAGAAACCGCACCAGGAAGGTCCCCACTCTGCTCTTCTCCCAGAAACCGTCGTTCTCCACTTTCTGGAATCTCTACTGAGCAGGCTGTAAGATGCCTCTTTACAAAGTGCCCCAGTATCTCTAATAAGATACTAGAACTGGGGCAGCTAGTGGCTGACAGGGAACCTCACAGTCTGGCGGTCACAGAAGCCCGGAGCACCCCAGATTACCTCGATGGTGGAATTTCTATCTCTGGATATACCCCTGTCCGTAAGGGTTCCTTAAGAGGCAAAGCCAATGGGATAGTCAGGCATCTTGGCAATAGTCTCTCCTTTTACTTCATTTGCCCTGCCTCTACTGACTTTTCACGGGTGAGGATCACTATTTCCCCCTCGGAATTTCACGTAGTTGATGTGATTTATCGTCCTCCACACACTGCTCTAGACGAATATCTTCATCCCATGGGACAGTCGCGAGGTCTCAAAGCCGAAAGTCACTTTTCCCATCTCCTACTATTAGAAGATTCCAGAACTCCGAGTGCCAGTTGCAAGAGAAACGCTGCTGGTGGTCCTTATGGCCAGGCACCAACAGACACATTAGCCTAACTCTACTGGCTGCAGCACGTCGGTGAACCAACTAGATACCGTACATGGCATGATCCCCCACTGCTCCAACTGATAATCTCCAAGGAGACCCAACAAGTGGGTACGGTCAAAGTAATACCTCCTTTAGTTAAGAGCGACCACGCGGTCCCCGATTTTGACTAAACAATTCGCTGGACAGCAGGCATTTCCTAGCGCAAACTCACCCGTGCATTTAGGAACACCAAATTTGCTAATCTAAGGTCCTTTTTGACAAAAAAAAGTTGGCACTTCAGAACGACCAGCAGATGCAGAAACTCCAAACAGCTGCACTGAAAACCGTCTCCGTCAAGTCGGCCTCTTTTATGCCCCTAGGAAATAGTCACGGCCAACGGTAAAGCCCCACTGCCGCGGCCTATCAGACTTCCGTCTCCAGGATTGAATCCAAGGGACTAGAAACAGAAGCGGTGGAATGTAAAGGCATTCGTAACGTTTTCAAGGTTAAGATAAGGGAGTTCTTTATTAAACAGCAAAGGGCTGTCCTCGCTCGGGCAAACTCTAATAGATACACCCTTTTCAAGTTTACGCTCATCTCCAGGCAGCCACGTACCACCCCACTTGAGCCCAGCCTCGGGGGAGGCACTCCAAGCACAACACTGCCTCAGGTGGTACAAATGTTTAGGCCGCATCTCCCGTCAGTTTATACTTCACTACCTATCTCTGTCGAGCCCTAACTCCCAGGTCTGCCAGTGCAGCAACATATGTGCACTACGCTTCTGAAGTCCAGCCACCGGAATGTTCGGGAGACGCGTAGCAACCAATTTTGACACAATTCAAAACAAAGTCGACTCCAAATAGCTACGGTACTATATACAGCAAATTAATTAATTTTAAAATAATCAAACCTTAATAGTGTTCCTTCTAGGCTCTTACGCTCCAAACTGAACAACAAATCAACAACCGCAGCGAATACAGTCACAGCGAAGTTCAAGCTGAGCGACTAACGCTCGAGGCAACGGTGGGAGTCCGGTTTGAGACAAAGATTGGGAGCAATAGAACAAACAGTCGGAATTCCAGCAAAGAGAGTTCATACGAGTGAAAAATGTCGTTTGTAACATGGATGCTAATGCATGGAACGGGATGTCCGGAGCTCCTTTACACCTGCCTTCCAAATCAGAACCGGATTTTTCTTGTGCACCGCTAGGTGTGGTCGACCTCATGCATCGGCTCGCCCTACGGTTCCCCAACACCTAACACTGATCACAGTCAATAGCAGCTCCCAGTCGGACAAGCGGATCAACTCTAAGTGGTCCCTCATGGCTCGGCAAATCCGAAGACCCGCCTCCCACTTGAAGGGATTTGGCTTTTGAACTTATACCACCAGTGTCCGGCTCACTCTCAATAAGATAAATCTTTATAACTTCACTAAGCCTTAATCCTTCACTAGTTCGCACTGTTTCCGTTCGCACCAACCCATTGTCCGAAACTAAGGTGCTTTGGATAAGTCCGATCGGCCACCGGCCACGCGGAAAAGCCTCCGAAACTAGCAACCCTACACCACCCGACCGAAATTTGCTTTCCCGAGTTATCCATTTCTGCCGCTGTCGTAATAGTGGAAGATATTCCCTGATCCATCTCTTCCAAAACACAGATGTTAGGTAGTGTGCCTGCCTCCACTGACGAACCATTCTATCGCGCAACGAACCCGTCGGAATATCTCGTGGGTTCGCCCTCAGCATAAGTAGGTCATTTGGCGTGAGTGCTGACAGATCAAGACAGTCCGAGGTCAAAGGCACTAGCGGTCGTGCGTTTACTATCCGCTCACTTTCCGTAAGGAATGTCAACAATATTTCGTCAGTCATCGGCTGCTCGTCACAAACTGGAAGAAGCACTCTTCTAACCGAGCGCACCATGGTCTCCCATATGCCACCACAGTGACTAGCATGAGAGGGATTGAAGTGCTTTTGTGCGCCCCGTTGCAACAATCTATCACCAACCTTATCACCGGAGAAGTTTCCCATTAGGTTCTTCAATTCCCTTTGAGCCCCAACAAGGTTTGCACCATCATCACTAAAACTCTCGGAAGGCGTCTCTCTCTTCGACATGAAACGCAGTGGTGTAATAATAAATGAATGCGTGCTTAGAGAATACGAAACTCCAATGTGTACCGCACGCATCTGGAGGCAGGTGAGGGTGCTTCCGTATAGCTTCTCCGTGCTGCGCCCATGTTTAACTAAAATGGGCCGAAATAATCTATTCCGACTTACTCGAACGGAAATCAACTTTTTTGAACACTGGTGGCTGGTAGAGGAGCCATCATCTGTTTTCCTACGACTGCCAAATGCTTCCGACACTTCCCACATCCTCCAAGTACTCGCTTGACGGCAGTTTCCCCCTGTACAATCCAAAATGTTTGCGAAGTTCCGAAAATTGCTGAGATGGTCCTGCATGTCCTTCCATCGCGTGATACCATAGGATTATCGGGTCTGTAATCGGGTGAGTCTTGGGTAGTGTCACCGGATGTTTCAAGCCCCGAAACTTACTGGAGTAGTTCATCTGTCCTCCAACACAAGTGATTCCATTTATTAAAATCACATCAAGTTTTACTAGAGTCCTGTTCATCGGAGATTTGTTAGTTCATAGGTACTTGCTCCTGTCCCGTAGCCATTTTAACTCTTCCCCATAGACCTTAACTTGTACAATCAGAATAACACTTTCCTCCACTTTAGCAAAGTCGTGTAACTTCAACAGCCTAGTTCTCAGTCCTAGATCCGTGCGTCCGCCTCTCATGACTGCAACGTACATTTTTAAACGGGTTAACCACGCTACTGGCTTCAGCAGGCAAAACCAACTGGAGTACCCAGCTAGAAGTGCGTCCGTCCATGTATCCTGCATCACTGTGAGAACTTTACTCAAAGGCTGTTTCAACTCCACATCTGGTGGTGCTGCAGGCACCGTAGGACTGGTCGGCCATAAAATTTCATCGTCCTTCAAGAAGTTAGGACCTTCGGACCAGCTGCTGATATCACTCGGCGATGTTGTGCCTCTTGATGCCAAGTCTGCAGGGTTAGCCTCCGATCTGACATGAAGCCACTGTCAGGGTTCCGACCACTGATGGACTTCAGCCAAACGGTTCGCAGCGTACGTACAAATCTCGTTTAAGTGTTGTTTATGTAGTGGAAAACTATTGCGGTCCGTCTAGTTGTAAGTCCTACCAAACATGATTCCAGCTTCTGCCACAAGAATCCGAGAGACTCTAACGGCCAGTCTTGTTGCAAATTGCTCCAATCGAGGAATCATTACGGTTTTCAAAAAAAGGACTACTCTTGATTTGGAGAACAGTAGGGCACAATAGGGGGCTTTGTTCCTTGAAACCATTCCGGAATACGCCACCGCTCCATAGCCAACATCAGAAGCGTCACAAAATACATGAAGCTGTACGCCTTCCTTCAGCGGGTCACCTCTAACATCAGAAAGCCAAATTTTTGAATGCGCAAAGTTGTTCCATACTTCTTAAAGGCTCATTCTAGTATGGTAGGGGTTTTTCTCAAATTGGGTAGTCCCAATCAGGCTCCAAGCGACCTAGTGTTTGAAATGACACCTTGTTTGGCAGAATAAAAGGTGAAACCAACCCTAGTGGGTCGATATCCTGAACTTTATTACATTACTGTTTGCCAGACTGGAAATATAGAGCCTACTCAGTCAAGTTAGTCCGCTTAGTTCGATGGGCCCGCAAGAGATCCAACCTCTAGTTCCTAGAGTAAGGTCCGTAATATTGGCAGAAATCTACGCGGAGTTCTTCCAGCGATGCTTGGATTCTGGTACGTTCTTAACCTCTTGAAAGAGAGGGCCTAATAGCCCTGTCTTTAGAAGGGGCGATCTTCATCTGCCAGGGAGCTACAGACCTATTAGCCTAACGAGCACTCCTGGCAAGACCTTCGAAAGCATGCCAAGGCGTGTCACACTGACACACCTGTGCAGGAATAAGTTATTCTCCCCTGCTCAACATGGCTTCCTGACAGGAAGTTCCTGCATTACCAGTATGCTATCAGTCATGGATAGCCATACTTGGGCCAACGATGAAGGCACGATTTCGCATGCATTCTTTATCGACTCCTCAAAACTTTTGACGAGATAACGTATATTCCTCTTATGCATAAGCTGGGGTCCAACGGGATTTCCGGTAAAGCGCTCTTTCTTATTCGTACCTTTCTCACTAATCGGTCATTCAGAGTCACAGAAGGTCCCTGCTCCTCGAACACATCCCCAGTGCACTCTGGAGTTCTCCAAGGATTAGTGCGAGGTCCCTTATTGTTCCTCGTTTATATAAACGACCTCAAAAATAACTTATCGGTGAACGCTGCAGGGTACTTTGGCGACGGTACTATCGGGGGCAACAACGCCACAGGATTTCAGTCGGCAAAGGACCGCTCCAAGCAATGGCCAGCCCACTGCAGCCTGCCAATAAATGACTACAAACATGCGAACAAGTCACCTGGCAAATTCTCGGCTCAGCTCTTCTGGACGGATAGGGCCACACGAGTCCCAGATTTGGACCAGTCTAAGTTCTTGGGCTTCTGGCCAAACAAGTAGCCTTTTTTCTCCTATTACCATCAACTAGCCAACAGAACTGCCCTTCGTGTTCCCAACACGGTAATACTAAACTTTCCTTCGATCATAAAAGGAGACTTTCAGATCAATTATTGGACTTACATCTGTCCCCTTCTAGAGTAAGTTAGTCAGATTTCACATTCTGGCCTCGTCAAGGACCGAGAGGTCTTAGATAGGGCACAAAGGAAAGCCTCGAATCTGGTTCGCCGGTTTTCGAGCACCCGGTACCCTCAGCGGCTGACCGACCTAAAACAGGACCCTTTAGAAACTCGCAAAGTTGGAGATCTTTTCATAGTGTACAACCTTTACTCTACAGGGTCTGCGGATCAATTTTCGAGCGCTCGAGCCTGGAAACCCTCAAAAGGGCAAGCTAAGAAAGTATTCAAGCCTCGCCCTAGTACAAAAGTTCGCAAAAACTTGCTACTCTCGGAATAGTCTCGCTTTGGAGCAGCTTACCGCAGGAAGTTATCGATGCTGCTAGCAAAGGAACGTCTGGAATTCTGTTGGGCAAGTTCTTGGGACCAAAGTTTCTTCCTCAAACCTTTTTAACATCTCAACCGGCGTATGCTTCCCTTCGAGTTTCCAGTAATCTGCCTGTCTTTCTATGCACTGCACCCCCCCCCCCCTCCCTCGAGAAAATATACGTGCACATAAGGGTCAAAAAGTCAACAATAAGGAAGAAATGATGTTACTTTTTCACCTGCTTTGATCTATAGATGTAGCGCTTTCGTTGCGCTGGTTTATTGTACGCTTTCACACTTGCTTCTGAAGGCAGTGTCCGCGTCACCTCACTGGTCACTCTAGACCACTTTATGTGCTACCGCCTGCCGCTTATGCCTCTGGTAGTTATCCTCTGTCATCCAGCTCTCTTAATTTCTTAGAAACAACCACTAGGGACAATAAAGTGCTTCAGGAACCGGGAAAATTTGGGCTCCAGCCTCAAACCTGTTTACTACTCAAAGACGTCAAGACCTTGTGAGTCACGCATTGGTTAAATTTTCGAAGTGTTCTGCGCTGAATCAAGTTTTAAAGTTTACTGCGGAATAAGAAAGATTATTTTCTGCACCACCGTGCGTACCAAGGTAACCCCGAGGTACTCTTTTCATCCGGAGAATCTTTCTGTTTTATTCTCTCCTTGAAAGTTTTGGTGTTTTCTGTGTTATAGGTACCATTGAATATTAGTACTTTTACAGACGGTAAGCTTTTTCGTAACGAGTGCCGTTTTTCTTCAGTCAGTGTCTTGCTAATATCGCGTGTATATCATGGCAGGTGAGATGTATCCCTGTCTGGCCGCCATATGTGGGAAGCGACTGGACGAATGCATAGAGTGCTATGTGTGCAGTAGTTGGGTCTATGAGGGCTGTTCTGGGGTCGGTAAGGATGTGTATCCGCTTTACCATGCGAACAGCTGGGTCGAATAGGTGTGTGGCCTCAGCGAGGGGCTGCAAGGCTAACCCATCTGAGGCAATATAGACGAGGCGAGGTCCAACCCCTTCCAGAAGACTGCAGAGGTGCTGAGCTCAAGTCTCCGCCGCGAGGTTCGTTGGTAAGGTCATGGGCAGTAGCCCTAGGAAAGCATGGGAGAGCGGTCCTTGAAGTAATTGAAGGCCAGACAGGCGGTTGCCCCCTACCAGCCGTGTCAACTGCTCGGCAAACTACTACCAAAGGGTGGGTGACGCAGAAACCTAAGAAGAATCAGGATAAGAAGAACAATACGACAAAAGGGACGGAAAACATCGTGAAAGCAGACGAAAGCGGATATCGTGATTTTGAAATCCAGCTGATGGAGCTAGAGAGGGGTCTCCAGCAGTTGGAAGGGACCTCGGGCAGTAGGCTACTGATATTGAGCTCGGAGGAACCGTTTGTCTGGGAATTGAAGGCAAGAAGTGATGTGGATAGCTGACGGGTGCGTGACACACTGCGAACTGCAGGTGCACCAGGCCTTGTGTCTCCCAGAAGAGTTTTCACAGTGGGTAAGTGGAAATCTTCGCTAACGAAGACGGGAAAGAATGTCACACGACCAATAATGGTCGAATTTGTGGAAGAACACTCCAGAGATATGTTGTTGGCGGAGGCGGCACTGATAGTCTACGTCACTAAGGGCGGGTATCAGGTTAAACCTGAAGAGCGTAGAGTAATGCCGGGTGGTTTGCCAATGGGAGGAAACGTGGCCTAACCCGTAGGGGCCCTAAAACTGGCCTCCGGGGACATCAGAATACCTTATCTGGCGGTCGGGTTACCTCACCGACAGCTACAAGTAAGCCATACAAGACGTCAGGGGTTTGCGGTAATTGAGGATGTGCCACAAGATGAAAATTAGCAGCTCTGCCCAGTGGAGGAAGACACGACCATCGTTAACTTGGGCCTCCAGATAGCGCCCAAAGCGACTGATTGGGGGTTTTCGGTAATCCTGAAAGGCCAGCGGACTCCATGCACCCCAATAGTGGACACTAATGCAAAAAACTGGCCATCATCTCGGGCGTTGCTCCCAAGGCCCAGCCAAAGCTAACCGATAGAAACCCTTAGGTGTCGAATTGAATGCTTTGGTGCTTCACACCAAAGCCTTTAGTATTAGAAACAAGTGAATGGAGCTCTTCGCAGCCGCAGAGGAGTAAAAAGCGTTCATCGCCGCCTTTAAGAAAAGGTGGCTCTCTAAAGATGACCACGTACCGGTAATAACATAAAATCGATTTGCTGTCTATAAGCTGGACAGGGAACATGATTTTGTAAGGGGAGCGGTCGTCTTCATTATGGCAGGCACAAACCATCTGGAATCACAGACCGTGGTCTTTACTCGAAACATACAGCTGTGCACAGTTACCCTCACACTACCGAACAGAAGGGTGGATGTGTCCTGTGTGTACAGAGCCCCGGGTGCGAACCGAGACGAGGATATTCAACTTCTCCACGTACTTACAATGTTAGGTGCGGAAAGAAATACGACCCTTATGGTTGGAGACTTGGTTTTACCACACATAGGCTGAGTGGTTGAGGCAAGTGCACGGGAACACAAGAGGGGGGTATCCAAAAGGGCTGCTTTCGAAAGCTTTGTTTTAACATATGGGGGGAAAATCCAAGTAAAGGACTGGTTCTACGCCGTCTTCGTTGGACCCAGTGATATTGAATCATATGAACGATATGGCATCACCCCAGGTCCACTCTCCGTGGGGTACGAGCGATCACGTGGGTGTCATAATCACTCCGTGCATTCGTCAACCCAAAGTGGCCTCGAGGATGACCAGAAGCTTCACAAATATGGATATCCTGAGGCTTAAAAATACAGCGGTTGATCCAATATGAGACATGGCGGACGATGGTAGTGCGGAGGAACGCTGGCACGAGGATGAGGAACCTCCATTTGCTCAACAAAATCAGTTGGGTCTTTTGAAGCGTAGGAGGGGTGGGGGGGAACTCGGTGAGGTTGAGGGCTGAAATGGCCAAGTAAGTCAATAGTCGAACCCATAGTTGGGCTCTCCTCAAGGCTTCCGGGATTCACCAGGCTCGGACTCGATATACCAAGCATAGAAATGAGAGGGTGGACCTCTTGCGATCTATAAGAGCATGTATGAAACCAAGTTGGTTCAGTGTGTCAAAAGCACCCAAGGAAGTACTATAGCTGCCCGTTGTCTAGGGGTTCTGTGGGAGATGCAGTAAAACCACTGACGAACATAACACTAGAGTGCAAGTAGATAAACACAGCAAAGCAGATGCTCTGAGGGTATTTTAGTGGCGTGCACAAAATAGGTAAGAGTGTGCAGATGCGTTTTGAAGTGGGAACCATTGCAACGGGCATAACAGACCCAAATCTAAGGCAGGAAGTCTTAAGCAAAGGCTTGGAAAGGTCATATGTCAGAAAGCCAGGTAGGATTATACTCGAGCTGCTATCAAAAAGCCGCTGCCTCAGATCATATACCCGCCAGTACACAAGTGACTTAAGGCCACCTTGGACAATGGAACGTTGCCACAGGACTGGGAAAATGCAGCAGTGGTAGCTATATATAAAGGGGGATCCCGCTCTGAGATAGGAAACTACATTCCTGTTAGCCTAACCTGCATTCTAGGCAGTGCTAGAGAAGATCATCCGGGAGCCCGTCTGCGAGCACCTACTAGAGAATTCGATGCTTTGCCCAGCCCAGTGCGGATTTCTAAAAAAACAGGTCGTGCTTGGCCAATCTGCTGAGCTTTTTAGACGAAGTCACCGGAAGAGTGGAGGGAAGTAAATAGGTTGAAGTATGTTACCTTGACTTTAGCAAAGCGTTTGACTCGGTGAACCAACGGCTTCTACTAATCAAGTTGAAGTTATCAGGTATAAATGGGCCGATTCAGGAATGCCTAACGGAATTAAATTACCGGTAGAACGTTCTACGTTAGAGCAGGTGACAAGAACTCTGAATAAGAAAAACGTCACCAATGGAGTACCGCAGAGCTCCGCACTAGGTCCACTACTGTTTCTTCTATTTATAGGTAATTTAGTCTCAGTCCTACAGTCACCAAGCTTCATTTTGCTGATGATGTGAAATAAGTGGGAGCTCAGGGGAGAGAGGAGCTGAGTAGAGGCATAGTTGCCGTTCTGAACTGGGCACACAAGTAGGACTTACCTCTCAATGCTGGGGAAAGCCACTTGTTGCCACGGACGACGACAAGCCTGGTGGTTGTAACCGATCAAGGTCCATTTACAATAGAGATAGTAAACAGGGCTAAAGACCTTGGGATTTTGGTGACTTCTGATCTTAAATGGTCGAATCAGTGTGCAGCAGCTGCACAAAAGGCATGTGGTGAGCTCTTCGGGTTGAGATCAGCATTGTCGTGCAGACAACCAAGGGTTTTTATGACAGTGTATGTCTATAGTTAGACCTCTGTTGGAAAACTGTGTTCAGGCATGGTCACCCTTCTACAAAAAGGATGCTGTCCGTTTGGAGAAGGTGCAGCGTCTTGCAGCGCGTGTTGTTAAGGGTCAGAGGGGCAAAACGTATGAGCAGAGACTCCAGGACCTCAAGCTTTTCTCTGTGGAAAGGAGGAGACTACGAGGGGATCTCACAGATAAATTTAAGGCGATAAAAGCCTTTTCTGGGCTTAGACCGGAGAGTATATTCCATATGGCAACAGACTCCCGAACAAGAGATCAGAGGAAGAACTTAGCGAAATTTCGATCTAGGTTGATAGCTAGATCTCACTTCTTTAGCAATAGGGTGGAAAACCACTAGAATAGACTGCCAGGATAGGCAGTAGAACTGCGGACCGTCCACGCATTCAAGGGGCCCTAGATCGTAAGTGGAACGAGATTATTTCTGACAGTGAGCTTTGAGCATATTTCTAGACGGACAGTTGTGAACACTAGGGTTCGTCTAATGTGTTTCATTATTCTACGTTTCCATTTTTTGCATAGTGACTCAGTGAGCCCTCACGATGCACAGTGACTCTCGCAGTTGATGTACGATGAGATTTTGCGTTTCCCTCCTATTTTTTAGAGAGGATTCGACGGATTGAAGTGCGCAGTAGTGGGTGCCTGAATAGTGTGCATACTGTCCAAAGAATTCTGGACGCTCGATTGGCCGTGGCCATAAACTGTGCTATGCAATCTGAACCGGGCGCGGCCAGATTGTTTGAAATTTGACCTTTTTCTGATGACGGAATCTTTCATATCACTCAGCTTGAACGGACTGCCGCAAAAGCTGTACTTTCTCGTGCTACCCAGAAGTCTACCCCTGTAGCACCCAGCCTGTTGGTTGCATATGTTTTCTATCGCTTTTCAGTCCCCGTGTTTAGTTGCCCTTCACACTGATGAATATTGAAATTATTCGTATGAAATTAACGACCGAATTATTGTGCAACGCTTGGTTGACGATTAGTTAGATGCATTATTTTAATTGATCGTAAAGTCCTGAAATTCTCAGTATAGATTGCTCTATTTTATTCCCTGAAGATGGATTAAATAAGGAAAATTATCCGAAAAATCAATAAAATGAAGACAGGAATGAGCATCATTAAACGTTATTTGGGAAAACTGAAAGAAATTGACGAAGATTATCGCGTATTTCAAAAGATCGATATAAACCGTTCATGAACAGGCCAAAACCTGCTCCGAAGGTGATCGGCTTGCGGTCGGTTTTGGCCGGTTTTCGGGCTCTTTTTAGTTTCACGCCGATCGATTCCCCAGCTGTTTATCAATGGTTTCTGACCGGTATCCTGGAGGTTTCTGAAAGGTTCCCGTGCGGTTTGTGCTAGTCTTTCGGAATACATGGTATGCATCGTTAATTTCTTTCAAATCCCTCAAATAACGTGTGACGATGCTCATTCCTATCTACTTAATTATGATTTCCCTATAATTGTTCTGATTATAACCATCTCGAGGGAATAAAATAGAGCGATCCATACTGAAAATTTCAGGACATTTCGATGAAATAAACTAATGCATTTGATAGCGAGGCCAGCTAAGCACTGGACATCGGTGGTTGATCCACGTAAAATGGCCACTAAATAAACCAACCAAAAACCCGATCCGTTTCGGAGTGGTTTTGCGCCGGTTTTGCTGCAAAAAAAGCCAGTAGATGCACTACGGCATATATATAATGTAATCATATAGTTTTATATAAATAAACAGGTATAGTAGAGCACAAAATTATGAAAATATTACTTAACACTCCACATGGCACACATTCCCAAAAAAGTTTGGGTTCTGACGGGGATTAGTTTGAGATTTTTGATCACCACTTATGAAAAGTAAGACAACTATATTTGAGACGGAAATTGTGGAAAAAATCCAGGGATATTTAATCTCAGAAGAAAGCAGGCCTTATGATGTCACACTTCGTTTCATAGTGCGGCCCCTCGCCTTCTTGGATGATCACTTCTCACTGGCGGTTCGCTGTGTTATTGCGGTGATTTACTATTCCCGCCCTCAAATGATTATATTTTTACATTCTATTGCATCAGATGCCATATTTTTCGTACTAATAACATAGTAGGCTTTGCATACACGCGTATTTATATCTGTTGGTCGTAAATAAGGTGTTATTCAGGTGGACTATCTCACTGGTCACGAATATGCCCATATCAGCATCTCAGAAGATTCCCAAGTCACCGTATGTATATGAAAACACGTCTATATGTCCACACTGAAAAAGGTTCAACGAGAGATACAGATGAAAGTCTACATACTGTTTATAAAACCCCAGTAAGTTACGATGAGGCACGAGTCGGGTTGTGGTTGGGATCTGATTGAGTTGTCGTTGGGATTTTAATGGGTTATAGTTGAGATCCTACTGGGTTTTCAACAGTGGACTCCATATGCATTTTCAGTTACTCTGACATCCAACGTAAATAGGCTGTGTAGTTATACGACGGCAATGATGCTGATGCTTTCAAGTTTTCGTTTATGGGTAAAAAATCGAACACGACTGGCTTGTGCAGGGAGTAGAGATACCGCCCTAGGCGAAAAGCATAATTGCTCGCACTGTGCCCATGTTGTATACGTATAAGCTTGGGGAAACATATTAAAGGATGTGCAGCACACAACAGTCACGGTATAGTTAAGTGGCGTTCCCAATTTTCACAGAAACAACTCGTTGGCAATCCTATCGATTTTGATTATTCTGATTTGCAGCCAACGACTACGCCAGTCTGGTTCAAAAAGGATCACGGACCAATGCCATTATCTGCTTCAGTAGCAGACCAAAAGGGTTGAGGAAGGTAAACTGGTGTGTATGGCTAATACAGACCACTCATTCCAGGTGCTGAGAACACCGACGGCACTGGTGAACTGCTACAAGAAATGCGTCACTACTTACTTAAATATCGCTTTATTATGTCTCAGTGAGCCGTGATGTTGTGCGCATTGGCGAAGCCTTTCCCAAACATTTCCCGGAACCCGAGGACGCTGTGTGATATTCCCATGCCGTGCAATGTCCGCAGTTTGCAGAACGGTGAGTACTCTCAACCTGGACGTGTGAACGTTATCGTGCGGTCCATATTGGCACTGAAACCACCTTAGTGCATCCCTAACATTCAAGTGCATTGTAACGGCACCGTCATTTATCGATCGTCAGGCTCGTAGCCGTGGATAATGAGGGCTCGAATAATAGGACTACAAGTCGTTCAGGTTCTCACAGATGGATTCTACTGTGGTAAAGGGAAGCCAGAACCGCTGGACCAATGCCTTCACCAGTGCTTGAGTGAATTGGACCAAGTACTGCAACTCGGGATCCTACACAACGGTGTGCATTACCAATGTGCCTTATCCTCCATTATCTGGGATACGCCTGTCCGGTCGTATATTCCACAAGTTAAAGGGCACAAGGCTTATTTTGGCTATGACCGGTGAATTCAGCCGGGCTACTACACCGGGTGTGGAATGACCTTCCCTTCCATCAGTTCGAAACTACGGACGGATGGAGGCTTTCGCGCGAAAGAGTACAAAAAGCACCAACCCAAGAACAACTACAGTCCATTTTTGGCTGTCAAGATTGACATGGTCCGTACATTCGGTCATAAATATATGCTCCTCCTGTGTCTAGGTGCAATGCATAAATTACTTCTGTCTTAGCTCAGCGGTCTCAGAGACAGATTCCTAGGTACTAATGAATCTTAAGCAGGCAAACTCGGTCATCGAATTATTCAATTCCAAGTAGGCATACCCTGTGATTTCCTACGTGAATGTCGGCTTATTTGCTACACGGAGCACTGGAAAGCCAGCGAATACCGCCAACTTCTGTTATAATTGGGCCCCGTATGTTTGAAGAGAATCATTCAGGAAAAAACTCAGGACCATTTTTTGTCCTTATCCATACCAGTTTACATTTTTCTGTCGCCCGTGACTGTATGTCCGTGACAACGATTTTGCATTCAATCTTCCACGACTGTTCGTTCAACACTTTGAAGTGTTTTACGGTGAACACGAACTTGTTTACAACGTACATAACTTGATTCATTTGTGTAATGATGTACTTCTGCATGGAACGTTGGATAAACTTTCCGCTTTTCCCTTCGAATCTTATCTGGGTTTTGTGGAACGTTTCAATGAAGGACCGAGGAATCCTGGCCCACAGTTTTGCAAACGACTGATGGAGGGCGTATCTGATTTTCATCTATCAGTCACAAACTCCTACGTAGGTTACACAGGCTCACGTTTAACCGTGTAAGTCAATTCTCGCAAATCGAGCGACTCGTAACACATTCAAACGAGTCCCGAATCCAAAACAAGATTGATTCGTAGTTTCCACGGTACTAAACTGACATTCACAAAGGGTACAAATATAGGCAAACCCCAAGTATGCGGCCAAATAGACTTCACAGTAAAACCCAAAGGTTCAAAGCCCCGTGGCTCAAGCACGACGGTCAGAAACGGATTTTCAGTATTTGTTCTTTAGACTGCCGGCCAAAATCCTTCCGCAAAAATGGTGGTCTAAGGATCAGGATGGGGTCATGATTCTCACCCTACCTCCCTTTAACATATTGTCAGTGCCTGTGGTTAATAACTTCTCGTATTGGCTGTGCGTAAAACAGGTTTTCCCCGCAGTGGTCATTCGCACAATCCATAAGGAATCAATTCCAAATCCTGCTGCACAACTTGAGATTGGCATATTAATCAGGAGACCGACGCACAGAGTTAGACGCACGATGAAGATGAAGGCTTTTCAGAGTAAAACATTTCTCTGCACGAGCTCAGTCTACGTATCTAAAGCGGTAAACTATTGCAGCAAATGGTTAGACCACTTTTGTTTAAAGGCATGAGCGCAGAAGTTGAAAGTTGTTGCAAAGCCTAATGAGTTATTGAGTAAAATTAAAAGGTCACGAAAATATAGGAGACGTTCGAGAGCGGCTGGCAAACTTGTTTCCTATTGGGTCCAGCAGCGAAATACCAACGTTATCCAATCTATCGGGTGAATAGAGAAGACGCAATTTGGTTTATAGATGCAAGGCATATTCTATATATCGTGGCACCAAAACAATACCGACACGAGAGCTACACCGAACGGAAAACGAAACGAAATGCAATGGCTGTGCAGAAAGCGAGCCGCGAGAGCGTACGATCGGCGAACGACCGAAAGTGGTAGTGAATCAAAACGAGGTCGACGGAAACCTCGGGAAAGTCAGTCCAGTAAAACGTACGCAACCGGACAACACTGAGGTCAATGTCGAACGTCGGAAAAGATCGTAGAGAAAATAGATCCAAAATGGTGTCCAGAAAACAGTCACTTTCTCAGAACGATCGAGGTCACTACAAAACAGTGGAATCACATAAAATCAACGTACACAATTTTCCGGAAGAAATGAAAACCGATTTCTGATTATGAATAAGTTTTGAAAACAAGTGTACGGCGGACAGTATCGAAACACCCATGAACAAGGAATTGATCGAATACTGGCATCTATCAGAGTATTTCAGAGTTTTTCTGCGTATAAAATATGTGACAAACCATATTTTATGAAAAGTAAATAAAAGGTTTTTTTTCAAAGGCAGGAACAGTTTTACAATGTGCTCACGGCTAATAAGTCTCACTTGAACTGTTCAAGTGAAATATTGGTGAACTTCTCCTCTTCACCTATGTGTACGCTGGATAGAAACTGGAACTAAGTACATTTTGCAACTGTTCAGGAGAAATGGGTCCATTTCAATAGTTGTAGAGCATGAAATGGAATAAAATGCTGAGTAACTCGGAGCGAGGCGATCTGCTAGCTACTTTGTCCTTTGTATGTGGTTTCGAGCTCGGATCATCAACATTTTCCTCTCTGCTTCCTGCTACGAGTGGATTAATTCTCTGATGTTTCGAACACGCTCTTCGTTTCTTCCGTTTCTTGTAATGTAGCACAACTGTAGGGTCCGTCCAATATGCAAGGCTCAGTTCGATGGTGGTGCAGTTCTCTTTTAGTATTGGTGCTACCTTAAAACCCAATACCAGTGCAGTCATTTTGAGTTCGTTTAGAGATACTGACTTCAGCTGTGCAATTTCTATTTTGGCAAAGGGTACTTTGTTTCGCCGCCGGCCATGCAGTTCCGCCCAGGTACTGTACACTGTCACTAGGTCGGCAAATTCCAAGCTGCTTTGCGCGACCTGCTGGTAAACAAATTTCAGCAGGGTTTCTCGAAAATGTCCATTTTTTGAGATATTTTAAAAGCCTCCAAGCAACTTCTCCATTTCTTGATAGGTGACTTGACGGTGGTCTCTTGGGTATAGCAACTTTGAGTTGCCCATCGCAACATCCCGTCTTTGAATTTACCATCGAAAGCACCGACTGATCTTTTGAGTGAACTTCGCTTTCCTGAGATGGGCCGTTGGATTCGACATCGAAAAGTTGATTGTCTTCTATAGAGGCACTTCTCTCAACCACAGTTAAGCAATTTATTGATGCCGATTGTTGAAGTTCGTTCGTCAGGGGTCCGAGAAGTGTCCATCCAAGTATCGTCCGCGTAGCGAATGGTTCTTTTCGATGGTTTATGCTTTGTTCAAGCACCCAAAGTGCCCCTGGTACATTGCATCCAATTAGTATGTCCACATGGGGGCTAGACCTTTCTTCGAACGCTAGTTCACTGAGAGGAGACCATCTCTTGGAGGTCGATCTAATAGAGTCGACTGGTGTCATTGGCAAGCTGTCCAGTGCAAAGGCTTCCGGAATTTCTACGGTCCCCTCATCAGATAAAGACGTTAACTGCAGGGTCAGCCTCTTAGAATTTTTAACATGACCCCCTGCAATCGTGCTGACAGTGGGCGAGGTAGGCTGGCGGACTAGTTCACGGCTTTCTACAAGCTCGCGAGTAATCAGCGAGGTATCCGGCCCCGTGTCCAAAAATGCATTGACCCTCCTCAGTCCTTCGGGTGTCACTATGTCGATAGGTACGATGCCTAATCTCGCCGGTATGAAAACACTATGTCCGGTTGAATAGACAACTCTGGGTTCATCCGGCTGAATAGGTCTATTGTTGAGAGTGCCATGTAGTAACGAGTGATGATTACCCAAGCATCCGTCCTGGTTGCATTACACTCTTAAGCTGCAATAAGAGGCTCGATGAGAGTTGTTCAAACACATAAAGCATGAGCCAATCCTTTTTACTGGGCACCACCGATCGCGTACACCCATCCCATGAAAGGTCGGACAATCTGGTAACAGGTGTAGGGAGTAGCGTTGCTAGCATTCAGTTGACCTCTTGGGTTCTCGACTTATTGTGTGCATGTTAGCCAAAGACTGGATTCGGTTACAATCATTCCCTACAATTTGAGCAGATGTTGGTCCCACTCGTGCCAACCTGCAAGTTTGGCGTACGATTTGTCCAAATCGGCTGTTGACGATACGGGATTGATGACCTATGAACTCCGTCAAATCGTTGAACGTAGTTTCCTGCCCAAACATATTTATTTTTTCAGCTTCCTCTGCCCATCGGCTCTATAAGTCAATAGGCAGACATCGGACAATGCATTCCTGTGTGTGTAACGCATTCAGGTCAGACTGGTATCCCAAGTGCTCCAGTGCTATACTGCAGTTCTGCATTTTTATCACCAAATTTGACAGCAATTCAGCCTTGCCCTCAGTCCTTTTTTCCTCCAATAAAACACCATTAATCAGGCTTCCAGCCACCTTGAATGGCTATCCAAACAAATCTTTCAGGATTCCGCGTGCCCTGACGTACCCCACTGGTGGATCAAGCACCGCGCAGACTTCGATGGGTCTTTTGGCCCTTCCACGACGGTGGTGTAATAAACACAAAAACGCTTGACCAGGATCTGCAACTTTGCACCCAACAAACTTTTCGAATTGTTCCATGAATATATAGTATAGCTCGGGGTCCCCGTCGAAATGGGGTAGCCCACTCTCGGCAGGTCAAAAACAAAACCTCGGTAGTCTCGGGCGATCTCAAGGGTTTTTGTGCCTCGATCACAGTGCCCTTTCGATTGTGACATAGTGAACTACAAGGGCTTTTTGATGGCTCGCTGAGACCAGTTCCTTGTTTAAGAGCTCTGCTTGCTTTCTGGCCAACCGCGGCTCGTTCTCTAACTGCATCACTTCCATTCTATAAGCAACAATATCAACAAACTCATCGCGATTAGAAATATATGACCTGGCACTGACAGAGCTAGAAGACTGAGCATTATTCAGAGGGTCAATAACACCCAAACCATCCCAGAGACTTGCCGAGTTAATTCCTGTTGTCTCAAAAGGTCCTTGCTTCCTAGTCTGAGCATTTTCAACGAGTTTTCTTGTCCAGGTTCCACTTGAGTACTGCAAGTCAATTCTGGCAAATCGAGCGACGCGTGGCACATTCACACGAATCCCGAATCCAAAACAAGATTGATTCGTAGTTTCCACGGTACTAAACTGACATTCACTAAGGGTACAAATATAGGCAAACCCCAAGTATGTGGCCAAATAAACTCCACAGTAAAACCCAAAAGTCCAAAGCCCCGTGGCTCAAGCACGACGGCCAGAAACGGTGCAAGGTTAAGTTCAAATGTCTTACATGGATAAACAAAAGTAAATGTGTGGTATATGAGCGAGCTTTTCAAGGTAATGTTAAATATAGTCGAATTCACAAAGCACGTAGAACATTTGGAAGAATTTTCAGTATTTGTTCTTTACAACCCAGAACCCCCAAATGCTGCAATTTATTCACTGTTCGGGAAGCCTTTTTTCGAACCAGTCAACAAACAACGTATTTATCCTGCATAACTTTCCTGGTGCAATTGTGAGCACTATTGGATGCACTTATTATCTCAAACGATTCTATGATCCAAGGCCTTTTTCACCAAGCAGTTACCCTCCACATACCAGTGCATTTTTCTGCGGATAACTTAGACACTGAAATTTCACCTGCTAAGAACACAGAAATAGAACTGAAATGTCTTTTACTACCCTATGGAAGACAGAGTAGTTATACCGTTTGCGCATGCATTTTTATGAACTAAAATAGCTTTCACGGGTGCTTTCCTCGTCCATTATTACTCACTGCTGTTCTCTGTGCTCATCTGTACAAATCTTTACTTTCAGATGTATCGCCTCGTAAGCTTTTCGAAGGATGAATCGGTCGGCGTGTTTCATCGAAACCGGTTTATTGATTTCACATATACCAGATGGCCGAACGCAAAGAGAGCTTCGGAATGCCGAGACATTTTAATTTTGGGGAAAGAGTTACCCGCCGGTAATCCGGTATACGAATGTGGCGAAATATTTAGCTCCAGCATGAATCCATTTGTTAGTCTATTCATTGTTGACAGAAAGTTACCACGAAATTATCCAGTGTGAATCTTACTACCTACGAAAATCAACATCGGAACAGTCCGATATGACCATGCTTATGACCATGTTTGGTGTAAGGTACACCACCCGGAAAAAGCAAATCAGTAGGGTTAGTTTACTCCTTCCAGACGGTCTATCACATTCGCCAGTGACTCCGAGGACACTGACTGTGAAACCGACCCTAAGAGAAAATTTATGGTACTTTTAACTGTTCCACCTTCCCCGAAATATGTCTCACTGCAAGTCAAAAAGCTGGATTTCTCAAGCGAACGAATTAATTATTCCTTCCATTTAGAACGTATTCCACGCAGCAGGTGGTAAAGCAAACCGTAGCTATGTCCTCTTCAATATTTTGCGTTATTCGCTTCGTTTTTTGGTGTTACGCAAACTTGTATCTTCCTGCACGCCCACTGCGGCAGTTCCAACGAGAAATCCATAGAAACATCGAACACCACTGCAGACAAGACAGTAAATGTAATGGCCGATATGTTAGCTTCCCAATACCAACGGTGCATTTACCAAGGTAATAGAACATCATAATATGTACATCGATTACTCCAGTTAACTCGGGGTTTGAGGCTCCACAAAGAAAAGTTACTGTCTCATCAAACACAAACCAACACCTACTGTGGCCTCCTTTTACGAACCCGAAAAGAGCGGCCACAGTTGATGACTTGCAAATAATGTACATAGATCTGAAAGAGCTTACAGACTATGAACATTTGGTAAGGTCACAAGTTTCCTCATTACTCCCCTAGGTTTCTATGCGCACTAGGACTGTCACTAACGATCTCCGAGAATCAGTCCGCAAAATGCTGTCCATGATGATAAGAGACTATGTCGCAAAACAGTGCTGCTGGTCAGGCAATGTCGGTAAAACCGCTGTTTTGCATTGGCGACTGATGAACGTGGTCAAAAGCAGGTTTCAATTTTGTATGTGATTCATGTTGCGTTAGAAGCAATCTTTACTAGTCAGCCGCTCAAAGATACTTCCGATGGTGACGTGCAGAGGCACGTGAAACATTGGTTTAACAATGCCAGCGACAGCGGCAGAAAACCCGGGTTATTTTTTTCCAGAACGTTGAACTATTCTCATGGTAATAACCCTAAGTGCTTGCGTGTAATAAATTATTTATTTGCCTCTTTTTCTTAAAGTTGCGGAGGTAAATCGAGGTTTTGCGGGAGAAAAAAACAACCGGACAATCCACAACATTAAATTGTGCACATCTTTGAAATTTCAATAACACTATCTTATTTGGGCCACAGACCAAGTTGTTTTCCTTTTACCAAGTAGCAAGTGATGGAAACTGGGAAGCAGAGACCGTTCTCACGATGTTCGCCAAAATGAGTCTAGAAATACTGGGGAGAATCGGGGGAGCGTATTGTTTCTATATGAAATTTGGGTTATCCCAATGAGGCCCCAACTGGAGACCCATGGGATCAAGGTCGGGATGCGTACAAAACACCAATAAAAACCCAGAATTAGGATTAGGTCGTCCCTATCAAAACCCAGAGTATCCCGACCTAATCCCATTCAAATCCTAATGGGGACCCTGTCGGTCTGGTTGGGATTGCTACATGAGTGTCCGTCAGATCACTGGCGGTTCAAGATGCAAGAAGCAGTCAATACCAGCTTCCTGAAACCTTTCGCACTGCCCAGCGGTCCATCTCCCAGTTAGCTGGCAATACCAGGTGCAAGATACAGCTGAGATTTTTATTTTGAATCCTTTCCCGCTTTTCTACTACCCATTATCCAGCGAACTGTCTTCCAATTCACTGGTGACATTCGGATAACAAGATGATCACAGAATCATGGACTATTTTGGCTTCAGATCCAAACCCGAGTACCACTTCAAGACTTCAAGACACCTGAACTGAACTTCGAGAATTCAAGACATGCAAGACTGCGCTACACCGCGACGGCGGGTTCGGCGCTCCGGGTGCCCTTTGCTTTTGGAGTTTTGTGTTTGCTGAGCGTTTTACAAACTGTCATTATGTTGTTCCAGTGCTCCAGATAGAAGTAGCGAACCAAGATCCAGAAAAACCTCATGTGTCCCACTACGGTATTACTAGGTGCTTCCAGGCCGTGAATGAGGGGATTTGCTGTGACGTCTGCGATAAGTAGTACCATCGTAAGTACAGCCGGCTCTGTTTTGCTGACCCAAAGCTGTGTGTAGCGCACCTCCATTTATTGTGGGTCTGCACGAGCTGCTTGTACGCATGTAGATCAGTGTTGGAAGGTGGTCTAGAAGAGGAGTCACCAACCTACCGTGAAACCACAATGATTCACGACGGTTTGAAAAACAATTCTAGCCAGCTTCACGTAACAGCCAATTGATGACTAGGTTACAAGTACAAAGGACGTCCGAGCGTGGTTAATGAACGTGTTTTCTATGCGGTCATTGCGGCCCAAGCGCTGACATGGGATCAACATTATGACGGTGTGGAGGAAGAATAGACGGTATTCAGGAACAACCTTTCGTTGCTCGTAGAGCGTTTTGCGCCAGCTCGCAAAATCCGAAGAAAGGGCAGGGCACCGTGGTGGACCAGCACAACAACTAGGGCTCAAAGCCGGAAGCGGCGTGGTGTCAATACCAGCAGACAGGGGGCCACAGGAGATACCTACAATTCAATATGATTCGGGAAGTAGCTGTCAGGGTCCAAGAGTAATGTAGACTACATTACGAGATCACCTTATCTAGAAATGCTAAGCGATGCCCAAAAGCCTACTACAATTATGTTCAGCCAAAATCAGCCATGCGAGTAGTTGTGGGTTCCGTTAAGGACAGAAATGGTACCCGTGCACTCGACAGTAGCGCCAAGACCGAGATACAGCGAAACCACTTCGAGACAGTGCACCAGCGAGACAGTGGACTGAACCTGGCGTACGAACCCCCCCCCCACTAGACCACAGGTAATGCCGCCAGTCCTTGTTTCTGCAGACGAAGTGGGAAAAGCCCTGAGGGGTCTTGATGTACACAAGGCAGCCGGTCCAGATGGTACCCATGCTGCGGTTCTATGTCCCCTTGCCCAGATAATTGCGGCCCCTCTTGCTCGGCTGTACACTAGGTCGCTGGACAGTGCGCAGTTACCTGAGGACTGGCTGACGGCCGATGTTGCTCCAATACACGAGGGAAGGTTGGAGTTTGAGGTACGAAACTATCGACCGGTTATTTTGCTACCTGTGCCACTAAAAATAATGGGGGGGACTGGTTAGGAATCGCATGGCCTGTCACCCGACGGAAAATACGATGGTTTCCAACAGACAACGCGGGTTTGTCGAAAATAGGTCGTGTTTGTCTAACTTGCTGTCTTTTTTGGACAAGGTAACTGCTAGGCTAGACAAGGGTGAACGAGTCGAGGTCTTCTGTTTGGACTTCCAAAAGGCTTTTGACCCCGTGAACCACCGGCTTCTACTGCGCAAAACGGAAGCGCTGTGTATAGCGCCCCAGGTGCTGGAATGTACCCGGGCATGTCTCACAAATCGAACGTATTACGTTAAGATAGAAGGGACCAAGTCCATGAGGGCCACGGCTATCTGTGTGGTCCCTCAGGAGTCAGTCCTGGGTCCTCCCCTGTTTTTGATCTACATCAACGACCCATTAGAGGGTGCACAAAACCCAGGCTACCTGTTTGCGGACGGCCTAAAGCTGGTGGATGAACCAGGAACCGCATCACTCCAGGAGGACTTGAATAGGGTTCACGCTTGGATCACTCAGTGGCAACTGTCGCTTAACATAGGTAAGTGTAGGTACCTCACCCAGGACATCGGCGGAGAATCAGTATACCTAGACCCACGAAACCCACAAGCAATAACGAGGGTTGCAGCCATCACTGACCTTGGAGTCCTGATGAACGATCGCTACCAGCCATCTCTGCAATGTCTGGCTGCCGCGGCTAAGGGTTACCGGGCGCTCCACCAACTGCGGCGCACCGTAGCTCTCAGGGAAGCTTCTGTGTTGTTGCCTTTCAACATAACACTAGTTAGGCCACACCTGGAATAGTGTCCAATCTTGAGCCTCGGCTCTTGTGCGGGACATTGCTGTTCTTGGGAAAGTGCAGCCATACTTCACTAGACTGTTACTCGGACTCAGGGACAAAGCATACACAGAGAGGTCGATGGCGCCAAAACTCTTCTCCACGGAAAGTGGAATACACAGGGAGGATCTAATAGAAGCTTTTAAGCAAATTAGAGGACTACCCATTCCAGCGGAGCCGTTGTTGGTACTGACACGGGATTCCACACTCAGGGGACACAAGTTTAAGCCTGTCAAACCAAGAGCATCGAAAGAAAACATGGGGGGGGGGAATTTCTTTGCGTGCTGCGTTGTCGATCCATGGAACGTACTGCCGGCTGAGGTGGTATCTGCCACGTCGGTGACAGGCTTTAAGGCAAGGTTGGACCTTTGCTTGCTTGATGTGTTCCCTAGGTGCATTTAAATCTACATCATTCAGTAGCAATACTGGACGCGACGCCCTTCCCTCTCCTGTCACCACTTTCCATCAGTATTATACTTATATGTGACTCTCTCCACTACCCCTTCACTATCCCCCATTTTATTCACCTTATTCCCCAAAGTACCACTATTAACACTTTATCTAAGCACTGCCAGTATTTGTGACACTCTTTGGGGGAGCTAGACTTGGAAAAGGACCCAGTTCGTAACCGTGGGACTGCTACACTCTTCCGACAGCGAATTGAGTCTGAACCCTGTTTCATCTACATAGTGAATAACAGAAACACAACGCTAACATAGAAGTCGCATCCCGGTGAGATTCATCTCGACTCTCACTGGTGCAAGAATCTGGACTGCTTTATTGGCTCGAGCCTCAAGTCCTGTGACCTGACCTGACCTCAGCGAAATGCCCTCTGTCGAACGAATACGTTAGTCGGTGGACAGATGCGGAAGTGTATTCTGTATATCGTGGTACCGAAACAGTACGGATGCGAGAAATACACTGAATGAAAACGAACGCGTGGAAAGCTTTCGAAAGATGTTAGGGAGGTGAAGGTATACAAACGATATTCGTGCTCGTGAATGCGTGCACAATACGTGAATGTAGCTGTGCTGTAGGATGCTGACAGAGAATCCGTGTTATCCTGGAACCGTAAAATGATGGTCGAGCGTAAACCAGATTCTTTGCCAATGAAATCGGTTGCACGAGTCGTCATCCAGGTATGCCACACCAATAACGTCCAGCGTCGGGTCACCGTTAACTAATATGATATCCAGGAGCCCAATCGACAGGTTCGTCAATGGCAAGGAACGACAGCGATAGGGCTGAACCAGAATGCAAACGTTGGAACCGAAATTCTCCAGATTTCGTGGGACCAGCGAAGCGTACCATATGACGAGGTTCCATGAAGGAAAAAGAGACGGAAAATGGTGCAGCAACCGCAAAGGACGTGACTAATATACAGTAATAATTAATGATGTAGGTGGTAAATCGCGTCAAACCGATCAGCACTAAAGTTAATAATGCGAAGTGCAATGATTAAGATCGTGTTTGACCTAGTTGCGAAAACGTGCTAAACCGACGATCCTCCGACCGAAACGTGAGACGGAAGCCTCATTCTTGGACGGGTTTATAGGCGTGCGCTGCTGACTTAAGCGTGAGACGGCAATCTCATTCAAAGCCGTCGCAGTACCAACTGGGTGCTCTCCTGAGCGTGAAACGATGGCCTCATTCGAAGTCGTAGCAGGCAACGCTAACTGCAGACCTTAACGTGATGCGGAAGTGTCGTCAACAGGTAGTGCAGGGTTAACATCGGATCTCATGTCGGCGGGCGAGACGCTATCATCAACGTACGCGGCTTTGAGACGATCGATGCTAACTGTATCGACGTGGCTGTGTCGATTAACCTTTAAGGTCTTATCGTGACGAGAAATCACGCGAAATGGATCTTCGCAAGGCTTTTGTAACGGTTTGCATGCCAAATCAACACGAATGAATACATGCGAACAAGTTTCGAGTTCGGTCGGAACGAAACCTGTCGTCGCTGCATTCGAGTCTGAGCCGGAGCGAGCTTTTGCATGTATGTAGACAGACGGTGAACGTAATTCTGTACGGCAGGTGAATCTGTACTCCGTGGCGTGAAGAATTCCCCAGGCAGTCGTAATGTCGTGCCGCAGACAAGTTCTGCGGCGGAACATTGGATATCTGCCCTTAAACAAGTCTTGATGTCAAGCAGAACTAGCGGTAACGTTTCGTACCCGTCGGGGCTTACTTAGATTCTTTTGCTTCTATGCGACTATGTCCTACTAGAGGATGGATCGGCTCCATGAATATCTCGTATCATAGCTGACCATGCGCGGCGGTTGGAAGGGAGTTCGGTGCAGATCGCGATCCAGTTTTTCTTCCATTGGCGGGCACCATAGACTGACCGTAAGCCTAGGCGCCCTACATCCTTCTCGACAGTGTTGTTCCAAGTTTTGAGCTGGCTACCACGGCGACAGCGCCATCCAGAGCAGGGTTCAGGACGGAGTGTTTGTTTGGTTCGTTCTGTCTCGGGACACCGTAGGATATGACCCAGCCACCGCAGTCGACGACCCTGGAGGAAGTCGGAGGGTTTGTCGATTTCCCAGCATCATTTCCTAACTTCGTCGTTGGATACTCTGTCGCGCCAATTTGTCTTCGAAATAAGTCGCTGGTTCTAGTGATCAAACACCTTTAACTTTCTATTATCTTCAGCTCTCAATGGCGAGGTTTCGCAGCCGTAGCTGAGTACGGGGCGTATAGCGGCACGGTAGATATGCACCTTGGTCCAAAAGCTGATTTCACTGCAGGTCCACAGCGCTCATCGTAGCTGGAGAAATGCTTTCCTGACGTTTTCTATCCGGAGTTTTCTTCACCTGACCGTTCAAAAGCGGTGCATAGCCTAAATACTTGAATGATGGAACACATTCGATCAGTTGGTCATGGATAGACAGCTGTTGAGCTGTTGGTCCTGGGCTCGTTGACATACTTTTGGTTTTCGTAGTGCTTATTTCTAGCCCGATGGACTTTGAGAAGAAATCGATTCGGTCGAGGACTGTTTGGAGCGTGACAACAACGCCATCCGCGAACTCTAGGTCCAAGGTGTACATCTGACTCAGTTGGATACCGGGATAGTCAGTCAGTCAATGTCTCACTGTCCAGTCGATCGCGTAATTAAACAGCACTGGTGAAAGAGGGCAGCCCTTTCGGACGCCCGTAGTGAGTGTGAACTCAGATGACTCTTCACCATACATACGGATCGGCGCTTTAGTAAACGAATAGTATCCTCTCAGAAGCCTTGTGAGTTCAGCGAGCATCCCGTCGGATTACATTATTGCCCAGGGACACTCCCGGGTAAGTAAATCAAAGGCCACCCGAAAGTCGATAAAACAGGCTACTGTTGACTGCTGGAACTTGTAGCAGTGCTCCAGTGTTCGACAGTGTGAAAATTTGGTCCACGCAGCCTCTACCACGACGGAGACCCCCTTGGTTCGGTCTTGTACTGCGGTCTCATCAGAGAAGCGGTTGAGCAGCAGCACGCAGAAAATCTTTACAGCCATGTCCATCAGGCTGATCCCCTATGGTTGTAGCGCACGGATTTGTCCCCCTTTGGGATGGGCAGCGGAACGGACGCGCCCCAATCTGTCGGGAAGACTTCTCGCCATATGGAGCCAAATAGGGCGTGTAGTCTGTTGATCAATGACAACAGTCAGCACTTGTAGTCTTCAGGTGGAATGCCATCTTCTCCAGCAGTTCTTTTTTCTTCATTTGATTGATGACTGTGGTGATTTCAGTTGTACTCGGTGGGTCGCAGTTGACATCGTACGGCTCTGAAGGAACTGGGGGTTGTAGGGCCGTCGTGTTAACTGATGGTCGGTTAAGCAGTCGATCAAAGTGCTCTACCCATCGCTCTATTTTTCTTTTCTGCTCAGGTATGAGCAGACCGGCTGTGTCGCGTAGGAGCGACTCCTGCTTGCAGCGCCTATCCGACTCGTTGCAAATGAGGCGGAATTGCTTGGCAAAGTCACCGACCCCTACTGCAATCTCCATTTTTTCAGCTACTTCTATCCAGTACCGTTTACGATCAGCCCTAGCGGTGCGCGAGGCTTCGCGTTGCAATCTGCGGCGCTCGCCACTTCCTGATATCCGGGCTTCGTGTGCTTTAGCGGACAGTTGGGGTGTGCCTCCGAGACCCAGACTTTTAGACGCCTTTCAGTTTCCCTAGTTCTTTTAAATTAGTTTCTCTAACCGTCGATTTGATTACCATCCACTGTTCTACTGGAGTTAGATCCGATGATACGTTGGTTACTGTGGGTAATCGGGTGGCGATTGCGCCTAACAGCGCTTGGCATTTCTCTGGCATTTCCAGGGCCCCGACGTTTATGCGGGTCGGTAGAGAGGTTTTAGGGGGTGCGGATAGATTGATTCTGAAGCGCGCGCGGACAAAAATGTGGTCTGTGTCGTTTGCGTTTCCTGTCACTGTTCCGCGATACGCTCGACAGTCTTCTACAGATGAAGCCTAGTGAGACCTCGCTAGGATATGGTCGATTTGATACGAAGTGCGACCGTCGTTGGAGTACCATGTCAGTAAGTGCCTTTTTGGGTGCTGGAAGCGTGTGCTGCAAACGACCATTCTGTTAAAGCCTACCAAACAGACCAGGCGGTCACCATTCTCACAGCATTGGCCAAGATTAAATTTTCCCATTACATGCCACGTTGATGAGTCCGAAAAACCTGTGCTAGCGTTCCAGTCTCCGGCGATGACCAGAATGTCACTTCTCCAGACTCGACTGATTCCCTCTTCGAGGCTGCCGTAGAATTCATCCTTTGTCTCGCTGTCCGCCGCGTTGGTCGCAGCATAGACCGCAATCACCGTTGAGTCTGGGCTTGTGTGCTTTAAGAGCCGCTGTGAGTTGGCGATTTAAACGTTCGACTAAACCACTGGATGCCGGTTGGTATGCGGTCGTGCGAATGCGTTCCGTACCCAACATGTGAGTTAATGAAGAGAATAAATCGGACTCAGATTGTTGCCCTCGACTGATAGTGATTGTAGAAGGACAACCACACAGAGCTATCCATCATTCTATCAAATGTCGAGCCACCGTTTCGTCCGTGACAATGGTCGGGGATAGCCTCGGGCCACCTGGTAAATCTTTTGATGCACGTTAATAAGTAGGTATATCCGTGTGCTGGGGTCAATGAACCCACAATGTCTACGTGGATATGATCGAACTGAGCATCAGGCGTGGTAAAAGTACCGATGGACGAAGCTACGTGCCTATGCACTTTAAATCATTGACATAGTAAACACTGTTTCACCCACATACGAACATCTTTATTCACGGACCGCCAGGCGTATCGTGCAACGACTGGTCGGAGACTGGCCGCGATGCTTGGATAGTAAAGTCCACGCAGAGTATCGAAAACGAGACACCGATATGTAGAGGGTAGGACTGGTCGAGGTAGTTCAGTAGACATATCGCAGAGTATGGTCCCAACACTGGTGACTAGAGGTACGGACTGACGCTAGCGACGATAATTCAACAGCTTCCATACATGACGTACCCTGTGTCTGTGCTGCAGCCATGGCAGTGATGTCTAAAACGGGGTATTTAATAGCATTAAGTGGAATACGCGACACCGCATTTGCAACGCAGTTCGACTCACCTTTAACATGTCGTAGGTCAGTCGTGAATTGAGAAATATAGTCTAAAGGTCTGACTTCTCGTGGGGCGTGGCGGTCGGACTTGGTATGGAATGCATACGTCAAGGGCTTGTGGTCGTTATAGAGGATAAAATATCGACCATCGACTGCATGGCGCAAATGTTTGGCGGCATTATATGCAGCTAGCATTTCACGACTGAAAGTACTATATTTCGTTTCCGTGGGACTGAGGCGCCGAGAGAAAAACTCTGGTGGTTGCCAAATCCCAGAAACAGACTGTTGCAGGACCGCTCCGATGATAAAGTCGGATGTATCCACCGCTATGCTTAGCGTGTCGGACGGAACTGGGTGCATTAGGAGCGTGGTCTGAGCTAATGTCGCTTTAATCTCCCAGTAAGCTACTCGTGCGGCATCCGTAAGCGACAACTAACGTGGATTGCCACGAAGTAGGTCAGTTGATGGAAGCAAACGTTCAGCAGCATGGGGTATGAAACGACGATAAAAGTTAACTAACCCCAAAACTGCCTTAAGCTCCTTAATTGAGGACGGTACGGTGTAATCTAGAATAGCGCGCACTTTATCCTCGCGAGGCTTAATACCCTCTCGAGTGATCTTGTGGCCGAGGACCACAAGTTCCGGTTTGCCAAGTTCACGTTTATCGGGATTGATTACTATTGGATGTTGGGACAAACGTTGAAATAGTAGCGTTAAATGTTGGTAGTGTTCATCTGCGCCCGACGATGCGATTAGCAAGTCATCGATATAGACGTGAACAAATTTAAAGTCTCGTGTAATGCTATCGATAAACCTCTGGAATGTCTGAGCAGCATTTCGCAAACCAAAAGGCATACGTAGGAACACAGACGAACCAAAGGGAGCCATGGCAGTGATTTTCTCGACATCTTCAGCAGAGACTGGGATCCGGTGATGGACTCGCACCAAATCGATCTTAGAAAATACTATTGTGCGGTGAAGTAATGCCGTGATGTCGTGTATGTGAGGTGTCGGATAGCTATCATAACGGGTAACCAAGTTTAGTGCGCGATGGTCGCCACATGGTCGTCAGCTCATGCCATCTTTTTAAAAAACATATGTGGAGATGAGGCCCACGGACTGTGAGAAGGACGAACAATACCTTTAGAAATTAGTGTCAAACTGACGTTCGATGAAAGCCAGTTTGTCCGGTGCCAGTCGGCGAGGTCGTGCCGTGACTGGTGGTCCGTTAGTAACAACGTGGCGTGCCACACGATCGGCCACTGGATCTATCGCTTCAGATGGTTTAATCAAAACGGGGGATTCAGTAAACAAAGACTGAAAATCGTGAGGAATGTTAGAAACCAAACCGTGTGATTCGGTGTGCATTTGTTCGAGCTGCAAGGCCCGTCTATTTATTGTCCGACTAAGGGTCGATAAGTTGCAGCCTTAACTGAATCAACCAGTAATTCATAGTGCTGCAGAAAATCGATTCCCAGTATGCCTGTGGGAACATCCGCAAGAATGAACGTCCACAGATACCGTCGTCATGGTCCCAGGTTGACCGCAAGCTGCCTCGTGCCGTAGGTAGGAATGGAGGAACCATTCGCCGCTGACAGCCAAAGCACAGAAGCTCGTGGCTTGTCTTTACCAACCGGCAAAACAGAAACTTGGGCCCCAGTATCGACTAGGAACCTAGCGTTAGTGCACTAACCTTGCACGTAAAATAAACGGCGAACCCGAGACTGGTTGCCGACAAGTACGGCCGCTCCTACTCGCCGACAGTGGCGCTTCCCGCCGCGTATGAACACGGCTGTCCGCACCTACGGGCAACTGGTCCAAAAACTCGGTGGAACCAACAAAAACCGCTGGTAGGATGATCTGGCTTGGACGATGCAGGTGAGGCGGATTCACGGCGGACGTGGGCAGTGGAGGGGGCCCTTTCGTGCCGTTGCTTACGTGGGCTACTGCGAGGGGTCGGTATTTTAACTCTGTCTTTGAAGGACAGTCGGCACTGGATGGATCGAGAGTGCCGGGGCTTCTCCGGCGGTTCATCCAGGTCAACACCGCGACGCTTTCGCGATGTCGTGGTGGTGAGGGGGTTAGCCCCACAGGCGACAATCTTGTCAGCCATGGAGGCCGCTCGTTCCAAGGACGAATCCTCGAGGAGGGCAGTAACAGTGGTCTGGACATGAAAGGGCAGTGAATCCAACCACAATTCCTGAACTGTCTCCCAATCCCTATAGGCGGGCCCCGCCAGGTATTGGATGTGAGCCAGGTGACGGCTGGGTTTAGTATCCCCGATGGGATGCCCTTGCAATTAGCTGATGTAAGCGTTCCTCCCAGGAGGGTGGAAAATGTTTGAGAATAGCCTCCTTAAGCCGATCGTACGGCTGCTCTTGGAACGGGGGGGGGGGGGGGGGGTGATTTAAGACCAAGTCCCTCACTGAGGTGATGACATCCCCAGGAACTGCCTCTAAGACGTGATAAAACCTTTGGCGTTGACCGAGGATCCTACGTGCCTCAAATTGCAGCTCTAATGCTGCGAACCAAGTCTCGGGGTTGTGGGGAATAAGCGCCACGGGTTTAAAAGTAACCGCAGATAAAGTGAGTTCTGTCTCGAGCTGCATCTTATCCTCAGACATGGCTACGTTGCGATAATATATCGTAAAAAATATATATCGTGCAACAAAATGAGGACGTAAAACAGCAAAAAGTCACAGACTCATCGGGCGGGCGAATGGTCCAGAAAGATTTGGGCTCACCAATACTGAAGACGTTTGAGCGCGGCTAATGAACGTGTCTTCTATCCGGTTTCACAGCGAAATACCCTCTGTCGAACGAATAGAGAAGACACAAGTCGGTGGACAGATGCGAAAGTGTATTCTATGTATCGTGGTACCGAAACAGTACCGATACAAGAAATACACTGAATGAAAACGAACGCAACGGCTAAGCAGAAAGCGGATCGCGGGCGTATACAGCCGGCGAAGAACCGAAAGTGAAAGGGATTCAAAAACGAGGTCAGCGGAAACCTGGGAAAAAGCGGTCCAGTTAAACGTACGCAACCGAACAAAACGGTGAGGTCGAAACCAAGCGTCAGAAAAGGCCGAAGCGAAAACGAATCTAACATGGTGTACAGAAAACGGTCACTTTCTCAGAACGATCGAAATCACTACAGCATATCCACTGTCATGAGAACCCTTGGTTGTCTGCACGACAATGCTGATCTCAACCCGAAGAGCTCACCACATGCCTTTTGTGCAGCTGCTGCACACTGATTCGACCATTTAAGATCAGAAGTCATCAAAATCCCAAGGTCTTTAGCCCTGTTTACTATCTCTATTGTAAATGGACCTTGATCGGTTACAACCACCAGGCTTGTCGTCGTCCGTGGCAACAAGTGGCTTTCCCCAGCATTGAGAGGTAAGTCCTACTTGTGTGCCCAGTTCAGAACGGCAACTATGCCTCTACTCAGCTCCTCTCTCCCCTGAGCTCCCACTTATTTCACATCATCAGCAAAATGAAGCTTGGTGACTGTAGGACTGAGACTAAATTACCTATAAATAGAAGAAACAGTAGTGGACCTAGTGCGGAGCTCTGCGGTACTCCATTGGTGACGTTTTTCTTATTCAGAGTTCTTGTCACCTGCTCTAACGTAGAACGTTCTACCGGTAATTTAATTCCGTTAGGCATTCCTGAATCGGCCCATTTATACCTGATAACTTCAACTTGATTAGTAGAAGCCGTTGGTTCACCGAGTCAAACGCTTTGCTAAAGTCAAGGTAACATACTTCAACCTATTTACTTCCCTCCACTCTTCCGGTGACTTCGTCTAAAAAGCTCAGCAGATTGGCCAAGCACGACCTGTTTTTTTAGAAATCCGCACTGGGCTGGGCAAAGCATCGAATTCTCTAGTAGGTGCTCGCAGACGGGCTCCCGGATGATCTTCTCTAGCACTGCCTAGAATGCAGGTTAGGCTAACAGGAATGTAGTTTCCTATCTCAGAGCGGGATCCCCCTTTATATATAGCTACCACTGCTGCATTTTCCCAGTCCTGTGGCAACGTTCCATGATCCAAGGCTGCCTTATCTAACTTGTATACTGGAAAGGATAAGATATCTCTCAGATTCAGGAATAACTAACGGAATTCATTGCCGGTAGAACGTTCTACGTTAGAGCAGGTGACAAGAACTCTGAATAAGAAAAACGTCACCAATGGAGTACCGCAGAGCTCCGCACTAGGTCCACTACTGTTTCTTCTATTTATAGGTAATTTAGTCTCAGTCCTACAGTCACCAAGCTTCATTTTGCTGATGATGTGAAATAAGTGGGAGCTCAGGGGAGAGAGGAGCTGAGTAGAGGCATAGTTGCCGTTCTGAACTGGGCACACAAGTAGGACTTACCTCTCAATGCTGGGGAAAGCCACTTGTTGCCACGGACGACGACAAGCCTGGTGGTTGTAACCGATCAAGGTCCATTTACAATAGAGATAGTAAACAGGGCTAAAGACCTTGGGATTTTGATGACTTCTGATCTTAAATGGTCGAATCAGTGTGCAGCAGCTGCACAAAAGGCATGTGGTGAGCTCTTCGGGTTGAGATCAGCATTGTCGTGCAGACAACCAAGGGTTTTTATGACAGTGTATGTCTATAGTTAGACCTCTGTTGGAAAACTGTGTTCAGGCATGGTCACCCTTCTACAAAAAGGATGCTGTCCGTTTGGAGAAGGTGCAGCGTCTTGCAGCGCGTGTTGTTAAGGGTCAGAGGGGCAAAACGTATGAGCAGAGACTCCAGGACCTCAAGCTTTTCTCTGTGGAAAGGAGGAGACTACGAGGGGATCTCACAGATAAATTTAAGGCGATAAAAGCCTTTTCTGGGCTTAGACCGGAGAGTATATTCCATATGGCAACAGACTCCCGAACAAGAGATCAGAGGAAGAACTTAGCGAAATTTCGATCTAGGTTGATAGCTAGATCTCACTTCTTTAGCAATAGGGTGGAAAACCACTAGAATAGACTGCCAGGATAGGCAGTAGAACTGCGGACCGTCCACGCATTCAAGGGGCCCTAGATCGTAAGTGGAACGAGATTATTTCTGACAGTGAGCTTTGAGCATATTTCTAGACGGACAGTTGTGAACACTAGGGTTCGTCTAATGTGTTTCATTATTCTACGTTTCCATTTTTTGCATAGTGACTCAGTGAGCCCTCACGATGCACAGTGACTCTCGCAGTTGATGTACGATGAGATTTTGCGTTTCCCTCCTATTTTTTAGAGAGGATTCGACGGATTGAAGTGCGCAGTAGTGGGTGCCTGAATAGTGTGCATACTGTCCAAAGAATTCTGGACGCTCGATTGGCCGTGGCCATAACTTGTCCTGTGCAAAGTGAACTGAACTGAACTGAAGATCGATCATATCGCAGCAAGTTACCGGTGGCACAGTTCTGTTCAGGACTAGATCTTTGTGGTCCGCGTACGTACCATGCATAAGTTTAAAAGGAATTTGGTCTCCAGCTCCATGGTCATGGATGCAAACCGCAAATCCGATTAACCGTGCAACGTTTGTTTCTTCCAGTAGTTCGCCCCAGTTGTGAACGGAAATTATCACGGGCTAGGATCTACGATGAACAGTAACGTAGATGAGCATTGAACTCATATCATGCAGGCAATGCACATGGCAGCAAGTTTCGCCTGTGGTCCTAGATCCGATGTCAATCAAAAACACTGGATTTCTTAACAGTCGCTTAGTCTAATGGAGCAAAAATTGCCAGCTCTCGAACTGTAAGAAGATGAATAAGATACGAAGACATACACAGAGGCAAGTTACGAAAAGGTTTGAGAAGGATCGCGAAAATTGGTGGGTCAAGGTAGCCGAAGAAATGGAAATAGCAGCTGTTTCAGGTAACAGTCAAAGACTGTTCAAGCTTATTTGTGACACCGGTGGACGGCGCACCCGTCAGTGGAACGATATGCGATAGAAATGGAGAGCCCATTCATGGCAAAGAGCAAAGGCTCGACCATTGGGCCGAAAACTTCATGGAACAGTTTAGCTGCTCGCGTCCCAATGTAGTTATTCCGACGTCGACAACTGCGACTTCTTGGGCAGTTCCTTGAGCCCGTATCGCAAGTTGGAGTGGAGTCATGTATTCGATTACCAAAGCGAGGGAAAGCGGCCAGCCCCGACGAACTCCCTGTAGTTCTTTTCAAAATGGTCGATAATGCGTTGGTGAAATCACTTACCGTCTTGCTCCGTGACATTTGGATCGAGGAGCGTACTCCGTTAACATGGAGGGGGTCACTGATTGTTCCCATTTCCAAGAAGGGATTACGCAGTAATTGTAGTAGCCATCGAGGGATTAGCTTATTTCCAGCAGTGACCAAGGTATTAGCCTTGATTCTGTTGCGCTGTCTGACACTGGCCCGCGAGAAGAACACCCGCGAACAGCAGGCTGGATTCTGCTCAGGTCGAAGATGCTTAGACCAGATTTTTACTCTTCGCCGACTACTTGAAACGCGTCCACACACCGCCGACCAACAATAATAGTTTTCTTAGACTTGAAAAGCGCCTTCGATTCAGTTGATCGAACAGCGCTATTCAGTGCTCTTCAGCCAAAAGATATGTCCCAGAAGTTCATGAACCTATTGAGATCATTGTGTTCTCATACTTCTGGCCACGTTAGAGTTTACGATGAACTATCCAGTCGGTTCGAAATGACCAGTGGTGTTCGACAGGGATGTCCCATGTCTCCATTCTCATTTAACTTCGTCATGGACAAAATAATGGAGAGTGTGTTGCAAAATCTTCAGGATGTAGGCGTCGAACTAGGAAATAGTGGAAAAGCTATGTGACCTAGATTACGCGGACAATATTGTCTGCTTGTTCGAATCCACGGAACATGCTCAATGTGCACTAGATAGACTCTCAAGAGCTGTAGCTCCATTCGGCATGCGCTTTGCACCTTCAAAGTGCAAGGTGATGTTACAAGACTGGATGTCAACGATTCCGAGCTTGATGCTCGATGGGGAAGTGCTGGTAATTGTTGATCACTTCACTTACCTCGGCAGCAGCGTGACGACGGATGGGAGCACAGTAGTAGAGGTGAGCACGCGGATATCCAGGGTTCAAGCGGCGTACACTGGACTGAAGCACTTGTGGCGTCCACCTGATATTTCATTGAAGTTGAAAGGTCGTGTATATTGTGCCGCAGTTCGTTCAGTTTTGTTGTATGGTTGCGAAACTTGGAGTCTGCGTGCAGAAGATATTTGTCGTCTTGAGGTTTTCGATCACCGATGTTTACGTAGTATCGCTAGGATTGGGTGGAATAACCGAGTGAGCAATGATGAGGTGAGAAAGCGAGTATTGAGTATTAATTCAGACAACGTTCTATCACAGCGTATCCAGGTTAGTAGACTTCGTTGTTTGGGGCACGTGTTACGTATGTCAAACACACGTCTACCGTACTGTGTCCTAATCTCCGTCCCTTCTAGGGAGTGGAAAAAATCACGTGGAGGTCAACAAATCACGTGGTAGCGAGGAATGAGAAAATGTACAGCAAACTTGGGAAAAGTAGGTGCTTCACGTTTTCGTGGTTGGGGTCCAAAAGATCCGTCAACCAGTTGGCTGGAGACACTGAAGGATATGGCAGTGAACCGCGAACAATGGCGGTTGTGTTGTCACTTTCTATCGAATCAGAATGACTGATCGATGTGCGTTTGTACATTTAGACTGTGTATTCCTTGTGTTGGCTATTAGAACATTCTTTCCTTTTCTCAACCGTGTAGGTCTAATCCCTGTCCATCTTGTATATTCACACTTTTTAATCCAACGTGCAAGATGGTGAGAAAGGCAGTGGTCAGTTGGCTTGCCCTACTGTTGAACGCTGCACGATGTTGATGATGATGATGTTTCAGGAACGTGGTCTATGCTGGTGAAGAGCATACGCATGTTGGTGGTATTTAGATGCTAATGTCTCCTCAGCTTAGCCCTAGTCTTATGTGATCATTGCGTCTGTAATGTTGAACCTAAGTGCGGAATATTAGAAGCACGAAATAAATCGTTCGACTGTACCCTAAATACCACCCGGGGTGTCGCGTGTCCCCGGAAAGACTTCTGAGTTCAGTGCTCTCAGGTTGCTAGTGGTTGGAAGATGAACACTGGTGGCCATTTCATAATCTGGAAGAAAGGTATAATGAGGATGATCACTGTACTTGGCCATGTAGGACATATTAGGCTTCTTTGGTTGGCTCAAGGGGTCTGCCTACTCAGTCGTTGAGTACTTTCGAAGACATGGCTGTGTTGCGATCAGTATCCCTCTTTTATTCACACGTTCGCTATTGACCGCACGCAACTATAGGTTTTTTTCGTCCTTAAATTTTTTCATTATCCTGATTGGTTTGATTTCTAGTTGAGGTTTCGGCTTTGAGATATTAGCCAGAACAGCCGCACCAAGTGCTTGGTTTATGATCGATCAGGCTGAACTAGGTCAGTGGAAATTCCATGGGTTTTGTCTAAAACTAGCGAAAGCCATGCCATCTGACTTAGTATTAGTGCAGAAAGTTCGTCTAAGATTAGGTTGTTAAGTAGGGTGTGGAGAATAAATCTTAAATACAAGAAAATTGCGATGAGTGGATTAGAGGCAATGTTGATATCAGAGATTAAAGAATGATCGAAAGCGAGAATAAAATCAGGGATGGATTTGCAGTCTTCGGCGTGAATGTGTGGTTCTTTTGAGTTTTCTTACGAATGCAACGGAACGGACATCCCACAACGTAAGAAATCCGCTGCACTTTCGAGTAAAACAGACCACAATGACCGTAGAATTAGGTGTGAGAAATTACTTACAGCTCCAATATTTCAGATGTGGTAACGATGCGAGCAACAGAATAATGCTGCTCACCATTAAATTTGACCGATGATAGGACCAATAATGGGGCCCATTTCCTCTTTTTTTGAAGATTGCGTGATGTACAAGAGCGATCGTTGACTGTTTTTCGAACGGTAGCTTCTGAGTTCTTCGCGTCGTCTATCTTTTGTTTTGTGTTTCATTGTCCTTCTCAGATGAATTCATTTCCACTTCATACTGGGAACCAATAGTTTACCGAACCCACGTGAAACAAGTCCACCATCTTCTAGCGTATCTTTTTTGGAATCTTATACACGACCAGTTCCTCCATGAATACTAACACTCTGGTCAACACACATATATCAAAACTCGCCCAAGACAGTTTGCGTGAAGTGAAACGTCTCAGAATCATCCTAACACGGTTGCTATCAAATGTGACAAATGCAAGCGAACAAGACAGCGATGGTGCGGACGAATTACCGGATGTTGAGGCTAGAGGCAAGCAAGCGTTGAAAACAAATACGACTTCCATTTCAGACCCTGGAATGACGGATAACAGAATGATGATGGAGCCACCAGCTTCTCCCCGTGGTCAGTCAACAATGGGCAAAAAAGATGTTTTGCATGAGAATCTCCAGCCTCACCGTTTAATTTTACAAATCAAGTAAGAAACCCATAGTCTGCCACTTATAGTGTTTATTTTTGATTTTCACGATATGTCCATATCACGGCTTGATTTTCGCTTACAAGGTTTCTGAAATATCAATGACTCATTCACTTTCAGGAACCTGATTTTGAGAATTCTGATGCCCGTTATCGTTAGGTCAGTTCTTGCCTCGACCCTTAGATTGTATTCAATTTTAACAAGGGCGTTCCTATAACGAACGCAGAAAGCATAGTTGTTACTGCAGAAATACTGATTTTGTCTAGGAAGAGTTCACTTTTCCTCGGTTAGTATGTTTTATAGGAATCTCATATTGGGCACTATCAGCGGACATTCAGGTTATACTTTTTACTTGATAATCTCTTACTAGAGGATGAGTCGGCTCCATGAATATCACGGATCGTAGCTGAGTTCGGCGCAGATCGTGATCCGGTTTTTCTTCCATTAGCGGACACCATAGACCAAACGTGAACCTAGGTGTTCTAGTCCTTCTCGATAACACTGGCCATCGCGACACTAGCGCCATCTAGGCCAGGGTTGGGGACGGAATGTTTGTTTGTTTTGTTCTGTCTCAGGTCGCCGTAGGATACGGTCCAGCCACCGCAGTCTGCGTCTGATTTCGCCGTTGAACACTGTCGCACTAATTTAAAATACGCTGCAGTTACCAATGGTCAAACATCCCCAATCTTGTGGTATTATCCATTCTCAGTGACCGGGTTTTACAGCTGTAGCTGAATGCGGGTGGTATAGCGGTGCGGTAGGTGCTTGACTTTTTCCAAAGACTGATTTCACAGCGGGACACAACATCCGTCTTAGGAAGAGAAGCTCATTCCCGTTGTTTTCCATTTGCAGTATTATTTAATCCTTCGCCTGACCGTTCAGAAGCAGTGTAGAACCTGGGCATTTGAATGGTTGAATATATTCAATTGCATTAACGGAGAGCTGTTGAACTGATGGCCCTGGGCGAGTTGACAAAACTTCAATGTTTGTTGTGTTTACTTTTATTCCGATTGACTTTGCGAAGTAGTCGGTTCGATCAAGGACTGATGGAAGGGTGACAAGAGAGTCTGTTAGCACAACAATGTAACCCATGGACTCTAGGTCGCAGGCGTGGATCTCCCGAGCCAGCTGGATATCAGGTAGTCAGTCAGTGCATGTATCATCGTCCTGTCGATGGCGTAATTAAATAACACCGATGAACGCGGGCAGCTTTGTTTGACTACAGCAGTGAGTGCGAACTCGAAGTTTCTTTGTCATACATACGGATCCGTGCCCCAGTGAGCGACCATGATTCACTCAGTAACCTTATGTGTTTTTCAGGCATCCCATCAGATTCCATTATCCACCAGAGACATTCCCGGTTGACTGAATCGAAAGTGACCCGAAACTAAATGAAATAAACGATGGCTGACTGCTGGAACTTGCAGCGGTACTCCGGTGTTCGACGCAGTGTGGATATTTGATCCACACAGCCTCCGCCACGGTGGAAACCCCTTCGATTCGGTCAGTTGCGGCGGTTTCTTACAGCAGAGAATCGGTTGAGTAGTAGCACGGTGATCATGCTGATCCCTCGATAGTTCTCGCACACTGATTTATCCCCTTTCTTGGGGGTGGGCAGCAGGATAAATGTGTCCCCATCAGTTGGCAAAATTTCATCTCACCATACGGATCCAAATCGGGTGCACAGCCCGTCGATTAATGAAGACAGGCAGCACTTTTAGACTTCCGATGGTATGCTATTTTATCCAGCGGCTTTCCTGCTCTTTAGCTTGTTGATAACCGTGACGATTTCAGTTGTACTCGGCAACTCGCAATTAACCTCGTACGACTCTGGAACAATTGAGGGATGTTGGTCCGTCGATTGAGCGGAAAGTTGGTTGAGCAACCGATCGAGGTGTTCTATCCATCGTTCCATTTTTCTGTTTTTATCAGGTATGAGGTAACCGACTGCGTCACGTAAGCGATTCATGCCTCCGGCGCGTTACGAATCAGGCGGAATAGCTTGTCAAAGCCGCCAATAACTGACGCAATCTCCGTTTTTTCGATACTTCTCTCCGGCACCACTTGCGATCGGCCCTAGCGGAGCGCGAGGCCTCCCGTTTGCGACGTTTTTTCGCGTTGATGGAGAGAACTTAAGGCACGTGGGCAGATATATTCTGAAGCATGTGCGCACGGGAAAGTTGTATGTACCGTTTGTTATTCTCGTCGCTGCACCGCGATACACTCGACAATCCTTCACAAACGAAGCCCGGAAGTACCTCGCTATGATATGGTCGACTTGATATGAAGTACCGCCGTCGTCGCAAGCGCTTCTTATAGTGGTGGAATCGTGTGCAATAAACGACCATTCTGTTGCAGTTAACCACTGACCAGGCGGTCACTATTCTCGCAGTGTTGACCTAGACCAATTCTACTCAGAATGAGTTGACTCATTCGAGGGACATGGGCGAGTGTTTCGGTCTCTGACGATGATCAGAATGTTACGTCTCTGGACCCGGTTGATTAACTGCGAAAGGATGTTGCAGAATTCATCTTTTGTTTCGTTGTCTGCCGCATTAGTCGGGGCATAGACGGCAATCAGTGTCAAGTTTTGCAGGAAGCCCTTGAAGCTTGCTAGAGCAAGTCCTGTGAAAACTAGCTTTCAAGACATCACGCTGTTGGCTTTGTTGCTAAGGTCGAATGCGGCACCATGGAGTCTGGAGTTGTCCCTCGGTCCCCTATGATAAAAACAGTAAGATATCTCGTCTTTCTGGATCTGTAGGCGCCGGGTACCAGAGTTGGGTAGACGGACTTATGAAAAGCAAGCTATGCGGATTTTGTAGTTGTGGCACCACTGTAAAACTTTGGTTACCGACTTGTAGTGGTGTCCTTACATTCCAACAAGTTGTATGTGCATCTTTTCTACAGTTGAGTATTCCAGCTCATTGCCTTGATACCTCGATTGTTGGAGCCGATTCGCGTCCATTTCCGGGAACTAACTTACTTTAATGAGGCTAGGTCTTGTGAGAGGATGAGCCGGCTTCATGGATGTCCTGGATTGCACCTACCCATAAGCGATGTGTGTTAAGAAACTGTTCAGGGCGAGTCTCGGGAAGTAGGTACGAAGTGGCGTCCCCAGCGTCACTCGACTTTTTGTTCGAGGTAGCCACTCTAGCTTGGGTACAACCAAATGCTGCCTGTCGGGTAACAGGAAATTTGTGTTTTGGGAGCCGGAGAGCGAACGAGTGGTTCATACGCCGTTTGGATGACGGTCTGCTAGTTAAATAACCTCAACTCGTCCTAGTGAATCTTACCCCACTCAGGACAACTGAGTAAAAGGCAAGAAGCAATGACCTTATTTAGTGGCAGGCCGCATACGCGCACGTCACGTTGCTGTCTATGAGCTCCTGTGTTTTTATGCACAGAGTTCGCTGCCAGTCAAAAATCCCGCCAGGCCTTCTAACAACACCGCGTTGCGTTTGTCTAGCTGCTCGCCCTTGGTCTGTCCGATATGTATGACACTGAAGGAGCGCTTCGTGCTCCAATCCGCATAACCCTCGGAGTCATCGTAGCACGCAGATCCGATCACCGTAATACGATAAATGCATCGACCAGGGCTTGTCGGGAGTGCCGTAGCATGATGAAGTGCATTTTTTAAATTACTCATGAAAATTCTGGGGAATATAGTACGAGTCGTCCCCTGCGCTGTTCGGGACTGTTGTACTACTCGGTCGTCCAGTTCGCAGTTGAAGGTAGGTAGACGGTTTAGGAATGCACTTTTAGCCGTTGAACATCCATCGTGCAATGCAGCAAAACAATTCCAGATGGGTCAGTAGCCGATTGCGCAGTTCATTGAGTTCCTTCGAAGAATGTTGTTGACTAGATAGATTCCGACAAAGGGCCGCGACCATTGTTAGTGGCGGGCCACATCCGCCACGTTGCAGTGCTGTCCGAAGACTTGTGCGGTATTTTAGGGTGGAGAACGCTTGCCAGCCGGAAACCCTCATTGTCCTCAGGCACTGCGGCCGATCGTTTGCGACCGCTTCTGTCGTGATCCTGGGTTCATCTTATTCTCGACCGACCGCCAAAATGGTGGCAGATCCCTGTCCGCGATCTGGAGATGCGCTGGGTAGCATACAGCTCTGCTGTTACCTGAGTATAATTCGATAAATAAGCGAAAGACCAAATAAATGAATTCAGGGAGACAAACTTCTTTCACCCCGGTGGTGGTCAAATAGTATTAGAGACTGGAGGTTATTATTTTTTCTTCGTCCCAAATCCTGTCACCGTTGGTCAACACTATTGATGGTAGACATCAATCGTTCGGTTCGCCCCACACCTTTTTAATCTCATGCTCGTGTACAAATGCAATGGACGAGGTATTTATCCCATAATCTCGAAGGCTTACTGTGCCATTCGGGATAACAGGCAACCTGACCGTGAGACTTGAAGTGGATAATCACGAAGTTGAAACGTGGTTACGAACCGGGGCAACAGTAGATTGCTGTCTTTTACTAAACTGACTGGTGGTAGCGAGAATTTAATTAGCCGCAACCTTTCCCGTCTAATTCGAAATACCGATCAGCGAAAACTGAAGTGATCAAAGAGGTGAGCGGCTCAGGAGCGTCGTCTTATTCGCTGGACGGAACATTTCGAGAAGCAGTTCAATTACCCCGCGATGGTTACAGCTCCAGTTATGGATACCAGTGCTTCGTCAGAAGCGGAGGTTCTTCGTGAGATAAGCTATCTTATACGACATAAGGCTGCCGGAGTGGATGGGTTGCCTCGATCTATTTTCAGAGACGGCGGTTCAGCATTATCTCTGGAGTTGAGAAAATTCCTCGATTTGATATGAGAAAAGAAACAAGTTCCAAAGAGTTGGTGGGGATCGTTGGTCGTACCGATTTATAAGACAGACAAGAAGTCCTCCTATGAAAACCACAAGGGAATAAGTCTGGTTTTCATCTCATCCAAACTGTCCGTTGGTATCATCATCCACCGCTTACCCAGCGCTCGCAAGCAGTTCTCGTGTAACAAGGACGACAACGCACGGCAGGATACTTGTATTCCCACGGTCACACAAGTCGAGTCATGGCACACATACAGTCGCTTATATAGGCTTTTTTCCAGACTGCGCGGCACCAAGATTGCTATTGTCGCTGCTTGAGCGCTTCGGCTGCATTCTGTCCATTTGCCTGTGGCCGATGGCTTGCTTCTCTTGCCCGTCATTTCCCTTCGGTTGGTCCGACTGTCTCAGTTGACGGCTCGATCGGCAGCCCTTCACCTGAGCTATCTTGCTGGTTGCCGGAGATCCCGCTGCTTCCTCTCTGGTCGTCTGTGTGCTTCTTTTTGCCTGCTTCGGGACGCCTCCGACATATTCGCCACCTGTTCTTTTGTCTGTGGCCCTTGTTTGGTTCGTTCGTTCGCCTTGATGTTTACGCCGTTCCCTGGCCCCAGCATTCCCTGTTACACTCGTACTAGAATAAAAATAGTTTTAGATCTGGTCGAGGCTGTATTGATCATATCTTCACTCATCAACAGATTTCAGAACATAGGCACATCTTCCGTAGGCCCACTATCTCCGTTTTTCTTGATCTAAAAGCGGCCTTCGACTCGGTTGACCGCACAGTTCTCTGGCACTGCCTCTTGTTAAAGGGTGTACCAGAGAAATTCGTTTCCATCGTAAAATCCCCTAACATTAATAGCCGAAGCCGGGTTTGGGCTTACGGTGATCCTATACCCGAGTTCACCACAAAAAGTGCTTTTGTCAGGTGATAATCGGGGCATTGGACTTTCCGCGAGTGAAAAAGTGTCAGACCTTGAGTATGCGGACGACATAATTCTTCTGTTGGAAGATCCATGTGAGTTGCAAGCTTTTCTAGGCAGTTTGACGGGTCGCGTAGCAATGTTCGGTATGCGTTTTGCACCTTTAAAGTGCAAGATGCTGTTGCAGGATTGGGTTGGTCCAATGTCAAACCTTTCAGTGTCTGGGGAGACTATAAACACAGTAGACGAGTTCTGTTATCTGGGGAGCTGTATCTCACCTGGAGATTCGACATTGGTGAGATGTTTTGCGTATACAGAAAGCTCGCTTGGCATTTGCCAACCTGAGTCATCTGTGGCATCGATATGACATCCGTTTACTTATCAAGGGTCGAGTGTACGCTGCAGCAGTCAGGACCGTGCTTCTGTATGCTTCGAAGACGTGGCCATTGGGGGTGGGGGACATACGAAGATTGTTGGTATTTGAACACCGATGTCCTCGTAGTATTGCTCGAGTCTGACGGGAACACCGTGTGAGCAATGCCGAGATTGGGCGGAAAGTCTTAGGTTCACGGATCAAGTCATTAGGTGAAACACGGCTCACCAGGCTAAGATAGTCGGGACATGTGTTGTGCATGTCCGCTGACAGGATTCCTCTGCGTGCTGCGTTTGCTAAGGTGGCTACTGGTTGGAAGATGAATGACGGTGGTCAGTCCATGACATGGAAGAAATGTATGAAAAGCCGAACCAGTCGACTTGGCCATGTGGGGCGTGTTGGACTTCCTGGGTGGGTCCCAAGAGACCTTCCCACTCCCATGGTCGGACACAGTGGAGGATACGGTTAAGTATCATGATCAATCACGCTTTTGTATCAACAGACGTTTTTTATCGATTCGATACCGATATTTGTAGTTCTCTTGTGACTCCCTTCATACTCTTTTCGTTTTCATTATTTTCTTTTGAGATTGCCGCTTGGAGACAGCATTTAAAGCTACCGCACCTAGTCCATGGTTAATGGCTGTCTGAACGGAACTAAACTGGACTCGAATCTCGACCTTCGAGGTTGGAAGTAAACGCTCTAAACCGTTCGACCACCTGATCTTTTTTGTTCTGTTGTGTTTCTCTGCTATAATTCTCAGGGGTATGATTTCTAGTTATCCTTGACGGTACAGCGATTGTTTGGGACCAACTCGTGTACGTTTACTAGAATAAATTCATAGACATTTCAGCTTCGTCCTTCCGTGTTTTCTTTGAGTAATCAGTGTCTGGCGAACAAGCTCGTTTTCAGTTATTCGTAATCATACCGATACATAACAATATATATGACTCACAAAATGAGAACTGGGGAATGATGATCCAAATCTGTCTGTACACCTGCGTGTTTACATGTCAAATTGGTCACAGTGTAGAATGTTCCAGTGATTGCACACGTGTTCGGGACCAAGAAATGGGCCAACGGAGCTTGAGTGCTTGTACATATTGTTTCTGAACGCACAATGGAGGATTGTGGAGACGAATACTCATGGCTTCAGCTGTGGATAGGATGCGACACTTGACGAGTCTTTGTTGCTTGCCCCGGACTTTGTAAATAGCGCGAAAAGCGTTTATTACCTCCACTGATTGGTTCGACTTAACTAGGTGTGAACATACAGCACTCATAATTGTCCTGATAGCTCCCGTGTTCAGCCAGGCCGGGTAGTGTTCGCGAACGCGTTCAAATATGCGCCGAGTTGTGCGATCACATACACACACACACGTGCAGAGACAGATTTGGATCATCATTTCCTAGTTCTTATTTTGTGAGTCAAATGTATTGCTATGTATTGGTATGAGTACGAATAACTGAGAACGAGCTTAGTCGCCACGTTGTTTATTCTCAACGTGTTCTGTGGGATTTTTCAAGAAATCAGTATCTGTCAACACACAGCGTAATGATGCGAATTAGTTTGCAGATTTATCCGATTTTGTCATGTGAGGCTCAAATTGTTGACACATAATTTTATAATTTCGACTTTGAGTGGTCGAGTGGTTTGCCTTTCTGGGTTCCAATTCTAATCGATGATATTCGAACTTTCCCACCCACATTCTACTTTAACGTTAGACTGTCCAGCTATCACCCGGTTCGTCCCAGTATCTCACCAGCTAAAACTTCATGTGACTTATCACGGGGTCATGTTTGTCAGTTTCACCTGATAGTTCAATGGTTTCTTGCTGGTATCACTCTTCAACTGAACTGATGCGTAGGTATGACATTCAAAACTTACTGTCCGACTCACGATCTTCCCTGTGAACGGATCTGGATTCTATTCTGTGCAGGTATTGACTCACAAGTTGATAGATGGCCTAGTTCTGTTATCAGATAGCACGCCATCGTCCGTTCAAAATCGATGACAAAACTGGGGCCAGCCAAACGGATCGATGACCCAATCAGATTATGACAAAACGGAATGAAATCATCCGAACAGGTGGCAAAAGTCATTCTCGCCGGACGGGATGGAATCAACCAGTCCGTCGCCAAGAGTTGTTTTAACCGAACGGAACGAAATCAGCCAATCGGGTGCGTAATTACAAGAGTCACTCAGGTGACCCGGTTATAGAACAGTGTTTCTGACCGCAGTCTGCTGGCATCCTTTATAAACTGCCTTTTTGTATAATAAAACCACATGACTTGGAAGCAGAGGAGTCTTCTTCCCAAAACTAGTAGGTGGTCGCGGAACATAGCGTCAGGGAAGCTCGATGAACCCCGCGGTGGTTTGGCTATAAAAACGTCAAGAACATTTGCTATACCTCTTCCGGATCCTTTGGGCATACTAAGTCTCATTCGCTCGGCAGATTAATGAAAACAGTAGAAGCAGATATATCAAGATTTTGCTGTACTCACGCGTTTGCATTCCCAGCCAAAGCAGTGTCAGATAGCGATACTAGGTCACTTCCCTGGAACTGAAGCGCGCTAGGTTTTTGCATGCTCTCGTTCGATGCTGACCAAGATCAGGAAGATCCGATGACAGTGATGCAAGAGGTGGATGAATACTCCGTGAGCCAGTCCAACAAAAAAATCGAACATTTTCATCTTTTCTCGCGGAAAACACCCTGAAAGTGAAACTGTCGATAACTACGTCATTTCACTGAAGACATTAGGCAAATCGTGCAATTTTTGCAGCTGCGCGAAAAGAAGTCTAATGCGAAGCAAGCTCGTGATCGATATGCTACCAGAAATGAACTTTACAAATAAGCCAACTGGATCCACGCGCAAGACATGCACGTTTTGCGGTTATTAGCTTGGGGAAGACGTTATCGTGGAAAGCGGAATCATTTCGCCCGGAAGTGTCATCCGCTCCTTACAAAGCTTGCCAACAAGCCAGTGCATTCAAAACCAAGCATCAACGGTTTCTGTTGTTGCAGCGGAAACAGGGCAGTTGGCGAACATCCTAGTTGACGGAAACTGGTGTCGTTTTCAACTCGATTCCGGTGCGTCTGTGAATAAAATTCCTGCGCTCTACGTTGATGAAGCTGCTATCAAACGGCATGCTACCAGTTTGTGAATCTGAAATGGTACAGAAACAGATGTCCTGAACGAAGTGGAGTTGAACCCCAAGAACCCAATGAATCATACCATACAAAGTCATTTTTTTCGTGACCAAAAGAACTTGCAACCAATACTCGGACCTGATGCTACTCAGCTATTAGATTTCGTCACCATGACGAACAATAATTTTTGTAAACAGTTTAGAAAAAACCGACGTTTTGTTCAGTACGCGTCAGTATTCGATTCACAGCTGGTATGTTTCCCGGTAGAGCACATTTATCACTTCTGATATACTGAACATTTACCAGTGATTGACAGTCTCCTGCCTGTTGGATTGCCGTCTAGGAGTATCACCGCAGATGGGGCAGATGATTCGAGGAAACTTTGACAGTACCGATGCGTAAATGTCCGATGTTGGCACAACCGAGCAGATGTCGATTGAATTCTTGGTTGCGGCTTTGCCTTGAGCCGACAATGTGGTGACACTACCGCGTACAGCCCTGTGTCTCAGACCAACCGCCAAACCTAATTGTGTTAGAAAGTCGATGCCCAGAATGGAGTGACTGAAAACGGCCGGTATTTTCATCCGGCTTCAATAGGTGACCCATGATAAGAAAGCAAAATAATATCAGTAATAATAATAGTGATTTCAGCTACGGGTGGTTGATATTCACAGACGTCGACCAAAATGAGTGACAAGCTGGAATCGATGCACTCCGGCGATAACCGGTAACAATATGCCCCTGACCAGTGAGTGAGACATGTTCCGATTATGTCACCGTATAGGATTCCGCGGCGCGCATTGTCTGTGTAGAGTGTTCTGTGCTTCTTGGATGGGATCCAAGAGTCCCTCACTCAGCGGTAGGTGCATTGACCGATTTTGGTATTGTACCTTGGTGTGTTTGCTTCCACCACGGATGTCAGATGTTTGAACCCCTTCACTCCCAGTTTTTTTAGTGGTGTACATTAATCCACTGTCGTTCGGCTCTTTTCCATACCCGACCTATTGGGACCCCACGTGGTTCTCCACCCTTACTGTCAGAGTCATGTTCCCAACTATCCGTAATAATGCAATGGACCTTCGAGATCATGGGATACATACCCCTTCCATTGCCTTCGCGCGCAAGTATATAAAAATATGGCTCATTATCGCGATTAGTGACACTCTCGTTTTAAGAAAACGTTCTCTGTCGACTTTATACGTTTTGTAGTTCTCTTATTACTCTTTTTATACTCTTTTTCTGATTACTACCGATTAAGGCTGCTGCTCAGAGATATCAGCCACAACCACCGCACACAGTATAGTCATTGGTTGTTCGGGCTGAAGTGAAATAAAGCCAGGCGTTGTATTGAGTTGGAGAATAGTAAAGCCGGACTAGCAATCGAGACTGTTTGTAAATTTGCAAAGGTGAATTCCTCTTGGCATTCGTCTTTTGCCTGAAAGAATCACACTTGCAATGAAGCTTTTCTGAATTTTCTTTCATCACGTTGGTTTTGTGGAATGAATTTGATGCCAGTTAGTGTCACGTTTATTATCTTGTGTGACCGTGCACTGGGGCGCAAAAGTACGGAATCACCCGTAAGTCAACGGCTTTTTCAGAGCGCGGAGTCTGCTCTGAAATAAACAATAAAATTTATCTGGAAGGCGTTCTAGATTCGTGATTTTATTCTCAATGAAAAACCATCTTTTAGCGATTATTTGGTGACTTTATTCGCTGCTGTGTTCCAAGACAAGGTATCAACCTTTCATGGTGGTACGCAAAAGCAGTTTCATTTTGAACGTTCATTGATCATGCAGTGGGTGTGGCAGTTCTGGCTGCCGTATCATCAAAAACCATATTCGGAAACCAAAATAATGACAGTATCGTTACAGCCGGAGGAGAGATACGAATTTTATCAGAAATCAAGGAAGTGCGTGAATATGAGAATGCCAACGGCCGCAAATGTTTCAACTTTTTGTAGGTCGGTCTCATTAACATCCTAGATATCCAACACACCTACTTGATCAAGCCCATGTTTCTGAGCCACCGAGAAGAATTGGCATGACTCCTACAGCGTACGTCCAAGTCAAGTATGTGTTTTATGCACCGTAGGGTAAATATTCCTCTGCTACATAACCACTTCATTGCAAAAGTCATCAATAGAAAAACAGCAGTAGAGAAAAAGAGAAAAAACGGAGCGAGTTAAGGTAATCGGTGGTGGTGGTATTTGAGTGGATGAGGTAACGAGCGAGACAAGGAACTACCAAGGACCTGTATGCTGTAGTGGGAGCAGGCAGATGTGTGTGTATTGCGATCGAGTGTCGGATGTGGATATGCAGTTGCTAAGATCGGAATGAAGGGTGTGTGTGAAGTCTTTTAACATCTTGAAAGAATAAGTCAGTCGTGCCTTGTAATGCTGGGTTGCGATATATTGGATGAGCAGGTCGTGAGTGATGTCACTATGTCGGGACAAGTGTTTAAGGGACCTGACAAAAATTTTAAAACCGCAGGCAGTCCGGGGAATATGACGGGGGAAGCATAGAGCCTGTGCGGAAGGATGCAAAATATACAAAGGGTCTTATCAGATAAAATGGCGTAGAAAATTACCTGAGTCGTATCAAGTAAAAGGTGAGTCGCCGAACTTTGATGAATATAGCTGCAACGTGATCTGTCCAGGTAAGGTCACAGCTGATGGTAATACTGAGGTACTTTATGGATGTGACTCTTTGTAGTGGTTCTCCATTGATGACTATGTCTGGGTTTGATACCATCAGGTTGGAGTATTGACGGATTTTATGGAGACAGAACAGAATGTCAGAGCACTCTGCGAAATTCATCCTTAGATTTCGATTTGAAGACCAGTTGACGAGCTCAGTTACTCTTAGTTGTAGAAGGACAAATGTGGAACTGTTAGAGTTGGACATTCCAAAAACCACATCATCGGCGCATTTAATAAGGAGACAGTCGTCGTAAACGGGCATGGATGATATGTTAGCAGGTAACAAAAACGGTGGTAGAATGGCGCCCCGGAGAACGCATTGTGTATAGGAAAGCATGGAAAAAGTTCGGCCACAATATCGTGTGAATTGTTGTCGGCTGGAAAAGTAGCTGGACAAAAGATTAATGCTGGGGGTATTGGCGCTTGAGTCAGCAAATACATGGAGTGATTTTGATCTGTGAGAACAGTAAAATGCGTCACTGTAATCAAAGAAACACCATAACTGCTCGGTTTTTGCGATCAACAAATGATAAAGCAGAGTGGATGAGAGGGTCCACGGTATTGAAGATAGATCGTGATTCGCGATATGCAAATTGTTTAGAGTCCAACATATTGATCTGGATAGACAGTCTGTTCAGTATAACCTTTTCAAATATGTTGAAAACAGCCGACGTGCAAGCTGTTAGGCGTAGTTTGGATGTACCCTTTTTTGGTACAGGGGTGATAGAAACCACTTTCCAGCAATCGGGAATAACATTGCGTTTTAAACATAGGTCAAATAGACCCGAAAATATGAGGAATCATGTACTTGTGCATTCCTCTAACAGGATCGCTTGAAATCAATCTGGCCACTTGCCTTGTTTGCATGGAGGTCAGTGAGCTCCTTGTATAGGTCCGATGTGGTGATGCTTTCCGAGGTAAGGTTTTGGTGGAAGTCAGCATAGTGGTTTGAGATGACTGATAAGTATGTGGTAGCAGTGAAGCGAACACTGAGTTCATCAACGTCTGCTAAAGGAGACCGTATAGGAGGATTAGCACCACTTAGGTGCATGATCGTCTTCCTTGTCTCCCTGAAATGGCTGCTCGCGGTTAGCGATTGGACGTACAAAGCGTTCAGTCTGTGAAGCTCAGTTTTGATGACTTTTTATGGTTCTCACTGAATCGCGATCCTTGGCCTTGACGGCGCGCTCCTTCAAACGATGCAATCGTTTCAGATGAGAGGAAGACTAACAGCCGGGTTGGATGTACAGTGTTTCCATGGGACAGCAAATACTGAAGCAGAAGTTAAGGTAATCTGTTTAGTGTTCACAAAACAAAGAGGGGTCGGAGTGAGAAAATATGCTTAGGTCAGAACTGTCAGCCATATCTCTGAGTCGCGCGAGGTTTTCTGGGTGAAAATGCCTATTGGATATTTTGCGGTCACGGCTTTGGGCGAAACGTGTGTCTACTCCTGGAGTAAATCACTAGGGCAACCTTTAAAATCGCATGATCAGTACTGCCAATCAGAGGACGACAGGCATTGTGAAACAAGTTAGGGTTATTAACAAGACAAAGGTCTAGTGTGGCGTCAAGACTGGTGGAGAAGGTAACAATATTCGTTGAACCATTGATAGGTGAACGGCTGACTTGTCAATGTCATAAAAAGCTCAGGCGGGGAAAAGCTAAATCCATCATGTTGCAAACTCGAGCAACAATGGATATCCGCTAATAGACCATCATTTTGCTCTGAACTTGTATTCTGTGTTCCACCGTCAATTTTTTATGTAGTTTGCGGTGTTTCTTTACTTACGCTTACTAACCTGACAGATCCCACTTTAGTGCGGCTAGTTGCTTTTCCAGCTTTACATTTTGAAGTGTTTAGAATTTCTTCGTGTGATTGTGAACTTCATTCTTGATGAGTGGTTTTCATGTTCCTTCAATTCTCGCTATCTTTTTGAGGGACTGCTTCGAAGCGCTAGACGAAATGGCACGTTGTATGCGCAGTTCACGCGCCCGGAGTTGCATGGGTGATTTGGGTCTCCACAATGCACTCAGCCTGATCACAACGGTGGATCAGTTGGAATTCCCTTCATCACCAACGGAAATATTAGATGAAACTGATTCGTTTCGAATGAGAAGAGTTGATTGGCTGGTTGACCGTTGGGATGCGGAACGGTGGAAGAATCGCTATTGTGAACGGGCACACACTATATTGGAGGGACTTTTGTCGTGTTCAATGTTCCAACGGTGAGTTTAAACACAGATTTGAGGTTCTTTCGTGGTCATTTTAGTTCTCAACTTGATTGTTTGTTTTCCCCTGTAGTATGAAGTATGATCAGAAGTAGATATCCGTATCGGAACACGTCTTCACGAGACTAGAATAACATTTCAAAAAGAAATACCATGTGCTAAGTGAAAGTGAAAGAGTCAGAAACCGCTTTTCGATCAACGGATACAGGAATACTAACAGAAAGTTCTTCTGTGTTTTGAGCTTCGTGTAACTCACTGAGACCATTGTTTTAGCTAGTGTTTTTGGGATCAAAACATCAGTGGATGACTAATGTGTTGCTTTTGCTACTGTAAGTATTGGCGGTCCATGTTATTGTTCCCCTATACGGTGGACTAGCCGCCGTTTGGTCTCCATCTAGTAAAACAATGTTGCCGAACATTCAAACATAGCAACAGGGGCCCACCCTACCATTTAAGAGAGCAAGCTCCATTGACCAATCAGAGATGTGTCGCAAGTCGCGCAAGACTGTGATAAGTCAGGCGTGAAACTGAGACTGGTGATGGATTTGTTTACTCAACTGGTCGACTTCTGTAGCTTTTGCTTGTTGATGACAAAATAAGACCATTTTATCTGCCTCACAGATCTCATTTAAATTCGGAGCAAAAGAGACGTAAGCGGGATTCAATGCTCAACAGTTCTCGAGACGTTCGCTTCGACCTAGAATGCCTGCTGAATGAAATACACGCATCGTCGCCCAAGCTTATCATCACGTTAATCGATTCGGGCCTAAGTGTGTCGGTGGTTCATGTGAAGGTGAGTCCGGTGCAGCCTGTACCATGTTTCTTTTGCACGAATTTCGTTAATAAGCCATTCCTGTTCTCTGTGGGCTTCACAGTGCCTCGTATTTTAATTTCTATTACATGCCTACGCACAAGTGAGTTACTTCTTTCATAACCACTGGAATCTAATATATCAGTTGGTCGAAAGCATAGCGATCATCATCATCATCATCGTACAGCGTTAAACAGTAGGGCAAGCCCCACTGACCAATGCCTTTCTCACCATGTTGCACGCTGAATTAGAAAGTATGAATATACAAGATGGACAGGGACTGGACCTACATGGGTGGGAGAAGGAAAGAATGCCCTAGTAGCCAACACAAGGAATACACAGTCTAAATGTACAAACGCACATCGATCAGTCATTCTGATTCGATAGAAAGTGACAACACGACCGCCATTGTTCGCGGTTCACTGCCATATCCTTCAGTGTCTCCAGCCAACTGGTTGACGGATCTTTTGGACCCCAACCACGAAAACGTGAAGCACCTACTTTTCCCAAGTTTGCTGTACATTTTCTCATTTCTCGCTACCACGTGATTTGTTGACCTCCACGTGATTTTTTCCACTCCCTAGAAGGGACGGAGATTAGGACACAGTACGGTAGACGTGTGTTTGACATACGTAACACGTGCCCCAAACAACGAAGTCTACTAACCTGGATACGCTGTGACAAAACGTTCTCCGAATTAGTACCCAATACTCGATTTTTGACCTCAGAATTGCTTACTCGGCTAATCCACCCGATCTTGGCGATACTACGTAAACATCGGTGGTCGAAAACCTCAAGACGACAAATATCTTCTGCACGCAGACTCCAATTTTCGCAACCATACAACAAAACTGAACGAACTGCGGCACAATATACACGACCGTTCAACTTCAGTGACATATCAGGTGGACGCCACAAGTGCTTCAGTCCAGCGTGCGCCGCTCGAGCCTTGGATATCCGCGTGCTCACCTCTACTCTGTGCTCCCATCCGTCGTCACGCTGCTGCCGAGGTAGGTGAAGTGGTCGACAACTGACAGCACCTCCCCATCGAGCATCAAGCTTGGGAATCGTTGACATCCAGTCTTGTAACATCACCTTGCACTTTGAAGGTGCAAAGCGCCTGCCGAATGGAGCTACAGCTCTTGAGAGTCTATCTAGTGCACATTGAGCATGTTCCGTGGATTCGAACAAGCAGACAATATTGTCCGCGTAATCTAGGTCACATAGCTTTTCCACTATTTCCTAGTTCGACGCCTACATCCTGAAGATTTTGCAACACACTCTCCATTATTTTGTCCATGACGAAGTTAAATGAGAATGGAGACATGGGACATCCCTGTCGAACACCACTGGTCATTTCGAACCGACTGGATAGTTCATCGTAAACTCTAACGTGGCCAGAAGTATGAGAATACAATGATCTCAATAGGTTCATGAACTTCGGGGACATATCTTTTCGCTGAAGAGCACTGAATAGCGCTGTTCGATCAACTGAATCGAAGGCGCTTTTCAAGTCTAAGAAAACTATTATTGTTGGTCGGCGGTGTGTGGACGCGTTTCAAGCAGTCGGCGAAGAGTAAAAATCTGGTCTAAGCATCTTCGACCTGAGCAGAATCCAGCCTGCTGTTCGCGGGTGTTCTTCTCGCGAGCCGGTGTAAGACGGTGCAGTAGAGTTGAGGCTAATACTACGGTGACTATCGGAATTAAACTAATCCCACGATGGTTACTGCAGTCATTGCGTATTGCCTTCTTGAAGATGGGAACAATCAACGACCCCCTCCATATTTACGGAGTACGCTTCTCGTTCAAAATGTCACGGAGCAAAGCGGTAAGTGATTTTATCAAAACATTCCCACCCAGTTTGAAAAGAACTGGGGGAAGCTCGTCGGGACCTGCAGCTTTCCCTCGCTTTAGTGATCGAATGCATGACTCTACTTCTACTTCCGATGGGGGCTCAAGTGATACCACCCAAGGAGTCGCAGTTGTTGACACAGGAGTAACTACACTAGCGTGCGGCCAGCTAAACTGTTCCTTGAAATATTCTGCCCAACGGTCAAGTCTTTGCTGTTTGCTGTGGACGGGTTCTCCACTCCTATCGCAAATAGTTTCACTGACCTGGGTGCGCCGTCCACTGGTGTCACGAATAAGTTTGAACAGTCTTTGACTGTTACCTGAAGCAGCTGCTATTTCCATTTCTTCGGCTACCTTGACCCACCAATTTTCGCGATCCTTCTTAAGGCTTCGCGTAACTTGCCTTTGCAGCTTTCTCCGCATCTTATTCATCTCCTTACAGTTCGAGAGCCGACGCTTTTGCTCCATTATACTCAACGACTGTTGCGAGATCCAGTGTCTTTGATGGACAACGGATGTAGGACCACAGGCAAAACCTGCTGCAACGTACATCGCCTGTTTGATATGAGCCCAATGCCCATCTACATTACTGTTCGTCGTAGATCCTAGCTCATGTGCTAACTTCTGCTCATAACGGGTGCGTACTTCTGGATCACACAAACGTTGCACGGCTAATCGGGTTTGCGGTTTGCGACGATAACCATGGAGCTGGAGAGATAATCGCATTAAAACTAATGCATGGTCTGACTCTACGTACGTGGACCAGTAAGATCTACAGTTCTGAACAGAACTGCGCCACCAATAGCTTACGGTAATATGATCAATTTGACTCAAAGTACCTGTAGAGTTAGAGCGCCATGTCGCTGTGCGACGCGAGCTGTGTCGGAAATTGGGGCTAGACAAGAACAATCGATTGCCTGCACAAAACTGGAGAAGTCTATCTCCGTTATCTGTACGCTCAGCGGGCAAAGCACAACACCTACCAAAACAGGCTTCTGATACATTGAGTTTGCCAACTAGTGCATTGAAGTCACCAGCTAGCACTACAATGTCAAAACCTTTACTGCTGCGAACGAGGGTGCCGAGTTCATCATGGAACTCATCTTTCTGCGCGTCTGAGCTGCAGTCCGTTGGGGTGTACGCCGAAATCACAAACAAATTGTGCTTAACACAACTATCCTTTCGAATGCCAACTGACCCTTGGAGTCTCACAGCACATAAACGACTGTTAACAGGGATCCAGTCTAAAAGGACAGCCTCAGCTTTGTCAGTCAAGACTATTCCTACACCACGGTGACCCGTAGCTCGAACTGTTTCGTCTCCTGAAGTGCGCAGAAAATACCTCGATGAGATACCAGGAGCAGTTAGTTGAATTACACTGCTCGAATCCTGTATACGCGTTTCACTTAAGTAGCAGACATCAATCTTCAGGGAATCTAATGTGAGGGCTAGGCACGCTTGCTGACCAGCCTGTATGAGTGTACGCACGTTGAAGGAGCCGAGATTCAGAGGCTGACGAGGCTTGAGAAAATGTGAGTAACCAGACAGAGGATTATTCCCGACACTGTTTGACAGTAAATCGTTGAGAGTATCAACCGTGCTATCAGTGGGAGCATTATGGGTGGATAGATGGGGCAAAGAGGGGTGGTTAGGGACAGAAGACAAAGGTTGAATAAAAGAGAGGGAACTCTGAGCAGTAGCCCACTTACCACTACGCACGCCGCTCGATGCAATGGGCAGTGCGGTCTTGATTATCCTGCGCGACGACCGATGCAGTATGGAATTCTTTTGATTCGTGCAGTTCATGGGAGATGTTGGACGGGTACTGTTGGGGTGTCCAGCCACAAAGCAGGAGAACGATTAGGGTCCTCATCCAAAGCCTTTAGTTCTAACAAGAACCTATCCGCAAGGCAGCGGGATGGCTCAGTGGAAGCCCATTTGCTTGGACCAATTATTCTTCCACTGATTTTGCCGATTGAGTTTCCAGTTCAAATCAACCCCCAACCTGGAGGACCAGGAAAGTGGACTTTGTCTGACCTCTACCCATTGACCTGTCAGGCATGATTGCATTTCCGGCTTAAAGAAGCCATCCTGTATAGTTCTTTGGGTCACAGAGGCGCGCAAGCCATCACACCACGTCGAGGTGCAGTCTCATCGTGATAGCGATAGCGGAGTACAATTTCTACTATTATTCCATGTTGGTGCGTGTGTACAGTACCTGTTTCAAACCGTCCCACTAACTCTAGTGAGAGGTCTAATCTGGTCCGCGAATCATCTCAGTTTCTTAGCTCGGATCGCACTGGCAACGCAGAAACAAAACAGTCGCTGTCACTAACGATTGCGGCACGAACCAATTGGTTCATATATACACGAATAGCCTGTCTTCTGATTGGTCGATTGGCTACATGACCAGCCACCGCTTGACGGGAATTCGCTCACGTCTTATCGATCCGTTAAGTTGTTGTTTACCAAACCGGTGCCACAACCACCGTCCTGGATTCTGGACAGATGCTGACATGCTGATTGCTGACGCCGCACAGCTAACTATCGACCATAAGTCAGCACATCCTCACAATACCTCCAACGGTGCCGTCGGAATGAGTCAGTTTGGTTGTGTAGTCATTTCGGGGTTGACAATTGTTTTTTGTTAACGAATGGTAAATACCTATTCTATTTCTCTCAGTTGCCTGTAGACAATCTGGCGGATTTTTTCGGCTGACATCGGAAAAACCTAAACACTAACTCCTGCCATTGCTGTCAGCAGCCAAAATAGAAATACGAAGTGCCCTTTATTCCTGAATTTTTACATGCTTGCACATGAGTGCTGTAGAAGGGATTACACCCCATAGCCACGAAGGTCCATTGCACTACTGGGAACAACCGGCAATCGAACCGTGAGACTTGGAATGGCGAGGGACCCCATATGGTCCCAATAGACCAGGTGTGGTGCACTGTGTTTAACAATTCACGATCCACACTTTGAGTTTCGAACTCTTATTTCGGCTGCTGATAGCGATGACAATAGTTACTGAGTTTGTCATTTGTCAGCCAATAGAAGACGTTCGTCCATCCCCTTGAAACGGAGATCAAAAACATCGACTTTCACAAATCATGACTCCAGAATGTAGTTTTTAACGCGATGCGACTACTCAAAGATACCGACTTTTTCCGACGACTCCTACTTATGAATAAGAGCTCATCTATTATTATTAAACTGATCTTGTTGGTCACATTGGTAACCGAGGGTATAGAACACCCGAGTCAAAGCGCATCTACGTACGCTCATTGAGATTCAATGAAGCATCTTTTCGATGGATAGCGGTTACTCACGTGCGTGTTAAACCTGTATGTTCGATCGTGAACCCGTTCTAAAGAAAGTCACCCGTAGGAAAGGAAACATCGCCTGATTTCGAACATATTGCACAACGTTGTCATTGACAGCCGAACATTTTCATGTAACGGCATCAAACATGAAGAGCAGCCAAATAGAATTTAGTATCCTGATGTTATAACCGTTTGTCTTGCTGAGTCGAATGTGAAATTTTTTAGTATTGTATTTGCTAATCTTCAAACTATTGGGAGTTTTTCTGGATCGACTGGTCTCCCTTTGCCCATTCAAATGTCCTGAATGTATCTTCGATCCATCTTGTCCGGCTTTCCCGAATTGTCCTTCAACTTTGGCCAACATTCAATCTATCATGAACCTCAGCATGACGTTAAACACCGATCTTTACCGGTTGTCTCATGTTGTCGGTTGTCCTCACTCTCCTTCAAATTCTACAGCTCTCGCCATTCTGCATTAAGTTTACATTTGTATCTTTAAAAACGAACAGTGTGGCAAACGCTCTATTTTCAGTTATTCGTACTCATACCAATACATAACATTAGATATAACTCAGAATAAGGAAGAGGAATGATGATCCAAATCTGTCTGTACACCTGCGTGTTTACATGTCAAATTGGTCACAGTGTGGAATGTTCCAGTGCTGTGCGCTCAAACCTTGTAGAGTCAAAGTATGATAGATGCTTTCCGCACCATTTACAAAGTCCGGGGCGAGCGATAAAGACTTGCCAAGTGTCGCATCCTACCCACAGCTAAAGCCATGAGTATCCGTCTCTATGATCCTCCCCTGTGCGCTCAGAAACAATTTGTGCAGGCACTCAAACTCCCTTGGCCCGCATTTTGCTCCCGAACACGTGTGCAATCACTGGAACATTCCACACTGTGACCAATTTGACATGTAAACACGCACGTGTACAGACAGATTTGGATCATCATTCCTCTTCCTTATTCTGTGAGTCATATTTAATGTTGTGTATTGGTATGAGTACGAATAACCGAAAACGAGCCTGTTCGCCACATTGTTTGTTTTTCACTGTTCTGTGGTATTTTCCAGACGTATCTTTATTAATCAGTGTCTACTTCCAGTAACTCTGTTGCTCCCCCGTGATCTTTCTTAAGTAATTTTCTGGGTCGATTTAGTGTCAACGTTTTGTTTCAGAGAAACGAATTAGCGGTTGATTGGTTTGGCTGTCGTACTTGCCCTCGGTGGCATTCAATACAGTGGGTCTGTGATGTGACGCTCGAAAACTAAAATAGGATTTCAAACCAGGGATGGTCCCGGAATTAGTGAACTCACTTTGCAGTTGAAAGACCATTTTCAATGATCTGCAAGTCCTTTACGGTGTCAGCGATATCCGACATCCATGAACGAGAGACTTGGAATGGTTTCCCACAATAAGTCCACATAGGTCAGGTGTTGTAACGATTCGAGCGACAGCAGAGTACTCTCTACTTACTGTGTGACCGTCACCGGCAGTGTCTACACATCTTACACCCCTCTCGGTCCCTAAGAGATTAGTACTTTGTTAGCTTGATAGTAAGTTTACATGCATAAAACCAGAAGTCCACAACTTCCCCGATCTTCACGCATTTAGGTTCATAGACTAGCAGCTTTTGTGCAGGTTGACACAGTCGGCAAGACCATTGTTTATTGCTGTTGGAAGAAGAACCATGTAATAAGTAATCTGTTGCCTTCTGGTTTGCTAATCTTATTGGTAGCAGTTTGTAGTCCCAGTTAACGATGTGTGTCGACTGTTGCCATGTGTATCTGTCACTATCCGGGGAGGGACGATCAGTGACTCGGTTCATAATGACGCCATTTGTGCCGATCAACTAGGGTACACAAGGAGTGTGTAGATTGTACAAGATCATCTGTTCACTAAAACGCTTGCCAGTTAGACTGTTCCTGTGTTCATTGTATCGGCTGGGCTGGTTTGAGGTAAGCTCGTTGTCAGAATGTTGATTGTCATCATTCACTAAGTAACAGAAAATCTACCTAGAGGTAAAGTTTCAGAGAAATAGTCTGCGCTCATTCAAAACCTCGCTTTCAGGAGACAAAGCAGTAGTGGTTAACCACTGGATCGTCAGCACGTTCACAAACTATTCGCTTCCCTTTTCGATTGCAGTGGAAGGGAACGTTCTCCCCACCAACATTTATCTTGCATTATAATTCGTGGTTTATTTTAATTGAATGACGGTCAAAGGTACTCCGATTTTTATTTCCAATTTACTTTATAGTTGCTTGCCCTTTAGCCCGAAATAGCGTTTTCCGAAAGCAGGGATCGACATTCGTAGCCTGTTCATCTATCAGTTTCAGGCCCGAATGTTTTAGGATTTGTCACTATTTATAGCTGCCACTACTCTTCACTCAGACGACTGTGATTTTATGTTCCAGGTGGGCGAGGTTATGCAGTGCCTAGTTACTTTTCGGCGTCTTCATCCGGCATGGATCACCGTTCGTGGCCTGACCGAGAGCTGTCTGATTCATCAAACTAACAAAGCGACAAGTGTACCCATGGAAAAACTCGAGGAACCATCAGAGACAGATTCACTGTCGAAGCCTCTCGAGGAGCTGCTGACCTCCAAATCACCTCAAAACGCCGCGGTGAAAGAAACTCTGACCACTTTACTAACTCCGGGACCGAAATTGATGAGATCAGACCAAGAAACGCGCTCACGTAGAGCAGGCAACTCACCCTACGCTCCAAGACCGATCCAGACGAATAATTTACACCTAAATCAGCTGGATTTGGTCACACCTAGTCGATATACGCTGTTTCAGCGGATCACCGCGTTGGCCCAGTGCATGCTTCTACACTGGTCTAACGATTATCAACCAGCTTCGGCTGTTCGTAGTTTTTTCACTTGGTTGCAATCTTACCACGATTTGTACACAGCGCCTTGTGTTCGTTGCAACCAACTTCTCGGGCAGGATCTCAGTTTGCCATTGTGGAGAAGTTATTCGCAATCTCGGAGGTCGGTGGATCAGCGTACAATTGAGGCACATCACGAATATTGTCAAGCTATCTCATAGTCTGTTCGGGTGTTCCGAAAACATTCGCATGTAAATAACTAAATAAATCCTCCTGCATTTTTTGTTCCTGCCTTCTGCTGCAAATTCGTTCACACGCACACACACACACACACACACACAAGCGGTGGTATTTGGAAAAGAGTAACTAACATGTTTGGTTTGTCCGACGTATAAACCATCATCTCGTCACTCTATTCCCAAGTGCAAAAAACTACCTGGGTAATTGTTTATCGTGAACGGAACAAGTGTCAATACATTTATCAGTGCCTACATTGATCAAAAGCGTGATTTTGAACAGATAATTGAATGAAGAGTCTTGTATTGGTGGTGTTTCGAGTGAATCGTATGCTTCTCATCTCAGATGTGATATCACGATCAACCTAAGATGTTTTTACCCGGCTTATGATTTTATTGGAAATCCGCCCTCCGTTTCCAGCTGTATTGACTCCCAAATCTCAGTTGTTCGATGGCCTAAGAACTATCTGTCCTACCTATCTAATTATTAGTTCAACGTACTGAAATCTGTGGACATTTGGATCTGGCGTGACAAATTCTCCACAGATATTGGTTGTCTTGGTGATTCTGAAGACTGGACGGTTCGCACGATTAGCGGGTGGGCTTGGATTTGGTATTTAGCTGACTGATGCCATCGCCTTCGAAAGGTAGTAGCCAGGAAGCATTAACTTCGTGAGGCTTCCGGTGCTTGTGGATGAACGCAGTTGAACAGCCGTTTGCTCGGAGCGTTTTCGGTGCTTACTTCACACTGCTGTGGCTGGCTCCTTGGGAGGACAAGCCGGTTTCCTGAATGTCTGTGATTGCGGCTGTAATGACATATTAAAAAAATTCCTTGGGAGTTTGGTACAAGAGGCATCCCTAGGGTAACTCGGCTTCTTTTCGAGGGCGCACCTATAGACTTTCCACAACCAATCACGCGATGAACGGCAGCAGCGGGTTGATGTATGGTTGCCAGAGACTACCTAGGAGTTCGTACGCTATTTGATTGAATTCAGTCCAGCCCAGGGGTGCATGTGGTTGGGTTAATTCGACATATTTCTTTCGCAACCGTTGGATTATACAGTAAATCTCGTCCGCCCGTTTGGAGGTAACTGTCTTCGCATGCCGAAGGCCCCCACCGAGGTTTCTGAACCTCGGTTACCCTCAACTTGATTCAGCCCGCTGGTCGACCGGTTTGCCACGGTGTGGCCGCTGATGAATGCTTTAGCTTTATGGAGCCATAAATGAGAGCTGGGTTCCTGAGGGAGACCAAATAGATGGGAGATATCCTAAGGGCACGACAGCCTTCCAACTCAGAGGTATTACTTCTATCAGACACCGATGCCATTCTGCATGGTTTCGTCCACTCTCCGTGCTCTGTTGAATAATGTTCTAAAAGAACATGCTTTCTATACCACTGGGATGAATTTAGTGAACTCAATGTTCAATTCAGTTCTGACAACTATTAACCATGCACTGAGTGCGGTGGCCTTGATTGCTGTCTCCTAGCTTCAACCTCAAAAGAAAATATTGAAGGAGAAAAGAGTATGAAAGGAGTAAGAGAAGAACTGAATTGTTGGAATTAAGTCGATGAATAAAGTTTATGGATGCAAGAGTGCCACTGATCGCGGCATCTAGCCATACCTTCTAACGTATCTAACCATTTACTGGGAGGGTCTGTTGGATCCCACCCAGGAAGTCTAACACGCCCTACGTGACCAAGTCCAATAGTGAGGCTTTTCATACCTTTCTTCCGCGTCATGGACTGACCACCGTCATTCATCTTCCAACCAGTAGCCACCTTAGCAAACGCAGCACGCAGAGGAATCCTGTCAGCGGACATGCACAACACATGTCCCGACTATCTTAGCCTGGTGAGCCGTGTTTCACCTAATGACTTGATCCGTGAACCTAAGACTTTCCGCCCAATCTCGGCATTGCTCACACGGTGTTCCCGTCAGACTCGAGCAATACTACGAGGAAATCGGTGTTCAAATACCAGCAATCTTCGTATGTCCCCCACCCCCTAATGGCCACGTCTTCGAAGCATACAGAAGCACGGTCCTGACTGCTGCAGCGTACACTCGACCCTTGATAAGTAAACGGATGTCATATCGATGCCACAGATGACTCAGGTTGGCAAATGCCAAGCGAGCTTTCTGTATACGCAAAACATCTCATCCGATGTCGAATCTCCAGGTGAGATACAGCTCCCCAGATAACAGAACTCGTCTACTGTGTTTATAGTCTCCCCAGACACTGAAAGGTTTGACGTTGGACCAACCCAATCCTGCAACAGCATCTTGCACTTTAAAGGTGCAGAACGCATACCGAACATTGCTACGCGATCCGTCAAACTGTCTAGAAAAGCTTGCAACTTGGATTTTCACTAAGAAAAACTGTCGTTCGCATACTCGAGGTCTGATACCTTTCCGCCCGAGGAAAGTTCAACGCCACTATCCTCGCCTGACAAAAGTGTGGTCTCTAGGACCATTTCAACCGCAAAGTTGAAGAGAAAAGGAGAGAAGGGGCACCCCTGACGTACACCACTTCTCGTGGTGAACTCGGGCGAAAGATCACTGTAAGTCCGAACTCGGCTTCGGCTAATAATGTAAAGGGATTTTACGATGGAAGTGAATTCCTCTGGTACACCCTTCAACAAGAGGCAGCGCCCGAGGGCCTACAGAAGGTGTGTCTATGTTCTAAAATTTGTCGAAGAGTGGAGATGTGATCAATACAACCTCGACCAGGTCTAAACCCAGCTTCATTCTTGCGCGAGCACTGTTCGCGAGCGTTAAGTAAGCGGTGAAGAATAATACCAGTAAGCAGTTTGGATACGATGCTAAGCAGACTTATTCCCTTGTGGTTTTCACAGGAGGACCTGTCGCCTTTCTTATAAATCGGTACGATCACCGATTCGCACTAGCACTTTGAAACTTGTTCGTTCTCCCATATCAAACCGAGGAGTTTTGTCGACTCCAGTCAAATTGCTGGGCTACCGTCTTTGAAAATAGATTGAGGCAACCCGTCCGGTACGGCAGCCTTATATCGTTTAAGATAGGTTATCTCACGAAAAAGCTCCGTTTCCGACGGAGGACTGGTATCCGCATCAAGAGCTATACCCGTTGCGCTAGTGATCAAACCTGAAGAGGGTAAAGGCCAAATAAACTGCTTCTCGAAATGCTTCGCCCAGCGAATTACACGACGCTCCTGAGTTTGAATCAGTGAACCGTTCGCTTCTTTGATCAATTCGCCAACGCCTGGTTTACGTGGACCGGTTTGTCTGATCAGACGGAAAAGGTTGCGGTTGTTGCCAATCGCCGCCGTCTCCCTACACTTCGCAATCCACCACTGTTCATGGTCATTTCTCAGACTCCGAATTAGTCGGCTTTTAAGGCATCTTCGTGCCTCATCGTATCTGGAATCCGGAGAAATCTTTTGCGCAAATCTAACAGTGCAACTGAGGATGCAGATATCCGTCGTTTCTGCGTGTGTCTAGTTGTTCGACCTCGGGTAGCATCAGCAGCGGCACATCGAGCCTGTTTGGTCTCTGCCCATCGCTCTTCTGGATCCTGAGCATTTGGCTGCGTCGATGATCTGGTGGATAATTCTGTTCGGAAAGCAGATTGTTGGTTATCGTCCAGTAGCAGCTGCGGGGAACGGTTCGCTTTGGCGTTTTTTCGACCACCAACGAGGCGCAAGCTGAAGCGCGCGTGGACAAGAGCGTGATCAGCGTAAACAGACGTGGACCAAAATGATCGACAGTCTTGAATTGATCCGCGCCAGCAGTAATCGACAGCAATATGGTCGACTGAGTCCAACGCTGTGAAGACGCAGAAGGACGCTAGGTTAGCCGGTGTCGCTTTTTTGTGCGAGAAATTTGTACTCTAGGAATAGTTCAAGGTCGGAACATAGTTGAAATGAGTCGATCACCGTTATCAGTTCGATTGGCTGGAACGCAATATTGGCATCCCATATTCCTCTCCGTCTCGTCCAGGCTTCCGACTTGAGCACTGAAATCACCAACAACAACCATGATGTCCGTAGAGCGCACGCTACGGTGCAGTTAAGATAAATCCTCTTAGAATTCGTCTTTAGCCTCAGGAGAGCTGCAGTCAGTTGGAGCATACACAGAAACGACAAACGGGCATCGGTGCTTCAGTCTAGTGCTGTCAACATGCACAGAACCATTCAACCGAACTGCACACAGACGGCTGCTGACCGAGATCCAGTCGAGCAATGCACGCTCAGAGCGATGCCAACGCCAGCCTGACCACGAGCACTAGACACCGAATCAGTCGACACGCGAATAGTGAAACGAGCCCGAGTTTGTATCTGAAGACCGAAGTAATAATACTGAAGTTGGGTCTTGTAGTCGTTTTTTGGAGACACAACACACGTCTGTTACAGGATTCAAGAGTCCTAGCTAGAGCAGCCTGTTGCCCCGTTTGACAAAGTGTACGGACGTCGAAAGCAGCTAAGTGAAGAGGATGCTTAGGTCGGAGAATGCATTTTCTTTCTTCTCCTGTCTTTAATTTGCTACCCTTTGCGAGAGCTACAAGTCCACAGTCACGGCTCATTGTGGCTACTCGTACGCATTTCGAATTGGAACGTAAAGAACGAAGAACAGAGAGATAAGGAGTGTTTCCCGATTGACCGCTGGAGATTTATGGGCACATACTTCGCGGCTGCTCACACCACAGAAGGGGTTTTTCTTTGGGAACCCTAACTGGAGCCTTTGACTCAAAAGTCTGACCCACAAGGCAGTGGGGCGTTAACCCAGCACGGGAACTTGACAAAAGAACCCGTGAAGGAATTTCTTCTGGTCTGTCATGTGAGACCTGATTACTGAATGCGTTTTGTCTTGTCTTCGCTGGTGCTTTGTTATCGATCCGCTTTTCGGATTCAGCCCTTAGCCCCATGCACTCGATGGCGCAAGCGGAACGTGGACGGGGCAGCATCCTTTCGGCTGGGGGCTGTCCAGCTAAGGCGGGCGGTAGCTGTTCAATGAAGTGCGGTGACTTCTCCTGCCGTCGAGAGAAACCCCAGGTACTCCACTCCTACGTCCGTCTACACCTTTTCCCATCAAGCTTTAACCAAAATCCGCAGTTCTTCAGCCATGACCCACAATCCTTGAGCCACGACCCATCATTCTTTAGACTTGACGCACTACCTTCAGCCATGCCGCTGCAAGCCAGTCAAGTCAAAAGTATCGGAATATAATGACATCAAGAGATATTGGAACAATTTATTATTATTATTTTTTTTACAAAGATTAATATTGCAATGCTATTGGAACAAATGAGAAAGTGTGACGATCATATGCTGCACAGTTGACCGTGGTAATGGTATCAAATGCTGCACCGCAATTGATTGGAGGCGGTTTAAACGATGTGCCCGTATCGTCAAACCATGTGGCGCAGCCCTTATTACTGTTGCTATTTCGGTTATAGTAGCTGTGTCAAATGTTGCAGCATAAATAAATTGGTCCCAGTAATGAGAACGTACTTACGATAACTGTGTCTATCCATATAGCTAAAGGCTTATTGAACCAAACCTTTATTTTGTTTCATCATATCCAGTTCTGATATTTGTCTATGGCTTGAAATGCAAAACTGGATACCGTTTGTTACATTACAGATTTTACTTACAGGACTGCCTGTTTGTAGCATTTTACCCTTGCATAGGAAGACTCGTTTTCGACTGGTTTGAAATCTCTGATATCTCTGATATAAACAAATTAAAGTGACGAACATTTGACCGGTTGGAATTCACTGAAAAGTGGACTATACGGTGGGAGAAAAAGTATTTGGTGATTGGTGTGTAATTGTACGTCCACAGCCCTCCGATGAACGGACGCATTGTCAAAGACAAATACTACTGGAGCACCAGGTTGCCCAGTAGCAATGGACACTGAGCAGCATGAGAGAAACTCATTAAAGATGTGCCAGTTGAGCTTTGTATGACATTCATACTGAAATAGCAACAGTAATGAGGGCTGCGCCACATGGTTCGACGATACGGGCACATCGTTTAACTGTCTCCAATCAATCTGCGGTGCAGCATTTGATACCATTACCACGGTCAACTGTGCAGCATATGATCGTCACACTTTCTCACTTGTCCCAATAGCATTGCAATATCAATCTTTGTAAAAAAAATAATAATAAATTGTTCCAATATCTCTTGATGTCATTATATTCCGATACTTTTGACTTGACTGGCTTGCAGCGGCATGGCTGAAGGTAGTGCGTCAAGTCTAAAGAATGATGGGTCGTGGCTCAAGGATTGTGGGTCGTGGCTAAAGAATGGTGGGTCGTGGCTCAAGGATTATGGGTCGTGGCTGAAGAATTGATGGGGAAAGGTGTTGTGGAGGTTTTTAGATCGGTAAACTGTTTCTCTTCATGTTTGGTCGCTGGAGTGTCCTCTCTAGGAGCATAGTGGTTAGAAACAGCTGTCGCCAATCAACTGGTACTGAGACTGGACTTCGTTTGGCCTATTCCCATTTACCTGTCAGGCATGATTGCATCTCCGGTTTAGGAAAGCCGTCCTGCACAGCTCTTTGGGTCATGGAGGCACGCAAGTCATCGCACCCCGCCACGGTTCAGTCTCGTCATCTCCGGACGATGTGTTCGTGGTTGTTGTACCGCCGGGAATGAGATGAGAAAGCGCTTGAAGTGGGAACGGAAGTTCTTGTCCTCTTTTAGTAACAAAATACGACATTTAATTGCCGTGCAAAAATAAACTTGGTCACAGGCAGTGTGATTGGTTGAAACAGATAACAAATGCAGAAACCGATGGTTGCCACCTGCGCTACGGTTCATCAATATTTTTTGGGCGGAACGGATCGTCCTTTCCCACGCTTCGCCTTGGAGACTGGGATTGAAATGCCACTGTATGTTTCACGAAGTGGTATTTTTACTGATCTTCCACTGCTCCCACAAATCGATCCCTTCTCGAAACTCATGAACTACCCGTGCGAAGTTTGTTCAGTTATCATTACATACGGTTGGAGCGTCCACGACTTACAACGAACCTCGGTAAAGCATCGGTCGATAAACGACTCACTAGTTCCGAGTGTACTACTCTTATCTTCAGTAAAAGTAAACAGACATCCACGGCGCTTTTAACTAGCACGACCGCGTCCGACGATTACGCGTCCAAAATAGTGGATGCCTGCGTGTTCAAAAGGGTATGAGCTAACTTCCACCCTAGTCGGTTGTAACGGAGACGTCAACTGTTCTCTCGGGGACGATAACTGTTTTGGACATTGCATACAACTACCTATGCTTCATTTCACCGGATTCCTCTCTTGAACTAACCAAAAGGTCTTGACTACATTGAGTGTGTCGTTCCGCAGTGCCCTTCGACCTGGTGAACGTACGATTACACAGGTAGCATGGCGTTTGTCTGGAAGAATCATTGGAAGCTTGGCGCTTTCTTACAAGTCTGAATGGTTCAGCCGACCCACGCAAATAATACCATTTTGGATCCACGGGCACAACTTCCGAAGCGATGTTAGATGCAAGATTTGGTCTCCCTTGGCAACTTCACCCTTCCCTCTTTGAACCACAGTTTGAGGTTCGTTCACGAAAACTTTTCTTTGAACCATCTTAACCCGAAGAGGACTTGTTTACATGCCAGAACCATTGCGAAATACGTTTGGCACAGCCCACGAATTACTGAAGCAGCTAAGCCAAGTGAGCAACCTGAGAGATTTCAACCAATCCGAGTACTGCATCAAAAAATAGCGTTTTTGTCCAATACGTTCACCTGCACCACTTTTGCGACAGTTTTGCTCTCTCCGCCCACTGGTTCTTAAAAATGTGAAACAGTTTCCGGCCGCATTTCTGGTGATTGTTTTAGGAACGCGGGACTCGTCAACCATGACGAGATGTCTTTATAAGTGAGCATTCCCTGTGAGACGCGCTCAATTGGGTTTACATCAGACTGAACGTGCCACCACTGCTTCGCGTCTGTTGATTCGTGGATAGTTGCAATCGGATTCGCCACGAATAAACTGAATTGGGTTGATTCGTTATACAAATAGTATAACAATATCATCGACTCAGTTCAAAAGAAAACTACAGAGAACTGACATTCCATGTTGTCCTTCAAAACGTTGTAGATGCGTACAGCCAAAATCGCAGCCACCAGCTCCGAACGGGGCATCGTTACAGCTTTCGACGGTACCACTCTGGCCGTGCCAAACAACATGGAACAGCGTCTTGATCCTGAGTTGGTGACGAGACAGGCGTACGCAATGGCTCCATGTGCTGTCTTCAAAACGTCGCAGAAGTGAAGGTCGGTCATTTCGTGTATTATCGGTTCTTCGGGTGGAACGTTATGTATGGTTTTCCAAAACTAAACCAAGAGGCGAAGATTCGCCGCCCCTCCTCGCTTATTTGTACATTCCATCCGTGATTCACTTTACGCGTGAACTGCAGCAGACACCTCCGGGATTAATATTGAGGCAACAAACCCCCGAGGATCGAATAGAGAGGAAATAAACGAAAACAACCCTCTACACTTCCACGGTCTTTCTTGGAGGATGAGGCTTCAATTGATCCTTCCCAGCGTCCCGAGCAGTGTCCAAAGACTGTTGTGCCAGTAAGGCACACTACCAGCTATAAAAACCTGTTCCAGTTCAGATCCAGGAGCATTATTCAGGACCTCCTGACTGTTAGACATACATTTTCGCAATCGGGATCCCGAAATTTCGTTCGCGAATTCAATCGCTTATTTTTATGCGGGAATGCTTTAAGGCATTCGTCCACATAACATTATTTATCAAGGCATCCTAAGTGAATTCTTCGCACTGGGACCTGTTGTGTGACCTTTTCATGAGTCATTGGCATTCTCACGTGATTCGTTTCTGTCCCATTCGCCTTGCATTCGCACGTGCCTGTCTGTACCACGCTCTGCTTCGCTCAACTCCACCAATCACGTGCGACTAGTTCCGTGAGAGATATCAATTGATGGCCTTCATTCGCTTTTCACTTCCTCATGCTTGCGTTAGTTGTACGGCTTACCTGAATGCACGGTTATACGCATGCACGTGCTTCCGTTCTATTACTTATTGCAGGATACAATGGAATCCAAGAGTTTCAGCAGAGACCTTATATGGGTCTACGCCACTCGAAGTCTCAGGGTTTAGTTGCAGCGAGCATTCGTGGCTATGGGGTGATTGCCCCTTCCACTGCACCCATGCGCAAGCATGTAATAAATAAGTGCGTCTTAAAGCGAAGTTCGTACAGGATAGTCACGAGATGGCTCCGAAAGGATGAGGAACCATCCGGCACTCCTTCGGTGTGTTGAGCAATTGGCCTTCGGGCCATCATAAAAAACGGAAGGCTGTTCTATCTGTAAGAGAGTTTCGTATTTGCATGAACATTTCCCCTATGTCAGCGGCTACGGCCACACTACCCCTTCCAAATATCAGGAGGACTGATTGGTTAGACGTTGAGTCTGGACTTTGGTACAATCGCCCATCTATTGAATGCTCGCCAAACCTTGCAGCACAATCGAATGCGACCCGTACCTTTCCTGGTTTTGCAGCATTTAAATGCGGATGGTGAGGTGAACACCAACGCAGAGGGTCTTGCGCAGCCTCCAGATCCGACCAAGCTGCTCCAAAGTGTCCTTGTTCCAGGTGATGTTGGATAACCAATCAGCAGTTCTTAGCTAGCTCGGGATCCGGCTGAAATCGGAGTTGAAGGCCAGACAGTCGCTTTGACACCATAAATCAGCTCTTCGGGTGGTCCACTGGACGGGCTTTCCAAAGTAATGGTACTTCAAAGTGACCATCAGGTGTCAGGTGTGTGGTTTCGACAATTGACAGAGCCTTGCGGTCTTTGATAGGCAGAGCCGGTTTTTTCGAAGGCGAATCAACAAATTTCCTGTCATACATACGACGAATTTGGTCTGCAAGCAATAAAAGAGAATGAGATAGGTAGTTGATGGATGTGATATTTTTGTCTACCTACTATGATCTCATTCAAGCAAAGTTTTGACCACGTACGGTTGTTCCTGACCCCCAATTTGCTTACTGATCGACCAGCGCGCTTCGCGTATGTCACACCGGATCAGTAGAGTTACTTCCGCGGATTGTATTTCAAGCAGATATGGCGAATTAAAAGCTTCTACGCGTAGGAGTGTTTCGGGGACAGACATCTGGAGGGAGAGTACCGGAAGCGCGTTTTCAATCTCTATGCATTATGATCTGTCCAGAGGAGATACGGCTATCTTGGCGCGCTCACTTATGACTTCCGATGAGCCACTGACGGTAGTAATTTTCATCGATATGGGCTCTGCTTTTAGACCGAGTCGTTTCAACACGTCTTGTCAAATGAGAGTACCACTGGATCCACAGCGCAAAAGTGCGCGTTTCTATTTCACTGCTTAGCCCTGAGACACGCATCGGGATAAGACCTAGGAGTACACCCGCGCTCAAGAAATCCGTAGTGAAAACGTTCGCCTGGCTTGGAAGCGTTGAATAATTAGTCTTGTTATGCAACAGCGTATTGTGTCTGTTCCCGCATTCCTCAACTTCACAGCGGATTGTAATCGAACAATGGTTGACTCAATGATTCCATTCGAAGCACACCATCTAATTCTTGACTTTTTCCCAACGATCATCAAATCCGAGAGCGTGAAATTCCTAGCATTCCGACAAAGGATGTGCTTCGATGCACATGCGATTTACTTGGTGTAGAATTGATGGCTCACTTCGACTTACAGACCAGGAACGTTCGGATCGCTTTGGAGCGTAGATGACTCTTTTGCGTTTACGCGCACTATGCCCAAAGTGATTTCGAGCTACTCTGGCTTTGCGTGCAACGAATTTGATCAAGTCGAGGAATAAGAGATCTCATCCCCCAGACGTGAAGGCGTCGACGTAGTCGGCCCATTATTATTGTGATGATTTCGATAGTCGGTGCACTAGATTATCTAGGGTCCCGGGGGAGTTTACATCCGCTTCATGTTTTATTTCCCAGAGAGTTACCGAACAACTGTCCAAATGAATTTCTAGGTTGGACAGAGTGAAGACGACAAATCACCTGCTCGCGATCTACTTTGGATTGCCACCCGAATGGACGCACTCGAGATCGATATAATGTCAGAAGACAGTCAAATTCTCGGTAAATGGTGTGTGATTATCCAAGGTGAAATACTACCGGTCTTGAGCAGAAAACACCGTCACTCGGTGATCCAAGCGTAAAAAATGACCAGATTCAAGATGGCCGACTAGTCAGAGCAAAGATCAGAACTGACCAGTAAGACGGAAGAAAACGTGTGTTCCAGTCATAGAGTTTGGCTACTGAAATAGCAGTCGGTAGCAAAACGCGGAAAACGGAATAACACGAACAGAGAGTTATCAGAGCTCTTGCTTCTCTGGGAAGGTGTATATTAGAAGGTGCGAAATTGTGCAGCAGTTTTTTCGGTACGCCCTGTGATTGCCCGAACAAATCTTGGAGAATCGTTTTAGCCCGGTCAAAGACCTATCTTGCAGGCAGTATTATGAGTCTCGAATACTTTGTTCAGCATGCTGTCGGTAGTAGTGTTTTAGATGGAGAAGTCATTGTTCGTCTGTCGTGAACTTATTGTTTACATAGACCTCGATCTGACGAACTGACGTTCAGTTACCGGTTGGTTCACCGTCAAAACTGGACTATCACTGAAAGTACTTGCTGTCGGTTGCATATATTCATTTGCATCATCCATCATGGAGTGTTGAAAATTGGTTCTGTTGCCTTTCTATGGACACCGATAGCTGAGCCAGTTCCGTTTCGTTAAGGGCCTTCGGGGGCTCTCGCATTTTGCGAAGTCCAGACTGTTTAATCCATATGTGCAGCTTCTGCTGTAGCAGTCTCCCTTTGTTCTATGCCCCTGACAAAAATCCTCGGGCAGCACTAACCCTAAACTTAGCGCGATATCAAGAGCCATGGCTCAAAACAGTGTCCAGGTGGACTTGCCTGATACTTCCTCCTTGTTGGTCCCGCGGTGTCTCCTTCCCTTGGATTAGTCGGATATTTTTGTTCGAAATTCTAATCCTTCGTCCCGTCGTCTGACAATCGAGTGACGCACTAGCTATTTGGGGCAATTTATCCAAACGACGCAATGCTGCGAGTTCAAAACGACTACTTCGTTCGATCGACAAAGAATTGCGACCCGAATTAAGTACTGGATCCACCGATCGCCCAAATTGAATACATTACCGGACTGTGATCCAGTGGCTGAATGACTCGTAGAAAACGAACCCAGAATCCTTAGCGAGAGAACACGAATTCGGTAAACTACGTGTACTGTAAAAAGGATCATAGTCAAATACTGATGATATCGTACCTCAGTGTGCGGGCAATCCGGCCACAAGGCACAGACCAGTCAATGAAGATTCGATCTCATGTCAAAAGGTGTAGAAAGCGCACGTAGGCATTATCGAGAGCAAAGTCAAACAATAAACAAAGAAATGGACTGTTATATGAAACAGGTGGAGAAGGATAACCAATCGCGATCAGTGGTCGGATAGCAGCTCGAGTCAAGTGGTACGAACAAGGGAGTGGATGTGAAGGAGAGCGAAGATGGCCCCGTCAAAAGATCAGTACAATCGTTCATTGAACTGACTTTGCCGTAGGTAGAAATCTTAGTTCATTGTGTTACTTGAGTAGATCGATTTTCTTTTGAATGAATCCAGCTAAATGGTGGACAAATTGAACGGGCTGTATAATGGTTATTTTTTCCAACTTAAAGCACCATTTTAGTACCCACCAAGAAGCAAGCTCGTAGATCGTACGCACCACGTCCGAAGAATCGCACACGTAGGTGCCTCTATCACGTTCTCGCTTCTGTTCAAAAGCATATTACTTCCTGGGCAAGGTCGTTTAGTGAAAACACAAAAAAATCCTCCACTTTCCTTCCACTCATAGCCTAGGGTCGAGTAAAGTTCATTTCAGCCAATCAATAACCACGCACCAGGTACAGTGGTTTTACTGCTGTCTCTCAGCGGGGGCCTCAACTGGAAGTACTGAATAATCTGTCTTATTGGGATCTTATGTGGTTCTCCACACCAAGTCCCATGGTCTTGTTACCACCTATCCCCAATAGTGCAGTGCACTTTTTAGGCTATGTGGTGTACCCCTTCCATTGTACTCATGCGCAGTCATACAAAAAATATAAAAGTAAGAAGATACCTGAAAGTGGTACCATCAAACTTATAAAGTTTGTGAATACCAGAAGGCGGCTGATGGTGACTCCTAGTCATACCTCTAATGTACGGGTATTGTCCAAATTCCTTAGACTTCAGGGTTTTTTGAAATAATCAATCTCCATAGTGCAAGGTTTGCACCTCCGTAAAATTTTCCAAGTTACACAGGAAACTTGCGATAACTTGTTCCTTGCACACTAGGAATAAATTCCTAGTCTTATTCAAATCGTAATTTTTAACAGGAATTTGGGAAAACTAAATTAGTGAATTTTTCAGTGCGCTTTCTACTGGTAGGTTCTATAACAAACGAATAGATGTGTTGACGTCTATAAGATGTACAGCCCGGTTTGAGACGTGACCTGGTGCATCATCCTACAATGATACAATTTTCTCGGAATAACCTTTGTGCACGGTGAGTTCTACATTGTTCAGATTATCTTTAATAAACCCCTATCCACAGGGTTGGCCGTGATTATTCGCACCCAGTGTCAACCAGAGTGGAGAGTTTTACCACCTTAAAACCATTAAAACGGGTTTCTTCGGAAATTGCTTTCTTGGACGGATGTACTCATGGCCCCTGATACTTACCACAGTTCTTTCAAAGTATATCGCTAGTCAGAACGATTTACGATGCTATTCGAATATTTCCGTAGTTGCAACATTTAGCCATCTTTGCTGTTCATATGGTTACTACAAATATTGCTAATGTTACACGTTTTTACCGTGCTTTGCAGATGTCGAGAAAAATAAATGAAAATTTCCACACGCCAAAACGGGTTACCAGTACAGATACAACTTTATCCGTGTTTGTAAAAACAGGAGCAAAGAACGGAGCCACCGAAGTTCTGTACAGCGATAACTTTGAAGGAAGAAGTTTAAACATGGTACGCGTCAACAGGTATGATTGGCCCGTAATGCACTGGGTGTGAACAATCCGCAATAATCTTTTCGGCAAATGAACTAGATGCCATTACGTGCTTACCACCTAAGTTCCATACGCTGTCCCTTATGGTTACACCGGGAACAACAACGACGATACGCAGACTTCCACAAAGTGTCGTATACTCCTTTTTCAATAGACCAGGAAAAAGTACCGAAGAACGATATAGAATTATGGGAAATGTACACAGGTGTGCAAAGCAAGACATGACAGTCTGCGGAACACTGAACTGTCGAAGTGTACGAATTTGAAAGGATAATCTAGGCAATTTCCCATCACTGATTTCTATATGTGAAGACCAATGCAAGTTCTCTTGTAAAGGTCCACCGAGATATTTCACACGGCTCACACGTGCAAGAGAAGTCAAGTTGATAGTGATGCTGTCTTCCATAAAACACGATCGTAAAGTAATAAAATGCACTCTTAACATTTGACGTTGTTCAATAAAAGACCGGATTGTTCGGCAAAGTTTTGGATATACGCAACGCTTTCGGGAAACTCATCTGAAAAGAACTGCTAAGAGACAGACCGATCCAGAACAAAGTCATCGGCATACCTGACTAGATGGGCTGGGTGGGTTGCAATTAAGTCTCTAATCTAAGTAGTGAATAAGTATGGAGAAAGAACAGCTCCTTGGAGAGAGGTCTGGGCACTTTTCTTCCAACTTTGATACATTGTGCTCTACCCGATAAGTAGTTTTTCAAACAGTGGAGTATGTGGGGTCACTAAAAGATTGAAATTTTTTGAGAAGGGAGGCTCGCGGTGCACTATCAAACGCTGATATGTAATCACGACGGGCACTCTTTACTGATTTGCTCGAGTCATTGAGGGATTTTGCAATGTAATGAACTGCGTACTCTACTGCTTCGATCGTGAAACGCCTGGGTTTATATGCAAATTAGTTTTTGTCAGTGGGATTTCTGACTGTATTTTTTAGGTGCTGAAGTACAGCATTTTTAACTAGCTTCAAAGTCGACGAGGAAGGTGAAATTGGGTGGAATTGCTTGGTTCCCGTTCGGTTACCCCACCCTTTTGATATAAGACAATTCTTGTGAAAGAACCCCAAAAGTCAGGAATGGAGAACGAAATGAGCAGAAGGACAGGAATTGGTGGATTTTGATGGTTATTGTTTTATCCCCTATTCAGTAGGCAGAAGAAAGGCGCACTTATAACGGTAAACGTGCATGCCGTAGCAGCGTACGGTAATCGTCATTACAAGCGAGAAAGTAAACCACAAACATGTATGAAGGTGCGTGAGTCTATGGTATGTTATCGGAAGTGTAAGATAACTGTACAATCGGACTGTCATGCAAAGTCGTGCAACACATGATAAGATCTGATTGGTCAGTGCTATCCGAGAGGAATCACAACAAACGTCGACTGTGTACGTGTGTGCACGATTGCTGGCGTGCGGCCAAGATTGCACGGAGTGTAGATCACGCTTGCGTGTGTGAGCACGACTGTGCGAGCCAGACATAACAGTTATATTGGTTATTCTGTAGAGTTGACCGGAGATGGTCGTTTAGAAGAGCTTATTACCAGAGCTGGAGAGCCAGGGTGCGCCTTGTTTCCGGGGCCGCGCGTCTCAAGGTGGCGATGATGTTGTGTTGGCCGGCACCAGGTGGATTTAAACAAGTAGTCTGTAAACAGGTAGTCTATTGAAGGAACTAAGGCTCACCTTAATTCCTGATCTGTCATAGGGACCGGTCAACGTTTGCCTGACCAGTTGCGTACCTCAATGGATGATTGATGAGAGTCACCCAAATGCCCTCCAGAATGTCTTAAATGAGTACATGTGTCCGGGATGTGGGAAAAGTACTTTGAAGTGGGATTGTGTCTATCCATAAGCCACTTTATGTGACTGAGAATAATAATTCTGGAAGATCGTCTATGCTAGTGGAAGACCTAGTACTGGAATTGGATGCTCCTTAGGAGCGGCGATCATTCTCCTGGTAGACCTAAGGACAGATGCCTATTTATAAGCGAGGCGCACCTATGCACTAAGCTCGCAATTGCATTTTAATGAGTTTAGTATCCGTGAAGAGCCGCCACATTATCCACGTCAGCATTCAGCCAGGTTTCCTGGAGGCATACTACACACGTATTTTGAAAGGCACAACCAATAAGCAGATAAATTAGACGAGGAAGCTTGTTGAACAGAGAACGCACGTTCTTACACCCAAGGCTGGGAACCGCCCTATAATTCGATGGTGTGCGACTAACACCAACCTACCATCCGGCTCTTTGTGTTTTCTCACAAAATGACTCCGAATCACGTTATTGTTGTTTGATAGTAGGTGACCCGTGGCTTGTCGACACGTCTTTGATTATTGTCAAATTGTTTTGAACATTTTCGCGAGGATAACATCAAAAAAAGGAGGGTGTTAACAAAATAATTCAACGAAAACATACCAGAATTGTTGCGTAGCTGTTCAGGGGGTGGGGTGGGGGGCAGTTCGGTTGGCTGAAGGTTATGGCAACTACCTTTTCTCCCCTATTTGTTTGCAGAGGCGCGTGGGAAATTTTTAATCAGTTCTTCTTGTAGAATAAATGCCTATAGCTCACTGGTTTTTACTCTCATTCCAGTGCGACTAACATAATTATCCAATCTGACATGTTCGATTTTCGCACATCACTTCTTCTTATGACAACAGGTTTTACCCGAATAACGCGAAGAAAAATATCACACGAACAAGTATTATGAAACGTTCAGGAAAAAATAATTAATTGCAAAGGAAAATGTTCGTCTAGCGAATTTTGACAATACCTGTATCTAACCGATGAGTGGGAGTATGTTGAACCCCACCCAAAAAGCCTAATAGGCCCTACTTGGTCAAGTCCACTGGTTAGGCTTTTCATACCTTTCTCAAACATCATGGACTGGCCACCCTTACTTAGCTTTCGATGATTACCTAGCTCGTCGAGCAATGCGCTTCGGGACAAGGCACAACACGTGTCCCAACCACCTTAGTCTGGTGAGCTTAACGGTCTCACCTAAAGATTTGCTTCGTGTACCTAAGGCTCGCCGCTGAACCTCGACATTACAGGTGCGGTATTCACATCAAGCAATGGTATGAAGATACTGGGGTTCGAATAATAAAAACCTTCATGTACCCTCCACGGAAAGTGACCAAGTTTCTGAGCCTGACTGCTGCTGTGTATACTAGAGTCATGATAGATAAACGGATGTCTTGTCAACATCACAACTGACTCAGGTTGACAAATGTCAAACGCGCCTTCTGTATTCGCAAAGACACTTTATCCGATATCTGATCTCCGGGTGAAATATAAGTTTCTAGATAACAGAAGTTGTCCACTTAAGTTATAGTAACCCCAGATATCAAACTTTTTGGAGTTGAATCAACCCAGTCGCGCCACAGTATCTTGCACTTTGAAGGTGCGAAACGCTAATCGAACATTACTGCACAGTTGTTCAAGCTGTTCAGAAAAGCTTGCATTTCATCTGGATCTTCAGTTAGAAGAACGATGTCGTCCGCATATTCAAGGCCCACTGTTCTACTTGGGCAAAATTAAAAACCATCGTCTTCACATGACAAAATGAGGGTCCGTAGAACCACGTGAATCACAGAGTTAAATAACACGAGAGAGGAGACAACCCTGACGTGCACCAGTTCACGTGGTAAACTCGAATGAAAGATTACCGTAAACTCGAACTTGTCTTCAGCCTTTTTTCAGTACTGTGACTTTATGATGAGAATGAATATCTCGGGTACGTTTTTCAAGAAAAGGAAGCGTCAGAGAACCCTGCGGTCGACTGAGGCGAAGGCCACTTTTAGATGGAGAACAACAGAGATCGCGGACCTACGGAAGGTGTGCTTATGTTATAGAATTTGTCGAAAAGTGAAGATGTGATCAATATAACCTCGAACAGGTCTAAAACCAATTTGATTCAGGCTTGATGACTGCTTGCGAGTGTTAAATAAGCGGTGGCGAGTAATACCAGCAAACAGTTTAGATGAGATGAAAACCAGACTTATTCCCCTGCGATTTTTGCAGGAGAAGCTGTCACCTTTTTGACAAATCCGTTCAATCCCCTGTGATTTTCATAGGAGAAGCTTATAGGGTGATATTCTATTCAGAAAAATGTACTGTCTGTACACGTTCGGACCCACTTATTTCGATCAGAACATCCACTTTCCGTAAAACGTTTTACTTTCCGAGTACATCGCTTTTCTATTTAAGTAATAAATTCAATTTTTCCGGCCATTGTATTTTTCGTGTTTTTTATTACATGCTCCATTATGAGTTTAATGGATGGGTTCATCCCACGGCTTCAAAGGTTCACGGAACCATTAGTTATGGATGACAATCAGACCACGTGACTTGGAGCAGAGAACCACATTACGTTCCAGTATGTTCCGTGTGGTAACGAGCTAGACGGCAGTGGATTACTGTCTACAATCAAAGTAACCGGTGATGGCGGCGAATAAAGCCAATGACACCCGAGATGGTAAACAAATCCTCTAAATCACTGGACCATCACCCTCCAATTACCTTTTTAATGTGCGCATTTCGCTTCGCTGGTTGGTCAGTGCATGGTTTTCGCAAGGTCGTCTGGATGGACTATGTAAACGGTAGGACTGATTTGAATCGTATGGAGCGTGAACAGAGGAAGAGTGGATTTTTAGAATCACACTGTACAGCTAATTCTTCCGTTAGACTTAGACCGTTCGTCACCAATAAAAGTGTGCTACCCTGTTCTGTCTGGTTTCTCTCTAGTTAGCGGGTGGGCTAGCATTATTGAAATTCGCGACTGGTGTCCGCGTTTCTGGCAGTCAGGGGCCATTTTGTTGTGCGACTACAGGCAAGCGAGGTTCGACCCAAGTTACCATTTTTTGCCGTTACCCTGAAAGGCAGCATATATCATTCGTCGTCAGTATTTTTCGTGAGCCTACTTGGCTTCGTGTCTTTTGTTCTGTGCCGTGTGTTTACCTGGCACCGTGTCCTGGGTTCCGCATTATATATCTACTTAGCCTTGTGTTTTCACAGTGTGTGACGCACTTGCACCGAATAAATTGTACTATTAAGCCTCAGTGGGTTGAGGCGTTCGGTGTCAAGTGTGTGTGTCGCCCTGCGATACAGCAGAGCTGTTAACTTTCTTACAAATCGGTACGATCATTGATTCACACTAACGTTTTGGAACGCGTTCCTCCGCCTATGCAAAATCGAGGAGTTACATTTTTCCGATGAACAAACTGAGCCACAAAGACGGAGGCATCCCATTTGGTTCAACGTTTTTATGTCGTTTGAAGAACCCTCACTCGGAAGGACGATTGGTATCTAGCTCCAGAACAGTAACCGTCATGCTACTCATTACACCTGTTTGGGATAAAGGGCAAATAAACTGATTCTCGAAGTGCTCCGTCCAGCGGATCACACGACGCCTCTGCGTATGAGTCAGTGAGTCATTCGCCTTTTTGATCGACTGATTCACCCCTTGCTTTCGTCGACTGGTACTTCAAATCAGACAGATGAGGTTGCGGCTGTTGCTGGTCGCTGCGGCCTTTTCTATTTTTATTCATTTAATAATCCACGACTGCCCACAGTTGATTCTCAAGCTCTGAAAAAGTTGACGTGTAACTAATCTTCATGTGCCAACATATCCATAATCTGGAGGAATCGATGTGCGAGCATCTAACAATTTTACTGAAGATACAGATATCCACCAATTCTGTGTGTGTCGAGTTGTTAGACCTTGGGCAGCATTAGCAGTCTCAAATTGGGCTTTCGTGATCTCTGTCCATCGTTCATCTGAATCGCGGGCACTTGAATGCAACAACAGCCTGATGGATAATTCTGTTTGGAAAACGGATCGATGGTTATCGTCCAGTAGCAGTTGGTGGTGATGGTTGACTTTGGCGTTGGTTTGCCCACCGATGAGACGTGGGCTGAAATGCTCGCGAAAAAGAGCGTGAACAATATTCACAGCTATGGACCAAAATGACTGACAGCCCTGGATTAATCCGCATCAGCAGTAACCGCTGGAAATGTGGCTACTTTAAATCAAGCGCTGTGAAGATGTAGCAGAACGCCAAGTTAGTCGACGCCGTATTCTGTGCGGAAAATTTGTGCTCTCTAGGAATAGCCCATGGTTGGAAAATAATTAGCTGATTCGATCACCGTTATCGGTTTGATCTGCTGTAATGCCAAAACGACCTCCTACATGCCTCTCCGACTCGTTTAAACTTCCAGCTTGGGAACTGAAATCGCCGGCAACAACCATTATGTCCCTAAAGAAAGGAGGTAAAACATGTTTTCCGAGGGACCGCTGAAGATTTCTGGGTGAATCACACTTCACGTCTGCCTACACTGGTAAAAAGGTTTTCTTTTGGAACCTTAACTGGGGTCCTTCACTCAACCGTTTGACCTAGAAGAGGGTGAGGCGCTAACCCAGAACCACAACGTGACCAAACCACCCGTGAAGGAACTTTTCATGTATCACGTTGCTGTTTCTATCTTGCGTTCGCTGGTGCTTAATTATCGATCCGCCTCTCGGATTCCCTGCTTAGCATTACGTATACAACTGAACAAGTGAAACGTGGACGAATCATAATCCTTTGGGCTGGGAGCTTCCCATTTTAAGCGGGCGATAGTTGCCCAATGAGGTGTGACGACTTCAGCTGCCGTCAAGACAAACCCCAGGTACACTATTCCTTCGTTCATCTAGTGGAAGTTTTTGACTGGTAAACGTTTTCCCTCCGTGTTTATTCGCTGGAGTGTCCTCTCCAGGGGCATAATAGCTGGAACCGGATAATTCCAAAAACCTGGTTCAGAGAATGAACCTTGTCTGACCCCTACCCATCGACCTGTCAGGCATGATTGCATCTCCAGCTTAAGAAAAACCACCGTACGTGGATCTTTGGGTCATGCAGGCACGCAAGCCGTCACACAATGCCAAGGTGCAGTCTCATCGCAACGGTACGGTTGTTCAAATTACTATATTGAAATCTGAGCTGCTGTGCCGGTGTACTGCGAATTCATTGTACCAGCAATGCTGCGAATTAAGAAATCCAGTAATCGGCAATTCTAAGCTGAAACCACGGAACGCAATCAAGCGGACACGGCAATCACGTGGTCTCGGGCAAAGTGAGTGTACTGGCAACAGAATGCACGCATTTAAAAGGTATGCATGGCAAGAATAATCAATGACAAACTAACGGAATGGAGTGGATTGCATTTGTATGTGTGTGTATACCAGTCTGATAGGGAACACAAAGAACTATGAGTCAGCCGTAGCAGCAAAACTGGTTGGGGCTTGAGAATTTTGAGCCCCGGCATACCTGGCTGAGATTTCAAAAATACGCGGGAACTGTCACCAGGGTAATTGCCTCATTGTGTACGAGATCATGAAAACCGTGATTCAAACTCAAATCTAAAGTCATCTGGCCGCATTGGTAGTTGTTTCCGTCAGAGCGGACTTACGTGGATCTTCAGGTGCCCAAAACGTCTTCGGAGCTCTCATGGAAAACTTATGTGAAGCCTGTTAGATCTGTTTATCGTCTGGTGCTCCTGAATTGGCATCATGTCACAATACGACACAAAAAAAAACACCGCACTCACCAGTAACTCAGCGGGCATGAGATATACGTACACAACGGTCTGCAGTTCATATTCCCACTATGACCAGTGTTGTCCTTCCATTCCATCTATTTCGTATTCGTACGTTTATCGAAACAACTGGCGAATAATGTGTAGGATTGATAATTCTTTGCTTGATTGACTGAACTTTGGACTACCCGTTACAAGCACAAACCTCGGAAGCGCCAGGATGGGTGTATCGGAAAGATTTGTTTGTTGTACCCTAGGTCTTGATTCCTAAATAACTATTAGAGGCTATCAAAGAACAAGAAAACTAATTTTTTTTATTCAAAAAAAACGCACTGGGGCTTATTTTCGAGATTGGTTTCTATGTTTGCCGACAAAAATCCAAAATGATAAAAGAAAGTCTCATTGCCTCGCCTAAAAGTAAATAATTTCAAATAGAAACTTGTTTTTAGTTCTATTTATTTGATAACAGTATTTGGTTAAATGCGAGGTTGCCATAACTGACCAAACTCCGAACTTTATACTGCATTTCTTTAAAATTTCGTTTCTGGGAGTATCATTGATCACAATCCCTCACGTTCATTATTGGAACTTTCTTCCAATGAACACCTTTTGTCCAGATACTCTGTTCGTAGTGCATTCGCAATGCAACTGTCAATAATCTTATTCCATGAATTGTTCACCAAATTCACTTCCTGAGAGTTAGGTTTGGTACTTTTCTCGCTGATATCTCTCCATTCTGTGTTCGATATACCCATTCATTTCAGCCCACAAATAATCCTGGGATGAATATCAGTAGCAGAAGATTGGATTTGGTAAACAAATAATCCATTACGCAGTACCAAAGCTTAAAACTACTTCCGTGGTTTTCAATGGTGGGTGGAGCTTTGTTACAGCATGATGAATTATTTGTTTATTCTTGAGTGATTTGAATATGAAAGATGTATCTATATGGGTTCGGTAATTGTGGCCCATTGGAGAAATGAGATGTATGATTTCATTCTTGAGCTCATTTCGTGGATGCATCCTTGACTAGATCTTGTTTTCGGAGTACGGTTCATACTAAAATCGTCCCGAAAAATCAAGGCAGGACTTATTTTCGGCGCGGGTCACACTTTTGGAATCGAGCAGATTGTCTCATATTATCAATCGTAATACGGGGCATTCCGCGTAAGAATCTACACGCCATTCATCGAACCGACTTATACGGCCATTCTCCGATCGATTGGCGATACGGAATACATGAGTGCGGGTTTATTGGTTGAACGAAAGGTGCTACTATACCATGATTCACATCCGAATAGGCACTGGTGCAAATCAAAATCAGATTTAAAATACGCCGCCCATATTGGGAACATTGAATCCAGATTATATAACAGCAATGAAACAAAAAATACTTATTATAAACTGTTTCCCAATTGCAGACTGTGGTAACCCCTTATTTCCCCGTTGTAGTTGACAAACATGAAGACAACAAAAAATGATGGAACCAATATTTGGTTGCCCCGAATATGGCAGTTGTGTCGTTTTCTATCCGAAGTAAACTCAACAGCTTCCTATGTTTCCTTCCTACAGAGAAGACTTCCAGTAGCGGAGTGGTTATGTGATTCTTTTGCAATCAACGCTCTCATTTGTGGCCAAACTGATGATACCGGAGAGGAAATGTGTCTGCTTCACGATAAGGACGTACATTGATAACCAAACAGCACTGTGATCAATATTTTCCTCATGTTGCATGTTTACGTCACTCAAGTGAATAGCCAACGGTCCTGGCTAGATCTGGGCTGGTGTGCCAGATACCTTAACATGAAAACGTAGCCGTACGGACATGCTGATAAACACCCGCAAAACGCGATAATATGTGGTCGTAAATGCTGCTGAGCTGTGGTTCGAAATAACGACCCAATTAACTGTCAATTAAGTCTTGCATTCGATACCCGGTGGGGCGCTCTGCGAGAAGCCTTCGAGTGGGGTCCGAGAGCGCATTGTTCAGGCGTTTCAATTCGAACATGGTTGGTGGCATTTAGCTCTGGCTATGGGAGTTAAAATAGCAACAGCCAGTAGCTGGAAACATGCGACTGATCAAGTTAATTACAAAATGAACAATGGCGGATTCCGTTGACGATTCATTACACAGTTTGGGATTGACGCACCGTTACGGTGGATTTCTTGTGATCCAACAATCACGTTAAAGCGGATGTAAGAAAGACTAATGTCCGAATCTGGGAACCGTTTCGGTACAGACCACAGCTCGATATTTTGATAGATGGTTAGTGATGAATGTTATGCACAAATTCAGTGGATAGGACGAAAAGAAACACGTACGAGGAAAGTGCATTCATAATGAACGAACGGCAAGCACAAGCATCAGCACAAAAACGCATGATTCAAACGAACGGAATCTGTTAGTCAGCGTTAGTCTGCACGAAGTCAGCTGCATGGGATGGTGGAGTAAGACAGAGCAGAACGCGGTTTAGACAGGTATCGGATGCGTCTGTCAATCGATTGTATGTAACCACGCGGTCCCCTCCGTTTCTACTCTACGATGTTCGGCTTAACCGCAAACCGAGTCAACCCATCTCGCGCGCACACACAAATTTTAAATCCAGTCTTCTCACGCTCATGTACCGGAGATCATTGACTGTTGACTATCCCAGTCAATACAGGTCGCAAACTGACCCGGCGTCTTGACATTTTCTCAACCTAAACGGTTGGCCATTTAAGGAATAAATTTCCACCACAGAAGCAACCACGAGTTAAATTGCTCTTGTCAGTCGGTCACCTCACACTGCAGTGCCGCGATTAGGGCTTCTTCTTCGCAATTCCACCTTTTTTGGAGTGAATTAAATTGGAACAATGCGTTAGAATGCGGCGAAACTTCCAGGGGACGCTCAGTCCGAGTCTCGTTGATGAACATTTCCAAGTTGGCTCGTTTTTACCAATTAATAAACACAAGAGGGGTTTATCAGCATGTCCGTACAGCTACGTTCTCATGTTAAGGTAACTGGCACACCAGCCCAGATCTAGCCAGGACCGTTGGCTATTCACTTGAGTGACGTAAACATGCAACATGAGGAAAATATTGATCACAGTGCTGTTTGGTTATCAATGTACGTCCTTATCGTGAAGCAGACACATTTCCTCTCCGGTAACATCAGTTTGGCCACAAGCGAGAGCGTTGATTGCAAAAGAATCACATAATCACTCCGCTAATAGAAGTGCGTGCAGCAGTGCTACGTGTTAGACGTAACCTAATGGATTTTCTGTCCATTTTATTCCGCTATCTTTGCTTGGTTCGTTGGCCCAATTTTCGTCGTTAAATTGTTTTTCCGGTTCAATAATCTGTTACGTACGTTGAACCAATTCTGGTTTACTCAGTTTCGTTTGCTGCTCGGTAAACATTCCAGTTCTGTTGTTTCGGAACTTCGTGGTTTCACTCGGAATTGCGTGTAATCAAGGATCGCATGTTCCGCGGAATTACACAACTCTACGCTACTAGAAACGTGCTTTTGACAATAGATGCAGATTTGTATCTTTACCTACAGAACCTTCGAAAAAGAGATGCGCACAGAAAGAAACTGGTAAAGTAAATAAGATCATGCTTGAACTAAAATTAGTTCAATCTAGTGAGGTAACATATTTTGGTCATCATCATCAAGTTGTCAGTGTCCTAAGGACCACTCCAGAATTATTAATTAAAAAAAATGTCTTTTAGTTTGCCACGGACAAGGGCTATGCAACAAAAACTGTATAGCTAGCATACCGAAGCACGTTATCAAGGTGGTGTAACCAGGGGAATGAATCGCTTTCCACAGTGGTATGCCCCTGGTAATTGGTCGATCCACCGTTGGTTCGGTAGCTCTGTTAGCCGAATGAAACCACCAGCCTATCCAACCATACGAATAAATTGACTACGTTTGATTTCTAAACGTTGCTGACAGCAGATACAGGCATGTTACGTCTGTCTCACTGTGGGCATTCGAGACAGAAACGCATAAAAAAATTGCGCTCAGATCCACCCGATACAAATGAAACAGAGTAAACACGTATTGGTAACATGATTGTCTTCCTCATAACAAATACGCTTTATCGTCAGTACAAAAACAAATACCGATACATCATGGTATGTACCCGTTTGCTGGATATATCTTTTAACTGACTGCCTTTTCTTGAAATTGAAAACGTCAGCATTAGCCGAGGTTTAAATGCAACGAACCGACATTTGCAAATGGATACTCAAGTTGTAGAAAACAATCAACGCACGGTGAATGAAATCGGTTCCGCGAAAAAGAATGAACGAATTGGAGAAAAAAGTGACCAACAGAGATACAAAAGACTTTAAACTGAGAAAGCTGAAAAGTTACAAGGAGAGTGATTGAATCATATGGTTGGAAAGCTGGTCATAGTCTCGTAAATGTTCACGTCCAACATCGAATGTCCTCAGAGTTCAGCGATTTTAAGCTGTGAGGAGAGAGTAAACAAACACTGTTTAGTATGACAAATCAAAATGTATTCAGGTTTCGACGAATGTGGAAATATAGCTAAATTAGTCACCTTCGATCGACTCCATCTCAGGGAGTTGGAAAAAATTCTACCAGTATTGGTATAAAACCGTGTGGCACGCCGAGAACCGAGCCAGAACCAATAGAGTGCACTATCTCAAACGTTCATATGTACAAGAGAACCAGGTGAAAGCAGAATGTGAAGTTGAACCCAGTCATTGTAAGCAACGTGGTTAAGATATAGAGCAATGTGCACAGACCGCGATGGCATGAGCACAACGCATACCTCATTTATCTGCAGTATAATCTGCACTTTCGACTGGCCGATTTTCTACGCAAACTACAGAAGCTTTCAGATTTAGGTTATGTCAGCGAAGGCGTGACACCAATTTTTTACGACCAGGTACTCCGGGCGTATTGGCTGATTCGTCGCCAACACGCAACCTTTCCTTTCTAGCCTTGGTCTCCTAGCCCAACACCAATAGATTGAGTCACGGGATGCGCGGCGGAGCCTGTTAAGTACCGAGTCCAAGGCTTGAGACAACAGAAGCATGAGCGACAGGATAGACGATCGATGGCGTGGATCGATAGAGAGGGATGATTCCTGTCAAGCGGTGTTTTGTTTCAACACCGACCCGTTAGAAGGTTTGGTCGTCTGCACCAGTTGCACCAATACGTTTTGTGCAACAAATGGATACAATGATCAACAACCTATGTATTCATTCTGTTTTACGCTGTTAAAACGAGACTATTCGCGAACAAAGAAGCGAACAGTTGTGCACAGGTAGGCCCTGGTGGTGAGATTTCCCACCATCAAGCAGTGCGTCGCAAAAGTGAGTCACACATCAGGGGAGCACCTTCAGAGGGTTGAAACTATCCCACACCAGAACAAAAACGGACAGAGAATTATTCTTCGGCGGCGACACGACATCCATCCACTGCATACAAAAATGAGATAAATTCAGAAGAAACATTGTTATGAAGCTGGATGAGAACGAATACGCGGAGTAACTAACCGCGCGCAGCCCAAAAACCGCCACCTCTGAAAGTAGGCACTAACTATTAGGAAAAACGAGTTGATCGAAATACTAAAAATGTCCAGCTTCAACCACTTTCGAACGCATGCGCACAAAGGTAGCTACAAATTACCCCTGGAAATAAGGTGTAACTGGATGAGATCTACACCGTTTCTGACACCTAGTTCTAAGTATTGTGAGACGAAATGTCACATTTACATGCAATAAACATTTTAGTCACGTCAGAAGCTCGCCAATACTGTCGTGTTTCATCATGAGCATAAAACTGTGCAAGTGGCATATGAACTTCACTTCTGACACTAAGCTGAAGCGGCAGCAGCACACTCATCGATAACAAACGGGCACAGGAAATGTACCTCTTCCTCCTCATCGTCCTCTGAATTGTGGCGTTCAAACGGAGCAAGAGCAACCTTTTTAAGTGATGAAGAACCAGTAATCCGTTTGGGTTGTTCTATCGAGTTTGATTCCTGAACCTTGGAAGAAATATTTTCATCCCAATGTATATAATCCTCATCCGACTGTGCGTGATTGTCGGTATATTTGCCTTCAGCTGCCCGGATCCCTGTTGATTGTCCCAAACGATCGACAGGGGAGTTCTCAACAAGTTTTGAATGACGTTCATGTCTCGATGATTTATCTGATGATTGGCGCCCACAACGTCCCAGAGACGCATCTTGGGAAAGAATGAAGCACGAGGAATACATACTCAAAATTGAGATAGCCAAGCCGGATGTTGACTTCAAACATCAACGGTAAAATGATTTAAAAAAAAGTCCAACTGTACAGTGAAAACGGAGCTAACGGACAGTGATTACGAAATCCCATTGTGCCTCGTAAAGAAAAACTTCGCTCTGCACCAAAGCAAATTACCAGGAAATATGTCGGCGTATTACAAAATCACAATAGTCTAGACACGTGGAACGGCGCGCTCGTAAACGAACTTACTGATAGCTGAATCGCTAGTTCGCGACTCGAAGAATTTGGCGGGATCTGCAAACCGATAGGCCCAATAACCATGAAAGATAACACCCATACAATGATTGATAGTCTTTCCACGCACACACCTGAACGCTCTCTCACACCGTGCACAAGAACTTACTTTCCCATCTCCACTCCCCTTCCTCATTCTATTCTTTTACCATACGCCACGAGGTCTTCGATCGGCCGTGCCAGCTGCAGTACCACTGGTGGAAATCATGGCTATGTTCTCGCTCGTCCTTCTTCGACTAGCTCCCGAACCCTGCCGAACCCGCTACCACCCAGTGATGCCCTCCTTCAAAGCAGCCACGTTCAACGTGCGAATCCGGATTCGCATAAAACAGCAGGTGAGTTTATCTCATACGTTTGCGTTCTTTGCCATCGATTTATGTTGCGTTCAAGACTCGCATTCAAGGCTCCAGTTCCATCATTCGAATGACACTCCCATCTAATCATTCCTTGAAGTTTCATTTACACCTTTCTGGGGGAAATGAGGCTTCGATTTCTGGTCTTACCGGCATTGGCGTTGTTCTCAGTGTAAGAGCCAGAGCGGAGCTACTAGGCTGGATTCTATTCGACAGTCGTATGTGCGTACTAAGACCCAAGGGCTCGTGCAAAGTGAGCAGTCACCGTTCTGACAGACGCAATTTGTTTGTCGTTTCGGCGTATGCAACCAAAGATAATTTTTATCAAAAGCTTCATGATCTCTTATGTGAAGTAAGCCGGGCCGATATAGCGATTTCGGCAGGAGGTATGGATGCTAGGGTTGGTCGATTATCATTCAGCTAGGCGCAGTTAGGAGGCCTATTGTAGAGGCTCTTCGCAAGCACAAACTCACTAAAATACAACTGCAAGCTTAAAGCTTAGGTGCGCCTTGTTTATAGATAGGTGTCTGTACTTAGGTCTAATTTAGGATGATAACCGCTCCCCAGAAGCATCCAATTCAGGTACCAGGTCTTCCACTAGCTGTAGGTAATCTTCCTTCTCAAATCATTCTTCTCAGTCACATAAAGTGGCTTATAGCTAGGACACCTGTACTTCAAAGTACTTTCCCATATCCCGGACACAAGAGCCTATTTTAGAAGTCCTCTAGGACATTAAGGTGATTCTCACCAGTTATACATTGAGGTACGTAACTGGTCAAGCAAACGTTGACCAGGCTTTTCGATAGGTCAGGAATTCAGACTAGCCTCAGTTCCTTCAATCGACTGGTTGTCTGAAGTTTGTCTGTTTGATTCCACCCGGTGTCGGCCCGCACAACTTCATCGGCATCTTAGTCCACGCTGCTCTAGAGACAAGGCGCACTCCAGCTCGTTTAGTATTCCATCCTCTGTCAATTCTACAGGATAACCAACACAACTACAAAATCCCTCAATTTCTACCGTTCTGTTCGTTTCATTCAGTGGACGGGAATCGGGTCGACATATACCGTTCGTGCGTTCAAACCGTTCGGGTTAAACCCTTGTTGCTTGGAAAACGGTGAACGGTTTTTGGCCCAGTGCTCAGACCTCCGCCTGTTGCATGCCAGTCCAAACTTCAGACACCTGAGCTGCTGCAAACTGTTCTATTTCACCCGAATCACTGGATGGAAGCTTGTAAGTGTGAATGGAACAATTTGTGAAGCTGATGATTCAGAAATTCACAATCAACAGCGGCATTCCAAACGCTGGGCGGAGCACTTTCAGACAGTGTAGCTGGTCCTCAGTGTCAGCTTCTCGCATAGCTTTTCCGATACGGGTCCAGTGGTCCGTTTCCACAGATTCACCTATCATGGTAGAGATCCGAAAGGAATGGGCAAACAAACTGTCAATAAACGGCCTGGTTCGTTTAGTAAACAAGACGATGGTTTGGCGAACAACCAGAACGTCTTCGCCTGTCCTAAATCAGGAACGAAGCAGATTGAAGGACCGATCAAGTGTCAACTGTCGTCTGAACCGAATCAACCAACTGAGTTTGTTATCAGACTAACCACTCAAACCCCGAATAACAGGTGGACCAATAAGATTTCCAGCCAGGATTTGGCTATAACCACCATGCATCCTACATAAACTATAGTTTTGCACTAATAAATCGAGATGATTCAAAACCACAAGGGTCTTCTCACTGGAGCTAGTGGGATGCAGCAAAACACCGACTACATCACATACGATAATATGACCACTGGCAGGCGGGACTCGATTTACCTCGTTTATTAACTGCGACTAGATTAAATCTGACGAGGCATTTTAGATGTATTGGTTCTTGCATGAACGGCAACCAGTAAATAGATAATGGTGATGAGGACGTATGGCTCCTAAACTCGAGCATGAAACCCTAGATGGATGAGAACGATGCTCAAAACGTGATGAAATGTGCACATGCGTTTGTGCTTTGCACAAACACGGCCAAAAATCTCAACAGCGAACCAAACTTAATAATACTGAAAACTACATATATTTACCAGACTTGGTAAATCATAAAATAGTGTTTCAGATGCGTGGGACATGATTTGGCTATATCCACCATGCATCGTAAATAAACTGTCGTTTTTGTACTAATAAATCGACATAGTTCGAAGCCAAAGGTCTTTCCATTAGAGCCGATGGGACGATTTAGAACAAGTACATCATAAAACGTCGACCTCTAGTGGCCTCCCCCAGCCTTTCAAAAGATGGTAGAGTGCAGCTCGTTAAAGAACTTGATGTTTTGTTCTCGATTGTTTAGAGTTCTGAGCAGGTTCCCTCCTTGTAGGAAGAATCGATTGTTATCCTTATCTGTTAAGACGAGCTCGCGCAGTGAATGCGCTAATCACAGGAGTGTAAACTTTATCTCAATAGCGTCGAAGCTGCCTGCGCTTGTCATACTTCGCAGGTTTACCAAACGCGGGAAGAGCAGACTCATGAAGAAAACGCTGGGTTTCGCGCCGGTCGTGAATTATCGACCAAATTTTTACCGTCCGACAGCTGCTAGAGTGCTATCACACTTTCCAAAACCAACGACCACCGTGTTCCTGAACGTTCACGCGGCATTCACCTCTGTTCTTAGGACTCCACTGAATGATTGTATGCTGAGAAATCGAGTACCCTAAGAGCATGTTTCAATCATCAAAGAGTTGTATCATCACGCCTCGGGTCGAGTTAGGGTCAGTGGAGTGCGGCAAGGTTGCCCTACATCCCTCTTCACCTTCCATTTTCATGGAGGATATTATACGGAATGCCTTATCTGATCTTCTAAACAGTGGATTTAAACTCCTTCCAGGGAACAGGCTTTTTGACTTGGAATATACCGATGATATCGCCTTGAAGATTGAAAATGCGTAGGCATTACAGCACGCTTTGGACCGCTGGGAGATTGCTGTATCCAGATGTGGCATGCATTTCGCACCTTCCAAATGCAAAGTACTTTTACGAGATTGGCAGGAGCCTGTGTCTGCACTCAATCTTTGTGGTGATAAGCTGGAGGCAGTCGAAAATCTTTAGCTTTTTTGGAGCTTGATAACAGCTGGTGATGTTGGGGAGCGGATCAACTCAAGAATAGCGAAAGCTAGAGCAGCTTTCGCAAACAAACGACACCTGTGGCGCCACCGTGACATCCGGTTATCTCATAAAGGGCGGGTGTAGGTCGCCGCGGTTCGTAGTGTTTTACTCCACGGTTGCGAGACCCGACTATTTCGCGCTGAGGTTGATCGGTATATTTCTGTGTTCGACGACAGATGTCTCCGACGCATTGCTGGAGTCTGGTAGAAACATCGAGTGAGCAATGACGAGGTGCACCGTCGTGTGTTGAGCACGGATAGCTGCCTTCTTAACGAAGTGACCGCTCTATATCGTCTCCGTTGGCAAGGTCATGTTTTGCGAACGCCTACCCGTCATCTACCTTTCCATGCTCTATCCGCACGTGCTCAGCAAGGCTGGAGAAGGCGACGCGGCGGTCAGATTATCACTTAGGATATAGGTATGATGAAGCTATCACCAGCATTGGCTTCGGCTAGTGTCTCCAGCCTCCCGGGCTGGGGCCCAAGTGACGAGGATTGTCGTCGGTTAGAGACGGTGAGAGACGTGGCTCAGAATAGAAGTCAGCGATGCAAATGCTGTGCGGGGTCCTTGCCGAACTCTCGTGCTTCATAACCACGAAAATGTCACTTAGACGAACAAAATGACAATAAACAATCAAGAAGTATAGGGTAATTAGTAAAAACTCACCATGTTATTTTTACTAACTGTTTCTTTTATTGGGTTCTACTTCCCTTTCTTCTATTTTTGCACTTGTTGAAGCTGCGTTGGCAACATGCTTGAAATTTATATATATATATATATATATATATATATATATATATATATATATATATATATATATATATATATATATATGTAAGATTACCGTGCACACACACGTGGTTAAAAATTTGGTTTCGTTGACTAATCTTATTCATAAAATAATTCAGCATCACCTTCCCGCTTATCATTATGAATAAGCGCAAGCACCTAACAGCTGTTTTTTGTGATGTGTCATTAGAAATTATAAGTGGAAATCAGACGAATCCGAACTGGGGATCGCACACAGCCTGCGAGATTGGGGGCCCCACACGTTAACCGTTCAGCTGTCCGGGGGCTAGGCTTCAACGGCGGGAATGCGATCAACGCTACACAATGTTTAGTGCACACATCCGCTTGACATACACAACAATCAACAGTGCGGATTGAATTTCATGCTAAGTGTCCATTTGGTGACACAGTAGACAAATACGAACAACCAACAACATTTTAGGCAGTAAGAGACTATAACCGCCAAGGTTATGCGGCATCCACGTTCATGACATCCACCCATCACCGGAAAGTTACCGAAACACTGTCCGGTAGTTTGCCATGTAGGATAAATCATCCTTTCACACTACGAAAATCATTCGATGTTGTTTATGTTGAATATTATTCAAATTAAATTAACTAAATAAAAGTCAAAACATAAAACAAGATCTATCGTCCCACAATCTACAGTGCAGTCAGTTCTCACCAACGCTACACTCTGAGTTGGATCATGTCACTGAATTGAATCAGAAATTGCTGTCAGACGCGATTTCGGTGGTCCCACAAACGAAGAAATAACAGCGTTTTTTATAAAGCATACCAAAATTATGAAACGTTTGAAGATCACATGATAATCTACAACCCGTCGACCATGCACGTGAAAGTATTTGAAGTGCGGGCATCCTGCTGGTCCTTCGGAATCGAAAAAGCAATTCGCCACATCAACGCACTGATAGAAAACTCACGAAAACCCTCAAGTAATTCTTCGGGTGAGGTTTAGATTGTGAAACAAAGCTGTCCTCTCATTTGTTAGCGTGCCGCAATCCGTTGCACGCGTCAATTAACAGGACGTTAACCTCTTGATGGGACAGTCTGGCGATTCGAACGCCAAAATTAGTGACTAGGAGTCTATGGAAACCGTGAAACTTACATACGGACACATGTGGTTATGCAGGTGGTTTGAGAACTGTCGCTAAGGGGACGCAGTCAAGTGAGAGTCAATGTCTTACCATTGTATTTGGTTTCCAGCTGTACGATTGTAATATTACTAACAGTCTGCTAACTGCGGAGAGCTTCAACCTAGTACAATCAGAGAGCAATCCAAGACAGTGAAAATAATGCTAGAGACTGATTCGTGGGATGCACATTTCCCCCCGTACTTAACCCAGTGGGGGGGCACCTTTCTGGATAAAGTGACTGTCTAAATTCAAATATTTATTCCGGCCGGGGTGAATGTTATGAAAATGATTTACTGCATCCACTATTTATAAAAACGTGATATTAAGAGACCATGTGTACAAACACCACCACTTTAGCTCACCACGAAACGCTTTCCCGAATAAATGCAATCGACCCACATGACCAACACAACAGTGAAGGTTATATCTTATAATAATGTGTTCAATTGTGCTTGAAATGTACAGTGCGACAGTGGGATTGGATTTGTGTGAGAGTGGATGTACATGCAGGTAAAAAATCACAATCTAATTAACATGGACAAAGAAGAATGCAGAAGACTCAGCTACTCACTTCTATTACGGAGGGATTCAACAGACAATGCACATTCCCAAATTCTTTCCCAGTGCTCATAATCCTCCTGCGGTATTGACTGAACTAGCATTGACGGGAACACGCCACGAACAACTCGATAAGTTTGATTCGGAGCAGATGCCTCATCCGGTGGAACAATCAATTCCCCCTCCCACCAACCATCATCGACGGTAGATACAGCTGTCGCATTGAAGCGTTGAGAACAAACCGGACTCGAGCGAAACCCGTTTTCATCCACGTGATTACGATCGTTTACGGGAACTGGGGCTCGACCGGTTACACGGATCACTGAACCGGCCGAGAACGTCAATTCATCCGCATTCGATCCTTCAAATTCAATCAAGGTACGCACAAAGGAGCCGCGTAACGGCGAAATTCTCGCCACTTTCTCGTCCGTACCTAAGTTGTTTCAAATACGTAAGCACGATTGGATGCAAAGAGGCAAAAGCAAAACCGACGATCAATGATAATTAGTTGGGCATAGAATAACCTGCTAGTTATTACAACTAAAATTCTCATTAAAAGGATGTTGATAATTGATGAGGAAATGCAGATTAACTGTTTTACGATTGGTCTACCGGGTGCGTTTCCAAGTCATGTCAACGTTTGTGTAGCTTGAAAGCTGACCAGACGTACAGCAGATGCCCACTTTCCTGGCTTTTGACAGAGCACTGTGCAAGTAATTTCGTAAAGTTGTGAATGCAACCATGTGTAGGCGCGCTTCGACTCGAATGACTCATGCCCACAACTATCAACTTGATGAGCATGACCAATTTGTTCACAATAAGTGAGCTCATATCCGTAAAAATACTAGTAACAGGGCCTTCAATATTTTTGCGCAATCAATTCGCAGCTAAACAATGCACTTTCGAAGTTATGGCTTTCAAACTGGTGTCGTTGATCTTCGTCTCAACGGGACAACCTAGCGAACGTCTCAGCAACAATATCCAAAATTCACCAGTTAACTACTACAATTGTTATCAGTAGGAAAACTAGAAAAAAGGCACGATAGCGAACAAGCTCGTTTTCGGTAACTTCATCCTCTGGCTAATACAGTTACATATATATACGATAGGAATGCATATTTTCGGAACAAAATAGAGGGTATTTACAGTATCAAATTAAGATTGGTTAATCAATATTGTAGCTGCATCCAACGAAATGAATTTCCGAAGACCTATTGGAAATCACTGAGACGTGCCCGAATAAGACCCGATTCAGTTACCCTGAAACGTCACGCGAGAAATCAAATGGATACTCTACGAATGAACGCACAGCAGTTTGAACGAAACAGCGCACAAAGAAGACATGTTATCGATGGCCTAGACGAATACCAACGCATCCGGTTTGAGCGTTTCGTTACTGATGTGATCACAAAACGAATCGATAAGAAGATCGTCAAACTGCAGGACACATTAAACGAGTCAAAACCACGGACCAATCTCCCAACTAATCCAGAGCGGTATGTACACAACTTTTCTAGTTTGTTTTTGGATGCACCACTTCTGGAAGCGTTATCACTAGGTTTGAGTTTCTGTTGTCCAACGCTGAGGAATGATCAATTAGATGTAGAAGTGCAGTTTGAAAATTTATACGCTCAAACTCGTTCACTAACAGCGACGTCACTAGAGGCGATTGAAGATTTCAAATCCTCCCTTGTTGACTGTTCTTATCAATACCATCGAACCCAGAGGAAATTTAGAAGCATTGTCAGTAACCAACACAGAGAAGCGTTAAGAGTTCTAAGGGGAAATAAAGACATTGTTATTGCCAGGCCTGACAAAGGCTCCGGAGTTGTGCTAATGAATCGCAAAGACTACATTGATAAAATGGATACCATTCTAAGTGACTCGACAAAATTTACGGAATCCAAAGGAGAGAAGGACAGAACCAAGACAGTGGAAGAACAACTTACTGCAGCCCTGAGACTATTGAAAGATCAGAATTATATTTCGAATGGCAATTATGAACAGTTACGACCTACTGGCACTAGTATTCCTCGTCTATATGGCTTACCGAAAATACATAAATCGGGAGTACCACTAAGACCGATACTTGATATGAGCACTTCTCCCTACCACTCTACTGCTCGTTGGCTCGCTGATATACTGGAACCTGTGCGCAGAAGCATTGCTCAATACAGCCTTAATGACACATTTCAGTTCGTAGAATTAATAAAAGAACAAAATACGACAGGACTTAAAATGGCATCTCTGGACGTAACATCACTATTTACGAGCGTCCCACTTCTAGAAACCATCGAATATTTGTGCAAATATATAATCGAAAATGAAATAAACGTTGGTATTCCGGTAGCCAGTCTGAAAGAACTACTACTACGATGTACTTTAAATGTTCAGTTCGGCTTCAACAACAAGCTTTACCGACAAACCGATGGAGTTGCGATGGGCTCGCCTCTGGGACCCCTACTTGCCGACATTTTCGTTGCCAAGCTGGAGAACGGGGTACTCAAAGACACCATAGAAAGTCTACCAAGGTACTGCCGGTATGTGGACGACATCTTCATTATGATTGACAAACATGTCCACCTAGATGAACTAATGGAAAAGTTTAACCAGACTCACAGTGCGCTCAGTTTCACATCCGAAGTGGAATTAGACGGCAACTTTCATTTTCTGGATGTAAACCTTACGAAAAGGGAAGATGGGAAGCTCGTCCGCCGCGTCTATCGCAAGCCAACATGGACAGGCCTATACACACATTTTGCCAGTTTCGTGCCTCTAAAACGCAAACAGAACCTAGTTCGATCCCTAGCGTCTCGCATACGAAAGATCTGTTCCGAGGAAACAGTGAGTGAGGAATTACATCACATAAAACAAACATTACTAAACAACGGGTATCCGGAACGTTTCATTCAAAAGAACATTTCGGAAGTACCCAAGCGACCATTGGTAATCACCGCCAAGAAGAAAGAACTGCACATGCAACTTCCCTTCAAAGGAGATGTTAAATGCGAACTACTAGTTCGGCGCCTAAGGGATGCAATCGCCCGTACATTTCCCGCCGCTACTCTACGCGCCCACTTCACAAGCCGGTCAATGATTTCTATGAATCTCAAAGACAAAATGCCTGTCCTTTCCTCCTCTATGTTAACCTATTCATTTGTTTGCTCATGTTCGGCAAGCTATGTAGGCAAAACGACACGGCAACTGTCCCAAAGAATCAAGGAACACAAACCAGCTTGGCTGAGGACAGGAACTAAAAGAACCATAACTAGTGCAATCGTAGCGCACCTTGCCGAGACAGGGCACCAGGTAGACAACGAAGCCTTCAAGATAATTTACAAAGTGCCTGTGAATTCTTCGAAGGTCGTTCGCCAAATCACTTTGGGAGCAGCGGAGGCAGTAGCGATCAGGCTGTTAAATCCATCGCTTTGTTCACACAAGCGATTTGTCAAATCACTGCAGCTACCCTGGCCGCGATCGGAAAATGGGGGACAAAATCATGGTGACCTCGACCGCGACCTTTCAGTCGTGACAGGAAGCAGCCAACCCACCCCAGATGTACTTTCTACACCGAGTTTTCCCAACCACGAACAACCAACTTCCCACCCCTTTTCCGAACCGCAAAACACCTACAATATTGATTAACCAATCTTAATTTGATACTGTAAATACCCTCTATTTTGTTCCGAAAATATGCATTCCTATCGTATATATATGTAACTGTATTAGCCAGAGGATGAAGTTACCGAAAACGAGCTTGTTCGCTATCGTGCCTTTTTTCTATAATGCAATGGGATTATTCAGTGAAAACTAGAAATTAGAAACTTCGGGGGCAGGAGCGAAACTACTGAAATTAATACCTTTGAACATTGACAGTCAGGGCCATTGTGTTTCGTAACCGGTGGCGTCCCGAAATGAGATTATTAGTATTTCGTACCCTGTCAGACACTGTTTCCAGGATAAATAGATTTATCTGTTTTACGCCACTAGTCCGTGGGCCTATTTGTTCTAGTGCGAGTTGACAAGTCAGCGCGTCAAATTTGGCTCAAAAGTAACGGGGAAAAATATGATGGGTTTAGTAGCATTTCGGGCAGTATATTAGCTTCGGTGGCAAACTGTCTGTACAAAGAAGAATGGATGGTGAGGTTTTTATTGAAACATCCAACATACTTCGATGAACTTTCGATTCGTACGAGGGCCGAATGGTCGCCGAGCTTGATGAGTGGCTTCGTTTTTCCGGATCAAGCATTGGTTGAATCGATAACTGGTCATTAGTGTTGTTCGAAGAAGTCGAACCATAGTTCTCACAAAACTCTAATCTGTCTGGGACTAGATTTTGTTCATCGGGTAAACCAAGCGGAGGAGGTTCATTATGCCCGCTTGTTTCAATCGGGAACTCGGAAGTATTCTGCTCAGTGAGTTTCGGTTCGCCGTGAAGCCGTAAATAATTGATCGGAACTACTCCTTCGTTACCATCAATCAGACTGCGGACCTATGGAAACAGAGTAGAAAGCGTGAAAATCTTGAAGTAAAAGAAAACAAATTATACTCAGGTTGATGTTACTGCTTTTGGCTGTCCCCGTACTGGAAAGACTTTTTATCGTTGAGTATAAACCGGAGAACAAAGAGGGGGAATGGCCGTTGAAAATCAGAGACGAAAATGGGACAAATATGGCCAAAAACCGATTCACAGTACCTTATGGTCAGTAAGTCACAACGCACGTTGTGACCTAAAGTTATCCGTGGAAAATTGAAAAAGGAATCCGGTTGATGTAGTTGGCAAACACAAGAATCACCCGCCGATAAAACGAATTAGGATCATTTAATATCAACTAGACGGTAACAGGAGATTCTTGTCCAATTACAAACAAACACGAAAAGAATGCCCTGACACTTCACACAATCTCTCTCTCCGATCATGGCTCACCGGATCCAAATGATGCTAGAAGCGCACGTAACTTGCTTACTGTGCTCAGGCGTAACAACAATTCATTTGGACAATTTTTTAAGCTGAATTTAGAGCTATGGCTAATAGCTCAGATGCGAACATAGCGTCAATAATTTATGTTCTATGAAAACAAACTGGTCGTTAACTATGCGCAGTGAGTGCTTTGAGTCGATCAGTGAGTGTGACAGGTAAGATAAACATAGACCAAATGAGGCGCGGGAATTTTGACCCATCGTAAACAAAAAATGTAGACATCTGGACTCGATATGGAGAAAAAACAGGGTTGAAGAAGCAGCGGAAAATTTTTCAACAGAATAATAAAAAACGAATATGGGCACTCAAAATCACTGCTAATCAAATACATTCACACCAATAAGCTGTTCAAAATTCAAATCAAGAATCACGTACACTAAACATAGGAATACTTTTATCGATCAAACTACCAGTTTTGTGAAATATTCCTATTGGTAAATGAAAAGTATGGAAGGTATAGCATGCAAACAAATCCTTCAATTAGTAGACACTAGTTGATTCATAGGGGAATCCTGCTGTAGTCAAACCGTAAGTCAAATGACTGTGGCGGATGCCATGTGTTACTGTTTTTTTTCTGGGGGGGGGGGAGGGGAGGGGTTATACTGTACGATTCATACGCGAGAAGCCCAAAGCCCTTCGGCGTGGCCTCGTACCTAACAGTTGGTGGGACACTAACGGTACCAAAGCGTCGGCGGCGTCCATGCATGCGTTCAATTCTCACCGGGGTTAATTCAACTTACTGATACGTTGTTGAGTGCAGAAATGCGAAGAGAACTTAGCTTAGCTGATTGCGTTTAAAAGTGCGAGGGAATCATAACTGTTAACCTGACATACTGGTCAAATAAATTTAGTAAACTAGGAAAGACGAATGGAAAAAATAACTGGTGATAGCAAAATTAAATACAGGAGCAGAAGAAATACTCCGTGATAGGGAGGTGGCGGTGTTTAGTTCCTCAGGTCACTGTAACAACAAAAGTTAAATTAATTGATGCTGGTAGCATAATTCATAACTTCGATCGCTATGGTTCCGATGTGGTAAGAATTCGTTTGCAGAATCCTTTACTGAGAAACCTGGATGCGCTATAAAGGTCTCAAACTTAGTGGACAGGTCAATTCAGAATCCTTTGCAGATCCGATGTTGTAGAATGAGGCTAGAAGTGTTTCCAATCGTACTCTCGAGAGGGAAGGCCGGATAGTGTTCCGCTATTCTTTAGGACAGGCGTCGGTCTTATCTTATGTCCGATATACCAAACACTCCAAGTACCCGCAGACTGATCCGGAATGAATAACTGGGACTTATCAATCAACTTATCCTTGGGTTGGGGAAGAGTGAACGGCTTCAACTTCAACCCAATTTTGACATGCTGTTGGATAGCAACTAAAAACCAGGGCTTAAAAATTGTCCTTCAAAAATATTTCAGTTTAAAGAACGACATGTTCCTTATCGCGCTTGATCACCGCAATATGTAAACTGACTTAAAGTGTGAATTAACATAGTCCAATTCAATTTGTAGATACACACACAGTAGAGCCATGTTTAAACTAAGGTGATAGACCGGTCGGAAAGTCAGAAGTATTGCATTTGAAGAAAGGAGTTTGGCGGACTTTGATGGAAGTTCGTATAGATAATCCTTCGAAATGATTACTGGCATAGATGCTACAACTAGAAATCAATATACGGATAAACAATACCAGGCATTACATTTGTGTGAATGCATGAAAACGAAGTCAACAAAAGTTAAAGAGAAGTCTGATGAAAAAGAAACAACAAGTGGTCGCATTACTGCCGACGGCCTCTAGCAGGGACTACATCCGAAATCTCCAAAACTTGAAATCAAATGCGAGTATTCCAGACAAAAATGTAACGTTTTGATTATCCACGTGGACGGGAATTCTATCACGACCGTCGTGACTCCGCGCACGACGCCATTATGGTGGTAGGGTGCACTGGGCATGGATTAAGGTAGATTTCTCCAGCGACAGTTAGCGTAGGATTTCTAAAACGTAGGACAAAACACGTACAAGAAAGAATGCCATGGATAATTACAAGCGCTATCCAGTTGTCCAGTCACAAACTAGCAAATAGTACCAGCTTCTGGCAAATAGGCCAGCAGAAGTCGGGCTAGGAATACGACCGATTAATCAGTAAAATTCCTGTCCACATTTGACTAACCTAACAAGCAATGTGTATTTTAGTACACACACAATTGACGCTCCACGACGAAATCACTGATCACTCTCTATCCATCGCACAATAACGATGAAGAGTTTCGGGGAGATACGGCCTGTTTTATGATGCCCGAATGAGAATGGTACAGATGCAGCAGATTCTTTCACACAGAACTAGAAAAAATTAGAGCCGTGAATATTTCGATCGGTGTTTTCGAGGGACAAGTCGTACTTTCCAGCTGTTGTGACTGATCACACCTAAGCAAGGACTCAAAATCCAAAGCTTCTGTTGTTTTCATGAAAATTGTACGACAATGCGATATTTCCAGTAAAATGCTACAATTCTGATTCAGCTTTCCGGTGCAATGCAAAATAAAAAGACATAATACAAAGCTCTCATTTCACATCATTCATCCTCACGTTGGTCTGGAAATGACTTAAAAGTCATATTTTTCAGAGAGCAGAATCACGTAAACGAAGAGTAAATATCACATGAAATTAGAGACTGGTGTCTGGTACAGCAATCAGCAAAAATGGAACTCCATTAATTGTGGATGAGGTATAAAAATGTCATACGTCGGATAGGATTTCTCAGGGCAAAATGTTCGTTGAGGGGATAGATGGCTGGAAGTTCAGTAACGATGACCGGTCTATGGCAGCAGAGTGAGTGAGAGCACGCTGTAGGACATCGCTAGGTGTTCCGATCAGTTGCGCTCTCGTACTAACAACGCTATCTTATCAAATTTATACTATTGTTGCAGTTCCTTTCTTACTATTTTTATAAACGTTTTTTCTAATATTTCCGACCAAGGTTACCGCTCAGATGGTAACAAAAGCCACCGCAACTAGTGCACCGGTAAGCTTCTTTGGAACTGAACCGAACTGAACTGATATGATGCATTAGTTGACTCTAGTGCCCAATACAGTTCGCAACCAATTGAATAAAAGAAGCAAATAGATGCACAAACACCATAGTCCATCACGGTGGTAAGGACTTCTCAGCACACTTGAAATCGCATCTTCTTGAGCACACATACATCGACAGCACTTCATACACCGTCTGTGGTTGGTTTTAAATCGGGGTTTATCCATTTCCTCCAGACTGAATATCAGTCATCCAACTCGGTGGAGAGCGCCGGGCGCTTGCTTTTGTCCTTACACCGGTGAAAACACCGCCACGAGAAGATTACCTGAATTTTGGCTACTGAAAGTTGTTTCAGAAGTAAAAACTGAAATTCAACCGGATTGAAGTGTTCCTCAACTTGACCAAACACAATATTGCATCAATCGCCAAACCTTTTTCAAATCAACTAACGTGAAGAATTAATTCACCCAAGGGTGAATAGTTAGCCTTCCCATAACCAAATTCACATTCTCAGGTAAGTAACGGTCTGGGTTGTGCAAGAACGTTTTCTGGATGGGGAACAGTGGCATTGCTGTACGCCCGAGTGCATGCGTGTGGTAGTGAGTTCGTGTGGATGAAGTTGACACCCGTATCACGAGATCTTTGCGAAAAAAGTGAGCTGAGTGACAAAGATTTTTCTGGATGAACTATGGGAAGCAGTACCGTGTTGGGATGTTAAAAAACTGAGCAAAGTGGTGTTGGGGTGTGTCTCTGCAGGAAGATACTAATCTCAGACCAAGACAAATGACAGGAGGGGTATGTAGCCAGTGGAGTAGGACACATGAAAAGACAAATCGTCTTAAAAGATGAGTGAGGAGGAAATGATATTTGGGACGCAAAACATAAAAAGACTAATCTCAAATTTTAACAGAAAGGTAGCTAACATGTCCGACTCACGTTAGATTACGAACCAGGATCACACCGGGGCACTTAAGTGAACCAAAATGGCTCAGCCATTCCTCACTATTCGTTATGGAAATGCAGCAGTACTGAAAATTATTCAGACCCTTTACAAGTAAGATGGTGGAGGTTTCTGGCCGGACCATATCTCGCGGCTGCCCACACCGCAACCCTAACTGGAGCCTTTCACTCAAGTCTGACGCACAAGGCAGTGGGGCGCTAACCCAACAAGGGAACATAGCCGAACCACCCGTGCAGGAACCTCTTCTGGTCTTTCACGTGGGGCCCGATTGTTGATCCTATTTATTTTATCCTTGTAGGAGTTGCAGCTTGTTGTAAACGCTAACGGTGTGAACACAAAATACAAGTCCGTGAAATGTATTTCCCCTTCGTTCTGTCGGAACAGAAGACTCTACCGTCTTGTTGGATAATTTATTTAGCTGATCTATGTTTAAAACAGTCAACCTGTGTGCAATTGAGTCATCAATACGATTTTTCCAAAGCTTCTACGTGTTACAACTGTTTTGTTTGTAAGGAGGATAAGCATGTAGACAGAATCGAGCTGAGACAACTCAAAACTGACAGATTTCGTTACTTTCTTGACTGTTAAAAAACTTATGTGCTTTTGGGCGTATTACTTTTGTGAAGCACTTTTTGAGACAAAGATATGACAAGTGATCTGAGCGAGAACACAGAGTTTCAATGTGGCAAAAAAGTGAAAATCTAAATAGCTAATGAGATGGCACTAGGTGACTAAAAGATCCGTGTGAGGGAATACTAAAAACTAATCAACCATTTCATGCATCACTAAGATGTTCCGCGGAAAAACCCGCCTCTTGAAAAGTTTACGATCGCGGCATTGGATAAAGTGTCCACTATTGGCAAAACTGTAAATCTAAGAGGCAACTCGGAATAATACATGATCAAGGGAACCAAGCAGGGAGTTACACGAAGTGGGAACTAGATTGGGACTGGTAATCAGAAGGGAAGTCTATAAAAGTATTCGTTCTACTTGGGAATGAAACAATGTTCCTCATACCAAAGGGGTCACAAAAACTCACATCAAAAACGATTAGAATTACCAGCAACTATGCACAAGGAAGTATCAGCTGAGTTAACAAAACTTTGAGAAATCAAGTTAACGAGCTCTTGGTAACCTTTCCTTGGACACCTAGGGTAGGTAATATGGATATGAAGTTACAGGGATAACGGAAAAATTACTTCTACTTTGAGTTCCCATTTTACGGTGTAAATACTGCCTTGGAACCGCTTAGTTGATGTCACAAAACAGAGCTTCAGTCCCTCTTGGTTAAAAAACAAGTGGATAGTGATGAAGACAAGCAACTGTCCCATAACTCAGGCCAAATATCGTCTGAGAAATATGAACAATGAGAACACCTGAGTGTGCCTATTCGTGGACTAATTTTTAAACCTTCAGTTGAAATCTACACTTAGTTCACCAAATTCTCAACTGATAACAAACACAATTACACTCAACGAACGCACTTTTATCCATCCATCTTTGTCAGTCTTCTCCAACAGCACCACGGTTTCGTGCACCACCAAGTCGACTTCATCGGGCCGCTTGGCACGAAACTCGTGTAACACAGTTGCTTGTCTGAGACGTCCCTTTTCAGACCAGACGGATTCCAAATCCACTTCTGCATCCTCGTGTAGTGCATCCGAACTGGCCCCGCGCTTCGGGTGTGTACCGGAAGCGATGGGTTCCGCGCGACGACCGGAACGGACGGCACAATCGTCGACCGTTCGTCGAGGAAAATCACGTTGTATATTATTCATATTCTGGTAATCATGGCTTGACGATGATGCTTGAGACAATTCGAACAAACTCCAAGTTACGGATTTGGAAGAACCATCCAAACTGTCCAAACCAATCGATTTGGTACGGGAGTCAGAGGGACGGCCTGAAACCTGACCGATTGTTGCCGGCCGATTTGCTGCATGGTACAAGCAACGGGTAAAGAAAGACAAGACATGATTTCATACGAGAAAGATACGCTACGGTTTTACGCCTTCACGATTTTGATGAGCATACTGAAAACTACGAAAAAATGATGCAGTAATGGGAAAAACCCGTTTTTTATTACGTGCTTCTGCATGAGTGCAGTGAAATGGTTAAACAGATGATTGGGGCCAAAGTAGTTACCGCTAAAAACCGCATTGAATCACTTGCCAGGTCGCCACGGTAAGAAGGTAAATTCCAAATAAAAGCGCTGAGTCGTAGTTTTGACTCGTCTTAAGATACCACCTTCAGACAAATTCGGGGAAAACGGATTTTCAAAAAGGTAGGATATGAAAATTTATTCGTGCACAATGCAGTTTACATGAAACTACTAGGAAGCGCCACAGACCAACGGATACCATACGACGATATCCGAGATGGAAGAACAAAACTCCGCTAAAAAGCGAACGGGATGCCATAGAAAACGCACATCAAGAAAGACGAAAGTTAATTCCTATAGCCTTCAGTGCCACGGGCTTCGCATAAAAAGTGAAAGTTCTACTTGGATTAACCATTTCAACGGAAACCCTAGTGCGGATTAAAAACAGCAAAGGGAGAAACCTCTCACTGAGGTGCTCACAGAAAGCCACTTATTACTGGCTGAAACCCATGAAACATGGGTATACCAGTGAATTATGCTCAATTTCGTGATGAAAAAAAATCCACTTAGGTGGGTGAGCTGCCTGAAAATATCGCTGACCTGGCTTGAGAGAAGGTGAGCGTGTTTCAATCAGAGAATTAGTGGTAAAAACTCGGTGATGATGTACGGTGCTTCCTTGACCGATAATTTCAGTAAACTTGCAATATTACAGGACGCGCAGGATATCGATACAGACGCGCATACTCAGTAACATTATCTTATTCCAGTAGTGACTCAAAATCAGATTCTGTACTCAGAATGCTAACTGGGCTATTCACAAATATAATGAAACTAGAAAGTGGTTGCTGTTAAGTCGCAAATGTGCAGTCCCGATATCAATCGAATTGAGAATCTCTGGGGAACGGACATGCCCTTGTCTCTGTCAAGAACCATGCCACAGGAATCCTGCTCCGGCAAACAAGCCTCGAAATTCTGCATCCAGCAAACGACTCAAACCATATTGATATTGCAGTGATTGACATTTCATGCAATTTCACTCTTTAGGAAGCAAAGCTTCCAGAAGCGTCACGGTTGATGTCATAAGAAAGGTCCTTTTCGAGTCGAACGACCTTTCGGTCCCATGGTGCATCAAAAGAAGTTGAGCCACGCCAAGCTCAAAGTATAAAAAACATTATAGCTGCATTCGAGACAGATTTCAAGGTTCACGGTGTAGCGGGGAATGTTGTGGTTACAGAACAATGTGAATACCAAACCGATCAGGCCAATCAATCGGGAGCCGTAGACCAAAAGACACATGGTGAATACGTCGTAAGCATGCCACAGCAAACAAAAAGAGGCGTGCAGGCTAGAAGATGGAACACAGTGGGTTCCCAGGCAACCATCTATATAGTGTATGTAAGGGGCTGCCGATCTAGCCATCAACCGGAACAATCGGATCAGCTGAACGGAAATAGTGCGCAAAAGGATTAAGCTAACGGCCGCAGGAAGCTGGCAGAATGCAGTCGAAATACCCAGATAGGTGGAGGGTCAATGTTGCTACAGCGCGATCTGGAAAAAGGAATATATAAACGGTTGCGCATGTTTCACCAACTTTGCTTGTCTGGCCGCCCGATTACAGGTGTTCCTCGCTCGTCTTGCTTTCTTCGTTACAACAAGAGTTACATTATCAATGGCACACTAGTAGGTTTACAGGTTTCTCCGGCTTGTGATATCACCGTCTTGTCAAAACGTACCTTGAACAAAACCCAAAGGCCTAAAATAATCAAACCAAAAAGCGGCTTCACCACGAAGGCTGCAATACACCCAATTCTGGAAAACAATGGAAGTGCACAAAACGACCAATGTACGGGAGAACATAGTATATATTAAAAGGAGATATATGACTCACTCGTGGTAGTCCATTTTTCGTTTTGTTGATTATATTCATAACCAGATCGAGAAAATCCTGGCATATACTAGGGATAAAAAAAGAATGTTTCTGGAGTATTCTGCACATTCACGAATTCCGTTACATGATTATTTTAGTGCTAAGAGAGAAAACCGCTAATTACGCGCAAAAGCTAAAATGGTTGGGCGCCGATCCGTGCCAGCAAGTGCGCAGCAGGTTAACGGAGGATAGGCTGAAACTACTTCGCATCTATTGGACAAAAAAGCCACAGTGCTGTTTTTCGGTTCAGATTCAAGCTGAGCTTGATGTCCAAAGTAGGCAGTTATCAGCCCGTGCAATTTAAAGGATGAAGAAAATAGCAGGGTTTTAGTTCATTGAAAAAATCAAACCAGTAGAGCATCTATAGTGAGCTTGGCTGAAATTCCGTTCGTGGTAAACTGATCATTGGGTAGATCATTCACAAAGATAAATGGCAGCATCTAAACATCTGCAAGGGAGCGAATCCTGCAACGTCCAATATGTTGTAGTGATAACCGTACAAAGAATTCATAGATCCAAAGAAGAAATCGAGTGAAAATAATAAAAAACCAAAGTGCACTTGACCTTGATTGACCAATACCATTTTCCCCATGGCATCCTATTCAAAGACATACCAGTCACTTGAGAATTGGAAAAATGAATTTGGAAATAACTCAAAAATCAACAGGTGAAAGAAACGTGGTACAGACATTATGCTTGTTTAGGGAGGGGAAGCCTACGGTGAAAATTCATTTCTGACCATCGACTGATTTAAAAATGCTATCCACTTAAATTAGATCAGGCATGGAGTATGATAATTATTCAGTGTAGCTCACACCCAAAATCATTCGCCTCAAATGATAAAACCACACAATGAAAACCAGATGAAAACCCGTTAGTACATGGGAACCGGGTGCAATTCGGTAAGTCCCGAAAAACGACGCGCCATTTGATGTCATATATTTACGTGCTTGTTATTCTGTGACACAGCCTTGTCTCGAATGTTTACAGTTAGTTGATGTGGCGGTGACCGCGGATAACATCTTTCACAGCAAGTTTACAAAATCAGTCTGCTGAATTCCCTCGCGTGTCAAAAGGATAGCCCCACGGAGCGCACTACACCGACAAACATAATAGGGAAGCTGAAGATATTCAATTTTCACTAACGTCCAACTAATATCGACGTGATACAGCGAATCCAAACACGGTAATGATAAGTAGGCAGGTTGCACACGTTCGACCGATTGATCTATCTTATCAAAAAATTATTGATTTATGTGAACGAATGGGTTACAAATGCAGCGTGATTCGAAATTCGCCCAACATCGGTTCGTGCACGTGCTTGGCAATGATCAAAAAATGGTAAGTCCCGGGTGCGGCAAATAGGAATAGAAGATAAATTCTCTCGCACCAAAACAAACGGTGAATTATGGTACCAAATTCCAACCAACAATGCCGCCAAAAACGATAACATCAACCGTAGTTGAATTACTTCTGTGCGAATAATCATTATCAATAAAAACGTTGCATTGAGGAGGAAGTTGACCTAACCGCCATAAAGTGGACGGAATTGAAGCACGAGTCAACAGGCGAAACTGACAGCGCAATCGATACTGTTGTCTGTGTGCATAACCCATATAATCGAGAGCAAAACCGTCGCAGACTAGAAAACAGACAAAGAAGACCATATCCGTAGGACAATAGTTCAGTCAAAATGGCCACCTACTTGGGGTTCGAACGGTTTGTTATAACCAGCCTGACGCACAGGTCCACTGCTGCTGTCCACACTGTCACTGCTCCCTTCTCCGGAAGGACGAACTGATGGTCGAAGTGATTGACTCGAGCTCACAAGTCCCGGAATTGATTCCATATCCCCGCCAGCCTCTCGCATCTGTTGTGCCATGGCAGCTGCAGCATCCGCAGCTGCCCGCGCTTCTACGATGAACTGCTTCACTTCAACTGAAATGCACAAGCATACAAAAAGAGGTAAATAAAAATGGACAGTTATTTTTAAAAACCTCGAGTGGATACAGAGAACACCTACTTCTTAGGAAACGTGCTTCTACTTATGAGTTGAAAACAATATCGGTAATGACAACTCGCTTGAAGATAATATGGGTTATGGAGTACCCTTAATGATGAATATTTACAAAAATGAACCTGGTTCCTAATTACAGATGAAAATTACTAGCACAAAAGTGATACATGTGGTGTGGAGTTTTGGTGCCTCTGCAGCAAGTAGACACGGAGAAACAAAATCCGATATCTCAATCACAGTCATCGGTTAAATACATACCTGAAGAGTTTCTCAGTAATGAAAGACAAGCTTCTATCTTCACGCGTTCGATCTGCAAAACGTTAAATAAACCAACAATATGGGTGCAGGAAAACGTAAGATCTGAGATACCAAGTGAACGGGAAAGTACACAATGAATACAATCGATGCGTCCGAACAGGGATGTGATTTATCAGTTCGTAATATGAACTGCAGTCGGGCATACTAGTGGTGCCTTCGTACTCGTGACTCGATAGATGAGACAATCGTGTACATTAACCACGTACACATGAATAACGTGTAAAGTAAACAACAGCCGGCAAGCGATCCCTGAGACTTGGAACGGAAAACCACATAAGGTTCAAATAGGTCAGGTGTCACAGCGAGCTGGGAGACAGTGGATTGTTGTCAATCACTAAATGGTCGGCTATGGCGGGATTTGAACCTCTGACCTCTGAGGTAGTAAGCAAACACTCTAAACCGAGTGACCACGAATGGTCAATACGACCCGAAAAAACAAGCTCAGTGATCAAGAACCTATGAAAACCACCAGTCTTTGACCAATACCAATTTTCAAAACCAGTAAAATATTGCGTTTTAATCCATTCATACACAAATGCCGTAGAAGTCGCACAACCTAATGTGCAATGGTCAGACATAGGTTGCCATGCCCATCGTCTTTGATGTAAGTTTTGGTGTCCGTTGATACACTTAGTAAGCACCAGCTCACTGAGTTTTATTTCGTTCTGTCTTCGCAGATCAAACAAGCCTTAACTTTACGAGAAAGTGCTGCATCCAGCGTAATAGTAATAACCAGATAGAAATTAAGGCGTAATACCAGCGTGGTGGTGGGGAACCACATCAGGAAGTGTATCGCGGTGGTGCGGGCGTGCGTGGGACTGTGCTGCGCGCGTTGGGATACAGTTAACAGGCTGGAAGCAAATCGAACGAGATTCCGAGTCACTGAGTTTTCGGCCAAAAACGTGAATCACCACTTGTTCTGTTGTACAGAGAGGCGCTGTGCCTGACTGAACATGTCAAGTACTTCTGCGCAGGCCTACAGACACATCAGCATTGAAGACACGCGGACCGATCCGTTATAGTGCATGCACACTCGCGCGACCGCGCACAGACATGCAATGCATTACCGTCTGCCCTGATGTGATTCGCACTGCACTGGCGAATCAGCAGCTGACAAAAGCTGAGCATGCCTTGATCGGCAGTCCCACTAGCATGTTGGCCGCAGGCACGAATGTCGTATACGCCCATACACTTTTTTTATTCCGGTGCAGCCAACGAAATAAATGGCTTACTTACACTTACTCCCCCCGCATGCCTCAACTACGAGATGGCTTTTAACTAACTGGTTTTCTGAGCTTTCTCAAGAAGCCGTTTTGACTAGCTGCATGTAAAACAGGCTGATCTCAGCCGACGCTACCGCAAGCAATTCAGAATGAACTGACGTTACTATTCCTAGCGGTATGGCAACCTGAAAGCAATAAAGGGAAGCGTATCACAGCAGAAAAAAATATTTTTACTGTCAAAGCCCAGACCCAATGAACGATTAATTCAGATAGCGTTGCGTACAAATTAATTGGCAAAAATAAGCGAACTGGCTTACTTCCTCGCGTCGGATAGCAAACTGCACCTCTTCGACTTTGTGCTCCACGTACTCCTGGTTAAACGCCAGTAAGTCTTCACTGTTTTCTTGATCCTAAAAGAGATGTTTGGAAAAAGCAATACCGTTTTCAGATATGTAGTTGGAAACATCTATCCGCTAGACGTACAATGAAACCAGTTTTTCTTCGAAAACGGTGTGAAGGTAATCAACGAACATGAAAACAGTCGATGTAGTTTTCAGGTAAATACCAACGGACTCTGCTCCACTTCAGATTGAATGCGCTAATAGTATTGTAGTCTATCAGTCCTAACTGATTCAAAGATTTGATCAAGAAAATGGTCAAATAGTACCAAAAGCTTGGGTTGGAATGCGAGGTGAATACGCGGTCTCCGAAGTCCGGTACTCCTCAAGAAACTGAAAACAGTCTACAAGAGATCTCTGAGCGTCAGATGCAGACGAGAAACAGTGAAAACAAACTAATTCAAATGATACGATTACTACTTGCGAGAAATTGTGTACTACTAGCAAAAAATTGTACTTACTGAACTTTTCAATTGAATAATACACAGAAAATGCCGGTAATAACAAGTTTTTTTCTTTTTTGTACACTCCATTCATGAGTTCTGCTTTGCACGAAAATCTTTTTGCTTCTAAAATTATGGTTGAAGTGAGCGACTGAACGAACAGATGTTGGGCGCCTTAAGCGGTGACTTTCCTGAGTATGTTTTCGCCAGTACCCAGATTACCAGATCTGGTGTGTATTGTATCCAGGACATCTAATCAACAGTATTGACTTAAAGTATGACTGTACATAACATCAGACAGCTCCAGAAATATCCGAGCTGTTTCAATATCAATTTGAACAATCACTAACTGTGCGCCGGATTCCGCAATTTGTTTTTGTATTTCAAAACAAAATTAAGTGAGAAAATCAATGATTGGAACGTGGATGTTTTTAGCAGTAGTGGAGTTGGACTGGGAAACACTGTGAGTATAAATCTACCATGGGTCGCCTGATCAGATACATTGGTGGTGTACATTTTGTGACACCGAAATTCCAAAGCGGCACATACGGGGCTGCCGGGTAAAGACCGGACGTTGGGATGCAGCGCTACGCAGCCGGCTTGGAGCGTTTTCAGTTCCACCTCGTATGATTTGATGCGTCGCTCACGAAGTACCAATCGTCGCGCCAGTTTTCGTGCGATCTGTTCCAAACTAGCTTCCTTGGAATGGGACGAGCGAAGAAGCGTGTTCTGTAGACAGAAGAAATAATCACAAAGCCTTAGAAAAATCTACTTAATCAAAGAAAGCTTACCTACAAGATTCGCACACAACTCGGTTCCTACAATTATTATCAGTGATGGCCGAGTGGTGAGAGCCACCTCCGCAAACTCGAAGGTCAGAAGTTTAAACTGTGCCGTCACCGGTTTTCATTGATGGTTGAAAGAGAGAAAGAGATCCGTCAGCGTACGGCTCGTTAGCCTGCCTGATTAAGGGTGATGGTTGTCGGTTACCCTTGATATTGCAGTGGGTCTTTGGGACCATGAAGTACACCAGCTAGGAGTGCATAACCGTTGTTGATTTGAATATACACGAGGCAGTATGGGAAAGTTCAGTGATGAGGACATGATGGCAATTATAGAATGTACCCGTACAGAGAAATATCTGAGAATGTAGTCTCATTTCCTCGGAATTCGTATCAAGTTGTACCGCAACACAGCCACAACGGACAGGGAAATGATATTGAAAAGAGGTAGTAACGAAGAAATATTCTGCGAGTTCCACTTGTCTACCGACTTAAGTCCAAATACGGCAGTTTGACTGGATAACAGTGACTGGTTCAACTAATTTCAGACTCAATGTACATACTCGTTGATGGGTGGTGTGAAAAAGACAGGAATTATCATACACAGATGAGTTACGACGAGAAAACCAAACAATGGACATAAGTGAGCATGATAACAATCATCACAGATAACTTCTCAGAATGTTTGAACACATGGTTAAAAGGCAAACGAAAATAGTCAAACGGGCAATATCGACTTGAGCGGCTGAAGCACCTGTTTGAGAAAGAAGCGCATCTTGAACCAGCTGACAAATTCACCCCGGGACCATAGCATATCTGCACAACTGAATAATCCAGCACTTCCGTCCAATAGCCAGGAACTGTCACTTACTCAATGGGCACTCAAAGTGCATAAAAAGCATAATGCTGGTCTGTTAACCGATATCAGAGAGGCCGACCGATTCGCAATGACTTCATTTATAAGTTCGGAAAATTCACAGTTGAAGACCATGAAAGTGCTGTGCACCTGCTTCGTCCTTCTTGGGGGTTATCAGTAGTGCAGGTCCACCCAGTCTCAGTTGAGAGTCGAACGACAACAGCCCGTCACCGGCACAGTGATCGACTCACATGGGGATTTCTACCCGACACAAAAACTCAAGTGAAACAAATGAATTGTAAACAAAGCTTGGCTACTTGACCTATGTGAGCGTGATGAATCATTGTATAAACAATTTAAGTTACCTACTTCTCACACGTTATACGTAATAAGCCAGTTCTCGAAAAAAAATCCCACAGTTCCAGGTGATTATCAACGTGAGAGTTTCTCCCCCACTTTGGGCGCCAAAGATTCAAGCTAACCGAATTCCTCCTCGTCATCCGAGTTCAAATTTATGCTTCCAATATCTTGAGTGTATATATGCATAAAAAAAGCTTCCAGTGATCAGAAACAAAAATGAAAACTCAAAGGTTTAGTATATGATGAAAGCAAAGGAACAAAGCCGTTACTGAATGTGACGAAAAAAGCAGTTGTAATTCATAATACACAAAACCAGCCTCTCGTTGTAATGACCGAATAGCTCTTCTCTGATGAACACTCCCAAAAGAGAGTATATTTGAGAAGCAAAATACCGTTTGGGTTTCTCACTCACCTGATCACCCTCCAGAGGCTCGAACTGATATTGAACGGCTTTGTCGAACAAAGGACATGATTTGAGGAACACATTCCATGCGAAAGTGCGTGAAATCTGCTCAACACAGAAAACGAGAGAATCCCGAGGAATCAAAAAGTCATCAAATAAAAGCGATCTGTCTGACTGCCAAACAGCACCCGAGAAGCAGTTCACAAATGCACACCAAAAGTTCAAGACGAAATGCAGAAGACAGATAATGAAACTAAACAATGCGGGATTGCAGCACATTAATAATTCGACTGTTGCACATAATCTCCCGGAAGCGGGGCCTTCGAAATTGGCTGTGCCTTTTTTCTGCTTTCCATCATCGGTATTCATACCATATAGCTAATATCATAGCAACAATATTTCTGTCGTTTCAACCTTGGTTGCTATCATGATCGTTGTTCTGTGAAAAATACTGAAGTACACTGGCGATTTTATAGAACTTATTAAGTTCTGAATTTTACCGCGAAAATGTATCGAGAATCCAGTCAAAAACGAAACAAAGAAGACTCATACACCGCGTGACGAAAGTATAAGACCTCCGCACCCTTATTTTCCCGCATATTTCCGTTTCCGTATTTCTTAACAAGACCACATCCGGTCAGAACAATTAAATCCACGGTATGATACAGCATACTGAATTTCAGAACGAAACAATGCACTGTGTACTAATTAGAGCTGAAAACTCAAAAATCGAGGGTGACTGAACTATAGGATCCCCTGCTGCGGTTCGCTGTCCCATGGAAAATTTCGCAGCACCAGACGGACCACTGAGTCCGGCAACAAGCTGATTCGTTCGGTCTGTGGATTTGGCGACTGACAAATACATGAGAACCGGAATCACATGATTCAAGTGCACCAGAGCACGTGACGCACCCTAGTGAAATAGGTGACCTTCATTTGCTTTGGTTGTACGTATATACCTTACAGAACTCACACCGAATTTTGTTTGCACAAAGCCACATGGAAATGAGCTAACAGATTTTGAGAAGAGCGAAATATCTGAGCTCTACCAAACGGGATTCAGTTTACATGAAACTGATAGTAAATGGAAGAAATCGAGAAACCTTATCCGACGGAATGTGGAATGTAATATGCAACGTGTGCCTAAAAACCGAACGAGTCGACCAAAGAAATAACAAAATCGGACGAACGCAGATTAATTCGTCTAGAGTCCAATAGCTCATGCTTCATGTCTTCATTGAAAGCTTTCATCGGAGCCAGTGTTTCGAAACAAATGTAACAAATAACGCTGAAAGTTGTGCCGTGGTTGAAATACAAAAAAAAACCAGAAGATACATTGCTCTCTTACTGTAGAAAAAACAAAGCATCTCAGGGGCTGAAACATACGTAGAATGTATGCAGTGGTAAAATGTCTACTTTTTTATTTGCCTCCTTTCATTATGTGTTAATGATACACTAACGGGAAAAATTAGTTCCGATGAACCGGATGTCTGGAATTATTACTGACATGATATCAGAAATGAAGAAAGCATTTTTAGTCAAAGAAAAACTGGCCAGAGTTTATAGATGGTTTGGGGAGCCTTATCAGCCAACGGTATACAAGATTTTGTTGCGTATACTTGTACGATGGAACAGTTTTTTCTCCCACTAGTGTCCAAAAGATTACAAGATGTAGCCATATTCCAATATGATAATGCTTCCGTCCACTACTCATACACTACAAACCACTGGTTGTCGTCCCGTGGGATCAAGATCATGCAGTGGCCAGCGTGCAGCTCCGATCTTGACCTTAGTGAGAACCTATACGGCATACTTACTCTCCAGATGTACAGGATCCCATGGTTTACCGGTTAAAATGTGAATTGGTAACCGCCCTTAAGCGAGAACGGGTGAATATTGACCAAAGAACAATCACAGGTATTACAAGAAATACCGAGGTCCTCAAGCAGAAGTGCGGTTGCACACGATTTTAAGTGGTAACTGTTAAAGCCGAGCTGAAGGGGTTTTATACGTTTTCATATTCGGATTTGGTGAAATCAGAGTAGATTATTTTGTTTTGCATCGCAATGGGCATTCGGTCGGTCTGACCAGATATGGTTTCGTTACAGAATACAGAAGGGAAAATACTCCTGAAAATGAAGGGGGACTATACTTTTGTCGTGCAGAGTACGAAAGTTTCTGGAGTAGTGAAGAAACACCGTACTTGATGGAAGGTGGTTCTCCGGAGGCAGAAATTATCGCACATGTGCATACCCAATAATCTAAGTTCAAATATACGCTCACTCATTGGAAACTTTAGTGACTTGAAAGATCCCTTTCTCCGCCGGGAACGAGTAGCTTGGAATCATAATATTACAAGAATCGTAACTCCAAGGTTATATCAGTGACGAAATTATTGGTCCTGAACGCTTCACCTGCTACCGAAATGATCGAACCTGGCCTCTAGGGAAACGCTGGAGGTCATTACTAGCCTTAAAGACCACTGGTGTAGGTCTGATCAGGTGATAATTATGTACTCAAATTCCCAATTTAGTGTTTCAATGATCTCAGGCAAACCGAAGCGCATGAGTGGCTATCCATCTTACAGCTGCTGCGAACACCTATATTTCTCCCACATAACCTATCAGAGTTTTGGAGAAATCCTCTGCGGTTTTATCTCCCAAGATTTTAAGCTGCATTGCCACCTACTCACTCATACTCGCATTCATAATTCTGTGTTATATTTGCTCTGATTTCAACCATTCTCAACCTGAGTTCTTGACGCTGTTAGGTCTAAAATACTTTGAAGATTTCCTCACAAGGATTGTGACTCATCTTGATTTGTGCTTGACGAACAAGTCCGATGTGTTTCGGGGTACAATCAGATCTCCACTGGGAACGTCGGATCACACTACCATGTTGTTTCGTCCAACGACACATAGCTCTATTTCGCACAAAATCTTCACCCACTTCTGCAACCTGGAAAGCAAGAAGTGTCAATGCGATCTTGAAACCGTACGAAGGCTTCAGATTATTGATCGACCAGACTAACTTCGAATTTTTCAACTATCAAGACCTCACCATGTGTTGTGAGCGTCTAACTAGCTACTTAACATTTTTGCTACGATGTGTGCAGACCATTGGGGAATTCAAACATATGTAGTCCCCGATTTTTCTCCCCATCCTTCAGAACAATACGGCGTAAGAAGTAGAGTGCTTTTAGGAGGGGAAGGGGGGGGGGACGTGGAACAGTGAAAGTCCTTTTTCTGTCGAACATACCAGAAATCCGCAGACTCAATGTCATTTACAGTCGTGCACTCCCAGTCAACACTAACTTCCGGGATCTTCTGACGTTCATCAAACAGTTGAGTGACATCTCTTCACAGCACTCGCCCTAAAAGCAGACGGAAATCATGACTTCAACAGACAATTCCGTCCTTCATTGTTCAGACGTCCCAACGTACTATCTTGTTCCAGCTTGACCAGCTGCAACTCCCACGATATGTCCCCGCTAGTTTTTTAAGGAGAACTGTCAAACCTCAAGTGCAACTAATCCCACTGGCCCGATAATCTTCCCCCAGCTGTACCTAATTATTATAAACACACTCACACCGATAATAACATAGTTATTTAACTATTGTTTGGACCGCACAAAGATTCCTGATTGTTGGAAATCAAATTACATTAAACATGTGCCCAAGAAAGGGACGGTAAAATCCCGTCTAATTTCCTGTACCTCCATCGCATTGGATGCTATTGCTTCTTTAACCCACAATGTCTTATCTTCCTTGGACGGTGCGTATCTGCTTTTTACATTATATAATTACACACCAAGTCTGGAGTCAGGTATAGTGCCAATAGAACAAATACGGAAAGCGGTAACAAAGAACGGCAGAGGTGAATGAGAACAAAACTTTTTATCTGTTTCATAGCAAGCAATTTTGTTTTTTAAGTTTTGTTCGGTATTTATGCGGCGCGAAAGTTTCCTAAGCACACCGCACAGCATTCGCGCCACTGGATATGGTTCTGATCCATATCCGTCGATGTCTCTAACCTGCTTTCTAGATAACAATGAAGCATTTAGCAGTGTCGATGTGTGAAAACTTCTCGACATCCTCTCAAATAACGGGATACAACCCTCAGTCATCTGGCTACTATCTGGTTATTTTCAATCGGCAACAGTTTACGCGATACAGAGGCAATACTTCCTCCATAACTGTTTCAACCCAAGGTATCTTACAATCCCCTTACCTTTTCCATTAATAGCCTATACGTCTTCCAATTCTGTCAGTGACTATTACTTAACTATAGATCTCCAAGTGCCTCAGTAGGGTCGAGGGGTAGGTGTCTCAGGCTCTGAGTTGGCTACTCGTCCTGAACACTCCTCGAAGTGCTTCAAAATGACCATGCGTCTATCAGAGCCTCTGCTGAGGAAGTCCTACTCACTGCCTTCCCGTGGCAGGTGTTTCCACCAAAGTGAAAGGGCGAAACCGAATGCTCGGCGCTCTCCACCGGGTTGGTTGACTGTGAGCCAGCCTAGGGGAGATTGCTAAACCCTGATTCCAAACCAAACATGGGTGACGCATGAGGCGTACAGCACTAAGACTACCGGCATCTGTGGCGCCGAGGTTTACTAGGCACCCAGGACGTTTAGCCTCATCCAAAGGGCGTACGAACCGAGCATTCAGTCATAGACTCCGAGTGGTTTCCGGAAGGGGCGAATGAACCGTTTAATTGGCCACCGGTTCATATGGACTAACCCTGCTGTCTTGCAAGACGCTCCTGGTTGCGCAAAATGCTAGAGGTGCATCCTCGAACAAAAATGCCTACTCTGGACTGAGAAACCGAGTAATACAATAGCCCGCAACGCACACAACCACTATAGACTTTATCACTGTAATTAACTCCTTTTGCTCGCAAACAAATGAACAGTCTCCTACACTGTACATAAATTGTTCTCCCATTTTCACTTCCCTCCCATTGTCTGCCCCATTTTCACATCCCACGGGTTCTTCAGTCGAACGTGCCTGCTGTATTGCCACTGATGGAAATCCTGACCATGTTCTCTCTTGTCCTTCTTCGAGTAGCTTCCGAGTCTCACCGAACCTGTTACAACCAGCTGATGCCGTGTTTCGTCCTCGATGCCTAATCAAACTAGCCACATTCAACGTGTGAACCCTGATGCGTAAAGGATAACAAGCGGATTCACTTCGTTCTCTTGAATCCCCTGTCATCGATGTATGTTGCATCCAGGAAACTCCAATTCAAGACTCCAGTCCCATAGTTCGATTGACGCCCCCATCTAATCGTTCCGTAAAGTTTCACTTACGCTTTTCTGGGGACGCTGAGGCTACGGCTTTTGGTCTTGCTGGCGTTGGCCTTGTTCTCAGTGAACAAGACGAAGCGACGCTGCTAGGCTGGATCCCCGATGACAGTCGTTTATGTACAGTAAGACTCAGGGGTTCGTGTAAAGTGAGTAATCCCCGCTCCGACAGACGCAATTTGTTTGTCGTTTCGGCGTATGCACCCACCGATTGTATCCCAGATGCAATCAAAGATAACTTCTACCAAAAGCTCCACCTCTTACACAAAGCAAACCAGGCTGATATCGTGGTTTTGGCAGAAGATCTGAATGCTAGAGTGAGTCGGGTGTCATCAAACGAGACGCATCTATGAGGCTCTCTTGGGCTAGATTCCTGTCGCTCGGAAAGCAGAGAACGGCTGTTGATCCTATGCTCAGATCATCGTCTGTTCCTCGCCAGCACGAATTTCAGACGTTCTAATCGCCGGTACGCCACGTGGCGTCCGCCGTCTTCGAATCAACTGTGGACCCAAATCGACTACATCGCTATAGGCCAAAAATGGTGGGATTGCATACACGATTGTCGCTCGTACTGGAGCACTCTCACTGATGCCGACCAAGCATTAGTTTGCACTAAGCTGTCCGTGTGCTTCAATGGGTGCCCAAAACGCATGCAACAACGACAGTGAGACTGCAATAAGCCATTCGATTCATCTCGCTTATCTGTCTTTTAAAACGCACTAAATGAAAAGCTAGATGTAGCCCCATCTGATAACATAAACCAACACTGGTCGCTTATCAAGAATGCCTTGTATTCTGCCAGTCTAGTAAGTTGTGGTTTGTCTCGTCGTGCCACAAGACCCTGGGTTTCTGTCGAATCTCTGTGCCTTCTCGACACACGCCAGTCAGTTCCGGCTGGGGGCGAGTATTATACAGCGCGTCTCGAAACGAGACATAATTGACGCGAGTCTTCGTAGGGACCGCGAAACCTGGTGGTCTCAAAAAGAACCAGAGATGGAACGTACCGCCGCCCTGGAAAATTCCCGCAAATTGTTTTATCTCAATCGAGTCACCGGTAGGAAGCTGCTACGTGTGAGTGAAGCAATCTGTGAGGCTGACGGTACGCAAATTCACATTCAGAAGCAGCATCTCGATCGCTGGGTGGAGCACTTCCAGATAAAATCTAGCTGGCCCTCGATGTCGGCTTCTCCTACAACTCATCCGGCACATGTCAGTGGTACGTTTCAACGGATTCACCTACCGAGGCGGAGATCCGAAAGGAGATCCAGGCCCCAGGACGTCACAAATCGCCAGGCTCCGATGGCATTCCCCCAGTCTTATTTAAAGATGGTGGGGGGCAGCTCGTTAGAGAACTTCATGTTTTCTCAAAATTTTGGAATTCTGAGCAGGTTTCGTCCTTGTGGGGGGGAATCGATTGTTGTTCCCATTTTAAGAAAGACTCGCGCAGTGACTGCGCTAACAACAGGGGTATAAGTCTCATTCGAATAAGTTGCTGCGTTTGTCATTCTTCGCAGGCTGTACTAAACGCGTGAAGAGCAGACTCGCGAGGACCAGGCTGGGTTTCGCACCGATCGTGGATGTATCGATCAAATTTTCAACCCCAGACAAATGCTAGAACACCGTCACACTTTCCAAAGACCAGCAATAATCGTGTTCCTGGACATTCACGCGGCCTTCGACTTCATCGATAGGACCGCACGGTGGAATTGCTTGCTGAGAAACGGAGTACCTGAGAAGTATGTATTAGTCCTCGAAGAGTTTTATCGTCCCATCTCAGGTCGGGTAAGGGCCTTACGGCCAGCTATCACCCCCCCCCCCACCGTCTCCAATGGAGTTCGACAAGGTTACCTTATATCCCTGTTTCTCTTCAGCTTTGCTATAGAGGATTTTCTACGGAATGCTCTGCCTGGTATTCCAAACGGTGGAGCTGAACTACTCCCAGGGAACAGAGTTTTGTACTTAGAATATGCTGATGATATCGCCTTGCTGGGTGATAATGCACGGGCAAAACGCTTTTGCAAGATTGGGAAATGCTTGTGCCTGAACTCACTTTTAGTGGTGGTCAGTTAAAGATAGTCAGTAGCTTTAAGTACCTCGGGAGCTTGATCATAGCTGGTGGTGGTGTTGGGGAGGAGATCACCTTACGAATTTTGAGAGGCAAACCAGCTTTCGTGAACCTTTGCCGTCTGTGACGCCGCCACGACGTTTGTCTTTCCTCCAGGGGAAGGGTGTACAGTGCCACAGTCCGTAGCGTTCTTTTTTACAGTTGTGTGACCTGACCCTTGCGCGTTGAAGATGCTCGGCGACTTTTTGTATTCGACCACCGGTGTCGGAAGCGTTTCTCGTGTCTGGTGGGAACGTAGGGTAAGCAATGACGGGGTGCGCCGTCGTGTGTTAGGCACGGATAGCCGCCCTCTTAACGAAGTGATCACTCTACATCGCCTCCGTTGGAAAGGTCATGTTTTACGAATGCCCGCCCACCTTCTACCTTTTACCTTTCCGTGCTCTATTCGCACGTGCTGGGCAAGGCTGAGAGAAGCGACACGGCGGTCAGGCCATAAATTGGTGTAGAGGTTTGAAAAATCTAAAGTCATCATTATCTTCGATTGGAGCTTTCCGTCTCCGTGGCTGGGGCTCAAGGGATAGGGATTGTCGTTGGTTGGAGACGTTGAGGGACATGTCTCATAACAGAAGTCAGTGGCGCGAATGCTGCGCGGTCTGTCTACTGAATTCTCGTGCCCCGTAAACACAAAAACGTCATTTCGACAAACAAATTGACAAAAAACATCGAAAGAAGTGTACGGTGAAAAGCCTCCAAAAATCGGCATCTATTTTCTATCTCTTACGGTCCGTTTACTGTATTGCATGTCCCTCCCCCTATTTTGTAATTGTTGTTGTTGCGTTGGCATCTTGCTAGATCTGAAGCCGGCGTAATATAATGTATATATATATATATATATATATATATATATATATATATATATATATATACTTAATTATAAATATATGCAAATGATGTTGTGATTGGGTAATCCCATCCTTGTGTGAAACTGCTGTGATTATAGCTGTGTACTGTTAAATGTGCATCCATCCGAGTGCATAAAGCAAACACGTGACGAAAAAAATGCAATAATGCAATCAACGAATGCCTCGTAAAATTGAAATCGAATCCAAGTACGAACTATTATGAAAAACTAGTTGTTGAGATGATGAGTACTGAGAACAATCTATCTCGAGACCTGGCACTTGTAACTGAGATTGACGTGCGTGCCGGTTGCACTCGGACAAAAGGACCGGAATGCAGTTACAAACAGCCTGTGATTTGGATATCTATCTGATCAATGAAGAACTCGGCTATAAAAATGTTTTAAATCGTGAAATATTTTCATCCATTTGTGTGCCGAGCAGGTTGGTAACGCAAAGGAATTCACTTCAGAAATCTCACCATAAACAGCCACGTTTGTGTTCTGGATGTCAAACACCGAAATGCATAGACAATCAATCCAGATGCGGATGCATTACAACCGAGAAGAGCCATCCAACAGCGCATTTGTATCAAATGAGAACCACTCATTGTCCCCCTCGGCCAGAACAGTTTGTTACACATCCCGTTTCGTCCGTCTGTGGTGCTCACTATTTGCGATCTATGACAAGGCAGCCGGGTATAAGTGCGCATCCCCTCTTCATGGGGTGAGTCCTTGGCTTTCCTCCCTTTCAAGAAATGGTTTCGTGAGTGCTGAGCCAACCGCCGCGGTATAAGCACCAAACTCATTGCGAACAAAGTCTTAGCGTTCGTGACACCTGTATATCTTGCGCCGTTACGCGAGATGAACATTCGAGAATAGACCGGATTCTGCTCAATTTTTGGTTGCTTAAATAAAAGCCTCACTTCACATCATAGGACTAAATTACTTGAAGCATGTCATCGTCCTACAGTCGTATTCCTTCTTGGCTTATACGGAACATTGGACTATGTCCACTGATCAGTATAAAAAATAGGTGAGTGCATGTGCAGGAGTACGCAAAAAAAGCATATCAAGTGAGCATTACGCCATGGAATTCGGATTCATTTATTAATTATGACGAAGATTTGTATAATTTGTAGGTTGATTGCCAATACACTTCTAAGGCCAGAGACTGATTTGTGGTGATGATGTCTGAAAATCATCAAATGGGAATGCGAACTTGAATGCCTCAAAATTAAAATACTTACTTTGAGAGCATCTCTCGATATCCGACTGAAGCACTCGTTCGTCTGAGTACACAGTTCACTTTCTTGTTGACCCAGAGCACTGAAGACAGCACTGAGCTTTTCATACAACTCTCCGTCAAGGGTCTTCAACAAAGAAATAAAGATAAAATGCAAATTTGAAGGAATTATTGAGGGCGAGTATTCAGGCTGTTTCCAGGATAAAGATTTCGCAGAATTTATCAGGAATTACAATCATAATCATGGAGTAATGTATGTTATCACTGAGAGAACTTACTAGCTCCACTTGGAGGGCACGTTTGATAGACGGCACAAATTACGCTACCCCACTTCTCGCTGTTCTCTAGTTCTATTTTAATTTACCAAAACACAGTTGTCCGATTCTCTAAAGAAGGTGATGAAGCTTTTAACAAGCTGAGATGGTATGTGGAGTAGTAACTCATTTAATGACGAAGCCCAGTCCGGGAGCTTAAAAATTCCAATGAGTGTTTGCAAACCTCAGAGTCAGCTTCGTTCAGTGACGACTCGTCATGCCAACCAATGCACGTACCAACTTACGAGCGTTCATATGCACAAAGTGAAAGGAAGACCCGGCCACTGGAAGCCACAACTGACGGAAAATCTACACTGCTCAAAAGGTTGAAGTTGAATGCACCACCTCGGCGTATGTTCTCCCATCGCGACCCAGAGAACTCCGTTAAGACACCGAAAATTCAAGTGAGTTCGTCAAACCCTCCAGCGGTTCCATACAGGGTATGTAAACTGCGGAGTTCTTTGGAGTCCCCGAATTCAACAGATATTTACTGTCCTCCTAATAACCGGCTCCGACCATCTATAAGTATTCCCCAACTCTCGAATCGAGAGTTGGGGAGATTAGGGACTGATGGGATGGCGCAGTTCATAAAAGACATACTGATCAGATAAGTAACATAGCGCCAGTTGGAGAGCGACCAGGTAAACCGGAAGGAAACCTACAAGTTTGTGAGCCAGGTAGATTGGGTAGAATACCTCGCCTCGAGCCTGCGTTGGCGATTCAAGCCAGTGGCGTCATGACTCCAGGATAAAAGAGGAGGGATGTGGTGATTCTGTCCTGTCCATATGCAATTCGAGAAAACCCGTTTGGATCAATACGTTTTGGTGTCGGTTGGTGTGTCTTCTGATTCCATTTCGAGCAATTCGGTCGCCAAAACACGCTCCGGCCTAACATTAAAAGTACTTCGGACCTGGAAGACGCAAACTGCATACCATATCTGAACATTTCAATCGCTAAGCGATACAAAACGTGCTGCACTGCTTGTGCGTTGTCATCCAGCAAGGCGGTATCATTGGAGTATTCTGTCGAAAATCCTGCTTCTCGGAAAGAGTTCTGTGATGAGTCATTTTTTGTTGATCCTGGATTATTGGAAAATTCAAACGGACCAGGTTTTACGAGGACTGAGGCACTCAGATTCTAATTATGCCCCCTCCCACCCCCACCCCCTTCTTATCTCAAGTCTCACCATGTTCCTCTGCACATTTGAACTATATAACTCGTGTATGTGAGTCAATAAAGAAAATACAAGATAGAATCCAGTACCGGCCTGCTCGACTTGGTTGGCTTCCGACTGAAGGGTAACAAATTCCGAGATGCGTTTGGTGTAGTCTGCGCAAGGTTAGTTTCACACGTTCAACTCCACCGTTCAGTAGACCAGACAATACATTTCGTAGGACATCCATGGCAAGGCTGAAAAGAAATGGGATATATGGCAACCTTGACGTACTCCAGTGGAGACAGCAAAGGCTGAGAAAAAATGGCCGAAGGCCCTAACTCGTCTCAGGTACTCCATTTCTCAGCAAAAAGAACCACAGTACAACAGCGTTGGAGGCTGCATGAATGGCTAGGAACAAAACGATCGTTAGTCTTTGGAAGAAATGGCGGTGCCCTTGCAACAGTCGACGAGTGCAGATTTGATCGATACATCCACGACCGGCTCGAAACCCAGCCAGTCCCTCTTGTATTTGGCACAAACTGCGAAGTATGACAGACGCTGGCAGCTTCGACTCCATTAGGATAAGGCTAATGCACTTATGATCAGCGCAGTTACTACGACAGCCCTGCTTAAAGATGGAGACAACAATCGGTTTACCTTGCCATGTGGAGACCTCCTCTCAGTTACAGATGTTTCAGAAAGAAACATGAAGTTCTCTGACAAGCTGTACTCCACCATCCGTAAAAAGAGCTGGGGTAAAGCCATCGGAGCTCGGCATTGTGACGTTCTAATGCTTCGATTTCCCTGCAGATCATTGACTCAACAGTATCTGTCGAAACAGACCACGAGATAGGGGTCGGAGTAGCTACTGGAGAGACACAAATGACAATATTTCGATAAGTAAACTGAAAATACTAGCAGCAGCAACAGCGACTTAAATTTTACCGTGATTAATCTGGAGAATGTGTCACACAATCTATGTGAGGAACCGTCTGCATTGTTGTCACAAAGTAGAAAGGCATTCATGTTTCTTCTGGCTTGTGAGCTAAATACTTCAGTTTAGAGACTTTGTACCCTGGAATAAGAATCTCACACCCTGGTTAGTAATCACCAAAAGGGCTTATCAACCGAAACCCATTTGGTACTCGAACTCTGCAAGCGGGATACCATAACTCCTACATGGCAAGCATGAAACTATAAGGGTTGACTCTCAATGGCATGTTTCACAAGAACACTCCTGGTGGAAGTGGATACCGAAAAATACACGATTAACCTGTTAGGAAGCCACAAACTGAACCGTCCTCGAAACAAAGCACAAATCAGTTCGAGCAGGCCAAGCCGAGTCTGCTAATCAATAATCGATTATCATCCAGACCGCATAAGACTTAACTCCTTTGGCTTACTGAACAGTTGCTTGCACCTCCGCACAAATCGGTTCAATAATCAATAGTTCAAACTGGCCGACGTAGAATCGGCCTATCAATCGATAAACCTGACAGGTAGCCCGAGCTTGGGTTTGTTCAATTTTCGCTTCAAATACCACGTTGCCATCTTCTGGTTTGTCATTGCGGACTAGAGCGAGGAGGTATAAGTGGAGGTCGAGAGCGCATGTCGATCATAGAAATCGCAGAGTAGTGCGCCATCATTTATTTGCATAACCGTTAATTGAGGCATATTATTCGGTCACTATCGCCCTCAAGTTCTGTCAACTGTATTATATGACAGTGTGACGTTTTATTCAGCAGTGCGCCGTACGGAAGAGGAACTGAAATCGGTAAAGAGAGTAATCAAGTAATTCATGTTTATCTCAACGTAGCAAAAAGATAGCAAACCCGATGATGAATGTTACCGTATCCGTGGCCTCTACCTGATCGAACTACTGATTGTGAGGGTTTTACCAATTTCTAGTTAGGCAAATGGCCCAAAAGACCTAGTGAGAAGGAACCAAATGCGAGATTGCAGACTGGCAAATAAATGTTAACACCTGCCGCGACGCACAATCAAAATCATGACCACGCACACAATGCAAGGGAAATTCACAATTGTGTGGACAAAATGAAATATACCACAGAACAAAAACGAGTGCGAACTGAAACGCCCGGTCCCGTTAAGATTACACTGAAGATGATCTGAGTAAATTAGCCTGAGGAAAAGGAACAGGTGAGTCAGGTCAATCGCATCATGGGGGGCCAGGACGATTGCACTGAAGCAACAGAATGCCCCCTGTAAGGGAATGGGCTGGCACATTGTCAACAAACGGCCTGGTTCGTTTAGTAAACAAGACGATGGTTTGGCGAACAACCAGCACGTCTTCGCCTGTCCTAAATCAAGAACGGGATTGCAGAGAACGAAGCAGATTGAAGGACCGATCAAGTGTCAACTGTCGTCTGAACCGAATCAACCAACTGAGTTTGTTATCAGACTAACCACTCAAACCCCGAATAACAGGTGGACCAATAAGATTTCCAGCCAGGATTTGGCTATAACCACCATGCATCCTACATAAACTATAGTTTTGCACTAATAAATCGAGATGATTCAAAACCACAAGGGTCTTCTCACTGGAGCTAGTGGGATGCAGCAAAACACCGACTACATCACATACGATAATATGACCACTGGCAGGCGGGACTCGATTTACCTCGTTTATTAACTGCGACTAGATTAAATCTGACGAGGCATTTTAGATGTATTGGTTCTTGCATGAACGGCAACCAGTAAATAGATAATGGTGATGAGGACGTATGGCTCCTAAACTCGAGCATGAAACCCTAGATGGATGAGAACGATGCTGAAAACGTGATGAAATGTGCACATGCGTTTGTGCTTTGCATAAACACGGCCAAAAATCTCAACAGCGAACCAAACTTAATAATGCTGAAAGCTACATACCTTTGCCAGACTTGGTAGGTCTTTCTTAAAATAGTGTTTCAGATGCGCATTGATCGCTGCCAGTTGGAAGAGGTATTCATTGCGAGCTGTGGCAGACCGAGCATCGTAAGCCTGACGTCGGACTAACAACTGCAAGGCGAAACCACACCCGGAAACAAAAGTACCAGAAAATAAAAAATGGCCAAACGTGATAAACATGGTGATTTAGATCCACATAAAATGGTGGCTTACGAGAAAAATTTTTCCCTAAAGAATGCATTTACTTACAGCTTTGCACTACTACATGACTTATTTATTTTCTTCGCAATGTTATTTCACGTCTTCCGCAAAAGGACTTGCTGATGTCATACGAGCAAAAGATTAATCTCGCATACGAAACAATTCTAAAACAGACTGAAAGGGCTGACAAAGAATGAGTGTTGATAACGATTCGTAGAAGGTCAAAATACAGGCTAATGAAGCATGTGAAAGGTAGAAAGAAAACGTGTGAGATAGCTGGTCGTCACAACCCACTTCGGAGTACTAAGAGATTCCTGAACTGATGAGGGTGTATATTAAAAACGTAAGCACTTCGGAAAGGCACAGCTAATTTTTTTCCATTCATCAGCGAAGTGACGCTCATGACTACAAGAACCTACTACAAAGTCAGGGAGAACAGTTAACCATGGTGACAACTGAGAATGGTGAATTACATAAGGTCTCAATAGGTCAGGTTTAGGCTTCCGCTGAATATAAAACGTATGTGCTTGAAAATGTGCAATCAGAGAACGCATGCTCCTCAAGGTGCAATTTAAGAAAGTGAAAATGACTTTTCTATCAGTGTAACTAAATAATGCGAATCCTAGTGCGTAGACTAAAGGTATGAGACGTTAACTCAACGTTCATGTCTGTCGGTGACCCAAAAAAAGTCTCAACTAGTAATCTGCGAGGCACAATGCCAGACACATCATTGTATAGCTATTTCGAGAAACAAATATCATTCTGCTTCAACAACTAGGAAAATACCGACCAAATGACGCTTACCTTTTCATAGTTGCGATGAAGCTGGGCCATTGAATGGAAGAAGTTCGTTGATCGTCGTCTTATCCTAGGAAAACAACAAACATTTCAAAAAACACCCAAAAAATACAAATTACAGTGGAGTGAGGCATGCTAAAATGATACGAGAACAAATTGTATGGCAATCCGAATATGAGTTGTAGATGAGCATGTCTTCACTGATTCCATTCTCAAGCCATTACAATCACATGTGTGTCTTTTATCTTTTCTTTCTTTCTTTTTGTTGCATAATAGTAGTACACAATTTTAGGAAGGGAGTCGCGGCCAATTTGAGACCACCAATTTGGGGGAAATGACCGATGGCGGGAGCAGGAATCGAACCCCGAACAGAGGGGGCTGAAAGCCCTGCCATGATTGCCATTTGACCACTGCCGATGGGGAAAATTTCTCGCTAAGCCCCGGTATGAAAAAATAAGGGCGAGAAAGGATGGATGAACCAACTTCAACTAAGAAACATGTGCGGATGACCTGATTGTGTAACGGGCGATAATTTGTTTATGGAACTGTAGTGCTTATGTGTGACACGGTTGACTGTTGGCCATTGGAGTCAAATTGCTTGAACCAATTTTCACTGCGCACCAAGCTCAGATTTCGAGAGGCGGATCATGATTTCCTTGGCAGTTGTTACTGTCAGAATCCTCATAGCTTTTGATGCGTGTTGTGGTACCCGGTAGACAACTTTGGAGGCAGATTAAATGTCGATCGAATGCACCATTTCTACCAAGTTCGAAGTTTTGCTGCTCAATTCGGAAATAAAGCCAGGCGGGATGTGAAATACACTTCAAGAACTTAGTAGCACAAACTGTCGACCTCACACCTGAGTCAACAGAGGATTTAAAACGTTTCAAGCCGTCATTACTCAAGGCATGTTATCCATACCAACGATATCAAGTTTGTAACCAAGGTCCCCTAACGAGAAAAAATAAAGGTGCACTGAGAGATCTACGACAAAATCCCTAAATTATCCTGCGCATACCTGAAATAGGATCTGGTATTGTTGTGGTGGACCGAGCTTCATACGTGGTCAGGATATCAGACCTCCTGTGCGATCAATCTAGTTTTACTCATAACCCATCACAAAAGATCAGACAGAGAAGGCAGAAAATGAAATTACGAATTTTGAAGCACCTCCGCGACCAGGACTACATTTCAGTTAGCTTCTCTGAAAGGCCTATGCTCGTGGGTTTCACCGTGTCTCCGTTACTTGGTCTTCTAAAAGTTTATGAACAAGGATTGTCACTCCGTCCCATCGTTTCAATGACAAACTCAGCATACCACGCAACAGCCCGGTGGATAGTTGACTCTTTTAGAGCTTATACGACACAGGCTTGCGAAGCACACACCTCATGACACTTTTCCCTTTATTGAAGGTGATAAAGATGTGAACACGGGAGGAAAGAAAACCCTCTCTTTGGATGTGGTTCCTTCGTTCACTGACACATCTTTGATTCAAACAGTAAACTTCATTTGCTCTTTTACTGATGAACAAACGATACACCCAGGAATTCCGACTGCAAATCTAAGAAAACTAGTTCTTCAATGCATTTTGAGTGTAATTTTTATTCGATGACACTTACTATCGCCTGAAGGAAGGAACTGCTATGGGCTCACCTCTGGGACCACTACTTGCCAACAGTTTCATGGCAAAGCCGGGAACTCAAGCATTGCAAAGAACAATAAGCCGACTTGACTACTACTACCGATATTTCCGTGATATGTTTTATGTAATTGATGCACAAATCGACTTAGCAGATATCTCACGCAAATTTAAGGCAAAACATTCGGCAAACAAGTTCACCACCGAAGCTGAGGAAGATAGTCGCCTAGCGCTTCTTGATGTATGCCAAGCCGGGAGCCCTGAATGCGTGATTCAGAGGGAGGTGTATCGGAAAACGATATGGAACAACTAGTACACGAATTTTCTTATTTTCGTGCGACTTGGTTGTGTACGCAATCTGATGAGGTGTATTCTGCACAGGGCGAAACGTACCTGCAACTAAGACACCCTGGGTGCCGAGGTACCGCACGTAAGGAAAGCACTGCTAAGCAACGGTTATCCCGAGAGATTTATGGAAAGAAACAGGACTGAACGAATCAAATCAGTGAGAAACCCACAGTTGGAAAAGAAATCACTGTTCATCCGAATCCCCTTCAAGGGGAAAATTGTGGCCGACAGAATCGGTAGAGATTCGCGTGCACTTGGGGTGCTACTTACATAACTCAAACGACAAGAAAGCTATCAAAACAATTCAAAGAACACCACCCACGATGGCCTAGTCATGGAGGCAATGGAGTGGTACCACTTTCTATAATTGCGGACTTGGTAGAAATGGTGTATTCGATCGACATTTAATCTGCCTCCAAAGTTGTCTACCGGGTACCACAACACGCATCAAAAGCTATGAGGATTCTGACAGTAACAACTGCCAAGGAAATCATGATCCGCCTCTCGAAATCTGAGCTTGGTGCGCAGTGAAAATTGGTTCAAGCAATTTGACTCCAATGGCCAACAGTCAACCGTGTCACACATAAGCACTACAGTTCCATAAACAAATTATCGCCCGTTACACAATCAGGTCATCCGCACATGTTTCTTAGTTGAAGTTGGTTCATCCATCCTTTCTCGCCCTTATTTTTTCATACCGGGGCTTAGCGAGAAATTTTCCCCATCGGCAGTGGTCAAATGGCAATCATGGCAGGGCTTTCAGCCCCCTCTGTTCGGGGTTCGATTCCTGCTCCCGCCATCGATCATTTCCCCCAAATTGGTGGTCTCAAATTGGCCGCGACTCCCTTCCTAAAATTGTGTACTACTATTATGCAACAAAAAGAAAGAAAGAAAAGATAAAAGACACACATGTGATTGTAATGGCTTGAGAATGGAATCAGTGAAGACATGCTCATCTACAACTCGTGTTCTGACAAACTATGTACAAGAATTAGGCACGCAGAGGACAATCAGATGTTTGAGGCATTTCGTAGTGCAACAGAACCGCACTGAGAGAAACCAACTCAGGTGAATGAATTGACGTACACTTTTCTCCGAGGCAGGAAGTGGCTGGTAGGTCGAAGCGATCAGTTTATGACATTATAAAAGATATGGACACCTTTATCAGTGAACTCGGTCAGATTTTTCAGACTTCCGGGTTGGAGTCCACGAGATCCGCCTACCCGACGACTAAAGATATTAAGTGATAGGACTAAGCGTAGCTACCAGTGGCATATATAAATCCGGGATTTTTCTTCATCTTCGGGATTTCCACTTATTTCTTCGTTTGTGGCTCTTTCTCGCTTTACGTTTCTCTTCATTCTGCCCTAAACTGGACGATGCTGCGAAGTAGCAACCAAAACCAAAGCACAGAGGTGCGACGCTGACGGTTAAAGGAACTGAACTGAACTGACTTAACCAGTTAGGTTACTTGACATTTTGAAAAAAAAATCCTACCTGTGGATTGTGATCAATGACAAGAATTAGTAATAAAATCGGATACTAATAGGAAATTATAAATGGATACTCACTATGATGTTGGCAAGCAATCTTGGTGACCGCAGACAGGAGGCTGAGCGTCTCACACAGCCAAGAGCGAACTATCACTCTTCTATTTGAATTCAGTCTGTAATTGAATCTGCCTGCGTTTTACCGCCCATTGGGTGAACAATATATGTGAATGATGTCTTCTCAGAGATGCATATATCAAGTGATCTGATTTAACAACCAATCAATCAGTCAACGCGGGAGAATGATTTTGAGCCGCTTGAACAATGGCTTTCCTCGAATACTCACTTGACAGCACCTAAACTCAATAGTACTGACCCGATTAATTCACTAAACTTGTGCTTTTCACTAGCAATCTCGGTTTATCTCTGACATACCGAGATCTAACTTATGAGTATCACAGAAGCGCATGACCACTGAATTCGGTCAAACAGGCTTGTCAGTGTTCCTGGGTAGAGCCCAACATATCTAGTAATTAAATACCTTAAATGATGTGGTTAGGTATCGCGACCAGTGGCGCTTTGTATCTATAAATGTTTCCTATACTCGTGATTTTTTAAAACTTCTAACTGAGGTTTTCTCTGAAAGACAGCAGCCAGAACCATCGCACGCGGTGTATGGTTGATTGTTTGTCGAACAGAACTGACCTGATTACTGGTATGCGCATGTACTTCACATTTACAAATCAAACAGTAGTCAATCGGATACCACCCACATACGACCCAGCTTAGCATGAAAAAATACCCAGCATGTGCGTAAACGATAACGCTTTATCATTTGCTGTACCATAATTATCTTTCACAACGATCTAATATGTACATCAGGAGTGCGAGTGAATGTTCATCTTAGAAGAGTCCACTGAGGAATCGCAACTGGGATTTGCTAATAGTTCTATGTGGGTTAGTCACAGCTAACCCCGAGAACGACGACACTGCGGTCGAGAGTTCAAACACTTAAGGTAAGTAGTATCCAAAAATTATTGGACAAATTTTTTTGGATGCACTCAAGTGGTTTCACGGTTCTTTCTGCTCATCGGGTATGGATATACGTATACGAAACCGGTTTTGGACACCTGATTAACTTTTTTCAGCCCTCAAGATACACTATCTACATCAAGCACGTCATAATCACGTAGCCAACCGATTACAACGGTCTTGCATCACCCCAAAAAGGGATCCGTGTTCCGTTCCGTCCCAGAAGTTCTGATAAGAAGTCCTCTTTGCTTCCAAATCACCTCGTTCTATTAACACAAAATAGACAGTTTATGGATGATTCCAGGTGACCACAGTCAAAAACATTGCGCGAAGCGCATTGGTCCTCTGAGTTTTCAATAACTTGGTCTTCAAGCCGGCTTTTTGGGTTACAAACCTGATTGGCAGATTTCGTCCTGTTCAATTGGAGCAACATTTAGCACCTGATTGGTTGAGTACTTTCCGTTTTGTCACAAATTGTTTGGGTCATCAACCTGCTGTGTTAGTTTCACCTTTGCCAACGGAATCGTGCTGTTTATCGGTGATGTGTCAGTCAATGCCCTCGGAACCCGATACAGAGCAGGAATAAACAAGACCAGAACTGGATATTTATATTTTACCATTGCTAAATGTACCATGCATACTGTCAGACTTTTGATCGATTCACTTACATGGAATCAACAACAACCTTGGGAAGGATCGAGTACTCACTTTTCTTCTGTGGCCACTGTCTTCATTCGTGTTTCCTGTGCCTGTTTCTCCTCCTCTACATACACTTTGTGCGATTTTGCCATTTCTTGAACACACGCAGCTAAATCTCCCTGAAAGCGATAAATGATAGAGAACAAGTACCATGGAAATGGCTTGATCAATATGCATGCAGCTCAAAAAGTGGTAAGACTTGATTGACAATACAAATAGCGGTGCACATTTGTCTGTGACAGGCAAAGTGCACAAAAGGTTGCAATTGAAATTGTCTCCATGTGTTGCCACTTCTACTACACACTCAGGCCGCAAACATGAGACAATTCTGTCCTGTCACGATAAATACAGTGCACATAGAAATTATAAACTGTTTATTGAAGGCTCAGTAACCTGAGCGCCTTTCACTCAAACCAGCTGAGACAAGTTGTTCGTATGTTCCCATTCAACTGGTGAATAACGTAATTAAAAGAAAAGTATGGTGAAATGACAAGATGCAAACAGATAAAGCAGTAAATCGCAGTTGCTGATCACCTGCTTTTCTTTCTTTTTCGTTTTGTAATATATTTTCCGTAATACAGTTTTAGTTCTTCGATATCTACTTAGATTTTTGCATGTCCGTTTTAGTGGGGTATAGTGGAATTAGCACACACGTAACCGCAAGGGCCCACTGTACCATCGAGAATTACGGACAACGGTGGTCCTGACCATGAGTAGAAGACTTTATGAAGGCCTAGTAAAACACCAGGCGTGTTAACGAGCCTGGCGACAAAGGAGCCGTCTGCAATTGAATCTAAACGGCGGTGTCTGGGTTCGGACTCCATAGCTCAGAATCGATAGTCTGTGAATTAAATCACTCGACCACCACCAGCTAAATGTAGAAAACATAAAAATGCAAACCTGTGAGGTTCACTTCAATATCATTTTCCACCAGAAGATCAGTATTGTTCCACTGATTAAAAAAAATCTAAACTCATTACCATGCAAACCAAATGAGCACTGCAAAGCGCTTATTCGGATATCAAGTGAATATGACCAGTGACGGACAACCAAGGGCCAACTTACCTGCAGAACTCGTAACTGTTCGAGCACTCGCTTGCTAACAGAGGTTCGTTGCATTTTTAATGGCTTCAGTTCGCTGTACAATCTCTGTTGAGCTTCACTTGCTCGAATGCGGGACAAGGCCAGGTTGTTAGATTCCTCCAAAAGCAACCTCCAAACACGCCAGATACTGTGTTCGCTTGCGTTTAATTGCAGATAAATCAATTCAGTGTTCAAGAACTTACTGCTCTTCGTCATTTGACAAGGCACATACCAGCTCCTTTTTCGAGAGGAAGCCACTAGTCAGTTTCTGAAGTGCCTGGCCATAATCGCGTTCGATAGCTGCTCGCAGTTTACAGTACAATCTGAAAAACACATGGGCTCAAGATGATGAAACATTCGTCGTGTATATCAAGTTTCATACTTGCAGGGAACTCAATAGGTGAATACCGTTAATGACTTCGAAGAGTGGGAAAAATAGCTGTACAAAGCCCCCAGGTTTTTTTATATCATTCCTTAAAATTGAACAGTTATTCAGCATTAAAGTCAGAGTCAAAATTCAGAGCATTTGTGGACGGAGATAAATTTTCAAGTTACTTCAAAATAAAGTTTAGCTTAACACAGTTTGCGAAGCAAAATACTTCAAATGTGACCGTGCTAAGCCTGCCTGCACATGATGATGTCACTGATGAAGTCAGCCTACCGTTTTAGAATATTCAATCATATCTGCTGTAAGCTATATAATCGACCTCATCCTCCTCGCATGCACACGCACAACCCGACAACATCCTCCAAAAACTAAGGCTTGTGCGCATGGTCACGAAATTAACACGAATGAATGGCAAACACCAAACACATTTCGCCTGATTATACAACGGCAGGTGACCCTGCTTGTTGACCAATTTAAGATCAGACATGATTGACAAATTTTCATAAAGAATCAATCTTTTTTGTAAAATAATGTTCCACGAGCTACCGACCTTGCTGATTGAGATCTGCATTTCTGTTTCCACATCACAATCGTCAAACCTTATGGTTAGGGTTTCATCTCTTTCATGGACTTGCCAATCATCTAACCATTACTGTTTAAGTAAAACAAACTTCAGTTCTCTCGTTACCACATCGTAGTACTACCATTTCCGAAATGTCATTATTCGAAGCATGGTGACATACTGAAAATCGAATGAATATATGCATACTTGTGATGCAGAACCGATTTATATGTAACTACGAAAACCGACCAAGACGTCAGTTACTCAATGTCGCCAGTCAACCAGCATAGGATTTTCCGAACTCTAATCTGTAAATCGTATGCACATACAACAAGGCCAAGTTCGCTGGTAACAGCTATCATGACTCTAAAGAGCACCAAAAATAGCGAATTCGCCTAATATTTCAACTGCTGTCTCACTGGGGGAACTGAACAGGTCGAGGAAGTCCATCCGAAGACATAAGTGACATGTTCCAACCAAAGTAATTCATTAAAACTGAGTTTTTCATTCGCAGACTGACCGATGCATCAACAAATGTCACGTGCAACGTCGACATTGTTTGCAATGCGCTCCAGTAAAATTAGAGCAGCGCCGTTGATACAGACAACCGGATATCATATGGACACATCGGGCTGGCAGGCGCCATACGCTAACTGCATACACAAAGACACTTAATCGGATATCCGACCGCCAAGTGGGGCACAACTGCCCCTCAAACGTTGCTGTACTTTTTTACAGTTTGCAACTTTCTTGAATGCTGACTCTGAGGAGCAGTGTTTTCGGAAATTCCAGATCCGAGTTTATTTTCTATACAAACACTATCACCGTTGTTCATACATGAAAACAGAGCCGTTTTATAATCACTTCCACTAAAATGCAAATAGAAAAGGTAACACAGAGTGACCATAACGAACATCACTTTTGTGGAGAACTCGGGAATAAGCCCAGAATCGGCTTCGATTGCGCGTTTAACAGAGTAGATAAGAAATTTATTTCCTCTCCACTTATGGAAGACAGGCCTGCGTTCGAAGACTTTGGTAAAATGTGGATGCTCGCGCGCACCGCACACGAGCGGGACACATCAACTGAGGCCAGTGCTCACTTAAACTTTTTCACACCCCTACGCCGATTCAGGGTCTGACCGCCGCGTCGCTTCCTCCAGCCATGGCCAGAAAGCGCACTGAATCGTAGACGATGGAAGGAAATGCGTAGTGTCCAAGCCACCAGAGGCGGTGCAGGCTGAATAATTCTGTCAGGGTGCGGCTATCCACACCCAACACACGACGAAGAACCTCGTCGTTGCTAACACCATGTCCTCACTAAACGCGAGAAATGCTCCGGAAAGTAGGTTGCGGAACGGAGAAAAATATCGAGCATCCCCAACGCAAAGTGGCCAGGTCATAAAATTACAGGTTGAAACACAAAGAACCGCGGTGACGTACACCCGTCCTTTAACACAACTGGATGTTACGGCGGTGCTGCAGGTGTCGCGGGTTTGTCAAAGCTGTTCTAGCTCTCGTTATTCGTGAACTGATCTCCTCCCCAACACCACCGCCAGCTGTTATCAAGCGCCCAAGATGCTTGAAGTTGTCGACTGCCTCCAGCTAATCACCACAAAAGGGAGAGTTCAGGCACACGCCCCTGCTCATCTTGCAAAAGTAATTTGTATTTGGAAGGCGCAAACTGCATACTTCATCAGGATACGTCGTTCACCCGGCTGTTCATAGTGTATTGAACTATCTGTTCATTGTCACTCATCAAGGCGATTTCGTTGGCATATTTCAGGTCGAAAACCCTGTAACCGGGAAGGAGTTCAACTCCACGGTTTGGAAGACCAGACAAGGCATTCAGTTGAATTTCATCTATGACAAAGTGGAAAAGAAATGGGAATGTGGAGCAATCTTATCGAACTCCGATGGAGACGATAAAGGGAGATTAAAGCTGGTCGTAGGCTCCGACTCAACCTGAAGTATTCCTAAATAATCCTTACATACTTTCAGGAACCTTATTTATCAAAGAACAGTCCAACGGTGCAGTATTACCGACAGAGTCGAAGGCCACGCAAATTTCTAAAAACGGGATGACCATCTGGTCTCTGAAACGTAAAACGCTGCTCTAGTGAGTGTCAGAGGGTGAAGGATTAAGTGATACATCCATTACCGGTACGAAAACCAGCCTGCTCTTTGCGACTTTGCTCTTCATGCGCGTGGCAAAACCTGTGAAGCACGACAGACTATATCAACTTCGCCGTTATTAGGATCAAGCCTATACCCCCACAGTTGTCATAGTCACTGCTCAGATCTCACTTCAAGATGGGGGACAATAGTCGATTCCCTCCAGGATTTGAGGATCTAATCAGAAGTCTAAATCTTGAGGAAAAAACTGTGAGGTTTTCTAACAGGTTGCACTCCATCATCTTGAAACATAGTTAGGGGGAGGTCATCGGAGCCAGCCGACTTGCAGCATCCCATGGCATGGATTACCTTGCGGATCTCAGTCTCTTCTGGTGGTTCTATTGGAACAGGCCACGGAATGTGTACAGAGAAGTATTTCGGTATGGGGTCTCATGAAATAGCTGGGGTTGTACGTTGGCGATAGCATCAAAGGTAGTCACATCGAAGAAATTGAAACGAGAATGAATAATGACATGGGTTGGTGAATTGCGTTGACCTTTGGTCGGAAGAGCTATATTGCACGGCTCATTTAGATACGCAGGTTAAATCAAACAGGAAGGGTTAATGATGTTGTCCAGTTTCTTAAAGACTATCAGATAAGATAACGGCACTCAGTTTTTTGTTTTCATGAAGAAAAAGAAACAGAAATTGATTCCATATCAGGCACTCAAAACCGTGTTGTCTACAGTACAGGATGGGTTGAATGATGAATGAGATCCTGCTTACACATAACCTTTTATCGTTCCAATTCGAACTATATTCCACTCTAGTGACTACCCTGGTAACGCGGCCGGGGAATCCTATGACTCAGTCACAGAGCCAAATACAGCTTGGCATCCAACGTCTCGCAGTTTTTCAAGCCTCATCAAGCGCTGAGCGAATAAACGGTATGGTTTCTTTTCGAAATGCCCAGATTGCATTCGGTACAGCCCACGTGGTAGCAAAGAGTAAGGGTCGTCCACGAGGACAACGGCTTTTAATAGTTTAGTCGACCCAGCATATAATCAGGGTTTTGCTTATTGTAATAACTGTGTACAATGAGAAGCCCATGTGGTTTTTTCCTGGAATATATATATATATATAGGATTCAGACTGTATGCCAAACAAAACACGGTATACTTGGGGAGGAACAGGCAGGTGCAGTCAAATTCCATGATTTGTTTGCGGGCAAAACACTTCCAGGTTACTTAGGCCTGAGCAGAGTAGAAGGCCACATAAGGTTCTAATAGGGCAGGCATGATAACCAGCCGGGTTATAGTGGATTCTTGTCTATCATCAAAGTTACCGGGAGTGGGAGGATTCGAGCCTGTGACGTGTGAAGTGGTAGGTACAGGACTTTTGTGATCTATCCTTTTTTAACATATTTTTTTGATGATTTCCATTCATAACAGCGAATTCTCCTAACAACTGACGGAACGTCTATTCCAACCAGAGCTTTTTTTTGCTGATCTGTATTTCTCGTCAGCAGCTGAGTAGTGAATTCATTGACACTAAACCGTCGAGACTTTCCACCATCGAAATGCTTAAACGACCTCTTGTGAGCTTAATTTCCCCGCCCACTTAACAGAACGTGGTGGGTCGTCCCAGCTACGAGGATTCTCCGCAGACTCGTGAATTAACCTACGTTAATGAGAACAATAAAGTTTTTTTCGAGATTTTCTAGATTCAGTCAAGATCCCGGCCAGCTAGTTGACCAGTTCTTGCAAACACTAATTTATTTCACTAAAGACTGCAATTGTGAGGTTGCTTCTGCCGATCAACACTGTACCAAGGTTGTACGTGAAGCACTCAATGCTAGGATGTACTCTGATATCATTTGCCAACGGCTCTTCGAAAAATAAACACTAAACTTCCAACACGCTTCTAATGAAGCCCGTACGCTGGGACATGCCGCGCAGCAATCCATTCTATGTCATTCGGCTACCCGGGGACGGTGCGGTACCACATAAAGACGGGAAGAAAACATCGTCTTAGACCTCTCTCCGGGTACTTATAAATCACGACGAGAACCCAAGAGATGATTGAAATGACATCTACAGACTGTTTCTTTTATAGGAAACAAAGGCACCCGCGTTCGGGATGTCGAACCCCGCAAATCGTTTGTAATTCCTGTGACTACAAGGAGCAACACTAGAAGGAATGCCAATCCGATCCTCGTTGCAAACGAACTGTGTTCGCATAAAAACCGATAATTCCACAGATACATTTATGCTACAGGCTCAAACTAATAGAGTAGCACTGAAATCATTCATAGACACCAACAGTTGTGAGTTACATAACCAGTAATGGCCTGTAGAATAGTCCGTACTGCTCCCTGTGAATACCATCCGGAAGTTGAAAAATAACAAATCCGTTAAACTCTCTTCTCTATCTCAAATGATTTTGGTGTCGATGTTATCATCTTTCTTGATCTCTGAAGTCAGCATCAAAATGTAATCATTTTCCTAGACGGAAATACAACCCATTTCTTTGTCCATCCACCTGCAGCTGCGAAATTCAACATCCCATCCTAATTTAGTAATTTATTTCCTAATTGTAAACCATAACATCATACCATCAGTCTGTTGCAGACTCAGAGATCGTTCAAAATTAAACCGGTCGAGTACTAAAGAATAACATCATTGGACCCGGAACAGTTCCCTTAAAAGCTCACATTTTGGTCACAGCGGGCGAAAGACACGTGAAAAGCACGCAAAGAAGTCGGAAAGTTTGAATTGAATTGGTTCCCCCCTTCAGTACACTAAAATCTCAGCAGGGGAGAATGTCGTGAACTTGTTTATTGATTGTACAACATTCTGTCGTTTTTTCATGCTATTGGCCTGACTTTCTCACTTCAGTATATGAAGTCATATTTTTAGCACATTGAAGCTTCATTTCGGGACTACTTTTTACTACTCGTTTCTCAATCGCTCGAGTTTATAACAGATCACTGATATATTTCGTTACTGAATGTACCGTGAATCATTTAAATAAAAAAATGAGTTTTACAGTACCAGCAAGAGTTTCATTAGTGACCATCCTTGTGACCAAAAGTAAAAACCTACAGCTTCAAATATCCCGGAAGTTCCGCTACAGTGCAGCAAACTCTAAATTTGACTACGAAGCTAACTGCACAAATTATGTAGGGTGCATGGTATAAATTTCATTACGAAACATAAAATCATACACATACCTGACATCGTCGAGTAAGTCTGATTCCGCTGTGTGCTTCATCTGAAGCCTTGAAAAATGTTCATTATGAAGATATTTCAACTGCGTCAGCGGTTTTGTAGTCTGGTAGTGAATAAGAAAGGAACAAATCAAACCATAGTTTTTCTTACAGTTAATAGGCTCTTAACACAATTTTGCGTTCAAAACGGCTCATTAATATAGACGTTTACTTTATCTTCAAGCTGCGTTCTTTATTATAGAAAAACAAAAATGAATCAGCTACGACAAATCCACGCTGGCATGCATCAAAGGCTTAGACCCCATACAAAAGACTCGACCCATTGTTTCATCCATTTACACAAACTTTTATGCTTGTTTTCGCCGCCTGGAAGCGAGGGAGGCAAATAGCAGTATAAGAAGAAAACATAAATGAAGTTACACGCAGAACCAGTTCAGATGCAGGTGCGCCATTGACCGCAGCACCGAGCAGCTTCAGCGAACTGTCAAAAGCATTACCGATTCACAATCTGATTCAAAAGTGTTAGTCTTATAAATTATCCAACGTGTATTTATTACTTTCCAGCGCATACAAAACGATTAGTCGCATGAAGTCTGGTTCAAACGGCTATTCTTTCTTACTATCATTATCGCAGCTAGTAGATTTGTTGATAAAAATCTACCATCTACATACCTCCATTTTTCCGGCGTTATTCACCGGCCTGGCAGACAGAATAAAAATGCTGATACAGTCTTTTGGAGCCACTGTTCACCAATATTCATATCGGATCAACTGAAACGACTCTATAATAATATTATCGCTTTGGATCCAAACTTGACCTCATGCTGATGATAACTATATACGGTTGTCACTGGTACGAGATCAAGCTTAGAGCGAAAGCAATAACAATACCGATGACACTAAAGCAGTAAATGTAAGGATGAAGTACCACAGAGAGGAGGAAATCGGTTCACAAAAGAAAGGAATTCATTTTTTTTCAAAATACACCCCTCGATTTTCTTTGGTTTGTGTTTTAGAAACAGATGTGCGTTACTGATTTCTATTACGAGACATGTTTCTCAACGTCTATAACTAACAACAATCCGCGTCCCTTGGACCCCAACCAGAAAGGTGGGAAGCATCAACCGCAGCCAATGACGATGCTGGATTCTTCATACCTCTACGCCGAGTCGTGATCTGGTAGCCACATCGTTTCATTTAGTTGTGCACGGGAAGTGTGAATAGAGCGCGGAAAAGAAGATGGTGAGAAGGCATACTCGAAGCATGTTTGGAGAAATTGGTGTCCAAACCCGTAAAGCCTCTGAGAATTCCCAACACAAAGTGGCAAAATCTTTCAAGCGTAAACTGAAAGACTGCACCACAGCATTATAAATTCGACCGTTAAGGGAGCCGGATGTCACATCGGCGTCTCAGGTATAGCAGGTTTGCCAAAGCTACTCTAGCTCTCGGTCTTCATAAGTTGATCTCTTCCCCAACACTACATCTAGCTGTATAGAAGCTCCCAAGGTACTTTAATTTATCGATAAACTTCAGGCAATCACCACAAAGGTTTAATTCAGGTACAGACTCATGCCAGTGTTTTAAAACTACTTTGTATTTGGAAGCATCAAAGTACATACCATATTTGTATGCGTCATTTGCCAAGTAGTTTACAGCATGTTGAACTGTCTGTACATTGTCACCCAAAGAGGCGATGTAAACTGATCATTCCAAGTCGGAAGTGCTGTTCCCTGGAAAGAGTTTAACTCCACCGTTTGGAAGACCGCACAAAGCATTACGCAGAACAACCTCCATGGCAAAGTTGAAGAGAAACAACAAAGAACTAAACGTGTTCGATCGTTCAGGTGTAGACAATAACATATTCGTGTCGCATATGTACTGAACTACAGCCTCGATATTTTACACCATCTAGAAGTAGCCTGAAGGAGAAATATCGGCTTGCAATTATCTATGGGTATTGTCGTTCACTTTGCTTTCTCATGACAGTCATTTCTTGTCTGTCAAATGTTCTCACTTTTTGGGTTAAGTTCTTACATACACTCTGATTGCCTATCCACATTTATAAAGAACTCAAAGCACTCCCTCACCAAAAACTTATGACTTTAAGTACAAACGCACCACGCAATTCACAACGCAACTGTCAGGTTAAACGGTTGAACGAAAAAATTTGGAAAACCATCACGTTGGTATTAGAGTTTGAGAGTTTAATAATTCATGGGAAGTCTTTCTCCCTGACGCGCGCCGCTCAATAAGGTGTCATCTATGCATGATGAGGAATGTCACCTCACATAAAAGAATATATGCCTACAAAGCGGAATCGTTCTCAGGGGTTTTATTCGATAAATGGTTTCCAAAGCCTGGTTTCGTTCGGTTGCGCCATAACAGCAGTCAAACGAAGTACGACCCCCAGTAGAGGAAGTTGATTTGTGTACTGCAATCCACAATGAGTTACTCAAACCATAATTACTACTTCAAGAGTCAGAGAGTCGAATTCTACAGAAGTCAGTCGCCTTGGTGATAGGCAGTAATCTACTGTCCTCCAGCTACGTACCACGCATGAACTACTGAAACCTCCTTTGGTTCTTCACTCCGCCTCAGGGTTAGGTTACTGGTTATTCCTAATAGTGCACAGGTTTTCAATGCCACGGGTTATAGTCATTCTAGTGCAGTCATGCGCAAGCACTTAATAAAAAATTCGTTACCGTGATGGCCAAAAGGTGTTTCACCACGACACGTGAAACTACTGAGTACCTGTACGGATGAACCCACCATGGACACAACTAAATGGTCTACTGGAGAACTTCCAGAAGTCCACACAGAGACAGAAAATAGTTATAGGTTTGTACTGATGAAATAAAGCCACACACGCTATCTAATATTGAAAAAACCGATACTCGTTGCCATTTTTTGTGAAGTGAAGTAAAGTCAGCGTTCTTTCACTGAGTAATAATCATGTAAAACCAAAGAAATTCAAATTTTCCAGGTTGGAGAGAATGTTACGAACATTACTGATACACAAACTTTGCATCAAAACATTTATGTTCCATAAATCGTCTTGCGTAACATCACTAGATATGCAGATCCGCTATTCACACCCGACTGACCGTACTGCGATAGCTCAGCTGGCAAAGCATCCGCCCGGTAAGCGGAATGTCACCGGTTCGTTTCCGGCTCCGGGCGTTGGACTTTTGGATGCAAAAAACGCAAGTACATTCCCCATTATCTGACGTATACTTATTAAGTTTTACGGTACATAAAATCTTCGGATGAATGAGGCCTGACTCAAACAGTAATCCTTTCTCATCATATCACGTCATTGTGTCTGATGGGTCTGAAAATGAAAATCTACTAGAACCATAGTGACGTCTCCAAACAAGCGGCGGGGGGATCTCCTGGATCCAAATCCGGAAAGCCAACACGTCTTGCTCGACCAAATCCACTGATTATTGTTTTCAAACCTTTTTATCATGTCATCGATTGACCACCTCGATCTATCATTCAACCAATACCTACCTCAAACAACAATTTACACCGAGGGATCTTGTCAGTGGGCCTGCATAACAAATGTCCCAACTACCCTAATCTATATAAAGAGCTCGTTCCAGCGACTGACTCCTGAATCCGAATACCCTGCGCCAAATCTCAGAATTTCTGATACAGTTGTTTGATCATATTTGAGCAAACATACGAAGAAATCTATGCTCAAACAAACGCGGTTTTTGCATACTTCTCACTCGTAACGATCGCGCATAGGATTACCGTTTTAACCGTTGCAGCGCACACTTGACCCCCGGTGGACAACTGGACATCACGCTGACGCCATAGGTGGTACAAATTGAGAAGCCAAATGCGCATTCCGTACACGTGAAACCTTATGAAAGTGATCTAGGAGTAGCAAGGAACGTGTACAACCCTCGCGTCAAATTATTTGTCAAATGTACTGAGAAGTTCAAGAAAAGATCCTAAAAACAAACCAACAACTATCTCGAGCATACCGTACCGGGTTTAATAATCAATAATCAATAAACCGTCAGCAAACATAAGACAATCTTCTTTTGCCAACCAAGCAGTCATCTGCAGTCCGACGCAAATCAAGTCGATCGTCAGTAACCAACCGTTTTATCAACCCAATCGTTCAAGTACTGCACGAATCTAACTGAACGCCCGAATATGGGAATGTTCTACTTAAGTAAATTGGTGATGTTTAGAAACAGACTGCCGTTTTGGCATGTTGTTGTCTTCTTTTGGTTTTTCATTGCAGTCTGGAACGATAGGAGTTGCGAGCGGAGATCATGTACGTAAGCTGTACACTGAAATCGCAAAAAACAACTCGTGATGCATGACGAATTGGCTACATGCAATGTTTATGCAATGTGACAAAAGGCAACAAGTCACCCCAATAGCATCCCTAGAACCCTTAAAATGTTTTTTGAGTTTGCTGAATACGAATACAAAACCTTGGTTTCGTGAATAACCTTTACTCCCCATACATTTGTTCTGTTGATATTCGTCCGCCGCTTCGCTCGCCTGTTTTCCGTGATTCTCATTCGGGTCACCTGAGCGTTGAAAAATGAAAGCTTTAGCCCGTCTTACCTCTTGGTGACCCGCAATTGATCAATGTATTTCATGACACACAAATCAGTGTAATCGGTGGATGCATAAGATACGTTCTCAACCGTGGAAGTGAACGCTCTGGCCTGTATCGTGTGATGTATGGGAGAGAATGCACGCTAAATATTGCGTCTCGCTTCTAGATAAATACTGTGCTCTTGTGACAATTGATTCACACTCCAGCATGCCAAAAACGTAATTCACCGCATTTTCTTACGCGGATTCCACGATCAAAGCTATGCGTAAGACATTCAATCATGAAGACGTGCCATAAGTGATGATTGCTGATAATGGTAGTCATTTTATGCCTCAAAAGCCTGTGCAGTGGCTGAAAGTTTTGGGAATGCAAAAACTCATTCACGGTACCAAGACACTCTCATTCCGATGGGTTGGCGGATAACTTTGTCCATAACACAACTGATTGTATCCGATATCATTAGCCTCCAATTGTAAAAAAGTAAGTAATCCCTATTCCTACTTCAAGTTCCGTTGGCGAGGATTTATTCCGTACTGCTGTTCATGTTAGTTCAACTCTACGTACTCTGTCAGAATTCTGGCAGGAACGTGATCGGAACGCTTTAAAGCGTTTTATTTACTTCTCTCTACTTGGTAGATAAATTATTTCCAGAACCAACTGTCCCACAGAGCAACTGCTTAAAGGTCACTTTTTAACTGTTTCGAAGAGAAATTATCCGTTACTACAGTCTGATACGAAATAATCAGGTCGTTATTGGATCCGTTTTAGAAAGGCTCTGTTTTCTGGTGTCCATTCTATAAAAATCCCCAGAACTGGAGAAATGCAAAACCATTGCGTACTTTTATTTAATTCCATATAGACCAACCTTTTTCTGAACAGAATACATTGAAATAGTGGAACAAGACTTCAATTACAAGCCGCGAGCATCTGTTACGCAGGTCCCTTGGCAATGAAGGATGTGCATCCAAAATTAAACAACCGATTGAAAGAATATATTTGCGCCTACAGTGTCTCGCATACCAATGTCCTTTTCAGTCACTTAAAGTGAGAGAAAAATGAATGAAATTCATTACCAGTATGTTAATTAGAAGCGATTCACTCACCCTGAACTTCATGAACAATTATTGTGAAAATTTCTGGTCAAATCTCGTTACAACCTAAAAAACTGCTCCCAATCAAAGACATAACAGAAAAGTACATGAGCGATAACTGATCGTTGATACAATACATTGAATTTACTTCGTGAAACTAGAACTGACCCATCCAGTTGGCTTGTATTCCCTCGGAGTTCTTTTCTGCCTTGGAAATTCTTACGTCTGTCGTATGTAGGGAAAAACTTTTGATGTCCTTCGTGGAGTTAGTGTTATGAAACACCTAACAACGCTATTGAATATCCAAAGTCTTGGAGTTATTCGCGCGTATGAAAATTGTGCCCAAGTATATCCGAACCTTGTATTTATCTTCTTTTCGTTGGGGTTTAGGATTCTGCTCAGGTACGTCAGGAACTGCACCCGCATAGGGCCTATAGCCCCTGGTCCTCGGTTTGTGACACGATAGCGAATATACTCGGCAGCGCGCAAACCAGAACTCAACACACTGGGATGGGACAACGTGTGTATCGGAGAAGTGCAACGGCGTGCAGACGATGTACACAGACGGAGCACGTGGCTCCACCAAAAATGGTAATTTTTCAAATAAACAAATTTGTCAGTCTTCATTATCGCTTGTTTTATTGGTAGCACTACAGGGGTACGTAATTGAAAAACCGGATAACGCTGGATGGCAAACGAGCACAAGAAAAGGGAGCCATCGAATAGAAAGTGGAAGAATAAATAAATACGCAATTATTCAAGGCTGATTTTTTTATGTTCGCATATGAATTAGCTTTTTCTTATACTGACCCTGAGGTAGAGGGTAGAGAGGAAACTTCGCAGAATGGGTGAGGCTTCAACTGTTCAAAAAGAAAAAGGGGTTTACTGTGGTCTATTTTTTACCTTTTATCTAATACGGACTTATCCCCTCATTTGTCACTTTTTTATTTATCAATTTGTTAGTTTATCTTCTTCATCTGCTTTTTAATCAACAAATATTTTTCATACTTTTTTCTCCAGCACTGTCAGAAAGGAAAAAAGAGAACCGAACAACCTGAAAGCACGACTGATTAGAGGAGCAGACTAGTCTGAGATTGGGCCGGGACCTACCTCTAGATGACGATCTAAAAGAGTCTTAAAGCTTGCCCTGGAAGATACCCCAGATATTTCTAGCGGAAGATTATTTCACAAAGGCATAATCATGCAGAGGTAGAAGTTTTGCCACACAAACCTGCGGGGGCGGGGCTCAAACTGTTTCTCACTATCCCCACGTGGAGTTTATAAGCTTGAACGTGTAAAAGGCTATTCCACTAAATCTGCAGAGAATAAGCCCCACAGTCTGATCTTTGGGAACAATAAGAGCCCTGGATCTTCGAATTTTCAATACCTCTGCCAAAGACAGTGACAGCAGTTAGATTTTGACTTCCTCTGAGAAATCGGTGAACGACACTGGAATTTGCAAATGATACATTCGAGGGTGCTTCTTTAACCGCAAAGTGGTCGAATATAGCTGTCTACGCAAATCGTGCGGACTAGTTGTGGTACATGAACCAACATGAACTGGTTCAATCTAAACACACGAGCCACGTTGTTCAGCTTACAGTAATAATATTGGTATATTTCTCGGCCATGGTCGAGACGCACGCGTTAAAGCATGATCATGGTGTACACGTTACTCAATAAGATGAAATGTTCACATATTCTAAGTATGAAAGTCGAGAGTATTAGAGATGAAAAAACAATGACAGGAAAAGTTTGAATGGACCATTCTGATAATGGTTTGCGCGGCAGTTTTAAACCGGTTTCGAATCCGGATCAGGCAGTGGTGCGCGGTGGAGATATTGAGAAAATCGTTAGCGCAGTGCTAAGGAGGCATTATTAACAAGAATGATGCAAGCCCAGGAAACCAGAGGCCAACTGAGGTTCTGCAGATGGAATAAATTTTGAACAAGCAAAAAAGGGTGGAAAATCGACGCATGCGAAGAGGATAGCGATCCATGAAGACAATGCAGACCCTGAATGACGGATATACCGGAGTTCTGTAAACGGAATGAGATTTGAAGCAGGGGGACCTGAGGCCAGTTTCGTGAAAGTGAACACCGGTGGATGTGGGAGAAACAGCAATCCATAAAAAGGTGAGTTTAGATTCAGGGCCAGTAACATGTACTATTCAGAAATGAGAAGGCACAACTGGAGGGTCTTCGAGAAATGGAGAGTCAAATTCCAGCCGGCTACGGTTCGGAGAAAAGATAACCTGTGTTAACGGATAATAAAGTGGGAAAATCTTCGCATGGACTTCAGCGTTATGCTGCTTCAATGACAAATATATATGTATGTGATGACGCATTTGCCTTCAGTGTTATTCTGGTAACGTACTACATCGAATGCGTAAGTTTCATCTGGCAGGGCAAAGTATGTGTCAGTCAATCAGCCGAGTGTGGCTGTATGTTAGCGGCATGCGCGTGAACTGGAATTCGTGTTGGTTGCGTTAGAAAATGCTGAACGATCTGATAAGCAATTGAGGGTATCTCCTGTTGTGTGGTTGGATTTCTGTCCCAGTTGCCATGGTAGGTTCCACTTGAGTCTCTGTCCGTACGAGTCAAAGCGGCCTCCTTGGTTAGCCAATTTGGCGACTGAGATAGTGGGAGACAACGACCTGAAATAAAGGGAGATTGCAGTCTGGACGTGGTTCCAGCTGTGGGTTATGATAATATGTGAAGACAATAAACAATGGATTGGTTAGGTCTATGTGAGTGGGGCATGGGTAAAATAGGCTCGCAGTGGATTTGAGCTATACTGCTGCAGGCTGATGAAGTTGCGTACACAGGCTTGGTAGCTGTATGCATTTCAAAGGATTTATGATTTGCCCGTGGTTAGTAATGATAACCTTCAATACCGTTTGCTTACGCAGAACGCAGTTTGGCACGAGGCTATAAGATAGGTTTGAAATAACAGACAGAGCGAGTAGGACTATCATACTGTTTGCGTGGCGCTACGCTGTTACTGTCTCTTTCGGTATAGTGGTTGTTCTATACTGAGGAGTCCAAGTAGAAGGAACTATTGGGGTGACAGTGGTTATAGATTAGAGGTAATTATTCTGTTTAGGCATTGTAAACTGTTAGGTTTACGCTTAGGTGATGGCAACTGCGGCGTATGGTGTGGCACATCCTAGATTCTCAAGGGTTCAGGTTAGTATCCAGCGTTTTCCTCATAAGCGCTATCAAAAGACATATAAGGATTCGTAAGAGCGATCAGTTTTTGGATGTCCAGAGCTACGTGTAGTCCAGGCTTAAACATAATCAGGGAATCTACGGAACGGACTTCAGCTGGGAGTTTATTCCACAGGGTTGCATATTTCAGGAGGAAGAAGTTGATGGTAAAAAGTTGGGACTTTTTTGCTGTCCTAGATCGTATGGACGAACCGCTGAGTTTCGTAATTGCTGCAGCGGTGGGGCCAACCCTATGCGGGTCTAATTGAGCCTAGGTTGCTCAGAGCGGTTATTCGACTTATTAGTACCCTATACCTACCTCAAAGGCCTGAGCCCTTGAAATATACGGATTGTATAACATAGTCAGCGTGTCCACCGTTAGGGCTACGCTTATTTCCTGTTTGAAAGCCACCGATGTCGGTGATAACGCCCGAATTCGTTGTGGTAGCTTATTCCACAATGAAGCGTACTTGTTAATGAAGAAGTTTGACCGAAGAGCAAGCTTCGGCAAAGGGACAGACACCAAGAACTCATTGTTACGTAAGGGATACGTAGAAAGGGTTCTTACCTGCGGTGCTGAACTACATGATCTATTCTTCAAGATATTGTGAAAGAATAGCAGGTTATTTCTTACGCGGCGTAGCCATAAGGGATCGATTTTCAGCCGCTCACAACGTTCCATGTAATTAGAGGGCGTAGACAAACCTATGAGCTGTTTCGTGAATGCCCGTTGTACATTCTCAAACGCTATGCGGTCCCTTTGTCGCATGTTGGAACAAATGATTGAGCCGTATTCCAGAAGAGGTCTAACATGAGACTTAAAAATGTTGAGTTTACTTTCTGGCAAAATAAAAGTTTGCTGTATTAGCCCGATCGTACGGGGTGCTTTAGCCACCTGGATGGCTGCGTGTTCCGAAAAGTCAAACGTACATGAGTAGTGTAGACCCAAGTCACGTACCTGAGAGTTATTGGGGATGAATTTGCCGTTTATACTAAATCTTCCAGTGGGGACGTGACATTTATATGTAATAATATTACTTTTTTCGGCGGAAAAACTCATTTTCCAATCATTACTCCAGCCACGTTGTTCAGCTTAGTATGGCCTTGCCTAAAATCTCGAGCCGAAAAGAGAATTGTGTGGTATCTGATAAGCGGTGTGTCATCCATCGGACTACGGGTTGAACTTGGCTTTTGTTTTTGTTGAGTGGCCAGCGTACCGTAACTGAACTTGTATTTGTATATCACTGGGAATTATCAGCTTCACAACATCACTTCACTCGAGCCGTCGTATAGGCATGATAACCACGTTGGATGGTGATGGCAAAGTGCACTGTAACTTCTTTCGTCGTGTGCACGGTCGACTGCATTTATTTCAAACCCGAACATATTTCTTGTTGTCCGGTGATGGAGGGAATCCGACGATCAATAATAATAGCAATATTAATGTTAATACTAATAACAATAATAATAATGGTTTACTTCGGGGACACCCGAAGCATGCATGATTGTGTGATCGTGTGGTACAAGTTAGGTCCCGAAAGTGATTCTTGGATATTCAGTAGGGTAAACGCAGCACAAAAGAGTGTATAGATTTCGGTGGTCGCATGAACGAATGCCCGACAAATTTGAATTTGAAGACCAAATGGACACATCGCCCAGTAGTAGGCGAAATGGGCTCCGCGGTCGAGGTCCGTAATGAAGTAGGGCAGGGACGGAGTAAAAAAGCGTGGTATTTCCGATAGTATCGATGCGAAGTCGCAGGGAAGAATATAATGACAGAAAAATTTCCGGACATCGCGGACGAAAAATTAAAAAAATTCTTGATGATGACGGATATGCACTTGAACCAATAGCATGAATGACCCGAAAAATAGTAGAAATATAGCACCGAAGGAGTTGCAAGGTGTTCCCTGAGGAAGAGAATTGTCCAAATGAAACAAAATCTCATCAGCCACTAAATTGGTATTTACTATTCATCATGAGGTCGTGGGAGACGCATTCATTAAGGGGATTATACAGATCTCCGAGCCCGAAACGTTGATGGAACTGAGTGGCCAAAGTTGACAAGTGAGTGAAATACGATTCGAATAGTGTTCTTTTTAGGTCAATTAGCGAACACAAGTGGACAACAAGGTGGACGGAGGAATTCACGTACGATGAACTTATGAGTTCATATGGGGGTGGTGCATAAATGATACCGTCAAAACGTGCAAACGATCGCTTAACGGGGTATGCTGAGGAGGTTCCGACGTGGGGTATTTGGGAAACAACCGGAAGGTCAATAACTTGGCACACGTACAGTTCATTTCCAGCAAGGGGTTGGAGAAATCACCTTCAAAGTGATGTTCGTCATAGATGCCCAATCTTGAAAGACTGATGGAAAAAGTAGCAATAGGTAAAATGTGGGTGAAAGGGTGTTCAACTATTGGTTTATCGGAGGCGACTCCAAGACTGAAAGATGGGAAATACAAATTTACAAGGAAGTGGTCATAATAGTTGTATGTATGTTTGGTATTTGACGGAATCAAATAGAAGTATTACAACACTGGAACCGTCAAAAAGCCCAGATGATTGTAGGACTGGTCACGTTGAGGAGGGTCCAACCTGAGAATTTGGGGGGACAAACAGTTTGAAGGCAGCCTGAATTAAGGGTAGTTGGTTTTCAACTAGAGACATAGAAAAGGCACTCATTGGATTGTGTTGCAGGTGGCCGACTATGTTAAATTGGTGGAACACGGCAGAGGTTCATGGATGAGTAAAATGTGATACAGTTATGGATTTGTCAAGGTTTTTTGGTGAATAGCATGGGAGAATCTAAAGTTGGTAACAAAGTGCATGCAGGAGGTGGGCATATAGTGGAGTGATACAGTCGTACAAAAGTAGTTCATGTGAAGAGCTCTCGGGAAGTGCTGGTGATTGCCTAGCTGGATACGCTGAAGAAGGTTTGTCGTGGAACGCTGAGGAGGCAGTCGAACTATATATATCCTGGATTGCGGTTACATCATTATCAATGCGACTGTCAGGAAATGCAAATGGATGAATGACAAGAAATGCAGGGAAAAGATACAATGGAACAGAGAGCTGAAGTCATGCAGATGAGGCGCTGGAAGGAGAATCACTTCGGGTTTTGTGGTATTGTTGGCTGGTGTAAGACGCTTTTGTGCAACACGTAGCCAAATTCGAAACGAATCCCGAAATTAGAACGCGATTATCCGTAAATTCTAAGATACAAGAATAATAAGTGAAAAATGGTATATAACAAATATGATCCTCAATTGTGCGATCACAGGGACTCAGAAAACGAGAACCAAGTTGCGGCGTGCGAGAAGGGAGCACGTGCATCACGCGAGTACAAAATAGGATATGACAGTTTAACGCGTTGGACGCGAACAAACAAAGGTTGTTTCGTGAAAGGATACAGTGCATAAAAACAGGCAAGAAGTGTATATGGGCGAGTGATTTCAAGGAAACATGAAGTTGCATTGTTTCTAGAGGGAGGCTTCCACAATCGGCCGTTACAGCAGACGAGAAACGATACTCAAATGATGGTTTTGCTCAACTAAATGAAGTAGTGACATACAAATAGCCTAGTGGATGAACGCCCTCTTCAAGAATATATCAGGAATTGTGATTTTCGTAATACAGGTATCTGAACATTGAAACCGAATCTTAGCAGAGTCAGGAGTTTGGAATAAGGGTGCTGATTCTCCCTACCTACTTAGACCCTGCTGTCATTGCGCGCACCTAATACTTCCCACGACAGCGCTTGATCCGGTGGCTACACCGATGCGGTGTTACTCTGCATCGTCCATGAGTACAGCTGATTGACGGCGGGCTTGGAGGGGAAACAAGGGTGCTGTCCTCGGGAGAGACGTCCTGAATTGGCTGCGTGCACTTGTGTGGGTGTGTGTGCGCGTGTGTTACGGGCGAGGCCGCACTTCGGTATATGGGCAAGTAGTAGCAACTACCACCCACTGGGGATAACTTCCATAATATCAGTGATAAACGGGGAACAATCAGCACTGCGGCGTGTTTGATGGGGGTCATGGGGCATAAACGTGTATCATGTACGGGTGTGTGATTGAGGCGAGTGTGCTTGGGTGCGCAAGAAAATCATAGTTACCACCACACATGGGAAAATTTTTGCATAAGGTCAGTGGCAGACGAGGAACGGTGAGCATTGTGACATGTTCTTTGGAGACCGTGGGGCAGGAACGTGTCTCATATGCGAGCGTGATTGGGTGTGAGGGTAGTTGAGCACGTAAGTATGTCATAAGTGCTACCACAGGCGGAAAGCGCTTTTATCCACGTCATTGAGGAATGAGGAACAGCTTTCCAGGGTTCTGTGCCGTCGACTGCTCCGTCTTCACTCTCGGGGGGGGGGGGGGGGGGCAATAATACGTACGTCGCAAGTTGGCTTTCCGTTGGCGATCTTTGCCATGATAGTTCTTATCAGTTCGTCAGAGTTTTTGATAGTTTCCTTGACAACGCCCAAAAGCCAGGCGCTGAAATGAGCGTGTTCGTCGGCGGTCATCATGCATCCTCAACCTTGAATGATTTCGCTTTGGTTAGCCACTTCTGTCGAGCTTGCAGAATCGGTAGGTACTCCAGTAGCCATCGCCCCCAAAAAACCTCGGCCAGGTAACTCACCTGTTTCTATCCGTGAAAGTGGCTCATATGAAGGTTTGTCGGCCCTTGGGAACCTACTTCCGACCTTAACGCCAATAGGTCGTTCAACGTGAGTGCCAGATGAATGAGGTTGCCTTTGGCCACCGAGAGCAGTGGGCGGTTATTCAGAATTATTTCGACCTCGGTCATGACGGTGCTCAGCCTTTCGTCGTCGGGCGGCTGTTGCTCAATGATCGACGGCAATATTCGCCTGGTGGACCAGATCAGCCTTCCCCATGCGCCTCCGCGATGGCTGGCCTGCGAGGGCTGAAGTGCCATCGTATGCCCCAAGCCACTGTTCGATTTTGCAGCTCGCCTCTCTTTATGTTTAGGCGCCAAAGCGGCAGTTCCAGAAATTCGACCTATCTTTGGAATATGTATCCACTGGTACGCCTCTTCGATTGGTAAACCCCTGCAAGGGGCGGAGGAAGTATTCGGTCGTCATCGAATGTGTAACTTATAAGTAAGCCGCGCGTGACTTCATGCACCCCATGAAACATCCGTATCGTTTTTCCAACCTCCTTTCACACTTGTTCCACAAAGGCCCCAATTAGTCCAGCCCGGTATCACTGAAGGGCCACTAACCCGAAGTCACTCTACATTCTGGCAGAGGAGCCCTGAGTTGTTTGCCCGCTGCGGCATTTTGTCTCCTACAACGTACGCAACGTCGGATTGCACGTTTCACAGACGTTCTTCCTCCCAGTAAACAAAGGCGCTGTCGGATGACGCCTGTTATGTGACTTTCTCCGATATGACCTCTACGGCGCGGAAGTGTCATTTGAAATACTCATCTCATTTGAAAAGCCTGTATCTGCGGCTATCATAGCTACGCATCACAAATTGTTTTGTTGCCTAGTTCGCATTTCCACTTTGGTGCATCACATTCCACCTTCCTGAGAGTAAACAATGTGCGCAACGATTACATGTTTACGTCCGCCCACTTCTTTCACCATCACCCAGGCTTTCCCTCTACAAATGAGTCCTTCACTGGGTACTTAACTGACTCAGCCGACATTTGGTCGCTGAACGTTACAAGTGTAATCTTCGAAAGATTTTGCTTGTTCTTTGTCTGCAGATTCATTCATTTAATCGTCTGATTTTTAATCCAAAGCAGTGCCATACTCCGTGGAGCGCTACAGCTGGTTCAGGTCTCTCTTGGAAACTTCTTTTTTCTCAAGGTGAACAAAACTGTCGTCAATTCTGTTTGATTATCTCGTTGCACAGTCCTTCATTTTGTAATATTCCAGTAAGAGTCCACTTCCTCCGACCAGCTCCATCCTGACCTGGCCGGGTTGGCCACCCAACCTTGAGTTCAAATTTGCCGGGCGCCGCCCTAAAAAGTAACTTAAATACTTTTTCGCGTACATTATCGAGTGCACATACCTGAATCATCCTCCTGGAATTCAGATTCTACGTCCAATTGTACCGTTTGATCTTGCGTTACAACATGCCTCGGGGTTATCCGAAACAAACCATTATCATTAGTTCCATCACAGATTGTTGAGCCGGTAGCAGTATGGGATATTTCGTGCCGAAACTCAGGTGGGAGTCACGCTTCCCCGGCGTTTCCGAGTTCTCCGGTGAAGGCCTTCCATTTTATCATCTTGAATAAATCGTGTTCTGCGGCTCGTAATTCATCGGGGTTTATGGGACCCACTCACATACGACTGGATGGGCGGATACCTTTCACGACTGGCAGATGTCTCTCGAACCTATCCGAGCACACTGATGACTGAAGCATCTTCATCCAGGAGACAAACCCAACCGAACGTGACAAAATAAATGTCGATTCGGCGACTGTAGCCGTCATCACCGCGCCCTTGGTCTCCAATCCCATTTGAAAGCAGTCATTTTAGGCAATAAGTGGTCAGAACTTGGAGCACGGGATTGTGAGAGTGGAGTGATATCAATCACCGGGGAAAGACTGCGCCCCCAGCACGAAATCGTAAGTCTCTGTCCACCTTACTACATACTGAACAGGATGGGTGGACGAAATGTTCAGGAGGAAAATGTATTACTCCTCGAGCCGAGCAACGTGTCCAGCAAGTTGTAGCCCATCGGTGCTTGCAAAACTTATAGTAACTGGAAGTATACTGGCGAGAGGAAAAAGGCCTAAACCATGTTGAAGGACAGCGGCACTGCCCATAGGATGGAGCAAAAGAACTGACGGAGCGGGTAACTTCGCTGATTAGGATACCTAGAAGTAGAGGCCACCTACGGTGGGCCATCTGAGTCGGGCAGTCATTGAAGGTGAAGTAGGGGGCATAGGCGCTATACGAAGATAGCAGTAGTCGTTGGAGCTTCCTTCAGTACTTAGTTGAAATGGCTTGGTTGGAGCCAAAGCGAACGCGCTGACACTTTTTTCCTTGTAGATTCACAGGGTAGAGGATAGAACTCCGAGTGGGTACTCGGAGAACGGGGTTGATGAACCTGCCAGCATGGAGTCAGAAACGGTAATCCATGAGGTGACCAAAGCCATGGGGAGTAAGTTGCGGTAAATACGACATGACTCGAGTGCATATATCCGGCCATCCCAAATTTTCTGTTGATGAACCTCTAGGGCCTCAGGCTGCGCTCTTCAAATCGTCCATCGCAGAAGATTCCATCCCGGATATTGGCTAAAATCCTCAGTGAGTCACATCTACGCGGATGAAGACAAGGCGTGCTGCTCCGGTAATCGCTCGGTCCACCGAAAGTCTTCCGGCTTGAGGGCCGTAATGACTCCCCAGGCACAAAACTCACCGAAATGCAACTTCAAGCTGCGAGTTTCGATGGGCCTCGTTTATGAATTGGCAGAGGTGGTGGGGAAAGTAATCCCCACCAATTTTCTCGTGAGTAGCCTTTTCCTTGGCCTTATAAGGTCCAGCTGTCCTTGGATCTCCTGAGAGGTGCTGAGTGCAAACCTTTTCCAACTGGAACTATTCAGCTGGATTTCGGCTCAACTCCCGACCCCCCCTTGGCTCGAAGTCTCTCTACTCGGTACTACTTCTCGAGTGTGTGTGTGTGGGGGGGGGGGTGATTGAGCGGCTTCGCGGACAACAGAGGCGCCAAAACGCTATTTCAAGATCGGAGCTTAGGTGGACCTTGTTTTTTAACACATATCTCCACTTGAGTTTGCTTGTGATTGAGATCCACTCCAAAGGAGCATGCCTTTCATGTACCAGGTTTTTCTCTAGCTATAGGTAGTTTTCCCCTACGAATCTTTCTTCCCAGTCACATATAGTTGCTTATAGGCAGGGCAGTTCTACTTCAAGGTACTCTCACACGTCCAGGCCTCACTTAACCAATGCGGCATGATAATCTTCGGTCGGATACGTGGGCCCATTTTGGAAGTCCTCTGGAACGTTTGGGTGATTCTAATCAGTCAGCCTTTGAAGCAGGCAACTGGTCAAACAAACGTTGGCCAGGCTCTTTGATAGGTCAGGATTCCAGCCTAGACTTAATTCCTTCGATCGACTGGTTGTCTGAAGTGTGTTTGTTTAAATCCACTAGTATCTGTAGAGTCAGCAGCATCGTCGTCTTACGTCAAGCTACTCAAGTTGCATGGCTCACTCTAGCTCTCCAGCTCCGACCATTAGCTTGTCCTGTTTCTCATCCCCTGTCAGCTCACGGAATAACCAATATAATCACTTAAACCCATCCACAGCCATCGTTCTGCGAGTTCCATTCTTTGGACGGGAATTGAATGCGCGTACATCGTGTGAAAGTCTGAAGTACGATATATCTAGCGACAAATAATCTCTCAGTGAGTAGTCAGCACTGGTTTTCGGAAAGCTTTCGTGTATGGCAAATCAGCTGATTTATCTCGACGAGGTTTTTCGGGAGCTTGGCAGGGCGACTTACTGGAAGCCTCTTATCTAGGATTCCGAAAGGTGTTCGATTGTGCATTGCATTCTTATTAAACTCGGCCGGTGTGAGAAAATGAACACTTCCTGGCTACAATTCCGAATTTATTTCCGCTGACGCTTGTTTTCGACCGCTCTGCTTCCTTGGTAACCTATGTTAGACTGAGCGGAGATCCGCTAGGTTTCTGTCGACCCGAATTTTGATACACTCGATTTCTGCTGACTGCGAGTGCACGGTTCGCTTTTAGCTCCACCGTCGCGTCTGTTTGCTTTCGTATATTTCTCATACCGATAACATTTCGATGGTAACGTATGTAAAATACACTATCCCATCTGTTTACTAAAACAAGTCTTCTCTAATCATTCAATCGAGCGGATTTATTTGGTAGCTCGCTGTGAGACCTAATAGAAGAGGTGGTCATAAGCCTCCACTGAAGCCTCTGTTGCATTGGCGGGCCTGCCACCCCCTGGATAATTCGGCGATTCTTCGCGTCTGCTTTTCGCTCTGCTTTTAGTCCCACTAGCGTTGCACGATACGATAGCGGTAATGAATTTTTCCTCGTCAACTGATGGGAAGCACCCAATGAAGCACGGTCTGAGTTCACAGGCCATGCACATATAAGGAATTGGGTGAAGTTATTTCGAGAATTTACAGAGCAGGGTACCACCAGCATTAAAGTTGGCAAGGTAAAATGAGGCAAATTCAAGGCCATTTACTGGGTAAAATTGATCCTGAGCGCCACCTGAGAAGAAATGCACGAAACAGAGATCCGCGGACTGGACTACAGAATGACACAAGAATGAGAAGTGAAAATGCTAGAAAGAGCCGAGGGGATATTTTGGACGACTAAATTCGTGTTCATAAATTGATTCCAGGGAGCCTGCAGCTGAATGCGTATCCACCTCAAAAACGGGTGAGAAAAGATATACAGACACGATTTCAGCCTTGCCCGCCGATAGGAGTACCAGTATTCTTTTGCCGAGTGTACAAGGACTCGATTATTGCAAAATGCCAGATAGGGCTTCGTGAAAGAATTTAAAAGAAATTCTGTGGGGAGTCATGGGGCCGAATCGTTGACCAAGGGCCGCAAAGCTTGCATGTATTAGTCACTCTGGAAAGGGCTAAAGAATAACAGCTCCTTAGTCTTTGCGAAAACAAGTGCCATTTTGCATCGTCGGGGCGAAAATGAAAAAAAATTCACTGGCCTGATTTGCTGGGAGTATTTCCGTCATCGAATTACATGGGGATATAGTTGGTAACAAGTGTAAATTAGATGTAGCACGAGAAAGTGCATGAAAAATTTCGATGGCACTTCTCAAGAAGGTTTCGCTCAGCCATATGGAAAATAAAACAAGCGAGCTCTTAATGGATTCCTTCTCTGGTCCACCAATTTTATCCAAATTACGATTCTAGTTGTCAGTAACCTGGTAAATACCATTAGCTGGCCACGAAAAATACCACAACAGCCTATTACGTGGTCCAGTGAATAAAAATACTTTGGCCGCCAATGTTTGGAAGACAGCGTGTTCAGAGAAGTTGAAGAAGCAAGAATAACTAAGCTCTCTTACTAAGGGCTGGCTGTCCAGGGGTGAACTTCCGACGCTTAGGGAACCGGGAGGAACCCGGAATTTGTGAGTAAGAAAAACACGCTTATCGAATGAGAATTTCATCACTCAGGTCGAGCACCATTCGTCAACAGTGGCCAAATCAGCAGAGATTTTAGGGATAGTAGTACTGAGTTCGCCAGGCAAAAAGGTGTAGACTATCTCAATGTCGTCCGCGAACAAGAACGGCCTGCCATCAAGTATTAGCGGAAGCATATCATTCTTATATGGAAGGAAAAGAAAGGGGCTTAAACACGTGCTCTGAACAACACCGCTAGTAACAGGCCTAGGATTAGAGGTGTGCCTATCAATCAAGACAGCCTGTAAACGATGAGATAAGTAAGACGAGAACCAAAGAAGTAGCTGATCGATAATGCCAAATTATCGTAGCTTTGTTAAGAGGTGGCGGCGAGGTACACGATCAAATGACTTAGATAAGTCAAGATAAAGAGCAACAAAAGATTGCCCACTTTCAGCAGAGTCGGGACCTTCACATGAGGTATCCAGTTATCACCCCACAAAACATACCCCCATTTTATCGAGAATGATGGAAAAATGTGGACCCCACTAATAACTATTTATTAAGCCACAATCTTATCATTGACCACCAACATGGATTCCTTATTGGAGTAATAAGTAGTTAATAGTGTGGTCTTTAACTTTTTCCATCATTCTAAATAAAATGGGGGTATGTTTTATAGGGCGGTAATTGGATACCTCATGTATATGTCCCTTTTTATAAATGTTAACAGTTACCAAGAGCTTCCAATTAGCAGGTACGATACTACCATTAGGTGAAAGAGTGGGAAGATTAGGCATCAACAGGGGGAGATCAGGTCCGCCATATTCGCCAGATCTGGTCCGACAAGAGCTACTGCAGGTAGGCCGTCGGGGCCCAATCTAGTGGAGCTTTTGCTATTGGACAGTAGCTTAGAATTACTCCTGGCACCGCAGGGTATCGTAGAAAAGACAGAGTCAGTAAGCGGTAAAGATGGGGGAAGTCAATGACAGCAGTTGGAGCCATGGCTGAAGCAAAGAATGCATTGAATGCTTCGGCTACACAAGGAGGGGAGGTGACAGATGAGTTGTTATCCAGAATCAGAATTTGGAAGTCGGCCTGAATATCAGAGTTCCTAGACTTGTGCAACGTGGAAAGAAGTTGCGACTTGTTGGGATAACTCAGTGCATTAGCCTCCTGGTCACGGAGTTGCGTATTATCCTGTCATTGAATAAGTGCAGAGAGGCGGTTTAGGCAAATGAAAAATTGAAAAGTCGTTAGAATTATGTAGTTGCTTGAGAAGTATGTGATACTCATTGTGGAGTGGCGAGACGGGGGGCCTCTTTTTAGATACAGCCTGGGAAGTATAGGAAAATGTTTTCAGGCCGTCGGAAAAGAAGGAATAGAAAATATCCACAGCAAACTGAGGGTTGTGGGTGAGAAAATGCTCACATCAGGTTTTGGCGAACAAGCTTGAATAGCAAAGCCCAATTTCTGCAAAGGAATGTATTATTGGATGGGTGTGCGTGATTAGGTGGGCCACTAAGTGGCAGATGGCAGATAATCATTTTATGGTCTCTGCCGTGAAAACCTCTTGCTACTGACACGCTGACGAGAGGCATATTATGAGCAAATACCAGATCTAACATGTGCCCCTTTCTGGTAGGTTCGGAGACATGTTGTGTCCCGCCACCAAGATGAATACCGATGATCAGGTCCATAAGATTGGGAGGAGCCGAGGGAATAAGCCAACAAACCTGAGGGATATTAAAGCCGCCCACAATAAGCTTGGTTCCGGAAGGGAGGCAGCAGAGATATTCGAAAGACCCAATGAGAAGTAGAAACAAGGAACTAGGGGAATTGGACGAGCGATACACACAGCCAATGTAAAGAGCAGTGCTTTGGAGGCTGATGGTGAACCAGAGAGAATCGGGAATAAACTCGAGAGCCTTATGTAAAAGAGGGGCCGTGGTGTAGACTTCCTTGACGTAGGCTAGGCACCCACCGCCACTCCGGTTCGGTCTGTTGACCCCCAGAAGACCGTACCCTACCTAAGATATCTGATCATTTGGAACGCTCCCGAACAGCCAGGATTCCTTTATTAAGATAATATCGTAATTATTTGCGGGGACAAGGTTTTTCAGGCTCGGGAGTTTGCCAAGAATTAAATGCGAGTTTATTAGGGCTGAAGATATGCCATATGTGGGAGGTGGTATGTGCGCATCAGGAGAGTAGTGCACGTTGGAAGGAGGCATGCTATCGCGATTGGAAGGAGTGGAGACCAGGGTCAGAGGGGAACCTGTTGATGTTGAGGCCAGTGGAGGTTCAAATGGGGTTACTGGGATGGCCTAAAAAGCCGTAATTTTTAATATTTCCCAAGGTGGTTGAACGAAAACTACATCGATGGGAGCACGCCACACGGCCTGGTGTCAAATACTAAATTATCACAGCACCCAGAACCAGATACTCTACCTACGGAAGTTCGCAGGTTAGGTGGATCTGATACTCCAGTTTAGCTGTAAACCCTTTCAACTAACCAGCGCTGTACAGTGCTTCATCCCGGCTAGCGAACAAACTCAGTTGCTGTCCCAGTCTATAAAAAGGGATCTTAAGAAGACCCAACAAAGTATGGAATTTTCAACCGCACCCAGTTGTCTCCCAGATCATGAAATGACTGGGTAAAATTAAGTTTACGACTCACCCTTTTAGGCTAGCTTTATAAATGCCGTCCGGCACGTCCCCACTAAACACCGTTTGTGTTCAGTTTGTATGACTGACACTTTGAGCTTCACAACAATGGCCGCCAACAATGTCAAAGGGGAGTCTACAATACTTCTGGACACGACATTTTTGACAGTTTCTCAATCTCGACTTTCAGCCACAGTAAATTCCTGTGGCTTTTTGGACCCGTCATATTCCTTTTTGTCTCCTCGTTTCCGTTCACGCAATCGTTTGGTAGAAGTAAATGGCATGTGGTCACCACCCAAAGCTGTAGCTACCGGAATCATTCTAGGTGGCTCTCTAGTACTGTAACGTCTATCCACGTGAACGTTCGAGCGATGCGTACCAACCAATTTTGAAACAACTCAAGATAAAGTCGCTTCCAAATAGCTACGGTACTATAGGCAGCAAACTAATTGATTTTAAAATAATCAAACCTCATTGTCGTTCCTTCTGGGCTCTTACTCTCCAAATTTAACAACAGATCAACAGCTGCAGCTGAATAACAGCAAAAAATTGGATACAGAAGAAGAGATTAACGAATACAGTCACAAAAAAGTGCAAACTGGGCTACTCACGCTCGAAGCAACGGTGGAAGTCCTGTTTGTGACAAAGATTTAGAGCAACAAAACCACCAATCGGAGTTCCGGCAAAGGTAGTTCGTATGCATGAAAAATGTATTTTGTAGCATGGATGCTAACGCATGGAACGGGGTCTCCTGAACTCCTTTATAAGAACCAACAATTTTTCTTAAGCGTACAAAAGATATGTTGGGGCGGATAGTGTCTCGATGCTCTACACCGGGCCTCTATTTTCCCTAGGTTATGTTTGGTTTTTATGTTTATGAAGCTTATAACTGTCTGTCATTTAGCTAGAAAGGTGTAAGAAAAATACCCAAAATTTTCTACGCAGTTTTACACTCTCGAAAAGTTCAACTTACTGACCCATAATCTTTCCCCCCTCTTCAAACTATCTCCTGAACTACTTATGGAAGCTCCAAAGATCCTCCATAAACGTGCCAAGGTCCCGGGTGCAAATCAGGTAATTCGTACCGTCAAGCTCAGAAAAACCAGGGACACTCAACTTCAGTCTGCACTCAGTCTATGCTCCGTACCTATCGTTGATGTTTATGACGTAGTTAACAAGAAGATTAACGAAGTAGATCAAAGAGTGGCGGACGTGCATAACCGGATCCAGTCCATCGATTATATTCTATTAAAGATATCCCCTTCATCTAGCATAATGGAACCCACGCCTATAGCTAATCGCCAGAGCCTAGTCATGGCGGGCCGCTTCTTAGACTCAGTTGCGACAGAAGTTCATAAGCGTACAGCCAACTCCAAAACCGCGATAGTTTTCAACATCCCTGATCGACTACCCCTGCCGTCAACCAAACTCGCCATTCTGGATGCTTGCAACATGGCACACCACAGGTGCTATTGCACTGGACTGCGCAAAAAATCCTAACGCACCGACTGTCCTTTAAAGTTCCAATTCACTGACGAAGTAACAGCTAGAGAATTCATAACTAGTTGGCAAATCATTGCCAATGCCACCCCGTTCAAAAGAACCAGAATATTGCCGGAAAAAACGCCCCTCCAAAGAGAGGTTTTTCGATCACTAAAAAGTGCCTTAGCTTCACCAGCGCAACCTGTGGCTGAAATATCAGTCGCCGCGTCTTCGCGCTGCTTGTCGAGCCACCCCGTAACACAAGAGCCCTCAGTTGCCTGCACCACTCTAGTTGACCTAGACCTGACCACAACCTCATCTCCAGCACTCCCCCCTAGTAAACGGCCCTGCCTTCCACCATCAACCTCCGCTTCTTCAAACGGCAACGATATCCATGCCAAACCCACTATTAGCCCAGGGCCACCAAAGTCCCGTGCATGCAAGCCTGCCGCTGCTAATGCCAGCCTAGTGCCCACCGTCTCACCACCGAAAAAGACTCCGGGGAAGTCTGTTGCCAACAGCCTGTCCTGCTCTAACTCATGTCCCACCGTCTTGCGAACACAGATCGTTCATAAAAGGCATGATCTACTATGTGGCCAATCGTCACATCGGCAGACAGGACTCTGTGTCTCCCCACAGCTTCTAGCTACTCCAGCTACTCCCGTAATCCCCCCGTAAGTCATCTCAGAATCCCATTTAGAACCCCCACCAAGCACTCCAAGTACACCCCAAATAATTCATACTTGTTGGCAAGCAGGACGCAACCCTGCACCATCCTAAAGCAGCCAACCCCACCTCGTTGTATTAGCGTGGTACCTCGGCTAATCGACAAGGTCCTCCCAATACAGACGAAAACGGCCACCGAGTAACGCATCATCATGCATCAAGACCAAACATACCATATTCTCCAAGTATCCCGAATCAGTTTTCCAATCATCTGGCTGAGCGCCAGCACATCCCGTCAAACCTCCGTAACCAATTTCTCTCCCCTCCAATGATACAAATAAGTAATCCCCAGTTGAATTATAACCAACGGCCTCGATTGTCTAGCTCCGCGCCCTTTCCTGAATACAGGATGGGCCAGCCCAACCAACTACAGTTATTTCGTCGGTCCTGGTCAAGCGGCAACTACCCGCCCCCTGCGTACCTCGTTGAACCTAGTCACCACTACTTTCTGCCATCTCACTTGCCGTTACCCATTACCTCAGCATCCAACCCCCCACCTGGCTACTTCAACCACCCCGGAAATCCCACCTCCCCAAACGACCAATTTTTTCTTGACGGCACCCCCCCCCAACCCAGTCTCACCCCTTCTTTACACTGCCGGCTCTCCACTTTTAACCGCTGTTTAGACTCCTTCGCTTCTATACATGACAATTCTGACGTTATGAGTCCACTTAATGACGTTTACCACCTCGGTAGTGTTAGCCATCAACACCCGCCGATGGTTGTTCCCACTCCACACCATGACGGTACAGTTGCACTTACCCTGCTTCTCATTAACGCTCAATCATTACTGAATAAAACCCATACTCTCCATAATATAGTACTGTCTTCCGACTTCGACATCATTGTCATAACCGAAACCTGGCTAAATGATTCTGTCCCATTGGACCAAATTTCTATTGCTGGTTATCAAACCTTCATGAAAAATCGTCGTCGTCGTGGAGGAGGCTGTCTAATCCACGTTAAAAACAGCTTGCCTACCATTCCTCTCTCTGATCCAATACTGGACTCTATTCAGGACTCAATATGGGTAACGGTTCCTTTGGCCAACTCTCCACTCCATATCGGCTGCGTTTATCGACCACCCAATTCAAACATCACGGACCTCGCCCACGTAGTCAGAGCCTTTGACCACTTTGCACTATTACCATCCTCGTCAAAACTCATTGCTGGCGATTTCAATGCACCTAATATCTGCTGGGACACCATGTCATCACCCCAATACTTCACGAGCTTCGTTTCGGCCATACGCGCAGGGCGCTGGGTCCAGCGCGTACTGACACCAACCAGAGGTAACAGCATACTAGACCTGATATTTACCATTGGCCTATCGGACGTGATGACTATCGCCCTCAACCCTTTCTCAGGCAGTGACCATAGAATGGTATCTTGCAGATTCACAGCCGGACCCATAGACCCTATATGTAGCTCATCTCAACAGCCCCTGCACACGATCAACTGGATGAACCTCAAGCCTATGCTTCGATCCCTCAACTGGGATGACTACTTCTTACAGCACAACACTCAGCTCGCCAGTGACGTACTCTACCATAAGCTACATAGCTGCTTGTCAGCAATCACCACCATCGGGACCAACCGTTCTCAAACCCGCGGCTCCTACCAAACAAGGCTGCAAAATAAACATGCAAAACTGCAGAAGATCTACAATAAAACCAAGGACTTCTCCATACCATTGCAACCTCACTCTCTCTCTGTCACCATCAGTCTTCGGACCAATGAACTGCTGAGAAAGCAGGAGCTTTCGGCCTTGAATTCCTTCGACAGATCGTACTGATTGTTCCGACTGCTGAAGAGCAGAAATCAGAGAGAGCCTACAGGGATACAATATTTAATTTTGGGAAACAGCACGCAGAATAAATCTGCAGCCGAAATCGCTGAGGCGCTCAATACCTTCTTTTCAGAATCAGTGACCACTGACGACACTGTAAATCCGCCACGCGTTCCCCTCATAACCGAGCAAGTTCTCTCTGACATTGAATTCAGTTTGAACGATGTGACCCACCTTCTGCTGCGTGTTAGACCCTCCTCCCGCCCTGGCTATGACGGCATCCCCCCAGCACTCTTTCACCTTGGTGGAACTGACGTCGCTGCTATCTTTATGAATCTCTACAACTTATCCCTAAAAAATGGCATTTTTCCATCCCAGTGGAAAACTTCAACCATTATTCCTATCCACAAAAAAGGTCCAGTGCATGACCCTCCAAATTATCGTCCTATCAACCATACCCCTTTAGCTGCCAGAATAATGGAGCGTTTGATTAAACAGCGGATGTCCGATTATCTCATTTCTCATAACCTCATTCACAGCGGTCAACATGGCTTCCTAAAGTCACGTTCTTGTACCACATGCCAGTTTGATTCCTCCAACCTACTGACCACGGAAAATCTATGATTATCATCTACCTCGATATAACCAAGGCATTCGAACGAGTTCCTCACTCCCGATTGTTAACAAAACTCCGGGCCTATGTTATCCATGACCCGCTTTTATCATGGATTACTTCTTACCTGTCGGATCGGACCCAGGTTGTAAATGCTAATGGTCATCGATCGCAACCGGTGCCTGTCACTAGTGGAGTCATACAAGGAAGTGTACTTGGTCCGCTATTTTTCTTACTCTATATTAACGACATTTTTTCGATTGTGCAACATGGCACACCTTTCCTGTTTGCCGACGACATCAAAATCGTGTATGATTTCCGCCATCAAAACTTGAGCACAGCACTGTCTGAAATAGGTAGTGATCTTGAGAAACTTGATCAATGGTGCACTTCATGGCAGATGTGCTTCTGGACATCTAAAAGCTTCTACGCAACCTACAATGTCAAGACCCCCTCGGAACTCTGTCACTGAACCAAGTACCCATCGCCCCAAGCTCATCAGTGAAGGATCTTGGGCTTCGATACACTAACAATCTACCATTCTCGGAACATGTCTCATTTCAGACGGCCAGGGCCAGACAGATAATAGGCCTAGTTCTCAGATCATTTAAAATGAAACATAGTATTCTCCTTACATACCAATCCCATGCTAGACCCCACCTTGAATATTGCCCTATAATCTTCTCTGGAATGTCTAAATCTGACGGAATACGCCAGGAGAAAGTCCAGCGCACCTTCACCAAGAAGCTAATAGGATATTCCTCTCCACTGAGCTATAAAGAGCGATGCATTCTATTGAAACTTCACCCCGTATGGCTTAGACATGTCAGGCTATACTTGTGTTTTCTATACAGACTTATTCATTGCTCTGCTTTCACTTCTACCAACTCTATACAGATTTCCCTTCCCTCACCTTACCCTCTGCGCCACAGAGACTTCAGTCTGACCATCCCACATTCCAGGCTGGCAATAAGATCCAACTTCTTTCTCATTAAATATTCAAAGCTTTGAAATAAGATTCCCCTTACTATTCGTAGATGTGCGTCAATAATCCAGTTCAGCCATGCCCTTAAATCACAACTTACCGTTAGTCATATGTTATCTTTGACTAACGCCAGCATATCTGAGGATCTAGCCTATGAAGAAGCCATCGAAATTTAGAACCCTAGCTTCAGTCTCTCCAAATTGTCCAGTGGTGCTGGATCCTAAGACATTAGGTCCCACCACCCACTACTTCACTCCTTGATCCTCTCTTATTTATCCCGGCTTCCGCTCCTCTCAGCTTCCTTGCCCGGGGATCAATTTGATCTATATATACTATTATAAATCCTTACATGACTTTTGATAGAGCTTATGAGGAAAGCGCGATACTAACCAGAAACCTTGATAATCTAGGATGTGCCATATCATACACCGTAGTTGCCATCACCTAAGCGTAAGCCTACCAGGTTACAATGCCTAAACATAGTAACTCTCATGCCTGAGGCCAGTGCATCAGAAGTCGTATTTGATTATATGAAATACCACTGAAAGCATGAAGGTAGTCTTTTTACATTCCCAGTGCTGTCTTTACTTAGTCTTCGCCTTTGTCTCTGACCAAAGACGTAGCACCTGTCAGACTCCTCAACCTCCGTCTGATGGTCACCATTAATCACTCACAGCTCAACTTCCGCCCCTCTCACAGAACTCTAGCATCTTCCATGACTGGCCTATACAACATTTGCTACTTAGCCAGCAAAACTACAAACCATCTGTGGATCATCCCGACGAATCACGTTGTTAGTGCTGCAAGTTGTACCCCATCTTTGTGCAGACTGGCTTCTTGTTGAACATAAACCCCATTGAATAATCGCAGGCTTTGGTTGACTCAACCCCCCCCCCTGCATTTTTGTCTCATGTAAACGGCATGAGGGTTCTGACTTCATGGATAAGGCGAGTGTTAGCGCGGCACTTCTGCAAACATTCCTAGCCGTGATGGTCTCCCTGCACGGAGTCGACCACCAATAAGACATGACCACCAAAATGCAGAGATTGGCATAAAAAAGTGAGTAAAAATACCCCACTGTTTTGTCTTTCAGGCACACCAGCCTTGTCACTTGTGACTCATGTCTCCGGGTTGCAGTGTTGCTACGGATCGACTGGTGTGGTTGACCTATTCCCAACGCGGCTTGTTACATGCGGTCCATGTTTCGGCCGGGGCGTGGGAGCTGTGGTCGCCCACCAAAAGCAGCTCCGCCTTCTCTGACAGCCAGATACCTGACTGTGATAAAACCATTAAAAAATGAATAATAAGAACGTCTAAAAAGTGTGGATCATTCTTGGAGAGCCACGTGCTGGATGCCAGTAGTTGTGTATCGTGCTACCTCCCTACCTGAAGCAGGCCCTTGTGCCGCCTAACATGAGCACCGAATGTAGGTCGTTAGAGTTTGCTTCCCTGACGAAAATTCGGACCCATCTCATTCCCATTTCTCACGGCTCTCCAAAACCAGTCCTCACATGGTTGTTTTCCTGCTTTGTAATACGATAACGACTAAAAGGATACCGCGATAACCATGCAATCATGTCTACATCCGATTTCTTTGATCATACTCGAGCAAATCTCAGTACGATAGCACCATCGAGTAAGAGCATAGATGAACTCACTTTAACGTTCCAAGGCACGTGACCGATTGCCTCTAATGTATCACCTCTGTCACCCCAATAGCTTATTCTACTTTGAGGCTCCTCAGAAAACCACCCAGTATAGAATAACCACCATGCTGGAAGAGACAGTAACAGCAAAGGGCTACGCTAACAGTGTGCCAGTCTCATTCGCTCACAGTCTGTTATTTCAAACCTATCTTATCGCATCGTTACCAAACTGCTTTCTGCGTAAGCAAACGGTACTGAGGGTTATCATTTCTAACTGCTCTAAACCGTGAGACCCTAGGTCTTTCATTAGTATCCGAGCGATGCCATGCCAACGTGCAAAATCATAAATCCTTTGGGATGCATACGCCGTTACCAAACTAGTGCACGCAACTTCGTTAGCCTGCAGCAGTATAGCACAAAATCACTGCGAGCCTATTTTTACTTAGAATGTGGAGTAGGTGCCGTTGACTGCTCAAATGAAACTTCATCCATGCTTCACTCACACAGACCTAACCAGTCCATTATCCATTGTCTTCATATATCATCATAACCCACAACTGGAACCACGTCCAGACTGCAATCCCCCTTTTATTTCAGGTCTGTTGTCTCCCACTATCGCAGTCACCAAACCGGATAGCCAAGGATGCCACTTTGACTCGTACGGACAGAGACTCAAGTAGAACCCACCATAACAACTGGGACCGAAATCAAGCCACCCGACAGGAAATACTCCCAATTGCTTATCAGACCATTCAGCTTTTTCTAAAGCAACTGACACACATTCCAGTTCATGCGCACCTTGCTAATATATAAACACACTCAGCTGATTGACCGACACATACTTTGCCCTGCTAGACGAAACACACCCATATGATGTCGTACGTTACCAGAAACGACGCTGATTATCACTGAAGACAAATGCGTCAATATATATATATATATATTTGTCAGTGGAACATCATATTAACGCTCAAGTCCATGCGGAGATTTCACACTTTATTATCCGTTACCACGGTCAACCTTTCCTCCGAACCGTAGCCGGTTGGAAATTGACTCTCCACTTCTCGAGGACCCTTCAGTTGCGCTTTCTCATTTCTCATTTCTGAATGGTACATGTTACTGATCCTGAATCTAAACTCACCATTTTATGGACTGCGGTTTCTCCCACATCCACCAGTGTTCACTTTCACGAAATTGGTCTCGGCACCGTTTCGAAAAACATTCCATTTATTGGGTAGGGGGGTAAGTTCCGACCTGGATATTTTTGAATTGGCGCGTAATCCTGGAATTCTGGGGCGCCAATTTTGAAACACAAGAAATTGATCTGCCAAGCTTATTTTGAAATACGAGTTACTTGCTGGGTTTTAAGTGACTTACCTGGTATATTTATGAAGAGAAAAAAATGGGCGATTTTTCCTTGGTAGAAACATCTCGATCAACGAAATGGTCATCATTGTTGTATAGCTGACTCTAAAATTGAAGTGGGATGTCGATTCGTATCTGGCAATGGCAAAAAATGGGTGAAATATTTTGAAAACGTTGGACTGTTTCTTAATTATTATTTGGGAAAGTGGTCCTCACTTGTCATTGTCCCAAAATCTATTTTGTGTGAAAAACCTGCCCCTAGTGGGGGTGCGCTTTCCGAAGGACCACTGGGCGATGTGATCTGACCCAGTGAAGTTTGGCTAAAAGAATAACTGCCAGAATACCTAAACCGTGTTTTTCTACCTGTGTGTACACCATTGGCGTAATGAGTTACGTAAGTGATGGGTGTTTCGTGCCCACCGTAACCGAAGGATATATATATATATATATATATATATATATGTATATATATATATACCACTTACTCCGAAGTGGTACTTAGCTGACCAAAGATAAATGCAACATGACATTTGTTATCTTTGTCTCCATATATATATATATATATATATATATATGTTAGTTATATAGTTATGTCCCACTGTACGAGCTCTCTTCCATGTATCTAGCAACAAAGTTTCACTGAACTAACTAGCTGATCCTCTTGTCTGAACATAGTAGATAACTGCGCTCCTGCTACCAATGCTTTCAGTACTGTAACTTACGTGATGTGGGTAATGGATTGAATCGAATGCTAATTTCTTCCCATCTTCTGAAGCTGTTAAACGTCAGTCGATCTTCACGAAATGTTTAACAAAGCACGGAGTTTTCTATATACCACGCCCAAACTCGCAAATGATAGCCCCCTATATGAAGCTAGTATTCCCAGGCTTGCGCACGTGAAACGAGACTCACATGCAAGAGAAATGAAAGGGCAACAACAAAACGGCTTCAGAGAAGCAACACGGTAATCAAAATGTGGCGGCCCCATAAGGACCATGTTAACAGTCACGTAGTCTTCCACGTTCGTCATCGAGCCAGACAGTGTACGCATTCCTCCCGAGCCGGTGAAGCCATTCCCCTTGCTCGCCAATCGTATACGTAAAAACCGGTTGGTTGGAATTCCAGAAAATCGAACGCAAATTAGGGAACTGGGCCGGATCTCCCATTGCACACCGAATAGCCGGTAACCGCGTCGCAGGGAACGGCAAGTGGGGACTGAACTTCGTGCAACAGGTTATATATGACCACTAACCCAATCAACAATCAGCAACGGCTAAGCCAATGACTGGAGAGCTAATTGCCGAGATTTGACTGAGAAAAACAAGATTCATCAAAAATAAAGAATATATGTTTATAAAAGCCACTCCTATTAAGCACACTTTCAAGACATTCTTGTTCCATTTTAATTCAGAAGCCTTTCTGTCAGCTGTATGATGTCTGCATTACCTTAGGCCAGGTCGGAACTTACCCCACTCTCCATTTATTGAACTCCGGTAAATCCGTCATTCAGGGTCCGCATCGTCTTCATGGATCGCTTTCCCATCCGCATCTACCGACTTTCCCGAGAACATTTCTTTACAATTTTTCTTTTCTTCCTTTTCTTCTTGTTCAAAATTTACTCCATCTGCAGAACCTCAGTAGGCCTCCGTTTCCCCAGCCTGCATCATTCTCGCTCATAATGCGTCCTTGACACTGCGCTAACGGTTTTTCGATATCTCCACCGCCCAGCCCGGATTCGAAACCGCTTTGAAACTGCCGCGCAAACCATTATCAAAATGATCCATTCAAACTGTTGCTGGCTACGTCTATCTATCGCTGATACTCTCGACTTTCATACTTTGAATTTGTGAGTATTCCACCTTATTGAGTAACGTGTCACACCATGATCATGCTCTAGCGCGTGCGTCTCGACCATGGCCGAGAAATATACCAATATTATTATATTATTATAACCCTCTAAGGTTTTCACTCCCCCGCTGGTGAAGCAACAACACAACCACCGGTAACGTCGCAGGCTCTCACCTCACCAGGCAACTGGAGGACTAGTTGAAGTTTTCTGCTGCACAATGCCTTATTATAATGTTGGAAGGCTTCGCCACACCCGGGTTCTTTAGATTTTACACATAGATCCACCTTAACAACGAGGGCTGAAAATTGTTCTTTTTTCTATACCCTCAATAATCACTGGACTTGTGGCTCATTACTAAAATTTAAACTATCCATAGGCTTCCGGCAACATAATTGCCAGCCCAGTTACTAGGCATCTGTCCCGTTTCGTAGGGAAAGTTCGCTGTCCCATTTCACCATCGCTAGCTTTTCCCTGCTTTGAAAAAATGCCGCCGGAAGTTCTTTCATATGACCACCGATCGGTTTCAAAGAAGTACCTAGCTGGATTCTTTGAGCTGCTAAAATAACAGCTCCCTAATGAAATAAGGTGGAGCTTATGAACTTGGTTCAGGTTTTTGATGAACTCCACCTAAACACTGCTAGAATCTTTCGTGACTGCAGATTTTCCTTCGATTTTATTTACCATTGTTCTGCCCTTTGGATTGTTGTAAACGTCGACGGTCAAAGTATTTTTATTCACTGGACCACGTAATAGGCTGTTGTGGTATTTTTCGTGGCCAGCTAATGGTATTTACCAGGTTACTGACAACTAGAATCGTAATTTGAATAAAATTGGTGGACCAGAGAAGGACTCCATCAAGAGCTCGCTTGTTTTATTTTCCATATGGCTGAGCGAAACCTTCTTGGGAAGTGCCATCGAAATTTTTCCTGCACTTTCTCGTGCTCCATCTAATTTACACTTGTTACCATCCATATCCCCATGTAACTCGATGACGGAAGTACTCCCAGCAAATCAGGCCAGTGAATTTTTTTAATTTTCGCCCCGACGATGCAAAATGGTACGTGTTTTCACCAAGACACTGTCGACGTGCACGTGAGTGAAACGGGCATCTGGAGTCTCAAAAGATCCGGCCGGACTGGTTGTATTTCCCTGAATTTTGGCTCGCTGACAAGCAGTGCAGTTACATGCCTACTGACGAACGCTGCGATCCATGTTTGGCCAAACGAATCGGGCACTGGCCATTTTGCATGTGGCTTTGATACCTAGATGGGATAGACCGTGCAACATATCGAAAACAGGACGGCGATTTGAAAGTGGTACGATTGGCCTTGGGTAATCCAAAGTGGTGTCGCAGAGGATAGTGCCACGAGACGACCGAAGAGGCAAAGCTCTCACTTGGAGACTTGTATCATAGATGGTCTGCTGAAACTCAGGATCCTGCCAAGTCCTCGAGGGTGATACCGGGGACAGCGGGTGACCCGAGATTGTGGATCCTGGAAAGCATATCTGCAGCCACATTAGCTGACCTGGAGATGTGACAAATGTCAGTAGAAAATTGTGATATGAAGTCCAGCTGGCGAATTTATCGTGGAGAATGACGATCCGACGCGTTGCGAAAAGCATACCGTAATGGCTTGTGACCCGTGAAAATGATGAATTCCCGTCCTTCTAGAGGGTGGCGAAAGTGACGGATGGCGGTGTAGACGCCAAATCACTCACGAACAAAAGCGCTTTATTTAGATTCTGCGGAAGACAGGCGGCGTGAGTGGAAGGCCAGCGGCTCCCAAGAGCCGCCCCACGGCCTGCTTGAGGATGCAGCCAGGTGCGGCATCGGAAGCATCAACGGCGATACCGACAAGAGCATGGGAATCCAGATGACGGGGAAGAACCGCAGACGCCAAGGCATGTTTGAGCTGGGAGAAGGCCTCCTGGGCCTGATCGGTTCGGGTGAGGGTTCGTTGTTTGCCCCGCAAAAGGTCGGTGAGCGGTTGCATCAGGGTGGAGCACGTGTGGAATGAACCGGCGGTAATAATTGACAAAGCCGTTAAATTGTTTGAGCTGCTTGAAGGACTGTGGTAGTGGAAATTCAGCAATATCACTGACCTTGGTTTCAGCCGGACGAATGCCGATGGCGTCGATGATGTGACCAAGGAAGAGCAATGACGGCTTCCCTAATTCGGTCTTGGCGGCATTGATGGTAACACCGTGCTCTGTTAACCGCTGGAAGAGCTGTCGGAGATGAAGCTGATGTTCGACAACGCCGGGGCTAGCGACAGGAATATCATCGATGTAAGGGTGAACGAAGGGTAGCCTGCGGGTAGCACCGTCAATTAACCGCTGGAACGTTTACGACGCGTTGTGCAAGCTGAATGGCATACGGAGAAACTCGAAGAGACCAAACGGAGTGGTAACGGCGGTTTTTGCAACGTCCTCGTCAGCGACCGGAATTTGATGATAGGCCCGGAAGAGGTCCACTTTGTTGAAGATGGTGGGTCCAGCCGGAGCAGACTTGATATCATGAATGTGAGGCATAGGATATCGATCTGGCTTTGCGACCTGATTGAGGCGACGATAGTCACCACACGAGCGCCAGCCGCCTGAGGTTTTCTTCGGCACCATATGCAATGGAGAGGCCCAAGGGCTGTTCGAAGGACGGATGATGCCTAGGTCCATCACTTGCTGGAATCCATGACGGGCGATGACCGGTTTATCTGGGGCTAGGCGACAGGGAGGGGCAAAACAGAAGGTCCCGCGGAACTGATGTGATGGGCAACCGCCGAGTGCACCGCGAGTAAGTAGTTTGCCGGCCCGGTTAGAGAAGAAAACTCAGCTAAGACTTTGGCGAAGGTGTCGCTGGCGTCAGGAGCTACGGACGGTAGAACAACATTGACCAAACAGACAGATCCAACAACAGCACGATGAGTCACAGGGTCGGTTAACTTACGAGAAGCCGGTTGTAACGAAAGGTTAAAATGATGAAGAAAAGCAACACCTAAGATGGGCTGGAAAACATCAGCAATTAAAAAAGTCCACTAAAAGAACAACGCAAATCCAGGTATAATTTGAGAAGCTTGGTACCAGAAGTGGAAATACGAGACTCAATGGCAGGATGAAGCTCTAAAGTGTGTCGGTGCTGACGATCAGAAGAGCTAGGGGGAATGACAATGAACTGTGCGCCAGTGTCGATCGGAAACTTGATAAACGGAAGACGGCAGGGCGACGAGAGGCCAACGGGCGCTTCCGTACCTACTCCCTGGCCGACGAGTTTTCCCTGGCTGTCGTGGAACGTGCACGGGGGTGTATTCTTCTGGGCGCTGGCACGATACGGAAGATGGTACCAACACCATGTCCAAGCGAACGCCTCGGGAGAGGCTGACCTGGGAGGACTGCGAGCGGCAATAGGCCGGCGAGTTCGATTCGGGGAGCGGCTACGAATTGCCGAACGTAAAGACTGAATAGCGGTCACTTTCGCGCGAAGGGCACTAATTTGTGCAGCCACATCTGAAAGAGTCGCCTCTGTGGTGGCCGTGTACGGACGAGCACGCTGAATAGTTTGGGCGGAGGCGGTTTCCATAAAATGGTCCGCCGCCAAAGCCAGTCTGTCTAGTGATATTTCATCTGCGAGAGGGGCCAGAGTGCGTTGCGCTTGTTGGGGTAGCTGCTGCATCCACTATTCTCGCAACATCATGTCACCAACTAGGATGCCCTCAGCCGGTTGTCGCATTCGACGCAAAAGCTGTGAAGGCCCCTGGTCACCGAGGGAAATGCCACTAAGCAGCTGAAGAGGGCGGTTTGAGTGGGAGACCCCGGTGCGTCCTAGGATAGTCTGGCGAAGCACATAGCAAGGCTTGTCCGTGGGTGGGTTGGAGATGATATCCTCGACAGCTTCAAGAATATTTAAAGGAAGTTAGCCAGCGAGATGCACATGCTTCGGTTGCCGTGAGGTGATTCCGGAAGCAGCAAACTGTGCTTTCAGATACTTCAGCCAAAGGGAGGGATTACCCGAATGAATGGCAACACCTTTACTGAACGCGCAATAGAGAGAGTTTCAGGCACCGCAGGCTCGGACGTAGTTAACCTGGCGTCATCCATATCACAAAAGGCAGTAAGACAAATATGCGGTGGCGGACCGAAATCAACACTAGCACAACCTCAATGGGTATGTGCACAGCGAAAGCAAAAGGAACGCTGTGGGAAAGGGACGTTATGCACAAAACAAAATTTTATTATTAACTTGGAACAGGCTCACCAATTAAGTCGCGTTCACGATTTGCGGACTCGATTCCCGCCCAGCGAATGGAGACGCAGAACGATAGCAATTGATGGGTTTTAGTAATTATATTGGTTACCCCGTATAAATGACAGGAGAAGGGAGACTGAACGAGCTAATGGCCAGAGCTGATGAGCTGGAACGCGCTTTGCCGTTCATTACGTAGAGCGACGTGAGTTTCGATGAGCTCGACTTTTCCGGTCCCAGGTGGACTTAAACAAATCAGACTTCAAGCAACCAGTCGATTGAAGGAACCGATGCTAGACCGAATTCCTGACCTAGTAAAAAGCCTGATCAACATTCGCTAAGCCAGTCGCGTACCTCAATGGGTGACTGGTGAGGATCACCCGAGCGTCCTACGGGGTTTCTAAGATAGGCTGATGTGTCCGACCGAAGGAGGTTATGATACCGCACTGGTTAAATCGGGTCTGGATGAGTGAAAGTACTTTGAAGTACTTTTGTCCTGACTAAAAGCCACTTTATGTGACTGTGAAGAAAGATTTGAAAAGGAAGATTGCCCGTAGCTAGAGGAGGGCATGACACCGGAGTCGGCCGCCTCTAGGGAGCGGTTGTCAATCCCAAGTAAATCTGAGTGGAAATTCCTATTTGTGAACAAAGCGCGCCTAAACTCTAGGCTCACACTTGCACTTTACTGAGTTTGATGTCAGCGAAGCCTCTACAATAGCTCCGGATCCACTCGAATAAACACATGGCTGGCGGTCACTAGAGTGGTGGGTATGTATATGCCGAGGGTTTGTTCTCTTGGTGGGGCGGGCTTGCTCACCCGCATTTGGTGTGACAACCGCGTTGCGCAACCCCGTAACCAAAACTCATATGTGGTAATGGAGAAACCAACTAACCTGGAAGTCGTAGTGTGCAACCGCAAACCAGTTCAGCCGCCGTAACACCCATATTGGCTTTAACAGTGTTACGCAGTCCTAAGAGAACGATCGGCAAAACTTCACTCCATGATGGGTTATCACGAGCACGAAGAGCAGCTTTCAGCTGGCTACGGAATCGCTCCACCGTGCCATGAGCCTGAGGATGAGAGCCCGCCGTCTTGTTGTGTCTGCAACCGAATGCGTTCAGTAGCTCGTAGAAGGCGCCGTCAAAATGAGGACCGCGGTCAGTGGTCACGGTAGCAGAACAATCGAACTGACTCACCCAACTAGTTAGAAACGCTTTTGCAGCTTCCCCTGAGGTTGTACGGGGGACAGGTATGGCCTGTGTCCAGCGAGTGAAACGATCTACGCAAGTGAGGATTTGAACCCATCCGTTGGATAGCAAAGGGGGCCCCATGAGGTCCACATGCACATGATGAAAGCGTGCGTCCGGCTCACAGAATGTGTCTAACGTAGATCTGGTGTGACGATGTATTTTAATGCGTTGACATTTAAGACGAGCGCCGGCCGAAAGACCTATGTCACGTCTGACGCAAGGCCAGACGAATCGCCCGGGGCCTGGTTTCACTGAGGTGGTTACATCAGGGTGCGATAAGTTGTGGAGGCTGATGAAAACTTGTCAGCGAAAACTGACAGGAACTAGTGGTTGGGGTAGAACCTGTGACACATCGCAAATAAAAGTTACGTCCGAAATTGGAAGATCGACTGGCACTAGGTACAGGAAGCTGCTGTTTCTGAGTTGCTCGACTTCAGGATCTGTTGTTTGTGCTGCGGCGATTGCTTCTAGGTCTATGCCCATGGGTAAATGGTCGTCGATATTGTTGACGCGTGGGAGTGCGTCTGCTACGGGATAGTGTGCCCCGGAGACGTGTCGAATGTCCGTAGTAAACTGGGAAACATAGTCTAAGTGGCGAATCTTGAATGGCGACTATCGATCGGAAGCTGACTGGAGGGCGTACACCAGTGGTTTATGATCTGTGAACACTGTGAACGTTTGGCCCGCGAGTATGGACCGGAAGTGTAGGGTACCCAACTAGATTGCCAATAGTTCTCTGCTGAACGTACTATATCGGGATTCCGCAGGCTGGAGACGCTTGGAGAAGAAAACTATTGGCTGCCATGAATTATGGACGAATTGCTGCAACACTGCTCCAATAGCCGTGTCCGAAGCATCTGTTCCTAATGCCAGGGGAGCAGAAGGGTCGGGATGTGAAAGGAGTGCCATGTTGGCGATAGCTTCCTTGATCAAAGTAAACACTGCCTGCGCAGTATCGGGAAAAATGAATTTCTGCTTACCTCCACGTAAAAGGCCTGTTAGAGGCTGCGTTATTTCGGCGCAGTGTGGGATAAAGCGGCGACAAACGTTAACCAAACCAGAAAATTGGCGCAACTGCCGGGTAAGAGCGAGGCTCATGATGGTCGCGAACTGTCGCCACCTTGTCAGGCAGGGGCTGTATGCCCGAGACTGAGATTTCGTGACCTGAGAATGTGATGGTAGGGTTAATAGTTACACCGTGTTGGATAAGGCTCCCGAAAAGAGTGCGCAGGTGTGCCATATGCTCTTGTTCTGACGAACTTGTCACCAAAATATGGTCTCAGTACACGTACGCATTCTTCAAACTACGCGTTGCTTCATGCATAACCCCTTGAAAGGTTTTGGCTGCATCGCTGAGCCCAAAAGGCATGCGCAAAAACTCGAACAGTCCGAATGAAGTTGTGACAGCGGTTTTAGGGATGTCAGCCTCTGCTACCGGGACTTGGTGGTAGGCTCTAACGAGGTCGATTCGGCTGAAAACAGAACCACCAGACGGAGTGGAAGTAAGATCTTGAATATGTGGAATGGGGTACCTGTCTGGGATAGTAGACTGGTTGGGGGCCCTATGGTCACCGCGGGGGCGCCAGTCGCCATTAGGTTTAGGACCCATGTGAAGAGGCCAGGTCCAAGGGCTACTGGACGGGCGTATTATGCCTAATGCTAGCATATGTTCGAACTCAGCCTGTGCTACGCGGAGCTTGTTTAGTGCCAAGCGACGTGGTCGGCTAAATGCTGGGGGTCCTTTAGTGACAGTATGGTGGGTAACGTCGGTGGCCACCGCAGGAAGGGGGCCAGATTGTCTCGGCATTGACGAGTAAGCTGAAAGTTGGTCTGCGTACGGGTGTCTGACCCGTGGTTCGATGTATGGGGCGTGATGTGGTTCACGGAGGAATGCAAACCGGTTACGGAAAGACAAGTCTGTCGGTCGACAACTCTCCGGCCTCGTGCTCCGATCGGGAGGTCGGAATGGTCAAGGAAATCCATACCTATTATGGGATAAGGGACGTCTGCTACTTTGAACACCCAGCCTAGCCTGAGTGACTTACGGCCGTGAGTAGCAATAAGAGTGCCGTTGACAGCACGGAGTTGTTGAACTGATGGAATCGTTGCATCACCTGCTTCCTTTAGAATGATACTAACTGCTGCACCGGTGTCAATTAGGAACAGGTTGTTGGAAACTAAATCTCGGACATGCAACAGACGGCTGCTATTATGGCTGCCGACCGCGTTAGTCGTCGGAACGCGTCGGGATGTTAGTTTTCCTGTTCGGCACCTGGGGAGGTGCAACCGGCTTTGCAGCGCCGGGCCTTCTCCCCAAACCGTTTGTGGCATCGGCAGTACGTTGATCGAGATGGGCTAACGGGGCTGTTAGGGGAATGGCTTTTGAGACGTTAACGTCGGTCAGAGTTGTGATATCATTTATGGTCTCTACAGTGAGAACAACTAGGAGTGAAAAAACGTCTCAGAGATCGCTCCAAACCATCTATCAGAGTGTCCTCGGAGTGTATTCCTACGGTAGGAGCGGTGGTCTGGGGGCTGCTCGAGTTTGTTACGGCTATAATTTGTGGATGGTATCGTTCCATAATACCGTCCGCTAGTTTTGCCGCCTCTGCGAGCTTAAGGTGGGCAGAAACCTCTAGAAGTGCCTGAATATTGGGTAGTAGTCGCTGTACCCAAAAATATTTGAGGACGTTTTTCTCTAAAAGTTGCCCCGCCAGCTGTTGCATTTCTCTCAGAAATGCAGAAGGCTTCTTGCTACCTTACTCCGTTTCTTGAATCAGCCGGTTCAGTCTGGACGATTCTGATGGAAAAGGACAATAGATTACCGCGTCTTTAACGGCAGTGTAAGAGCTGTTACCGAATATTGCGTCGCGTATCTGATTAGCAACGTCACGGGGGAGGCGACCGATAGTCCACAAGTGATGGGTTCACTTGCTTGTGATTCTACGTGATTCGAACTCCGTCTTTAACATATGAAACCAGAGTTGAAGTTCATCAGTACAAACTCTGGGACGGCAAGGAAAACTATCGAAACGGACGGTTCCGGATCAGGCTTGCGGTCGTTGCTAGCCGTAATTGCAATTGTATATCAAAGGTAAAACGATACATAAAGGTCAGTTCGGCAACCGTGAAATACTTATAACATCTATATGAGAAAAATATAAAAGGAATATGGTAGCATAAATCGGGAATTTACCGTTTATATGTCGGAAAAAGTGTAAATGTAAACAAATAAATGTGATTGAGGGAATTACGAGTGTCCTTGAAGGATTGAATTTGTTGTTCGGGCTCATCAATTTGGGATTTGAATTGAATTGAATTGAATTGTATGTTTCTTGACCGTGGTCAATACACACGCACAAGGCAAGATAAGAGTATACAGCAGTACATGTCAATGTGAGGTACTCACAATTTCTAAATTTATGAACCAAACAGCAGTCGAAATACACCAGTAAAGTCATGTAGTGTTTGAGTGAACTAGAGTGGTAATGGTTGAAGCGGGAATTGCAAATCGGTTTTGAATTCGGTGAGGGCGGTGTGGATAGCTGGACAAACGTGGGATTGCTTGTATAAGCGATCATTGGACGGTCACTAACAAGTAACCGGGCGGAAGGGATGCCAAAGAACGAGACTAAAAGTTAAGTACGCATGGGGCTATCAACGTGCAGGCAGAGATACCAGCGAAGTATAGAACACTGATCCAGCATTGGGTAAATAATTGTGGATAAAGCATGTGAAATAAATGCAAGTGAGTCAGAGGTGATAACAAAACGGACATTTTGTGCAGGTGGTTTCAGTGTCATATGGAAACTCACATGAAGATGAAAAGCTTCACAAGGATTTCAGTGAACATTTTAAGACAGTGAATGGTATATGGGCGCGTAACGCACTTTCAATGAAGAGCCGTCAAAGAAACGGATTAGTGGCGACAAACGATACTGATGCGGCTAGGCAGAAGTTAGAAGAGTGTAAAGAAAAACTTTTGTATGTGATAAAAAATTATTTGCCCATTTCTGGTTGGCTGCAGATGTCAGGTATTCTGTTTCATAAAGACCTTGGTTACAGGTGATGGCAGGTAGACTGTTGAAAGTAGCAGGCAAGAAGGGGCTGGTTTGACGAGGTGGAGAGCGGCGAGGGCTGGGTTTCGTACTGCAACGCGGAAAGAATTGAACTGTTGGAATGTTTTATTGGGAATAGACGTTGAGCGAATGTGGGTTGATGGTTGGTGTCAGGAATCACCTCTAAGATCCGGTGAGACCTTTATGAGGGCTTGTTACTCCGTGTACGGTGCTCCATATAAAGTCAGCAGGCGAGAGTATAGGTTCAAACCATTGATCAAATCGGCTAGTCTTTACGGTAATCCGGGATAAACGTCGAGTTGGCCGATGGCTACCCAAGTAACAAATGCGATCTGAAAAAGATCAGGAGTGCGGCAGTCTGGAGAGAGTTCCAGCTGTGGGTTATCACTATTGTCCTACTGGAGAACAGAAAATGAACATTTCATCTAAACACGAGGAAGGCGCTAGAAAAGCAGGATGGGACGATTGTGTTCTGGCCTGAGACAGGGGAATAAGGTAAAGAAAACAACGGTTATTTTTAATATATATGCAAATCATGTTGTGAAATGGGAGAGAGGAGAAGAGTGAGTGGCGTACCAAAGGTATATACATATATATATATATATATATATATATATATATATATATATATATATATATATATATATAGAGCCTATAGCCCCTGGTCCTCGGTTTGTGACACGATAGCGAATATACTCGGCAGCGCGCAAACCAGAACTCAACACACTGGGATGGGACAACGTGTGTATCGGAGAAGCGCAACGGCGTGCAGACGATGTACACAGACGGAGCACGTGGCTCCACCAAAAATGGTAATTTTTCAAATAAACAAATTTGTCAGTCTTCATTATCGCTTGTTTTATTGGTAGCACTACAGGGGTACGTAATTGAAAAACCGGATGACGCTGGATGGCAAACGAGCACAAGAAAAGGGAGCCATCGAATAGAAAATGGAAGAATAAATAAATACGCAATTATTCAAGGCTGATTTTTTTATGTTCGCATATGAATTAGCTTTTTCTTATACTGACCCTGAGGTAGAGGGTAGAGAGGAAACTTCGCAGAATGGGTGAGGCTTCAACTGTTCAAAAAGAAAAAGGGGTTTACTGTGGTCTATTTTTTACCTTTTATCTAATACGGACTTATCCCCTCATTTGTCACTTTTTTATTTATCAATTTGTTAGTTTATCTTCTTCATCTGCTTTTTAATCAACAAATATTTTTCATACTTTTTTCTCCAGCACTGTTAGAAAGTAAAAAAGAGAACCGAACAACCTGAAAGCACGACTAATTAGAGGAGCAGACTAGTCTGAGATTGGGCCGGGACCTACCTCTAGATGACGATCTAAAAGAGCCTCAAAGCTTGCCCTGGAAGATACCCCAGATATTTCTAGCAGAAGATTATTTCACAAAGGCATAATCATGCAGAGGTAGAAGTTTTGCCACACAAACCTGCGGGGGCGGGGCTCAAACTGTTTCTCACTATCCCCACGTGGAGTTTATAAGCTTGAACGTGTAAAAGGTTATTCCACTAAATCTGCAGAGAATAAGCCCCACAGTCTGATCTTTGGGAACAATAAGAGCCCTGGATCTTCGAATTTTCAATACCTCTGCTAAAGACAGTGACAGCAGTTAGATTTTGACTTCCTCTGAGAAATCGGTGAACGACACTGGAATTTGCAAATGATACATTCGAGGGTGCTTCTTTAACCGCAAAGTGGTCGAATATAGCTGTCTACGCAAATCGTGCGGACTAGTTGTGGTACATGAACCAACATGAACTGGTTCAATGTAAACACACGAGCCACGTTGTTCAGCTTAGTATGGCCTTGCCTAAAATCTCGAGCCGAAAAGAGAATTGTGTGGTATCTGATAAGCGGTGTGTCATCCATCGGACTACGGGTTGAACTTGGCTTTTGTTTTTGTTGAGTGGCCAGCGTACCGTAACTGAACTTGTATTTGTATATCACTGGGAATTATCAGCTTCACAACATCACTTCACTCGAGCCGTCGTATAGGCATGATAACCACGTTGGATGGTGATGGCAAAGTGCACTGTAACTTTTTTCGTCGTGTGCACGGTCGACTGCATTTATTTCAAACCCGAACATATTTCTTGTTGTCCGGTGATGGAGGGAATCCGACGATCAATAATAATAGCAATAATAATGTTAATACTAATAACAATAATAATAATGGTTTACTTCGGGGACACCCGAAGCATGCATGATTGTATGATCGTGTGGTACAAGTTAGGTCCCGAAAGTGATTCTTGGATATTCAGTAGGGTAAACGCAGCACAAAAGAGTGTATAGATTTCGGTGGTCGCATGAACGAATGCCCGACAAATTTGAATTTGAAGACCAAATGGACACATCGCCCAGTAGTAGGCGAAATGGGCTCCGCGGTCGAGGTCCGTAATGAAGTAGGGCAGGGACGGAGTAAAAAAGCGTGGTATTTCCGATAGTATCGATGCGAAGTCGCAGGGAAGAATATAATGACAGAAAAATTTCCGGACATCGCGGACGAAAAATTAAAAAAATTCTTGATGATGACGGATATGCACTTGAACCAATAGCATGAATGACCCGAAAAATAGTAGAAATATAGCACCGAAGGAGTTGCAAGGTGTTCCCTGAGGAAGAGAATTGTCCAAATGAAACAAAATCTCATCAGCCACTAAATTGGTATTTACTATTCATCATGAGGTCGTGGGAGACGCATTCATTAAGGGGATTATACAGATCTCCGAGCCCGAAACGTTGATGGAACTGAGTGGCCAAAGTTGACAAGTGAGTGAAATACGATTCGAATAGTGTTCTTTTTAGGTCAATTAGCGAACACAAGTGGACAACAAGGTGGACGGAGGAATTCACGTACGATGAACTTATGAGTTCATATGGGGGTGGTGCATAAATGATACCGTCAAAACGTGCAAACGATCGCTTAACGGGGTATGCTGAGGAGGTTCCGACGTGGGGTATTTGGGAAACAACCGGAAGGTCAATAACTTGGCACACGTACAGTTCATTTCCAGCAAGGGGTTGGAGAAATCACCTTCAAAGTGATGTTCGTCATAGATGCCCAATCTTGAAAGACTGATGGAAAAAGTAGCAATAGGTAAAATGTGGGTGAAAGGGTGTTCAACTATTGGTTTATCGGAGGCGACTCCAAGACTGAAAGATGGGAAATACAAATTTACAAGGAAGTGGTCATAATAGTTGTATGTATGTTTGGTATTTGACGGAATCAAATAGAAGTATTACAACACTGGAACCGTCAAAAAGCCCAGATGATTGTAGGACTGGTCACGTTGAGGAGGGTCCAACCTGAGAATTTGGGGGGACAAACAGTTTGAAGGCAGCCTGAATTAAGGGTAGTTGGTTTTCAACTAGAGACATAGAAAAGGCACTCATTGGATTGTGTTGCAGGTGGCCGACTATGTTAAATTGGTGGAACACGGCAGAGGTTCATGGATGAGTAAAATGTGATACAGTTATGGATTTGTCAAGGTTTTTTGGTGAATAGCATGGGAGAATCTAAAGTTGGTAACAAAGTGCATGCGGGAGGTGGGCATATAGTGGAGTGATACAGTCGTACAAAAGTAGTTCATGTGAAGAGCTCTCGGGAAGTGCTGGTGATTGCCTAGCTGGATACGCTGAAGAAGGTTTGTCGTGGAACGCTGAGGAGGCAGTCGAACTATATATATCCTGGATTGCGGTTACATCATTATCAATGCGACTGTCAGGAAATGCAAATGGATGAATGACAAGAAATGCAGGGAAAAGATACAATGGAACAGAGAGCTGAAGTCATGCAGATGAGGCGCTGGAAGGAGAATCACTTCGGGTTTTGTGGTATTGTTGGCTGGTGTAAGACGCTTTTGTGCAACACGTAGCCAAATTCGAAACGAATCCCGAAATTAGAACGCGATTATCCGTAAATTCTAAGATACAAGAATAATAAGTGAAAAATGGTATATAACAAATATGATCCTCAATTGTGCGATCACAGGGACTCAGAAAACGAGAACCAAGTTGCGGCGTGCGAGAAGGGAGCACGTGCATCACGCGAGTACAAAATAGGATATGACAGTTTAACGCGTTGGACGCGAACAAACAAAGGTTGTTTCGTGAAAGGATACAGTGCATAAAAACAGGCAAGAAGTGTATATGGGCGAGTGATTTCAAGGAAACATGAAGTTGCATTGTTTCTAGAGGGAGGCTTCCACAATCGGCCGTTACAGCAGACGAGAAACGATACTCAAATGATGGTTTTGCTCAACTAAATGAAGTAGTGACATACAAATAGCCTAGTGGATGAACGCCCTCTTCAAGAATATATCAGGAATTGTGATTTTCGTAATACAGGTATCTGAACATTGAAACCGAATCTTAGCAGAGTCAGGAGTTTGGAATAAGGGTGCTGATTCTCCCTACCTACTTAGACCCTGCTGTCATTGCGCGCACCTAATACTTCCCACGACAGCGCTTGATCCGGTGGCTACACCGATGCGGTGTTACTCTGCATCGTCCACGAGTACAGCTGATTGACGGCGGGCTTGGAGGGGAAACAAGGGTGCTGTCCTCGGGAGAGACGTCCTGAATTGGCTGCGTGCACTTGTGTGGGTGTGTGTGCGCGTGTGTTACGGGCGAGGCCGCACTTCGGTATATGGGCAAGTAGTAGCAACTACCACCCACTGGGGATAACTTCCATAATATCAGTGATAAACGGGGAACAATCAGCACTGCGGCGTGTTTGATGGGGGTCATGGGGCATAGACGTGTATCATGTACGGGTGTGTGATTGAGGCGAGTGTGCTTGGGTGCGCAAGAAAATCATAGTTACTACCACACATGGGAAAATTTTTGCATAAGGTCAGTGGCAGACGAGGAACGGTGAGCATTGTGACATGTTCTTTGGAGACCGTGGGGCAGGAACGTGTCTCATATGCGAGCGTGATTGGGTGTGAGGGTAGTTGAGCACGTAAGTATGTCATAAGTGCTACCACAGGCGGAAAGCGCTTTTATCCACGTCATTGAGGGATGAGGAACAGCTTTCCAGGGTTCTGTGCCGTCGACTGCTCCGTCTTCACTCTCGGGGGGGGGGGGGGGGGGGGGCAATAATACGTACGTCGCAAGTTGGCTTTCCGTTGGCGGTCTTTGCCATGATAGTTCTTATCAGTTCGTCAGAGTTTTTGATAGTTTCCTTGACAACGCCCAAAAGCCAGGCGCTGAAATGAGCGTGTTCGTCGGCGGTCATCATGCATCCTCAACCTTGAATGATTTCGCTTTGGTTAGCCACTTCTGTCGAGCTTGCAGAATCGGTAGGTACTCCAGTAGCCATCGCCCCCAAAAAACCTCGGCCAGGTAACTCACCTGTTTCTATCCGTGAAAGTGGCTCATATGAAGGTTTGTCGGCCCTTGGGAACCTACTTCCGACCTTAACGCCAATAGGTCGTTCAACGTGAGTGCCAGATGAATGAGGTTGCCTTTGGCCACCGAGAGCAGTGGGCGGTTATTCAGAATTATTTCGACCTCGGTCATGACGGTGCTCAGCCTTTCGTCGTCGGGCGGCTGTTGCTCAATGATCGACGGCAATATTCGCCTGGTGGACCAGATCAGCCTTCCCCATGCGCCTCCGCGATGGCTGGCCTGCGAGGGCTGAAGTGCCATCGTATGCCCCAAGCCACTGTTCGATTTTGCAGCTCGCCTCTCTTTATGTTTAGGCGCCAAAGCGGCAGTTCCAGAAATTCGACCTATCTTTGGAATATGTATCCACTGGTACGCCTCTTCGATTGGTAAACCCCTGCAAGGGGCGGAGGAAGTATTCGGTCGTCATCGAATGTGTAACTTATAAGTAAGCCGCGCGTGACTTCATGCACCCCATGAAACATCCGTATCGTTTTTCCAACCTCCTTTCACACTTGTTCCACAAAGGCCCCAATTAGTCCAGCCCGGTATCACTGAAGGGCCACTAACCCGAAGTCACTCTACATTCTGGCAGAGGAGCCCTGAGTTGTTTGCCCGCTGCGGCATTTTGTCTCCTACAACGTACGCAACGTCGGATTGCACGTTTCACAGACGTTCTTCCTCCCAGTAAACAAAGGCGCTGTCGGATGACGCCTGTTATGTGACTTTCTCCGATATGACCTCTACGGCGCGGAAGTGTCATTTGAAATACTCATCTCATTTGAAAAGCCTGTATCTGCGGCTATCATAGCTACGCATCACAAATTGTTTTGTTGCCTAGTTCGCATTTCCACTTTGGTGCATCACATTCCACCTTCCTGAGAGTAAACAATGTGCGCAACGATTACATGTTTACGTCCGCCCACTTCTTTCACCATCACCCAGGCTTTCCCTCTACAAATGAGTCCTTCACTGGGTACTTAACTGACTCAGCCGACATTTGGTCGCTGAACGTTACAAGTGTAATCTTCGAAAGATTTTGCTTGTTCTTTGTCTGCAGATTCATTCATTTAATCGTCTGATTTTTAATCCAAAGCAGTGCCATACTCCGTGGAGCGCTACAGCTGGTTCAGGTCTCTCTTGGAAACTTCTTTTTTCTCAAGGTGAACAAAACTGTCGTCAATTCTGTTTGATTATCTCGTTGCACAGTCCTTCATTTTGTAATATTCCAGTAAGAGTCCACTTCCTCCGACCAGCTCCATCCTGACCTGGCCGGGTTGGCCACCCAACCTTGAGTTCAAATTTGCCGGGCGCCGCCCTAAAAAGTAACTTAAATACTTTTTCGCGTACATTATCGAGTGCACATACCTGAATCATCCTCCTGGAATTCAGATTCTACGTCCAATTGTACCGTTTGATCTTGCGTTACAACATGCCTCGGGGTTATCCGAAACAAACCATTATCATTAGTTCCATCACAGATTGTTGAGCCGGTAGCAGTATGGGATATTTCGTGCCGAAACTCAGGTGGGAGTTGACCAGCCTACCATCTACCCGTAGTCATCCAACAATGAGCTTTGGTTCTAAATGCTCCAAGTTGCCTTTCGGAGATGATATTCTTTTGTTGGTTGGTCACGCTTCCCCGGCGTTTCCGAGTTCTCCGGTGAAGGCCTTCCATTTTATCATCTTGAATAAATCGTGTTCTGCGGCTCGTAATTCATCGGGGTTTATGGGACCCACTCACATACGACTGGATGGGCGGATACCTTTCACGACTGGCAGATGTCTCTCGAACCTATCCGAGCACACTGATGACTGAAGCATCTTCATCCAGGAGACAAACCCAACCGAACGTGACAAAATAAATGTCGATTCGGCGACTGTAGCCGTCATCACCGCGCCCTTGGTCTCCAATCCCATTTGAAAGCAGTCATTTTAGGCAATAAGTGGTCAGAACTTGGAGCACGGGATTGTGAGAGTGGAGTGATATCAATCACCGGGGAAAGACTGCGCCCCCAGCACGAAATCGTAAGTCTCTGTCCACCTTACTACATACTGAACAGGATGGGTGGACGAAATGTTCAGGAGGAAAATGTATTACTCCTCGAGCCGAGCAACGTGTCCAGCAAGTTGTAGCCCATCGGTGCTTGCAAAACTTATAGTAACTGGAAGTATACTGGCGAGAGGAAAAAGGCCTAAACCATGTTGAAGGACAGCGGCACTGCCCATAGGATGGAGCAAAAGAACTGACGGAGCGGGTAACTTCGCTGATTAGGATACCTAGAAGTAGAGGCCACCTACGGTGGGCCATCTGAGTCGGGCAGTCATTGAAGGTGAAGTAGGGGGCATAGGCGCTATACGAAGATAGCAGTAGTCGTTGGAGCTTCCTTCAGTACTTAGTTGAAATGGCTTGGTTGGAGCCAAAGCGAACGCGCTGACGCTTTTCTCCTTGTAGATTCACAGGGTAGAGGATAGAACTCCGAGTGGGTACTCGGAGAACGGGGTTGATGAACCTGCCAGCATGGAGTCAGAAACGGTAATCCATGAGGTGACCAAAGCCATGGGGAGTAAGTTGCGGTAAATACGACATGACTCGAGTGCATATATCCGGCCATCCCAAATTTTCTGTTGATGAACCTCTAGGGCTTCAGGCTGCGCTCTTCAAATCATCCACCACTATCTTGTCACAAACCGAGGACCGGGGACTATAGGTTCCATATGGGAGCAGGTCATGAATTAACCGAGGCGAATCCCAAATTGATGAGCCCGAACAACAAATTCAATCCTCCAAGGACACTCGTATTTCCTCAGTCACATTTATTTGTTTACATATACACTTTTTCCGACATATAAACGGTAAACTCCTGATTTTCGATACCACATTATTTTTATACTTTTCTCATATCCCTATTATAAGTGCTTCACCAGTTCATGTTGGTTCATATGCCACCTAAAACGAACACTATTCGAATCGTATTTCACTCACTTGTCAACTTTGGCCACTCAGTTCCATCAACGTTTCGGGCTCGGAGATCTGTATAATCCCCTTAATGAATGCGTCTCCCACGACCTCATGATGAATAGTAAATACCAATTTAGTGGCTGATGAGATTTTGTTTCATTTGGACAATTCTCTTCCTCAGGGAACACCTTGCAACTCCTTCGGTGCTATATTTCTACTATTTTTCGGGTCATTCATGCTATTGGTTCAAGTGCATATCCGTCATCATCAAGAATTTTTTTAATTTTTCGTCCGCGATGTCCGGAAATTTTTCTGTCATTATATTCTTCCCTGCGACTTCGCATCGATACTATCGGAAATACCACGCTTTTTTACTCCGTCCCTGCCCTACTTCATTACGGACCTCGACCGCGGAGCCCATTTCGCCTACTACTGGGCGATGTGTCCATTTGGTCTTCAAATTCAAATTTGTCGGGCATTCGTTCATGCGACCACCGAAATCTATACACTCTTTTGTGCTGCGTTTACCCTACTGAATATCCAAGAATCACTTTCGGGACCTAACTTGTACCACACGATCATACAATCATGCATGCTTCGGGTGTCCCCGAAGTAAACCATTATTATTATTGTTATTAGTATTAACATTATTATTGCTATTATTATTGATCGTCGGATTCCCTCCATCACCGGACAACAAGAAATATGTTCGGGTTTGAAATAAATGCAGTCGACCGTGCACACGACGAAAGAAGTTACAGTGCACTTTGCCATCACCATCCAACGTGGTTATCATGCCTATACGACGGCTCGAGTGAAGTGATGTTGTGAAGCTGATAATTCCCAGTGATATACAAATACAAGTTCAGTTACGGTACGCTGGCCACTCAACAAAAACAAAAGCCAAGTTCAACCCGTAGTCCGATGGATGACACACCGCTTATCAGATACCACACAATTCTCTTTTCGGCTCGAGATTTTAGGCAAGGCCATACTAAGCTGAACAACGTGGCTCGTGTGTTTACATTGAACCAGTTCATGTTGGTTCATGTACCACAACTAGTCCGCACGATTTGCGTAGACAGCTATATTCGACCACTTTGCGGTTAAAGAAGCACCCTCGAATGTATCATTTGCAAATTCCAGTGTCGTTCACCGATTTCTCAGAGGAAGTCAAAATCTAACTGCTGTCACTGTCTTTAGCAGAGGTATTGAAAATTCGAAGATCCAGGGCTCTTATTGTTCCCAAAGATCAGACTGTGGGGCTTATTCTCTGCAGATTTAGTGGAATAACCTTTTACACGTTCAAGCTTATAAACTCCACGTGGGGATAGTGAGAAACAGTTTGAGCCCCGCCCCCGCAGGTTTGTGTGGCAAAACTTCTACCTCTGCATGATTATGCCTTTGTGAAATAATCTTCTGCTAGAAATATCTGGGGTATCTTCCAGGGCAAGCTTTGAGGCTCTTTTAGATCGTCATCTAGAGGTAGGTCCCGGCCCAATCTCAGACTAGTCTGCTCCTCTAATTAGTCGTGCTTTCAGGTTGTTCGGTTCTCTTTTTTACTTTCTAACAGTGCTGGAGAAAAAAGTATGAAAAATATTTGTTGATTAAAAAGCAGATGAAGAAGATAAACTAACAAATTGATAAATAAAAAAGTGACAAATGAGGGGATAAGTCCGTATTAGATAAAAGGTAAAAAATAGACCACAGTAAACCCCTTTTTCTTTTTGAACAGTTGAAGCCTCACCCATTCTGCGAAGTTTCCTCTCTACCCTCTACCTCAGGGTCAGTATAAGAAAAAGCTAATTCATATGCGAACATAAAAAAATCAGCCTTGAATAATTGCGTATTTATTTATTCTTCCATTTTCTATTCGATGGCTCCCTTTTCTTGTGCTCGTTTGCCATCCAGCGTTATCCGGTTTTTCAATTACGTACCCCTGTAGTGCTACCAATAAAACAAGCGATAATGAAGACTGACAAATTTGTTTATTTGAAAAATTACCATTTTTGGTGGAGCCACGTGCTCCGTCTGTGTACATCGTCTGCACGCCGTTGCGCTTCTCCGATACACACGTTGTCCCATCCCAGTGTGTTGAGTTCTGGTTTGCGCGCTGCCGAGTATATTCGCTATCGTGTCACAAACCGAGGACCAGGGGCTATAGGCTCTATGCGGGTGCAGTTCCTGACGTACCTGAGCAGAATCCTAAACCCCAACGAAAAGAAGATAAATACAAGGTTCGGATATACTTGGGCACAATTTTCATACGCGCGAATAACTCCAAGACTTTGGATATTCAATAGCGTTGTTAGGTGTTTCATAACACTAACTCCACGAAGGACATCAAAAGTTTTTCCCTACATACGACAGACGTAAGAATTTCCAAGGCAGAAAAGAACTCCGAGGGAATACAAGCCAAATGGATGGGTCAGTTCTAGTTTCACGAAGTAAATTCAATGTATTGTATCAACGATCAGTTATCGCTCATGTACTTTTCTGTTATGTCTTTGATTGGGAGCAGTTTTTTGGGTTGTAACGAGATTTGACCAGAAATTTTCACAATAATTGTTCATGAAGTTCAGGGTGAGTGAATCGCTTCTAATTAACATACTGGTAATGAATTTCATTTATTTTTCTCTCACTTTATGTGAGTGAAAAGGACATTGGTATGCGAGACACTGTAGGAGCAAATATATTCTTTCAATCGGTTGTTTAATTTTGGATGCACATCCTTCATTGCCAAGGGACCTGCGTAACAGATGCTCGCGGCTTGTAATTGAAGTCTTGTTCCACTATTTCAATGTATTCTGTTCAGAAAAAGGTTGGTCTATATGGAATTAAATAAAAGTACGCAATGGTTTTGTATTTCTCTAGTTCTGGGGATTTTTATAGAATGGACACCAGAAAACAGAGCCTTTCTAAAACGGATCCAATAACGACCTGATTATTTCGTATCAGACTGTAGTAACGGATAATTTCTCTTCGAAACAGTTAAAAAGTGACCTTTAAGCAGTTGCTCTGTGGGACAGTTGGTTCTGGAAATAATTTATCTACCAAGTAGAGAGAAGTAAATAAAACGCTTTAAAGCGTTCCGATCACGTTCCTGCCAGAATTCTGACAGAGTACGTAGAGTTGAACTAACATGAACAACAGTATGGAATAAATCCTCGCCAACTGAACTTGAAGTAGGAATAGGGATTACTTACTTTTTTACAATTGGAGGCTAATGATATCGGATACAATCAGTTGTGTTATGGACAAAGTTATCCGCCAACCCATCGGAATGAGAGTGTCTTGGTACCGTGAATGAGTTTTTGCATTCCCAAAACTTTCAGCCACTGCACGGGCTTTTGAGGCATAAAATGACTACCATTATCAGCAATCATCACTTATGGCACGTCTTCATGATTGAATGTCTTACGCATAGCTTTGATCGTGGAATCCGCGTAAGAAAATGCGGTGAATTACGTTTTTGGCATGCTGGAGTGTGAATCAACTATCACAAGAGCACAGTATTTATCTAGAAGCGAGACGCAATATTTAGCGTGCATTCTCCCACATACATCACACGATACAGGCCAGAGCGTTCACTTCCACGGTTGAGAACGTATCTGATGCATCCACCGATTACACTGATTTGTGTGTCATGAAATACATTGATCAATTGCGGGTCACCAAGAGGTAAGACGGGCTAAAGCTTTCATTTTTCAACGTTCAGGTGACCAGAATGCAAATCACGGAAAACAGGCGAGCGAAGCGGCGGACGAATATCAACAGAACAATTTAGACAGCGTGTCATCAGATGTTACGACCAGCTTGCCTCTCCCGGAGTAGTATACCGGAAATTGACGTTTGGCAGCTGGTGAGCAAAATAACAATGAACTTCCTAAATCACTTGTTAGTGACTGACAGGAAGTACTTAGACTCAAACAGTCGGACTCAGTGTCTGCATTTGGACGTGCATACCAAAAAATCTAATAAACACGTAGATTATGTTTTCCATGGTGGTGTCTGATGTCATAGTTATATACAGATAGGGAAATGCACCAACGCTGTACCATAAAACCAGTAAAATTATGCAGTGTTTGACATGAACGGTAGATAGAACGCAGTGCCTAGTGATCAGAGATAGTTGTAAATTTGGAGCCGAAATATTTGTGTACACGAGTAACTGGTCGGTAAATAGCCAGCGCCTCCCACTGAGTTGGAAAATAATCTGTTTTGGCAGCATCCAGTTTCCTTGAAAAGCTCAACCGGGCAGCCGTCTTGTTCAAGGATTGCACTTCAGGTAGGGAAGGCATCCGTTATAAAGGTGGTGTTTTTTTGGGGGAGGGGTAAGGTTGGGGGTCAGAAACAAACGCAAGAAGGCTTTGGTTTTAAAGTAATCTGAGATGGAACGTAACATGTGACTATGTAAAGAGGACCATTAAAAATTCCCAGAGGATATCAAAGCAAAGATCGGCCTTATTACGGTAGAAAACTGGGTAATTTATCGGGAGTAGTGCCGCAAATAACCAACCAAGGGATGCAGTTCAGTCACGTTTGTAGGAGTATGCACATTAGGTAAATGAGAAACACGATCGGGACTTGGTTTAAGACCGCCTTCATCAATGGAATAATCAAGGAATTTAGGGAGTGTTGGACTGCAAACTTTTGGATGGGGTTATGACAGCACTGAATTCACAAAACCTTTATAACAATGAATGTAATCTTTCATCATAAATAGCTTTAGTAGGACCATGGACGACTTACCGGTGATGGTCGAGTGGCTTGGGGCATTTGCTCACCACCTCGAAGGTCAGAGGTTTGAATCCTCGCCGCCACGGGTGGAAGACAGTAATCCACTGTCGTCCGGCTCGTTACCACACCCGACTTATTGGACCTTAAATGGTTTCCCAGTAAGAGTCTCAGGGTCTGGCTGTCGGCTATCTCCAATAGTGCAGTAGGCCTTTGTGGCTGTCGAGTGTACCCCGGCCATTCCGCTCATGCGCAAGCATGTAATTAAGAGATTCATACAAAATCCTGTGAACATTCAGTACCAGCCAATCCTCTATTAAGCGAATTGATTACGAGCTGGAAGATGGCTGGGGAAACACCCAATCTGAATGGCAAAATATTACGTCAATACAAACCAAAAAGCTTGTGGATTGTAGTTAACTTGCGAGAATCAGGATAGAGGGGAATTTGTGGATGATCATCTTTAAAATCCGGTTATCCCTAATGGTGTGGTGGGCCATGTGATTTTGGGGTATGTACCCCTTCCAATTTAGTCACACTCAAGCATGAAATAAGAAAAAGGCGAGAGAAGCAACTTGAACCACTGAATCGGGATAATATAATTTCAGGCTCTCTGTGGTATATGTCTGTTTACGAAGTTTGCCGTCAAGAGTGACACGGAAGCTATCAAAAATCCTTGGAGTTCTGCCATCAGGCTCCAAAGGTTTAACAGTGGGCGTGGCTTGCTTCGATGAACTGATGGATTCGACGACATGAGTAGAAGTTAAAGAATCTAAACCTTTTTTCACGGTTTTGCATTACCCGTGGGACGAGGCACGACACTTTAATAAAACAGGGTCGTTGTCTACTTCCGGCTACACAGGATAAGCTTTTATACCGCCCGTGGATTTGTAACATCGCTAAATGAGCACAGATAAAGACATTCAATCAAGGGGTAGGGAAAAATGGATATACCAATGTCTTTCATAAACGTTTGTCCTAGTACGGAAGGTCTTAATCGAGTGACAAGAAAATCACAATTGAAGAAATTGCCATCAGAATCTGTGAGGGGAAGTGTACGGGAACTCATAGTTGGCAACATACGTCCGGTAATACTCCTTACAGCAGTGTGAGTAGGATAAAGTTCCTAATCTGGAATGGCTTTCCGTACCGCAGTCTCAGGAATAAATGATTCAACACTGCCATTGTCAACAATGGAACCGTGCTAGATCTTACCACCGACTCGAAAAAACGCAAAATATGTTTGTGTTGGGACGCTCACAGTGAAGGAAAAACGGGGAGAATCATCCGAGAAGAAGTTATTTGCTGGATTGGTGTAGTATGTCCGGAAATTCCGACAGACTGTCTGAATTTGCCCGATTTTGCCACATCTGGAATACTTAGCACCACAAAAACAGGTAGGTCGAGAATGTAAATTTTCGCACTAATCACATCGGCCAAGTGTAGTCTTCGCTTCAAATGCATCATTCCGATAATGGCGTGGTTGTGATTGGTAGGTATTCCTCCGTTCGAATTAACAGGAAGTCGTTGGATGACCTTTGACTTTCCTAGAACCACGATTACATAACAGTATACAACAGACTTCACGTACATGAATGAGAGTAGGATTATATATTAGAGTAGCTTTTTTGCAACTGTTGACTTTTGATGTCATCAACCAGACGGTCATGAAATTGTGTCTCGTTATTCTTCAAAATTACAACGTACAGCTTGCATCTGAAGCTGAAAAATAAACTCACGAGTATCCTGCTGATCTATCCGCTGAACTTGGTGAAATTTGGCCTGTTCAGCAATTTCAAAATATCGGATTTGGCGTTTCGAATTACAAGATTCTTGATTTCTCCGCATTTCAGAAAACAGGGCTTTTGTGGGAATGATTTGTTCTTGGAAATAGAATATGCTGATTTCTCAGCAACACTCGAGAAGACGGTTATTTTGCGTTCATACAAGACATTTATCACAAGCAGTACACTGCAACTTGAATCTTTCGAAATAATGCTGAATCTTACACAGTGACGTTTAAATTCAGAAATCCCATACTACAGGGTCTCATGATTTTGATCAATTGCCGCGAGGTCAAGTGTGAAACATTGTCCCACGGAATCGATAAGATTATGAATCCCTCACTGAAATGGGTGATAAACATAATCAAACTGGAAGTAGGAATAGGAATTATTTATTTTTACAATTCAAGGTCAGTGATATCTAACGTAATCAGTTACGTAACACAAAAGCTTTTTGCGTATAATCACCGCAAATATGTCTTCTACAAGAAGAATGTGTGGACAGACTACATTGGAATGAGTTGAAAAGAGTTATGGGTTTGATGGGCTGAAGCGACAAATGGACTCCTGGATGCCTTTCCACCTAGGTAAGAAGATATGATTTGTGGTCGGGTGACATTTTTCTAGTCACGGCCGCGGTTCGCATCTTGGGTCCATTTATAATTGATTGATGAATGATGAAAAACACCAAATCACCTGAATGGCGGGCGGAGGCGGGGGCGGGGGTGGGGGTAGGGGTGGGGTGGGGCCAAAGTCAAACATTGAAATGTATGGGGAGTAAAGTTTATTCACGAAACCAAGGTTTTGTATTCGTATTCAGCAAACTCAAAAAAAATTTTAAGGGTTCTAGGGATGCTACTGAGGCGACTTGTTGCCCTTCGTCACGTTGCATAAACATTGCATGTAGCCAATTCGTCATGCATCACGAGTTGTTTTTTGCGATTTCAGTGTACAGCTTACGTACATGATCTCCGCTCGCAACTCCTATCGTTCCAGACTGCAATGAAAAACCAAAAGAAGACAACAACATGCCAAAACGGCAGTCTGTTTCTAAACATCACCAATTTACTTAAGTAGAACATTCCCATATTCGGGCGTTCAGTTAGATTCGTGCAGTACTTGAACGATTGGGTTGATAAAACGGTTGGTTACTGACGATCGACTTGATTTGCGTCGGACTGCAGATGACTGCTTGGTTGGCAAAAGAAGATTGTCTTATGTTTGCTGACGGTTTATTGATTATTGATTATTAAACCCGGTACGGTATGCTCGAGATAGTTGTTGGTTTGTTTTTAGGATCTTTTCTTGAACCTCTCAGTACATTTGACAAATAATTTGACGCGAGGGTTGTACACGTTCCTTGCTACTCCTAGATCACTTTCATAAGGTTTCACGTGTACGGAATGCGCATTTGGCTTCTCAATTTGTACCACCTATGGCGTCAGCGTGATGTCCAGTTGTCCACCGGGGGTCAAGTGTGCGCTGCGACGGTTAAAACGGTAATCCTATGCGCGATCGTTACGAGTGAGAAGTATGCAAATACTGCGTTTGTTTGAGCATAGATTTCTTCGTATGTTTGCTCAAATATGATCAAACAACTGTATCAGAAATTCTGAGATTTGGCGCAGGGTATTCGGATTCAGGAGTCAGTCGCTGGAACGAGCTCTTTATATAGATTAGGGTAGTTGGGACATTTGTTATGCAGGCCCACTGACAAGATCCCTCGGTGTAAATTGTTGTTTGAGGTAGGTATTGGTTGAATGATAGATCGAGGTGGTCAATCGATGACATGATAAAAAGGTTTGAAAACAATAATCAGTGGATTTGGTCGAGCAAGACGTGTTGGCTTTCCGGATTCGGATCCAGGAGATCCCCCCGCCGCTTGTTTGGAGACGTCACTATGGTTCTAGTAGATTTTCATTTTCAGACCCATCAGACACAATGACGTGATATGATGAGAAAGGATTACTGTTTGAGTCAGGCCTCATTCATCCGGAGATTTTAAATACCGTAAAAACCTGATAAGTATACGTCAGATAATGGGGAATGTACTTGCGTATTTTGCATCCAAAAGTTAAACGCTCGGAGCCGGAAACGAACCGGTGACATTCCGCTTACCGGGCGGATGCTTTGCCAGCTGAGCTATCGCAGTACGGTCAGTCGGGTGTGAATAGCGGATCTGCATATCTAGTGATGTTACGCAAGACGATTTATGGAACATAAATGTTTTGATGCAAAGTTTGTGTATCAGTAATGTTCGTAACATTCTCTCCAACCTGGAAAATTTGAATTTCTTTGGTTTTACATGATTATTACTCAGTGAAAGAACGCTGACTTTACTTCACTTCACAAAAAATGGCAACGAGTATCGGTTTTTTCAATATTAGATAGCGTGTGTGGCTTTATTTCATCAGTACAAACCTATAACTATTTTCTGTCTCTGTGTGGACTTCTGGAAGTTCTCCAGTAGACCATTTAGTTGTGTCCATGGTGGGTTCATCCGTACAGGTACTCAGTAGTTTCACGTGTCGTGGTGAAACACCTTTTGGCCATCACGGTAACGAATTTTTTATTAAGTGCTTGCGCATGACTGCACTGGAATGACTATAACCCGTGGCATTGAAAACCTGTGCACTATTAGGAATAACCAGTAACCTAACCCTGAGGCGGAGTGAAGAACCAAAGGAGGTTTCAGTAGTTCATGCGTGGTACGTAGCTGGAGGACAGTAGATTACTGCCTATCACCAAGGCGACTGACCTCTGTAGAATTCGACTCTCTGACTCTTGAAGTAGTAATTATGGTTTGAGTAACTCATTGTGGATTGCAGTACACAAATCAACTTCCTCTACTGGGGGTCGTACTTCGTTTGACTGCTGTTATGGCGCAACCGAACGAAACCAGGCTTTGAAAACCATTTATCGAATAAAACCCCTGAGAACGATTCCGCTTTGTAGGCATATATTCTTTTATGTGAGGTGACATTCCTCATCATGCATAGATGACACCTTATTGAGCGGCGCGCGTCAGGGAGAAAGACTTCCCATGAATTATTAAACTCTCAAACTCTAATACCAACGTGATGGTTTTCCAAATTTTTTCGTTCAACCGTTTAACCTGACAGTTGCGTTGTGAATTGCGTGGTGCGTTTGTACTTAAAGTCATAAGTTTTTGGTGAGGGAGTGCTTTGAGTTCTTTATAAATGTGGATAGGCAATCAGAGTGTATGTAAGAACTTAACCCAAAAAGTGAGAACATTTGACAGACAAGAAATGACTGTCATGAGAAAGCAAAGTGAACGACAATACCCATAGATAATTGCAAGCCGATATTTCTCCTTCAGGCTACTTCTAGATGGTGTAAAATATCGAGGCTGTAGTTCAGTACATGTGCGACACGAATATGTTATTGTCTACACCTGAACGATCGAACACGTTTAGTTCTTTGTTGTTTCTCTTCAACTTTGCCATGGAGGTTGTTCTGCGTAATGCTTTGTGCGGTCTTCCAAACGGTGGAGTTAAACTCTTTCCAGGGAACAGCACTTCCGACTTGGAATGATCAGTTTACATCGCCTCTTTGGGTGACAATGTACAGACAGTTCAACATGCTGTAAACTACTTGGCAAATGACGCATACAAATATGGTATGTACTTTGATGCTTCCAAATACAAAGTAGTTTTAAAACACTGGCATGAGTCTGTACCTGAATTAAACCTTTGTGGTGATTGCCTGAAGTTTATCGATAAATTAAAGTACCTTTGGAGCTTCTATACAGCTAGATGTAGTGTTGGGGAAGAGATCAACTTATGAAGACCGAGAGCTAGAGTAGCTTTGGCAAACCTGCTATACCTGAGACGCCGATGTGACATCCGGCTCCCTTAACGGTCGAATTTATAATGCTGTGGTGCAGTCTTTCAGTTTACGCTTGAAAGATTTTGCCACTTTGTGTTGGGAATTCTCAGAGGCTTTACGGGTTTGGACACCAATTTCTCCAAACATGCTTCGAGTATGCCTTCTCACCATCTTCGTTTCCGCGCTCTATTTACACTTCCCGTGCAAAACTAAATGAAACGACGTGGCTACCAGATCACGACTCGGCGTAGAGGTATGAAGAATCCAGCATCGTCATTGGCTGCGGTTGATGCTTCCCACCTTTCTGGTTGCGGTCCAAGAGACGCGGATTGTTGTTAGTTGTAGACGTTGAGAAACATGTCTCATAATAGAAATCAGTAGCGCAGATTCCGTACTGCCTGTCTGTTCCACATCTCGTTCTCATTCACAGACCAAAGGAAACAGAGAGGTGAATTTTGAGAAAAAACAAAAAAGAAATTCGTTTATTTTGTAAACAGATTTCCTCCTCCCTGTGTGGTTCATTATCACATATTACGTTTCAGAGTCACTGGCATCGTTATCTTTTTTGCCCCAAGATTGCCCTCGCGCCGGTGATAACTGCATAAACGGAGTGTGTGATGAAGCACATGCAACGCAGTTTGGCTCACGTTCAACTTGTCGTAAGTCATTTGTTAACCCACAAATGTAGTTAAACTGCCCGACTCCTTGTGCGGAGTAACCTTCCATCTCAGTATGCAACACATTCGTGAGAGACTTGTGGTAAATTGAGAGAATAAAATATAGCCATTCAGTTGCGGGCGGAATTGTTTGACAGAATTATATGCCTCCGGCAATTCTCGACAGAAAGCAGTGTATTTCGATTAGGTAGGTCTGAAGCGTCAAGAATGGAGGTGAAATGGTTGCCAAATTCCAGGACAAGCTGTTGCGGGGCAGCATCGATGGGGAAGTTGGATGAATTCACCTCGGGTGCACAGCTTAGTGGAGGGAACTAGGTGCACACGGGGGCGGTTTACACTAGTGTTGCTTTGATATTTGAGAACGCTATTTCTACGGCAGTCGTAGGCGACAACTCACTTGGACTGCCACGAATTAGATCGGTCATTACAAGCAATTGCTAAGCGGGCTGGTTTATAAAACGACAATAACATTGGGGCAACCCAAAAAATGCTTTAGGTTTCTTAACTGGGGACTCTATGGCGTGATTGAGAACAGTGCACTCTGTGTCCTTTCAAGGCTCTTCGCCCTCTGGAGTGATCTTCTGGCAGGGAAATACGAGTTCTGGTTCGCCAAGTTCACATTCGTTGGTAAAGTTCATCGCATTCCACCCACGAAAATCATAAAAGAGTGGCGGTAGGGGTTGGAAACGTTCGTTCAAGCTCCAAGATGCCAATAGCAAGTCGTCCATATAGACGTGAACAAAATTTCGAGTCCCGAGTAATGCCATCGCTAAACCTGTGGAATGTGAGCAGCATTTTGTAAACCAAAAAGCATACGGAGAAACTGAAACTGACCAAAAGAGTCATGGCAGCAGTCTTCTCGACATCTTCAGTAGCGACTGGGATCAGTTGGCAAGTTCCAACTAAGTTGATCGTAGAAAATGCAGTCATACAGTGAAGTGATTCCATGACGCCGCTTACGTGGGGCAGAGGATAGCCATCGCAGAGGGAAACCAAGTTTAGTGGGCGACATTGGCCGGCTAATGCTGTCTTTTTAGAACCTTGTGTACAGTTGCGGCCCATGGACTCTTAGAAGGACGGACAAGGCCATTACAAAGTAAAGTGTAGAACTCAAGACCGGTGAAATTTAGTTCGTCCAGTGTCAGTCAGGGAGGCCATTTTTTGAAGGGTGGCCCGTTAAAGACAACGTGGTTTGCAGCATGACGGTCCACGGCATGTTTTTTCAGTCCATTCATACATCCTTTTTCTGTCTACCTACCCATTCAACTATTCACCTGCCCAACACGATCTTTCTTGGCTACATCCATTCCCCCCAAAGCCTGGTGAAATCAGCAAATTTATTAAACAAAGAATGAAATCTTTGGGGAGGTTTGGAAAACAGACTGTGATTCGATGAGCAGCCGTTCGACCTGCGAGATCCACAAATTTATTATCCGACGAAGAATCGATAAGCTTCCGCCTCAGCAAATCAACAAATCATTCATAAATTTGAGAAAAGTTGGTTCCCTCTATGCTGGTGAGGAGGATGTACGTCGTAAAATAGCTTCGTTATGGCTCCATATTGACCTCGAACTGCCTCGTGCCATGCATAGCAATCGACGAGACGTTTGCGGCGGACAGCAGATCCACAGAAGCGTGTAACTTGTTTTAACCGGCATGCGACAGAGAAACCTGGGCTTCAGTATCATTGAGTATCCCGGCGTTAGCACACGAATCAAGCATGCATAAGGGGCGGCCGACCTTAGACCAACTGCCGGTGAATACGGCCGCTGCAGCTTGCTGACAACGGCCTAGTAGACACAAGGCATTTTGCATAAACGATCAGCGGGTTCACGGTGGATGTGGGCAGTGGTAAAGGGCGCTTGTCCGTGCCCTGGCTTGTGTGGGCCACTAGGAGGTAATCACGTTCGCTGGATCTTCGCAAGGTAGACGACAGTGGACGGACTGAGCATGCCGGGGCCCCTCAGGCATTTTGTCCAAGTCAGCAATCTGGAAGCTGCACTTCCCTGCTCAGCGGTGGATTCACCTGACTTCCCCATCGATGCTGCCCCGCAACAGCTTGTCCTGGAATTTGGCAACCATTTCACCTCCATTCTTGACGCTTCAGACCTACCTAATCGAAATACACTGCTTTCTGTCGAGAATTGCCGGAGGCATATAATTCTGTCAAACAATTCCGCCCGCAACTGAATGGCTATATTTTATTCTCTCAATTTACCACAAGTCTCTCACGAATGTGTTGCATACTGAGATGGAAGGTTACTCCGCACAAGGAGTCGGGCAGTTTAACTACATTTGTGGGTTAACAAATGACTCACGACAAGTTGAACGTGAGCCAAACTGCGTTGCATGTGCTTCATCACACACTCCGTTTAATGCCAAAAGATCTGCTTCAGAAGCTTCTGGCATTGTTGCATCGATGGCGTAGGACCCGCTACCCATAGAAGCTGCTCAGTTATCATTACTACGGTGCCAGCTGGTACCACTGACTACTGCTTCCGGCACCATAATCTGCGACATATACACTGGCCTATCTCTACCAGCCGTATTTTCTCCGTAACTGCAGCCCTTGTTCAAAACTTACACGGAATTTCACTTCAAGTCACGACGGCCATCTGACTATTCACGGCGGGATACTTCTGGCCGTTCGGGTAAAGAGTTACTAGTATTTGGGCTTGGCATTGCTTACAGCTTCAGTGATTTGAGGTACATGGACAAGTAGCCCTACCTATCGGTGCTCTACCCAGGCCTGATGCTCGATTTGACTACACCCACGTAGAAAATGTGGGCCTATTGAACCCATCACTTGGGTATACCTATTCACTAACGTATTTCTATACATTAACGAGGTGGTTTGGGGCTATTTATATCTCCACCGCAAGGCTGAATCCGTCACTTTACACGATAAAAGGATCGGTAGCTTTATACGATTGTCCTTCTTCAATCACCATTTATAGGGGAAGTCATCCGGGCCCATCCTAAAGTCGTTTTTTGGGTATGGGCGGCACTCTCATGACCAGGTACCATGTAAAGTCGAAATTTTCAGTCGGGTTTTTGTCGCCAGTTCATAGCGACCCTTAAACAACAGGAGAGCTCCGACTGGTACAAAATTATCGCTAATTCTGCTTAAAATCAGAAGCTGCCCAGTGAAAGATACTCGATGTTCCGTCACAAAATGTGTCTGTGGCAAGACATTACGGCTTCCTCAAGAATCCTTCATGCCACAGACTACGAGCTGACCTGCCTTACGGACTTACGCTCACCGTTCTTCAAAGTAGCTGCAAAATCCCAATCCGCCGGTTCGAATAAAGCGGTGGCAGGTTTTCGTTTTGGCCGGACCCGAAACGTTTCTCAAGTATTCATTCGCCTTAATTCGCTAAGTAAACCTTTACCGCTGCCTACTAAAGGCCCATTTTGCTTTGCCGTTTGCCAAGATGACCCCTTCAAGGTTGATTGGCAAGGTCACGCCCATGTTGCTGACATCTATCATCTGGAAGCCGCCTACTTTGAAGATGGGGTGTGGCTCGCCGAAAAGGAATTCATTGATAACTCTACATTGCCTCAAGACGACACTTCCTTATTGCTTCAGTGCCTGCAGTAGGTGCTGCCTGCTACTGCTTCGAAGAAGGCCTTTTTTCGCCTCCAGAAAAACATTCAGCCGGTACCGTTTGGAACTCGGATGAGGTGTCTTCCCGCGCCCAGTTCAGCAGCCTTGTGGAAATGCCACGCCATCTAACGAGAGTACCGTCTAACATTCCTGTCGGGAGATCGTTTTATCACATCTTTTCCGCTGCTAGGTCAAACAAAGCCCCTACCGTTGCGTTTCTCGGTCACTACTTTCCTTTGTACCCTTTCAAAAAGGTTTAACTTGCCTGCATGGTCGTTATCGTTTGCTTTTCTCGTCCTCTGCGGTTAGCACACTCGTTTTCCGTCCTTTTTTGTTTCGTGATTACTCGCCTTAGAGCACGCCATACCTGTTCCACGAGATCGGGTAAGTTTCGCAATTAACTTCTGCATCCTAGTTTGGCCCTGTCTCCGTCGCTTCTCAACTTCGACGAACCTAAGGTTTGGCTTCCGAGTATCGTATTGGTTGACGAGAACCCGACACCGGAGGCAATTCATGTAGCATACCTTGATGACGACTAACACGACCGACGTCATTTGCCAAGAGTGCGGCATACGCTTGCCCGTAATTCCACGGTTTTCACGTGTCAAACGTTTTGCACGTCGGCATTCTACAGCGTGGCTTCATTCCAGTACCTTGCACACATTCAGGTCATTGAACCGCCATCTTTCTATACAATTCTTATTCTTCATTTTGTCCTCCATTTTGCATTCGCTACGGAATGGTTCCATCAGTTAGGTGCAACGTATTACGATGTGGGTGGTTTATATGTAGGCAGGTGCGCCTAATGGGCATCGTGCTTCAGCTCGCGTAATTAGAGGTTGGCTTAGTTGCGTGCAATCTTACAATATTGCGGTCAGGGAAACAAAATCGTTCACGCAGGAGTTGATCGACTAATTCCATAATAGTAATCCCCAAACGTTTCGGATCATCATCGTGGTTATGTATAGGTATATACATATATATGTGTGTATACGGGTCTATGCACACGTAAGTACATATATATATATGTATATAAATGTGAGCATCTATATTTAGATACGAATGTAAGTACACATGTATACATTTATATATATATATATATGTATATATATACATGTACTGACGTGTGCCTAGATCCGTATACACATATATATATATATATATTCCTATATAAATCAATATATACACGTTGATAGATAAATATACAAGTACGTACCTACGTGTGCATATCATGCTTATAAACATATATATATATATATATATACATACAAATATGCGTTGACGTGTGCACATATACATATATATATACACATATTTACATTCATATATATATATATATATATATATATATATATATATATATGGGTACTACACAAGACGTACCTATATTATTTAGGTATACAAATACAATAGGAGCTTATGCCTTCTTATGATCGTTTTAGCTGTATAGTTCCCCGTTTTGATGTGCAATTCCCGTTTCTTGGTATCGGTTACCGTGGGCTGTATTTTTGTACAAATTGCTGTACTTTGGCCAAAAATGGCAACTAAGTTATCGCGCACCCAGTCATATCGACGCCAAATTTTTAAATAACGCGCTGTTGGACCACAGAACGCTACCCCAGCCATTCAGTCCACCTGACCTTGATCTTCGAACTCACCGGGTGTCCATTCAAATCTGCTCTTGAGCTCATTTAAACTCCACGCAATCTCTATGGTGTGCATACGTTTATCCTATTTTCATCCCACCTTATTCCCCCTTCTGAGCCTTTTTATCCAATATTTTCATGAGAGTCTCCATATTTCCATGAATTATATCTGTCCATTTCGTCACCTATATCTACATGATCATGCACGTGGCATGCTTCGGGCGCTTCCGAAATAAACCATTATTATTATTATTAATATTATGCTAACACGAGAGAACACTATTGTAGACGTTGGAAGCTGGTCAACCACTTCGTGAATAACTTTTGGCGCCGATGGGTGAGAGAATATGTCCCGACTCTGCAGGCCAGACAGAAATGGCTCTCAAAACATAGAAATCTTAGAAAGGGGGACATCGTGCTCGTTGCTTCAGAGACTTCTGCAAGAGACAGGTGGCCCATGGAGATAACTGACGACGTAGAGGTTGACGTAGATGGACTCGTACGGACGGCTGTGGTCCGCACTAGCGAAGGAAAGCAACGGAGAGACGTAAGAAAAATTTGCTTGTTAGAAAGTGCCGACTAGAAGCCGGGGTCGTAGGCTAGGGGACATGCAGGCGTACTGCTGTAAGTCCTCGTATACCCCAAGGGAAGGGAGGTAGCAGGCGCACTTTTGTAAGTCCTGTGAACTCCGGTGTCTCGGGAACGTTAGTAAGAAGGGGGAGCCAGAAACGATTACTGTCTGAAACTGCAGTGAACGACCGGGAGGAATTTTGGCGGCCGGTGTAATGTCCATGTTGATTGAAAAATTCCTCTTCTGCTCATTCCTATACTCTATGACCAATTTTGGACTGCCTTCTCTAACCTAATTCATGGTGACATTGTTTTGTGGTCGACAATTATTCTACGCTTGGTGCACTTACTTTTTCTTTTTATGGTTGTGCTTTCTTACTGAGATTACTTTTAGGACAGTTGGTACAGTAGTGAGATGCGCTGATTCAACACAGTTTTGTTTTATTACTCCTCGGTTTTACTTTCTCGCTCACTTCGACTGACCGTACACGTTCAGCTTGTTTATGCTGATTTTTGGCTGCCACGCTCAGGAAATTGTTCTTTGGGCCTGATTAAGCGTGGAGAACTTGTTCCATTTGTTTGGACTTCAGGACAGGCATTTATTTATTGCTCTTTTTGGCCAACTGTTCCCCTTTTCACAGAATTAGTCCTATTTTTGATTACCTTTTTGGCTGGATAGTTACTGAGGAATACTGTCAAAGATATGATCTTGTTTGTACTTATATTTTTACTCGCTAATAGTACCGTAGAATTTGCAGGGCAATCGTGTTTTTGATTTGGGTTCTGCATCGATTTGGGCTACGCGTTGCTTTGAAGCTCTAAGATGCTATCCAGAACGAGTGAAGCTTATTAGTCGGTGAATCGATAATTGACTCGTTGGTCAGGCTTCACCCGGACCAGGACTTGAGCGTTTTGTCGTTACAGTACTTTGACATTGTCTCTGGAACAATGCGAATAACAAGGAACAATAAGGTGACCACAGGACTCAAGCAATCTGAAAATGAGATCGGATCAGATCAAATCATCGCTGGAACCCGGCAAGTCCCTCCTGATAGTCTTTCTGTTCATGGCTCCAGGGATACAGGCTCTAGTTGGCATAGTCGTTGTTCTAAGTCGAATTTGTTGTTTGTCGAAATTAGGAAACGTCATCTAAAAAAGCAACTAGAACAGGATTCTAGGGTTTTTGAAGAAAGTCATAATAAAGGGTCTCTAAGAGTTAAGCAAGAGTTGGAGATAACCAGACTTTCAGAGGGGTTAAGAAGAAGTGCGTCTGTGCTATCCTCGGACTCAAACGACGGTGATAAAAGAGTGCAGGAGTACGTTCAGACGCACACGAGGTCGATTTATGATGAGTTCGTGGATACTGCTGTTCAGGGAAACGAAAAAGTCGGTGAACAGGACCATAATCATAAGTTATGGAATGCGGCTTCCCACTTTGTGGGTGGGATGGGCTCACCAAAAATAGAATTGTTTTCGTTCGATGGTCGGCCAGCTATGTACCGGAAGTTCATTCGACAGTTTCATGTGCATGTCACCTCGAAGATCATGGATGACGGCCAACGCTTGATGTATTTGCTTCATTACTGTGAGGGTAAGGCATTGGAAGCCATTGAGTAATACGTGTTGCTGCCTCCCAGCGAATGATATCGTAGAGCTTGTGGGATACTAAAGGAATTATTTGGCCGCCCGCACGAGGTAATGCCATCACTTCTAGAGGGCCTAATGAGAGGACTCAACACCAGCTGCTTGGATTCGGAGGCACTGTCAACTCTAGCCGTTAGAATGGACCGCTGCATGGTTGCTCTCAAGCAGATGAATTATACGTCCGATCTCAACTCGCTCGCCACCCTGGAACGTGTAATCAGTGGTCTTCCATACTCCCTACAGAATAAATGGGCTGAGAGAGTCGATCGGTTAACGCAAAACGGTCGGGAACCAACGTTTAGTGATCTAACGTAATTCGTGTCCGCCACGGCCAGGATCACCCGTAGTCGCTTCGGACAAATAGCAAGCCGAACTAAGACCACTGGCCGGGTGAATCAAGTCAATCGCAACCCAGGTCCACGTCTATCTGCATCTAGTTGGTCCATAAGCACATTGCAGCAGGGAAAAGAGCGACCTCAAACCTGCCCGAAATGTGATGGGAACCACTCGATAACGCTGTGCTAAGAGGTTTTGGCGTTAGACGTACCTGTGAGATTGGCAGGAGCCCGTAAAAAAGGGTTGTGCCTCATTTGTCTGAAAAGAAGCAATGGAGCCGGTGACTGCAGATCAAAAACCGTCTGCACTAGTGGAGGCTGTGGCGGTAGGCATCATCAACTACTCCATAGGGCTATGCCAAAGCGCCCTGTACCACCCAAGGCAGTGAGCGAAAATCCCTGCGGTGTAACCAAGATGCAGCATAACGGCATACACCTTGAACTACTGCCGGTGAGAATTAAGGCCGGAGAAAAGGAGGTTGTCGGATATGCTTTCCTCGACAATGGATCCGACACTACTCTCATTCGGGCGGAGGTCATACAACATCTGGGTTTAGGTTTTCGAAATAGCCAGTTGACAATTAAGACTCTGGGGGGATCCAAAACAGCTAATGTGATCAGTGACGCGTTCGAACTGATCGCACTGAATAACATCGATTCAGTCAGCATAGAACAAGCTGTTGTTGAGTCACTGTCCGTGCCCAAGCCCAGTTCCGATTATGAGTATAGGAAGTGGTTTCAATCGGAGGACCTACCTATAGAAACCGTAAATGAGGATGTAATATTGCTTATCAGATGTGACGTACCCGAGGCTCATTGGGTTTTAGACCAAAGACTAGGCGGTCTTAAACATCCCCATCAGTCCGCACACTGTTAGGCTGGACGGTATTCGGTCCGACCACCTTCAAAAGGCATCAGTCCTTATCGGTGAACTGGGTGACTCAAAGCAAATCATCACCCATAGAAGAAATACGAAGGACGTATGATGCAGAGTTTGGGGACATGCAGCTACTGGACAAAAGCGTTTCCTTAGAGGACGCGCAAGTCATGAAATACGTCGAGTTTGAGAGGCGGCATATACAGAGACACTTCATGGTTCCCCTGCCACGGAGGAAGGATGTAGCGACAGGGCTCGGGAACCTGGAGTCTGCTTGAACGAGGTTGCACAGTCTGAAACGTCGCATTGAAAACGACAAAAACCTGTGGATCAGACATACCAAAGCGATGGATCAAACCATAGCCAAGAAATACGCGATAAGGATACCGTTGCATCAAATGAGCCGTGACTACAGACCTCGGTGGTACTTACCACACCACTCTGTCTTATACCCAAAGGAGCCTGAGAAGTTGCGTATTGTCCTGGGTTGCGCTGCCAAACACAAGAGGCGGCCGCTAAATGACATGCTTTATCAAGGCTCTGATACTAGGGCTGATCTTGTGGGCATACTTTTGCGATTCCGCAAGGAAAAGGTGGCCGTTTCAGCGGACATAGAAGAAATGTTCACGCAAGTTAAGGTGTCCGAAAGTGACAGGGGTTCCCGGCGGTTCCTATGGTGGCCACAAGGAGACCTGTCACTGGTGCCGGAAGAATATCAAATGACGGTCTATCCCTTTGGGGCTACTTCCTCAGCCTTCTGCGCCAACTTCGCGTTATGCCGAGCTGCGAAGGACTTTGGGTTAGGTTATGAACCATCAGCCTTGCAAGCCATAGAACGCAGTTTTTATGTCAATGATTGCATTGCATCCTTTGAAACTAGCACTGAGGCTACTGCTTTTGAAACAGGGATAGCAGCGTTATTGATGCACGCTAGTTTCAAGCTGAGAGAATGGGTATCCAACTCACGGAAGTTTATGGCCTTATCTCCAGACCCTGATTTAAATGCTAGTTCCGTTCGGCTACCTCAGCAGAAAGACGCCGGTCAGAGAGCACTGGGCGTTCAGTGGGATACTGTCACGGACGAATTTACCTTTCAGCTCCAGTTGCTTGATAGGCCTTTGACAAGAAGAGGCATACTGTCGAACGTCAATCCTCTGTTTGACCCACTTGAGCTATGTTATGTCTTCCGGCTAAGCAGTTGTTGCAGAGGTTATGCAGGTCAAAATTAGGTTGGGATAACCCACTCAGTCCAGCATATACGGTGTTGTGGAATAACTGGGTATCATTTATGAACCACGTCAGTAAAATTAGACTATCGAGGAGCATAAATGAAGAGATCCAAAAAGGAATAGGATGCACTGAGTTGCATACAATCTGTGATGCATCAGAAACCGGATACAGTGCAGCTGCATGCGCGAGGCAAATTTCCGTGGACAGAGACCCATACTATGTTCTTCTATGTAGTAAATTGCTAGTAGAGCCTATCAAAACCGTTACAATCCCGAGGCTTGAGTTGGCGGCAGCCGTCTTAGGTGTTCGATTGGGTGAGATGTTGAAACGAAGCTTGACAGATTGTTTTGACGAAGCCTATTTTTGGACGGACTCGATGATCGTCAGGTACTACATAGAGAACACTGGTTCGCGTTATAATACCTTCGTCGCTAACCGAATGGCAATTATTCATCAGTATACTAACGTTTCCCAACGGCGGCACTTGCGATCAAAAGATAATATTGCTGATCTAGCCTCAAGGGGAATTTAAACCGAAGAGGAACTAAGGATTTGGTTGAGAGGACCTTCGCCTTCGAAAGATTATAATCCATCAGGAGTTGTGCTGTTGGTCCCACCGGATGGTGTGGAGACTAAGGACGGGCCAGCCTAGGTGAATACAGCCAACCTGCACACAGGCATCACCCTCATGTTTTCTCGATATTCTGATTGGTCCAAGTTCTTAAATGCTGTCACTTGGCTCATCCGGTTCACTTCCTACTTTCAAGTTATGTTCTTAAGAAGCAAGGGGTTGCTGAAAGTGGGCAGCCAGTCTGTCGAAGACATGGAGAGGGCCAAGTTCAGAGCGGTAACAGTGGTTCAAAGGGATTCATCAGCGAGAACCGCTTACAGATAAGCTGTGCAAGGGTGTCTTGGGTTCTTTAAAAAAGCCATGCGCGATTGTATTGCGAAACCTTTTGTGTGTTGGTGGACGACTAAATTATGCTAAATATCCAAGTGCCTTTAAACATCCGGTTATTTTGCCGAGGAGACACCCAGTGACAGAACTCGTTATCCGCCGCCATCATAGTAGAGAAGGACATAGTGGCACCGCGCAAGGGCTTGCCGCAATCCACGAGAGATACTGGATTATCAATGGAATCGGTGCGGTCAAACGGGTAATAAGACGATGTTTCACTTGTCGTAGGCTGTCCGCTGTCGCCGGTCAGCAGTTGATGGCCCCTATTCCTCCCTGTCATGTGGAAGGAGGGCGATACTGCTTCAGTTCGGTCGGAATAGATCACTTTGGTCCAATCCTTGTTCGCAGGGGCCGAGGATCGGAAAAAAGATTCGGCTGTCCATTTACTTGTCCGCAAACTCGAGCTACTCATTTGGAAGTGACAGCTAGTTTAAGCACTGACTCGTTCATTACGTCACTTGTCCGTTTTGTTGGTGAATGTGGAACACCAAAAGAAATCTATAGCGACAACGGGTCAGATTTCTTGGGTGCAGTTGCCTAGCTCAAAAGACAGTTGAAGCTTTGGGATAGACGGCGTTTCAAAGATCACCTAGCCAGTCAAGTCATAAGTTGGCACGTCAACCCCCCTGCATCGAGCAACCGGGGGAAGGCGTATGGGATAGAATTATCCGTTCGGTACGCAGGTTGCTCTCAGTGCTTTCTTAGGAACAGATAATGGGTGAGGATGCGTTGCATTCTTGCTTTTTTGAAGTTGAGAGGATATTGATTAATAGACCGATAGTCCCACTTTTTTCCGATGACCAGGGCAGATTGGCTCTGACTTCGCGCAGTCTACTACTGCTGAGGGGACATTGAGGTATAATAGATTTTACCGAAGGTCAAGGCAAAGCCCGCGTGAAATTCAGGTTGTCTCGTTTTCTTTTTTTGCTTATACCACTGTCTAGACTTGTAGCTGTGTCCACCCTAGTATACACCACCTGATTACCGGAAACCGTGACCTAGTTGTGTAAACAACTGCGGCACACCACCGTGCAGACGCTAGTACTTATCGCGAGTTAGAGTTATAGACTACATTGATTATTCACTGCTCTAATTCCACTTAATTACTTTCTACATGGCTTATCTAGCAAATCTCCCCTGATTTTCGCCACAGTAGGATCTATCTAGCGTTTTTACATCCCATAGCCATAACCCAACTCTTACCTTATTTTCGCTACGCATCCTCCGGTGCACTTTTTGAAGTTTCTGTCCCACTGTGCCTCCATTCATTTGTTTTTTTGCCATAAGGGCGCACTTTCGTTCCACCCGGTCCACTGACCTCATACTTACAATATACTCTCCCGCAAAACCTGCCGTTGTGATCCAAGCAACAGCTAAGTACCTACTGTATCCTGTGGGGTTCAACCCGTGCACACCACACAGCAAAATGTCTTCTATCTCACTATTTCTCATCGTCCCAAGTCTCCTAGTCCCAACAGTATATATAGCGGGTCATATAGCTCACTGCCCGTACCTCATTGCCACATTGGTCTCATCTAGACCTTTGCACACATAGCACCCAGGAACACTCCTGGTTTGCTCAGACCTTTGGCTTGTCTCTGTCTAGTTGACCGATTTCCTGCTACCTTTTTACCTCCGTCATATATCCCTACTTATTATGCTATCCCGGCCCCCAACCAGTACTCGGAAAATCCGTATCGCTAAAGCTGGCAAATACAAACACACCCAACCCCTCCCAAAATCCAGGCCGTGCTCTGTCACCCTCGTTAACGTCGACGGTGAAGCTTCTAATAGTTCCAATGGCCTTAAGCAGAGTTTCGTCGAACTTAGTAACAAGGTCGAGCTGATTGGTGAAATCCTTTCAAAGGTTTCACCCCTGGCTACTCTCCATGACCCTGTAGCTGCTACATCGCCGAAGAACTTGGTTTCAGTGGGACAACTCCTCGACTCCGTGTCTACTGAAATATACCACCGCATTGCCAACTCCAAGAACGCAGTCGTTTTTAATGTTCCAGACCGCTTATCGCTTTCCTTGGCGAAACACAACATACTAAGTTCGTGCAACATGGCTCACTATAGATGCCATTGCAGGAGGCTACTTAAAACGTCCCAGCGACATAGTTGCCCCCTGCTATTCCAATTCACGGACGACCTAACAGCTACAGAGTTCATTAGAAACAAGTCGACAACAGCTGCCCTGTCGCCGTATAAGGACATCAAGATATTCTCTAAAAAACCCCCCTCCAGCGGGAAATACTTCGTTCGCTGAGAAATAACTCCGCCTTGCCCATGTAGACTGACCCCACTGTAACCGACATGAAGGTTACCCAATGCCCCTCTGTCAAGAAGTCAAAGGCGAACCCAGCGCCTCACCCTGCCTGCCTGCAAACTATCGACTTAGATATGTCTAACTCCCCACCCCCGGTTCCGCTTCCACTCAAACGCCCTTTTTTTACCATCTTTCCCAGTAGCCTCTACTAGCAGTAGCTCTCGCTCCCCGACCACAGGCCCCAAGCGGCACTCTACTTCAGTATTAAAGCCGCGCTCCCCCGTCATAGTCTCTGAGCCCAAACCAGACACTGGTACAACCATCAGCCCCCGCCGTTCTACTTCCAATCCGTCCTCCGAGCCGTTGAAAAATGTTGTCACCCGCCGCTCTCGCTCTAACGACTCTACAAACTACCTACCAGCTGCTAGCTCAGCCGCGACACTTCGTTTCTATTCTCGTAAGTGCAGCTCTAATCCCCCCGTAAGCCTACCTGATACTACTACCAGGTCCGCACTTGCCCAACTAATCACCCCACCCATTACCCCTCACTCTCAATCGGCTTCTGCCCATAGCGTACTCTCGGATCCTCCAGGTGATAACCAACTGGGCCACCATCCGGATCCGTCTAAGGCCATCGTCCCTTTGAGTAGGAGTGACCTTCAGGGCCGTGCCAGTGCCACTCACCCTTTCACTGCCTCGCACCCCTTCCACTGCCTTGCACCCCTTCCACTGTCTTTCCCTCACTCTGGTCGCATGGGTCACACCAACCTTCCATCTCCGTTGCTACCGTATATCCCTCCCTGCCCCCCAGACACCAACCCTCCATACCATAGCCCAAGCATGCCTCCGCTGTCCCCCCTGCTCACCTCCACCAACCCTCATCTAACCCTGAAGTACCACGTACATACCCTAGCAGATACTCTACGTTTCGTACCTTTATCCCGACCCCTCGCCCCACCTCCCCACTTACCGGCTCCCCTGCCCCTCATGAGCCTCCAAACCTTTCCAAATTTCGCCACTCTCTTTCCGCCCCTCACCTCACACTACGTCCCAGTTACTCTCCCACATGCCTTCACCCCCATACCGACCTACCGGCCTTATACTGACTGTGCCCAACAGGTAGGTTACCTGCAGTCAAGATCTCGTTTTTTTCCTGACCGGTGCCCTCCGCACCCGTGGCCATATTGCTAGTCGCCCTATGGACCATATCCATAAACTTTCATAGACTCATATCACTGATCGCACCCCACTCGATGCCATGCCACTTAGCACCTTACACCACGCACTCCCCCCTGTCCACCCCGCTTCGACAGATATTCTTAACCTCTCACTTTTCCATATGGTGCCCCCTCCCACTGCACCGTGTGACTACCCTCCGACCCACAGCAGCGGTGTGCTGCACACCCACCGTATTGATCACCCACAGCGATCGGCGGCGCCTAATGCTAACGCTTCTCCTACTTTCCGTCCCCCACCCAACACTGCCTGCCATCCCCCTTCTACTGACGCTCTATCCCCACTGAGACCCAACTCCTATCGCCACAGCGATCCCAATAGTCTTGCACCTGGCATCCATGCTTTGCGCACACCGACACTGAACTTATTCCTACTAGTTCTTATTAACGCTTGCTCAATAACTAGAAAAATATCGCACCTGCAATCTTTGGCATTTACGTCAAACGCCGACATTATACTAACAACTGAATCCTGGCTGTCAGATGGTGCTTCGCTTGACCTTGTTCGCATAGCTGGGTATCAACGCTTCTCGAACACCCGCCAGTCCAGGCGTGGAGGGGGCTGTTTAGCCTTTGTCAAATGCACTATCCACGCTAGTGTTATCGACCACCCCCTCTTCTTCTTATTGAGGATTCGTTATGGCTATCCATTCACGCCTCCGGCCAGAACCTCCTCCTTGGCTGCGTCTACTTCCCCCCGGGTCGGCAGCCTGCAAAAATTGACTCTGCCGTGGATGTCTTTAATGCTGCGCTTGACTACCCTGCCAGTGCAAAATTTATTGCGGGTGACTTTAACTTTCCATCAATTTGCTTGTCCTCCTATACTAGCCCTCCTGCCCTCTCCACCTTCCTTTCTTGTGTCCGTCTTGGTGGATGGACCCAACATGTCTCCTGCCCTACTAGGGGAACAACATCTTAAACCTAGTTTTCTCCATTGATGTTCCTGATATGATCACCCAGATTACTGATCACTTCCCGGGTAGTGACCACCGTATTGTCAGGTGCAAGTTCAGCTGTTCTCGTCCGATGCAATCCTCTCCTTCTGTTCCGACTTCCTACCGTTCCTGTAACTGGCCCCTAGTGCCAATGATAATCCGCTCCTTTAACTGAGACACATTTTTTCTTTCATCCGATCCCCTCACTGTTGTGAATTCTCTCTACTCCAACCTCCTACACTGCCTTAGTACCGCCAATCCATGTGCCGATCCACGCCCCAATTCCAGCACCTCACGCCCGTCAGTTTTAGAGCGTAAGCTGTCTAAGCTGCAACTTACCTTCGCTAGATCACACGACTTTGCAATTCTCCTACGCATAAACCAGCTACAACTGAGGCTGCGTTGCATGGTCGATTCGCATCTGAGAAGGCAAGAGGCCATCGCCCTAGCACACCCAAACAAAACTGGCTACCTGTCCAACCTGCTTAGTAAGAGGTCCAATCACTCCAATCATACCTCGCCCAAGTTCCTCATCTGCGGCTCATCTACCGCTAATACTCCAGCATCCATTTCTGAGGCCTTCAATGAGCATTTTTCTTCCTCACTTATAAGCTGTCCTGGTATTCCCCCTCCTACAATCCACCCCCGCACCTCTGCCTCTCTTTCATCGATTCCCTTCACCCATCTAGAAATTGAAAAGTCAGTTTCCTCTATTAAACCTTCCTCGAAACCGGGACCAGATGATCTCCCACCGGCCCTCCTTCGTTTCGGTGGTCCTGACCCCCCCTTATTGTTACTTAATACGTATACCACCTGCATGCTTCACAGTTTTGTCCCACCTCGATGGAAGTCCTCTGTTATAGTTCCGCGCTTCAAAGAGGGCGTATTACACGACCCAGATAACTATCGGCCCATTAATCACACCCCAGTAGTCTGCAAAATTATGGAGAGAATTATCAAAAGGCACATTGTCCAGTACCTCTTATCTACCAACCTGCTGAACCCTGGTCAGCATGGTTTCTTGAACTCCCGTTCCTGCTCTTCCTGCCAGCTGGACTTTCTCAATGTCCTATCGTCTGCTGCAGACGCCGGCAACTCTGTAATTGTCCTGTACCTCGACATGTCTAAGGCTTTTGACCGTGTTCCCCATATTCATCTGTTGGCCAAAATTCGATCTCCCGGTATTACTGACCCTCTTCTCTCCTGGCTATTCTCCTATCTCCCTGACAGATCACAAGCCGTGCTCGTCGACGGCCACCTATCTTCCGCCAAACCAATTACTAGCGGCGTCATCCAAGGCAGTGTCCTAGGCACATTACTATTCTTTATTTATATCAATGACATTTTCTCTTCTATTCGACACAGCACTCCTTTCCTCTTTGCCGACGATATAAAAATAGTGTACTGTTTCCTCCCTAGTGACCTATCCGTGACTCTATGCAACGTATCGCATGACTTACTCGTTCTCTAAACTTGGTGCGTCTCGTGGTTCGTGAAATTCTCTGCGGAGAAAAGCTTCCTCCTACCATACAAGTGCACGGTACCACCCGGCCAAATTTGTCTGGACGGCCTGCCCATCCCCATACACCCCATGGTTACTGATCTTGGCGTACGCTACTCTTGTTCCTTTAACTTCCCCGAACAGGCATCGTTCCAAATCAATAAGGCTAAGCGAACCCCAGGCCTGATCAATCGGTGTTTCCTAGTACCGGCCAGTCGCCTCTCCATGTATCTCTCACACGTGAGACCGCTCCTAGAATATTGTCCCATTACCTACAGCCTCTGGCCACGTTCCTCTATTGTATCTCTTGAGAACGTTCAGCGTACCTTCACCAAAAGGTTGTTTGGCTTATCCCTAGCCCTAACATACCGCCAGCGGTGTGAGCTCCTACAAACTGAGCCTCTATGGATTCGTCGCATGAGGTTCAACCTGATTTTCCTCCTCAAGCTAATCCATAACCTGGCCTACACCTATTATCCCATCTCATTCGCTGCGCCCTGCTCCTACCCCATCCGGCACCGTGCCTTCTGTCTCACTGTCCCTCATTCTAATCTCTGTCTGAAGTCCCAATTCTTTCTGTCAGCCTATTCCAAAATCTGGAATAAGCTGCCCCTTAGCTTACGCAGCGCCTCCTCAATGTTCACTTTTAGGCGCGCACTTTTGTTATACTTAACAGTCCCCAATGCTATACTGCTCATGAATGAGCTCGTCTCCGCCGACCTGGCCTTTGAAAGAGGCCTCACACTGTAACTCTACTACCTCTCGTCACAAGCCACTAGGTACACCCCGCGAACTAAGGCCATTGCCTTCACTGATCCACAGCGAACCTACGTCCTGCCATCATAAGGTAACCCTATTGCTCACCTACGTTCATCTCTTATCCATTATATTCACTTTTTTCTCCTCAGTATCCGTTGATTCTCAGCTGGGGCACACCCAGACTGCGCTTCTCTATCCCTGTTCCCTTTCCAGTGACCCTCAGTGACGGCCAACCACTTCGGGCACTGTACTTACCATCTCCCTGGCAGGTGTACCCGGATAATATTGCTACACGGTCGTCTACCACTTGCTGTTTCTGTTGGTTCTCCTGTCCACGGTCTCACGTCTTGGTCAATTGTTCCTGGTTCACGCATCCCCACCGCGGTCGTTTTGTCCCCTGTACAATTATCCATGATCACTCATGCCACTCCCAACAGTGCGAGGCGCGGTCAGATCCACCGCTATGGTCGGCGCACATCGGGCCTTCAGGCCGTGTGCAACGATGTGCGAGCGCAACTAGACTGGTGGATCACACCTCCTGCGTTCACTTCACGAAGTGTTTTTCAGGTTGGGTGCCCAGCGCACGGCCAGTCCCACCCACTAGCGCCGGTTGCGGATGGCACGCCCTAACTTTTCTTGGAATACCAAATCCAATGCTGTCGGCTGAAAATTGCATGCTCCTCATCATTTTCCGCCACAGCTTGTTCACCCACAGCTGTTTCCATCTGTTTCCACTTCCCATTTTTGTCACCTTACCACGGTATGCACACCTACCCGTTTTGTCCTTCCTCCTATTGCCTCTCTCTACGTCAACTTTCACTGCTTTGAGTCACTATCTTCCTAACCACTCTTCTCTGTCGACGCTCGCCAATAACTCTTTTCCCACCTGCCGTTATTGCTGGCTTCTATCATCTATGCGCTTGGTGTTACCCTCTGCTCAGAACGCCCATTTATAGCTTCCTTAAACCTGTCGTCCTTTTAAATCCCTCCTCGCGCCCCTTGCCATGATGCACCAATCGCACCCGCACTCATGCCCAATCCGCATATTAGAACTTGCCGCTCCAAACTTCGCATCTTTTACAGTCGTATTTATTGTCTAATCACCAACACCATATCTTCCTCACTTGGCCCCGCGATTCCTCTGCGGTTCTTTCCAGTGTCCTGATTAGTATCCACCTGTTCAATTGTCCGCCGGCACACAGCTCTCCAGCTCCATTGCCCCAACTCCGCTGCGCATTTATTTTTTTGTGGCCTTTTTGTTCTATTACTGGTCCACTTATCTCGGGGCTTCTCGCTCCATTGTCCGCCTCCTTCGTGTTTCATCTGCAGTAAAATGATCTGATTGGTGATTTCTTACCTGTGTCTCCTCGGTCATTGCTTTCATCCCTTGATCCGTTTATTGCTTGCTACAGGCATTTTTCTGTACCTTCCAGTGTTGTCCGCTTTTCCATGTTCCACCATTGTAATGGCAACGTTACGTCGTGACGTTCTTTTACAGTTCCAAATTGTTTTACCTGTCACTACCCGATTCCTCTGGTCCGTCACTGCATCTCGCACCTGCATTAATCAAATAATTAGACCCATTCTTACCTGTTTTCCTTGATCCTGTCTTTCATCTTCACTCTTCCATGAACTGCTCCTAACAGTCTTCATCACTTCTGTGCTTCCGCATTCATTTTTCTCTCCGTTGGGCTGCCACGTGCACTTGTCATGCAGTTAATCCACCACGACATTCCAAAGTTAATCCTACAACCAATTGATCTAACATTACCTACTCCTCCCATTGACTGATAATTTCTTTCTAGGACCCCATTGTTATTGCTCCTGCTTCTCTTAAACCTATACATATATATATATTTATATATATAATAAATCTACATTTATATATATAAACTTACGCATATATATCTATGTGCACGCGTTCTGCATCTTGCAGTTCCTCACTGGCCATCTATCTAGCTATCATCCCAACGACCGTCATCATAGGCATCCATCGACTCTATATCTGTGCCTCACATCTACCGTATCCAATCCTTCTAAATCGTTTTTGTCATCTGATCATCACTCTACGTCTTGCATTGCTCGCTGCCTGTTTTGCGGTGAGTTTTGTGTCCTGTCCGCCGACAATTCACTGCAAAGTACCAATGCTTCATTGTCATCTAATCCACTGCAGTGCGCCTCACCTTTTTCTCCATCGTTCCCCGCTACTGCAATTCTTTGTACCGATTTCCAGCCTTTCTCATGTTTACCAGTCTGCCTCCATATGTAATTGCCGGGGACCAGCCATTCGATATTGTCTTGTGGTCCAACCTTAATGATGACCAAATTGGCGGTATTGGTGAATACTGAAGAAAATGGTTGGAGCTGATGAAGCTATTTTTGAAGAAAATAAGAATGGTGTTCCTACTTTTGAGGCCGCTTTTGTTTAAGTTAGCCACTTTGAAGTATATAAGGGTTGCGCAAGGCTGTTACCGCTCACACCTGTTAACTGTCATGGCCGTTGCACGTGCTTTCGTTGATGACTCTTATAGTTTCTCCAGACATGTAAAAGATGCCTATAAATTATTCTCAAGGTTCGAAGAAGACTTTCGGTTATTTCAGCAGCAGACTTTCACCTCGTTTTACGTGTATGAGAGTGTTAGTGCTGAAAATTCGCTTCGTACACATCCGGGTGCACTGCCAAAACATTTCCCATACTATCGGGTTAAATTTTTCTGCGTACACAATCGACGGCGAAATAGGACAGCCATCAGGTATGCAAGGCACAGTAAATCTATCTTTACTTTTCAGGTATCAGAATACTCAATGCCCGGCCTTCGTGAGGATCCGTGCCGTCGGAATGCAATACAAAGTCGTTGGTCAATGTCTGCAGCATAACCATGATTTTCATCTAATAAGCAGTAGGTTCCACCATCGTAATATGCGTTTGACTCCCGAACAAGAGTCACACATATTAGAACTGATGGGCAATTTCCGCCGATCCAGCGAAATATGTGAATACGCTCGCCAGAAGTTCAACCGGTTGTTCACAGGGCCAAGGCGAATGCCGTAGATAACCGTAGTAATGTGCTTAAGGTTCAACAACTAATGACTGGAAAGGGTTATTTGCGAATCGTATCGCGGGAAGGCGTAGCTAGGTTCGCGTTTCACATTCCACAGACCGTTAAGTCTGTGGCTGATAAATATAGTGAGGTACTGCTAGCGGATGCCACCCACCAGCTGAACTGCGGTGGCTACCTTCTTTGGCACTGCATGTTGATAGACGATAGTGGCCTAGGTCGTTCAATTTTCTACGCCCTGCTTCCTAACGAGAGCAGTGCTAGTTATCTGTGTGAAATCACCGAAATGAGAGCCAGGTTACCGGGGACAGCGAACGTGAAGACAATCATATTAGATCGAAGCTTAGCGCAGTACAAAGGATTTGCGGTTACGTATCCAGGAGCAGAACTCGTTTTCTGTCGGTTCCACGTTCTTAGGGATATGAAGCGTCATTGTTATCGCTTGCACGGCTTGTCCTTAAATGACAAGCAACGCGTCCATCAATTGATGCGAAATTTGGTTTACGCCTCAACTAAGGTGATATTTAATGGATTTAAGGCCGCCATTCTTGGCCGTAGTGCAGATGCCATGAATTACTTGAACCGAACTTGGTTGTCGTATGAAGCAATGTGGGCGGGTTATAGTGTCATGAATAAGGAAACCTTCGGCACGTTTACTACCGCGTTGGACGCACTATCAATGTGCAAATTTTGGAAACGAGGAGAACTACGTTTGCGTCCACTGTCTGGCTGGTGCAAAATAAGTGAGTCACAATGACGATTTTCATTTTGCCTTTTGCAAAGTAAAACCAGATAATAAATGTTTCCATTTCTGCTTTACAGACAGAACACGGCAAAACATCACAACGTTCGATCCACCGTTATGACCTTAGAACTTCGGCACGGAAGTGTGCATGAAATGATCATTTCGTACCATTGAACCACCATCTTTCTATACAATTCTTATTCTTCATTTTGTCCTCCATTTTGCATTCGCTACGGAATGGTTCCATCAGTTAGGTGCAACGTATTACGATGTGGGTGGTTTATATGTAGGCAGGTGCGCCTAATGGGCATCGTGCTTCAGCTCGCGTAATTAGAGGTTGGCTTAGTTGCGTGCAATCTTACAATATTGCGGTCAGGGAAACAAAATCGTTCACGCAGGAGTTGATCGACTAATTCCATAATAGTAATCGCCAAACGTTTCGGATCATCATCGTGGTTATGTATAGGTATATACATATATATGTGTGTATACGGGTCTATGCACACGTAAGTACATATATATATATATATGTATATAAATGTGAGCATCTATATTTAGATACGTATGTAAGTACACATGTATACATTTATATATATATATATATATATATATATATATATATATATATACATGTACTGACGTGTGCCTAGATCCGTATACACATATATATATATATATTCCTATATAAATCAATATATACACGTTGATAGATAAATATACAAGTACGTACCTACGTGTGCATATCATGCTTATAAACATATATATATATATATATATACATACAAATATGCGTTGACGTGTGCACATATACATATATATATACACATATTTACATTCATATATATATATATATATATGGGTACTACACAAGACGTACCTATATTATTTAGGTATACAAATACAATAGGAGCTTATGCCTTCTTATGATCGTTTTAGCTGTATAGTTCCCCGTTTTGATGTGCAATTCCCGTTTCTTGGTATCGGTTACCGTGGGCTGTATTTTTGTACAAATTGCTGTACTTTGGCCAAAAATGGCAACTAAGTTATCGCGCACCCAGTCATATCGACGCCAAATTTTTAAATAACGCGCTGTTGGACCACAGAACGCTACCCCAGCCATTCAGTCCACCTGACCTTGATCTTCGAACTCACCGGGTGTCCATTCAAATCTGCTCTTGAGCTCATTTAAACTCCACGCAATCTCTATGGTGTGCATACGTTTATCCTATTTTCATCCCACCTTATTCCCCCTTCTGAGCCTTTTTATCCAATATTTTCATGAGAGTCTCCATATTTCCATGAATTATATCTGTCCATTTCGTCACCTATATCTACATGATCATGCACGTGGCATGCTTCGGGCGCTTCCGAAATAAACCATTATTATTATTATTAATATTATGCCAACACGAGAGAACACTATTGTAGACGTTGGAAGCTGGTCAACCACTTCGTGAATAACTTTTGGCGCCGATGGGTGAGAGAATATGTCCCGACTCTGCAGGCCAGACAGAAATGGCTCTCAAAACATAGAAATCTTAGAAAGGGGGACATCGTGCTCGTTGCTTCAGAGACTTCTGCAAGAGACAGGTGGCCCATGGGGATAACTGACGACGTAGAGGTTGACGTAGATGGACTCGTACGGACGGCTGTGGTCCGCACTAGCGAAGGAAAGCAACGGAGAGACGTAAGAAAAATTTGCTTGTTAGAAAGTGCCGACTAGAAGCCGGGGTCGTAGGCTAGGGGACATGCAGGCGTACTGCTGTAAGTCCTCGTATACCCCAAGGGAAGGGAGGTAGCAGGCGCACTTTTGTAAGTCCTGTGAACTCCGGTGTCTCGGGAACGTTAGTAAGAAGGGGGAGCCAGAAACGATTACTGTCTGAAACTGCAGTGAACGACCGGGAGGAATTTTGGCGGCCGGTGTAATGTCCATGTTGATTGAAAAATTCCTCTTCTGCTCATTCCTATACTCTATGACCAATTTTGGACTGCCTTCTCTAACCTAATTCATGGTGACATTGTTTTGTGGTCGACAATTATTCTACGCTTGGTGCACTTACTTTTTCTTTTTATGGTTGTGCTTTCTTACTGAGATTACTTTTAGGACAGTTGGTACAGTAGTGAGATGCGCTGATTCAACACAGTTTTGTTTTATTACTCCTCGGTTTTACTTTCTCGCTCACTTCGACTGACCGTACACGTTCAGCTTGTTTATGCTGATTTTTGGCTGCCACGCTCAGGAAATTGTTCTTTGGGCCTGATTAAGCGTGGAGAACTTGTTCCATTTGTTTGGACTTCAGGACAGGCATTTATTTATTGCTCTTTTTGGCCAACTGTTCCCCTTTTCACAGAATTAGTCCTATTTTTGATTACCTGTTTGGCTGGATAGTTACTGAGGAATACTGTCAAAGATATGATCTTGTTTGTACTTATATTTTTACTCGCTAATAGTACCGTAGAATTTGCAGGGCAATCGTGTTTTTGATTTGGGTTCTGCATCGATTTGGGCTACGCGTTGCTTTGAAGCTCTAAGATGCTATCCAGAACGAGTGAAGCTTATTAGTCGGTGAATCGATAATTGACTCGTTGGTCAGGCTTCACCCGGACCAGGACTTGAGCGTTTTGTCGTTACAGTACTTTGACATTGTCTCTGGAACAATGCGAATAACAAGGAACAATAAGGTGACCACAGGACTCAAGCAATCTGAAAATGAGATCGGATCAGATCAAATCATCGCTGGAACCCGGCAAGTCCCTCCTGATAGTCTTTCTGTTCATGGCTCCAGGGATACAGGCTCTAGTTGGCATAGTCGTTGTTCTAAGTCGAATTTGTTGTTTGTCGAAATTAGGAAACGTCATCTAAAAAAGCAACTAGAACAGGATTCTAGGGTTTTTGAAGAAAGTCATAATAAAGGGTCTCTAAGAGTTAAGCAAGAGTTGGAGATAACCAGACTTTCAGAGGGGTTAAGAAGAAGTGCGTCTGTGCTATCCTCGGACTCAAACGACGGTGATAAAAGAGTGCAGGAGTACGTTCAGACGCACACGAGGTCGATTTATGATGAGTTCGTGGATACTGCTGTTCAGGGAAACGAAAAAGTCGGTGAACAGGACCATAATCATAAGTTATGGAATGCGGCTTCCCACTTTGTGGGTGGGATGGGCTCACCAAAAATAGAATTGTTTTCGTTCGATGGTCGGCCAGCTATGTACCGGAAGTTCATTCGACAGTTTCATGTGCATGTCACCTCGAAGATCATGGATGACGGCCAACGCTTGATGTATTTGCTTCATTACTGTGAGGGTAAGGCATTGGAAGCCATTGAGTAATACGTGTTGCTGCCTCCCAGCGAATGATATCGTAGAGCTTGTGGGATACTAAAGGAATTATTTGGCCGCCCGCACGAGGTAATGCCATCACTTCTAGAGGGCCTAATGAGAGGACTCAACACCAGCTGCTTGGATTCGGAGGCACTGTCAACTCTAGCCGTTAGAATGGACCGCTGCATGGTTGCTCTCAAGCAGATGAATTATACGTCCGATCTCAACTCGCTCGCCACCCTGGAACGTGTAATCAGTGGTCTTCCATACTCCCTACAGAATAAATGGGCTGAGAGAGTCGATCGGTTAACGCAAAACGGTCGGGAACCAACGTTTAGTGATCTAACGTAATTCGTGTCCGCCACGGCCAGGATCACCCGTAGTCGCTTCGGACAAATAGCAAGCCGAACTAAGACCACTGGCCGGGTGAATCAAGTCAATCGCAACCCAGGTCCACGTCTATCTGCATCTAGTTGGTCCATAAGCAAATTGCAGCAGGGGAAAAGAGCGACCTCAAACCTGCCCGAAATGTGATGGGAACCACTCGATAACGCTGTGCTAAGAGGTTTTGGCGTTAGACGTACCTGTGAGATTGGCAGGAGCCCGTAAAAAAGGGTTGTGCCTCATTTGTCTGAAAAGAAGCAATGGAGCCGGTGACTGCAGATCAAAAACCGTCTGCACTAGTGGAGGCTGTGGCGGTAGGCATCATCAACTACTCCATAGGGCTATGCCAAAGCGCCCTGTACCACCCAAGGCAGTGACCGAAAATCACTGCGGTGTAACCAAGATGCAGCATAACGGCATACACCTTGGACTATTGTCTATCAGACGAAGACTGTCTGATGTAGACCTTGAGGCAACCCCTGGGACTTCTCCAAATCTACCAGTCTCCACGTGCCCCAGGCTCGTCAATGATGTAGCAGATGCCTGGGACTCGAATCCACCGAGTCCTGCCAGACACCTTGGGTCTGTGCATCCGAAGCAGCTACCTAAGTCGCGTAGCCTCCCTGACCTAATAACTTTGCATCACTCTCCCAAGGCAACACAAATCAAAGTATGGTCATTCTTGTCCACACAACATAGCCACGACTAAAACCCATCCACGTGACCGCACCATACCATTGCCAGGTCATTTTCGTTCAAATGAAACCCGTCAGAATTTAGGGCATACTCCCGTAACCAAGCTGCCAAGAAGTAGCGTACCTAAGGACACAACCTCACTGTTGCAATCTAACTTATCACCAATGGGCCGAAAGTTGGTAACGATCTACACTCAGCCCCCAATGCAGAGTGTCGATACCAACGGTAACACATGGCCGCAAATCCAGAATTCGGCAGCCCACGCTCCATCCTTACTGAAGGCCTCAACATTTAGTTCATTAAGCAACGACCGCCTTATGTCATCGAGCTGCACCCCTAATGTCATGCAAAGATGAGAAGCGAACAGACACCCTTGTGAGATGTCACCAATGCCGGGACCTACAGTTTCTGTTCCCAAAATAGATAGTTTCTCAAACCGTAATTCCTCCCAGCAAAATCCCCGCTCTACGCGCATTTATACGGACGATGCTCGCAAAGCACCTTACAGCTATTATTCAAAGCTGCATCTGCCTAGCTCTTCATTTCCTAGCTTTCCGTGCCGCCACCGTTTATCCCGCTAGTTCCTTTACCATACCAAAATTTTCTTTTTGCCCCATCGCAAGCCTTTTACGCGCAGGATACATCCACAAACCCTCTCCGAGTAAACTTTCCCCATCCTGTGGCATACAATTCCACAATCTTTCGTCTCTTCTAGCCCTGATGAACCACTTTTCAGTACCGGCACCTTACCAGCCGTTCATACCTCTGGTAGCACACCGAACTCCAAAGGCCAACTACGCAACACTGCGTATTACCAATAGTGTTCCTTCTGGGCTCTTTCGCTTCAAATTGGAAAACAAATCAACAACCGCAGCTGGATTACAGCAAAAGATTAGATGCAGAAGATGAGATTGCAAATACAGTCACAACGAAGTTCATGCGGAGCGACTCTCGTCCGAGGCAACCGCAGGAGTCCCGTTTGTGACAAAGATTAAGAGGAATAAAACAAACAATCGGAATTGCAGCAAAGATAGTTCATACGAATAAAAAATGTCGTTTGTAACATGGATGCTAATGCGCGGAACGGGGTTTCCTGAACTCCTTTAAACCGGCCCCCAAAATCGGACCGGAGTTTTCCCGTTCACCGCCAGGTGTGGTCGGCCTCACGCATCCTCTCGCCCTACGGTTCCTCAATACCTAAAACAGATCAACGTTGATAGCAGCTCCCAGTAAAACAATTGGATCAACTCGCAGTCTCCCCTACCGTTTCGGCAGATCCGGAGACCCGCTATTCACTTGAGGAGAGTTGACCTCTGATTTCACAACACCAGTGTCCGGTTCGCCTCCAATAAGGCAAATCTTTCTAATGACACGGAGAACTGACCCTTCCTTAGTTCGCACTGTTGCCGCTCGTACCAAGCCATTGTCCGAAACTAAGGTGCTTTCGATGGCTCCTATCAGACACCGGCCGCGAGGCAATGCCTCCGAAACTGGTAGCACTACATCACCCGATCTGAAGTTGCGTTCTCGAGTTATCCATTTCTGCCGCTGTTGTAATAGTGGAAGATATTATTTGATCAATCTCTTCCAAAACACAGATGTTAGGTAGTTTGCCTGCCTCCATTGTCGAACCATTCTATCGCGCAACGAGCCCGTCGGAATATCTTGCGGGTTCTCCCTCAGCATAAGTGGGTCATTGGGCGTGAGTACTGACAGATCACGACAGTCCAAGGTCAAAGGAACTAGCGGTCGTCCATTTAGTATCCGCTCACTTTCCGTAAGGAATGTCAACAATATTTTGTCAGTCATCGGCTGTTCGTCACAAACTGGAAGAATTACTCTTCTAACCGTGCGAGCCATGATCTTCCGTATGCCACCACGGTGACTGACATGAAGGGGATTAAGGTGCCACTGCACTCCCCGTTGCAACAGTCTATCAGCATTCTTATCACCGGACCAGTTTCCCATCAGGTTCTCCAATTCTTTGTGAACCCCAATAAAGTTTGCACCATTATCACCAAAAATCTCGGACGGCGCCCCCCTCTTTGACATGTCATAATGAATGAATCCTTGCTTAGAGAAAAAGAAACTTCAATGTGTACCGTAAGCATCTGGAGGCGTGTGAAGATGCATGCATATCGTTCCTCCATGCTGCGCCCATGTTTAACTGCAAATGGGACAAAGCAACGCAGTCCCACGAGTTTGAACGGAAACCAACCTTGTTGGACTCTAATGACTGGTAGAGGAGCCATCATCTGTTTGCCTACGACCGCCAAATGCTTCAGGCATTTCCAACATCCTCCAAGTACTCGCTTGACGGCAGCTCCCCCTGTACAATCCAAAATGTTTGCAAGGTTCCGCGAGTAACTGAGAAGGTCCTGCGTGTTATTCCATCGCGTGATACAATCGGCTTATCGAATGTGTAATCGGGTGAGTCTTGGACAGTATCACCGGATGTTTTACTCCCTGAAGCAGACTTGGGTAGTTTAGTCGTCTTCCAACACAAATAATTTTATTTAATAGAATTGAATCGAGTTTTAATAGAGTCCTGTTCATCGGAGATTTGTTAGTTCGGAATTGAGTTGTAGGAGATTAGATTTTGTATATAATATGATTCATCATGCAGCTTGAACGCTCAACTCACCATTGAAAACCATGGAAGCACTGTACAGCTGTTTCATCCTTTTTGGGAATCATCAGCAGTGCACATCCACTGAGCCCCCACGGGGACTCGAACCCGAGGTGAACGATTGTGAATCGAACACCTTAACCGCAAGGCTATCCGGGCTGGCTCTCAACGGTTTGTTGAACATCTACACTACATGATATAGCACCCTTCCGTCACTGGCTTTGGACGGTAACAACCCGCTTCCCACACAACGATCGAATCCTTTGATGGATGATTTCTCTGTAGGGGCCCAAGTACAACGAAGGCATTCCGTTATGAACAACTTCAGAGCTTGGTTACTGTTTTTTTGGTGAACAAGCTCGATTTCAGTTATTCGTACTCATACCAATACATAACAATAAATATGAATCAAACCAACAAAGGGGATGATCATCCAAATCCGTCTGTGCACGTGTGTATGTGTATGCATGTTAAATTGATCACAACGAAGAATCTTCGAGTGGTTGCACACGTGTTTGGGAACAAGAAGTGGGCCATGGAAGTTTAAGTGCTTGCACAAATCGTTTCTGAGCGCACAGGGGAGGATTGTAGAGTCGAATGCTCACGGCTTCGGCTGTGGCTAAGATGCGACACTTGACAAGTCTTGATTGCTTGCCCCGGACCTTGTAAATTGTGCGAAAAGCGTTTATAACCTCTACGGAATGGTTTGACTCAACAAGGTGTGAACACACAGCACTCGTAATTGTCTTTGTTAGTTCATAGGTTATTGCTCCTGTCCCGTAGCCATTTTAACTCTTCCCCATAGACCCTAACTTGTACAATCAGAATAACACTTTCCTCCACTTTAGCAAAGTCGCGTAACTTCAACGGTCCAGTTCTCAATCCTAGATCCGTGAGTCCGCCTCTCATGACTGCGATGTACATTTTTAAACGGGTTAACCACGCTACTGGCTTCAGCAGGTAAAACCAACTGGAGTACCCAGCTAAAAGTGCGTCCGTCCATGTATCCTGCATCACTGTGAGAAGTGTACTCAAAGGCTGTTTCAACTCCACGTCTGGTGGTGCTGCAGCAACCGTAGGACTGGGCGGCCATGAAGTTTCATCGTTCATCAAGAATCTAGGACCTTCGAACCGTCTGCTGATGTCACTTGGTGATGTTGTGCCTCTTGATTCCAAGTCTGCATGGTTAGCCTCCGATCTGGCATGAAGCCACTGCCAGGGTTTCGACCACTGATGGATGTCAGCCAAACGGTTTGCAGCGTACGTACAAATCTCGTTAAAGTGTTGTTTATGTGGTGCAAAACTATAGCAGAGTCCGTCCAGTAGTAACCCTTACCAAACTTGATTCCAGTTTCTTCCATGAGAATCCGAGAGACTCTAACGGCCAGTCTTGCTGTGGCTAACTCCAATCGAGGGATCTTTACGGTCTTCGAAGGAGCTACCCCTGATTTGGAGAACAGTACGGTACAATAGGGGGCTGTCCTTTGAAACCACCCTTGAATAAGCCACCACTCCATAGCCAACTTCAGAAGCGTCACAAAATGCATGAAGCCGTGCACCTCCGTTCAGTGTGTCACTTTTTATAACAAAAGGCTGAATTTAGAATACGCAAAGTTGTTCCATACTTCTTAACCACTCATTCCAGCATCGTAGGGGTTCTTCTCTAATTGGGTCGTCCCAACCAAGCTTTAAGCTACACAGTGATTGCAATAACACCTTGCCTGGCAGAAGGAAAGGTGAAACCAACCATAGTGGGTCGAACACGAATGATACTATAGACAACAAGCATGCCTTGTTTGAGGGTTTTCGCGTATTGCGAATGAAAACTGGAAAGTGTCTCCTATTGCCTTTCATTCTAACCCCAACGTTCTCTCCGGCACTGGCGCGCAATCAGCTTTTTCAAAGTAGGATGGGCCAGTTCAGATTTCGCTAAAATATCCAGCGCATCCTTACGATTACACACCCACTTATGAAGCCGGAACGAGCCTCGTGATAGTAACTCACTCATCTGGATGGCAAAAACTTTTGCATTCTCCGGTGTTGGCAAAGAAACAACACAGTTGTCTGCGTAAAAGTTGTTATACACGGCCCTGGAAATGTGATCCTCATACTGTCCTCCCCAATCGTCCGCCGTGCGACGTAACGCGCAATTTGCACAAAATGGGAAGGAAGTGGCATCAAATGGGGGGTCATTCATTTGATATTCAACAAGATTACTACCTAGTCGACCATTTTCCCACCAGAGGAACCTCGGTGCTCTTTTGCCTCTCGTTGGCACTCGAACTTGCATGAACATTTCTTCAATATCCGCAACCAAGTCAACAGATTCCTCTTGAAAACGAAGCAACACTCCAACTAAGCTTGCTGTCGCATCCGCTCCCTGTAGCAAGAAATCATTCAAGGAGCGTCCCTGGAATGCAACCGCATGGTCAACCACCAACCTCAAATTGTTAGGCTTTTTTGGGGTTTGTAACTGCATGATGTGGTAAGTACCGCTTTGGCTCAGGACTCATTTTTAACTGTACATCGGGCACTTACTGGGCGTGGTCCTTGCGCATATAACCCTCCATTATTGTGGAGTATTTGTCAAAGAGTTCAGGGCCACGCGCAAACCTTTTTCTCAAACCTTTCAATCTCTCTTTGGCCACAGTATAATTATTTGGAAGTCTCACTTCAGGATTCCTCCACGGAAGTGCAACTTCATAGTTTCCATTCAACTAGGTTATGTCATTGGAAACCATATCAACAGCCTGTTTGTCTTCCAATGAGAGTTTTCCAATGCATACCCATTGCAGAAATTGGTCTTTTATAGTCGACCGGTCTATTCTGCTGAGGGATCGATTCCCCTCTCAATGTGGTTTACTGTCCTCACAAAGCTCGGTTCCTGGTTTATCGGACCAAGATTAACCCATACTAAAATCGTCCGCACTTTGCAGGGTTGTTTTCCTTTGCCGCATCTTTGCTCTGATGCCCAGTGTGCTTCTGAGGCTTCGGCACCTATCAGGATTTGCGCTCTCGAATTTTCCGGATTCTGTCTTTGGACGTAATGTAGGTGAGGCCAGGATAAAATGTCCGCATCTGTTCAGTACTGGATTGCTTGAGTTGTAGCCCAGCAACACAAAAGTCTCTCTCTATATTCACGAAATCATCCTCTGACAATGAGTTCAGTCGCAGCTCCGTTATCCCAGAATTCCAAGCGATAGTCTCATTTACGGTCGAAATTGAAAGTGAGGTCGGGGATGCCTTCAGGCCCACCAGCTCCATAATGTCTTTCTGTATTAGAGTCATATCAGACCCGCTGTCCAGCAGAGTGTAGGTCCCCGCAGAGCCCCCCGGTCTGTCTACTCGAACTGGTAGCCTTCCTAAACTGACCCTACATTCTGGCCTAGGAGTAGCCGCACAATTATTGGTCCACTGCCCAGGCCTTTTTGCATTGTCCGTACCCAGCTTATCTGGCTGCAGCCCTTGTCTAGTATCTTGCATGACTCCGCCGGTAAATTTCCTTTGTGCACCACGCAGTAGAGGTCGGTGCCGTTTTGGACAACCTGATTTTGAACATGGGTTTGATACAGAACAGATGCCAGACAGAGGTCCACTCACGAGATACAAAAATAAGCCCTGATTTCTTCGATCAATGCCCAACGACCGGGTATATCACGAGACAGGAATCGTTGACATTCCTCAACTGTGTGTATTCCATTACATGCCGGGCACATATTAGCCTCGACCAACAAAGTACTACCCTGTTTCGGCGTGAACCGTGTCGCTTCTGGATGCGGGGTTTGTGCACAATTCCTCCAACTTGGTGACCGCGAGTACCCCTGAGCCTTGATATTGGCGGCCAGTTTGTCAAACCTACTTCGAGTAATCCGCACCTCACGGGACACTAAGTGCTGCAGATCTGAGAACTTCGGTTCTTCTCCTCTTCCCAAAACATCATTGACGTCCTAGCCCACAAATCCTGGAGACGCGATGGTAGCACTCGAGTGATACATTCCATAGTATGCAATGAGTTGAGGTCTGACATGCCATTCACCTGCGTAAGAGCAACTTTACTGTTGAGTATTTTCAACGACAACTTTGCCAGAGCATTCGAATCCTCCACCAAAAGCTTTAAACCTTGCCGTAAGCCGTCAGTCAGTGAACGAGCCACTACGTGATCTTGTCCATACAGGTCCTTCCGGATTTCTCTAGCCCTGTTGTACGTCAGTGTTGAGGGCAATATAACACATTCGGCAACCTCATCCTTAGCGCGTCCCTTGCGGTAATGCATCAAGTAAGGTGAGAGCCGGCCATCGTCTTGAACTCGACCTTCGACGTAATATTTGAACTGTTTCACAAACCTACAATACGTTGACGAGCAGCCCGCAAATGACTCCAGTTCCGCCCTGAGTAACTCCAAACGATAATCCACTTCGGGTTCGGCCACTGGAACCACGCTTGTTGTTCTTGGCGGCGCATCGTTCAGTATGTGGCAGTCACTTAGGTGGAGAGGCAGATGTCCATTGTCCATTACTTCACCCTTGACTCCATCTCCGATGACTAGGTTTTCTTCCTCCCCAGCGAGTGCCAAACGTAGTTTTGCCCTTTTCCGTCTCATTCTTCACCTCTAGCAGCCTAAGTTGATTATCTACTTCTAATTGTTCTGCCACACGCCTCTCCTTCAACTCAGCTAACAACAGATTAGCTCTAACTTTATAGAAAAACGAACTAACCCCAGAACAATCTGATATACTGGAGTCTGAGCAAGAAACATGACCAACACCTACGAGCAAAAGGGTTCGACTCGCCTGCAGGGTATTGTCCTTTGATTCGGAACGGTTTGCCGATTTGCTGCGTAAATTATTGTCTCGGCAATTGCCAAGGATATTGAGTGCTGTTAAGTCCAGCCAGCCTAACGTTTGAGAGAAGCGTAGCAACTATTTTGGACACAATTCAAAACAAAGTCGATTCCAAATACCTACTGTACTATCTACAACAAATTAACCAAGTTCACAATAATCAAACCAATGCCTCCTACTTTTCCAATTTCCTGACTCACTGACAGCCAGTGAGTTCATTCATAAACAAACAGTTATTGCTATTAATTCGCCATACAATAACATTCGAATAGCACCCGACAAAAAGCAACTACAAAGAGAAGTGCTGAGAAAGTCGAACTCTCGCAAACATCGAAGACAAGAATCCGCCCAAAAGACACCTAACCCCGTCATCCCCCTAACCTACTTTATGCAACCTGAGTCTATCAGACAAAGACTGTCTGATGTAGACCTTGAGGCAACCCCTGGGACTTCTCCAAGTCCACCAGTCTCCACGTGCCCCAGGCTCGTCAATAGTGTAGCAGATGCCTGGGACTCGAATCCACCGAGTCCTGCCAGACACCTTGGGTCTGTGCATCCGAAGCAGCTACCTAAGTCGCGTAGCCTCCCTGACCTAATAACTTTGCATCACTCTCCCAAGGCAACACAAATCAAAGTATGGTCATTCTTGTCCACACAACATAGCCACGACTAAAACCCATCCACGTGACCGCACCATACCATTGCCAGGTCATTTTCGTTCAAATGAAACCCGTCAGAATTTAGGGCATACTCCCGTAACCAAGCTGCCAAGAAGTAGCGTACCTAAGGACACAACCTCACTGTTGCAATCTAACTTATCACCAATGGGCCGAAAGTTGGTAACGATCTACACTCAGCCCCCAATGCAGAGTGTCGATACCAACGGTAACACATGGCCGCAAATCCAGAATTCGGCAGCCCACGCTCCATCCTTACTGAAGGCCTCAACATTTAGTTCATTAAGCAACGACCGCCTTATGTCATCGAGCTGCACCCCTAATGTCATGCAAAGATGAGAAGCGAACAGACACCCTTGTGAGATGTCACCAATGCCGGGACCTACAGTTTCTGTTCCCAAAATAGATAGTTTCTCAAACCGTAATTCCTCCCAGCAAAATCCCCGCTCTACGCGCATTTATACGGACGATGCTCGCAAAGCACCTTACAGCTATTATTCAAAGCTGCATCTGCCTAGCTCTTCATTTCCTAGCTTTCCGTGCCGCCACCGTTTATCCCGCTAGTTCCTTTACCATACCAAAATTTTCTTTTTGCCCCATCGCAAGCCTTTTACGCGCAGGATACATCCACAAACCCTCTCCGAGTAAACTTTCCCCATCCTGTGGCATACAATTCCACAATCTTTCGTCTCTTCTAGCCCTGATGAACCACTTTTCAGTACCGGCACCTTACCAGCCGTTCATACCTCTGGTAGCACACCGAACTCCAAAGGCCAACTACGCAACACTGCGTATTACCAATAGTGTTCCTTCTGGGCTCTTTCGCTTCAAATTGGAAAACAAATCAACAACCGCAGCTGGATTACAGCAAAAGATTAGATGCAGAAGATGAGATTGCAAATACAGTCACAACGAAGTTCATGCGGAGCGACTCTCGTCCGAGGCAACCGCAGGAGTCCCGTTTGTGACAAAGATTAAGAGGAATAAAACAAACAATCGGAATTGCAGCAAAGATAGTTCATACGAATAAAAAATGTCGTTTGTAACATGGATGCTAATGCGTGGAACGGGGTTTCCTGAACTCCTTTACAAACCTAGATCTTCCTGTGAAAATGAACGTTTGATAGACGCTGCTCTGGGATTTTGTTCCCTCAGGCCCGATTCCGACGGCTCTTCTTCCTTGGTTACCTTTGTTAGACTAAACTGAAATCCGCTAGGTTCCTTTCCAGTCGAATTTCGTTACACTCGATTTCTGCCAACTGTAAGTGCACGGTTTGCTTTTCACTTCGCCGTTGTGTCTGTCTGCTTTCGTATATTTCTCATACCGGTATTATTTCGATGTAAATGTACGTAGAATACATAACCGCATCTGTATATTAGGACAAGTCTCTTCTATTCATTAGATGGAGCGAATTACCTTTGCAGTTCCCTGTGAGACTCGACGGAAGACATGGTCACAAGCGGTCGGTCGAATGTGTCATACATATCGCTCCTTAACTACAAAGAATGAGGCATTTGGGATATCATTTAAAGCTTTAGGATTGATGCGAAACTCCATCAGAGGGACTTTTAAGGCAGAAGAAAGAGTCCCTGGAATAGGTATCCCTCACAGAAGCCTGCCCTGGGGAACAGTGCAAGAGCCTCTCCTATCCTTCTTATTTATCTGCAAACATTTATGTAAATCACAAGGACCGTAATTTGAGCAAAGTCCCAAATAAGAACAATGATAAATGGCAGGTTTCAACGAAAAGAGCTGAAAAAGGTAAAGCTGACACTATACTCAAGCCTCAAATGTAGTATCCAGTGACTCAAATTGGAGGCCAGAGTCTATTGAGACAAACGCGTACAAGCGGAGTTGAACCAAAATCAAAGTTCAATATGAGGGGCCCTGTCATATAGAAGGGAAGATGTGTGTTGTTTACTTCCCAGATTCATTACTTATAGATTGATCTCATATAAGAGTGCTGCGAGCAAAGGAGGATTTTCAACATATCAACTACGCTTGTTGTGAAGTCAGAACTCCTCATCTTCGCCTTTAAAGGGGATGCAAAACAGGTTGCACCCGCACAAAATGAGCCCATTGAACAGCACGTCGGCAGGGTAAACTGGTGGGGTTTTAGAGTTGGAATCGCCGCCGAAGTGGTTAATTATCCGCAATTAATGGACTAAAAGGAACCATGACAATGAAGCAGACGGGGTGACCGTGGCAAACGTCTGCGGTTCCCTTGATGGATAGGGTCAAGAAGCTAAGATTTGTGGCCAGGATTAAGTCGAAACCGAGCGAACTGTTTCCCGTGGCTTCTCAGATAACCTCCAGACCTCTCTGCAGTTAAAGTCGGTAACCGCAAATTTCTTTGGCTCGCTAGTGGGCTGACTCCCACCTGAACGAAAATACATGAAGCAATAGTTTTGTAGTGGTACAAGGGATCAAGGCTCAAGCTGGACGGATCCCGAATAAGGTAAGCCCCTCTGCTGTGGGAGAAAAATTGCAGGGCTGTTTTAGCGCACCGGACTCAATTATCAGTGGCGTGTAGAGTAGATCAAGTTTCGTAAAATCAGATAGCAACAACAACGGTACGAACGATGATTCTATCAATTGCAGCAATATTCCGTCTGGGAGTTCGGCGCTGAAGCAAGTGAAAGTCATATGTGCATGTTCAGTTTCTGCTTGAAAGCAGCTTCTTTTGGGAGTTTACCTCCTTTTGTGGGAGTTTGTTCCAAATAAAAATCTCCTTCGACGAGAAGAAATGTTCCCCTAAAATTTTCATGGATGATGTTTAAACAGTTCTCCAGTATATTCCCAAACAGCATCGGCGTGGTCGCGTGTGAAGTTGATCTACTAACCCAAAAAAGCAAAGGCCGAGAAACGGGAAAATATATCCACTAACGCGCCTTACATCCAAGGGATAGAGGCTAAGAGCGGTCAGTCTTGAAGGGTCAGAGAGGTTTGTCAACCCCTGCGCAAATTTTGTGGCCTTTCACTGAACCCGCTGGAGATAGTTATGGTCAATGACAAGGCCAGTGTGTGCAATGTGGCCTCCGTGTTGCCTGGGATTTGCCTGATTTAATTAGAAACTGCATATGCAAAGCCCAGTCAGCCCCTCAAGGAGCCAGGGGCTTCGCAGTTCAGTCACTTGAAATTACCGACCACTCAAACGCAGTTCCCAGCAGTTCTGAAGTAGCCGAGCAAACGGAGTTTGTGGATCCCGATAAGAGCAAATCGCTTTGCTTAAAACTTTCAGGCTCTTCTAAAACTGTGCTTTCACACGCATGACGTAGGCTTACAGAGACACCCATCCCGTCCACTCCACATCATGTGATATCATATGTACTCTCCATCAACCCTCCTCAACAGTATCGTCTGTTCCTGTAGTGCGGGTAAAATTCGAGAGATATTATAAGCGTTTTCGGAATGTGAGAAATGTGATCCCTCTCTCAGGGACGCAAATAGGGAAAAACTTACGCATCAGCCTTGACAGGGGCCCGAACTGCACAAGACATTTCTAGAACTAGCAAGATCACAGCTGGTCCTTATACAGCGTTTCCCCTTTTTCCTCTACTAAAGTTTCTCATCAGTGTGTTCTGAGATGTTCAGCCGCCAACTGCATAGGTTTCCCCTAAAAAGTCTCAGGGATAGATAGCGGATAACAGATAAGAACACCCTCAGGAAGAATGTCACAGGAGCCTGGCACCTCCAAGAAAAATTGAAATGAAAAATATGTATCAGCGGATACATAGTCATCCGAAGGGACTCGCAACGAGGTGGAGCTAGAGGCCTCACCTCATTTTAACGGAATGCTACCCACAGCACTCAGGCTTTCTAAGGCCGATCCACGGTAAAATGTCTCTGGGTCAAAATAAAGCTAAGCAGTAAAAACGTTCTGACGTTGGTCTAATGTACGGACCACCACAGTGCCAAATATGAATCAGCAGCGCTCAGTGAACAGATGGGGGAGATGAGGAATGGCCACTAATTCCCCTACGGAGTAATACTGAGGAATTCACGCTCTCTCAGTAGACTGACCCAACAGTCACTCGACGGGCTCGACTTTTGGTGCCCAGTTAGTAGATATATTACCTCAGATGTCCTGAAAGCAGGGTTCAGCCATGAGCAAACACCCTCACTTCCTGATCTTGCCATCAAAAACGAGCCGCAACATATGGACGCCATCTTGTACTCCTGTCCGGTAGGGGAGAAATGCCACGAAATCCTCAACTTTAGATTTTTCATCCAACGGCCATCCCGCAGCCCGCCGCTCAAAGAAGTAAGATCTTTTAAAAACACTGACTTGTTCCAGCTCGGTTTGTGCCTCACATCTCAAATGGAAGCTCTTTCTTAGGATGCCGACGTAAATACATCTAACCAGATAACTGAGCACAGCCCTTTCAGCGCAAGCACTCGTTTGGTGCCGAAGGTAAAGGTAAGAAGCGATACTAGGTGTACGATACTATGTCCCATCCTTCGCCTACTGGAGCAACTTGCACGTCTGTTTGATATAGTTATGTGCACCCAACTGATAGCTGATGTGGGCAGGTTCAAACGGATTCAAAGTGAATGAATGTCAAGAATCCGTGGGCATTCTAAAGCGGATTCCTTGGCCGAGTCCCTTCAAAAAATCCATTTTCGTTGAGCGTATTCACGACATACGGAAGGTCAAATCCTTCACACTGGCCTCGCATCCTCTTTACGACACTCCAGCCACTTGGTTCGCACAGGCGACTGGAATTTTTGAGACCACCTAAGCATTGCTTTTGACCACTTGCCAAAGGTTATTTATCACGCCCTCTCTCCAAACGTTGCAGAACAAAACCTGGTCAACTTCCGCCTCTTGACACGGGATGTTAAACAGCAACGCATCATGTCAAGCTCTATGGCCCAATGGGCCCTGATGACATACACCTCAAGAAACTGAAAGAGAGTGCAAGCATTCTAGTTCCTGCGCACCTCATTCTATCCCATTTTTGTCCAGGCCACGGCGCCCTCCCAAGTTCATGGAGGAAAGCCACTAGCACGTCTGTTCTCAGGAAGAATGATCGGCACTTTCCGTTGAGCAAACTGGTATCCTAGTTAGGTTCTTCAGAGCACCGCCAAATGCACAATATTTCGCCACTTGCAGACGAATAATTTAACTGCCCTTTCAAAAAGAATTTCTGCCAGGTGGCTGAAGCATCAAGAAAGTGCTTACCCTCATGGATGGCAGACCGCGGGCCTACCTACAAGACAAGTCCCTTGATCCATGCTCATAGATTATGCAAAGGCCTTGGACGGTATGCCACAAACTTCCTTCCTTGCAAAGCTGGAAGCACAAGGTATCGCCAATAAACCTGTCGGCGTGTTCAAGAGCTTTTCGGTTCAAAGCACCTTCACTGCACTTGCAGGCACTTCGTATCCCCCCTCTATTCACAGTCACTATAGGAGTCACTAAGGGCTCCTTACCGGGTTCAGCACACTTTCCAACCTACATCAGTGGTCTCCCAGAAACAAAGGACGCCAACACCGTCACTTACGCGGACAATGTGGCCATACGGGACTCTTCAAGTACACAACTGCTGTCCACAATGAATGCACTCAGAAGCTGATCAGTGAACTGGAGCCTACAGATAAATGACCACCAGGGGTTCAGTACTACATTCCGTGGTTTCATGAACCGAGTCTTCGAACTTAAAGAAAACTGCCGATCCAGTAAGTAGGTAAACATCATATATTAGGTTTCTGACCTACCAGAGATCTCTCTCTTGCAAGGCATCAACTGAGGATTAGTAGCACTGAGTTCTGAAGTTAAAACCTTATGCACAGGACATTCCCCAGTATGCCCAAACAACTTTCAGGTTAAGTTTCCTCGCCGTAAAAAAAGGCGTAGCATGACACTGCAGAAGACGCGATGCACAGGGCGGGGACCTGGGAGCAAGCAAATCCGGAGCAGAAAAAGCCCCCTGCTCGGCTCAGCGTGGTAAAGCTCATGGGACGCATCTTTATGGCTCGGCCTCCGGTACGAATAGGTGGGGTTCCCTATTGCACAAGTGCATGATATCACACTGTAACTTTTGTGTTCGACTTGAACAGTCATGCACACGCACACGTGAGCTTGATCCAAACCCCCTTCACCATATGACACGCGCCCGCAGCCTAACAAGCACGTAGCCAGTTGACATTAGTCGGTCCTCATCTCTGACTGCAGTGACTAAGTATACATCATCACTCGCTGGAAGGCTCTCTGTGACCTTATCCGATTGAGTGCTTGACCTACTCTTTTACCTGCATGCTACGGATTAACCCACCCGCCTGCACGTTTGCCTTTCTACTTGCCTGTTTGTACTTCCGCTTGCCGAGCCTTGCTTCTGTGCGGCCTGGTCTTCTTTGTGATATCCTAATTCGGTACCTAACAATGCCAGATATCTCAACGACAGGAATGAGAAAGCAAATGAGCATAGCATACGAGAACGAAAAAGCAAGTGAACAGTGAAGTAACAGGTTTTGATTGAAATGAGTCTGTAATAAGGAGTCCGTGGCCTAGGGGACGGTACCACCAGAAGGTGGTTGTTACTGAAGATATAACTGAATGTGAGGAGCGAAAGCTGTCCGTCGGAACGCAAAAGTGATCCTAGGCCATTGGTTTTAATGCCTTCTGGTCAGACAACAATTGACAAAGAAACTTCAACCTCAATAAGGAGAAAGAAATTGAAGCTGGGGAACTGAACGGTCAGGAAAGCAAACTAGGGCACTATTGACTTCAGCCTACTGGATTCAAAACCCTAGCAGTCAATCGGGTGCTCCATCCGGGGCATGGCACAAATTGGAGGAAAGCATTGAAGTTCCACCAGAACGGGCCACAGTAAAGTAACACGCCAACGCCTGCGACATTAGAAAAAAAGGCGGAATCGATAGCGAAGGCCAAAAGCCGTAGCGCTAGGGTAGTTGCGGCATCCGAAACATGGTTTCCCGGAAATGATCGCATCCCGCAGGGATTCGAATGCTACTTCCCGGTCTGTCGACGTGACGGATGCAACAGCACGGTAGGCGGTGGGAAACCCTTCTCGCTAGAGAGGGCTTGGTTCACGCGAAATCAAAATTTAGGTCATGTACTATGAACAGGCAGCTATGCCATCATCGCTAAAACGCCCACGAGGGAAACTACAATTGCATGTATGCGCAGGAGTCCAAACTCGGAAACCGGAGAGGACGCGAAACTCGCACTGGCACTCGAACAGTTAAAAGCAGGAACAAGCGCGGCCACGGTTGTGAGGGATTTTAATGTGCAGGGGCTGGAATGGGACGAGAGGGTGTCAGAGTTGGGGGAAAAACTTGTAAAAAGGAGTAGAAAATATCAGTAATGTTACTGCTTCGGCGGACTGCCAAACGATGCATGTGATGGCAAGTATATATTGATGAAGATAATTTGAAAAATTGTATGCAAGCCAAAGTGTATAAGCAAATGTGTAAGATTATACGGTGACGGAAGTAGCACCACTTCTTCGCACTTATGCACCCCAGAGTGGGGCAACCAAATGTGCCAGGATTGAGGCAGAAGGGATAGGAGCATGGAATGGCTGTCGTTGGTAGAAAAGGAAGTCGGTCCGATGCTTCAAGTCTGTGACTTGATCCAGGACGAGGCTCGAAAACCGGACAGGAGCTTTTTACAACATGCGGCCGAACAGCTTTGGTTGAAGCTCAAAGTCGACGCAACCTCAGCCACGGGCCTCGATTGCTCACTTGCTGCTTGCACAACCAATACAACCACGATCATTGCAAACACAACCTGTCAACTGAGAACACTTTTGGCCAACTTGTTCATATTCAAAACTGAGAAATCGATTTTTCCCACTAGTTCATCGATCGTAACACATCCTTCCGGATCCACTTTCTCAATTAAGTTCGGAATCCTCACACATCCAAATTCGTCACCGACCAAACCATGCGAGACGACGGCAAAGCGAGCATCGGATGTAGAATTTGACCGAACATTTGCTGTCGTAAATGATAGGGTTGGTGCTGACGCAGGATCATCTCCAACCACGGCACAGCCCGCGGCACTAGTTACACCGTCAACATCCGGATCACCTTTGTCATCCTATCCATCCTCTTCGTCAGTGTCATCAGCATCACCATTACCGTTTTCATTGTCATCGTCATCATCGTCGTTATCTTCTGAAACCGCATCAATTACGTAGTCTGCACCGACAATAAAGGTCACGCAAACCACTTGGCCACTGACAGAATCCCCACCTGCTTCGATGACTGTGGTAAAGACAGAGGTAACCGATTCAGCTGGGTCCCAATTGACGGAATCTAAAAGTGATCAAACAAGTAATCAGTCCGTTGATTCACCCGGTACTGATTCTCAACCAACACCTACTCAAACTAGGCAGTACACATGTTTCACTTGTCGCCAGCATTTTCAATCCCATACGGGACTGAAAAGGCACAACTTGGCTCTTCATGTCACCCAGATACTTCCTTGGGATCAGTATATGAAAGTGTTTCGACACCCGAATGCTCTGGCGGATCACAAAAAGCGTGTTCACAGTCCACGTGAATATGTGTGCGGTGTTTGCTCCGCCGATTTTGCCACGGAATCCTATCTACGGACACATGTAATTATACACAAAGAGAAACAGTTTTGCTGTGCCGAATGTAAACATCGTTTTTCCAACCACTCGGATTTGAAGAATCACATGCGAGTCCATAATGGAGGGAAACCGTTCACGTGCGAAGTTTGTGGCAAGTCGTTTCGTCACGTGAGTGGTTTCTACGCGCATATCCGAATTCATACGGGTGAGACGCCCTACAACTGCCAGCAGTGTGATAAGAAAGTTAGGAATGCCAGCAACTACCGTATGCACATGAAAATGCACACAAAGGAAACGTGATTTCGTTGCGAAACGTGCGGCAAAGAATTAATTCAACCCAGCAATTTCAGTCGTCATTTACGAATTCACACCAAGGAACGACCATATACATGCAATCTCTGTTCGGCTCAATTCCCCTATTCCACCTCACTCAAGCGTCATCAGCAACGGGATCACGGTGTGGATTTGCTCAGCTGTCGAGTTTGTAGCAAGACGTTCCTGAACGAGACCAGCCTGGTGTGTCATCGTACCGGATGTGAATTGCAAGCCTGTGTAACCACGACCGGGGCAGAATTGTGCGCTCAGTTACTCTAATCGTTTTTTTATAGACATACTTACCATTCCAGTCCTCTCCAGCCCCAACCCAATTCACGTCTCCCTTATCAGTCCTTTCCTGTTACATCCCGGTCAAGCAAATCTGCTTCCTTTGGCCCTGGTAAACACTCGTATTATCCAATCACATCGGGAACGACAGTAAAAAGACATTCGAACCAACTGGATCAGCTGAGATAATGAGACAAAACTGAAACTGTAGATGTTTGATGCACACTTAAGTGTGTGCTTTCTGCTTTTACGTAGCTAATAACGTTCACAAGTTGAGGGAAAATACAATTACCGTCGGTATATTGGGTTCTGACATGTTCCCAGTTCATCCAATCTTCAAAGCGCTATCAAACAGTTTTGAATTTGCCTAAAACCCAGCCCATTGAGAAGTGGTGGGGCTGCCGTAAGCTCATGTGGGTGCACGAATGTGTGTATAGTTGGGATGTATGACAAAATGGGAGGCTGATTTGATTAGGCGAATGTGAAAGTATATGGTTGGAGACAGTGGGCCATTCAATCAACTGGACTAGCTGCGAGATTGAGTAGGATAAAGGGACACTTTTATTCTTTTTGGAGGTTCCACTGAATACTAAGTAGTGGTGACATGCTTCGGTGGACAAGTGGAATAATAACAGAAAACCACAGGTGTGTCACGAAAAGAAAAACGAAATAACTTAAAGCAGTTTGATCAGCTAAAATAGTATGATAATTTTGGTCGATGGATTTTTCAGCTGACTAGGATAATTATACCTAAAGTGGACATACCGTGAACGAATGCGAGAAACAAAAAGGAGCTGGGTGGCAAAGATCGAGGGATCAAAGGGCAGAATGTTTGCTGCAAAATAAGCGGATCACTATCCAGCAACAGTGATCAGGCACTGAGCTCTGGAGCTACCTGAAATGGGTAGATAAAAGAAGCAAAAATAGGAATAGTTGATTCCCCTTTGGATATGTGAATCATTACCGGGTTCCTTTTTAACGGAGCGGTCTTGAAGCGTTGACGGAGAATAATGTGTAAGTGTGGCGGTATGTAAGGCAAAGAAAATATAAGGTCAGATAGCAAAACAACTGGTGGGAGCAGGAGAAAGTAGATCTGTCAGTTATCTTTTAGTATGTGGTTAGTCATAACGGCTGAAGGAAAGAGGGGAAAAGCGGGAAGGGGATCCAATTGATGCAGACATGCGGAAGGCAGTGTGCAAAAAGATGCTGCTGATGCAACTGGAGTGATCCACATTGACGAACATTTAAAGAGGGACCAGCAGGTGTCAGCCGAACAAATCACTAGATGACATAAAACCAAGTAGCGATATACAGGTACGCTGACCTCGGACTGAGAGCGGAGGTGAATGTCTTCAGCAAGTGTTGCAGTGGATGCTGATACGATAGAATGATGATTGTGATAATGACAATGATTTATTTCGGGGGAAAGTCCGGGGCATGCTTGATAGCAAGATCGCACTGTATACGGGAAGTCAACGTTGTTTACTTTTAGAAACTAGATGAATATGTCAGAGTGGAGTCTGAGGGGAGCACAGGGTAGAATGAAGTGGATTGGTAATAGAGCCGGACAGAATTAAATGTCAAGATCAAGCGGCAAAGTCGGCTGGAGTAAATAGTCGATTGATATTTCGGAATGTCAACACGGAACAGACGAAAATAGAAGGCCCCGGTGGGGGTTTAAACAAGAAAAACGGACTTGCTCAGAGAGCCAGTGTTTGTCACGGGAAAAGTCTGAAATCCATAAGTAGCTGGGTTGGACGAAATAGATATGGTTGAAAATCGGCCGAGGAATGGGGATAAAACATCAGCTTTGAGACAAAAAAAAAACTGATCAACCAGCTGGTCGATGATGATTATAGATGTCGGCTGGAAAATAAACTTCCTTCGAAGATGAATACATATCAGGAGAGAGGACGCGAAAATATTGAAAAGGAAATGGGTGGAGGATGACTGTAACCAGGGGAAATGGATATTCATGAGATATCAACAGATAGTGAGCGCGGGCATGCTGTAAAGCTTGGCGGGTGTATAGTGGCTCAGGAAGGGCCGTAGTGTCGACATCGGATGAAAGAAGAGCTCGTAAAAAGTATTATAGATCGTTCTATTATTCTTGTTTCTTATAAGACTTTCAATAATTGTCTACATGCAACAAACTGCTGAAACAGTTGGCCTATGTTTGGCAAACAAGGGGAGGACATGGGGCTCCTTGAGATAAGTATGATGAAATAAAATATCTCGAGGCGGATGATGGATAGAACTGGTGAGTGGAGCAATTATTTACCAGTCAGATCTTTGGCAGTCGAAAGAATATGGATATGGTTTCTAGGAGTAAGGCCAACCTAGATTTGCATTACAGTGGTGCAGGGCGATGTTGGAAATAAATTTGACTATTGTGACAAAGTAGTGACGCTTTCGGTTTTCGGAAATAAGGCTGCGTGCTTTAAAGGCTAATGAATCCCATGATCGTTGCAGCATCACATACTGACCGAGGGTGATTAAAGGGCGCCAGAAAGAGGATGTTCACGATGTTCCTCGGGCTTTTATTTTCAGGCTAATGGGTACAGTGCACGAAGAGTTCTTGCTTCTCAAGAAATTCATTGTGAACCAGGCTTGAAGGTTTCATTTAGGTGTATCCCCAGTTCATCCGCCTGCTTCACCTTCCAGATGGTGTGGTGAAAAAACTGCTCACAGCCCTGGCACTCCTTTGCCGTGGCTGACGAAAAGTATTTGCACTTTTCTACATTTGGAGGTAGCTACCACTTGGTTGTCCTTTGGTGAATTATGATGGTGGTTTATTTTGTGGATATCCTAAGCACGCTACCTTCCATGATAAAACATTACGGAGAAAACAGTTTGGCTAATTAAGGTCTGCTAAGTGAACGCCAAACAAGTAAAACACGAAAGTTTGAATAAACCAATATATGGTCGCCCTTGAAGGATAAACTTCAGAATCCAACGGTCAGACCACCCAGACTTCAATAGAAATGGCCGAGTAATCGGAATACAATATTAGCAAAGCGGAAAAAGGGAAAACGGATGGAAGATTAGATAAGATTGAAGGATATTTCTGGAAGGGATTACCCGTTGAAGATAAATGAGAGTAGCCCATAAGACTAACCACAGAGTGATGAATACGACAAAAAAGCGTTTGAATGGGAGAGATATTTATCGCGAAAAATGCGGCACTGCTTGACAAAGGGAGCATGCTTGGAACCAGAACTAATGCGCTACTAATGCATACTGATCGATAAGACGAAACGTGAAAAATTATCGTCTAGGCAAGTCTGAGGAGAAATGCTTTCACTGGGACTATATTGAGAGCCTGTTTGGGAAAAGGGCATCCAAGAAGCGGTAGAAGATGGTGCATTGGACTCACCAATTTTAAAATGGAGACATTTTGCAGGTTACTCGCCAAGTGATTTGAGAATAACAACGGCTGATAAAGCCGTCGAGTTGAGGGGTGGAAACAAGATGATACGACAGATATGTAAACAATAATGCCCTCGCGTAACCCTAAGTAAGTGCCGAAGATTGCGCTGTAGGAGATGCCACAAAACTTATGAAGATTAACCAGTTGACAGTACAGGTGAAGGGAGCTCCACAAAATGTTTGATTGAAGTGATTTTTATTATCACCAGATAGTTTCCTCAGTTCCCACTTGCGCCGCTTGTCCAGGTAGAAGTTTTGATACCTGAGAGAGATCCAGGGTAATTTATAAGGAACGTCCATCGGTGATCCGTATTACGAAGTTGAGTTGAAGACGGTTAAAGCTGAAAACATGTGACTGAGCAGGGATATGGTAATTAAACAACAGTATTCGGAAATGGAATGAAAGAAAAGCAAATGTTTGGCCACTGTTCTGGTTGTGGGTGATGGTTCAGTGCATTCTACCTTCTCAGACAACAAACATCAAATTAAACAGGAGGCAACTGCATAAAAATCCCCGAACTACCAAATGTTTCCCTGCGGCGCTGCTAGGTCCTCGAAAGAATTGTGCTCTAACATCTGTGACAGTTGGTTTCATCAAAAATACAGCAGTCCTGCCGTTAAGATTTTGAAATTTATCTAAACAGCGGTGGGCTGGTCTGGGTTTGCACAGAATGTGTCAGATTAGGTAGGGATCAGCAGAATTTCCTCCAGCGATCTCAATAATCCACCGGACCTTATAATGAAACAGTTATTTGCACCAGTTCCACCTCACAAAATTTAGTTCAAAGCTGGAGACGGGGGAGCTAGACCTAAAAGTTTGAAAAAGCGATAAATGGAGAAATCTCCGAACTTCGATACCTAGTGAATGCTAGAGAGGTAGAACTAACATCACTGAAGGAATAACCCAGCAGCTTGGAGGAACAATTAGGTGGCTTGGCCAGGGACTCTGAGACAGCCAATAGGAGACATCGTAAAGTAGTGATTAGAGAACCTCCGAACCGTTGTCTAATAGCACGAAGGAGTGGAGGGACATGAGTCGTCAAGTAGTGAACGTGCTAAGAGCAGTGAGCTTAACATAACATGCTCTTGATGAAAGTGTCTTCAGGCTGAGTGAGTGGTGCGTAAGACCGGAAACTTCGTCATACGCCTCCCGGCTAGTGCAGGTTGAATTTGGAAACCCAAGATAAAGGGCAGTGCAACCTGCTGCAACTGACAAGATATCGAAGTCTGCAGGCATGGAAGATATGCGTAGAACCAGAAAGTTTGCAAAGGGCGAACCAACGCAGGGGCAACCCAAGCACCGTTCACGGCCTCTACGCACGCTCTTGGTCCATCACTGCTGGTAAGCAAAGTCCATTATCGGCAGCCGGGAACACCAACAACTCGCTGGGAATGATCAACTCAGAAGGGCACAGTTCAGGTGGACTCCCAATTTTTCTGATGTTAATTGTTCCAACCAAGCTGCAGAGCAGCAAAACACCTAGCGCTATGTGAACCTGGAAGCTGACGGCTTAAGAAAAGCGAAGGCACTAAAATTCAAAATGGCAATAAACTCCAACGGCGCTCAGGCGAGCTGCCCAAGTGGAAGCAAATAAAACCGTTGCCGCCTTAAAGACCCGAAAGGAGGGAAGTGGCCACGGCCGGGGGAGTAACTGGTATACACCAATGCGCCTTGTGCGAAAATAAATAGAGAAAATTGATGGTCGAAGCCGAGGGCACTCACTGCATCGCAATCACCGAAACTCGGCTCAGTACTGATGTAGCATTGCCAAGTTTTCCACAACCGGAGTACTGCTCCCACAGGGCCGATGGGCAGGACGGAAAAGCAGGAGGGCGCTCACTTTTGCTTTTTGTGGAAGCACAAGGAAAAATGGAAGGAGAGGCAATGTCCAAACCAAACATATCGTTGGTTACTAGTTACCTGAGTTCAGGGAACAAGAAGGTGGCCCTGAGGTGCCTGCAGGTCTTCATCCTCAACCCCCAAAGAAGACGCACCGGCACTGAAGCTCTTGGATAGGATAGCCACCCATTCTGACAGGTTAGTTGCTGTCGGTGATTTCAACTAGCTAGAAGTAGAGTAGGAAGGATTGTGAGCACTGCGAGGTGGACTCTGCCATCGAGTGACGAAGCTGGTGTGCAGATTCACACGGATACAAAATCCAAGCAACCCGATGGCGAACCGGCCAGACACTCATCCTTCCGGACCTCGTGCTCATTGAAACACCTGAGGAAGTCGACTACTTCGAAAGTGCTGCCCTTGTGGGCAGGAGCGATCATGGAGTGATCAGGTTCCAGTTCAAAGGAAACCTCCTCCCCAGAAGTCCCTCACAAGCTAAGGAGGAACGTCCGGAGGGTTGACTGCCAAGCACTGAAGATAACTGCGGAGAGTGCACGGCGGGCTGTCTTCCACCCTAGATTAGGGGATGGCTGGTTGCACATAAAAGGCAGCCCACTGCAATTCGCTGAGGATTTAGCTCCAATGGGGAGGTTAAGAAGGAAGAACCGACCAACTTTGTGGGACCGCAGAGCCGAAAAAGCGCAGGCGCGCAAGCAAATGACATGGAGACGCTTCTGCAGAGTAGGGGGACACTCTCGCTTCCCGCAGTTTCCGAGGGCGCGGGAACGTGCTCTGAGAGTACGAAAATCCTGTTAGATAAAATACGAGGCGAAATCGGCGCAAAATTCCTAGAAAAGCTCCACGGCCTATTACGACTTCTTACAACTGGGGGCCTAGGCGCGAGTGGTAGTAAGAAATGGTGTGGATGGGCAAGGTGGGCATGCCAGGAAAGCAGGCAAGAAAGTCGAAGTACTTAAGGAACTCTTTGAGATGGTACACACTGCAGGTGCCGGGAACCAGATGCCGCCACTAAAACCCTATGGCGTTCTCCGAATGGCGAGGTTGTTGTAGAACTCGGGGAAGTGATACTGGTCTCAATGGGTTAACGCGAAGTAGGGCGGCCAGGCCAGACAGTATTCACCCAGTCATTCCACGTGCAATCGCAGGCGTAGTTTTCGGAGTGCTAACACGCTTGTTCACCAGGTCGCTATCCCCGGCCAGGCTGCCATCTGACTGGTTAAAAGCCGAAGTGGAGCCCATCCGCAAGTGAGGCAAGAGGGAAGTTGCCTCTGAATACAGGCCCATTGGCCCGCGTTCGGTGGCACCAAAAGAACTTGAGGGCATCGTCAGAAACAGGATCAAAAGGCATTTTGAATACCGCAGGGTGATTATAGTGAGGCAGCAAAGAGTTATAAAGAGAGGATCGATTCTCAGGAACCTCTTATTATTTCTGGGCGAGGTGACCGTCAGACAAAGGCTAGCGAGTTGAAGGGTTATCTGGATTTTCAGGAGGCCTCCGATACATTAAAATGTAAACTGTTGGTGCAAAAAATGCAAGGCGTATGGACTGTACAAGGGACGCTCGATTGGATTAGTGCATACCTTACTGGTAGGACCTTCAGTGTTCGGGTAGGGGATGCAATGCCCAGCGCAGATAGTGCGTGTAGTGGGACGCCGCAGGAGTCGGTGTTGGAGCCCCTGTTATTCTTGATCTATATAAGTTATCTGGTTGAAGCCTCGGGGTGTTTCTGTTTCCTTTTCGCGAATGATCTCAAGATTGTTAGAGAACCATCCTCGATGTGGGTGCATGAATACCTGATGAGAATACGGGGGTGGACCGAAACATGGGAGCTCCTTCTAAGCCAATGCAAGAGCAGACAGCTGCTCCACGGTGGGGGCGGGGGCAGAAGAGACTCAGCGCTTCAATAAAGGACCATTCGGGATGGTAGAGACCACCGAGGTCATAAAAGATCTTGGCGTTTAATTGCCCGATAATCTTAAGCCCACTAAGCAGTGCCTTGAGGCAGCAGCGAAGAGTAATAGGTTCATGCTTAAACTGTGTCGGACTATCAGGTCTCGGAACGCCAAAACAATATTGCCATTTTATGAAACGCATATATGCCCCACCTGGAATAATGCATCCAGGCCTGGGCACCGAAGCCACTCAGGGACAGACAGCTGTTGGAAACCGTCCAAAGACGGTTTACTAAGATGATCAGTGGTCTGAGGGGCAAGAAATTTAAACAACGCCTCAAAGCACTCGACCTGTCCTCGCTAGACGCACGACGACTGAAAGAGGATCTGATCGAGACGTTGAAAAAGTCCCACGGGTTACCCGAAACCGACAGGCCGTTATTAGTCCCAAGTACAAACCCGACGCTCAGGGGACACGGAAACAAATTGATGAAACTCAGGTCCATCAGAAGCGACGGAGCACATTTCTTCTCTCACCGCGTTACGAACCAGTGGAACAAACTGCCATCCCATGTAGTAGCAGCAAGTAGCGTCTTCATGTTTTAACGACGGCCGGATGGCTGCTGGGATGAGGTTTTCCGGACTATGACTAGTCAATCGTGCATACCCTCAGGGTACACCTCGCTCTTCCACCCCCTTCTCCTCTAAGGCACGATACGTTTCCCAGCCACGCATCAAAATATGGTCAACTGCGGCCTTTTTTGTTTATTCAGTTGTCCTGACGGAAGATTCCCGAGAGTAAGTGTGGCAGCGAGTTTGGACAGTAAACCTGTTTATCCAAAGCGGCTGCCGGTTCTTCGCGAGCGAGCCTGCTTTTCATTCTCTCCTCTGAAGTCCACCACTCTTCAATGACAGCATTCGGACAACTTGGCAGTCCAAGCACTGCGGGAGAATTGCAGCCCTCGAGTGCAAGAACCTGAACATACACTGGACAAAGCGTTGAGTCCTGCGACCTGATCCGATCTGGTCTGGCGCAACTCTCTAAAACAGTGGCATGAGATATTATAAAAATTAGTACTTTGTTTGGCTAGAGTGCTTCCTTTGATATTCTTAAGCCGAGAAGTGTGGGAGTATAATGAGTGGTATGCATGAAATTCGGTGAGGTTAACGGGAAGCGACAAAAAGGCATGGACTGAAGAGGTGTGCGAATAACAAACCAGGCTGTGGAGGAAGTTCGTGGATATCCGAAAACATGGGGAATTTGGGCTTTATAAGGTACTTGGTAGTGAGAGTCATGCTTTTCGGAGTGTAGAGACTTACAGATGGCAGCACCGCATGGGGCTGGATTACATCTGGTAGAACTTAGTGGACTGCATGGAACTGTAAATTGGGTGTGTCGTATCGTGAGATGAAACAGCGGCAATAATGGTACTTTTGGAAATCTGGAGTTCAAACTAAATTGCCCGGTCCATCAAAGGCTCCCGCTGGTGTCGGTGGTAATGCTTTTGAGAAGGCAGGATCCATAAAGAGAATAAAGACTCTGGGGTCAGACTATCTCTCGACTAGAGTGGCTTCGGTATTTGAAAGGTTATGAATGAATAAGACAAAAATACCGGCAGAGTGTGTCCATTAGTTAGTAAGTATTGCCCATTTTATCGTTTAACGTTGTCTACGGCGTGCAGCTAAGCAAACAACATTGGTTTATGGTTTGGTTTACAGATACTGGCTGGCAGAAACAAGGGATAGGTCTGAATCGTCGGCAGGGGAACAGACTTTAGAGGCAAACGCCCTGTGCACTTGGAAGGCTACACTAGAGCTCGCTTCGCAAAGTAATATATCTTGATAGACATTTATAAGCATCCATCTCGTGGTGCCTCTTTTGCGCTCAACAACTTTAAACACTTATTTTGGGATTTTATGCGATATGCGTATTTTAGAGGAGGCGGAACTCCTTTCCGTGGGCGGCCACAACCCCCTCTCCGCCTCGACCGGAACATGGGCAGCTTATGATAAACCGCCGTAGAAACTAGTCAGCCACATCAGTTATTAGGCTACAACTCTGCTGCTTGCGGACACTGGTTGCTTTTTGCACTGCAGAAGAATGGGATATCCCTTCCCAATTTTAGGCTGAATTCCTTGTTTTGGCCTTTGAGTTGTCTCGCCTGAGGTTAGCTCTGTGATAAGGAACCACCACAGCCTTGGGTGCTTCTAAATGTGCCTCGGAAAAGCCACTTCCTTGAAGTCGAGAGCTTCCAGCCGAATCCAATTAAAAACTGAACGCAGATTTTGGCGGGAACTTCCATAGTTTGAGGTCATTTGATGGAGTTCTTCTAAACACCAGTTTGCGCGGGGCTGAAATGCTATGAGCGGCGCACCAAGGACGAAAATAGAGCAGGTACCATAAAGCAGCTGAACACATGGACCCAGCCATTGGCAGAAACGAGACCGGAAGTGAAGGCCATTTTTGGTGAGAGCACCAATGACCACATAGCTGTTGTTTAGTTATATTAAACCAGAGGGGAATAAAAAGGAGAAAAGTGCTTCATAACACTTATGGCTATGCTCCTAAAAGAGTATTCACCCATAGCTTACGGAAACCTGTATATTTGGTCAAAGCTGTCTCCGACAGCTGGAAGTCTGTTCCAACATAGAAAAACAACTCTAACGAGGGTCCACCACATGAAAGAAATGAGGCTAAGGCATGAATCCAGGGAAGGCAAATTCAGTTTTGCTTGAATATTACCTTGGTGGAAGAGTGAACTTGTCGGTGCTATGGGTTACACAAAAAGAGGAGCTTAGCTTTAAAGATAAACGACTGAAAGATCTATGGTAAACTGTGGTAAACATGTAAGTCTCTCAACCCGCCCTCAAGAGCAACGGGTTGATAACCCGAATTTATAAGCTCAACCCTCTCTTGTGTATGGATCGTTGATGAGTACGAGGATCGGTACATCAAGTAATCTGTTTTAATCCCCTCTAAAGCCTAAAAGATGGCCTTCTGTACTTTTATGGGTTTAAAGCTCATTAGATATCTGCTAATATTTATCAAGGAAGACATTATGCCGTAAATCGATTGTCGGGAAAGGCTCAGTGACTGAGGGGCCGCCGTGTCATTACGAGCACATGGGCCCTGATTGATTTGGTCCTCCCGCATGAGCTTTGCAGGACATGTCTCGATAGTGAGTGGAAAAATGATAGGTTGTTCTTTTTCCATCAGAGCCAAAAAGGTAGAAGGCTTGGCTTGTTAAATTAAAGGCTAGAGAAATGCTAAACCTTGCATTTGGTATGAGTGTGATGAACGTTTTCAGCGGCAATCCTGTCACACTGGAGCACGTAAGAGCCAGCTACTGCGCCGCACCCTGGGAGTGGTCTGACGTGCGTCAGAGTGCAAACAGAGTGCCCTGTGAACCGTGTCCATTGGCCAGCGGGACCCGGCTGTTTTATGCCCGCTCCGAGAAGTTGAATGAACGAGGGTGGTGTAAACTCAAATTACTTACTGGTGAGTTGCTTGGAATAAGATGACCACCCACGCTAAGCTTTCCGGGAGGAAAGTAAAACTTGCGCTCAAGAATGCGAGTTATGTCAGCCAGAAATTTCATCATTCAGAAGTTCCGCCACAAAGTCTGCACTGGATAGTTTTCAGGTATGTTTACTATAGTCGTTACGGCTTCCCTATTTTGGTGGCCTGCATGCACTTTAACAAGATTCTTTATGTCCGTCATCCAACGTAAATCAATTCACGGAACAAAAGAAGAATAATTAAACAAAAAACTGGTAAATCTTTTATGTCACAAGTTGTGCGGTATTTCGATGATCATCCACAAATGAAAAGATACGCAAGCAAGTCCCACCTGACAATGTTCCGTTTCAGGTGAGCCATAAAATAAGCCCCTCGAGAGGGCCAAAGGAACCGTTTCAATGCAACCGTAAACCGAAGAAGAATGTTGAGGTGATTGACCCGTGCCCAACGGATTGAAACCGAAATTCAAGACGGCCAACCTCGGCCAAAGCCTTTATATTAGTGGATAAATGAAACAGGAGCAAAGATAGAAGGAAAGGATTTTAATGGCTACTCACCGTGGATCCGTGCTAGTCAACTCTTGTCCAAAAGAGGTCCATTATTACGAGCCTCAGCAGCGGTAACAAGAATGTTACTCGATGAACTATGATCGAGTGTGTATAATAGTTTTATATCGCCAGCAAGTGGAAAGTAAGTCCTATAGCGAGTAACTGCAAATATGTCATTCACTTGCATGAGCAACGATAACGGGCCCAATAAGCTGCCTCGACTCGCCCGGCAGGTTACAAAGCTAGGTCTTGGAATGCTGCAATCAATCCTTCCCACCTGACTGTATGCACACAGTCAGGACTCTAACGACCCCTGTTGTGGCCCACGGGCTGGTAGCTGACGGGTTCTTCCGGTGCTCCATTCCTAATAGTAATAATATTATTAATGGTATATTTCTGAACCGTGGTCGAGAGGCACGCATGTAAGCATGATCAGAGTTTACAATATCACTGAATGAGATGGAAAATTCATAAATTTCAAAGAGCGATTCGCGCATTACAGCAACAGTGGAATAAGACTGAGGAGACCTTAAGTGAAGCAAAGCGACAAGAAAGTTCACCGTGAGTGCGAATTAATTTCAAGTCAACTGCTGCAGTAGTAGTGAATCAGCCGAATGTGGGAATGTTCAGATGGACTTTGGCTTAGGAGGCAGGAAATAAAATATTCACAAGAATGATGCAAGGAAATGGTAAGTAATACATGCTCATGTTCACTTAAAAAGGTAATTGGTGTTGAGACAAAGGAGGCGGGGAAGAATTCCATGAAGGTTCGCAGGGAAATACTAATTTCCGTAGATTTGTAGATATGGAAATGAATAGTACCCCCTGGAGAGGTGAGACAATTTCCATGAAAAGTATTGTGTGTCATCTAGTGTCGGCAATTCGCAGCTGGTAGGAGATGGATGAAGTTCCAGGAAGTAATAATCAGCAGCAGCAATGTCAATTCCACGAGGAACAAAATAACGCACGACAAGGATGAAAACCTTTGCAATAGGCCAGGTTATGCTAATAAATTGACAAATACATTATTCTGCTGAGTTTACTGTGGCCTTTCTGTGTCTTTGTTGGGCTTTTTGGGCAAGGGTTGGCTGCGGTTTGTGTTCGCTTTCTCATCGTGGGAAGGAGGAGGGTATCACCGAATCTGTACCGGTCACTATTTAATAAGAAATCCTAGCACAGCGGTTTAGATGGCTTCGACATCGGGAGGGACTTGCATTGAGAATTCTTCAGTTAGCCTCAGAGAGGCATATGCAGCATTACCAGGACATCTTGTTGGTTAAAATCCGGTGGCCAGATCGTATTCGCGATAGCCGGCCTTTGGTGCGGTTGTAGACGGGCAGAGTAAAAGATTAGCTGTCTGCGCGACATATTACAGCCAGGCAATGTGATGACCGGGTGGGTTTGAAGCCGAAAGAGGAAGGATGGCAGTCTAAGAGATGTTCTCGTTGAGGGCCAGCTTGAGCAAAATAACAGATAGGAGAACGGGGGTTGGCAGTGAGGCACAGTGATCTTAGTGAAATGAGGAGTCGTTGGTATTGTAATTCGGTGTTCGTGAGGGCTAACTGCGCTTGCACTACCAGGGAAAGTTCTTGATTACCGATTTGGCCGTTCACCGAGAATTACTATATTTCATGGTTAATAAAGCCATGGGGGTGCATTTAGGCTATAGGGTCTAGGGGCTACGTGAGAGAGCAGTGGAGCAGCATGAAGAACCTGAATTATAGGTTTGCATAACAGGTCCTGGGGGGAATATGGAAAATCTCACAGTGGTGTTTCACAGGTCACAAAGAAGTGGATGGGACACACTAGGAACCCAAATAGTAAGTTTTTATGATAGATCAAGAAAGCGTATAACAAATCCTATCGTGGGGTATCTACAAGTCTAAAGCTGCAGCTGTTAGATCAGGCTGTGAACTGGGGGGTGGGCTGGATTCTAGGACAAGAGGAACGCCGCCTTCCTGAGAAAAGGAGGAAAAATAGAGAGAAAAATACAGGCTTTTTTCTCTACGTTCTTACATGTATGTTTATATATAGATTATTATCCGCATGTATATAAGTAGTGCTTTGATGAGACGTGTTTGTCGTCTGACGTCTGGATTTGTTGTCCAGAGCCACGGTGGTTTTGTAGCTGAGTTCAAAACATGCCAAGTGTGCATCGGAGGGTGGAGGTGATTTAAAATTAAAGCGGGAGGTGGACAAGCGCATGTGGAGAGTTCAGTTTGCTATCATCCTAGTCATTCTCGTGTGTAGTGGCTTCGTAGACAACAAACTCCATTAAGAGCAATCGCGGGCTTGGAGCTTAGGCACGCCTCGTTTACGAATGGGTGTTTTCACCCAGATTTACTTGGGAATGACAGTCGCTCCGCAGGAGCGGCCAGTTCCGGTGTCAGGTCCTCCTCTAGCTGTGGGAAATCTTCCTCTTCGGATCTTTCTTCTCAGTTACATAAATTGGCTTTTGGTTAGGACAAAAGTACTTCAAAGTACTTCCACTCATCCAGACCCAATTTAACCAGTGCGGTATTATAATCTCCTTCGGTCGGACACGTCAGCCTATCTTAGAAACCCAACAGGACACTCGGGTGATCCTCACTAGTCACCCATTGAGGTACGCGACTGGCTTAGCAAACGTTTACCAGGCTTTTTATTAGGTCAGGAATTGGGTCTAGCATCGGTTCCTTTAATCGACTGGTTGCTTGAAATCTGATTTGTTTAAGTCCACCTGGGACAGGAAAGGTCGAGCTCATTGAAAAACTTACGTGACGCTGCGCAGGCGACAAGGCGAGCTCCAGCTCATGAGCTCTGGCTATTAGCTCTTTCAGTCTCCCATCTCCTGTCATTTATACGGGGTAACCAATTTAATTAATCAAACCCCTTCAAATGCTGTCGTTCTGCATCTCCATTCGCTGGACGGGAATCGAGTCCGTAAACCTTGCTGAGACCGAACGAGCGCAGGAACCAAAAACATGTCAAGCGAACAATGGCGGTGTGGGGTTTCCCCTTTCGCAGGGTCAGGTTTGAGCTGATGGGAAACACCCATGTTTGGAGGTAGCCGATTTCCTCCAAAGCCCGATATTAGTGGTATTTGGAGACCAAATCGATCCTACTAAGCCTTTTTCTACTTTTCCTTCCTTAGCTTCTTTTCTAACAGAGGGGTGGTGGAGCCTATAGAGGAACTTTCCATGGCCCCTCCGCCCGATCGTAAGTATCCGTGTTTGTCACTTTTCGCAACTGCTGGGGGGTGGTCTGCTTTCTTCACCTCCAAAAGCAGCCATGGTAAAGATGCCGTTGACATCAGGGGTTTCGCTTGCATGGGCTGAGAAAATAAGGAGTTGGGCGAAACAAAACACGGAGTGGGACAACAAGTGTTCTAATGCACATGCCTGCATATGCATATGTATATATATGTATCAGTCTCATACAGAGCCTGGCCGTGCCTAAGACGGCCAAAAGCCGTTCTGGTGTGGTTGAGGTAAGCTGCCCCAATGGGAGATGCTACTGCACACACTGAGAGAGGATAGCTGGGTAATTTAAGTGGTGGATTCAGAAATCTTGGTGACACAGACTATCGTTCATGTCGGGAAATAGAAAAGGGAGGAAACTGAGGCCACAGGTAGCTATTGGAAGGTGGACGGCATTAGCTGGCGACCATGTGGCGACTGTCGCTCACTAAAGTCTGTAGCTCGTCAGGATAATTATCCGATACACGACATCACTGCATCACTTCACGGCACGACTGTATTTTCTAAGATCGATTTGGTGCGAGCCTATCACCAGATCCCAGTCGCCGCTGAAGACGTCGATAAAACCGCTGTCACGACTCCTCTTGGTTTGTTTGAGTTCTTACGTATGCCTTTTGGTTTGCGAAATGCTGCTCAGACATTCCAGAGGTTCTTCGATAGCATTACACGAGACTTGGAATTTGTTCACGTCGCTATCGATGACTTGCTAATCGCATCGTCGAGCATAGATGAACATCTCCAACATTTGACGCTACTATTTCAATGTTTGTCCGAACATCGAATAGTAGTCACTCCTGATAAATGTAAACTTGGCAAACCGGAACCCGTGTTCCTCGGCCACAAGATCACTCGAGAGGGTATTAGGCCTTGCGAGAATAAAGTGTGCGCTATTTTAGATTACGCCGTACCGTCCTCAATCAAGGAGCTCAAGGCATTTTTGGGGTTAGTTAACTTTTATCGTCGTTTCATACCCCATGCCGCTGAACGTTTGCTTCCATTACCTGACCTACTCCGTGGCAATCCACGTAAGTTGTCGCTTACGGATGCCGCACGAGTAGCGTTTTCGGAGATTAAAGCGACATTAGCTCAGACCACGCTCTTCATGCACCCAGTTCCGTCCGCCGCGCTAAGCATAACGGTGGATGCATCCGACTTTGCCATCGAAGCAGTCCCGCAGCAGACTGTTTCTGGGACATGGCAGCCATTAGAGTTTGTCTCTCCACGCCTCAATCCCACGGGAACCAAATGTAGTGCTTTTGGTCGCGAACTGCTGGCTGCATATAATGCCGTTAAGCACTTCCGCCATGCAGTCGAGGGTCGATATTTCATCCTCCATACCGACCGTAAGCCTTTGACGTATGCACTGCATACTAAGTCTGACCGTTACTCCCCACGAGAAGCCAGACATTTAGACTATATTTCTCAGTTCACGACTGACCTACGACGGTAAAGGTGAGTCGAACTGCGTTGCAGATGCTTTGTCGCGCACTCCGCTTAAAGCTAGTAAGTCTCCGGTTTTAGACCTCCCTGCCATGGCTGCAGCACAGGCACAGGATTCCTCATGTATGGAAGCCGCTCAGTCATCGTCGCTACAGTGTCAGGCCGTACCTCTGGCCACCAGTGCTGGGACTATACTCTGCAACATATCTACTGGCATACCTCGACTAGTCGTACCCTCTAAATATCGACGTCTCGTGTTCGATACCCTTCATGGACTCTCGCATCCAGGCATCGCAGCCAGTCTCCGATTAGTAGCTGCACGATACCTCTGGCCGTCCATGAATAAAGATGTTCGTATGTGGGCAAAATGGTGTCTACTATGTCAACTATCTAAAGTGCATAGGCACGTAGCTTCACCTATCGGTACTTTTGCTACGCCTGATGCTCGCTCTGATCATATCCACGCAGACTCTGTGGGTCCACTGACCCCATCACACGCGTGTACCTATTTACTAACGTGCATCGATAGGTTAACGAGGTGGCCTGAGGCTATTCCCATCTCTATCGTCACGGCCGAATCAGTGGCTCGACATCTGATAGAACGATGGATAGCTTTATATGGTTGTTCTTCCACAATCAGTACCGATCAAGGGCGACAATTTGAGTCCGACCAATTCTCTTCATTAACTCACATGCTGGGCACGGAAAGCATTAGCACAACCGCGTACCATCCGGCATCGAATAGTTTAGTTGAACGTTTTCATTGCCAGCTCAAAGCGTCTATTAGGGCACACGACAGCCCCGACTGGTACGATACGTTACTGCTGGTTTTGCTTGGTGTCAGGACTTGCGTAAACGCAGATATCCAATGTTCCGTAGCAGAACTTGCCTACGGCACGACATTACGACTGCCTGGAGAATTCTTTACGCTACGGAGTACAGACTTTCTTGCCTTACAGACTTACGTTCACAGTTTGTCTACGTACATGCAAAATCTCGCTCCGGCGCAGACTCGAATGCAGCGACGACAAGTTTTTTGTTCCGACCGAACTCGAAACTTGTTCGCATGTATTCATTCCTGTTGATTCGGTACGGAAGCCATTGCAACAGCCTTACGAAGGTCCATTTCGCGTGATTCCTCGTCACGATAAGGCCTTCAATGTTGATCGACATGGTCGCGTCGATACCGTTAGCATCGATCGTCTGAAAGCCGTGTACGTTGATGACAGCGTGTCGCCCGCTGACATGAAATTCGATGTTAACCCCGCACTACCTGTTGACGACACTTCCGTGTCATGTCAATTTCTGCAGTCAGATTTGCCTGCTACGACTTCAAATGAGGCTATCGTCTCACGTTTAAGTCAGCAGTCCGTTAGCCCTGCTACGTCCTCGAATGAGAATAATGTCTCACGTTCAAGCCAGCAGAGCACGCCTACGCACCCGTCCGTGAATGAGGTTCCCTCCTCAGGTTCCGGTCGGAAGGTCGTTTGCCCAGCAAGTTTTCGCAACTATGTCAAACACGATCTTAACCATTGAACTTCGCAGTAATAACTTTTGTGTTTATCGTTTCGACACGATTTAACACATCTCATTAGTTTTTACTATGTTCTAGTCAAGTCCATTGCGGCTGCTACTTCAGTTTTTTGTTTCTTTTCGTTTCATGGAACCTCGCCATGTGGTACGCCTCGCTGGTCCCACAAAATCTGGAGAATTTTGGCACCAACGTTTGCATTCTGGATCGGCCCTATCGCTCTCGTTCCTTGCTATTGACGAACCTACCGATTTGGCTTCCGGATATCATATTGGTTAACGGTTACCTGACGCTGGACGTTATTTGTGTGGCACACCTGGATGATGATTCACGCAACCGATGTCATTGGCAACGAATCTGGTTTACACTCGACCAACATCCTACCGTTTTTGCATAACGCGGATTTTGCCCGTCAACATCCTATAGCATGGCTGCATTCATGCATTTTGTACGCATTCACACGAACGAATACCGTTTGTATGCCTTCTCCTCCCTGACATTTTTCGAAAACTTCCCGTGCTCTCTAGCGAGGAGGCTGCTGTAGTGACCTCGATCGTTTTGAGGGAATGACTATTTTATGGACATCATTTGGATCTATTTTCCCCACAATCTTTTCTGACGTTTGACATCGACCTCATGGTGTTCTCCGGTTGCTTACATTTTACTGGACCGACTTTTCCGAGGTTTCCGTCGACCTCGTTTCGAATTACTTTCACTTTCGGTCGCTCGCCAATCGTACACGCTTGCGGTTAGCTTTTCGCATAGCCGTCGAGTTTCGTTTCGTTTTCCGTTCGGTGTATCCCTCGTATCGGTACTGTTTCAGTGCCACGATATATAGAATACACCTTGCATCTGTGAACCGACTTGCCTGCTCTCTATTCGTCCGATAGAGGGGATATCGTTGGTGTTTCGCTGCTAGACCCAATAGGAGACACGTTCACCAGCCGCCCTCGAAATTCTTTAATTTAGTTTTCCGCCTAGATGATTAAGGAAGGCAAATTACGGCCGGGCAAGGAAGCTGAGGGGAGCGGAAGCCAGAACAAATAAGAGAAGATTCGAAGAATCAAGAAGTAAATGAGTGGACGATAGAACCTAAAGTCCTTGAATTCAGCTCTACTGAACCATTTGATGTTGGGGGAAAACGTCAATGGCTTGGAGCCTTGAGCTAGAGGAAAGTTGTTTTATATGGCTGCCCTATGGCTTTAAAGCGAGGGGGGCCGTAAGTGTTTAGACACAGTTGTGAAGGGCGACTGGTGAATTAGATAAGGCAGGTTCGTATGGCGGTTAGGTGACAGTAGGTGAACGCGGGTGGGCAGCGAGAAACAGCAGGCATCTAGCTCGTTGTGGCCGCAAACGGCGAAACTGTATCCTACTGCAATGTGGGCTGTGTGGGGTACACGTAAAAAAGTGGTAATAAACGGTAAGCCCGGTGTCTGTCGTTAGACAGTAAATGGTAGGTTTGAGATATGGTGCTATGATCCTAGTAGTGGAGCCCGTTCTCGAAGGCCAGCTCAATGAATAGCAGAGAGCAGCAGGGGAGACGGAAGCCAGGTTTCTAAAGTTTGATGCCTTCTTCATAGGCTAGATCCTCAGATATGCTGGTGTTGGTGAAAGATAACAGTTGACTAACTGTAAGTTGTTATCTTGGGGCATGGCTAAACTGGGTTATTGACGCACATTTGCGAATAGTCAGAGGTAGCTTATTCCGAAGCTTTGAGTATTTATTAGAAAAGAAGTTGAATCTTATTGCCGGCCTCGAACTTGGGATGGTCAGGCTGAAGTCTCTGTGGCGCAGAGGGTAAGATGGGAGTAGAGAAAACTGTAAAGAGTCAGTGGAAGTGAATGCAGGGCAATGGATAAAGTTTTATTGAAAAAGTAAGTTGAGCCTAGCATGTCTAAGCCATACGGGGTCAAGTCTCGGTCGAGTGCATCGCTCTTATAGCTCATCGGAGAAGAGTACTCTATTAGCTTCTTGGTGAAGGTAAGCTGGATGTTCTCAGGGCTTATCCTATCCTATTTAGACATTCCGTAGAAGATAATAGGGCGGAATTCGAGGTGGGGTCTGACATTGAATTGGTGTGTAAGGAGAATACTATGTTCCACTTGAAATGACCTGAGAACCGAGCCTATTATCTATCTGGCCCTGGCCGCCTGGTGTGAGACACGTTCCGAGAATTTAAGATTGTTGGTTATCAAAGCCCAAGATCCCTCACTGATGAGCTTGGGGCGATGGGAACTTGGTTCAGTGACAGGAAGCCGGGAACAACCTGAAATTTATAGGTTGCATAGAAGCGTTTAGACGTCGAGAAGCACATCTGCCATGAAGTGCACCATCGATCAAGTTTCTTAAGATCATTATCTATTTCAGACAGTGCTGTGCTCAAACCTTGATGGTGAAGCTCACAAACGATTTTGATGTCGTTGGTGAAGAGCAAAGGAGTGCCGTGCCGCACAATTGAAAGAACGTCGTCAGTATAGAGTAGGAAGAATAGCGGACCAAGTACACTTCCTTGTATGACTCCACTAGTGACAGGCACCGGTTGCGATAGATGACCATTAGCATATACAATCTGGGTTCGGTCCGACGGGCCGGAAGTTATCCGTGATAAAAGCGGGTCATGGATGCCGTAATCCCGGAGTTTTGTTACCGACCAGTAGTGAGGAACTCGGTCGAATGTCTTGGTAATACCGGGGTAGATGATAATCATGGATTTGCCGTTGCCAGCTGCCGTGGTCAGTAGGTGGAAGAAATCAAACTGGCATGTGGTACAAGAACTTGATTTTAGGAAGCCATTTTGACGGCTATGAATGAGGTCATGGGAAAGGAGGAAGTCGGACATCCGCTGTTTATTCAAGCGCTCCATTATTCTGGCAGCTAGAGGGGCATGGTTAGTAGGAGGATAATTTGAAGGGTCAGGCACTGGACCTACTTATGGATAAGATAATGGTTGGAGTTTTTTACTGGGATGGAAGAAAGCTTTGTTTAAGGGATAACTTATAGAAACTAATAAAGGTAGCAGCGACGTCAGTTCCACTAAGATGAAAGAGTGCCGGAGGGATGCCGTCATAGCCGGGGCGGGAGGAGGGTCTAACACACAGCAGTAAGTGGGCCATTCAATGTTAGAGATAACCTGCTAGGTGGTGAGGAGCGCAGGTGCCGGATTTGAAGTGGCTTCAGTAGTCTTGGCTTCTGAAAAGAAGGTATTAAGCCCCTCCACGATTTCGGCTGCAGAATTAATTTGCGTGTTGCTTTCCAAAATTAAGTAGGGTAGTCCTGAAGACTCTCTCTGATTTATGCTGTTTAACGGTCGAGACAATCGGTAAGATCTGTCTAAGGAATTCAAAGCCGAAAGCTCCTGATTTCTCGGCAGTTCATTAGTCCGAAGCCTGACGGTTACAGGGGGAGGGAGTGAAGTTGCAATAAGGTGAGGAAGTCTCTAGGTTTTTTATATATCCTCTGCAGTTTTGCATGTTTATTTATCAGCCCTGTTTGGTAGGAGCCGCGGGCTTCAGAGCGGTTGGTCCTAACGGCGGTGATTGTTGACAAGCAAATATGTAGCTTATATTAGAGTATGCCACTGGCGATCTGAGTGTCGTGATGCCGGAAGTAGTCATCTCAGTTGGAGGATCGAAGCATGAGCTCGAGGCTTAGCCAGCTGATCGTGTGTGGCGGCTGATGAAGTGGGCTGCATATGGGGTCTATTGGTCCGGCTGTGAATCTGCAAGGTACCATTCTATGGTCATTGCCTGGGAAGAGATAGAGGGCGGAAGTTATCACATCCAGTAGGCCAATGGTAAATATCGGGTCGAGTACGCTGTTTCCTCTGATCGGTGTCATTACATGCCGGACCCAGCGCCCTGCGCGTTTGGTCAAAACGAGGCCGTGAAGTATTAGGGTGATGACATGGTAACCCAACAGACATAGGATGCATTGAAGTCACCAGCAGTGAGTTTTGACGAAGAGGGCAATAGTGCAGAGTGGTCAAAAGAGTTGGCTGCGTGGGCGAGGTCTACGGTATTTGAATTTGGTTGTCCATCAACGTAGCCAATATGAAGTGGAGAGTTGGCCAGAAGAACCGGTACCCATATTGCGTTCTGGATTGCGTCCAGTGTTGGATCAGAGAGAGGAATGGTAGGCAAGCTGTTTTCAATGTGGATTAGGCAGCCTTCTCCACGACAACAGCGATTTTTAATGAAGGTTTGGTAACCAGCAATAGAAATTTGGTCTGATGGGACAGATTCATTTAGCCGGAGTTCGGTTACGACAATGATGTTGAAGTCAGATGATGGAGCTATACTATGTAGCTAATGGGCTTTATTCAGTAATAAGTGAGCGTCATGAGGAGCAAGGTAGGAGCAGCTGCGTCGTCGTGGCTTGGAGTAGGAACAGCCATCGGCTGGTGTTGGTGACTAACACTACCGAGATGGTAAGTATCATTAAGTGGACCCATAATTTCAGGTTTTTCATGTGTAGAAGCGATGGAGTTTAAACAGGGATAGAAGTGTGGAGCCAGCAGTGTGAAGAAGGGGTTGTTGGTAAGCAGGTGAGGCTGAATTGGGGGGGGGGTGCTGCCAAGAAAAAGTTGGTCGTTTGCGGGGGCGAGATTTCCGGGGTGGTTGAAGTAACGAGGAAGGGGGTTGGATGTTAGGGTAAGGGATAATGGCAAGTAAGATGGTAGAAAGTAGTGGTGACTGGGTTCAATGGGATACGCAGGGGGTGGGTAGTTATCGCTCTACCAGGACCGACGATATAACTGTATTTGGTTGGGCTGGCCCGCCCTGTGTTTGGGAGAAAACATGGAGCTTGACAATTGAGGGCGTAGATTATAATTCAACTGTGGGTTATTTATTTGTATCATTGCAGGAGAGGGAGATTGGCCACAGAGGTCCGGCGGGAGGTGCTGGCGCTCAGCTGGATGATTGGGAAACTGCTTCGGCATACTTGGAGAATATGGTACGTTCGGTCCGGATGCCAGGTGGAGCTTTGCTTGGTGGCCGCTTTCGCCTGTATTGTAAAGTGGAGTTTAATATTAGTAATAATAATAGTGATTTGTTTCGGAGACGCCCGAGACATGCCAGGCGTACGATTGTCTTCTTACAGGTGATAAAATGAACAGGAAAACCTCTTGAAACTGTAGAAATTTGCATGACAAAAGTAGGATAGAAAAGGCTAAGAAGGGGGAGTAAGGTGGCTGATGGTATGACAAACGTATGCACACCAAAGAAAATGTAGCGAGTTTAAATGAACCCACGGGCGGACTCAGGTGAATGCCCTGTGAGTTTGAAAGTCAAGGTCAGCTGGAGAGTCCGGCTTGTCCGGGTGGGGCATCTGAAAGCTGAATGACATACATGAGAAGGGCTAGAAATCGGCATAAAATACCGCGGCAGCGGAAGACAATGGAGGAAAAAGTGAGATGCACTGCAACGGATTAGGTAGCAATGAAGCATTGGTACTCTGTAATAGATGATCGTCGAACAGGGCACAAAACGCATTGTAAAACAGGGAGCGAGCAATACAAGACGTGGAGAATGGATCAGATGACGAAATAATTCAGGAGGATTGCATATAGCAGATGTGGGGCACAGATGTAGGAGGAATGGACGCACATCATGACTGTCAGCTGAATGATAGCAAAAGGAATGGCTGGTGAGGGACTGTAGGATACAGAGCGAATGCATATATACATATATGCCCAGTTCATGCATATATGTGTGTACATACATATATATGTAGGAGGTGCCGGAGCACTAAAAATGGAGTCCTAGAAAAAAATTATCAGGTAATATGGGGGGCAGGTAAGGTTAGATCGAATGATTCTGGGATTAACTTTGGAATATCGAGGTGAACTATCTTCGTGACAGTGAACTTGGTGGATCAACTGAGAGAGGAGAGTGCGGGAGCAAAGAGAAAATGACGACTGAGGGGCAGTTCAAAAAAGGGGAAATGAAGGAAAGTATCGAGGATAATAAATAAGAACGGATCTAATAATCTGATTGATGCAGGTGAGATATACAGTGTCGGCCAAGAATGACAGGAGCATTATGAAACGGATTTACATTATTCAACGGGAAGATGATGGCGATGGAGATGGCAAAGCAGCGCAGAGTGGTAGTGCATACAAAGTGCAGAAGAGTACCTGGGAGGTGAAGCTGTCCGTGGTACAAGATTCAGCAGCAGTGACGGCAATAAGTGTGGGAGAGAAATGAGCGAAACAGGTACCAGAGAGATCGGGTAATGGCAGATCAAACGGACTGAAACCGTGAGTGAGAACCATGGCGAAACAATGATCTTAAATTAGGTGCCAAGTGAAAAAGCAGAAAGGTCTCAAAGGCACGCAGAAAATGTTTGTGGCAGTCATTTGACGAGACTGGAGATGGTAGCACGGGCCGAAAAAGACAGGTGAGATATAACCAGTATAATCATCTTATTGCAAGTGGAACACGAAAAAAGCTGAGAAAAAAAGCACTAGGACAGGTAAACCGGCGGATGAACATAACTCATGAACAAGGGATGCGCGTCGAAGTTGAGGATATGGAATTTGGTAGCTGGATTCCCGCAGGCAACTGTACGGGTGGATGCAATTAGACGATACTAATCGGAACACTGCCAAGTGGAAGGACCACAGAGAAATCGCAGAGTCAGGCAAGGAAAATAAGGTGGTGGGGATTGGATAATAAATGCGGCCGTAAGAGATGCCGAGTTTGGAAGGACGATTCCTAATATGGAAATTGGCCATGGGTGCAGATGGGACTGCGCGTAATGGTAATAAGCATGAGAAGGGAGAACAAGGAGGGATTGACAGAATGGTGGGCGGTGGGCCGTGATAATGCCACCAGTGAGCTTAATGAGAATAGGGTGATACCGACTGAATAGATACTACAAGCCGGCAACGCGGGCATGGGTGAAGAAATAAATGTTGGCGGTCGTCGGTAGAGTGAGGTGGGTAGGACGATAGCGACATGTAATGAGAGGTGACACAGTGAGAGTCGATAGGAGCAACGACAGAATGGGTAAGTGTGCGTACCATGGAAGAACGAAAAAAAGGAAGTGGTACGAGGGATGCGTGGGCGAACAGTGACGAAGAAGGATGGTTGGGGCATGCGATCTGCAACTGACAGCATTGGAGAGTGCGATCCGCAACCGGTGCTAGTGGATGGGACTGGCCGTGCGCTGGACATCCAACCGGAAAACACCTCAAAGTGAACACAGAGGGTTTGATCCACGAGCCTAATTGCGCTCGCACAACGTTGCAGAGGGCCTGCACGCCCGATGTGCACCGGCCATAGGAGTGGATCTGACCGCGCCCCGCACCGTTGGGAACGGTACTAATGTTTATTGATGGTTATGCATGTGGGGCGTAGTTCAGCCATGAAAGTATGGGACATATGTTTTGCGATCAGATGGTCAAGTTGCGAGGAGTCCCAAAAGAGGGAGCCAGGGGTTACTAATCGAGCAAACGGCGGCGTTATTCAAGCGCGTGTATCAACGTTGAAGATGAGATGCACGCAAGAAGAGGGCTGGAGAAGGAAAACAAATAAAAAAGAGCAGTCAGGGTATGCTCCTGCCGTGGATAAACGGTTAACGAAGGCGCATAAACACCAGTGAAGGAAGAGACATAAGAGCATCAGAGACTACGGGGGAAGGTTGGGAGGACCTTGTCGATTTGCCAAGGTACCGCGCTAATATAGCGAGGCGGGGTTGGCTGCTTTAGGTTGATGCAAGTTTGTGTCCTGCTCACCAGCAAGCCTGGATTATTTGGGCTATATTTGCAGCGCTTGGTGGAGGTTCCAAGTAAGACTCTGAGAAGACCTTGAGGGGGGGATTACATCAGTAGCCGCAGTAGGTAAAATCTGTGGGGGGACACAGAATTCTGTCAGTTGATGGGCCGACTTACTATGGAGTAGATCATGGCTTTTGTGAACGATTTGTGTCCGCAAGACGGTGGGACAAGAGTAAGGGCAAGACGGGCTGTTGACAACAGACTTCCCTGGAGATTTTTCCGGTGTTGAGGCGGTGGATATTAGGTTGACATAAGCAGCAGCAGCCCTGGACGCACGGAGCTTTGAGGCCCTGGGCTAATAGTGGGTTTGGCATGGATATCGTTGCCGTTTGTCGGAGTGGAGGTTGATGGTAGGAGGCAGGGCCGTCTACTAGGAGGACATTCTGGAGATGGAATGGTGGTCAGGTCTAGGTCAACTAGCGTAGTGCAAACGACTGAGGGCTTTTGTGCTGCAAGGCGGCTCAACAGGCGGCGAGACAACGCAGTGACTTGTATTTCGGCCACGGGTTGTGTTGATGAAGCTAAGGTACATTTGAGTGATCGAAAAACCTCTCTATAGAGAGGCGTTGTATTAGGTAATATTCCGATTCTTTTGAATGAGGTGGCGTTGGCAGTGATTTTCCAACTGGTTATGAATTCCCTGACTGTTTTTCCGTCAGATATTTGGAACTTCAAAGGACATTCGTTGCATTATGATTTTTTGTGCAGCTTAGTGCAATAGCACCTGTAGTGTGCCATGTTGCAAGCATTCAGCATCCCAAGCAACACTGTCCAGCGTCTGCCCAATTGGGCTAGAGTCGAGCTAACGTTGGGCTTGCCCCTAACAAAGGTGGGCAAACCTATTGAAATGCATTGGGCAGCGCCACCAGCGCTCAGTTGTGCCGGGTTTGGGCTTCCCCAAATTTCTCGGAAAATGGCGGAAAATATTACCCTCCCTTCCAAAAATCACCCCAATTTTGTCTCAATGCCTAATCGGCTATTACTATGTCCTTCTAAGTTTTCCGTTCAACCACTTAGTTACCGATATATAAACATACATATATATAAGTAAAACTGCCACTTGTACATGAGTGAGAATAGATGTATTTCATAAAAAACGGTAAAAGTCTGCGTACAACTCCGCTACTTGTTGTTGGTCATTCTTGTATTCCACAGAATGTTGCTGGGTACTCTCGCTGTTCACGGGGTCTGAAAAATAAGTGTGGGACTTGATGTATTAACTGTTCGGAGAATATAGAATAACTTAATTTTGTAGGTTTACTTCAGAAACGTATATACTGCACACAAAATTATGCGTACGCTGTTTTTCAACATTATACTGGGCAGTGTCTACTTGTCAAAGGCAAACCGTGTCATCACTGCATAGTTAAACACGCGTATTAGTGGATGACATTCTGCATCGTGAGTTTAAAATGAAGAATTGGTTAGGCAGAAACCCTGAATGAAAGCACACAAACAAAATGAAAACGACGTACCGACTTAGCCGTATTCCTTCGTCTCTATCCCGAGCGTTGATAAACCAACGCATAATGTGTCTTACTATGACGGACCTCGGTTCATCTGCGAACCGTTCCTTCCCACGCTGTGCGTCTGCTGTTTCGTAACAATAATTGTATCGACTCACCCATTGCGGCCGCGAACGACCTATGATCGTTAACCGGTTTCCTTTGCGGGCTCCCTATCCATCAGCAAGCCATAGCTACCTCTCCCCCAATGCTTGCTGCCAGCGTACCCCACACCGTTTCAGACAGATCTGTACAGGTGAACCGTTTGAGCTTGGCAACCTGAAATTTTCAGTTTCAAGTATTTAAGGTTACCATGCTAGCATATGCAATCGGTGAAGCAAGACTGTCGTTTGGGGTTTCAAAGCCCTCCAAGGTTTCTGCTCGCCGTGCCTTGGGTGGAATGGCTGATGCATGAGCGGCCCCTAATGCAACGGTAAGCGTGTCGAGAGCCGTTCCACCTTACCCAAACGGTTCTCCATATGTTGCGTGGTCACTATTTCGGTATTTAATGAATCAAAAAGCCACCTACGGGTTAGCTTACTCAATTTTTTCAAAATTTGGTTTATCATGACTTCACATTCAAGTGTTTGGTAGCTATCAGGATAAAGGTTAATCGTAAACTTCAACGGTAACCACCTTCTGCGGAAATCTGGTAAAGAACTGTGGTCATCTTCGTCGAGTACGGCTCACGGATTAGCACGGGCTATGATGTCACGCTGTGAGCCGCATTCGATGTACTGACAGGCAACGCTTATTGATGGGAAGAGTAAACGTACGGAGTAGCTTCCATAACCCTTCGCAGCACCGGCGACGGACTGGAAGACAGTTTGAGATGCTTTTGCCTTGCACGTGATAGTGCCGTGTGCTCCTCTTGAAATCTGTTGTCGGTGGTTATTTTGGTCGGTACTCTTACATTAAGTTAACTGATAAACTTTTGTACCTCTTCCGAACTGAATACCGTCGGCCGAAATGCGTTTGTGGCACGGCTTCCTTCATGCTACAGGTGGAAGTCTTTTGGAGTAACCGACTTGCAAAAATGAAAGCTTCTCCAACACTGCCCGAGGGAGAACGTCACATGTAAAACGATTTATCTGTGTTAAACAACCTCACAAATGCCTACGCCTGGACAGAATTCGACTATCGTGTGCCGGACAGTAGCATCCGGTGGTATTGCGTAAAGATTGCCGCCCGAGGTGACCTTACATGGCAACCGCTGACCACCCAGTTGCTGTAAACCACTGCGTAAGAAATTTCCGCCAAAACTTCCACGACCAAGCACATCTAAAAGGAGGTATATTACCAAAGGAAGAAACACGTTTTTCTGGGTTTCCAGTCCTCAGACTCAACAGCGTTATGCACAGCATACGTGCTGTCACGGGGGAGTTAGGCTGACGATAAATCATTAATGAAGCGTGCAAAGTAGAAACACTAATGATAAATGTGGACAGATTACAGAAATCACTTACATGCTTGTGATAAAACGGTTACAAAAATGTATGCAAAACAGGATTACATGTTTGTAACAAATCGACAGATAAAAGCAAGCATTTACATGCAACAGTGTGAACGGGTGCTTGCAAAACGTTAGGCTCTGAGCCGTCCACTGAAAAAATGTACGAATATGTTGAACTTAATGTGTGTCTGAAATAATCCCACAGGACAATAATGTGCTGAAAGTAAATCTTATCGTTCAGAATATTTAAAATCAATGCCGGTTTGCCATTGATTATCATGACGTTGTCCGGAAACACACTGGAAAAAATATCCCGTTTATCTAGCAGGAACAGGGAGTTTTATACATACGGGTCATTGGTGTAAAAGTGTCGTCCACGGGGAGCTCTCCTCCCGGCTGAGAACAATAGGCACTCAACTCGTGTAAAAGCTTGTACAACTGTTCGGCTGGTTTTGCAGGCCCCTTCACAACCAAAATAACCAGCAGGGTCTTTGGCTTGACGAACACAAGCCCTAGCAGGTTTATCACAGACAACGGCTAGCAAGTCACATCCTATAGGGGCATCACCGTAGCTGAGGCCATTTTGTAGTATTTCCTTCAACTCTTTCATGGTATGATTAATGTATTCATACAGGTTTTGTAGTTATCTTGGGCCTCAAGAAATCCCCGCAGTCACGATAGGCTTACTTGCTGGCCGCACTACCCTTGCCCAAATTGGCCACAGCTGGATAGCAGATGACTGATAAATGGACATTCTGTCTATATTCAGCTGAATATCCACATAATCTGGTATGGCAGCTACGCTCCTTATGCAGATATTCAAACAGTCATTCGATCGAAGATGGAGCCACACACTGTCGTCAAACTGGATCTTTTGACATAAACGTAGTGTACGACAAATGGTGCGTTGATTGCATGGGATGCCAGTAACATATCGACTTATAGATGGCAGCACGCCGCGTCGCTGTTGCAAAGTCAAATTGTAGTTGAAAAACAAATCAGACATAGATTTCAGCACTGCGTTCTTGTTTACGGTGGCTGATATTATTTATCCAAGTTCCACCTGTTAGTCTGTTGCCAAAATATCAACATGTTACATCTTTGTAAACAAAAAACCTGGTGAGGTGACAACGAGGGATGTGGAAGCGATGGGCAGCATGGCATTTCCCATTAGGTTTTCGCAGACCTCCTCAACTTCTATCCGTGGGAATTCTGGGACCGCCTCAGCTGATGCACCAGACATGCAAGCTGTAGCTGGTGCCAATGCTTCAGGAAGCTAAATAATACATTTCTACTGAATCAACCTACCCTGAGTCTTTTACTTTGGACAAGACAATCTGTGCCTCCACAGCGTGACCTTATGACAGAAGGGGCAATGTTGGGCACTGAGCTGCTTCTTCTTGTTCCGGTACCTCTGGTACTTGCTCTCTTCCGGGATAATTACGTATATCCTAGGAATGGAACCCACAGGGTGATAAACTAATACGTTAGTTTATGTACATATATACATATCTATATGTATATATATATATACATTGATCGATAACTCCGATAATACACAACCTACAAATAAATACGAATAACTCTAAAGCAATATAGTGCTTTAATGTATGTTGAAGCCACTGTAATAAGTTTACCTTTCACTAAAAAAGATAAAAAATGTACCAATATTTCTAAAACAAATCAAGCAAATACAGACACTCAAAATCCTGCCACAATGAAAAAGACAAAACCACTTAAAATAGTCGAAAAGTAGCACACCTAGTACATAAACGTTGACAATGAAGACCCCAAGTACTCCAATCAAGGGATGAAACTACCTACCACGAGAGGATACGATTAGCCAATATGTTGCTGCCTGATCACGAGTGTAGTCAGTAAAGCAACATGAAACGTAAATGCAAGGAAATCATACCTGAAGACCTGGTAAAAACATATATGACAGTTGATTTTCGTGTTTCATGGAAACCTTTACTGATCATAATGAAGAATGCTGGTAATAAGCACCATCCCAAAGCCTTGATGGGCAGTGCCCAACAGGGTTGGGCAATGTGCTACTTGGGATGGCGAGTCTGATTGACGTCAGGAGCAGTCAGTCAGAGATGTTATAAACTATCGCGCTTTGGCGTTGGCTGTATGCTTATGAATTTCGGTCGCAAATGAGTCCAAGAAACGGCCCGCCATGTCAAGTCTTTGGCGGTTAGCTAAAGGGGCGGGTTCCATTATGCTAGATATAGGGGATATCTTTGAAAGAATATCATCGATGGACTAGACCTGGATATGCAGATCCGCCAATCCTTGATCTACTTCACCAATCTTCCAGTTGACTACGTCGTAAACATCAACGAGAACTGCTGAGCGTGGATTGAGTGCAGACGCAGGTTGATTGTTCTGGTTTTTCTGAGCCCGACAGTACGAATTGCCTGATTCGCACTCGGTACCTCGGCATAATATCGGTTTGTTTTGGAGACTCTTGAAGCGTGCTATGTGCATGATATTGTTGATATAGGTGTTGGAGTGGACAGATATAATTCATGGAAACGTGGGATAGAAAGGCTCAGACGGGGGAGTAAATTGGGATGAAAATAGGATAAGTGTATGCACACTATAGAGATTGTGGAGAGTTTAAATGAACTGAAGGGCGGATTTAAATAGAGGCCCGGTGAGTTCAAAAGTCAAGGTCAGATGGGGATTATGACTGGTCTTGGTAGAGACATCTGGAGGCCGACTGATATATATGAGAAGGGCTAGAGATCGGTATAAGAAACTGCAGTAGCGAGGGACGATGGAGAAAAGAGTGAGGTGCTCTGTAGTGGATTAGACATCAATGAAGCGTTGGTACTCCGCAGTGGATGGACGGCGGAAAGGGTACAAAATTCATCATAAAACAGAAGGCTAGCAATACAAGATGTAGACGGTGGATCAGATGAAAAAACGATTTAGAAGGATTGGATACGGTAGATGTGAGGCACAGATGTAGGATTGATGGATGCGTGTCATGATGGTCGGCGGGATGATAGCAAGAGAAATGGTCGGTGAAGGGCTGCAAGATACAGAGCGCGTGCTCATGTATATACATGCGCAAATATATATGTATATATGTATATATATATATATAGGAGCAGCAGGAGCAATAACAATGGGGTCCTAGAAAGAAATTATCATTCATTGGGAGGGGTAGGTAAGGTCAGATCAAATGGCTATAGAATTAACTTGGGAATATCGGGGTGAATTGTCTTCATGACCGGTGCACATGGCGACCCAATAGGGCTAAAAGAAAGGAATGCGGAAGCACCGAAGAGATGACGACTGTGAGGAGCAGTTCATGGAAGAGTGAAGATGGAGTATATGATCGAAAAGAACAGGTAAGAATTGGTCTAATTATTTTATCAGCGCAGGTACAACTTGTGGTGACGGACCAGAGGAATCGGGTAGTGACAGATCAAACTATTTGGAGCTGTAAAAGATCATGACATACCGTTGTCTTTACAATCTGCGGAACATGGAAAAGCAGACCAAACTGGAAGGCAGATAGAAAAATGTCTGTAGCTAGCAATGAACGGATCAACGGATGAAAGCAATGACCAAAGATAAAGACAAGACATGACCAATCAGATCATTTTACTGCAGACGAAACACGGAGGCGGAGAAGGAAGCAAGAAGCCCCAAGATGAGAGAACCAGTAATAGAATAAAAGGCCCAAGAAATGAGTGTTCGACGGAAACGGGGCACTGGAACTGGAGAGCTGCGTGCCCGCAGGCAAATGAATAGGTGGATTAAGCAGGTGGACGCTAATCGGACACTGTCGAATGGTAAGAAACAGAGGAATCGTGAAGCCGAGAAAGAAGAATATGATTGTGCAGCTGCTCTACACCGCCACGGAACGTTCTTCGTTACTGATGGCTAGGTATATAGGTTTCTGGGAAATTAGCTGGTTATTTAGGGGCAAATCATCCCAAAACAATACCAGAATTCCAAAGATTTTTCTCCAATACTTTTGTCATGCCTGTTACTCAAAACCTTCGATCCAAGATTAGAGTTAAGAAACCGCTAACACAACTGAAACAATGCTCTATACCATTGGTGGACCTCGCGAACGACGCTATCTTCAGTGCTCGTATTCACCAAGAGGTTGAGAATATCTCAACACGACTCTCGATCCTGGATGACAATGTCGCCAAGCTTGCTCCGCTACTGTGCCTGATGGACCTAGCGGCAAGCTATATGCAACAGCAGCTTAAATCAGCTACTGACTTCCTTGGTTCTGTTTCTACCGAGATCTTCAAGCGCGTCTCAAATAGCAAAAATGCTATAGCCTTCAATCTCCCGGACAAGGCCCCGGTATCACAACTGAACTTCACCTTGCTTAGGGCAGCTGGCATGGAACACCATTCATGCACGTGCACAAGGTTACGCAAGCTTTCATCACGCCACACATGCGTCAATGTACATATAAATATTTGTCACTGAAACAGCATAATAATGCCCAAGTCGATGCGGAGATTGTCCACTTTAGTATTTGTTGCATCAGTCCGCTTTTCCCTCGATTCGTGTCCGGCTGGAAATTGATCCTTCACTTTTCCAGGGCTCTCCAGTTGTACTTTCGCATTTCTGAATGGTACAGGTTACTGATCCTGATAATTAATTCACCCTCCTATGGACCTTTGTTACTTCCACACTCACCAAAGTAAAAAAAATGTACATTCATAAAATTGGTTTCATGTCTCCTTGTTCAGTAACTCATTCCTTTTATTGAACCCCGGTAGAACTGACATTCAGGGTTTGCATCAGTTTCATGGTTTGCTATTCTCTTCGCATGCATCAATTTACCCGAGTGTACTTCGACACACTCTATTTTACTTCCTATTTAAAACTTCACTGTCCGCAGATACCCGGTAGACCGCCGTTTTTCATGGCTTCACCTTTTCCTTTGGTAATGCACCTCTGGCAGTATGAATGAACGATCTATTCGATATTCGCGCGGTGTGCCACCGCCCAGCGCGAAATCGAAACCGGTTCCAAGTTGGCGCGGAAACCATTATTAGGGTGATCCATATAAAAAATCGCTGGCTATTTTTTTACAGCTGGCACTTTTGAATTTTGTACCAGAAGTTTGTGAATATTTCATTTTACTGAGTAACGCTGTACACCATGATCAGGCGCCTGCGCACGTGTCTCGACCATAGCCGAGAAATATACCATTATTATTATTATTATAAACGCGAATGTAAAAGAGGCAAAGTTTGGAGCGACAAGTTCTAATATGCGGATGGGTCATGGGTGCGAGTGCGATTGATGCATAGTAGCATTGGGCATGAGGAGGGAGAACAAAGAGGGATTTAACAAAACAACAGACACTTGGGTATAAGAACGCTATCAATGGGAATTCTGAGCGGAGGGCGATACCAAGTGCATATAGAATAGAAGCCGTTAGTGACGGCAGGTGGAAGAAGAGATATTGGCCAGCCAGAGAAGAGCGATTGGGACGATAGTGGCTCAGTGCAATGAAAGTTGGTGTAAAGAGGGGCGACAGGAGGAAGGACGGAACGGGTAGGTGTGCATACCGTGGTAGAACCACAAAAATGGGAAGTGGTAACACATGATGAGGACTATAGGTGAACAAACTGTGGCGGAAAAAGGGTGGGGAGCATGCAATTTTCAACCGACAGCATTGGATCCCGTAGTTCGAGAAAATTTAAGGCGTGCGATCCATCACCGGTGACAGTGGGACTGGCCGTGCGCTGGGCACTCAACCTGAAAAACTCCTCGTGAAGTGAACACAAGAGGAGTGGACAGTGTCTGAACATACGGGGCCTAAATATAGCCTTACTAAAGTTGTGGGACAGTTATATGTGGAACCGTTGGAACAGATGAATCGGTGACCGTAGAAAATGAGATTGACGGGAAATGTTTGGGTGCGAGTTTTGTTTGAATGCGCACCGCAAGAGTATATAAGCGTTGTGATCAAGTTCAGTACCGTCATTGGCCGCGATGGCTGTTGGTGCTGCGGGCGCGGCTCTGGTTTGTGGCTCTGCGGTATTTTCTTGCTTATGTCGCAATAAGCAGAGGAGTTTTAAAAATTTTGAAAATGATTTGCGGGTTTTTCAAAGCGAAACTTCAACATTTTTCTTCATTTATAATAGTGTAGTTACCATTGGTTGTACAATTCACCAAAATGAGTATCAGATATTGCGCATGTTTGAAAGATGCGTCAAATGTAACATTTTTCCTCGCCCGGATGTTTGGTTTATACCAGGAGGTTTGATCCACCGGTCTAATTGTGTTCGCACACGGTTGCAGACGGTCTGCAAGCCCGATGTGCGCCGGCCGTAGCGGTGGATCTGGCCGCGCCTCGCACCGCTAGGAAGGGCACGAGTGGTCATTGATAACTGTATGGGGGCAAAGCTATCTCGATAGGCGTGCGTGGTTCAGGATCGATTGGCCAAGACGTGAGACCATGGACAGGAGATCCAACAGAAACAGCGAGTGGTAGACGACAGTTTAGCAATATTATCCAGGAGCATATGCCAGGGAGGTGGCGAGTACAGTGCCTGAAGTCGTTGGCTGTCATTGTGGATCACTGAAAAGGGAAAAGGGATAGAGAAGCGCAGTCTGGGTGTGCCCATCTGAGGAGAAAAAAAGAAAAATGATGGATAACGGGTGAACGTGAGTGAGCAACAGAGTTATCTTATGAAGGCAGGAGGTAAGTTCGCTACTGATCAAGGAAGGCGACTGCCGTAGTTCGCAGCAATCGAGCGGGAGGTAATGTCGGGCATGGGATGTACCCAGTGGCCTTTGGCTCAGGGGTAGCAGGGTTAGAGTGTAAGGCCTCTGTCAAAGGCCAGGTTGGTGAAGACGAGCTCATTGGTGAGCAATATAGCATTGGGATCTGTTAGGTATAACACAAGTGCGTGCCTAAAAGCCAACAGTGAATAGGCACTGTGTAAGCTAAGGGGGAGCTTATTCCAGATTTTGAAATAGGCTGACAGAAAGAATTGAGACTTTAGACTGAGATTAGATTGAGGACTGGGAGATTGAAGGTACGATGTCGGACGGGGTAGGAGCAGGGCAGCGTATAAGGTATGATGGGATGTGTAGGCCTAGTTGTGGATTAGCTTAAAGAGGAAAACCAGGTTGGGCCTCATGCATCTAATCCGCAGAAGCTCACTTTGTGGGAGCTCACAGCGCTGGCGGTATGTTAGAGCTATGCATACGCCCAACAGCGTTCTGATGAAGGTACGCTGAGCGTTTTCGAGAGATACAATAGAGGAACGCGGCCGGAGGCTGGAGGTAATCGGACAATATTCTAGGAGCGGTCTCACATTTGAGAGATATATGGAGAGGCGAATGGCCGGCATTAGGAAACACCGATTGATCAGGCCTAGGGTTCGCTTAGCTTTAGCGATTTGGAGCGACGCCTGTTCTGAGAGGTTAGAGGAACAGGAGTAGCCTACGCCGAGATCGGTGACCATGGGATGTATGTGGATGGGCAGGCCGTCGGGACAAATTTGGCCGGGTGGTACAGTACACTTGTAAGGTAGGAGGAAGCTTTTTTTCGCAGAAAATTTCATAAACCACAAGACGTACCAAGTTTGTAGAGACAGTTAGTCACGCGATATGTTGCACAGGATCACGGGTAGGTCATTAGGGAGGAAAGAATACACTATTTCTATATCGCCGGCAAGGAGGAGAGGGGTACCGTGGCGAATAGAAGAGATGTCACTGACATAAATAAGGAATAGTACTGGGCCTGAGGCCGCCTTGGATGACGCCGCTAGTAGTTTGTTTGTCAGAAGATAAGTGGCCGTCAACAAGCAAAGCTTGTGATCTGTGAGAGAGATGAGAGGATGACCAGGAGAGGAGAAGTTCAGTGGTACCAAGAGACCGAATTTTGGCCGGCAGATGCAAACAAAGAACACGGTAAAGAGCCCCAGACGTGTCGAGATACAGGAAGATCACAGGGTTGCCGGCGCCAGCAGCAGATGATAGGACACTGAGAAAGTCAAGCTGGCAGAAAGAACACGAACGGGAGTTCAAAAAACCATGCTGACTACGGTTCAGAAGGTTGTTGGATGAGAGGCACTGAACAATGTCTTTTGATAGTCCTTTTCATGATTTTTCAGACTACTGGGGAGTAGATAGTGGGCCGGCAGTTAACTGAGTCGTTAAGTGCGCCCTTTTTGAAGCACGGAGTTACAACAGAGGTTTTCCATTGGGGGGGCGAAACTGCGAAGCGTGAGGGTGTTGTATACAATAAGTAGCAATGAAGGGAGGTCAGGACTACCAAAACGGAGGAGAGGCGGTGGGAGATCATCTGGGCCCAGCATCGGGGAAAGTTTATTAGGGGAAGCTGATTTTTCAATTTCTAGATGGGTGAAGAGAATCGATGAGAAAGGGGCAGAGGTGCAGGGATGGATTGTAGGAGGAGGGGTACCAGGGCTGCTTATAACAGAGGAAAAGAAGGGCTCATTGAAGACCTCAGAAAAAGATGCTGGGGTATTTGCGGTAGATGAGCCGCAGATGAAGAATTTGGGCGAGGTAAGACTGGAGTGATTAGAACTTTTACTAAGCAGGTTGGACAGGTAGCCAGTTTTGTTGGGGTGTGTTGGGACGATGGTCTCTTGCCTTCTCAGATGCGAATCGGCCATGCGACGCAGCTTCAGTTGTAGCTGATTTGTGCTCAGAAGAATTGTAAAGTCACCTGATTTAGCAAAAGTAAGTTTCAGCTTAGCCAGATCATGCTCTCAAAGTGACAAGCGTGGGCTGCCGGACTTAGGGTGTGGATCGGCACATGGGCTGGAGGTACCTAAGCAGTGTCGGAGGCTGCAGTAGGGAGAGTTCACAACAGTGAGGTGATCGGAGGAGAGAAAAAATGTGTCCCAATTAAGGGAACGGATTATCACTGGCACTAGCGGTCAGTTACAGGAAGGCAGGAAGTCGGAACAGGGGGAAGGGATTGCATCGGATGGGAACAGCTGAAGCAGCTGAACTTGCACCTGACAATACAGTAGTCACTACCCGGGAAGTGATCAGTAATCTAAGTGGTCATATCAGGAACATCAATGGAGAATACTAGATCCAAGATGTTGCTTCCCCTAGTAGGGAGGAGACATGTTGGGTCCATCCGCCAAGACGGATACAGGAAATGAAGGTGGAGAGGTAAGGAGAGTTAGTGTAAAAAGACAAGTAAATCGAAGGAAGGTTAAAGTCACCCGCAATATTTTTTGCACTAGCAGTGTAGTCGAGCGCAGCATTAAAGACATCCACGGCAGTGTCAAGTTTTGCAGGCTGCCGACCCGGGGGGACGTAGACGCAACCAAGGAGGAGGTTCTGGCCAGAGGCGTGAACAGATAGCCATAACAAATCCTCAGGAAGGAGGAGAGAGGGGTGGTCAATAACACTAGCGTGTGTAGCGCATTTGACAAAAGCTAAACAGCCTTTTCCGCGCCCGGGTTGGCGGGTGTTCGCGAAGCATTGATTTCCGGCCATGCGAACAAGGTCAAGCGAGGCATCATTTGACGGCCAGGATTCAGTTACTGATATAATGTCGGCATTTGAGGTAAATGCCAGAAATCGCAGATGAGATATTTTTCTAATTATTGCTGGAGCTGTTGTACGAACTTATAGGAAGGAGTTCAGTGTCGGTGCGCGCAAAGCAATGATACCAGGTGTAAGACTATTGAGATCGATGTGGAGGTAGGAGTTGGGTCTCAGTGGAGATAGAGCATCTGTAGAAGAGGGAGGGCGGACAACCTTGGATGGGGGACGGAAAGTGGGCAAAGCGTTGGCATGAGGCGCCGCCGATCGCTGTGGGTGATCAATACAGTGGGTGCGCAGCACACCACTGATGTGGGCTGGAGGGGCGTCACGTGGTACAGGGGGAGGGGGCACGATAAGGCAAAGTGAGAGGTTAAGAATATCTGCCGAAGCGGGGTGAACAGGAGGGAGTGCAGGGTGTGAGGTGCTAAAGAACATGACATCGAGTGTGGAGCGGTCAGTGGCATAGGTCTGTGAAGGTTTATCGGTATAGTCCAAAGGGCGACTAGCGATATGACCGCGGGTGCGGAGGGCACCGGTCAGGACAAGACGAGATCTTGTCTGCTGATAACCTACCTGTTGGGCAGAGTCACAATAAGGCCGGTAGGTCGGAGTGGGGTGGAGCTATTTGGGAGAGTAACTGGGAGGTGGTGTGGGGTGCAGGGTGGGAATGGAGTGGAGAAATTCGGAAAGGTTTGGAGGCTCATGAGAAGCATGGGAGCCGGTAAGTAGGGAGGGTTGTTAGGTGGGGCGAGGAAGCTGGATACAGGTACGATCCTGGAGTATCTGCTAGGGTACGTACGTGGTACTTCAGGGTTGGATGAGGGTTGGTGGAGGGGAGCAGAGGGGAACAGCGGAGGCGTACTGGGGCTATGGTACTGAGGGCTGGTGTTTTTTGGGGGCAGGAAGAGACATAGGGTAGCAACGGAGATGGAGGATTGGTGTGACCCATTCGACCAGTGAGAGGGAAAGACAGTGGAAGCAGGTAAGATGGAATCGAACTGTGAGTGGCACTGGCAAGGCATTGAAGGTCACTCCTACTTAAAGGGACGATAGAGTTAGACGAATATGGATGGTCGCCCAACTGGTTTCCACCTGGATGGTCCGGGAGTACGCTATAAGCAGATGCAGATGGAGAGTGGGGGCTAATGGCCGGGGTGATTATTTGAACACGTGCGGGCCTGATAGGAGTACCAGGTAGGCTCACGGGACGATTGGAGCTGCACTTATGAGGATAACACCGAAGTGTCTCGGCTCAGCTAGCTGCTGGTGGGTAGTTCGTAGAGTGGTTAGAACTAGAGCTGGGGTTGACAACACTTTTCAACGGCTCGGAGGGTGGATGGGAAGTAGTACGGCGAGGGCTGATGGTTGTACCAGGTGTAACGATCGGTCGTGGAAAATCCCCCTAAAGCCTTCGCGATTCAGTGCCTTTCTTAACACCACTCACTTGCTTGCACTATTGACGTGTCTTCACGAACTGTTTGTTCTTATGGACCAATTGTTGTTTGTTCGTCCCCAGATCGCTACTTTGTCATATCCTTGTTCCGGACCTACGTGACGCACGTGCTCCTTGCTCGCACGTTGCAATTCGGTTTCTCGTTTGTTGAGTCCTTATGATCTCATTATTGAGGTTTGTACCTTTTTGGTGCCATTGTTCATTCAATAATCTAGTGTCGTAGAATAGCACGGATAATCGCCTTTTGATTTCGGGATCCGTTGGGAATTTGGCTACGCATTACTCAAACATGTTCTACACCAGGATCTTGTCTTGGCGCTGAAGCTATGATGGGGGAGCGCGGGTTAAATGCTGAAGTGGAGTGCCGCTTGGGGCCTGTGGTCGGGGAGTGAGGGCTACAAGAGTCAGAGGCTATTTGGGGAGATAGTAAAAAAGGGCGTTTGTGTGGAAGCGGAACCGGGGGTGGGGAGTTAGACATATCTAGGTCGACAGTTTGCAGGTAGGCAGGGTGAGGCGCTGGGTTTGCCCTTGACTTCTTGCCAGTGGGGCGTTGGGTAACCTTCATGTCGGTTCCAGTATGGTCAGTCTGCAAGGGCAAGGAAGAGTTAATTCGCAGCGAGAGAAGTATTTCCCGTTGGAGGAGGTTTTTATCAGGGAATATCTTATTGTCAATACACGGTGAAATGGCAGCAAATTTCAACTCGTTGCTAATGAACTCTATAGCTGTTTGGTCGTCCATGAATCGGAATGGCAGGAAGCAACTCTGTCGATGAGACTTTTTACGTGGCCTCCTGCAACGGCATCTATGGAGAGCCATATTACACGAACTGAGTATGTTATGTTTCGCTAAGGAAAGTGGTAAGCCGTCTGGAACATCAAAAACCACTGCTTTCATGGAGTTGGTAATACGGTGGTATATTTCAGTCGATACAGAGTCGAGGAGGTGTCCCACCGAAACCAAGTTCTTGGGCGATGTAGCCGCTACAGGATTAAGGAGAGTAGCCAGGGGTGAAACCTTTGAAAGGATTTCATTAATCAGCTCGACCTTGTTTCTAAGTTCGACGAAACTCTGCTTAAGGCCATTGGGACTATTAGAAGTTTTACCGTCGACGTTAACGAGGGCGACTGAACACGGCCTGGTTTTGGGTGGGATTGGGTGTGTTTGGGTTTACCAACTTTAGAGATACCGATTTTCCGAGCTCTGGTTGGGGACCGGGATGGCATGATAAGTAAAAATATATGACGGAGGTAAACAGGCAGCAGGAATTCGGTCAACTAGACAGAGGCAAGCCAAAAGTCTAAGCAGACCAGGAGTGTACCTGGGTGCTATATGCGCACAGGCCTAGGTGAGACCAATGCAACAATGCGGTACAGGAAGTGATCTATATGGCCCACTATGTATAGTTGGGGGTGGGAGACTTGGAACGATGAGGGATAGTAAGCTAGTGGAATTTTGCTGTGTGGCACGTAAAGATCCAACCCACGCAGGACACGCTAGGTACTGTACCATTGCTTGGACTAAAACGGCTGGTTTTGCGGGGAGGTATATGGTAGATATGGAATCGATGGACCGGGTGGAACGAGAGTGCGCTCTTATGGGAGGAAAAACAAATAAATGGAGACACAGTGGGACAGAAACTTCAGAGAGTGCACCAGTGGATGCGTAGAAGGCACGAGGTAGGAGTTGGTTTATAGGAGGCGGGACGTAAAAATGCTAGATGGACCTTATTGTGGCGAGAATCAGGGCAGATATGCGGAGTAAGCCACGCAAAATTCTAATAAACGGAGTCGAAGCAGTGAATAACCAACATAATCTATATTTCTAACTCGCGATAAGTACTGGCAGATGATCGTTGGTGTGCCGCTTTGCTTACACATTTAGGTCGCTATTTCAGGTGACGGGGTGATATATACTAAGTTGGACACAGTTACAAGTCTAAACAGTGACACGAGCAAAAATTGAAAGGAGACAGCGTGAATTTCACGTCGAGGTGACCTTGACCTTGCATGTTTGCGGAGGACCTTTGGAGCTTCCACAAGTAGTTCAGGAGATAATGTGAAGAAGACGGAAAGATTATGGGTCAGTAAGTTGAACCTTCGAGAGTGCAAAGCTACGTAGAAAATTTTGGGTATTTTTCCCAAGTCTTTCGAGCTAAATCACAGACAGTTATAAGCTTTATAAACATAAAAACCAAACATAACCAAGGGAAAATAAAGGCCCGGTGTAGAGCAGCTGTGAGTTGGAATGATAAACGAGATTTCTCACTGTAAAGGGTACCAAATTGGTCTTTTAGGCCATAAACAAACTTGACAAAGTAAATGCGATATCTGGTCTTCCCAGCTTAAGCGTTGCCAGTGGTCATAAATCTCACCCAGAACAGTGGAGCAGCTGTGTATTTTAAATTATTGGTTCTGTCTATTTAAGGATAAACGTAACAGGAAGAAGAGGTCCATAGAGAGGTACTAGAGAATTGGAAAGAGAACCGTGACAAAAAGTATTGAGGAGCAAAGGATGGGTTGAGCCCTTCTGTCGTGTGCGGTATTAAGGGAGGGAGAAGTATGTGAGTTTGGTTCAGGATTTCTCGACTTCATCGCGCTTGCTGGGGCCTCGACTTTCCTGAAGTGACCGAGGGTCATCTGGTTCTGCCTACATATCCGGCCTCCGGAGTGTCGTTTTACAGCTAAAGATTTGAGGTACGACTGTGTGAACGATGAAAGATCCCTCCTTTTCATGTGGGCTCGTTAGAATCTACCTATTCTCCATTTGTGACTGGTTATTTTGTTATCTTCACGGCAAACCAAAGATCGCTTGGTAAGGGAAGTTAAATTATGGCAGTGTTCAGAGAAGGCTTAGAGCGGTTCTTCCGCCGGACGGGAATGTGCACAAAAAGAAAAAAGTGTCCTAATTTCGGCTGCAAATCAGAGAAGTCACTGCAGTCCGGCATGCCTTGTGAAATGGCCTGTGTGGGAGTCCGTGCAGATTTTTTAGAGTTTATTGTGAAGCAGTGGTGAACAGTCGAGTTATCACTGCCAGTTAGGTTGTTTCAAACTGTTATTATAACTTGGGTTATTTTTAGGGAAAAGATCAAGTCAACAATGCTGTGGCTTCCGACTGTGGTCGTGACGAGTTTTTCCCATCTTCTAGAGCGCATTGCACTTAAGAACGGCAGTTAGTGGCATGGTGCTCCGAGGTCCGGCATTTTTCTCGAGCATTTAAGTAGCATGCTATTAATTGTTGGGCCTTTAGGAGGGTACCCAAATCAGTGGGGTGCATCAGTGACTTGCAAGACTGTGCCAGAATTTGGTCCTCGGAGTGGGTGTACGCAACCTAGTACCAGTTCTTAAAACTCAGTTTCAAATCCCAAGCACACATAACAGGCAAACTCACTGTGGGTGAGAAGCTGGAGGATTTTCATCCAGAGAGTTCCCTTTAAATACTTGGGACAGCCCTTCTGCCTTTACTGGAGGACTTTGGACCAAATGCCACAAGAAGATCTAATAGAGGGGATCCGTTACTCAATATTCGGTCACTAAGATAAAGCCATAATCGTTTGGTAATGCTGCTGATGCTGATCAGAGCGTGGGCTTAACGCAGAGTAAGTCAACACTCGAGCCCCCGACTTCTTTATCGATAATAGCACTTACAGTTGGCTAACTGCAGTGACTAATAGCGATGGACCCCTGGAAGCCCAGGCCCGGAAGATTTCTCACAAGTTTCAAGTCGTAAGCGAAAAGAAGGCTGGGGCTCGAGACTTGCCGGGTTCATTCGTTTAGGTAGTCGAGAAATAGTGATGGTCCAATAGCCGATCCCAGTGACACCCAAAAGCAGGACTCGGCCAATTTCACCTCGCCATCTTCAATCCCAATGTGGGGCAACCGTTCACTCAGGTAGGTCGCCATACACTCCGCAACTCTTGGGGGACTGCTTGCATCCCGTAACTGAAATGGCAAAATTTGGTGATTAACGGATTCTAAGGCCTTCCGAAGGCTCAGATGGCAAACTTCTACCAGCTCATCCACACTAAATCTAGCCTTGAACTCGTTCAGGACAGAGAGTGGGTGTGACAAATAAGGTCAGTTTTCCATTGACTCGTCCGTTGAACAATAGACTATCCTCCATTAAATGAGCCATAACCTTGTTTCTTAAGATATTTTTTAACACTTCAGGTAAACCTGCATGACTCATACTGGTCTGCTATTTTCCACACCTTCGTTCGACCCATCTTTAAGAATGGGAACCTCCTCGGAAATCTTCAAACCCAAACTGAGGCTTCGAAAGTAGTTATGGTACTCCTTTCAAGTTATCGCTTCAACCGCCAAAGCCCATTCATAACTAGATTAATAATTTGGCTGTCTTCTAAGGAAAGCCGTGCGGGCCACTGGCGCTTCTGCCAGGGTGGCTTCCCTTGTGATCTACCAACTCGCAAGAGAGGCAAGAGTCTCTGGTAGAGCTGTTGCATGGCCCCTAAAATCGTCCATCGCTCTTCCCTCGCATCCTACTTGTTGCCCGAATCCATCCCCAGGGCCGCAATAACCAGGCGCTGGATATCAATATTACCAGAATTTTGCTTTTTCAATTTGGGAGGCAACAGTTAACATGGAGTTCACTGTGAACCTTAGGGAACCGTGTTCGCTGCGAACTGAGTGAGCAGCTTTCTTCGAATTATGTCACCTAGGATCTTGGTCATGGCAATATCCAGTAGGTTAGGACCTCACCCACGTCTCCACCTAGCCGGATCCTGCACATACGGTGCCAGGACTTGGTTGAGGACAAGGCCTTATAGATGGGCTGCGAATCCATTCCTCGGAGTCAACAGTACTTCCCAGCCTATGCTGGAACAGTTAAGATCCCCGATTGTCACTGACTTTTCAGCCCCGGAGGTTAGTTCGTGCAGATATTCAGGGAACATCTCGTCTTCATAGTTTTCAGCTGAGAGCTTCCCGTAGATGAACGGATCCCGGCTCATCGATACATGGGATAGTTCCCCGCAATTTTCCTCGAAGATTTCCCGCTAGGTGGGTTTTGCCCTCTAGCCGCCTTCACTCTTTAGCACCCAGAAACGTCACTTCTCCTCCCTCTTATCTTCCCGCCCCGCTAATCTGGTGAACGCTGGAGCCCCGTGGTGCGACCGGGCCCTTTTTGTCTGGGGGCTTCATCCGGGGTACGGTTACAGCCATGCACTCAATATTGTCCGTCTCAGATACAGGCTCTTTTCTTTCGTTCCCAGAGCTACGAATGATGGTACCTAGTACTTTATTCCGCTGTGGGTGGTTCGGCTCGATTTTGGTGCATCCAGAGGACAATCCTTTGTTCCCTCCCCGCCTTTTTACCCACAGAGTGAAGAACCGAATTTAGGGCAAGTGCAGTGTACCTACAGGTGGGACGACAAGTACGGTCTCTGCGGTTTCTAACAATGTTCCACCAGGAGGTAATTTAAGTAGCTTCATCTGCAGTTCCCTTTAATTCTAGTCGGTACTTGAGGATGTGGCGTCAATAACCCCAGCTTCAGCTTTGCCCGTGACAGCTGGTTTGACAACTGCCTCACCTCCGTTCCTATGGCTCATTCGTCCAGATACTGCCAGAAATTTAACTGTGAGTTGTGGGTCAGTTAATTCTGTCAGGAATGGCCTTGGACTCTTTAGTTTAACAAGCAGTCCCCTCCATTAATTCAGGCTCAGGACTCCTATGAGCCCAGCTGTCTCTCGTATTCCAGACATGCTTGGTAGGTTACGAATTAGCCTGCTCACTTCCCGTGTCCAGCTTTCGCTGTCATTCTTCAGGTTCATGAACGCTTAAGACTACCACTTTTCAAAGTTTCCCTAAAGCGACTTGCGACGAAGTGGTTTGTTCGACTGGAACCTGGAAAACGTGTATTCTTTGGCAGTCACGAAAACAAGGTCTACCTCTTGCTCATTTAAACTTCTCCCAACGAGTTCTTGTTCGGTGCCACTAGAGAACTGCTCCAGACCAACCGGGAATTCGGACCTCCTGATTTCCTCCCTGTTTCTGTGCACCCTTTGTCAGATAAGGAATATTCAGACATGAAAGCATTCATCGATGGGTTTGACCCTGCCTTGTTTTTTGAGATTACGTTTCCCACACACACATGTGCCGCACACCCGCTTGACATGCTTGTGGTCAAAGTACAAGTCGAGGGCCCTTTATGATAGGTCGCCAAATTTCTGGTGACAGAATCTACAACAGATATTGTGTATTGTACCTGCGTCCATTGATTTTACGAACGCGGTAAATGTCCTCACTGGCAAAGCTCCCAGTCGGGGGCAGATAGTGTCATTTACCTGCTCTCAAGTGGAAAATTATTTCAATTCCCCTGAAACCTTTATTTGAAGTAAGCCATAAACACAGCCTTATAGGCCTGAATACACAAATGTGGGGCAGGGCACAGCCTCGCTTACTATAACTCGTCCCTGAGTCACAAAATCCGTGAGCTCACTGTCTCTCTTAGATTTTTAATGCTCGTGTCTGTTTTTGTTGCCCTCAGCAAACGTTTCTTTCAGTATTTCCTGCTCCTCTTTAAAAACTCAGTGTTTTCTGATGCACAGATTCCTTTTTTCCCAAAAGGGCATAAAATCTGTTTCGGCTCGCGACTAAGAACTTCCTTTGAGTTTTTTCCTTAAGCGAATTCCAGTGCTTTCCATCATCATTTTGGCACTTTTGTCCAGGAATGTCCCCAAAGGTTTTCGGGGCAGCTCAATGTAAATGTATAGCACGGTGCCAATGTGTGGTTTCAAATAGATTTGATGCACTAATTGCAACCCCTTGGTGAAGGTTATCACACTCTCACAGGATTCAGTTATATTGTGAGCTGGCCCCTTTTTCCTTTCAGAATATGAATGCTTAAGACCCTTTAAAATTACCAAGTTTGATGGAGTTAACTTATCCTTTCGCCCCTGTTGGACTCAGCAACTCTGCAGTTGAGGTGGTAGGAAATCTCTCAATGGACGTCCTCCGCCGATAAGCTATTTGTCTTTAAAAGCTTCTCACACAGGCCAGTAGACAGCCCCTCACCGGTCTCCTTGGAAGCACTGTGGAAGAAAGAACACGCCTGTTTTCTAGGTAAAAGCTCATAGGTTTTGCGCATGATGCAGGAAACTTCAGGGCTATCCTCAACAAATACAAAGATAGGAATAAATTTTGTCAACGGGCAGTTCGTCGGGTAGTACTTGCCCATGCACGAAACAACAGCATTTTTTAGTATACGTGTCTTCTGATGTGTATAGTTCCAACGCCACTATCCCTGTGTGATCATTCCGGATCCTTTGTCACACATTCCTGCAATGGGGTCGAAACCTTCAGGTACCAAATCCGTACAGCTTTTGGCTACGGCTCGATATCACCGCACCCAAAAGTGTATCAAGTATCCTTCGTCTCTGCCCTCAGTCATGTGCTCATTCTCATTTGTGTGGCTACACAAGGTTTCCGTCGGATCAAACAATTCTGCTCTACGGGCCCCTACTCGGTCCATCTCAGCAGTCAAAAGACGTCTAAAACACTAGTAGCTCTTTGCACATCCCCCTCCAGCTATGCGTGGACAGTGCAGTTCTTCATAGCAGTTGTTGCTCCCATGTTAATGAAAGGGAGCATGTATCTTGCTTTTAATTACAAACCCTTAAGTCTAACTAGCATCACGGGAAAACTTTCCAGGGTGTTCCCAAGACGGCTGTTCCTTCCCACCTGGATACAAAAGAATTTCCCTCCCATCCTGAAATTGGTGCCATCCTGGCAGCTAAGGCATCATCAGTGTGCTCACTAGATAGTCAGACAAAAATGTACGGTGACGGTCAGCTTCCACACTCTGTCTCCACCGATATTGCTGGGGCCTTCGAAAAGTTTCACTTTCACCTTTTCTTTACAAGCTGCAAACACGGAATTGCAGAGCCATGTTTGACATCATCGGGAGCATCTTCTAAAATAAAGCTGGGAACGTTTCATCCCAACCTTCCTCATTACCAGCTGGTGTCCTGCCAGGATCGTTCTTAGGCACCATTTTATTCACGATCTACATAATCGATCTTTCGACAACCCTCACAGTAGACACTGTCATGTGAGCTGATGATGGAACCCTTTGGAGTTCAATCGCTGAGCATCCAAAGATTGCGGTTGATGAAGCGATAAGCTGGCTGGTGGGCTGTAACATAGCTGATGTAGACAAATTCGTGAGCATGTCATTCGGCAGAGCGACTGAACACACGTTCTTCATTAACGGAGCAGCCAGGCTGCCTGAGGCTGACCGACACAATGTTCTCGGTTTCTGGTTGGACGGCAACAATCCTTTTCCCATTATCGTCAGCTTGCAGGCGTTTCTGCCCCCTGGATCCTGATTATAATTCAAAGCTCCACCCCACGCCTCTCTTAGAATGATTTTCTTACAATTTCCTAGAAGTGCCTCTATCCTCTGCTGGAGTACGGTCGTCGGATAATGCATTCCGGTCTAATTTGAGACCGCGAGCTGTAAGAAATGGTCCAGAGGGCCTCCATCAGTAAAATGTGGTGTCTGTCCCACCCAAGTTATCCCGCCTGCCTTTCACCCCTCAATCATCAGCCCTTTGAATGAAGCCGCTATAGAGACAGTCCGCTCTTTGCTGTTTAACCTGCCTAAAGTAAGGTCAAAACGATTGCTTACTCTCCGTCTGTCCAGTTCCTTCTTTCGGAGGTCACAGCCGAAAGATTCTTCAGCCGAGACCAAATACTTCTCCACGAACCTACTTTTCTGGCTACAGGTTTATTGTTCCGTGGGACGTTGCCTTGGAGAATATTGTTTTTCCGCAGAACAAAACTATCTTCCGTACACTCCTTAGTCAGTTTTTCGCCCGAAAGCAAAAAGACTTAATGATGAGATACCATTTATTACATTCGCATTTCGCTATGTCTATAAATGAAGCACATTAATCCCAGTTTAGGCACTTTCCATGGTATGACTGCCCCAATTTTGCACACCTGTGGTTTTTGGCTGCTGCCTACTCCCCTCCGCTTACTTCAACCCCATTTCAGCCCGGTAAATTTGACAGACTGTGAAATATTTCCTCAAGAAACAAAACAACTGAATTTAAAAGCCCTAACATAAGTAGTACTCTGGGACTCACGACCAGAAAATTTTCGGAAAAATAATTTGTCACAAGGGGTGGAGAGCAACGAAAGCACATCAGCAACAGAACCATAAAGGCCCACGACTAGGGCACATGGTGATCTGTGGGGCCTCCGCTGAAAGAAAAGGGATACAAATATCGACCACACCCTGAGAAGTGGTCCAATCTGGCTCCGAATGGACAAAGCTCTATGCAGAGTGAACTGCACTGAACCGATCTGGTCTTGTAAGTCCGGAACTGGTTGAGCTTTTGAAGTGCCGTGCTTCGAGCTAAGCTTTAAAAATTATCGCGGAATAACGAAGGGTATTTCGCCCCACTACGTACCGCGTTACCTTAAGGTGCATATTTTATTCGGAAATTCTTTTTTGGTCCTTCCTAAAGTTTCAGCTCTTTGTAGCAGTTGAGCTAAGCCACCATTTTTCTTGTATGGTATAAGAAACAGTATTTTGATTGCTTGTAAATCGTAAAAGATTTTGTGATGTATACATTCTATGGTTTCAAACTTGCTTTTATTTTAAGCTTGCTAGGCTGCCCGAGGTAGACAACTGTCCGGCAGCTGTATGCGGAAGGCTGTTAGACGGAGCTATCTAATGCGATGCATGCACGTGGGCCAGAGAAACTGTTTTAAGACTGTCTAGAAGTGCATCCGTGGTACTTCAAGGGCAACCGCTTAAAATTGTCTTGTAGCCTCTGCAGAGGGGCTGCTCTAGCCCGTATAAAGCAATCTGGGTCTAATGACATTCAACCTCTTCCTAAAGACTGCGGAAACTTTGAGTGAAAATCACCCCCACACCGCGTATCAACACTTTCATACGCAGAGGTCCTGTGAAGGCCTGCTGGGACGGAGGTCGAAATGACAAGAGACCAAGCAGGCAGTTGCTTCGTAACAGATGATTCCGCCACTTCGCGGCCATTTACAAAGTACGGGTGGTGCACAAATATAAACAAAGCTTTTTCATGTGAATAGGGTCAAGGCCAACTGGAGGTGTTGTTCGGGTTGTCTGCTTTTTTCTCATTTTTTCATCGTGTAGGCTTGGATTTTGCCACATCTAGTAATGATGTTTATTCACACTGAAGCGATGAATTGTCAGTTGAGATAATGGCGACACCCCATCGTGAGCCCGTAAACACTATCTTGGAACATCAACAAAATCCCGAGCTTACAATTCTGGATACATACCTACCAAAAATAGCTCCGCGAGAGCCAATTTTGGAGGCTCGATAGAGATGCGAGACAAACCTGAAGTGTGTCATCAAGATGCCAGTTGCAGTAGGTGTGTTGAGATGGACCTTGGGATTGTATGAGTTCAGCCTTTACTGCTGCAGGCCACAAAAGGCCTACAGTCAATGCAAAGAGAACAGGCGGCGGCAACCACTTGCGGGTCAGGTGAATATATGTACTTCCTTTTAGCAGTCCAGTGCAGGGGCCGGCACTTCAGTCTCCAAATGGTCCCGAGAGGGAACATTTTTCTAGTACTTGGTTTGAGAAGGGTTTTTGTCATACCGTTCGATTGGGACAGATCTAAAACATGGGAAGGTAACTTCACTTTATTAAAAAACCCTGGTTTACCAACGCGGTCAGCACAAGGAGAGACCATTTAGCCCCAAGAGCTCGCTTGACGGGATATTTTGGAAATATTTTACCATTAAGACCTAAGTTTGAGAGTTTTGTCCCCTATTTAAATTAACTTTCGTAGCGTGGAAGTGCACTTAGACTTCTTTGCTAAATGCTAAGTTTTATAGGGACGTTGTGTACTAGAAAGTAATTGGTTCTTGCCAAGTAACTTTTGAGGGCGTTCGCAAATCGTGTTATTTCTCCAAAGAAAAATTAATGAAAGTTCATTAACAACCACCTCGAGATGAATTAATGTGAAGGAGTTCACCGAAATTTCAAAGAACTGCACGCACTTGGCCCCACTCTAGGTGTGTCTAAAAATAGTCCCAAAACATTCCCCGGGGTGTCTCAACCAGGACTAAATTGGGACTACATTTGGATTTATTTTAAGCTACTTAGCTGGATGAGCTGATAGGACAGCAAAACGTGTACAATACAGTGAAAAGAAAACTGCCGAGTATGTGAGATATACTAGGTATCACACCACCTATCAGTCATGAAATCTTTCATTCCATCCTAATCCGCCAGGATATCTGACTCCAGTCAGCAATTTACTCCGTTTAATTGGGACGCTTCGCCAAATCTCATCCGTAACGAACATTGGAGCAGTTTTTTCAACGGATGAACCCAACAGTAGGCTGATCACCTTTAACTTAACACGGAAAACTGCCCCTTCGAAGCCTAGTCCCACGGTCTGAACCTCGACTTTGAGTAAATTCAAATTTGCCTCCTTCAAACAAAAGTATATAAGAAAGCAAAGACGATAAATTCAAAACTGCGGCTTCGCAATTCTCCTGAGATTATCACGTCTTACTGATATTGTCCGGGGTATAAAGGAAAGTTGTCTTCTTAAAGAAGAAATATGAATTCTGAGGCATCTCTTCAAAGACTGAAAACTCTCACTCTGGCACAAGCTTAGGAAGTCGGAAGCAGAAGCTACTATCCGGTAAGCTGTGTTGTCGAATTAAACTTCGGCCACCCAATTCTGATGTTGCTGAGGCCTTTAATCTCTACTTTCCTGAATCTGCGGCCTCACCACAGACATAGCCCCTCCCCTTGAATCCTTTTGCGATTACCCGCTCCTCTCTATCTACCCTGACTAGTGAAATAAACGGTATTTACGGGCTCATTTTAAGCTACAAGGTATCAACGCATCCTGGACCAGACGGGTCACCCCAGCTGCAATCAGTAACGGTGGATCGGACCCTCTCCTTTTATTACTAAACCTATTTACTTTGTCGCTCAAATCCAGTTTTGTGCCGTCGACCCGAAAGCGTTCAGTCGTCGTTCCACGACTTAAAAAGGACCCTTCCATGAACTCACTAATTACCGTCCCATCAACCATACCCTTATCATTTCCAAAGATGTAACTCTTACCCGTTTCCTCGCTTAGAACCATTTTGATATGTGATCGTGTATTTCTGATGAATACATGATCAAATGATTCCAGTGCTGTCGGGATCTGGATATTCAAAAGGGTACAAAATGTGTGCGCAGATTATAAGAGGTGCTAAGCTGGACCAAAACGATGGTGACTATAGCTAGCACGGGCTTCCCAAACCGAGATCATGCACCACATGTCAGTTCGACTTCCTTAAAGTAGTCAATGAGACTGTTGATTGCGGGCGGTCATTACTCATCTTCTACGCAGACTTGTCGAAGGCCTTCGATCGTGTTCCACACCCCCATCGCATTGCTAAATTATGTTATTTTGGTATCATTAACCCACCGCTTTCTTGGTTGCGATCCTATTCACCCACCGTTTCCATGTTGTCCTCACCAATAGACCTACCTCGAACCCAAGACATGTTACAAGTGGCGGTATACAGAGCGGTGCATTCTGCTCTCTTGTAACAGTAATAGTTTATTTTGGAGACTTCCCAGACATACTTTACGGATGATCAAATTTTTACAGGCGAGAAAGCCGACAGAAAAAATGGGTGAAAAACTTAGAAATTCGCTTGACAAACCTAGGGTAGACAGACTTAGAAGAGAGATGAGAGAGAAATAAATACATGCTTGCAAAGGAATGAAGGAGGAAGTTTAAGTTAGCACAAAGGTGGATCCAAATAGGCTCCCGGTGAATTTGAAAGTCAGAGTCAAATGGAGGAACTGGCTGAGCCAAGTGAAGGAGACTGGAATCTGGGGGTTTGCAATAGAAGGACTGATAATCGGCATGGGAAACTATGGTGTCCAGAAATGATGAAAAAAGAAAAAAGAAAGAAAAGAAGAACAAATAAATAGTGGTATGGCAAGGGATTAGATAGCCATGAAGTATGCTACATTGCAATAACAGGACGGTGGAAATTTGAAAACAGGGAGCGAGCGGTACAAGACGTGGATAGTAGGTCGGACGGCAACAACGGGTTGAAGAATCAAGATGCGGTGAACATGAGGCGTAGGTATGGACAAAATGGACGAGTATCATGAGGAGCAGCAAGGCGATGGCAAAAGAACTGACCGGAAAAGAACTGGAGGATCAGGAGGAACATATATATGTGTACTTGTGAATTATATACATATATATGTATACATATATGTTTCTGTGTGTGTGTATATGCGTGGAAAGGGCAGGAGCAAAGCACAATTAGGTGGCAGAAAACGGAAGTGGCTGTGCTTGAAATAGACAGGTAGAGTTAGATCAAATGGTGCAGAATTAACTTGGATAATCCCCGGTGAGTTTGTCCATGACAATTGAACGTAGGTGATCAACGGAGGGAGCGGAACGATTTTAGAGCACTGAATTGATGGCTGTGAGCAGAAGTTATTAAACGAGAGAATGTAAAGGGGAGGATCGAAAAAAACAGGTAAGAGTGAAACTTACAATCAGACTGACGCAGGTGTGACATGTAGTGACCGTTGAAACTGAGTGAAGCAGTAATGAGTGGGTGGGCGCTAGGCTGCAGGAAGATGGGTGTGAAAAGCGCTGGAAGAAGCAGAGCAAATCGAGATATACAACGGTCGAACTATTGCAAATATCGGAAAAGAACGGTAACTCGGAGAAGAGACCAAATTTGTTGCAAAGATGCATTAGTGTAAACAGCGAACAATGTAGGAAAAACAAGAAAGTTGAGGATCGGAGAGATCAGGTTTTATGAAATCATACAGCTCCGAACTGTACGCAAAAATAATGACGCAACAATGACTTTACAAAACCTGAAAAGCGGAGGTACAGCGCAGCTTAAAGGGCACTCTGAGGATGCGTGTAGCGGGCAATATACCAAACAGATGAGAGTAGTGGCCGAAGGGGAACAGGTAGGAAATGACCAACTAGATCGTTTTACTGCAGGTGAATCGGGGTAAAGGCCGAGAAGACAATAGGAAAGGAGTACCAAGACAGGTAAACCTGTGAGGTCACTGAACCTAACTTTGTGGTTTCATTAATAAACGCGTCCTTCGATCCTTCAAACTGCGATGACCACCTGCATGTTACTCTAATGCTGGGCATCGTACGGATATGTGAACCGGAAAGGTATTCTTCACGACCCGTGAGAAAAAGAAGGTGATTGGGAGGGATAGTGGTTGGCGTGTACTTGAGAGAGTGTGTGAGAGCGTGAGCAAGACTAACGGTCAAACGGCCACTGCCCTCGGTAGTTTACATTCAGTCAAACAATAAACCTGTTCAAAGCATGAAAGGAGACGATTATCCCTACATGGCCTTCTGCGTGAAGTCCGACAGAGTTGGGCTTCGATCTTGGCAGGAGCCCGTGAGTGTTGATAGCGATAAACTCTCTGTAGCTTGATAGTTGCATTGTTTGTGGAGTCGAGCAGAGGCTGGCGAGTTTCATGGAGCCTGCTCTATTGAAGTCATATATGCGTCGGTCTAACTGTTTTGGTGCCGGCAGATCTCAAGCCTGAGAATTCCGCCCCCGGGTTCATCCGGAAAGTCATCCAGCTGTCGTCTGCAATCCCACATTGACCAACAGTCCCGTTTTCCAGTGTGTGGTAGGCTCCTTGAACGCGCACTGGAGTCAGCGAAGCTAAGGATAAAGTCAATGGGACTGTGTGAGTGCCTCTGAGAGGGCAAGGCGAACTGGAAAAATAGCTTTTGAAGGCGCAGGCAGATGTTGAGCCGTAACAACAACACACGAATGATGTTCGGCGTTGTTGTAGTAGCTGAGAGACCGGGAGAAAACAAAATTATAACTAACGATTGTAAATTCCCGAGCCTGTTGATTGTTTAGTTCATTGAGGACCTCATAAACTATGGTTAAAAATCCGCTGTCAAAATCTTCACAAAAATGGTGAAGCGGACGGGATTTCGTAGTTGGGGACCACGAGGTCTGCCTTGCGGGTGCAGTTGGAAATTCCGACGGACCAGCTTTCGGGTTCTCACTAGGCTTAATTTTGGGTGATGCGAGTAATAACTCGCTCGATTTGGGTGACCCAGAAGCTTGAACAGGCATAAATTGGGCCGACGGCTCGCAATCTATGACGGCAGGCTTGAGGCGGTCAATAGATATGGAGTTGTGAAGCCCGCTGATATCTATGAAAAATGGTGTTGCCCTACGTTTTATCAACCAAATGAGGGCCAGGAGTTAGTGGTCGTAGCAGTGATAGAACTCCATCGACTAGAAGGAAAACTTGAATAGCTGTTTCTAATGCAGCTGGGACACAGCTTGAAGACTTCTGTTCCCGCGACGTGCTGGCCTTGATCACTTGTATGTGCTGTGTAAGGCGCTGAGCACCGTCGCCATTGTCGAAAGTAGCGGTTGGTGGGGGGGGGGCTATCAAGCCTTCGGGCCGACGAAGTGTACAGCCGTGCAGTGATTCGGTCGAAGTTGTGTGAAGTTACCTCCTAAAGGTGCTGCGTAGGCTTGAGAGCACTAAAGGAAGTGTTTCACTCTGAAATGGGTCACATTTGCTTGCTGAGCGGCCTTTAACCGCCAGTGAAAAGGTCAGCCAAACCACTGGCCTGAGGGTGGTGGGCTGAAGCTCTAATGTTTAGGCAACCGGGAGTAGCCAGTAATTTGCCATAAGAGCAGTCAAAGTAAGGACCAAGATCGGTTGGCACTTTGGCCGGGAAACCGGAATGATCAACCAAACAGGTCAAAAGAGCCTTCGTGGCCCCTTCTGATGTGAGACGAGGGATAACAACGGACTGCGACCAGAGAGTAAAACGATTCACACATTCTGGTACGTAGACGTGCCCAAACGGAGGTGGAAGTGGTCCTACGAGGTCGAAGCAAACACAATGAAAACTTACTCCAGGTTCCGGTAACCTGGCTGACGGCGTCTCATTTTGCTTATGGGTCTTACCACATTGACACTGCGGGCAAGCACCAGCCCAATGACGGAAGTCTCGTTTTACATTGTGCCAAGAAAGACGCTCGGTTGTCAGTTTAACCGAGTCAATCACACCTGGATGAGCCAGGATATGGAAAGTCAAGAGAGTAGGATAACAGTGGGAAGCCTACGTCAACCTAGTGACACACCGCACATGATGGTATTCTGGGAAGATGGGATAGGTACTGTCGTCAAGCTCAACTAACCGTTTTGTCGAAGTTATTCGATGCCATTGTCTGTAGTTTGGGCGTGTGCTACGGGTGTAAGTTGTGTTAGGTGTTGGTAACGGACTCATCTGACCTACGCGTGATAAGGCATTGGCGACAGGACTGAATGCCCCGAAGGCTGGTGTCTCACCCAAAGCAAATCGTGAGACAGGGTCCAAGTGGCGAATCTCGCGTGATGAATATCGAGCGGAAGCTGACTTCATTGCGCGAACCAAAGGCTTGTGATCTGTAAATACTGTGAACGACCGGCCTTCGAGTGCACGTCGGAAGTGACGGATGCCCAAGTAGGTAGCAAATAGCTTCTCGCCAGATGTGCTGCGCCCAGATTTGGCGGATTGTAGGCGCTTGGATAAGAATGCTAGATGTTTTCAAGAGTCGTCGACAGCCTGTGGCAGCACTGCTCCAACAGTTGCGTCCGAGGCATCGGCCACTACCGAAATAGGGGCCAATGGGTCGGGGTGAATGGCTAGTGCTATGTTGGCGGTAGCCTTGTTGACCGAGGCAAATGAGACTCATTATGTTTAAGGGAACACAAACTTCCGCTTGCCCCGGCGAAATCAGGTCGTTGAGGGGTTGCATCATTTTTGCACAGCTGGGAATGAACCGGTGGTAGAACATTACCAGGCCGGCAAGCTGAAGCCACTGGCAAAAATAATAACTCTGAAGGTAGTCGCAAACAGCGGAAGCACTATCACGCTGAAGGCGGATACCCGAGGATGAAGTAAAACTTGCTATGAAGGTGATATCCGACAGGCCCAGTTAGAACTTCACGATGTTGTTAGTACCGCCTTGCTAGCTGGGGCTTTCGAAAAGTGCCCGTAAGTGTGCGGGTTGCTCCTGCCACCAAAGTATCATCCCGATATACGTGAACCTTTGCAAAACGACGTGTCGCCTCGTGCGTGAACCACTCAAAGGTCCGGGCTGCATTGCTGAGTCCAAATGGCATGCGCAGACACTCAAACAGCCCAAAAGGCGTAGCGACCACAGTCTTATGGATACCAGTCTCTGCCACAGGAACCCGGTTTAACGAAGATGACTGTAGCTGTAGCTGTAGGAGCCGGCAGGGTCGACATGGGTGGAAAAAGAATTACTTCGAGCTTGGGCAGAGTAAAACGGATAAGGCGAGAATGACATCACGCAGTAAAAGCTGTCATGGTGTGAAGCGGTAGGAACAATGACAGGATTGGTGGGTTTTCACATGGGGGTAGAACGACACGAAAGAATAGCGATACAAATGCTGACAGGTGCGATAGATGAGCGAACGGTGGCGAAAAAAGTCATAGGGACGTGCGATTTGCAGCCGACTGGAACGGATGCGGCTGAGCGAGGACAGCTAGGGCGTGAAATCAGCAGCCGGTATTAGTAGGTGGGGCTGGCCGTACGCTGGACACCCAGCCTGAGAAACACTTTTTGAATTGAACGCAGGAGGTTTGATCCACCACACCGTTAACACTTGCACGCTGTAGCAGACGACCTGCACGTCCGATGGGCTCCGGTCAAAGCGGGAGATCTGATGGCGCTCCACACCATTGGAATTTGCGTGAACGATCACAAATTGATTATACAGAAGGCAGAGCGACCACGATAGGGGTAAATGCTCCGGGGTTAATCACCCAGGTTGTGAAAACTTGGTTCACGGTGCCGACGTAAACAGCTATCGACAGACGGCCATGCAGCATTATTCTCCAGGTGCACAATCCAGGGAATTAATCAGTTTAGTGCTCGAGGTAGCTGACCGGCATTGAGGGTCACAGGGAAAAAATGAGATGGAGAAACAGTCTGGGTATTCCCCAGCTGAAAATCAACGGTTAACTGAAAGAGGAAAAGAAGTGAAGCAGGGCTCATCGATGCAGTGGGTCCCTAAGAAAAATGAACCCATAGAGAGCAAGACTAAAAGGTAAGCCATTCAGTAAGAGCTATAAGATTCACTGACCAGGTTGAGATTCGATCTAAAGTTATCAAGCGGCAGAAAAGAAAAATAAATTCTGCATGAAATAATGGAAGACACTAAGCTGGGGAGCGGGTGGGGCAGAATGAGTCACTTCATAGCTGGGCTTTGCGTTCAGTTAATAAGCCACCTCAAGGGAGAAAAATAAGACTCAACTTTTCAGTTCAAAATAGCTGAAAGAGTGATGGAATCATATGTGGCGGGACCTGATGTGGAAGAGGTGAGGCAAACAAAAAGATATCAAGGAACTTTGGATTGCTTACAATGCTTTTGCCATTAGTTACGGGACAGTGATATATATAGTGGGCCAGTGTGTAGTTACTGATGCAATTTCTACAGCTTCGTTCAGGTCGGTTTTGTTGCCGCAGACGAGATATAACCAAATAGCGGTAATAAATCGTGGATCAAGTGAGGCATATTGACAGTTAGTGGGAAGTATCATGGTAGCCTTCCGAAAAATGTGAACGCATCCGGAAGCACTCATTTCAAAGTAAAATTGGCCGCATTTGACAAGTCGGCATGGAAAAACATTCAGCGGGCAAAGTCATGTTTTAAGTAGGCCTGTGGCGAATTCTAAAGAAAAACGACCAAAAGCAGCATTTATAGTTTATAAAAGGTCAGTACCGAGAAGGGAAAATTGAAATGATGTTAGAAGGCAAGGTAATTCAAAAAAACAGAGTATTGGCCTAAAAGTTGAGGTTTTTCTGATAAGCTTGACTTATGGTTATGTGAAAGGCGAATAAGCCCATAATAGTTGGGACAGATGGGAATTTATCTGTAGCATGCACAGGTGAAAACTGTGACTGAGAAGATTTGACGTATAAAGGGATTTTATCCCAACTTCTGGAATACGTGGAGGGAAAGTACTTGGAGCGTAGATAAGTCCTCGCGGGGGGTGCGGTGATAGTATACTGTCTGTTACGGAGTGAATATCCAGTATCCGGGGCGGAGCCTAACTGGCTGGAGGAAGAACATAGCTTGGCCCACAGGTGATGCAAAAATACCAGGTTGATTTTGATGCGAAGAAGCCATAATGGTTCAATTTTGAGATATAAACATCGTTTCCTCTAGCTAAATTTTGAGAACCAACCAGTAAGCTGCTTTGTGAACCCTCTCCGAATGCAATTAACGATAATCCTGACGGATTTTTGCCTACCCGGAGAGGTTGGGGGCCAATATTCGAGAAAGGGTCTGGCATGTACTTTGTGCATGCAAAAAATGGTCTCCCTAAGCTAAAAGGATCCGAACAGGAGACGAAGACGCCTTTTTGGTCTTCGCCTTTTGGAAGAGAGCATGTTCGGAGAATTTGAAAGAGCATGAATAACATAAGCTAGGGTTTTTACCAAGGGCTGGTTGTAGATGGTTGGACCGCCGATGCATAAAAAACCTGGCGGAGCCTGGCATTTGTAGTTAAGAAGAAATACATTTGTCGGCTGAGAATTTCACCACCCATGTTGAGCACTCTTCACCAAAAGGGACTCAGCCAGTGGGGATTTCGGGGATGGTAGTGCTGGGGTGGCCAGGCGAAAAAGTGTGGACTATCTTAATGTCGTCCGTGGACAGGAACAGCATGACATTATTCATAGTCGGAAACATATCATTAGTACTTAGGAGGAAAAGAAGGGGACCTATAAAAACTACCTCAGATAACGCCACTGGTAATGGGGCCGGGGCCAGAGGTGGGCCCGTTAATGAAAACGACCTGTGAACGATGAGATGCTTGTGATGAGAACCAAGAAAGGAGCGGATTGATAATACCTAGTGATCGTGGCTTTGTTAAAAGATGGTGGTTAGGCACACGATCAAACGCTTCAGATAAACTTAGGTAGGGAGCAACAAAGGATTTACCACTTTCAGAAGAGTCAGTGCAAAAATTCGGAAAATCATACTGACAAGTCATGAAGGACAGTGAGCGCAGAGATCCATGTTTGTTGTCTTTGTCCAGAATGAGACCTAATAGGTAGTTGATAAGGGGATCCACAACTAATTTTCCCACTATTCTAGATGAAATGGGGACGTAGTTTACAGCGCAATAACTTTATTCCTCATGTGAATGTCACTTTTTATGGATGGGAACGATTACCGAGCGCCTCCACTTGGCATTCACGGTGCTTCCGTTAGGTGAAGGAGTGAAGAGGTTAGGCATCATAAAAGGATCCGGCCAGCCACTAACAACAGCAACTGGAGGTCGGCAATCGGGACCTAATGGAGAGGAGAGTTTGCTATTGGATAATAGCTTAACAGCAATTTCAGTATCAAAGGGTGGAAAGGAGTTCAGGAAACCCCGTTCCATTCATCAGCATCCATTTTACAAACGACAGTTTTTCATTTGCATGAACTATCTTTTCCGAATTTCGGAATGTTTTGTCTATTACTCTAAATCTTTCTCACAAACCGGACTCCCACCGTTGCCTCGAGAGTGAGTCGCTCAGCTTGAGCTTCGTTGTGACTGTATTCGATAATCTCATCTTCTGTTTCTAATCCTTTGCTATAATTCAGCTGCAGCTGTTTTGTTGTTATTCAATTCGATGCGTTAGATCCATGAAGGAACACTATTGAGGTTTTATTATTGCAAAACTACTTAATTTGTTGTATATATTGCCGTAGCTATTTGGAACAGGCTTTGTTTTGAATTACTTCCAAATTGGTTGCTAGGCGTCACCCGAAAGTTTCAGTGGCTGCCCGTTACAGTACTCACTAGCCTTGGCAACCGCCAAGACGTGAACTTACCAGCCATTCGGCAAAACGGTTCGAAATCAAAGGATAATACCCTGCAGGTGAACGAAACCCCTTTTTGCCGTATATTTTAGTCATGTTTCTAGATGCGGCTCTAGCATATCAGATTTTTCTGGGGTTAGTTCGGTTTCCTATAGAGTTAGAGCTAATCTGTTGCTAGCTGAGTTGAAGGAGAGGCGGGTTGCAGAACAATTAGAAGTAGATAATCAACTTAAGCTGCTAGAGGTGAGGAATGAGACGAAAAAGGGCAAAACTACGTTTGGCACTCGCTGAGAAGGAAGAAAACCTAGTCATCGGAGATGGAGTCAAGGGTGAAGTAATGGACAATGGACATCTGCCTCTCCACCTAAGTGACTGCCACATACGGAACGATGCACCGCCAAGAACAACAAGCGTGGTTCCAGTGGCCGAACCCGAAGTGGATTATCGTTTGGAGTTACCCGGGGTGGAACTGGAGTCATTTTCGGGCTGCTCGTCAACGTATTGGAGGTTTGTGAAACAGTTCAAATGTTACGTCGAAGGTCGAGTTCGAGACGATGGCCGGCTCTCACCTTACTTGATGCATTACTGCAAGGGACAGGCCAGGGATGAGGTTGCCGAATTAGTTATGTTGCCCTCAACACTGACATACAACAGAGCTAGAGAAATCCGGAAGGACCTGTATGGACAAGATCACGTAGTGGCTCGTTCACTGACTGACGGCTTACGGCAAGGTTTGGAGCTTTTGGTGGAGGATTCGAATGCTCTGGCAAAGTTGTCGTTGAAAATACTCAACAGTAAAGTTGCTCTTACGCAGGTGAATGGCATGTCAGACCTCAACCCATTGCATACTATGGAATGTATCACTCGAGTGCTACCAACGCGTCTCCAGGATTAGTGGGCCAGGACCGTTGATGATATCTTGAGGAGAGGAGATAGACCACGGTTCCGAGAGCTGCAGCAATAAGTGTCCCTTGAGGCAGGGTCTGCTCAAATTAGGTTTTGCAAACTGGCTGCCAATATCAAGGCTCAGCGGTATTCGCGGTCACCCAATCGGAGTAATTGTTCACAAACCCCGCATCCGGAATCAACACGGTTCACGCCGAAACATGGTAGTACTTTGTTGGTCTCAGCTAATAGGTGCTAGGTAAGTGTTGAAATAAATGTACTTGAGGAATACCGGGGCTATCTCTCTCGTGATATACACGGTCGCTGGGCATTTGTTAAAGAAAATAAGGCTTGGTTTTCTGGTCCCAAGCTCGGAAATCTGTCCACAGACTTTCCTATTTCTAAACCATGTTCAACATCAGGTTGTCAGAAGCGGAACCATCCTCTATTGCATGGTGCACAGAAGCAATTTGTCGAATGAGTTACCTACCTCACAGCACAGGGCTGCGGCTGGATAAGCAGGGTACGGATGGCGCAAAAACGCGTAGGCCGTGGATCAAATATTGTGCGGCTACTCTTGGGCCGGTGTGCCGAGTCGTTTTAGTTGTGCTACCAGTTCGAGTAGACAGACCGGGGGGCTCTGCGGAGACCTACACTCTGCTGGACAGCGGGTCTGATATGACTCTAATACAAAAAGACATTATGGAGCTGGTGGGCCTGAAGGCATCCCCGACCTCACTTTCAATTTCGACCGTAAATGAGACTATCGCTTGGAATTCTGGGATAACGGAGCTGCGACTGAACTCATTGTCAGAGAATGATTTCGTGAATGTATTGAAAGCCTCCTGTGTTGATAGGCTACCAATCCTAGCAGTGCAGTACTACACGGATGCGGGCTTTTTATTCTGGCCTCTTCTATATTGCATCCAAAGGCAGAATCCGAAAGACTTGAGAGTGCAAATCCTGATAGGTGCCGACGTTCCAGAAGCACACTGGGCAATAAGGCAAAGATGGGCTGAGAGCAAACAACCCTGTAAAGCGCGGACGATTTTAGTATGTATTGTCCTCGGTCCGATAAATCAGGAACCACTCTTTTTGAAGACGGTAAACAACACTGAGATGGGAATCGATCCCTTAGCGAAACAAATCGGTCGACCATACAACGCCGACTTCTGCGAAGGAGATACATAAAGAAACTCTTTTTCATTAAAAAATAAACAGGCTGTTGATATGGTTTTCAGTGCTAAAGCCTAGTTGAACGGATACTATGAATTTGCACTTTCGTGAAAGAATCCTGTAGTAAGATATCCAAATAATTATTTTGTGGCCAAAAAGAGACTGAACGGCTCAACGAAAGGATTTACGCGTGACTCCGAATTCTTTAGTAAATACTGTATAATAATAGAAGAGTATATGCGCAAGGGCCACGCCAAGTTAGTTCCCGATAAACAGTTAAAAATGGGTTTTGAGCCAGGATGGTGCTTACCACATCAAGCAGTACCAAACCCTAAAAGGCTTATCAAGTTGAGGGTGGTGTTTGACTGTGCGGCCGCATTCCAGCGGCGCTCCTTGAATGAATACTTGCTACAGGGATCGGCCATGACAGCAAGTCTGGTTGCAGTTTGCTTTGCTTTCGAAAGGAATCTATCGTATGGGCTGCGGATTTTGAAGGAATGTTTATGCAGGTTAGAGTGACAATGAGAGTCTAAGAAGCACTTAGGTTTCCTTAGGTGGGAACCTTGCTGAAATTCATATGAATGCCCACGGATTTGGCGGCACTTCCTCCCCATTTTGCGCGAGTTTCGCGTTCCGTCGCGCGGCAGACTATGGGGGAGGGCAATATGAGGAATAAGTCTCCAGGTCCGTGTATGATAACCATAAGGCAGATGACTGTCTTATGTCCCTGCCTAGGCCGGGGAATGCGAGAGAGTTTGCTACCAAGATAATAATAATAATAATAATAATAATAAAGTAAATCGGAGACTCTCAAAGTACATCAGGTGCGTGATCGAGTTTTCACAAGCGATGGAATGGTCAGGCAAAATCCCTGAAAATAAAGTTGCATGGAAAAAGTAGGATGCTTAGGCTCAGCGGAGGGAACAAAGTGGCATGAAAGTATGATAAGTGCATGCACACTAAAGAAAATGTGGGGAGTTTAAATTAGCCCACGGGCGGATTCAAATGGGCCCCGTTGTGTTTAAAAGCCAAGGTAGAATAAAATGTCTGACTGGTGAGGGTGAGGACCTCTGAAAGATGACTGATATATATGAGAGGGGCCAGAAATCGGCATAAAATACTGCGGTAGCGGGGGACGATGGAGAAGAAAGTGAGATGTACTGCAATGGATTAGATAGCAATGAAGCATTGGTATTCTGCAATAGATGGTCGACAGACAGGGCACGAAACTCATTGTAAAACAGAGAGCGAGCAGTCTAAGTAAAGGGTGGATCGGATGACAAAATGATTCAAGAGGATTGGATAAAGTAGGTGTAAGTCACAGATGTAGAAGGAATGGATGCACGTCGTGACGGTCGACGGAATGATAGCAAGAGAAATGGCCGGTGAGGAACTGTAGGACTCCGAGCGAATGCATATACACATATATATGCATATATATATATATATATATCAGCATATATAAGAGGAACAGGAGCAATGAAAATGGAGTCCCAGAAAGAAATTACCAGCCATTGGGAGGGGTAGTTAGGGTTAGATCAAATGGTTGCAGAATTAAATTTGGAGTAGTGTGGTGAATTATCTTCGTGACAGGTGAGCATGGCGGCTCAACAGAGAGAGAAACAAGAATGGCGAAGCACAGAAGTGATGACGGCTTGAGCAGCGGTTCAATAAAGAAGGAAGATGAAGGAAAGTATCGAAGTGAATAGGTAAGAGTGGATCTAATATTCTGATTGGCTTGGGCGAGACATGTTGTGACGGTCGAGAAAGGGGGATCATTAATAAATGGACTTACATTATTTGGCGGGAAGGTGGTGGCGATGGAGATGGTTAAGCGGAGCAGAGCGAATGAACATACAAATTGGGGAAAGGTACCTGGGAGGTGAAGCTGTCTGCGGTGCAGAGTAGCAGCAGCTTTGACGGCGAACAGTGTGGGAGAGGAACGAGGAAAAGAGGTACCATAGGGATCAGGTAATGGCAGATCAAACGGACTGAAACTGTCAGTGAGATTTATGAAGAAACAATGATTATACATCAGCTGGCGAGTGAAAGAGCAGAACAGTCTAAAAGTCACACAGCAAATGCCTGTAGTAGTCAATGGACAAAACAGGAGATGGGAACACTGACCGAAAAGACAGGTGAGACATAGTCGGTAAGATCGTCTGACTACACGTGAAACACAGAAAATGCTGAGAAGAACGAAGGACCAGGACAGGCAAACCGGTGGACGAATATAAGGCACGAACAATGAATGCCCGTCGGAGTTGGGGATATGGAATTTGGTAGCTGGATTCCCGCAGGCAACTGTACGGGTGGATGCAATTAGACGATACTAATCGGAACACTGCCAAGTGGAAGGACCACAGAGAAATCGCAGAGTCAGGCAAGGAAAATAAGGTGGTGGGGATTGGATAATAAATGCGGCCGTAAGAGATGCCGAGTTTGGAAGGACGATTCCTAATATGGAAATTGGCCATGGGTGCAGATGGGACTGCGCGTAATGGTAATAAGCATGAGAAGGGAGAACAAGGAGGGATTGACAGAATGGTGGGCGGTGGGCCGTGATAATGCCACCAGTGAGCTTAATGAGAATAGGGTGATACCGACTGAATAGATACTACAAGCCGGCAACGCGGGCATGGGTGAAGAAATAAATGTTGGCGGTCGTCGGTAGAGTGAGGTGGGTAGGACGATAGCGACATGTAATGAGAGGTGACACAGTGAGAGTCGATAGGAGCAACGACAGAATGGGTAAGTGTGCGTACCATGGAAGAACGAAAAAAAGGAAGTGGTAAGAGGGATGCGTGGGCGAACAGTGACGAAGAAGGATGGTTGGGGCATGCGATCTGCAACTGACAGCATTGGAGAGTGCGATCCGCAACCGGTGCTAGTGGATGGGACTGGCCGTGCGCTGGACATCCAACCGGAAAACACCTCAAAGTGAACACAGAGGGTTTGATCCACGAGCCTAATTGCGCTCGCACAACGTTGCAGAGGGCCTGCACGCCCGATGTGCACCGGCCATAGGAGTGGATCTGACCGCGCCCCGCACCGGACATAAGTTTTGCGATCAGATGGCCAGGTTGCGAGGGGTCTCGGAGAACGGAGTCAGCGGTTAATGAACGACCGTACAGCAGTGTTATCCAGGCTCGTATACTAACCTTGAGGGCGAAAAGCACGCAAGTGGAGAACTGAAAAAGTGAAACAAATAAAAAGTACAGTCAGGATATGCCCCTGCTGTGGATTAACGGTTAATGGAGGCACATAAAAACTGATAAGGAAGAAAGCATGAATGACAGAGGCTACGAAAGATGGCGAAAGCAGTGTTTGAAAACAGTGGCATCTCATTTCCGTTTACTTCTTGCGGGAATGGCCATAGATAGTCAAGCTTTGAGAATTTATTCAGATAGATGAAACTGTCTATTGTTTACTGTGTTCTCAATTAGAGGGAGTGGGGTCTATGAAAGCTTTGGTCCTAGAGGTCAAAGCCCCTCTTCTATGCTATATCTTCTGCTATGCTTATATTAGATAGCTAGAGTGCACGCGAGACGCTGAGATATGGGATGAGTGCCGATAGAAATAGGAACTTGGTTTGTGAAGCTCGAAGGGTAACAGGCTAGTTGTTCCAGAACCTGGAGTGGACAAGAAGGAAAAAATGTGACAGTGTGGTCGATTTAGCTATACTGGAAGGAACAATAAAAAGCCTGTGTGGAAGTGAGTAAGATGTTTCACAGGAGGAGCTTACCGAGTTGAAGGAAAAAGACCGGTCATGGAGCAAGTTATACAAGAGGGCTAAGTTCAGTCTTCAGCAGAGGAGCTAGAGTGGGTCAAGATTCAGATGTTGGCATCGTTCTTTATAGTTTACAGAGGAGGGGCCAGCCGGGTAGTTGTTTAGTAAAATGCCTTTGTATGCCTTCAAACGCAACTTTATCAAGGTTTGACAAGTTAGAAAATATTATTGGGCGAAGTTCAAGCAAAGGCCTGATGTGGGATTCGTATATGCTGATGATACTGTCCCGGAGACGACAGGAGAGAAAGAGAAGGGCCACACTTCTAGCCCTGGCAGCTTGGATGGCGGCATGCTCAGAAAGGTTGAAGGAGCTAGATTATTTGAGGCCCAAATCGCTGGTGGTAGGTCGGCTGGCTATCGGGGATCCACCCTGCATCATTCAAGGTCAAGGCCACCCGGACGTGAAATTATGGTTGCCTCGTTTCCTTTTTTGCTTATATCACCGTTTAGACTTATAATTTTTACCCTATTATATATCACCAAATCACCCGAAATATTCACTTAGTTGTGTAAACAACTGTGGCCCACCGAAGAGCGGCTGCCAGTTATTATCGCGAGTTAAGGTTATGGATTATATAGGACATCCTCTGCCTCAGTTCCACCTAACATTCTACACGACCTTTCTAGCAAATCTTCCTCGATTTGCACCGCAATATCATCCTTCTAGCATTTTTACATCCCACTCTCTATAACCCAGCTCCTACCTTGTCCTTGCCACGCATCCACCGGTGCACTCTCTGAAGTTTCTGTCCCACTGCGTCTCCATTTATTTTCTGCCGTCAGAGCGAATTCTCGTTCCACCCGGTCCATCGATTCCATATCTACCATATACCTCCCCGCAAAACCAGCCGTTTTAGTCCAAGCAATGGTACAGTACCTAGCGTGTCCTGCGTGGGTTGGATCTTTACGTGCCACACAGCAAAATTCCACTAGCTTACTATCCCTCATCGTTCCAAGTCTCCCACCCCCAACTATACATAGTGGGCTATATAGATCACTTCCTGTACCGCATTGTTGCATTGGTCTCACCTAGGCCTGTGCGCATATAGCACCCAGGTACACTCCTGGTCTGCTTAGACTTTTGGCTTGTCTCTGTCTAGTTGACCGAATTCCTGCTGCCTGTTTACCTCCGTCATATATTTTTACTTATCATGCCATCCCGGTCCCCAACCAGAGCTCGGAAAATCGGTATCTCTAAAGTTGGTAAACCCAAACACACCCAATCCCACCCAAAACCAGGCCGTGTTCAGTCGCCCTCGTTAACGTCGACGGTAAAACTTCTAATAGTCCCAATGGCCTTAAGCAGAGTTTCGTCGAACTTAGAAACAAGGTCGAGCTGATTAATGAAATCCTTTCAAAGGTTTCACCCCTGGCTACTCTCCTTAATCCTGTAGCGGCTACATCGCCCAAGAACTTGGTTTCGGCGGGACACCTCCTCGACTCTGTATCGACTGAAATATACCACCGTATTACCAACTCCATGAAAGCAGTGGTTTTTGATGTTCCAGACGGCTTACCACTTTCCTTAGCGAAACATAACATACTCAGCTCGTGTAATATGGCTCTCCATAGATGCCGTTGCAGGAGGCCACGTAAAAAGTCTCATCGACAGAGTTGCTTCCTGCTATTCCGATTCATGGACGACCAAACAGCTATAGAGTTCATTAGCAACGAGTTGAAATTTGCTGCCATTTCACCGTGTATTGACAATAAGATATTCTCTGATAAAAACCTCCTCCAACGGGAAATACTTCTCTCGCTGCGAATTAACTCTTCCTTGCCCTTGCAGACTGACCATACTGGAACCGACATGAAGGTTACCCAACGCCCCACTGGCAAGAAGTCAAGGGCAAACCCAGCGCCTCACCCTGCCTACCTGCAAACTGTCGACCTAGATATGTCTAACTCCCCACCCCCGGTTCCGCTTCCACACAAACGCCATTTTTTACTATCTCCCCAAATAGCCTCTGACTCTTGTAGCCCTCACTCCCCGACCACAGGCCCCAAGCGGCACTCCACTTCAGCATTTAACCGGCGCTCCCCCATCATAGCCTCAGCGCCAAGACAAGACCCTGGTACAACCATCAGCCCTCGCCGTGCTACCTCCCATCCGTCCTCTGAACTGTTGACAAGTGTTATCAACCGCCTCTCTCTCTCTAACAACCCCAAATCTACCCATCTGCAGCTAGCTCAGCCGCGACTCTTCATAGTTATCCTCATAAGTGCCCCTCCCATTCTCCTATGGGCCCGCCTGGTACTCATACCAGGCCCTCATGTGTTCAAATAATCACCCCGGCCATTATTCCTCACTCTCCATAGGCATCTGTTTATAGCGTACTCCCGGAACCCCCGGTAGGAACCAGCTAGGCCATCATTCAGGTTCGTCTAACACCATCGTCCCTTCAAGTATGAGTGACTTTCAAAGCCATGCCAGCGCCATTCACCCTTCCATTGCCTCACACCCACTTCCACTGTCTCTCCCTCTCTCTGTTTGAATGGGTCACACCAATCCTCCATCTCCGTTGCTACCCTATGTCTCTTCCTGCCCCCAAAAAACACCAGCCCTCAGTACCATAGCCCCAGTACGCCTCCGCTGTTCCCCTCTGCTCCCCTCCACCAACCCTCATCCAACCCTGAAGTACCACGTACGTACCCTAGCAGATACTCCAGGATCGTACCTGTATCCAGCTTCCTCGCCCCACCTAACAACCCTCCCTACTTACCGGCTCCCATGCTTCTCATGAGCCTCCAAACCTTTCCGAATTTCTCCACTCCATTCCCACCCTGCACCCCACACCACCTCCCAGTTACTCTCCCAAATAGCTCCACCCCACTCCGACCTACCGGCCTTATTGTGACTCTGCCCAACAGGTAGGTTATCAGCAGACAAGATCTCGTCTTGTCCTGACCGGTGCCCTCCGCACCCGCGGTCATATCGCTAGTCGCCCTTTGGACTATACCGATAAACCTTCACAGACCTATGCCACTGACCGCTCCACACTCGATGTCATGTTCTTTAGCACCTCACACCCTGCACTCCCTCCTGTCCACCCCGCTTCGGCAGATATTCTTAACCTCTCACTTTGCCTTATCGTGCCCCCTCCCCCTGTACCACGTGACGCCCCTCCAGCCCACATCAGTGGTGTGCTGCGCACCCACTGTATTGATCACCCACAGCGATCGGCGGCGCCTCATGCCAACGCTTTGCCCACTTTCCGTCCCCCATCCAAGGTTGTCCGCCCTCCCTCTTCTACAGATGCTCTATCTCCACTGAGACCCAACTCCTACCTCCACATCGATCTCAATAGTCTTACACCTGGTATCATTGCTTTGCGCGCACCGACACTGAACTCCTTCCTATAAGTTCGTACAACAGCTCCAGCAATAATTAGAAAAATATCTCATCTGCGATTTCTGGCATTTACCTCAAATGCCGACATTATATCAGTAACTGAATCCTGGCCGTCAAATGATGCCTCGCTTGACCTTGTTCGCATGGCCGGAAATCAATGCTTCGCGAACACCCGCCAACCCGGGCGCGGAAAAGGCTGTTTAGCTTTTGTCAAATGCGCTACACACGCTAGTGTTATTGACCACCCCTCTCTCCTCCTTCCTGAGGATTTGTTATGGCTATCTGTTCACGCCTCTGGCCAGAACCTCCTCCTTGGTTGCGTCTACGTCCCCCCGGGTCGGCAGCCTGCAAAACTTGACACTGCCGTGGATGTCTTTAATGCTGCGCTCGACTACACTGCTAGTGCAAAAAATATTGCGGGTGACTTTAACCTTCCTTCGATTTACTTGTCTTTTTACACTAACTCTCCTTACCTCTCCACCTTCATTTCCTGTATCCGTCTTGGCGGATGGACCCAACATGTCTCCTCCCTACTAGGGGAAGCAACATCTTGGATCTAGTATTCTCCATTGATGTTCCTGATATGACCACTTAGATTACTGATCACTTCCCGGGTAGTGACTACTGTATTGTCAGGTGCAAGTTCAGCTGCTTCAGCTGTTCCCATCCGATGCAATCCCTTCCCCCTGTTCCGACTTCCTGCCTTCCTGTAACTGACCGCTAGTGCCAGTGATAATCCGTTCCCTTAATTGGGACACATTTTTTCTCTCCTCCGATCACCTCACTGTTGTGAACTCTCCCTACTGCAGCCTCCGACACTGCTTAGGTACCTCCAGCCCATGTGCCGATCCACACCCTAAGTCCGGCAGCCCACGCTTGTCACTTTGAGAGCATGATCTGGCTAAGCTGAAACTTACTTTTGCTAAATCAGGTGACTTTACAATTCTTCTGAGCACAAATCAGCTACAACTGAAGCTGCGTCGCATGGCCGATTCGCATCTGAGAAGGCAAGAGACCATCGTCCCAACACACCCCAACAAAACTGGCTACCTGTCCAACCTGCTTAGTAAAAGTTCTAATCACTCCAGTCTTACCTCGCCCAAATTCTTCATCTGCGGCTCATCTACCGCAAATACCCCAGCATCTTTTTCTGAGGTCTTCAATGAGCCCTTCTTTTCCTCTCTTATAAGCAGCCCTGGTACCCCTCCTCCTACAATCCATCCCTGCACCTCTGCCCCTTTCTCATCGATTCTCTTCACCCATCTAGAAATTGAAAAATCAGCTTCCCCTAATAAACTTTCCCCGATGCTGGGCCCAGATGATCTCCCACCGCCTCTCCTCCGTTTTGGTAGTCCTGACCTCCCTTCATTGCTACTTATTGTATACAACACCCTCACGCTTCGCAGTTTCGCCCCCCCCCAATGGAAAACCTCTGTTGTAACTCCGTGCTTCAAAAAGGGCGCATTTAACGACTCAGTTAACTGCCGGCCCACTATCTACTCCCCAGTAGTCTGAAAAATCATGAAAAGGACTATCAAAAGACATTGTTCAGTGCCTCTCATCCAACAACCTTCTGAACCGTAGTCAGCATGGTTTTTTGAACTCCCGTTCGTGTTCTTTCTGCCAGCTTGACTTTCTCAGTGTCCTATCATCTGCTGCTGGCGCCGGCAACCCTGTGATCTTCCTGTATCTCGACACGTCTGAGGCTCTTTACCGTGTTCTTTGTTTGCATCTGCCGGCCAAAATTCGGTCTCTTGGTACCACTGAACTTCTCTTCTCCTGGTCATCCTCTCATCTCTCTCACAGATCACAAGCTTTGCTTGTTGACGGCCACTTATCTTCTGACAAACAAACTACTAGCGGCGTCATCCAAGGCGGCCTCAGGCCCAGTACTATTCCTTATTTATGTCAGTGACATCTCTTCTATTCGCCACGGTACCCCTCTCCTCCTTGCCGGCGATATAGAAATAGTGTATTCTTTCCTCCCTAATGACCTACCCGTGATCCTGTGCAACATATCGCGTGACTAACTGTCTCTACAAACTTGGTACGTCTTGTGGTTTATGAAATTTTCTGCGAAAAAAAGCTTCCTCCTACCTTACAAGTGTACTGTACCACCCGGCCAAATTTGTCCCGACGGCCTGCCCATCCACATACATCCCATGGTCACCGATCTTGGCGTAGGCTACTCCTGTTCCTCTAACCTCTCAGAACAGGCGTCGCTCCAAATCGCTAAAGCTAAGCGAACCCTAGGCCTGATCAATCGGTGCTTCCTAATGCCGGCCATTCGTCTCTCCATATATCTCTCAAATGTGAGACCGCTCCTAGAATATTGTCTGATTACCCCCAGCCTCCGGCCGCGTTCCTCTATTGTACCTCTTGAGAACGCTCAGCGTACCTTCATCAGAACGATGTTGGGCGTATGCATAGCTCTAACATACCGCCAGCGCTGTGAGCTCCCACAAAGTGAGCTTCTGCGGATTCGATGCATGAGGCCCAACCTGGTTTTCCTCTTTAAGCTAATCCACAACTAGGCCTACACATCCCATCATACCTTATACGCTGCCCTGCTCCTACCCCGTCCGACATCGTGCCTTCAATCTCCCAGTCCTCAATCTAATCTCAGTCTAAAGTCTCAATTCTTTCTGTCAGCCTATTTCAAAATCTGGAATAAGCTCCCCCTTAGCTTACACAGTGCCTATTCACTGTTGGCTTTTAGGCACGCACTTGTGTTATACCTAACAGATCCCAATGCTATATTGCTCACCAATGAGCTCGTCTTCACCAACCTGGCCTTTGACAGAGGCCTTACACTCTAACCCTGCTACCCCTGAGCCACAGGCCGGCAGGTATATTATATTCCTGACTCTTTTTCTCTTTTGAGTGCTGCGAACTACTGTCATTGTCATCCCTAAGTCACAACAAACTTACCCCCTGCTTTCATAAGATAGCCCTGTTGCCCACCCCTGTTCATCTGTAACGCACCATTTTCATCTTTCTTTCTCTCCTCAGTATCAGTTGTTTCGTAGCGGGGCAAACCCAGACCGCGCTTCTCTATCCCTTTTCTCGTTCCCGTGATCCTCGATGACGGTCAATCACGTCAGGCACCGTACTGACCATCTCCCTGGCAGGTGCACCCCGATAATATTGTTACACGATCATCCGCCACTGGCTGTTCCCGTTGGCTATGCCGTTCATGGTCTCATATCCTGGCCACTTGATCCTGGATCACACACCCTTATCTCGGTCGCTTTGCCCCCTGCGCCATTGCCAGTGACCACTCGTGCCACTCCCAACGGTGCGGGGTGCTGTCAGATCCACCGCTATGGCCGGAGCGCATCTGGCTTGCAGACCACTTGCAACGATGTGCGAGCGCAACTGAGCCCGTGGATCACACATCCCGTTTTCACTTCTCGAAGTGTTTTTCAGACTGGATGTCCAGCGCCAGGCCAATGCCACCTACTAGCATCGGTTATGGATCGCAAGCTCTTACTTTCCTCGGACTACCGCTTTAAATACTGTCGGTTGAAAATTGAATGTTCCCATCATTTTTCCGCCACGGTACGCTCATCTATAGTTCTAATCATCTGTTACCTAGTTCCGTTTTTGTCGCTCTACCACGGTATGCACACCTACCCATTCTGCCCCTGCTTTTATTGCCTGTCACCATATCACCCCTCATTTAATGAGGTAAACTTCGTCCTAGCCAATGTTCTCTGCTGACACCCGCCAATATTTCCTTTTTCTACCTGCCGTCATTATCGGCTTCTATGCTCTATTCACTTGATATTACCCTGTGCATCACTATACCTCATTGTCTGCCGTTCTGTTAAATACCTCCTTGTTCTCCGTCCTCAAGCCTGATGACATTACGCACCAGCCACACTCGCAGCCGTGACCAATCCCCATGTGAGAACTTGTCGCTCCAAACTTTGCATTTTTACCAGTAGCATTCATTATCTAATCACCACCACCATATTCTTCTTCCTTGGCTCCACGATTCCTCTGTGGCTCTTTCCATTGAGCAGTTTCCCAATTAGCGTCTTTCTGCCTAGTCCGCCAGTTCAGTTGAGTGCTGGCGTGCAGCACTTTGGTTCCATTGCCCCAATTCCGTTGCGCATTCATTTCTTGGGCCTTTTGTTCTATTACCGGCTTACCTGTCCTGGTGCTTCCTGCTTCTTTCTTCTCTGCCCCCTTCGTGCTTCATCTGCTGTAAAACGATATGACTGGTCATTTCTTACCTGTGTCCTTTCGGTCATTACCCCCATCTTCTGCTCCGTATATTGCTCGCTACAGGCATTTTCTGTGTCCTTCAATTTGGCCCGCCTGACTATGTTTCACCGATTATAAAGACAACGTTACGTCATGAAGTTCACTCACATTTACGAATCGTTTGATCTGCCACTACCCGATTCCTCTGGTCCGTTACCACATGTCGCTCTTTCTCTGACCAAATAATTCGACTCATTTTTACCTGTTCACTTCGATACTTTCCTTCATCTTCCTTCTTTATTGAACCGCTGCTCAAGCCGTCATCACTTCTGTGCTTCGCCATTCTTGTTTCTCTCTCTGTTGAGCCGCCATGCTCACCTGTCACGAAGATAATTCACCACACTACTCCAAATTTAATTCTGCAACCATTTGATCTAACCCTAACTACCCCTCCCAATGGCTGGTAATTTCTTTCTGGGACTCCATTTTCATTGCTCCTGTTCCTCTTATATATGCTGATATATATATATATATATATGCATATATATGTGTATATGCATTCGCTCGGAGTCCTACAGTTCCTCACCGGCCATTTCTCTTGCTATCATTCCGTCGACCGTCACGACGTGCATCCATTCCTTCTACATCTGTGACTTACACCTACTTTATCCAATCCTCTTGAATCATTTTGTCATCCGATCCACCCTTTACTTAGACTGCTCGCTCTCTGTTTTACAATGAGTTTCGTGCCCTGTCTGTCGACCATCTATTGCAGAATACCAATGCTTCATTGCTATCTAATCCATTGCAGTACATCTCACTTTTTATCCATCATCCTCAGTTACGGCAGTTTCTCATACCGACTTCTAGCCTTGCTCATGCATATCAGTAGACTTTCAGATGTCTCTGCCGGGCCCCGTCATACTCCCCACTTGACCTTGACTTTCAGATGCACAGAGCGTCTATTTGAACACTATCATGGGTTCATTCAAACTCACTTATCATACTTTTATCCCACTCCATTCTCCCTTCTGAGCTTCTTTATCCTACTTTCTTGTGCAAATTTTCGCATTGGCATGGATTATGTCTGCCCACTCCGCCACTTGTAAAACGAGCTCATGCATCTGGCACGCTTTGGCCCCTCCGGAATGAACCAATATTATTATTAATATTTACATTATTGGTGATCCAAGGGGCAATATGGAAATGGTAGGCTAGAACCTTGCACTTATCAGCAGAAAAATTCCTCATCCAGGAGTGACGCCAGCGGTCAAGTGCAGAGAGGTTAGCGGAAATGCTGCAGAGAGTAGGAATAGTATCATTTGAATTGAAAGAGTAGACAGTTTTCACGTCATCTGCAAACTAGAATGGCGTGCCATGATGTACTGGATCCAGTGTGTCAATATTGTACACTAGAAATAGGAAAGGACCCAGTACGCCGCCCTGTATAAAGCCACATTCACCAGGTTCAGTTTCCGAAGTATATCGATTGATGAGGACGACTTGCAAACTATGAGAAAGATAAAGTTTCAGCCAATAAGGTGGTGGGTCAGCAGTGCCGAATGAATGCAATTTGGCGATGAGAGGTAGGTGTGAGTCACGGTCGAAAACCCTCATTATATCCAGGTATACAATACCAATGCTTGCCCACTATCAGCATTCTCAGTGACTAGGTTTAGGAGGTCAAACTGACATGTTGTGCATGATCGCGAATTGAGAAAACCGTGCTGTTTATTGCTAAGAATGTTTGAAGCGAGAAGATAAGTGGTAATGTCATCTTTGAAAATCGTTTCCATTATTCTGGAAATGATAGGGGTATGGTTGATGGGACGGTAATTAGTGAGTTCATGGAAGGGTCCTTTTTAAGTCGTGGAACGACGACTGAACGCTTTCGGGTCGACGGCACAAAACTGGATTTGAGCGACAAAGTAAATAGGTTTAGTAATAAAAGGAGAGGGTCCGATCCACCGTTATTGATTGCAGCTGGGGTGACCCGTCTGGTCCAGGATGCGTTGATACCTTGTAGCTTAAAATGAGCCCGTAAATACCGTTTATTTCACTAGTCAGGGTAGATAGAGAGGAGCGGGTAATCGCAAAAGGATTCAAGGGGAGGGGCTATGTCTGTGGTGAGGCCGCAGATTCAGGAAAGTAGAGATTAAAGGCCTCAGCAACATCAGAATTGGGTGGCCGAAGTTTTTTATTCAGTAACAAAACGTGCTGAATAGTAGTATCTGTTGCCGAATTCCCAGATTTATGTAGAGGTAAGAGTTTCAATGCTTTCATGGGATGCCTTAGGGCTTTAGCTTCTTCGTTGTGGAGCTGGTCTTCCTTTATGCCCCGGATAATATCAGTAAGACTTGTTAGTCTCATAGGAAGGGAGAAGTCGTGGTTTTGGAGGTAGAGTCTTTGCATCTTAAGGCACCTTCGTTGGGGGGAAGCAATTTTGTATTTCCTAAGGGAGTTTTGGGCTATTGAACTAAGCTTCAAGAGGTAGTTTCCCATGCTAAGATTGAGGTGATTAAAGTAATCAGCCGCCTGTTGGAGGTCAGCCGTTAGAAAAAACTGCCCCGATCTTGGCTACGGATTGGAACGGGCAGGGGGTTACAGTTTAAACGGAGGGAATTGTTGACTGGGGCTAGATAGTCTGATGGATAAGGGTGAAGTGAAAGATTGCCAGCCACTGTCTTATGGCCGCTACCCGGAAATTTATCCAGAACGGAAACCGAAAAGTTGGAAACGCTTTGAATGAATATAAGATCTGGGACTCTGACGTTTCTAGTTGGGGTTTGAACGTGTTGCACCCAGCCCCTAAAGTGAGTATGGGACACAAATTCCATTAAGTTGAGAGGTGCTATGAGGTTCGTCCAGGATATTTTAGGGCAGGTAAAATCACAGGATATGATCTTCGCTGCCGAAGGTAGTAAAAGGTAATCAAAGGCTTTATTAAAGGAGGTAAGTCCGTATTAGTAGAGGAGGGAGGGCGATGGACACAACCAATTTGCACGACTATAGTCGAGAACCGAATTTTGAGCTGTAGAGAATCCGGAAATGAGCCCAGTGCAGCATGCCTAATGAGGGTTACTGAATGGGCGTACTGTACGTACACTAGGCACTCACCTCTGCGTCTGTCAGTCCCATTTACTCTAAAAACCTTGTACCCCTACAGCAGAATTTTGCTTGTGGGAGTGTGTTCCTTGAGCCAGGTTTCGGTTTTAAGAATGATATCAGAACCGGATGTTATGACAATGTTTTAGATTATTAAGCTCACTTGAGATAGGCCGGGATTTAAATAAGATCAAGGATAACCCATGCATGTGGATGCAAGTGTCTGGGCTAGGTAGCGTGGGGAAATTGTAGAACTGAGGGGCTTGAGTCTGAACTACGACGGAAAAGGAAAAGTGAGCATTGGAAGCTTTCGCGATGGCTTTAGAAGATTCAGCCGCAGACGACCCGGAAGTAACTAATATCGGGATATTACGGGGTGCAGCAGATCTTTGACTAAGTAGCCTTGTCACTTGTCCTGATTCGTTGGGATCGTCGATGCTTCAGTGCGGTAACAGAACACGGGGCTGTGGAAGATATTGGCTTTCCCAAGTGACAACCTTGGTAGTGGTTGGTGGTGTACGGTAAAAGCAGGCCTCCGATGGTAGGGTCTAGGAGAGTGTGGGGTGGCTTCGCCGTCCGTCGATTCAGCTTGCCCGGGTGAGGAAGGATGTGAGTGAATTACCGTCACGAGGCGGATTCCGGCTTCATATGTGTGTATGTAATCGCAAGGAGGTGCTGGATATTTTAGCGAAATCTGAACTGGCCCATCCCACTTTTGAAATAGATGATTGCGCGCCAGTGCCGTAGAGAACGCTGGGGTTAGAATGGAAAGCAATGGGAGACACTTTCCAGTTTTCATTCGCAATACGCGAAAAACCTCAAACAAGGCATGGCTTTTTGTCTGTAGTATCATCCGCGTTCGACCCCCTAGGGTTGGCTTGATCTTTCATTCTGCCAGGCAAGGTGTTATTGCAATCACTGTGTCGCTTAAATCTTGATTGGGAGGAACCGATTGAAGGAAAACCCCCACAAAGCTGAGATGGGTGGTTGAGGGGTATGAAACAAACTTGCACATCCAAAGTTCAGCCTTCTGTTATAAGAAGTGACCCACTGAACGGAGATGCACGGCTTCATGCATTTTGTGGCGCTTCTGAAGTTGCTACGGAGTGGTGGCCTATTCCAGGGGGGTTTCAAAGGACATAGCCCCCTATTGTATCATACTGTTCTCCAAATCAGGGGTAGCTCCTTCGAAGACCGTAAAGATCCCTCGATTGGAGTTAGCCACAGCAAGACTGGCCGTTAGAGTCTCTCGGAATCTTATGGAAGAAACTGGAATCAAGTTTGGTAAGACTTACTACTGAACGGACTCTGCTATAGTTTTGCACCACATAAACAACACTTTAACGAGATTTGTACGTACGTTGCAAACCGTTTGGCTGACATCCATCAGTGGTCGGAACCCTGGCAGTGGCTTCATGTCAGATCGGAGGCTAACCATGCAGACTTGGAATCAAAAGGCACAACATCACCAAGTGATATCAGCAGACGGTTCAAAGGTCCTAGATTCTTGATGAACGATGAAACTTTACGGCCGCCCAGTCCTACGGTTGCTGCAGCACCACCAGACGTGGAGTTGAAACAGCCTTCGAGTATAACTCTCACAATTTTTCAAGATACATGGACAGAAGCACTTCTAGCTGGGTACTCCAGTTGGTTTTACCTGCTGAAGCCGATAGCGTGGCCAACCCGTTTAAAAATGTACGTTGCAGTCATGAGAGGTGGTCGCATGGACCTAGGACTGAAACCTAAGCAGCTGAAGTTGCACGACATTGCTAAAGCTGACGAAATTGTTATATTATTTGTACAGGCTAAGGTCTATGGTGAAGAGTTAAGTTGGTTACAAGCCAGGAATAAAACCTATGTGCTAACAAATCTCCGATGAACAGGACACTACCATAACTTGACCTAATTTGATTAAGTGGAATTATTTGTGTTGGAAGACGACTAAACTACTCCAGTCTGCTTCAGGGAGTAAAACATCCGGTGATACTGTCCAAGACTCACCCGATGACAGATTCGATAAGCCGATGATATCACGCAATGAAAGGACATGCAGGACCTTCTCAGTAACTCGCGGAACTTTGCAAAAGTTTTGGATTGTACAGGGGGAAGCTGCCAACAAGCGTGTACTTAGAGGATGTTGGAAATGTCGAAAGCATCTGATAGTCGTAGGCAAACAGATGATGGCTCCTCTACCAGCCATTAGAGTCCAACAAGGTTGGTTTCCGTTCAAACTCGTGGGACCGGGTTGCTTTGTCCCATTTGCAGTTAAACATGGGCACAGCATAGAGAAACGATATGTATGCATCTTCACACGCCTCCAGATGTGTGCGGTACACATTGAAGTTTCCTATTCTCTAAGCACGGATTCATTCATTATGACATTACTGCGCTTCATGTCGAGGAGAGGGGCATTGTCCGAGATTTTTAGTGACAATTGTGCAAACTCTGTTGAGGTTCACAAAGAACTGAAGAACCTAATGGGGAACTCCTTTAGTGGTAAGATTGCTGATAGATTGTTGCAACGGGGAGTGCAGTGGCACCTAAACCCCCTTCATGCTAGTCACCGCGGTGGCATATTGGAGATAACGGTGCATTCAGTTAGGAGAGTACTTCTTTCAGCTCGTGACCAACAGCCGGTGACTGACGAAATATTGTTGACATTTCTTACGGAAATTGAGCTGATATCAAATGGACGACCGCTAGTGTCTTTGAACTCGGACTGTCGTGATCTGTCAGTACTCACGCCCAATGTTCTACTTAACCTATGGTGAACCTAGGAAATATTCCAACGAAATGCTTGCGAGATAGAAAGGTTCGCCAGCGCAGGCAGGCGAACTACCTTATATTTGTGTTTTGGAAGATAAGGACCCAGGAATATCTTCCACTATTACAACAGCGGCAAAGGTGGATAACTCAAGAACGCAACTTCAGATCGGGTGATGTAGTGCTACTAGTTTCGGAGCTTTGCTGCAAGGCCGGTGGCCGAAAGGAGTCATCGAAATCATCTCAGTTTCGGACGATGGCCCGGTACGAACGGCAACGGTGCAAGCTAATTAAGGATTAGTGCTCCGTAACATTAAAAAATTTGTCTTGTTGAAGGTGAACCAGATACTGGCAGTGTAAGTTCAACAGCCTAGTCTCCTCAAGTGGTATGTGTGCCTTTGGGTCCGTTGAACCGGGAGGGACCACGGAGGGTTGATTCACCTGTCCAACTGTAAGCTGCTACTGAAGGTGATCAGTTTTAGGTATTGGGGAACCGTAGGGCGAGCCAATTTGTGAGGCCGACCACATTTAGCGGAGCTCAGGAAAAATCCGGTTCGGATTTCGGGGGCCGGTGTACAGGAGTTCAGGAAACCCCGTTCCATTCATCAGCATCCATTTTACAAACGACAGTTTTTCATTTGCATGAACTATCTTTTCCGAATTTCGGAATGTTTTGTCTATTACTCTAAATCTTTCTCACAAACCGGACTCCCACCGTTGCCTCGAGAGTGAGTCGCTCAGCTTGAGCTTCGTTGTGACTGTATTCGATAATCTCATCTTCTGTTTCTAATCCTTTGCTATAATTCAGCTGCAGCTGTTTTGTTGTTGTTCAATTCGATGCGTTAGATCCATGAAGGAACACTATTGAGGTTTTATTATTGCAAAACTACTTAATTTGTTGTATATATTGCCGTAGCTGTTTGGAGTAGACTTTGTTTTGAATTGTTTCGAAATTGGTTGCCGGACTTTGCAAATGGTACGGCAGAAAGGACAGAGCCAGTAAACGGGAAAGATCGGGGGGAAATGACAGAAGCTAAAGCCACGACCGGGAGAGGAAGGCTTTGAATGCTTCCGCTGTGCAAGGCGGGTAGGTTATGGATGACTTGTTATCCGTAATCAGGATTTCGAAATCATTCTCGATTTCAGCGTTTCTAGATTTATGCAACATACAAAGAAGTTGCGATTTATTTGGATGATTCAATACCTTTACTTCTTGGTCACTGAGTGAAGTATTTTCTTGTCGTTCAATGAATGCATGGAGGTTAATGACACGAATAAAAATTGAAAAGTCATCTGAATTAGGTAGCTGCCGAGAAGTTTACAGTACTTCTTTTGGAGTGGCTCGGCAGAGAACCTTTTTTAGGTATGGCCTGAGAAATACGAGACAGTTTGTTGAGACAGTCAGGAAGGAAGGGACAGAAAATGCTTGCAGCTATATGAGGGTCATGGGTGCAAAATCAATCACCCCAGTCTTTTGGGCGAATAGTTAACAGTAGCAAAGCCCAATTTATGCATGCGAATGTATTGTTAGAGGGGTGTGCGAGATTGGGAGGGCCACTAAGGGGCGGACGGCAGGTAACCATTTCTTGGCTGCTGCTGTGGAAACTATGTGTTACCGGCAGGTCGAAAAGAGGCATGTAGTGAGTAATTACCAAATCTAGTACTTTCTCACTTCTGGTAGGTTTGGAAACTTGCTGTTTCCAGCCACTAAGATGAATGCTAGCAATTAGGTCTATAAGATTGGAAAAATTCGAGGAGTTAGGCCAAAATGTTTTAGGGGGAATAAAGTCGCTCAACATAGGCTTGGTTTGGAAGGAAGGAAAGAGGCGTATTCGCTAGATTTAATAGCAAGTGGAAACAAGGAACCAGGGGAGTTTGGCGGGCGATGCGCGTGACCAGTTTAAAAGCAATACTCTGGAGGATGAAAGTGGACCGGAAGGAACCGGTAGTAGAATGGAGCGCTGTATGCAAATGAGGGATCTTGGTGTAGACTTCCTTGACGTAGGCTAGGCACCCACCGCTACGCCTGTTTAGCCTGTTGCTCCTTGGTAGACTGTACCCCGCCAAAGATATTTGATCAATGGGAGTGCTCTCAGACAGCCGGGATTCCGTTTCCAAGATAATGTCGTGATTGTATTACGGGGGCAAGTTTTTTTAAACGCGGGAGTTTACCAAGAATAGAACGGGGAATAAAATAGGCTTAAGATGTGCCACCAGTGGGAAGTGGTGCTGGCTTATCGGGGGGGGGGGAGTAAGTTGGAAAAGGACAGACTAACGCGACTGAAAACAGTAGAAATCAAAGTCAAAGGTGAACATCAGAATGTAGAGGCCAGCCGAGGTTCAGATGAGGTGGTTTCCAGCGGAGCTGGAGTAACTGGCACAGTGTAAGGGTCTGCTGAGTCGCAGAACGACTGGGCTTCAAAAGGGAAAGGGAGAATGTTGGAGCAAGAGGAAAAACCTTCGCAATTCGTCTAGTTGACCGCTGTTAAGGGTGATTCAGGGCTCTAGGGAAATACCGGCAGGTCGGAATTTAGTATTTCTCGAGGTGGGCTCAGAAGGCAGAGCTGAAAAAATTTTGAGGGGTAGATTAAGCTGTGAGTGATCTTAGGGGCAAGGTAAGTTGGGAGGGGCACCAAACATGGAGCTTTTAGTATCGGGAGCAGTTGAGGTAGTAGTCAGGTGGGGAGTACCACGTGGAGCAGAAGGGAAGGCTTGTGAAGGCCGTATTCCAGCACGGGCAGGCAGTAAATGCGGTTTTTTGCGGGGACCACTGATGCGTAAGGATAAGCCATACTCTCCAAGGCCGAATCCGGATTCGGTGAGCTAAGGCAAGTTGGTTTAATAGGAGACCGTTGGATGGTGGAGGGGTTTTTAATGACGTATTGGAACTAGTAAACCATGGCGTGCCACTCTTTCTTGCAGACGATAAAATGGTCTGTTCTTTCGATTTTAATGATGCTTACGCTACTTTCTGCAGCATTTCTGCAGAAATTCCTGCACTTGACCGCCGGTGTCACTCTTGGATGATGAAAATCTTAACTGAGAATTGCGAGGTCTTGACCTACAAATTCCAGTGGCTCCTGGGTCTTTAACTCTCGGTGGGTCCCCAATTGCCGGTAGACCTACCATCCGTGGTTTATGCGTCGACGTTTTTAGCTCCATCAACGTTTCTGAACGCGCCGCCGTCCAAGCGGCTAAGGTGAGAAGAGGAGCGGCCCTTTTCTTCAGCTCATTTAGCCTCCAGAACAGTATCATCAGCATCTACAAATCCCACATCACTCCCTCGCTTGGATTTTGCTCAGTTATCCTTTCCAAATTGTCAAAATTTGATAGAGTTGCGCTTGAGGGCAACCGGAGGTGTTTTACCAAACAATTACTTGGATGGTCCACGTCGGTATGCTATAGAGAACTATATCAGCTTCTGAATCTCTACCCACTCCGACTCCACCGCTTAGGACTAAACTTGATGCTCCCGCATAAAGTGCGTCATAACCGGTCCCTTTCATCTAAACAATAAAGCTTCTCATGTAAAACCCCATACTTCGGCACATGACTTTTACTTGCCCTACTGCCATGGCTAAACCGGCCATGCGGTCGCACTTTTCCTACTTGCCTACTCTAAGTTCCGGAATAAGTTGCCCATCTCCATTTGAGCTTCCCAGACTAAGTCCCAATTTCTATTGGCACTCAATCCATCTCTCAATGTTGCCTGTGCACTTCAGTTATCTAATATGCATGTGAATATATGGCCCACGGGAGGGGCCTCGACTTCCATGTCAGGCAATCTCCTTCGAAGCCTCCACGCCCTCCCACGGATGAGACAATCGGAGACAAACAGTCTCATCTATCTGAGTGAATTCTCATCGCTTGACCAACCGTACCTATTCCCGTACTGAATAAACGGAATTGAAATACCATGGCTTTCTTACACCCTGCTTCGCCCTTCTCCGGTAGTCCCAGGCACCATTATTCCTCGTCCTTCCCTGCTTTTTCATTTTCCTCCACTGCTGGTTATCCAAGACAGAGGCACACCCTGACGGACCTCCTCTATCTGGTTTCCCTTCTCAGCTATCAGCCTATGCGGAATTTACCCTCAATGATGGCCAACCGCCTCAGCGCCTCGAAGACTACTCCCATTCCAAATACACCTGGATAACGTTGCTGCATGGTCCTTTTCAACTGTCGGCTGCACTGGTTCCGCCCTTCAGAGACCCTTCGCAACCTGGCCATCTTATCGGGGATCGTATACTTCATCACTGATTTTTGCCTCAATAGAGTACTCGTCAATGAACATCAGTGCCAATCCCAAGGTTGCGGGACGTGGCCCGATTCATCTCCTTGGCAGGCCCTCATAGGGCGCGCAGGTGGTGTGCAACTATGTGCAGGCGCAACTGGTAAGGTGGTTCACACCTCCTGTGTTCACTTGATGAGGTTTTTCGGGTAGAATGTCTGGCCTACGGTCAGCGGCATCCACAAGCACCGACTGTGACTTTCATGCTCTTGCTGTGCCAATCTTATGGCATTCAACATAACAGTTTCCTGACAGCGTGCTTTCATCTCTTCCTCCCAACCACGGCAGGCTCATCTCCCGACATTTTGTTACCCTTACCGCTTCCTATTTTTTGTTTCCCTTAAGCACACTGAGCCAATCTGTTACCACTACCACCGTCGTTGTTCTATCAACGTTCGCATACTTATCCCTCTCGCATGTTCTTTTATATTTTCTCATCTATAACTCCATCCGCATCCGTGCCCAATCCCAACGATAGAACTTGCCATATAACCTCAGCATTGCTTATAAACCCCATTATTTATTGATTTATTACCATCATGTATTTCGTGCTTGGCTCTACGAAACCCCCTTTGGTCTTTCAGTCGGCAAATGCTTCATTTGGCTTCTTTGAGTCGTTCCATTTTTACGATTGCCTGCAAGCCTGCTGCTCTCCAGCTCTATGGTCCCAACACTGCTAAACATATATTTTTCCTGCTTACTGTTCCATCTCAGGTTTTCTTGTCCTGGAGCCTCCCTTTTGCTCGACCTGCATCACGCTCCACCAGTGGTAAAATGGTCTAGTTATTCATCACTTTCCTGTTCCACTTCGGCCTGTTCTGTCCTCTCCTGTTCTATGTTTTTTGCCACAGACGTCTTCCCTGCTCTTTTCAGATTGCCTTTATCTCCACTTTTCACCTGTTGTGAAAAAATCATTCGATGCTGTTAGTCCTCACCAACAAGTACACTCAGTAGGGGTATTTTCTCCGCTTTTCCATCGTTGTCATATCGCAGCTTCCCAATGTACGCCTACGTCATACGGCTTTTCTTACTATCGGCCATCATCTCACAATGCATCAACTTTGAACAAGTAAATCGGCTAACACCTACCCGCTTCCCTTGATTGCTTCCTTCATCTTTCATCCTCCAAGAAATGTTCGCTAAAACTGACATGGCCTCTGCGCTCTCAAGAATAACTTTCTCTCTGCAGAACCACCACGTCGTATTTGTCAAGAAGAAACCAATAAATGAGGATCTTTTCCTGACATTCTACACTTCGTCGGTGACATTGAGAATATTTTTGCCCCACTTCCTCCAGTTTTCGAAGGCTACCTTCTTTTGCATCATCCAGCTGACTTGATAAGCGTCCATTTTGAAAAACCTCAGTTTCTCATGGCACCGTATACCAATCTCTACAAAACACTTTATATCCGGTGTACTTATCAAGACCCGTTTTGCTTGCTCCATGTTGCTAGCTGAGTTCTGCAACCCAATACTGATAATTGACTGCAGCTTAGCAAAGCCTCGTTTCTATCCGTTCCTTTTTATACGCATATAAATTTATTCTCCATTTTCTTCTGTTGACACAGCTATTCCAGCCGTATTTCGATCATCCTTACTCGCAGCTCTCAATTTTCAGCCATGTCCAACTGGACCAGTCAGACTACACTATTTGCCCTTGACTTTCGGGTTCGCCGAACATTAGGTCGAATTCATCATTAGGCACATTAAAAACTTCCTGCTTTATTTCCCGTTGTGCCTACATTTTTATGGTTAACCTACTTTTGTCTTCCAATTATCTATATCGAATCCATCTTCTTCAGGCTAGCTATAAAATTTCTATATAATCATTGACTATTTGTCCATGTACTTGTCTGTGGCAGTTTGGTCATACATCTGGCACGCTTCAAGCCTCTCTGAAATAAGCCACTAATAGCAACTTGAGAAGAAGGGTAACAAGAAGTTAGTGACGGAAAACATATTGAAGGTGGAAAAATCTGGCTACTGTACTCTCGGTGGCCAGCTGGTGGATCTACAGGGGCGCACTCAGTTGCTTTGACGGACGTCAGACCATATGCTACTGGCACTGAATCAGGATGAACCGTTTGTGTGGGAGTCGGAAGTTAGGAGGGATACAGAAGGGGGACTAGTAAACGAAACTGCGGCCTGCGGGCGTACTATATTTTGTTTTTGTTTCCTAGAAAGGGGAAGTGAAAACCTTCGCTTGCGAAAACGGGCAGAAATATCGCACAGCCAAAACCGGTGGAGTTCGCTGTTGAGCATTCCGCAGAAGTCGCTGACCAACTTGGAGCTGGCGGCCCGCTGCCTTGTTTGACTTATACAGTCATGTACCCACACGCACTCTTGATCCAAACCAATGCAACAGCGGATACTAGCCCGTGGTGTCACATATGTACGCGACCTTCATCGTGCTTCTTCCCGGACAGCACTGACCAATCAAATTTTATCACTCGCTGTGCGACCTTGCCCAGCTAAATTCTATGGTACAGTTTTTTTACGTTTTCATCTGAGTACGTCACTCAGTCACGCACTTGCACACAAGCTTGAGCCTTCATTTACTTCCTTTAACAGGAGCTTACTGTATGTTCTCACCGGATACATATCCATTCTCGCAAGTGTCTTTCTTCGGCTTATGGAATTCGGGATACAGTGCCCACACCACCAAGCGCACACACCTGATTATACCTGACGTAGACGGATTAACTTTAGGTGGTTTACCGGCAGACGGAAATGTGACTCTCCTCCAGGGCATTCATGGGAAGTCCGCAATGACAACAAAATGCCTCGTCAATCGTTTTGGTCACTTCACCAACAGCTATAACCAGGCCATCCAAGCTGTCGCTGTATTGTACAGTCCCTCTGACTCTAGTGAGAACTCAGTTCTACCCCAAAATCATTATCATTTTATTGGTACAGGATATGTTGTTTATGTAAGATGTGTGCTAATCATAGCCAAAACCGAGCAAAAAAGCTTGTTGGCCTACTGATAACCCTCAACGGCCCACCTGTCTGGTTTATCCAGCTGCCCCCAGGTTGGTTGATTCGGCTCTGGTCTAATGTTACTCGATGACCTATCCGTTGATCTCTCTATTGGCTCTGGTCTAGTCGGCGACTCAGGTCAACTGATTACTTGCTGTGTATTTCACTGGATCAGGCCATCTGATAGCAAATTGCCGGAAGCATTCTTTCACTGTCGGGATTTGCATTATTTGGGGATATATCAGGATGTGGAAATGGCAGTGCTGTCTGGTTTTTGAACGAAGTGACCTCCGTCAGCTCAGGCATCAGGGCAAGACCTTTGGGAATGAGTTGGGGGTGTTTGGCAAACTTAACCACCATCGGGCTTTATGCTCTGCGGTAGTGAACACCGTTTTAAAAACCCTACTATCACCTCACTGCGCTAGAGACCCAGAGGGGAAGTAGCAATAAAATTCAGACAGGCGTCGGAGTAAATGCAAAGATGCTGCGCGCAAAAGCAAGTAGTGTTATAAACAAGTGGACGGAGCTTTCTCAAGCAGAGGCTAAGCAACACTCGTCTACAGTTGTCGCCTCGCGAATAACGTTTTACAGGTTGACCGGGTGCCGGAAATAACACAGGATGATATAGTTTTCCTTAAGCTGCACAGGCAAGGTGACCGCTTAGGCAAAGGGTTGGCCACCACTTGGTCAGGCGAAAACCATCCCGAATTGCAGACCATGTAATGCCGGGGCCGAACTCGGCGTGCTTGATTCAAAAGCCTCGCTCTTTGGCTTTTGATGGGGTTTTCAAGATGGATTAGTTTGCGCTACTAAAGCTGAACGGAATTTTGCAAAGCTAAACCCACTTCTGCAGTACGGTGCTCTGTCTTAAGGCTCAGTGTCAGCGCCAAATGAGAGATACCATCAGGAACTGCATTCAAAACCCTCTCTTTTCCTTACTGCTTCATTATCTGATGAACTACTTTTTGTGACTTTTAGATAGAAAAATAACCATCATATCTGTAGTCATTTCGGGCTTCAGCCTAGTACCCCATAAGTGATGATCTATATTGAAAATCCCCCCATGTATTATGCAGGCTTCATGAATGGGACTATATTTGATAACAGTTTTATACTATCATCTACACAACACTTCTCCACTTTTGTTTGTTTGCTTAAGACATTGGAATTTTACCTAGCACCATCTCTAACTGTCGTGCTTGGACAACGGGACCTTGGGCATTTGGGTTCCACTGCCGAGTCTATTTGGCCGCATACTCAGGATTTGTGTATATTTGTAATCTTCGTGATTTCAACTTTAGTGCCGCAAAAACTACGAATCAATCTTGTTTCGGTTTTGTGACTCGTTGGAACGGGCTTCGCATTTCTCAATATGTTACAGTTGTGGCTTACACCCTGTGCCACTCCAGGACTTCAAGACTTCAGGACTTCATAGCTTGCCCTCAGAACCCACGGCTGCGCACGGTCACGTTCATACTCCGGAGAGGGGGAGTGAATGTCGTCTTCCTGTGAAAAGCCCTCGGTACGAACATCGGCGAGAACGTTCGCCCTCCGCTGCTACTTACCGCGCCGTCCGAATAAGCTTACGAGAACCTCATGTTCGGGGACTTCATCTTACAACGGACAGACCGTGTGTTTTAGATTCTTACTCTGGGAACCCAAGAGGAGGCATATATACAGTGGCCGCACTTGAAGGCCCCATCCATAACACATAGTGGAAGACTCCGGATATAGAACTGGCCGTGAGCCGTCCTTGCTAGACCCAGTGATAAAATACCATAAAAGAGATGAATTAAAACTCCCGACTTAATTTACTTTGAATGGAAGCAATCACGAGTTTTAAAATGGCCCTGCTTGCCTCCATCAAAAGCGGCCTCGAGACTGATTGGGGGCTTCGCAAATAAAGACGGCTAGGCTTTGTAATAAAGTGACGGATAAAATATGAGATGTACAGAGGAATGCCAGTTTCGAGGAATGCTGGCAGGTTACTAGAGAATCTTTGACTACCCCTGCAAAACGAGTTTGCTTCTTTTGGGCGGATGAAGTTTGGGGGTGAACCTATGTGGTGAAAGGCTGAGATAGGCAGATCAACCACGAGTAGAGGCCGCAGCTGAGCTCTCCTAAAGGCTTCCGGGATTGGCCATGCCTGGACTAGCTATACCAAACATAAAAATAAGACAATAAACACCTTGTAATCTGCTGAGCTCAAAGTTCAGGTAAGTTTGGCCGAGCGTGTCAGAAAGCATTCAAAGAAGTACGACAGCCAAGTGCACTCTGGAGGATCCTGGAGGCATACGGTGGGACTACTGACAACCCAAGATCATAGGACGGCGGCATACAACCAAAGTAAGGCAGACGCTCTTGGTAGTTATTTTAGCGGTGTGCACAGAGTATATGAGATCCTGCGGTTAGGTCTTGAGGTGGTACTTTCTCCATGGGCAGTCAAAGAGGCAAATCTTTCGGAGGAAATCCTGCGCAAGCAGCTGGAGGGATAAGCTAGCCACAAGTCTACAGAGTCTAAAGCTATCTACCCTGCCGTCTTTACGCGGCTGGAGGATGCTTTGTCCTTGCCGAAGTATAAGTTATACTTGGCTTTCCTTGATCATCAAAGCTTGCCACAGGACCATAAGAATGGAGTAGCAGTGGCTACGTGTAGAGGTCCCGCTCTGAAATGGGAAACTTTAGACCGATTAGCCTAAAGAAAGTCCCACGCAAAGTGCTGAGAGAGATTATCGGCGTGGGAGTCTGCCAGCATCTGCCAAGTAGTTCTGTGCTGAGCCCAGCTCAGCATGGATTTCGAAAATATCAGACTTAACCAAACTCATGAACTCCCTGAGAGTCACTCGCGGAGCGGGTGAAGGTGAACGGGTAGAGGTGTAGTACCTTGACCACAGCTAGACATTTGACCCGGTGAAAAGCCGGCTTTTACTCATCAAGTTGGGTTTACTTGGAGCTAGCGGACAGATTCAGGAATGGCTAACGGACTTCACTGCGGGTATAGGGCCTTGCTCTAAAGCGGGCGACGGGAACTTCAAATTGAAAAACGCTACCAGTGGAATACAGCAGGGGCCACCACTGAGTCCACCGCTGATTCTTTATTCTATAAATATTCCGGCCTCTGTAAAAAGGTCGGCAGGTTTCTTTTTGGAGATAGAGTGAAAAAGAAGGCCTAGAGTGAGAGCATCTGATCAGGACCTGTCATATCACACTTCGGCAAATACCTAGCAAACTTCGTACGAATCCCGAAACCAAAACAAGATTGGTCCGTATATTCTACCATACTGATTTACTGAATAAGCAACATCATAAACCATATAACCTCAAACATGCAATAATGAAGACTAAAAACGAGAACCAGGTTCGCGGTATTCGACAGACAAGCACGTGATTGAGGCTGATCCAACATGGGATGCGAAAAATTGGCGCGTTGGACGCCAAAAACAAAGGTCAGTTTAGAGAAAAGCAAGTTATGCGAAGCGTGCAAATAATGAATGCGGGTGAGTAATTTCGTAAAATCACGATATTATAGTGCTTTCGAGGGATTTTCCGTACACGGCTTTTACAATAGGTACCTTTATGAACTGGGCGCGCATGTGGGACCTGCTCTTGAAACCTGGGAATAATCGATTGTTGTAAAGAACAGCGATATGCCTAACAGTAGTATACAATGAGTGTCCATTTACCGTGGGAGCAAGAAGCATAAGTGAGGACATTTGGACCTTGGTGACTTCAGATTCAGTGTGCAGCAGCTGCACAAAGGGCAAGCGGCCAGCTCTTATCTGGAGTCAACCCCATTCAAGCCATTGCCAATTTACAGTTTATCTCAGCGCCAACTGCGAAGTGCGGTCGTCTTTCGGCCGTTGATTCTGTGAGCTCCTAATGCACACTACCAAACACACCCTAGTACCTATCTCTCCCAGTCGCCCTCCTTCTCACTGGTCGTGGAGAGTTTCGCTCTGAATAATCGTTCCTATAGTGCCGAGCGTTAGAGCGATGTAGTACAAAGGATAGAAGAGAGCTTCTACCAAGGAAGCTGTGAAGTAATGTTTGGCCGCCTTACAGGCTCCTCATTTCGGGATCAACGTCGCGGCCCCAACAATCGGAGGCCTTCACTTGTTTGTGAATTGCTGGAGTTGGGCCAGTTTTAGAAAACTGTATTCAGGCGCGGTCATCCTTCTTCAGGGAGAACGCTACCTGTTTGGAGAGGGCTCAAAGTCCTGCGAAGCGAGTGTCTGGGAGCCAGAGGTGCGAGGCTTACGAGCACAGACCCCCTACATAATAAAGCCTCTTTGGGTTTAGACCGTAATGTTCTTCCGAAAGACCTCACACTCCTGAACAAGAGCTCAAGGAAAGATGCTAAACATTCGATCTGGGTTCACAGCCCTATCTGCTCTTCGTTTTTAGGGTGGCGAACAGCTGGAGCAGCTGGCCGAATAAGATAATGGAACTGATGACGGTCCAAACCTTCAAGTGGATCTAAGTCATAGGTGAAATGAGATCCGCGACTCTCATCTTTCGGCCAATCACTAGAAACACAGCTGTGAATACTGGGGTCGGCATCATGAGCTTCACAGCTGAAAGTTTCTGTAGCTGCCTGACGGACCAGTTAATGGCCACGACACTTCGATTGCCAAAGCGTAATACCGGTAACTTGCACCATCGAGCTCCGTGACTTTCATTTGTGGATTACCATCTTTCTCACTCTTTCTCTCAGAGGGTTTTCAAGACCGGATGACTGGGACGGATCTTGGTGAGACCCGAGTTTTTAGACTGTACGGAAGTTGTGCCCTCTTAGGAGAATGCCCTGCTTTGACATGGATATAAAGCATAGACCTACAATCACCGCGTCACATTTCCTACGTTTTAGTATCAGTGACATAAAAGGCGTTCAAAGACGATAATTAGAATCGCATGTTCCAACAGTGCTGTTACCAAGGTTCAGACCACACCGGTTTGGCAGCCGTTGCAAGGGCTCCTCAGAGTGTCACCAGGGGAGACATGGGTATCAGATGCAGGTCCTTTACTTATCTACGTCTCGGTCAGTGCTACAAAGTCTACTGCTACTTGCCAAATGAACAAAAGAAAGAGGAACACTGGAGGCCGCCTTCCACTTGCGATATCTGACAATATTTTGCGTCGGCTACCAACTGTCAAGCCACCAAGGACAGCAAACCTCTTGGTTGACGCTCGAAAGGACAGAAATAAAAAGAACGAGGTTACATCTTTCTCGACTGGCACTCAAAGCCCCGGAAGCTACTGTGACTTCCCCCGGGGTGGACCGTATCATGATGTGATGCAGCCCAAAATGACCCTGAATAAGCTGCCTACAGAAGATGAAGCAGGGTTGGCAGCGACAGTCGGAGTCAGACCTTCATTTAGATTCGAGAATGTTAGAAGGTCCGAGGAACCGCGAAATCAGAAAGCTGCCCCCAGTTCTTAAGAGCAAACGAGAAAAAGTTATAAGATAGCCCCACCCTACGGAGGAAGGGCCCGTTTGTCCCCACCATGATCTTTCTCCAGAGAAACGTCTGATGATGAGTCATGCCTGCGCAGAGATTCGGGAGAGAAGGAAGAAGTATAGAAGAGCACATTGTATCTGGGATTTTAATGCCGGAGAGCCCTCCCAGCTCGAGGAGGTGGATGGGTTTCGTTCGGAAGAAAGACTGGATAGTATCCACGCAGCTGTTACTGACCTATGCATGTGGATTATCGAACAAACAGGACAAATCGGAGGCCATAGTGCTGGCTAGAAAGCGGTTTACCTTTGCGCTGACAGAGGAGTGGCTAACGGATGATATTCGCGATGCAGAGTTCTCGCTATCTGGGTGTTTGCTGCTCCGAGTAGGTTGAAGTTGTGTCGGAGTTGGAGACGGTGTTGCCTGGTAAGTGCAAAACGGGGTACCGGTACATCTACTACGCATCTGTATGGTCCAGCATGGATGCGGACCGGTTTGCAGAGTAACACTCTCCAAGAGTGCCTGTAAGGTGCTCAGGACCATTTATCGCATGCCGGCTACCGAAGTGCAAATTATTCTGAACTCCATGAGTCGGTGGATGACAGACAGCTACTGTCTGTATCTTGGCGACTTTACCGCAGTTCAAAAGGACGGCGTATCTAACACCTTCAACTCTTCAGCATACAGGTGTTCCCGTTGTCCACGTGTGGCCTTGAGGTGAGTCAGTAAGCGCACGAGCCGGCCGGGAATATGGAGGATCTAGAGTTCTTTCAGGAAACCTCTGACATATAAGTAATCGATCTTCATCGGCGTTTGGGTTCCAGAGATCAAAAACTCCAGTCATCCACTGGGTGCCCAGAGCAATGGTCCATCAGAAACCACGTCGAGGGCTGAAACTGTGATCCGTACCATTTTTTGAAATGAAGGAAGTGCTGCTGCACTACCACGGGATTTGATGGGTGGTAACTAATTGGACGAGGCCCGGGGCTCCTTCAAATTGAAGGTGACTCCCTCGGTGAGTTTGTTTGTGCCTCCAAACAGACGACACGTTCACGCGACAGGGTGACCGAGTTTTGACAGGGAACTGTGAAGTATTTTGCCACGGAGCAACCGAGATTTTCAACATTTTTGATCCTTCGGCGCAGGATAAAACAGTGACAAGCAAGTCCATGACTGGTGTTCGACTCTGAAGATCATGAAGTGACGCGAATGCGAAGGTTGACTTGAGGCCGATTCCGTCTCTTCCCCGGAAAGGGTGCCTACATGTGTGGGAAGGAGGATAAATGCTCTCCCTGCCATCCAGACACTGGTACGTGATGGAGATATCGCTAATCCCGTTGGCGGTTGAGCAGCTCTACTGGCGTCACACTGTGCTGATGTCTAGGCCACGGAGAGTTTACCTTGACCTAGGCCTTTCCAGAGGGCAATCATCATGATATCTAGATCTTCCATGGTGAACAATATTGCCGGTGCTCCGCAGAGGCTTCGGCCACATGTGTCGCCCGGTCTGGATGAAGCCCACGCATTAGCCCTTTGGGAACTGGCTGAAGTCACCACTATCCCACCCATGAGACCGTTTAGCAACCCAGTGTAACACGGCGAAATACTGTCTAAATGGAAAAATTCCTTGTCATCCCAACTTTCAAGCGCGGCAAAATTGTGGAAGCGCAGAACTACCGTTCAGTTGGCCTCACATGTGTGGTTATAAAGATAATGGGGCGGTCATTCTTTACTCAACTCAGTGAGAACCCAGAAAGCCAATATCCTAGCAGCTACCAGCGGCATGGTGTCCGAAAAAGCCGATCCTGTCTCTTCAACTTTCTGCTGGCAAGTGAACAGTGATCATAGACCGGAGCGGGAGGGTCATTCTACTAGCGTTACCAACGTTGACCTCAGCAAAGTACTCAGCGAAGTGCAGCACAACTTTTGGCTCGCCCAGCTAAAATGTTTGACAGCTACGGAATCTTTTCTCAAGTGGGCTGAAGACTCCCTAAAGTGAAAGTCCCACTCTGTGAAGTTGCTTTATCATACTGCTAGTGGCATGATGCTTCTAGTTTGGTACCACAGAACTCGGTCCTGAGACCGCCGCCGCTCATAGAGTCCTCCAACGACTCCTCACAAAGACTGATGTCCTCCTGTTTGATCCACGCCGACTATCCCAAAACCAAGCTTGCAACCAACATTTCAGTGGATTCTGAGTTACTACAGGCGGGCTCGGACTCCCCAAATAGGTTATCAAACTTTTGGGCTCTCTCAGTCAATGTCCAGTAGTGCGCTCAGCTGCAGCTAGGGAGACAGAGGCCTGGTTACACCTACTCATTTTAAGAAGCAGCTTTGCGAGTGTCCATATGCGAAGGATACTGGGGAGTGATGGGCCCTCTGTACTCAAAACCCGTGACCATACTGGCAAGGTGTGCACCTAGGCGGGGTGCATCTACTGTCCATCCGTCGAACTTTTGGGAACCCGTCTTTTGGTATTTCCAAACCCTGTAATTCGCACGCGCAAGTCCTTGACTGGAGTATGGCAGGTCCGCTACATTCCCCTGCATGGCTGGTGAATTCGAAAAGCTGAAAACGGCTCAGCGAGCCGCCGTTTTTCTCGCAGTTTGCCTTTGGAGGATCCCTTGTGAAAGCGGGACTGGAATCAACTGGTTTGTTCCCGGAAGCCTGAGAGGTGAGGGAGGGGCGAGCTGAGATATATCAAGAGAATGCTCCGGGGCCGAATGAGTGTGGATTTGCCGGCGACATTCCGTGTTGGTGACCGCCTGCGATCAAGAAGGCACTTGGTATGGCTCATGGAGCTGAAGCCTACTCATCCACCTTTGGTCTGCCGTCTTTCTGCCAGAACTATCAAAATGCGAAACCCGCTGCTAGCTGGCGTGGTCGAACAGGCTAGTTATAAACTATTCAAAAGGAAGTTTGACTCAAACCTGATGGAGGGTTGGTGAGAATCTCTGTGGTGAGGTCACAGCCAACAGTGGACGGTGATGAGGCTCGGAATAAAGGTGTCCCACAGCCCCTTATTCTGAAAGCATAGAATCCCTGCTGTGCAGTGTGACGTGCCGCTCCGTGATGACAGTATTTTCGGAAAAGCGAAATTCGGCGGGAGGGCAGCAGACACTACCCGAAAGATTTCGTGTACACATTTTGGGCTGCAAATTCAGTCGGATCATAAGGATGACGGAAATCACCGTGCCGCGGAGCTCGGGTCGTCTCGGTTATTTTGATTTTTTGATCGCGTGGCTTATTGTTCCCGGTTGTGGGCAAAGGTTCAGCACTGTGAATAATGAGTTGTATTCTGTATCGTTTTCTATCTGTTTTTTCTATGCCACCTTACCTTCTTCAACTGTCGTGGCAGTCACGGAGTTCGTTTATTTTCATGAACTGAAATGATAATGCACGCTAACACGAAGACGATAAAAGGGGACAAAGATGACTGAACAGAAGGTGAGACGTCATATAAAAAAGAGAATCATAAAGAGTAACTGGAGGATGAAGCAAAGCTCTGAAACTTGGTACCGTGTGGTGTGCAGTAAAACAGCCAGGACAGCATGTGTGGCTTACCTTTAACAGGTGGTTGAAGTGGTTCTGCTTACATTGCCGGTCCACAGTAAATGAGCTTTTTCCAGGTTCGTCACGGTGGTGAGATTTGGCAAAACTAATAACAAATACCTGCAAAGACATCCAGAAGATGGGTAAGAAAATCAGGGAAAAAGTGAAGGAAGGCCGTCGAATGGCTGACAAGGCGGAAGAAGTTCTGGGTAAAAGCCAAGTGAACAAGAGAATGAAACTAAATCATACCAGGAAACTAACTAGGGAGCAGCAGCAGTCTGTCTTCTGAGGCAGCAGGGCAGTGATGGCAGGGGATGGTGAGAGACTGCCTCATAAAATCAAGGTAAACCTTTGGAGGGCCTACCTGAAAGGGGGACGAAGTTCTGTCAACAGATTAAAGACCTTAAGGGGAGTGGTGACTTATCTACGGAAGGGTGTGGAAATGCGGTGATTCACAGAATTCCGGAACAACATATAAAGAAGAGCAGAATGGGGATAAGGGCCATGAGATATCATATTGTAAACGGGCTGAGAGGCAGTGGTCGGTCTGATGGGGCCGCGAAAAAAAGAGGCCGTTGGCGAGTGGGAAGGAGATTAGAAGTTTCAAAAGTAACGAGTGAAAACCGAACCCGGCGGAGTTCATAAACTCAAGACACAGGGACTGGTTGTTGACGGCCAGAGAAGACATGAGTATGCTCTCGAATGGCCCAGTTTTTGTCCCGCCGGATGGGGCGACTCGGAAGTATACTTCAAAGAGGGTAGTGAGTTCGCTAGTCCGAAACCTCCAAAGCTGGTAATAAGTCAATCTATGGTACTCGCAGAGGAGAAGGTTACTGAGGTCAGCAAATGCTCTAAATTTTAAGGTGGGGGAAAGATGCTGAGGGTAAGATACTAGAGGGGAGCATGGGGCCATCCCCGGTAAATCTTAAGAACAGTGATTGCCGAAAGCCGGACATTTGGTGTTTAAATTCAGGAAAGTTAGTAGCATCCACGACAAGTAAAACGAAAGCTGGGTCACAGTGGGTGGTGGGCAGATCCTTTGGCCCACCGGAAAGAGGCTAACACCAAGGGGAGTCGTCAATTGTACTTCCGTGAAGGACCTTGTGCAAAATATCGGAGGTAGGTAAGGCGGTAGACCGGGAGCCACGCTGTAGCTGGTTGCCAAATACTTAAGCCAGGAAAGAGCAGAAGCTAGATTATTATGTGAGCTGCGTTGAGCTGTATAATTAGAAACCCTGGAGGCTGTGTGACTCTTCGTTTTTACTGAAGCCCATTCTCTACCATAATGGGGGATACTAAACAGTTGGTGGTAACTGACACGGTCAATAAAGGTGAGAATTTTGGCATGGGCATTTTAACATACCGGAAGTTGATTTAGGCTTGAGAGAAGCACTACCTAGGCTTTTCGAAGATGCGACCACGTGAGTCTCATAAGGGGAAGTGGCGATCCAACAAAAGCAGCAGAAAATGCTTTGGCGACCTAAACAAAACTATGAGATATTTGGTTTAGTAATGACGAATTATGAAAGGCACCTAGCCCTGGTAGTCAATACAACATCACTAGTAAGGAGAGCTCCCGGATCAAAGAAACATCCAACGGATGGCTTGTGGGGGCGCACCGTCGGTTAAGTAGTGCCGTAGGATGGTTGGTTCATCTGCATTTACGGAGGATGATCAGCTAACCTATGGGGAGGAAATGTTCCCGGAATATCTGCACGAACTAACCTCCGGGGCTGAAAAGTCAGTGACAATCGGGGATCTTAACTGTTCCAGCATAGGCTGGGAAGTACTGTTGACTCCGAGGAATGGATTCGCAGCCCATCTATAAGGCCTTGTCCTCAACCAAGTCCTGGCACCGTATGTGCAGGATCCGGCTAGGTGGAGACGTGGGTGAGGTCCTAACCTACTGGATATTGCCATGACCAAGATCCTAGGTGACATAATTCGAAGAAAGCTGCTCACTCAGTTCGCAGCGAACACGGTTCCCTAAGGTTCACAGTGAACTCCATGTTAACTGTTGCCTCCCAAATTGAAAAGGCAAAATTCTGGTAATATTGATATCCAGCGCCTGGTTATTGCGGCCCTGGGGATGGATTCGGGCAACAAGTAGGATGCGAGGGAAGAGCGGTGGACGATTTTAGGGGCCATGCAACAGCTCTACCGGAGATTCTTGCCTCTCTTGCGAGTTGATAGATCACAAGGGAAGCCACCCTGGCAGAAGCGCCAGGCAGGACAGCCCCAGGTATAAAAAAACGGGGACCAGAGTTTATTGAAGCAAATCAACGGCCGCCAAATCTATTGCAATTTAAGAGGGCCCGCACAATTTCCCTTAGAAGAAGGCCAAATGAATAATCTAGTCACGAATGGGCTTTGGCAACTGAAGCGATAACTTGAAAGGAGTACCAGAACTACGTGGAAGCCGAGTCAGCAGTAAGAGTTGCCCTAGGGCACGTCCAGGCTTTTGAGCAGTAGAGGGGACTATGGCAACCGAGCTCTCCCCTTCTGGAGCTTATGCGCAACACAGCTGTCAGGGGGCTAGAGCTGTAGCTAGTCAAACCACGAGCATATCATAGTTTCATGGCACAGTTTTTTGCGTGCCAAGCGGTTAACCCCTGGAACCTGCTCCCAATGAATATGGTGGCCATCCATACTGAAGCAATGTTCAAGGTTCGTTTGGGCTGTTGTCGGTCATAAATCCTTCTTTGCTGATTTTGACACCATCCACAATAATATATTTCCCTCCGTTAGCCGTTGGCCGTGACCTTCATTTGTTTTCACTCCATACCGCTTCTCGTTTGCCAGGGGGTGAACCCTAGTAAAGAGTTTTTTTGTTCTAACTTTATTTTTATTCTTCTCCTCCTTCCGGCAATTCATTTTATCACTCTACCCTGCCCCTGTTATTTTAGCTACCTCAAGTTTGTAAGGGTCATCTGCTGGTAGAGATACATGGAGGCAATGGCCACGTGAGCAAGTCGCGAGACTTTCACTGCCGTCGACGACGGGCTCAATTCGTCTTCTGCTCTAATGCTGCTGGTAAACCAATCACCAAGGCAAGCGGACGGGCCAGGTACTTATTATCTCAGCTCAGCGGGATTCGATGGAAGCTCGTTGATGGCGGAAGCTGCGCTCATCAACTAATCCAAAGCGGCAAACCCTTTGACCTGACTTGAGCTTCCACGACTTGTGTTTCACAGTTTATAGCTGACGAGAACTTATCGTTCTTTATCATTCCAACGAGGAGTTGATGAAGCGCACCGCGCAGCGGTGGGAGCCCAACTTGTGTGGCGGCCAGATTGGTCACCGGTATATGAGTCGGGTTCCCTGGATAGCCGGCCTAACTTCTGTGACGTCAAAAGTTACGAGCCACAGAATAGGACAATGTCGTGGAAGGCAGCCAGCGCCTTCATGACCTCTATTACTTGTCTTCCTTATCCTCTGCTGAAGGGATATGCTACCATCCAGGACAAGGCAGATGAGGACAGCGGGTGGAGAATAGTTAGAGTTACACATGACAGTCCAGTATTTGTCAAGCAGGATAATACGGCAGTCTAGCCGGCAGTGGGTACGCCTGATCTGAAGCGGTTGGCTCTCCATTTGGCAAAACTGGAGACCCCCTTGGTAGGTACACATCTGAAGCACAAGGGGTAGTTAGGTCGGCTGGGTGGCGTTAGATGCCCGTAAACAGCAAGCCAGAGTTCAAGTAGTTCAAGGGAACAAGAGGAGGAGGGCTCACAGGGCATCCAGTTCAGTTGGTATCGAGGAAGTGCAACATGCCAGCCCGATTCTGAAGATGCCTAAGAATCTACTTCAGTGCAACCAGCCAAGGTAGAGGCACCGGAAGGTCAGGCCAAGGATACCAGGTGGGCCGACGTGGTGGTCAGACCAATTCGGGCTATCGGTACGGTAACTCAAAAGGAAGGCACGTCAGCTGTGCACTTCGAGCCGGACACCGGGTAGATGGGTGGGGGTGAAAAAGCCACGAAAGCTATGGCGTCACCGTGGTCACTTTTAGAGGCAGGAAACAGGATGTCACCTATGAGGTTGCTTTCGAGGGTACCCCCGCCGTAAAATTCTCAATTAGTTTACCTTCGAGGACCAGGGAACCGTCAATCTGGGACACAAATATCTGCAGTCTCCCGGAAAAAGGAGGGAGCTGGCGACTAGGATCACAGAGTCTGAAGTCGTTGCGTTGACGGAAACTTGGATAAGGCTGGGTACTGGCAAAATGCTGTTTCAAGAAAATGCTGCCCACAGGCAGAATAGGACACATGGGGGACGAGGAAGCGGAGTAGCACTATCAATACGGATCGACACAGGCCACTAAGAGGCTCCTTTCAACTGGTCTCTGGTGATGTACATGCCAAGTCCTACGTTATTTGGATCGAGATGTGGAAAGTCTGTATTATCTGTATCTACTAGGCGCCGCTGGCGAAGATGAGTAAGACGTCAAGCTTTTGAAGATGCTAGATGCAGTATTGGCACAGAAAAAGATCGTCTTATTAGGGGATAATAACCTGCTGGAAATCCAGCGGGAAATCGAAGCCACACCAACGGATTGAAGCAGGGACAAATTTCTGCAGTGGTTTCAGCTGCGCGCAGGTACACAGTATGTGACGCAGGCTGCTAGACACAGAGGTGGGCAGCATCCGTCTCTCCTTGATTTGGTCGTAGCGCGGCGCCATCTGGACGATAAAGAAAAGAAGCTAAAAGAGCCCGCGGGCTAGAGTGACCAAATAGTCCTAAGGTTTACACTAAGACTCAGCTAGGTGCCGGGGGAAATAATGTTACTTCGGAAGAGCGGCGGAATTGGTATACATGAACTAGAAAGAGAAGCGGAGGAAGTTGGGTGGGCACCGAATCACACAAAAGCCTCTCTACAGGAATGTTGCGAGGCCACTAAGGTGGGGCTACCCAGACTCACGGAGGCTTTTGCGTCCCTGAGGGTGGCCCGCGGCAGAAATAAACCCACGGTAGAAGTCAAAAGTCCGCAAGGCTATAGTCGTTCGTAGGCAATGATGGGTGGTGTACAAGCTGCACGAAACTCATTTGGGGCGGAGTAGCTATAAGATGGCCAGAAACAGAGCTCGAGCGATCCAAAGGGTACAGAAATATTTTTCCGATTGTCAGCTAGCTGCGTCCGTCATCACAAACCTAGAGAGATTCTTTGCTTACTTCCGATCCAAAAAAGCATGGGACCTCACGGATCCCGCGTTACACAATGTCGGTTTGCGTGCTGTCATCGGTTTAGTTTCCAGTAAGCTGTCTAGGGTGGTATTGGGAATAATAGCTCTTAGGAGTATCCCCCACAACTCAAAATAATTCGGGGAGCTTTTCTGAACAATAAACTCATAGGCAACAAGCTAATATACAAAACGTTGTTAGAATAGCTTCCCAACTGCCAGTGTAGGATAGTTGAGTGTTCCCCATTATCAACACGCCTAACTCCAATTTCATAAAAACACTTTTCCAAAGAATGTTTAAAGCGACTTCCGTCCGCCTTTACCACCGAGTGAAAAGCCGTCTTCAGTGAGCGAGCACTAAACGCCCCCGACTCCCCACAGCTTTGGTTCCGTGCTCGGTACCACTAGTTGATATCCACAGCGATGCTGGTATGAAATTTAGGGCACTAGAACGAAACCTAGAATCCTTGGAAGGACAGTTACGTACCATGGAACGCTCCGACCGCGTTGTCACAGCTAGATTTTATCGTGGATCCCTCAAAATACCCGAACACTCAAAGTTTACTAACGGCAGGTCGCTTTCTGGACTCATTTGTCTCTGAAGTCCACCATAAAATTAAAAGATCCAAGAATGCCGTGGTCCTTAATAGTTTGGACCGTCCTCCGCTTTCCTCAAATAAACAATCGTTGTTTCTGGCCTGCGGTATGTCACAACACAAGTGCGACTGCGTACGACTTAGAAGAAAGTTGCAGCGATTTATGTGTCCACTTCTGTTTCAGTTCCTTGAGGAAAACATTGCCAAGGAATTCATCAGAAAGAGAGGGGCTATCGCGGAAGCCACCCCATTCAAAAGCATAAAAACTGTCGCCGACAAGACCCCATTGCAGAGCGACGTCCAGAAGTCGGTAATAGGAAATCCCTCATCGTCAAAATCTCCCAATCCAGGACGGCCCAACCCCCCTCCATAACCCACCACAGTTGACACATTCATGCACGCACCGTCGACAAATGCACCACCAGTGGATGTAGATCTCGATATATCCCGCTCGCCGCCAACTCCCCAGCGCCCATCCAAACGGCTCCACACTACAACCCGGTCTCCACCATTAACCACGGGACGTACCGAAAGCCGGGCGATACAATCATCTCCCAAAGACAGCTGTCACACAGCTATTGGCTTGTCTTCCAAGCAAGCCGAGAGAGTGACTACTTCCAACTGACCACCCCGTACCAAAGAATCAGCAACAACATCGTCCCCAACGAAATCGGGCTCAGCCTCTTCCCCCTCCCTGTTGCTTCCAGTGGCCTAGATCATCTCAGCGTCGACATCACCACGCCCCCAATTTGTCTCATAAACCAGCCTGTGGCCTTTCGTGTAAGAGCCAAGCAAATTTTGACCCAACCCTTTCCATCACCGGCACACCCACCGAAACTCCTCAGTCCCTCCATCAGTATTCCAACTGTGCACCCAAGTAAACATCTAAAGACCCATGAAGCCAACCCCAACGTGGTGCGACCAACTACTCGTATGCCACCTTCGTCCTGTCTACCGATGCTCCACCATATTGGAAATTTGCCCCTGTTCTCACCACCACCACCTTTGTCACCACCATTTGAACCTTCTCATTTTCCAGTACACCATGCACAGCGTTCGTTGTACTCGATCTATGTTTCACCCGGTCTAATTCAGTTACCAGACCTTCCCTCACGCCTTCCATCCCACTGCAGCCCCTCCCTGTGCCCCAGCAATTTACCTACTTCAATCCAGCCGCGGCAGTATACCATCAACCACCCGTTTGAATCCGGCTTCCACTTTACCTAAACAACCGGTGGTACATCCCACGGCTACTCACTACCGACGCAAAATACCAATTTCTTTCATTATATACCCTGGGCGAAACATGGCCCCATACCATAGCTCTATCCTAGAATATTCGTCCTCACCTGTTCCCCAATGGTGGTATAACCGTCAGTCCACCAACTCGTAATTCATCCACAAATCGAGGCCCCGCCTTTATAATTTCAGACGATATTTCTATCTTCCATCCACTCCATACTGGTTCTTTGCTCCAGACTCCTCTACTCATCCTTAACGAAGCTTCTTTTGCCTTCTTGGTTGATCCTGAGGCTGACGGCCACTCCACGCGCTCCCAATCGAACTCAGAAATCACCAAATTCGATCGTACTACCTATCCTACCAGCATTCCCCTAATCTTTACTGGTCATTTTGATACTGACCAAAGGTCCCTCTAATGGCCCTCGACTTACACGCACAGTAATCTACCCAGGACCGTCTCATCCACCTCATCTGTGCCAGGACTAGCAAAGCCACAACCTCCATCTCCTCTAGCCTAGACGCTGGCACGGCTGCCTGGTGCGACAGTACAAGGAAGCGCAAAGAGTATGTCTGTTTTCGTCGTCAATGTTCGCTCACTACCAGCAAAAATTTACTTTTTGTGCCCGGGTCCTTGTATCTAACTACGACTTCATCCTCATCGCGGGAACGTGGCTTAAGGCAAACACTCCCAACTTAGACTTCACAATACTTGGTTACGAATCTTTCAGCAACCCTAGAATACATTGTCGAGGAAGGGGTTGCCTAATATACGGCAGAGAATCTTTTCCTGTCTCTTTATTGCAACACCCAGTCCTCGACTCGGCCGATGACCCAGTCTGCGTAACGGTTAAACTGCAGTCACAAGAACTCTTGCTTGGATGCATTTATCGATCACCTGAACCAATCGGGGACAATATTGTACCCTCTATTGACGCCTTCCACTTTGTCTCCACTTACCCCATCGATCACAGTTTGATCGCAGGTGATTTCAATGCTCCAGGAGTGTGTTGGCCATCGCGCCCTAGCCCACCACGTCACCAGGATTTCGGTACCCGTACACGCCTTCGTGGTAAGACTCAACACATCCAATCAACTACTAGAGGAAATAACACCCCAGATCTTCTGTTTTCTCAAGGGCTTAATAAGGTAGCCTTCTCTGTGAGAGATAGCTTCCCCAGATGCGACCACAGGGCTGTCTCGTGCGCGTTCTCTGTACTAAAAATCATTCTTTCCTCCATACCGTCTGCAAGACCATATCACAGCTCACTGGAGCAGCCTTCCAAACATAATCAGATCTGAAAAGTGGGATACATCAATTCTTTCGCCTGATCCTCAGACGGTAGCAGATCAGCTATATTCTATTCTCAATCAGTCTTTAAACACCATCACCCCAGCTGTGCCACCACTGACGAATTCCAGAACAGACAGACTCTCGCCCATAAAACCTAAACTCTCCAAACTTTAACATTATGCACTCAAAACCCGGGAGTTTCCGGTATGTATCCAAACAGACTGACTGTCAGCGAAAATCAAACCACAAACTAAACTCATGCATACTCAGCAAAAATCAAAAGCTTTGTTCCACCCCAAGAAGACGGAAATCCTGAATAAGTTGATGAGAACTAGAAACCCCAAACCCCGCAAGAATATACCTTTCACCACTGTTAACAACACCTATCTGGATAAACCGGATGAAATAGCTGAAGCTTTGAACACATTTTTCACTTCAGCCCTAACGGTCAGTGTTCTCACTCCTGAAATACACTCTTCATGCTTACCCAGTGAGACTCCGTCTACAGTTTCATTCCACCCCAGTGATATTTCTCCACCTCTAGTCTCTATGAAACCATCTTAACGGACAGCATTCAGCCGGCTGCTTTTACTCTAGGGGGTCCAGACATTCTTATCCTTCTATCTTATTTATTTAACCTGTCTATGAAGTTTAGCTCGTTCCCTAATAAACGGAAAACATCTACGATTATCCCCCTGCACAAAACAGGATTTGGTAATGTTTTCGAGAACTATCGTCCTATTAATCATACACCAATTATCTCCAGAATCATGGATGAGCTCATTGAGAATAAGATAATGGCCCACTTTTTAACAAATAACTTGCTCAGTGTGGGCCAACACGGTTTCCTGAAGAACCATTCGTGCTCTACTTGCCAAGTTGACTTCTTGAACTCAGTCACAGAGGCTTCTGACAAAGACATGTCCATGACTATTATCCTGCTTGATACAAAGAAGGCTTTCGACCGAGTCTCACACACTCGGCTCCTACCGCTAGCCAAACCTTATGGCATCAAGGACCCGTTACTCGTTTGGTTGGATTCTTATTTCTCTGACCGTCATCAATCGGTTCAGATTAATGGTTTCGTCTCCAAACCCAAGACTGTCATCAGTGGTGTCATACAAGGCAGCTTTTTGGGTCCACTAATTTTCCTCATTTACATGAATGATGTGTTCAGTGTCGTTCACTATGGCAGTCTCCACCTCTTCGAAGACGACATCAAAATCTTGTATAGTTTTATTCTAGTCAGCTTAGTACAGTTAACAGCGATATAATGCAAGTTTTAACAGCTCTTAGTTCTTGGTGCGGCACTTCATTAATGAAACTTTCTGCGGAGAAAAGCAATATTCTTACGTTCAAAAGCAATGTCCCCCCAGGTATGTTCATTATTGACGGTCACCCGATTTCCATCAGCCCGTTAGTACGAGATTTAGGTTTGCAACGTTCAGTCACCTTCACTTTCTCTGAACATTCTACCACTCAAATTGCTAAGGCTAGAAGACTTATAGGCCTGCTCCATGGGACTTTCCGCCTCCCAAAAAGCAAATTCGGCACATATAAGACCCACGTTAGACCCCTTCTGGAATACTGTTCCATAATCTACTCCAACATGCGCCATTGGGACAGAGTGACCGTTTAAAAGGTTTAGCGGATAATGACAAAAGAGTTAATTGGCTTTTCCATTCACCTCAGTTACAGCCAACGCTTTGAACGTTTGAAACTAGATCCGCTATGGCTTGGAGGAATGAGGCCGAACCTCATAGTCTTTCCTAGTGTTGTTGTTAATCGAATCATCGACTCAGCGCCGCAGTCCAGAAACCTTACAGACTCACAATATTCTTTAAGAACGGGAGACAAAGCAGTTACTGTTCCCATTTCTAGAAATGCTCTTACATCCACATTTTTCTCGGTTAAGTGTGCAGCTTTATGGGACAAATTACCCCATGATATACGTTCTTTAAGGCCACCTCAGACGTTTGAGGTCCACATAAGCAAATACCTCACAGTATAAACCCTAATACAACTAATAGATCCGTACATAAGTGAAGAGAGGGCTTTTAAATTTGTATTAGGTTTCTAATAGTTTTCGAACCCCCTTTTTTGTGGACCCCATTGTCTTTTGGGCCATAACCACGCTTGATTCCTCCACTTGCGTTACTCACCCATTTTTTTGCTTCTCTTCCACATCTTATCTTGCCATTTGCGTTTTTAATTCTCCCTCGGCAAAGTCCGGCAGGCACAGTTGTTGAAATTTCTCTGGAGTGCAGCACTAACTAGACTCGGGCCACAAACATGGCAGCATTTTCTTTCTTTTTCATCCCCTCTCTCCCCATTCTGTAACTTTCAGCTTCTTTTGTTCTACGATTTCCCACAGAACGGTTTTACCTCCAGTCCGGTAATTCTTTTCTACCTTCACCTGTTTTGTTAAATCTGGCATCAGATAATTTTCACTTCCTCCCATCCTCTCGTCTTTTTTCTCATAGCCGCGGCATGGCTATTAATAACCTGATTCTTGACATTCATCTACCAACTCTTCTCTCCCTTATCAGACCTTGCCATATTTCACTTTAATTTGCATACGGATACCCAGCCCGCAATTATAAATCCAGTTCAAAGTTCCATGAAGACAATACTTACCCGCTAGACGTCACCTGACTTTGACTCACTATTACGCCTGGGGCTCAGGGTTTTGGGATAGCTCTCCACCATCAATCTGCTCCTCATACAATGCCTTATTTTTCTATGCAACACTCACCCGCGACTGTTCAAGAAGTTGTTTCATCCGGACTTACAGTCATTTTATACCGAAACTACTCTCTCCCTTATTATTCAGTTTTTGGTATACTGAACCCTATGATCTTTACAGCTCATCAGTTCTCACCTTCAGCATGCGACTTTCCGCCAGAAAACGTTGGCTCATCTCTCCTTGTCACCTGTTGCCACTGCACTAGATAGCGGTTAACCTCTGCAAAGCCAGTGGTGATACCTTTCCACAAATTTCGTCGTGCCAGTGAAGTTGCCCTGCATATCAAAACCGGCAGTGCGTTCACCGGATGGCTGGCATACATACTAGAACCTGTCCGACTCTGTTATTGACAAGAGCAAGCTGAAAAGTGGTAGCCCCAGGAATGCTGCCATTATCTGAGTGATTGCTCCATCCTATCATTTTTCTTTCATAGCTTGTGGCAACAACACCCCTGAAGGTTATGGCATCTGGTCTGTAGCGGTCTCACAATAAGGGGAAACAGCCATCCTTATCAGTCTCCGACCCAGTGGGCCACATGTAAAGAGAGGCGAGTCAAGGAGAAAAGGGAGGTTTACTTTACGACGTAAATTTGCTCTCCCTCTCCTCTATAAAAAAGACGAAAAAATTCACTTTTGGCTGGGAAGGTCTTGGGCTATTGATCTCTGCCCCCTTCATTACAGATGGATTTCTGATAACAGCCTAGACCCGACCCTGCATATGGGAAACCCTATGCTTTCGAGTTAACCTGCAGTTCCTTTTGTCTAGACCAGTGCGGGGTGACAGCACGCCTTTCGAGCTCTCCACCTATGTTTGTCGACCTCGCCTTACTCAGCTTCAACCCTTTTGGGTTCCCTGCAAAATCCTTGACCAGCTTGCTGATGTTTAACGCAGTAGTCGATACACGGTCTGCATGGTTACATCATGCAACCTCTGCTCTAACGACACCCCGGCATTGATACGCCTACGCTTAATAGCTATGGGCAAAGCCTCTCCTATATTGGTTGTCGAAGCGAGGAAAGTAATTATTGCACATTTATAATTTGTTATCCACAAGTTTACTTTTTCTGTCCCCCTCGAGCCCAAGCACTAATAATGTTGTCCAAACTCAGCGATGATTTGTCTGCTACCATGTAGACTCAGTTACAATACCAAAATTCTTACTGACACTAACTCCCTTAATAAACTGTTACTCCCTTAATGATGGGCGCTCACCTTCACTTAATTCTCTTGTCCCAGGCTATAACTCAGTGGTCTCATCGTCCTTTTTCTTGCACTCCTCCGTAACTCAAGTCCTACCACGCAAATTACCATCCTTTAATAACCAATACTCACCGATCAGCGTATTTGCTCACGGTATGTTAGCACCACATTCCACCTGGCAAGCTTATGTATCTGATTACGCCTGACCCCAAGAAAAACATTCGCACCCACGTAAAAAGGCCTCACCTTATCTGTGAGAGTTTCCTTTTCTTTTTATAATTTTTCCTCCCTCACCTACAGCCGGGTCAACAACCTGACTGCTGTCTTCACCTTTCCTATTTCTATGTCTGGCCCCACCCTCTTCCACTGTTCTATTTTTGATCCTAAACTGGGCCCCTTTACTATTCTACCGCCTATCAGCCCAACCATTTTGCACTCTGGATAAACATGCGCTAAATATCTCCATCATCAACCAACTGCCCTAAAATACTACCAGTCTCCGCCAGTTAATCAATCGTAGATCGGCCCACTGGCCGTCAAGTAGCATTATCACTCTAATTTTTGTTGAGCGGTTAATCATAACCCTCAGCCAAAACATTCTCCAGACTGCCGCACTTTTCCTCTATTTCAGCACACACTGGTAACCTGGGTAGCCCGTCAACCAAATCGACGTTACCCATGGATTACCTAGCGGACTAAACGATTTGATCGATCGGATTGACCGTGATTAAACCTAAACTCACTTCTGATGACGTTTTATATGGAGCACCTTACATGATTAACCAGTGATCACAATCCCATAACCAGGATTACTATCAGTTGTGATAGTCTCACCGGAGGGCCGGACAGATTCCTAACATCACCCTTTACTTCACATCTATCAGCATCCATTCCCCGTACTCCGCACGAACAGTTCAATTCATTCTGCGTGCAGGACCGGAGTCTGGCCCTCGCTGTTGCGTTCCATACCTACTCTCCATAGGTCGTCATCCTATATATTTTTGACTGCTGCCCTCATCATGCACTATCTGCCATCAACAGCAACCAATGTCTTTATGAAACAAAACCCATACACTTGGTTATTCATCCTTTATCAGGTATGCAGAACATCTCCCTTTTACACTCAACTTCCTCTGTCCCTCCGGGTCTGTCCTCTCCCAGTCACCGCAGTCTTCCTTCCTCTTTGCCACCTGTGCATATTTGCTTGGATGCATCAGCATCTTTTTCTCCAACAGTGTTTCCTCGACTGTTTCTTGTTGAAATTCCCCGTTCTGTGCCCATTCACCGTTCACACTCCTTAGAAGCACACTGCATTCCTGGTGAGGACTCCTGACTCCTTGTGATTTTCTATATAATATCGTAATTACCTATTCAGAAAGGCCAATCTGATTATCCCATTGCACTCACTTGCATTTGAATCACAGGCGCCCCCCACAATGAATTATCCAATGGGGGGTCAATCTTTTCTATATCCTGCAGGCATCTCCGACTGCACTTTCATTACACTATGTTTACTCTATTTTTAGTTTTCTTTTGGTAACACTGTCAACCAGCTTTTCGATGTTGATTCCTCAAATATCCAGTTGGTGCCACACCGTGGCTCCTTCTACACTTCCCGCCTCTTCTTTGAATCTCTTTCTCTCCACCGCCCTCTTTCTCCATCTCCATTGACTGCACACCAAATTCCGTAGATCACCGTGACCCATTCTGGAATACCGGATCCGTCGTAGACAGTTATTGGCACCCATCACGTATTATTCCTGCCTCAACTCCCTGTTCATTTTGTGATGTCTGACACCAGTTGCTTTATGGGTTCTTGCAAGCACTGCACTTTTACCCTTCTTCAGTGTCACCTTATCTGCATTCCTACGTCCAACCCGCTAATCACATCGTTTCCGGAAGGCGGATCTGGGTGAGTAGGCGAGATGGCGATCGGTCTAAAATGAATTCGAGATAGACTCGGTGTTAGTATTTGGTAAACAAACACTGGACCGGCGTCCAACACACCGTTCTCAGGCAGCTCACACGCAGGAAGAACACAGACAACGGCAGAGTGCGTATATTAGGCAAAAAGTGTATTAACATCCTGGGCGCCGGGAGTCTCAGGGATAAGAGTAACACGAAAGGGAAGAAAAGATTCATTTGAGTTCAGTCTCGTTTGGAGGTTCTTGTGGACCGGACTGGCTAGCATATAGGCCTAAAAAGTAATGAAACAGAGACGGCCTACGGATCAAACAATGGAAATGATAATGTCATATTCACATATTGGCCCTGAGAGATAATGTCATTACACCGTCCCGAATTCGAAACCGAATTACAATGGCCGCGCCGACCCTCCCCTCTTTAGTTCACTTAAACACCTTTCAAGCTGATCGTTTTATTGCTGAAATTGTGTGAACCATGAACTTCAAAATTACGATTACCCTACGTTACTGTGAATTGCTGTGTTCTCTGATCATGCCTAGTGCATGGGTCTTGACCATGATCAAGAAATATACCATTATCTGATATTTGATTTGATAACTTTGGTAGGGATACACGGACTACTAGCTCCAAGTGAAGAAGACCAGGCTGACTAGCTGTTAGAATTCTTTGAGAGCATACACCGACCAGCGAATAATTTAGGCGAAAGAAGGGAGGGACAGCGAGCGTCTCCGGCACCCAAGCTCAGTGTAGGAGTAGAAGAGTTGTGCACGGAGCTGCCAACCCTGAATAGAAACAAAGCCGCTGAAAAAGATGGGGTTCATTTAGCCACCGCTGAGCTGCTGGCTGAGGCCTTGTAGGCTCCGGTGACGAAGCCGCATGAAACGTCACTCTGAGAGGGGGAAATGCCTGGATGCCGGAGGAAAGCAGCGGTGGTAGGAATTTACGAGGCCTAACTTAAATATCGTGTGAGTAGCCGGAGCAAATAGTTAGGAAACACTTCTAGGATTTCGGCTCAACATAACCCCGCTAAATGCTAGCTCAGGTTTATGCCAGAAATATCTTTTCTGGAAGGCCTCCTGCTGTTCCTGGATGAGATAACCAGGAGCCTGGACAAAGAACAATCTATTGCAGACAGCTAGGTGGATTGATTCTGTAAACCACACACATCCGGGTGGCAAACTGCAACCCATGGGAATCGTTGGAAAGTCAAGGCAATGGTTAGTAGTTTTACCAAGACGAGCTTTAAGCAATAAGTTGGGTAGTAATGTTTCGTAATCGGGATGTGTGACAAGTGGGGTGCCAAAGTTTTGCGAATTGTTGATCCTTACTATCCCAGAGATAGACCCTACGAAGTCAACCGGTGAGAGGGAAGACCGGCAAAGTTTTTAGGTACGTAGTCAGTCCGAATGAACTGAAGGATCTGAGGATGGCAACTAGCTATAGTCGAACCAGTGAGTAGGTAACGAGCCACGATTCCACACGGGGCGGAACGAGATCCGGCTAAAAGCTCCAGCTTAAAAAACTCAGGTACGCTTAAACAAACATCACGCGAAGGATTAGTCCCTTATTTGAAGCGGACTCGTTCGATGTTGTTGGTGTGTGCCGGGCCATCGATCGGTCTCATCTGATCCGTGACATGTGCTACAGCCTGACTAACGAAAGTTATCCAAGCCAGCCCGGCACCCCGTGAAGAAACCGCCTATGACCCGATTGTGCCGGTGGGCAATTTGCGCCCGGTTCTGATCCGATAAGGGACTCAGGTAACCTGGTGATCTTGAATGCCGCGTGGTCGCGAATGCTACTGGTAACTGAATAACTGATACTGAATCTAGATAGCTTCCTGGGGGCATCTGAAATTCATGTGAGGTCAAAAATCACCGGCTCGAATAAATGATTTGTTGATTTTGATTTTTCTATCTTCAAAGATCCGCTGCAAGGGGGCTCGGCTCTCGGCCCCCTGCTCTTCCTCATCTTCAGCAGCCTAGCGCGTCAACTTACAAGCCCCACCCTTATTTTTGTCCATGACGTCAAGTTAGCGGGGGAGTTTGTAGAACTTAACGTACCAGCAGAACAAAACCGGCCATGTAAGTGGGACCTTAGGCTTAACACCTTCAAGTCCCAATGCCTGGCTATCAATGCAGCGGACAGAAGGAATGATGTGGGATCGTTGCAAAGGGTCTCTCAGGCCATAAACTTGGGCGTTATACTAGACAACAGTTTCAAGCCACCGAAGCAGTGCACCGCAGAAGCCATTGTAGCCAGGAGAGAACTATTTCGAGTTGGGTTCACCATTTCGTTCTGATAGCCGGAGACTGTCGTTCCGATATAACAAGCCGTATTCAAGCCGCACGTGCAACACTGCCCACAAGTCTCGGCACCTTACTACCAGAAGGACTTAGACCGTCTGGAGTGGGAGCAAGGGCTAGTCTTTAGGATGGTGACTGGGCAAATGGGGTTTAACTCGGCAGAGCGCATACTTGCTCTGGATCTATTCTCTATGAAAAGGCCGCGCTTTGCAGGGATCCGATGGAAACTTTTAGGGTTCCAAGGGGACCGTCAGGTACTAGTCGAGGAGATCTTCTCTCTATAATCCCGGAAGGAGGTGCAAAGAGAGCGCCCAAGGCTCCTCTCGGATAGGGAGGCGCCCTGTTGGATCACCGTGGTTTATGCTCGGGGACGGTGTGAAAATTGTCGGATTCTACCCATAACTGGACGACAGCCTGGGACCTACGCTTGAACACAAGAGAATGTACACAACTGCTGACATATGGGTCCGGGGGACCCACTACCTGAACCGGGACAACCCGGAACTAGTGGTCCAGAAGACAGAGATCCGGGACTTGATGATTAACGTTACAAGCAAATTTAGGCCGTCGAAGCAGTGTATGTCGGCTGCCAACAAGGCGAACAGAGTCGCATACCAGCTGAAAAGAACAGTAACTCCAAGGGACCATAGAGTTATGCTTCATCTTTGCACTGTAATGGTAAGACTTCACCTAGAGTACGCAGCCCAGGGACAGGTCCCCCAGTGAGTTGGGGACTCACACCGCAGCAGGCCCGGAAGGGTCACAAGAAATGTATCCGGTCCAAGGGGACTAAAGTGCGAGGATAGTTTGGCATGGCTAGATTTATTCTTGCTCAAGAGTAGACCTGCAAAAGGGGACAATTAGGGAAACAAAAGGGTTATCAAGAAGAAACCAGTCATTATTTACAATTGACGGAAGCTACATCTTCCGAGAGAGTGAACTCAGGCTTGTTAAGCCGAGGAAAAACAAAATAATAGGGCTTAATTCGTCCTAAGCAGAGCAATAGATTTCAGTGAACTCCCTGCAGGTATTATGGCAGCAAATACTGTCGCCGATTTTAAAAAGAAGTTGGACCTCGCGCGAACACTAGTATTTTTGGAGAGCCAATAAGACAGCGGCTGGCGCTATAGAACTCCCATCCCGACTTATCCTCTGCCCTTCCTCTTGTTCTACCAACCCGTTCATCCATCGTTCATCTATCCACATTTTCCTTCCTCACTGATCTCCCTCCACGCCTCCCCAATACCTCTTAGACTCTCTACCCCTTCCTTTTTACAAAGAAGCTGATTATCGGGTGACCAACATCTGCATGACGAGGGAAAGTGCCCGTTGCGGAGGCCTACCCCATCGAAATGTTTGCTTTTGCTGCCCTATTCGAGGCCATCCGACAAGTGTCACGTGGTTGGTAACCCACCCGAGGATACACAAAGTTTTCAAGAATTCAAAGCCCGGTGAGAGGCCTGGGCTCACATGGGCAAGAAACTGGACCACCGTTGGCGTCGGCGCTAGTCGAGTGCTCAGATCTGATTTGATTTGAACTTAAGTGAACCAAACTGAAGCGTGCCCGCTGAATCCGACGGACGATCAACGATTTTATCGAGGACCGGGACCGTTGGGCTCAAAGCCTCGAGCCCGTGTAATATTTCGCGACTTGAAGACAACAAACAATAAGGGTCCCTGTTCAGCCGCCTCCACACCGGCAGCCCCTACTGTCGTCGGGCCGGAACAAAGCGATGCTGGGATTAAACCAAAGAGGGCTTTAAGGACGCCCTCACCTCCGCCGTCTCACTGCTTTCTGGTCTCCAGCCTCCCAGAAATGCCTCAACCACAATCTTCTGCAACTGCGAACCATCATCAAGAAGCTGCTCAGGGAGAGTGAAGATGACCTGACTGAGTTAGTTCGTGGTAAAGCTTCTTTTCGTCGGGGATAACTACGAGAAGATGGACAACCGAGAATGCTCAAGATTGTTCCACGTTTCCAGGAGCAAGCTCAGTAAGTGCTGCAACTTTCTTGGCATCTCAAGGACAGAAGAGTGCGATTGATTAGGGATCTCGACCCAGAGGGCCATCAGAAACACAAGCAAGCCCTTACGGAAATGTGAGAGCCCTGAGAAGGGTGAGGTCAATCTCATTTCTTCAGGATTTCCGTGTCATGAAGAGAAGACCGCAGTCGAAGTAGTCGCCTCTAACAACCACTGGCTCGACGGCCCAGTCTGCGGAGATCCAGGGGTGAACACCTCCCCAACACACTTGTAAATGGTCAGGCGGCGGAAGTGGTTCTTAGTGATGTTCGCGGGTTACTTAACAAGCTTGATGAGAAAGAACCATTCACAGCGGCTAGAAGCGCGTATTCATAGCTCTCACAGAAACCTGTCTCAAGGAGGAGGTAGCGGGCGCGGAAGTATCCCTCTCAGGCTACTATCTCCGGTTCGGACAGAATTTGGTCCAGAGGTGGAGGGGGAATGTTGATGTTTTTATAGAAAAAGGCACGATAACAAACAAGCTCGTTTTCGGTAACCCCATCCTCTGGCTAATACAGTTACACATATATACGATAGGGATGCATATTTTGGGAACAAAATACAGGGTATTCACAGTATCAAATTAAGATTGGTCAATCAATATTGTAGGAGTTTTGCGGTTCGGAAAACGGGTGGGAAGTTGGTTGTTCGTATTAGGAAAACTCGGTGTGGAAAGTACATCTGAGGCGGAATGGCTGTTTTCCGTCAAGACCGAAAGGTCGCGGTAGAGGTCACCATGATTTTGTCTCCCACTTCCTGATCGCGGCCAGGGTAGCTGCAGTGATTTGACAAATCGCTTGTGTGATCAAAGCGATGGATTTGACAGCCTAATCGCTACTGCCTCCGCTGCTCCAAAAGTGATTTGGCGAACGATCTTCGAAGAATTCACAGGCACTTTGTAAATTATCTTAAAGGCTTCGTTGTCTACCTGGATCCCTGTCTCGGCAAGGTGCACTACAGCTGCGCTAGTTATGGTTCCTCTAGTTCCAGTCTTCAGCCAAGGTGGTTCGTGTTCCTTGATGTGGAAGACATTTTTATTATGACTGTCAAACATGTTCACCCAGATGAACTAATGGAAAAGTTTAACCATGCTCACGGAGCGCTAAGTTTCACATCCTAGGTGGGATTAGACGGCAACTTTCATTTTCTGGATGTAAACCTTACGAAAATGAAAAATGGGAAGCTCTTCCACCTCGTCTATCGTAAGCCAACATGGACAGGCCAATAGACACATTTTGCCAGTTGTGTGCCTCTAAAATGCTAACAGAAACTAGTCCGATCCCTAGCGTCTCGCATACGAAAGATCTGTTCCGAGGAAACAGTGAGTGAGGAATTAGATCACATAAGACAAAGGTTACCAAACAACGGGTATCCCGAACGTTTCATTCAAAAGAACATTTCGGAAGTACCCAAGGGACCATTGACAATCACTGCCAGGAAGAAAAAGTTGCACATGCAACTTCCCTTCAAAGGAGATGTTAAAAGCGAACTACTAGTTCGGAGACTAAGGGATGCAATCGCTCGTACATTTCCGGCCGCTACTCTAAGCGCCCACGTCACAAGGCGGTCAATGACTTCCATGAATCTCAAAGACAAAAAGCCTGTCCTTCCCTCCTTCGTGTTAACCTATTCAATGGTTTGCTCATGTTCGGCAAGCTATTAAGGCAAAAAGAGGCGGAAACTGTCCCAAAGAATCAAGGAACACAAACCAGCTTGGCTGAACTGTATTAGCCAGAGGATGGGGTTACCGAAAACGAGCTTGTTCGCTATCGTGCCTTTCTCTATAGTGCAATGGTATATTGGTGTTTCTCAGTGACGGGGTCTCGGCGCATATTTCTGACATATTTGAAGACTCTCCAGGACTTGGCGAAGCTACATGGTGCAAGGCAAAACTAACCAGTTGCGCGTGAGTGGCACTAGGTCCGTTCTGTAAGACTCCGCCTATTGGGCAGTTTCATATGTCGCATGTCATTGGGTGCTGGGTGACACAGGGATACTGTCTGGTTCTGAGTGACTTCAAGACACCCAAAATTGGTTGAAAGGCCAAAAGCTGCACTGCAGCAACAGATGATTTTTCCCAATATCTGCACACGACCATGTGTTAGCTGGTGCCTCAGTGACGTGTGCATGAGCCTATCCGCTTGCTGAATGAATAGAAATCCATTTCGGACTTAGTTCTTACTCCCTTGGTTTCGGACTTAACCTGTATAGATGTACTACCCCCCAATGGGGCCAGCGATCATGTCATGCTGAACATACACTGGAGGCTTGGGGCTCAAATATCACAGACACTAAACTGTGAACCGAAAGCCTGGGGTATACCCTTTGACGGCAATAGCCAGAAACACTACTTGGGACAGTGAGGACCCAAACGATGTGAACCTGGCCTGCCGTCCTATCCGAGATGGAACCCACCAGCTGGTACGGAGAGTTGCCCTGCCACACCGTCAACGGTCCCAATCCAAGGGCCCCCGTGTTTTTATAAGGAGCTCCGATGCCTACTCCGCAGAAGAAAGGGAGCCTGGAGACAGTATCAAGAAACAGCGGCGTTATGATGCGTACAAACAACTATGAACCCAAAACTCTCCCACGAAGATGGTTAAACGATGCAAGTTTGAAGAGAGGCTAGCAGCCGAAAGTGCGCACGCCCTGGAACGGCTATCTGCCCATCTGAAAAGGCGAACAAGAGCTAAACCAGGCAAACCTGCACCAGTGGTAGGCGGGAAAGTGGCTGATTCCGTTGTAGCCAAGGCAGATGCTCTGGGATTCCACTATACAAAAGTCTCTACGCGTGGTGAACCTTGATTACCTCTCTCCACAGCCGTCGATCACGCTGGATTATATCGGGCGGGATGAAGTCATGACAGTCCCAAGATCTCTTGGGACACATAAATCACCTGGACCTGATGGAATCCACCCTCGTGTACTACGGGAGCTGGCCGAGATTCACCGAGTTGCTCAACACCTCACTAACAACCGGGGAACTCGCGGACTTTTAGAAACCAGCGATTGTGCTACTGATGTTCAGGGGCGGAGACAAGGAAGCAGCTGTCATCTATAGACCAGTAAGCCTTACATGAGTCGTCTGCAGGGTGATGGGGCGGCTTATAGCCAGATGCGTCGAAGAACATCTTGTTGAGCACAACCTGTTTATTTCTGCACAGCACGGTTTTGCAAGTCACGCGCATGCGTATTCAACCCTCTGTCGGCCCGAGAACACTGGGCGGAGACAAAGGCTGGATAATCTCCAGCGGATATCGTTTTCGTCGACTTCAGTATGGCGTTCGACGAAGTACAAAGTGACCAACTCCTCCAAACGCTCAGGCTACTGGGAATAGTTGACCCACTACTAAGTTGGATTGTAGACCTCCTAAGGTGGCTTAAATTCGCGCTTTACTTTCCTGGGGCTCTGTACACATGGTACCTGGACTCCGGTGGTATTCCTAATCTACTGACGTTCCTGGACTATATCAATGATTTCCCACCACGCTTGGGCTCGCCGTGCTTACTCCTTGCTCACGACCTAAAGATGTGGCGAGTACTACTTTCCGACACGGACAAACAATCCATACAGGATGATCTCGAACGGCTAAAGTATTGTTCCAATACTTGGCCCCATTGACAAACTTAGAAAAGTCCGCACACACGCGCACAGGCCGAATACAATGAAAGTCGGACTATAGGTTCTTTGGAGCTCTGCTGCGAACGACAGCCTGTGAGCGCGCCCTATGGGTGGTACTGTCGAGCAACTTAAAACTAGGTCATATAGATAGAGCATATGCTTCAGGATAGAGAATCCATTGGGCAATCAGCCCTTCCATCGGAAAATTATTATATGATACTTTTCCTCTGTTATGCACCACACTTGTTAGGCCTTGGCTGTAGTATGGCGCCGCGGCCACTGCAGCGGCCGGTCGTAAAATATCCCCCCAGAAGCTCTGCATTTTTGTTTACTTGACATCACTCGTTTATAGACACTATTTCCATGTTATTATACACCGTATGTCTTCGTGAACCAGCCTTTGCTTGTTCCCGTCCATCGCTCCGCTCTAACACCCTTTTTGGACTTCAGTGGGGCACGTGCTCCTTTCTCGCACACCACAACTTGGCTCTCGTTTTCTGAGTCCCCGCGATTGCATAATTGAGGTCCACATTTGCATTGTTATTTTTCATTTAGTAATCTAGTACCGTGGAATTACCGGATAATCGCGTTCTGATTTCGGGATCCATTTCGAATTTGGCTACGTATTGCTCAAAAGTCCTAAAAATGCATATCTTTGCACAGCTGCCGAATCAGCCAAGTTGGAAAGAGTTCAAGGAACTGCCACTCGCCTCAATGAGGGTCTATTCGGGGCTGACTACGAAGGAAGCCTACTAGCCACCCGCTGTTTCCAGAAACCTACCGGAGGATACGAGGTCAACTGATTTGCGTCAGTCACATTATCCGAGGCGATCTAGGACCAAAACTACAAGAGATTTTTCAACTGCTTGGACCTTGTCGCACAGGGAGCGCTCGCTGACCCTCTTGAGGTTGGAATCTGCTGGTTAGCCGTTGATATGCCGCCTGTCCCGAAGAGTCACTAATGCTAGGAACTCGCACCGGAGGACGAGTTAGAAGGAGTAAACGATTCAGCTTTCGGGGGAAATCTACACGGCCTTCTGACGGATACGTGGTGTGATTCACTTCTTCAGGCCACTTATAAGAGCTGTCTTGATGGGGCTTACTTGGGTGGTTTCCCTTAGCTTTTAATCCTGAAGACTGAAGAGGGAAGGCTGAACTTGCCCGAGTGCAAGCAAATAAAACCGTTGCCACCCAAAATCCTGGAAGAGGGGAAGCCACCACGACCGGGGGACTAACTGTAGCGTACACCTATGAGTGCAACGTGGGAATAAATTGAGAGAATTGGTAGCTGAAGCCGACGGCACCGACTGCATCGCAATCGCCGAAACTTGACTCAGTATTACCGTAACAACAACAAAATTTCCATTACCTGGGCACTGCGCTTACAGGGCTGACAGGCAGGATGGAATGAAAGGAAGACGCGCATTTCTGCTTGTTGCGGACTCACTCGAACAAGTTGCAGCAGAGGTGATTTCCACATCAAAGGTACAAGTGGCTTCGTGTTACCTGAGTTCAGGGAAGGTGAAGACGACCCTGACGTGAGTTTACTGGTGTCCATCCTGCCGGCGCACTTGTTCACCAGGTCGCTGACCCTGGCCGGGATGCCGTTTGACTGGTTAAAAGTCGAAGTGGTGCCCATCCATATGAGGGCAAGATAGAGGTTGTGTATCAGTGGTAATGAACTGAGTTGGTTACGAAGATTTAAATGGCCGTATCACGTGTGACAGCTGCTGAATCATCACAACCCTCCCCCTCCATAGTTCCTCTCCAATTTGGCTCGCCTGCCGTACTGGTCTTTGGACTGGAGCTGGTGACTGTGGCTCGGCCGCTGCAGCAGTCTTTTCAGGAGGCAGGATAAATGTATCACCGTCATCAACACGGTCCCCGTCATGATCCTCAGCCGTATCGGCCGTGCCATTGGTTACATCGCCGGTTGCTACTCTGAAATGGATTTGGCCGAGGTGGCGCTGATGCACCGATGCATCGTCCAAGTCCGTCATCTCGACCATAGCTTGACCAAGTTATCTTGCTACAATACCACGAGTTGGTCGAAGATTGTTGCCACGGAAGTATGTGACATCACTGGAGTCCAGACACATCAGCGATGACCGTAACCTTCTGGACTTGAAGGGAACGTCTGGACTCTCCTTGGTGGTTGCATGCAAAGCTTTTCCGTGCCGCAACAAGAAACTGTCGAGGAGCGCTTCCAAGTCAGGCAACGTCCTCGGATTGGCTGATGTTATCGCACTTTTCTCAGGACCAACCAAGTTTTCCGCTGCGCCGTTAGAACATGGATGGCGTGGTGCCGTACGTAGATGCCAACACCCAACTCTATCAACCCAGCATTTTGGCTCGGCCGCACAGAATGGCGATCCATTATCGATGTCTAGTACCTGTGGGATTCTTCCTCGGCTGAAGCTTTTCCGTAACACCTGGATTACCAAAAAGGTGGTTGGTGAACTCCTCAGGAACACTCCCGGCCATTTAGAGTGGGAGTTGATCAGTTTGAGGGCGTTGTGCCGGTTCGAGCATGGTTCACAGAAGTCCGCATGAATTCTCTGCATGAAATGTGGATTTCGGGTCATGGATTCCAGCTGTTGGGCCTCGACTAGACATTATGCAAGCATGCATCACAGTTCCTTGCCGTAGTGCCGTAGTTCCGGCCGTCAACACGTCTGTCGAGCCAGCAACTTCATTTTATTCACGCCAAAGTGGCTTTTTGAAGTTCATCCAAAACCGACTTGCGCAATGTAGGCGGAATGACAAGCCGATCACCTCGAAAAAGGAAGCCGTCAGGTTGGATACTGGATTCCTTTTGCAGTGAGAAGAACTGAGGAAACTTGCGCTTTAGCCCGGGCTGCCATCCTTTTCTGATCTCCGAAGTCACAGACCCTTGGTGTCTTTCTATCTGCTTGCCCAATCCTTCTCTCGACACAGGAGTAGCCGGCAATATGAAGTGGCGCTGGTCCGCTGCCCGCGAATAGTGAGCGACGGGTCAGGGGATCCGCCTGCGGGAATGTTTTGCCGGGTCGATGCAGGATGTCATAGTGATATGCTGTTAGAGCAATGCTCTTAAGCTGGACCATAGCAGTCGTGGATTTGGCGACGGATTTATCCCGGGCTATACAGAAAATGAAGGGCCTGGCGGTCGGTGAAAATCGCGAGCTTCGCTCCAAATAGGTACATGTGTATTCAGAGTACCGCCCAGAAGATGGCCAGGGCTTCCTTCTGCGTCTGGGAATAGCCCTACTCCGAAGTATTAAGAAGACAAGAGATAAAAATGATTGGTCGCCCATCTTGTTCCAGAAATGCTCCTATCCTCGCTTCGGAAGTAACAGTGATCCGCGTGGTCCGCTTAGATGAAGCAAATGGGGCTAGTATCGGTCGGTCGATGATAGCTTGAACACGACCGCGCAATATCCATTCGCGCTGTTCGTTCCACTGCCAAGCATGGGACGACTGAGCTAGAAACAATGGTTGGGCTCTTGATGCAAAGTTTGGTATGAACCTGGAGCAGTATTGCGGGCATCCAAGAATCGATCGTAAGTGCGCCTGGTTTCTCGATGACTAGATGCCAATCAGGGGTTTGAAACGATTTGGATCAAGTCAGTATCCGTTTGAATTGTCAGTAAAACCGAGGAAATTTAATCCGGTGACACCGAATTTGCACTTAGGCGCTTTGATCGATACATTTCTTTCCACGAACGTCTCCGGCAACCTTTGTAATCTGCGGTCCTGTTTATTCTTCGTGGAGCTGGAAATGAGCGCATCATCCTGATACGACATCACCCCCTCAATGTCACGGATCACCTCGCCTGCTGCAGCCTGGAATATCCCGGAAGACAAGTGCAGACCAAATGGAAAGAAGTTGCATTGGAACATTCCCCATGGAGTGTTAACAGTCGTTAGAGGTTTGGACTCCATGTGCAGCGGAATTTGTAAGTACGCATCATCTAAATCAGTTTTTGGGAAAAAAGTGCGGCTGGGCGTGCATTTCACGAAGCCCTGAGGCTCCACCGTGGTTACCGTGCCTTTCCGTAAACAAGGATTCAGGGTCAATCGGTAATCACCTCAAATCCGGGGCTTCTGTCCGTTGCTCTTCATTGCCAATGGGAGTCTCCCAAGCGGAAGAAGTCACACTCGCGAAGACACTGTCCTGCTCCATTTTGGTAAGCACCCTAAGAACGCCCTTTCTCTGGCCATACGGCCACACTGGGCTTTTTAGGAATACCGGATCACCATCCACTTCCAACTTCACGGGCTCGGCTACTATGCCACCTTTGTCGTTCGAGCACTGTGTAATCAACTGCTGGAGCTGATTTGCCGGATTTTCGGACGTCTTTTTCAGGGTTGCCGACTCCTCCAAGGCACGCGGAGCCTTTCGGCCCAGGATCGACAAATTGTCTACGGAAATTAAGAATCGTACCGGAGTATAGTCGCCCTCCAACCGAACCATTAGTGTAGTCTCACCCAACAGTGAAAGTCGAGATTCAGTAACACCGTGAATGCGCACTGCAGTGGGATTTTTGGGAACACTGGAATGCTTCAAGTCGAACAATGGTTTCGGAATAGTGGACTCACAGCTCCCGGTATCCACAAAGTACAGATGTCTCTAACAGCAATGGATTTGAAGTGATCTGTACAGTTATTGGTTTGATTCACTCGAAGTTTTCAGTATGTATACCGGACTATCGTCAGTTTTCTGATCTTCATGGGTTGCTCTCGTATCATTGCATTTGGATTGACTACATACCTTGCGAATGTGACCAAGCTATCCACAAGAATGGCGTACCGTGTTACGAAAGTAGCAGGTGAAACGGGGGTGAAATTCGCCGCACGAGAAGCAACGATTCGGCTGCACTGGTTTGCGTTCAGGAATCTTTTGACATCAGGCTTCGGTTGAGACGTCTTCTTCACATAGACTGATTTACGCGGAAAAAATGTTGGTATTGCACTACGGGACGTACAGCCGTCGCATCGGATACATCATCGGACTGTAAGCAGGTTGGTAGGGTTTCGGCAATAGCTTCTTCTGTAGTTCCCGATGATTTACGCCGGCAATGAGGCGGCCACACTACTGGGTCTGCAAATGGTCATAAAAATTACACTTAGCTGCCCGTGTCTGAAGTGCCGGGAATAATTCACGGAACTTCATGCTGGGACCACGTAAAAGTGAACGAAACTTGGCACGTTCAGTAGCCTGGAAACTCACCGGAACCATCTGGCCTACCAGTACAGCCTTCAACTCGTAGAACGGAAAAGCAGCAGGGGCTCTCGGACAAGCAAAGTTTTCCATCAGCGAGTGTAATGAACGACAGCCAGCGGTCAAGAATGATGCAACCTGGTTCTCCCTCTTTACATCATTTCGTACGCCAAACCATAAATCGAAACTCTCAGTCCAGTCTTCAACTCCACATGCAATATTATGCAGGTTCAGCTGTCCGATACTGGGCAGCTCCATGAGGCAACGCCGGTTGTAAAAGTCGTAATAAACTGAGTTGAATTTCTGTATCGAAGTTGCCCCCACCCAGAACTACGCGAAAGGAAGCAGCAAAAAAGCCAGGGCCGCGAAATAGTACGTTAAATGTATTGCAGATTGGGTTCGTATAAATATGTTTAATTAGAGAATATAATTGATGGACTCAGAGATGACCAATCACGGGGAGCTTTTGTCGGAATTGTCGGCGGCGATACCGATTGGTTGAGGCTCACCCGTGTTCGTGGTTACGAAGATTGAAATGGCCGTATCACGTGTGACAGCTGCTGAATCACTACAATTTGCCTCCAACCATGGGTTAGTTGGCCTGCTTTCGATGGTACAAAAAGTACTTAAGGGCATCTTTAGAGGCAGGATCTCTAGGCACATTGAATATCACAGGATGATTTTAGTGAGGCAGCGAATATTTGTGAAAGGGGATCGTGTCTCAGGAACCTCATGTCATTTCTGTGTTTGGTGACCGTCAGATAGAGGCGAGCGCGTTGAAGTGTCATCTGGACTTTCAGAAGGCCTTCGATTCATTAAAATGTAAACTGTTGGTGCAAAATGCAGGGCGTGACGATTGCATAGGGGACGCTCGATTGGATTAGAGCATGCCTCACTGGTAGGACCTTCCGTGTTCGAGTTGAGGATGCAATGCCCAGCGCAGATAGTGCATGTAATGGGGTGCCGCAGGGGTCGGTGTTGGGGCCCCTGTTATTTTTGATCTATATAAGTTACCTGGTTGAAGCCTCAGGGTGTTCCTGTTTCCTTTTCGCGAATGATCTCAAGATTGTTAGAGAACCGTCCTCGATGTGGGTGCATGAATACCTGATGAGAACACGAGGGTGGACCGAAACATGGGAGCTCCTTCTAAGCCGATGCAAGAGCAGACAGCTGCCCCACGGTGGGGGGGGCAGAAGAGACTCAGCGCTTCAATAAAGGACCATTCGGGATGGCAGAGACCACCGAGGTCATAAAAGGTCTTGGCGTTTAATTGCCCGATAATCTTAAGCCCACCAAGCAGTGCCTTGAGGCAGCAGCGAAGAGTAATAGGTTCATGCTTAAACTGTGTCGGACTATCAGGTCTCGGAACGCCAAAACAATATTGCCATTTTATGAAACGCATATATGCCCCACCTGGAATAATGCATCCAGGCCTGGGCACCGAAGCCACTCAGGGACAGACAGCTTTTGGAAACCGTCCAAAGACGGTTTACTAAGATGATCAGTGGTCTGAGGGGCAAGAAATTTAAACAACGCCTCAAAGCACTCGACCTGTCCTCGCTAGACAGGCGACGACTGAAGGAGGATCTGATCGAGACGTTGAAAAAGCCCCATGGGTTACCCGAAACCGACAGGCCGTTATTAGTCCCAAGTACAAACCCGACGCTCAGGGGACACGGAAACAAATTGATGAAACTCAGGTCCATCAGAAGCGACGGAGCACATTTCTTCTCTCACCGCGTTACGAACCCGTGGAAAAACTGCCATCCCATGTAGTAGCAGCAAGAAGCGTCTTCATGTCTTAACGACGGCCGGATGGCTGCTTAGATGAGGTTTTCCGGACTATGACTAGTCAATCGTGCATACCCTCAGGGTACACCTCGCTCTTCCACCCCCTTCTCCTCTAAGGCACGATACGTTTCCCAGCCACGCATCAAAATATGGTCAACTGCGGCCTTTTTTGTTTATTCAGTTGTCCTGACGGAAGATTCCCGAGAGTAAGTGTGGCAGCGAGTTTGGACAGTAAACCTGTTTATCCAAAGCGGCTGCTGGTTCTTCGCGAGCGAGCCTGCTTTTCATTCTCTTCCCTGAAGTCCACCACTCTTCAATGACAGCATTCGGACAACTTGGCAGTCCAAGCACTGCGGGAGAATTGCAGCCCTCGAGTGCAAGAACCTGAACATACACTGGACAAAGCGTTGAGTCCTGCGACCTGATCCGATCTGGTCTGGCGCAACTCTCTAAAACAGTGGCATGAGATATTATAAAAGTTAGTACTTTGTTTGGCTAGAGTGCTTCCTTTGATATTCCTAAGCCGAGAAGTGTGGGAGTATAATGAGTAGTATGCATGAAATTCGGTGAGGTTAACGGGAAGCGACGAAAAGGCATGGACTGAAGAGGTGTGCGAATAACAAACCAGGCTGTGGAGGAAGTTCGTGGATATCCGAAAACATGGGGAATTTGGGCTTTATAAGGTACTTGGTAGTGAGAGTCATGCTTTTCGGAGTGTAGAGACTTACAGATGGCAGCACCGCATGGGGCTGGATTACATCTGGTAGAACTTAGTGGACTGCATGGAACTGCAAATTGGGTGTGTTGTATCGTGAGATGAAACGGCGGCAATAATGGTACTTTTGGAAATCTGGAGTTCAAACTAAATTGCCCGGTCCATCAAAGGCTCTGGCTGGTGTCGGTGGTAATGCTTTTGAGAAGGCAGGATCCATAAAGAGAATAAAGACTCTGGAGTCAGACTATCTCTCGACTAGAGTGGCTTCGGTATTTGAAAGGTTATGAATGAATAAGACAAAAATACCGGCAGAGTGTGTCCATTAGTTAGTAAGTATTGCCTATTTTATCGTTTAACGTTGTCTATGGCGTGCAGCTAAGCAAACAACATTGGTTTATGGTTTGGTTTACAGATACTGGCTGGCAGAAACAAGGGATAGGTCTGAATCGTCGGCAGGGGAACAGACTTTAGAGGCAAACGCCCTGTGCACTTGGAAGGCTACACTAGAGCTCGCTTTGCAAAGTAATATATCTTGATAGACATTTATAAGCATCCATCTCGTGGTGCCTCTTTTGCGCTCAACAACTTTAAACACTTATTTTGGGATTTTATGCGATATGCGTATTTTAGAGGAGGCGGAACTCCTTTCCGTGGGCGGCCACAACCCCCTCTCCGCCTCGACCGGAACATGGGCAGCTTATGATAAACCGCCGTAGAAACTAGTCAGCCACATCAGTTATTAGGCTACAACTCTGCTGCTTGCGGACACTGGTTGCCTTTTGCACTGCAGAAGAATGGGATATCCCTTCCCAATTTTAGGCTGAATTCCTTGTTTTGGCCTTTGAGTTGTCTCGCCTGAGGTTAGCTCTGTGATAAGGAACCACCACAGCCTTGGGTGCTTCTAAATGTGCCTCGGAAAAGCCACTTCCTTGAAGTCGAGAGATTCCAGCCGAATCCAATTAAAAACTGAACGCAGATTTTGGCGGGAACTTCCATAGTTTGAGGTCATTTGATGGAGTTCTTCTAAACACCAGTTTGCGCGGGGCTGAAATGCTATGAGCGGCGCACCAAGGACGAAAATAGAGCAGGTACCATAAAGCAGCTGAACACATGGACCCAGCCATTGGCAGAAACAAGACCGGAAGTGAAGGTCATTTTTGGTGAGAGCACCAATGACTACATAGCTGTTGTTTAGTAATATTAAACCAGAGGGGAATAAAAAGGAGAAAAGTGCTTCATAACACTTATGGCTATGCTCCTAAAAGAGTATTCACCCATAGCTTACGGAAACCTGTATATTTGGTCAAAGCTGTCTCCGACAGCTGGAAGTCTGTTCCAACATAGAAAAACAACTCTAACGAGGGTCCACCACATGAAAGAAATGAGGCTAAGGCATGAATCCAGGGAAGGCAAATTCAGTTTTGCTTGAATATTACCTTGATGGAAGAGTGAACTTGTCGGTGCTATGGGTTACACAAAAAGAGGAGTTTAGCTTTAAAGACAAACGACTGAAAGATCTATGGTAAACTGTGGTAAACATGTAAGTCTCTCAACCCGCCCTCAAGAGCAACGGGTTGATAACCCGAATTTATAAGCTCAACCCTCTCTTGTGTATGGATCGTTGATGAGTACGAGGATCGGTACATCAAGTAATCTGTTTTAATCCCCTCTAAAGCCTAAAAGATGGCCTTCTGTACTTTTATGGGTTTAAAGCTCATTAGATATCTGCTAATATTTATCAAGGAAGAAATTATACCGTAAATCGATTGTCGGGAAAGGCTCAGTGACTGAGGGGCCGCCGTGTCATTACGAGCACATGGGCCCTGATTGATTTGGTCCTCCCGCACAAGCTTTGCAGGACATGTCTCGATAGTGAGTGGAAAAATGATAGGTTGTTCTTTTTCCATCAGAGCCAAAAAGGTAGAAGGCTTGGCTTGTTAAATTAAAGGCTAGAGAAATGCCAAACCTTGCATTTGGTATGAGTGTGATGAACGTTTTCAGCGGCAATCCTGTCACACTGGAGCACGTAAGAGCCAGCTACTGCGCCGCACCCCGGGAGTGGTCTGACGTGCGTCAGATTGCAAACAGAGTGCCCTGTGAACCGTGTCCATTGGCCAGCGGGACCCGGCTGTTTTATGCCCGCTCCGAGAAGTTGAATGAACGAGGGTGGTGTAAACTCAAATTACTTACTGGTGAGTTGCTTGGAATAAGATGACCAGCCACGCATCAAAATATGGTCAACTGCGGCCTTTTTTGTTTATTCAGTTGTCCTGACGGAAGATTCCCGAGAGTAAGTGTGGCAGCGAGTTTGGACAGTAAACCTGTTTATCCAAAGCGGCTGCTGGTTCTTCGCGAGCGAGCCTGCTTTTCATTCTCTTCCCTGCAGTCCACCACCCTTCAGTCACGGCGTTCGGACAACTTGGCAGTCCAAGCACTGCGGGAGAATTGCAGCCCTCGAGTGCAGGAACCTGGAAGTACACTGGCCATGAGTTTAACTAGCATCAGCATCAAAGGTTTCGAGCGAATTTTCAGGAGTTCGGTTGTTTCTCATCTGCATGGATATGGGATCCTATAGCCGTCCCAACATGGGCTTCTTCCTGGAAGATCATGCTTCACCAACATGCTTACTGTCGTGGATAGTCTGGCGAAAACCTACGATGATGGCCAGCTCTCACAGGCTGTATTCATCCATTTCACTAAGGCCTTCGACAGAATCACCCATGCCCCTCTTCTTTATAAGCCGCATACATGAGGGATTACGGGCACCATGTTGGCCGTCTTGCGCAGCTTCCTCACGGGCCGCACCTTTGTTGTTAAGTTGAGGAACGCTTTATCTCAACCCGCCCCAGTGACAACTGGGGTCCCACAAGTGTAAGTCTTAGGTCATTCTCTTTTCCTGATCTACTCAAGCCATCTCCTGGCAGCACTTCGTGTGAAAATTGTCATGCACGCAGAAGATGTAACCCTCTGGAGTCCAAGCATTGAAGACCTCCAAATTGCAGTTGATGAAACAAACGCTGGCCCGAGGATTGTAACCTCCCAGTCAGTTATGAAAAAGGCGTGAGCACATCTTTCGCAGAAAGACTGGTCACACGTTTTTCAATAACGGAACAACCACGCTGCCTGGGGTTGACCGACACAAGGTGCTCGGTTTCTGGCTAGATTGTAACTTTTCCTTCTCTCAACATAAACTTGGGGGCAAGTCTGCCTTTCGAGTCCCAGATGTGATTCAAAAGTCCTTCCCGCGCATATCTGGGGATGATTTCCCCATAATTCTCGGCACATATACCCGAACTCTCCCGGGGTATGGTGGTCAGATTGTGCGCTCCGGTCTTTTCCGAGACCGTGAGATCCTAGAAAGGGTCCAAAGAGCCCCTGCCGAAGAAGGATAGGGCCTGTCCCACCTGCCTTATCCGGTCGGCCTCCCACTCCTCGACCTCTATCCCCCTGGCTTAAGCCACGTAAGAGGTTATCTGTTTTTGATGTTTCACCTTTCCGAATCAAGTCAAATCCATTGCTTCTTCTCTGTCTGTCCGGTCTCTTCTCTCCAGGTCACAGTAGGGAGGTTTTTAAAACGAGACCACGGGCTTCTCTGCGAAATTAGGTTTTTAGCCACAGGGTTATTATTCTCTGGGAAGCTCTTCTGGGAGACATTGTTCTCTCGCAGGACAAAACCATCTTCGAGAAAAACTAGACTTCTGCCCGGGTCTCTCAGTAATTCTTTGTCAAAAAGTGGAATAGTTTTCTTTTATTGCATTTCCCTTCCGCTGTATGTTCATGAAAGTAGCACACCCATTCCGCCTACAGCACAGTCCAAAGGGAGACATTGCATAATGTTATGTATATTTTGTTTTGGTTGCCGCCCCCCACCCGGCGCCCGCTCCGCCCCCGCTTCATTCTTACTCTCATTTCAACTAGTGAATCCGACAGACGATCAAAGATTTCCTCGAGAACCGGGACAATGGAGCTCAAAGCCTCAGACCCGTGTGGTACTTCAAGACTTCATGATTTCAAAGGCCACGAGCCCAAAATAGAGTTTTTGAATAGTTTTGAGAAGTAACCTAGTTTAATTCACGTTACTGAGCTTATCAGAATTTCTTTTAAATTGCGTTTTATCCGAAAAATGTTTTTATTCCCTTTTTAGTACTGCCAAGTAGTGTTCGGTGTTTCTGAAGCAATCTTTTCTTTCTTTTTGTCTTTCCTTTTGTTCTTTTGTGTTAGCGGGCTTTACCCGCAAGTGTCAGAGTGTTTATTTTGTATTTGGTTAAAGATCACTTGAGCTATTTTCGCCCTCGTTTTGTGGTTTTTGGTATGACACGATTTTCTCATCCGTGTCTCGCACCTAAGTGCGGGAAACTTGCGGTAAATGGCATAGAGTGCGAATTACGCAAGAGACGGGCTCATCCAAGGTGTTCAGGAACAGCAAAGGACATCTCTGTCCTTTAAATACAGAACCCATGGCCTGAGTGGGTCTGTGCTCCTTGCAAGGAGGCGGCCAGTCTGGCTTTTAAACTGCAGGACCAAGGGCAGGGCCAAAGCCCACCGAGTAGTACCTAAGTCACAAGCCCCAAGCCATCGCAATCAGGTTGCAGTAAGTCGTTTGCGGAAGTAGTAGCCACACTTAAGAGGACAGTCACCAGAGCAAGTGGGCCGATTCCGAGAACTTGCCAGGCGGTCGATGCCTCAACTCCTTTGAATAAGATCGACGGGGGCCAGTGGGCTGAGCAGAAGCCTAGAATGGCAAGGCAGCCCAAGAGGAAGAGTGACTGTAACATCGCGAAGGATGGTCTAGCTAGGGCGGACGACCCTGCGCTTCTGGTGTTGGAAAACAAGGTGAAGGATCTGCATGGGCTGACCTTGTCGATGGGCAGGGTCTCAAGCCACAGGCTCCTGATCCTAAACCAGGAAGAAGATTTTATGGGGGAATCGAAAGCCAGGCGGGACATAGATAGGAGCAGGGTCTACGATATACTGCGACTGGCAGATGTTCCGTACCCTACAATTCTAAGAACGGTGCACAGAGTGGGGAAATGGGGGTAACTACTTGGAGACAAAAGCGAACATCGTGCGCGACCAGTCCTAGTGGAGTTCGCTGATGAGGCCACCTGGGATAAACTGCCGGCAGGGGCAGCAGTAGTGGCTCACACCACCAAGGGTAGGTACCAAATTGTGCCAGACGAGCATAGAGTAAGGCCTGGTGGTCTAGCACCGGGGGGTAACCTTGCTCGACCAGCCAGGGCGCTGGTGAGAAACCAACAAGTTCAGCGGAATGCCGCACTCGGCCCAGACCCCGACAGTAGTAAAGAAGCCGCGTGCGGGGGCGCAAATAGTTGTAATTGAAGACGCGCTGGAAGATGAAAATTAGTAGTACTGTCCGGAGGTGGATGCCAGCGCGACCACTGCATGCGTGGATGTTGTGACAACTCTTATAGAATTTGGTTGGGAGTTGTCGGGAGTTCCGGATTGTCAGCCGGCTTCTTGCACACCCGTGGGGGCATCAGAAGCAAAAAACGTGTCATCATCTCAGTCGTTGAGCCTGAGAAATAGACCGGAGTGAATAATAAGAGACACCTAAGCAAAGGGGAAAACGCGGAGGTGTTATATACCAACGGTGCCAGGCCTAATAAGTAACGGTTTTGCAGTCTGAAGGCAGGATAGAGGACATGATCGCCTTGGTGAAGTAGCCGTCCTCATTAGGTCAGGTACAAACCACCCTGAGTCGCAGACCAGGATATGCACTCGCAATATCCAGTTATGCGCCGTTACGATCGTCCTTCCAGGCAGAAGGGTTAACGTCTTCTGTGTCTGCAGGGCACCAAGCGCCAACCACGAAGAGGACGTTTGTGTACTGCGGACTTTGATTGAACTAGTTAAAGACGCACAAAAGACCCTCACAATGGGTGACTTCAATCTTCCGCACATCGACTGGACGGCTGAGGTCTGCGTGGCGGGATCGGAGGAGCAAACCCACTTAGAACGGCTGCATGCCCGTGCGTTGCACCAGCATATTAAAGAAAATACCGGATACATGACCGGATGCGTTCCATCCTTGATGGATCTAGAAATAACGAGCTTCCCCAACGACGAGTCTGAACTGAATTATTGTGCACCGCTGGGCAAGAGTGGCCACTGGTGTGTCAAGGTCGTCCTATGCTTGCGGAAACCTAAAATACCCTCAAGGCTGATCAGACATTTCTATAGTATGGACATAGATAGGCTCCTTAGTGGGACATGGGTTTGACCTGGGACACGATAGAGGGGGCTACTGTCGAGGAGAGCTGGCAGGCCATAAAGGGATCCCTGACTGCCCTACAGGAAGAGGTATCACCCACAAGACGAAGGAGTGGGGAAGGCAAACCCATGTGGTGGAAGGCTGCAATAGCCAAGGCCATCAGACGTAGTAACCGCTCTTGGAACCAGTACAAAGCTTCCGGCAGTCAGCTATTCTGGATTCGCTATAAAGCTGATAAGCGGGACTGTAAGCCTTCTGAGAACTTCCAAGCGGGAACTTGAGCTCAAATTGGCCCAGTGTGTAAGACGGCAGCCGAAAACATTCTACAGCTACATGCAATCGAAAGGCTCAAAAAACAAGGCCCCAGGTCGGCTATCCACTAGAGACCACGGTATTGTCATTGATGACCAGGGCAAAGCAGACGCCCTGGGGAATACTTTGGTAGTGTACATAGGATAGATAGTGGGGTACGAGTAGATCTAGCTCTGGTGCATCCTCCTCAGTTAAACGAGCTAGATCTCTCAGAGGAATGCGTGCGTAAGTACCTACAGGAGTTAAACAGCCACAAGTCAGCGGGCCCAGATGGCATTCATCCAGCTATCATCAGGCCGCTGGCGGATATCATAGCTCCATCTGTATGCAGGCTGTACAGGTCCACAGTGGACCAGAGTAAGCTACCTCAGGACTGGAAAGTCACCGCCGTCGTGAAAATACATAAGAGTGGACCTTAGTCGGCTATGCATAACTGCAGGCCGGTGAGTCTAACTAGCATCCTTTGTAGAGTCCTTGAGAAGATCATCCGTGCCCACATCTGCCAGCACTTACTGGAGCACTCCATTTTAAGTCCATCTCAGCATGGACTTCTGAAAAAGAGATCTTGTCTGACCAATCCCTTGTGCTTGTAGATGAAGTAACTCGACGACTGGATGAAGGTAAGCAAGTTGAGGTACGCTACCTCGACCTTAGCAAGGCGTTCGACTCCGTTACTCATCGTCTTTTGCTATGCAAGATGGAGACTTTCGGTATAGGTGGGCCAGTATTTAGGTGGCTGGAGGACTTCCTCTCCCACAGGAAGTTTTACGTCAAAGTGGGGGACAGGTGCTCCAGTTTGGTGAACGTCACCAGTGGTGTACCTAGGGGCCCGGTCCTATTTTTGTTATTTATTAATGACCTAGCATCCACTCTTCAACTGTCCAGCTTTATTTTTGAGGATGATGTGAAGATTGTTGGATCTGAGGGTAGGGTAGACTTGGGCAGAGATACAGATGCCGTCCTGGGCTGGGCATACAAATGGGACTTACCTCTGAACGCTGAAAAAAAAAACAGTTGTCGTGAAGGTCAAAAGAGAACCGAACTGTCGCTCATGATCAAGGGCTGTTCACCATAGAAGCAGTCAGTAGGGTTAAAGACCTTGGGGCCATCATGGGCAGCGACTTTAATTGGCCGGAGCGGTGCAACGCTGCTGCGCAAAAGGCTCATGGGTAGCTCTCTAGACTGCTATCAGCTCCGTCTTGCCGGCAGCCGGAGGTATTCGTACCTGTTTGCACGGCTATAGTGCGACTTCACTTAGTAGGTAGCGTGCAGGGTTGGTCGCCCTTCCACAAGAAGGACGCAACCTGTCCAGAGAAAGTCCGACATCTCGCCACTCGAATGGTTGAAGGGCAGAGGGGTAAGTTGTATGAGCAAAGACTCTGTGCTTTGAATCTTTTCTCGTTGGAATGGAGAAGTCGAGGGGATGTCATAGAAAAGTTCAAGATAACGAGGGGCTTTTTTGGCCTTAGACCAGACAGTCTATTCCAAGTGGCCGTAGAGTCCAGAACAAGAGGACATGAAAAGAAGCGGATAAAAGCCCGAGTTAGGTTGATGGCATTAACAGGGTAGTGAACAGTTGGAACGGTCTGCCTGGTGGAATGATAGATCCTAGAATGAGTCCAGAGGGCCTCCACCAAGGCAGTAAGGGGTCTATCCCACCTACCTTATCCCGTCCGCCTCTCACTCCCAAACTTCTATCTCTTTGACTTAAGACGCGTAAGAGGTGATCAGTTTTTGATGTTCCACCTTTTTGAATCAGGTCAAAGAGATTGCTTCTTCTCCGTCTGTCCAGCCTTTTCTCTCCGTGGTCACGGCAGAAAGGTTTTCAAACCGAGGCCACGCACTGCACTAAGGATTAACTTTTTTAGCTACAGGGTTATTACTGTGTGGAAAGCACTTCCGGAAGATATTGTTCTCTCGCAGAACAAAACTATCTTCAAGAAAAAGCTAGACCTCTACCTAGGTCTCTCCCAACAATTCCTTGTCAAAAAAGCGAAATGGATGTCGCACTCCCACTCCGCTTAAGGCACTGTCCACAGTGAGACCTCGCATGATGTTATGTGTATTTTGTTTTCGTTGCCACCCCCCCCCCGCTTCTCTTCACTCTCGTTTCAGCTCGGTGAACCCGACAGAAGATCAAAAATTTCTCCAGGAACCGGGACAATTGGGCCCAAAGCCTCGAACCCGTGTAGTACTTCAAGACTTCAAGACATCTGCAGACTGTCCAATCCCTCAAAGGTGCCCTAGATCGCAAGTGGTACGAGACATTTCCTCGTAGTGAGCCCCGAGTAGGTCAACTAGATGGATGACGGGTAGCACTGTGGTCTTTCTGGAGTACGGTTTAACTGACTTTTTCGCTCATTGCATACTGTCTCAGTGAACGCTCACGATGCATAAAGTCTCTCGCAGTGAATGTGCTATGAGGTTTTCGGTTTCCCTCTCCTTTTTTAGCGGGAATTCGGAGAAATACACTCGGCGGTGGTGGGTGCATAGCTGGTATGCATACCATCGAGGGAATTATGAACACTCGATTGGCCCTGGCCATTATCTGTCTTGTGCAAACTGAACTGAATCTGATCTGAACAGAATCTGATCTCAACTGACCTTGATGCGTCTCGCTCGTATTCGGTGACAGTGGCGAGAAGGCGGGCAGGGGGGTAAGTTCCGACCTGGCGCGGAGTCCTGGAATTTTGGGGCGCCAATTTTGAAACACTCGAAATTGATCTGCCAGGTTTATTTTGAAATACGAGTTACTTGCTGGGTTCTAAGTGACTTACCTGGTATATTTATAAAGAAAAAAAAATGGACGATTTTTCCTTGGTAAAAACATCTTGATCAACAAAATGGTCATCTTTGTTGTATAGCGGACTCTAAAATTGAACTGGGGTGTCGATTCGTATCTGGCAATGGCAAAAAATGTGTGAAATATTTTGAAAACATTGGACTGTTCCTTAATTATTATTTGGAAAAGTAGTCCTCACTTATCATTGTCCCAAAATCCATTTTGTGTGAAAAATGTGCCCCTAGTGGTGGTGCGCTTTCCGAAAGACCATTGGGCGATGTGATCTGACCCAGTGAAGTTTGGCTAAAAGAATAACTGCCAGAATACGGAAACTGTTATTTTCTACCTGCGTGTACACCATTGGCGTAATGAGTTACGTAAGTGATGGGTGCCCAAGTAGCACGTTGCCCCAACCTTTGGGGTAAACCTGGGGCATCCCCCAAGTTTAGTTTTCATGTGGGAAATATGCTAATTGGTTACGGAATCACTGGGATTAAATCCTTATGTACATATATTGCCACCCATGGAAGTAGAGCAGGTTTTGTTTCGCGTCCACCGGTAACCGAAGGATTATATATATATATATATATATATATATATATATATATATATATATATATATATATATATATATATATATATATATATACGAGCTCTGTTCCATGTATCTAGCAGCCAAGTTTCACTGAACTAACTAGCTGATCCTCTTGTCTGAACATAGCAGATAACTGCGCTCCTGCTACCAATGCTTTCAGTACTGTAACTTACGTGATATGAGTAACGGATTGAATCGAATGCTAATTCCTTTCCATCTTCTGAAGCTGTTAAACGTCAGTCGATCTTCACGAAATGTTTAACAAAGCACGGAGTTTTCAATATACCACGCCCAAACTCGCAAACGATCGCCCCCTATATGAAGCTAGTATTCCAGGCTTGCGCACGTGAAACGAGACTCACATGCAAGATAAATGAAAAGGCAACAACAAAATGGCTTCAGAGAAGCAACACGGTAATCAAAATGTGGTGGCCCCATAGGGACCATGTTGACATTCTCGTTGTCCTCCGCGTTGGTCATCGAGCCAGACAATGCACGCACTCGTACTTGTCGTCCTTTCTGAATCCCGCGCATTGGAAATGGGCCCATCGACCACAGGAGCCACATTGCACCCACTGAACGTCCTCGTCAATGTCCACCGTTGGTTCCTCCAATCTGCATACGCTGCAAACGTCCTCCCGAATTGGTGAAGCCGCTGGATCCACACGTCGACGCTTGTTTTCCGTTTTGAATGGTGTCGACGTATTGGTGCGCAACCGACGGAAATCCATGGCTTGCAGTGGGTTCCCTATGACAACTATATCTTCATCGTCCGCATTCCTAACTACCAAGTCTGCCTCTAGGTTTTCCGTGGGCTTGGGAACTTCCCGTAATTGATACAATGAACTGGGCCTTTCAGCTAGTCCACGCGATAGACTGTGAATAAGGTCTATTATATGCTTAAACTTATCATCGCCTAAGTTGCTCGCAATTACCCCAAGGTCCTTCAAGGCGTCATCGGTGATTGCCAGTTTAGCGATGTTTCGCTCCATATCGAGAACCGGACAGTGCGAGAGAGAAATGGCAAGTGAACATCAAGCCTAGGGTGGCGGATTATATATGACCAATAACCCAATCAACAAGCTGCAACGGCTAAGCCAATAACGGGAGAGCTAATTACCGAGATTTGACCAAGAGAAACAAGTTTCAACAAAAATTACCAATGAACTTTTATAAAGTTCTTTTCTATAAAGCACACTTTTACGGTGTTTTTGTTCAATTTCCTTGCAAAAGTTAATCCGTCAGCTGTTTGAGGCCTACATTACGCTAAGCCAGGTCGGAATTTGCCCCACTCTCCGAGAAGGCGCGGCTGACTTTCACACTATCAGGAGGTCTGTCTCGTTGTAGTGCAAGTTTATCACCCGTAATAAGCGATTTATGTATGCTTATAAACAGCGTGGAGTATTTCTCGCATTTCGTACGCATACATACGCGTGTGTTCGCGGACTTTCCCCAATCCTTCTTCAATACCATTTCCGCCTCTCTTTACTTTCCTGCCTCCAAATCTCATCTTTCACTATCCCTCATTCTTCTGATACCATACTGTCTCGTTCCTCACCATGTACTCGATTACGTCTACCTCACCTTCGCCCTCGCCCGAGACCGAGGCAGGTTTGAAAAAGGGGTGTGATGCAATTTACCAGCTGAAATTCGCGGCGCAAAAACAGTTGAAGCGTAAAAGTAGTAGTTTCATTTGTCCTCACCTGTCTGTCCGTTGGAGTGAATGCGGTGGTGTTATGCACCAGCTCATGTAGCGTTAGAAACAAATAGTACAGTTTAGTTCAGTCTGCACAGGACTTGGTGTGGCTAGGGCCAATCGTGTGTTCAGATAGTTGTGTTGTCGGCACTTTTCCGTAGCTCCCAACACTGCGTGATTTTATCTTTCTGAATAGATGGGACTCTCCAAAACCTCTCGGATCTACAATGCGTTGACGGTCGCGGTTACTGAAACATAGCTTCTCTGAGAAGGTCATGGGCCAGGACCAATAAATACCGTAAATACCCTTACATCCTCCCTTCTTTGATAGACGCTTCCAAATCCCTCGTGAGTTGCTCGTGGATCCTGTCGATCAGCGATGACAAACAGGTATTGTACGGGTTACTATCCTTCCCAGTTTAGCTCGTACAGTTAAAACCCTTGCGATCTGTGTGTCTCATCCAAAAGACTCGGATTCAAGACCCCAGTTCCATCATTCGACTGATACTCCTATCCAGTCCTCCCGTGAAATTTCTTTTGAACCTTTCTGGGGACCCTCAGGCTTCAATTTTTGGTCTTGCTGGCGTTCACATGGCTCTAATGAGACGGCTGATATTGTGATTCCGGCAGATTTGAGTTATGGAGCAGATCGATTGTCATTAGACGAGGCGCATTCCGAAGGCTCTTTTTGGTTAGATTCTTGAAGTCTGGAAAACAAAGAGCGGTTTCTGGCTCTGCGCTTTGACCACCGCCTGGTGTTCGTCAGTACGAACTTTAGACGCTCTAATCGCGGGGACTCCACACAGCATCCGCCCTCTTCGAGTCGGCAATGGATCCAGAGTGATCACGTCGTAATAGGCTACAAATAGCAGCATTGTATACAAGACTGACGATCGTATTAAAGCACTCATGCTGGGTCCGACCACATTTTAGTTTACGCCAAGCTGTCCATGTGCTTCGGTGGGTTTTCCAAACTCGCTACGACGACGGTTAGGCTACGATCAGTTGTCCCAACCAGCTTTCCTATCTATCTTCTAAAATGTGCTATTTAAAAAGATGGAAATCGCCTCACCTGATAAAGTCAATCAGCACTGATCGCTTATCAAAAATGATTTGCATTCTTCCAGTCTAGTGAATTGTGGCCTGCTACGTCGCGTCATGACATTCAGGATTTCTGTGAAATCGCGCCCGCTCAACGCACACCATTTGGTCCCGGCTGGAAATGATCATATTGAAATGCAGCTCGTAACGAGACGTCCTTTGAACGTAAGTCCACACGGAGATCGCAGAGTATGGTGTTCGCAACGCATATCAGAAACGGAGCGTGCAGCCGCTTTGGGAAATCTCTCATTGGACTCACCGATAGGAAACCATCAGATGTGAAGAAAACGATCGGCGAAGTTAATCGTTCGCTAATTCGCAATGAACAACGGCATCTTGAACGCTAGGCGGAATACTTCCGGACGTAGTTTGGCTGGCCTGCTGTGCCAGCTTCATGTGTAGCTATTTCGACACGCCCCGTGGTCTGTTTCGGGAGATTCACAGGGAAATCCTTAGGACGTCTCAGCACCAGGTTCCAATGGTCTTCTCCTAGCCGTCTAAAGATGATGGAGTACAACTTGGTAGACAACTTCATGTTTTGCTCTCCAAGATTTGGAATTCATAGCAAATCTCCCCATCCTAGGAAGAATCGGTTGTTTTTCTGACCTTTGAGGATGACTCGCGTAATGACTGCATCAACCGTAGAGGCACAAGTACCATCCCAATATTGTCAAAGCTGCTAAAGTTTGTCATGTTTCGCAAGTTGTGCCAAACGCGTGAATAGCGGATTCACGAGATGCAAGCTAGGTTTCACAGCGGTCGTAAATGTACCGATCAAATCTCCACCCTTCGAGAGCTGCTTAAGCACCATCATACATTCAAGGGACAAACGATCATCGTGTTCCTGAAACTTCGCACGGTCTTTGACAGTGGGACCGCATTGTGGAAGCTTTTGTTGAGAAATGCACAACGTAATAAGTATACGTCGGTCCTCAAAAAGTTGTAGCGTCATACCTCAATTCGTATTATGGCATACGACCAGGTTTCCTCAATCGTCGCTGTCTCAGGCAGTTCGTCAAGGTTACCATATATACCATTTATTCTTAACTCGTGGATGATTGTCTACTGAACGGTTGAGTTTGACACAATCCATAGAGCAGAATTTTTGAATTAGACTACGCCGATGATATCATCTTGTTGGATGGCAACATGGAGACAGTTAAACACGTTTTTGGATCGCTTGGCGATTGAAATGTCCATACATAATATGCACTTTGCATCTTCAAAGGGCTGAGTGCCTTTTTCCAAAACTGGCATGAGCCTGTGCTTGTTTCTTGAGAAGACCCATCGTGGTGACATTTCAGTTTTGCTGAATCCTTCAGGTGTACCTTGTGGTGAAGTTCTCCTGCTGTGATTCACAGCAATTTGGTGATCAACGAGAACTGCAAGCGTCAGGCTCGGGTGGCTAGTTTGGGAGCTTATTGTCGAATACTCCTATCGGGTGGATCCCTATCGGATTATGTACACATGCGAATTCGTGAAAACTTACTACGCAGGTAAACGCCACGCTGCGTCACATTTTCGCAGACCATTCTGGAAATGCGTTCATCTTTGAAAGTCTTTTGATACAAGACACAACGAGACCCAGCACGGAAAACAGTATGTCGTGAACGCAGTTTGGCTAGCGGTATTCAGTACGGAGGTAATACGACCGTATGTCAATAGACTTCTTATGAGGGTACCAGCGTATCTGACGCCAGACGATGATTCCGATAATGTTCACATGGTGAAGTAACGTGCGTGCACACCTCGTACCTGGAGTTTGCGGACAATATTCTTGGAATGTGTCGCCCTTCGGGAAAGTAGTTTATCGAGGTCATATGTAAGAGTAATGTCAAATAAAGACCAAAACCCAGAAAACAGCCCCGTGACTATAAGCAGACAGTCAGTTAAGGGTGGTACTCTCATCTGTCATCCTGTTTACCTTTTTTCATCTAGTTATGTATTCCCTTTTGTTTGACGTTGACGTGGTTTCCGTTACCTTTTATTCACTACTACGGAATCTAGAGAGTTGTCCAAACAGTTTTATCCATTTTAATATTTTTGTTTAGCCAAAGTAATAACCCGTAACTACCATAATAGGTATGAAGCAGCCAGCTAAGTGCTTTGCTTCTCTAGTTTTCTTATGAATCCACTGAGTAATCAACTTCCTTTATTAGATTTTAACGCTGGAACATTTGCTTGATGAAAATCTTTGCCCCGTTGTGGAAAACGTTATATCAGCAAAGCGTTCCAAGTTTTCTTGTCTTCCCATCAATTAAAACTACCTGGTCTTGTTCGAATTTCTCATCTTTCGGTTGTAAACCTTCCGTATTCGGACCAGATGAGCCTAATTTTCTACCATCGTGTGAAGCTGTCACATCGCAGGCATTTCCCACGGTATCTACAATCCTGAGCAAAACAATAAGCCCGGAAAGTGCAGCAATTCTGCAAAAGTGGCAAGATAAAAAAAGAAAAGAACTAGGTGATGCCGCGTTTGCGGAATATTTGCAAAGTCAGTTTCACCATCTTCATAACAGTGCATGCTACATACAGATATGAAAAAATTGGGCCAACGAGTTCACAGTGTCATTCAACAAAGACTGCTCACGGGGGAGCTTCCAAAAGTTATGGATAAGTCAGTGGAGAACTACTGTCGTAGCGTTGAGCACCTGCTGAAGCATGTTCGCACTGTTTGCGTGGAAATGCAATGCGTTCATCCAGAGCTTCGATATCGCGGTCGCCTAGATAGCGTCGTTCACTTGAAGTAAGAAAATGGTAATTGTCATTTCTAATACTTTTTGAACGGGTTTCCTCACTGGCGGTGATCAAGTGGTCACCTAAGTCGTCAGGATGTCTGGTACGCACATTGTTGTCTGCCATCGCCCGTAATGTGCAGCCATGGTTTACCACCCGGCGGTCTATATAACGTATAGTCTTTGAAGTTCAGTCCGATTTGCACACCGAATTTTTCGGTTGCAAATACTGGTCTTCTTTTATGGAATTCGTACAGTGATGGCTGTACACTTTCCACTGTAAATGTTGTGCTTTCACTTTATATGACCTGGGTTCTTCACAATTCTAAAAATGTACCTTCAGGCTTTATTTTATGTTCCTTGTGGATTGACTTCCGAACGATACACTTGCGAATTGCACCGACATGCAACCGTTCGGGCTAGTCAGTCAGTTAGCTGTTTCAGGCATGTGCTGTGGAACAATTAGCTGGTCTATCGGTGACTGGGTTGCGCATGAAGACTTATTTTTTTATCATGTGCTTGCGCGTGGCTGAAGCGGAAGGGGTATATACCCCATAGCCACGAACGCCCGCTGCACTATTAGGGATAACCGGGAACCAGACCCTGAGATTCGGAGTTGTGGAGAACCACATAAGGCCCCAGTAGGCCAAGTGTTGTTATATGTAAGTGACCATTTGTCTAAATTTCGTTTTGTTCTTGTTTGAAGAAAAAATATACCAATGCAAACTATGTAACACTTTTTGCGAAGTGGTTCACGACAATCCAAATGTCACAGTGGTAAAAAATGACACCAATCAAAGCAAATCACCATATTTCATAAGCTGCATAAATGCCATTGCAAGTAACGTTTTGGCCTGCTAATAATTCATAATTTTTGTTTCTGTGACGCTTATAGGTTTGGATTTCATTGATTAGAAGAGAAATCTTACGTTTCAACCAACCCACATTTTTCGTTTCTCAGCGTTGACAGTAGAACGGGTTTTATGACTTAGTTGATTACATAATGTTTACCAGCTACAGTTTCCTCGCTCAAATAATAGTATCACTCCTAGCGTTCAGTGTAACGGCTACGGAGTTGTACTCACTTCGGTTCTATCACGTTTGTTTGTCACCGTTGGTGATCTATTAGGAATGGTGTCTTGCTTTGGTTGTTGTCTGATAATATGCTACCAAATGCCAGTATTTGGAGTTTTAGTGGCATCCATGCAAAGCCGCGACCCGTATTCACAACTAGATCAGGGCGATGATTATAAATCTGCTCTTCGTACGACATTATCTGTCTAATAGTACTGCTTCATGAAGACAGTAGTGTGATACTTAACCTGTTCACGAACAGAATCAGCCGAGGTACGCTGCGATTATCTCATCGACGAGTCATTGAACTGGTCTTTATCTGGAGCACACTCACTGGCTCAGAGAACAAAGAATACTAATTGGGAGTGGAGAATTCTTCATGCGAGAGCACGTTGGCGCAACTGAACTGTTCGGCCGCTTCTGCGCAGCTTCAGCACGAAAATTCTAGCCTGAATAATGAACCCAATCGAAGTCAGTTTAGTTGGGTTTAGGCATGAGTTCCGTGGGGAGAACGTACTTGCAGACGTACAAGCCCGATGCACTATCAGGTTGAACCAAAAACCATAAGACTGTCTTGGATTAGAGAACCACATGCCTCAAATGTTTTATGCGGTAACGATTCGGGCGACAGCGAAGTGCTGCCTACCATAAATTTCAGTGACAGTGGCGGGTTCAAACCTCATATCTTAGACTTGTTCTTCAGAGACTTCTACAACTGGACCACTGCTACCAATAATATTCTACTACTTTTGTCCTTCTGGTTGTTTTCAGTGACCAAAATCTGCTTATGGCTTACCTTCATTAATTATTTCAGTTCTTTTATGTAAACTATCATCAGCAATTGCGCATAAATGGTGAGTTCGTTTTTATAGCATTATTAGCGCCCACAGATGCAATCAATTAGCATCGCTCAAACTGACATTTACCTGGAATCTCTTGCTTGATTCCATTCCGAAATATTTCGTGCGATTTTTTCTCTCCTCTATTCAGACCGGATGGCGATCACATCCTGACCGAATGGAAGACAATACACGAATCACGTCGAATCACTACCATAGAACGAACCTACGATGCACCGATCCAAGTAGCCGCTTATCTTGGAGCATATAACAGTATCCGACCGCCGGGAACTAAGCCGGTGAGACCCCCTCAGACTTCGGTCAAAGCCATACTGACATGTTTAGTTTCACTACAGTTCTAACGTCTCGTTAATCGGTCATTTTGTGATTCAACTCGTCCTGTTTTTGCCGATGATCCTATTGAGCTAAACACTTGTTTACCCTAATCTGCCCTGTTTTCTTACTAACAACATGTGCCGCATTAGGTAGGTGAATTGCCAATTCAAACGATATTTAAGCGCCACTCTAGACAAGCGAAAATCGATGTAATTAGCCACTTTTCTCTCATCATATCATTCGGTCAGTCCCGAAAAGGTTTTGGCTTTGTATGAATATAACCAAAACGGTTACCAACTTTCCGACCGTGTTCCAGTGTCTGATGTGAGTGTCGGTGGTCATAATATTACTCGAACGTTGCACATTAAAGGGATAGCAATGCTTACTGTACGCCTTGTGTACGGAAATGTGAACTGACATTTTAAAATTCAGTCCCTAGATACTGTTTTATTTGATATGAGAACACGTGGACTATGTTCACTAGTTTTTTCCTGTAGATAGCTGCAAACCATTTGGCACGTGGCTACCGGGTGAAGTGTGGTCACATACAAAAACCCGTTTGTATTTTGCCCGGTTCGGCCAGTTCTCCTTTTCACTGATGATGATATCGATTCGGCTGGTGGTGAAACTTGAAATTTTATAGCCCAACTTGTTAAACGAATCTAGAACAAGCCAAAGTTTATCAAATTCTAAATGAACTGTTAATGGCGCAGTAACTTGGTCAAAGCCCTTAACGGAGTGTTTTCTTTTTGACTGCAAAGTAAACACTCGCAATTAGAATATTAAATAGAACTTCAGTATATTTTACTGAGGATGCAAATCGGCAAGATCATTTGGAGACAGCATGCGCATGTCACGTTCCGTGTCCAAGGTAAAGTCAAAAGCAACGAACTCCAAAAGTATGTTTCATCGGGCTTCATTGTTGAGGGACTTACCTTAAGTGCAGAATGACAAACATTTTTGTAACTTTCGTCCTAATAGTAGTCATTTTTGCTATGATAAACTTGTTTGTTTTCGTAACGGTATGTGCCAGCTCGCCGTTGGTAGGCGACCAGGTCACGTTGGCAGTCAGCACCTGTGCAGTACCGAGCCCAGGGCTTGAGTGTACGAAATCACGAACGACAGGGAAGTCGATCGATGGCGTGGATCGATAGAATGGTAGATGAATCTTGTCAGCAGTTTTAAAGCCTGAAGGCTTTGTCGCTGACACCAGTCGAACCAATACGCTGTGTGCAACAAGTATGTACGTGGACTAAAAACCCATATGATCACTGTTTTACGAATAAAACAGATGGTTCACAGGCAGATAAGATCTCACTAGGGTTAATGGGTCACTTCAAAACAGTCTCCCTACCCATTGCTCTCACTGATAGTATTTGTTAACGTTGCTTCCCAAACAATTCAGATTAAGCTTGGCATGCTGGTCTACGCCTACGCGGATGGTTATCCGGCAGATCGTATTTTACTCCGTCCAAGTGATGTGGAACACTTTTGGTCAATATGGTGTGATCGTGTGCACGCCTACCATGCTCAGGTCAGTGAACTGTGACCGGCCTTGTTTCGCCGACTCATCGCATATGTCTTATCATCTGTCTGAGCGTATACACCGGTGCCTGTCTGTGTTTCATTGCCCCCTCGGTCTATCCGAAACTGCTGCACATGTGATAAGAGGAACACTCCTAACTGAACCTGCCGGGTATCTGTAGTAACTATGCCTGTTGTACATGATGTCAACGATCTCTGTTAGCCTCTTATTAGAATCGATTTCCATGTTTTCAGGACTGTATACACACATACATTATGCCCTTTTAGAATCGAACGGCTATTACTTATTACTTTATTTCGCTTTGTCTTCTTTGGTCTCATCGATCAGAATTTTGAAGCGCACAAACACTCCGTAGCCAAAGTACCTCGATCTGGTTCGTACTTGATATTTCCCACTAAAAGTATCTGCCGAGTCCTTTAATGCACAGGTTCTGATTTCGTGGTTGTTTCAGTGTGAGCTGTGCCTAGCCAATGGTAATGACTTTCTTCCAACGAAAACGTAATTCTTCAATGCTGTCCACACAAAACATTTTCTTCTGCTCAAGTGGTATTCCGCATCAGGAAAAAGTAACATCACCAGATCCACTAATACAATCTCTGCCACCCGCGTTTTCGCTAGCTAACGTATCCTCGAATTTAACTTATCGAGGGGAGAACAGAGGAACCCAACCCTTTTAATTGGTTCTCTAGAGCTTCCAAGTAGTTGACTGCTATGCCTTCCAATCAGATCGCTCGAGTGTGTTAGAGGTCCTTTTGTTAATGTAGCTAAAGATGTTTTCGATTTTCGACCCGATCATCTTTGAGCTAAAATCTGATGCTTCCAAAGCAATGTAGCTACAAAATACATCCCTTTTTGACGAGGTTCACCGTGACCCCTGTTGGTCCATTCGTGAAAACCCAGAAAGTCAACGTGTTGTGATGAATTCAAAGGACATATTCCATCAGAACCAAGACTCATTTTTTGTATCTCGACCGGTTAGGTGTGGATGGCACACCTAGATGTCGCCGGGTGCATTTTCCAGTCACGGATAGGGTGAGAATGGCCGTTTTGGTGATTAGAGGTCGATATACTGGCCGCAGTTCACCGAATTAGCAGTCGAGTGCAATCAGCGGTGGGTTTTCCGCCAACAACTGACCCTACCAGCGAATGACCAACAAATTACCAATCTGCAGGCGAAATCGCAGTGTCTGCTAATATGGTTCGCTACGAAAGTGGGTAACCGTTTCTCTCGCTCCGCTTACTCGAAAAATCAAAACATAGTCAGCACTTGAGTCCGCACGGATTAAGTAAGCTTTTCTATATAAAAAGTGATACAAGAGACGCCATTCCTCTCTCGCATAAGATAGTCGCACACAAATACAAATTGCAGGTCAATGCAGGCCAGGTCGAGCTTTGGGTCAAAGGCAGTCCGACTTCGGTATAGTCAATCACTATTCGTATTTATGTGTTCCCACAGATCCTCATCAGATATTCTAATTGTCCTGGGTGAGACGGATATGCATGGGTCGTCGAACAGACTCCTTCGGTCGCCATCGGTGATTCATACTTGTGGGTGGTAAATGCTAAACTCCCGCCACTGCACATGTATGCTGAAGCTCTATTGTCCACCCAGAACAGTAGCTAATATCCGGAACAGTAGTCTCTAAATCAACCAGCAGCTAACGAATTACAATAGCTTGTGACCTAACTGTCCGTGGGAGCAAGAAAGTAATTGAAAACAATTGCTCTTTTACCCACCTCATTCTTATGATGTGGGTTCACTATACCCAAACTACTGCAATTCGGGTGCATGTCATGGCAGACCTTGAGGATGACTAGCCATCATGTTCAGGACTCAGTGTTCTAATTCCCACAGATATTTCTGTGTGCTTCGAATTTTCACTTTTATGCATCTATCTCCCGGATGCCTGCTTATAGTGGGGGATGGAGTCTATGTAGAATTACGGGGATGTTTTTGATAGCAGGGTGGTTTACAGTAGGGTGGTATCCTCTTAGCTAGTTATTCTCATGAGTGACGTGATGTCTGAACGAGGGAACCGAGCAATTTTGTTCACTTTAGCTTAGATTAGTTCAGTTCAGTTCGGTTCGAACAACCATTAACCGTGCACCGGGTGCTACCTTACCGTGGTAATCGGGTTTACGTACTGCGATGATCCTGTGCTCCAACCATGGAATGTTTCTGGCGAGTATGAACTTCTGCCATAGGAAGCGGAATATACTCACATGGCGTCCTCTTGCGTTTCACAACGTTGGACCCAAATGACCATATAGTCATTGGTCAGTGCTGGCGTGGATCACTTGAAAGTTGTCGTTCATTCTGGTCTGCGCCTGTGGATTCAAATACGCCATGGTACGTGTTCTCTTCTGTTTGCGTCTCGTCCGTAGTGGCACCAACATAAAAGCCACCCTTTTCGCTGTTGCTTCTAGACGATAACTGGCGGTCTGTTTTTCAGACAGAGCTGTCTACACGGTTATCGATGCAGCCAGATGTGCAATACCCAGATGAACGCTGGGAACACATCAAGGAAGCCTTATATGCCGCTTCTGAGACCACGCAGGACTGGTTCAAGTGTGCCTTACAAACGATAGATGTCTTCAACATCAGTTTCCCCGTTGGATGCTCACAGACCTGTCCCTCCGGATGCCACAATGAAGTACGTAAATCCCTGAGACGCCAACTGACTGGGAGCCTGAGAAATGACCGTGGACAGTGATGGATTATGAAATGTAGAGAAATGGAAAAAGTTGCGCCCATTGGCAATACTCTCAACCTCTACCGTTTGATCAGAGGCACCGGTCCACGAAAACCCGGTGTTAGTGAGTTAATCAAGGAATGCGACGGCTCACTGATTCACTCTCAGCGAGGTCGTGTGAATCGTTGGGCGAAGCACTTCAAGGAACAATTCAGTTAGCCTACTTCTACAGTGAGCCTTCCGAATATACCTGCCAGAGAAACGATGCAGGTAGATATCACCCCTCTGCCGGAAATGGAGGTTATGCTGGAGATAGGTTACTTTAAAGCGTACAAAGCCGCTGGGCCGGATGGGTTGTCTCCATCTTTTCCTCAAAGATGGAGGCGAAGCATATTAACAGGGAATGGTGTGAATCGGCGATTCTGCCGGCTCACAAGAAAGATGACAGATCCTCTTGTGAAAACCACAGAGGAATCAGCTTGACAAGTATCGCATCCAAACTCTTCACGGAGCTTATTGTCTACCGATTATCCAGCGGCGGTGAAGTATGTACGCGTAATAATCAAGCCGGTTTGGGATCCGGTCGGGGTTTTATCGGCCACATCTTCATTCTTCGGAAAATCTTAGAGCACAGACACACCTACCATAGGCTCACAATATCTGTCTTTCTTGATCTGAAAGTGACGTTCGATTCAGTCGCCGTCACAGTTCTCTGGCGCTACCTCTCATTGAAGGATATGCCAGAGAAGTTTATTTCTTTTCCAATAATTATATGCAAATAGCCGAAGCCGAGTCGGTGTTTACGACGATCTTTCACCCGAATTCACCACGGAAAGTGATATTATTCAAGGTTGCCCTGTTCTGCCGTTCCTCTTCAATTTTGTAATTGGATTGATTCTTGAGTTCGTGCTATCCTCTTGTGAGAATGGTGGCATCAATCTTGGTTCAGGTATTAAACTGCCTGCCTCGGGGTGCGCGGACGATATTGTCCTACTGAGTGGCGATCCATATAATTTGAAAGCTTTCTTAGATAACCTAAAAAATAGTGTAGCATGTTTAGAATGCGTTTTGCACCTTCAAAATGTAAAGTACTGCTGCAGGGCTGGGTTGGCTCTACACCAAACCTTGTAATGGCAGGGGAAGCTCTAGCTGAAGTATATAAGTTTTGTTACGTGGACAGTTACATCTCACCAGGCGGGCGGATGTGAGATGACATTTCATCGCGTATACAGAAGGCGCGTTTAGTCTTTGCCAACCTCAGCCACTTGTGGCGCCGACGTGACATCCGGTTGTCTGTTAAGGGTCGAGTGTACTGTGAGGCGGTCAGGTCCGTTCTTTAATTTGGTTCAGAAACATGGCCGTTAAGAGTAGAGGATAGGAGAAGACTGTCGATATTCGAGCATCGATATCTCCGTGGCATTTTTTGAGTATGGTGGGAACACCTTATCAGGAATGATGACGTTAGATGTGGGGTGTTAGGAACCAGAGGTCAGTCTCTGGATCAGGTGCTGAATCCAAAGAGATTAGGATGGCTGGGACGTGTGTGACGTATGCCCACCGATAAGCTTCCTTGGCGTACACTGTTCTTTGAGACAGATAGTGTTTGGAAGGTAGGTCGAGGTGGTTAATCGAGGATATTGGAGAAAGGAAATGGACACGTTGACCGATGGACTTGGCCAAGTGGGCCGTGTTAGACTTCCAGATTTGGGTTTACACGACCCGCCTACCAGACGGCTGGAGACAATAATTTATATGGCTAGGTGTCGCGGCCGGTGGCGTAGGTGCATTCGAACTTTTTCCTTCTCTTCGTGGTTTCCACTTCTTACCTTGCTTTCGACTCTTTTTCAATTCATGTTTCTATTGTTTTTTCCATTCATTCAACGATGCTGGAAGGTCGCATCTGAAAGCGGAGTACAAAAAAATAAGGTTAATGGTTTAGTAAACTGAACTTGACTGAACTGCTCCTGAAGGCTATGCCGATTAGAGCTCAAAACGGTTCTTCAGGGTCGCCCACATCGGTCAGGCCGAGGGCGAGTAGCCAGACAAAAGCAACCTTGCGTTGTTAGAGGGCGTGGCGGTTTTTTTTGCCCGGCAGCGAACTCTCTAGGTAAAAGCTACAGTAACGCATAGACAACAACATGACGTGCGGGAATGTGGCCCGGAACTAAATGAAGCAGTTGCCTCTTGCCCCTTACTCAGCTATCCTGAATGAAGCAAAGTTCACTAGGACGCGTTGGGTATCCTCGACTTGTAGGTCTCCATCGGAAAAGACGTATGGACCGATCGTTCGACGACCGACTCTTAACACACAATCTTCCTGTTGCCTGAAAGGTAGCACTTGGTTGTGCTCGGGCTACAGTTGCCACCTCGAACAAAGAGCCGAGTGATGCTGGGGACGCCATTTCGTACCTAATCCCCCAGACTCTCCATGAACGGTTCTTCTACGCACACCGCTCATGTACAGGTGTCATTCGGGACATCGATGAGACAGGCGCATCCTCTCACAGGAGCTAGCCGCGTAAAAAGGTAAGTAATGGTGTGTCGGTTCTGGTTGTAATCTGTCAGCGGGAATCTCAACCGGGAATTAAAAAAATGAAGATTATGGGAAGGGTGAAAGATCCGCAAACGGTATTGTCTAGTCGATACAAAGTGTGAATACAAGGGGGATCCACTGAGCGCGACACCTAGCGATATCCCCTAATCCACTTTACCACTGCGTGAGGGGTTCTCTTGGACCCATCTCAGGAAGCCTAACACACAATACGTTGGTCACACTTTTCATACCATTCTACCAGGTCATGGAGTGACCACTGATGCTCATCCTCCAACCTCTACCTGTCTGAACGAACATTACTTGCCGAGGAATTCTACAACCTTGGTTCGGTACGCCCTAGTATTTCATCCAACGATTTAGTTTGTGTCAAATTACCTGCTGCTAACCTCAGCATTGCTAACTTTGTATTCCCACCAGGTTATAGGTATGCCCCAGAAGTTCGTGAACCTAATGAGATCATTGTATTCTCATACTTCTGGCCGCGTAAGGGTTTACGGCGAACTATCCGGTCGGTTCGAAACGACCAGTGGTGTTCGGCAGGGATGCCCTTTGTCTCCATTCCTTTTTAACTTTGTCATGGACGAAATAATGGAGAGTGCTTTGCAAAATCTTCAGGATGTAGGGGTCGAACTAGGAGATAGTGAAAAGCTATGTGACTTAGATTACGCAGACGACGTTGTCTGCTTGTTCGAATCCACGGAACATGCTCAGCGTGCACTAGATAATCTCGCAAGAGCTGTAGCTCCATTCGGCATGCGCTTTGCACCTTCAAAGTGCAAGGTGATGTTACAAGACTGGACGTCAACGATTCCGAGCTTGATGCTCGATGGGGAGGTGCTGTCAGTTGTCGACCACTTCGCCTACCTCGGTAGCTGCGTGACGACGGATGGGAGCACAGTAGTAGAGGTGAGTACGCGGATATCCAAAGCTCGAGCGGCGTACGCTGGACTGAAGCACTTGTGGCGCCGATCCGATATTTCACTGAAGTTGAAAGGTCGTGTATACTGTGCCACTGTGCGTTCAGTTTTGTTGTACGGTTGCGAAACTTGGAGTCTGCGTGCAGAAGATATTTGTCGTCTTGAGGTTTTCGACCATCGATGTTTACGTAGTATCGCTAGGATTGGGTGGAATAGCCGAGTAAGCAACGATGAGGTAAGAAAGCGAGTATTGGGTACTAATTCAGAGAACGTTTTGTCACAGCGTATCCAACTTAGTAGACTTCGTTGGTTGGGACACGTGTTACGTATGGCAAACACACGTCTACCGTACCGTGTCCTATTCTCCGCCCCTCCTAGGGAGTGGAAGAGATCACGTGGAGGTCAACAGATGACGTGGCAGCGAGGAATGAGAAAATGTACGGCAGACTTAGGAAAAGTAGGTGCTTCACGTCTTCGTGGTTGGGGTCCAAAAGATCCGTCTACCAGTTGGCTGGAGACACTGAAGGATATGGCTGCGAACCGCGAACAGTGGAGATCGTGTTGTCACTTTCTATCGAATCAGAATGTTTGATCGGTGTACGTTTGTACAGTTAGACTATGTATTCCGTGTGTTGGCTACTAGGGCATTCTTTCCTTTTCCCACCCGTGTAGGTCCACTCCCTAACCATCTTGTATATTCATACTTTTTAATTCAACGTGCAACATGGTGAGAAAGGCAGTGGTCAGTGGGGCTTGCCCTACTGTTTAACGCTGTACGATGATGATGATGATGATGTTATAGGGACGATACAAATATATCGTTGTCCAAATGCTGATTATGTTCGTGCATCTTCCACCCGCAATGGCTAGGTTTCTGAACCATGAAGAAGAATTGGTCTGACTGCTGTAGCGTACACTCGACCCCTAATACTGAAGTGCATGTCAAGTGTACGTCACAGATGACTATGGCTTACAAAAAGCAAACGCACGTACGGTATTCGTAAAGCACTGTGCCCGATATCCGACCTCCGGGTTAAATGAGGCTTGATTTTTTTCGACTGCGATGGGTGAATAGCCGATTGTCTAATTCGGTATTGCACAAACGACTGTTGAATTTTGTTTGTGTGCGGTAAGAATAATGATTTGACTTCGCAATGTTGAGAGATATCTGACGCAGTGTGACCGACGCAGGTACAGTCAGCTACAGTTGATAATTCTGCCAGGAGTTGTTGATCTCACTGGTTTGAACGACTGCATTCCGCTCATGGCCTAACCGATGCGATTCGCTCCACAATCTCGTCGACGAAAATCGTAAACAGGACTCGAAAACCAGCAGTTTCCTGCTTGATGACGATGGATCTGTAGATTGACGACTTAATGATCTGCCAGAGGATTTCTCCAGACATTTAAGTGTTCTTTTTTGCTGAGTAAATAATTTCTTCGGTGGTATGGTTTAGTTTCCTTCAATTCAGCGATCCCTAGAAAGGAATTTGCCCGGCATGATTACTCATGCTACTGTTTTCATTATTATTGTAAATGTATGAGCATAGACTGTTTTGAGTACTCTGAGACACCTGAAAATTCAGACAGTCAGAAACTGGCACGTACGCACGCACTAACAAATAAGTAAACCCATACAAGAAATGGGGCAAAGGGTAAGAAAGTCAGATGGATGCACGCACGATTATTTGCGTGCCCAGACACAAATTACGTAGACAATTAAATAACACAACAGGCAGATAGATAGTTTTAGATGCTTGTCTTTGTGTGTGTGTGTGTGTGTGCTTGACTTCTCATAATATGCGATAAATATGACGTTTTCTATTTTGATTTCGTTTCATGGAATAGTGATAGTTGTTTGATGACCAATGATAGTAATGGAAGTGGTGATAATGCTGACGATAGTGATAAAAATGATCGTAATGTTTGCGATAATGTGGCATGTGGTGATGACGGCAGTGAATGTGGTGGTTTCTGTTAATGCACTGTAGTTATTCGAAAGGGACATCGATCTTGGCTTTTGCACGTGACGGGAATCATTTGAGGGACGCGCATGTAGGCGTGAAGAGATGAAGGAGATTGATAGGGCCGAGGTCTGTAGCAAACTGGGGTTGGTCACGAGAGTAGAAAGCCGGACAAAAAACTGGATAAGTTTAACGAATCTATGATACTTTTATGAAGTCGGAGTGCCACAAAAGTCGGAAATAAACAACACAGGGGATGGAGAAAAAGAGAATTCTGAGAATATTGCAAATTGCCTGTGTAATTTTGGTGTTTGTTTGTATGTATATGCGCATTTAGCAATTTTTATGTTGAAAAACGATGGACACCGTGTGAATAAGTAAGTGCCCTTCTGATCTGTAATACTGAGACTCCGTAATTTGTTGGATATCAACAGAAATGCATCGTAAATAGAGAAGCACAAGATTGTTTTAATCGGGTGAGTTTTCCTGTGTTTGTGGTTTTGAGACATGGAAAGTTGCATATGAGTAGGTTAAACACAGCACTAATCCTCGCATCTACTTATTTGAGCGTATACACCATGAATCGGCGTGTTTTGATCGTCATCTCAAAGACAGGGAGGTTGCGAGTTCAGGGAATTAGAGGGAGACAGAGGTGTCGTAGTCACCGGTTCTGCTGTTGTTTGTTTCGTGCTGCGGGGCCAAGTAAATGTTGTTTCTACATTCTTGTCATCCACGTTCTTGTCCCATTTAATTCTTGTGGTCGTTGGTTGTTCGGGCTGTTGGGATCTTGGACGTGGTTTACCCGTATCAATCACAATCGTACGCTCGTTTGTTTCACACGCGTGATCAGAGCGTTCGCGGTCTTGTTCCACCGGGACTTGTTCTGTCATTTCAGTGAACTGGACAAGGTTTGTTGCTGGCCCGAACGCATGATCGGACCTTGCTGACACATCGCTGGTCATTTGGCTTAGATCCGGCGTAAGTGCCGCTGCAAGGGTGGTTGTTGAATTGGTTTCGGTCAGATCAGTTCGATGGATTGCCAGTAACGGAGTCTGCGAATCACACATGGATACTGTTGGGTCGATTTCTGGATCTGTTTTTGATATAGTTGATTCGTGATAAATCGCGTCCTTAACTTCATACCCGTTTGTCTGGCTTGTGTTAATAGCTTGGGGTCGTATGTTGACAGCTGGCCTATTCAGGTGGATAAAATGATGTTGTGTTCGAGTGGGACTCGGCATTGGCAACTCGCGCGGGACACTTACTCTTTCGGGGGCGATGTATGGGGATGGAGCGTAATCTTGGCCCGTTGAGTTAGGTAGTCGAGCAGCCGTATCCGGTGGGCTTGGGTATGAAAACAAAGGCGAATCATTACCGAAAAATATATCGGCCTGTTCGCTCATTGTTGAACTGCTTGATGTTGATGAACCGTTAGCTAAATCGTTTGATCGCCGGAGGCGCGCCAGTTTAATCGATCTGTTTCCAGATGATGGCTCGTTTTGATCAGTTCGTCGAAATGAATTCCGACTAAAGCAGCCAATCATCGATGATGCGGGCCGTGTGCTGCCCAACCAAGTGCTCGCTCGGTTCAACGCTATTCTGGCGTTTGGTTTCCCATATCGATCTTTGTTGGACACACTTGACTGCGTTCGACGCACTGTCGTTTGTGACCGACCTGATTCGAATTTAGGAGATTCGATTTTTACGTGGTAGGCTTCGGGAAAATAAGGTGTAGAAGACGACGATGGGCGATGAACGAGACCAACCGAAATCGGTGACGGTTTCAATGCCGATCGTACTCGACGTGGACGACCGTTGGAAGTGGGACTAGGTCCTGCCTTACAGTTATGTTTCACATATGAATTGGCGTACTCTGTCGTAGTCGGCGTCATAGGTACCGATTGAGGTAGTTTGTGCACAGCTGCCTGCGTGGGTGGATTAATTACACTAAGTTCGGTCTCATTTGTTTCAAATGTCGTTGTTCGCATTGTATCGCCGCGTTCAGCATGCTCCTCGTATTCACCAATTGGTCCTTCTGTAGACTGAGATTGTTGCTCTTTTGACGATTCGTATGTTGGTGTAGTGTCATTCTTCTGACTATAACTCGTTTGTGGTGAGTCGCTTGTCAAGCTGTGTGTTATTGTGTTTGTATTTATCAAGTAACCGGGCCGCTTTCCCACTGAGGATGCGATTTCTGCCAGCTTTTGTCGCTTCCGTTGCAGTCTCAGTCGGTATTCGCGTCGATCACGTTTCCGTCGGCGTCGAATAAGTTGCCATGAGAAAAACAGTATCATTGGGAATCCAAATATACAGAACAACACAAGACCGGCAATCAGAACGTATAATTTCAAAGTTCGTTTGATGTGTTCGTGTGTGGCATTTTCATACCGTTCGACGAACTCTGGTCGGAACGGCACTCGATAAGAACCAGGATATCCGGGACCATGGTCAGATGCAAACGGGGCAGCTGGCCGATTCCGGTCCCCATTACTGCCGTATATCGTCATGCCCGAATCGTAGAAATGATAGAGACTACCATCTGATCCGGTTTTTTTATTTTGAAATTCATTTTTTGAAAGTACTTGTCCTGTTTTGTCACCTGCAATGAGAAGCGGTGATATTTACTGCATTAATTCTTCTGCCCTTATCCTTCTTATTTCAGGTTAACTCGAAAAAGTCCGGGGGCTGAGGGGAATTCGAATTTGTTCTGTTTATGTGAAACGTAATAAATTAGAGTTATTTTTATATTCATTTTTTTCTCTCTTGAACTTTCAAACCACTTTCAGTGTTTGCACTTCCATTTCTTCGAACAGTAGATTAATACTAATATCAGATCTCTCAGTAGTTAGTTACGACCTTTAAAATATTTTATTTTGAAAAGTACGTTGCTTATTTGTTCATCCTTTATATAGTCTTCTGAGCAACGTCCAACTAAAACGGTTCGGCATCAAATCACTGAGAAACTATTTTAGATTTCAAGGCAGTGACAAGAAGGCGCGCTTATCGTCCGTGCTCCGCAGACGATTTTTATGACACGAGAAAGTTTACAGCAAATAACTGGTATCCATGGCAATATAATGAAATCAAATGGATTGTGTAAAACCCTGTAAAACTTAGCGGTATCGATATATTATCATAAACAATCGTTGTCCCCTGGGAAGTTTTCCTTTCACTGAGATGTGTGGGTTCGTTGAGGTCAAAGCTTCATTGGATCGTCTTTCCTCGATGAATGCAGGTTCAATTCCACCAGATGGCTTTCTTGCTCCAAAGGCGATACAACACTGATAAGAGACAACGTTTTGGTTCAAGTTACTGAAACCTGGTCGTTTAGTTGGTGTTGTTGGTGCTGTTGTCATCTATCATGCGGCCATATCTCATTGTTTAAGAGATGCCCACATTTAAGATCCATTCAAGGGTTCATTCATTCCGCAACTTCAAACTTTAGTTATTAGTAAAAATCAGCAAAACTGGTTGTGAACTATTACCACCATTATTTAACAAAACAGGCAATAACAAAAAATCTTAACTGAGGGGGACAAACTTAACTATGCATAGAATGGTACTCGATAAGAATAAACCGGTTACCGTGAAATACGGTGGTTGGTTTGTGCCTAATGTATACTGGTTACAGACGAAACAGATTTTTTGGTAGTTCTCACTAGGCCAATACATACACATGTGAAAATTTGATTTTGTCCGAAAACGGTCTCTACGCCCGAGGTGGTTACGACTAGCCGACGCAAACCTGTTCCCTGCTGGCAAATGCAGTTCGTCAAGGTACCACAATTATATTGACCAAACACCAACGAGATGCTGAGAAAAACAGCCTATTGGCTCATCCGTCAACGCAACTCGCCGCAACAGGATTAGCGTTCGCGATTGCGAGTCCCGTTAATTCTCCGCCTGTGAAATGTTTTGGTTTGGTGTGAAGCAGCAGAAGCCCAGATCCGTTTCCAAATTGAATTCCGAATTCAAAAGTGGCAGTATTTTACAGACTAAATTACGGAATGCCCGTTCTCAGAGACATTCCTCATATGTTTTCATCTAGCACCACAGGGTGCACTGCAGGTTACATCGAACAACTAACCCAACGGATTCATTCGGGAACTGGCAAGGAAAATGCTGACAGTGACTGACGTTCGCATCGTGTCGAACGTAACTGTTGACGTGCCGTGATTCATTCCGACCTATCCCAGTTGGTGGGCACATGCATAGATGGTCAAGTGTGACTCACTAATTCTCACATCGAGGATATTGCAATCCTGTTGAACAAAATCTTCTGTGCCCCCTCCCGAAACTGTCAGCTTGCTGAAGCCCTGTCGTTGCGCGCATCTTTTTTTACTGCAACGGTCTACAACCAAATGTCGAATCGTCGTCTAGTAGACGCCGTTGAACTCTGGTTTCAACTGACCCTGCCAAGCTGAGGCATTTTTGTCGGCACTACCTTATTTTTCGAATCCGCCTTGCAACAAAATGTACCCGGTACGTCCAAGAAACTTTTAAACACAGTTTCGCCTCCTAGTATATTAGATTTGCAAGTATCATTTTTGCCGCAAAAACTGGGTCTTATTTGCGGCAGTATTCTCTTAAGTAAACTGATAAAAAAACAGTCTGAAACTGGCCCTGTGCTCGGTTGGTTGCTGTCCGATTTTGAGGTCTCTTCAGTTTCGTGATAATTTTGAACGACGGACTATTCTTTCTTAGAATGTAAATAGCATTGCCTTAGGTCAAAGTCAAGCATCAGAAGAGGACAATCTTCAGAAAATGGCTATTGAGAAATGCTTGTACTAGGTAGATAAACCGTGTTGTACACTTAGAAAAGAACAATTCACATTTGTGTTTCCCGGTCGGTCTTTGACTAGAGTTAGTGTTCGGCCTCTAAATGTTTACGTTCGCCTTGCGTTTCACTAAGCGTGACACTGATTTGGAAATGCGGTCCACCACTGTCACTGACAAAATTCGTTGTTAACGAAGACAATATTGACTTCTTTCAGTTTCAGAGCGTACAAGTAAGTTTGTGGGTAAGCTTCGACGATAGAACCACCACTGTCAACCGAGGCTTCAGATTTACCACGATCGACGACAAGACGGCACGTGAACAGTGTCTTTGTCTTTGTTCGCTCTCTGACTGTTGGTGGTATTAATCTATTGGTTTGGGTCACTGTTTAAAGCTTGAAATCTAGGATTCAGATTTCACCACCATCGACCACTTTCGGCCATTGACTACTCAGTTGTATTACGGCTATTCACCGTGACTGGCACATTGGGGTATTATGTGGTTCTCCACCTAGGGTTCTGCTTGCCGCTTTTCCCTTTGCTGTGCGCTAGGTCTTTATGGATACCTGTGGTGCTTCTTTCATTGCCCTGGTTGGAAATTCTGCCTATGAAACCGAGCCTCCTCCTGACGAGATTTCAAATCAGGATGGTTGGTTCCATGAATCGAAATATTTACAGTACTACATAAGCAATAATGAGTTTCATTTTCGGTAAATAGCGTAAGTGTTCACGAGTCCTTAAGCCTACAAGTTAGTTTTTCCGAAGTATTTTGAATATTCAGCTCCCTCCTCGTTCACTGTGCTTCTTTTGAACTGGGGCTATTTAGTTTAGTTTGATAATTGCATTAATGCTTACTCATGAGTGCAGTGGAGAGGAAAACCACATAGACTCAAAGGCCCACTGCTCTATTACGAATAACTGATAACCTGACCCTAGAACTTGCATTGAGTCCCCAATAGGCCAGGCGTGGTGACAAGCCGGGCGGCAATAGATTGCTTCCTACCCCCGGAGAAACCGGCGAGTAACAAACGAGAACTGTAATCCTTCCAGATGGATCATGTGTCAGAGCGAATCGGGTGGGAGAGAGACTAATTTGGAAGCACTGATGAAGTAGTGCTGGAGTTCAACAGGTTATGAAACCCGAAGACCTCGGTCCTTCTATCCTGTTGCTGTTTACGATTGGATGATCCACTCGACTGAATGAGAATCCGAACAGTCCATTTGCATGCAAAAGATTCTAGAGATTTTTCTCTTCGTATAGGCATTTAATTTGATTCCCGTGATATTCGTTTCGTTTTAAGTCTACCTTGATGTCACCCAATCCTTACCGCTTCAAGCTTTGTCAGCTCTTCCGGATCCGGAGGAGGGACTAACTTGTTTGTTGGCACTTACATTCTGGGCAGCATCCTTCTGGCGGTGGAGGTTGTGGTATCTCCTGCAAATTCTCAAATGATTCAAAAGTGCGTATACACGGTGGACAGTGATCGGTACACAACCACCGGTTGTCTCGAGCGCAGATGCAGAGTAAACTGCGGCATGGTCGGGTTAAGACGAGGCGAGATCCCGGCGGGAATCGGTTGGTTGGGTGCACCTCCGTATCGTCCCACGGACGACATCCGGGACGCAGACGTGGCCCACTCGGGGATAGATCCTCGTTGGGGAATCTTTCTGGCTTCAGTGACAGCTTGTGTATTTGTTGATGTTCTGTGGATTGAACTGGGGTGGATGGTTCTGTTTTCGATTGAATCACTGAAGGAGGACGTAAAGGGATTGGATTCGATGCGGTCCATGATGATAAAGGCTTCGCGGGTGAGTCGGCTTTCTCAGCAAGATCTAAACGAGACGAGAGAACAAGACGGAATTTCAGGCGATTCAAGGCTGATACTGCGCATTTCAACGAAGAAGGCGACTCATTAAAACTGTTTTACGACAATGGGTTTTATCAGCAGTCACCTCGCCCTTAGATTAACATCCACGGTAACTTCTTGAAACTGATTTCTGCTTTGAAGCAGCTTAGAGATTGATTTGCACTGAAATCACTCTAAATCCTTAGCGTGCGCGGAATTTTGAGTTCTGCAGGCAAAATCTGTTTTAGTTCGGTGAACATTTGTTGCGTGCTCAATTCTTTACCGAATGAGGATCAAATGTTTAGGTTGGCCAGGCCAGATAAGCCGGTGATTAAGGTGTATTATTCACAATCATTCCCCCTGGGTTTGAGTCTCAGCTTGCGCTTGGTACATGTTCACTGATGATTCTTTATTAGTTGACTTGATATTCACGTTCGGCGTAGCACGCCGGAACACTAACTGAATTTCAGTCCGAGTTTTTCAGTTATATTTGTTCACTTTGTTTCAGTATTGCATGATTCCCAGTCGAATCAGTTGGTTAGGTGCTTGGTTGTACGTCAAAATATGACCTATAGTTGGGGAAAGCGTTACTTGCTTTTCACGAATAAACGGTGAAATTTCCCTCACAGAACAGAATAAATTCAACTGCTACGCGTAATTTCAACTGTGTACGTACAATCATGTGAAAGCACACCGGAAGAACTGAGAGACGATTATCCATTAAGATCTTGGAATACGTCCCGAAGAACCGAGCGCTAAGTGGTTCAAAACTTCTGTCCAGTTCGGTCGCCCGGCATTTGCCTGACCGTATGGTCTGCGACAAACCCAAACTGGTGTTTTGGGTGGCATGCCACCGGAAGACTAGAAGGCTTGCGTTTCGTTTAGGCCGTGGCTAATCGACGTTATAAGCCTGACCTGTATAAACAAATCCACTTTGTAACTAGTCTGGTCTGGTAGGGTAGCTAATGTGATTCCAACCTGTGAATGTGAATCCCGTCCCTCCCCCTATCCAGTCCGAGTGTGACTGGTGACCTTTGATCTTCGCATTGATTTTGCTTAGTGGAATGTTTTTCGGCGTCTGCAGTTTTTTCATGGTTTTGAACAAACTTTCACGTGATTATATGTGCACAGTTGAGAATATTATGCGAAACAGCTGAATTCGGTCTGTTCTGTGATGATGCTTGTTCTTGCTCTCATGGAATTTCTAAAGGGAACTGGATCTGTGAGACTTTCCAAAATGTTTTATACTTGTTATGTGAACTCAAGGTTACAATTAATCTCCCCATTCTCCATCTATCCAGAACGAAATCAATCCTAGTATGCGGTATCAGAACACCGTGTTAAAGGTGAATCAGCGCATTCAAATGTGAAGATATGAGTTGTAGTTTCCGCTAATAGTATGTTGATCTCAGCATGGGATACAGCTTGCAAGCTCCATGAATAAGTCGGTGTGAATGGAGCAATAAATGCACTAATTCATATGCCATTTGTTAGCAAGGTAAGCCTATTTATCTGAGCTTCAGTAAAAGTCTGGTCGAATAAACTCTTCACCTGTTCATTAAATATACTCTGACTGAGGAATACATATTTTTTAGTTAATCCAGCAGGTTGCATTGAAGTAATGTCGAACGAATTTAGTTGCTCAGTAGCAGGTTGAATACGCAGGATAACCATAAGCGAATATCACTAGGTAGTCGAAATAGGGGATGAAAGTTTCGTATGCTTCAGTCCCAGGGGGATGTGTTGAGCTCCCTGTTTTGGGGTACGTGAAGTCCGCATACCGGGTGGTTGGATACATGGGGTAAAATCGATGGATGCCGTGGTCAGTGGCGTAGTTTAATTCACATTCTTCTTTTGTCTACCTATTTTTCACCTATAGATTTCTCTTTTGATATGTCTCTGTGCTTCTATTCATTTCATTTTCTACTGGCCGCTGCTGCCAGGTGGCAATGAACACCAGAAACACAAGGGAGAGATTGGCTGCTGAAAGAACTGAACTGGACTTCATATCAAAAGTAATTACTCTAGACTTGTCCGAAATCTTTTGGTATGCATTATGTTCGGAACAGTAAAAAGAGTAGCCGCGTAGATTCCGTCGTCAGTTGACAAAAGGTACATGTTCTTACATTACACAGGGCTGATATAACCCTTGCTGGTTTTAGGAACATTGTCCCAATGTCTTTTCCTCATTCTTTTTTATTCCATTCATATGGGAATTGGACACGGATGAGGTTTTAGCTGAAACTGAACGGTCAGGTTTGATCGTCATTTGGTTGTTGCATTTCAGCAAAAAAAGTTTGCTTGTCTTAGTGTGTGCGTTCGTCCGGATCTGATGGCATCACGAGAGACGCACTTAACCTGCCTACTTGTGCACTTACGTTTCAGTGATGACAAGGGTCCACTTTATCGCTCGACACACGGTTACAGCTAGTGTGTCGTGGTCCTTCCCATATGGTCTACTTCTAAGCCTTTGGGTCAAGGTGGAAGGTTTTATTAGTTGGTTAAGTAGGATTTTGTGGTTGGAGTCTGTCCCGTTCTCTGTGGCAGTGAAACCATACTCTGTGATCATTTAGGATCTAGTGAGACATAAATGGATAGGAAAATACTCACTAAAATGCTTACTGTCCTGCTAGAAGGATCGGTGTACTTACCGGTTACTGATGAATTGCCACAATACGAAGGGCAACACTCGCCCCGCCGGTTTCTCGGCTGTTGTCCCGGCGGACAGAGAAATGTTTTGGCACAACGTTTCGGTGCGCATGTATACGTTTGATTCTCCAAGCATCGACATTCCGTGCACGGATCTCCGGCGGGAGTCCATCGAGCATCCGGTGCATAGTAGGCCGTTTCCAACCGGTCTACAAAGTAACAGTCCTGATCATGCCAGATGTGGCGACCTATGCTTTTGGTTGAGGAGAGAGAATTGGGTGGACGGGGATCGAAGAAGCACAGCACATTGTTAGCAAGTGTTGACGCATTGTTGGTTTCTCTCTGGTTTCAGGGATCAGTTTGATACCGTGCTGAATTTGAAGCGGTGGTCATTTTGTAGTCGAGCTGTCTCTACTAGTCCACAGGCTAACACGCAGTCGATAATTTTATTTCTGACTCAAATATCCCACCAGTATGAGTAAATTTCGTTTGTGGCTTGTTACGGTTATTTGTACTTTCAAAATGACAACGGGAATAGATTGCACTGCTTTATATATATATATATATATATATATATATATATATATATATATATATATATAATGAAAGGGATTTTTGAACATTTTGGTAACTTACATCTGTCTGTCTTATTCTGATTTTTCTACTTCGGTTAGAGTAAATACTTTTCTGGTGATAAAAAATTGCACATCTGTATTCTGCTTTCGAAACAATTTTCTCACTCCAATGGGCAAACTATTCTTGAGTCAACCATTTTTTTTTAAAGTTTAGAGGCATAAAGGTTTCTTTCTGTTCAGTCAACACGAAAACAACCAAATAGAAAGTTAGATATTGAGTTTAAGGTAATTGCTAATAGTTTTCACTGTTTACAGCAAGCGCTTCTACAGGTTGCTTCACTCACCTGGACGTGCACACAGGACGGCAGCATTGATGCAGTAACAACTCCCCCGCGACAATGCAACTCCGCGACCTGGTTCAATCACGAACAACGCAGGTGCTTTTATCTCGCCGGACTGTGATTTACCCCATTTATCCGCATTAGTCATAGAAGATAATTCTTTTGTCAGATGGTCATTAGACGAGACGTCCGCATCCTCCATGGTGCCATCTAATCGCATTCTGTCCTGATCCATCGAATTGACGCGCTCAGAATTCGGTCGCACCAGTTCGGTTTGAACGGAGCAGGTTTTGTTACCTGCATAAAATGAGTACAGATTGTGTGCACTTGAATCATTTTTTATAGCCGGACAAGAGAAGTCTGTGTTTGAATAGTAGAAAACCACTGGGTAAACTCACCTATACAGTGATATTTTATTGATGAATAACCCAAAATGCTGATTTATGAGGACGTGAACGCCTTATTTGAGTGAGGAAAGCTTAGCAACCAATTTACCATGTTTATACATAAGATAGCTTTGTTTTTACACTGACGTATGAAAATAATGATTTTGCTGCGGTGAAAAAGCCGAATTAGACGAGAAACGTGTGATTTCCGATTATTTTCATCAACTGCTCTGATATCAGTCGTGCAGGTCAAATGGACTGTAGGTGATCTAAGAAGCTTCGTTTCACGATCTATCCAAAGGAACTGCACAAGATGGAAGTATATAAAGCTGACTGAGGGGAAACGTTCGTTGTTATCTTTGTCTGTACGTACCAGCTCATGAATGCAAAATAAGAATCTGTTTTCGGTGCTTCCCAGTTGTGCTCCAACAAGGTATACTTTAGAAGTCATCGTATAATAGTACAACAAACCCTTGGCTAGTCTGAAGGTCATTGTTACCGGGTTAGGGCGAAGAGAGAACTGACCTCCTGAGGTTCTTTCGTATTTGTGACCGTTTAGTTTCCACCAAACCCGGTCGCCGGTAACGAACCACACATTCCCGCTTTGAACAAACTATATGGAATTTTGGCGAACACAGATCGCCTCCACTGTGGCCGGATTCTGAATTCGAGCTGTTTTTTTCAGCTCAGGGCTGCTCAGCAATGTTTATGTTGAAACGGAGGAACACGATTTCTCCTGCATCATCAGTGATAGAGAAGTGCTTATTAAAGTTGCAGTTGGGATTGTTTCAAGGTACATATACCACCAAGGAAAACGTATCTACAGTGTTGACGAAAATATTTCAATTGTGAAAACTCAAGATGAATTTACCAAAGCAGTCCTAGTTCATTGTAATGCATTCATTTGCTGAATCCAATCATGTGAACTTTGATTTTCACTGATTGATCTAGCTGTTCGCTGAGTACAGCGTGTTTGAAGATCTTCGTGATGCTGCTCGAATTCGGATAGAAGAAGCACCGAACTCGTCCTGAACTAGTCGCGATCTATCATGAGTACTTGAATGGATATGGAGCGTAAGTTTTTCCTGAAGCGCGCTAAAATGCAAAGGCTATTTTCGAATTCCTCTACACAGCATGAAATTGGATCATTCTGTGAAAAGGACTGTTAACTTTGTACTAAGATTGTCTTCTGTTAGCTAAAATCAAATAGGACTTGAGTAAATGCATGCGTAAAAGTGTGGAAGTAGACAGGCCGAATGCGAGTGATTGTATCAGACGGATTAAAAAAGTCTAGCTATTTTTGTCGGCACAAAAGTATGCAAACCTTTCTAACGTAGTTCACAATATCCTCTGTCTTATGCGATACAACCAGTCTGTCTTGGACTCCATGCCTTTCTGCTATCCCACGAAGTGGAACGATACCATAGCAGAACAGTCCATCGAGGGACGCAACCAACGTTATCCTTACAGATTTTCTAGATCGTAACCTAAATCAAGTACCTGTAAGCCTCCGTCTAACCTCAGCAGTACGGAGGTCGTTGACTCTACAGACTCAAGAGCGAATTGGTGCTAAAACACTGTCAGCGTTCACTGATTTTTCCCCTGGTGCGGACAAATTTCTGGACCATACGGATTCAGCTCTTGGCCAGTAGATGCCATAGCGACGTCGCAAAAGAATGAACCAGCTAACCAACACACGTTTGTCTACCACTACAGTTGATTCCACTTGGCCAGCTGCATCCACCTGGGTCGAAGGAATTTTCAACACGTTCTAGCACTTCGTCTGCCAGAATGAAATTCATGAGCTGCATTAGCCTTCTTACTACTATAATTCCTGTCCGCAGTTTATTTCCATGTTCAGTTAGAAGTGCAACATATTACGCTGGCATTCGGTTTAAGCGCTCACGTGCACGAAAAAGCACAGTCTCTTATACACACGCATACTACGCAGGCAGTCGATCAGTATTCCTCTCATGCTTGGACATACGACTTGCTCACCGATTGAGCCCGAATTTCATTTTTACGTGATTGCAAGTAAATGGAGTGCAAAAGTTAGCTTTTCTACTACTGATCTAGAACACAAGAACAACAAACGTCTCCGGAATCTCAGCTCAATACCGCTATTGCAAACTGAGCGAAAAGGCAGTATTCAAAGGCTCGTCAGTAGCAGAATCAGATAGAGGAATACTGAAAAACTTGTCATCTGCAATGGAATCACGTTGTCCAGAATCACGTGTTTGGTTCTAATCTGATAAGAATACAGATGTGTAAAATTGATAGCATCTTAGAGTATGTCCTAAGCACCTCGCTTTACACACTTGGCAATTTTTGTTGACGATTGTACTAGTGAGTGATACATTTGGTTAATGAAAAAAATGCACGTCCGCTCCGTATGCCGTTGACTGGCGTAGTTCCCTTAAACATGTTATATCTGGCAATGGCCATTTTAACTGCTGTTCTGCTGTGAACGTGGCCAGGTGTGCCTGCTCAAAATGAAAGAGTTATCTCCAGAATCCGATATAGTCGCAATAGTTTGCCACATTTTCGGTCAGTTTGTTCCGCTCATTCTTTTGATCAATCTGTCGTGTGACAGCAAATATTCAGCAGATAACGGGGACTGTTTTTGCATAAGATCATGACTAACTAATTTGCCATGTATCAATGAGCGCTATAAAATGGTTAAAATGCCTTCGTCAGGCTACATGGGTTCACTCGGAATGGCAGCTGAGTATCTTGTACTTTTATTTACTTCCTTTTATTATGTAATAATTGTACACTGTTTCAGGAAGAGGGCCGCGATCAATTGGAGATTGTCAGTTGAGGAAGTGACCGTTGCTGTACATTCAGGGACTGAAGTGAAAGTAAGTGTTTAGATGACAAATTGCTCATGTGCAACGGAAAAATCGCCCTCGTGTCCGGCACAGTCATCTGCGCTATTTTCCGAGCAATGCCATTTGAACGGTGTGGTGTCTTTAAGCGGTTTTTGTTTGAAAGACCATCACAGTTCAACGGAAGTTACGTATAACGAAACTGGGTTAGTTAGGGTTCAGACTTGCGATATAAATTTTTATCCAAACTGGTATCCCCCAAATGCGCTTCGTGGCATGACGCACGGAATTTATTCCTAGAACAACTGTCTGGTTTCTCTGAGCGATTGTGCCTAAAAACAGCACAAGAAAAATCGGAAATGAATTTGATGTAGTTGTGAGAGGTGAAATGCCTTAATCTTGGCTAATGTTATGTCGGTAGAATACCGAATTCGTGAGATGATGAATTCTCGGTCACTTAGACGGGAATACACTAGAAGCGGGAATTCTCATAACTAAAAACAACGATTGAATACAGGTAACGTGACCCTATGGTGGGGTCTACTCATACAGTTTTAAAGACTGAATATTGTTTTGAACCGGGTAATCAAGAATTTTTCTATCACAGTGATAAACCACTCCAGTGTGCGCTTGGTGGTTACGGACACGGTCCTTATCGAGATGAGTACAACCATGAACAGTGAATGAAGCCAAATTACCCTCCGCAAATCCGCCCCGTGATGCTTCATCGTTCTATTAAAATAATGAACTCGTGCACTTGTGCAACTTTATTACGTTGTTCGGTGTTTCGAATATTTCATTGTTCGTATCAGTTATGTACAGGTTAATTGAAATCCTACTAAAATGTTTGCCACAATAAATCACGGATGATGATGTACCAGTGAAAAATTGGGGGTTAGAAAACTTTGAAATTATTACCACCGATAAGCTAATAAGACGTAGGGGGTGGATTGTTATATTGCCCTGTCAAAGAGTGCATCACAATATATTTGCTAAAAATGTTCTGTTTTGGTGCGTAACAGTAGCGATTTCTTACGGAGCTTGAGAATGCTGCACGCCACAAATGAAGTCTATGGTTTATTTTGTCAATTGATGTTGTAATCACACTGATCCTGAGTGTCTGGTGACCTCTGTTGTAAATTTGTGTACATATATTTAGGGCCTGAATAATGCAAAATGGCGGAAAGTCGTTTTAGGGGATCTGTGCGTGAATCCGACTATTTGTCGTAATGATAAATGCAGCAAATGAAATGATAACTGAACAATAAATCTCAGGACCAGTGCCTGATTTCGAATTCAAAATTTCAATCCTATTAGATAAAATACAACCATTATGGTGAAATAATTGGATGATAAATTCTGGTGCGTGATTGAGGTGCTGTATTACATTTGGCACACCTTATCGGAGTGAACAAGACGTTAGGGCTTTTGTGTTGTAAAATGGTCTTCCATATCCGCCACATCCGACTGAAACAAATACTGCAAATCTGATTTGAACAGTCACTTGTGCAGATCAACCAGCTCTGTAAATTAGTAGATTTATTTATTAAACAACAAGTGTTGACGTCTAAAGGTTTCAAAGTACTTATGCAACGAAAGAGAAGTGTAGAATCTCTGGGAGAAATCAGTAGTGAAAAAGACAACTTTGCGATACGATAAAATGAACTAGTCTTTCGTGGAACAGATGCATCAGTACACGGGGATCACTACTCGAATTATCTTCTCGGGAGTCTTCGAGGCCATTTATCACCATACAGAAGAGGACTACTGCAAATACGAGAAAAACAGTGAAGTAAAATGCGTGCGTGCACAGGGCACTTAGTCATAAGACAAACGAACCGATGCCAATAACAGGATAAGGATGATGATAGGCAGGTGTCAGTCATTCAGACTTCGACGACCCTCATAGTTCATTATTCCATAATCATTTGTCTTAATCGTTCAACTACGGAATGCAACTAATCGGCGAAGGCATTAGAATGAAGATACGGAACCTGATGCTGGTGATTCATGTAGAAACACGGTGTAGTTTTCAATAATGTTTTGATCTGTCGTGAGCACAGTTTTTGTGAATGTGATTGAAAGGGGCTGTGTATGCGCCGAACTATCGGACCGGGTTGGTTATCATGGCAATTTGGTAGTCCCTGGTTCATATAAACGAATATGGCCTCCGAAAACATTCTGAGCAATGTGAATTTGTTTGCAGTGTTGATTAAAACGCTTTATCGTTAAACTTGTCAGAAGCAAGAAAAATCAAATACTCTTACGATTTTATGGGCTTTAAAAAAGTGTGTGTGAAGTGACAGACCCAAGCGCAGAAGAAAGGTGTTCTTAACTGCGATTTCTGAATGGGCGTTTGACTTGTTCTGCTTCCTGATGCGTCGTATATGGCAAAGAAAGCCATGACTGTACCGAGAAAAATACTTATGGTACATCCCTGAGACGATGGTCGAATGATCCAAAACATGGTTACAGTTCAAAGGAGGAACTGAAAATATCCATTTTTAGAAACTTGTCATCGCTATATGTCAGCCAGAATCGAAGACACGCACTGATTGGGTTACCTTGGTTTGCGGTGAAACGTTTGTAACTGAAACGCCAAGCTTAGCTCGACCAGGGAATTGTAAAAGCCACTCTTAACCTGAGCCACGAACAACAATCCTCGAAACCACTGGGAGCAAATAATTTCGTTTTCTGGCATCAATGAAAACATGTGAACTCACCGATACCATCATTACAGCTGATTATGAAAAGTGACCTCGTTGATATTATTCCAACAAGACTTGCTATTCGCGAGAGAACAGATCCAATAAGTTTGGTTGAACCCCTCAGCACTGATCAAAATTGACTGTATATGGCTTTGCTATTTCTCAGCTCAACACCAAATGTGCCTGGGTCTTACGCGCCTTGCCCCTCCGAACCTGGTTTCCCATATGGAACAATTGGTTACTGCGGCTTTGAATTCACCACTAACCGAAGCTTAAACAAGAGAGATAAAGGGAAACCCAGTCATGGATAATCAGCTCAAGCTGCAAGAATCAAAAATCCCACGTTCAAACTAAGAAGTTTCGTTAGGAATCCACCATAAGCCGTAACTTTCTTCACAGTTATACAAATGACACTCTGTGTCGGCTTGTCTACGGTTATAGAGGTGACGAGTCATGCTGTAAGTGCGTAAGAAGCACTGAGCTCAGTGTAGTGTAAGAGACGCGAAGGGTAGCATATTTATTCAAAACGATAGCGCGTGCTGATTGATGATGTGGTACGCAAAGGCAACGCTTTACTTTCAACTGAATAGACTAACTAACTTGTTGGAACTCAGGTACAACGTGTATCCAACTGAAATGAGCTAGAATCCTGTCGACCCCAATTGGGAGCGCACAGCTAGTATCGCGAAACAACCACTACGGCAAGTTTGTATTATGCGTCGTGGAAGCAAAAAAGTACCCCCGTTTAATTCCGGTGGTGAACGAATGACTTCAGTCTTTTCTGTCTTTCATCGATGGGTTTGCACCCACCACCAAAAATTAATTTCTTGGAAATGCACTTCTGCTAATTACTAACTAAATGAAACGGTATCTCATATGCTTTCTAATCTGGAAAGTCAGTTTGTTTCCGCGCAACAGATTATTTCAGAGATGGCTGGTGAGACTTATAAAGTACTAACTGATCCAAACAGTTCTGTCTGACAAACTGGACAATTAGGTTAATGGTTGACTGCTATTTTACAGATGGAGTTGAAGTGTGTCCTGTCGTTCAAAGATTTGTACCTGGTCAGTTGGGATGACGGAGACCGATGGGTTTTACGCCATGAATATCGCGTTCAGGTCTATAGTTTCCTGAGGCAGGGTTTCCACCCCATTGATAAGTTTTACGCACAGGGTCCTCAAACGTATAATTGAGCATTCACCCATGAGATAGGTTTATTCAACGCATATGACCAAAGAATGCGTACTGTGGGTTTAATTCCCATTCAAAAATAACCGCACACACTCGAAGTTCATGTGCCTTAAGGTATCTGGTGACCTTCCTACGACCTTTTTCGAGAATCGTGGTATGCCGCCCCCCTTAAGAGCTCTCGGGACTCCTTCACGGAATCTGGATTCAAGAAAATGTTACATCAAATTCGAATTGGGCATCCGTCATCCCAGTATGCAAGAATGGGACGTGTTGCGCTTGTCCCAGTCATCGAGGGATAAATGTGATCTCGACTACGTCAAAGCCATAAACTTCTTTAATCTACCATAGATTGTCACAAGAGCGCAACCAAGAGGTCCGCTAGGAACGAACGAGATTACTTTTCAACCGCATGCGTGTCAAAGGCGTTACATATTAGGGCTGCTTCACACATTATAGACGGGTTGGACATCCAACCAGCCCTTGACTCGGTAGCGAGACAGCCTTCTAGGATTGTCTCATCGGAAAGCGGGTGCCTAGTGACCATGTCAAGATCATTCAAACACTGCTATCAGACATCAGACCAGAAGCAGGTACGCAGCTCACCGTTGCCCCGCTTCTCAGTTGGAAGTGACGTGAGTCAGGGTGGTGTGCTCACACCCTTGCTGATCACCTGTATGATCAGTGACATTCTCAGGAAGGTTCGTGGAAAAGGAAAGGATAAAACATTAAGCTTATACCTAGTAGCACAACTAAACGTGAACTACGCACTTGAAATCGCGTTGACTGCTGATGATAATACTGTGATATTACAGTGCATTCTGAGCAGCTGCGAAATGTCCGTCTCGCGGCATGGAATACGTTTTTCATCTTCAAAGTGTGAAGTACTACTACAAGACTGACAGGGGTCCACTCTCGCACTCACCCTTGGTGGTGACAAATAGTGATTTTTGAGAAGCTTCATACCTGGGAAGTTGTAAAAGTGCTAATAAGAAGGATAAAAACGAGGTTGACAATGGGATAGCGAAGGCTCAAGAGGCGTTCTGGACAGTTCGTCACCTGCCGAGTAGACGAGATATTTCCCTGCAGCTGAGAGGTATGTGCACAGCGCTGCTTTTACGCTTGCGGCACTTGGCATATTCAAGCAGCCGCTATTGACCTGCCGTTTGTATTCGATCACCGTTTTCCGAAAGGCATCTTGTGAATTTTGTCGTAACTTCGAATGTAAAACTCCACAGTCCTAATACGCGCTCTTGAAGCCGGATGTGCTTCAAACTAAAAAAGTTTACATTTACCATTCCGCCGACTTTGTCAGTTAGGATAGTTGCTTCGTATATCTCCCCATCGACTAAATGCTCACCGATTCTGGAACTCGATAGGAAATTAACATGGGGGCCAAGCTATGACATGGATCCTGTCTGCCAAAACTGTGACGTCGAGGCCTTCTGCCGTCGGTTCTCAGCTTTGCATTGTTGGGGTCAAAAAGATCCACAGTACGCTTGATGGGAAACCTCGTCGGATAGGGCTAAAGATCCCAGCCAGGGGTGGTTATGTTGCGAAAGTCTATGGTCCAAGTCACGAGAAACTTTGTCCCAAGTTTCGTAAATTTGTTGTTTCAAATTTGCATGGTACCATGCCTCGTTGCTACGTTCTGGAAAATCGGTATATTTATGATACATATAATGACATATCTCGGATATAATATTTCCATTTGGAGGCTTTTAACTGGCTGCAATAATTTGGCCACAAATTTCTTTGAAACCCTTTTAGTTATCAAAACAAAAGTAAAAAGTCAGTTCAGTGGAACGAGACCCCTAAACTGTGAATAAGATAAAGCAAAGTAGAGCGTGCTTCCTGCAGAGATTCTTCAGGAGAGGACCTGCTAGATCCGGGATATAGGTGGGTTTAGGTAAAGTGAGAAGTTATCCGTGCAGCTCTGACCTGTGAAATAGTCTGTTCTCATAAACAAGGTGACCGTGAAGGTAAAAATGGTTATTCATGGACAGAAAATACGCGACGTCCTCCTGTAAGGTAAGGACCCAACATATATTCAGTGTGCGATTCTTTCTTCCGTAAAGCCAGTGTATGCAGCCATTCCAAACATCGTTTGCTTTAGGTTGGTCTGTCGTTAGTGATAGTTCACCAACATTTGACATCGCAGTAATTTAAACGATTGTGTGTATAACTGAATATCCTGAAATAATGGCGACAATTTCGATGCTAAGGGAAGTTAATCATGAGATCAGTTAAGGTTTCCCCTGAAATGTGCTCACACTAAGTCAACCGCGACTCGTTCAGCCCTGCAGCCTCGCCGAAGACTGCGACTGATAGATGCTTTACGATTTGAAATTTTACGGCCAAGACATGTGGGAAACATGATGGATGAGGGATAGAGTGATAATGTTTACGGTGGTGGTTGATCTCGATGGGCGTGCAGCTCTGAAAAGGCTAGGCATCGAAACTGGCAGGATATTTTAAAGCTGTGATAAAACAAAATGCGCAAAAACATCAGGGAAGATTGTGGCGGTAACAGGAATAATAATCCAAGCAAGTGAATAGAAATTGACAGGCAATCGTTTTGTATCATGAAAGATGAAGTAAAAATCCTCCTACATCTGGAAAACATTTCCTGTAATCAAAAAACAGAATAAACTTTAGATTCATGTAACGGCTACTAGATTGTTTCTTGAGCTCGGTGAGTACGAATGGGTTGTTAGTTTCTGTGAAAGGTAACATTGAAGGTGATTCGTAAAAGAGGGCGTGGAGATCAAGAACTCCAGTAATGCACAAATCTATTAATGAAGCCCAAGCTTTGCTGTGCAGTTCATTCCACACAGACACATAATTTATAAGCAATTCCAATCGCTGTCAGTCAGTATCATCGTCCGTCCGATTTTAACACTCCATCAATAGAATGGAGGTGAGTGGACGATCGCGTACGATCGTTTTTATTTTTTCGCTTATTCCTAGACGTGTAAACTGCTCATGTGACATGTGCCCGCAGCAATGTACTAAACAGCGAAGTAATATGCAATTTATTGAGCCAAGGTGAGTGTATGCATGTGTGCAGTCACATGATGGAATGGTATGCTAATTCAACGCCAGTCATGCTTCGTCGTTTTTGTGCATATTATTTGACTACGTGTTGGCACAGATTTTTAGGGTGAAGATTTTTAACGTGCTGACTGAATTTGTCTTCACTATCCCTGAGATTTTTTGTACACACATCAAACTTACACGCGCAGGAACACCATGCCGTTCATTGCAACGAACATAAGTCAAGAATACCAGACAAAATGCACGGTCCAGCGCTGAACCCGAGGTGAATATAACAAGTTCAGATAGAAGTTAGACAATAACTTGGGATGTACTAAGGTTAAGTGAGACGATCAAAGACGGACACGTGATACTAGCTAGCACAGTTAATCAAGAGTAACCTGTCACATGAATACTTCCCTTACGTCAGAGTATTCGTGTGTTAAAACAAGGGCATACCATCTGCCTTTTCATTGCTTAACTGAAGACCAAAGAATATGGCGACGTAGGGTGTCGGTTATGTTGTTGTTTTTGATGGAAGCAGATAAAAGCTGTCTCCCCGATCATGAGTAGGAAATTGTCCCATTCAAGTGATGTTACACAGATGGTACATTGTAAAGAAGATGATATACAGCAGTTACTGGTCCACTTTTATTAATTTATGCACAGACCACATTCTAATCCATTCAGTTTTATCCCTATCTGATCAACTCAGATAGTTCTGAAGATAAGAGTAATCAATAATTGATAAGCTGTGATGGCCTGGATAAAACTAGATCAGACCGTCAATCAATCTGGGCCACTTGATGGAAGGGTTAATATAGGACAGATCCTAATAGGATCATTTTGAAGAAGTTCAAGCACGGCCCTGATAGCTGGCAAACGGACAGTGTGACAGTTATGTCAGGAATGGGTTCCATGATACAAGAGTATGAAGAGTTGCCAGATTAATCCAAATCAACGATCGGTTTGTTTACTGTTATTGGTTCTGCGACGGATTCACCATGCGCCAGAAAGCACGAACACGTAATCTGGAGAGTTGCATCGTTATTCGTGAACGTGAGCTGAAGGTTATGAGGAGCTTGCTCATTTTACGTTCCATGTTTTGCGTCCAAACTACGATACTGCTGATTCTTAGCTTTTCCGGATATATGCTATTCATAAATCAAAATTAAGTTTTGGATTATGACTGCTTCATCACTTTCGCAAGACTCAAACATCTGGACGCTGCGAGTTGAGTCGTTTCAGGGCTGTCAGTGCTCGGATACCGATGTTTTTGAACCCTCTGGTAGGAGCGCCACATTAGCAATCCTAGTGTTAGTCACATTTGCTGGTTATCCTCATGGAATCTCCGAAATGCTTACTGATCCGGAAAAACTGCAGTTGTTCTAACACCTGTCACTTATATCCCAATCCAAAGGTTATTCTCGTGCAACTTTTACTGAACCAGTCGTCAGTTGTAGAGTGACTAAGATAGATAGTTTTCGAACTGGAAAAGAGAAAAGAAAAACTGTTCATTTAATTTTGCCGCCTTGTAAATGAGATTCAAGCTTTCAGCTTTATGGTGAGCAGAGTGATGAGATGAAACCACGACACGTCGTTCTGAGATTGACTTTCACTCCTACTATTTCCTCATCGAGCTGAGGGACTTGCGTCTAAGTCTCCTTTAAAAATTCACAAATTTCATATTTGTACTCGCTGGCTTGTTTTGGCTGAAAGACAACAGTCACACCTTTTCTCTTTATCAATTGAATAATCACTGTTTAAACTCAATAGAACTGAGACAACAAAACCGACTCCTGAACACGTCATCTTATTGCATATTGTGCCCCTTACTGTTGAGATGTACAACGCTGGCACCGCAGATCGTCTTCTTGATCCCGCTTTTCAGTCATTCAGGTTTGCATTCATTGATTTGTTGACAAAGCCGGTTTGTCTTTTGACCGAAGTCGATTGCTACTAATGAACACAGAAATTAACACAATGGGCTGGTAAAGTGCGCCCGTGATAAGATGTGGTGGCCCGTTGTAATGAGGTTTCGGCATCCAACAGTGAGTTCCCAAAAGTGATTTGCCAAGTCACTCCAATTAACTTGACCAAACACCGATATCCGTTTATAGTTAAAATATCACTCCTTGCGTGACTAGGTAGATGATGTAATTGAAGGCGAGAAGATCTGATTATGCTAAATAATTCGACCCCCACTCTACAGCAATCACTGTTTTCTACCAAACAGCAAGGTGATACGCTCACCATTTCCTAGCCAATTTCTGTGCACGATCGCGCTCCATTTAATTTCGTCTTGATATTGTCAATCTCATTCTTGAATATTGAACCTTACCCTATACATATAAATCTTCTAGTCAAATTATGAAGTTGTCAAAAAGAAGCATGCCTATCGGGGGCTTATTCTCAATGTAACAATGAGCATTTTCGACGGGTTAGGCAAGTACGAAAAACTATTTCTCAAAGGCTGCATGCTTCTAGTAGCTACTTTCCATCAATAACTTGACTGTGCTACAAAACTGCGTTCAACGTTTGTTGCTGCGCCCCAAATATCGAACCAGCAAAAATCGATTTCATAAGGTGTGCGGGAAACTTAAACGCACACGAAGAATAGAAAAAGAAGGCATAACAGCATTGCTCACTACGTAAACGAAACAACCAGGTCAAAAGGGTTTCATGTGTCTTTACTCAGAGTGAATAAGAGAAGTCTCGAAAGTTGCCGTTTAAAAGTCATTGATAAGCATCGTAATATCATGGAAATTGACGAAAACACGTAAGGTGTGCCGGAGTCACTAAAACCAAAAATGCAAATCACAAGGCATAGATACCTCACTATCCTTTATCTGACAACACTGCTCAAGTTCCATTTGAGCAATATCATTACGCCACCACGTGGTTTCCCGCACCTAAGCGCGGGGGCTGAGAGTGGATTACAGCTTGCTGACCAACACATCTTTTTTCCCGCGCCACACTGAATAATACACTAGAAATCTACCAGTAGAAAATTAACTTGATTTTGATCACTGAATTTTCAAACTACTGCGATTACATTGAAATTATGCTATTGCTATTTACAATATCAGTGAAATGGTCCGTTTGGAGGAATATCCTACGGAAAACAGTCGAAAAACGGCGGAACTGTCCAAAGAGTTTTCCCCGAACTTATTAGAAGTATCTTTGTACTCGAACTCAAACTTTACTAAGGGTATCGTCGTTTTTCAGTGGGTTGTTGTTGGACAAATTTAATTGGTCTGACTTTGAGTTCATGTCTATTCACAAAGAAAACGTATTCCAACTAGCGAATTTGAGACGTAATCAGTAATAGAGACGATGGAGAGAGAGTAACTTTTCTATATCTCTAAGCTTTTATCAGTGGGATTTTCCATAATATATTGTTACACATTATCTACATTCACATTTCCAACTCCGTAAACACTACTCATAATCATTATGGAGGTTATCGAAAACAGCTGATTCCGCCCTAAATTTCCACTCCCTGAAACGGAAATCCTCCGCTTTTCTCGTTAATTTCATCCTTTTTTATTGACCGGTTTTCGCGCTCAACGTGAAAAGGGAATTAGATAATAATCGATGAGGAAAAGTAAACCGAGAGGTTGTAAAACGCCAACATTCTATGAAGAAAACCGTATTATTCAATGGTGATTTACAGCTAATAGAATTTCGTTCTATTTTTGAGCATTCCTCAAATTTGATTTAAAAAAATGTCGTAGTTGGATTAGAACTGTCACTCTAGAAGTAGCTTTATTGCCAGCGGACATTATGATCCAATCTCATTAACCTTCAGATATTCATCCGCGTAATGAAGTATGCGTGTGCTTCGAATGGGTTGGGTGATGCACTGTACAACTGGTAGCACACGAATCGCGTTCATAATAAAGTATACGATAAAGACTAAAACCCGGTGTCAGAAATGCAATTCAAATCCTACGTACAAATAACAAATCAGAAAAAATGCATAGATAGTATAATGGAAGGTGAATACTGTAACCTAATCGTTCATCGAAGCAGGCACAGATTTACAAAACGGAATTTTTATAAGATACCTCGCTGGACCGGAACACAATCAAGCTATACTCAGACACACACGACTTCGAGTGCCATAAAACTTCTTTAACTAACCGTTACTTTATTATTGTAATTATTCTTTCTGCTGGATTTTACACGCATGCAATCAGTGATAGTATACGAAAGGAATTCCTCTCTCAGTCTTTGTCCCTCGAATCGCTCATTCACAGCCAAATTGTTAAGCGAATATCTTGTTAGTAATCTACTGAAAACCTCGTTTAAGAGGACCTCAGTGCACTGGAATACAGGCACTGCTCCTATCAGTGACTGGTCTAGCAGTTTTCATTACTGAGAGAATTTTAGATTATAAAAGTCTTACAGGGCAAAGCTCGGATACGAGATTCGGCCGGGTAGCGGTGGTCCTCATGGGCAAATCACATTTTCTAAACTCAGTCTGTGTTGTATATTTTGTTGTCAGTGACGATCAAGGCGAAATGGGGACGGAAAGTCATTCCATCATCCGTCGTTGTACAGATCTTGACGAGAATTCGGATGCGATTTTTGCCAATGTTATTCTATACTAAGAACTAAGTCCGCGTCTCAACCACAAACTGAATCTAGTGAATAATGCTCCTTTTGGCTGATAACAAAGCGGTCCGATGAGAATAACCCAAGCTTGTGCTTTTACGTTGTATAGTAATTTTTGATACGGAGATTCGAAAAATTACTATGTCCCTTATTCGCTTTGTATTTTTGTCTTGAGCCTGAGCAACGGAAATCATGCTGAATTCAATCATAAGTCCGCGGACTCCACTACTCAACTTAGGAAAAGCTTACTCCAACCTACTACTTGAAATATCAATATAGAACTAGACTAATCTGTTTCAGTAGCCAGTTCGACAAAAAGTACTCGCTAAGTGAACACAAAAATAAAGTAACCAAGATGAACAGAGAAAGATAACACCTTGTCCGCTGAAATTATGCTTGATATTCACACTACAGAATGGTTAGGTTTATCGACCATCGTTTTGAAAGCCATCAATAATACAGGTTTAGTTTTGGAAGAGGTTCAGACGCGAAAGCAAAAGGATACTATCGATTTCGAGGAGATTTAGAGTGAATTATCTCACCTATTTTTTGCTTTGGTATACCCAGAGGGTTATTACTGTTTTTTTACAATACATGTATTATTATTAATAGGGTAGAAAGAAGGTAAGACGAGTTAGGTACATCGGTACCTGACCAACCATACAATTCAAAATAGTAAAGCACGTATAACTGTATTAATAGTTTTTTTCACATTCGCGCTGCAGCACTAGTGATCTTTCGGTTGCCTGAGTATTTCGACTCTGTTCTAGTGGGATGCCTGCGGCCATTAGGCCGGTTCTGTTGCACACAATCCCGGTTTCGTTGGTCCGATTGCTCCCAATTACATTCTGATGAAGAACTCTAAGTGGACTTTCTTACTGACTACGTGAGTTTCCACCGAGTTTCGTCTACAAGTTCGCAGGGTTCTTTTTGGTCGGTTCTGAGATTCTTCCGACCTGGTCAGCGTCTTTGTTCGTCTTCGTCGACTTTTGACTGGTTGGCCCGACGGGTTTGAAACCCATCTCGTTTTGTTGCTACAGTCTTCTGCACTACGATAGTACCACCATATGTTTTTTGGTGGACTAACAAATCTGCCAGTCACCAAATCATTCGAAAAAGTCGACAATGTTTGGTGCATACAGCCAGAACAATGTACTATGAGATCGGCAGTCAAGTGTAGATATAAATCATTGATATAACGTCCATATCTCGCTAACCTTCTAAGTTATCAAATCTTGATCAACGAGGCAGCCGACACTAATGACGAGCTTCCTTTTAATCATGTCGATGTGAAATAGAAGCCGTTATGAATCATCCCAGCTGACTTTTTGGTAAAGCATGCGACTCGGACTGGAATCCCAGTTTAGTCTTCTTGTTAATGAGCTGATGCTGATTCCTACAAGTTATATTAAATAGCTGTACATTAGTAGCGTGAATGTAGATAATACCCGATAAACCATAACATAGAACGACTCATATTCTCAGCTACGAGAAAACAAAGTGCTACGAAGATTGGCTTCACTCGACGTTTGGTACAAGAGAAAAATCTTTCTACAGGATCACTCGGATGGACGTCGAATGACCTTGAGGAAGTAGGTGCGATCTAAATCTGTAAAACTGAGCGCCATGATTACACATGCGGGTAAAATTCTAATTTGGAGAGTATACTAGGAGGTGTGATCCGAATTCATTTCACCACGATGGAGACAAACGACGAATAAATGGGGAAATAAGAAAGTTATGGAAAATTTTAAATGAAGCAATTAGAAAAAAATCCGGAGCTAATGGTCAGTCACTCTGATAGAGGAAAACACGTGAAAATTTCAGAAACGGTAAACTTGTTTCGATTCCGCAAAAATACTTGAATGAAACAACATCGGTTAGTGCTGAGAAATCGGGAAAAACGCAAACATGGAGGTAATCGCAACAACTAATCAATAGCTATAGCGGAATTGGAGAAGTGACCGTTTTGTGACTAACTTATTGGAGATAAAACACGTTTCTTTGAGAAAAAGCAGATCACCAAAGAACTCTGACAAACAAGATGTCTAAGACTAAGAGAATCAGTTCAAGACAGAATTTCCAATCGGTTAGACCAATTGACTAGGAACGGCACTCAGAGCAAAGGCGTCTACTCTCAAAACCACGTGACCTAGAGGTAGTAGAAGAGAGCAAACATTTTCAGGTTCGATAACGTTTCAGCGAAGGTCCGAAAATGACACGAAAACTGACACGTGAGTACTGCAAATTCATTATTCCGGTCCATTCAGCACAGTAGTGTCCCCGTTTAGCCATCTCCCTGTCAGAACATGCCCCTTATTTCACCCAGTAATCCTGATAATTTCATTAGTGTGTCATTGAATTAACACGAGTCGATTGGAAACTCTAGAAACGAGATACAGGGAGTCGTCATGCAGATAATTTCAGTGTAATGTTACTAACATTCCGCTGACCATTAAAAAATACGTATTGAAAACGCGGTGAACTTGCTGCTCAAATTAATCAGGAATCAATTCTAATGGACCATTTATAATGTCTTGCAGTGGTCAAGAAGCCCTTCAAAGAAGGCTTCTGTCAGCTGAGCCAAGCAGTGCAGCTGAGTAAGTTTCAGCGAGAACAGCCATTAACAGTTAAGCAGTAAACCTTAGAAAGTTGTACAGGAATAAATCTAACCCTTGGTAATTTGAAGTTGCAAGCCTGTGTTCTGAGACCCTATCACGATTGTGGCTCGGTGGACGAGCTGCTGATAATTATCCACAAAGATGAAATGGTTGTACATCTCATTTGTAGCTTTGCAAACATGAGGGGGACTTTGGTGATGTTATGAATTATTTCGCAACATGAACAGGGGAAAGTAACGAATAGGTGAACTGATTTCTTTCTGAATCCCTTTTATTGCCATGAGGCTATTCAACCACTGGTCGTTTTGCGAAAATGCTATCAAGCGGGAAACGACGGAAGACAACTTTTCATCTAAAAATATTTATTGCTGGAGATATATTGTATGAATCAGTCCTTCTGTTTTGGGATAAATGAAGAAAAAAATAGATTCAGTATAGCATGGAAAACTGAGTGCACCGCTGTTGGTCAGTCTGAATGAAGCTTCTTCAAATTGGAACTCAGAAGTGTGATCGCAAGCTTTACGATGACAGGAAACGCGAATCCCACATTCCCGTCAGTAATTATTTGATTGATTTCGTATCACGCAGACTTTTTGTGATATGTTATTTATCCATAAAAAGTTGTTTTTCATACTTACTAGTGAAACATCTTCCTATCCCCATTTCTTTCCGCAAGTTTCGAATGTTCCACAGTTTCCTGTTAACAATAAAACTTATGTTCACGGTTACCTCTTTAAGATTTATCAGGGTGTTCATTACTGAAGAAGGCAAGTTCTAAGAGCAGTCAATTACGGTGACCCGGCCTCAGTGTTGAAAAGGATGAAATAGTTGTTAACCAGCTAACATAAAGGGCATTCGACTGTAAAGATTGGAACTCGATTATTGATAATGACCGTGCATTGACCCTTGGCTAGAAAGGGACCTGTTCAGCATTAACTGTGTTCTTTGATATTCCTGTATAGTACAACAGTTTCGTAACTGTCACCAGGGCAGGATTTCACTTTACCTATGAGGGAAGCAAACACAGTTATCCCTGATTTTTTCGATCCTGAACAGGAAAATGGAAGTCGCGTTCATATTTGTATTTTTACTGTGTGCATATCTTACCTGGACATCGTGGGCAACAGAAAGGGTCCCAAACAATAACGGATTGAATTGAACACGGCAAATGGTCCATTGGAACGCAATAGTCGAGACAGTGCCAGCGTCCATTTACACATAGACATTTCTGATCCACACACGATCCGGGGAGTGTGACCAATTCTCCGTGAGGATAACGCACGCCCGTTTCGGTATGAATGCAATTGGAAAAATTGGTCGCCAACTTGTCCAGTGCTTTACCGTGAAATGATAACGTGGGAAGAAGGCAGTGAGTGAAGAACAGAAGAAAGGAACGGATAAGTTTTGGAAACTAAACCAGTGGTCAGAACGACTTGTTTAGGACAGACAAAATTAGGACTACATAGCTTAATTTGTTTCTCAACTATAAGGAACATATGTTTATAGGTATTTCAATGTTAGCGGTCTAATGTAGGTAGAATCATTCAAAAAACCGCAAATTCTCAGTGATTCTTCTATCGGGCATTCACTTAGGAAGACCTTTTCAAGGGAAACCGGACGAAGTTCGAGTTTGGAATGGTCGTTTCAAACAGTCTATACACCAGTCGAGAGGTTGGGGGTATTCGTTTGTCGGGAAACAGCATTCGAGATTTTAGCAGAAGGAAGCATCTTTATGTGAACCTTTGTATGTGTGTTGTGGTTTCGCGGACTCTGACCCCGGGACCAGTTACTTCATACGTTTATGGGAGACATTTACGACTTAGTGTCTTGTACTGTTCTGGGCCTCACGATTATGAACATCTTTGTGAAGGCGATCATTCCGAAACTAATGAAAAATGTCAAAATATGGGACGCTTTTGTAGCCCAGTGTCAGTAGCGAGGCCTTTGAATTTGGCCGAGGTGTTCGTGCTCATTGGCAACTTTATCACCTTGTCAAAGCATACCAATGGAAGTATCGTTTGAAATAATCCCATTTCGTGGCCGTTCCGTTATCCTAAATGCCGTAAGTTTGAAAATGCCACAGGCAATAGGTTGCGACTGCGCGACCGTAAAATTATCAAAGTAGTCTCAGGACAAATGTTCGACAGATATAAAAAAACGAATGCGGTAGCAATGAGGCAATACTGAAAGTCACCGCCCAGGTTGGCAGATAGTTTTGCGTCGTCAAGACCACAATAAATTACTAATACCCACCATCCTTTCAACCAAACTGAGTTCGCAGTTGGGCAAAATCTAACAACGCGACGAACTTCGTAAAAGGTCAAACTTTTTTTAATCTTAGTAATCAAAATGCAGCAAGAGAATTAGCTGTATTCTAATAACAGTAATAATTCTTCAATTAAAATCGAATGACAGCTTTCACCAGATTGACTTTACCTGCCAGAGCTGAGACTTACGCCGAGAATAATTCCAAGCCACCTCACGTTCTTCTGACTGTCGTACTGCCCATATAAAATTCAACACAAAAAACTATATTACTGTTAGATTTGGTTGGGGAATTTGATTTTAGTCAGTTCTACAACTACGACGTCCCAGTATACTGCTGCCATCGGATAGGTTAGCTTGACTTTTTAATCACGTTTTATTCCCCACTGGGTCAATTAATGTTCGACTTTTCAGGTTTTGTCCCCTCAGTAGAAAACATTAGGACGACAGGAAGAGAGCTGCTACATGACTGAAAACGGTCCACCAGCAAGGTAGATACGTAATCTAATTAAACATGAAACCAAAATTTGGACCACTTATATACAGGAATTATAAGTACGAATAATCTCACAGGACACATTGAAAACAGTACAACGTGGCGAACAGGCTCGTTTTCAGTTTTTCGTACTCATACCAATACATAACATTAAATATGACTCAAAACAACGAGTGATGTGTTCACACCTTGTTGAGTCAAACCATTCCGTAGAGGTGATAAACGCGTTTCGCACCGTTTACAAAGTCCGGGCAAGCAGTCAAGACTTGTCAAGTGTCGCATCTTAGCCACAGCCGAAGCCGTGAGTACTCGTCTCCACAATCCTCCCCTGTGCACTCAGAAACAATTTGTGCAAGCACTTGAACCTCCATGGCACACTTCTTGTTCCCGAACACGTGTGCAACCACTCGAACATTCTTCACTGTGATCAGTTTCACATGCATACACACACACACACGTGCACAGACAGATTTGGATGATCATTCCCCTCTGTTATTATGAATCATATTCAATGTTAAGTATTGGCATGAATACGGATAACTAAAAACGAGCTTGTTCGCCACAGGAATTATACTTGGAAACTTATATCATTGCCAGCTTTGGAACACGGCGAAAAGCCGTGTGTGGTATGAGCTCAGTATCTCGAGGACCGAAAGATGGTTACAGAGCTCAATAAAATGTTTTCTATGCCATTGATAGTCGATATATCATTAATATGATTCAGTTTTCATATTTGCGCCGTTCTGGATACGTTTTTCATCAACCTCAGTCAAGTGCGAAACAAAACTGATAGGACCGGAATTGAGAAAGACTGCGGGACCAGATGAATTTCTTTCCACGGTCCTCAAGAAGTGTGCGTCGTACTTAGCCGCACCTCTTGGGGTATTTTTACCAAATATATTGGAGCACAAATCATTGCTGACCGCTCGGCATAAGTTCGCATGGCTTCAGTATATGAAAAAGAAATCTGTAAACTTCACCCATTTGCATGCACTTTTCTTCTGTAAGTATTCGAAAAATGTATTCCTACGCGCAATAATCGGTGTAGTGACGCTCAGGATAATTATCATTTTCCCTACTGAGACAAATTTTCTAAAATAGAAGCCACAGAAAATTTAGGCCACGGCATATTATTCTCACTCGTCCGCACCGGAAAGTCTTTCCTCATGATTTTTGTTGTTGGCAACAATACTTTCGACTGTGTTGATAGAACTGTACTGTTGTAATCGTTACAACACGCCAGTGAACCTCCTCTGCTGTCATCGACCCGACACTTTTCACTGAAATAACTCTGTTTCTTGTCTAATGCCTAAGGTTGTTGCATGTTCCACAGTATCCAATCAAAAGCATTGTCTATTCCTGTGTGATGCTATATCTCATTCATCGAGTTGTCTGTCTTCTAAGGCCAGATGATGCTTTGCATGAGCCTGTGAAAGTTACATCACAATCCGATAACATTCTCTATCGATTTTATTGAACTTCGCTGCTAACCACCACTTTCCTCTTGTGCAAAACTTTGCGGTAATACTGGAATCTACTCATCCAGTGCCACGAGTTTAATTGCTTCTGTGCATGTTCGTCATTCACCGGGTGTGAATATAAGTTGTCCTAATCCCGGTCAAAAGCCTATCATTTATCTGCCCCACTCCGATTTGCAGGACACCACAGTAATCCATCACGGCTGACCCATGAACTCAAAATTTTTCTATTGACTCTTCTCCTACTGTTACATAGTTATTGCTGTTTGAATCACGCATTTACAATATTCTTTTCTGTCATTTTTGCAGCCAATAAGTATAAGCAACGAACAACCTGCCGATGATTATAGTGTCGAAAACCCATCTCTTAGGATCAATAAAGTCATATTTTACTCGCGTTAAGTGAGACACAAGTAGAGTTTTCAGTCATAATTGACGTGAGCTGACAGTGATTAATTTGTGTCACGCCTAGAAGTGCTCGGCAGATGCAAAATGAACTGTGGTTTTACAAGTGCAGCATGAAGGCATTCCGGTTTCAAAATAATCTAACTCAACTTTATCGTTTCAAGGATGGGACGCAGTTACCACAACTGACTCAACGCCTGGTTGTAGGCTATCCCTAATAGTCCAGTGGGGCTTTAAAATTAGGTGTACTCTGTCTTCTGTACTCATGCGCACGCCTGTAATAAAAAAGTGGCAGATAGTCATAACGCTGTCCTGATAATAAAATATAGTGGTTCGTTGTATCGGTCCTCGGTTGATTGTAGCTATTTTGACCGTTGACAGTTATTAGCAGTAGTTTAACGCATCTTTTCCTCATGGATTGGACACTTCTAATCAATAAATAGATGAGCAGTCCAAGGCAAATATCTTAGCCTAAAGATATTCCGGAAACAAAATAGAAAACTGTAACGTTATCAAAGAAAAGCGTGAAAAATAACCTCGTTTCAAATCCCTATTTACTGCAACAGAGCGTTGGGTTTACTTCCCTCAGTTTTGTGAAATATAAAAAGGAAAATATTGTGTGGACAATTTTTCAGCTGCTGTCAACTACTTTTAAATAAAGCAATCTGGAAAGTTATTAAAACTGTGGTAATAACTACGGGGGATTTTATAGTCTAAATTCCGTACTGAATCAAAAAAAGACAGTCGAATCCATCGTGAGTGGATCGGTTGGGTCTGCAATATCTGCAGTGACAGAGCTGCCTTATTGAATCGGGTGATTATTGTTTTTTCGGTTCTGATCGCTTCCGAATAAGGTTACCCGGTGGCAGAAAAATGAAGACAAATCCGTGTCCAGTTGTCATTGTGAATTCGACAGGGGATGACACTGAACTTTGGTCAGACCAATCTTTAAATCTGTCTTGCATCATAGATTTCACGGCTCAGATGGCAGATTGACAATGGTCAGAGGTTTTGCCATTATAGCCAGTGTCATCGTAACTGCTGGTAAGCTAACGCAGAAGACAAGGAAGAATGTTTGTCGGATGGCAACGTTCACACTTTCCTAGTCTAATCCATCTGATGGTTACTTTAGATATAGGAAATCGACGGATCAAAATGCGCACTAATATTTGATCCCAGTTTGCAAGCACGCCATCAGATGGCTGTTCATTTATCTAGCTGATTCAAAATGGAATGCTTTTATTTGGTGCACCGAAATTCGGCAGCTCTTAAGGAGCTATAGTTAAGAATATCAGCTTATTTGTCCCATTACCCGATAGGCGTGAAAACTTTCGTACAGTATCTTTTGACCTGAAGCATTTCAAACAGAACCATACGTGATGCGTAGACAAGGAATTATTATCGAGGCTTTCATTCACTCCATGTAGGAAGAACTTTGGCATTGACCAGCTAGTGCGGATTCACGGAGGAGTACACCATAACAGATTTTTACCGAAAACTTTTGCAATTTTTATGCCACAAGATAAGAAGTTTTTAGGCTGAGTAAAATTAGGAAAAGTTCCAAAAGTTACCCCCCCCCCAAAAAAAAGACCAAAAATTACAACTATGTATTACTCTCCAGTCACTAACCAAATACTTACAATAAGTTTCCAGTTACTGGAATTTGTATACAAGTTCTTTGCCACGGTTTCAGTAATTTTCTCAACACATCACCTAATATTGTTTCTAGTCCACTTATAAACATGTTTTCCCTTCTTTCTATTGACATTCATTGGTTGGCGCGGCAGAAAGTGCTGCCGGTTTTTGTTCACAAAACATGTCCCATCACTTGAGTACCACAGCTTGTATTACTACTATAATGGCTAGGGTGCAGGCAGTTATTTTGGTGTTCGACTGATTGAGGCGTGGATTCCCGATGATAAATCATCATCATCCGAATCATCATCCGAATCATCATTATCATGATCATGATCATCATGATCGTCATCATCATCATCATCATCATCATCATCATCCGAATCATCATCATCATCCGAATCATCATCATCATCCGAATCATCATCCGAATCATCATGCAGCGGTAGACAGCAGAGAAGCCTCATTGAACGCTGTCTTTTTCACTCTGTTGCTCGTGGAAATAAAATAATTGAATACGCTAGTCAGAAGTTGTGTAGACCAACTGGGATGGGAAAACGAAGGAATGCCCTAGTGCCCGTTACACTGAATACACATTCTAACTGTACAGAAGCACACTGATCAGTCATTCTGATTCGACACAAACTGATAATACCACCGCCGCTGTTCGTGGTTCACTGGCATATCCTTCAGTGTCTCCAGCCAACGGGAAGTCGAATCTTTTGAACCCCAACCACAAAAGATGGGAGCACCTACTTTTCCTAAGTTCTCTGTATAGTTTCTCATTCAGCCCCGCCTCGTCATCTGCTTACCTCCACGTGGCTTCTTCCAGTGATTAGCAGGAATGAAAACAGGACATGGTATGGCAGATGTGTCTACCGTACACAACACGTGCCCCAACCGACGAAGTCTACTAATCTTGATACACCGTGGTAGAACATTCTCTGAACTGGCACCTCATACTTGATTTCTGACCTCAGCATTGCTTAGTCGGTCATTCCATCCAATCTTAGCGATACCACGCAAACATCAATGGTCGAAAACCTCAAGACGACGAATATCTTCCGCACACAAACCACCAGTCTTGCAACTATACAACAAAACTGAACACACCACGGCACAGTACACATGACCTTCCAACTTCAGTGAAATATCAGGTCACCGCAAAAAGTGTTCCAGTTCAGCGTACTTCCCTCGAGCATTGGATATACGTGTGCTCACCTCTAATACAATGCTCCATCCGTCGTCACGCTATTGCCGAGGTAACCGAAGCGGTCGACAACTGCCATCACATTCTCATTGAGCATCAAATCCGGAAACATTGGCGCCCAGTCTTGCAACATCACTACACTTTGAAGGTTAAAATAGAATGCTGAATGGAGCTACAGCACTTGTGAATGTACGTACTACACCATGCACATGTTCCGTGCATTCGAAAAAACAGACAAGGTCGTCCGCGTAATCTAGGTCATATAGCTTTTCACTAGTTTCTACTTCGACGTCCACATCCTGAAGGGTTTCGCAAAGCATTCTCCATTATCTCGTCCATGAGGAAGTTGAATAGGTATTCACCGTAAACCCTCACCCGGTCAGAAGTATGAGAGTACAATGACCTTGGTAGATTCACGAACTTCTGTGGTATACTTTTCAGTGAAAAGCACTGAATAGCTCTTCTCGGTCAACTGAATCAGTCACTTTTCAAGTTGAGGTGTCGGTCGACAGCGTGTGTGTGTGACTAGTTTCAAGTAATTGGCGAAGAGTAAAAATCTGGTCGATGCATCGTCGACATAGGTGGAGTCCGGCCTGTTGTTCGTGTGGTTTCCTCTCACGAACCGGTGTCAGACGGCACAGCAAAATCCAGACTAAACCTTCGTGACTATTGGAATTAACCTGATCCCACGATTATTACTACAGTCGTTGCGTAGTCCCCTCTTGAAGATGGGTGCAGTCATTGACTCGTCCTATAATAACGGAATACTTTTCTCTTTCCCAAGGTCACGGACCAAGTTGGTAAGTGATGTTATCAACACACCACACCAATTTTGTAAAAACTAGAGGGAGTTCGTCTAGACCAGCCTCTTTTTCCCTCTTTAGTAATCGAACGCATGACTCCACCTCCACTTCCGATGGGGGTTCAAGTGACACTCCCCAAGGAGTCGCAGTTGTTAACATAAGAGTAACTGCATTAGCGCGCGGACAGCTAAATTGTTCCCATAAATATTCGGCGCAACCGTCCAGTTTTTGCTCTTTGCCATGAATAGGCTCTCCATTTCCATTGCATATCGTTTCACTGACAAGGGTTTGCCGTCCACCGGTGTCACGAATAAGTTTAAACAGTCTTTAACTGTTACCTGAAGCAGCTGCAATTTCCATCTCTTTGGCTACCTTGACCCACCAATTTTCGCGATCATTCTTAAAGCTTTTCGTCCGATGCTTTTGCAGATGTCTTCGTATCTTATTTATCTCCTCACAGTTTGAGAGTTGACATTTTGCTCCATTACACTCAGCGACTGTTGCGAGATCCAGCGTCTTTGATGGACATCGGATCCAGGACCACAGGCGAAACCTGTTGTCACGTGCATTGCCTGCTGGATTTGGGCCCAATGCTCCTCTAAATTACTGTTCGTCGTGGATTCTATTTCACGTGGTAATTTCTGTTCATATCTGGTGCAAACTTCTGGATCAGACAAATGTAGTACGGTTACCCGGGTTTGCGGTTTGCTTCGATGACCATGGAGCTGGAGTGATAATCACATTAAAACTAATGAATGGTCTGACTCAGCGTACGTAGACCAATAAGATCTGCAGTTCTGAAGAGAAATGTGCCACCGGTAACTTACTGGCTTAGAATACCTGTAGGTTTACGGCGCCATGTCGCCATGCGACTCGAAATGTATCAGAAATTTATACCAGACAGGGAAAACCGATTGTCTGCACAAAACTAGAGAAGCCAATCCCCGTTATCTGTGCTCTGAGTGGGTAAGGCACAACGTCCACCTAAACAAGCTTCTGCTGCACTTAGTTTGCCAACTTATGCAATAAAGTCACCAGCTAGAACTACAATGTCAGAACCCTAGCTCCTGCGAACGAGAGTGGTGATTTCATCGTAGAACTCGTCGTTCTGCGTGTCAGAACTGCAGTCTGTTGGGGCATATGCCCGAGATCACAAACAAATTGGGCTTATCACAGTTGTCCTTTCGAACGCCAACTAACCCCTGGATTCTGACAGTAGATAAAAGACTACTAACTGGTATCCAACCTTAAGGGGAGCCTAAATCTTGCCAGCTAAGACTGCTTCTGCACCACGCTGACATCAACTCTAGCTAATCCGTCTCCCGAAGTGCACAGAAGAGAACAGAAGTTGATTGAATCACACTGTTTCACTTGCGCAGCAGACATCAATTTTCAGTGAATCTAATGTGAGCGCAAGGCACGCCTGCTGACCGGCCAGCATGAGTGGGCGCACGGTGAAGGAGCCAAGATTCAGAGGCTGACGAGGCTTCAGAATATGTGAGTTGCAACGCTATTTGACAATGAACTGTTGCAAGCTTTTGGATGTTTTATCAGTGGGAGCAATATGGGTGGATAGAGGAGGCAAAGAGAGATGGGATACAGGAGACAGTTGTTAAATAAAAAAGAGAGATAACTCTGAGCAGTAACCCACTCATCACTACCCACCGCGCTCGATGCAATGGGCAGCGCGGTCCTGCTTATCCTGCACGATTACCGACGCAGTACGGTATTCTTTTTAGTCATGTAGTTCATAGGAGGTGTTGGACCGGTACTGCCAAGATGTCCAGCAGCAAAGCAGGAGAATGATTAGCGTTCACAACCAAAGCCTTTAGTTCTAACAAGAACCTATTCGCAAAGCAGCGGGGTGGCTGTGTGGATGCTTATTTTCCTGGATCAGTTATTCTTCCACTGATTTTACCGAGTAAGTTGTCAGCTCAGATCGACCACCATTCTGGAGGACAGGAGACTAGACTTCGTCTGGCCTCTACTCACTGACCTTACAGGCATGGTTGCATCTCCGACCCAAGGAAGCTATCCTGTATAGCTCTTAGGGTCATAGGGGAACGCAAGCCATTACACCACGTCAAAGTGCAGTCTTGTCGTGATGGTACACTTATTGGGCTTCGAGTTCAGGGAGTTTCCTCTATTTTCTTTGTTTCAGACCGAACAAGAGCATCCATCCCTCGGAGAAACACCAGTCCTTGCATACTACAATACTACTAGCATTGTTATCGTTACATCTACATTGTAATCGGCGTGGGATATTGTAACCATTCAGAACGAATCTTGCTCATCACTATTAGATTTTCGGACAAGGTTCGCATGAAAATTGTCACTTCTGAAATCAAATCACACGAAGACGATTAGAAACAACGCATAAATGTCTAATGTCGGCTTTACTTAAGTGGAAACATGTTCGATTGAAAAAGTCTTATAGAGTTAATCAAGTTTGTGCTTCTTCGACCTCAAGTCCGTAGGTGCTAGTACAGTAGAATGAAGTAAAATTTAAACTGCACCCTCGTACTTATGAAACGGAACGGCATCACTATCTTGTTTGTTTTAATTTGTTTCTTTATCATTTTCCCTTAAGTTTGTCGGGCATACAATCAGTTTTTATCATGTCAGCAATGTTGTAGACTTTAATGTGGAATCCACATCAACAAGTTCCACACAGATTTTCAGGGAATAGATAGGTAAACAGACAAACACACTCGGAACCTAGATGTTCAAAAAAGTCAGACCCTCAAGCTTCAGAATGTGGGCTTCAGTTTTACTGAGGTTAAGGTCATGTCAAAGATATTCTTCAAAATTCCTGTTTCTCATAAATGGGACCAACACTCATCATCTGACTAACTACGAAAATGTTGAAGGCCCGATTATATATTGTATCATTTTTTCAATTTGAAGATGTCTTCATGAATGTATCTGTCTGCAATATCTTTACCACATGTTGCGCAAGTCATTAATAATTTGACTCACGGGAGAAGCTTCAGAGTCAGGCTTGAGGGGCATACGAATGTGCATAGAGTTTGAAAAATAAAATAATTTGTAACTTCTTGAGGAGCGTGAATGGACGAAAAGTCCGTTTTTAGAATCACAAAGGGATTCTTCGAAAGTTATTTCATCGTTTAGTCAAGGACATCCTCAGAAATAGGACATATGGTCCCAAGTTTCGACTTTTGAAGTAAGTAGTCTGTTATCGTGCCTGGATGACGGGACAAAATTTCCCCGGAAGCACACTACCGGTCTCGCTGTTTTTGCCGCTCATCAGGCATGCATTCCCGGTATCCGCTTGCCCAGTCGTCCCCATAACCAAGCTCTCCATATTGGGTTCATCACCTTGGTCTTATATGGACCGCAAGGAGCCTTCATAGACGGATAGCCCATTTTTAGAATCATTATGTAATTTTTCAAAAGTTGACTCGTCGGTTAACACGGCTAACTTTCAGAACGAGGACACATGGTCCTTAGTTTTTGGAGAGTATCGGGTGTGTAAACCTGATGATCTGCAACAACAGTGAAACCAGTCACGTGCTTCCGGGGAAATTCTGTTCTGTCATCCAGATATAATATCATACGGCCCATACAGGCTGTCGACCAAGGAAGTGGCCACAGTGGCAACAGTCGAACCGAAGATGTCACGGCTCTAGCTCTTGGATAACGGCAGCTTGACATTCGACGGCCAAACTTTGCTCCTCGGCAGGGAAATGCATCCGGGTTATCCACGTGACAGGCTGAGTTACTCTCCGCTATACTATCAAGATATTGAGTATGCATAAGAATGTGCCTCTCTTCTGCATGCGTGATCAGCTCAGTCGCAGTCTGCTGGTTTTTTTAGTATCTGCCAATCCTTGAATTCCATTTTAGCCTGTGTGACATGGAATTACCGTAGGTGGCACTACTTTATGGGATTGGGAAAAAGTCCATTTCCCAGAAGAAAAATGGAAGAATTGAAGGGAAATTCAAAGCATAAAATATCTGGTCTGGAATATGTCTCCATTGGAGGATTACAATTTCGGGAACGGAGTAGAAGTGTTTTCTCTTCAATGGTCACAAAACTTGCATGATGTTTGTGGAACGTGCAAAACGGCCCCAAATGTCGAAGCTAGTGGAACAGTGAAAGAGAAAATGTGTCACGATAGTCTCACTTCTGGTTTAATAACAAAGCATTTGCGAGGCTTGCCCATGTCACTGGTATTTCCCGTACGTCTAGTATTTGACTTTATGGTAATTGGAGCCGCAATAAAGAGAAGGACTAACATGCTATAAAAATGTATTTTACTTTAAAAATTCATGTGCTTTTACCACTAGGTGTTTAAAGTCGTCAGTTTGATTGTTTTCAATCAACCGGCGTTCACGACAGCCAGAACAGACAAACTAGCCCATTTACTATCGGTGCTGACCAAGGAATGATCAACAACACAAGATAAGGTAATCTGAAGCGAAAAATAACGGTGTGTGTGTGTTTATGTGGGCATCAGACAGTATCCGTTGCCTTTCATACTCCGCCAGTTAAATTTATAGGGAGTTCGTGGAGATCCGAAATTTGGAATACAGTCGAAAGCCTATTTCACATCAACTTACATCCACGCACAAAAGTTCTGGAATGTTTACGGTTTCAGAATGTGCATGCGAATTAAACTATTTTCAACTCCGTCCTCGAAATTTAGTCCGTGATGTTTGACCCAGAAAGCTCTGTCTAACATTCGACAGCACCCCATATTGATGAAATTATCCAACAAATAACCACGATATCAATGCCCACATTTATATTGATAACACGGTGAAAAACTATTTGTCTTTCAGTTTTTTTTTTACAAGATTCATTGATGCTCTCTACTGAGTCACAAATTCTACGAAGATCCAAGGCTCTAAAATTGTTGCCATTACTATTCGTACACTTCCTTCGCGTACGTAGAAAGAACTATCTAAAAACTGTAGACCTTCTGTCAACACCAAAGCCACTGAATCTGGCTCGCTTATCAAAACTTGGGGTTAAACCTCCGGAGTACGTCAACAAAAGTACCACGTTCTTCCACGGGATTGGCTGAGAAAGTCACGTAGTTGTGGGACATGCCTCCACCTTTGAGTCAAATGCTTGAAGGTTCACCGCAGGATTCAAGAAGAAATTAATAAACGGAAAGTCCTCACACAAGTTTTTCTAATTTTTCAATGAAACTGAAAGCAGGCTTGAACCTTTCAGGGAGCCATGGGAAACATCTAATGGAAACTAATCCCCTAGCCAGTATGAATGAACGTGTACTTTGCTCTCCACGTCAACACCAGCAATTACCTTTTTGACTATTGTGAAATTTCAATTTTCCCAATGCCGTGGTTGACAATTTTATTGACAGCCGAGACTTAGGTGGTATTTTGCCGTCACTCTTGTTCAACTGGCCTCGATTGCTTTTGATGAACATTTTGATATCATTGATTCATGATCATTTGGTTTAGAGCGAGCCCATTCATCGAAATTATGAAAAATCATCAGTCTGTTTGAATTCCAGTTGATCAAAACATTCTACCAAAATGTACGCTGTAAGACACTGTTGGCCCTCTTCCCAGTATCAAAAATGAGTTTCGTAAACTAATATTATTGAGTTTGTCCCACAAGCGAATGAAGTCAGCCTACAGTATGACAAATCTTAGAACGAGGGTACCAAATTTAGCGTTATCCACCGATGTGCATCACTCAAATCAAACCGCGGGCCAAATTGAATGACTACGGTTTTTCTGTATTCTGCAAGTAAAGTTTAACTTATTCATTCGCTTACCTCATAAGGTGGGCCGTTTGAGTAATAAACTCAACAGACGGTCACACCTCCAGCATCATATCTTGTAATCAATGTGAATTCTAGGCCACACAACTGGAGGATGCCAGAGGTCACAAGAAGATCAATCTTGTCGTAAGCTGAAAAAATCGAATGATCTTTTAAGTCAAGTTCTTAGAAGTCTTCGACTATAAAAGCTTTCGGAAACTCTTCTACACAATCTAGAGAATAGCAAAAGGATTAGGTACAGCAACCACCGTTCAACTTGAAAGTGGAACTGACGAACCCTGGAATGTGACCGTGACAAACAAGTAAATGTGACCCAGTTCAGTAAACGAGCAGGCGCTAATGTGTACAATCGAAGAAAAGATTCAGCGTTTTCATATCTTGTTTGGTAATTTATAGTTCTCAGTCAAATCCTCATTGATCAATGATGAAAACTTTCATGATACAATAAGCATTACATTTAGGATATAACGTAAATTGCTCAAGGTTGACTAGATACACAACAGCTGTTAGTTTCATGCATAACTTATTTTCAGTAATACGAAGAACACACGAAAAGCCAAGATTAGATTATCACTATTATTATTATTATTATTATTATTATTATTTGTATTGTTATGAGTTCAGAATGAATTAACCAGCTAAATCTAAGTTCAGTCGGCCAAAAGGAAATCAGTCGTTAGTACAGTTTACCCTTCTCACTATTTCTCCTGCACCTGTTTTGTAATCAGATTTCGCTTATTAGGGTACCTAAGCACTTGTTGATTCACGAGGAATAACTAAAACTGTAATGTGCAGAAAACGTCTAAGCTAACGAAAAATTAGTGCACGTGGTTATTCAAAGTCGTGGCTTTTTGTGGCTCATCAGAGGCCGAGCCAGATGGGATAGCTGTTTACGACTATAGTGTTGTCCGGATGTTTGTGTGACCATAGTAATAGCAAGTTCGTTAGAAATAAGCAATTTTGAAATCACTTTGAATGACAGAGCTATCTCGTTTCAGCTGGTGGAAATCTGACAGTCACAAAGATATGTGAAAGCATCGTAATTTAGAATCATCACCGTAACTTTATTTAATAAACACACATCTACTGTATTTGACCACCTTATCCATCACAGAATTAACGTTGACTAATACACCAGTTAGTTTTGGTGCGAATAGTTTTCCCGTTGTACAGGTGTGCCATAAATCAGGATTGTACCTAAAGATGAGACACCATATTTCTTAATAACTGTTTGTTCCATATGTGTTTCCGTGCCTTGCTCACGCGGATAGATTCACACCCGACATAATGGACACGTTTTAAAAAGTTTTAAATAAGTAACCCATGTTGTGCACCTTTTTCGCAACGAGAATTCAGCAAGATAACACTTGGAAAACAGCATTCGTTAATTATTCTGGGCTATAACAGCATGTTGCAGTCACGAAAAATAACGTTTCAGTTGTATTATACCCGACAATAAGTAGCCAATAAAAAAAAGTACTCGTTTCATGAACAGATCAGTCCTACGATTTTTGTGCGCAGGGTCCCCAAAAGTGGACTGAGTTGCGATCACTGAGAGAGACTACCAAATAGATTTGAAATATACAAAACAGAACTCTGATATTAGTTCAGTTTCAGCACTTGTATAAAAGCAATACATCAATCATACAAACGGCCTTATTTTAAAAGCTGTCTGGAACAGGCAAACGCAACCCTTACCCTCAAGACTTCATTAGGGACTTGCGCATGAGGCTATTACACTTTCCCGTGTACAAGCTATGTATAATGTGTTGGTCGGAGCGTTTCAACCGGTTTGGAGCTATTAATCTGGGACTTCTCTCTATCTGGTTGAAATCCTGTTAAGAATCACCAACTTGTCCTTATGCCTGTCCCAGGCTGCTTGTAGCTTAGTCATTTCTTCCTTTTCTTCTGTTTGTGACCCACAGTAGTTGCATGTCATCCGCTTCAAAACATCCCCTTTCGTCTGCCATATCAGGTTCCTATGCAATATCATGGGATGAATTACTTTGCTGTGTTTCACTAATGAACTATCGATGCATAAATTTCAAAGCTTTCGTTATAATACTGTTATTTTCCAGGTCTCACGAACCATAAAGCCTTCGTAGGTATCGTTCAAAACGTTGTCTATTAACAGATCAGGTCTCGGCGGGATTGAAAAGCCATTCCATGTTACGTAAAATCAAGCCGATATTTTTTGTTAAAATTAAATACTGATGTCAAAGTTGAACTGACTGATGGAGCACCTGAACGGAAATGATGTCGTTGATTTGAAGGGATATACACGATCAGCACTGAAAAAGTAGTAAAGCTTGCCCCGTCAAATAAAACCTGATGTTAAAACTCGCGAGGGAAGTTAACTGAAATGTCTGCTTGCCACTATACTTTACCAATTTATTTTTCCTGAAGATTTATTGATTGAGGTTATCGGTTATTGTGTGGCGTGCTTCGGATGACGGCAAACACAACCGTCAACTGGAAGTAACAAAACCACACTTCACATCATGCTACCAAGCAATTTGCTTCGCTACGAAACCTGTTTCTAACCTCTTTTGTGTACGCACCATGTTGTTAGAAATCACAAATTTCTTTATTTGATCATAATCTTGTTACAGTTTTGGAACTTCAGGTTGTCTTTACATATGAATGTCAACCCGTGTTGCTCCGATCAAATGAAACGAAATAACATTTTACTCTCTGAAGCATCGCATGAACCTCCAAAGACACGAAATTGAAATTCTTGTGAATTAGGTATCCATCTGACCGAAAAATACACCTGAGTTATTCAAAACTGGTAAAATTGAGATCTAAAATAATGAAATTTGATATCTAACATCCCAGTGTTTTGTGGATTTTTTTAGTTCTCATTCAGCTACAGGATGTTTGCCTCTAAATTGGAACCACGGGGATTTTCAATAGACTTTCATAGACTGAATATTCGTAGAATGGAACAAAATCGGTTTGCCCGCAAATCGCTTTAGCCAATAAACTGAATTAGTAAAAAAACTAGAGGAAAGTCATCTGCTACCTCGGATATTTCCATTAGAATAGGCGGAGGTGACTTTAGGGTCCAACTGATTAAGTGTGGTTCAATATTTTTATCATTTGCTTCGTGTACAGCACGTGATATAAGAAAGATAAACTTCCAACTGTACCGATATTAGCTCCAACATTAGCGAAAAAAAACTACGTGGATGGCAGGAATCTTGTCATCATGTCTAGAGAATGCACGTGATATGTAGGAGCTACAGTTGGAACACTCCTTTATGTTATGAGAACTGTTGAGGCAAATCAGCTGCATAAAATATACACGGAATTTTGTATATGTACAAAGCTGGGATTCAAGCAAGATAGATCCGGCGCAACGGGGGCATCTGCATTTGCGGAAGTGCAGCACTTTTGAAAGATCTCAATATTCACTCTTATTCAATAAAGGACTCTATTTTGTGAGATGAGGCGTTTGACCTATGCATAATCTATCACTAAAATAATCTTCGCGACGCACGAACTATTTCTTGGTCTCTTGTTGCCCACTATTAGATTATCTGATCCCAGATGTGCCGCACTTTACACAAGCTTGTTGTTTTAGAAATGCATTCTAGTTTGATTTAGAAGTGAAAACGAACCAAGATTCCAAGTAGAATTGAAAAATTTGAGGTGTGTAAATTGAACAGTCCTTATCCAAAAATATTAATAATAGTTGTAATCATAATACTTGTAATTATACTTATAATTATATTAAACGTAGAAAACTATCTCGATGGCTCTTTCGAACCACGAGTCAGTTCAAAAGGATCTCCACCAGCATAATGTTTTTCTATGAGACTTTTAAGTCCCTTTTAATAAACTGGCCCATCTTTTTACCGGCAGTAACCTACGGTCAAATCACTTTCAGGAACGAATTCTCAGACAAGTTTGTAGGAAAATTGGTCCCAAAACACTCCAAGCGAAACTGCCATTGCCTTTATGACTAGTGGTGTACTCTAATTACATAAAGATTCAGGGGTTCAACAATTGGTGTCGACAAAGTGGTTATGATAGGAAAGATTAGCCAATGTAATTTGCGTCTACAGTTCAAAACCTCCTCTGGTACGGCTTCGTCGGGAAACCGAAAATCCGGATAATGAGTGCTCACGAGAGCAGCTCTTGTTCATAGGATGATTGTTCAAGGGGCGTTCTAATAGTTTAGATACACTAAGCGAAATTGGCTGGTGCATAGAGGAAATGAGTGTAGACCGAAAATTTTGAACGACAAGAACAGGTAAATAGGATTTCATCCACGGATAATAGGTCATCAAAACATGAAAATGTTTCGCCTTTTTGTCTACACCGGAAACGGTGAAACGGCCAGAATAGTAAACGTCAGAGTTTTAAGTCTGGGGTCGTGGTCTCACAGCCGCCCGTCTCATTCGCCTCGGCGGACTGTCAGAGATGGAAAAGGTGGTGGTGTGCGCGTGTTCAAGCATCGTACATATGGAATAAAAGTGAAGCCTCTGCCAACCAACAGATCGTATAAATGAGCCCCCATGAGTTCAGAACCCTTTTACTTTGAATACGTAAGCCAAAAAATAAACGAGATCATCTTTCAGAGGAGAATAGCACAGATGAAGTGAATCAAACCGAATATTTCGGTTTCCAGTGAAAGTTCCAGTGTTCTTCAAATTCAGTATAGTGATCAAAATAATCCGTAACACATTTTGGGTTAGTAAGGCAGTACGAGGGAAGCAAAATTGTTTTATTCGACGGTTGCTTACCGGGCAAAGCTTCTCACACAGATTGTTCGTATTTGATTTTTCTCGTCGATGTCGCTTATTGACGTTCTCTAAATACTTGGGTTTTGAATAAAGAAATTTCACAATCAGTTTTAGACCATTTCTATACCGCCAGTCATACCAACTTCAGTGCCAATCTGCGGAATATCCTTGTTGATTCTATTTCGTTTCTAAAAAATTGTTTTCATCGAAAACAAAGCGAATTCTCCTGTTTAACCGAGGAGGGCTGACGGACGTAACATTTTACAAAACATCGAAAAGACACCAGTAATGGTCACATTGCATTGCCACAGACAATGACCAGGTTTACTTGCCATACGGAAGATATCTTCTATGTGTATTTGTCCTTCAAACTCCATCGATTTATGATAGGTTAAGGTGAAGTAATTCCTCGAGTAGCATGCATTTTACACTTTACGGTCCATTTATGATCGTGGGCAGCTTGGTTGTCGGCTAAAGATGAACTCTACGACAAAAATACGAGCCAGAAGCAACGAGGCATCACCTAACCAACTATCAGGGATCCCGTTGGCTAGATAGAGGTGCTACCTAAACGAAACAATAGAAACAGTGGTAATTCTTGCAGCTGAAATTCTGTGTTGAAAATGGTTGATCTAGGGTTCTTCAGCAGTTCGAAGTGAAACAGAAAGCTCCCTGTCCCTGTAGATCTTTTCTGATTGTTCGCGATCAAATCTGAAATATTGTCAGAATAAATTTACCAAGAAATAATGCGTGTGAGAAAAATGCAACTGATTTTATTTCCAATGAAATAGTGCGAGACAAGCCGAGTGAAACAGACCATGACACTTGGTCAAAAGCCAGCAGACCTTAAATTAATGCGTATCTGCTTAGAGATGAATTGAGATAAAATATCTGTACCTAGAAGCAGATGGGCTTTTTTTGTCGCAAAAGATGTAGCAGAACAGCATCTTGAAATCATAAATTCTTCAGACATCCAACACAAAGACCCGAGTGATAATCCATCGACTTCATGTCCAGATAATGAATTTCAAGAAGTCTGTCAGCTTTCGTTTTTTACGAAACATTTCACAGGATACGAATCTTACTGAACAGTAGTTAGGATAGGGGAACAGAGCACTTCTAGCTTTGTTTGTTCTAAGTGGCAATGATTTCTTCCACTGCAACAACATCATAAGATTTTCGGGTTAAACAAACGAATTTACCCAGCAGAGCCTGTTTTTACCGCTGGTTATTTTAAGATTAAAATATTTATGACTGAACTGCAGTCGTTAACCTTTTTGATAATTGTATCCGTGCAAGTAACAATATCAAGCACCAGAGCTGTTCACCAAAAGAGGAGATTAACTAACGCGCACATAAATAGGGTAAAGAAAAAAGAACCTAACCACCCACGCTGAAACTGGAACACCAGATTTCAAAATTTGGCGTGCAATTTAAGGGACTCATTTGCGCCTATCGTTTGCCAAATTGCGTGGTATCGGTTGGGCCAGGGAATGCCTCCTGCTATCTTGCGTCGTTTGCGCGTCATGTGAAACACATAAACACCTCACATTTTCTGGCTGGCTGGCTGGCTGACTGACTGTCACTCGTTTGTTTGCAGTGTGTGTTCAGAGGCAAGGTATAGCACAAACCAGAGTTGGGCCAATTTTCGAACTTGAACACTCAGTTCCAAGTCCTGAACATAAAAAATTGGTGAAACTTGACGACCTGTTATTCTACTCGAAATAATATTCAGTTCGTACAGAGCTGCCTATGTGGCGGCAGCTTCGGATAAGCGGCCAATTTTCGACTTGAAAGTCACTATTGGTTCCACGTGTCATGACGTTTCCGAAAAAAGGATTTGGACTATGCTCTGTGTACCACCACCGAAAGCCTAATAGTATGCAAAAATACTGAACACTGAAACTTTGAAGGTGGACAAAACACATTGTTATTCCACCCCTTGACAAAAGACTAGATCAATCACAATGGAATGAAACTACCACCACCACCACCATTCACCATCCAATTAACAAGGGCACAGCTAAGAAATCGACAAACCACATGAAAACAACTCAGAAGGTAAGTAGAATGAAAGTTATAGTATCTAAGGAAGGCTGGAAAACGAGAAAAGAATTTTCGATAAAGGTAAGTTTCTTCGAGTACTCGAAAGGTAAACAAAGGAGACTAATTGACTCCTATCATGGAACCCTAAACTACAACCTGTCCAATGAAATATGAAGAAGCCTCCCGCCATTGATCTGTGAGTAAAATCATCCTATAATCCATACTCACCAGTTCCGTGACCAACTGATAGACAGCAGTGAAAGTAGGTGAAGAAAATGCTTCGATTGGCTTCACGGTACGTTCCATATCACGTGGTTTCAACCGGAGAAAGCATTTATGAGCACAAGCTAACCGAGAGAAGCTGAACATTTAGGCCATTGCATGATTCAGCTTTGACAATGATATTAAAAACAAATTTAAAGAACCTTCATGGAAGAACCGTGCAAATTCGGATTTACCGCATAAAATACGTTTAAGTTCATAATGAAACTGCAGTTCTCCGAGATCCGACTAGGTACGCAAACAACTCTTGTCGCCACTCGAAGCCCAAATGTCAATAGAGTACGCGTAAAAACCAGCTATAAATTGGGCGAAGAAAGTCGAAAGATTGAATTTTATAAATATAGTGATCCGGAGAAAGGGGCAGTAACACTCTGAAGAGGTCATTAATTCAACAGCAAACAAGTGATTTTTAACTAGCTATTCCCCGTTGTAATCACTCAACCAAACACACCCCCTTCAACCGAAGTGTGCTCAACAGAGCTGAAAGTAAAATGGACATGAGAAGAAGTATCTTTCTAAAACATTCGAATGCACTAGTGACCTGATAAACTCTTCGGGCAGAAGAAAAAAACAGACCGAAAAGAAACAAAACAGAGATCTCAGTCTAGCAAACAAAGGCTTCAAAATATAGTATCACAAATATGTGAAATCCTTGAAAGACTCCGTGAACCCTAAGGAGCTCCAGTTATTGAAAAACCCAACAATATCATCAAAAGACTCATCTAATAACTAACAGAATAACTAGACGATGGAATAAACATCATCGTCCAGGTCGAATGGAAGAAATAAGGAAATGATTCTTTGATCTAACTGGGTCAAAGGCCACAACAATAAAAAGTGATCACAATCTGATTATTTTAAAAGATGGTCCGATTTTCGAGAATCAAGAAGAGCATGCTCATTATGGATGAAGAGGCTACCCTTGGTAATACAAGCGGGAATCAATCAGCAGAATTCTTAGAAAGGCATTATTCTTCGAAAGGTTTACAACTGCACAAGAGAAAATTGGTGGCGTAGGCTATATCCTGAAGTGCCAAAGATTCACATAACCTGAGAAATGAGTCACAGGACCATGAACTCCGGGCAGTCTGTGAAAACGGAAACTATTTATATAAGGTGAAACACCACAAACATCCAAATACATACAACTTCGCAGAAATCAGGAAGAACGTATTTCTCTATGTCCCACGGCGCTTACTCTATCTGAAGAGGTAAATGTAAAACTGGTTCTCAAATAACAACTAACTCTTTAGGAGTTTAAGGAGAGTGATGAACATGTTTTGCTTCCCGAGTGAAACAAAACAAAGAATGTCTTGCTTTCTTATCGGAATAAGAAATTATGTGATTCGATCACAGATTCCCTATGCCACTGGCCAGTGATTATTGCTGACACTTGGGTTTGGTACACTAAAATAATTCAGGTGTTCACGTCAAGCGGTATGCACACGGTAGTGTTAAGAAACTCTGGAACTTCGCGTATTTCCCCGCAAGTCACTTATGCTTGCTGTTCTAGATAACCCCGAGGCTCGATCAGTCAGACTACCTTTCAAGAGTTTCAGTTGACTGTCCTTATGATGAAGAACCTATCGCCCTTGAATTTGGGTAAAAATAGGGAACCGTATGCCGTAGATCTGAAGCAGTGTTTTTTTCGGATATATAATGTTTACATTTGCTTCCGCGCAGAGCAGAATGTTAATCGATTGTTAACCAAACTGATTGCACCAGCCACAGCAAGGAGTTCCGGAAAAGTCTCCTCCCCCCACTGCAGTAATAGAACAGAAAATTAGGAAAAGAAGAACGTTTAAACGGTAGATCAGAATGTTTGAAATCAATCTGAAAACTTCACACAGTGAACTGTCGATCATTCGGTCTTTAATCAGTCAATGCTATTTCTAGCCATATTTGGATTGGTCCTTCTGCTAGTGAAGAGGGTTCAAACGACTAGCAAAAGTGAGGATTTGGTGAGGTCACCTGCTTTTAATAACTGTATGACTTCATATATTTATAGAATCAAGAACGTCATCCAAAACATCGGCATATTGTTTTTTTGGTACCATAGTGTTCTGATACGTAGTCAACGCTTGAATACCCCGAAATATGTCTAAACTCAGACAGTCAACTCAATGCTCTGTAGAATAACCAGCATTGATTGTTCAACTACACTACAACGGGATTGCTCAAATCTGTTTCGACCAAGAGTGCCCAGTTTAGTCAATGAGGGTGGCTGAACAGATTTCATAGCTTTAAAATGTCGTGTTTTACAGGACTGATTTAGGTACTATTCAATGCATCCTCATTTTTGACTTCCTAACTATCTGGTCTTAAGATTGCCGTGCTTGGCCATGAGCAGTTGTCAATTGCCCCAATGTTGAATCGTTGACCATGATGAGGTTCAGACTCGCACATGAACTTCATTCAATCTTCGGTACCACGTTTGGTCTTTCAGCTAAGCTATGAGGCTACTCCCTGGGATTCGGACAATACACAGTTGGGACAGAAATCTTCTCTCTAATAAAACAATTGTGCTGCTTTCAAAGAATCCATTTCAGTATGGTTCAAACATGGGTTTGTTTTGCATATACTTGATTCAACTATACCGGGGAAACATGGTTTTCAAATCAATATCTACCTGCCGAAGAGTTATTCTGGTCTACTTTCTATTTCCATTATTAGTATTTCTGCAGAAAACATAATCATTGGTGAATTAAACTCAGATATACAGAGATATGCTACCGAAACGACGTGATTAGTTCTCTATATCGATTACCTCGTGGGACATGCCATCTTATGAAAGTTTTAACTTCTTTCCTAACTTTAGGAAGCCCAGTTATTTGATAGTTAACTTTTTTAAACTTGTAATTTCCTAAGAGTGTACCTTCATATTTTTGCACAGAGGTGCCGGAACCGTTTAAGGTTTACATTTGGCGTGCACTACGGGTTTGCCGCGAGTTAACTTAAGGATGCGCGTATCGCTGGTAGCTACCCAAATAAAAGTCAAGGAATATCTGTTTATGGCAAGTGGCTGACGTTTTGCTGACAATGTTTACCATCTGGTACGAGGAAGATGTTTGAAAATTGGTGGTCAAGATCTGCCATTGACCATTTGCAGTTCCATCAGTATAACACCATGGTATATGCAGTTTCATAAACTGCTTCTGGGTTGACTTGAAAACGGAAAACATAGGGAATTCGTCTTGCTTAGGAAAAGTCATAAACAAGTCTTATCAAGATTTTCGACCGGGCCCACGTAAACTGCTGTCCTGAAGTTGATTAGAGCTTTCGACCTTTTTGATGTTATTGCTTTTCCAAATATCTGCCAGCAGTGGTCAATCAACGGTCTTAAGGCCTACCGAGGCGGTGTCATACGGAGTTTTTGAAACGATTGCGTCCAACTCATCTGCTCGACCCAAAATAAAAGAGGCTGTTCGATGACATGAATGAATTCGGTATGTAAGAAAAAACTTGAAGAATAACCGTACAGGTTTAAAAGTCCAATCTAGTTACATCGGTTAGGAAAGGCAACGACGGCTGAGGGGGGGAGGGGGACTAACGAGCAACATTCCATTCCCAGCCACGTGGTCAAAGTAATTAAATAAATACGTGCAATACGAAGTGACAGCCGAAATACAAGTTTTGGTCAGAAACGAATGAATCAAACGAAAATTCCGGTTCACATTCAACTACAGCTTCTTTATACCAAATAAAGTTGATGTTTCGATATTTCTGTCGCTACTGTTTTTCGTGCGACTGGCGACTAGTTTCGTAAAACTGCCCTGCTTTAACACTGATACCTGCACAACCTAAGCAACCATTAATTTTTCCTCATTGCAAATAATTAGAGAGACAGAGTCATTGCTTCTGGGCTTGCCATTCAGTCAGTCTGAAACAAACAGTCTGAAATTACACCCCCACTGCTAGTGATATATGCGATCAAAAGTGATTCACCGTGTTCTTCATCGACAGTGCGACGTAGGACCCAGATACTCACGCGACTGACGGGATACTGTCATGGGCCATGGTTGAGTAATTAAGATCCTTAATTTCAGCCTAAATGTATAATATTGTCATATGAATAACAAGGAAGGTGGAATCAACATTCTACAGTTTAGGTGTAAGCAATCTCTATGAGGGTTATTTATCTTCAATGTGCCAGATTATGTAAGTTCGAAACTTTCCGAAACAGTTCGTGTAAACGGTGAGTGGAAATTTAGAAGATCCAGCAGAATATAGGTTGCATGACGACATTTTCGCAAAAAATTTGAATCTTAGTGGCATAATAAAACCGCTTGTGCAAAACCACAAGCGATATTCTCAAAGTTACTTACTCGTTACAGAAAAATTGGTTGGTTTATGGGAATTTTGCTATAGCTATTTATTACTATCCCCCGGTGAAAAATGCCCTTATGTTTCTAAGCACTGATTAGAAAAACCAGAATGATTATTGCAAACGTTAGTATAAGTGGCTATCTTTATGGTTACAGCGCTGCAATACGACTCAATCTGATATCTCGCAATTCCATTAAAATTACCCAAAGTAATCAACCATTTCATTGGTAATTTTGTCCTCAAACAAAGGCGGAAAAATAAACGAGCTAAAATCGTTCAGGACTTTACACGGGTGATTACTAAGGCCAAAACAGCAAGAACTATTTTGATTATTTTGGTAAGTAATCAACATGGGTACCAAATTTATTGGCAATGAAAATAACCTCAAGTGAATTGATATTATCGACAAAATGGACAAACTGCGCACAGCGTTTTATTTCGTATTGAATTTTTTCATCACATAATGATGCTGAAAGTTTTTAGAAAGGGATGTCCGTCAGTTAGAGGCCGCTAATTGGGGACTGGTCTGTGGTAGCAAGATTTGAACCCGGGACAGGAGGAGTAAATGCCCACCCCGGTGACCATTGGACCATGGCAATGATGTCTTTCTCTTGACTAACAACAAGAACCTGAAGATCAGCGGTAATGTCTAGCCATATAAACATGTTCACCAATTTCCTTGTTTAGAAAAGATTGTTTGATTTCAAATACGTGAGCACCAACATGAATGATCATTGGTGTGCTTCTGTGCTATCTTTCCAGTAGACGGCAGCATTTTTCAAACATCTTACTCAAGATCCGGTTTATCCAGTTACAATCTCATGGTATGACAGTACTTTATCTGCACGTGATTTTTATTCAGCTGCAGACCGTCAGGAAATTATCCGACATACAAATGAACTCGCGATAATTAAAAGTGGCCCTTTAATAGACGGATTATTTAGTCATACGAGTATTTCGAAAGTCCAAAGAATCCAGAAAATGCAATGCACCTGCATGTTTTCTGTCATTTATCGTAGTGTTGAGTTCAAACAGATGTTTGCCTCTAATAGCGCATGATATTCCATGAAGTACAAGATCAATTAATTAGTTGTAGCGTGGCTCACTTTCCAGTTGTTCATCTACAACTTTCTTACATGGGCTAACTTATGTAGTGACACAGTTTTGTGAAACATGAGCACTGGTCAAAACAAAAATGATGTGACTTGTTCGTATCTGACAGACTGTGTGATATTAGTTAACCAAATATGGGAACACCGACAAAGTAATAATTCAGTAGTTTGTAAACCTGAAACGATTAGCTTTGACCTTCATTCAAGTTAAGGTCATCGGGGTGCAATAAATGTTTGACCAGACTGGCACAGTGAAGTATTTGATCGAAATAGCAATAACGAGTAGTGTGATTTCAAGCCCGTAGAACACGTTGCAAAAAAATCCTGGCAAGTTACTTGCTCATCGCGCCCTGTGTGTGTATCCTTTGGTGGTGACTAACGAGTGGTTTTCCATGTAAGTATATTGAAAGCAGCGTATTTAAAAAGCGAAGCTCATCCCCAACAAGAATGAAAGAGAATAATTTTAGGGTGCTTTGGAAGATCTAAAAAAAGAAAGTCCTCAGATGTATGGATCTCTACAATCAGAAAATAATTTTATGGAAAAAACCAAATCCGTCTTTTTGTTTCTGTATCTAATTTGCTATGATGGAGAAAACACTGGTCCTATTTCGTTGTAAGTTTGTGTTAATCCGGAAAGAAAATGTCGTCGATCATCTACCACTACCAGTCACCGAAAAAGACACAGTATGAGTCGAAACCAGTATTAGCGACTAACACAACGGCACGAGAATAATACCCGGCGTCGTCATTACAGCAAAATAAAATCACAAACCGTCCGGTTTAATCCAAAGTATCAGCAATTCCAGCTAACAGTGTGTAGAGTAGAGAACTTTATCACTCGACGAATGATACAGCTTTGCTATGCGGACAAAGTAGCCTTTGCCAAAACCAAGAAGAAAGTTGGGCTTATTGACAGAAAAAAATTCTATAGTTTACAGTTAACGCGTACTTGTCCTTTTGGGATTCTGGAATGAACAAACCGCTTAAATCACAACTGAACGAATTCAGGTGAAATGCAAATGTCCCACTAAATAATTTAGTCGTAAACCGATGTGATCATTCAAGGTTTCATAAATAGTTAGTCAGATTGTTGTTGTCTTAGAAAATAGCTCAGCTAACTTCTTCCGTTTTGATTCATCTTTGTTTTGATTAAATTCATACACACAAAACAAGTTCGTTTTGCAGTGCTCGACTCTGCCATTTCGCGCCCTTCCAAAACAGGCTGTGTATTACTGGTAAATTCCGTGGGCTCTACAACAGATCCGTACTATTCGGCCCCCAGCTAGCCGTGTATTTTAAAACAACAATACTCAGAAGCTACGAAAACAGATGGTGTACTACACCGATTGGTTTTGTTCAACACTGAGCAACAGAAGAGTTTCGAATTTTTTCACTCTGTCTGCTCTGTTTTTTCAGAATTACTGTCCAATAAACTCTCCGAGTTTTCTTATATATGTCTTCATTGATATCAACGAGGAACAGTTTTGACAATTACCGGTTTTGGTTGCATTCTTGATTGGAAATAAAACAGTTACCTGAAATTTCGTGTGGCTTCAATCAATGAAATCATCGTGTGTTAGAAAGAAAAAGCATATTATTACTCTAAACTTCAGTGGTTTCATTCTGTTTGAATGAAAACTCAAAACCTTTGCTTCCATCAGACTCATTAGCTTCGGTATAAAACAGGATCTAATGCGACAAAATTTTCTAATCAATCATATCAATAGTTGCCACAGTGTTTTTTTTTGTAACAGAATCGAATTCACGTGTGGTAGTCACAGGCTACTGTCTTTCACTTTTTCCGTTCTGGTCCCCGGTTAGCTTGCTGTTCTACCTAGACTGGTTGAGAGATGCACTTTTAAGAACCACCTTCTGACCAGTAGTAGAAAATAGTACTCTTTCTACAAGTCAAAGGTAATGATTCCAGAAAGTTCGTAAAAACAAAAATCTAACGGTGAGGGAGCTATTTATAAACTGGTTATGCACGTGCAATTCACCACAGGTATTATTCTCTCGTTTGCCCACTACGAAGTTAGGGTTATCTGATAAACAGGATACTTATACGGAAAACGATCGTTGCACCTGGATACGTGCCTGTTTGCTAAAAACATGAAGTTCCCAGCTGTGTAACTTTGCCCATTTGTGATACCACATATTTTCTCATTCGGTTTCACCTAGCTAAGTGCGCGCAGGTTCTACGTAAGTGAACTCAGAACGCCAGATTGTCACCTCGATTTGGCTGAGTGGTTTGAAGATAAATGAGATGAATACATAAAATAAATATTTCCCAAGACTTTGGCCATGATGAACTGATGTTATGGACATCTATATTTAGTAACCAACAAAATGAGGCTCAGATCTCGTGCTCTATTTAAATATACACCACCTTGTTTGATTTTCGCGATTGGGAGTTGATCTTTTTGATCGTTAACCTTCAAAATGGTAGAGTACGTTTCAGAAAGTAAATTGTTACTCTCGACCATTTAGTGTCCTAAGCGGTTGCAAGTCATTCTGTTGTGTGGCTCACTGTTTGTGAGCAACTTGCAAAATCGAGAGAAAATCAATGAAACGAAAATGTGGATTTTATTAACCTGGTGAGCAACACATATAACAGGCGATCACGAATGGAGCACGGCTGGAAAGCACCGCCGATAATTCCCGAGAAATGAGGAAATAGCTGTCCTACAATGGTTCACACTGCGAAGTTGAACGTTGATACTGCGTGGTGAATAGATTGACAAACCTTAATGATCTGAACATCTTATGAAGATGACGGGCACCGGTTCGATCTTGATCACGTATGAATTCATACACCTGAGTACTACGAATGATTCTGTCAACAGCGACCCCAACGATCACACATTACGTCCATCATGTACACTCTCACGAATAACTCGTTAGCAGTCACTGAAAAGAAGCTACATTTTGTTTCAACTATATTCTGTGATTTTAATAGTAATAGTGCAGTGGTTGAAAAACGAGTTCACCAAAAACTGAAAAGTTTCCTTATTCTGTGATCAGTTTAACTGAAAGAGGAAATACTCTTTAGATACAGACTGGTCTTGGGAAGACACCAGCTGGAAAATATGACCCAGATGCTGATTTTCAGGCTTTTCTGACAAATACCAGACAACTGAGGATGTTTAGTTAGAAAGTGGATGCACCGTCGGGCGAGCCATGTGACATTTTAGTTACATGGGAAATATAGTGAAGTGGCATCCGTGCATCGCGCAATAACTCTGGTAGGGCAACAGTACATGACGAAACATCACTCTGACTGGAAGACTGAGAAGAACAAGGGGTATCACTGTGACGGTAAAACAGTGCAATTATTAGGAAGAAAAATCGCCTTTGATTACACGATATACCTTTCCGTCGATAACTAACAGCTCCTTACAGCTATGTCTTTCCAGTACCTGGAAATTAATCTAACTCACGAATTTTGCTTGACCAACCATGTTTACTAAAGTCAGAAGCTCTATTTTCATCGTTCAGTCTGAGAAACAGAGTGCTCTGTAGTCTAGTACTATAGCTTGCAACCTTTCGCATCTTTTTTCGCTGACTTAACTATTCCCTTGTCACTTTTCCTGTACTGAAATTAAAAGATTTCGACCTTGTCACCAAGTCTGTAAAATTGCTATAGATATTTAGAGCCATATCGTTAGAGATATTTGCAATAAAATTATCATTAACAAGTCATTTAAGGCTTGACACATATTCACTCGTAGCTCATCCAACACCAATCATTATGTTCATCTACACTCTACTAAGCCATCTCTCACTTAAATTTCTGAAAATATGCTTCATGCACGTCTACACATAGAAACAGCATCATTCCTTACGCCTTTCTGCTAAATACGTACGGAGATCAATTATTAAATGACCAAACTCTCCACCTTCGTTCTTTAGCTGATTATATATCTACTACCTCGTCTGGCCATCCCGTCTTTCTTTCAACGCTCCGACCGTAAATCAGTTATGCGCGGAATATTCATTCCACATCGAGCGCTTAAGAGAGTTCATTGACTTGTCTTGCATCATATGAATGACCGACAACTTACGGGTTCCCCGGCACAAAGTTTCGCAGCACGGACCAGGGCCCAACGTCTGCTGACCCGGTAAGCATAACGGTGGACAGTGATGTGGTTCTCCAGTGCATGAAATCGTTCCATCCTGACAATGACACTTCACGCAGGGCATTTCTGCTGACATCCAAATCTCTCCGTGTCCGTAGTGTGATCCAGTTTGTTTGTATACGCAGCCTGGTTGAAAAGTAAAACAGACCGGTTATCGTTTCAAAAAGAGGAGAGCCAAGGAAACCGAAAGAAAACAAAATTTGTGAAGTGCAAAAGGAAGCCTGAAGTTCCCTGGTCTTGGGTAGGGAAAGAGAAGACTCCGAAACGCATATGATGCAATGGATGATTTCCAGAAACACACCAATAGGAGGTGAACAATATATGAAACCTATCTATCTATCTATCTATCTATCTATCTATCTATCTATCTATCTATCTATCTATCTATCTATCTATCTATCTATCTATCTATCTATCTATCTATCTATCTATCTATCTATCTATCTATCTATCTATCTATCTATCTATCTATCTATCTATCTATCTATCTATCTATCTATCTATCTATCTATCTATCTATCTATCTATCTATCTATCTATCTATCTATCTATCTATCTATCTATCTATCTATCTATCTATCTATCTATCTATCTATGTATCTATCTGATGATCTCTTCTCGGTCCCTCTCAAACACAGAAAGCAAATTTATTTTCCTTCTTTTCACTGGTCAATATGTGCTTAGGCAAAAGTTTCCGCGGAATAAAAATACTAAATTCGTCTTTTGTCTCTCTTACTTCATCTCTAATTAGGACTGCGTGAAGCATTTTTCTTGAAGGTCTACAAACCCTAATGGTTTGGTTACAAACTACTGCCTGATTAAAGTGTCCTGAAACACGATCTCACTCCCTGGGCAACTTTTTAACCCCTAATGAGACTGAATAGTACAAAGTTCGCCAGATTTCTTCCAAAGTAGCAGCCAAGAAAGCAATTGCTTAGCACAAGTAAACTGACATCAATTCTGTAACACTTGGCTGACTAGCCGAATGATCAAAACTCACCCAGTTACCAGTAAAACAAGAAAAATATCAATAATTGATGATAGTGTTCCAAAGCCCGTTTTGAAAGTGCTCTGTTTTACTGACTTATCAATCATCATGTGCCGCGTAGAAATCAATACGATTTTTTAGGTTTAGAGCCACTTCTCCAGTGTGATTATTAATGATTCGGTTTGAAAAATGTGAGGACGAACCACAGCATGCAGCTGGTTTCGAAAGCTTTAGATGTTCGAAAAACACAGAAATTCATGCTTTTCAATGTCATCTCACTTAGAATCCATCAAATTGGAAATTTTTCATCTAAGTTGTCATTCTGGTAATGTCAATCTGATTAATTCACTAATGTCAAGGTTTATCACCACGAAGCTTGTCTATATATCTGGTTTGATAGGAAGACGACAAAATGGTTCGTGCCAAGTCGATCGTTTCATTATTTCTCGGATAATTCTGGCAGATGTGCAGCTTCTTCACACATGTGGATCGATAAAAGGAGTGTTGGTTTTCAACCGTGTGCTCACATACGGTCAAGTGATTTGAGTTATGCAGAGTAAGTCAACAATTTCTAAATTCATTTACGACCATGTTTTTAGTAAATACCGCCTAGTTCGTTATTTCACTATTCCACGTTACTATAACCAGCTGTCTGTAATCACGTTTTAACTTTACTCTCTATTGCTTTATTTTGTTTTATTCAACCATTTTTTATTATGCAATATTGGTATAATGTTTTAGGAAACGGGTCGCAACCTGTTTAGTGCTGCCAGTTGGGTTGAGGTAACCGGTGACAGCGGCAGCTTACCCACTGGGGAATGGAAGAGTCGAATGCACACAATGATAACCGTTTGACCATTTCATCTGATTGCGAACGGCAGCTACTTGACCGAAGTTGTATTTTTTTAAGAAACTCCTCTTTTTTGTTTATGTCATTTGATGAACGAATTTAGTTTCCGCACTTGGAGTTGCCAGAGATGATTTCATGATAGTTTTCGAGTTTTGTACCACGTTCTTCATAGTCATACGTAGAAAGTTACTCTCAAGTATAAGATTATACTACAGTTCGTGTCACTAAACTTTACTGTGGTATTTCCAACGTCTTGCTTCGCATATTTGGTATATTTTGCTCATTTAAATCTTAAGAACTGTTTTTTCTCTAGGGGTTTTGAACCCAAGCATGGGAACTTCTTCTCAAGGTCAAACGCCGTGTGCTCCACCAGCTGAACTAGAAGAGCTTAACGACGAGGAAGGAGGAGGAGGGGTGGTGGTTTAACCCCTTCCCAAGTAAAAATGATAAGTGACATTTCTCCCAGTTAGCTTGTTTTTTCCTGCCATCCACAACACAGTAAGCGCAAACAATTGCGTGTTTCGGCAGAGATTGGTTTAATCAGCTGAATTAGGATCTGAACCGGATACACCCTACTAATCAGTTCGTGTCGATGAACTGCCTGTAGGACACAGGCAGACCTAGCTGCGTTGTTGAGTACGAGTTATCTAACGAAATGGGTCCAGTATGATGATAATAGTTTCGAAGCCAAAATACAGATACGTGGTGAAATATCTCAGCCAGTGGTAATACAGTAAGCTTAGGGATAAAATCTCGCCTCAGAAATCAGGGAGATCCACAGGGACCTCTGGATTTCTGAAAATGTGTCTGAAGAGGCATCTCAATTTAAACCGGTTCTCAATGATTTATAATCTTCATCTGAAGGCTGTGTTGAACAATGCGGAAGAAAAAGAAACAGGTTCTGAAGATGCCCGGAGTTTTCCCGTGCTGACTGAATTAGTAAAGGTGCCCTGATGCCGATAAAGCACTCGGATGTGTGTATTCTGAGTATTCTCTTTTTTAGTTTACCAAGTTAAAATAACAATTTTACTCTCACTATGTGGCTTTGTTTCTTTTCCGCATAATTTCAAATACTTTGATTAACAAACTCGGCATCAAAGCAGCAAGAAATCATTTCTAATAGCATTCCACGTCTAAAGTAATGTACATCGTACGATAGTTAGCCGCAAGGTTGGACGGCAAGTTCAATGATCAGCTACTCCGTCTCAGATATTTACTCTTTTCGTTTTGCTCATTGTTAGCGTGCTTGCCTAATATTGTATTCAAAAATGTTCAGCCAGGAGAAAACCACTATAGAAGTAATAAAACCAGTCCTCTGAGACCTTGGAGATAAAATATTTGATTCCAGCACGGTTTTGACACACAGGTAGGCTTTTACACGTAGGCCTACGTTGGAATTATAACATCGCGAAGAAGGAATATAGCTTGAGTAGGTTTTTCTTGCCAGTAACACGGCTGCAATCCATGAGTTCAGCAACTGTAGTCACTCAAGCAACCGGAGTTATTAGACAGCAACGCGACGTGCTAGAATGTGGCCCGGCACTAGATGAGACAATTGCCTCTTGCCTCATACTCAACTATCCGGGGACGCTCTGCACATTCCCGACTGGCGGGCTGCCTTGCAAAAGACGTATGAAACGATCGTTTGGCTACCTGCTCCTAACACACAAAGTTCCTGTAGCCTGACAGGTAGCACTTGGTTGTGCACGGGCTAGAGTTGCCATCTCGAACAAAGAGCCGGGTGATGCTGAGGACGCCATTTCGTACCTAATCCCCCAGACTCTTCATGAACGGTTCCTCTAAGCACACCACTCATGTACAGGGACCATTCGGGACATCGATGAGACAGGCCCATCCTCTCACAGACGCTAGTCACATAAAAGTAAGTAAGTGGGTGCACAATATAATCAGCTGTAAATATGATTGGATAGTGAGCCACTTACTTTATAGGAGCCACATTTTAGATTTGAAAGCTCTGATATCAAATGCAAGTCATCGGTTTTGATATTGTACAAAAATGACAGGCAGAACATGGATCTAGTTGCAACCTGGTTGATGGTATTCGAGCATGTTTTTAATTTGCTCACACATGCAGCGTGGCCGCAAAAAGCATTTTCAAACTCCATAGACGCACCCTTGCTTTATTCGACCTAGCTACTTCAACAAGGACTAGGTTTTGCTTATAAGTCTGGCGCGTGCTTCAGAGCTTTTATATTCCGCAGCACGGATTTTGCATGCACGTTCCCGTCGGATCTCAATTCAGCGTGCTGTCAGACTCAAGTGACATTGGTCATATATATATATATATATATATATATATATATATATATATATAATGTCAGAAATTAACTATGCTACCAGGGCATCACTTCTCACGTATGCTTTCTTGCTAATGATTCTGCTCATCCCCGCTTCACACACCAGACGAACCGTTGTTTAAACTGAAATAAACTGATCTGATCTGTCGCGTCTTGATAAAAATCTTTAACAGCAACCAAGTTCCGTTCATTTTTAGATCCACAGCACTTGAAAATTCCAGGATATAAACGAAATTCGTACTTGACTAGAGTGTATTGAAATTACCTCCATATATAACGCGTATCGTAACTGGGACTCCATACTTCATAATCTATAAGGAAAGCACAAGTATTGGTATAATTTGAGTGTATAAACCCGAACTGAACAGAGTCGAACTGGACGTGGATTACCTTCAATCCACGTGTGGTACTTTCCCAAAAGAAGCTCATTTAGTGCTCTCACATTCCTTGTTAATTTGTTCACTTTCATTTTTTGCTGATGTCAATTGATGAACGCAATTCATGACAGAGGCTAATTGGACAAATGCGATGAAATTTTTGTTCTCGTTTTTGTTGCAAACGATGTAATTAGTCGTCTTAAATCGAGAGTGTCGTAATGCATCCTGAAAGATATACGGTTACCAGGACTGTACTGGATAGACAATTCGTGGTACATTTTGGGCTGATAATCAATCACCATCATCAAAACCTTGATAATCAGCAGTAGTGAGAATGAACCTGCATCTTCACAGTCGCTCGTTCTTCTCGTGGCTAATATTTGAATCTGTATATACTTATTTCCACAACCGTTTATAATTCCTTCGGCGGCCAGCTTACGGAAAGTACAATGTCATTGTCTCTACTGCTGCTGTTACCAATAGTACTACTACTACTACCTTCGTAATTACCATTGTAATTATTACAATTAAAACTACTGGAAATACGTCAAAAGCTTCCTAAAAATAGTAGGAGTACAAATAATGTCCCAGTAGCTATAGCAAGAAGAACTAATGAGTTGCAGTCGGACTGGATTCACATTAAAGACGGTTGTTGAGTTATTGCTCGGTATCCGATAAGCCCTTCTCACGAAATTAATGAAAAGTAAGCATAATTAAGTTTTGCATGTAGCGCTCGCAATAGTACAACAGAGCAGATATTTTAGATTTCATTCTTGATGAGCATGCTGGGTTCTAATGATATGGAGGACTGTTTGCTTCGTACACGAAAACCCAGATAATATTGACCACGGTCGTTTGGACAATGTAGTCATTGACAAAGTGAATAACTATGTAGCGAAGCGAACCATTTCCAATCCACACGAACAGTCCAAAGATCACCGTGCATCACCCACGATTCCGCACGTTTGCATTGATTCTCAACTGGTATCCGATGGGTGGTCTTTCTAGCTGATGGTTCCCGAGAAGACCGATGAAACTGCTTTACAAATTGTTTCCGGGGATTTGTAGTGCAGCATGAAGCACTGATATTTCGTTGAAAACGAACCTCTAAAACCGTCGTGTTAAGTGATAGACAGATTTATCATACAGCGAAAAACACAACGTGATCAACTTTAAACAATTTGTACGTACTAATAAGGTGCTGTTTTGAGACAAAAAACGGCGGCTTTCCCTATTTTATCGGACATGTGAATATGCGCGTCAGGTGATGCCGTGATATGCAGAATTCATCTTGCCAAGTTTACGAGTAGACGGTATTTACAACCATTTTCACCAGATTGGTTGCAGGGGGAAAAATAGATGGATTTAAAGGACACTTGGAATGGGTAAACTCCGGAAAACCGGGTGCTTCTAGATTCTGTTGTTTTGTTTGGTTGTTTTTCTTTTCAAATAATAATTGTGGAATCTTGTGTGCGTGATTTGTGTCATCCGCAGTCGCAAGTAAATGCCAAGAAGAAATAACACGTAAACTAACTCCCTTACGTCGATGCATCCTTAGACAATGTGGCGTATTCTATCCGTGAGCTTAGTCATCAAGGTTAGTTACGAACTGGTTTCCCGTGTTCATTGTGATACAGATGCAGATAATATCTCCAAGTGGGATGCATGGTTAAAGTTTAGTAACCTTTTAACAATTAGACGTGGCCAGATTGGAGACGTTCTCGTTGTGATGTTTTCTGACTTTTAACCTATAGGATCTTCTGATAAATATTTCCTCTGAATTCTTTCACCAGTGGAAAGTCTTTGGGATTCAATTTCTCTCTGCATTTACATCATTAGAAGCCTCTTTCACAGCTTCTTTCGTCTGACGCAAAATAAACTTATTGTAGGCTGAAAGCAGATCGTTCTTCCCTTTAGAGGATCGAGGCCACGACCAAACCAAAAATCCGTTATAAACAGATTACCTAAACTGTCCACTTTCCTGCTGTCAATACTTTCGGGCATGACAGACTGTGGATATCGGATCCTAAGGCGACTTACTAGACCGATTGGGATAGTCCTCTGGCAACTCAGTTCGAAGTGAGATGATCACAATTACTGTATCGCCAGCCAGCTGTGGTGCTAGACAACTTGGGCATCGCTAAGTTCCCTGTCATCTCTTACCAGTGGCAGCCTTGGGCAGTTTTCTATTTCCAGTTTCACAGATATGCTGATTTGTCTTCCCTCGGCTTTAAAATGCGTCTCGTCTCATGCCATAAAACATGTGTTTCAATTGAGAAAAATTACAGAAAAAAAACCGAAAAGAATTTTCAGCTTAAGAAAAGTGCGCACACGGTCTTCGGACATGTGAATGTGCAATCCAACTATAAACACGAGGAAGAAGTGTACAATTTCGAAACAAGTTAACAAGAGTCAGTCGAAAATTCTTTTGTTCACAGCCCGTACCAAGTTATTTATTCCTTCTGCCTAATTTGATACTACTGTTTGACTACGTAAAAGCGTCAGTGGGACGGACAACTGTAGAACAACACCTCTCGATACACGATGATCGTTGGAGTGTTCATGTGGATTGGAAATGGTTTGCTTCAAACTAAAGCCTTGCATATATTTGAATTTTACTACATAGTTATTCACTTTGTCAATGACTACATTGTCCAAACGACCGTGGTCAATATTATCTGGGTTTTCGTGTACGAAGCAAACAGTCCTCCATATCATTAGAACCCAGCATGCTCATCAAGAATGAAATCTAAAATATCTGCTCTGTTGTACTATTGCGAGCGCTACATGCAAAACTTAATTATGCTTACTTTTCATTAATTTCGTGAGAAGGGCTTATCGGATACCGAGCAATAACTCAACAACCGTCTTTAATGTGAATCCAGTCCGACTGCAGTTGATTAGTTCACTTCGAATAGCTCTTCGGAGCTTCTGGCTAAATAATCAGGAAGGAAAATAGCTGAAAGAATAATTGAGAAGACAAACAGTGCTGGAGGAATAGCTTCCACGTACTCTCATTGGTCGCGTATGTGAAAACCTAGCTGGAAAATAATCACAAAATGGAAGAGAATGATGGGTAACTGCTCGCCTTTTTGTGGTTTGCACTACGAAGCCCCGTATTCTGTGGAATCGTGATAGTATATTCATCATACAAATATCTGTGAAGGAAATTCACTGGAATTGAAAGTCTTTTGAATTTTTTCTTCGAAAAGTGACCGAGATATGGATTGCAAAATAGAGCGAAACGTCGCAGCCTTGAAATTACGTATCTTCAAAGAAAAAATCTTTTAGCGGAAATTGACACTGCCAGGTCTGTATGACTATATTTGACTTTCTTTTGGGTCCCCGGAAGACAAGACATTTGATAGCAAATTGTTTTGTGGTCTAATGTTTTTGTCACAATATTTTTAAAGTATATTGTCATGCTTAAGAAACGTAATAGCCAAAGCAATTTTGTTACGGTGCTTAATGGAGGCAGGGGAATGATCTTTTTAACTGTTGCTTTGGTCTATGGAGAGTATGGGTTAGTCGACTTCGGGTGGAAAATTTGAACTCCATCCGGTTTTAACTGATCCAACGAAGTTCGTCGAATTCTGTCAGTATTTTCGGGCACACGTTTTTGCCCTGCATGGAAAAAACCCAGCTTACAGAACAGAGATATACCATCACCTGTCTGATTTCGTTTGCTTACTTTTCACGTATGTTTGGCCACTGTAGCATGTGAACATTTCTAACGGAGTCTGATATATCCATCTAAATAGATCAGAAACATCCGATAAGTTCTTTGGATATAGCTGATTCTTACAAAACTTGATGCCTAGTAAATAAAATTCACACTGATGGGGAAAAGCATTGTGCGGTTCGCGGGAAGCAGAGTGTTCATGGACTAATGGTAGACATATTTTTTGAGATTTGGTCATTTTGATGCTGTAGTTCAATTTTACGAATCATACAACAAACAGGAGAAAATTCGCATTCGGAGAAAACGAATCAGTTCGTTACACCTAACTCCAGATGCGAACGACACTGAATCGGTTTTCACGAAGTTTGTTCATAGACTTGTTGAAAGACTGACAGGATATTTGTTTGGAAATGCAATCCATCATGTTAGCAGTAACAAACGAACAGTTTAGTGATTGCCAATGGGTGTTCTATGTGCCGATCAGCGTGCACCGTGTTTATGACGCGGCCAGTGTTAAGAAGTCTGTCTGACTTAAACGGGGAAGCATAATAATGAATTGTGCAAGTTCCAAAAAGCAGACGAAAATCGAATACAGCTGGTAATAAAATAGTCCTGAGAAAACATTCATTTAAAATTTGTCAGTACACGAGGTTTCATGGATGCACTATTTTAATGGAATTTACGTGCCAAGTTAATTTACCATATAGTCATAGAAATGAACCAGAAAGCTTGATACATCTCAACGAATACGTGATACTCAGTTTGAAGTCGGCACGATGAAGCTGCTGCGCACTTTTCTAATAGTCCGACCGACTAAAAAAGAAGTCATCTAAATGCTGCTAGAGAATCAGCTTTGCTGGAGACTTTCATTGGGAACCAAGTACACCCGACCATCGAAGAACGGTGAAGTTACCTACTGAGAGTACCTGCGTATTGCAGAAAACCACAAATTTCCCGATATGATGTTGAAAATGCCCATGAATATCTATTTTCCTGATTTGAACGCTGAACGGGCTCAAGAAGATGTCCCCAAAACACTTAAATTTCGTGTTAAATTCAGTCAAATCCAGTCATTTTAGGGTTAGAATAAGTAAAATCTGTTTCATCTATTCGTACCCCAGTTTATATAAGTGCAGTCAGTATAGAAATACTTTCATCCTCGTAAAAAAGTTCTCCCTTGAAAGTTTCGTTTTACTTGTCGGAACTAAAATGAAATGTACTGGCGCTCATCACCGAAGCGATTTCATTTGCAGAATTTGATGACTTATGTGATCAATTATATAAACATATGCAGTGAGTATACTGCATGCTCAACAGGTCGAATATTACTAAGCTCTTCTTAAGTACCTCTTCCCTTAGTGCTTTGAGAGGAGTCACGCATCCAAAAGGTTTTCATTTGACGGGTTTTGACAGTGACTCTGCAAGATAGATTTGAGATAAGGTAGGATAAAAAAGTTTTATCGTTGGTTTTACTGCAGCCAGGATATTTTTATGTCAAAGAATTCTATTATTCTCAGCAGTCTAGCATCACTACTCATGATAAAATATATATTGCCACAAGCAAGCAAAACAATTGCGGGGGTGGTACCCGTCTGTAATTAATTATTAGGTTTCAAGGGAGCTGAAATTCACGGGGTCAGCGAGAAAGTACACACACTTTTGTCCTCCGAGTCGAGACACGTAAAGTCCTCAGCATGCTGTTAAGACAACTTTGCTGTTCACTGAGTGACTTTATCAGGATAAATAAAATAGAATTGCTTACCATTTCATGTAGATCGCTGTATCTTAAGTCTTCTCCTTTTGGAGTTAGTATGGATTCCTAGATGGCTAGGTTCTAATTTGTCTGCCTTTGTTTAGGAGAAGAGAATTTTACGGGAATTGCACCAACAATGAATTACTACATGAGTTTGGAATTGCACTAGCTTATAGAGCTTCAGAGATAAAAGCTGTTGAAGCTTTGTCCGCTGTAGGCAGCAGCAAATCCGTTTTGCTTTTTGTGTATTCTCAAGTTTGATATGACAAAGCTTCTTTCTCCATTTAGAGGATAGTAGATAAAATGTGTTTTTGTTTTTCGGGGATGATCTGCGTGAATAGCGTTGATCAACAATCACTTGATTTCTATGTAGTTTGAGGTGATTTTGTTCTGTTTTTCTGTGAAACATTTTGTTGACGTATGGTAAATAACCAGACGTTCATCCCGTTCTCATGACACGCAGGCCATTGATCCAATTCATACCCATTACCATCTGAACAATAATTAATAAAACAGATCATCCGGTGTTGTGCATAACTTTTTCTGGTCACCGCAGCGAATTAGTTGGCGTCAGTCCGAGGTGGCCTTTGATATTTTGCCGCGGGATGTGTCTAGGAACACATCACGGGACACTCACAATTGCAGACAAGACGAAACGAAATCCGATTAGACTTCGCCCTTCGCTGGTAGTATTTTAATGAGTTTGACCAAACAAAGTTTTGACTAAATTATGATAACGAATTAATTGAACAAAAAGTTCCATTCGCTCAGGGTGAAGTAAACTAGAAATATTTCCAAGACTCAGTACTAAGGCTCCGCGTTTGTGTTTTCGAATAATGTTGAAGCCTGTTAGAGTTAACAAGGTGTACGACCGTGCCTGAAAAAATATCCACGTATCCATCATTTGTACCTAGATTTGTGAATTTAGGGACAATCCAAATGTTTGGCTGTAAAAGGTCCCCTATCAAATATTCGACTGTTCTGTTGTTCAGAAAAAAGTTCTGCTTTAAATGAATTAGTCTTTGCCCTTTCCTAAACAGAGCCGGGAACAGAGAAAATGGGCCAGCTGAGGAAGTCAGCAGAGCGAACAGTGCCTTGCGCATGAATAATCGTAAAAGGCTCAATGCTTCAAGGATACCATCAAGTAGCTGTTTTAGCACCAATATCTTGTATTTTTGGAAGAGCCCTTCTTCAGCATGTGGTTAAGTGCAACAAGTAATTAATTTCTAAACCAGTTTGGAAAGTTATTTTAGTTAATTTGTTGTTAGGAGATCGGAAATACTTGTGATCTTATTTGAAGTTGACCGAAACAGAACAGTTTTGTAGATAGATATCATAGAAATCATCCAAAGTGGAAAACTTAAGATTTTACATTTATTGAAAAGAAGATTGCCCGTAGTAATAAGTGAATGACACCAACTTCAATAACGTTCAGATACGGTTTATACTGTTCGCTTTTTCGTGCTGAATATCACGCACAAATGATCTGACCTGAGCACTATGCACATTTTCTAATACCAGAACCGAGGAATACAAGAGAGTTAGCATTCGATAGCACCTGCTTTAATTTCTGCAACCGACTCTTTCTTACAACCGAAATCACCCCACCCCCCGTTCATGTGGCTCCTGCAAAAAAAAACAGACTCGGGATGGAAGCACTAACGAGCAGAACTCGAAAGGTTAATAGCTTCGGGATTATTAAAAAGTGAAGTGTGCTGGACTAGTGCCAGAACAAATTTTCCCCTCACACAGTCAGAGAAAACTGCCAAGATCAAGTGGATACCGGAGAAATCTACCAAGGGTGTCAGTTATCTGTTGAAATTTTGGTACATTTTCTCGGGAATTTTCGAGGATGAATAAAGTGAAGTCATGAGGTCCATGAAACAGGTTTCAAAAACATCAGGAGTTTATAATGTTTTGGCAAAATAAGCAAGGTATGGGCTGCAAAGGCCAAAAGTTTACATTTGTAGGATCAAAAATAATGTTTTGGCCTTTTCACTCAATATTTACTATTTTTGAAAATCACCGAAAAAAATCTTGATTTGCAGAAATGTTTGTGAATTCAGTGACGTAATTCAGATGCTCTCGACTGAATCCCGAGCTGAAATTATTTCTTACTACATTATTTGATTTACGACTATGTTTATCAAGCCAATATGGGGCTTGGTACTGAGTTATCATAGATATCGAAAAGATCAATTTTTTAAGTCAACTAGATAGTCGCTAAGATCCATCTTGATTTTGATCCGATAGCATAGGAGTCGCTGGCAGTGCGAGAAATGCCCTGCCAACATTCAAAACCAATGTCAGAAGGGGGCCACTTCATATAGTGTATAAATTCAGTAAGCAGTGTAGGGCCAGCTTGGAATGATTTGTGGTTAACGTGTTCGACTGACGGTCGTTCACACCGGCTTCGAGTCCCAGTTGGGTCTCGGTGGATAAGCTCTGCTGATGATTCCTAGTAAGGATGAAACATCCGTACTGTGCTTCTATGGCTTCTTTATGATTTGATCGCTCAAACTGAAAGATGAACCATATTCCGTAAAAATCTTAACTGCTACCACTCACACCCCTGTCACCATTTATTGAACAAATTTGACAGAAGAACTGATAACTCAGATGAGGCCTAATATAATTACTATTATTATCAATATTATCTCAATTCGGGTTCCGAGTATTTCGATGTTTATGATGATGGTAGTGGTCATGAACACAGAATTAGTTGGAACCTAACTTGTTTGTTATTTGACAGTGATTTCGGAAATTATACAGACTTCGCCACTTCAGTATAGTCAACCGAATTTAAGTCTTGTCAAGCTAATACCTTTCGTGAATCACCAGATATCAGTATCGATCTAACAAATATGTACGTAATATTCAAATGTCAGGTAAGCATGAGTTCCAGCTGAGAAGTAGTTTGATCAGATTTTTTTTATCAATCACCTATGATGGGGCAAAACAGAACATCTGTACGCTTTTGTACGAGCAAACTAATAAATATAAAAACCGCATTTCAAGGGATCACAGTGAACACCATGTGCAGTAGCTGCGGAAGCTTTATCCCATGATCACGTGAACCCCTGAACATATGGTCAGAGGACAAAGATACTGGCAAACTCATAGTGTGTTGCTTTTCTTCAATTCTGGTTTTCTACTTTGTTTTCTGGACTGATCTGCTTTTTTCCAAACCAGACAGTTTGTCGTTCACTTTGTGTCACTCGGTGTGCTAGACTTTTCATCCAAACTGAGCGCCACCCTAACATCACTGGAACCCGCTTACTCAGCTAAACTTACCATGCAATGTTTTTAAAATTATTTCCACTTCAAATTCGCAGATCTTGAACGAGATAGATTCATTCGCGGTCATCTCTGAACGTTGAATCGATTATGTTCTATGCTTTGCCTTTCAACCACAACTGAAGGTCTTTAGATGGTCGAGATTTCTGTGCACATTATTGATTCGCCGTTTGTGGTGCTCTGTTGGGTTTGTCCATTGTTTGAATTTCTTTATTTCGGCTTTTATTTGCAATTTATGAAAGAATAAAATAATGACGTTCTAAGTGAATTACTGCAAAAATAGGCTTCTGAACAATTCCGGAAACTGGTATCATAATGTCCAGCAAGGAGCAAAGTGAAGAAAAATATCCTCGTTTTAGTCTTTTATTATTTTGTGCACTTTAAAAAGTAGCAAAATTTGTGAAAAGAAACCGGGAATATCTGATGAGGAGCTTCCATGTTCACTAAATATCTGAAGAATAATAAATAACACACGGAGTGAGGTTGGTTGGTACAAGTGGGTCAGCTGCGGGGGTTAATTTGATGTTATACCCGAATCTAACGATTGAGGACGTACAAATTCATACATTCTGTTGAATAATCATCAGTGGGCAAGGGAAAACCAATCCGTGAACAATCTTTAACGAGATCAGAAGTACTTCCATCTACGGTTCGGAGAGCGCACATCAGTAGGTTTCAGTGGATTTTAAGATACCACGGGGAAAATGACTAAGTAAAAATCAAAAAAATTTGCAACAAATTTTCCCTGTCAAGAACTTTACTTGAACGTCGAAACTAAACTACCAGAAAGAAAAGTAAGTTCATCTCTTAGTGGCTGTGTAAAGGGTTAATAAGATGACGTATACACAATAGTTGCCCTTGTGGTATAAAATACGTAAAGAATGTACCCACAGGTAACGTGTCGATTCTCTTATCTTTGAATGGTGATCTTTGTGAGTACCCCAAACACACAAACGGGTAATTGTTGATGGATTGTACAAACGCTGTAATTATGAAGTGAATCAACCTTGCAACCAGGGAATGAACGATTGAATTCAGTCTCCTGTGGTATCAGGCGCGTGTAGCAACCACTTGGTTTACGTACTTAGTTTTTGATCTATATTAGGTGGTGATGGAATATCTTCCACCAAAATTGCAACAACATACTCTGCAAAGTATGCCGGACGGTGAACGCTCGAACCCAATGTCCAAATAACCAGAGAAAGAAGTTAACGTCAGTCACTAGGTGCAACGTGATAAACTCGCTGTGATGCGTTTTTAATACGGTACACTCCTAAGTTGTACCTCAAAAAATCACAGAATATTATTGAAATCTGTTTAATCGATTCTTATTTTACGCTACCGGGTGCAGCGTATATATGTGTTTTATCCAGTCTGACGTGATAAGAGCGCGGATGCCAGAACAATTCCGTGAAGGACGGTAGGAGTATCCGATTTCAGTAAAGAGAGCCCGACTGGCGTCGGTGATCTAGTTTATCACAGATGGAATTTGGATAGGAAATTGTGGATAGAAACACTGAAATGCACAAGGTGAAGGGGCGAAATTTTCGCCAGTATTAGTTCAGAGTGGTTTGGTGGAAACAGACTGCGATTTGATATCTTAGACGGATCAATATCGTCGCGCAAATAATGAAATTAGGACGAAGGAATTTCACCCTTGATTCACTTCATGCGAGATTAACAGAAAGTTTCAATTAATATTCTCCATAAAAGCGGCAACAGTCTATTTACCGTTTCTACACTGTGCCCGACAACAGCTCACACGCAGAACTCTTTACAAACTAATTTTTTTAGGCACATGGAGATCTGGCATTCCTTATTACCTTAAGTGACCTAGTCTAACGTACACAGGGAATGCATACCTCACCGGTTAACTGACGGGCGAAGTTTCGACAGCCGTAAGTGCTATCTAATAACGGACTACACGGGAGTATCGCTTATTCGAGTTCCATTCAGACAATTGCAAACCCAACTACCATTTTTTCTGTGACAAAACATTGACCAATTCACCTAAAAATGCGCAGTCCATCTTTCCATTACCGGCTAGCACTATTTAGGAAGCTTGTTAAATATCTTGCTCCGATTAATGCATGCTTATTTAGTTGATAACGGTATTTTGATCTGAAAACGCCAATCTTCCAAAGACCTTGTAAGTTAGTAAACGCCTACTAATCAGATTCTGGTACGCTTATCACAAATATATGCGCAATGGTGTGCCTCTGTTACGTGTTGTCTGTGTGATCTACAAACGAATGTACAGTGCTGGCTACGTCAATAAAACCCCTCAGGTTTTGACCTACAGTCTTTCTGTGGTTTTGTCACCGCCTGCGCAATGCTATTGCTAACATCTGTAGGCAAATATACACCGTTATTAGTATGCTCCGTTGTGTTACCACAGATTTATCGGATTGCTGAGAAGCTTGATTGAACTTGTGGCATTTCTGTCTTCTATTCATGAAAAGTTGTAGAAACATCCTGGTCTAATCACACTTGGTCTGGTGACATCTTTAATTTACTTGGAAAAATCAGTGGTTAGTCGAAGTTGAATCATCTATCATCCTACTAGGAAGCATTTTGTGCTACATATTCCCTAAGTTTTTTTTCTATGACACTAATTTAGTTGCCGGTTTGAGTCCATACTATGACATGCATCTTGCGTCAAGAGCGAGAGCTATTGGTTTACCTAAGTCGGTTCATCAGGCAGTGGGGAATTTCAGCATATTGAAAACCATTAAAATAAAGCTGTATTAATACAGCTGTTTCATATTAGTTAGGAATCATCAGCAGTGCACATCCACCAAGCCCCCACGGGGACTCGAACCTGGGGCTGAACGACTGTGAGTCGAACGCGTCATTCACAACTCTGTCCAGACGAGCACTCGACTGTTCACTGAACCTATAATCTGCATAAAGCCAGTGTCGGAACCATTGAAAAAGTAAAGTGTAAAACACCTCCTGAGTTTTCTCTATGGAAATGGCAGTAAGTATACACATAGAAGTAAAAAGAGCTACTTTCCAATGTACACCTTTGCCGTTCGGCCAAATACTTTCTACCGCTGAAGCCACATCACACAAAAGGTAAGCTTCAGAACACAGATATGTCCACTGCATAAAAACCTATTTGCTTTGTTTACGACGAAAATGTTAAAATTGTTAACGTGTTGCTGATCTGATTATTCGCTAGATGGATGTAAACAGTTAATGTTGTAGCATTTTCAACCAGTACGACTGGAGTCGATTCACAACTCGTCCTCAGTTTCATGCATCATTTTGTGTTGCTTATCCATACGGAAAGAAGTTACCTAGTTAGCTTTTGATTCTCCTGTGTCATCCACTGGGTCACATGTTCCAATCAGGCAATTCGTTTCAAGACAATAAACAAAACGGGTGATAAAATAGTGTTGTGCGACGTACTCCCTTGATTGATCGTGTTGCAATGGCAACTACACAACCACGTGACCACAGTCTCACAATTCCGTGCCCTCAGTGCACCGTACTGTTTTGCTTACCAAGATAAGCGTAGTTGTTGGTCAAATTTGAACAGAAGTGATATTTTTGAGACAATTCTATATTATCAGGCAGAACGAATGAGATGCAACTCTAACTGATCCGAGGACGAGGCAACAACTATCCCGATAGGCGTATTAGCACAGATAATTTACTGCAGAGCTACGGACGATAATGTTCCTAAAATTCTGGCACGTCTAGTATCACTCGGTGTACTTCGGGGATTGTGGTAATCGATGACTGGCACGCGACTGCCACGAGGACTTCGGGCACTCAAGTAATAAGTGGTAGTCAATTTCGGAGCTCAAAAAGGGACCTTGTTATTCTCGTTTTTCAGACAGAAACAATCCAAACCTCCAATAGAGGTCGATATGAAATTCACAATCTGTCAAGTGTTTCTCATTCTAACATGCAGCTGAACGTGCACTTAAACGAACCGTATAACTGTTTTAAAGCCTGAAACAACTTTGCTATTATTGCAAAGGGGAAGTATCTTAGAGTGTCAGGATGATAACCTGAACCTAATAGAACGGCGTTTCCGGAGATTCGAATGTGTGTATTTTATGGGTAATCTCTAAGAGATGGGAAGTGCACTACTTGGATTAAAAAACGTTTTACTAGTTGATGAAAATAGGAAAAAACATGGATTTTTCGTTCATTCTCACTTGCATTGGACACTAGACACCTGCGGTTAGTTGAACGAAATGATGCCGGAATGCTATTTGTCGAAAAACCGGATCGGCTATTCGGAATGTCTACAATCTTTATTTTTACTGCCTACCAACAAGGAAGAATCCAATCACGACTTTCTTTTTGCTGTGGTTGTTGATTGTCTGGAAAACAATTTATCAAGATTACGTTCTACTAGTCCTACACACTTGTATTCCCGAACTGTTGTCCATCCAACAGTCCCAGATGAATAAAATCAACACGAATGAATTGCAGTTTATTCCCCCCTCTTCCGTTTGTGTTTCTAACACGTGTCGAACACATGGAGTTTTCCGCAGCTGTCATTCAAGAGATTAGACTTGTTCCTGATAAACACATGCACACAAGCACACTTCTTGGCCCCGAGTTAGAGATCCGGCAGAAGTCACGGAATGACGCATTGATTTATTATTATAAATTCCGGTTTACTTGGTGCTTCGTAAGCACCCGAACATGCATACGTGGGCTTTTTGGGCAAGGTTAAATGAGCGGTGGTGGGTGTAAGTTAGTGAAATAACCTGACTGTTTGGATCCCGGTATTATTGTGCACTGGCGACCTCCTGTCTTGTCCAATCTTCCCTCCAAGCCCACTCCCTCAGCCGGGGAATTGCACTCACTCAGCAATCTTTACGATAAACCAGTTGGCTCTGGTCTACATTCACACTGTGTGCACTTGCATGCATTTGGGAATACACGCGATCAACCGTGAAGTCTGCGGATTTTCCTCACCAGTATCCAGTGCGTACTAGCAAATATGGTCTTTTTGGCAACTTGTTAATATGTATTTCTTGAAGATGACGATTTACATTGAACTGATGACATTGTAAGAGTGATTTGTTTGAAACACAAAATAATGCTTTATTTCTTGCTCAGACAAACACTGTTCAAGCGAAGCTATTCAACTTCGAAAGATTCGGCTTCTTTGGATGCTGTGACCAAACCCTGTTCGTCTAACTCAACTGAATAATTGTCGTGGGATCATGATTCATTCCGTAAACTCTGAGGGTTAGTTTACCACATGAATGGGTTCAATTTTAGTGTTACTGAACATTTGCCACCATGCTACATACTGATAGGGTTCAAATTCGCATTTGTAAGTATCCCAAAGGTTCTGGTGTATAACGAAGAGGTTGCTAGACAACTACTCTCGAGAAAGAAAACTAATTGTCCTGTTCTGGCAGCGGCAAGACGTGTAGATGCTTTTTCTTGAATTGAATAGCAGTGTTGCTTATTAAGATCACATATGAACAAAAGTTTAGTAGTCGAGCTGGCCATCTGGAGTTTATGTATTCATAATTTGTTTGTCTATCCGAAAAAAGCCTCCAATTTTAAATCAACTATAATATGCACACTCGCACACACACACACACACACACACACACACTCGAGGAGCAGTCTGTCCGTGGTACTCAAAAAAGCCACATACCCTGTTTGTGTATTGGCTGCTTCTCGGCAAAACGTCTGCTAAAGAACTGTGAAGTACTTCCAGTCACTTACGTTAAAAATGTTCTACATAAAAAAGTACCGGAACTCAGCACTCCACTAATGGTTCAAACCTCATACTATTGAAAGCAAACAAGGTTTTGGCAAAAAGGATACTTTCAGAGGATTTTTCTATTCAAGTCTTAACAGATCGTACCGAGTAAGCCCAAGCTTCGGAGTGAAAACGTGGCTAACAAAGCTGAATCATAAAACAATTTCTTCTGTAACCTTAACAATCAAGTAGTTAATAAAGAGCAAAAAAAAGAGCTGCGCATACCTTTCATTCTATGTTGAAATCATCGGTGATGCGCATCCATCTAGCTATCATCGGGACGCGAGTCCAACGTGCTTGAGATTCCGTGACACACGTTAACAATAAGCTCTCCCAACTGGCTCTGTAAGGTTCGTTTAACGTCGACAAGATTCTTTCTGGAGGGTTATTCTGTTTTCTAATTTAAACCAGAAGAGATGAGTGCAAGATTTTCACCGCAGAGATAGAAGCAGTGTCAAATCCACCAAAACCTGAAAGTATCCGAGTCCAAAACCCTTTTATGCTATCTTTGAGCTGCGCAATACAGCTTGCACAGAATTTTCGCCGATCAATAAATATTGTGGACGAAATACGATCCCAAAACTGCTTTGCATTTTTGATTGCAATCCAACTAATCTTTTCAGAAAATTGATTTTACCACAATGTTCATTCGTTTCTAATAGCACTTTTTCATATGGTCTACGTTTAACCATATTTATCATCATCCGCCGTGGTTATATGATTGTTTCTCTTAGTGGCCACTAAACAAGCTGTGCAATGAGGTAACATTGCCACCAGTCATCATCTGACTTTTACACTTACACAAACACAGAAATAAACAAAAATATCCCCATATAAATAAAGTGCTTCGATGGGTCCGGCAGATCGTATGTGGTGTGCCTTACACCGGTTTACACTGACGGACATGGATTTCCCACGGGACAGGGATATTCTTCACCCGAGTTCATACGTGGATGAGAAAAAAAATCTTGTCCTCAGTACATGTAGGTTTCAGTTGATAGAAACTTTTTTACCTTTTGTCGTTTCTCACAAAAGATCCTATGTGTCCCTAGATGTATTTAGTTGTTTTGCAGAGTCAAAAAGCCACTCGTCAACGCAAATTATTGCGAGTGCTCATTCATGGTTAAAAATTTGCAAAACCCAAAATTCACTGTAAGTGAGGGTTTGCCCACCCACTAATCACTGTTTGCAGTTCGTCTGATATGGCGACAATACTGCTTTGAATTTCTTATATAAATTTCCAGTAATCAGCGAATAGTTGGATTTGCGCAACGAGCTACGCATACCCTAACTTTATAAAACGGAATAGTTCGGTTTTGTCTGATGAGTTCTATCATCATGTGTGCCCATTTTTGATCACCGTTAATTCGCGAGCTACTCGTTAGAGATGGCATTTTTAGACCAAAGCCGTCCTGATAGTTCGGAGAAACAATGTTTAAAAAATGTTTTACCACATTACTTGAGCACTACAGATTAAATGATTTTCATCATCAGAGATTTACACCTAAGTTGTTCAAGATAACCGGGAGGTCATCACACAGGACTAAAAGTTGAACGAAATAATTCAACCAGGTTGACTTCAGTATTCCAAGGCCAGAAAAGGATATCCACCTGTCGTATCGAAAGAAAGATGAAGGTCGAATACGCTCGTGCTGAGAGCTACTTGTCATTATCCGAAACCAATAAACTAGCTAAAATTGATACATGGTTGTTGAGACATGATCAGCGTGTTGGAGCCCAACCTGTTGACTTAGTTGGGCAAGTTCGTTGGAAACATTTTGAAGTCGAAGGAGAACTTGCAATTTCATGTCCACTTTAAACAAAAAATTAGATCTGCTGGCAATGAAGGCCTTCTGATCGCTTACAGAATCCTCCATGGGTCCTGGAGTATGTTTGCTACCAGTAATTCAAATAGTTTGGCTTGTTTTTTATCCTTGCAGTTTGTTATCTGAGCCGCTTTTCTTCAGAGCTTTGTCGACTACGGGGCGAAATAAGATCATCATCCGGATAAAGTTTGGACTAAAATTTTCCCAATTCTCATTCTGCAAAGAAGGCATTTTTCCGTGCAATACTCGGCCATTTTACTGACCTCATTCCCGTGATCTCGATGACGGAATTTCCACCAGATAGTCTGTAGAATGACACTGTGAAAACATATAGCTCAGCATGGAAGTGTTTGTTGAAACCAAAAATAGTTATAATTTGAAACCGAGACCAAGTGGAACGCGTAAAACCCTATAAAAGATTTGCCTATGTCTAACAAGGTATCCTTGACCGATCAGAAATGGACGTTTTAAAAATATGGACAAGTACCTATACTATTCGAAAGCTGATGCCCATTGGCTTTTGAGTTTCTCTCAGTTTTGAAGAGAGTTGTATGACGTTTGGGTTTGCATAAGCACGAACAGACAATAGGCCTTAATGCCAAGTAGCAACTGAAGTTAGACAAGAACTTCCACACAAACTTCCCCATGTCTATTTCGATAAAATATACTCGAATAAACTGTTTCTTCTTTTCTATCAAAATCACATTCTCCCCGAGGAAGACGATGTACTCTATCTCGTTTGATAAGTACCTTTGAAAACGAATACGCACAAATTAAGTTCATTCCAACCATGACATAACCGTACGAAGTAAGCAAGTATTCTTAATTTCTGGAAATCGGCGAGGCTTAGGCAATGCAAATAATATGTGAACGGCAATGAACCGTTGTTCTCGGTGACAATTCTCTATCTGTAGTCAGTTGGCAGATCATTGAATAAGCTTGAATGGGTGTACATAATACTGAAGCAGAATTCCGGTGGTGGATGTAGCTCGAATCTAGTCCAGCAAGTGTTCAGGAATACTTATTGTCCTAACACAATACTGTTTGAAATGACCTTTGATCTGTGGTCGAATATAAAAGCCGTCTGAAGCATGCCAATTAGCACGCATAGCCACGGTTGGAAAAACGATTAAGTTCCACTCAAATTGGAGGGTTACACATACCGACCCTGTAAAGACTCCTGATTTTGATGTCAGTTTGGTAGTGTAATTAGGAGCTCTCCACACTTGCGGAAAGTATCTCAAACTTTCTGGTGAAAATGTACCAAGTAATGGACATTAGTTGTGCATCCGATTCACTGGTGTTTGATGAACCATAGCTAACTTGGTGCTCAATGCAAATACAATCGTGGGTACCATCTGTGCACAGCATGAAACCACGAGTGATTTGTTCGTTTATTTTACAATCTGATCCACTTAATAGATTTCAGATGGATATCGAACCACGTGTCAAATTTGTCACTATGCGGCCTATGAATGGATCAGATCAGAGCATTTGTTTGAAAGGTTTAGATGTGGTAGTTTTCAAAGTTTTGCTAATATGGTGAGGAGTAACTAAGATAAACGAGGTCATACTGATTTGACTTCTTACAAAGATTATTTTGGCGAATAATAAATTTATTGAATTTGCATTTTTCAATTATCGAAATCGTGCTTTGTAAAAACGCTTTTATTTGCCGGCCCATCGATGCTTTTATTTCTACTCGTTATTCATTTTTCTCGTGATGATATGGTGCAGATATAGACCGGAGGTGGTTGATCAGTTATCATCGTGGACACTAGTGATCCGGGTTCGATTCCTGCCAGTACCGGTCACTTTCCTATATGACAGCCTTTCATGGGCCCAAACCCCCTTCTTGAACCCTTACACTCCGTTTTATAATAAATGAAGAGGGAATTAAAAAGAGTATTTTCGGAGAAGAAACTGGTGCCTTCCTTCGAAAAAGGTGATTTTATCAGGTGGAGCGAAATGTGGTCGAATGTTTCCTGTGAGATTCACAAAAGCCCACGTAAACTTACACTACAATGATTACAGGATCGATTTCAAACATTTTGCAGCAATACACATCGAGATTGTCAGGATGATTCTTCCGAGGCTTTGAACACGAGCATCACATACTATTTTGGTCCTTGTCTGAAGTTTTAAATAATGATTTTAAACAGGTCTGAGCCATCTTTTAAATTCAGCCATTGTTCAGATAACATAAAAGTGACCTTTTTCTCCTGAAAGTGTTCATTTCGGCTATTTCCAAAGAGGAAGAGGACTATTACGACAGTGAAGTAAACCAGACGAAGAAACCCGTTTTTGCACATCAGTAGTTGTAAAGAGTTAATGGCAAAAGCCACTATTCTAATCATCCAGGCTCATAGAATTTATGGCAGAAACGAGTCATTTGGTAACATTTTACAAGTTTGTGGTTTTCAAATTCTATGCATAGTGCATAGCGCAAAACATTTATGTATTTGGGTCCGATTTCACGGCAGAAATAGTTATCGTATTTCGACCCGAACTTGAAAGTCTTCCTCTGATCTTCTCTCTTGAACTAGTAGTACTCAGTGTTAATTATCAGGAAAACAAGGTATTTACTTCTCAAGGTTACTACCATATGAAATTCACGTATTACTGCAACAGGAGCAGTGGTGAAGGCGTTCTTGTGAGTCCCTAATGTCCGGGGTTTTCCTTTTTGATGAAGACGATTTCAGAGGTCCAACTTCTGAAGTACAAAGTCAAAGTATCGAAACAAAAGTTTGCTTCTAAAAACCGTTACCAATCCAGTCGGAAAAATCACTTACTGGTCTAAAATCTCTGCTTTCGATAGTTTGTCAATATATCTAACAAACGCCGCAATTTGAAAAATCGAAAGTATTGGAAGATAACTGCTGAAGTTTATGATATTAAGCCTGCTCTGTCAATCAAACATTACATTTTTTTCGAACCACTGTTAGATTTGTGCCTCAGGTACACTTGCATTGTAATAAGTAATTATTGTTGTGGGCATGCAAAAAGAGTAACTGTACCGACCTCCAGTATAAAAAAATTAAACCTGCTTTTAATTAATTTCAGTATGTGTAAATTGTTAGTTCGGAACATAAAACTATTCGTAATCGATTCAGCTGTTGTTGGAAAACAGCAGTGAATGTTCAGGATGAGTAGGTGCAGTGCCTTATACAACTTTGATTCAGATAGCACAGGTCCTTGATTGGCGGTGTTTATGTTTAACTCAGATGGCTTCTGCACTCAAAAAAAAGAACAACGAAACGGGCAGACATCAGTAACGGAGGCTAGGTAGGCTGATTAAGTGGACAGGGGAATGGAAAGAATTCAGTGGTGGAACTAGAAAAATAAGTTTTGGTAAATATTGTTCTCACCTACGTTCTTCTAACGGGATGCTGATGTTCCAAAAGCAACGCAGAAAACTCCTCAAATGTAAAAAGCTATCTGAAACATATCACCTCGAAATTGAGTAGATTTTTCAGAAAAAAGTTGTAAAAGTTCTGAAGATCTTGTTTTTGTTCACTACATCTACTATTCGTACAATGAAATGCAATGAGTTCGAGATGATTTGTTTTGCAAAAGTGTATTCTGCTTGGGCAAAAAAGTAAGTAGTATTAGGTCAAATGATCTCTATGATTCATCATGCAGTGCAAATCTACAACTCACCCTTGAAACTGTGGGAGGAAGGTATAGATAAATTAACCGTGGTAGGAATAATCAGTAGTGCGCTTCCTCTGAACCTTCAACAGGGTTCGAACCTGAAGTGGACATCTGTGAGTCGAACACCTAACCACCAGTCTATCCGGGGTGGTTCTCAACGGTTTTTGAATTTATGCACCACGTAGTACAGCGACTTTCCGACACAGAAGAGCGCTTCCTACACACAAATGTACAAAGCCGTGGTAAACCAGATAATCCGATTCAGGTTTCACTTCTAGTTAGGGATCAACACCCGACACTGGTGATACATTACTCAGATCCTACACAATTATACACGATCATAATCTTATCTTCTCTGTTTTCCTTTATCGTGACAACACTTTTTAAGGCAATACCTAGCACTAGGTTTATTCAATTCAACAATTTACCACGGAAATTTAATTTGTTCATCCGTTAACTTGATATCTTCTGCTGAAGTCAATGAGGGTTGTTTTATATACACAACCATACTTTAAGGACACTAATGCAAGAACTAAGTCCTTCCTCGTTATTGTAATTGATAGATTGAGGATGAATCTGTTTTCTAACTTTCTGGGAGCACCAGAATAATATGCAATCTGTTCCGGTGTAACCATATTCCATACTCTCAATAAGTTTGCCTTGTGTATACTTTACCTTAGTTTAAGGATCGTTCTTTAAATCCTGGAACATTCTTGACCAACCCTGTCATCCCCCTTTAGTGGAAACGATATTCATCAGAAGAGTATATTGCAATGTACTCAGCTTGAGCCCTAATTTGTTGTTGGTGTTTGCAAACATCATTATTGCCTAGCCTTATTCCTTGTTGTTTCCGGGTAGTCTGCGAAATTCATTTTGTGAGCGAATCCAAAGCACCATAAAATTGTTGGTCACAACAGCACAGCACCAGTTTGTTGGGCTGCGCTCATCGACGCATGATTTAGTCAGAACAAGCCAAAACAAAGAGTTTCACCGGTCACGTGCTTATGCTAGATGACTGAGGACACTGAGTGCAGATTTCCGAATCGACGTGTTCGATTCGATAGACGAAACGCACTAGGTGAACAGCGTGCCAAGTCGGTTGGGCAGGCTATGTTGTGCACAGATTCCCTAGTGTGCGCTAACATTTCCATTTTCAAGAGCTTTCTGTGCCCAGGAAACAACCAACAAAACCAACAAATAACCAGCTGCCGAATTACGGTAGTGTTTGGTACGAATCAGAATAATTGTTGAAAAGAATTCGATCCCACGGAAGGTATCGAATTCGCTTTTCCTTTGGTAGGGCGAGCACTTTTCACCAATACTCGGTAAAGTTTGTGAAGTTACACTAAATACGTTTTATAATTAGAGCCAAAGTTTATTGCTATCGCATGAAAAACATAATGCCAGAGTTGTGGGACACTTCTAGTGCATTTGAATCCGCACATGAGTAAGAAGCTGACCAAATTATGAACCCAGTCCTCTTTCGAGGCATCAGTGTTCTGTTCCGGTGTTCAAAAAATTGTATTATTGTCATGAAACTTGGGCTATCTTACGTACTTGTAGATAAGAAATATGTGGTTGCACTCACAAGCCTTTGTGATATATTTACTTAGAATTCGATCAGAGAGAAGCGAGAAACACGACAAACTATGACGGTTGACTTTATGCTCTCTATTTTCCCACTAGACGGAAAATCTTCACACAGTAGTTGTCAGCGCCCCTTTATTTTGAGCTAGACATTTTTCTGTCATGATGATTCCTTTGAAAACTGTTCGAAGCCACCCTTATGCATGCACATCTGATAGGCTTATGACCAGTTTGGCATTACTGTTTGTAGGCTATCTGGTGACGTACATTGCGAAACAAATTTTTCCATGAGACGGTTTGCCGTAACTGTTTCCTTGGCGTACCATACCTGAGATCACGTGAGAGGAACGGATTCATTGGGCTTGCGTAAAATGTTTTGGGGTTAGGATTTGAGGGGATCTACAGCTAGTCTCAAATTAGGTTAGTTTACAGGGATTGCAAGTGGTTGCACCAGAGTTTGACTGCTCCCAAATTAACATATATTTGTTCATCGGCATTAGGATAATGGAGTGGAGATACGGACAAAGATTTTGGATCGACAGGTTAGGTCATTTCATGGAAACGGTATGTATTGAAACCGCAGACCCCGTCGGTTTGGGTGTGACTGAAATCCGTGCCCAATCCGCACCGAGATAACCTAGTATCAGCCCAAGCTCTATCAGCTGAGTTTGAAGGCTACCTCTTGAACAATTGACATTTCCTATATGAATACTCCGGATTTCTTGTCCACATTGCACGTACGTAGGTTTGAGTAGCGTCAAGGACAAAGTACTTAAAAGCTTGGATGGATTCAGCATTTTTGAAATATAAAAAGTGGGAATTGCCACCCGCGGATACTCAAACTATACTTTGCGTAAACAAGTTGTCCGCGGTAAAACTCAATGAAGGTGCTGTAGTTCGCTCGTATTACCTTGCTCCAGATAAACTGATTACCATAATCACTATTTTCATTCCTAGTACCGCTTATATAGCTGCAGTTGCCGAAAACACGCAATTAAGTTCACATTCCAAAGCGAATATATATCATGGTATATCATGATAGGAAATAAAATTCCCATAGATATACAAATAGGGACAAAACCTCGCGGAATTAATGGACTTATTTCATAGCCCGAAAAGAAAGAGTAGTTTTGTGGACAATTTTTTCTGATCTATGGTAGCTGTCATAAATTTTTTGCTACATGAAAGCGTAATGGACAATTCTTTTCTGGAAAATTGTGCAAAGGGTTTGCTGTCCACTAGCTCATCGACAGATTCACGAGAAATACTGCCGATCTGAATTAGTTAAAGTTAGTTGACGATTCTCATTCAATAGACAGTTTTCTCATATGAAAGCAGTAAACTCATCCATTATAAAAAGTTTCAATCAACGTAGAAATACATAGAATTCAGTCTACTAGAACTTCAAAGAGAATGCGGCACGATTGCCGTCATCAGCAACGTCATTTTTTTCAATTAAGAATACCCAGTCAAAATCAAAATATTTTCCAATCAGGTAAGTTATACGATCCCCAAAACTGTTTCAACCATAGGCAAACGAGCCTGTCAGAATAAACTTAGAATGCATCCGAAAACTATATATACAGTACACGTGTTCCGAATCAACCATGATCAGACTAAGCCCCGAAGGCGAATGTGTGAACACTGCGGTACCTTGGGATTCCCTGTGCTAGACACACGCCATTTCACGTTCGTTCGGATATATTCACTGGTGTGGTAAATTCTCACTGACTGTGTACGTAAACGGCACATACCGGGTATAAGTCGATTGTTTTTCGAGAAAAAACAGCTCATAGACGATGAAGGTCCTCACGAACGTATTGTAAAGATCTCAGAAATGTGACTGTCCACGAATTGGTTCACGAAAGTGTATCTGCTTTTTCCACATTCAAACCGGTATGCAAAGCGACAAATCACACCAAACAATAGAGAAACCTTGCGTAGTGTGCAAATCACTGGTCGCTAGATTATACTAACCATAGAATGAGTGCATAAATGAATACAAAATAAAATAATTATGGAGAAATTGCCCTAGTTATACCATCCTACGAAATTCCTTAACCTAAATTTTCGGTATAATGCATATTGTTCAGACATTCATGAAACCCTTGCCATGCAAACGTGGTTAATCACCATGATTTTCAAGTTTTCCGCCCAAGTTAAGCCGGCCAAACACATTTTAGATTTGGACTACGAAATAGCCTGAAGGAAAATCTACTGAACACGAGATCTTTCCAATCTAATGGGATACGATTTCACTTATTTTCGCGTGGGATAACGAATTACACGCCCTTTTTAGAATTTCTTAATGCACTCAATATGATATCCGTATACTTTTTTGTCTCCCAGTTAGCCCGGTTTGAACGAACTCTTTAGGTGAAACAGTTTGGACCCATCGAGACACTGAGTGATTGACGCACGGAATGATTGGACAACGGACCAATTCATCAGCTGATAAGAAGAACATATCTCTAAGAACATGCACATCTAGATGAAGGTTATCACGTGATGGATATGACTAGAAATTCAGAACAGTTAGAAACCTATTTAAAATAGTGAGTATTTATCTCCACAAAATTGAATCAGTGTGGGTTCGCATAACTTAACACTATCTGTCCTCTGTTTTTCTCATTGAAGTTCTCACTACCTTTTTTCACAGTCAAGAGTACACGAGTACATAAGCACACACATACACACACACACGCACACACACACGCACAAACGCACACTCTGGACGACTTGAACAGTTTTACGCACTTTCTCAAACTTATGAATAATTATGACTACGACAAGTTGTTGAACCTTGTTGATTCAAAATCGTCGAGCTGAGTTCTATAAAATTTCACGATTTACGGGGAAGAGAGGAAGTAACACGGAAAGTTTCGTTATGGGTTTCTCGTTGATTTCACTGTACCTAAATTTAAGTAGTGCGAGGTAATTATTTGGGGAGGGAAAGAAACTAGTTTTACCATAAGGGCTTTCATGACGGTATTGCTGGTGCTGTCGATAACTGTTATGATGCCCGTGATGCTCGTGCTGATGGTGGTGATGGCAGCTGTGAGTATAATTTCTCGACGAATGGATCGTTCATGGACCAGTTGGACAGATGATTACCTGTGTGCGGAGGTGAACGCGCAAGTGAGTGAACAACTGAGCACGTGACTGTACTTTTCACTTCCTGATTCTGCTCTTTCTGCACATGCACACCCACGGCGATACCAGATCGATGAAGCCGTCAAATTCACGGATAGCCGATTTTCAGCATGCAACTGTTCGACTAAAAAAGTTTCTGGAATGGACTTTGTGTACTTTGGAATTTCTACACAGTTGTTCAATACAGTAACAAAGGGTTTCATTCGGTCTGTATCAATCGGCTGTATTTGGAATTATGGCAGTGACATTTACAGACATTTCCATTCTAGAGTGTGCTCCAAATTACGTGCTATTCCATAACAGAAGTGTTGTACCACATGACATGTAGTTATTTTCTTGATAGCTGATCTGACACTTTGTGTCGGGCAGTACATCAGGTTTATCTGATGCATTAGATACTTGGAAAGACAACTGGCGTGATTTTTGCCTTCTAATGAGCTTCCTTATCACTTTATATGACCAGATCGAGACGGAATACAGCGCACAGGCAGCATGGAAGTCGTAAGGTGCAACACATTACGCAGTTGGCGTCAATCGTGCACAACGAATGAATATCGATAATTAATGTGAAATATACCAACCCAGAAAAATGGTTGATTTACACGTGAAAAATAAGCGAGAATATCATTCTATTCTGTGCTGTTCTTTATGCGGCTGTCGCTTTCACGTGATATAAGTTACAAGAGCATTGCCACTGAATCATATCATTTGTCGTAAACTCACACCTCAGCCAGGAATTTGAATGATAATTTTTAGTCGTATCGATCGGTGCCACGAATCTGTAAAATTTCCACACGGTTTCAAATTACATTATCAACCAGTTTGATACATAAACTTCATAAATTACATGCCCCTTAATCGGGGCTGGTCTTCTTTTAGTTCCTAGCGGTTTTAAGCTCTGATGTCATGAAACCGCTTTGTGGATACGTGGTACTTGACGATGCTTTCAGTTTCACAAGTATTGCCTTCCTTTTGGAGCTGTTGATAGTTTGACCTTCATGGAATCCAGCTATTTTTACCCATCATTTGTGACTTTCTAAACTACCCGTGTAACCCCTCAAACTAACTGGAGTTTGACAAACCATTTTTAGATGAGTAATTGTGGTTAATAAAGGACGTTGATAATGAAACTTCACATTTTACTCGTGTAGACTGACTGCCATTTTTCCAGATATGTTTGTAATAATTTATTATTGTGGAAAGTTTCCCACCATAGACCAACACACAGAATCATATCTTTTGAGAATGACTTGGTAGTTTTTTCCTATTTCCATAGGTAAAATGATGATAGTGCTTGGTCATTCTAGTCAAAAATTTGTCCTTGAACACGTGAAATTGGGTATACGCGGTAAAGATTTAATTCATAGAAATCATTCCTTGACTGAATGTAACACTCTGTAAATCTCCACACAGATTTGTGTGCACTGACACGGACACTTACCACGATGTTTAACGTAGCCCATTCCTTCCGCTTCATCAGTGTCTAATTCCTCTCTGCTCTGCGCTTCCTCCACCGACTGGTCCGTAATTACTGATCTGTCTGGTGTAACCGACTCGCGCTTGATATCAAACTGTCCACTTTCAACTCGATCTCCAGACCGAGCGATTGGTTTGCGTTCTGCGGACTTCATCGCTTCCTTGCCAGGCCCAATGGGCTCACAACCATCACAAACACTCACAGCTATTAGGGAATTTGGATAACATGTGCAATGACACTCGGGGTATTCTGTCCATGTGGAGAACAGTCCGTGCAATGTCCCATTTGAGTCAACACAGTGTGCTTTGATTTGATCTGACCAGGTAGATCTGGAAGCTTCAGATGGACGAAAAACTGAAGTCTGGTTGGAATCATGCGAAATCATATCAACCCTGGACAGTGAGGGTAACCTGTCCGCTTTAGTAAAAGTCAACCCATAGGAAAGCACAAGGAACATGCTGATTAAATGCGCGAACAAAGTGCCAGATCCGAATTTGGTTGAGCGGTGAGTGTGGGTGTGAAGAAGTAGGATTGTGGGCGGGCAATCGACACGAATAGATTTGGTGCGATGAGTAAGGTGTTTGCCTGTCCCAGTTGGGAATAAAGATCCTGAGGAGTGAACTTCAAACGAAACGGAACGAAAATTCCGGGAGCCGGTCGTCCCTGTAAAGTACATCAGTTCGAATGAGACCTGATGCAAAATCAACAGTCGCAGACTGACAGTCACGAAGATGGTCAGGCAAGTGAACGCTAAGCTCAATCCAGGCCGTGAATGGGACGCTTTCAACGGGGAAGAGAACTGTGCAGGGGCTAACCAAGAGCGCGCAAAACACCAGAAAATGAGAATCACGGTCAAAATCACCGGGTCAGCGTAGAATATGACTATAGAAAGAAAGAACAGAGAGATAATATGATTTGTGACTCGCTCACTGGAATCCGATTGTGAAACTAGACTAGCAAAATAGAGTTTATTTTGAACGCACAGGGTGGTGGACGCCGACTTTGGGCTGTTTGGCCGATCAGAAGTGGAATGCTTGTGTACCATCGGCTGACACCACATTCGATCAGGGAAAACCAGAGCGATCGGCGCTGTCATGGGTCACCATTTCCAGCTTTCTCCTCACAGATGTTTATATCAGTACCATCGACTGTAGTAGCATCTATGGGTTCGCGGCACATGAGCTGTCCCAAAGATCTACTCCGAACGGCTCGATAAGGATCTATGAACACGCATACGAAATGTCACGAAGGAAATGGGAGTTGTTCCGGGAATGAGAACGAGTTTTTTAGACAGATAGGTCTATCCGAAGCGCAGAACAGTAGCGTCGATGACAGGGGTACTAGAAATCACGGCAGTTGTTTTGGCGAAGGTCACTCAATGTGCTTTTTGTATCTTAGGTACATGGCCATCTCCAAACCCACGTGCATAAAAAGCAAATGAGCTCGACTGTGTTCTGATCCGCAAAAGTCCTAGTCCGCTTGGGAAGCGGAACTGCCCCGTCACGGTGATGTTCGTATTACTAAAATTCCAACAAATTGACCGAAAATACAAATAACACATTGGTTTGTACGTACGTCATGTGTCAGCGTCTTCGCATGATATGAAAGTGTGTATAGAAGCACGTATATTCATACACATATAAGCTTGCGTTCCGACGTGCGTGTTTGTTTGTGTATAGGTATGCATGTCATTGAACGCGTAGTGGTGTTGGCAAATACAACGGTGTGTGTACCTGTTGCAGATCGCTTGTGTAAATATCTACGTACACATACATGCATGTAGATATATATATATGTACGTGCACATAACTGACCGCAAATGGATGCGATTATAGTAGGGATTGTAAGGTTCCTTCCTTAGATAAAATTGAGGGATATTTGTGAGCATGCCGATGGGATAGTTAGGTCAATCAACTCACGAAAAAAGTAATTTTCCGGGAAGCCGCTCTAATCTGCCTGGTGCGTGTTTCTCATTCTACACTCACTAAATGAGTCAAGTTGTGTTCAGTCATCACTGGCAACTCCATTAAACCAATAGCTAATAGGCAAAACATCCAATTGTAACTTGTGGATAAGCCTCACGGACGTGTAAAACTGAGCGAATCACCTGAGGGAACAAAACTGACCAATCAAGAACTGCGGCCTCCGAAGTTGTGTAGCACAATTAATTCGTGTAGAGCACCGAACTCAACAGTTTCTCAAAGAACAATGCGGTACTGCCGCCTGAAAATTTGACTTCATTTTCCGTATTGCAGAAAGATGGTGAAATGCAACTTAATAACGTATCTCTTGAGTTCGAGGATTTATCCTTTAGATTACAATAAGTATAACGGGCTCAGACTACGGGGAAAAATGACAAACTGAAATTCTGCGACCTTCTTCATCTATGGCAAACATGGTGCTGTGCATTTGCAGTGAAACCTGAACAAATTTACCCGAGAACCGGATAGTGGTTTTACATGTCAAAGATTGACTTTGACCGGAAAATTCCAGAATAAACGTGACACAATCTTCAGGGTAATTGCTTACATCTAAAACCCAAAAAATTTCAGGGAGGTAAGCATGTTTGCATTTGTACGGTAGACTAATGCAAACAACATGCCAACATGTCAGATATTACACATCGAAAAGCCCGATAAATTAACAAGATATCTAACACGTCAAGCTATCTGGAGTCATACAATAACTAAGAAAGTAATGCGGAATTAGGTTAATTACAAGGTTTTATAGGGAACTCAGATTTTATCTACTCCTCCTTATTGGTCAGAATCCATGCAAGATAAATGAGGGCGAGTCTCTGCATAACTTCCAGGAAAAAGGAAATGAGGCACAATACAGGTGGATGAATCGGAGCAAGAAAGCATGTATCTGTTTGTATCGGGTGAGTAAGGTTGTCGAGTATCTTGTGAGCTTAGAGTTAAATAAGACTCAGTTTGCTGATCAACGAGCTGAGTCAATGGCGATGGATGCATCGTGTCTCAAGATCACCACATCACGGTGCAGAGCTTTAGGGTCTTTTTACAGAAGGTTAGAAAAATTTGCAAGTAACAAAATAGTAGGATAGGAAGAACTCATTGGAAGAATAACTAGGAAATAACTCACTGCTGCGTCCAACACTGTTTCGGTCCCAATATCTGAAAGGAGGCGTCGCAGTTTTCCAATGAACTCTTGAACGTGAGCTGTCTATCGGAGCTTTTATCAGTGTTACCACCAAAGATATTGCGAGAACTTTATTTAGATAGGTTTTTCGAATTATCAAAAACTGAATCCTTTAGTGAAGCGGAAAGGAAATTGCTAACAACGCATTCAAAGTACTTGGAGATCGGGTGAAAAAAATGTTCTAGTTGAAATAGGTTTTACGTGAACTTTCTAAAGTCAGAGCGGTCGGAAATAACCTGACAATGAACAACATCATCAACATAGTTAAATCTCTCAGTCGAGGAAAAAACTGGTGCTATTCATGTAAAATAAAAGGATAAATTCAACACACAGGAGAGCTGCAGAAATGTTGGCAAGACTTTTGAAACGTTTGTGTCCTATCTTGATTTCCCGCTCTCTATTGTAGACTTGATTGGAGAGCCATTCCAGAACTTGCAAAGTACGGTTGAAATCTTCAAGATTTAAAAAAGGAGAATAAGGTACCTAACCAAAGACTTAGGAATAGTCGGAAAACAGCGTGCAGATCAAGCTGAGTTGTCTTAGGACTGAGTAATAAATTGGACTAAAGAAGCTACGGCAAAGAGAGTGGGTTCCTTCGGTTTTTAGACAAAATGAAAAGCGTCGGGGCTTAGCTTCATGCCGTGAGTCAGAAACTTGAGGTTCTTGGTATTCGAGAATGGCTTGGCGAACGATATATTTAACAGTTTTATCTTTTCCTTGATTAAGTTCAGGTTGTGTTGACTTCCATATCTCGGCGAGACTCGTGTACGAGTTTCTATTGTCTTTCGAAGAATTTTGGTATTAGAGACTTCACTCAACCAATGGATGCGAACAGAGTTTCAATAGAGCGAACGAAGCTGAAGATAACACCGACAGTGTCAATACAGAGTTTAGCAATTCGGTAGGAAGAAACCCGAGAAAAGACAGCTCCGAAGGCTGTGTTCAATAGAGAGATGTTCAAGGCCGAAAAGTTTCGTAGGTGGAATTTTACTTGATTTTTTTTCCGTGAATAATTTGCAACCTGAATGTGAATGCATTTTGGCCTTCGAAGAGGAATGCTACCATGACTTGTATAAATTGGTGCTTTCAATCCAAAGGAGAATAACCGAGTACCATTGGTGACGGCTTTGTTCAACACAGAATTTTCTCTCGTGGATGAGTTATGGCTATTGGTTAATACGGAAGAAAATGGCGGCTGCGTGCTAGCGTGAATGAAATTCTTAACAAAAACGCAAATTTACATCCGAAACGGGACTAGAGATGGTAGAAAGAACTAATGTCTAACTGCGAACAAAAGAGTGCGATATAAGTGTTTATTTTTATAATTTTGCTTCCGAAACGAAAAAACCTTGGAAATCCTTGAATAGGTAAACTATCAATACCTTTTGAAAAGTACTCTAATGCAACTGTATTTACCGCTCCAAGATGATTAGACGTATGTCACCACCGTGCCTCCGTATTTTTTCTTGCTAAGCAAGCTGTCTTGACGGTAGCACTGAACACCAACCATGCTCATAACGGAGTTGTCAACGTTCACTTTCAGCCAGGATTCTTGGGCACAAAATGCATATGTATGAACATGAATTCACGTATTCAGAGCGTGTATTGGATCCGATACAGTTGAGCCGATTGAGCGAACGCTTGCACTGATCATGGAGTGCACAGTCATCTTAGTCGGACGGGCACAGATAAGAGAATAAAGGAGACAAAATAAAAGAACTATTAGCTAGTAAACAGCGGTGGTTTCCTAGTGGTCATCATCGTGTATTCTAAACCTTGACGCCTCAAGTTCGATTCCCCTCAGTGCCGGTCACCCCGCGCTTTTACTGCCTTTGACTGACTGCAGATCACTTTCTGGGCGAAACATAAAATAATCAACTCTAAAGTTCTCTCGCATTTACACTCTATTTTCCTTAGTCGACCAAAGCCAGAAAAGTCACAATTAACATTACTTCACGTTTCATTTCCACTCAATTGTTCGTTTTCATGAAGTCACCCACAAAGACTGACCTGTAGACAGTTTACAAGTAGAACGGGCTGTCGTCTATTCAAGATGCCCTGTGATGCGTTTAAATCGTATGATCATTTGCGTGTTGACTGCTGAGTGACAGCGCGAGAGACTGATGGTCAAAAGTAAGATTGTTCACTGTCCTGTGTGTACTTTATTCCTTTTGATCGGGGGAAACGTGCACTTTATCTTCCGTTGACTCCGATTCAAGAAATTACCAACAGATCCGGTAAATCTTCTTCATCGCTCACTGGAATGTTGGTTTCAAAAAGGAGCACAGCCTCGGGGATCAGTGATAAGGCGTCGATCACGGCATGCGAAACTGGCTCCATTCAGCAAGGCGAGTAAATGGTCACCTCAGATAAATGGAGCAATTGTAAGCAATGCGTATTCGAATACGCTGGCACATGGAGTACTGACAAAAGAACATGACGCAAACGGAGAATGAGTCCAAATGGAACTAACTGAGTTTACAAATTTTCCTGTGTCTTCCGATAGACCGTGTTCATCGATCAGGTCAAAGTTCGTGCATCACGAAAATTTTCGACACAGTTTATTCATCATTCTGTGGTTGCGGTGTGGCTGGCCGTACTAGATGCTCCAAATCAACAACAGATTCCCAGAACTCAGTCATCGCGACTGTGATACTGGAACAAATCAAAGTCTTTTGATGGAGTATCTGTTTGTTTGATGGTAATTTTGTGAACAGTCAGTTGGATACATCTCTTGTGACTGTCACCCAACTTTTTATCCTGTATAAGGACGTTCAAAAAGTAGAAAACTCACACCGGGACTATCTAAGAGTAGTTGAAAAAAGACTGGGATAGAAGTAAGGGCCATGATGAATCTCCCCACCCATCTGTTTTTTGCTCAAGATTTTGCAAACATTCACGGATTCCTATCAGATCTCACATGTTTCAAGGGCATGCCCATCCGTCGTATCTACAGTACGAACAGACCCATTTCACAGATGCCTGTATGAGTCTACATGTGCGTACGTGCGAGCGTCAGCCAGTTATGTTTTATCGCGTGTTAAGCACACACACAGTCGAAATTCGGTAACAACTCAGAACAACCAGTAGGAACACCCGTGGGGGATTAAGCACGGGCATTTAAGTTACTACGTGGTAAATCGCATTCAAATCCTGGCCAAAGACCAATGGAAGCACTACACAAGTATTCGAAATAGATTTTCAAGGAATATTATCATTTTCTGAGTAGCAACTGGTATTGGAATCTAGGCAGCATGATGATAAATCACGAGACAACTCAATCTGCACGTAGTCATCGGCAAGTGCGACTCGAAGGGTTGTGCGTGGTTTTCCATGCCCAAAGCAGATCGGATAAATTTGCTGACGATTCTTGACAAACCGGAAGAAGTGGATGCAGAGTGCTTACAAGGCCTCCCAGTGACAGAATGAAGTCTGGCACACTGTAACTGAGTATTCATCTGGGCATTCCTTAGAGGATATATATATATATATATATATATATATATATATATATATATATATATGATGTAAGCTGTCTGCTTTAGTGTTGAGATGGTAGTTCACTATGAAGACAAAAAACGGTAAATTTCGGAATGGTTGCACATACGGCACCCAGAAGCGTAGTACCAAATACCTTAGAAACTAAGAGTTCTAATTATGTATAATAAAGCCAAATGTTCGGCGTGGTTGAATCTTTTTCAGGAACAGACACAAAGCAGAATCTTAGGCAAGCCTCTTCCAGGAGGAGTCGCCAGGCTTGGTTGATTTTGCTGAGAATTTATACTGTGTAGAAAACTCTGAGATCGGCCATCAAAGAGTCAACCATAGGATTGTTGTACGTGAATTAGCTTTATAAATCTAGCAATGGTTTCCACTTACTAATGTATTATCTACGCATTCCGCCGGAGAGGGAAATGACAGAATATATTTAATAAAGACAGATTTTATAGCAAACGTGAACGGGTTGTTTTCAGACGAAGTACCCTTAGCCACGGTTTAACCAATTTTCGTTTCCCAAATGTGTTTGAATTGCGGAAACGTGCAAGGTTTATTAGAGCCCAGACTGTGAAAGCAGCAGGTGCACATTCATCTGAAACGGATGTGGGACACGTCATATTGATCACCGTGCACACACACAAACAAAAACCTAAGTAAGAATATTGCGTGGAGGAATAGATATATTTTGTTATTCTCTGTCAAAACGATCACTACGTTACCTAAATTTTTCCCAGCCGCTTTTCTGCTTAATCGCCTTCTTTCGTCTTGGGAACTGTTCCACCTATTGCTTCTGTTCCTCTTTACGCATAAAATACATACTTTAGCAATCTCAATCTTAAGCGAAAAATGAGAGAACACTTTGCGTATTAGTGTTTTCTCGTGGGGTTTGGAACCTGAGATTTTGCCCTTGATCCAATTCCTATGTGTACTCTGGGAGTATCTTGCTTTTCCGGAAGTATTGAACAGCTACTGAAGAGTGATACATAACTGTGCCAACTATTTTGCTGAAATAAAGGAGACAGTACTGGTTTTGTTCAGTTGACTAACTGTCTATCTACAAAGCTCCTGCTTCTGAAAATGAATTCCCTGGAAGGGAAAACAGAATTGAGGATAACTGAATTAAAGGGATAGTTGTCTGATTTCTTATTTGAGCAATGACAAGATTTGATCTTTCCTCTTCTATTGAAAGTAACATCATTGTGCAATATGCCGAAGCTACTTATTATTTTATGACTGATTGTGAGTTTTAAAATCACAATACAGTCTCTCTGTTTTGGATCTCTCTTATCTTGGCAATCACAGGGTGCGATCAGGCACACTGATAAGTATGGAGTTTCCCAAAAAAAATTGCCAAATGCAACCAAGGTAGCAGGCTCCCGCATTTTGGTGCTCATCAGGCTGGTTAAATACAATCAATTTGGTATCTGGAGATCTGTTTAGCAGTGTCTTGCGAGAATAATTTTGATGCTTTTAAAATGCTTTTACTAACTCGCAAAAGTTTGTCGCTTGCTGAAAATATTTTGGGCGTAATTTTGTAACACTTTCGAAACTACTCTACTTGTTCAGAAAGTCTATTTCTGTCTCTTCACAATTCATTCTACACGTCATAGACAAAGATATCTCGATGGCTGCTGCAAAAACTGCCTTAATCGGGGGCTCTGCCTCATTCGCATTTGCAAGATACACTGTCCGAAGTATGTAAATTTTTCACAGATTGAAAAAGCGCTCGAGATATACTGGTCAACTTCGAATAACTGTGAGAAAACATGCTCAGGTATCATCTTACGCTCCCTTCAGTGGTTATGCTTTCAGCATTTCAAAAGTATTATAGTAGTGTGAGCAGACTTCAGCCACGTTACAGTCATACATCGCATTCAAGAATGTTACAGTTCGGTACCATCAGGTAGAACACTTAACTGGAATACAGTCAGATATTTTGTATTTGCTCTTGGCCAGTAATGTTCAAATCAAGAAAGACTGATAAGAGTTTACACCACCAACTCCAACTGGACTAGATGTGGAATTGTCATTCACTGCCCAGATCACAGTTTGTGGTAAACTGGATCAAAGGTGTTTGCATTCGTAACATGTTGTCAACCTTTCAGATACACCTCCAGGAAGCCTTATTATCTGTTTGGCAGTATGACAAGATTCATTACAGCCAATACCAGTACGTGTTTTGGCTTCACACGATGTATTTTCACTGTTGCTATCTCATGTTATACTGCCAAGTAAAAATAACATATTCAGATCTCTTCTGATAAGATCACATACGTTTACTCCAGAAATACACGTCGGGAAAACGAAATCTGGGATTCTTCTTGTTTGTGAACATTACCAAAAAACCGTCGAGGAAATCTCATTTGTGCACTTCGGACAGCGGCAATCTCCGTAGCGTATCAACAGACCAAATCACTTTTTGATGCTGCCCAACAGTTCCCATTATTCTGCTATCAGAAACGGCATCTTTTCTTACGATCGTAGTTTTCATTTCCTTGTCCATAGTGTTACATATGTCTGCATCAACGACATTGACTGTACTAGGGCAAAATTGTCCGTATCAGGAGAAAAATCGACTTCGTCAAATCAAAAATGTTTTAGATAATAATGTAAACCGAATGAAGAGTATATATGAATCCGAAGTTCATATTGGTTGAAACTACTTTGCGGTATATGCTGTAATACCCAGGCCTAACTAGGAACACATTCATCCGGTGAGCTTTTTATACTACCTGTAGAGGAAAAGTCACAAGTGAGAAATTGGTAGCTGTAGGTTGCGAAAATTCGGGGTATTTTTCAACAAAACTGGAAGAATTCAGACAAAGCTTAGAAGCTTGCTGAAATAGGTGCACTTTTAACTTATTTTATCACACGATTTAAACAGAGCGAATAACGATATCTGTCAAGATAGAAGAAAGCCTGTTTTCGTCCGACGTAACCTGGAACCACGGTCAAAGTTTTTTCGAGCCAAATGTGAACTTAAAGTAAGTTCACTCAAATAAAATTACAATAACCAAAGCATTGTGAAGCCTAAACCCTGCAAAACATCCTGTGAAGCGCAGTATTGACCTTTGCCAATACCTTGGTTTTGAGAGCAAGAAAAATGTGTGTAGTCGTTTGAACAACGAGCCACGTATGCTTCAGAACGATTTAGGGCTCAAAATGTGATTAATTACCTCATTAAATTTGATACCAAATGAATATTTCTTGTTTTGAGATTCTCAGTGAACGGCTCAGTCACTAAGAGGGGGGTAAAACCAGAATATCGCTTCTTTTGGGAACTGATACTCATTTCCATGGGTTTGTGCTCTTCTTGAATTGTCCAGCTTTTCCAAACTGTATTCACGTCATACAGTTGTAGCTGCCGGAACCCATGTTTCCTAAAATTTTACAATAAATCCGAATTTGGTGAATCATTCGGGAAAGTTACACCCAGCTCTATCTGGTGATCAGTCAACTGCGCTAACAAGTGGATCTATCTGCCGGATACTGCCATGTTTTTTGTTTGAGGATACTTTCTACATTCTGTTTTATTACCAGCCGACTGGAAAAGATCAAATGCGTCCCGAATGCGACTGAATAACCAGATGGAAATCTGCTCAGCTGCATGTCGTCCTGCTGTAAATATTACGCCAATACTAAACAGCTTGAAATAAAGACAAAAGTTTAAAGATAATGGGTATAGGAACCCAAATGTCAAATCAAAAGAAACAGGCACCTGGTCACTTTGCGGACAATGCTGAGTTCAGTGTCGACCTTTTTTTCTGGGGCACAAATGATTTAACGAGGGAGATAAACTGGTTCATGAATAAACAATTGCCGTCTCACTTCGGCAGATAGCTGGGCAATAGCCAGCAATAAAATTTACTGTTTACCTGATAAATGCCAATGAGTAGATGGTGTATGAAGACGGTATGATTTCTGGCAGGGCCGAATCCATGTTGAACATCAATCGGATTATTTATTGGTTTCTTTAATTGAACTTACTACGGTAGTAGTTTATAACATGTGAATAACTGCAATAGCATGTGGACACGGATTCACGAAAGAAAGTGGGATTCTGTACCTATCTTATCGAAAAAGCATAGCAATGCAACCACCGAAACTCTTTGCTTAACATTGTTATCAGCAATCGCAACGAAATGCAAATGCCCCATCACGGGAACATAATCATTATGCAAAACTGATCTGTTATGTCTTTAATTCCAGCGAATCCTTTCTAACAATACAAAAGTGCTTATATGTTACCGACGGATTAGTTGCTGGTTAGTGGCTAACAAGAGGGATGTTGACGGAAGCCACGGATCAGTCCAACCTTCATTTGATAGAACTATTTGTACCTAAGCCGTTTCACTCAAAGCACCTTTTCTATGACTTCAGCCAAATCTACAAATAAGCTGGAAAACATTTTAGGCACAAAATCGCCTTAATGAGACTGACGGTCGTTTCTGTTTGGCGGTATGCATATTGTGCTTTATTAGAATGTTGCTAAACTCTGCTCGGCTTGCCACCTTCTACGTTCGAAGCTTCGATAAAAGTATTTGGTGTTTACGGAAGAGATTGTGTGTTCAAATCAAAATGACATTTTACTGAATGAATAAATGCACCGATGTACCTGGGAAAGTTGAACTCAGATAACTTTCGAAACTATTTCCTTAGAATCCCCTTCAATCGAAACACTCTCTTAAATGATACAATTAAAAGAGGAAATAGAGATATTGTTCGCTTACTCCTTGATGTAACGAAGCTCAGTTAGGACACAAATCGATACACAATGAAGTAGTTGGAATTACAAGGAACAGTTTCGTTACAGATATATTAATACAGCACAAGGTGTGAATAGAATCATTTGCTGTCAGCAGATGGCTTAGTTCAAGTTAGTTCATGGGATTAGGGGTAAACGTTTTTCGGCACAAAAAGCAGTCACATAAAGCACAGAATTTTAACGAAACCAACCATCTCTAGGTCGTTGGCCTGATAAAATGTAGGCAATATTCAACGAATGTAAAGTTGTAGAATGTTTCCCTCAAAAGGGACTAAACAACCTTATTTTCACACGGATGGATTGATGAGTTCGGAAAGTTACACAAGTCAGTGTACCACGTTGGACCGGTGACAGTGGTTCGCCTAGTTCAGTTTACATCAAGTATAACTGAACGAATATACTATCGTTTAATTTCGTCACTTTTTCTTCTCTAGGCTCCATCTGAACGTTGTCCATGGAAGGTATTAGAAAGGGATGAGATACTACGATACCTTATCCAGTACTGGAACGGGTGGAAATTTTATGAATCAGCAGCTTAAGCTTACCTCTGACGGAAGAACAATGAGTGCGTAGTCTACTGCATTAGAGAACTGAGGTTCTTATAACACATGAAAAGTAAACCACAAACCCGAGAAATCTTCACGGCGAAATGAAATCACTGCCGAGATTATTGTTTTTCTCAAGTGAATCATTTTACGTTCGGATATGCATGTTCACAAGGAGATTATAAGCATTCGCTTTGATTGGCTCTTGCAACAGTTTACTGCACTTATCACAAACTCATGTGAGCCGGAAATGTTACCAAGTCTGGAAAGTTTTTCAAAAGGAGAGAGCTGTTTTGTTTCACAAACGAAACTGATGCACTACAAAAGACACCGAAAAACGAGCTCTCGTACAGCGGCTGAGGTTATGCAGCGATATGGAAAACGAACAAAATTAGTTTATCGAATAAGGCTTGCCAGTTGACTGTAGAATCTGAGTACCAGAGGTGTGACGGGTCAAATAGAAATCGCTATATTCCATTTGATAACTTTGTATCTAAATGTTTTTCCGTTCTGTGCTGCAGACAATAAATATTTAGGAGGCGTTCGACATTCTGTCTGGTTGCCTCTTCCGCAATGTCTATTCATGCAGAACACAAAATCACGCAATGACTTGGAAGACCTTTGTCAATGAGTGTGTTTCTTGCTAATAAGCAGTATCGATTCCAATTTATTTTGTGTATAATAAATGTAGCAGACAAATTCAAATCCGAAATCAAATGGATCAAAAGGGGAACCACATTCGCCGTGAACCAAATCCGAAAACATACTTCGCTACCAGTACCATCTTAATCGCTCATTACGTGTTCCGAAACGGTTTTCTACTGTTGAAGGCCTTCGCTTTTAAGGCTATAAGATTACTAGCAGGTTCAAATTATTTGTCCTTCCTGAAAAACTTGATGCCTCACTCTCTTCAACCGGTGGTATGCGTCAAACCACGGAAAATCACCCAGTTGAGGCTTGAGTTCAGATGCGGATACACCAGTGATCGTGACGCATATCAACGTGGCCTTGTGCTCTTAGGTCTTCCGTGAATAAATATTATGAAACCCCACCAATTATGATCGTGGCCTTTGTTATAAGCCCACCAGTTACGCATTCGTATCAACCCCTATACGAGCCATTTTGGTAAGGAAATATACGCCAATTTAGTCCGCCCGGTGGTACGTGCAGCACATTCGTACCTCATCCGCGATAAGGAATGAGTAAATCCGAAGTGCAAGCGATTTCTATTTGGAAAAAGAGAATGTTGGCCGAGAAAAATCAAATCTAATTGCTGGACTTATGTTTGACTGGTGCTGCTAATGAGACTTCGTTCAAGTGTCCATATTAGAAGGAGAATCGAAACTATGTCGATATGCCATACAGAAGACTTAGCAGACTACAGCCATTTTCTAGTCAAAGGAAACTGACCGATCAAAGCAGTCGTTCTAAATGATTTCGAGTAGTTGTTCCAAATAGATAAGAAAGGGGTTCAGCGTTACTGTCCAATTGACTAAGGTAAGTTATTAATTCAGAACTCATCCGAAAGCAATTTTTCGATCAGCAGTGAATTAACTGTTATAACAATCATGAATGGGTCTGTTATTCTGCGGATTTATTGTTTGCATTTTCGTACCAAACAGCCACATGGCAATGCCCTGCTTAAAATGAGTTCGTAACAGTAACGTTGTATAAAACTGAATTACTAGCAGAATATAATGATTAAAGCACAAATCTATCAGCTAACAAAATCCGCGTCAACCTAAACACGATTACGAGTTCACTTACTGACCACACATGCATACTGTACAGTGAAAATCCATTAGAATTTGGTTTACCTTGCGTAAAATCCAAGGTTAGCAAACACCACCTACTTTCATACCGAACAAGTTCGGCCCCGCCCTTGACCCCGGGACGGTTTTAGTTCACGCCTATCCGCAGTGAACTGTGAACTTTTCCAATATCTTCCTATCTTCTTGTCTACATTTATTCAAACCCCCAGAGGGAGTGGAACCCCTTGTGTTTTCGCACCAGGGGCTGTTGTTTTTTACCAAATGAACCGGGAGCCATCTGGTGACCAGCCGGTCGATTACCAGAAAACTATTTCACTTTCGTGGGTATGTCGGAAAAAAGACTCCGTTCATCTTTTTTTAGGGCAGATTTACGGTGCAAAGTAAACTTACCGGCTAAAGCATGATAATACACTACAGCGAATTAGCCACAGCTTTCAGTAATTTCCAAAACTGCATTGGCCAAAGGAAAGCACTGAGTCTTATTGAACAAAGGTAGAAAAGTTATCATTCTGAAGAGATAACTGAAAATACTGAGGCATGTATCAGCCTAATAACCTAAAACTTTCATTCATAAGGCTGGCTGGGGCTATTTGAAGTTCACTTTTTGAGGGAAAATGAATTTTTTCCCCGTGACGTATTTATTCTCCAAGCATCGGATCAAGCATTTTGAGTTTCATCTAATGGAATCGTGAGAACATTATGAGTTTTTTAATGAAAGATACCCAATAAACAATGCGACGGATATTTATTTTTTTTATTTTGCAGTGTTCTCATTGTATAAACTTTCGACAACTGGTAGCATCTATGGTTCAAGATGTTGGTTCAATTATACCTCCCGTCAGATCGCTAATGACTCAGTCAGCGTTGGTAAAACACATGCACTTTTTTGGAACAGGGAACAAAGGCTAATTTATTTTCTTTACCCTAGTGAGTTAGATTAGTCTGGGCCATTTTTCATGTGAGAAAGCAAAAAAGTCAACTTGGTGGGTATTGCTTAACTTTACAACAACCACACACCATGCACCGATGCTGGACTGTTGTACTTTACAATCATTGGGCAACCTAAAAAATGATTCATCACATTTGGATAAAACGAATGTTTGGACGCTCTGACAGTGCTGTTTTTATTCATGAGTAATTTGCAAACCTTGTGACAGTTTTAGAAACTGTCAGGTTTGTTGCTGCTGGTTTTGGTTTTACCTCTGAAACAGGAACTGGTTCGTGCGTACCGTAAATAGGAACGGAGAACCACGACTAACAGTTAAACAAAGGAATATTTCCCACAGTGTGAGTTTTTGGCTTTGCTGAATGATAACGGTGTAGAGTTTTGTACACGACTTAAGTTGTCGAGACTCTGGTTGAATTGCAGACGTCACTCGAAACTCAAAACAATCTGACTTGATGTAGGTCTTTGATTGATCACTTTTCTGGATGTATTTTATTATTGTCCCTCCGTACGTTTTGTCTAATTGCATGATCACATGGGACAGCACTTCATGTATTTTGAGGTATAGTCTACCAGCAGCTAACTATGTGTTCGGTTGTCTGATTCAGTAAACTTTTTTTTCAATCATGCTCTTTACTCACAGAAATTACCGAGTTTGTCACCAGTATCAGTTTTTTACTGTCCATGGTTAGTGGCACCGTGGTATCTCTGCATTTGAACGCACTTGCTCTGTTTGCTGTTTGGAAACAAACAATGACGGATCCCATGTGAAATTTTACGACGTACAAGCTCAAAAAGCCTTACCCGTGGTGCCATTGAATATCTGGCAAACAAGAGGTTAACTGATGTGCCAATGTTTTGACCCAATAGTTTTTGAGTATTGCTGGCAAGTCTAAGAACTTCTCGTGCAGTTTACTTGACATGTACTAAACAGGTAATTGAACAAAGCTACTCAGCTGCTTTAGACGTTACGAATAAAACTACTGGCAGATTGTGTCATTTTGTTTAACAAAAGGTATCTGTGCGAGATTTGTTCTTGCATGCTCTGCTGGCTGTTTTTTCTAGTACCACGCATTTTATTCGATAATTTTTTCATCACATAATGAGCAGCTCAACCAATGAATGGTTCGTTAACGCCTTAATGCAAAACTCCTCAAAATGTTCTTATATTGTGCACACTGTTGCATGCCAAAGTCATTGAGTGTCACACCTGAACAATTTGCCAGTCACTTTGACAATAAATGGTTTTTATCTCATTTTGTCGGGGACCGAAATTGCAAATTTGCGCAAAACCTGATAGCGCAACCTTAGGAGCTTCTTAGCTAATTATGCGGTTTAAGTCTGATCGATTTTAACCCAAAGTGGTTGTGTTCGGATAGATCAGGGAGCATCTGTTTTCCGTATGTTACGGTGCGCAATCAGACCTAAGAGAAAGGAGAGCAGTGCACGGGAAAAAGCCCACATTCAGCCGAAAATAGATAACATTCAAAGAACTAACATGGAAACAAAAGAACATGCCAAATCCAACCTACGTAAAAATGAATGCGTGAGAGCGAAACCCACAAATAATTACGGAACGATATCATCTGGTTCTTCTTGTTTTTGTTAACAGAAAGTAAAATCGTCGATGAATGTGGAGTAGAAAACGGGTGAAAATTGCTGTATTTTGCAACAGCGGTTAGGATTGTTTATAATCATGGACGCTGAAATGCCAGATAAGATATGCCAGTTTGAAACCACTATACTCAACGAAAAAGCCATGGTAGTCTACGATTACCTCATACGAACACCTTTACTCTTGTCTGCAATGGACGTCAATTTGTAAATTTTATAAGTATTCGGGATTTTCTGTCACCTAGTACTATCATCTAACTATTAACTGACAACTGTCCTGTAGTTCTTATCAATCTTATCATCCCCGTTAGTTGTAAGAGATTTATATCACTCATGATACAATTCACTTTTTAGTGTCAACGTTCAAATTGCCATTTGAAACCAATCAAGCGCTCTGTATTTGTTTCATCGTGGCTGCTTGTCACGTGTAACTTCACAATCGTTCACTTCTAATTCGAGTCCCAGTTGAGGTTTGGTTGATATGCAATACTAACGACTCTTAAGAACAGCAAAACTGGTGTACAGCAGTGTTTCCGTTGTTTTCAGTGGCAAGTTGAGCGTTCGTACTACATAGAGAATCGTTTTGCATGTTTTCTTCTCATACGCACTTTGTATCCTTGTTAGGCTTTTTCCAGCAGTTTTTCTCATCTGAAAGTGCAACATCATGATGATTTTAGTAATGAATCAGGGTGACGTACGGCTGACGGCATTCACAAAGCGGGTTCCTCTTATAAAAGTAATGTTCAGTGATACTACCATACTCAGCTACAATAATAATAATAATAATAATAATAATAATAATAATAATACATTTAAAACAAACGAAACTAATGCGTTCAAACCTACGTATTTATCTTGCCGTGTAGGGTGCAATGGTGGGCCATTGGTTCTATTTATAGTCCTTTTACTTCGCATTATAGGCTTTCTTTGCCGTAGGTTAACGTTTGCATGTAAAATCTTGAAGAAAGCTTTAGCTCTTTGAAACTGATCAACATAAACATATTGTAATACACTTCCTGGCTAAAATCTCGGTAAAATACCGTTTCCGTAAACTATATAACTGCTACTTTTCCACACTGTATCTCCAGTGCTTTTCTCCTATAGCAAAATAGACAAGTGGCCGAAATCCCAGATTTGTTTCAGATGCCCGCCCTGAAAGCTTATAAGATTTTCTTGTAAACGACTTTTTTAGGAGCTTCGTAGAGCTCTTCATAAAAGCAGACCTACAGACTCGATACAGTCTACAAAGATAGCGTAAAAAAGCGGCATTCTTCACCTTTTTCTCACTGAAATCCAAAGCCTTATTGGATCCTACCCAAGCCAAAAAGTACATCATTGTGCTTTGATCACACAATTCTCCAGAATGACAAAACTAATGAAATTTCTCACTTAAACATTGCAAAAGCGTATATTTTCGATTTCTATCGAAAGTGTTCGGTGGAGGAATTTATTCAGCTAAAAATATTTTGCATATGTGCAAAGATAATCCTTTCTGTATGAACATCGTAAGAAGAAATCGGTTTAATCCATTAGTCTGAAGACAAAAACCATACTATTGTGCAGCTATAATTGCTTACACTGTGTTTTCACTTGCGTATTGGTTTGCGGATTGAATTGGATTCACATACGTTCTAAGTATCATTCGAACTTCATCGATAAACAAATTGCGTGAAATCCAGTCTCTCTTGATTTTTATTTGTCTTTTCGTAGTATGATAAATTTTATTAACTTTATGGATAAGCGCCTAGTGTTTAGCCATGTCCATGTCCACGTCCAAATCAAAGCGGTACAATATACATCGAAATTGTTGACGTATTCGACTGATACCTGATCATTAGTTCTGATCTCGCTGATCAGATAAAGTACCTGGGGGGGGGGGAGGAGGATCAAAAACACTGCTGACCTGGGAAGAGTACAATGGAAAAAACCACTGGGAGACGAAAAACTGTCCGAGATTGTGAATTCGTAATGATGATCCTCTCATTTTATCGGTGTCTAACCTGATGTTGGATTATCAACGTATGCTGGTGGGGATGATAACATCAAGTTCTGTGACAGGGTTCATTAAGTGTAGACGATTGGTGCTAATCTCTAATCCATCAGGAGACTGTGAAAGGCTGGAGACGCTTTCAACAAGTTTGAGACGGTTTAAAATGAGACTCAGAAATTTAGTGGAAATATTGTTGCGCCCAATTATGTTAGGCAAGAGATTGGAATCACGTCAAAGGAATGCCATTAGTGTGTTTGGATGGACGACCTGTGGTTAGGCAGTATGTCATCTATACGAAGCACTGGTTGTTCACGTATATTTTGGACAACCTGTTTTATATCGTTCATTCCCGTGGGCAAAATCGTTCACGATCCATGCTGGAATACGTGAAAGTCAAAAGAGTGTTCGAGGGTACCGATAGAGGAATGATCGGGGAATAGAATCAAAAGTTAGGCAGTGGAAAACGGAAGACCCAAAGAAAGTACTTCGCCGAAACAACTCTCGACTCTACTTCCAAAGGAGTTCAATCAAATATCTATTTTGAATAAACCGGGAAAGCATCGGTGTTCTAAAACGCAAAGCAACACCTCAACATTGACCTCAGGTACATTAAATTCAAGCTAAGTTCGTGACTGTTCCTGACAGTAGCCACCAACTAGAAAACGAAACGAAGAATGGTTAATCAAAAAACTGGACTGAATCAATTTCTTCCCAAGACAAACAGCTTAACGACAGAAGCAATAATGTCTTAGAAATAAGGCCTAATTCCAATCTGATTATGAAGAGGTTAGTGCTTAGTACCTCTTCAAACTTTCCAGATGTGCAGTTTTTTCTCCAGATGAAAATGAAAGTTCCAAGAGAGGAGAGATATGATCAAGAAAGATGTCAGTTACTTCTCGCTAATTCGTCAAAGTCATACAAAGCCAATTTCGGAAAATCTGCAAAGACTGACCACAGTAAAGACAACGATTAACGTTTTTCTTTGTGAAAATCTTTAAATTAGTTAATCGCAGCGTATGGGCGTTCAGACAATGTGAGCATAGTCTGACTCACTTTTTTATGACGTCGGATAAACTGCTGATTATATACGGGATAATGTGGCTAAATCCAACAGTGCCTCCAATCTCGACAAGAGCTAACGGTTACTGTTACCTTGAGATCACAATCAGCAACCGGCGGTATCATTACAGAGGTGGCCTTCGATGAAAGTGTGGTACTTTCTTGCTAGTCAGCTATTTCCATCGAAGAAAGATATTTAGGATATTACGCAAAGCGTTTGATTTGTAGCAATGCTTTCCATAAGCAGTTTTTTGATGAATGAATAAAAGTGCACGATTTCCGAGAAATGGGTTGCACGGAAAAACGAGTTTCCATGAATGAATGCATCAAGTGGTCGTAAAATCGCAGATTTTTGGGACGTAGATCCAGAAAATGACAGAATGGATCGCCATACTCAACTTAACAGCCAACAGGCATGTTCACCGTGATGTGCATCTAACTGTCAGTAAGAAAACTCCCCTTGGGTCTTTTTACATTCCCTTGCACGTCTTTGGAGAAAGTGCACCAACCCCTCCAACCCATAAGATATTAACTGTCGGAGATTTATTTGTGCAGCAACCTAAACAAATAGTGACTCGTCCGGGTGACCACCGATTCTTTTGCTTACGACGCTGCCCAGTTGAAGGACTGAAATCCAGATAAGTGACAAGAACAAAGTAATTTTTAGCGTTAAGCATCACAAGTCAAGATAAATTTCCCAACCGATGTAATTGCTCGAGTGAAAGTACACTTACCAAAACTAACTCCAGAATCTCCAGTTTAAACTGCGTTGAACGTTACTTGAAATATTGATTAATCCAAATTTAGGACGTGATTTAGGTCATGTATTTCTAATTGCGGTGTTTACTTTATCTGTCCTAGATTTCTGAATGTGAATTGTTTCGACCAAAATTCTTCTTCCTTTTTTCCTCGAGGAATTGCATCGGCGTAGAAAACTATCATGGAACCTTTCCATTCCATGTGACAAAGCCACTCTATCTAATGCAGAGCTGACACAGACTTGACCGGGGATAAATCCACTCTTCAACTTAAGGAAAACAAATGTTGCAAGCAAGTAAAAGAGGATCTTCCAGCTGATCATCCCCAACGACGGAAGTAATAATACAAAAGACTGAACGTTTTCTTTATACGAAATAATCTACTCAGAGAAGAACTGCTACTGAACTGGAATTCTGATAACGGAAGGCACTGAATCACAAGAAATACCCACCAAAATGGTCAAGCTTTCATAGCTATACCCGATTTTGGGTAAAAAGTCGGAAAATACGTAAAACAAGGCTTCACAAAGAAGGCAACTCCTAATGAAAGCACGAGGTACAAATTCCAATAACTAGAATATCATTTTGGACCGAACCAGTTACGTCTGAGCACGTTATTTAGCATTTGCTGCTGAGGTTTATTATTCTACATTTTCCTTCCGCATAGAGTACTTGAAATGAAGCGAAAAAAAAGTGATTTAGGTAAGTGACTGGCTGTCTTTAAAGATAAATCATACCACCTACCTTGGCGGGTAACATAATCTGCTTTCTAGGAATATGAAATAGTTTGTCACCAAAAAGTAATTTTCACACAAGCGTATCCATCACATCACATCCATCACATTTTGATGAAATGAAATCAGACTTCTCGTGAAATGTACTTATTCAAGAATTTTGCACGGCCCAGTTTGTTTCAAGTCTTCAAATTGAGTTTGAATTTCAATTTGTCAACTACGAACGGCTCAAGGAAAGTGACAACAATCACGGCTATTATGATGTGGTACTCACAAGAAGTCGGTTTTACCTGTAAACCTTTCGTTCTTGCTCATCAAGCAAGTACCCGGAACCAGATAACCCCATCGAAAATTCTCGAAAAGAATTGGCAGGGCTGGTTTTACTTCTGGTTTGCTGTTGTTATCGGGTGATACCATTTATCATTACTTGTAGGGATATGACCAAAGGTTTGACAGTTATGCTTTTTAATTTATGAACCTAAGGGCCAGTTTGGAACACATTTTTGGTTTTTTAATCGATTTTCAAGGACAGACTTCATCGATAATTCCGCTGAAACTTGACTGAAATTGTACAGTTTATCTAATTAAATGAATTAGTTATCAAAGCTTGAATGAAATCACTTTCTTAAGTGGCAAAATTGGTTTACAGATTGGCAGGCAATACCACAGATTTCTCCCATATGCCGAGTCTCAGGTTCCAAGCTAAATACAATTGATTTTAATCCATCAATTTCCTTTGGAACTGATTCTTCTTATTTACTTGTTTACGGTTATACTCAACCCCTTTTATTATACAATAACAACGCAACATTTCAGGAAGGAGTTCACAGCCAACTAGAGGCCTCCAGTTTAGCAAAAAATGATCAGCGACAGTAGCTGGTTTCGAACCTTGGACGGAAAGGTCTAGCGTCCAGCACTATGACCATTCGACCACCGACCGGTAAAGGTGTAATAATTCACAGTGGTTTTCATTCAGAAACGAAATTTGCATTTCATTCGATGCAAGATAAATAGTGGCTATATAGATGTGGCTATACTGTTGGGTCGCTTTACCAACTGCACAGCATTGCTCAGTGGTTTACAAGGAACTTAGTCGCTTTTTAAGTTACGATTGATGTGAGTTCTAGAACCACAGCTTCTAAAAAAGCTAGGCCGTTAACTTGACTGCGTTTATGTCAATCCACCATTCCGAAAATTTCTCCGTAGCACGGTAACGATAGGATCAGTGTTAAGTATCACCGAAGTAATTCCAATGATTGAAAGTAACTTACAAAAATGACAGTTTTAATTTTCGGTAAGTAATTTTGGTGTGTTTTTGTCTTCGCACACTGTAAATATTATTACTCGAGTTCTGATAAGCTGCTCACAGACAAACCCAAAGAACTGATTGTGCTACCATATTTCGCTCCCACGGCATATACATACTGTTACTGTGCCTAAGTAAACCCTAGTTCAGAATGATATTGGACCCAACATCGATCGTTGGCAGAAATCCGCTATCACCCAACTCGCCACCAAGACTGACCTTTCGGGAGCTCCCATGGCTCTCCGCTTCAGTGCCTTGAATCCTGGTTACTGGCTATCCCCGGTGGTGCAGTGGGTCGTTCAAGCTGTGAAACAGATGTTTCTATCATTAAACCTGTGCAAGCCTAGAATATCATAATAATGCGTCCTAATGCAGAGTGACTTTATTTTTATAAAAGAGGACACTGTTGTTGTAACTGTACTGTACACGCGTTTCAAAGCTTATTCTCCACATTTCACTGAAAACCTCTGTGATGTCATTCGTACTGCGCTGTAAAACGCTGTTTAGTGCGTCCGCGGTCATCGATCAGTGAACGATCTATTTCTTCCGGGACATTTGAGAAACCTCAGGAGATGAACATTTTTTTAATCATCCCGCCAGTTTTTAGAAACGAAAACTGACTGGATTTAACAGTACCTCGAAGGATACAAAAAAGCATTGGGAGTGTTTCGAGGGAATGCAGGTGAACAACATCAGATTTGAAAGCCGGTGGAATACGTGCACACCATGTCATCATCGCACCCGGATGGACGGCGAACAGTGATCAGATGCACATACTGCTCACTCAGCTGGGCATCATCAACTTTGCGCTGAGTTTCCACACCGTGTCCTTGGAAAAGCAAAACACTGGGATTACAAAAAAGCCCCAATACCATTTACTTGTTATCATACGGAAATCAAGCGACAACTCAAGAGCTGAAAAAACCGAAAAACGAATTTTGTGATTCTTTCGAGCTGAGCAGTCATCCACTTCATTAGTTATTCACATGTTCTGGTGCCTATGCTAATTGGTACTTGGGACAGTACTTGTTGATGGAAACCAAAATAATGCTATTGACCGGCTAATTCAACAGATGAGAAAAACTGTTCTCTGAGTTCGTCAGTTTATTATTTCGGTGCTTCTTATACCAGTTGCTGATATTCCTAATAGGTAACGGGTTTTTTTTTGATAACATGGATAGAGGGCTCATGTCTTCGAGACCGGTTATGACTATATTATAGTTTGTCAATGGACAAATAGAGAAGAAGAGCAACTACATATTTCAAGTTTTGGGTGAATGTGGTGACTTATTTAGAACGCATAAAGTTTAAACGACAATCGTAGCGTTGATTGAATCTTTGCGCGGTAATGCATTACCAACTCTCAACTCCCCATAGATAACCCAGAGAAGAGTTGTGCTTTTGTCCCACCAGGTAAAATGAAGGAAATCCAGTGTAGGAATACGCATCATTCTCGAAAATGTTTCCAAAACCACAGTGCGGCACACATACACGTGATCACTTCGAGTTAGTTATGCAAGAAATACCAGTCATTCTTCGACGAATTTGGAGGTGAATAAAGCATTACTTACTAAATGACCGTTTCCCAAGTTGTCTTTGATTTTTCCTAGTTTACAAAGGTGATCTACCCCGTCGAATCATAGGCCTTGTTTGTCTGTTCATTGTGCATAAGCTTGCCCATAAAACAGTTCGAAAAGGAACTTTACAATTTTTAGTTAAAATAATGTTTAATCCAAATTTTAGCACACGCAGAATACCTGTCTCAGTGTCCAGGTAAGCAGATCCCACAGCTAAAGTATGATTGATTTATTCTAATAATGAATTTCCAACAGGTAGTGGAAGAACGATGGGTGAATCAGTGATATGTGGGAGACCCACAATATCGTACAACCAGATGTTTCGCTTCGTGCCACGTTCGCTCACCAAAGTGATAATCTAATAAATAGGCCGTACCGGGTTCTTTGAATTTGGCGGTGCTGTTTCTGCAACATATACCGCAGGGACACTGCATTGTACTTCTGTTTAACCCTGATTGTCCCACATTCAGAAAAATGCCAAAGTTCTTGGGCGAATCTATGAAACTCGTCAGGTTCTCACTTTCACTACAAAAGTATATCAACAAACCAGTCAGAAACAGAAGAAAGAGCATTTACACGAAATATTATGAAACATCGAAGAAACACCGTGCTTTTCGGGGGCCGAAAATATTCCTCCTGTGTATACCTATTATTCTCATTTCAAATAATCGCTTACTCAATAAAAAACCTCGGTGATTCGAATTACCTTGTTCACCATAGGGAACATGAAGAACTTGGAATCATACCAATATGAGAATCGTGGCTAAACGACTATACTGTCGACGAAATTGTTTATCTTGAAGGCTCTTCCTGCTACCAAGCTGGTCAATACTCACCCCTCAAGAAACGTTGAGTTGAGGTTCACACTCACCATGGAGACAATTGGTTTAAGTCTGATCAGGTGCTAAATTTCACTCGAATTCCCACATTAGTGCTCTAGCGATCTAATGTGAGCTTAAACGCATGAGTGGCTATCGCTTAATAGTTACTGCGAAGGCCTATATTTCTCCCGTATACACTATCAGTGTTTTGGTGAGCTCTCTGTGACTTCTTCTTCCAAACCTTTGAACAATGTTATTACTAACTTACCCATCTTCATATTAATAATCCTGTGTTTTCCTGTGATGATTTCAAACATCCTCAACTAGAACCCTGAGCTCCCTTGGGTCCGAACCACGTCAAAGTCATCCCTACTAGGAGTGACGCACACCGTGATTTGTGCTTCACGAGTAATCCCGATCTTGTTCGGGTCACACGTGAATCTGCACTGGGGACATCGGATCACGCTAATACGTGGCTTTCCTCAACCACTTATAACTCGCTTAACCACATATCATAGCATATCCAAAAGAGCCACTCCTAGCCCCAACTAACTGCTGGGAACTTGGTGTTATGACTCAACTGTTATGAGGCACAGAACACCCGATCACTGAGTAGATCTTTTTATGAATGAGCACCGTCTAACAAAATAGGTCGATAAAAGGAAATCGATACAAAATGAGCGATTGCGGCTTCGCGAATAACCGGACAGTACGAACACTGTTTCGCGTGAGCGTACGCGTACGCGGGCTTGTGTGTGGGTGTGTACGTGTGTATGCATGCGTATAGCGTCAGCTGACGGTCCGTTCACTTGGGATATCCATCAAGAGATTCAGTGGTATCTGTTCATGACACTCTTTTGTAAACGTAAGTGTCGATTACCTAAACCGTGATTTCAACAAACGGTCGAGTCCTTCGCTGTTCAGCTGCGCCCACGCCCAGCTTGATCAACTTCATCATCCTACTAGTCGTCTATAAAGAGCCGTCAGAGCCCAAGTGCAACAACTCAAACGAATCTGATCATCTTCCTCCAGTTGTTTTTAAGCAATGTGCGCATGCACTCACGCCCGCAACAACATCATTATTTATTCAGGGATCGAATTGGAAAAAGACTCATGACTGTTGGACATCAACATGCATTATACAGGGGCCCGGGAACTCAACGATGAAATTACATCCAGGTTCCTAAATCTACATCGCATTAAAGGTGCTTGAAAAGCCGTCATTCCCAGAATTGTCAAGTGAGTTTTCAATACGAGACCTAAACCAGTTGGTCTATCATAGCTTCTCCTCTACGGCGGATGCTATTTTTTCTTTGACTCACACTACCTAGTCTGCGCTGGACAAGAAATCCATCGTTGTGTACTTGCCTTCTAGTTCACAGGAAGAAATTGATCAGCATCAATAAGAGAAAACTTCTGGACATCCTTACTAATAAAGGACTTCAACCCTCGGCCATTACATTCTCAATCACAACTATTTACGTAATATAGAGGCAGCATTTCTCCCATCTGTGTTTCAAAACAAAGCTTTCTACAAATAAAAATCTCACGTTTCCAGCTCTTAGGCTACAATTCCTTCATGCCACAAACTATTTCTTTATCCTAAAGTATACAGATGAAGATGCAGTTGCGTAATCACACCCTGAGACATCAGCTACGCATGACCTCCAGCCTGGCTTCATAGATCTTGACCACTAGTTCAAAACTCATGGTCCTAAATGTAATCCCCTTAAATGCCAAAATATCGTTTTCTCCCTTATTTACATATCTAGATAAGTGGACTGTTTGGAATCTTGTCCAGATATTCACTTAAGAAAACCCTGAATGGTAGTCAAATTTCTGTGGGACAGCTTGGAATTACAAGCACCCGCAATCTTCGCTGATCTGAACAAACGTCTTGTGTTTTTATCAAACTGAGAAGACCGATCTATGATGTTCTTTGCCTGAAGAAGATCCCGTTAGCCTTTCATCTCAGTGTTATCTTTGCTTGCATATTACCCGACTGGTTGTGTTCCTCTTCTGTCTTCTTTTCTTGACTAAAAGATAAAGACTTCGCAGCAAAATATCAGTGTCTCAGTCACTCATTTTACCTTATACATTAAGTTATACTTTGCAAAAGCCTAACAGACATAATCATCACACGACCACAAGTTAGGATTTTGGATGACTTACGCTACCCTGTTCATCATATCGTCAGTGTGTGCTTCCTCTTCATCCAACCGTAATGCATGCAAAATGAGCTTGGCAGATGAGATTACCTGCAGGTCCTCAGTTTCGCCCTACTCTGTTCTCTTCTTACGTAACCCTGTAAACATCGACTCTGAAATTCACCGACGTCAAGTGTCTCGGTTCATCGAGCTTTCCCAAATCGAGCCTAATAATTATATATTTGTTTTAGTAAAACCTCATTGGTTTATTTGCAGTTGCTGTGACTAAGACTGTATATTATCGCATATTCTCCCATCAGGAGTACAAAATAAAGACAACGTGACAACCGATCTCTTACCGTTGGACATTCTCAATTTACATTTATTTCGATTTTGGCACATAATTCCATCCACGTCGTTAAACTGACCTATGTTGTGGGTATCACGGTAGAAACCAAAAAGAGTCTGGGAATATCTGATTGGTTCTGCCCCTGAGCAGCATTGCCCAGCAGTTCAGTGCTGGTTTTCATGGCAACATTTTGCAAACTCTGTACGACACCAAACCCATGAAGTTGCTTCGTTGGATACAAGTGCCTACTGAAAGTTTGCGGTTGATAGCCTGTGAAAACATTGGTACATCAACCGGTTCATAGAAGGCGAACAACGTCTACGGCACTGCTTACACCTGTTTCATGAAAATCGGAATTTACGGAAGATAAATTATGGAAAACAGGTGCAAATCCGAACCGGCGCTTTTGGAACGAACATATGGGCGGTTTTAAAAGGCCATGTTTTCCCGAAAAAAGATTTCAAAACAAAACACAAACACAGAAAAGGCAACGTATTGGAGAGCCGTATTTTTCTAATAAAATATATGAATTTATTTTATTTATATAAACAATGAAACGTATTTTGGTCCCGGTCATTGGTCAAACAAAGTTTAAATACAGAGTAAAAGTGACAAACAGAAAAACTTTTTGATTCTATCTCTGGGGTATTTTACTTAAACGTCAGCAGGACGTATGGGACAGTCACAGAAACAAAAAGGCCTGAACCATCGCCTGGGGTCATGATTACATTCTGCTGTTGATGCAAATGCACCTGGGCGTCGACTGGTTTACACTGACTGTCTCCCCACAGGGCAGTTAACGGATCTGTAAGACCGGAGTTTGTCAAAAGGTCATCACCGTGGAAACTGAACCGCAAACTGTCGAGTTCGATTCTCGCCGCCGCTTGGCATTTCCCTGTTGGCAAACCTTGATTGGAGGCAGCCCGTTCCATTGTTGTACACTGTCGCAACGGTTCTCTCTCCTGTATATGAGTGGGTAGTATACGCCCGCGCCCATTGATTGGCTGCGCCACATTTTGTTGTGAACCTGACCAGTGTCATTTCGAAACTATTCTCAGCATCAACACGTATCACCCAGAATCCGCTACTCGAAAGGATCATTCACTCGGATAAGGGAAACAGTATGTTCCGCTTAACAATCCACTACTCGTTTTTACAAAAGCTGACCTAGACCAAGTTGTACTAGTAAGAGTAAGCCAGCCGGTTGGCAGACTGCTCTAAATCGCACAACGCCTAGGAAAATGACAGTTCCCAAATAGGTCAGCACTAAATTTCGGTCCCTTTTTGGAAAGAAGCCTTTCCCAACCAAGGTCCTGATCTCTTGGATTAACACGAACATCCATTCACCTGTATCTGAGAATCTTGGTTGAATGAAAGTAAAGACGACTAACTTGGAATGCTTTGGTCAAGACAGAAAAGAGTGCAAGAAGAAGGCAGGTGGTAGTGTGACTACTTACATCAATTCCGAGTGGTCTGACAAGTCCGAAGTTGCTTTTTTTGTCCCTCTTGTAAAGGTGTTGACTTCGTGGTTGTTAAACGTCACCCTAAAATCTCGCCTTGTCGAGGTACTGTAATCAGTAATCTGCACATAACTCCTTTTTGTTCCCAGTGAAACATCGACCTGTTCTTTGACTCTTTCATACCCATCCTGATTCCATCAACATCTGACTGTTACGCATAATTGTCGGTGACTTTAATCGCTCCTCCACGTATCCCTTACGTGTTCTTGGTTCAAGTAATCTCTCTCCTATCCCAACTAGGGTAGATTCTGTTTTAGACAGAATTATCACCAACCATCCTAAACTTCTTGACTCACACTAAAAGGACCCTGTGTTCAACGGGTGGCCATGATCTCATTGCCGTCTGACCAAACGTTTGCTCACATTCAGTAAACGTTTCACTGTTCACGACAAAAAAAATAAGGGTCACCTCTAGAAACTCGTCACTCATCGACATTGCTTTTTTCGAAGTTTCCATCCTATTGTTTCTTTGCGTCTTTTTTCGATTGCTGCCTTTGCCCACTATATTTGTTTGTTAAGACACTGAGTGAGGTACTTGATTAGTGTTGCCTTATTGAGAATGTACTCTAAGAACGGTGAAATAGCTTCTCCGTTGCTGAAACCTCAGAAGAAAAAAGACCATGCTTATAAACTACGCAACCAGGCTTTGGTGAAAAGACACTCCATCCTAACGAGACAAGAGATACGACATCTGAACACAACACTTGTCCACCAGTTCTTCTGTGCCACTGATAGCAAAACGTCTCTGGCACGGAATCTGGTTTCTATGTGGATTATGGGCCTTGTCAAAAAACTACGACATAGATGCAGACAGTCTAAATTCCGCGTTCATCTATCCTTCATCGGATACCCTACCATGCTTTTTTCACTCCGTTCCCTTAGATATAAAGCCTCTTTCCTTAGAAGAAATCTTGTCTTTTCTCAGAACCTCGAAATCAGTTTCTGCTGCGGGTCTAGACAGTTTTTCCTCCACTGTTCACAAATTTAGAGGAAGTGAGCTATCCGGAATTATAACTTTCTTCATTGATAAATCTGTTGGTGTTGGAGCTATTCCCGCGTCCTGGAAACCCATGACAGTAGTACCTGTTCCCAAAACTTCTACTTCCAAGATCTGGTCGAAACGTTTTCGTCCAATCGCCATCACTTCTTCAGCACTCAAGTTGACCGAGCGAGCTATCCTAAAGCGAATGTGTTCTTCTTTTCAGTTTTCCACGACCTTCATAAGTTTGCGTACAAACCCAACAGATGCACTCTGGATGCAGCCGCTTCAGTTTGGCTTTTCGAACATTTCATTTTAAACAACTTGATTAATTCTATGAAGTCCATTCGTTGTATTTTTCCTCGACTAGTCCTCAGCGTTTGATTTGGTTCCATTTTCTATACTTCTTCAAAAGCTGGAATGTTTTGGCTGTCCCACTTCTTTACCATTGTTATTGAAAGACTACTATTCCAGCAGAACTCAACGTACTGAATGTGGTACGAGTTTATCGAGTCCTTTGACTAACAACTCTGGTGTTCTTCAGGGTGTCATTCTTTCCTCTTTCTCTTCAATATACATATTAGCGAATGGATCACTACTCCAACTGCACAACTTTTTAAATACGTCCATGACCTTGGGCTCCGTCAATCTATCTCCAATCTACGAGGCTTTAGCTCTTTTTAGGGAACTCATACAGCACTCAGAATTCTTCGTCCCATTCTGGACTACGTCTCAACACTTCCAAATGTTCTGAGTGTACTTTCTTCCTTTTTCGTTTCTCCTACCCCAATGGGTATTCAGTCATTACCAGTGTCCTCATTTTCTAGAACAGGCTCGGTCAAATACTTTGACATTACAGTCAGCACCAATATACAGTGGTTTTTCACATTCTTGATTGCGTTAGATAACTGCGCAGATTGTCTTTTTAAATTTGTAGGCTAAGGCAGTTTGGTGCCTCGCATACTGTCATTTTTTACTTTTGTCCGTCAATGTACTCCCCTAATCTTAGCTTACCACTCTCCAGTAATCTTTCCCGGTCTACTTGGGAATGATTTTATCACCCCACACCTCGGTCTGGTCACTATCAGTCGTGTATCTTTTATCTCTATGGGCTCTCTCATCTCCAAAGTTTGCGATTTGTACATTATAACCGGTGAAATGTTCACCAAGAAGATTCTTGCGGACCCTAACCATCACCCGTACCATGACTTTTCTTCGTGTCTTTCGAATCCCTCCACACTTTCCGCATTTTGACCTATTCCTTTCCGCATGAATGTCTATCACAACTCTACGGTGCATTGCCAAGCACGTGTTCCGGTTGACAAGATGAATGCCACAGATGGACTTCGCACGAACCTCAGTGGTTGAACCGGTTTCATTTCTGCAGTACTTATTGTTATATTTATTTCGTATTTTTATTGATCAGTTTTCCTCGCTTTGGCTGAGATGTGAGTTCTCTAACTTGCTGAGCTCTTCAATAAAATACAAACTAATAAAACACAATAGATAGAAAGGAAGTAACAGATTATTTTTTACATTTTGTTTAATTTCATAGTTTTCCAGGTTGAACACATAGTTGTACCGTGTTGTGAGACATATGGTATGAACAGCAACCTTATACAGTTTGTGCGTTCTCTTTTTACTGCGAACATATTTGTCACTCAAAAGCTTTTCGCATAACTTCTGATATTCGAGTGATGCCTGATCTAGCGAATTTTTTAATTAATGGTTTCATCACGCCCCGAATCCACCTTCTGATAAAAAGAATATGGAAAAGTGGTAGTACGTGCAAAATGATTGAAATGATGAATTTTTATCCGAACTTCACTAGAGCTTAGGCCCGAATCGGAGGTTATAAATTGAACTCAACAATTAGAATCACGTGAAAATTCAAAGATGATCTTCTTTTTACTTGAAGGTGCTTTGTCTCAAAACCCTCAGTTCTCTATTGAATTAAAATGGTCATGTAACTTTAGGTCGGCGAAAAGCGCACATATCTGTGACAGTGAGCTATTTTTATTCTCCCAAGAAAATCCTTTTTATGCAGATATTCAGACTGCTGTTATACTGTATACTGAACAATATCCACACTAATCGGAACCGAAATGTCCGTTGGTCATGAGCAACTGACGAAGTCACCAACTAAGTTTTCTTGTAAAACGTACTTGTTTAGTTACACACATAAAATCTCATTTCCAACAAGCAAATAATGCCATCGTCATCTACAAAATGTTGAAACAACCCAGAAGAACAAAAGTACTTGTTCATAGAGTAATTCTTGAGAGCGCAATCTCGATTCCCAAATGACTGAACGTCTATAACAGTAATTTTTCGCATACTTTTAAAACAAGCCAGAGATACTGCAAATAATCTGTTTGAAAAGCTTCATTCAATGCCCAAATTCCACATGTATAAATTCTGTTAAACTTATTGCGGAGTTCTACTCTCGAATGGGATCAGCGCGTTTTTCTAATCGGTGTGAACTGACATCTTAGGTGTATAGATACACGAGCGGCATGTCCAACTCCAAACTGAAAAAAACAGTAACTAGTCACTGAACAAATGGTAGCAAAAAGTAACCCATAGAATGTTCGCACCATCACTGCATTTCTGATGAAATTAGTGAATCCTTTTATTTTATTCCGTTTTCCAACTCGCCTTCCAAATCATACTCACAAAGCTAACTAGCTTTGGTCTCTATGGAAAACGAAATGCGAATAAAATGATGTACATAGTAGAAAAGTTCTCCCAGGAATAATCCCAAACCTCCAGTGCTTTTTGTCAAATTGGAGCGAAAGCACCTAGTTATATTTTAGTAATAACCAGGCTATTGACAAAGAGTGACTGAAGTTTGTTTGGTAGGACAATATAATGAATGTGGTCATCTGATATTCGTCACTGTAGTGTCATTTATCTGTAGGTTATCTGAAAAGTACCTTTATTTGTTAACGAGTCTTCTTGGTGAACTGTACGACATCATCCGCTATTGCAACTAAATACGATAAAGAGAAGCAGACCTCACGATCAAACGCTGATTGATCCAGTGGGAAATAAGAAATCAATCCACCTGTAGCAAAATTAACAAGACACACCGAACACATATAAGTAGTCGCAAGTATTCATTGCATTACTTTTCGGAAAGTTCAATATTTCTTTCGTTTTACGAGGTAGTATTTCAAAAGTGCAAGTGAATTGCTGTGCACAGTGATATCAATCATTCTGTAATATCTGTTTCGCCAAATGCGTTTCGCAACTTGCATATAACGAGAGCTTCGTCAGTTGAAATTTACGGGAGACATAAGCTCAGTTGCCAGAGTGTCACGAAGATAACTTTACGTATAGTGGTGCAGTCGAACAAAAATAATCGTCAGGGTTACATCAATGTCCATAAACATTCCATCGCAGCCTTATCATAATCCTCTGGATTCCGCTGTACATGGTCCCTGCTATTTTGCTTGCTTAGTGGGGGTTGATGACCTGAAGATTGATGTGAGGAACGAGATGCATACGTATTATGTTGCTACGTTTTTATTTTCATGGTTTCAATGACTAAACCGTAACACTAAACTCCTAACCAAATTGGTTCAAACTGGGAAGCTTTTCTGTCCATAGTTCTAACCTTAGCACACCTTCGAATATGTTTATTCAGAAGCAAGCTTTCGGTGAGTGGCAGCTTTCTATGCATCGCTTTTTTGTTTGACGCTTGCCCTCTACCCGATGCAATGAGAAGATCAATCTATGAAATTCTTAGGGTCGAGCTGATTCATCAAGATATTCAGTACTTCAGAAAAATTCTCTGTTAATGGTAATCTGACAGATTGAATCATTGATTGACTGCTGTGATTGTGCTGTTCACATATCACAGTCCTACGCGTAAACATGCTGCCGGACGGTTCGGTAACTGGGCATAACTTTTAGAGGCACGTAATACCCACTGCGGGGGGAAAACATTCCTCATTTGCTTCTCATGAATTATATGAATACGTGAATATATATGTGTATATATGAATATATATTCATTGCAGGTAAAAGCAATTTATCTAATTGAAATGTGTGATAAAGAAACCCAATGAGAGGAGATCATCTACCTTGGGAAATCCTGTGGTCCACTTTTGCACGATTACTGGAACGTTGAGGCTGTTATCTGTTGAATAACATAACAGCTTTTTAACCTTTCTCGGAAGTACAGTTTTGAAACTCATCGTTTACGCGATGCGACAGTCAGTGGAATCGGTTTTTACAAAGCGAATGCACTGCTGGAAGAGCACGTATAAACACTTGGGGTTTTCCTTTCATCTGATTTTTGCCTTCCAAAAGAAAGCAGAAACAGCTCAGTCTTGCAGAAAAGGTGCCTAATATTGTAAATGTGAGAATATTTTTACGGCACTTTTGTTACTAGGACGGAGTGGAATTTGTTCCGGTGCGTAGCAAAGTGCAGTTTAAATATAAGTTGTCCGATTTTGGAACCGTACTTAGAGTGACTGTCGCTGTAGGGCTTCTAGTTATCGACCTGTTTGTCTTCACAATTCTGTCCTTATCTGTGTCGTACACTGAAAAAACACTTGGATCAATGATTATCTTTCAGAGACCATCCCCCACTACGGTAGCTTTTAAATTCCTCTTACACACCCGAATTTTCCAGATTCGCACAACAAACTTTTATTCGTTTTATTGTTTATTGACTTTAGAAAGTCATCAAAAAACCAACCTCATCCTTTTCGGAGCATTCCTCTTAAGGTTTGTTTTTCTTTCAGTCAATAACTCAAAAATGTCAGGTTTTCGCTCTCGAAGATGCTAACTGATCTTTCGTTTGATCCAACAGTCACTACACCCAAAAAACAGGTTCCAGAGTCATTTTGAAATTACTTGAATCCAACAACCGATAAAATACAAATGTTCATTCAGGGTATTGAGGACTAAAGATCAACTAGATCTTACTCGGATTATGGGTTTCACATTTCCTCGTTTCGCTGGTCATAAGTGAACAATCGCGGGGTTCCCCTTTCCTGGTTCAATCTGTCCACGGAAGCCAATCACACATGCAAAAACATCTTAAATACAAGTAGTGGGACCTACATCACTTGTTAGTCATGAACTGCCTTATACTTCGATCCTCTTATTCTTTCTTTAACGAAAAAAGTCTGTTTACATAATAAAACTGGTTAGCGGGTATAAGTTCATACTGCCAAGCTCTTCACCGTGACAATATTTTGGCACTAGCAGTTTATCTTTCGTAAAAAGCAGGCTGTCACCTATGTTTTTTTCCTTACCTTCAGTAGCCTCCTCGTCCCGTATTCACGGATGCCCCCAAGGAAAATTACTCAATCCCTAGTGTTTACTGTCTGACCTCTAGTCATGTTTTGGTCTGAATATTCAAAGCAAATGTCTCTCTGAAATCTCCAAAGGAAGAGTGGGGATACATTTACTCTCTCTGTCTATTATTCTCAGCTGCTCACTTACAAGATCTTGTGTTGAAGAAGATCGGATTAGTGGTAGCTGATACCGTGGCTGAATCAACGGAATCCAGTATTTTATACCTGAATGGCGTGTAAGGACCTAAGACGGGCAAAGTACGCATTATTTAATGACGTTGATCTATTTCAGTTCTTGTTCTCTGTGATTCTTGTGATCCTACATGACCAAACAGCATCCGTAATCGGATCGAAAAGGTAACGGGTGAACGGCAGGTGAGCGAAGTGAAACATTCATGAATATCATTCCTCAGAGCCATACTGAACTGTTTAACCAAAACTTTATAACGCCTAGGTTGACATTGTCAAACAGGTGTGTATCTTAAGATAAAAAGCTATACTTCAAGAAGTCTGTAATGGGTATTACCGAGTCAGTCGTCCAGCAAAGCTGGTTAACCTATTAAATATCCAAAACCTTATAACTTACATTTACAGAAATGAACAACAATCAGCCAGGTGTTGTAACTTTGACCCTCGATTACGATAGGCCTGAGCCTTCTCTGTGCTTCCAGTTGTCCAAGATTCTTTATCACCTTTAAAGTTATCGTTTTGTTTCTACGAATTTTAGAGAAAAACGACCTATTCATGTTGAACTACAGTCAACAGATAAAGTGAAATATTTTGAGTGATGAGTACGAAGCTTGTCATGCAACAACTGCAACCGTTTGCCTTCGCGGAAATTCCTGGCTATTTTTCATTCGTCCTAGTAGAGTGACAGTTCCAGCTACGGTGAACGAACATGGAAGAAAAAGAAAATTACTATTACGTCCGTCCATGGAACTGACTTTTTGAAAGTGGAACCTGAATGGAGGGAAGAAATGCATATAGCATCGGTTCTCGATAAATGGAAAGATGCCATAATCGGGAGATCTCGACAATGTACTTATCTAAACCCAGTTCAAAGTACTCTAGGCGCTCGTCCACGATAAGAGAGGAAAGACGGTGTGCAACTTGCACTTTGAATAGGAACTCAAGAAACAAAGTTTCATCGAATCAGAGACACACGTCTGATGACTGAGTCAATGGGTTTTCACTTCTGGAATGATATCCCCCAATACCATTGCAAAACACCTTTTGCCATTACGGTTTAGAAGTTCCATCATGGGAATAATGTCACCCACCTTCTGGGTAGTTTTTTTCACGTACTGTGCTACAGTAAACCTTAAATTCTGAATCACTTTTACTTTAAAAACGAACGCTTTCTCAAAAAGGGATTATCTGAACTGCTTTTTGGTGTGTAGAACACAATCAGTGAACACCAAAGTATTATGAAGAACCTCGACGATCATTTGTGTCATAAAACACCCCATCAGAGAGTTTCAACCACCCACTCGTTAACGTGCTCCTCGTACGCCACGTTTATTGTTGCGGCTAATCATCCTCACTGCTCTGTTTGAATTGTGAGCTAGAGCTTTGGGCTATTAGCAAGCTACAACATTGACTAGTCCCTTAAAATGATTTCTTACGACGTTCTACCTATCAACACTGTCGTCCGTTAGTTCCATACCTCCGAATCAGTGACAGTAAGTAGAGCTGGCTTATTTGATTCAGCTACCGAGCTGATTGGTCCAAGTTGACTGTCGGATACTGTCCGGTTAAAATGAATTACTCTGATGGCCAGATGCTGTTTAGCTTAAGCTGACTTCAAACTTTCTAGGAGGTTCATTCTCAATACATCGTCAATACAGTTAGAACGGTCCGTCAAATCTGACTGGCTTCCAAAACGGCAAACACCCATGGTGGGTCAAAAGTAGCAGTACAAACAGTGGAGATCTACATCTGCTTAGCAGTACCGTTTCCTAATTTTTTCCACACTGTCTATTCCATAGTGCTGCTCTGGGCCCCATTAGAACACGAATCAGCATGTTTTACGCAAGAGATTGAGAAGATTTGGAGAAACGCTTGCATCTCATAATTTATGCCTTCTATTAGTATTGATGGACTGTTTCTCTTAGGCTGGCTGAGAAGCTTCATATTTCTGTTATCACTGGTACCATTTACGTAATACTTGACCCACTATGAGATAATAGAATACATGATGCTTAATATTAGTTTTCACCGTGTGCGTGCTTACTGTTGGATACGAGACCCTGATATGTTTTCACAGATATATTTTGGTCATTGCTATTTCCCTGTTTGCTTAGATGGAATTAATTTAACCGGTTATCTTTCGTTGTCTGATGCGAAAGCGGATTAGTCAACAAAACCTAAATACTTCAGTGTCCCTGTGCCAAATGCTTTGTCAGAGCCACATCCTTGATGAACTCATTTCAAGGATACAACTCACTCCAGTTTCAACGGGTACTTAAAGTGTACAACCATTTGGTGCGGAGATAATAGGATTATTGCGGGTAATCTATTTCTTACCAAGTTCAATCTACTATAAAGGAATCAAAATCAGTTTAGTCTGTCGAATGGTAACCATGAAATTTTTACACAGTACAGAATGGCTCCTCTTTTCGATGCCGCATTGTCAAAATAAGTTCACCTAGCACCTTTTTTGCGCACACATACTAAAGGCGTTAGTTAAAGTATGTCTACGAAATGCGTTGTGAGTGCCACACACGATCGTCGATGAATCTTCCATTAATCAGTGGTCCCAGAAGGCCATAAAGTGGATTATTGTTTGATTTATTCTCAATTATTTCGGATTCGAAACGGCTGTATCCCATACAATCTTGATTAGTTTGGTTTGAAGCATGGTAATCTTCAATGGCATCCTTTTTTCTAGTAACAGATCAAAATGTCGTCAGAATTCAGCGGACAAATTATTTTCTCTACAATTAATTTTTCCTCCTCGTTAATTACCGTTCATAATAGTAAGCAGTTAAATGTAGAATTCCCTCTAATTTAGCTAATTTTACATCAATTGTGTGGCCATCTACTAACTCTCAGACCTTGGTTGTCATCATAAATTTACTCTGAGCGGGAAGTTTACAAAGTTGGTTCTAGGTTAGATATAAATAGATTTGAATGGACGGAAGAGATGCGATTCACTACTCATGGCAATATCAACTGACGAACGCATGTTCATCCCGCCAGAATTCTGTCTTCTAACGAAATCGTGCATCAGAGATAATAGCCTAAAAAAGGCATACACGTTCTGGAAAGTAATTTTAATCTCACGAATCAATTGAAACTCATGGTTGAGAGTAGAATGAATGTCGGGTTATTTGGAGCGTGAATTTGAAATCTGGTAGCCATTAGAGTGGTTACTTTTGTATCCACTTAAATTATGTGATGATGGAGAAGGATATACTGAAAACCAGAACATTCCACCACTTCAGTAAATAACTGATAAAATACCCCGCGTTTATCAAGATAAATTTTCTGTGACACACACTGTTTGGAAAATGTTCTTTCTCACGTTTGATGTAAAACCTGGTGTGAGAACAAGACACGATGGCTAGACAAATAGTATATGCGACTGGGATGATGTCTTTCACGTGGTGATAAAAAAGAAAGTATGGAAAGCTTTTCGTCTAACCACCGAAGATATGCTCCGGAACTTTCATGTACGCCTCTGCGAAGAATGATGAAACTGATTAGTTTGTTCTGGTTTTTGGTCTATCTCATACCGACTCTGAGCATCTAACATTTCAGTGGCAAATTCTTCACGCTACTATGATAAAGGAGATAAGTAGTGGCAAATGCCTCAAATAATCCCAACTTTGCACTAGATCATGAAACTCATTAAGCTTGATGACATGAACGGCAGTTTAATACTGTCAGTCATTTCTGTCGATAAACATCAACGGTAATCCGGATAACCGAAGTTTCCTCGGCGAAGTCGAAAACGGGTTTCCAGTCAGTCAGATTAGAAATTCCCATAAGGAAATTATTTAATGACAAGGTTTTGCACCAGATCAATAGGTCCTTGAAGCTACATATATTTCAGCGGTAGACAAATATTCATCCAACAAAGGTCATTAGAATTGCTAACTTATTCATTGACTCCAAAATGGCAGTTTTTAAATTCGCCCTCTAGGAGCTCAGATTTGAATGCTTTTGTGGATTCCGTTTCAGCCTTGAAGGAAAAAGTTATTGCTCTTTCTCCAGTATGCGCTTTGGATGCAGAGTAGTATGGGTAAAAGGAAGCGAGATATTTAGTGATCTTATCACTAAGCCAATAAATTAAGCACCTGAAATACTTGAATAAGTCCATCAGAATGGGGTGGAATGGTACAAGGCCCCAACTGCGGAACTACTTTTATTTGACTTATTCGCGACTCTTTCCGTCTTATTTATCGTGGGTCGCTGAAGTCTTCGAAATGACAAATTTATTAAATCTATTTCGCTGTGTCCGTCTTTCACGCGTAAGCAAAAGCGGAATGCCTCTGCGTCGACGGGTCTTCATTTGTTGAGGGTAAGTAAAATAAATGATTTATGCCGGGGAGTCACGCAATATGCACCGGATGGAACAATTCCCAAAGCCACAATGAAATTTTGACAGTACCTGTAAGTGATTTCTCATCTATTGTTGCTGAGTGTTCTCGGGTGCATCTCTAATAATCCCCCTTATCAAACTTCTGCAAAGGTGGGAGATAACCTCTGCGCCTAACTTGGATCCTTACCAGCTCGCTCGGCTAACCGTCTGTTTTGCCGACACAGCAAAGAACTCGGTTGACGTTGAAATCTGTTTTCTCGTCCTCTAGAGACAGTGTGAGGAAGCACATTTTTAGAACAAAGTGTGTGTGTGTGACTGGGAGGAGGGGGGATAGGCATGGTTACGGATTCTAAATAACTCGTGACGAATGGCGTCAGAGATATCTATGTGAGCTGGTTTCCGTTTTTTATGGCCGCTTCGGATGTTGCTATAATCGGTGCTGCTGTTTGTGTTTCTTTGTGACTCAATACAGGGGGTTATCACCACTTTGACGAAGGGATTGTTGAAACATCTGCCTAATGGGTACGAAAGAGTGCGCACTAGTCCAGGTGATACAACTTCACAAAGCACTTTCGTTGGTCCGCATATATTACGTGAAAAATAGTGAGCACGTAGAATAAACCGGTTGGTTATCATGAAGTTCTTGGATAACTAATGCGAAAAAGTACAGTAAGTGGGGGAGGAAATTTTGATTTCGGCCTATATGTATTTGTCTTTTCCGGTATTTCGATAGCACCCAAATACTAAACCAATTTTATCGAATGTCACATTCATGTTTAGATTAGGTAGTTGCACGTCAATGGTATCGTTAAAGTTTATTCATATGAGTCCACTTTGCTATACAGCATCTAAAATAATTTAGAATACTCTTCATGCATGAATAGAAAGCTTCTTAGAATAAAATATTGAAATTCCATACTCACATTTGAAAACTCTGTACATCCATCGACTTTGGATAAAGTTGGAGCAACTTGGTAACAACTTACCCACAATGGTCTAGATCAGCTTGAGTTGCCGTTTTTCATGTACGCACTGCCAGATTCTTGCGTACATAAAGCGTAATCTAACAGGTTTTGCAATACACACTCTAATCTAATAGAAACTATCTCACTATGCAATAAATCAAATCATGGTCCTCGATGAAACGGGTCAATAACGAAGAGGTTGCCCGTGAAAGCCCTTGGTGTACCGGTGTGTCCTTTGATGGAAGGCATGAAATAATTATCTGTTCTGACCTCAGGCGACATTTGCTTTAGCTGGCACAATAAATGGTCATTAGCCTGCTAGCACTTGTCAGTTTCATGCACAACTAATTGATACTAAAGGTGGTAGGTAGATCTGCAGTTCTGTCATTGAACCTTCGAGCCGATGGTAGCAGATCGACAAGGATGTTGTAAGCTGTGATCCGAAAAATATCTTAAACCGCTCGTCATCTCTTTTTATCTGCCGTGAAGGTCATTGGACTCCCAGTGCCCAAGAAAAATTACCCCCGTCTTTGTAATATTTTCAAGACAAGAGGATTATTGCTTTGCTAAACCTGGAAGATCGGTCGGATCAAATGGCGGAGCACATCATTTTTCTGAAGACTTTATTGATTGTTTATTATAAATGACTAATTACTGATTTTGCAGACCTCTTATCTAATGATTTTATTGAGTCCCAAAAGTAGGCTTGATCAAATCCACCACAATTTTCTACTGTGAAAGAAACCTCGTTCAGTAATAAATTAACAGTCAGACTGAGTACACTTCAAGCACCCTATGAAGTGCAAGCGGATAATCATGAAAATACAACTACGCACTCTAATATTGGAATAATGTTCACCAGGCTAAATTATCTCTCCTGCTTTACGAGAAAGTATAGAGGAAGAATGAAAAAGAGATCTGAGCTTTATCAGGAAAACTGAAATCTCAATAGAGTGAACTGACCGATGGTGACCATCTGTGAATCGGAAAATCCGTCACCTATGACGCAAGATATTGCGATTGATTTGTCACTCCCGTTCAAGGCAGTAGAATCATTTTTGTTCCTTTTTCTTTACCTAAGTCGTGGCTGTTTTTCACCATAGCGATTGTAGCTCTTGGTGCAGAGAAGCTAATAAAAGTGTAGAAATTCAAGTCCACAAAGGGGTTTTCGGTATAACCGAATCTTGTTCCTATGTTGTTTATGATTGAACTATCAAGAGATTTAGACGGGCTTTCTCTCTTGATTGAAGAAGCCCACAGCATAGGTTTGTACAGTGTATTCTGGTCCCCCTCCCCCTCTCGCTGGGTCCGTGCACGTGTGGGCTACGATTGATGTGATTACCCGTACACCTAATAAAACGACCATTGAGATCGGAGTCAGGATTCAGCTAGGTGATGACCGAAGGAGTGAAAAGGAATGGGTGGAATACAAAACCACACATTAAACATGTCCCACACATCCCAAGGTTCTGATCCATCTCAATTAGAAATCCAAGTTAGGCAAACAATTTGGGATGCACGTTTCTTTGGCCTTACCTTGATAACGAAATTTACATCTGGTCTCGTGTACTTATCCGAATATTCTATGAATTCAGTAAGACTTTCACGTAGACTTGAACGTATTTTGCGGTGCATAGCAGACAAATAACCGTCCCACTTTATCTCCAGTTACACTTAAAACTATATGCACTATCTGGTACGCATTGCCAAGCTGAAGTTCATTTCCTCAGTGTTCCAGATTCAACGAAATAAAATTTATGCTTCAGCTGCTTATTATTTAACTGTTTTACCATTTTATTTTACCAGTAAAAAGTATCGCAGAAATAGTGATAAAGAGGCAAATAGTGGTACTTTAAATTATCACCAGTGACATCCAGCTTTCGCTAGTAAGCCTCCAACAAAACTATCGTCAGCAGGATTCGCCAATAACTCGTACAGAATCCGCGAGAAGAAAGCCTACTTAGCTCAGAGGGTTTAGCAAAGGCTTCGTATTGTTGTTGCTCGCTCCTAGTATACCTTCACATGACATCCAACGGTAGGCCATCATTGTTCACTTTGAAGTCAGGCTTTTTTATAGGACCATATTGTTGGAGACCCTTAAAGGAAATTTCTGTGACTTTGCTGGGTGGCAGATGGGAATTAGTTGTGGAATGTTTGTTATTATCTTTGTCAGTGTGATTTCAGCCTTCGCTAGTGTAAAACGTAGCAGCAAACAATTGCAAAGCAGTTAAGCTGTTCATTTGTTTTCTTTTTTTCCATGCGCCTCGTTAGCGCAGCGATTGCGAACCACAGTTACACCAAAATTGACGACGCTGATCTGCCTCCATATTCTTCTGAAGCTCGTGCGTTTTTGGAATCTAAATGAATGCATTGGATACAAGAAGTACAATATAACAAGATATTTACGACAACTTTTGAAACGAACCCGTTATCTATAGAAGTGATAGAAGCAATACTAAAAAAACACTTGTCATGAGAAAAACAATTTACTACACCACCCTACAGAGACGAAACTAGATAAACTGACATCCGGAGTTCTTTTAAATGGTGTTTCATTTTTCACAATTTTACTCGTAGCTATCAAGCTTTGTCTATCGTTACCATATTTTATCAAACTGACATTCCCTTAGATGAAAAACAGTAAATCACAGTGACTGAAGTCAAATATGATCCTTTACCCAGCCCGTATCATTTCGACGAATCCGAATACCAGCTTGTGGCCTGATGACAACTGAATTTACGAATTTTGCAAAATAATATCAAGCTGATTCATTTGAGATCTGAATACTGCCCCCGTGAAACTGCTCACTATTGCTCCTTGGTTTGATTGTACAACACATCTGTGTTGCTGGCCAAATGGCCATCAGTGTGAACCTGTAACCTTGAGATCCAGGATGCCAGTCTAGTCGGCCTTGGTCCTTTCACCACTGCTCAACCTTTGAATAGCTGCAACTCCGTTTCGGAAAAACTGTACTCGTTGTCATTGGAAAAATACCGCTTTATTTAAGTTTATCATTCACGGGATCGTGTTTTGGCTTTTAATGGTGCCACTGATTGTAATGGAGTGGACGATACACGTCGTTACAAGCGCAAATGTGCACAAAACAAAATACCTTTCAGTTTCCTAAATCGGTCGCAGATAAACTGCATGAGGTGAGAATAAAAGTACGGATTAATTCCATCATACTAAGGACAGATACTTCAGAAACTCGGACATAATTAAATGTATATTATCATTCAAGATTTAGGAGTTGCTTCCCCACAAGATGCATATTATTTCGAGGAGAAAAAGCCTGATGAATCTGCGTTAAAACCTTAAATAACAAAAAATCGAACAGAAATCTCATCTTTTTATGGATAGCAAAAGTCCTTAGCCCAATAATATCTTTTATTCAATGTACTGGACGTATAAAGTTGACCACTGGGATTTTCTAGTTTACACAAGGTAACTTTCTAGGAAGACCTTTAAAAGCTATGAGAAATGGAATGTACAGAATCGCAAATGGAAATCTTCGTATTCAAACTCTGCTTGGAGTTTTGGATTCGCAAATGTATTTGGCTCCGTAAAATGATTTAGGTCCAATCAGTACAAACACGACGGTGAGTAAAACTTTTTTCTTTGTGGTTCACCATTCCCTTACACTCAGAGGTGGTCTTTCTGCACAAAAAGGACCACACAAAATGCCAGCTGCTCTTGAACCGAAAGCAGAGTAAACGTAAGTCCATTAGCGGAAGAAGGTGGAGGAGTTGGGAGTCAGTGGTCGTGATTTTTTCCCATGAAAGATGACCCAGTACGGTTTCTAATCTCCACCCGTTTGTTATTATCAGTTTACAGCCCAAGAATGCTGAGCGTATGCTTTTTAGTTGAAATGTGCGAGATATAAATGGGTGAGTTCTTTTGGGACTATGTTTTGGGTTCTTGCAGATGTGACAATTTTTTTCAACAGTTCCAGATATTCAGTATCCTTGGTCCCGCCCGGTTGCCACCTTCGCCCCAGTACCACGTACACTCTACCGACTGAGTAACAAAGCCGTGACAAAGGGCTTCTGATCTTCAGCACATGGATTACACAGTTTACTCTCCCAAACTGCAGTAGCACACCACACCCGCCCCGCTGAACTAGCTTCTAATTTGACAGCCGGCAACAAGATTTCCCCTTTGTAATAACTGGCGTCAAACAGTCCAATGCGTTGACCACGTTTGGTTATGTGATGGAGCTTGGCAAACTAGACAAGTTGTTCATGGTTCTACATGTTGTGTTTCAGATGTTACGTAGTCAGTTTTAGCTGATGAACACTTTAAAACCCTGTGCCGAATCTTTGTTCACTATATGCAGTAAAGTTGGCAATACAATTTCAAGAGACCGTTGAATCGAATCGGCGTATTGCGCTTGATAATCCATGAACTTCGATCAAGTCAAGATCAACGGACTGAGGGTTTCGTGCGAAAACATTCGATTTTTTATTTTATGTCTGACACACTTGATTGAAGGTGCAGTGTATCGGGTTGTAGAGAACTACATAAGGTCTGAAAGAGTCAGGCATTGTTGCAAAACAGGATTGATCTCTCCCCCGATAAATAATAGTTCATAGGCACGAATGGTTAACATTTACGATGCAGCTTATTTGAAGATAAAGTTACCCTCTAGGTTGATTTGCACTAAGCATTTCTCAGCTGGACTGTCCGCTTTCAATACTCCAAAGATAAGCGTATCACCGGATTAGTCTTGTGGACATGAGTTATCTGGTGTAGCTTTGCAATCGGGACAAGCTAATTGTCACAGTTTTCAGAGTTTTTCCGGTCAGATACCTGTCTAAACAGCAGGCTTCGTCCCAAGTTTTTCAGTTAGTTTACTCTCAGAGGAATATATTTGTTTTCTGATATTCTAAATTCATTTGTACAAGCGCCCAGTGGCAACAAAGTGATTATCCTCTAGACTGGTGCATATAACAATTTATCTCTTGAATAAGATCTACCCGGCTTTTCGAATAAACAAACTTGAACATGCGCACGAACGTGCGTCCTAGGTAGTTTTTGATAAATCTGCCTAAATGATTCACTGAACGTACTATGGTTTTACCGGAAGATTTTTTTTTATTATAAATAGACAATACCGTATGCTTTCTGTTTACCAAAATTACCGGGAACACTTCAGGCTTTGTCAACAGATTTGATGGGGCCAAGTTCTGATCATCTCTAGAATGCAATGAAAATTCCATCAACAAATCCTTGGATTATTCGAGGTTATTGTTTTTCAAGGCTCTTTTCAGGGTGCACATATTTGTTTTCGTGGTTACCTGGAGTCACACTAGTACCTGTTGGTGACTTCACCGTGCAGAACAGGAAGTAAAGAGGGACATTTTTTAGAGGGAATCCGTCTAGTTTCTCCATTGAACAATAAATGTTCAGCAATGAACCCCTGCATGCGTGAGCTATTTTTCATCTGGATGTAATTATAACTCCATTTACCCCAGGAAAAAATATTCCAAGTAAATGGGAGGCATACTTTTGGTCCTATTGGTAGTGCCACCCCTGATTTGAAATGACCTCAGCTTTCAATAGAACGCGTTCACATATTTCAAAATAAGTAGACATCTGAGAAGTTGTGGAGTCTATCGAATAAGATTCTGAACCGCAAATAATTAATTGTAGTGTATGTAAAACAGGCAATATCAACACTGCTTGCTGCCGGCATAAAGAAACACGCTACGTAAAGTTTAAATTCGTACTATGAGCTAAAGGATGAAGGCAGTTCTCACTCCATGTTATGGTGCCGTTGATGTTTTTAACAGAATGAGCAACATCAGGACAGATTCCCTCCAGCTGCAAGGCGACCACTGTCTGCAATGATTGGAGCTGAAGCGGTTCCCCGTTCGCAGTAAACGTAAAATGAGGAACCACATGAATATTCTGCGCTTATTAAGAACCACTATGGCTGCCACATTCAATTCTGTTAAATATGCCTCATGAGTTAGCAGCAGCAAGCATGAAAAAACGTTATCGGTTACATACTCGAGAGCACAAATTACTCGGTTAATCCTGGATCATCACTTCGCTGCAGCTTTACAAATACCACCGTGTATTCAAAGTGGTTATCTGATAAACAAATGGACTTTTGGGAAGCAGGGCAGTATCTCTTGCACGCAAGCTCACAAGCACCCACTGAACAAGCACTCAAATATCACATCAGTGTGCTGATTGTGGCAGGGCTAAGTAAGTCGTCAAATCGGGTAGTATGCAAAAGTGAGGGTAGTGTGCAGAGCTTGACTACCACTCAACATACGGAACGCCCTCATTTAATTTCAGCTTCCTATGGAGAAGTCGTTCACGGAAAGGGTCGACTGATGCATGGCTCGTAGGTTGTTCTACATATTAAGTGTCGGATGGACGCAATTTCATACACAATTGATTTCCAGTAAGCCGATGAGAGTCAGTCCTGGTAACTTGGTCTTTAGGTTCTCCATTCACAATCGTTCACTCGAGTTCAAGCTCCACTTGGTTCTAGGTGGATAAGCACTTCTGATAATCCGTTTGGAAGAAAGAAACAACTGTACAGTGTTTCCAAGATTTTCGATGATGAACTAATGTTCAATACTGCATAGTGAAGCCTTTTATAACTGCTACTTATCCTAACAGTTTAGTACTTGGGTTCAACAATATCACCTTGAAAGCTTGATCTGCAATGACGCAATGGTTCGTCCTATAAAGCTCAGAGCACTTGGTGACGTAAAAATAGCTTTGCTCAGTAAAAGATATAATTGAGAAGAACTTGTTTTCCTTTCTGTTCTGCAGTCAGAATGAAATGTGGTCACCTGTTAAGTGGCGTATATTTTTCCAACTAATTGATCAATTTGACAGCAGCATACAATGCTCAAAAATGCAACTGATTAACCAAGGATACATCAGGAAATCTGACTTGACTTCTCTATTAAAGAAAATGTTCTGAAAGGGGTTAAAGGCAGGGAAAGTTTTCCTGAAAAATCATTTACACCTCAGATTAAGTTATTGGTTTCTCGTCATAAACCAGATTAATCGAAACGGAAAAATCTGATGATCACCTTTGACGTTCATAAAAATCGTTTTTAGTCATAAGGTACTGACATTTCTGGGTGCGGTATCGAAGTTCCAAGCGCAATAAAACTAGATTACCAGTTCGAAACGATATAATCTGGGGCGATTGTGTGGTGGTACGGCATATAAACAAAGGTGCAGTTGAAGCTGATAGACTAGGCACGCGATAAACACATTCTCTTCTAGTATATGGTGGCGTACATGCAGAAGTTTTTTAAAATTATGCCTATGACAACGAACGACTAGTGTCGAGTGTATGTAGCGTTAACCCTTGTGGTTTGCTCTCATCCAACACAACTGATATACCCACCTAAAATCAATTTGGCTTGCTTTTATTCTCCATGAATTTTTCCAGTCCTTTCAGTATGGAGTCCTTCAAGTGGGCTGTGAAATCACGTGTATCAAGCTACATTACATGGTCCAATTTTGATTCCAATGCCCAGTATGACGTCAGCCTACTGACTTCTCTCTCCATTATGGAAAACATGTTCTAGATAAGATTTACATCGAGGACGTGAGTAGTAATTAGATAAATAAGAACTTCCCCTACGCGAACACCTTCATGACAATGAATTTCCCTATATTTATGGTCCGTCTGATTGAGGTTTACTGACCACTTTGCCCGTTTTTGGTCTGAGTTAAATCACTGCTCTTGTTTAGTGTGGTACCGTGATGTTCAGCGGCAGATGATTTTAGGGAGCTTTTTTCCTCCAGTGGCTATTTTGTAAGCCTTCCACTGCTCATCACACACCAGGCACTAGTACGCAAAATGACAGGTGATAAAACTCGAGTTTCCTAACGAAATCAATAGACGCCTTCTATTTTTGGGAGCTTCCAGTGTAGGCTTAATGTGGCATTTCAAATTCGCTCATCCTCCTCTGCACAAGGAGGGAAGAATGACTGGAGGGGTCATCTCGCTGGACTCATATTGAGGATTACCGATACTGACGGTGAGTATAATACGTTTAAAATCGTCCTCCGTTCCCGACTTCCGGGACATTCTACTTCCACATCGCTTTCTTGTGAGATTTCTCTGAGTAAAGGGGTACCCGAAGCTCTCACTAAAGACAAACCACTGGACAAGTGTGAAAACAGCAAATGCAAGCTGATGGGCCTCATTAGTGAATCGTTGGTCTTCCATGTTGAGGTACTGTAAAACTTCAGTTTCTTTGGTTCCTAGATTCTTAGTCGTGAAAATAGAACTGACAATTACCGAAGCGCACCAAGCTGATCTTGACGTCAAGACTCACTTTCATGCAAACTTGAAATTATACTTCTCGGTAATTTAACTAGTCTTTATTGAGAATTGATATTAGGCCAAACAAAATGTAAATTATTCTCATGTTGAAGGAATCTCTTTTGACCGCCACTTATAGGCACTGATATGAAAACGATATTTGCTGCAACAACAACTCCATCCGAAATAGTTAGACTGAAATGGTGTCAGGATATAATTCACGTTTATTCAAATGGTCCTACCTTACCAGGTTGATTATATTTTCATACCCTGGCAAGTTGTAACTCAGAATGATCAGATAATTTACCTGAATGTCTAAAGTCACATACGTTTAACTACACAGCAGTTTGGAACGAAATGATAAAGTAGAAAACCTTCATTAAATCGACACCACTCCTTGATGTTCATCCATAGGGAAGCTCTATTATGGGAATGAATTCTGCAATTAGTCCCGATAAGTATCTATCGTACCGGAGTGGAAAGGAATGATAATTACAATGAAAATGAAAAGGATGCCCTTGAGGGAAAAAGACAGTGTGTAAACGACTCGTGTGAGATGTTCAGTCCAGTCAAATTTCATCGTTTCTTTTATAAAGTTGACTGTTTTTCTGTTTCGTAAATTTCTCGTCTGACCATTTGATGTCAAGCACCGAAAGGGGGCTGTTGTTGAAATTTGGCTTCATAGATCTTTATGGAAACTCTGGAAAGTGATTTACTTCATTCAAAAGTTTCTGGCGTTCCATCATTCGGTTTCAACGAGCTGTGTTCAAAGCGAGTTTATTGTGAATTGTAAAGCCAATTGATTAGCAATAATTCGCAGCCAAAAATGGGTTGAAACATACGCTCAAATTTGTTAAAAACCGGTTTAATGTGATGCTCAACAAAGTCCACTCTGATCTTTAGGAATCAGTGGTGACTTTTCCATCGGCTAAAAACGCAGGACTCCAGGTTTTCCGCCCTGAATAATAAAATCACAGAATGATGTAACAACAGCTTTGATAGACCTAATGAGAAAACCTGTAGTTAAGGGAAATTTGAAATTTCACTGAAAACGCAAGCAGCTGCAAGCATGTATTGCAAAAGCTAAGTAACTACCCAGGCATCATTAAGCAAAAGTTTATTTTTACTGTGACGTATTGCAAAAATGTTGATGCAGTGCTTGTGAACAAGAGCTACCCAACGAGTAACCTATGATAACTATCAACCGAAATGAGTCCTTTCAGTTCCTTTCAGCTCCTATTTATTTTTTATGAATCATTTTGTAGTCTGGCTTGAATAATTAAGATCGGTCAACGGATTCAAGAACTTGTTGCTCCGCTGCACAATCACTTTGATCCACTTCATCCAAGGACACTCTCAATAAAAGAACCAGTTCTTGGATAACTTTCACCTCAGCTAGATAAAATGATGGAACACCTGGCATTTTATACAGTCATTTTTTATCTTTATCTTTTTATCTTCTTATTTACTTCCTTAATATTATGTAACAATGATGCAGTATTTCAGGAGGTGGGTCGATACCACTTACAGGCTGCCAGCTGGAGGTACTGACCGACGACGGAAGCATGATTCGAACCTGGGATAGAAGGGTCCAAAGCTCACCGTGATGACCGTTTGATTACTACGGGTCTTGATGTTCACGGGAAGAATCCAACAAGATTCCGACTGGTATAAAAACGAGGTTGGGTAAAGAAATGGCAACATGATGACGATCCTCCCAGTTGGAAACCATTGTGATTCGCATCAACGTTTTTATTTATGCTCTAGTGGCTTTCGTTTCTCGAAATACTGGCACTTTTTGGGTGATTTCCTGTGGAACGACCACTTTCTTGTGTACCTGGAAAACCCCAAGGAAATGTTTCACTCACTTCCACGTGTGAATTGGAATGCAATAACTTAGTGCTTTCGGCCTAATGGAACAGCTAGGCAAATATGTTAAGTGACCATTGCGAAAATTCCACACACGGATGTTCGCTGAACACTGAAAGGCTAATAATTTACTCTCTGTTCTCTGTCAGCTTGCATAGCAGCGGGTAATCCGACGGCGCGGGCCTCGCAACCCTGGTTAGTGGATATATTTAAATACAAAAAGTAAGAGCAAGAAAGAGTTTTTCGTATTTGATTTCTAGAGACCAAATTCAGGAATGTAGGTGTCAATCTTCTTCTTCCGGCTTGTTCGTGGTGAACATGTTACAGTAGCAGATGGTATCAGTCAAAAAAGGAAACCCATTTTTCTCACGATTTTATCTGTGAGACCTGAGCTCTTCTGATAGATAAGATCCGGTTAGTTCGCAAAACATAACAAGTGATGACCGGGGAAACACGGTTTTCTCTTCCCTAAATCTCCTTTTGTGGAACCATGTAAGCTTCGTCCCACTAAAGCAGATCCCGCGTGGTCCAGCCAAGGGAATTCGCTTAGACATTTTGGTGGATAATCATGGAAAACAGACAATCGGAACACTGAATAAAATGCAAGAATACGGTTCCTGATCCTCACGGGGAGGAAGTTATACATTTTTTCTCCTCAGCTACCTTAAACCGGAGTATTTTTTGCAATATATACTTCGTATCTTCCGGTTGTATGGTTTATGCGATCCCACTGGTTTGTGTTCTGGAAACTAATACTGCGGTTTGGCTTCATGAGAAGCGTCCGGAGTTTTATGCCTTTTCATCTGACAGAACAAACACCCACACAGAACTCTGTTTGCTAAACAAATTGCTGTATAAAAGGCACTCAGCTGATGGTATTGTAAATATTTGTGGGGCAATTCAGCTTTGGGCCCCTCACAATTCGACTACTCATGCCATCCATTATTTTGCCTACGGAGAGATACTCGTTTCTGAAGGTTATATTCCTGGACAGAAAACAGAAAAACGCGATTTGTCGCTTTATCGGAAACATGCTTCAAAACTAAATAATCCTGAGAAAAACATCAGTGAAATACGAAATAATCAGAGAGCTTGATGCAGCGTGAATGAGCAAAGGGGAATGACCACATCTACAGAAGGTAGGCCACATACGCACCAGTTCACAGCCTATCCATTGAAAAATAAAACAAATGTCAAATTTTTTCTAATAAACATTGTCATCAATAACCAAGGGCTTACACACAGAGTATGCGCTGAATATTGAGAAATGAACGTTTTATAGTAGAATGAAGTTTTGTAATGCTTCGGTGAAATTCGATTCATTTCACAATCCGATTGGCTTCATGACAATGACGTATTACTGACCTGATCTTGCGATCACTGGTGGTTTTAACCATCGGGAAATTGCTATTCTGGTTTTCTCTTGAACTGCTTCTATGAACTGTTTCTTGATCAAAACCAAAATAAAGCAAACAAGATTGGTTCATTTTCAGATAAAGTTTTGTTTACTTTTGACTGCGGTCTTACAGTGTTCTTTTATCAACTTCGAAGTGAATTCCAACCAAGACAAATAACTCGTACATACCAAGTGAATTTAAGGCTTCGCGAGCCGAAGATGGAAAATGCAGCTGCCGAGTATTTGCTGTTATGCGGGAAATCAATGAAAAGGGAAATGTACGTTCAAGGTAACGAAAATAAGAAAGTTGATGGGTTAGTGAGGAATAGGGTGACATAGGGAACTCCAAGAAATTCTTCAGGGGTATTGGGAGGAAACGAATACAGGCAACGTGATCAGCTGCCAGAAGTTGATATGGATTTGCTGGAATCGGGGAGCTTTTCAAACATACTTTATGCTGTTGGGTCTTGATAAAATGGAAGATTAGGTCTAAAGTGATTCCACTCGGTGGAAGCAAATATTTGGGAGGCTGGATGACTGGTGGCTGTAATCTCATCTGAACCGTAAGGAGAGTGCGTGGACGGAGGGTCCACTTTTAGGAACAGGAGGGGATTCTTCCAAAGCAATTTCGCCGATTGATACGGCTAATCTTCAAAATGAGGACACGTGGCCCCCATTTTGAATTTTCGCTGTAAGTAGTGAGAAAGCCACTGCAAAATCGGTCGTGTGCTCCGGGGGAAAGTTTGTCCTGTCATCCAGATACGTTGCTATAATACTTATAGGGAAGAAGTGAAGAACATCTGAAGGGGAAGAGATGAAGTGAAACGAGGTGTGGGATGGTTTAAGTCGTGTCTTGTAAACAGTGATACCTCTTTTTTCAAAAAACTGCCTCGGTATGACCCAACCGCGTAAGATAATACACCGGGATGAATGGCAGAGGCAGCTCTTTCTATTTGCTCTCCGTGAACGACCATGTCCGGACTGGATGCGAGCCATTCAGAGTAACGAATACGTTTATAACAACATGAAGAAAGTGCTAAATAGTTCCGTGGTCGAATTTTCTAGAGAATAGTATGCTGAAAACAGGTTAGTGTTTACGGTACTTAATATACGGGTAATATAGTACATTTATAGGGTTCCGCAAAGTCAGTTAGTTAAGTAAATGACCCACAGTATTCACAGGAATTCACTATAGCAACTGTCAGGCAGAAATTAACGCTTTCATAAGGGCGATTCCGCAACTAGTCTCGCGGATTGCATGTGTCTGTCTCATCGTCTTTTTGACCCTCGGTCAGAGAAGAAGTATAGCCTGGACAATCTGTTTCTGCAAAAAATATTGGAGCACTTCAAGGAATTCTTTTTCTAAATAAGACCGGATGACCAGTTGACGAGCTCAGTTATTTCTTGCCGTAAAGTGGAAATGCTTATCGGCTGAATTCGGACCTTCCAACAAGCATACCATTTGCATAATCGACTGAGTGTACGGAATCGATAAGTAGAGAGAAAAGCCGATGATAATATGACACCCTGGAAGATGCCTATTGCAGAGGAAATCTCGGAAGCATTTCGGTCGTAAAATCCGGTGAACCGCTGTTGATTAGCAGAGTGATTAGAAACACAAACTATGATGAATGTACTAACGCCAAAATTAGGAAGCTCATGGAGTAGTTTTATCCATTCGATACAATTAGATTCGTCACTACAACCAACTAAATAAAAGCCATGTACATGACTCTGTGATTGATTATTGATAAAACGGAATGTTTTATTCCGTCACACTAACTCCAGTGAGAAGACTTTTCTGCCTTCGGATTGTCTCCTCCTATTGACAGAAAACAGACAGTATACGTAGGATGCAAGAATCACTGTCATTAATCTTTGCACCAGAAACTAGTTGGTTCTAACTGGCATTCGGTAATGTCTCTTCTGATTGGTTGGTTGGCGATAAGGCCATCCAACACTTGCCGGGAATCCTTTCTCGTCTTATCGATCATTGGTTTCGTCTTTCGGGATTCTGTTCTCCCAAGCCCTAATCCGGATTTGGGACAAACGATGACAGGTTGGCTGTCAATGCGACTTGTCTGCCAGTCAATAATGAGTTAGGGGCTACCTTCACAAAGAGTGGGCTCAGGAAGCTGAGGTATCGAGGGTTTAACGTGATTGGCGATATGCCAATGTTCTGGAGACCAAAGCTGATCCAGGAAAGTAGCCTTTGTATCATTAGCTTTTCAAAAATATGGGTACCACTGAGGTTCATGCTACAGGACGTACATCGCAGGTGACCCGCTTAGTTACAGGGGTAATAGTGTACCAAGGGCGACAACACATGGTAGGATACTTGTATTTCAATGGCCAAACAAGTCAAGTCATCAAACACACAATCGTTTATATAGGCTCTTTTCCAGACTGCTCGACACCAACATTGCTATTGTCACTGCTTGAGTGCTTCGGCTGCTTTCTGACCAGTTGCCAGTGGCCGATAGCTTGCTTCTCTCGGGCGTCATTTTTATTCGGTTGGTTCGATTGTCTCCGTTGGCAGCTCGATCGGCAGCCCTTCATCTGGGCTATCTTGTTAGTTGCCGGAGATCCAGCTGTCTCCCCTCTGGTAGCCAGTATGCCTCTTTTGTGTGCTTCGGGAAGCCTCTGAAGTAATTGCCGTCAGTTCTTTTGTATGTGGCCCTCGTTTGGTTCCTCTGTTCGCCTTTATATTCAAGTTGTTCTCTTGCCCCAGCATTCCCCGTTACAATAGAAGCTACCTTCCAGCCATCGGGAATAATTTTACGACTCCAACATAGAACAAACAGATCAGAATGAATGGGGGATAACCAGCTTGCGCACTTCTTTACCATAACTAGTTGTATGTCGTCTGCACCGCTGTTTAGTTTATATGCCGGTGAGTTAGTTCTTCATACACTTCTGAAAAGGCAATGGTCAGGCTGCTGGTGGGAGTAAGCCCCGAAGTCAGGAGAGTCTGTTGAGCGGGAAATGGTGGTGAAGCTAGGAATCAGTTCCCCAACTTCCGCCAGAAGTGCATGCTTACACGAATTGAACCACTTAAGTGCATATCCGTCTCCCACTCTTTCCTGCAAATGCTGCTAACTGCTAGTGACCTGACGTACATCGTATTCCGTCTATGGTGCTAGTTTATATCCGATTGGAATAAAGTTCTCACTATACTGTGGAGTCTACTCTTGAATGCACATTTTATCATGCGATTTCATGTCCCGAAATCAGGAGAAAAGAAGAACGATCAGGTAGAATGTACTGTTTACGCTGAGTAACAGACACAAAGCCAGAAGTGCAGGTACTCGAATAAATAGTCACAAAATAAGGACTGGTAGAAATGGAAAATACACCTAGGTTAAAATTATCAGTCGGATATCCAAGCCAAGCGACATTTTCTGGGTGACGTTGTTGCTTGTACATCTTTCAGTCGCCGTTTTGGGTAAAATGTTTGTTTTCAGGCTGAGAATAAATCTCTGGGTAAGACTTCATAACCGAGTAGTCGGGAGGTCCATGGAAACAATCAAAGCCAATCTGAAAGAATCTCACATCGGTACCAACTCAATGGTCGTGCTGAGCGTCTGGTCCAGTGACTGATGTGACGAAGCTGATTAGACCAAATGATGTAAGAAATCTCACATGATACTTGTAGAATTCTCTCAAGACAGTTCCTAGAGACGGGTCAGCATGATTCGGCAGATTTGTGGAGGCGAAATAGGATAACTCGTCAAGTTCAGAGAAAGAAAAAGTGTCGGAAATAGAATTTTTTGCGTGAATATGAGACTTATTGTACCTTAGATGTTCAGATTAAAACTCAAGAACAGGGGCTTTGGAACAGATGGTGGAATGGTAGCACCCAGATGCTAATCCACCCGAATATGGATAAAACCAGTTAATTTTGTCATATTTCCAAGTAATGATAGGGTGTTGGAGCTAGAAGTAATTTTGTGCACAACACTGTCGTAGCCTCTTTCGGTATTCTAACTCTCCACCGAACACGAAGTTTTTCCGGCAACCATTATTCTACGTACCTGAAATTTTTCTTGCTAACGATCGAAACTGATTTCTCAGGGAAATCGGTTGAATTCACACATAAAGGATACAATGTTCAAAGAGAATTTTATGGCAAAAAGCTTTAATGAAAACTAGTAGGTGTGAATGCAAAATAATGTAAATGGAGTGATTATGTAGCAAATAGCACGGTCGACTTTGAAGCCCAAGCCTTGTGCTTAATACTTCTATGGTGCTTGTTATGAAACTATCCTGCACAGAAGTGTCAAAACACTTTCATATATTTTTAACAGAAGGATACTAGCCTATGATTATATATATATATATATATATATATATATATATATATATATATATATATATATATATATATATATATAGCAAACGAATTATCCAGTTATCTCGGTTTACGAGGACGCCTATGAACAACTCTTTTTTTGGTGACAGGTTGTTTAAACTCTCAGCCTCACTTTTGATTCTACTAAAACGTACAGGTTTATCCCCGGGGAGTAAGTGTGAGCTATTCACCGCGTATTCCAGAGAAGATGAATGATTACACCAGTAAGGTCTAATGTTTACTATGACAACTGGTTAAAATTGCAGTCAATTCGGTCAACATTAGGAAGGTTGAATCTCCAGTTTGTCTACTGGGAAAACTGCGGTTCAAAGTCTGCTTTTTCCTCCTCTAGGCAATCAGTAGGTTGTATTCATCTGGCGAGGCCGATTGATTCACTCAAAAGTTCTGTACCTCCAATTTGGACAAAATGGGTTCCTAGAGTAACAAAAAATGAAAAATAAGATACCCGTGTCCATTTCTATGACGTTCCACTTTGATTTGTTTTTGCACAGTAGGAGTGTACTCACTAGACCGATGCGGAAATGCTTTACAAATCAATCGGTATTCCACACGGCAAACCAAACGCATACAGATTCTGCACAGCTGATTGGGTTGCTTCGAGACAGATCATTGGATGTTTGATCTCAAGGGCTTTTTCATTTTACTACAAGCTAGGCGATCGAAACAGACGTACCTTTCAGTGCAGCACAATAAAGCTTACCGAGTATGAATTCATTCACCAAATGGACTGCAGCTGATTATTTTGACGAACAAGAGCTTTGAGATTGCAAATCGTTGTCATATTGGTAACATTGTGGTTCTCTCAAAGTTCCCGATTTCGGTATAGTTATTTCGAGTTGGCCAACTAGCACTTGGATCAACAACAAAAACTACCTAATGACCACTAGGTGCCATTGACCACGAAAGCAAATAGACAGTTGTTTATTCTCCTCCCCGATCTAACAGCTAGACGGACTGAATTTTACTGAACATATGAATTCTATTGAAGCCAGTCAGTATTCGATATCGGCTTTTCCTGGACTGATCATATGAGACAATTGCTTCTCGCGAATTCAATACTAAGAATAAATCATTACATGCAATTTCATTTGCTACATATTGTCAATCATCGGAAAATTTCAGTCATTTCCGAAAATCATCACGAAGCAGCAACAATACTTGTTTCAACTCCACTGATCAAACTAGAAGAAATTTCTTTTGGTTGCTTTTTTATTCATTATGCTACACAGTACTACAATTCGGGGTTGATTTCAGTCGTGAATGATGCGCTTTCTAGGTTTTTCATTTGAGATAAAAGATAGTTAACTGATTTTAAATTAAATGGAACTGCCAATGATGTACACGGAAAGTATTTACAACCAAATATTGGTATAAAAGGAACTCTAAGGTGTGGTGTCCTCCACAGGCCAACATTTGGAAATGTGCACAGTCCCCATCCCAACCATTGATCACAGTAGTGAATGACGCTATTTGCAAACGTCCAGCTGACATTTTGGACTTGAGCTTCCGGGAAAACGTACAGCACGCTTTACTTATACTCTAAACCCTACTTAATGCGCGGTTAGGGATTTTACTCAGACATGAAAGGTGGATCTTGGAGCAAAGTTTTGCTATTTGGGATCTTATGTAATATGCACAGATCAGTGTACATCAGCAGAGGTGGCCTGTATTTCATCTGCAAGATACAAAGGAACAAAAACCCTGTGAGCGTAAGGCTCAGGTAACGCATCAACAGGATCCTACACTTACGTTAATCGAACACCAATAAGGGTGCCAACAGCCTGCTCGCTACATTTTATCTCAGCAGAAGCAAAAATAGGCAGCTAGACTGCTTGACAGTTTACGTTCTAAGATAAAAATATTCATTTGCCAAGTTAAAGAAATCGGCTATTTAGTGGTGGGATTATTTCAACAATTATTTCATCTTATTAACATTTGCTCTGAGTAATTTTCTAAATCAGCTTTGAAATAATGCGATGGGATCTCATTGGGCTCCGGTTGACTTGACTAAAAGAAATTCGAAACTAATCTGAATGAAAAAATTGGCACCAGGCAAATAAGCGTCGCTAATTCATTTGGAATCCTAAAGGATAACTAACACGACCATCTATTTGAACTTCTCCGCACCTGAATAGAGAAACCGTACAGTTTATTATTATTACTATTGACATTATTGTTATTGCTGTAAACCGTGCCTGCTTTCAGTCACGGAGCCACCTCCACTATAATAGAATACGGTATCACGGGGCGAAATGTGAATAATGTGCTCGAAAAATCGGAATCTACTTGAATCATTTGAGGAGCTGCTGTCTGTTATACTACTCTGGGCCAGTTTGGCCTTATTGTTAGATGATGCAACTTTTGTCCTTGTGCAACCGATTGCGACCTACAACGCAGAAAGTATGTTCTACTCGAACCGGCAGACAGTACCGGTTCATGAGCCTCGTCTAAATTACCTTGACGAGTGCGCAAAGCAACAGGCAATGACTGTGTTTAGTAGAGAGTCACATTTACCACGTTTCAATGCTGTCTTCAGATAAATGTGGTGTTTTAACAGGTAGCACTTGACAGGTGGGAAATCCACCACAACATCCAACAATCCCCTGCTTATCAGCCACCGTTTAGTCGACGATCCTGAACTTGCCTCTTTGCGAATAACCGGCGTCTGCCAAGAATAAACGATGTTTTTTTCGGAGTGCTATCAATCGAATTTCTTCCTTTCAATAAGCAGGAATTTTATTTAATAGCCATGTATGTTATCATTCAAAATAATAACACGGTAATAGATGGGGTTTCATGATGCTTAAAGTCTGGTCCAAACCCCCTGGACCACAGCGGTCTGCATTCAAAGTTCATCTACTATATTAAGTCATTCATAGTATGAATCTGCAACGGAATAACGGTAGAACCAGTCACAGGGCGTACGATCCAAGCTTTTTATGACATAAGCCTCCACAAATTTTATTCCAAAACGATAAACAAAGACTTCATTGACGTGAACGTTATCTTGACATCATAAATAAGTCATATGGCCCTTTTATTTTTACTATACCTAGTTCATTTAAAAGCGCCAGGAACATATTTTATAGTTCTCTTATACAGTCCAACTTTTACCGATGAAAGCGCTCTTGCAACAACACAACATGATACTTGTCCAGGTCTGTTACACTGAAACTATCCAAGCACAAGCCAAAGGAGATTACGTCTCAAAACGAGGTTTTGCGTACACAAGAAGCTACTCACTGATATCATAAGAAACATAGATCACAAGCTACTTTCAATCTAAGGGCCTGGCATACCACTCTGAAACGGACAATTTGTGTGTAGCAATTCAGAGTAGTGAAGAGGTAGAAGAACTTGTGCTTTGTTTCTCTAACTCACATGGGTGGGTTTATTAGGAATGGCACGAATCAAATATGGTAAATCATCTTGAGAATTTTTTTCTCCGGTTTCATGATTTATCCAGAATGTTCGACATTTCACGGAGCACCACAGGTTGGGATATGACAAACTGGCTTGTTATTTAGCACCGATTCCAGTGTTATGCACAAATTTCGGAGACTTTGCATGCCAAAACCAGAATTAACTGACAAAAAGCACCCCGGTTCCAGCGCAAAACGTGTTAAACCGATTTCTCGGGGTCTAAACCACAGTCGAAGTTCGAACATGTGTGCTTGTTCTGTCTGCATGCGATCTGCAGCTGCGTCACTCATTGAGTCTTGTGCGTCGCCTGTGATTCTATTTCTTGGTGAATGCATGCTAATAGACGTAAAACCAAATAGTGCCCAAAATATTCGTAGAATAAAACACACAAGTTTTTTTTAATTCAAAGTAAATAGGTTTACGTGCCATGAATAAACAGACATAGGATTTTAGACAGTGTGTTTCGCAGTCCCACAGCTGTGTTTGTGTTCATATTTTCATCGGAAAAATATGAGTCTCGCTTTGCGGTCAGCAGTGTAACAGTAAAAAAACCCAACTAGACCGAGGATATTTATGCTTAGCGCTCCTCGGGAAAAACGTGCTATTGCCAGTCTGTCTGTCTGGTTGTCTGTCAAACCTTCAAACATTCCTATCCGCTTCTGGTTTCTGCTCTCTCTTAGACAGTTAATGACGGCAAGTCTATTATCTGTCTAATCGATTCGTCTGTTCCACCAAAGGGTTTTGCGAAACAAATTTCCGAGGCGTTTGTGTAATGACGTTTTGGTTACACCAGTCGCCTAGCAGGCGAAATTCAACAATAATGTAATGTGTGCAGTGATTCCCAGTTTGAATGATGTTAGCGATTATTCTGTGGAAGAAAATGCTCATGATGCGTGTTTTATTCCGTCCTACTAGCTCTGGTGAGAACTCGGATCTTCCTCAGAATCAATTCCGTTTATTAGCACAAAACAAATATATAGGTTGCTCTCACATTCACCTACGCGTTGTGCGCAATGCATTGGTCCGACTGGTGCGGGCGACCACGCCTTGAGGCTTAAACAAAGCTGATAAGACTCATCTCTCATCTGTCGACCCAATCAAGCGATCGGCTGTCTTGACATCCGAGGTTCCGTTGTCTCAAGCCTTAGGCTTGGGTGTTGACTGCTGACGCAACTTGGCTGTGCTCCAAAGCCAGGTTAACACATTCCCTCACAATGCGTAAATGCTGCGTTGAAATGTTTGAAACATACAAAAAAAGCATCCAAGACTCCATTCTTTGATAAAACTAGACAATACCTAGGACATTATGTGATGACTACTTAGTTTACTAGTTTGTCCGTAAATTGTCTGTTGATCTCAGTCATAAAGTCACGTGCTTTTCTAACCTAAAGTTTGCATTGTCCTTTCCGAACATCCCAAATCTGAAGCAAATTGATAGCTTCGTCCACTGTCTTGAACGGAGTAGCTGCGCCTCCTTTTTAGAACTAGATCTTCAGACAAGAAGCACTGTTGGGAGGAACTTTCAGTTCCAGATGACATCGTCATATGTTGGGTTGTTTTATGGCTAATAACTAAACGAAATTATGAAACAATAAACCTGGTCCACTGATCACTAATCCTGCACAAAATAACTCCATAAGCCCATAGCATTTGTTAAACAGCTGTGACCAGTGGGTGCTGTTATGAGGTTAGTGCCGTATTTCGTATGTTTTTATTCACTTTCTTAAGCAACACCTCAACAGGTACTGAGACAGAGAACCATTCGCACGGAAATGGTGATACAATATGTTGACAGCTTTCACATTGATTCAGCACAGCATCGGATTAGCAAAACATTACCAATGCTGGATGTACTACGTCCATTTCCATCCAAAGTTCCTCAAAATGATGCTGGCTGAGATCAACATTTTCACCAAATTCGATGATGAGTAAGAAAAACCGGACCAAATAATACCTTAAGCAAAACTGACTGGAAAACTAATGCATGCTCTTACTTTCCAAATAAAACCGTCGTTATATCCTAATCATGAAATAATTTGCATTCGTCGGTTTTAGGTCAGACACATGAAAACCCTTTTTAAACCATGCAGTTCGCTTTATGAATGTGAAACTCAATTGCATATAGTAACCAAGCTTTGTAGGTTGTTCACAACGGAATGCCTTCGTTGTATCTAGGCCCCTACAGAGAAGTCATCCATCACAGGAGTCGATGGCCGTGCGGGAAGTGGGTTCTTACCCTTCAAAGCCAGTGACGGAACAGTGCTATATCTTGTAGCGTAGATGTTCAGCAAACCGTTGGGAGCCATCCCGGATAGCCTTGTGGTTAAAGTGTTCGACTCACACTCGTTCACCCAGGGTTCGAGTCCCCGTGGGGGCTCGGTGGATGTGCTCCACTGGTGATTCCCAACAAGGATGAAACAGCTGTACAGTTCTTTCATGGTTTTCAATGGTTAGCTGAGCGCTGACACTGCATGAAGAATCATATACAAATGTGAAACTACAGTAGTATCCTGGTAAAAAGATTGCATGTAATCCTAGTCTGATATTCTGAGGGAAACCTCTCTCTCAGATGACGTCGAAATCGCCTCGTGTTATTCTCTAAACAGCTTATGCCTGATGTTGCGTCAGTTGGCCAGATCAGTGAACTGGTCATAAAATGCTAGTACCCATTTGTATTTAAGTTACCATCTTTGTAAACAGTAATGTATCGTAATTGTACTCGAAGCCAGTTGAAGCTGGTAATATTTTTCTTGAGATTCATATAAGATACCGTTCATTGGTGGTCTATCAGTCAAAAATAGGTAACTTCAACTACTGTGTTGGTTCTTCACACTATTATGCTGCATGAAAGAAGGCATGGATGCTTCTAGTAGTGGTCACATACTGGAACAGAACTGTTTCAGCTGAAGCCGGCTTTAGACCGTTGGAGTATAGCGTTTTAATTCGGCTACAAAGTAACGAGTTGAACTCGTTGCTAGATGTTTAGGGAAACAGAGAACCACCTCTCATCTTTATGTATGTTACTGAACCATCTTCCTTGCATCCCCGAACGGTGTCCTTCGGGAGGTTGCCCAAATGTCGAGGTTAGCGGAAGATCTGATGAGTACAGAGATGAGTGGAAGTTCCATAATTTTCCTAAGGAAAGACTTTTTCTGGAAAATTAGGTATGTGCCATGTATTTAGCAAACAGTGCTAAGAAAAATAAAGAAATTTAGCCGAAGTACGTGACGAGCAAAGCTGAGACTCATGATTATAATACTTGAGCAATGGTTTTGAACCTACAGCTTGTCATGTCTCCGAAAATACGATAAATTAACCGCTTTTCAATTGATTCGTTATTCTAGCTTTCATATATTGTACCCTCGAACTCTTTGACGCTGACCTAAAACAAACGGTCGCTCAGCACCAAACCAACTGGATGCTTGCGGAAAATCGAGGTTTGGGTGATCAGTTTGCGGTAATCAACCAAATATTGTATCTCAATAGTTTTAAATATTTGTGTTGGTTGTAGCTCAGGTTGTTGGTTGCTATGATGTTCTGATCGCTGAGCTTGGCGTTTAGATCGCAAACGTTTCATCACCAGTCGAGGTGACATCGTCAGTGCATGTGCGCTGTTGGTAGTGATCTCTTATATTTATAGGTTTGTCATTATTCCTGACCTTGAGCTCCGTAGACGTGCCCAAGGCTCGACGTTTGTTTTACGGCTTCGCCTCGAAGAACTTGACGTCAACTGTCAAAGGCCAAAGGTCAAAGGTCAAGTTCTTCGAGGCGAAGCCGTAAAACAAACGTCGAGCCTTGGGCACGTCTACGGAGCTCAAGGTCAGGAATAATGACAAACCTATAAATATAAGAGATCACTACCAACAGCGCACATGCACTGACGGTGTCACCTCGACTGGTGATGAAACGTTTGCGATCTAAACGCCAAGCTCAGCGATCAGAACATCATAGCAAATATTGTATCATTTGCTTACTTTTGCGAGTTTGTTCGTGGTCTGAGCCTTAAAATATCAGTTTGTAGAGTTGGTTTTCGAAGAAGTTCGAGTACCTTAGATTTACATATTCTGGCGAATCTGACGAGCTGAATGAAATGCTAAAGTACTCCATCTCGGTCGGCTGGTTACGGTCATCTGTTGACAACTACGTAGTTCACAGTATTTCTTCTTTGATTTAAATATTCCCCTCCCGTTGATTACGTGGACATGATTTGCTCAACATTTGGCTTTGGGAGGAAGTTGAGGTAACTCAGTAAATTTCAGTGGCCGTGAGCTTTGACCTAACCGTTTTTTGTTAAGGAAAATCCACAAAAAACGTTTTCTGCTCCGTTCTTTGATGTCTTCAGATCAGTTACCCAAGTTTATTGACTCCCGTTCGTGAGCGACTCTTGAAGATTGACTGGTTCTGGTCAAATGGCCATCTTCATGTACTTCAGATCTTGAAGTCCCAGATTTTAATCCGGCCTCCTTCGGCCAGTTCGTCATTCCGTAGCCTTTCACTGACCACGACCCTCACACGAAAAATCTACTTTATTGAACGATAAACAAACGAACTGAAAGACTACTTATTAACCATTAGTAAGCAAAACGGGCATCTTGAATGGTTTACTCCTTAAAGATAATTTACGATTCAAAGGGTTTCAGAAGGCAGGTAATTCTCCTCACTCAGAATTGCAAAATTCTAATGAGATTCCCCAACCTAATGAAGTTCAGTACAACCTCGCCGAAGAAAAGTTTCCGATGGTAATTATTTGTCATCCTTGATTGAATCACCATAATGAATGAAATGAACTTATTTTTCTGGAAAACGAAAATTTTTATTTAGTCTGTGGATTCAAAGGGATGATTATATAATTGAAAAGCAGTTGATGCAGTTTTTACTTCAGTAAAATAGAGTTCAAAGGTTTCATTTGGTCTCAAAAGCAGTGACTGCATCGGTTCTTCATGCTCATTGAACAGTTGTCACTCCCGTTCAAAGCCCTCCTCACCTTATATGTAACCACTATTTTTGCAAACCATTGTTTAGTTTAAAACCATGGAAGTATGTCTCAAATATCAACGAGGCAGAACCTTTTGCATTACGTACTCAACCATAACGGCCGTTGAAATCCGGTCTTTCCAGGAACTGGTCTATCTGCGACTGCAAAGTGCAGGTTTCAAGTGAACTGCAAATTAGTTTTCAAAAAAAACCGGACGATTATATCATTGGATACTTTGAGGAACATTCTACCGTAAGTACGGACAGGCCATAGTTTCAGTATTGGAGCCTATGTCTGTTGGTTTGCGATAAAAAGGAATGTGAAGGAAACCAGCAGATAGTGAATCGGAGGAAGGCAGGAAATCGGAAACAGGCTGTTACTCATACCTCAGTACACACAAGGATATGGGTGTTAAATTAGCGTTCTGCCTTTCCGATTTGTTCCGTTTCACTAATTGGTCTGAATTACCGATTATAGCAGGAAATAAAACAGTTGGAAAAACGTTTTCAAAAGTATGTTATTCATCCATATTCTCCAGAAATATAGTCCTCCTACCGGTTGTTATCACTGTCACACGTACAGAGTACAGAAGAAAGGGAAATAATTAGTCCACTGATGTGGTTGGTAGAATGTTGGAATTTGGAGATACAGCAGCTTTAACGCACACCTTTTCCTCCGCTCATGCAATTTAACCTCCAAATATGCGACTAGACTTATTAGAGAGTGATCAAATTATGAGCTGAGAGCATTACCACGGGACAAGAAATAATAATTGGAGTTCAAATTCAAAACGTTTATGCACGCAATAGTCGATAGGTGATTCGCACTTATTTGAGGTTTGTTTTTCTTCTACACAAGCAAGCTGGCTTTGAAAATCATCGTCGGCAGCTTTTCTTGGCTAAGTAAACGTTCTTAATATTTTTGAAGGTCAAATTTTTCAAAGTATCACTAACTAAAAGAATTGCAACTGATTTATGTGATGTAAAGCCCTGAAAATGACATTTTCTTATTCAACTTAAAAGAAACTTGCAACAAGGTAAAACGTTTGGTTTATCTGATCCGAGATTGTCACATTTACCTGAATTTTTGTATCTAATTTTCCTGACCGCAAGTTTTCTTTCTTTTATCAATGAATATGATAAAAATATCAATTTTAAGCAATTTCATAGGGTTTTAAGCGCATCATCGGCCTTTGTGTAAATATCCTTCGAGTTGTCCGCGTGAGCATTGAAGCTATTCACACTGAGAGGGGAGATCTGCCAGTTTACCTACTGCCAAGTTTAGTACTAAGATCTGTCTGACCTGCTGAAGGTAGAATTACATATCAGTCGTTCATTGTCGCTTCAATGCACCTCTTACTCAAGGAATAATAGTCTCTGCCCGATGGTAGTCCTTTACTAGGAAATCCACTACTACTTCAAACAAGTACTGTTCAGCATTGCTGTACGCCTCCTGGATAGTTTTCCTTCCTCGAAGCGCGGTACATTTGTCGAAAAAAGGAACTAGTGTGGCGGACGTTTCTTTGTGTTCTACGAATATTTACACCAAACAGCTGACGAGGAACAAGGATGAAAACGTATAGTTTGGGTTTTTGGTGAATGATTTATGGCAGTCCGGATCAGACAAGAAAGCAACGGGAACGTCTCCCCGGATGTCTTCAAAGTCTTCAAATCGGCAAGGCGGCTCAATCAATTTCCGAAACCAAAGGGGAAACGTGTAAATTCTGCATAAAAGGCATTCTCTTGGAAAGCAAACTTTTGACTCTACCGGGATTATAGTCAGACGTAAATCTAAATGAGAGTTAGGTTACTAATTTAGCCTAATATAGTGTTATATTCTGTGCTTCCAAATCTTCATTAATTAACTTATTGATCATTAAAGTTATCGCCGGTACATGTGCATAGAATGACCGAAGAAGTTTTCTAACTATCTAGGCTTAATTAGTTTTTATAAATATTGCTTCAAATATACGAAGATTGGGTAAGTTATCGGATTTGCTTCAGAGCAGTTTATGTATAAATACAATAACTCTGAAATGAACAGTTCTATCCGGGATTTGCGAAATACCGAAGGTATTGTGTTTATCCGCGAGATTTCGTACTCAGGATAGAATTCCTCCCAATAGAAATTAAATAGGTACTGTAATCAACAAAACAACTGAAGCCGAGAATAGTTGAAGATCCATTCGACCCCCCTACAGTCACCCCAAATTTGTGTTTCCCACTAAAGTTTTGTGCCCTACCTGCTTGTTTTTAGAACCATAAATCGGACGCAGACCTTACGCCACCACTGGCTGGTGGGATCATTGATTTTGTTCCATGACCTTTGACCCATATTATCCACTGACATTCCGTTGATTTGAGCGGTTGAACCTCAAGTGATCCTGAATCTGACTGCGTTTGGCCGACTTCAATTAACGCATCGCCTGCCGTTAGGGTTTGTACAGTTTCTATGTAATATTTATGATTGCTGATTAAGAACCGTAATAGAAGTCACAATTAGACGCTTGGCCTTCTTTTCTGGGTTGCGCTACGTGTATCTCAAAGATTACTAGAGGTCCGTTACAGGTAGAAACGACTAATATAGAGATAGTACGGCTTTACCAGAAAACACCTGCAGTAAGCTCGATCTTTCCGAGAAAAAGGAATATCTTCAAACATGATTTTAGATTTCTTTTGTCTGCTATCTGTTCTGATGTTCAATTTTCCCCGTTTTTTTATCGACAGCATGAATTTTGACGAAATGACGTCCACGAAATTTTCGTCGAATTTGCATTGACACATTGTCGGGTTTTGCCGTCTGTACACACATGGTATATGTTTGCTTCGCGGCTGCCTTTGGTTTGCCTCAAGTGTATTGCTCGTATCGGTCCCGCTTTTGAAATCATGATACGTACAACCGACTTACATATCTGTTTATCTATTCAACTCTTCTCCGTTCATTTGGCCTAGTAAATTTCGTGGGATTTTCCTCCCGAGACTGAATAGAAGACATGATCAGGGTCTCTTACCACTGGTCTTCTACACACCGCGCTGGCTGACTGCTAGTATTACGCCATGCGAATCACAGGAAAACATTTTTTGCCAATTTTTGTCGCAACCAATAAACGCACGCTATTGGAGATACTGGTTCCTTGACGAATTCCGTAAAACCGCCCTAACTGTCTGCCTTACTCTTTGACTGGCCGTGGTCAAACGATCGTCATCGTGGGTCTTTCATTCTTTCCGTCCGAAGCTCATATCCTGCTTCCTGTCACCGGTCACTTTCTCCAATGGCCGGCCTCAAATTTGCCGTGACCTCGTTCCTGAAATTGTGTGTCATCTTCACATAACAAAAAGAAGTAAATAAAAGATAATTTACGGCAGTGTTGCGAAGAAGATCTGGTTAAATCATGATATTGATGACTCGGCAACTGAAGTCAAAGGAGACGACGATTATCGGACTGAACAAATCTACCAGCACCCGGGATCACGTAGAAGGCCCGTCACCGCATACCATACACCCCTGGTTCAAATCCTCAAGAGTATTGTTTGACTACACTGACAAATGTATTCACAGTGAAGTCAAATCAAATATATGTATTATGCACCCGAGTGTGAATATTCAGCTGACGTATGACAAGTGCACCACAAAAATTCTATGATAGAACGGCACGAGTTAAGAAAATCGGTGGTGATAGAAAATGGTTTAGTGAAGAAACCATCAAATCAAGGAACTACAGATAATTCTATATGCTGTAGTTAGAGAAAATAGATATTTGTATTGGGGTCGAGTGGTGGATGTTGGTGAGCAAGTGCTAGGTTCGGGTTGGACGATGTATGTGCTACTGTCTAAGATTTTACGAGAGGACTTTTCACAGGCCTTTTGAAGTTGCTTTGCGAAAAGGTGGATGCGCCAGTCTTAAGGAATGCCACTATGTCGAGGCGAGTTCAAGGGACGTGACGACAATTTTAAAATCTTTCATTATCAGCCCGGGGAATACAACGAGGGAAGCTTAGAGCCAGTGCGGAAGGATACATAAAAATACAAAGCTTTCCAATGAGTGAAACGGGATAAATGATGATATGAGTCTTATCAAGCAAAATGTTACACGTCAAACTCCCAAGAAGGTTTCGGCAACGTGATCTGTCCGGGAAAGTTGATGGCTCGTGGTTAAATCGAGGTACTTGACTGGCGGCACTCCCTGTGTTGGTTCTCCTTTGACGACCAGTTCTGGAAAGGATTTTATTAGGTTGGATTAGTGATGGGTTTTACGAGGACGGAACAGAATATCAGAACACTGCGGGATCCGTCCTTAGATTTTGACCTGAAGACCAGCCGACGAGCCCACTTTCTCTTTATTGTAAAACAGGAAACATGGGTCTGTTAGAGTTGGGCATTCCAGTGCTCACATCATCGGTGAATTTAATGTGAAGATTATCATTAAAAAAGAGTATGCATGATATATAAGTGGAAAACAAAAACGATGGTAGAATAGCTTCCTGGAGAGTGTCTAGTGTAGAGAGAAGCGTAAACGAAGTTCGGCCATATCATCGTGTAGATTTTCGTCGACTGGGAAAGAAGGTTAACAAAAAACTATTGCCAGAGGTACTGAAACCGCAGTCACTAGGCATTTGGTGTAAGTTTGACCTGTCAACTTAATTAAAGACGTCGTTGTAATCAAAGAAAAGGAAACTTAATACCTGGCTTTTGTGATCAAAAAGATGATAAACCAGAATGGGTGAGAGAGGCTTGGGCATCAAGGGTTAGTCTTGATCGGTGGTGTGCAAATTGCATTAAGTTCAACAAACTCATCTTGGCAGATAGTCTTTCCAGCATAATCTTTTCAAAACTTTTAAGAGCTACAAACACAATCCATTGAACGTAGTTCAGATACATCCTTTCTGAGTACTGGTGTGATAAAAGTCATATTTCAACAATCGGGAATAATAGTATGATTTAACGGTAGGTCAAAGGGATTGGGAAGTACGGGGAATAATGTGCTCGGGTATTCCTTCAACTGGATCCGTTGTAAGCAGTCTAGGCCGGTTGACCTGTTTTCACGAAGATGAGTGAGCTCTTTGTATACGACCAAGGAGTTGATGCCCTCCATGTTAAGGTTCTGATGGAAGTCAACGTTGTGGTTTGGGATGACTGGTGAGTATGAGATAGCAACGAAGCGACGGTTGAGTTCGGTAAAGTCTATTGAAAGTGACTGCTTACGAGAGTTAGCAACTCTTGGGTACACGATCGTCTTTCATGTTGCACTGCAACTGCTGCTGGCGGTTAGCGGTCGGACATACTGATCGTTCGGTCTGTTGAACTAGTTTTGATGGAATTCGTTAGAACTCTCATCATACCATGGTCTCTGGCTTTAAATGCATGCTCAATCATATAAGGAAAATGCTTCAGCTGAGTAGAGGCTTAACGGTTGGGTCGGAAGTGTAAAGATTCCAGGTGGCAACCAACATCTAGCAGAATTTAGAGTACTCAGATGAGTGTTCACAAATCATGGAGAGGTTGGAGTCAGCGAATATGCTTAGTTCAAAGTCACTGTCATCTGGGTCGAGCGAGGTTTTCTGGCAGACAGCGAAGCTTGTATACTTCATGGTCATGGCTGTAAGTGAAACGTTCCCAATTGCTTGACCAAAACAGCTTAGGGGAGGACGACAATCAATGTGAAACAGGTCTGGATTATCAACAAGACAAGGGTAGAGCACTGCTTTTTGTCTGGTGGGGATAGTGACAATAAAGGCAAAGCCAAGAGATGCAAGGAATCCCACTTTGAATCCCTTAAAGTCACCACAGACTACATATGAGGAATAGCCAACAAAGTTCAGCAGATTTTGGGGAGGCAATATAGCAGAATTCGTCAAGCTTGCGAAAAGGACCTATTATGGAAATGTTTATGTCAACCAGAATTATCGACGTGCAATGGCTCTAGTGTTTAGGTTTGCGGTCTCGTAGATGTTTATCGGCAGAGTACAAACCAAGGTTAGCCAAAAGGTATAGGTCGATCATCATGTGAAATGTTCACATTTCAACCTCTTGCCCATCAAAGGATATTTCTGTGTTTGCTAAGTCATTCACATCAAAATCAATGGGATTTATTGAAACTTAAATTGCCATTGTGTATTTACTCAGTCGAATTTCAGTTTCCTGAACTGCGTGATATTAACAAATACCCCGGTCTTTATAAAAGAGAATGCGCAACCTGATCTTGTCTTTGAGAACGATACAGAGATAGTTTGTTTTCAAACGAGAGTCCTCCTATCCCGCAATGATCACTGTACCATCAATTTCAGGTAACATCATCTTGGGCATGATTGTTCTTTTGACCTCACGATTGTCCAAATAAAATGCAACCAAGAACGCCCGGCTTTACTGAAAAGAAATGATTGTGTGCACTCATTTTGGCCAGTTCCACTACACTTATTTATTAGTCAACGTCTCACAATTACCTACAAGTGGTGTGTGTGAAACTGATGACATCTTATTAGAGAGTTGAACTCCTGTCACGTTGTATGCTTCTTACTGGAATCCACATATACCGCTGCAGTGTAGTCCGATTCTGTTCCACTCTTTTCAAAACATTGAGACGACAGAAAGGACAAGTCTACGGTAGTGTAGCAAACTACTCTTTCAATTACTTTCGAAACCAGGATGAAAAAAGAAAATCCTGCTTGGAACCTGCAATTATCGATATGAAAAACACTTGGAACATGAGTTTCATTTCCTGAGGACCCAAATCAAAACCACTGTATAACTCAGTCACACGGTTTCTGCCCCGTAGACAGTTCACTCACCCCCCCCCCCCCCCTATCGGAATTCGTTTTTGATCCAAGTACAAGCCTGGATAAGTTTCTTAGCTAACCCAGACAAGGGTAAATTGAACTGAAAAGATTCAGAACCAGGAAGGTTTTAAAGCCTGATGGGCTTCAGCCCACAGACCTCAAGGAATGTACTTCGTGTTCATCTGAATCCCTCAAGGTATTTCTTACCAAATGCGCTGAAGTAAACACAACTTCTAATCACTAGAGATCAGTTCTTATCACTCCAAAGACCAAAAGGTAAAATCGGAACATTCCCTCTCAAATGTATACATTCCCAATCTTCGAAAGGCATTCTGAGAAGGCTTTTTCCTGTGCATTAGTTCAGACATTGCTTTCCCTGATGATTACCTGTTTCCTCAGCGAAACCAGAACTCCGTAATGGATGCTTTAACAAATTTCTCCAAATCTCTTTCCTAACCACGTTTACACACCCGAAAACCTTTCAACAGGTTTTTCTTGGGTACTGAATCGCATTCAAGTCGGGAGTTTTCTACTGCTATCTTTTTCCTTGGTTACCGTAATATGCCACTGGATCAATTCAGCTCGCCGGTCGTGTTCAAGTGGCCCTCACGGTGGACGTGAGAATCCTCTGATTCCGCTTCGATTCCTGCTGCCGCCATCGGTCAATTTTCGCAATTGGGAGCCTCTAACTGGCACCGAAGCCTTTGTGAAATATGGTGTCACTATTAATAAACAATTAAATTAGTAATGACAATAATAAAGGAGCACTTTAGGTTGGCATCCTGACTCCCTGTCTTAGTCCCCCCACCCCCTTAAGTTCACAATTATCTGATGCATTCGATCAGTTTAATAAGGCCGCTGATGATGCTGCCATCAGGATCACTTCGGATAATAGCCCTCTATTCTTTTAAATACGTGATTCTATAGCTCTCAATAACTAATTTTCAGTAATATTTCATCAGTCCCTCAATGTAACCAAATGCGATGTCATGGTCTTTTCACTTTTCAAGGGTAGACACCTATCTTCAATCGAAAGTAGCTACTCTTCTCTATATAGTGGCAACAAGATAGTACTTAAAGCTTGACCGGTGGAGTAACTGTAAATCACCATTTTTCACGATCTCACGTAGTATTATCACATTACAGATTCATTCACTAAGACACGGCGACCTTAATTTCATGTTTTATACTTAAGATCTTCTGCATATTCCACAAATGTTTTGTGCATTTCTGTGAGATAGCACATCGCCTGTATCACACTATTCTCACTGCTTTCTATCTTCGATTGGCGGAGATTGTCACTTGGCTTAGGCCTATCAAAGTTACGTCAAGATCCAGCAATATTCCCAGCCTTAACTGGATAAGCTTGACTATTAACCAGCGCATTTCCTCGTGTGCCACACGTTGCACCGATATCTTATCGGAATGAAATCATTCACTGCCCACCCACAAAACTGCACGTGTATCTACCCCATTCACCAAGTTTAAAAACAGGTTGTTCTATTTCTGGACAACAGCTCATTGTAAGGCTGCCTTACCCTACTTTCCAATGTACCTTAACAATCGATCATTCATTTTATCTCAAGTCAACGCTGTTTTACACCTCTAGGAGTATTGGATATCCAGATTTATCGTCGACTGTGTACGCAGAAAGATGTGTTTTAGCGCTCTTTGATTTCGTCCTCATGTTAGTCTTGCTCAGATCGTGTTTTAGGGCATCTTTTTATAAGTGTAGGGATCATCATGATGTGGAAGCTTCATCTCTTTGGATGAACAAAGTCGCGTTTTGACTTTGTAAAAAACTCACCATTTAGTGATGATTCACCGATGGAGGCAAGCCGGCAACAAAAAACGTCTGACCTACTTTTCTTCCATTCTCACTTCACGTTTCACCAAAAATGACTCACAGTCCAAATTGTAAAAACTCGTAGAATTGCCTTGTAATCAGTCCGTTAACACTTGAACGGGACGGGGTGTACTACCGTAATGAGTGCGACAAATATTCTCTATCGTCAGACAAGAAAGGCTTCTTTTGTGAACCCCGGCGGTTCTTACGTAGCACAGATCACGTCAAACGGATAATGTTCAATTCCGTTTCACAATATGGATTTACTCGGATGAACCTGGACGGGGGAGAATAGCTCCAGCTGAAGGACAACAGCCGCAGAGTGGTGGACGAAAACAAGCCAACATTTGAAACAGGAGATGATTCGTTCAACTGTACGGTTGAAGCCTCTGGTCAGAAACAAATTAAGGATATGTATAATGTTATTTTGCAGATAATATTGCCAACTAAGCTACTGATGTGTTTCCTTCCGGAATTCTGCTGAGTCATCAGTGGAGTCAAGTCTAGGATATTTCTATCAATTAATCATATTGCTGTGCAACGAAAGCAAACTGAATGTCAAACAAACTGGTGGAAGCAAACGGCTTTTTTTCATATTTGATCTATTTAATACTTAGGAACTCTTATCAAAAGAGTGAGACGGTAAGCAATATGCATAATAACGATCACATGTTTTGATACGTCATAGTTATGCATGAAGAATAACTGTGTAGCCAGAAAGGCATAAATCAGAAATTCGGTAACACCGACACTAAGGTTCGGAGTTCTGAACAAAATGAATTTGCAGTGGACAAGGCGTGATAACGAACAAGAAGAGAGCAAGTTACTGCTTACCCCGGAGAAGGATCCGTCATAATGGGGGCGTTGAGACCTGTATTCCGCTAAGCAAGCGGTTGTTCGCTGGTTGCCGTTAAACTGACTTCATGGAAAATTGTGAACATTATGATCCCGGATCTGAATCTTGTTCCACCGGTAGCTTCCTCTTAGGCGGAGTTTAACTGGCTACGAACACCTTCCAGTGATATTGTACAGCAAAGGTTATTCGTAGTGTTGACCTACCTGTCGACCATCTCCAGAAACCCTGTGAAATATATCAGAAGTCCTGGTAACAGGGTTCCCTGGATTCAAGTAAAAATCTGTTTGACTGATGTATCAGTTTTCCCTTGTAAAACCTGATGTCCTTTAGCGCAGTGATCCAGTGAATGTCACATTCAGTCGTATATAAAACGGTCGATAGAAGTTCAGCAGTTAGTGTACCAATTACACGTGTAACGGAATTTTCATTTAGCGTGTTTGTCTCATTTTATGGATAGCAATAATGGGCGGGTTATCAAGAAACAGTCGAAACCGGTGAAAACCTTCACTGTTACTCCAGAAGTTTTATTTTGAGTGAACAGTGATTTACCGCTGTAATCTCGGTTGAATCGAATGGAGCATGCATGGAACGGGGGGGGGGACATTTCAACGATCACACTGTGATTCTTCCAAAGTTAATTCGTCGGTTAACACGCCTAAAAAGGGACTCTCCGTCCATGCAAGCTCCATTCGATTCAAATGAGATTACAGCTGTAAACCAACTGTGGAGTGCTCAAGTATAAGGATCATTGGGCGGAAGAGTACCGGGTACGCATACCTGATGAGCGGCAATAACCGGGAAACCGGTTGTGTGCTTCCGGGGAAATTCTGTTCTGTCATCCAAACTCAATGTCATACTACTCAGCAGTGATTTGCCCAATAACCTGTTTATGATGGGAGCTTTTGGCTTTCTTTCTTCGTTACCCGTATACCGTTGCTACCTGCGATCTCCAGTTACAGTGTTTTGTTCTCCAGCATGCACCAACTTGAAATGTGGAAATAATAATAAATATTACAAAGTTAGTTGACCCCGTTTTCTCCTCAACATTGCCTTCAAGGAACGCTTCTTCAGACTGTAGAAAATCTCATCTCAAATGGTTCCGGTTGTTTGTTCGCCGTCTACATTAGCTGGCAATTGTTAAATTATGGCTAGCAGACAGAAAGACTCTCGTGTTTGTGGTCATGGCTAGCAAGAATGAATTAGGAGGTAGCATGTGACGAAGTATTGGAAAAAAATAAACAAAAAGACCAATCTGATATCTTATTACCAGCAAACTGTTAAACCCAACCACGATCCATATCAAAACACGTAGTTTGATCGAACCTATAGTCCCGGCGGTTCACTTTCGGGCCGTTACTGTCCCATTTATTTGCCATGGAAAGTTAGGAAAACTGTCCGTAGGCCAGTCCGTCGGTTTGTCATTTGATCGGTTATTCAACCAGTTGATTGCTTGAAAAAGGGTGAGAGAAGGGGGTGACGAATGTCATCTTGTAAACAAATGGTGAACTGGATCGTCAAAGCGGTCGCGATTCACGTCATGCCTCTTGAGGTCAGAGAAGTTCGTGGACATGCACTAGCTTCCTTTGCGAGCACAGCTCAAATATTACGACCCGTAAGCTGATCACTTCAGCCTTTACCAATGTTCGGCATGTGGTCACTTTAGATTCGGTTTGTGACACTTTGTACCCAACTACCCAGTCGAATGACCCGGTTCCTGGCAATACGCAGTAATTGCACTGGAAACCGTACCACTAGCTGGTGCTCTTTGATGCGTTTCGACAAATGCCTCCTTGTTCGACTAGCTCAAGTTGCACTGATAGATCACTGTGGAGGATATCAGCAAGCACAATTTATTTTTATTCTGACGTTAGGCGACAGGACTGGCCGAAAACCAAAATCATAGCATAGCTGAATTAAATGTGCCTTCAACTACAGAACATACGACCCTTCACGAGTTCTGATATACGGTGCCCCCATTGAAAGGTGGGATGATGAATAGAGTTTTTACGGCTATCTCTAGTAAACTTCGGATTGTTCGGCCATATTCCATACAGCAATTCATAAATTTCACTGGGTAGTCGTTCGGCGATAGGAAGTTGTGAACTGTTTGCAGCTCTGAGTCCAGCCGGTAGTCAGAGCACTTCGGTTCAGCCCTTGAGGCCGAACATATCATTAGATTTATCCTCTTGGATTGAGGACACATAACCGCGAAGGTTTATGTGGTCTCAAGTGCATGCTGCCGTGTTACCCTTCTGGCTGTTCGATTACCCTCAAATGATAAATAAGTGTGATTGAAGGGACTCGAAATTGAATCATCTAAAACGTGATAATTTTATTTCGCAACAGTCATACTCATCAGGAAAGATAAGTCACAATGACTTGCGGTGTTTTAGTAGCTTTGTCTCAGGTTCACAGTTTTTATTCTCATCTACAGTTTTGTACTGTTGGACACTCGCAGGTTATTATCTATTACGATGCTGTCGCTACTGCTCTACCTTGGATATTATATACCTGCTTTGACTCATTCTTATTTTCACTAGACACAAAATAGAAAGCCAAGAGAACCTGCTTTTTAGGATGGTGACGCCGTGAACACTGTCAACAGACAAAAACTCATTGACATACCGTCGCAAGAACGAAGTTTACCCCTCAGTTATCAAGGCTTTATCCGATTATTTTTCCAGTCGGCAACAGCTTGCTAGATACGGAGGTAGAACTTCTTCCATTTCTGCTGCAACCCAAAACATCCTATAAGGTGTCATCCTCTCACATTTGCTATTCTCATGCTACATTTCACCAGTGCCTGTCAGTGACAGTTCTTTTGTTGAAAGGTATGCCCAGGGTGCTACAGTTGGGTTACCCCGTAGTGATGCCTTAGCTATGCCTTAACCCCAACCTGGTCTCTTGGATCTTGGCCTAAGGCTCATAGCCTAAGCTCTGGTCTCCACAAAAGCTTAGATGTTTCTCTTTGTTCATAGACTTCAAGTATGTGAACTTTTTGGAATCTTGTCTGAGCTTGCACGTAGGAAACATCCTTAATGGTCGTCAACTATCTGTCAGATTCCTCGGAGCTGTGATCACTCACTATCTTTGTTGGTCTGAGCGTACTGCTTATGTTCACACTAGTGAGAAGACAAGTCCACTGGGTTCTGCGCTAAGAACAGTGTTTACTCCACTTCACCTCAATCAGCGATAGGTCCTTGCATGCCTGGTTGTATTCTTCTACCGTCATCTTCCCTGAACTAAAAGCCAAATCTTTGCCACATTGAATAGGTCTCACAAGCCTTGCCTAATGCAAGCGATATGCATTGCAGAAGTCTAACAGACTTGAAAACGTATTTCAAAACGAGCTGAAGGGAACGGTTTTTAAAGTTTCGGCTGAAAACCACTTCTAAATCATGCCCCCAGTTGATAGATCAGAAATAATGAGTGATTTTGACGACAGAGCTAAGTCCACTGCTTCTATTTAGCCGCTTCCTACCTTGTTACCTTAGTTGTGAGACGAGATAACACGTGTTGGACGACGGACGAATGGTATTTAATTGCTCCAGTCGTACTTTATTGTCGTGTCCCTTTTATCTGTCTTGCTCGACCCACTTTCCTTTTATTTGCGGGCAAGTCATACGACAAGAGTATTCCATTACAATGCTTGCCTAGACAGAAGATGTGAACGTGGAGAACAGTGGCTAGTTTTCGTGCATGAAAAAAGGTGGTCGGCTTTGGAAGTCTTACAGAAATGACAGTCTAAAATTGCCCGATGCTGCCGTGAAATTTCAGTAGCCCTGACATTCTTTGGCCACGTAAATATCCGCCGTAAGATCCGCTTTCCACAAGTTTGTAAACCTCCTAACAGGAAAGAAAATAAGTGACCGCAGAAAGGTTCAGTGAATGGGCACGAGCATGCAAGCGGATAGGAGACAATTTTAGAGGGAGCATATTTTGACAAATAACTGCCACATTCTCCAAAACCTAACCAGAGCGGCCTTAAACAACAAGCAAAGGCCTCACAGTAAATGCAGACCCTTATATATTTGTATAATGGAAAAACGTTTGAAAGCTAACAAGCCCGTTTTTGGTAACTTCATCCGCTGGCTAATATATATATATATAAATATATATATATATATATATATATATATATATATATATATATATATATATACGATAGGAATGCATACTTTCGGAGGAAGGAAAGACAGGTTGGTTACAGTATCAAATTAAGATTTGTTATTTATTATTGTAGGTATTGTGCGGTTTGGAACACGGTGGGAAGTTGGTTGTTCGTGGTTGGGAAAATTCGGTGTAGAAAGTACGTCTCGGGTGGGTTGGCTGCTTTCTGTCACGACTGAAAGGTCGCGATCAAGGTCACCTTGATTTTGTCTCCCATTCTCCTATCGCGGCCAGGGTAGCTGAAGTGATTTGACAAACCGCTTCTGTGAGCAAAGCAATGGACTTAACAGCCTAATCGCTACTGCCTCCGCTGTTCCCAAAGTGATTTGACGAATGATCTTCGAAGAATTCACAGGCACTTGGTAAATCATCTTGAAGGCTTCGCTGTCCACCTGGTGCCCAGTATCGGCAAGGTGCACTACGATTGCACTAGTTACGGATCTTCTGGTTTCTCTCCCCAGCCAAGATGGTATAAACAACTGAGAAGTGTCTTCACAGCACCAGATAATCAACTAAGCTCAACCTGCTGGTATAGCTCACGGTAAGAGCCGGTATATGTCTGTCTATCCGCCTGTCTGCTATCTGCATTCATGTTCGTTCACATTTATTTTTTATTATATGCATGAAGTGTATGGTATATACCCCATGGTCTCTAAGGTTCACTGCATTATTAGGGATAGCCGGCAACCAGACCTTGAGACTTGGGGTGATGGAGAACCACGTATGTTCTCAATAGCGCGCCCTTTGAGTGGATGCTTTACAATTCTTGTCCGTTTTCGTTGGAATGATTTTATCATCGCATTCCTCCACCACGATATAATCCTCGCGAAAATTTTCAAACTATTTTATAACAACAAAAGACGTATGTTGTCAGATCTCGGGTAAACCCATAATCAGATAGCATTATTGTGAAATGAAGTCAATGTGTGAGGAAACGTAAAAGAGCCGGACATTAGGCAGCCTTATCCGCACACCACCGGATTATATGACTGTTCCCAGCATTGTGTGCAGCAACATCGGTTCCGCGTTCGACAAAGATCCACACCTAATTTATCTGTTTATGACTCATGCCCTTCAAAATACGCGTGTGCTATGCTTTCAGGAAACCTGAATGAATCCAGACGAAGAAGATTCTGTGGTCGAAGAAGAAAACTATCTGTGCTTTATCAGGATCGACAGAATTACACGAAAAAAGGTAGTGGCCTTGTCACGTATATCAATTCCAGGTAGTGTGGAAAGCCGTATGTCTTTGTTACTACTCTGCTTACGGGGCTTACCGTGTATTCGTCTCATGTCATCTTAAAGTTTTCCATCTTGAACGTAGTAATAACACGAAAGTTTACATTGCACCACAAATCTCACATATCTTAGTCAACTACTTCTATGGTCATTTCCTACCTATCCTAGTATCTTTGATTGACGACAATCGTCATTTAATTGTAGAAGACTTAATTCATGCATCTACGTATTCGTTCTCATCTTTTAATCCCAATGATAGTTGTCTTGCCCCAACCTGAAGTGACTCATAGTTGGATTGTAACCTAACAAATCATGAAGAACTCTTTTTCGTCAAACTTATTGCCCTCTTTAATACCAGTGGTCGTAGTAGATTACATCTTCGTCCAAAAATATACTCGAAACATGATCACTAAACCTACACAAAGAGTAAACAAATCCACCTTCACCACCGGGACTTATCTAAAGAAAACTCTTCTTTGTTTAATTATTTTTTATTCCGTGCCACATAATGGTCAGAAGGTAGTTTTAGCTCTTCTTTTTGGTATATTTTACAACCAGAATTATAAGCTCCATCTTTAACATATGCTATCCCACCGCAACGGTTTATTTCCATCTAGGAAGATTGGTTTCCTCTTGTCTAAAACGACTACGCAGGAGGTAGTTAGCCTACAAAATGCCCAAACAACCTGGTGTCCGTAGACTATCAAGCGTGACCAAAAGACAAATCAGACCTCTACACTTTATATTTTCTTAGCAGTTTCTGCACTCCAGGAACATCAAAGATAGATGTCATGGGATCAACGTACTCTGTAGTCAGTCTCCCCTCTGACGACATGGATATTGACCATCATAATTCTTAGTTCACTCTTCAGGCTGACAAATCGGAAATCAAAAATTCTCCAGCAGAGGAGTTTTCAAGAAACCCAAATCCGTCAAGTGAACCAAAGCATCTGGACTGGACGGCTTAACTAAAGCAGTACTCAGACAAGGAGCTGGACCTCTCTCTGAGTCAATCACGGCTGTTATCTATCATTAACTCGATTCGTCCTCCATTCCTGTCTGTTGGCTTCCTGTCACAATCATTCCCATACCAAAAGTGTCGAATGACGAAGCGGGAACCAGAAAATTCTACCCAATTACACTTTCCTAGCCGGCTTCGAAACTATCTGAATGCACTGTATTTTACCATCTTCAAAACAATGTCAGAAGTCCTACTGCCGAATACCTATTGGTGTGTAAACCCCGGTGTCCCACGATTGAAGCAGTAGAGTGCGTAGTTCGTTCTGTTGCAAAATCCCTCAATGATTCGTGCAAATGAGTTAAATGTGTCTTCGTTCACTTACTTAACTGGCTGAAAATCTACTTTTCGGGTAGAACACAATGTACCAAAGTTGAAAGAGAAGTTTCCAGGCATCTCTTATGCAGTTTCAGTGTTCTTCAAGGAGCAGTTATTTCTCCGTACTTATTCACTACTTATATTAACGAATTAAATGCAACCCACTCAGTTCGTCTGGTCAAGTATGCCAATGATACTGCTTTGACTCGATCTGTCTCCCAGTAATCATATTTAGATGAGTTCCGTGAAAATATTGCACATATCCAAAACTTATCAGAGTAGACTGGTCTTCCGTTAAACAATGCCAAGTGTCAGGAGTGTTTCTTCCACTTTGCCGTAGCTTTTCATAGGAGACAGCAAATCCAATAACTTTGCTACAATTGCACATGTAAACCTTGTGAAATAGGTAGGTGTAACTTCACAACAGAACTTGCATTGGTCTTTACATTTAGAAAATACTGTTGGAAAATTGCGTCGACTGTCCTCTCAGATTCGTAAACTTCGATAGTTCAATTTTCCTCAGTCTTTTATTTCTTCTTTCGTACACTAGTGCATATTTTCCCTACTTGTAAATGTTTCTCCAGTAATTTTCCTTGGTCTGTTAAGAAAGGACTAAACGACACTTCGTAGAGGTCTGTGTATTTTCGGTCTTGTTTCCGGTGTAACCATAACGGACCTCACATGGGACTTAGGTGGTAAGCACATGTTGGTATCTATTCCATTTACCGAAAAGATCATTGCGGACTGTTCACACCCAATGCATCGCGATGTTTCTCTTAGTGAATCGTACCTTTCGACCCGTTTATTATTTCGAATACTTTCTTCAAAAGTAACGCTGTGTAGAACTTCTGTAGTTCCTTTTATTGCTCTTGATTTTAAAAGCAAGAATGAAGTTTTATATGAATTAATAACCTGTTTTGGTATGGAAAAATGTTCATTTATTTTTCTCGACAGCTGGAAAACACCGTGAAAACGTGCTTGATCCAGTGTAGTGACCATAAATAATAGGGAGTGGTAACGAGCCGGAGAACCGTGAATTACAGTTTACTACGAAAGTGGCCGGTGTCACTGGCAGGATTTGAACCTCTGAGATCAAAGTGGTAAGCAATCGCTGTACCATCACTAATATTCATTTAAGCGCAACGAGTTGGGGGATTTGTGAAGTGAGGTGAAATAATGATATAGACCCCTTAAACACCAGAAGTCATTTCAGCGAGTGAGTTACCAATATAGAGTCATTCTAGTTCCTCTATGTTCGAGACGAATAAAATCTCTTCCGGAGTGAGGCAAAATCACGTGAATTTGGTAGCTAACGGGAATTTTCCCAGCATAAAACAATATGACTTGAAAAATTTCTGTTTACTGAATGGATTCCCACAAATACTGAATAGCCCACTGTTCTCAAGCTGGCTGTACTCTTAACCGATGAACTGTTCTCTGGTTACAAAGATAGACGCTACTGTTTTATGAAATAAAACCTAAAGCATTCTACGCGAATCCTATTTTCTAGCAGTTAACATGAGGTAACGGATATACTTACCAACAGAAGAACATCCACTTTGCATTCAATTTGTTCTTCCTCTGAAGATCGTATCTTGAGGCCCTCTGAGAGCACTTTTTAGTTTCATGATTACTTACTCGAAGTTACGTAATCCAAGTGAGTTCTGTCTTCTTGGTTCAGCAAAATGACGTCACATGGGGTAAGGAGCATATAATTGGCTTAAATTAGCAGCATTACTCATCCTTTTTTCGTTATACACCACGGGGGCAAATTACTTATCTAAACGGCTTTTCTAAGGACGGACGGAACGTAGACTGCCCATACTGTGGAACGAATATATCAGTGGTCTTTACGAAATACGCCTTCGTGACTATTTGCTAGCACTCCCGCTAGGAAAGCCAGTTTATTTCTTTTATTCCGTGTACGAGTTCGAACGAAGCCGAGAGAACCACCGGCGAAGTTCACTCAAAATATGAAGGTTGTCAAAAGATTGAACATTGCATCCCCCTTTGTCCCCGGGAGGGGGGGGGGGAAGATCAGTTCATCAGCAGATTTTTGAAGTGTGATAAAATTTCAAGGGCCCGCCTAGAAAAAATGACACCAGAGAATGCACCGATTATTTTCATCGCTTCCGTGAATAAACGAATTGTTTTCTAAGTGTAATCATTTAGCCACAAGTCGTCATGAGCCACTGTGTTCGGAGAATTTCCTTTAAAGATAAAATGCGAAATACGAAATTCTTCGCATGTCAAACATAATTAGGATGTGTATGCAACTGCTCCTTGAATCGGTCGGACAACTTCATAATATTTTGGGGAAATTCTTCTCGCTGTGATGCACATGAGAAAAGTTACTTTGTGAATATAAATGCCTTTGTTAGACAGGAGTTCAGCTGCAGACTTTCTAACCCAAAGAAAGTCCTTAAACATTTCAGATATTTGTTGGTTTGAAGATGCTCTGTTTTTCAAAAAGATAATTAACAATATCCTCAAAAATTCACTTTGAAAACAATTTTCGACTTATCTGAAAAATACCTAAACATTTCTTCAACATCATTCCGGGTAGTGTCATGGCTTTGGATGGGTAAATACCTTAAAAGATTTGGTACGGCAAACCGGTACTGTTACATGCTCCATTCTTGGCCATGAGATGGACAAGGGTCACACAATCGACCCAGAAAACGCACTCAAAGTAATAAACTGGGGAGCTTGCTCTGATCCTCTAACTCCAGTGCGAAGTCATTTCTGCCTCCGAATCGTCTCGTTTATTAGTGCGAAACACTATGATATAATAGGATACTAGTCCACGCACTTAGTTATTGCATTCAGCATATTGGCCCGACTAGGCAACCAAACCTTGAAGCTGAAAACCCCGCGGACAGCATTCGTCCCTCATTCTTTCGATCCAAGCCATCAGTTGGCTGTCCTGTCACTCGAGATTCCGTTGTCTCGTGCACTGGGCTTGCTACCGAACCAGTGCTGACTGCTAATGTGATTTGGCTATTTACCAACGATGAATTAAATCGTATCGTCATACTGGGTCCCTCCTAATCTACTAAAGCAAGTCCGAGTTCGGGCCCTAGTCACGGTAGACGCAGAGGCCTCTAGCCTACTGAGACCTCAGCTGCGCACAAAAGCAATTTGTTAAGGCTCTTTGGCTACATTCGCCAAACCCGGGAGCCGAGAGTATTCCGAAAACCCACTGTAGATTATTACATATGATGATGAGCAGAACTGTCATCACTACACCAGGCTGTATAAACCTTTCCTCCCCAAGCCCGTCCCTTTTCCCCATTTTCACCACTCCAAAAATGGTCTTTAGCCCAGGTAAAGACCACCGTTATGTAGCCCATATGACTTGTAAGAGCAAGTGTACGATTCAGTGAAGACAATTTTCCCTATTCAGCTTGTTTTGTTTATTGTATTTTCCGCATCCAAAAGTTCAAATCCACAATTGGGAATCGAACGGGCGACCTTTCGCTCATTAACAGTTGCTCTACCATCCGATCCATCTAAGACCCAGGCTCCCCACGACAATAATACATTCTATGAATGCGTCAGTGTTCACTGGATCGTGTTCACTCGGGTGCAATACCCTCACGGTTAAGTGGCCGAAGAAGCCAGTTTAACAATCATCATTTCTTTGTAGACTTCCAGTGACATGGGTTCCATCAAATGTGACTGGATAACAGTTTCCTCTTTACTTTGTTTTCCACAGTTCATATCCTGGTAAAGTTGAAATTTGTCAGCGTACTGTCACAGATAAATAAAGTACATATCTATAATACCAGCTGCTTAATTCAGATTGATTATGCTAGATATGTGTCGGAAGATGTATTCCGAAGTTCCACTTAACTGCACCGGAGACAAATGTTTTGTGCATTGAACTCATGCAGTTGGAATTCATTGCGAGTTTAATGGTCACCAATTATGCAAATAACGTGATAGCTGAACAGTGGTGACAATAACTTTGCTTTTCTCATTTAACTTACAGCTACAGATGGGTGGACAAAGTTTCTCAGCAGGTTTCGCGATTATTGCCGTTCATCAGCTATGCGTATCCGATACCCCTCTGTCCATCCATAAGTTCTAATACTTCATCACTCAGTAAGTGCTTCTTCACAACGATCTAATTTGCATATCAAGACAGGGAGTGGAAGCTCTTTTTCGGGGAGTTCACTGAGGAACCACGGCGGTGCTTTGCTGATAGTTCAATGCAGGTTAAATGCAGCCAACCTCAACGAAGGCATTACGTTATAAACAACCTGCAGAGCTCGGTTACTGTATGCTTTTGAGTTGCAGGAGATTGGATTTGTATCACTTTATGCATCATGCAGCGTCAACGCTCAACTCACCACTGAAAGCAATAGAAGCACTGTACACCTGTTTCATCCTTGTTAAGAATCATCAGCAGTGCACATCCACCGAGCCCCCACGAGGACTCCACTTGCATTTTTCTTATTTATTTTCATATGAAAGTACTTGTAACGGTTTGAGAAGGAAATCACTTCAAAGGTGCCCATCTGCTACTCCTGTCGTGTCTACTATAATAAGCTTGTTTCGCAACCTGTAACTATTATCATTATGATTAGGATCAGAATATAATTAGTGAAACAACTTATCTCGATGCCCCTTCTTAAATCCGGTTTTGTTTTGTAAGGTTCCCACCTAAAACAGCGTATTCTGTGAAACCTTTGACCTCGTACCGGTTAACAGGGTGAAATATAGGGTATGGATCCCCGAGCTTCAATATCGCATCAGGATCGCTGGTTGGATTTACTGGACAAGCGATTCGCAAGAAACTCAGTGATACTGGTCTTTAGTTTACACATGGTTGCTTCAGAGTTGGTGGAGGTTGAGTGCGACACAACCACTTAAATAAGAATAACTGTTTTTTGACATCCTTTTTGTTTTGGAAGACCAATTATTTCGTCTCGCTTTCACCCCGTAAGCTTCTGCTAATGCAGTACGTGTTCGAGATAAAAGCAGCAGTATTTTGGCGAGCAGATACGGTTCTCAACTAGCTGTGGTATTTTATCTGCCAAATTTCAATTTAACTGTACAGTTTTGTGACTTATCAACATCTTCGTCTGGACAGATGCTCAGCAGAAGGAGACGGAATTTACGGGTCGTTCGGTATCCGGTGGGTGAGACGGTCAGCCGGTTTGTAAACATATAGAAACAAGAAGGTGGCTGCGCAAGATAGCTATCCTCTTTGGACAGGCACTTCAGTACCACAATTCAAAACCTCAGAAAAGCACTGTTTGTTATTTTGCCGCTGGACAAACTGCCAGGGCGATCCCAACCGGTTTGCTGCTGCTGTTTTCTTGTCTATCTACCAAATAGATTTTGTTGACAATGATGAGACGTGACTTCCTCTCCCGATTGTTTACACGGACGTAAGTTGTGGCTAAGAACTATGGATCGTGTGAACAAATTTCTGTTTTGTCCTAACGGTGGTACATAAAAGGTGGGCAGTGGGGTATCAGGTACGCTTATTTGATGAGCAGCAATAACCTCGAAACCGGTCGTACACTTCTGGGAAATGTTGTGTCTTTATTTCTATACTGCTAACCATCGAATGTATAAACTTAGGACTGCCGTGTTGACTTTCCTAGGGTTGGCTGTGAGAATCTGCTAAGAAATACCTGTAAACCACAGTTGTGATTCCCCAGTGGACTGTTCAGCCCAATTCATCTATTCGTAAACCGGAAACAGAAAATGAGATCACAGACAGCCAATAAAATTTTCCGTAACTTCATCCTCTGGCTAGTACAGTTACATGATATATATATATATATATATATATATATATATATATGATTAGAATGCATATTTTGGGAAGAAAGGAGAGGGTGTTTGTAGTATCAAATTAAGATTGATCAACCAGTGTTGTAGGTGTTGTGCGGTTCGGAACAGGGTGGAAAGTTGGTTGTTCGTGGTTGGGAAAACTCGGTGTAAAAAGTACATCTACAGTGCAATGGGATTATTCAGCAAATAAAATTTAACGATATGATGGTGGTTAAATTAACTTCTGAATGACACGGATCTTTGTCGTCAATTAGGCAATTCTCATCCCGTGATTATACTCCCGCCAGTAGTATAAGTTCAGGAACAACTCCGTTCTGTGTCACAATTACCGGATCAGTCTTTAGAAGTTTGTCGATACCACTGCCTCACTTGAGCTTCTTTGTCAAAATGTGTTTCTAGGTGATATAGCTTTTAAAGCGAAATTATATACTTCCCATTTACTTTTTTTATTATTCTGTATAACGTGCTTTGAAATAACCCGGCTAATTTACCTCAGTCTATTCTTTTCTCCTGTTATTTTTGTCTACCTAATTCCTTTTTATTAGATAATAACAGTACAATATTTCAGAAAGGGGGTCGCGGCCGGCTGGGCAGTGACCTGTGGCGGGGTGGAGATTCGAACCCCCGAGGACTGAAGGATCCAAAGGCCCCGGAGATGACTGTTTGACCACCGCCGGTATTCGCTGTGAAAGTACAACCCTTAGAGCGTGCGAAGAACAGATGCCCTCTGCCGAAACGGAATATTCCATTGTTGAGGAGACAGTCCATGTAACGGTAATTCAGTACGTTGCGTGAAATTCCCCCGCAGTTTCCTTTCCCCACTCATTTGACTCTGATCAGCTTGTTACCCGGACCTTCGCAACCGATTTAACCTACAAGTCTTCCCTTCGTTTCACATGCTGAACCCGGTTACCTTGCCTCTGTTCACCTACCGTCTTCTATGAGTGCACTTTTACAGTAAACCAATTTTCCATTGCGGTCAACCCAGGGACCTACGACCTTCAAGTCTTGTGCGTCATAGGTGCCCGACCTTATGTGCAATGCTCGTATCCGTTTTTTGTTTGCTTTCTCACTCGCACCACACGAGTGACCTTTGTACTTTCCTTCCATGCTGGAGATCACGCCACGCCTGTGTGAGGGTCTAGGTCAAGCGTGAGTGCGATTCTCTTGGTGCTTGTCTGATCCGATTTCATGGTCATACCTGTCCCTCCGTCTCATTTACGCTTACCACTCTTTCCCCGATTGGTCGATTGTTCTTCCAATAAAAGATGGATTTCACCCTATTCCAATGACTCGGTCCCGTGTTGCTCAGCATACGTTCCCCGACAGACCCTTCCGGAAATTTGAAGTATATTCCAGGACCCTTGTGACTGGATTGTCCCACAAATTGAGGTACGTTGATTGTAATTGCGTTGATGATTCTCTGAAGTACACGTAGTTCACCGACTCGCCTTATTCGATTTGGGTTTCGGGTTCGTGTTCTAGGAGTCACTCATTCACTGGACAGCGGTCCGGTTACAGTCCATTTCACCTAATAATGAGGAGCAGATTACAATGGTGATATTATCTTCCACTTCTACTTTTTGATTTGTTAGAATTATTTATTTAATTGGTAAGTCAAATACTTATCTCATCGTGCCATGATATACTGGTAAAATACACGTTGCTTCCTTCCGATTGACTGGTTACCTCAGTTGCTCGTCGATTCTGTAGGTTGACCCGCTCTGTCCTTTTAGAACGCACGTAAGCAGCCTAGCTCAGTGCTCCCCGAACCGCATGACTTGGCTGCCCAATGAAAAATTAACCCTCTGACGCCTGACAAGTTAACTTGCGTTCTCGTTCAAGCTGGTGTGTGGTCTATCTCTGACTTTTGCGCTTCTATTTCTGATCAGATAATGCGATCCAGAGAAAAGTCGGTGCGCTGGTACGTGTCCAGATGACACTTGAAAACCTAACATCTGTTTGATTCATAAAAAGATTGCAACATTCGGAGAATGTTGTGAAAGATACAACATATTTGGCGACGGGGATGGGATTCGAACCCACGAGGGGAAGCCCAAATGGGCACAACCGTGAACAGCCGTTTCGAGCAAACGTATTAACGAAATTATCTTCACTTGATAGTGGTTCAAAACCAACTGCAATCGTGTTCGCTTACGTCAGAAGCGAATGATACCAAAATCTACTTGGAATAAATATGAGGCTTAGATGATACAAAAAATGACCGTAGAGCTCCGAAGGACAAATTGAATTCGCGCCAATAACTAGTGAGTATCACCTTTAAAGCTGTGGTTCTCAGATCGATGGCAACAAAAGCCCAACGATAAATAGCGATAGCCGTAAACATTATTCTTAAGTTTAAGTACACCTGATTTTCCAACGTGGACATTCGTGACTGAATGGTAGCGATAATAATGCTCCTTCAGCAGCACCCTTGTTCGAATACAGTTACTGTACAACAAAACTGATATACGAAGTTCTTTTGCTTTACTCTCAATTCTCTCGTTCGATTTCGTAGTCAACATACAAATCCACTTGTGTCAGAAAGATATTTTGCCGAACTTAAAATGTGTCATAGTCGTTTAGATCGCAATTGATTAGGCGACTGAGATAAAAGTCAAGTAAAAAATTTATTCATTACAATGGGGCAGCCGAAGAGGCACATTTTCACCAAGATGATGCATGAACTGCTATGAATTTCAGAATGCAGTGGTTCAGGTTTTAAGTGAATCGTTAACTTAAGGTTCACGTGTTTTGTATTAGTCTTTATTCTAGGCCGTAAGTTCATATATTGGGGCTTGTTGTTTTTGCAAGTAAACCGGCTCAGGAGAATATCGCAGGAATTGAGGTTATCAGACAGACACCGCACACCATACGGCCGAATGAAAACGTAACATTTGACTTTGCTACTCAATCAATAAAGATTTGGCTGACCGTTGTTTATGGATGAGTATTGCGTGCGATGACCATCAGAGGTGTACGATGGTAATGTGCGCGCACACGTGACATGGGCGAGATGGCGACGGTATGGTTGGACTGAAATCCTTGTAGTCACATGCACGTGAGCAACGACTGTGAGCAGCTAGTGTACAACAATAATAACTTGACTGTTCACTGCTGATGCTATTTGATGTCACCGTGCATCCCAGTGATGATCCCTGTTGACAGTACATTTGCACCAAAAATGTTAACCGACCTTTAATTTATTTTGTAATTCCACAGTTTGTGCAGTTTAGTAGTCTAATTGTACGGTACTTCTGAAAGAAGATGAAAATACCCAGTTTTACTTTAAAAAGAAACAGTATGCTCTAAGAATGACTGAGCAACAATGAATTGTAAAGGATATACTTATAATCATAGTAAACGGTGTTAGCGAAAAAAAAAACACATCAAGCCTCATTTGTTGATGGGTGGTGACAATCTGGGAGACAGTGAGCAGCTGCCAACCACGAAAGCGGTGTCTTGTTTGTTTAGTTTAAATTCACTGGACAGGCATACCGCTTTCACGCATGCTTTACACTTGTGCTATCTACAGAACTGTCTCACTGTAAGTCCGCAGGTCACGCGGTATGTCAAGAGATAAAATTGCGAACCTAATGTGGCTTCTTAGTTTTGCGAAGTGTGGAAGATCATCGCACGGCGCACAAAACATTTTGCTCTCGGAAATATTTTTGCTCGCCGAGTTAATACCGTCATTATTTAATTGCTTAAAGAGGACTTTTTAGGTTCCTGTTCAAATAAAATCCCTTTAAGCACGTACACGGTAATGCGCTTGAAAAATGTAGAACATAAGGCATGCACGTCTATCCTAACATTTCGGAGCAGCTTTGATAAAGTTTTATTGATTGCCATGGAGACAGAAATGCTGGCATTTTATGAAGAAAAAAATCTTATTTAACCAGAATAGAAAACAGTCAACAGAAAGTTCTAAAAACTAAGATCCCTTATCAGCAGTTCTGATTTACGCCTCCTCCGGCATTTTACTGTTTTAAAGTGCAGTTGAAAACAAATTTATTTGACCATTGACTACATGAGCAACATTAAAATTTCCAGTTTTTGGCTTTCGAATGCATTAGCTCCAATAGTGTCATCATTTGGGTAGATGGAACGTTTTACAGTGGAGAAAAATGCCGGTGATTGCTTGATTATAGACAAAACGGGTTTTGAGAAGGAGTGATAGCATTTTTTGATTCGAGGCCCCCTGAAAGGATACACCGTGGTCACTATGACTTAGAATAGGACCGTAGCAGCTGACTGACAAAAAGAAATTCGCACTCTTCCAATGCCGTACAATATGAAAACTTCATTATTCATATTGGTAAGCTGTTATCTTTTGCGTATACTCTATACCCCAAAACGTTTTCGGAATACCGCAATGTTGCGATGATAACCGTTATGTTTCGTCAAAATGTAGTGGTTAACTGTGGTGTATTATGGGTTTTTTACCCCGATTTTTAAGTGGATGAAGAATATCGTGTTTTCTTATTTACATAAATTTTTACAAATGTTTTTCTCAACTTGCCTAAAACAGAAATTAATCAAATAAGCACAAATTAAAAACAAGAAATAAATGAACAAGTCTTCGACTAACCAGACTTTCCCTTTCAAGTTCTAACATTATTGATCCGTCTCTTTAATAAAGTCGTTTGGAAACTGTTGTGTGAATTTTTTCAGGATATAAAAACGCATTCATGCTACCGTTGGTATGGATACCAATGCCAGTAAAACACTAAATCTGTGCACGATGAGAAAACGACAGGGTAACAATAGCTTTGGTCTATTTGAAGAACTGCCACACAATGGTACCGAACGACATAGCTTCTACTGTGTAAATTGACCCAGGTGTTCTAACGCTTGTCTCATTGAGCATCAATTTTACTCAGAAAAATGCGTTTATTGATTACGAACAGGTAAATGATTTAGATGTCAGAATGCAAACAGCTTGCATATGATTCCTTTGTTGTAGTAAACCAGAAATCACTATTATCTGGTTCTTGTGCAAAAGGTTAAACCCAAAATAGCTGTGCCACGAATCTTTGTATTCATAGCTGAACATGGTAGGAGTACATAGACAAGACGAAGAAAGAGACTAGCATATGGGCAGTTGACAGTTTTTACAGATAACAAACGTATCTATAAGTTGTTTTCATGACTAACAACTCGTTCTTTCTGTGATATGATCTACGTGTGTGATCACACGAAGGTGTTCAGATAATGGTTTAGGTAGATGTAAATTACAAAAAATAACCATTTTTGGGACATCGTTTTCCCTTGGTCTATTTCGGTGGAACAAGAAGAACAATATGGGCAGAGTTCACATTGGTGTGCTCTCCTTATTTGCTAAAGCACGTCATATATGATTCCATAAATTTCAAACAATAGGCAATTGTACACAAACGAACAGAAAGGGTTATTCTTGATAAAAGATGTGACATAACGAAGATCACACAGAGGCAGTGGGAAACAAAGCAGGATGAGTTCGCATGTCCCCACTATGTCAACTCAAGTAGCGCAACAGATGTGTCTTGGATATATAATTGAAGTTTTGGCTATTGCATGATTATCGCCTCCGTAAACTCCGCAAAGCCTGGACTTCTTGGTCTTTTGATGATTCAGAGTGCACTAGTCGGGCGACCTGAATCCAACAAAAGAAGTGTTACTGCACCAAATGGCAATTCTGTCTCCCGAAGACTCACGTTCCTCTACTAGCTCACATATTCTGGTAGACAAACAGCGTTTGGTCCTTCCGAAGTAACTCATACCACAAGTACGTTCAAAACGGTAAACACCATTGGAGGTGGCATGAACATTCAGTCTTCTTAAATGCTGTTGAGAAAACGACTAATTTCTCTTACTATCTTCAAATCCGCTGAGTAGAAAGGGCTCTTGACCGCTCTAGTGAGTCGGCAACTAGTTCTAGTCAGCACATTATAGCCTGTGAATGGTAGATCGATGGACATTTTTTCCCTCCATACAAGTTTTAGTGGGAATGGTTCTTTCTGTTCGTTTGTGTGTGTGATTGCCTACTGTTTGAACTTCACGTAGTCATATTTAATGCGCAATAGCAGCTGGTTGAGAGCACGCGAAATTGACTCCCAATAGCAATTCTGCTTGCACTGTTCTACTAGCTCTACTGAAATAGTCACTTCATTAAACCTCTAGCCCATGAAATCATGATTTTTGAGCAGAATACAAAATCAACTTAATATTTTTTTTCGTTCGTAATTTTACGCATAGATATATATAGGTGATAAGCTGAATTTTGCAAGCTATTAAAAGCTGTCAGAGCTAAATGAAGTTTATCTAATAACGGGCATGACCATCTCAGCCATTTAAAGTCCAGGCAATACCACTGCATAATAAGAACGGGAAGACGGACATTTCGAGATCCAGGTAAACTGAATATCTCACCAGATAATTAAAGAAAAATGGGTTCCATTTTTACGGAATTTATAAGGTGACGACCGAAATCGCATGTTCATGATGATACTGATGAGGATGAGGATGAGGATGGGGTTGGGGATTTTATTATCAATCCATATTTCCTCTTCTACTTCCAGGCCCTTCAGGGTATTGATTAGTGATTCGCCGACACGAAGACTGTCCTGGCTGGCAGACATACTTCATCCCAGTGAATGATGTGACACGCCAACTTTGTCTGTCCGAGATCCATGTCAAGGCTTAGGTCAATAGAGTCACAATCGACTGATTAGCAGGCCGTGGTTCAATAGCACTATCCAACAAGTTGTCAAATTGTAGTTAGTTACTTTACCAGTCAATCAGAAAAGGCAATCACCAAACCTGTCGGAATAATTGGAATTGGGTGTCGTCGTTCTATGTTTTATGTCTGCGCCCTATTCTGCACTAATAAACTAAGATAGTTCGGAACCAAGGAAATATTCCTCATAGAACTAGCGGACTCGTTCAGAAAAAGATCGGCGATGACTGAATGCCTTTGTTATCCAGCTGATCAGTCTATAAGACTGAGATACGAGAAGTGAAATGGAATATTCATGAGAAGCTTTGTGATATAAACTGTCATATATACGCGTTTCACTTCATGTTTATTATTTCCCCTTTATATCTTGTTCTTTTTTATGTCCTTGCACACGCTGGTGATAGTAAACAGTGTGATGAGTGTAACTATTTCGTTCGAAATCTGTTTTGATGGTGCACTTTCAAATCAGCTGGTAGTGAATAGGAATTAATCAAACAGAAGGTACACGGCAAGTTGATCAGAGCATACTCAAAATGTCCTCACATGACTTCATAAATGTAGCTTATACTACTGCACCGAATAACTAAGAATAATTGCAAAACATATTGGACAAGAACAACTGCCTTTTGAAAAACCTATGGTGTCTGAGTTATAACTCGTTTTCTCACCTTCTGAGTCGATTCACTTGGTGGATGCTTGGGGTGAAAATCAACAGCCGGCGGAAGATAATTCCTATTCTACGACCGTACCGAGTTTTCATGGTTTTCTGCGGTGACGTAAGTGTTCGTATTGCATGACGATCCATTTCAAGAGGGAAATTGCTCAATAGTTTCGAGGTTCAAGACACTACAATAATCAGTCACCCCAACCTTGTGCGTATCTTTGTATCAAATGAATCAATGAACTTTCCGGTTTTGCTACTCTGGGCTAAACGTTGAACTGTTCGCTATCGTCGTCATGAGGCTGCAGCATACTAGACCAAAGCCAGCGTAAATCGATCCAAACAGTTGCCCGGTCATTTATTGAATGATAGGCTCAGAGGGAATGTACACCTTCATTTCCTACGTGAGAATGTCTCCTGAAACTGTGGTCAGATGATAATTACAACCGTTTAACTCTATCATCTCTATCGTCCCGACCAAATAGCCACCGTGGTTTCATACGAAATCAAACCTTCCATCGCTAGCCTTGGCTGAACTAGAACGCGAATTTTACCGTATTTCAGCGACACTTAGGTCAGTCAATCGGACGATGGAAAACTTTAATCATCAGTCAGATAACTATTATTTTCCTGAGTTCGACTGAACAACTACGTTTATCCTAATATTGTCTTCTAAGGTCATACACCTACCACTGTTTGCAGAAAAGATTGTAATCCAGCCCAATAAGTACAGTTTTTGGACATATTGGAAGTATTGTTCGACATATTCTGGTTAAAACATGAAAATCGGGATTTTCTGTCTCCAAGTCTATCTGTATTGTCAGGGATCCGATCAAAACAGAATTGGCCGTAAACAGCTGATAAGCAATCTACTATACCTTTCCGAAATAAATCCACGTAACACAGATTTTTCATGCTTCCTTAGATACAAATTTTAAGAGCCTCCGTCTAACTGGTCAACGAAAATTCGGCGTACGCTTGAGACTGAACAGAGTCGGCCACCAAAATAAGGGTATTCTGTCGAGCGGTTTTGCATTTAAAACAATTTTGCCTTTTCGTACGAATCGAATTCCGACTGAAATCAAATTTGACAGGTGCAGCATTTTGATTTGATCACTTTCGCAATAACTAACTGTGTTTGGTCACTCCTTCCGGTACTGCTACAAAGGTGCACATTTTATTGGTTTTGTACTAACTTCATCACGTGCATGATTTCACTCCGGAAGAAAAAGTGAAACCGAGCCATGTGAATTTTCGTGTAGTGAACACTAAAGTGATCAGAAATTGATTGAACAAAATAATTCGGAACTACAGACGAAATGATGACAAATATCCTTCGACATGAGTGCACCAAGTCGCACACGTAAGATGAGTCACTCCTAGCTGGTAACTTTGCAGCAAAACGAGCTTGATTCAAACAAATTGTTTTCCTCTACGAAAGCATCCAATATACTGGGATATGTTTGCACTCTGCTTTGGTACACTTTCTCCGTAAGTTTAGGAAACACACGGAGGTAGTCATATAGCTTTTTGCATTCAAATAATTTTCTCACCTTTGCATTTTGAGCTGGCTTACAGTTTATTTCATGGAATTTTCCCTTGCTTTTCTTTAATCTATCACGTTCGCCTTCTCGATGAAAGCTGGGGACATTTCGTTAAGGTTCCGAACTTCCATAGTGGTTCAATAACTGTACGTGTATGGCACTTGAAAACTAACTCTAAGCGGCAATAAGGACGGCGGCCCGTTCACCCCGTGCACCAACATGTAAGTAAGGGCAAAATAAAGGTCATCACACTTTTAAAAATGATCTCTGATACCTGCGGGATTCGAACTCACGCGCGGTTGCAACTCATGGTTCAGAGCGGCTTGAGCTCTGCCAGCTGATCAACAAAGCCCCGCTGAAAAATTGTAAACGTCTGATATATGGAGCACACAGTCTATCCCCTAAAATTGCGACTACGACGGATGTTCAGGACATAAGAAAATAAACCACCTTTTTGCATGTTTTAAGTTCTCATGGAAGACATTCCAATGGAGTCTAGTATTGCCAACATCCATTCTTCAGCCAGAAATGAGACACTAGGATTTCTAAATTGAGCTTTTTTCTGGATGATTTGCATGATAAAATCACCTGAAAAATAGCCAATAAACCCAAAGGTCACTTTCATACCGAATCCATGAGGACCTACGGTGAATACGTAAGAAGCTTAGTAAGAACCGTTACTGGGTCTTCCAATCGGTTCTTTAAAAGATCGGTTGGTCAGTCTAGCGGCTGAATGATAAGGGACAAGCACAAACTTCCTTTGTGAGCGTAGCTCAGGCTTAAAAACCAGATATTATTCCCCTCAACCAGAGCTGGTGTTTGGTAAGTGGTCACCTTAGATACATAACGTGGCACTCTGTAAACATTACGGAACGCGTTTTCCACTCCAATTGGATTCTAGTAACCGTACCATTCGCCCAGCTTTAAAGCCAGCGTGGCTGGTGCTCACAACAAACAAATGTTTACAATGGTTTCGTAACGAATCATCCAATACATGCATTCCCCTACACTACGTGTTTTTGTCTTAGGCCTTGGGCCTGCTCACTACTTTAGAAAGAACCACCCGTCACCACATCAGAACCATGGTAAAGCCCAGAAATTAAAAAAAGATTTAACGGTAGAAAATCATTTTGGCACCGCAGAATGTTTTTTCCACTTGGCTCAGTCTTCAAAGGCGACCATATGATTCCAAGTTCATGTCAGATTAGGGTGTTGAATACTCAAGCGCACAACATCGCTTCCTACTATCAACACGGGGGATTGATTTGGACATCCGCTGTAATATTTTTATAAGCTAATTCCACAGTTCTGGTAGTTCTTTGACAGAACAAGCAAACCAGTGACAGGACACCTAATGAAACACCTGCAAAGGGCGCATGAAGTAGGGGAAGCATGACAAATGGGATGGTCATCCTGACCGAGACCCACAATCATCGGTGGCACCTTTCCTGGTGGCAGTTGAGCAAACAGGCAATTCAACTTTGTCTTCGGTACTAACAATATGTGAATACCGTCCGACGATCCCAGTACCAAACAAAAACGTATTCGTTAAACTCCGTGATCCAGCCCTGTGCCCAGAAATTCCTAAGGCATTCAACGCGTTTGCTATGAGGTCACTCACCGTGTACATTCAGCCTCCGCGGTATGTTTCGTTTGTTGTCGCTGTGATTTTTACTGGCTTTCAAACTATCTTATGGATATTTGCTCCAGTTAAAGCATCTCAAACCACGATGGTCGGTAAGCAGCATTTCCTAAATGAACTTAAAATGTTTGAAATAAAATAACTAGGAAACACAACCATTATATATAAATAACTTCCGAAACAGAGCCGCAGAAATTGTCGTTTTGCTCGCCATTCGTTGTTTTTATATTAACAATCGGTAAACACCCCATCTTTCCCAGATAACTTTACTAGTAGGAACAAGACAGCGACTCGATCCCATTTCGTCTGATAAGTAGCCTAATTGTCTACTGCAGCAGCAACTTCCTGAGCAGCACTAATCATGAAGTTACTGAAGTCCTTGAGTTAGGCTATTATTTTGTGAGGTCATCACTAGTACCTGACGTATTGACACCGAAAGAGAAGGTAAACTGTGATTTATTCCCAAGAGATTGCTAACTAACAAGATAAGTTCCACTTTTATTGGTATAGATGGATCCACAGCGTCGTAATCAACTAGACAAAAGGTTAAAAGTGATAAAAAGTAATGGTTACATGCAAGGAGACGAAACAACTGTATTAATGTGAAAAGTAGGACATTAGAGTTCTACATAATTTGATTCATCGTGCCTTTGAGAACTCACACCCGTTCACCCCTTGTTCGAGTCCCGGTTGGGGCTCAGTGGATGTGCAACTCCGATGATCCTGCACAGTGCTTCTGTGGCCTTCAGTGTGGATCTGAACGTTCATACTGCATGACTAAAGGCATTATGAAAAACCTAACCTTCTACTACTCACACTCATATGGTAATCAAGCTCTGCGGGTTGTCCAACGGAATTCCTTCACTTTACTTGGGCTCCTACAGAGAAGCCTATCAGCACTGGAGTCGCTCTCTGTGCGGGAAATGCTCTGACAAATTTCAATTCCGATGGCGGGAGGGCGACATATAGTAAGATGCATAATTTCAGTAAACTGTTAAGAGTCAGCCCGGATAGCCTAATGTTTAAGTGTTCGACTCGAAATTATTCACCCGTGGTCCGAGTCCTAACTGGGGCTCCGTGAATAGGCACCGCTGATGATTCTGAGCTAGAAAGTGACAGCTGCACAGCGCTTCTGTAATTTTCAATAGTTTGAACGTTGACGCTGCAAGATGAGTCATATAATGTAAAACAAATGTAATCAAGGCTTATCTCAAGATAGGATGTAGATGGTTTCTCACTTGCTGTCAATTTTCATTCAGTCTATGGCCTGTTGTAGAGAAGAGGGTTGACAGAAACAACACACGGTCGGTGTTCAGTTAGCCCTGTATTACAGGTGTTTTCTTTCTTTTTGTGTCACCCTTATTCTCTATCACTTTCGCTTATTTGTCTGATTGGTCCAAACCCTTAAATTGTATCAGTATATTAAGACGTAATATCATGGGTATGAATCACGGAAAAGGAGCTTGTTTGCCAGTCTCTGTTCTATGAATGTTCTCAGTAGGAATAACCGGGCAACGTCTTCATCCTCGATTTAGTACGAGGCGTGGCCGTAAACACTTTTACTTCGGCTCTAATTCTGTTGATTTCGCTCAACGGTTGGCGGGGCTGAATTGAGTAGCAACGTTTGTGTTCTTACGGGTCTTCTTTTGCCTTTCAATTTGTTTACATTGCAGATTAGTGATAGCTTGTCACCAATGAGCACCAGGTTACAACTTCTGAAGGATAAATAGATCCATATGATCCAAACACTCAGCCTCGAGTTGTCTAGGCGGTACAAAACGCGAATCTGATATCGTCTCTCAAAGCTGATGCAAACTATGCAACATGGCTATCCTAACCTTAGGTTTCCAGTGTATCTCTGTCAAATGAGTTCGAAGTAAAACGTTTTATGAAATATTCAAAAAGTGCTTCCTCCTCTGTATGTTGTAAGTGTATTACAAATTGTGTCCACCTGTTAGCTGAAGTCAAAGGAGTTGTAGTGGTAAAACTAGATACATAATAACCAGAAACTTTGTATACTACCAGATGCACGTAAATAGCATTCGATTTGATCGGACCTTGTGATGGGCAGATTCTGAACAGTATGCTGAAATGGAAGTTAAGAAACAGGTCGTGTTGTATCAACGTTCAACTCATCATTAAAGACCATGAAAGAACTCTACAGCTACTACATTCGTGTTATGAATCATCGGCAGTGCACATCCAATGAGCCCTCACTGGAACTCGAAACCAGCAGGAAAGTCCTTGACTATGGGAGTGGTTCGCTGTGCGCGAAACGCTTTGTCCGCTTCCAGAACCACTGAGGAAGGGCACCATGCTATATGGTGCATATTTTTCAATGAACCGCTGAGAGCCAGTTCGGATGGCCCAAAGATTAGGCTTTCGGATCACAAGTGTTTACCACAGGTTCGTGTCACATTTGAGGCTCGACGGATGTATACTGCATAGATCAGCATAGCATAGTGCGCACACTTTTGGACTATGAGCACATGAAACGGCCAGTGCTTCTAATTACATTTTTCATTACCACTAGCAGTGAGGAGAAACTTCCTAATATATTTAGAAACGTGGCAATTACACTCCACAAAGAGAACATAATGCAGGGTTGTTTCTTATTATTTTGTCTAATGCTTATTTTAAAATGAATCGAATAAAAAAGCACAGAGAACGAGATCGAGGCATTCTGTCAACAGTTTAATGAGAAATTCAGTTGTTAATCAACACCCATGTGACATTTAATCCCTCGTTGAAAGCAACTTATGCCCATCGATCTAATCATTGGCATGTTCTCACAAGCCGTTGTTGTTTTAAAAAGCAAGAGATTCTGATTGTCACTAGTTATTCCGGAACTGATCCTCAATCGACTCCTTAATAGAACACTTACAAATAACTCTGGTACACGAGACGGGAACCACGTGGTCACTAGATTTGATACAACCATAACCCTGAAAATTTTGAACAGAAAGCCTCATACTCTTTGCGTATCAGAAACCAGGGGACTAGAGCAAGCCTCTCTCACCTAACTCATCCGGCATGAGTGGAGTATAAGGCTTTTCTGCAAAGTTCGGTATTTTGTTGTTTAGACCAATGGAGGATCCTAAATTCTGCGGGGATTTTTTACCAATCCATCATGAAGCCACAATTTTCAAATTTTCTTTTTTTTCATGGAAAGCTGATTGCTTTTTTCTTCTTCCGACGAGGTGAAACAGGGCGATTTGAGACCTTCATGAAGCAGCAGATTTGCCTTTGATATATAGTTTAAGTTAACAGATAGATAAACGTGGTTTATCTGTGCTTATCGAGTCAGTCACAGTATTATGTAACTTTGAAAACATAAGTGTTCCTTTTATCCTACCCTGGTAGAGTTATGGGAAGTAGGTTCCAGACAAAAGCACTGTAATACTGGTTCCTTCTTTTCAATTTGTCCTGAATGCAATTGAATTTCGGTCATAGAATGCATAAAGGTTTTCGAGATTTAATTAGACAAAGGAACGGTCATTTTGCCGGTTCGTGCTGTTTTACACCTCTTAGAACAGCAAGGTAGAGACGGTGAACAAAATGACTGGTAGCCAGGCCGCCACCTACGCAGTCTAGTCTGTTTACGGCTGTACTAAATTAAAGGATCTACCATGAAAGAAACACCCGGTTCACATAAAACAAACCGGGGGCTGTTTTTTCACGGCATCGCTTAGTTCGTAAACGAACCGGTTGAAAAACTGGTTAGTTTTCTCGTTTTACTGGGGGAATGTCATAAATGGATACGGTAGGCCCACCTCACCGGAATAACGAAAGTAGAAAATCGGTTCGCGGAATTTTCACAATAAAAGCGGGACTGTAGTAATAAACGGGTTAAAGCAGGTAGGTGTGCCAAGGATCATTCGTTCTTCGAGTGGTGGTATTATATAATATCATCAACCAAGGTAAGATGGGATTTACAGGCAGCGTTGCAGATCCAACGGTACGTATCCCACAGGAGTTGAAGAAATTCAAGCAAATTTGTTGCTCGCCTCGACTTTTCAATCTGTTCTAGAGTTTCGATTTGCCATTCAATGTTCATTCAGAATAGTCAGGTTTTTATAATATCCTGCGTGAATCGCCGGTGATATATTCTCATGCAAGACCATGCCAGACTGAAACAGCCTAAAAATTATCACAAGTTGACGGAAAAGGTTGAATAATGTCGACAAAGAATTGGTGCACCATATTCGCAAACTTCAGGAAGTTTGATTTTTGGGCTAGTTTTTCACCCTGAACTATAATTTGTTGTAGCCCGTAACATCCGTTTGTGACCTTACAATCCAGATAACTTCAAGTGTTTAGTTGTTAGCTAATTTTAATGCACACGGCACACCCGAATGTCTTAACCAACCTGCTTTTCACACAAACAAACAAGTATTAAGTACAGTAACTCAAAGCAATTTCGATTTTTTTCCAAAGGGAAAGTTGAAGTTATTATACTTCCGGATATTTTGGTTAACCTGGTATATTCATTTAGCCTGTAATGATCCCGAAGAATCAACTGTGAAATTTAGTTTTTTCCACATTCGGGCATCTTCCAATGATGAATTTTAGTCCATAAACTTTAAATCTGGGCAAATAGAGACAAACTTGACCACAGAGGACTTGTATTTTTCAAATTAAAGAATCACTGTCATTATACCGTTTAAAATGATCATTTTTAATCTAACTGCCGACCATCAGATGAATGAATGTGGATCTCGCAAGCACTAACAACTAGGTGGAAAAGCGTTTCTTTTTATGATTTAATTTCTGGTCTGAAGTATTCCAAAGAGTGAAGCCCATTTGGATTTCATTCGCTTAATAAGCATCGTTCAAAACGAAATCGTATGCAACAGCTACGTTGTTCAAGGTTAGCTCCACTGATGGGGCTGATGCGAGCGGAGTTTGTTAAGCATTTCCTCCTCTGATACTAAGAAGCAAACCGCTTCTTACCGATATGCTACTAAAACCCCTGAAATGCACCAGAATTCTACTACTAAAATTGAAAAGGGACATTTGGTAGACAGCAGAACTTTAGTTTGGAAACTTGTGACTGATGTTCCTAAGCTTGTAAGTGATTATGTCATTTGTAATTTTTGCGGATAAACAAGAACCCACAGTTTTCCAGCATGAGGTAACTCAAATACTTTAAAATAATAAAACTCGGCTATTACTTTTCCGCAAAACACCTTACTTGTTTCCGTTTTTTCTTCTGCAATCTCCGGTCTATAACGATCGCACTTGGTTCGTAATTTGAAATCAAAATCCCCACGAAGCTGCACCCCGTGCTGATCAGATTACGAGGAAGGTGAACTGAGCACCCAAATTTATTCATGAAGTTAGATAAAAACAGTCATCTTGGAGAAACCAAAACCATATCATATGTGAAAATCCAATAATACTTTCATAAAATTAAGTCGTATTCCTACTTTTAGGCAGAGGGCTAGTCAGTGATGCAATGAAATATTTGCCGGGAAGAAATAATGCGAGTTTTTTTATCGCATGCTTGCGCGTGAGTACCGTGGAAGGGGTATATGCCCCATGGCCACCAAGGTCAGCTGGGTTAATAAGGATGACCGGCAACCAGAAAATAGGAATTGGTGTGGCGAAGTACCATACAGGATCCCAATAGATCAGGTATGGTAACGATCCGGACGACCGTGGATTCCTGTCTAGCACCAAAGTAAATGGTCATAGTGGAGATCCAAACCTTGGATCTTCGGAGAGGTAACAATCCTCCAAGCCACTCGACCACAACCGGTTCCCTGTTGCGGATTTTTAACTTATTTATAAGGGTTATTCCATTCATCCTTCACATTTGTAAGATTTTGCAATGTGTTTGAGGAAAAATCAAAGGCGTGAGTTATTTTGGGTACACTCAGCATATGTCATGCAGTAAACTGTATGTTGATATAGTTTGGTGACATTAACTGTGTTTAGTACAATCAAGACCATAGAAAGGGAATTCTAGCTGATGAGGGCAGAAATGAACATGTTTGCAGATTGAAGGTAATGTGCTGTCTTCTGTTTACACCGTAAGCAAACTTTCTTTGTTTGAATAGGGATGGTAAAAACACCTATACGAAGCGCACTCTGCATTCGCGGCAACTTTATATAGTCTGGAGTAACAAAAATTTGGGTCAGAAAAAATTCTCAAATTTTCCGTTTGATCAGAGCTTTCATGTAGTTAGCAGTTACATGTTTACAGAAAAAATCTCGATGTATATTTTGTTGAGGAGTTCTACCCTGTTCCAGCAGATCAGCTAGACTGATCCAATGTATTTGGACGCAAGTAGTCTGGTTACATCTCAGCTCAGTACCATAACAAAATGCCTCTAATCTCATGGTCATAAGCATGACAAGTTTTCCGCAACTTGAAGCGACCAACAAGTGAGCAATTTAAAAAATATCCCTAATAAATCAGAACGGTTTGCATGTCTCTCAATCAAAGCTATGGTGCTAATATCTGATTCAGAATGGCATCCGTGTCGGGAAGTGACCAGAAACCGAACACAATGCGTAAAATGTAGTAATGTGTGACCTGACCGTCCCCCAGGTACTCACACGTGTTGAAAGCCAGGCAAATCAAACTCCAGCTTTCAAAATGTGCACCATTAGGTCACAGATGGGAACCTATATAAACCTGTATAATGAAATAAAACCGAAAAGAAAACAATTATCTTTTCTCATCTGAAATACGTAAATCGTTTTAGAAGTGACGGTACACGAATGTGAACTGAAATTATAGTTTGAGACATTTGTCTGGTTCAGTGTACCTGTAAGAGACTCGTTTATTTGCATTTTTCGGAATATGGTCAACCCCATGGTATGGTATTATTCGTAACAGGAAATGACCCTCATTGTTGGTAGATTGATCGCATAAAATGTCCTGAAAGTAGGTAACAGTAGACTTTGGAAAGCTTGAAATAAAGCGAATTGTCAGCAGTCGTCAAGGAGTATAAATGAAGGATTATATTTCTCGTGATTTGACTCCTCAAGTAGCATCAACTTTCAGGTCTTTACTGGAAACCACGGAAGCACTGTACAGCTGTTTCATTGTAGTTCGGAATCATCAGCATTGCGCATTCACTGAGACCCAGTTGGGACTCTGACCCGGGGTGAATAGTTTTAAAAAGAATACTTAAACCTTAGTCTATCCGGGCTCCCTCATAGTGGTTTGTTGAATACATACACTCAGCGATATAGCATAGCTCTGTCACTAACTGTGAACGGTAACCAACAGTAAGCAAGATGTGTAGGTTGTTGACCGGAGTGCCTTCATTGTACTTAGGCATCTACGGATAGGTCATCCAACACTGGAATCGATCGTTGTGTGGGTAACATTCAAAGTCATTGGCGAAGGCGTACTTTTCCATGTAGTGTTTGTTCAACAAACTGTTGACGGCCAGCCTGGACAAACTGACGGTCAGGTGTTAGACTCACTACTACTCACCCCGAGTTCTGGTCTCATTTGGGGCTTGGTGGATGAGCACTGCTACTGGTTTCGAGGGGGAGTGAAATAGGTGTGCTTCGACGGTTTTCAATGAGGAGTTGAGCGTCTACGCTGAATGAATAATCCTAGCATGTAAGATTTCTTTTAACACTATTTCAGTGGAGTTGTTCTCGACAGCCAACACCGAACCAGGGGTTTCCTGCAAACGAGTTTCATTATTCGAAGTCACTCTTCATAAAAGGATTGTTTTGTGCAATTTTTGCTGCTCATATGACCAAAAGACATTTACCCCTGAACTGATCACATAGAAACGGAATAGTGATTGTCTATTTTTCTCAAAAAGACCGTGAAATTGGATCTCTTTTCTAAGTAAATTCAGTTGGGATGAATTTAAAAATTCTCTGAGTGTATAGTCTGAGTTTCCTGACTTCATTAGGATACATTATCGGTGGTCTGTATGAATTTATTCACAACCTGCTATCATTCAAATTGATTTCATAGTTAGCCACGGATACTTGGACGTGTGACCTCTGCTTCCAAGATGAAGAATTCTGAGCGAAGTTATTCAGGTATTACCCAGGTGTGAAAGTATGAGTGAATCAGCAAAGAGGATCAATGTGATTGTCCTCAATTATACTTGAAAACTTTTCTCATTTAAGAAGTATGATAAAAGTGGGTTTTTTGAAGGGTGTTTTTGTAACGGTGCCTTGAGGACAATGTCAAGAGAAATTCTTTCGTTACTGAAATTTTCTATTTTATTTGGTTTAAAAATGCTTCTTAGTGAACACTTCCAAACTTACTGAAAAAGTGAATTTCAATTCGCATCAATGTAAGCTTTGGCCTCGAAGTCATTTGGGTATGAAGTGTACTCATGTTGTGCTCCTAATAACGTGTAATGAGCAGGCTATTAGCAGCCATAATAGTGTTCGATAAATATCAGTGTAGGATCCTGTGGATGCACTTACTGGGACTTTTTGATCACGGAGTTTTCTGTTTGTTTTGTATTTTGCAGATCGAACACGAGCAATCCCCGCACGGAAGACACAAATCCGCGCATACTACACATGTGGGTGACTTCTACGTAGAAAAATCTTGTTCCATTTGCGTTCAGAGATTCATATTCCATCATGGTTGCGACCCACTGGTGATGGCAAAACTAGGGTTTCTTGTGTTCTGAACAGATTTACTTGCCGCATTTAAGCAAACCAAGAGGATTATGGTCCTTAAGCCTCGACAGTATTTGCTAGTCATTATAGATGTACTGTTATATAGTTCCGTGTTCATGCCGTTATGTGCAACAACAAATCTTGCATATAAGAGCCTTTCTGAATGAGTTTCAAGTATGCCTGTATTCAATGACTCGAAATGGTCTTTAAATGAGGATTATTCTAGGGTTAAAATTAACTAATAACCGAATCCTGATAAAAAAAGTTTAGCCTCATTAGAAGTCCAAAATCCTTTTTTAGTTCTTTACTTACTTCCTTTCTGGTTCGCCGTAACAGCAATGTTTTTCAGGAAGCGGTTCGCAGCCAGTTGTAGACTGTCAACTGGAGAAGTGGCCCGTGGACGTGGCGGCAGGGTTTGGACTCGAATTTGGAAAGGTCTGTAGGTCACCTTGAGGATCTTTAGACCGTCGCCAGCCATTAAGGTAGGTGAACAGAAAACAATGTATCGAAGAAGGAATGATGCTCTAACCAAACACTATACTGATAAAGTCGTTTTGGTTCAAAGTCAGCGATGAATACCGCAATCGCAATGATCACGTTAGCTGAAGCAGAAGAATACTGTGCAGTTGGCACTGAGAAAAGCACACTTCGAGACCCCGGGTCGTTCTGTCAAATTACGAACGATAGAACTGAACCTATCTTCTAGTCAGATATCAGTTTAAATTACAGTGCATGGGAAGAAATTTGTGTAGCACATACCTATTATCTCACATAAACCACCACGACGAAGTAAACCTGTTTTGGCTACCATGTGACCTACGTTTTATGTCAGCCCTGTTGGTCTGTTTACCATACCAGAATCTAGAACTAATTCGGAAAAATTGGCGATTAAATTTCGATGGTGTATTGGCTAGACGGCTTATCTACACTCCAAAACCTGTCTATCCTCCTCATTAGATACTTTTCGATCTTTCATAGATGAATGTGCATCATATATTTCGTTTTAAGTGGTAATCGTCGTAAATCATCATTCTTCCGCCACGGATATACACACGAATGGCAACTTTGCTGCATAAGACTCCGGAAGTATGTGGTAGCCGAATACTTTGTGGAATCAGCGAGCACTTTAAACCAGCAGTGGATAATCAATGTGTTGATACTCAATAAAATGAACAAAAACATTCAAATTATTGCCGAAAATCACCGGATATAAGAACAGTGGAGTCCCAGTTAAATCGTTTAAATCCACCTCTTCAGATGCTTGGCATCCATTTTGAAACTACCAAGTGTAACCGAATAGATTTATCTTAGGTTCACCATCAGTTACTGACAAAGCTCTGCAGCTGTCACAAACCAAACTGCTAAATTTGAACACGTGCAGATTTGTTTTTATTAGGAAATAAAAGACTGGCCTTTCGGGTTTTTGTACTGGCAAGAGTTTCATTGAACACAAAAGTATCCTGTATCAGTTTTATCATAGAAAACGTTGTGGAACAAACCCAGTGATAGCCCGTTTCTCACCTGAAATGCTTTGGGGTGTAAAAGTCCAGTAATTTTTGGTTTGGAGTCTATTAACCCACTTGGTAAATAACACGTCCTCTTATTATTCATCTCCGTCGATCCTATTGTTTATCGTTCTAGTGGGCATTTGAACCTGACCTGTTTTATAAATATTTGCAACTGCATCATGAATAATTGCAACAAGATTAAATGGTGCCTGGCAGAGTTAGAATTATAAACACTCTTAGTGTACTTCTGAATTTGCTGGGATAAGCACGCCCGGATATATACGTACAAAAACACCATGGATTAAATGCAATGAACGTGTGTTGAACATCGGTTCCTGCACTAAAATATTCCGAGTTATTTCAACCCAGTTGAGCAGTGGTGCTCCGTTCCAAGAAACTGTGTCGAAACAAAAGATACGATTTCATAAGCGTGATCCCTTGTGGGACTTGAGCCCACTAGTAAACCTCTATCTTTGCTTCATGCCAAAACAAAGGCAATGATACCATATGCCTGCGTATATGAACTTGAAATCTCTATGAGTGTGCAAGACTCGCTAATTAGGACTTAATTGTGTGTGTTGTCTGCAAACGGGTCTAATTGACTAATTGGATAGGTAATTGTGAGTGAATGAGACGCTTTTACAGCCTTCAAAATGTCTTTTCTGCACGCTGTTTTCACTAGTTTGGAGAAATTGGACGACATGCAGGCTTGTTCGCTTACAAAGGCTGTAGTACCTTGCAGAAATAAAAGCAGCGAAGAGGACCAGGTCATTCTGAAGTATATTGCCGAGTTCAGAGACTATCGAAATTAATGAGTTACGAAAAACCTTTGACTTCCCTATCTCACTTGGCCCACCAACGGATTTTCCCTGATATAAAAATGCGTAAATAATCAGTTACACTCAAGATGTCATTCTAGGGCTTCGATGTGGAACAAATTGATTTCGTAGTGTGCAACAGTCATAGAATTTCATTGTCTATGATCTATTATGATTATACAACAGGTAGGCTAAAAGTTCCGTTTGCGTACACTGCCCTTACGGTGAATACGCATGATTCGGGTCATTGGATGACAGATAGAGAATAAATCGTGAATAAAACTAAGTTTCCATTTTACAGAAAATCCTTGTATGAAGCAACAAACAGTTCAGAAACAAACAAACAAAGCAGTATAGATGTTGAAAAGTCCAAATCAAAGCACTCTGAAGCAATTATCCCGCCATTTGTAATCCCACATTACTGAAGTGAGCAGGATAAATTGTTTTCAGAACCATACCAGTCGACGGCTGTTAACATTAAACCGTGGTACGAGCTGCTGGGACTGGTCCTTATAGATGAGGTCTTAAAGACGAACACAATACAACGGCAAAGGTGGTTGCATGATTTTCAAATTGGATAAATTCTCATTGCCAACCAGTGCATTTTAATTCCGTTGGTTCAGAGGTAAGCTTCATTTTTAAAGGTAATTATAAAAAGAACGTACCAGAAGAGCTGGCGTTTCATACTCTAATCCTTGTTGGATATTTTTTACAATGGTTACTTGCCAATGGCCAAAAAGTATAATTCACCCTTTTCTTCTGCTGGCGGTAGACTAGCTGATAATAATTGCTCATCAAGTGTGTAAAACGTTTTTTTACGTTATCGTCAAGGTCCATTACTGACGTGTGTTAGTCATGATGGCAAGACGAAGTGAATGACGAATTCGATAGAACGAACTCACTTATGAAGGAAGATAGTCGGCAGCTAGTCGATCGAGGTCAGGACGAATGCCGTCATCCTGAAAGTCCATGCTTTGGTGCCACACTTCATTCTTAACGCAATGCTACAAGAAAGTCTAGCAAATTTTGAGTATATGTGAAACAGAACCTCGAAGATCAATTCGTGCTGAGAATACCAAATAATCGATTTTTGTCCATCTTCAATTGTGTTATCTCTTTTGGTTTTTTTGGCACTACATAATCCAGCACCACTTTTGAGCAGATTTACCAAATGGTCACATAATCTGACAGGTGAAAGTTATCGACGCTAGTGTGATGTGAATCCTTGAGCGTCCGCAATTTTCATGCATGATTTCCCAATACATCTTGGTGGGAAATTTATCCAATTTCTATCAACTGAACAAGTCTGGATTGCCCAAACTATGAATACTTGTTTCTTGGAATACTGAGCTTCCTATTTTCATATACCGTCCATAGAAGAAGCAAATGATCTACTTCTGGGAATCAGCAATATTGATAATATTTGTCTTCGACTCAAATGCTGCTCAGAACAAACAGTAATTTCGCCATTATTCTAAGTGAAGCTTGAGGAGAAGAGATAGTATTTTATTATTTACATGCAAATCATATTTTACATTATTATTCTACAGAATTACCAGTCATTATTTAAATAATTTAACTTCCTTTACTGATTAGAAATAACAGAATTACCGTAGTTCCTTTACATAGCAACTTTCAAAAGGCTTCCAGTAAGGTAGACCGAATCAAACAACATCAGACAACCGTTAGTCCAACCAACGGCCGTAGTTTACTGTACCGTTTTTAGGAAAAATCCATCAATTTACATGAAGGAATATTCGGCTGATATTCAATTTAAAAGAACTAGGCTGTACAATCGATCGGAATTTACATATTTGGTCGATTCTATGTTATTTTAATTCAGAAACATATTTTGCCCCTTTCCGTGCTGATCCCTGCTTCCCATCATTATGGTGCAATGACCTAAAAGAAAGAAGCATTGCTGCCGTCAACGGGTGACATTTAAATTCAGGAGTCCGAATGCCGTTTAGTTCAACATTCTTGAACTAAAATCTGACTTCCAAAACGAAACGTCCGGCTATGTCAACACTGAAAAATACTTCTATATCATCATGATACTACGGTCGATACCGATGGGAAAAATCATCAACAAATGGACGGAATTTAAAAATTGTATTTCAAGCTTACCAGAGTATTCAAAAAAACAGAGTCGCCGCTAACTTCAATAGAAATAAGAACAGCGGAAACATTGGCAAAGATCGGAAATCAACCAGCCGTTGCGATATTTCTTACTAATTTAATGCTAATAAGTAAGCAGTCTGCTATGATAGCTAAATAATAAAAATGATGCTTCGAAAGAGGGATACACACCGTTGGTAGAGAGATTCAGTGGGGTGAAACGGACATGAGTATGACAGCAAAAACTGGATACAAAAGATACATTCTCCCGGATCAATTTTATCTAGCCTAGCAAAAGTATGAAAACGAAAAAAACCATATCAGAATCACCACGAAATTCTGCTGATACCGGCGCCCGGTTCATGAGAACTCGAGTCAGATAAGGAACAACGGAGTTCTTGTAGGCGAACTTTTACATGCGGTCAGATGCGATTCTCACAACTTAGGAGATAATTCAGTGAGGGGTATGGGAGATGTCCAGCTGATAATGGATAGAACTCGACAGAAAATTTCCGAAACGTTTTTCACTGGGACAGCAAAAGTGACAGGGAAACCATGGAAGAGAACAGGAAGAACATATTGAAAAACTAAATAAAATGCTTAGGCTTTCGGAGTTGGTGAGACGGCCGGCGTAGTTTCTTCACACTGTCCGAAATGTGAGATGACCAATTCAAATTTGCAACGATGGTGACTCGTGAGTATTTGGCAGAACCCATTCTACCTGATGATTCTGTGGAAATGACAGATGGATCATAGGGATATGCTGATCGAAAATAGTTAGATATGCGATTAGGAAATTTGGACAAATTTATAGTTAAACCGGATCAAACAGAGAAGTCGAAAATATGGGACAGATTCTTGGAAGTGATTGAAAATCTGGGCTACAGAAATAGCTCGACGAAGAGCCACACCATCGGCATATTCAAGTAAATGTTCTGGATAACCGGATGAAAGGTCACTAATATAGGTGGGGAAGAAATGATGGGAAAGAACAGCTCCCTGAAGCATTCTTGAATTATTCACCAAAGGTTTGGATGTTTTAAAAACTAGTCATATGCATTCAGTTCTTTTGGTAAAATAATCAGACAACCATACTGTTAAAGGTGCGGAACAGCCGAAAGCTCTTAGTTTGAGCAGGAAATGAGGCCGCGGAATAGAATCAAAAGCGTATGAATAGTATAGGAAAGCAGGAAAACACAGATTCGCTGATTCATCAAGGATTTCGTAATACGGTGGACTGAGAAAACGATAGCATCCAATGTGGACCTGTTCAGTTTATAGGCAAAGTTGGAACAATCCAAAAGTTTACGAATGTCATGCTCTGTTGTGAGTTATGATCTCTAATAGATCCACATAACCTCAAATAAGTGCAGTCTCACACTGAACATGTGCACAATGAGAGACATTGTTTGAAAAACTGATAGACAGGATTATCAGTGAAAATTGTTGCCCAAATCATCACGCTCATCAATGCCGTCATCTTCTACATTGGTTTTGCCGTTGCTTTAAGTCGAAGCCAATTCACATTTCGCTGTGTTCTCACACTAGAGTGAGGATAAGTGAACGACTCTCTCTCTCTCTCTTTCCGTGCAATTACTACAGCTGTGACCAAGATCCGGCAGCGGCTTTCCGTACTTCCCATGCATAACCTATGGGAAATACTGCATTATTTGCTTCAATTCTATTCTTCAACTATCGAATCCATGTCACATTGATAACTAAATCTGAACACCTCAGGTCTTAAGATAAAAATCATCGCGAAGCACTGCTCATTGAACTACAAATAGTGTTCATCTGGAGAGATGTGCACATTGAAACTGGCATCGATGTGGATGCGTCAAAAATAAACAGTTACACAAAAACAAACAAATTTCATCCTGATTACTAATGACTATTTTCGTATACTCTTATCAACCCATTGATTACGTTTTATGATCTCCTAAAGAATGATAGCGTTTACGATCAGGTATCATCAGATCTCTGTGATAAATGTGTTATAGTCACCCTCAATCCTGCATTGTTTGATGTTTTTCGATTGGTAGAACAAAAAAGGTAGCCTATCATAAATCAGTGATCAAAAATGTCTCATTAGGAATATTAACAGGTTTGAAGTCCATATTGGACTTACCAATTTAACAGTTGCAATAATAATAATAATAATCTATTTCTCCCTGCACTGTTTAGGACAAGAGGAAGTTTGAAGGCTGTGAATAGGAACATTTGCCTTGAGTGGGCAGATTTTACCCATGAACTTCTTTGTCCATAGATCGTTTAGATAACCTTCTGACCTCTATCGGTGATTGTGGTCAAAGCAAACACACAATACACGAAGTAACTGATTTCTGGAAGATATTTTGTCCACATTACCATACAGCATTACTTGGCAAATTTTGAATGAAGAGAAAGGCGTGGGCTAATCAGTACTGAAGTGGCGATTATTTTCAACTATGAAAACTGGGTAGGATCATCCGATATTCTGTCCGCGCAACCCGTAATTATCCATCAATCGGTACCTGATTCATAATGGAACACGATTACCCGAACACAAAGAGAGATTTCATCAAAACAATCCAACCTTCTAGTGTTCATTAATTCACAATATCCCTTACTTGTGATAATCCGATATTCGAACTTACTGAAACCTCAATTCGGAGCACAGGTACAGCCAACGTGAATCAAAGCTGCTGGGAATAGCTAAACAACTAGGTACATGGTGCTCTCCACTGCACATGACTCACGTGATTCCGATTCCCATGGATTTGTCAGTCGTCAGATCCACAGACCGAAATAATCAACTTGTTGCCAAGCTCAAATGTCTGTCTGGTCTTGCGAACTTATCCACGCGAAAAAGCTTTGGAATTGGGGGTCCTATACTTTCGTTACCCTCGTTTTCCACATTTTACACTATAATTATTAGTACATAATTTAGCATGCCATATCGTACGGCGCTTTCGGTCGTTCCCACAACTTATGGTTTCGTTGGAGAATACAGAAGCGAAAATATATTCGCGAATGAGAGAGAGAGGGGGGAGGGAGGGGGATGGGGTTGGGCCGATTCATTTGTCGCGCATCTTATCTCCAGCCAGTTGATTTTATCATTTTACTCACCATTACCGTTCTTGGTTAGTGACAGTATTTTCTCGTACCTTGTTCCACGGGAATCAGAAACGCTTCCTGTGGTTCCAAAGCAATGTCAATTTATTCCGACAATGTTTGACTAATACTATTCGAGAAGTAACAGTAAATAAACAATCGAAAAGCCGAATCTATTTCAGGATGATGGATGTTTCGAGAGAAAACGAATGGTAAGTAATTTTACTCAACTAAATGTAAGATGGTCAGGTAATTCAAAGTTCTTTTTGGTGACTGATATTTTCTTGTGTAGCACACACACGAAACTATTCGATAAAAACAGATTTGTTGAACGGTGCAATACTCCGGCTTTGACTGTATCCAGTGCGGCGGCGACCACCACAACCGTACTAAATCTCATCTTGAAAAACCCGGGAAAAAATCGAGAGAATGTGATTTGTGTCACTTGATGTGAAAAAAACTCTGGTATCGTTGACATTTTTGGTCATATTTTCAAGATCGTACTGTGTTGAAGATCTTTATCATCTTACAGGTTTCTCGTTCTGTCCATCTATTCTCGGCGAAGACAGTGCATCTACATCTGAAGTAGCCTTAAAAAAGCTAGAGTGATAGGGTGTTTTTCGATGGGAGCTCATGTGTCGGCGTGATATGCCAAAGTGGAAAATTGGTCATTCTTAACAACAACAACAACAACAACAACAACTGAATTGACAATTATTTTTACGGTAACGTGTCACAAAGACAGAGTTCAGCTTGGTAGTCCAAATAGAGTGGTCGGATTAATCGGCTTCTTAAGGTAAGGACTAAACAGTGGACAAAAAAAAGAAAACTCCAATGGTATAGAGTTCAAAGAAAAGGCATACTTCGAGGAGCTACGTGAATGATTTCCAGAAATGGAAAATGATGTTTTCCCTAAAAAGTCACTGTAAAAGGAACATTTCAAAACATCAAGTTGTAATGAGCGGTGCGATTTGTACCATGCATTCCGTGGGTTGCACGGAGAGCAGCGGCAATAATGTCAATGTCTATACTGAAATATAAAAAGGCCTGAAGAGACGATCTATCCGACTGACAGCAAAGGAGCCTGTTAGTATGCGTAAAGTCAAAAAATTTCATAAAATTGATGAAGTGTATTCACCCAGTTAAACGTGAAATTTCCGTTCGTGAGAGTGTACATTTTTAAGCCGTGTGAATGTGAGTCAGCAACTGAATAAACTACCTGACAAGATGAATCAACAAAGCGGTCTCATCAGTGTAGGAGAAAGTAAAAATATATACCACACGACTTTCAGAACATTTTGGGGTGTAAAACAGATAAATCCGTCTTTTTTGCTCCCTCTTGATCAGATAAGAACCGCAATTTTATTGTTGGGCTGAGGTAAGACAAAGGATTTGTGTTTGAATTCCGGAAATGTGACAGGTTATGCTGTAGGTTGAACAACTATTTATGATTTGAAAATAAAGAGGTATTGAGATTGTTGATCCATGAGAACATGCAACATTCGCTTGGAGCAGCTTTCGAATAGAAAAAGCAACTTGAAAAAACATCCGCTGTGATTATAAAGCACAAACCATACAGGGTTGGGCAAAATGGTGACAGGATCAGTGAAATAAAACGTACTTATTTACAACTGTGGCGAACCGGATACGAACAGACACATTCTCTCGGATCACTTTTGTCTAGCCTAGCAACATTTTGTGCATGAAACAGGGAAAAGCTGATCAACAATATGCGGCATTTTGGGAATGAAAAAAATTACATCAAAATCACCACGAAATTCTGCTGATACCGGCGCCCGGTTCATGAGAACTCGAGTCAGATAAGGAACAACGGAGTTCTTGTAGGCGAACTTTTACATGCGGTCAGATGCGATTCCCACAACTTAGGAGATAATTCAGTGAGGGGTATGGGAGATGTCCAGCTGATAATAGATAGAACTCGACAGAAAATTTCCGAAACGTTTTTCACTGGGACAGCAAAAGTGACAGGGAAACCATGGAGGAGAACAGGAAGAACATATTGAAAAACTAAATAAATAAAACTAAATAAAATGCTTAGGCTTTCGGAGTTGGTGAGACGGCCGGCGTAGTTTCTTCACACTGTCCGAAATGTGAGATGACCAATTCAAATTTGCAACGATGGTGACTCGTAAGTATTTGGCAGAACCCATTCTACCTGGTGATTCTGTGGAAATGACAGATGGATCATAGGGATATGCTGATCGAAAATAGTTAGATATGCGATTAGGAAATTTGGACAAATTTATAGTTAAACCGGATCAAACAGAGAAGTCGAAAATATGGGACAGATTCTTGGAAGTGATTGAAAATCTGGGCTACAGAAATAGCTCGACGAAGAGCCACACCATCGGCATATTCAAGTAAATGTTCTGGATAACCGGATGAAAGGTCACTAATATAGGTGGGGAAGAAATGATGGGAAAGAACAGCTCCCTGAAGCATTCTTGAATTATTCACCAAAGGTTTGGATGTTTTAAAAACTAGTCATATGCATTCAGTTCTTTTGGTAAAATAATCAGACAACCATACTGTTAAAGGTGCGGAACAGCCGAAAGCTCTTAGTTTGAGCAGGAAATGAGGCCGCGGAATAGAATCAAAAGCGTATGAATAGTATAGGAAAGCAGGAAAACACAGATTCGCTGATTCATCAAGGATTTCGTAATACGGTGGACTGAGAAAACGATAGCATCCAATGTGGACCTGTTCAGTTTATAGGCAAAGTTGGAACAATCCAAAAGTTTACGAATGTCATGCTCTGTTGTGAGTTATGATCTCTAATAGATCCACATAACCTCAAATAAGTGCAGTCTCACACTGAACATGTGCACAATGAGAGACATTGTTTGAAAAACTGATAGACAGGATTATCAGTGAAAATTGTTGCCCAAATCATCACGCTCATCAATGCCGTCATCTTCTACATTGGTTTCGCCGTTGCTTTAAGTCGAAGCCAATTCACATTTCGCTGTGTTCTCACACTAGAGTGAGGATAAGTGAACGACTCTCTCTCTCTCTCTTTCCGTGCAATTACTACAGCTGTGACCAAGATCCGGCAGCGGCTTTCCGTACTTCCCATGCATAACCTATGGGAAATACTGCATTATTTGCTTCAATTCTATTCTTCAACTATCGAATCCATGTCACATTGATAACTAAATCTGAACACCTCAGGTCTTAAGATAAAAATCATCGCGAAGCACTGCTCATTGAACTACAAATAGTGTTCATCTGGAGAGATGTGCACATTGAAACTGGCATCGATGCGGATGCGTCAAAAATAAACAGTTACACAAAAACAAACAAATTTCATTCTGATTACTAATGACTATTTTCGTATACTCTTATCAACCCATTGATTACGTTTTGTGATCTCCTAAAGAATGATAGCGTTTACAATCAGGTATCATCAGATCACTGTGATAAATGTGTCATAGTCACCCTCAATCCTGCATTGTTTGATGTTTTTCGATTGGTAGAACAAAAAAGGTAGCCTATCATAAATCAGTGATCAAAAATGTCTCATTAGGAATATTAACAGGTTTGAAGTCCATATTGGACTTACCAATTTAACAGTTGCAATAATAATAATAATAATCTATTTCTCCCTGTACTGTTTAGGACAAGAGGAAGTTTGAAGGCTGTGAATAGGAACATTTGCCTTGAGTGGGCAGATTTTAACCATGAACTTCTTTGTCCATAGATCGTTTAGATAACCTTCTGACCTCTATCGGTGATTGTGGTCAAAGCAAACACACAATACACGAAGTAACTGATTTCTGGAAGATATTTTGTCCACATTACCATACAGCATTACTTGGCAAATTTTGAATGAAGAGAAAGGCGTGGGCTAATCAGTACTGAAGTGGCGATTATTTTCAACTATGAAAACTGGGTAGGATCATCCGATATTCTGTCCGCGCAACCCGTAATTATCTATCAATCGGTACCTGATTCATAATGGAACACGATTACCCGAACACAAAGAGAGATTTCATCAAAACAATCCAACCTTCTAGTGTTCATTAATTCACAATATCTCTTACTTGTGATAATCCGATATTCGAAGTTACTGAAACCTCAATTCGGAAAGTCTACACGGATGTGCAGATTAGAGAACAAAAGCTGATCAGAATGAGAACAGTTTGCATCGATTTGACAACACTAATGCATCCATCAGTGAGGCTAAGTGATGCGTTGCAAGGGATAAATGATTCAAACATTTTCCAACTAGGCGAATTTAAACATGCACAGTTGATCACGTACGTTTTGCGGTTTGTTGTGTTCAGTGATATCCACCTGTTCACTAACGAATCAGATAGCATAGTTGGGGAATGAGATAACAGTAGAACTAAAATCACTGCAATATTATCAAATATATATTTATAAATTCACTCACAAAAATGCACTGGCGAACCAAAATATGCACAGTCGAAAAATTACAGTGGAAAATGGTGGAATAGAACTACAGCGAGAAGCTATAAATTCCCAGTGAAAGCACAAGTGTTCTAGCTGTGGAGTAATCTCATTGGACACAAACATCCTACCACAAAAATATACGTTTACATATGGGTGATGAATTCACCGATCATGACAACGATGTTGATGATGATTAATCTTTGATCCTTACCAGGTTCTTTTTTGTATAAACCACGATCTGGTCACGTTTGACAGAATTTCAGATAGCCATTAATAATCTCTACTTCACTAATGAGAATTGATTCAGCTTTACATTTTCATTTGAGTTCCATGATTGTTCATAGAAACAGTGCGAAACAAAATTGATCAGTGAACAATATCTCATGGATCTTTGATCAGCCACTGCCGTCTGAAACTACCGTATTTCACTTATTTTAAGAGCGGAACGCCCCAGTTTAAGGGTTTTGCGCCCAAGATTAGGAGCCGTTCATTCCAAGTGAATGAATTTTACACAAAAATATAAACTATACCATTGAATTTGCAAAGGAAACAAAACCATAGATCGAAAAGTCTTTGTATGATTGTATGAATGTTAAATTATGCCTGTTATAAGGAGCACATGTAGTTGTTGTGATATCGTGAATGGATTTACGGCAAAATTCTCTTAAAAGAACCTGTGCATCCTGGCAGACTGTCTTTCTGGTACTCTCATGAGCTTTTCTCCATTCTCTTCCAGTACAACGCCTACTCAACTTCCAAGACAGTTGGATATCTCCTCAGTGGATTTGGAAACTGGACTATACTGAGGAAGAAAACGGAAAGAATATATAGCGACCAAACGAGCTTCAGATGCCCGTCAGCTTATGAGAACATTGTCAAAAATGAAGTGTTGGGCTGTTCAGTGTTCACCTTAGAGGACCACTCTTCCAAGAATCTACCGGGAACCCGTTTTTTGTATTTTTGCATGACATTCATAAATGAAGCCTCCTCGGGGTCAAAACGCATACAATGATATTCGGGTTCACCCCTTTATTTGACGACAAGGTTTTGCTACATGGCCTTCCTTGAACAGATCATCCGATCGATTGAGAGCACCAAATATTGTACTTGGTTTAGTTAACGTAAAGTCGCAGCATAAAGCTTCCTTGCGCTTGTACCTATTCTGCATATTACGCACTCTTTGTCTTGGCAACAATGCAATTGCACTCAATATGTTGGATCGTAAATTGTTCGTGCTGTAGCGATGCTTATCGAGGGTTCGGCAAGTAGAGTTTGTGCTAATAGTCAATCCGGGGATTTCAGACTCAAATATTGTTTTAATCCGAACCAGAGTTGTTGAAGGATTCTCGTCCACAATGTTGTATAGCTTGGCGATAATTTAATCCGAAAATCTCTTTTTCTTGAGGCCTTGTTTTACCCCGTTTTCTTGATCCTTCTTTGTAATGCATCCGCATGTTTTGTGTTTATTCCGAGATAACGATATATAAGCTTCAGATCATCATCTTTTCTGGGACACTGTAAAATGCGGCTGCGATCTTCCGTGTTGACAGCTTTTCTTCTGCTTAAAGGGCTTTGAATTTCTGTGTCCAAGACGATCATTTCTATTTCCTTAGAGGACATATTCGTTCTGCCTCGTTCATTTTACGAATGATACAGTTGTCGATTCTCAAACCATTGTGTCAGGTTGAAGCTGACCGGACGACCAAGAGCCGCCCAAAACCAATAGTTAGTTGTCAAATCCTCATACGTCATTCAGTGGGGTACTAACACCGCATCACTTGATTAAGCCATTTGTACACATCAGGTCCACTTGATCGCGCCGTACCCCATGTACGTAAAACACGTGTCTGGGGCCGTACCGAGATCGAAAAGCGACAACCACATGCCACAGCAATCAAGTAATTCTGTACGCGCATTCGGTTCGGTTTTACAATCTTGTAAGGCCTTGAGGTGCTGTCATGTTTTCTTTGTCCCGAAAATCCAGTTTGTACCATTTTTCCAATTTAGATCCCAGCTAACGCATATGCTTGGAAGTGTGGGCCAAAATATCTGATATCTTACTGCATGCCCATGGTGTGGAACAGTCAGTCCAAGAGATGCTGATGAATAGCTCTTAAACCGCGGCATTTGGCTCGTAAACAGAGAAAAATATTGTAGCATCACCTTGCTCTCATGTCATCATTGTCGAATCATTGACAGACGTTTTGCATTATGAGGGCATACCTGATCATCTTCACGCATCTATTGCTTTTTCCATGTCCATTTATCTTTCTCTCTATCAATCTCTCTCTCTCTCCCTTTCTCCTTCTCTCTCTGAATCGATGCAAACTGTTCTCATTCTGATCAGCTTTTGTTCTCTAATCTGCACATCCGTGTAGACTTTCCGAATTGAGGTTTCAGTAACTTCGAATATCGGATTATCACAAGTAAGAGATATTGTGAATTAATGAACACTAGAAGGTTGGATTGTTTTGATGAAATCTCTCTTTGTGTTCGGGTAATCGTGTTCCATTATGAATCAGGTACCGATTGATAGATAATTACGGGTTGCGCGGACAGAATATCGGATGATCCTACCCAGTTTTCATAGTTGAAAATAATCGCCACTTCAGTACTGATTAGCCCACGCCTTTCTCTTCATTCAAAATTTGCCAAGTAATGCTGTATGGTAATGTGGACAAAATATCTTCCAGAAATCAGTTACTTCGTGTATTGTGTGTTTGCTTTGACCACAATCACCGATAGAGGTCAGAAGGTTATCTAAACGATCTATGGACAAAGAAGTTCATGGTTAAAATCTGCCCACTCAAGGCAAATGTTCCTATTCACAGCCTTCAAACTTCCTCTTGTCCTAAACAGTGCAGGGAGAAATAGATTATTATTATTATTATTGCAACTGTTAAATTGGTAAGTCCAATATGGACTTCAAACCTGTTAATATTCCTAATGAGACATTTTTGATCACTGATTTATGATAGGCTACCTTTTTTGTTCTACCAATCGAAAAACATCAAACAATGCAGGATTGAGGGTGACTATGACACATTTATCACAGTGATCTGATGATACCTGATTGTAAACGCTATCATTCTTTAGGAGATCATAAAACGTAATCAATGGGTTGATAAGAGTATACGAAAATAGTCATTAGTAATCAGGATGAAATTTGTTTGTTTTTGTGTAACTGTTTATTTTTGACGCATCCACATCGATGCCAGTTTCAATGTGCACATCTCTCCAGATGAACACTATTTGTAGTTCAATGAGCAGTGCTTCGCGATGATTTTTATCTTAAGACCTGAGGTGTTCGGATTTAGTTATCAATGTAACATGGATTCGATAGTTGAAGAATAGAATGGAAGCAAATAATGCAGTATTTCCCATAGGTTATGCATGCGAAGTACGGAAAGCCGCTGTCGGATCTTGGCCACAGCTGTAGTAATTGCACGGAAAGAGAGAGAGAGAGAGAGAGTCGTTCACTTATCCTCACTCTAGTGTGACAACACAGCGAAATATGAATTGGCTTCGACTTAAAGCAACGGCGAAACCAATGTAGAAGATGACGGCATTGATGAGCGTGATGATTTGGGCAACAATTTTCACTGATAATCCTGTCTATCAGTTTTTCAAACAATGTCTCTCATTGTGCACATGTTCAGTGTGAGACTGCAATTATTTGAGGTTATGTGGATCTATTAGAGATTATAACTCACAACGGAGCATGACATTCGTAAACTTTTGGATTGTTCCAACTTTGCCTATAAACTGAACAGGTCCACATTGGATGGTATCGTTTTCTCAGTCCACTGTATTACGAAATCCTTGATGAATCAGCGAATCTGTGTTTTCCTGCTTTCCTTTACTACTCATCCGCTTTTGATTCTATTCCGCGGCCTCATTTCCTTCTCGAACTAAGAGCTTTCGGCTGTTCCGCACCTTTAATAGTATGGTTGTCTGATTATTTTACCAAAAGAACTGAATGCATATGACTAGTTTTTAAAACATCCAAACCTTTGGTGAATAATTCAAGAATGCTTCGAGGAGCTGTTCTTTCCCATCATTTCTTCCCCACCTATATTAGTGACCTTTCATCCGGTTATCCAGAACATTTACTTGAATATACCGATGGTGTGGCTCTTCGTCGAGCTATTTCTGTAGCCCAGGTTTTCAATCAATTCCAAGAATCTGTCCCATATTTTCGACTTCTCTGTTTGATCCGGTTTAACTATAAATTTGTCCAAATTTCCTAATCGCATGTTTAACTATTTTCGATCAGCATATCCCTATGATCCATCTGTCATTTCTACAGAATCACCAGGTAGAATGGGTTCTGCCAAATACTTACGAGTCCCCATCGTTGCAAATTTGAATTGGTCATCTCACATTTCGGACAGTGTGAAGAAACTACGCCGGCCGTCTCACCAACTCCGAAAGCCTAAGCATTTTATTTAGTTTTATTTATGTAGTTTTTCAATATGTTCTTCCTGTTCTCCTCCATGGTTTCCCAGTCACTTTTGCTGTCCCAGTGAAAAACGTTTCGGAAATTTTCTGTCGAGTTCTATCTATTATCAGCTGGACATCTCCCATATCCCTCACTGAATTATCTCCTAAGTTGTGGGAATCGCATCTGACCGCATGTAAAAGTTCGCCTACAAGAACTTCGATGTTCCTTATCTGACTCGAGTTCTCATGAACCGGGCGCCGCTATCAGCAGATTTTCGTGGTGATTTTGATGTAATTTTTTTTCAGTCCCAAAATGCCGCATATTGTTGATCAGCTTTTCCCTGTTTCATGCACAAAATGTTGCTAGGCTAGACAAAAGTGATCCGAGAGAATGTGTCTGTTCGTATCCGGTTCGCCACAGTTGTAAATAAGTACGTTTTATTTCACTGATCCTGTCACCATTTGCCCAACCCTGTATGGTTTGTGCTTTATAATCACAGCGGATGTTTTTTCAAGTTGCTTTTTCTATTCGAAAGCTGCTCCAAGCGAATGTTGCATGTTCTCATGGATCAACAGTCTCAATACCTCTTTATTTTCAAATCATAAATATTTGTTCAACCTACAGTATAACCTGTCACATTTCCGGAATTCAAACACAAATCCTTTGTCTTACCTCAGCCCAACAATAAAATTGCGGTTTTTATCTGATCAAGAGGGAGCAAAAAAGACGGATTTATCTGTTTCACACCCCAAAATGTTCTGAAAGTCGTGTGGTATATATTTTTACTTTCTCCTACACTGATGAGACCGCTTTGTTGATTCATCTTGTCAGGTAGTTTAATCAGTTGCTGACTCACATTCACACGGCTTAAAAATATACACTCTCACGAACGGAAATTTCACGTTTTACTGGGTGAATACACTTCATCAATTTTATGAAATTTTTTGACTTTACGCATACTAACAGGCTCCTTTGCTGTCAGTCGGATAGATCGTCTCTTCAGGCCTTTTTATATTTCAGTATAGACATTGACATTAATGCCGCTGCTCTCCGTGCAACCCACGGAATGCATGGTACAAATCGCACCGCTCATTACAACTTGATGTTTTGAAATGTTCCTTTTACAGTGACTTTTTAGGGAAAACATCATTTTCCATTTCTGAAAATCATTCACGTAGCTCCTCGAAGTATGCCTTTTCTTTGAACTCTAAACCACTGGAGTTTTCTTTTTTTGTCGACTGTTTAGTCCTTACCTTAAGAAGCCGATTAATCTGGCCACTCTATTTGGACTACCAAGCTGAACTCTGTCTTTGTGACACGTTACCGTAAAAATAATTGTCAATTCAGTTGTTGTTGTTGTTGTTGTTGTTGTTAAGAATGACCAATTTTCCACTTTGGCATATCACGCCGACACATGAGCTCCCATCGAAAAACACCCTATCACTCTAGCTTTTTTAAGGCTACTTCAGATGTAGATGCACTGTCTTCGCCGAGAATAGATGGACAGAACGAGAAACCTGTAAGATGATAAAGATCTTCAGCACAGTACGATCTTGAAAATATGACCAAAAATGTCAACGATACCAGAGTTTTTTTCACATCAAGTGACACAGATCACATTCTCTCGATTTTTTCCCGGGTTTTTCAAGATGAGATTTAGTACGGTTGTGGTGGTCGCCGCTGCACTGGATACAGTCAAAGCCGGAGTATTGCACCGTTCAACAAATCTGTTTTTATCGAATAGTTTCGTGTGTGTGCTACACAAGAATATATCAGTCACCAAAAAGAACTTTGAATTACCTGACCATCTTACATTTAGTTGAGTAAAATTACTTACCATTCGTTTTCTATCGAAACATCCATCATCCTGAAATAGATTCGGCTTTTCGATTGTTTATTTACTGTTACTTCTCGAATAGTATTAGTCAAACATTGTCGGAATAAATTGACATTGCTTTGGAACCACAGGAAGCGTTTCTGACTCCCGTGGAACAAGGTACGAGAAAATACTGTCACTAACCAAGAACGGTAATGGTGAGTAAAATGATAAAATCAACTGGCTGGAGATAAGATGCGCGACAAATGAATCGGCCCAACCCCATCCCCCTCCCTCCCCCCTCTCTCTCTCATTCGCGAATATATTTTCGCTTCTGTATTCTCCAACGAAACCATAAGTTGTGGGAAAGACCGAAAGCGCAGTACGATATGGCATGCTAAGCTATGTACTAATAATTATAGTGTAAAATGTGGAAAACGAGCGTAACGAAAGTATAGGACCCCCAACTCCAAAGCTTTTTCGCGTGGATAAGTTCGCAAGACCAGACAGACATTTTAGCTTGGCAACAAGTTGATTATTTAGGTCTGTGGATCCGACGACTGACAAATCCATGGGAATCGGAATCACGTGAGTCATGTGCAGTGAAGAGCATCATGTACCTAGTTGTTTAGCTATTCCCAGCAGCTTTGATTCACGTTGGCTGTACCTGTGCTCCGAATTTTGGCTAAGCAATACCAAACGGAAGAAAACTGACAGATTTCGATGAAGTCTACAAATCCGGGATCTACCAAATGGGACTCATTTTACGTGAAATTAACAGGCAATGCAAAAGCTCGACAGATGTCTCATGACCGTATCTGGAATGTAATGACCAACGTGCATCTCACAAGGGAGTGGGTATTCCCAAAATGTGTACGAAGTAGGACGGACATATATTATTTCGTCTGGCCTCCCGTACCGCAAGCCCGCTTTGAAAACTGAAAGCTTTGATAGGAGTCATTGTTTCGGGAATAATGTTACAAAAAATGCTCAAACTCTGCCGAGGATGAAACACGGGAATTGAATACATACACTGCTCTCACAACTACATAAACAACCAGGGCCATTGCGTGCTGAAACTCACGTAGAGTAAACAAACAGGCGGGAAACAGTCTCCTTCAGTGACGAAAAAATAATTCGGATTGGCCGGGTGCTTGGAATGCCTTCTGGCACGATATATCAAAAATAAAAGGGGAATTTACGATCAAAGAAACTACGACAGGATCTCTGTGATGGTAACGGGAGCCTTCCCAGTCAACGGCCGAAGTGAGCTAGTTATACTTGCGAGCATACAAGATTCCGTTGCTTATAGTCTTGTGCTACTTACCAGCAGATTGCAAGATGACATCATATTCCAACATGATAGTGGTTCTGTTCACTGTTCATACACTACAAAATGTTGGTTGTTGTTCCTTGGGATCAAGACCACGCAGTGGCCAGCCTGGAGCCCAGATCTAAACCCGATTGAAAACATGTGTTGCATACTTGTTCACTATGCATACAAGAATCCCATGGCTTACCAGGCAAACAGTGAATTTATTAGAACAAAGAGAAGACATAAGTCGCTAGATGCAAGCTTTTCGTTCACTCTTGCCAACCGAGGATGTAAAACATGTCAGTATATATATATATATATATATATATATATATATATATATATATATATATATATATATAATATTTAGATATATAAGGTACATCAGGGGGAAATACAGAAGCAAAGTAGGCACGATCGAAAGTTCTTACAGTTCGCGCCTAACATGCCTACTTTACTGTTGCATTTACCACCCCCCTCCCCCTCTTTTACTGTGCCATGTATATATAATGACAAGTTTCACGTCCACAGTTGACAAGAGTAAACGAAATGCTTGTATCTAGCCACTTATGTCTTCTCTCTGCTCAAATGAATTGGATAAAGGGGAAGCAATGTTTCAAATAGTGAGCTGTTGACCACTCAAAAGCAAGCATAGGAGAATATGGACGAAGGAAGAACCACAGGTCTTGTAAAAAGTACGCCGAAGTGATGTATCGAATTCCTCGGACAAAAAGGCATTTGTACACGACTTTAACTAGTAATTACGGAAACCGAGCTGACTGGCTTCCTCGTTGTACACGTTTTTTGCTCTAATAGGTAAAAGGTACATAGTTTCGTTGTGAAATTCCGCACTCCACAGCGTATCGTGCATTTGGTCGTTCCGGTCATATATTTAGTCATTATAGAATGCGGAAGAGAAAATATGCTGAACAATTAGGGGGGGGAGAGTATCCCGTACCCTTGTCGAGCATTGTATGCTAGTCATATTATCATACACTGTCCACGGGGACTGTCAGTTTGAAAACACACTGTGCTCCTATTCCGTGGTCCGGTCGGCGTTTATTCTGCCGCGCTTTTGATAACCGCTTTACGTGTGACTGCGCTTATTCACAGCAGTCGACAGACAAGCATATCACAAAGAATATTAGGGAACATGATTTATTAGGTTCTACAAACAAAGTTGTCATTATCGGAACCCCAATGGCATTCTGCAATCTATTTCCGCCACAGTTTTCTGGAATAGTGAATCCTTCATGCATGACACAGAGAGTATATTAATAAAACGTATATCTACTTTATGTGCAGAATTAGAAGATTATGCACACTGACTGCGTTTCTTAGAACAAACGTCAAAAACTCTCAGAAAAGCCATCCGCTTCGCTTTTGAGAAGTCGTGTTGTAACAATGGAAAGATTCATTCTCATGTAAAATGTATTCCAAAAGCTGACTGAGTGCTGGGTGGTCGGATGACGTGAGGTTTGTGCGTGAAAGATGGAGTCCAAGGGACAGTCAGCTAAACAATCTTTTAGGTTTATTTGTTATTGCGTAGACTGACTGCTTCTGTGCAGTGGATATTGTTTCATGCCATGCTTGAGCGTGCATAGTAATAGACACGTGAATTACGCTCAGCTTGAGGAGTGAAAAATTAGCTTATGATGAATCTGAAAACAAAACATGCAATCCGTCACCAAAAGTGACAGATTCGAGAGTTCAATCAGGGTTTCTTCCTGCGCAGGCACCTAGTTAAAGACTGAGGCCCGAGTTATGTTCTCTAGCACATCCAAGTATGCCATAAAGTAAGATGAACCACACAGAAATGTAAACTCTGCTCGTTGGTCGGCTTTTGAATACATGATAATCCTAATATTTTCAGTAATATTTTCCAAGCTTTGAGCTGTTATCAAGTTAGGTAAGGTGTTACTCGTGTCGACTGGGTAGAGTATTCGCGATCTCACCGTCACGGATTGGTCATTTGTCGTTGTGTATTTTCCAGATGGGACTTGCGTGAACGTGAACTCATTATTAAACTACAAGCCTCAGGGTATGCTTGGAAAATACCGTTTTCAAATATTATTTTATTCAATCGACTCATCCGATAGTAGGAGAAAAATCCACCAGTTTTCTATGAATACCGATGATCGAACTTGGATTATTTTCATGTGTGTATAAAACTCAACGGTTGACTTTTTGATTCATTTACTATAGAATCGTTCTCATCATAGTCTCATAACATGTGACCAAAAACCTTTATTTGTCTAAAAATGAGATCAGTCTACAGATAAGCACCTTTCTGATCGAAAGGCTAGCTCTATGGTTGATAATCTCGAACGAGTCGTCGTGATGCTTCTCCGTGTTTGTTTTGCATTCCGACCCTCTTTTGCGACCAACTGGTAAACTGTTTCACGTAATTTCGTTATCGCATGTGAGCCGTGCAGACTGCAACCACGCGAAGGCAAATTTTATGACAAACGTATACACATGCATACTTACCTATGTACTGACACAGACCGAACCTTCTGTAGAGTATTAATTGTTCTTCGTAAGGAAGCTGACCAACGATTTGTGGTTTTACGATAGTGCGTCCATTTGTGTGCGTGTGTGTGCATGCATAAATGCTATTGTTATTACTGTTGTAAAAATCGACAAGTTATAACGAGTTTCACTTTAGCCGTGGGCTTTTCAGTTGCGGGTTTCCAAAATTTTCATTGATGAATTTTAACCATGTGAACAACCGATATTTATTAGGAGAAAACAAATGCTAAAATGCGCCGATGAGCACGAAAATAACTTTTTCACGGTTTTTCTAGTTGAAACTTCGGGATTTGAAACATTTCAACACTTTTGACCACAAAATAGATTAAGTTTTGTTGGATCAGTTAACCGTGTGAGTAATACGGCGGCCTTCATTCATCTTCTGAATGGTGCAAATGTTTTTTTCTCATGATTCGTGATAGCTTAGAGATACGCAAACAAAAACGTGGAATATCAGCCTAGGAGTTTAACACATCACCGCAGGCCAATTCCGGTAAAAGTGACCTTCAGAGCAGTCGAGTGAACAAAATTCCCCGGCTCTACCGCAGGAGAATTTTACTTTTGTTTCCTCTCGAGGTTTCTGACATAAATTGGGTTTTCCGACTTAGAACAGGACAATTTAGTATATGTGAAGAGATAGAATTCTTGGACTAAGTACCGGTGCTTGAGTGAATCAAATCATGGGAGAGTGGGATATTTTCGTCACACGACGTAGACAGTTCACGGTTTGCATTAAGTGTGAGAGAAATATGTGTGAATATAATCAGTTTACTGGCAATCACATCCGTTTTATTATGTCACATTTCGTTACATCGCTGGATCAGCAGAAGTATAACCAATGTGCTCTCTAGGCAAAGTAGCTTTGCTGAACGACCTCCCGGTGCACACTGGATGTAAAAAATGGCTGCAGTCACCTATTTCTAATAGATTCACATGAACCTACAGTTCATCTGAGCTTTCTTAATATCAAAGCCTTCATGTAAAAGCCCAGTTTTGCGAAGCAACCGTTTTTTAGGAGTTCGTTCTCGAGCTGTTTTTGAAGAAAAATTTTCCCCAAACAGGACATCCATATGATAATATAAGTGTTTTCTAATATAAAAATATCATATCCTTCTTCTCCTTGGGATGTTCCGTCTACTTGGTTCCTTTTTAGTAAGTGTTTCTGTGATGAATTACCGGGTCGTGAGCGTAGATCCTTGATCTCTGATCCCGTTGACGCAGTTGGTTTGTCTAAGCGCATGATGCAAAACAGTGTTATTCTCATACGAGTTCAACTTTAACAAAATCGGTAGGCTGATTTATTCCCAGAGTTTTTGACCTCGGCCATCGACAGAACAAAAATCCTAACAGAATCTGAAGTTCACGTGTCTCGAAACTAGCACCTCTCGACGCGATTCCAATCAGCTCATTTCATTCACCGATTAACCTCCTACGTGCGACCTAGTTTTGATTGCTACTTCGCAGCATCGTCTACCTGAGAGCAAAATGAATAGAATCAAAAAATGAGAAAGCGACGAAAACAAAGTAGGAAATGGAAATTATAAAAACAAGGAGAAAGGCCGAATGCTACCACGCAACCGGCCACGACACTTAACCATAAAACTTATTGTCTCCATCTATCTGGTAGGCGGGTCTCGTGGACCGCAAACCGAAAGTCTGACATATCCTACTTCGCCAATTTGGCCTGTTAGGTTTTCATATTCATCCAGTTGGACCTATCTTCCAGCCACTGCCTTCCCCAGAAAACAGTTTACGCCAGGGAAGTTTATTGGCGGGCATACGTGGCATATCCCAGTTCATATTAACCTGGTTAGATTCAGTTCTAATGACTGGTCTCCGGTTCCCAACTCTCTACCCTTAACCTCGGCATTTTTGGCACGACGATCCCACCATATTCGGGCAACACCATTGTGACATCGATGCCCAGACGCTGGCAGTCTTCTGTCTATGACGATGATGTTCCTCAGACTTATAAAAGGAAGGAACAGACAGCCGCTTTATACTATGATAACGGAATGTCGTGTCAACGCCACAGATGGCAGAGATTGGCAAAAACCAGAAGCACCTTCTGTGTTCGCGACGGCACTTCATACGACATCCGACCACTGACCATACAATGAAACTGATCCACTTTAACTAGGGCTTCCACTCCAAGACAAGGGTCGATGCAGCGTAAACACGGTCCAGAAACATCTTTTAGGCTAACAGAGTGCTGCTCTGCTGTTAAGACTGTCTATAAATAATCACAGCTTACCAGGATCTTCATTCAGAAGGATAATATTGTACGCTGGCTCTAATTTAAATAGTTTATCGCTAGAATATTAGTTGGTGCCTCTATTCTCACACCAGCATAGCACTGCTTCCATAACCATTTCGAGTATAAAGTTCATAATGGAAAGGCTATAGAGCGCAACCCTGATGAAAGCCACTTCTTGTAGAGAACTCGGGTGAAAGACAGACACTAACGTGAACTCGGTTTCAGCTGTTTACAACCAAGGACTGGAAAAAAGATGAATTTCTCTAGGGTATCCTTAACTGACATCCAGAGTTATGGAGCTGTGTAGCCGATTGAATCGAATGCCACTTTCGGATCAAGGAAGACGGGTTTTGTGGGTCAACTGAAGGTATGGCGGAGCTCAGAAGTTTGTCAAGCGAAAAAATGCAGTCGATAAAACCCCGCCGTTTCTGAAGCCGACTGGATTCTCACGAATTCGACCTACACTAGCATTGGAAAATCGGTGAAAAGACATCTCGAAGAGCAGTTTGGATGTGATGTATACCATGCTAATTCTTCTGTTTTTCGTAGGAGGTCCGGGTTCAAGCCCTGGGTGCGGCGGACGATATGCACCTCTGATGAGTTCTAACAAGAGCGAAACTCGAGTCTGGCGCTGCTGATTGCATGGTGGTTGGATAACCTGAGTTTTGGGCGTGTAAGGCGAAGTCCAGAGGACAGTCAGCCAACAAGTGTCATCAATCACACACAACTAGCAAGTAATTGCGTGTTATAAACCCCGATTTAGTCCCGTATGAAACTCTTCGGGGAATTTTTGGAACCATTTTTGAACACATCGAGGATGCATTATGCTTCACTTTCAAACTCCAGTAAGCAGTACTACATTATTTTATCTTGAGCAATTGGTTATTGAACTTTTGTTACTTTCCTTTCGAGAAATGAGCATGATTTGTAAACATCCTAAAAAGTTGTCTGGCACGACCTGAGTACATTCCGGTGCCCAATAGCCTCGTAGAGTGTACCATTTTACAAAGAAGTCAAGATGCACTTTCATGTTGTGAACCATTTTCAAAGTTCCCCTACTTGAAATAGTCCCAAAATAGTCTCCTGATGAAATTTTTGGAACTAAATGCTCTCTGTGCCTACGACGCATATCTGTCACCCGAAATTCTTTTTCATCCTAACGGGGAATTCACAGCCAGATTAACGAACTTTGTTCGAAAGGAGTCTGACGATATCAGAGATGATAAATATATGTTCGTCGCCTCTTTTGTCTCATCAGCTCTGTTGAAAAATAGTATCCAAATATCCGACATGTAAGTAGAGTTCGCCTTTTGAATGGACGCAAATCAAACCACGCGAAGGCACAACCACATCAGCAGGTGCGGTCTATCAAAAAGGTTGCATGATAATTGTAAACCTCTGTGAGGCCACCCAACAGACATGCCTGCGGTTGTTCTGCGCACAGTTGAGCTCCTCGTTCAAATCGATGTCGCTGAGTTGCGTATACATCTCTACAACGGTGTCCTATAGAAAAGTAGAGATAAACACAAAAGAAATCTACTGTCTTGTTTTCAGGTAGACGCTAATGTAGTTGCAGGTCAATGGGATATTGCTCAGAGGGAAAACGCGATCGTCAAATATATAAGTCAACAGAACAGCACACCCCTGGGCGCGTACTGGTTCTGATCGACCCAGTGTGGGATACACAGGCAAACAGACGCATGTGACAAAGCTCTGCTCGGTACGTATTTCTAACTCATTCTGTTTCGCTCCACACACGGGACTCAGTACACGCGGTAAGTTCACGAAATTCATAACTGATCATCAAAGTGAATCACCTGGTTTGCTCCGTATAGAATACCGAAACAACCTACAGCAGTCACATCTCACATTTCAGTTCAGTTCGAACAACCGTAAGTCATTCAGTGGCTGCCATGATTTCATGCTGCTGAAAAAATTGGTCATATTTGCTCTGCTGAAAGGGAAGGGGATGGCCAACTTACGTTTATTGTTGAACTTGAAGTATTCGCGTAAGAAAGGCCCGCTGTTGTAATTGCTAACAAAGCAAACAACTTTGTTCTTCCTGATTTCACCTGATCAAGTTTCATGGCCTAAATAAGCGTTTTCTCACCCCACTACAGAATCACCATTCTAGTTTTCTTCCCTATCGCCAGGCTTATCCGGAACTATCAAGCTGCGGAATGTTTTGTAATAAATCTTTTTTTATTCTACATGATCCTTCTAGGAATAGTGGGCTTTTTTAATCTCATCCACTAGTCGAATAGATGACAACAACCTCACACGGAAGCACGGCCACATCCACGATAATTGCAAGCCTCTATGAAGCAACCCCAAAGGTTTGCTTTTAATCAGTCTATTTATATTCTGTTGTCTAGTTGTTCACGTAGTCTTTGGCCATTCACTTCTGCGTTTGGCTCCGAGAAGGGCTCTTCAGTCTGGACAAACTAAAGTGCACAGACCATCTGTTATCGCACGTCTTCCTCTTTGTTTTCAAGTCAGGCACCTAAAACGTTCTTACTAGTAGACCTCATACCTTTTGTGACAAGCAAGTAACATGACAGCTGTGACTACAGATTATCTAACGTGAAGCTAGACAGCACCAATTAGTAGGCTGCTCTGGTCCCAGCTGCGCACTTTTTGTCCAAATAACAAGTGATCCAAAGGCATTCAGTTAATGTGTTGCACCTAACTCTCGCCTTCACTCTACCGTCTGATTAGTTATTCAATTAACCCAGTATACAAGTTGAATTCTGGTTGGAACCGTAATCCACACCACCGAAAGCATGCTATTTCGATTCATCCCGTAATTAGTGTACAATATAAACAATCCTAGACAGGTCGAATCGTGTTGCTTCTGTTTGCTACAAGCTTACTCAAATCAGTTCTCTAGTATTTATCACTGCTTTCATTCTTATATTTTAGAGGATGTAATAACAAACGCGTAAATCTAGATAATGATATCTATAAATATTTGATCAAGACCTTCCCATAATCAGGCTCAGCCTTACAACAAACTAGTGGTTTATTAGAAAGTCACGTATACAATGAATAAAATCAAGTTATGACACTACTTTTCCTTCGGTTTCTAAAACTACGAAACTTGATTAGATTTTCGAAGTTAGATGAATGAAACGGTTAAAAAGCACCTGTTAGTTACATCAACGTGGTCACATCAGTCCCCGAAAATTATCAACGGTTTTCACAAAATTTTCACGAATTTCGGAGACTAACTCGGTTATAATTATTGCTGGTCAACTGGATCAGTATCGGGATTAGTTGCGCGGCTTCGACTTGAAAGACTACCAGAAACAGGCACAATACTTTTAAGACTTTTTATGACTTCGACCATTCTTCTCACTTCAAAATCATTCTGTAAGAAGAATGGTAATTTGATTATGCAAGTAAGCAGACAGTAACTTGAGTAAGTAATGAGCCAGCTACAACCGTATGACTCGGAAAGACCCAAAGGTTCAGTATTAGCAGCATTGGTTTGATACTCACAAGAACACTTGAAATGTACCCTTTATCGTAATTCCCATGGTCTTCGAAAAAGGTAGTCTATCTTTCTGATCTCCGTGATATCGTTTTATAGCTACCTGTGAACCTGATTGGGAATCAACTAAACGAGCAATGGAAGAGGAAGCCTGAGGAGGTAATTGCTTATTCCGAATTTGCAAGCACAAGTAAAAAACGTATCGCTAAGGATTTATTTTTACATGTACCATAGATTCTACCACACCTCAGATCTAGACACCGCGGTCCACCAATAAGTTTATTATTTATGAAACAAAAGAATGGCTACTCACGAGTAAAGATGTTCGCAGCACTCAAAAACAATGGGTACGTGGTAAATGGCGCTACCAGCATGCTATGTGGAACTAGCGAGAAAAAGCAAAGAACGAATCAACCGTAAATTTTACCACATGAAATAAGTGAAGATTAAGTTATGCCTTCTACTGTCCAGCACAAACTGGTAAAGTACTTATGTAATAAACTTATTTCAAATTCTCCTAGTTTCGACTTCATTTTGTCGGTTACATCAAGGAAGCGCACTGATGACTGGCATTTTGTTCTTGTCTGTTGCTGTTCATAATCTTGCATGAAATTGGCAACCTAGACCAAAATTAAGTCCACCATCTGATGATGATAAAGAAGAATCTGTATGTCAGTGAATGATATTCTAAAATGTTGCCCATTGGCCTATGATAAAGCTCTTCCGTTTTGCAAAAATGTGAAGTAAGTCAAATTTCCCGAACACTCAGAGTCCTCTCCATTTCTTTCTCTAACGACTTGTGCAGAAAGTAGTGGTTACTTAGATGCAAGGCGTATGACTATTTATCGGACGGTAAGTAAAATCAAGGGATTTTCTTACTGATCTCAGAGAGCAACCCCGTCGTATCCAGTTTTGTACGTCACTAAGGCATTACCTCCAGTGAAGACTCCTGATCAAGTTAAAATGAATCACTTTTTGATAATTATTCAAAGTCATTCTAAGGTTAAAAATGGATCAAAGTAATCTGTTCATCCTCCAAGTAGCAAAACACAAGTCAGGGTAGAAATAATTCAACTAATCCAACTAATTACAGCCTTTTACCGCCCACTTTTTGTATTCGAAGCATCGTTTGAGTTTAATGGAAAATCCGGTGAGCAACTTTGTTGGCCATCGGGTAAGGGGCGTGAGTGGCGACCTCTAAGGTTACATTTCGGCAGTACCACGGATGACTGGAATACATTTTTCTTATACCTACATATCATTCGTCCTTACTTGACCCACTCATGAAGCCTAAGTACAGCAGTAGTACCATCACATGGCCTAGAGGTACACAGAGGTAAACACTGGATGTGTTTTCATGCTTCAAGGCTTCCTCGTTTGGGAAAGCGAATGAAGATTGTTTTTATATAAATGTACAGACGGTTGGGACTCCGGATGAAAATCAAACTGCCGAGTGATGTACTGCTTGCCTAGGAAACTCCTAAGTTCCGCGATTATTCCACAATACTTCGACTAATACAAACAACGCCAAAATTTGCTGGAAAATAAGCAAAGCTTGTCCACAAAACGTTCACCATTTTTATTTATCTCTCCTTTATTTTCTAGAGTTTACTCCAAGTTTGATTTGAGGCACATTATATGCCTGTGTATTTAAAACTTCGATACTACAATGGTACTTAGCAGTGCCAATCCGAGATTTTACAGTTCAAAACGCAGAATAGTGTAAACACCTTATCACTGTAACATCGGCAGATTACGGGGATCATTTGAACAATTTCGGGTTTCCGCTTATCAAACCAAAATTCAATAAACTGGGTCTTGCGTCAGTGTGATAAGGTAAAGGACTGTTGGAAAAATGCTAAAATCACTTGGTAGTCATGCTGCTGCTGGATTGTAGAGTAAATCGAAAAGGAGAACTACACAGTCGTTCTCGATTTCGTCTACGGTAATTAGCTAAATATCTATATCTAAGGAACAATTTCTTCAATGCATAAATCGTGCTCGGTGTCGTCTACAAAAGCTCTAGTAGGACCACTGGAGACAATGAAACTGATAAATCAGCGAACAAGATAATCGCCTCCCGATTATCAGTGCAAGTGCCAGCTATTATTGACCAGAGCACCAACTGACTGAAACTAAAGCAACCCATGATGTGCTTTAAAGTATACGAGAAAAATACATTTTCGGGATAGGAGGTTGGCTTTCAGGATGCACCTGAATCGGACAACAGGTAAAAAACTATCTACTCTTGATACCTTGATTGTGGCTAGGCAAGCGTTAAGATTCCGAGAATTCTTTCCTTGATGAAACGAAGCAAACAGTACAACGAAGATAACTGCTTGCAAATGCCGATAAGCTGATGTGACACTATAATACACAAGCAAAAGCAGTTGAAGGATGGCTTTTATGAATCACTATCCCAATGGATTAGGGTAAATAGTCGAGAGATTACGTTCAGAACGGCTTTCTCTGTCGGTAATTTTGCCCCTGAATGCTCTGATTTTGTGAAGTAATTCAGTGAAACGTCAAGCACATAGCACTCAAATTATAGATCTAAGCAAATGTAGAAGAAAAAAATCAGACAGTCAGTTTGACAGAGGAATTAGCACCTGATCTTGCCACCGTTGTGCAATTCAGTCCAACTGTCGCTAGAGTGATGACATGATCTGTTCAATTTGAAAGATCGAGACAAAGTAGAGTTCGTTTACGTCCATGATACACAGGGTAGTAATCCATATTATACTGAATTTGGAAAGAAGGATAAGAGAAATCAGGCCAACTCCAGACACGTTGTGCTGAAAATGTTATCGGTGAACCCTATGATCGCTTATGTCGATAAGATTAGCACAACGTGGTTGGTGGTGGCCTTACCATATCTGGAATGAAGCTACCCCCATATTACGCGTATGTCCACGACAATTTATCATGAACATCGTCGTACGGAACTAGATGATGACGAAAGCTCCACCGACCAACTTTTGCTCTAATATTCACACCAATGAGGCGTGTTCATGTGATACAAAAAGGATGTAGACACAATACCTTGACAGTCGCACGCAATGCTGTTGAATCGTGCGAGCATTATTTGGTACAAAGGAACAATGTTCAATGTTTTCTGACGAACTTTTTCATCTGGTTCGACATATCAGTATTCCAATGGGAGCACTCTCGAAAAATCGCCACAAAGAGATTTTCTATATATGGCGAAAGTGAGGTTTGATATCAGTAAGCGGAAAAATTCGAACAAATATATCGAGTTTCAGTAGGAGCCACGGTTAGACCAAATCCGCATGAGTGGATTCCATTTAGTCTACATTAAACCATCCAGAAACATTTACACACCTTACTAACGTATCACCTGCTCAGACGTAAACAAAATAACAAAATTACCTGATATTCAACTGCGTTGAAAAAAGTTGACCTTATGAATTCAAACTCCAGATATTAACGAAAGTCAAGGTGATAAATTCTCAAAACCAATAAAAGTGATCTGTTGAAATAACCTTTAACCTTCACGTGTGGTACAATAGATAACGATTCAACCTCAGGTTGTCTATCTGTTACCTAGTGATTTATAAGCAGCGCTGATAGTTCACTCACCAATGTGATTTTATAAGTGTTGCACCGATATTTGATTCCAGTCCCAAATCATCGGTGGTATACATTAAAAAATGCACAAAGTCGGGATTTTAGATCAGAAAATCTAAGATTCCCACGTCACCCAGGATAACCCTAATGGTGTATTCCACATTATTGTTATGTAATTTTGCGTCTATTGTTCATTCCTTTATTGCTGGCTACCAGAACACACTCAACAAATCAATTTCTTTGCAGCAATTTTTTGACGAGAATTCAGCAGCAGCACGCTTCCACCATGACACCTTACGTTCCCATATATATATATATATATATATATATATATATATATATATATATATATATATATATATATATATATATATATATATATATATATATATATATATATATATATTAACCGTAATTCATAAGATCAAAGCAAACGGAAATGGCATATTTATTAGCAAAGAAGACAGACTCTCAATTCAAAATTGGTCGAGTAGTTCCATGAGGATATCAATTTACCACACCAAAATAGAGGCAGATGGGCATTCAAAATAAAAGGACACAAAACTATTTTTTGCAGATGGACTAACAATCCGTTGTCAGAGGAAGACTGTATTTGAACAGGTGGTTTTTGCTTTGTTTTCTTATGGTACGATATTGCTTGGGTGACATACCGCGTTTTCCATCAGGGCCAGAACCGTCCGTCCCAGCTGCTTTGTTCCCTTCAGCATCATCTTCCTTCTTCTTTTTGCAACAAAAGCAATTCATTTCCAACGAAAATGCCCCGAAGGGAAATTAAATCAGTTTGAGGGTGTCCAGATTCATTTGTCTCTTCTGACTGGGTTATCGATCGATCACGCAGCTATTTAAAATGGCCACTGGCGTTCCAGGGCTTAGAACGATCGATTATTCCACTATCGACTCACGTTAGTATAAGCCCACTCCGAGAATAGTAAGACATGCATTCGAACGTGAAAACCATTAGGATTCCAGACATGTTCATTTGCCCCCGTAACATCCCAGAACAAGTACGCACCAATGTCAGCTCCCCCGAGTGGTACCTACATTTTGCAATGGACATGCCCAAAAAGTGGGTTAACTAATTCACTTCAGTCGATTAGAATAAGACTGTTCAATTCTTCTCTCACGATTATCAGAGCAGTTCAAACGTTTATCGGTGAATATCAATTTGAGTTGACCTCAGAAATATGGGCTTTTAGTATGACAAATGATCATAAAACTCACAACAGAAACAACGTGGTGACATATCCGGACCTGACTTTCGGTAGCCGTCCACTCGCAAGTTGGTAAAACCCGACTGAATGCCAAGAGATTTGTTTGATCCTTGAAAGGGATCACTCCATCCGATCGTCACTAGTGAAGAACCTAAGCTCTTTGCAGTTAGTGTGGACAAGATTGCTTTGAGGCGTGAATGAAAATACCATGGCTTGGCTGTTTTCAGCGGAAAAACGGAGATTTTCCTGACAGAGGCTGAAAACCACAGGATCAAGCAGGAGGAAACGAGAACGACTGGAATGTTAAAGTGTATGCTCTATACCGGCATACCTCTATCCAGAACACCAAAAGTTAACTCTGACAAGGACTCGGCTATCTCATCACTTACTTACTTTTACTTTTACACGACTATCTCCTGTCAGAAAATAAGTCACCCCCAAGGAAATCGTGGATCATCGCCGATTTTGAGCGGCGGTTGGATACCAGCTCGGCTCAGATAGTCACCAGCATCGCAGGCCGTGGATTGCATGTTGTCCAGGGCGCTCCATGTCTATCTCAACGGTGCTCAACCACGTTCTCAGTTGATCATCAGGGCGACAAAGCCATTCCGTACCTAGCGCAGGGCAGAGTGTTTGTCTGAACAGTGCTGCATCGGATCGCCGAAGTGTGTGACCGAACCACTGCAGGCGGCTGCGTTGAAGAAGGACGGAGAGTTGGCCTATATCACGAAATCGCCTTCTTACTTCGTCGTTTGATAGCATTTCCGGGCAGTTTGAAAGAAGCATTCGGTACATACACTAGTGGTCGAACACCTTCAGCCTTCTGGTATCCTCAGCTAATAGTGACCAGGTTTTACACTCGTGTGAGCACGGATCGGATAGCGGTACAGAAGACGCGAATCTTATCTTGAAGGCTAATTCCGCTCCGTGACCACAACACGCGCCGAAGCTGAAGAAACTCTTTCCGTGCACTGTCAGTCCTTGACAGTACTTTGTCCTTTGCCTGACCATTCGGAAGCAGAGTTGACTCCAGATACTTGAACGACAGTACATACCCGAATGCCCAACCATTGATGAACAACTGCTGAGCCAGTGGCCCAGAGCAAGTCGAAAAGCCTTCGTTTTCGCTGAACTGACTTCGGGACCAATAGCCTTCGAGAAGTAATCGATCCGGTCCAGGACTGGTCAAAGTGTGATGGGAGAAACTCCTAGCACAACAACATCGCTTGTACACTCCAAGTCCGAGATATGTACCGTTGGACTCAACTGGGCACTTAGGCAATCAGTCAAGGCTTCGTTCATGGTCCATTCGAATGCGTAGTTCAACAACACCAGTGAGAGAGGGTAGCCCTGTCGAACTCCGGAACTAATTGTGAACGCCGAAGATTTTTTCGCCATACACTCAAACACACGCTAGTAGAGGCGTAGTGAGCCCTCGGGATGGTTGAGAGTTTGACGGGAATACCGTCAGATTCTAGTATACCCCAAAGGCAATCAAGCTTAACCGAGTCAAAGCAGCCCGGAAGTCAACGAAGCAGGAACTTGTAGCGGTGTTCCAGTACTCAACACTGGTAAGAAAGACTTCAGCACTCAAATGAACCAAGGGGGGTTTCGCCGTGGCGGGATCATATCCTGCCACTCGATAGTATCCATTAAAGATAATCTAAAAACTGAACTAGGAACGAGACACCTTCAAACTCAGTTTGGGAAGTAGCCTTGTCTCGCCACCGTTGATTCTTGTCCTAATTTCTACCATTTAGATTGATGCATTCAGAAAAGTTAGAACATGATTATATATATATATATATATATATATATATATATATATATATATATATATATATATACCGTCTTGATATCAAGCGAGGTGTCAACGCAGAAGAACAGTGGCAAAGTAAGGCAAGCGGCTTTCAGTACAGCACAACAGTGAAAGAGAAGAAAATAAAGTCTCCCGAATGTTCATATCATTGACGAAATTAGTCATTGTACGCTACTGACTTTGAAATCTCCTTCCACTGAGAATCGAATCTAGTGGGCTGTATTTTTTGAGGGTAAAATCCTTTTACTACGTGCCTAACTGAATACCTCAAGATTTCCAACCTCTGCATTTCAGTTCATCGTTTACGTTGATTTCGAGTTAATATTCCTCAGAAGGAAACCACGCTCTTGTAGTGATCAACCGATCACCCCCTCCTCGTGTGTCATTTGTTTGACTGTACGTTTTGCTAGTTGGGTTCTGTAGAGGTGCAGCTAAAGACCACCTGGAAAAGCGATCTACCCAAGTGAGGATTCATATACTTCTCTTTGATAGATGTAAAGGCCCTACCAGGTCACGGTGCACGTGCTGCAAAGGCCAGTTCAAGGCCAGTGATTTTGGCGATGGACACTTCGCGTGTGTCTTTGTACTTTTGGTTGTTGACAGTAGTTGCAGGCAAAGGTCAATACAACGAAGTCTCAGTTCATGATGCGCCAAACGATGAGCTTAGTTGAGGCGCGTATACCTGGACGAGACGAACCATGTAAAGTTTCAAAACCTTGTTGCCAAAATGCTGATGGCGCAACTGGTCTTTGGTGGCCTTTGGATTTGTCGCATAATACGTGACCTTCGGCCGAGGGATTAGGAACAGACTGGAGCCACAGCAATGAGGTGCTACGTAGCTGCTCTACCTCGGTTACATTTGCTTTTGCGGGTGCTGTGTCCTTGAGATTGATCGGACATTTAGTGTGGAGTGCTAGGTTGTGGATGCGAGGTAGCTCGCCTGCAATAGGTTTATGGCGTACATCCCCCATGAACTGATTGATGTAATCCAAGTTTCTAGTCTGTCTGGGGGTATCCGTCCGTGGAGGCACACAATGAGTGCATAACTGGTTGATGGTAGGTGTAGACCGTGAATTCACGTCCCTCTAAGACGTGCCTAGTTTTACAGATGACTTGAAAACTGGTAAGGACCTCGAGGCCAAAAGTTCTATACCTGACTTTGGCCTTCAGTAGCATTTTTGAGAATAATGCAACGAGTTGTCAAACATTATTGCAATGCACAGCCTACGACTCAGGCAACAGGAGCTGTTGCTTTGGAATTTGATTATGCGGTTATGTTGCCGATATCCTGTTTCAGTTTAGAGAAAGTGTCTGGTGCGGTGTCTGCGAATACCAGCTGTTTTTCTTTGCCTTTTAACAGATCTGTGACTGGCAGCACCAAACGAGCGCACTGTGGAATAAGACGAGTGTAAAAACTGACCAACCCACCGAATAGCCGTAGTCGCCTGAATGATGAGGGCTCTGGGTAATCTAGGACAGCCGGCACCTCCTCTGCCAGACTTGTGATTCCTGCAGAAGTAACCTTAGAGCCTGGAAATTCGATGAAACTGGAGCTTATTACATACATTTGTGTTTTGACTATGATCCCGTGTTGAGACAGGGGGTCACAAAGAGTGAACAGATGTGCCAGATGTTCTTCTTTAGACGAACAAGCGATGAGGATTTCGCCAAGATACGCGAAAGCAAAACCCTGGCGAATGCACACCATAAATGCTTGGGGGGTTGTGCAGTTTATCTAAGCCTCGAAGGCATTTGTAGAAAATCAAAAAGATAGAAAGGAGTCATGACGGCGGTTTTGGGGATGTCTGTTTCGGCCACTAGTATTTGTTTATATGCCCGCACCAGGTAAATTCCACTGAAAATTAGGTATAGGAGTAGTCTTGACTGACGGGACTGAGGCTGCCCTTTTGGACTGGATATCGGCTAACAGTCGTTTATCTACTGTAAGAATCCAGGGGTTAGTTGGCGTTCGAAAGGACAACTGTGTTAAGCCCAATTTGTTTGTGATCTCGGGCATATGTCCCAACAGACTGCAGTTCTGACACGCAGAACGACGAGTTCTACGATGGAATCACCACTCTCGTTCGCAGGAGCTAAGGTTCTGACATTGTGGTGCTAGCTGGTGACTTTATTGCATAAGTTGGCAAACTAAGTGCAGCAGAAGCTTGTTTAGGTGCCTTGCCCACTCAGAGCACAGATAACGGGGATTGGATTCTCTAGTTTTGTGCAGACAATCGGTTTTTCCTGTCTGGTATAAATTTCTGATACATTTCGAGTCGCATGGCGACATGGCGCGTAAACCTACAGGTATTCTAAGCCAGATCGATCACGTCGCAGTAAGTTACCGGTGGCACATTTCTCTTCAGAACTGCAGATCTTACTGGTCTACGTACGCTGAGTCAGACCATTCATTAGTTTTAATGTGATTATCATTCCAGCTCCATGGTCATCGAAGCAAACCGCAAACCCGGGTAACCGTACTACATTTGTCTGGTCCAGAAGTTTGCACCAGATATGAACAGAAATTACCACGTGAAATAGAATCCACGACGAACAGTGATTAAGAGGAGCATTGGGCCCAAATCCAGCAGGCAATGCACGTGACAACAGGTTTCGCCTGTGGTCCTAGATCCAATGTCCATCAAAGACACTGGATTTCCCAAGAGTCGTTCTGTCTCATGGAACAAAAACGTCAACTCTCAAACTGTAAGGCGATGAATAAGATACGAATATATCTACAGAAGCATTGGACGAAAAGCTTTAAGAATGGTCGCGAAACTTGATGGGCCAAGGTGGCCGAAGTGATGAAAGTAGCAGCTGCTTCAGGTAACAGTTAAAGACTGTTCAAACTTATTCGTGACACCGGTGGACGGCAAACCCCTGTCATTGAAACGATATGCAGTGGAAATGGAGAACCCATTCATGGCATAGAACAAAGGCTCAACCAGTGGTCCGAATACTTCAAGGAGCAGTTTAGCTGTCAGCGCGCTAATGTAGTTACTCCTTTGTCAACAACTGCGATCCCTTAGACAGCATCACTTGGGCCACCATCGGAAGTGGAGGTGGAGTCATGCATTCGATTACTGAAGCGAGAGGGAGCGGCCAGTCCTGATAAACTTCTTCGACTTCTTTTCAAAATGGGCGGTGGTGTGTTGATAAAATCACTTACCACCTTGATCCGTGACTTTGGGAAAGAGAAACACATTCCGTTATTATAGGGTGAGTCATTGATCGTACCCATCTTCAAGAAGGGAGAATGCAAGGGCTGCAATAATCACTGTGGTATCAGCTTAATTCCGATAGTCACGAAGGTAAAAGCCTAGATTTTGCTGTGCCGTCTGACACTGGCTCGCGCGGGGAACACCCGCGATCAAAAGGCCGGATACCACCCAGGTGATGGATGCATGGACCAGAATTTTACTCTTCGTCAATTATTTGAAACGCGTCACACGCACACACCGTCGACCGATAATATTGGTTTTCCTCGACTTGAAAGGTGCCTTCGGTCCAGTTGACCGAACAGCGCTATTCAGTGCTCTTCACTGAAAAAGTATGCCACATAAGTTCGTTAGCCTACTGAATTGATTTTACTCCCATACTTCTGACCGTGTGAGAGTTTACGGCGAACTGTCCAGTCCATTCGAAACGACCGGCGTTGTTCAACAAGGATTTCCCATTTCTTTATTCCTTTTTTAACTTCGTCATGGAAGAGTTAATGGAGAATGTCTTGCGAAACCTTCAGGATGTGGGCGTCGAACTAGGAAACAGTGAAAAGCTATATGACCTAGATTACGCAGACGACCTTGTCTGTTTTTTCGAATGCACGGAATATGCTCAACGTGCACTAGATAGATTCACAAGTGCTGTAGCTCCATTCAGCATGTGATTCTAACCTTCAAGGTGTAAAATGATGTTACAAGACTGGGCGTCAATGTTTCCGAGTTTGATGCTTGATTAGGAGGGGTTAGCAATTGTCGACCGCTTCAGTTACCTCGGCAACAGCATGACGACAGATGGGAGCACGGTAGTAGAGGTGAGCACGCGGATATCCAAGGCTTGAGCGGCGTACGCTGGACTGAAGCACTTTTTGCGGTGACCTGATATTTTACTGATGTTGGAAGGTCGTGTGTACTGTGCCGTGGTGTGTTCAGTTTTGTTGTATAGTTGCGAGACTGGGGGGTTGCGTGCGAAAGGTGTTCGTCGTCTTGAGGTTTTGGATCATCGTTGTCGGCTTAGTTTGGCTAAGATTGGATGGAATGATCGAGTGAACAACGCTGAGGTGAGAAATCGATTATTGGGTACTGGTTCAGAGAATGTTCTATCACGGTGTATCCAGATTAGTTGGTTGGGACACGTGTTGTGTACAGTAGACACGTCTGCCATACCATGCCTTTTTTCTTTCCTCCTAAGGACTGGGAGAAGCCACGTGGAAGTCAACATATGATGTAGCAGCGGGGAATGAGAAAATGTACAGCGAAATTAGGAAAAGTAGGTGCCTCACGTTTTCGTTGTTGGGGTCCGAATGGTCCCTCAACCAGGTGATTGGAGACACTGAAGGATATGTATTTGTATTTGTATTTGATCAGACTTTTACGTAGACAGACGTCCGCATTTCCGTCAATAAATATTTACTCTTGGCACCTCACCCAATCAATAGGATTAAAAATCGATTGCATATCAAAATTACCAAGAAATTCTGCCGATACTCGTGAGCGGTTTGTGAGGGTTCGGGCGAGATATGGAACCGCAGTTTTTTGGATGTTAATACGAAAGGGTATGGATCGAAAAGAGGAACGTGTAGAATCGAGAGAGTTACGTTTGGCTAGATCACTGTGTAATGAATGAGTGCTGTCTGTAAGGATTTTGTAAGCGAACTTTTCATATGCGGCCAGGCGTAGTTCGCACAGCCCAACAGATGGTTCAGTTTAGGGTATGAAAGATAGACCTCAACGAAGGAATTTAAAATCTTTCTTCAATAGGCCAGCAAAAATAACAGGGGAACAGTAAAGTAGGACAGGAAAAACACTGATACACGAAAAGAGAAATAGCACTCTGTCCAACAATAAAATGCTTAGGCTTTCGGAGTTGGTGAGACGGCCGGCGTAGTTTCTTCACACTGTCCGAAATGTGAGATGACCAATTCAAATTTGCAACGATGGTGACTCGTAAGTATTTGGCAGAACCCACTCTACCTGGTGATTCTGTAGAAATGACAGATGGATCATAGGGATATGCTGATCGAAAATAGTTAGATATGCGATTAGGAAATTTGGACAAATTTATAGTTAAACCGGATCAAACAGAGAAGTCGAAAATATGGGACAGATTCTTGGAAGTTATTGAAAATCTGGGCTACAGAAATAGCTCGACGAAGAGCCACACCATCGGCATATTCAAGTAAATGTTCTGGATAACCGGATGAAAGGTCACTAATATAGGTGGGGAAGAAATGATGGGAAAGAACAGCTCCCTGAAGCATTCTTGAATTATTCACCAAAGGTTTGGATGTTTTAAAACCTAGTCGTGTGTACTGAGTTCTATTGGTGAAATAATCAGACAACCATGCTAATAAAGGTGTGGGACAGCCAAAAGTTTCCAGCTTACGGAGGAGGAGAGACTGCGGAATAGAATCAAAAACGGACGAGTAGTCTAGGAAAGCACATCTCACAGACTTGGATGATTCATCTCGCGATCTGATTATATGGTAGACAAAGGAAAATGTGCCGTACACTTTCGTAATTAGGATTTTGTAATAACTTTCAAGGGCTACAGTCAAGGTTGTCGATCGTAGTTCGAGGCCCGAATGTGAAGCTGTCTTGGTTTAGGGCGTTTATACTTGTTCTAAAAAATAGCTAAATACTCATGAATATCTCACAGCTTCATTCGTCAGGGCAATCCATGCACGTAACTATCCACAGTGAATAGATAAACCATTATCGTTCACCCATGAAACAAAATGAACCCAGTGCAACATGGGTCACTTGTCATGATAATCAAAGTGACTGAAATATATGAGCGTTTAACTTCGCAAGAAGTACAACAGCGATTCAGTACAATACCTTCAAATGATCCAATGCAGCCCGGCGAGCGTAAGCAATCGAGACTGTGAGGGTATGGGCTGGCCTATCATTGATAAACGGCCAAGCCCCGATAGCAGTCAGCACGTTAGTACCTGTCCAAAATTCAGCTCAAGGTTCGAGCGAACGGCATCCCTGAAGTCAGAACAATGGATCGATAAGACTAAAAAGGATTCCCTTCAAGTGGTGGCTGGGCGAATCACCAATTAGCCTAACAGAAATGATATTACCAATGTCAGCTTAGACTAATTAGTTTATGGTGCAATGATCAGTGACAATGAATCTCGCATCCTTTATGAATGGTTTGTCTTTTTGTTAATAAAATGAAATGATTCGGAGGCAGAAGTCTCCTCACTAGAGTAAGTCGGTAGCTATAAAACAGAAATTACCTCATAGCCTATGACACACCATCCAATCAATTCCGATCGTTTGAGTCATTCACATCTTTTGACTGTAGATTACTAAAGAAAGAGGATAAAGTAAATAAATAAAAAATTGCAGTCAAAGTTTTCAGGTCATCACAGCCCGTTGCGAATAGCTATATGACCAACCTGACGACTCGATTCTCCAAGCTATCTTCACTCACTGACTCACATCCGTAAAATAACGTCTCCTTTTATTCATCGGAAGTTTTACAAGAGTAATCCACTTACATCGCCACCATCCCAAGCCCAGCAGCTGATCTGGTGACTATATATATATACATCATATATATATATATATATATATATATATATATATATATATATATATATATATATATAACACGGATCTGGTACAGACAGCGTGCCAAAGAGACCATGGGATAATAGGAAAACAATGTACCAAAAGAAAAAGGACAGAAATGTTGGAAAGACTTTTTTTGCAAGTTTTTCCACACACGGTAATTTGATTTTTTTTGTTCGTATCGTTTGTTTTTCATATATGGAAGGGGAAGGATGGGGAGCCAGCACAGCATTCCATACAGCATTGACGCCACTGACTCCGGTTTCGGGCCATTTCCGCCAGCTTATCAAGCCAACTATTTTCGGTGTCATTCTTGCTCCAGCCTGGTAGGCGACAGGGCCCAACTGCGGCCAAACGGGAAGTCTGGTGACTACGGCATTCTGTTCTAACCAGACTACCGACCCACAACCCGATACGAGAGCAGAGCATTATTCGGAGTTCGCCAGTTCCCCATTTATCAAAGGCAGCTATCTAGCCAATGCGTCTAAATTCGAACGACTCAGGGAAGTAGAACAAAGGTGGTAAGGTGCAAAATGTTTTTTTTAGTTTAGCCAGACCCTACTTAGGCGATGTCCTTTTGTACCTTGATCTTTGACCGTGCGAATAGTTGACAGAATGAAGTCTACGCTCGATTAGGTAACAGCGGTCATCAACCTCAGCACTTACTAGTTTATTTAATCCATTCCAATTTAAACGATGCTGACTTGACCAGTCGACCATCATTGATATTTGATGACAATCAAACGCAACCCACACGACTAACTTTCAGCAGACCGTTCGCTCTTCTTATGTCTAGTTGCAATTTTTCTATCTACTTTTGTCTTATTATTTTGTTCTCCAGTTTTCTCCTATTTTTCCAGCTCCTACCGTTCAGTTGTGTGACGAATAAACCCTAAATTCTAGGCTCCTATCTTCTATCAGTCTCAACCACTCGGATTTCATAAGCACGTGAATATCAATTGTTTTACATAATTGTGTTGGTTGTGGCTCAGGTTGTTGGTTGCCATGATGTTCTGATCGTTGAGCTTGGCGTTTAGATCGCAAACGTTTCATCGTCTGGCACACGCACTGACTATGTCACCTCGACTGGTGATAAAACGTCTGCGATCTAAACGCCAAGCTCAGCAACCAGGACATCATGGCATGCACGTATCAATTTATTCGGCATACAACTCGGCTCAAAATAGAACACCATCTAGGCCCTGAGGGATTTGACGCAGAAAATTCGGCGACCCTGGTTCTGCACGTCCAACGGATTTCTGACCAAAGTTGGCGTAGACGATTTCGAGAAGCTGGACTTCCTATACAGCTATATCTCTCCGCCTTATACGGTTACATGGCCGAATGTACTTCATACGGCGATGTCATTGAAACCCTTGAAAAATTGTTATCAAACCGCGTAATAAAGTCTTCGCACGCTATCTGCTTGCGACATGTAAACAGGAAACGGGGCAGGATTTCAAGTAATTCTTACATAACCTGAAACTCCCAGCTAAAAGTTGTAATTTCCGGATAATGGCAGCTGAATAAAACCAAAAAAATGCTATTCGGGACAACTTCACAGGCGGGATACAGTCGAACATTGTCCAACAGCAGCTTCTTCAAAATAAACCACTGAGCTGCTTTCAAATTAGCCCGACCGCTCGGAATAGCCCAACGGCAATCTAATGTAACTTCATTTGAATCGAATGGAGCGTGCATGGATGGACAGTCCATTTATAGAATATCATGTGTCCTCGTTCTGAAGGATGGCGTGTTAACCGACGAATCAACTTTGGAAGAGTTACTGTGTGATTCTAAAAATGGACCCTCCGTCCATGCACGCTCCATTCGATTCAAATAAGATAACAGCTGTAAACCAACCGTGGAGTGCTCAAGTATGAACATGACTGGGTGGAAAAGTACCGAGTACGAATACCTGATGAGCAGCAAAAAAAAACGTGAAGCCGGCCGTGTGCTTCCAGGGGAATTTTGTCCTGTCACCCAGATACAATGCTACACTACTTATATCGGAAAAACAATCTAACGTCTTACAGAAACCATCAACGTAGTATACGGCTTCAGCGTCAGCACCCAGCGAATCAACTGATGATTGTCCCTTTAAAAACAAGGAAGGTAGTGACTTACTCGCAGAAACGACATCAACGGCAGTTAACACCAAATGCTATTTCTGTGGGAACGATAGACATCTTTCATTCAAGTGACTTGCTAAGGATGCGATTTGCAGTAACTGTGGGAAGAAAGGACACTTCAAACATGTCTACTGATCGCCTCCGCAGAAAAGAATAGCCTCTGTTGCAACTTCTGTTCTCTCAACCATAGTTGCCGCCTCTTCTCCGTATCGTCTCTCAAACGCGCTAACAATGATTACTGTGAATAAGAACCCCATGAAAGCTCTGATAGACACAGGGACTTTTGGCTGTTAAATCTCCGAGGTCTTTATACAGTTACACCGACTAAAGGTTGTACAATCATCCAGCGTCATCTCCACGGCTTCCACAAGACTAATCAGTCAAACGGAAAGCCAATGTCATGTTAATATGTTTCAATAGTAATTTGAACCATTTCAAACTCCTCGCGCTCCCTCATGTGTGCGGATGTATTTCTGGAACATAATTTCTTGAAATTTCACAAAGCAGTTGACTCCTCTCAGCGGTAGCAAACCGACCCTCTTCCTATGTAGTGTAACAACACGTATAGAACCCCCTTCGCTTCGGGGGATGTGCTATCATATTGCAAGCTTATCGCAACTAAATCACGACCTCATACTCCTAAGAATGAGAAATTCATCCGACTTCGCCGTAGCGCGTTCAAGTACTTGTAACGACAAGCGAAAGATATAAAAGATGCATAGTAGTTGACTACAGTCAAATTATCAATCGATATACATTATTGGACACTTATCCATCATCCGGAACGATGACATGGTATCTAAAATATCCCGATATTCTATTTTCTGTGTGTTGGATCTGCGAAGCGCACATCAAGGAAAACAAGATCGATTATACACTGCTTTTGAGGCCTGCGGTACTTTATATCAGTTCTTCCGGATACCGTTCGAAGTGAAGAATGGTGTTGATTGTTGACAGCACGCTATCGAAAGAATTATTCGTGAGAAAAACCTAGAAGGAACCCTCGCCTACATCGATAGTGAAACCGTGTGGCGCAATCGAAGATGGTCATGATAAGAATCTCACCAATTTCCCTAATGCTGTGAGAAAATGCGTACTTAACCTAGACGAAGAGAAGAGTATCGATTGTACCGAAGAACTTAAACTCCTGGGTTATGAAGTTTCACGCTGTCTGATTAAGCCCGGCCCTGAGAGATTACGATCACTTCAGGAACCTCCCCCTATGAAAGATATGAAATCCTAACGACAGGCCATTGGTTTATTTTCCCAATGGATACCCCACCTCTCAGACGGGTTTCATCAGTTGGTCCATAACCTCGTATTTTTATCAGACTACGTCAGTGTCAGTTGAAACACTAAACAGCGAGCTCGAACGTGCCGTAGCCGTCACCGTCGTCCCCGAGGTACCGCTGGTCGTTGAAACGGATACCTCGGATGTAGCTATCTCCGCCACACTCGTGCAAAACCACACGCCGGTTCTTTTTCCGGACGCTGTCCCAGCGGAATACGCCATTGTTCTGTAGAAATAGAGGCTAACACTATTTTAGAGGTTATTCGGAAGTGCACACGTTATCTGCTGGGTGCGTATTTCTGACTTATTACAGATCAAAAATTGACCTTGACTAGTGGACCTGGTCACGTAGGACGCGTCAGACTTCCAGGATGGGATCCACACAACCAACCTACCAAATGGTTGGAGACATTAAGTAACATGGCTAGGTGTCGCTACCAGTGGTGTGGTTGCATTCGGACTCTTTCTGTCCTCTTGATTTCCGCTTATTATTGATTTTTTGGGATCATCAGCCGCTCGGATCTTGTAAGCACGTATGTGTCAGCTCTTGTAACAGTAATATTTTTAATTCCTTTGTTTATAATACGACAACGTACAACGTTTACGGGGGTCGCGGCCAAACAAAGGCTGCCGAGTGGAAAAGTGACTGGTGGTGGCATGCTGATGACCTTCTGGCCACTGCTGTTCGATTGTGGAATATGCCAGCATGCATGACACAATGGATCAAACGTTGGTATTTGACATTTTTGTAACACGAAAAATCCGTCCATGTGTGGCGGGAGACCTTACACTGTGATATGACCCAAACTGGCACCACATTTGACATCATACACACTAGCTGACCGTGTGAGTCAGTAGTCTGAGCCCACAAGCCAAGCGGCACATTATTTTTCTCCCTTGGACGTTACTGAAATTCGGGAACAAGAAACCCACTTCTTTTGATATCAATGAACTACAGAACCTACGCAGTGAGTTCCCCAAAACCCCCGAGAAAACATATGCGGTATATCCAAGTGCACCAGTGTAGCATTAGCAATCAAAACTGAGTCATGCAGGCCGATGCAGTCAGACAGACATACGAACCAGTGAACTTGGCCATACAGGGCATGTTGGGCTTTGTGAGTGAGGTCTAAGAGATTCCCCACTCAGTGATTGAATACATTAGATACGGATAGGCATTCCAATCAGTGGCGCTCTTATATTCACAAACATGTTATAGACTTCTAGTTCCCTTTTTATTCTGTCCATGCTCTCGTTTTTTTTATTATTTCCGATTGAGGCTCCCGCCGAGAGATAGCAACCAAAACCACTGCATGGCTTATGGTTGTTTAGGCTGAACTGAACTGAATGGACACAAACCCACAAAGAGAAAGGCATATAGATAGATATCTTAAGTAAGAAAGTCGCACCCGAAACACAAAGAATCGAATACCGATTCCTCCCAGTCGAGTAGATCGCAGAAATGTACGAAATAAACAACTATAAACAAACTGCAGGAGTAAATTAGGGAATGTGATCCATCTTGGTGTGTTTGTTAACAGACAGTCTAGTGAATGTGAACAATGAACAAACAGAAAAAGACGTTTTACGTGGTGAAAAAATTAATATAAATCTCAGACGTTAAAACAACTCAAAAACGTTCAAGGAACGAATGTCTGTCGAAAAATGATACAAGATCGTAATTGTAGCGCGAGTTTGACAGTAACAGTTGTGGAAGAAACTGAGACGGGCTTAAATGCAAAAATGATCTCACACTTCGACCATTCGAAATTCACGATCAACACAACGGCGGGACCACCAGACGTATCAGTTCGAAGCGGAAACACGTGAGTCTCGATCCAGTTTGCATACTATAACCTGATAGGCTCCTAGATCCTCAGTGACTTGCTGATCCAACTGCGTGGCATAGGACTGCTCTGCGACTTTGTCGATCAGACGGCGTGCCTCCTCGTCGGATTTTGTGTGATTCCGATGCACAGTGCGACCACACATAGTATCGGTCCGTGAACGCTAAAGGGACGGTTATATTGATCGCATTAAACAGGTATAATTGAAAATTAACGATCGCCAGCTAAAACCAAGCGCATGCGTAACACCAAAATTTGTGGACTGACCAAATTCACTTTATTAAAATTCCAAACACACAAATGTAATAAACTCACAACGGGATAGTGCAGGAAATATCATACCGATCACACACGAAGGAAATGGATTTCTATCAATTAACGCCTAAGATCGCCAGAAAATCTCGAGAACTAGACAAACATATAGTGATCACCGGACGGGGGGACGCGCTACGATTTATTAATTTCTTACCGATGCGGTTTACCTTTGCCATTCGTATTTTGCCTACACGCTCATTTCTGCCCGTTCAACACCAATCACTTCACTTTCAGATCAACCATAACCTGTCCAATATCACTGCAGCTGACTTATTCGTTTTCTGCGCGCTGTCAGTATACTGCATACCCGGTAATCTTGCCATATAAGGGGTATGTATAAAACTGACCCAGACCGCCTCTCGCCTCGTTGTGTGTTTTCCGACTGGGTGGTTCGGGAGTATAACAAACAAGACGTGCCTTCGTGCAACACCAATAGCTGTACGCAGTCGAATTAACGTTTACTAGGCATTATTCGCCGAGTATGCATTGCCGTAGTTAGGTCAGTCGTTTTATGCGGCTCATAAAAATGACCGTGGCGAGTAGAAGACACACGAAGATCGCCAGTATTTGAGCTCCGATGTCTTCGCAGTATCGCTGGGATATACATGGGAACATCGCATCCGCAGTGCTAAGGTTAGGCTCAGGGCGTTAGGTTGATCACTGGAACAAGCGCTCCACTATTCAATAAGATCGCAGACCAGAGTTATTTATCAGCCCTGTTTAGCGCTGTCCTACTGTAGCCAGGATGAACGGTTCTTCATTTGTGAACAACCTCATTTAATTTGTGTAAAATACAATGATTATATGGGGTGCCGACCTTTGCGCTCAGTCGTTGCACAAAACTTATTGGTCCGACCGGCGCCAGTGATCAAACCTTCTAATGGGCTTTTGAGGTCATACACGACTTTACAAGATTCACCTCCTTTTCTGTCGAACCACGCCACCGATCGATTATCCTGTCGCTCGTTATCTCATTGTCACAAGCCTTTGGTTTGATACTGAACAGGTTCTGTTTGCCCATCCCATGATTCACTGTGATGACGTTGGAAGTCTAGGACGGACAAACTGCATGTTGGCCACGAATGAACCACTACCATCACAAGCTTGCGCGTAGTTGGGTAGGCGTCGCTCGGACAGACAGAATACTTCAGTCTTTTAGTCGTGAAGTCTGCACGATGATGCACTATGTGTCTAGGACGGTGTTACGGTTTCTGTTAAGACCAACAACTAGTATCTGGGTCACCTCGATCACAGCGTGTCACCTACCGGGAGAGCCGTAGCGTGGTCAGTGCGCACTATGGACAAAATCTACGAGCACACAAGGAAACAGAACACGAAATGGCATCCCTGGTGTCATTCAGCTGCTTTTTACGAACGCAGTTATTCTTCACTAGAGCCATCCACCACTAGTGGATCATGTGACGATTCAGGATACCCAACGTATCCTTGGGGAATGGGGTCAACCACGCCTACAGTTGTTGTGATCAGCCATGAATACTTACAGTTGTGGTTTCCACAGTTAGAAAGAGTGGAAAATGATGAACAGGTAACTTGAGTTCATCAAATAAGAAACACTGCTTATCGAAAATATAATACAATGTAAATCTCGGCAATGAATAGTTCCATTTTATACCGCGTATATGACGATACTTATGAAATAAAATGTCGACTATCAAAGCATTTGTTAGCTCCCGTCGGAAGACAAAAATGACATTAGTACACTGCGCACCGAGAAAACGGCGAGTAAAACACTCACTTCGTAAAATGTGCTGATTCGCTTGTGTAACGCTTTTCGATAAAGCTCCACAGCATCTTCCGTACGAGGTAACAGATAGAGCTGAAGAATTTCGAACACACGTTTTGCTTGGCATCGACTGATTTTCAAATGTTTCCTGACACGGTCGCGAAACAACTGATAATCTGGTTTGGACTGACTAACGTTTGCATCAGTGGACGCGCTGCATTCAGCTCTTCTAAATGTTTCCATAATTTCCTTGTTCTGCAAGCAGCGCTTGCAGTCGACGAAGTCACGAATTCGTCTGAAGTCATCCGTAGGATCTTCAACTTGAAGTAACAAGGAACAGAATTGTAATTATGGAGCTATAAAAAGGAGGCTGGTTAAATAGTAATAAATAGCAACCGATATGCACTGCAAGAACAAATAACAGAAAGTGAGATTTCGCACGAGAGCACATTCGACTACCCGTTACCTCTGACTGCACATCAGTTGTCTATTGCATACACTTTGATTGGAAGGTGGGAAGAACACAGTTGTCAACGAACAGCAAACCATACGGATAAACTTATACATCCACTCTCATCAAGGCTTTGGGCGTCATTAGGGTTTTTGATTACTGATTAGGTTGACGGTGACGAAAATGGGTACATGCAACAAGGCGGAAAGGATTTGGCATAGAGTACAGATAAATCAAAGATAAAAGAATGAACGAATCCCCACAGACTTTCACCTAGCTGACTCACGGCAGATACGGGAACATTTGAGAAAACTATGACCTGGCAACGAGGAATGAGAAAATGTACAGCAAACTTAGAAAAAGCGGTGTCTCACGCCTTCATGGTTGGGGTTCAAAAAATCCGTCAACCAACTGGCTGGAGACACCGAAGGATATGGCTGCAAACCGTGAACAGTGACAATAGTGTTGTCGTCTTTTTTCGAATCAGAATGATTGATCAATGCGTGTCTGTGCAGTTAGAATGTGTATTCTGTGTTGGTTACTAAGGGGTTATTTCCTTTTCCCACTTGTGTACGTTCACTGCCTGTCTATCTTGTATATTCATACTTTCTAATTCGACGTGCATCATGGTGAGAAAGACAGTGATCAGTGGGGCTTGCCCTATTGTTTAACGCTGTACAATGATGATGATGATGGTGATGATGATGATGATGATGATGATGATGATGATGATGATGATGATGATGATGATGATGATGACGACAGAACCTGAATTTCATCAATTCAATTGGGAGCTCCACCGAGTATTTCAGTTCCTATCTTGGCATGCATGAGGGTGTGGACTGACTGGCTCATCGTCGATATGCAGCCAAGCCTAGCTAGCAGTTAGCACGTCAGCATCTATCCAGAATCCAGGTCAATGATGGAGTCAACGGAGCCGCGAGCTACAGGGCATCAGATCGAAGAGATAGAACCGATTCCTGTCATACATATTTACACCAGCTTGAGATCCATCAAGGTGCCAACGCAACAACAACAATTAGAAAATAGGGGAAAAGGAGTGCAATACAGTAAACGGATTGTGAGTGATAGAAAAGGAAATGCTGATTTTTTTGGAGTCTCTCACCGTACACTTTCTGATGTTTTTTGTCATCTTATTTGTCGGAATGGTATTTGTGTGATTACGGAGCACGAGAGTTCAGTAGACAGACCACACAGCATTCGCGTCATTGACTTCTATTCCGAGCCATGTCTCTCAACGTTTCTAACCAAGGCAAAGGCTCCTTCCAATCTTGCAAAAGCACTTTGCACTTAGAAGGCGCAAAGTGTATTCCAAATCTGGATACCTCAATCGCTAAGTGGTCCAAAGCACGTTGCATTGTCTGTGCATTATCACTCAGCAAGGCGATATCATCGGCATATCCTAAATCGAAAACTATGTTCCCTGGGAGGAGTTCAACTCCACCGTTCGGAATACCAGACAGAGCTTTCCGTACAACATTTTTATGGCAAAGTTGAAGAGAAACGGGGATACAAGACAACATTATCGAACTCCACTGGAGACGACAAAAGAAGGCGATAGCTGGCCGTAGGCCCTCACCCAACCTGAGGTGTGACGATACAACTCTTTAAGGACTGATACATACTTCTCAGGTACTCCATTTCTCAACAAGCAATTCCACGGTGCAGTTCTATCGATGGAGTCAAAGGCCACGCGGACGTCCAGGAACACGATGGCTGTCGGTCTCTGGAAAGTGTGACAGTGCTCTAGCAGTTGTCGGAGGGTGGAGATTTGATCGATACATCCACGACCGGCGCGAAACCCAGCCTAATCCTCGTCAGTCTGCTCTTCACGCGTTTGGCACAACCTGCGAAGCATGACAGACGCAAGCAGCTACGACCCAACTGTAATAAGGCTTATATCTCTACGGTTAGCGCAGTCAACGCGCTAGCCTTTCTTAAAGATGGGAACAACAATCGATTTCCCCACAAGGACGGAACCTGCTCAGAATTTCAAACTTTTGAGAACAAAATATGAAGTTCCTTAACGAGCTGCACCCCACCATCTTTGAATAGGGCTGGGGGAGTACCATCGGAGCCCGGCGCTTTGTGACGTCCTAAGGCCTGGACTTCCTTCGGATCTCCGCCTCGGTAGGTGGATCTGTTGAAACGCACCACTGGACGTGTGCCCGATGAGCTATCCGAGAAGCAGACACCGAAGGCCAGCTAAGTTGTGTCTGGAAGTGCTCCACCCAAAGATCGAGATGCCGCTTCTGCTTGTGAATTTGCGAACTGTAAGCCTCACAGATTGTTCCCCTCACACCTAATGGCTTCCTTCCGGCAAACCGAAGGAGATAGAACAGCTTGCAGGAATTTTCTAGGGCAGTAGCAAGTTCCATCTCTGATTCTTTTTGAGACCACCAGGTTTCGGGGTCCCTACGAAGACTCGCGTTAATTACATGTCTCGTTTCGAGACGTGCTGCATTATACTCGCTCCCAGCCGGGATCGACTGGCGTGCGTCGAGAAGGCGCACAGATTCAACAGGAACCCATGGTCTTGTGGCACGAAGAGACAGGTCAAAAGTTACTAGACTGGCAGAATGCAAGGCATTCTTGATAAGCGACCAGTGTTAGTTTATGTCATCAGGTGGGGCCACATATAGCTTTTCAGCTAGCGTGTTTTGGAAGACGGATAAGCGAAATGGGTCGGAGATCTTATCGCAATCCAACCGTCGTTGCAGCACGCGTTTTGGACACCCGTCGAAGCACATGGACAGCTTAGTGCAAACTAATGCTTGGCCGGCATCAAGGAGGGTGCCCCAGTACGAGCGACAATCGTGTATGCAATCCCGCCATTTGCGGCCTATAGCGATGTGGTCAATCTGGGTCCACCGTTGACTGGAAGAGGGCGGACGTCACATGGCGCACCGGCGATTAGGACGTCTGAAAATCGTGCTGGTGAGGAACAGGCGATGGTCTGAGCACAGGGCCAACAACGGTTCCCCGTTTTCCGAGCGACGGGAATCTAGCCCAAAAGGGCCTCTTAAATGCGCCTCATTCGATGACGGCCGACTCACTCTAGCATTCAGATCTCCTGCCAAAATCACGATATCAGCCCAGCTTGCTTTAAATAAGGGGTCGTGGAACCTTTGGTAGAATGTATCTTTGATTGCATCTGGGCTACAACCGGTGGGTGCATACGCCGAAACAACAAACGGATTGCGCCTATCGAAGAACATCTTACATGAACCCCTGAGTCTCACCGTGCATAAACGACTATCATTGGGGATCCAGCCCAGCAGCGCCGTTTTATCTGTTTCACTGAGAACAATGCCAACGCCAGTAAGACCAGAAGCCGCAGCCTCAGCGTCCTCAAAAAAACGCAAGTGAAACTTGACAGAACGATTAGATGGGGGTGTTAATCGAATTATGGAACTGAAGTCTTGAGTGCGCGTATCTTGGATGAGACATACATTGATGGCAAGGGATTCAAGCGTACGAGCTGAACCCGCCTGTTGTCCTACACGCATCAGGGTTCGCACGTTGAACGTGACTTGCTTAAATAGGCATCGAGGACGAAGCAGGGCATCAGCTGGGTGTAGTGGGCTTGGTGAGACTCGGGAGCTGACCGAAGAAGGACAAGAAAGAACATAACTAGAATTTTCATCAGTGGCATTACAGCAGACAAGGTCGACCGAAGAACTCGTGGGATGTGAAAATGGAACGGAAAATAGGAAGGGAGTAGAAATGCAGGAACAATTTACGTACAGTATAGGAGACCGTTCATTTGTGTGCGCGAAAGAGCAGTTAATCACAGTGGTAGAGTCTACCATGGTTTTTTGCGTTGCGGGCCATTGTACTACTCGGTCGCCCAGTCCAAAGTAGTCAAAACAAGATATACGGTAACCAACCGCAATGCACAATAATAAGTTACGTGGAGTTTCCTCCTGATGCCACAACCCAGGGCTGTATAGGACGGGGCTCATGAAGACTGAAGACCAGTGCATCCCCGACCGAAATAATGAACTTTATTGATATGTATTAACAAATAAGTGATGCACTCAGGAACCCAAACTCAGAATATGAAGGGAGGATTCCATCGACTGACTTCCAATGACTGATTTTTGTTAATCATATTTTACTGACAGATACAAAGCCGCTTAGCCCATTAATGAGACAACTTATCCTCAACGTCTTCACAGTAAAGCCAGAGGTTCACTCGGAAATAGCAACCGCATAACGCCGTATCTCATGCATAGTCTAGACTTGTTTGAACTGAACTGAGTAAATGTGGTGTTGATACCGTAGGGAAACAGGCGGGAAAATGTGCACGATAGCAGGAAGAGTTACGAAGAGATTGTTGGTAGACGGCAATCCGCAGTCGCCCGACTTATTACCACATCTGAATTACCGAGACTTTATAAGGATTTCTACACCAATGCCCAGTGTCATGTACCCCGACTGCCTGTTTTTGTTACATGTTTATTTATGATGGCAATGGAAGGGGGATATCCTATGGCAGTAGAGAACTACATAAGGTTCCAATAAATCAAGTGTGGTGATGAGCCAGACGAAAGTGGGTCGCTCTCCATCACGAAATGACCGATTCAGGCTAGATTAAAACCTGACTCCTGAAATGGTGAGCAAACTCTTTAAAACACTCGACCACCACTGGTCGAGTGATTCAGTTTGCCTCTGGTACTCCGTGGTACATTCTCCTCCCAATACACCCATGTGCGTGAGCTTCGGACCATGGGTCTATAGTGCGCCCAGCCGTGCTGAGAAAATGACCATTTTCTGGACACCATTTTGAATTTATTTCCCTTACGATCCTCTCTGATGCTTGGTTTCGATCCCACCGTTTTGTTCGGTTGCGTACGTTTGAGTGGACTGACCTTCCCGAAGATTCCGTCGACCTCGTTTCTGAATCACTTTGACTTTCGGTTTTTCACCGGCCGTACGCACTCGGTTTGCTTTTCGCTTCGCCGTGTCGTTCGTTTGCACTTCTTGTATTGCTCGTATCTGCACTGCTTCGGTACCACGATATAGAGAATACACTCCCGCATCTGTCCACCGACTCCAGTCTCCTCCATTCGTTCGACAGAGAAGATTCCGTTGGTAAATAGCTGTGAGACCTCATAGAAGACAGGTTTATAAGCCGCACTCGAACGTTTTCTATGAGTCCCTGGTTCGATTTTAGTCACCACCGGTCACCCCCGCACTCCAAATCGCTCAACCTCCAGTCACACCTTCCATAGGTTTCACTAAATGAAACATGATCACTTTGAGTTGAAATATTGCGAGACACCCCAAGCAGCACAATACCCAACGCTGTTACGCAAATGTTGGGCTAAAATGACTCGTAATATGAACCTTCGAAGATTGCACAGAAGTTGGTGAAATTTTACAAGAAATATATTAATGAAATATATCTGCGTTACAAAAACGGCACTTTGTCTTACAAATTTTCAGCATGCCATTTTTATGATAAACTACCCGATTTTCACAAACAAAGCATTTTATCAGTGGTAAGTTAGTAGTTTCGATTGAAAGGATGGGTAATGGATAAATAGACCAAGAAAAGGGCAGTTAAAATGGACTAGGAAAAGGTACTCGTTTCCAACGCCTTTCTCCAACGTTGGGCTAGCCCAAAGCGCTCCCCATTGGGTGCAAGTAGTGCTGCCTAACGTTGCTAATGTAGCCTAACATCAGTACAACATGGCCCAACGCACGCCCAATCGGGAGCGCGTTGGGCGTGCTGCTTGGGACGACGGAACATAGTGATCAGTGTTGTTTCTGTATGCACAGCTACTACATTCATATGACATTCTCATATGCCGTTCTACTCTCACACATCATATACTCTCGAACCATAGTCATGTTCACCGATCCCATTATTACCTTAAATTAAGGACATGGTCGTAAATGCAAGTGTGCCAAAGGATGTTACTTACCAGTGATATCGCACACGTTAGGTACGTGAATGAAGTCACGATAAAAGGCGTGAAGTAACTCTGTCGCATGCCCCACATTTCGGAACGGTGGAAGTATGACAACTTGGCTTAATCGTGGTCGCAGATTCGCCGGGTATGCATAGAACTTATACACGGTCATATAACCAAGGAAGGCATATTGAGGTTCGGTTTCTCCAGGGACATCGACAGCTTCATATCTACCAAAATGTATGAAGATTTATAAAAACTTACAGAACATAATAACACCACTGTGGATCATCGGTTGTAATTGCGGAAGCACCATCCAAGAAAAACAGGAGAAATGACTCCATTTTCTTGTGATATTTGATAAAATCATCGAATCCCTTCATACCATGTTCAATGAAGAACACACAATACTTTCCAGTCTTCTCACCTGTAGATCCTGACAAGTTAACGAATTAATATCTAACTTTTTGTACAGTCGTAAGAATGCCGAAGTACACCATAAGGTTTGAATTTCTCCACATGAAAGTGCTTCGCGAAATCGACCAAATTTCTGTCATACGAATACGGATAAACATGGGACAGTAACTCAAATATATCGTCAGCCTGAAGCACAATTTTGTGAGCACTGTGTATACTTACTGCCGCTCCGTTGGCGTATTTCTTGTCAATGCTTGAGGAGTAAGATACATTGATATAGGTTTTAAGGGATCCACTGAGATACCATATATTCACTTTTAAGTTGCGGTAGCCGAAAATTTGCTCACTACGTGGAAGTGTGACAGGACCGAGGAACTAACCTTTCTCCAAATATCTGGTGCGCAAATTCAGGATGGAACTCACACCCATGCTCAAAATCCTCTTTCGTCCTTACTAACAACCAAGATGGTAATGTGTGGAGGGCAATGCTTACTGAGTTTGAAGCTTATTGCTTCACATGCATCAACTCTATATTCATCAACAAACTTAAGTACTGGCGCGCTCATAGCCGCAAATTCGAAGGAAAAGCTATTCACAGCCAACCACTCACTGTAGACGCACACTAGTTGCGTGAAGGTCACCTGCAATCGTGTAGTAATTCAGTTTCAGATCGGTTCAGTTTGCCCAGGAAAGGTAATAGCCACGGCCAGTCGAGATTCCAGAATCCTTTCGAAGATATGCACAACAGTTATGCACCCACCACGGCTCAGTGCATTTCGTCGAATCCCCGTTAAAAATGAGAGGGAAACAGAAAACCTCATCGCACATAAACAGCGAGATATTATGCATCGTAAGCATTCACTAAGACAGTATGCAATAAGCGAAAACGTCAAATAAAGCGTACTACAGATAGACCACAGTGCTATCCGACATCCATCTAGTCAACACACTCAACGCTCCTACCACTTGCGACCTAGGGCACCCTTGAAGGACCTGGAGGTCTACAGGTCTATCATTCCACCAGGCAGACCTTTCGAACTGTTCACCACCCTGTTGCTAAAGAAGTGAGACCTAGCCATTGAACTGGCGCGAACTCTCGTCAGCTTCTTCTCGTGTCCCCATGTTCTAAAGCCACTTGGAATAGACTATCCCGTCTAAGGTCAGAAAAGCTCATCATTAACTTGAACGGTCCTATAAGATCCCCTCGACGACTTTTCCTTTCCAACGAGGAGATTCCGATCATAGAGTCCCTGCTCGTACGTCTAACCCCTCTGCCGTTCGACCATTTGCGTAGCTAGGGGTTGAACTTTCTCCAGGCAGGCCGGTCCTGTTTGTAGAAGGGTGGCCAAGCCTGCACGCTACCTTCTATGTGGGGTCCTACTGTAGCCATGTGAATAGGTGTGAATATTTTCGACTGACGGCAAGACGATGCTGATAGCGGTCTAAAGAGCTCCTCACGAGCCTTTTGCGCAGCAGCTTTGCACTGCTCCGGCCATTTAAAATCGCTGCTCATTGTGGCCCCAATGTCTTTAACCCCACTGGCTGCTTCTATGGTGAACAGCCCTTGGTCATGAGCGACAGTTCGCCTCTCTTTTGACCTTGACAACATAAGACTTTTTTCGGCGTTCAGAGGGAAATCCCATTGGTATGCCCAGTCCAGGACGGTACCTTTACCCATGCCTAAGTCCACCCCACCTTCAGATCCAACAATATTCACATCATCCGCAAGAACAAAGCTAAGCTGTTGAAGGGCAGATGCCAGGTCGTTAATAAACAACAAGAATAGGACCGGGCTCGGGGCGGATCCCTGAGGTACATCACTGGTGACATTCACTAAGGTGGAGCACCTGTCCCCCACTTTGAAGTAAAACGTCCTGTGGGAGAGGGGGTCAGCCAGCCAACTATGTACTGGCCAACCTATACCGAACGTCTCCACCTTGCAAGACGATGATAAACTAAGTCGAAAGCCTTGCGAAAGTCGAGGTGGCATACCTCAATTTGCTTGCCTCCATTCAATCATCGAGTTACCTCATCAAAGAAGCACAAGAGATTGGTCAGACGAGATCTATTTTTCAGGAATCCATGAGGAGCCGGACTTGGCATGGAGTGCTCCAGTAAGTGCTGACAGAAGTGGGCACGGATGACCTTTCTAAGGGCTTTATATAGGATGCTAGTTAGGCTTACCGGCCTGTACTTATCCATGGGCGACTCAGGTCCACCCTTGTGTGTCGCGAGGAAGGCCGCGCCTTTCCAGTCCTGAGGCAACGTGAACCTTCACAGTCTTTATACCGATGGATCTATGATATCTTCCAACGGCTGGATGACACCTTGGCCCGCTGACCTGCCGCTGTTTAATTCCTGTTGGTGCTTACGTACGCTCTCCTCTGAGGGACTCAGCCCGTTTAACTGCGGAGGAGAACGTAACGTACATGCGTGGAAATCCTCCCTAACCATTGTCATATACTTGTATTGTTGAGACTATCCTCTTTATTTTATTGACCCTGGAACAAATACAACGTGCGTCAGTCACTACACTTCAACATTTGTCTATATTTTGCTCACGTGAAGTGGCATAATTTTGAGTCGAACTTGGATTGCCGTGACGGTGATACCTGACATTGGCACTTGTTGAACTCTGGTCCTCGTCGTTAGACGTCGTGGCCGTACAGTTGAGGTTTGTATATATTTATATGCGTATAACTTGATAAACCAGTACAGTAGAAAAGATGAATCAATCTTGTTCTGGTTTTGATATTCGTTTTGAATTGGCTACGCGTTGCTCACAGTCGGAATATTCGTTACAGTACTCAACTTGGAATCACCAGTAGGAGACCAATCAGAAATTCCAAGAAGAGGGCACAAACAAACCGAAGCTGGACAGGAAATAACCCGGCAAGTCCCTGGGGTATTTTTGAGTGATACTGATTCCTTAGACATTGCTAGGTCTGCTAGTCCTGCCAGCTAATAATAAAGAATATAAAGGTGATGATATCTATCGATTGAGAATAGCTGAATTAGAAACCTAGCTTAGGCAGGCTAGGGAAGGAGCGGAGTCTGCCAGGAAAGATCAACTCCAGAGACAGGAGCGAGAGGTGACTTTGGAGACCACAGAGCATACAGCCATTCAGCCCAGCAGTTCCGCGCAATGATCAGAGTAAACTTGTACCAGTGTAAACCATGCTATTGACTTACCAAGAGTGGAATTGCCCACATTCGTTGGGGGCGCTGAACAATACTGTAAGTTCGTTAAACAGTACGAGAACTTTGTGGAGGGGAGAGTATCCGATCCAGGACAGAGATTCCTGTATTTACTGCATTACTGTCGTGGAAGGGCCAGGGAAGCAATCGACGGGTGCTCGACGCTGGATCTCGAAGTAGGTTACACTCAAGCACGTGAAATTCTGAAAAACCTATTTAGGCAACCATTTAAAGTCGTCCGGAACTTGATCGGTGGTGTACTATCAGAGGCATAACGCTCCAAAGGCGAGTCGGGGTCTCTAGCCAGCCTAGTGATAAAAACGCAGAACTGCAGCATCGCATTGAATCACCTAGATTACCGATCAGATCTGAACGCACCGCACACATAGAAGACCATAGTGCGCAGTTTACCCACAGAACTACAGGGTAGATGGACCGAGGAAGCCGGAGGGATCAGTAGATTTGGGCGAGAAACCACGTTCGAAGACCTGACGCAGTTTATAGACCGTCATGTCCGTATAGCAAACAGTCGTTTCGGTCAACCTGTGCGCGAGACGAGCAAACTGCTTAGGATTACGACGACACAAAGCTGGACCAAAGAACCAAGTAGAAGCCAACCATGAGCAAACAAACACGCATTGTCTCGCGAAGGTAAAACTTTCCGGTGTGTAAAGTTTGTGGGGCACCTCATCGCATAGCGGAATGTCCTCGCTTCCGCAAAGTTGACGTCGACGAACGATGGGAAATGGCTAAGAGAATGGGCGCGTTTTTCGTCTGTCCCAACGATTCAAGTCGAGCAGCGGTGTGCCGAACGAAACCTGGTTGTAGTCAGGATGGATGCCATGGGAAGCACCATTACCTACTATACAAATGCAAGATTTCGAATGCCAAAGAGATCATGAAGCCAAGTGTGGTCTGCTGAGTGTCTCGCTCCACTAATAAGCCCATTTGCCTGGGAGTAATAGCAGTTGGCGTAGAAACCCCAGTTGGGGTTACAAAAGCGTTGGCATTCGTAGATAGTGGATCGGATACCACACTAGTAAGGAAGGAGTTCGCAGAGAGATATGGGATCAGAGGGGATCAATCTTCATTGGCAGTGAGCACAGTGAGTGGCACCGAAGTCATCCAGTCGACCAAACTGCACCTTCAACTCGTTTCCTTGGTCAGCAACGATAGAGCAGAAACTCTGGAAGCATTCACCATAAAGGACCTGCCGATGGGGGCACCTCAGTCAGTTCAATCGATTCTGACTCAGTGGCAGCATCTCGACCGGGTTACGATCGAGGAGTGGCAGAATAACGAAATTGATCTGCTGATCGGCTGTGATGTACCGGAAGCGCATTGGGTCCTGGATCAGAGAACAGGAAGCCGCAAAGCACCCTATGCAGTACGCACTATATTCGGCTGGACTTTATATGGCAGTACAGATGGACGATTCGACAAACTAATCCAAATCAACTACACTTCGGTGGAAACGGCGGACATTGAACAGGCATTCCAACAGCTGTATAACGCCGAATTTGCCGACCTGGCCATTGATAGAGATGCTCCATCACGAGAAGATAGGTCGGCTCTGGAAATGGTAGCCAAGAATGCTAAGTATGTAATAGATCGTTTCGAGGTTCCTGTCCCATGGAGACCCAACATGAAACCTATGCCAAACAGCCGAGAAGTGGCTCTGAGAAGATTATGCTTCCTCAAAACCAGGCTAATTCGAGAACCACAATCAAGGATAGAATACACACGAGCCATGCAACATAATATCGACTTGGGTTATATAGAGAGAGTGGATACAGCGGTTATCAGCGCAAATTTGAGGTGGTACCTACTCCATCACCCGGCCGTAAACCCAAAGAAACCGGGGATTGTCAGAGTGGTTTTCGACTGTGCCGCGAAATGTCAGGGTGTGTCACTCAACGACCATATACTACAGGGCCCAGACTGGACAACACCACTAGTCGAGGTTTTATGTCGTTCTCGGCTAGAAAAAGTGGTTTTCTCTGCGCACATACGTGAAATGTTTCTACAAGTAAAGATGCCCGTTGAAGATCGGGGCGCCTTCCGTCTTCTCTGGTGGCCTGAAAACGACGCAAGTCGCGCACCTGACGAGTACAGGCTGACCGTTCATCCCTTTGGGACGGTATCATCTCCCTTCTGTGCTAATTTTGCCCTCCGAGAAACCCTCAAGCGTTTCGGCGGCACCAGCAATTTGTTAGGAAGAGCAATGGACCACTTCTACGTGGACGATTTTCCGTGTTCCTTTGACGACCCAAATACTGCTATGCCATATATGACCGAACTGATCGCCACTCTCAAGACCGGGGGATTCAACCTCACTAAATGGACTCCAAACATTCAGGAGGTGCTCAATGTTATCCCGAAGTCCGAGAAAATGCAGTGCACGAGTAAACTTTTGGGACCCTCTTCACAAACGGAGCGCACGCTTGGTCTTCAGTGGAAGCCCAGAGGTGACGAATTCATTCTCACTCTAGGCCCACCCAAACGACCAGTCACACAGAGAGGAATCCTATCATCAGTCTCGAGCCTCTATGATCCCCTAGGTTTCGTTTCGCCATGGTTGTTACCGGGAAAGTGCTTGCTGCAATCGCTGTGCCAGAGAGGGACGGGTTGGGACGAACCTCTCCAGGATGACGACGATAAGCGATGGCGCGGCCGGCTGCACAGCCTGGAGCAACTTGGTGAGATCAAGATACAAAGATGCTTGACAGGAATCAAGTGCACAAACGACACCCAACTCCACTCATTTTCTGATGCATCACAAATGGGCTGCGGGATCGTGGCTTACGGCTGCTGGGTGGACGCAAATGGTAGGCGGCACAGCCAGATACTATTCGCAAAAGCGAGAGTGGCTCCACTGAAAACTGTGTCCATTCCGAGGTTGGAACTGACGGCAGCAGTACTGGCCGTGAAAGCCGCGACGCCGATTAGGAGATGCTTCGATTGGATAAACTGGGAACCAAACCTTTGGACGGACTCAGCCATGGTGCTTCATTACATAAACAACATTGCCACTCGTTTTAACACTTTCGTGGCCAACAGACTCACTATAATTCACGAGTCGACTAAAACCGATCAATGGCACTATGTACAATCCGCCATTAACCCGGCCGACTTCTGCTCAAGGGGCCTGAAAACACTAGAGAGGTTGCGGATGTGGACAATGGGACCGGACTTCCTAACTGCAGCTAAAGAGATGTGGCCAACGCTATTAATACCTAAGGCTGATGATGGCGATATCGAGACCAAAAGACCGATACTGGCTACAAACTTCACGGGAAGCGTAAGCCTAATAGAAAAACTGTGCCAATTTCCCAAATGGACAAAAATGTTAAGAGCCGTGGTCTGGTGGACACGATACAAAGTACTCTTATTGATTATGAAAGGCGCGCGACCATAAAACGCATTGAATGTGGGGACGATACTACCGGGCGAGCTGAATCAAGCCGAACTCGACGTTCTACGCCTACGACAACTAGACGCATTCCCGTTCGAGGCCCGCGAGCTAGCCCGGATAGATGATAACACCAAAGGAAGCAGGCTGTTGCACAGCAGTATCCGAAGACTAAACCCCATGCGAACCGACGGACTACTGAGAGTTGGAGGGCGGCTGACGAATTCAAATCTAGAGTACGAGACAAAACACCCCACAGTAATCCCTGGTGACCACTAAATAAGGAGATGCCTGATAGACCATGTACATCGAGGAGAGGAACACGCAGGTTTGAATCACTTATTGAACAATATACGTCGACGATTTTGGGTGACAAAGGGACCAGCGACGGTCAAGCGAATCATGGGCAACTGCATCACTTGTCGTCGCCGGAGGGCGGTAGCAGGCCAACAAATAATGGCCCCCCTTCCAGCCGTAAGAGTTCAACCGGGATGGTGCCCGTTCGTGGAAATTGGCGTCGATTGATTTGGCCCGTTACTTGTACGACAGCAAAGGAGCACCCAAAAGAGGTATGGCCGCCCGATAACATGTTTACAATTTAGTGCAGTCCATCTTGAAGTAGTGCATGATATGACCACCGATTCGTTTCTAATGGCCTTTCAAAGGTTCATCGCGAGGCGGGGCGTCCCTGAGAATGTATACTCAGACAATGGCTCGAACTTCGTTGGGGCTCATAAGGAGTTAGAGAAATGGTGGAACCGCCTGGACCACGCCAAAATACAAAACAAGACCGTAGCAAAGGGGATAGAATGGCACTTCAACCCACCTTAAGCCAGTCATCGTGATGACGTTTGGGAAAGACTGATACGATCGGCTAGGAAAATGCTCACAGCCCTGACCTCACAACAGACCCTCGACGACGAGACGCCGACTACTTCACTAACAGAAGTAGAACGCATATTGAACAACAGACCCCTGGTGCCCATCGTCCCAGACCCGGAAGGCGACCCGGCACTCACCACCAATGACCCGTTATTACTGCGGTCAAACGTAGGAGTGATCATACCGAAAACCCTGCGTGGAACGTATATCGCTGGATGGAAACAAGTGAATCACCTGGCACAGGCTTTCTGGAAACGATGTACGAGGGAGTACTTACCGACACTGCAGCTTCGGCAAAAGTGGATCTCCAAACAGAGGCCGTTCAGACGTGGCGATGTGGTCCTCCTCGTGGAGAGCCGCTTACATAAAGGCGATTGGCCGGTTGGAGTGATCAAAGACTGCCGTGCAGAAATCGATGGCCTCGTGGGCATGGTGGTGGTGAGAACGAACAAAGGAGACGTATTGCGAGATATCCGTAAGATATGTCTGCTCGAAGGTTACAGTGGCGAGGGCGAGGGCGGGGTCGACGCTACAGACCGAGCTGAATCCATGTCTGTTAATACCAGATGAAGCTGAATTCATTTATTTATTCCTCATGCATTCTCCTGTAGGACCTAACCCTCCACACCGTCTTTGAAGTATATTTGTATTCAATTTCATACGGTGTCCACGATTTACTATGGAGTTAGTTGTCCAGACCTTGATTTATCACACGACACGACATTGATTTTGAAGTAGCGAAGACTCTTGAACAAGCGCTTACTGGCATTTTTTGTAAAATTATCTCTTCTCCCGTGACCTATTTGTAGTATTATTCAGCCTGTGTGCAAGTGTATATAAGTTGTGAGTCGAACATACTTCTTTTTTGAAAACAACACACTTTGACCCCCTGATGTCCGAGTAACCTGTAGCCATCTCCATTTTTCATCCCAAATCCTGAGCCTTCATCTTGCCAAGTACTTAACTCTTGTTCAGGCAGCCTTTTCACCCACATTCCGTAATCTGTCTACGCATTCCAATCACATCAAAGCCCCTTGTTGTATACGGATAATGTCGTATCAGTCTCAGAAGAAACTCTAAGTCGTCGAGAGATGGCGCATAACCTCAAGAAGCCTGCAAGCTTGCCTGGCCGACGATAGACGAAATCCATAGCGACCTGCGTATGCACTGACTTAGAGCCTAGGTAGGTTGGGGCGAATCCGTACCCATATTTACTCCTTGGATGTTGACCGTTTAATGGGAGGATTTGGTGGGCGGTGTAAAGTACATGCGTGGAAACCCTCCTTAGCCGTTGTCATGCACTTGTACTTTTGAGACTGTGCTCTTTATTTTACTGACTAAGGGCGTCTGATGGGAGAAGGAAATTCACACGTGCGTATCATCCTTTCCGACCAGCAGGACATTTCACGTTATGGTAGGAACCTGCAGGTCAGAAGCAGCAGAGGTCTCTAGCGGAGTACCTCGGGGATCAGTTCTAAGCTCACTACATCTTTTCTACACAAATGATTTAGCGAAAGATTTATCACTGCATTTTTTCTCTTTTGAAGACTACCCAAAGCTTGTAGAACCGGGAGGTCGTGATAAACTAGCGAGGGACCTGAGGCAGGTAAGAATCTAGGCAAACACATGTAATGTACCCTTGAAGGGAGGCAAAATTTGTCATCTGACCAAAGCCTTATTGGGAGAGACGGTAATGAGCGAAAATGGACCATTCACAGTTGAGGTGACACTGTCAACAAGGGACTAGGGTGTCGAAATGACCGTGGACCTTGAGTGAATTTTTTGCCGTTGGTTTGAGGACAGACGACTAGAAATGTTAAATTAACCTGCGGATTCCCTTGCCTGAGTCCCCTCCGTCTCTCCGCTGCTCGTCCCTATTACATCGGCGCGGTAAAGTTTAGAAAGCTCTTTTTTTCTCCGAGATGTCAGATTTCCCTTCGGTTCGCGGACTTTCTTGCCCACTTTCAATCAGTTCCAGTGCGGTAGCGAACTGAAAAGCTTGTTTGGTGGCTGTAGATACCTTCGACATGGTTTACTGGAAACAGTGACGCCTCAAACGCGAGCAAAACTTTTTCCCTAATGACTAAAAACCATACAAAAACTCGAACATTAGGGATAAAAGTCTCCAAAAAATGTCACAAAACATTTTAGTGGCATGAAAATAAAAAAAACTTCCGTTATACCAATATAAGCAATATGCCAGCAAAAGACTAGAGATTCAGACCGAATTCGGAAGTACTGCTCTTCAGGAATGCTCACATTCTCCAAATGAAACGCACTCTTAGTGCAATTTTGATACACTCAGTCAATTCTTAACGCATTAAAAAATAGATTCAAGTCCGGGAGCAAAAATATAAGCAGCTCGATACTCATCGAAAGCCGATGGCCCCATGAAAGCAGGCCACATTTACGTCAAAAAAATTCCCATCTTATCCCTACCCACAATAAAACTCCCGGCAATATGTGGCCAGAGCCATCAAAGGGGTGTCAACGCAACAACCCGGACACCAACCGATCAAGCGTATGGTGTAGAGCATTCACGGGCCTCATGGAAGTGTGAGATAATTTCAATGAGAAGTTGCATGCCTCATCTAACGTCGGAAACCGCTGCTGGTGGAAGAAAAATTGTGTTTCAAAAAATAATAATCAGCGAGCGGAATACCGTGTCCAAGAGGAACAAATTAAAGCAAGAAAAGTAAAAAACCCCGCAATATGCCGGGTTACTCTGGTAAAACGATTAACACTTTATTTCGTTGAGCTTTCTGTCACTTTTCTCTGAAAGTATCTGTGTAAATGACTGTTAACATCGTGCGGCTCAAGGCAGTCTTCTTAGCGCAACATAGGGCCCAACCCTGTCGTCGTCCTGAAAAACCACTGATAGAAATAGGGTAATAAGAAGCTAGCCCTAAGAAACTGCTTAAATCCGCAACATTGTCCGGGGCCGGCAGTTTAGCGCGGGCTCAGTTTTACCGGGATCAGGTTTTACTCACTGGAGGGAGACGATGTGGCCCAGGAAATGCGCCCCCTAGGCGCCTCCGCTCGGTACTGATTCGGTATTCTATTGGGGGCTATTTTAGTTGGTTTGCATCCCAAGTGCAGCTTTGATGTTTGGCCAGGTTGGTTTGGCGTAGCCTCTTGTCCCCTCATAAGAATTTGTCGGAAAACTTACCGAGGAGACCACATAAGGTTCCACCATGTTTAGCCGTGTGGCTGCCTCCAGCGAACCCATCAAGATTTATTACTCGACCTCCCTTAGCCGGTATCTTCTCGCGGCTGTCGATACTGGCTATGTCTCGACCAAAGGCCTCAATTTCTCAACCCCCCAGATGTAGCGTCTCCTGTGGGATATCCCTCGCACATTCGAGATTTGCCAAAAGACATTTTCCGATTACCACGATATATGGGATTCCTTCTAACACCGGTAACGGTCGCTTCATGGAAATGTCGCCCTGTTCAAGATTCTGCATGACTATCCCTCCGGTGGTTAACTTCCCACCGTTCATCGTCGTCGGAGTTAAACTATTTGGGGCCAGTCCAGCATTCCCGAATACTGCCGACAACTTTGCGTTTACTAGGCTTCAAGTCACTCTAGTAAGAATCAGATCACACAGAAAAGTGCGATAAGTTTCAACCGGAGGAGTGACAATTCGAAAAGTGAAGATCAACGAAATAACGAGTTGTGGGCAGACTTTGCTTCTGAGCTCACTAACCAGTTCCGCACAAGGGCGGGCCGTCCCACCCTGCTGCTAAGTCGCCGGTCAGAAAGTGTTGCCGCAGGGACCACTGTGTCACCGATTAGCACACGGTCCTCCGCCTTTCTTGTAAGACAGGCAATGCATAACAGTGTAACTGTCTTGGTACAAGCTCCTTCTCCAATTCGTTTTACACTCAGGTAGACCACGACATTCATTTCCAGAAGGCATTCCAGTGGCTGTCAGTTCCAAATGTTCCTTATCTTTGTCTTTAGCCAGGGCCTGTGCCAAGATCCCAATGTTTCTTCACAACAGAGCGCACTTCGCTGTTTGACTCAAGACCCCGACGATCAGCTGTTCGTATATAAAAGGGTCAAGTCAATATTTGGCATCTTCTGACTAGGCTAGCTGGCCAAGCAGTTGCATCGCCCAACCAAAGGACCGAACTTCCACATTTGATAACCACTTCCTTCTGTGAAATAAGTGACGATGTTGGGGGAGATGTCCTTGGGCGTCCAGCAATCCCTGAACCTGTTTAAAGGTGGAACGATTATGAATCGAACACCTTAACCGCAAGGCTATCCGGGCTGGCTCTCAACGGTTTGTTGAACATCTACACTACATGATATAGCACCCTTCCGTCACTGGCTTTTGAACGGTAACAACCCGCTTCCCACACAGCGATCGACTCCTATGATGGATGGGTGCTATATCATGTAGTGTAGATGTTCAACAAACCGTTGAGAGCCAGCCCGGATAGCCTTGCGGTTAAGGTGTTCGATTCATAATCGTTCACCTCGGGTTCGAGTCCCCGTGGGGGCTCGGAGGATGTGCACTGCTGATGATTCCCAACAAGGATGAAACAGCTGTACAGTGCTTCCATGGTTTTCAATGGTCAGTTGAGCGTTCAAGCTGCATGATGAATCATATTATATACAAATCTAATCTCCTACTACTCACTTGCAAATAATAATAATATTGGTATGTTTCTCGGCCATGGTCGAGAAGCACGAGCTAGCGCATGATCACGGTGTAACAAGTTACTCAATGGGATGAAACATTCACAAATTCTATGTATGAAAGTCGAGAGTATCAGAGATGGAAAAACAAAGACAGCAACAGTTTGAATGGATCATTCTGATAATGGTTTGCGCGGCAGTTTTGAACCAGTTTCGAATCCGGGCTAGGCAGTGGTGCGCGGTGGAGATATCGAAAAATCGTTACCGCAGTGTCAAGGAGGCATTATGAACAAGAATGATGCAAGCCAAGGAAACCGGAGGCCAACTAAGGTTCTGCAGATGGAGTATAGTTTGAAGAAGAAGAAAAGGGGGAAAATCAACGCATGCGAAGAGGATAGCTATCCATGAAGACAATGCAGACCCTGAATGACGGATTTACCGGAGTTCAATAAACGAAATGAGCTTTGATGCAGGGGGACATGAGACCAATTTCGTGAACGTGAACACCGGTGGATGTGGGAGAAGCAGCAGTCCATAAAAATGTGAGTTTAGATTCAGGATCAGCAACATGTACTATTCAGAAATGAGAAAGCGCAACCGGAGGGTCCTCAAGAAGTGGATAGTCGACTTCCAGCCGGCTACGGTTCGGAGGAAAGATAACCTGTGGTAACGGATAATAAAGTGGGAAATCTCCGCATGGATTTCAGCTTTATTATGCCGTTTCACTGACAGATATGTATGTATGTGTTGAAGCATTTGCCTTCAGTGTTATTCAGCGTCACTTCTGGTAACGTACGACATCGAATGCGTAAGTTTCGTCTGGCAGGGCAAAGTATGTGTCGGTCAATCAGCCGAGTGTGGCTGTATATTGGCGGCATGCGCGTGAACTGGAATTCGTGTTGGTTGCGTGAGAAAACGCTGAACGATCTCATAAGCAATTAGGGGCATTTCCTGTTGTGTGGTTTGATTTCGGTCACAGTTGCTATGGTAGGTTCCACTTGAGTCTCTGTCCGTACGAGTCAAAGTGGCATCCTTGGTTAGCCAATTTGGCGACTAAGATAGTGGGAGATAACGAACCTGAAACAAAGGGGGATTGCAGTCTGGACGTGGTTCCAGCTGTGGGTTATGATAATATATGAAGACAATAAATAATGGACTGGTTAGGTCTATTTGAGTGGGGCATAGGTAAAATGGGCTCGCAGTGGATTTGAGGTATACCGCTGCAGGCTGATGAAGTTGCGTACACTGGCTTGGTAACTGTGTATGCATTTCAAAGGATTTATGATTTGCCTGGGAGCACGGCATCGCTGGGATACTAATAAGAGACCTAGGGCTCCACGGTTAAGAGTGGTTAGAACTGATAACCCTCAATACCGTTTGCTTACGCTGAACGCAGTTTGTCAACGAGGCGATAGGATAGGTTTGAAATAACAGACTGAGCGAGTAGGACTGACACAGTGTTTGCGTAGCGCTATGCTGTCACTGTCTCTTTTGGTATAGTGGCTATTCTATACTGAGTAGTTTCTGAGGAGTCTGAAAGTAGAAGGAACTATTGGGGTGACGGTGGTCATACATTAGAGGTAACTGATCACTTGCCTTGGAACATTGACGTGAGTTCATCTACGCTCTTCCTCGATAGTCATATCGTACCAGGATTAGGCTTCAGTGTGAGCAAGGAAATCTGATGTGAATATGATTGCACGGTTATCGTGGTATCTTTTTCGTTGTTATCGTGCTGCAAAACAGGACTACACCGATGTGAGGACTGGTTTGGGGAACCGTGAGAGGTGGGAACGAGATGGGTCCGAATTTTCGTCAGGGAAGCAAACTCTAACGGTCTACATTCGGTGCTCATGGTAGGCGGCACAAAAGCCAGCTTCAGGTAGGGAGGTAGCACGATAAACAACTACCGGCATCCAGCACGTGGCGCTCCAAGAATGATCCACACTTTTTTAAACGTTCTTATTATTTCTTAAAGGTTTTATCACAGTCAGGTATCTGGCTGTCAGAGAAGGCGGAGCTGCCTTTGGTGGGCGACCACAGCTCCCACGCCCCGGCAGAAACATGGACCGCATGTGACAAGCCGCATTGAGGATAGGTCAACCACACCAGCCAATCCGTAGCAACACTAAAACCCGGAGACATGGGTCACATGTGACAAGGCTGGTGTGCCTGGAAGACAAAACAGTGGGGTATTTTGTTCTCACTTCTTTGTGCCAGTCTCTTACTTTATGGTGTTCATGTCTGTTTGGTGGTCAACTCTGTGCAGGGAGGCCATCACGGCCAGATATGTTTGCAGAAGTGCCGCGCTAACACTCGCCTTATCCGTGAACTCAGAACACCCAGGCCGTTGACATGGGACAAAAAATTCAGGGGGAGGTTGAGTCAACCACAGCCTGCGATTATTCGATGGGGTTTATGTTCAACAAAACGCCAGTTTGCACAAAGATGGGGTACAACTTGCAGCACTAACAACGTGATTCGTTGGTACGATCCACGGACGGTTTGTAGCTTTGCTGGCTAAGTATCAAATGTTGTATAGGCCAATCGTGGAGGATGCTAGAGTTCTGTGATAGGGACAGAATCTGAGCTGTGAATGTCTAATTGTGACTACTGGATGGAGGCTGAGGAGTCTGACAGGTGCTGCATCTTGGGTTAGAGACAGAGGCAAAGACCTAATAATAATCAGCACTGGAAATGTTCAAAGACTCTTTCGTGCTTCCAGTGGTATTTCATATAATCAAATACGACTTCTGAAGCACTGGCCTCAGTCATGAGAGTCATTATGTTTAGGCATTGTAAACTGGTAGGTTTACGCTTAGGTGATGGCATCTACGGTGTACGGTGTGGCACATCCTAGATTATCAAGGGTTCAGGTTAGTATCCAACGCTTTCCTGATAAGCTCTATCGAAAGACATAAGGATTCGTAAGAGCGATCAGTTTTTGGATGTCCAGAGCTACGTGTAGTCCAGACTTAAACATAATTAGGGAATCTGTGTAACGGATATCAGCTGGGAGTTTATTCCACAAAGTTGCATATTTCAGGAGGAAGACGTTTTGCCTTAAAGATTTCCGAGAAGTAGGGATCATTATACGGTGTTCCCTATTACGCAGCTGATGTGTCGAGTTTATACTGAACTGAACTTGGCTGGAGGGTACAGCATGTTTGTGGGCAAAGTGAACAAAAATGCGAGGTTCAGTTTTATTCTCCTAAGCCATAGGGGATCAAGCCGCAGGAGTGTACACCGCTGTCTTTAGGTCAGGGTCGTAGAAGGCCCAAACAGTTTTTTGGTAAATCGACGCTGTACATTCTCAATTTCGATAATGTCACGTTTATGCATATTTGCGAACACAAGTGTACAGTACTCTAGGGTTGGGCGAATATGAGTTTTGTATATCTCTAACTTACTGTTCGTGAGAAGAAAATTTCTCTGCAACAAGCCAAGGGACTTATTTGCCCGTGCAATTATGTGGGAAGTGTGTTCAGATAAATTGAAACTTTAAGAATATTGCAGTCCAAGGTCTCTTATTGTTGAGGAATATGGGAGTGAGACACCGCCAATCTTAAGCATATCATAAGGAATATCACAGTTTAGCGAGAGATAACTGCTTTTGTTCACTGAAGATTTCATTTTCCAGCGATCGCACAAGGAGGATAAGGACTGTACGTCGGCCATGATGTTATTCAGTGCTACAGGTAGGTTTCCTCGTTCGAATTCGTAGACTATCTTCATATCGTCGGCAAACAAGAAAATTTCGCCATAAGTGATGACATTGCAAATATCATTTATATACAGTAAAAACAGCAGTGGTCCTAGAACACTACCTCAGATAACCCCGCCGTTTACTGGGTGAGGATCTGATATCTGACCGTTGATGCAGGTAACATGGTGACGGTCTTGTAGATAGGATTTAAATCAACTGAGTAGGGGGTTTTCAATCCCGTATCTCCTAATCTTGTTGAGTAACTGCGGATGTGGCACTCTGTCGAAGGCTTTTGTCATATCAAGATAGATGATGACGAGTGCTCTGTCTTTGTCGGCAGCTGTTGTTACCAAATTCAGAAAGTCAAATTGGCAGGTTTAACACGACGGTGATCCGAGAAATCCGTGCTGTCTTGGGCTGATGAGCTTATGTGCAGAAAGGCAGTCGGACGGGTAGTGTTTTACAGCTTTTTCTAGCAGCCTCGAGATCATTGGTGTATGATTAATCGGGCTGTAATTGGCAATGTCATGCACTGCGTCCTTCTTGAGCCTGGGGTGATAATGGATTTCTTCCATTGGCTTGGGAAGGTCCTGGTTTGCAGAGATAAACTGTATAGGTTTAGTAGAAGTAGGGGAATGTCCGGGCCGCCTAGAGCGAATATTGCTGATAGTAGGCCGTCATGACCGGTGTAGTAGGTCGGTTTGAAAGTGTGAATGTATCTATTTATGTCCGTAGTGGTAACCGCGATAGAACTGAGTAAGGAGTTTGTGACGGACGGGGTGACAAACTGGGTACACGATGGACTGAGAGACACGGTGGTTGTGAAGAAAGCAATAAACGTGTCAGCTATCTTTCGAGGTGAGGTTATGAGGTTATCCAAATGGATGATCTGTTTTATGCATCAAGTTGATTGTGAGGCACGAGCCCTGTGTAGCCGGACCAGCTCTTGGGCTTTGTTTGGGTGGCGTAACGCTTTGGTTTCTTGCGTTAGTTGTAGGTCACGGGCCTTGCGGTGGATTTCGTGATAGAGGCGTTCCAGTCTGATGACTGTAGAAAATTCTGTATATCGTTGGAACTGCCGTCGAAGCTCGTCGTGCTTCTGCTTTAGCCTGGCTATATGGTAATCTGATGGTCTGGATGGATTGTAGGGGCGTGATATGTTTTCGATGCATGAGTGTAAACTTGAGTAGAGGAGGTCAGCGGCGTACTGGGGATTTGCTATTAGGAAGAACTCGCCCCAGTTTCTGGAGCGAATTTGAGAGAGGATATGGTCCCATTTAAAGTGACGGAAGGAGGCACCGTTACATGGTAGGCTAACAGTACGTGGCTTGACTTGAAATCTGCAACCAACGATTTTATGGTCTCTGCCTGTGTAGTCGTTTAGTACAGAGGCAAAGATGTTCGTGGGACCCAGGGTAAATATTAGATCAAGGATGTTATTCTTTCTGGTAGGTTGTTTTACATGTTGGGCCCACTGGCCCAGGCGAATGCAAAAATTTATAGGGGGCAGAAAAGGAGGACCAGTTTACGCCCGGGGCATTGAAGCCGCCTGCTATAAATTTACCTCCAAATGGCAGGTCAGCGATGTAATTAAATGCATCAATGATGAGATTAAATGTGGAAGTGTCGTTTCTGGGGGGTTGATATATACAACCTAAAACTATGTTCAACTGGGATAAAGAAATTTTAAACCATATAGAATCTTCAACATTTGCCAGCACGGTATTTTCCAATAGGTTGGCAGATAGGCTGCTCTTGGCATACCTCATGAAACCACCGTGGCGGGAGATTCGTTGAGTCCTGAAGGTTTGATAACCTATCAGTGATGTTTGGTCAGAAGGAATGTTCTCGGTGAGCCAAGTCTCAGTAATCAGGATTATGTCGAAGTTGTGGACGACAGCTAGTCTTTTTATAGCGGAAAGCTTGTTCAAGATGGAACGGGAGCTGAATAGTGCTACGGTACGCATTTCTGTAGGAGACTTCGAGTCGTCAGTGGATTTGGTAGCCAGGGTGTGCGTGGCAGGGCGTTGATCAATGGGCGGGCCACCCATGCAGGAAGACTGGATGTGAGTTGCTACTTTCTTTCGGACTGTTCTATCCTTATCGCCGCACAGTGTACATTGGGCCGAACACTCATGATGTTCAGTAGAGAATAACACTGGAAGCTGAGGTGCTATTGTAACGCGGGCCAATAGATCTAGAGGGGGTATGGTGACTCTAGGTGGGACCTTTGAGGCAAAACAGGTATGAATCGGGGGAGAGTTAATAAGGATGCCAGGGGGTCAGCAAGAGGGTGGAGAACAGTAGAGGAGGGGCAGTCATGGGTTTGATGGAGGCCTTGTGAGGAGAAGGAGGAAAGGCAGGGTAAGTGGGATTTTATTGGAAGTGGAAGTCCCTTCAAATGTTCTACCTGCCTTTTGAATTTAACTATATCTGACATTACTTTGCTATGCTGGTCAGCACATTACACTTTCGCACGATTGCTTGGTTGTGTGAGACGTTCAAAATTGGCCTTAAGCCGTTTCTGACCGTCCTGGTTAGACCACGGGACCTTGAACATTTGGGTCTTACTGATGATTCTATCTGGTCGCATACTTGAGGTTTGTATATGTTTATGCTCTTTATGACTTCTGTTTAGTACCGTAGAAAGTACAGATCGATATTGTTACGGTTTCGGGGTTTGTGTGAATTGGCTACGAGTAGCTCGACTTGCTATTCTGGAAACTTACGCCCATCGTGTGAACCTCCCGTCCTTCTTCTGCCCACCATTTGGTCTCTGGCCGAACTTAACTCCACCGCTCGTTGTACTTTCTACCTAAACACGATTCTTCCTGTTCACTGGGAGCAGGTACATGTAGAGATATCATTATCTTGCGTTCTCCCAGTACGCGTGACAATTCATGAGCCCATGAGTTTCTTCGGCTACTATTCTGCTGCGATCCGTTTTTTTGCGCCTTCCAGATTAGCAGGTTCAACATGGTTTTTCTGCATCTTCCTCCCAGTGTCGCGGCGCCTACTTATAACATTTAGCAAAGCGATAGGAGAGCCGAGCTCGGCAATGCGGAGATTTATCTGGAAGTGTGGAGCGGGTTCAGTCTTCTTCAATCATTGCATTCTCTTTGGAAGGGCAGCTTCTCCAAATTCTGGTTCACTGTCTGCACTCGCGATAGAAACAGTACCAATCGTATGACCTCCCGGAAGTTTCCACTACACTGTATATGGTGAGCGATCTCCAGGCTTTTGAGCAAATACAGGGTTGTTTCACCAGACTCCTTGTATGTTCGGTGGCACTCAGCTAAAATCCGCGTCTATAACCGCCGAATCTCTCCTCCGGAGAGGGTAGAGACGTAAAGGTGACTCAATCGAAGCCCTGAAAACAAAAAAGGTGTAGTCGATGTAAGTGCCGTTCCTAGCGAAAAGCTGCGGCTAAATAGCAACTCAGTCGTTCGGTGGCATAGTCAGAATTCACTCAAAGAAGGAGTGAGTACCCAATTGAGGGCAAGTGCTTTTTTAGTTAAGTTGGTTATTGACTGGAATAAATTGTCCGGCGAAGTCATTGATACTTCTTCGGTGGTGGCAATAAAAGGAAGATAGAGATAGAAGGAAAGGAGTGTTCCAGGAAAGCTTATAGAACACTTTAACTCATATTTTGATCTCATTCTTCCTTTCCCTTTTTCTTCAGTTTTCTAGCTTTCCACCCCGTCTCTATCTTGGACTGTCGCTGGTTTCCACCGTTTAATTGCTCATTCTTAGCCCCTCGTCTGATTTCATAACCTTTTTCACCTATTGAAGGCGGGATAATATCTGATGTCAACCAGCGACCAGGAGCCATCCACCTATTAGGGGCTCACAGGGGTCTACACGGAGCCCAATGCTGTTTCCTCTGGTAATAGAAGACTTCACCTCGGTCCTGCAGTAACCAAGCTTCTGTTTGCAGATGACGCAAAGTTAGTGGGGGCTCAGGGGTGAGAGGAGCTGAGCAGCTACGTGGCTGCAGTTCCAAACTGGGCAAACAAGTTTGGCCTATCTACCAACGTTGAGAAAAGCCACTTTTTCTCATGAACAGCGACATGCCTGGCGGTTGCATGACGAACCCCATTCACTAAAGAGGCAGTTAATAGGGTTAAGGACCTCGGGATTTCGGTAACTTATACTGAGTGGTCGGATAGTTGTGCAGCCGATAGACGGAAAGCAAACAGTGTGCTCTTCAATTTGAGATCATCGCAGCCTTGCCAACAACCAAACGTTTTCATTCAGGTGTACACGTCAATAGATAAACCTCTTTCGGAAAACTGTGTTCGGGTGGAGCCAACCCTCCACAAAAAGACGCCACCTGTTAAATGTAGGTACAACGTCCAGCATCGCGCATGGTCGAGGGTCAGGGGGGCGCGGAGTATGAGTAGACTTCGGGACATCTGAATTTTCTTCTTGAGAGGAAGCAGATAAGGAGGGGGTCTCATAGATACACTAAAGGTAATGGAGGGCTTTTGGGGCTTCTAAAGCAAAAATGATTCCATGTGGTGTCAGAAAAAAGAACAGGGGACACGAGGAGAAGCTGGCGAATCATCTATCCCGGCTGATGGTTAGATCTCACTTCTGTAACCCCTAGGCGGTAAAATACTGGAGTAGACTGCCAGTAAAGTTACTGGAACCGGAGAGAGTCCAGAAATCCAAGGGGACCTTAGAGAATAGGATAGACGGATTTAAACAACAGGGACCGCCTGATGTACTTCATCACCAAACTTCTACATTCGTTGCACAACAGATCAGTAAAACCTCACAATGCGCTATGTTTCTCGTCGTTCATGCGCTGTGAGGATTCGCATTCCCCTTCAATTTTTGGAGCGGATTCGACAAAAGGCTCTTCCCAGTGGTGGGCGTAAGTCACCAGAATGGCAAATCGAGCAACATGTAGCCAATTCACACAAACCCCGAAACCGTAACAATATCGATCTGTACTTTCTACGGTACTAAACAGAAGTCATAAAGAGCATAAACATATACAAACCTCAAGTATGCGACCAGATAGAATCATCAGTAAGACCCAAATGTTCAAGGTCCCGTGGTCTAACCAGGACGGTCAGAAACGGCTTAAGGCCAATTTTGAACGTCTCACACAACCAAGCAATCGTGCGAAAGTGTAATGTGCTGACCAGCATAGCAAAGTAATGTCAGATATAGTTAAATTCACAAGGCACGCATAACATTTGAAACGATTTTCAACTCGTCTTCTTTACAGTGGGTGCTTAACTATCGTGCATACAGCCGAAAGAATTCCGGAAGCTCGATTAGCAGAGGCCGTCACCTATCCTGCGCAAAATGAACTGAACTCGGCTGAATCCCTCGGGCTGCTCCGCAGTGATCTGCAGCCTTTTCATTTCCATTTTACCACTACTTGATTGCGGAAGTATGGGCCTCTTCAGTTTCACGGCACTTAGATATCCAAGGAACTCAGAGCGAGAATCTGGACAAACTCTGGCGGCATTACTCTTCCAGTGAGCCAAACTGAATAGATCGCAAGAATTAGTGAGTAATGCTATCACGGAGACATGGAATAAAGGGAGCTGGGGGCCATGTAACTTGGCGGCTATATCTCCTACATACATCAAAAAATAAGTGGCGGGCCAAGCAGAGGGGTACCCATTCTAACCGGGGCTGATTATAACCAGTAAGAATTCCCGTTTACACACGTAGAGCAAATCGAGCAAGACCCTGCATGTTGCGTTCGCTTAGACCGGCCGTCGGTATGGATAATCTGTGTCTATAGAGCACAGCAAATAGGCGGAGCAGATGGTACTGAGCAGTCTACAGACCTTCTTTGTATAGGGGGACATGAAGCCCCCGAGAATTAACTTCGGCGACTAATGTGCCCTCAGGGAAATTCACCGAAAATGCCCCCTTGATGTGGTTTTACAACAAAGCGCCCACAAGACACGTAAGAAACGAAATAGGCTTCCTTTCTGGGTGACTTTCGTATACCCTAGATCTGATGGTTACTGGGTATCGATCTGAAGGCACAGTTCTGGCGATAGAACAGCCACCAGGGGAAAGTGGTCCCGGGGTTCCATGGGCGTTGGTAATTGTAAAGCACAGCAAACTGGAATCTAGGTTGGTTCAGAACCGCGCTCGACAACACGAGGATCGATTAGGAATGAAGGCGCAAAGTATGCTTCAGTACCCAGAAGAGCAAGAGCCGTCTGTGGAGGAATGGTGGGACTAATGATAACCAGGCTAGTGAGCTGGATGGACTAGTTTGCTTCGTTAACACAGCAAAGAAACAGGGATCGGCCGCCATGATAGAAGCTAAGGACGGCAACAGCGCTAAACGTTCGCAGAAGGCTATAGGTTTACTGAAAACTTCACAGAGCATTACGCGTCAGCGGCGTACGAGCCAGCCAGAAACAGGTCCCAAGCCCTGAAACAAAAAGCAAAATAATAAGATGAGAAATAGCTTGCAACAACTTGCTTGCAGATCCTTGAAGGTTCTTTGCTCGTGCGTAGTCCATCGAAGCACCACGTGGGAGCCCGGGTACATTGGAAGCGATTGACGCAATGATTGCTTCTGATGATAAAGGCAAGGCAGGAACCCCCCCACAGGGTTCGCCAAGGGCATGCATCGTCAAGACATTATGATTACTGCCACAGACTCAGAGAACGGGAGTACCCCACCGCTTCAAGAGCTCAGTGTGAGTGAGGGCAGGGTACCCCTTGAACATATATCCTTGTGCAAGCACGAAGCAGCCAGACGGAATGTTATCCGTCAAGGAGTAGTCCAGCGTGTAACGAACTTTTGAGCAATGCGTAGCCAAATTCACAACGGATCCCGAAATCAAAAGACGATTATCCGTGATATTCTACGATACTAGTTTATTACAATAAACAATGACATAAAAAATATACAAACCTCAATAATACGATCACAAGGACTCAACCACGAGAAACCGAATAGCAGCGTGTGAGCAAACAGCACGTGCGTCACGCAGGTCCTGAACAAGGATGTGCCAAAGTAGCGCTCTGGGCGCGAACAAACAACAGTTGGTCCAGAAAAACAACCAGTTCGTAAGGACAAGTCAACAGTGTAGGCAAATGAGTGATGTTGGGAAAAACACTGAATCGCGAGGGAAATAGGGGATTTTCCACGACCGGCTGCTACACCGCCCACCAAAATCCTCCTGGATCCTTAGCAGAGTCAAAGGTTCGGTAAATAGGTACTGATTCTTCCTACCTGCCCAGGCCCTGCTGTCAGTGCGCGCGTCTAATGCTCGTCGTCAACGTTCTACTACTGGTCGCACCTAATCCATTGGATACATAGACGTGAGGCTAGTCTATATCTTCCACGAGACCAAATGACCGATGGCCGGCGTGAAGGATCATATAGATGTTGTCCTCTTAAAGGGCCGTCCGGTCCTGGATGTACGCGCTTGAGCGTGTGTGTGTGTGCCGAGGTGTACAATGAAATCACAGGTATGACTACACATCAAAGGAGGACTTTCTGCAATGTCAACAAAAGACAGTGTGGAAAGAAAACGAGTAAAATGTAGCATGTGTGTGTGACTTGAGCTCCGCTACTTCCACATATGCAAGGGGCATTCGGTAACGTCAACAAAAAGCAAAACAACGTAAACTGTCACGTTTGATGGGATTACGGGATGTAGAGTGCGCCGTGCGTGCGTTGATGTATCGGGATGTACAATGGGATCGCATTCATCGCCACATATCGGAAAGAACCTTCTGTAATGTCAACGAAAGACCGCGGGCACTCTGATGTGTTTGACGGAGATCGTGTGGTATATATGGTGTTTCTTTATCCACCTCGAATACTGGTGTGAAAAAGGTTTACTGGGCCTCAGGGTTATCAGCTCCTCCGTCTTCGCTCTCGAGTAGGTTAATACTGCGTATGTCACGAATGAGCACTCCGTTAGCTGTCTTCACCTCCACCGTTCTTATCATTTCGTCGGTGCTTTTGATGGTTTCCGTAACTACTCCCAAAGACCAAGCGCTGAAATGTGCGCGTTCGTCGGCGATCATAACCACGTCCCCAACTTTGAATGGTCTTGTTTTGGCCAGCCACTTCTGTCGAGTCTGCAAAGCCGGTAGGTACTCCCGCAGCCATCGCCTCCAGAAGACCTTGGCCAGATAGTTCGCTTGCTTCCATCCGTGGAGGTAGCTCCCACGAAGGTTTACCGGCCCTTGGAAACCCTCGTTCGACCTTAACGTCAAAACGTCGTTTGGGGTGAGCGCCAGGTAGGTGGGGTCGCCGTTCAATACTGGAACCAGGGGGCGGTTGTTCAGAATTCGCTCCACCTCAGTCATGACGGTATTCAGCGTCTCGTCGTCCGGCGGCTGCTGCTCCATGATTGACAGCAATATCCGTCTGGCGGACCGGATCATGCGTTCCCATACGCCGCCCCGGTGGCTGGCCTGTGGGGGGTTGAAATGCCATCGTATGCCGTGGGCCACGGTTCGATCCTGCAGTTCGTCCCTGTTTATGTTCTTGTGCCAATGCTGCAATTCCCGGTGAGCGCCCACAAAGTTCGATCCATTATCTGAGAATATATCGGCCGGTACGCCTCGTCGGTTGATAAATCTTTGCAAGGCCCGTAGAAACGAATCGGTCGTCGTCGAATGTGCGACTACTAGGTGTACCGCACGTGACTTCATGCACGTCATGATACATCCGTATCGCTTTTCTAATCTTTTCCCGCACTTGATCCACAAGGGCCCGAAATAGTCCAACCCGGTGTCACTGAACGGCCACCAGCCCGTAGTCACCCTGCATTCTGGTAGTGGGGCCATGAGTTGTTTGCCTGCTGCGGCATTGCGTCTCCTGCACTGCACACACCGTCGGATTTCGCGTTTTACAGTCTCTCGTCCTCTCAACAACCAAAGACGCTTTCAGATGACGCTCGTCACGTGACTTTCCCCGGCATGTCCCTCCACGGCGTGGACGTGTTGAATCATTAGCTCTACTACAGGTTGTCTCGCAGGCAGCAGTATAGGATACTTTGTGTCGAAGTTCAGGTGGGCGTTGGTCAGCCTACCATCCACCCGCAGCAGTCCGTCGATGAGTTTGGGGTTTAAACGCTTTAGCTCGCCTCTTGGAGATGGCATGTCTTTATTGGTCGGCCCCACTTCTTCCGCCCTCTTGAGTTCTCGGGCGAAAGCCTCGCGTTGTATCACTCTGAAAATATCGTACTCTGCCGCTTGTAGCTCATCGGGACCTATCGGGCCGACTCGTATCCGGCCCGAGAGCCGTAGCCCTTTCATGACTAGTAAATTTCTGTTGAACCTGGTTAACCAAACTAGCGAACGAAGCGTCTTCATCCAGGAAGAAAACCTGACCAGCCGCGATAGAATGGATGTCGCTTCGACGACGTTGGCCACCATCACGACGCCTTTGATCTCCAGTTCCAATTCCGTAGGGGGTTTTAATTCGAACACGGGCCAGTCCTGTTTGGGCAATTGCAGGAAGTTTGGCCCTCTCGTCCACCTGTCCAGTTGCCTGAAGTTGTTCGCACCTCGGGAGCACAGGTCGGCCGGATTGTCGCCAGACCTGACATGACTCCACTGGTGCGTGGCTGATTCATCGTGGATAATTGTGAGCCGGTTAGCAACGAAAGTATTAAACCGGCTCCGAACGTTGTTGATATAGTAAAGTACTATCGTTGAATCCGTCCAGAAGCTCACCGACCAAATGTAGAGATCGAAACATCTCTTCACAGCTTGCACCACCTTGACTGCCAACACGGCTGCGCTGAGTTTAAGGGGTGGGATTGAGACCGACTTCAGTGGAGCAACGCGGGCTTTGGCGAACAGGATCCTCGTGGTATATTGTCCATCTCCTGCGCACCATCGTCCGTACACCACAGCTCCATAACCGACTTCGGATGCATCGGAAAAGGCATGTAGTTCTTCAGTCCGTGTCGTATGGCCAGGAGTCAAACATCCTGGGATTCTTATGTCCCCTAATTTCTTCAAGGTGTTCAAAAATTCTTCCCAGTGCAGCCGGTCCCCTCGGTCCAGTGACTGGTCCAAATCAACTTTCTTACGGCACAGCCGCTGCAGCAAAGTTTTTTCCGGGTAGCAGCCATGGTGAGACGAAACCGAGCGGGTCGAACAAACTTGAGACGGCAGATAGTATGCCACGACGGGTTATTGGCGGCTCGGGAACGTTTAGTTCGAAAACAAAATCGTCCGTTTCCGCGTCCCATTGTATCCCTAAGGTGCGCTCGATAGGAAGTGGAGAGCCGTCCAAATCTCTTACCCTTTCGGCCTTTTCGTGATACAAGATGACCTTCAGCACTTCTGAAGCGTTCGACATCCATTTAGTTAGATGGAAGCCGCTCTCTTCCAGCAATCTCGTCAGACCCCTGAACTGCTCTAGAGCTGATTCCACATCATCGAACGACCGAAGGTAGTCGTCGACGTAGAAGTTCCTGCTGATGCTTTCTACCACCGTCCGATGTACTAGATCGCCATGTTTGTTCGCTGATTCTCGGAGGGCGTAGTTGGCACAAAATGGTCACGATAGGGCTCCGAAGGGGTGGACGGTCATCCTATAATTCATCACTGTGTTGTCCCGGTCGCTCCCTTCCCACCACAGGAAACGCAAAGCATCTCGTTCTCCTACCAGAATCTTCACCTGATGGAACATTTCCCTAATGTCGGCAGACAAAGCCACTTTACCCACTCTGAAACGGCACAAAACATCGATCAGTGGTGTGGTCCAGTCAGGCCCCTGTAGTAGGCGATCGTTTAACGACTTGCCCTGGAACTTGGCCGCACAGTCGGAAACCACCCGCAGTTTATTAGGTTTCTCAGGGTTGATAACCGGGTGGTGAGGCAGATACCAGATACCCCTTTTGCTGTCGGTGTTAACAGGCACCTTTTCAACGTAACCGAGGGCCTCGTTTCGCTTTATCAAATCCGCGTTTCATTCCCACTGATTCTGGTCTCGAATGAAGCGTTCTTTTAGTCGTAGTAATCGTTGGAGAACATAATTTCTGTTGTCAGTCCACGGGTCGACCGGTGTGCGCCATGGGAGGGGAACCTCGAACTGATTTTTGAGGCCTCTAGTGCCTTGCCGCACCGTTTGTACAGCGAAGTGATCCTCTCGAGACAACGTCGGGCTTTCGTCTCCAATGTCATGGAACTCCTTTTCATACAGCCGTTGCAGATGGTACTCTATGCGGTCCGTTTCGGCGGATAAGTAATTCACGGAACCGCGTACCCCTACTGGACCGTACAACATCCATCCCAGAGCCGTGCGTACGGCATAAGGTGCCTGGCGGTCGCCCACTCTCTGGTCAAGCACCCAATGCGCCTCTGGCACGTCGCAGCCAATGAGGAGACCCACTTCATCATCCTCCCAGTCTACAACGGTTACATCCTGCAGGTGGGGCCACCGAGTCAAGATTGCGTTCACCGACCCTGGTGCTCGCATGGGGAGATCCGCTAACGTGAATGCCTCCGTTGGTTTAATTTCCTCGTTATTGTCTAGAGAGATGAGTTGCAGCCTTAATCTACCGGCAGTCATTACCTGTGTTCCGCCCACCGTGCTCACTGCTAACGACGTCGCACCTTTAGCCAGTTGGTGTTTGTCGGCAAAACGCTCTTTCACTAAAGTGGTGTCGGATCCACTATCAACGAAAGCCAACGCCTTGACTATCCCAGTCGGAGTCACTACTCCCACGGCCACTACGCCTAAACATACCGGTTTACTGGCAGATCGTGACGTTGAACAAATCACGCTGGGCTTGGTACTCGCCTCGGATATGGTTACTCTCGCCTGATGCAGCAGCCGATGGTGTCTGCCCGTGCAGCCCTCGTAACCACATCGATTCCTTGTCCTACAGGCTGCTGCCCGGTGCGTGGTGTTGAGACAGATAAAACATGCTCCTGCCATCCTCGCCATTCCCCACCGTTCGTCTATTGTGGCGTTGCCGAACTTGGGGCATTCTGGTAGGCCATGGCTAGTACCACAGGATCTGCAATTGGGTTGCGCCGTAGCATCTCGCGAAATGACGTGTGTATTGGTCTAAGGCTGGTACTTTGGATGTTCCCGTACAGGGGTTTGGACTTGGCTAGTACTGGGCTTGTTTGCTCGGTTGCTGTCCCGGATGAGTCTGCCGAATCTGCTGTCAGCTATCTTCGTTTGCCTGTCCAAGTATTCGGTCAGGTCTTCGAAGTTGGCTTCTCTGTTGCTTCGGCTTATCCGTTCTGCTTCTTCCGCCCACCGACCCTGTAGTTCGGGAGAGAGGTGACGGACTATGCCTTCCAAAGTGTGCATGGCGTCTAGGTCGGCCCTGTAACCTAAATGGTCAAGGGCTATTGAGCAGTTCTGCATTTTAATCACCAGGTCGGCCATGGTGTAGACGTCGCCCTTGGTTCTCTTTGCCTCTACCATCACGTCCTCTATTAGGTTACGGGCTATTTTGAAAGGTTGGCCAAACAAGTCCCTTAGGATCTTCCTTGCCCTTGTGTAGCCTTGTTCTGGGTCGAGCGTGGTGCACCCGTCGATAGCTTCTCTTGCTTGGCCTCGGCAGTAGTAAGTAAGGTAGAGAAGCCTTTGCCCAGGGTCGGTTACCTTGTTTCCAACGAACGTCTCGAACTGCTTGACAAACTTGCAGTATTGCTCAGCTCGCCCGTCGAAAACCGTTAGCTCCACTCTAGGCAGATCGATTGATGGTGGTTTGTAGTCGGCGACCGGCGTGGGGTTCCCTACCTTATTGCACCCTAATCTATCGGAAGTGTCGAAGTCACTCGTCTCATGCTCTCGCTGTTTCTGTGTACACTTCTCTGCTTCCTGCGCCTGTAGTCTAGCCGATAGTAACTGTTGCTCTAGGTCTAGTATTCTTAGCTTATATAAATCGACATCCTTACGATCAATATTGCTCTCATTAACACATGAACTAGCACTGACAGGACAAGGCGATCTAGCATTAACTAAAGAATCATATGTACCCAAAACCTCCCCAGGGACTTGCCGTATTACTTCCTGTCCGGATTCGACTGCTTTTGATCATTTTCTTGGCATTTTGCGTGTTTTTCCTCATTCCAAATTGATCTATTGAGTATTGTAACGAACGTTTGAGCAATGCGTAGCCAAATTCGCAACGGATCCCGAAATCAAAAGACGATTATCCGTGATATTCTATGATACTAGATTATTACATGAACAATGACATAAAAAATATACAAACCTCAATAATACGATCACAAGGACTCAACCACGAGAAACCGAATAGCAGCGTGTGAGCAAACAGCACGTGCGTCACGCAGGTCCTGAACAAGGATGTGCCAAAGTAGCGCTCTGGGCGCGAACAAACAACAGTTGGTCCAGAAAAACAACCAGTTCGTAAGGACAAGTCAATAGTGTATGCAAGTGAGTGATGTTGGGAAAACACGTAATCGCGAGGGAAATAGGGGATTTTCAGCGACCGGCTGTTACAACGGGTGCACCATTCTCGACCCAGAACAAGGCTACACAAGGGCAAGGAAGATCCTAAGGGACTTGTTTGGCCAACCTTTCAAAGTAGCCCGTAACCTAATAGAGGACGTGATGGTAGAGGCAAAGAGAACCAAGGGCGACGTCTACACCATGGCCGACCTGGTGATTAAAATGCAGAACTGCTCAATAGCCCTTGACCATTTAGGTTACAGGGCCGACCTAGACGCCATGCACACTTTGGAAGGCATGGTCCGTCACCTCTCTCCCGAACTACAGGGTCGGTGGGCGGAAGAAGCAGAACGGATAAGCCGAAGCAACAGAGAAGCCAACTTCGAAGACCTGACCGAATACTTGGACAGGCAAACGAAGATAGCTGACAGCAGATTCGGCAGACTCATCCGGGACAGCAACCGAGCAAACAAGCCCAGTACTAGCCAAGTCCAAACCCCTGTACGGGAACATCCAAAGTACCAGCCTTAGACCAATACACACGTCATTTCGCGAGATGCTACGGCGCAACCCAATTGCAGATCCTGTGGTACTAGCCATGGCCTACCAGAATGCCCCAAGTTCGGCAACGCCACAATAGACGAACGGTGGGGAATGGCGAGGATGGCAGGAGCATGTTTTATCTGTCTCAACACCACGCACCGGGCAGCAGCCTGTAGGACAAGGAATCGATGTGGTTACGAGGGCTGCACGGGCAGACACCATCGGCTGCTGCATCAGGCGAGAGTAACCATATCCGAGGCGAGTACCAAGCCCAGCGTGATTTGTTCAACGTCACGATCTGCCAGTAAACCGGTATGTTTAGGCGTAGTGGCCGTGGGAGTAGTGACTCCGACTGGGATAGTCAAGGCGTTGGCTTTCGTGCTTCCCTCGATACCAGCTTCGTCTCCAATTAGGGTGATTACGGCCTGGATGTTGAGACCTCGGTTGCCACTCACGTAAAACGCAGCACGCGTCTCCAGCTGGTACCCCCGCGACTGCCCGTTCTACGCGCTCCTCTGCTTCCCCTGCAGACAAAGCCTGTGCCAGATTCTCGAACTTCCCTCGCAACAGAGTCCGCTTCACAGCTGGGTTCGAGACGCCGTCAATTAACTGTTCTAGCACCCAACGTTCCCGCTCTTCCTTGGTCTCGTCGGGATAAGCCCGCTGACTCAGCCATTTCAGCACGCGACCGAAGGATCGTACGTCTTCATCCGATCGTTGCCCTCTCCCGTGGAACTCCTGCCGATATTGTGAAGGGTGCCCGGGGGCGTCCAAAAGTCTCCGAATCTGTTTGAAAGCAGAATCCAAGTCACCACTGTTAAAAACGTCTGCTTCATTGACGATGTCATAAGCCTCTCCATCTAGCAGCCCCATGATAATATCTTCTTGTCTCTCTTCAGCGAACCATCGAAGGTATCGCCGCACTTGGCTCTCCCATCGATTACAGTTTCCATTCAGGTGAAATTTCTCAGGCGCTCCCGGGGTAGGAATCTGCTGAGTTCTGATTATTCTGCACTCAGTCAACGCACGGGAAAGTTCTTGGACAGATGGACTCCCAAGCTGGTCCTTGGGTGGCGAGCGAGCTGTCCCCCCTTCTCGATTATCCGATTCAGCTAGCTTTTTCGGCATCTTCGATCCCGGGTCGCGGCACCAAATTTTGTAACAGTCAGCCAAGGCGAAAAGACGAACTTCAGTAATGTAAGGATTTATCTGAAATATGTGGCACACTGTCAATAATGTAAAAATACAAATATAAACACATTACGAATCAGTCCTCTTGAATTGTTGCCCCGTCTTCCAGATTGGTGGTTTCTTCACCTTCTTCCAGTTTCCCCTTTGTTTGTACAAGGTTGATACGACCAACTGAAACGGAAGAGAAAATTCATTACTTCAATTCGCCATACTCGTGCGACCTTCCCGAAGTTTCTATTACACAGCTCTCCCCTCCAGAAGGCTCCGTCCCCGGGGCCACAGCTCTTCCCCCTTCGATCGGCACCTCTAGCTCTAACTGTACTGGTGGCACTGCGCCTTGGTCTTCGGTCGGCGAAATCCCACTGGTTGGGTTGATTCCCTGAGCTACCTGTTCGAAGGGCTTCAGCTTATTGAAGTGAACAACGAATGATGGGTTACTACTATTCGGCGACGCGTTCCGAATGACACAGGTTGCATCTGACACAACCCTTTCAACACGAAAGGGTCCCTTCCAGCCCCCGGCAAATTTAGTTGGGTTCCCCCCGGTGGTTACTGACGTATGAAGCCACACGAGATCGCCGGCTTGTAATGGGGCGCCAAACGTCTTTTTGTCATAATACTCTTTCTGCCGCCTCTGTGCTGTCTGAAGGTGGGCTCGAGCAAGGTCTTCACCGCTTCTTATTGTGTCCCGCAGTTTGTTGACATATTCCACTAACGTAGTGTTTTGATTGCCAATTGTGGGTAATCGCAAATCTGATGGAAGTCGAATTTCTCTCCCTGTCCAAAGGAAGCTTGGGGTCTGGTTTGTTGACGCATGCACTGAACCGCGATACGCTAACAAACAAGTGTATTTTCGTGTCCCAATCAGTACCGTGCTCGACGAAGGCCTTGAGGAGGTTGATCAGTGTCCGATTAGTACGCTCAACTAATCCATTCCCTTGTGGGTGGTAGGAGGTAGTGCGCGTTTTGTCGATACCCAGAGATCTACACAGCTCCTGCATGAGACAGCTTTCGAAATTCGTACCCTTATCCGATTGCAGTTGGCTCGGTGCACCCCACTGACAAATCCAGTGCTTAAGGATCGCATCTGCAACGGTTTTGGCATCTTCGAAGTTCAACGGTATTGCTTCGCACCATTTAGTAAAATAGTCGACGAGTACCAGTAAGTATTTATTTCCATGTTTCGTAAGTGGTAGGGGTCCGATTAAATCCATACCGACTATTTCATTGGGAAACCCCGCTGCTATGGGTTGTAACGGAGCACACGGTGCCGTTCTGGGATTTTTAAAGCGGCCACAACGTTCGCATGTCCTACAGAAATCCAATATATCTCTTCGTTGGTAAGGCCACCAAAACCGAGTCCTTGTCGCATGTTCTAGCTTGTTGGCACCCGCATGGCCCAGCTCAGTGTGTAATGTCGTAAGGACCTTTTGTACCATTGACCGAGGGACGACGACTTTCGTTGGATAATTGGGACCAAACTGGAAAACTAAAACGTTATCCACAATGCTCAAGTGATCCCAGAGGCTCCAGAGATGCTTGGTCCACAAACCACTCCCCGCCATCTCACGTTGACTAGGCTTCTCACTTCCTGCCTTCAATTTTGCGTAGATGAGGCCTGTGTCGCTATCGCTGGACTGGATCGAGCCCCACTGTTCCGTCGTATCCTCCTGTAGACTGATCTGTGCCACATAACCAACGGGGCAGGACGGGCAGTCTCCGTGGTTTCGGATTGGCCTCCTCGATAATGCGTCCGCATTCGAATGTCGGCTACCTGCACGGTGTTCAATCACGAAATCAAACTCCTGCAACTGCTCCTGCCACCGGGCTGTCTGTCCCTGGGGGTCTTTAAAGTTTTGTAGCCACAGAAGGGCCTGATGGTCTGTACGAATTCGAAATCGTCGACCGATTAAATACTGTCTAAACTTTTTTACAAATGTGATCAGGGCTAGCATCTCTTTTCGTGTCGTACAGTAGTTTTTCTCTCGTTTACATAACGTTTTACTGCCATAGGCGATGACGTGTTCTAACCCATCTCGCCCGATCTGTGATAATACACCTCCAATGGCCCCGTCACTCGCATCTGTATCTAGGATAAATTCACTGGCTCCTTCCGTCAGATCGGGCAGTGCTAGCACGGGTGCCGCGCAAAGAGCCGAACGTAAGTCCTCGAAGGACTGCTCACATCGCTCGTCCCAACTAAAGCTGTCGTCTTTGCGCAGGAGAGCATTCAATGGTGCCGCCCGTTCTGCAAAACCTTTGATGAAGCGACGGTAATACGAAGCCAATCCCAGAAAACTCCTTAATTCCGTCACGTTGTTAGGCGTTGGCCAATTTAAGACTTGTTCGACTTTTTCTGGGTCAGTTCTTATTCCTTGGTCCGAAACAATGTGGCCCAAGAAATTCACTTCCTTGGACAGAAATTTGCACTTGGATGCCTTTAGCTTAAGTCCCGCGTCTCTAATTCTTCCCAGAACTAGTTCGATGTTTTCTAAGTGTTCCTCTTTCGTTCTCCCATGAATCAGTATATCATCGATGTATACAATGCATCTTGAAGGAATCAGCCCTTCCAAAATGTGATTCATCAAGCGCTGGAACGTAGCAGGTGCGTTCGTTAGCCCAAAAGGCATAGTCTGAAACTCATAAAGCCCGGATGGAATCGCGAACGCAGACTTCTCCCGGTCTTCTGCTGCAAGTTCAACCTGCCAATACCCAGACGCCAAGTCTAGGGTGCTGAAGTACCGGCTGCCTCCTAAGGCGTCGAACAAGTCTTCCATGACAGGTAGTGGGAATGAATCCCTTTTGGTGATGGCATTGAGTTTTCTGTAGTCTACGCACAGACGAAGTTTTCCATCTTTCTTTTTAACTAACACCACTGGAGACGACCAAGGGGAGTGGGATGGTTGAATAACGTCGTTCTTCAGCATTTCCTTGACTATATGCTGTACCTCCGCTTGATAATGAATTGGAATCCCTCTGGGGGCTATTTTCATGGGTTTTGCGTCTCCCGTGTCAATTCGGTGTTTAACTAAATCCGTCCGACCTAATCTCTCGTCTCCCCATAAGAACGTATCGGAGAATTTCCCAAGAAGATTCAACAACGGTTTATTACTTTTGGCTGTATCATTATCATCTAGGAGCGCGGCGAACCGTGTTGCGTGGTCTTTAGTTGCCGGTATCGTTGCACAACTGTGTGTGTTGATCCCGTTCCGGCCGAGGGCTTCACTGTTTCTGTTCCTCAGGTATAGCCTCTTCTGTGGAATGTCGATTACGCACCCGAAATTCACTAGAACATCTTTTCCAATGATCACGTCGTAGGGGATTCCCCCGACTACTATTAGGGGCTGCTTCTTAACGACGCCGCCCAGTTCCAACTTCGGCGTGATGATCCCTCTGACGTCTAACTTCTCCCCGTTCACCGCCGTTAAGGCTATACTGCACGAGGCTGGCTCAACGCCTCCGACTATTGCCATCAGTTGTGCCCTGATTAAACTACACGTGGCCCCCGTATCAACCAGCCCACACACAACGGTTCCATTAACCTTCACTCGAACAGATAGAGATTCAGTGCAAGCGGAACATATTGAAACAGCAGGAACGATGGACCTACCTTGTTTCCGAGTTTGTGTCCTCGTTCCGAACAAGGGTAGACCGCTTTCGACTGGCTGTGAGTACGAAGTACCGGGAGAGCTGTTGTGGGGACCCGCATACCACCGGTTGACGCTGAAGCCTGTGGTCTTGTTATAAGAGAGTCGACGTGTTCCAGCGTGCTTCCCTCGATACCAGCTTCGTCTCCAATTAGGGTGATTACGGCCTGGATGTTGAGACCTCGGTTGCCACTCACGTAAAACGCAGCACGCGTCTCCAGCTGGTACCCCCGCGACTGCCCGTTCTACGCGCTCCTCTGCTTCCCCTGCAGACAAAGCCTGTGCCAGATTCTCGAACTTCCCTCGCAACAGAGTCCGCTTCACAGCTGGGTTCGAGACGCCGTCAATTAACTGTTCTAGCACCCGGCGTTCCCGCTCTTCCTTGGTCTCGTCGGGATAAGCCCGCTGACTCAGCCATTTCAGCACGCGACCGAAGGATCGTACGTCTTCATCCGATCGTTGCCCTCTCCCGTGGAACTCCTGCCGATATTGTGAAGGGTGCCCGGGGGCGTCCAAAAGTCTCCGAATCTGTTTGAAAGCAGAATCCAAGTCACCACTGTTAAAAACGTCTGCTTCATTGACGATGTCATAAGCCTCTCCATCTAGCAGCCCCATGATAATATCTTCTTGTCTCTCTTCAGCGAACCATCGAAGGTATCGCCGCACTTGGCTCTCCCATCGATTATAGTTTCCATTCAGGTGAAATTTCTCAGGCGCTCCCGGGGTAGGAATCTGCTGAGTTCTGATTATTCTGCACTCAGTCAACGCACGGGAAAGTTCTTGGACAGATGGACTCCCAAGCTGGTCCTTGGGTGGCGAGCGAGCTGTCCCCCCTTCTCGATTATCCGATTCAGCTAGCTTTTTCGGCATCTTCGATCCCGGGTCGCGGCACCAAATTTTGTAACAGTCAGCCAAGGCGAAAAGACGAACTTCAGTAATGTAAGGATTTATCTGAAATATGTGGCACACTGTCAATAATGTAAAAATACAAATATAAACACATTACGAATCAGTCCTCTTGAATTGTTGCCCCGTCTTCCAGATTGGTGGTTTCTTCACCTTCTTCCAGTTTCCCCTTTGTTTGTACAAGGTTGATACGACCAACTGAAACGGAAGAGAAAATTCATTACTTCAATTCGCCATACTCGTGCGACCTTCCCGAAGTTTCTATTACACCATTCAGGTTACAGGGCCGACCTAGACGCCATGCACACTTTGGAAGGCATAGTCCGTCACCTCTCTCCCGAACTACAGGGTCGGTGGGCGGAAGAAGCAGAACGGATAAGCCGAAGCAACAGAGAAGCCAACTTCGAAGACCTGACCGAATACTTGGACAGGCAAACGAAGATAGCTGACAGCAGATTCGGCAGACTCATCCGGGACAGCAACCGAGCAAACAAGCCCAGTACTAGCCAAGTCCAAACCCCTGTACGGGAACATCCAAAGTACCAGCCTTAGACCAATACACACGTCATTTCGCGAGATGCTACGGCGCAACCCAATTGCAGATCCTGTGGTACTAGCCATGGCCTACCAGAATGCCCCAAGTTCGGCAACGCCACAATAGACGAACGGTGGGGAATGGCGAGGATGGCAGGAGCATGTTTTATCTGTCTCAACACCACGCACCGGGCAGCAGCCTGTAGGACAAGGAATCGATGTGGTTACGAGGGCTGCACGGGCAGACACCATCGGCTGCTGCATCAGGCGAGAGTAACCATATCCGAGGCGAGTACCAAGCCCAGCGTGATTTGTTCAACGTCACGATCTGCCAGTAAACCGGTATGTTTAGGCGTAGTGGCCGTGGGAGTAGTGACTCCGACTGGGATAGTCAAGGCGTTGGCTTTCGTTGATAGTGGATCCGACACCACTTTAGTGAAAGAGCGTTTTGCCGACAAACACCAACTGGCTAAAGGTGCGACGTCGTTAGCAGTGAGCACGGTGGGCGGAACACAGGTAATGACTGCCGGTAGATTAAGGCTGCAACTCATCTCTCTAGACAATAACGAGGAAATTAAACCAACGGAGGCATTCACGTTAGCGGATCTCCCCATGCGAGCACCAGGGTCGGTGAACGCAATCTTGACTCGGTGGCCCCACCTGCAGGATGTAACCGTTGTAGACTGGGAGGATGATGAAGTGGGTCTCCTCATTGGCTGCGACGTGCCAGAGGCGCATTGGGTGCTTGACCAGAGAGTGGGCGACCGCCAGGCACCTTATGCCGTACGCACGGCTCTGGGATGGATGTTGTACGGTCCAGTAGGGGTACGCGGTTCCGTGAATTACTTATCCGCCGAAACGGACCGCATAGAGTACCATCTGCAACGGCTGTATGAAAAGGAGTTCCATGACATTGGAGACGAAAGCCCGACGTTGTCTCGAGAGGATCACTTCGCTGTACAAACGGTGCGGCAAGGCACTAGAGGCCTCAAAAATCAGTTCGAGGTTCCCCTCCCATGGCGCACACCGGTCGACCCGTGGACTGACAACAGAAATTATGTTCTCCAACGATTACTACGACTAAAAGAACGCTTCATTCGAGACCAGAATCAGTGGGAATGAAACGCGGATTTGATAAAGCGAAACGAGGCCCTCGGTTACGTTGAAAAGGTGCCTGTTAACACCGACAGCAAAAGGGGTATCTGGTATCTGCCTCACCACCCGGTTATCAACCCTGAGAAACCTAATAAACTGCGGGTGGTTTCCGACTGTGCGGCCAAGTTCCAGGGCAAGTCGTTAAACGATCGCCTACTACAGGGGCCTGACTGGACCACACCACTGATCGATGTTTTGTGCCGTTTCAGAGTGGGTAAAGTGGCTTTGTCTGCCGACATTAGGGAAATGTTCCATCAGGTGAAGATTCTGGTAGGAGAACGAGATGCTTTGCGTTTCCTGTGGTGGGAAGGGAGCGACCGGGACAACACAGTGATGAATTATAGGATGACCGTCCACCCCTTCGGAGCCCTATCGTGACCATTTTGTGCGAACTACGCCCTCCGAGAATCAGCGAACAAACATGGCGATCTAGTACATCGGACGGTGGTAGAAAGCATCAGCAGGGACTTCTACGTCGACGACTACCTTCGGTCGTTCGATGATGTGGAATCAGCTCTAGAGCAGTTCAGGGGTCTGACGAGATTGCTGGAAGAGAGCGGCTTCCATCTAACTAAATGGATGTCGAACGCTTCAGAAGTGCTGAAGGTCATCTTGTATCACGAAAAGGCCGAAAGGGTAAGAGATTTGGACGGCTCTCCACTTCCTATCGAGCGCACCTTAGGGATACAATGGGACGCGGAAACGGACGATTTTGTTTTCGAACTAAACGTTCCCGAGCCGCCAATAACCCGTCGTGGCATACTATCTGCCGTCTCAAGTTTGTTCGACCCGCTCGGTTTCGTCTCACCATGGCTGCTACCCGGAAAAAACTTTGCTGCAGCGGCTGTGCCGTAAGAAAGTTGATTTGGACCAGTCACTGGACCGAGGGGACCGGCTGCACTGGGAAGAATTTTTGAACACCTTGAAGAAATTAGGGGACATAAGAATCCCAGGATGTTTGACTCCTGGCCATACGACACGGACTGAAGAACTACATGCCTTTTCCGATGCATCCGAAGTCGGTTATGGAGCTGTGGTGTACGGACGATGGTGCGCAGGAGATGGACAATATACCACGAGGATCCTGTTCGCCAAAGCCCGCGTTGCTCCACTGAAGTCGGTCTCAATCCCACCCCTTAAACTCAGCGCAGCCGTGTTGGCAGTCAAGGTGGTGCAAGCTGTGAAGAGATGTTTCGATCTCTACATTTGGTCGGTGAGCTTCTGGACGGATTCAACGATAGTACTTTACTATATCAACAACGTTCGGAGCCGGTTTAATACTTTCGTTGCTAACCGGCTCACAATTATCCACGATGAATCAGCCACGCACCAGTGGAGTCATGTCAGGTCTGGCGACAATCCGGCCGACCTGTGCTCCCGAGGTGCGAACAACTTCAGGCAACTGGACAGGTGGACGAGAGGGCCAAACTTCCTGCAACTGCCCAAACAGGACTGGCCCGTGTTCGAATTAAAACCCCCTACGGAATTGGAACTGGAGATCAAAGGCGTCGTGATGGTGGCCAACGTCGTCGAAGCGACATCCATTCTATCGCGGCTGGTCAGGTTTTCTTCCTGGATGAAGACGCTTCGTTCGCTAGTTTGGTTAACCAGGTTCAACAGAAATTTACTAGTCATGAAAGGGCTACGGCTCTCGGGCCGGATACGAGTCGGCCCGATAGGTCCCGATGAGCTACAAGCGGCAGAGTACGATATTTTCAGAGTGATACAACGCGAGGCTTTCGCCCGAGAACTCAAGAGGGCGGAAGAAGTGGGGCCGACCAATAAAGACATGCCATCTCCAAGAGGCGAGCTAAAGCGTTTAAACCCCAAACTCATCGACGGACTGCTGCGGGTGGATGGTAGGCTGACCAACGCCCACCTGAACTTCGACACAAAGTATCCTATACTGCTGCCTGCGAGACAACCTGTAGTAGAGCTAATGATTCAACACGTCCACGCCGTGGAGGGACATGCCGGGGAAAGTCACGTGACGAGCGTCATCTGAAAGCGTCTTTGGTTGTTGAGAGGACGAGAGACTGTAAAACGCGAAATCCGACGGTGTGTGCAGTGCAGGAGACGCAATGCCGCAGCAGGCAAACAACTCATGGCCCCACTACCAGAATGCAGGGTGACTACGGGCTGGTGGCCGTTCAGTGACACCGGGTTGGACTATTTCGGGCCCTTGTGGATCAAGTGCGGGAAAAGATTAGAAAAGCGATACGGATGTATCATGACGTGCATGAAGTCACGTGCGGTACACCTAGTAGTCGCACATTCGACGACGACCGATTCGTTTCTACGGGCCTTGCAAAGATTTATCAACCGACGAGGCGTACCGGCCGATATATTCTCAGATAATGGATCGAACTTTGTGGGCGCTCACCGGGAATTGCAGCATTGGCACAAGAACATAAACAGGGACGAACTGCAGGATCGAACCGTGGCCCACGGCATACGATGGCATTTCAACCCCCCACAGGCCAGCCACCGGGGCGGCGTATGGGAACGCATGATCCGGTCCGCCAGACGGATATTGCTGTCAATCATGGAGCAGCAGCCGCCGGACGACGAGACGCTGAATACCGTCATGACTGAGGTGGAGCGAATCCTGAACAACCGCCCCCTGGTTCCAGTATTGAACGGCGACCCCACCTACCTGGCGCTCACCCCAAACGACGTTTTGACGTTAAGGTCGAACGAGGGTTTCCAAGGGCCGGTAAACCTTCGTGGGAGCTACCTCCACGGATGGAAGCAAGCGAACTATCTGGCCAAGGTCTTCTGGAGGCGATGGCTGCGGGAGTACCTACCGGCTTTGCAGACTCGACAGAAGTGGCTGGCCAAAACAAGACCATTCAAAGTTGGGGACGTGGTTATGATCGCCGACGAACGCGCACATTTCAGCGCTTGGTCTTTGGGAGTAGTTACGGAAACCATCAAAAGCACCGACGAAATGATAAGAACGGTGGAGGTGAAGACAGCTAACGGAGTGCTCATTCGTGACATACGCAGTATTAACCTACTCGAGAGCGAAGACGGAGGAGCTGATAACCCCGAGGCCCAGTAAACCTTTTTCACACCAGTATTCGAGGTGGATAAAGAAACACCATATATACCACACAATCTCCGTCAAACACGTTAGGGTCCTCGCGGTCTTTTGTTGACATTGCAGAAAGTCCTCCTTTGATGTGTAGTCATACCTGTGATTTCATTGTACACCTCGGCACACACACACACACACACACGCACTCACACACACGCTCAAGCACGTACATCCAGGACCGGACGGCCCCTTACGAGGAAAACGTCTATGTGACCCTTCAAGCCCGCCATCGGTCATTTGGTCTTGTGGAAGATGTAGACTAGCCTCACGTCTATGTATCCAATGGATTAGGTGCGACCAGTAGTAGAACGTTGACGACGAGCATTAGACGCGCGCACTGACAGCAGGGCCTGGGCAGGTAGGAAGAATCAGTACCTATTTACCGAACCTTTGACTCTGCTAAGGATCCAGGAGGATTTTGGTGGGCGGTGTAGCAGCCGGTCGTGGAAAATCCCCTATTTCCCTCGCGATTCAGTGTTTTTCCCAACATCACTCATTTGCCTACACTGTTGACTTGTCCTTACGAACTGGTTGTTTTTCTGGACCAACTGTTGTTTGTTCGCGCCCAGAGCGCTACTTTGGCACATCCTTGTTCAGGACCTGCGTGACGCACGTGCTGTTTGCTCACACGCTGCTATTCGGTTTCTCGTTGTTGAGTCCTTGTGATCGTATTATTGAGGTTTGTATATTTTTTATGTCATTGTTTATTGTAATAAACTAGTATCGTAGAATATCACGGATAATCGTCTTTTGATTTCGGGATCCGTTTCGAATTTGGCTACGCATTGCTCAAACGTTCGTTACACCTGTCGATAGCTTCTCTTGCTCGGCCTCGGCAGTAGTGAGTAAGGTAGAGAAGCCTTTGCCCAGGGTCGGTTACCTTGTTTCCAACGAACGTCTCGAACTGCTTGACAAACTTGCAGTATTGCTCAGCTCGCCCGTCGAAAACCGTTAGCTCCACTCTAGGCAGATCGATTGATGGTGGTTTGTAGTCGGCGACCGGCGTGGGGTTCCCTACCTTATTGCACCCTAATCTATCGGAAGTGTCGAAGTCACTCGTCTCATGCTCTCGCTGTTTCTGTGTACACTTCTCTGCTTCCTGCGCCTGTAGTCTAGCCGATAGTAACTGTTGCTCTAGGTCTAGTATTCTTAGCTTATATAAATCGACATCCTTACGATCAATATTGCTCTCATTAACACATGAACTAGCACTGACAGGACAAGGCGATCTAGCATTAACTAAAGAATCATATGTACCCAAAACCTCCCCAGGGACTTGCCGTATTACTTCCTGTCCGGATTCGACTGCTTTTGATCATTTTCTTGGCATTTTGCGTGTTTTTCCTCATTCCAAATTGATCTATTGAGTATTGTAACGAACGTTTGAGCAATGCGTAGCCAAATTCGCAACGGATCCCGAAATCAAAAGACGATTATCCGTGATATTCTATGATACTAGATTATTACATGAACAATGACATAAAAAATATACAAACCTCAATAATACGATCACAAGGACTCAACCACGAGAAACCGAATAGCAGCGTGTGAGCAAACAGCACGTGCGTCACGCAGGTCCTGAACAAGGATGTGCCAAAGTAGCGCTCTGAGCGCGAACAAACAACAGTTGGTCCAGAAAAACAACTAGTTCGTAAGGACAAGTCAACAGTGTAGGCAAATGAGTGATGTTGGGAAAACACTGAATCGCGAGGGAAATAGGGGATTTTCCACGACCGTCTGTTACACAGCGTATTACCGACATCTTGTCAAAGTCTGTTACCTAGAGCGGGTGAAGTGCCATAGGGCTGGCTTAAGGCCACTGTTGTGGCTAAACAAAGGACAGAGTCCATGCAGAAACCGGACGATCATAGACCGGTTAGCCTGACGTCAGTGTTGGGTAAGTGTCCCTGAATGTGTAATCAAGATGCGTTTTGCTTGAATTAGGTCAATAACGAAATTATGAAGCCTACACAACATAGGCTAATGAAAAATATCGTGTTTGACGGAACCTACTGATGTTCTTAGAAGAGACTCCTCGCTAGATGGGTGAGGGCACAGCAATGGAGACTTGTTATTTGGATTTCAGCAAGGATTTCGATTCTACAAGTGGTCGCCTGCTGGGCTACAAATTGCAGACCCTTGGGATAATCGGAGAGGCGGGTTCCTGGAAAGCACATTTTCTTGGGAACCTTGGCTTCTGTGTCAAGGTGGGTGATTGTCTATCGCAGTTGATTAGGGTTACCAGTAGTGTGCCACATGGTTCAGTACTGGGACCCTTTCCTTTCCTCCCGTACTTAAGTGAATTTGCGAAACACTTGTTCAACCCTTGTTTCACCTTTGTCAATGACGCGAGGATAGCTTGGGGTGATTGATTGCAGGATATATGATAATCTCAGGTGGGCGGGTCGATAGGATTAACTCTTCAGTCTCGCCAACTGCCAAATCCTTATTACCAATGCAGACAAAACGAGCAGTATTTCTTCTAGAATTTTATTGATGGTGAAATATCTAGGTGCAGCAGCCAAGCGGGAATTGGAGCCTTCAAAATACCTCAAAGAACGCCAAATACGGCCAGCAGGGTAATTACTGGGGTGTGCAACACTGTCACGTGTAGGGCCAGATGTCTTTGTTCTATTTTACGAGGTTCTGGTGCGATCCCTTGCGGAGTATTTTTCACATTCATGGGATCATTACAATCGTGAAGACAAGGAGCATCTTAAAGGGGTGCAGCGGCTTCTGCCTAGAACGACCACCGGCCATCTGGGGGAAACTCACGCCCAGCATCTAGATCCTAAGTTCTTCTAGTTAGCATGTTGTAGGGGCGACCTAATAGAAGCTTTCAAGCTTATTAAGGGTCTGTCTGGTATAGACGTAAACGATATGTCCGTTTCTGCCCTTGAATGCGATACCAGAAGATGTGATCTTAGGCCGATGGTGTCGCTTTGTCCAACTGTTATAGAGCAACACTATTGGCGCCACACTAAGTTGGTGTTTATGCCATGTAGATATCACCCCCACCCCAGCCACTGCAGGATGCTATCAATATGGCAAGGTGGCAGTGTGTGGGGAAGAAGGCATCGATGCTCTTTAAGGGCTCTGAGCCATGCATCACCTGGCCCGGATGGAAGCAATCCAATAGTCCTTCGGGAACTAGCCGGAATTATCGAGCCTCCAATTACAAAACCCTCAAAAACTAGATGGAACAGGGCAAACTACCATTCGAGTGGAAAAAACCTTTCGGATCCAGATGCTGAAGGGCTGCGAAAGGGTGGAAGCTGCGAACTACTGTCCAGTTAACCCTACGCGTTTGGCCCGAAAGATCACGGAACTACTATTCTCGACAAACCTGCATGAGTATCTGGATAGTTACGGGCTTCTCAGCCACCTGCAGCATGGTTTCCGAAACGGCCGATCGTGATTGTCAGAACTTTTACGGGCGCGTGAAAGCTGAGAATAGACCAAAGCCCAGGGTCATCTCGCGAAAGTTACCTGCACTGGCTTCAGCAGAGCTTTCGACACTGTTTAGCCCTGCGGCTTTCCCATTAAGTTCAGACCACTCGGAGCGGCGGAAATGTTTTCAAGTAGATGAAAGGCTTTCTGAACGAGAAATCCTTCTCCGTGAAAGTGGCTTCGTCATACTCCGGTTGGCAGGAAACCTCCAGTGGTGTACCACAAGGCCCGGTCTTGGACCCACAGCTGTTCGTGGCGTTCATCGACAACTCGCCACAACGACTGGTGTCCCCTTGTCAGGCCTACGCCAAAGTCTTGAAGATCTGGTGTGACCAAAACTACAGCGGATTAAGGCGCACTGCAAGCAGACATGGATATTCTAACTTGGTGGACCTACATAGTGGCTTTTTCGGCCGATGTCCAAAAGTGTGCCTCGCTGCTGCCGGGGAGACCGAGGCCCGAGGCCTCCTACTCTTTCCAAGGGGCAACTCTTTACGTGCCCGTTGGTGAAGCAGACCCCACGACAGCACCGTAAAGGTGCATGCCTCGGAGTGCAGCGGCTATGGCTCCATCGTTAAGGCGTTTGAGGCGCTACCTTATGGCACTTTCGAGTTCCTGAGCACCTCAAAAGTCAGTCCTCGACTGGAGTACGGCCGAACCTTTACAATTTCCTGAACCTTTCCCAAATTTGCAAGGCTTGCACGGGTGCAGCGAGCCACCATTCACCTCTTAGTTGTTCTACGGAGGATCAGTTGGGACAAGTGGTTGGATTCAGCCGGTCTGTTTCTGGAAGCGTATCAAAAAGTGAGAAGTGACCTGGTGTGCATCGAGCGATTGTTCCGGGGAGGAATGGGCACAGGCTTGCTGGAGAAGTTTCCTCTTCGTGGCCACTCGAGCCAGAGGGGCACTCGATGATGCTCATATAACTGCGATCACCAGCTTACCGTTTGTCTACCCTCTTCACAGGAGGGAAGCCAAAATGTGGAACTCTGCCAGCTGAGGTGGTAGAAGAGCAGAACCACAAACTACTGAAAATGAAACTTGACATAGACCTGACGGAGCGCTGACGTGAATCCCTATCGTGAGGCCATGGCCAAGGAGGGATGATGATGAGGCACACATGGGAGGCGTAAAGCAGTTCAGGAAGGCCAGTTCCGTTCATCAACATTGATGTCACAAACAACAGTGGCGGACCCCGTGGTTCACCCGTAGAGAATGGCGGTCGGAGCAGAAACCGGAAGTACTCCGTATAAAGAGAGCGTGCTCACCAACTCCTTTGAATCAAAAAAGAAAACGCCAAATGCAGAAAGTACTTCAGGCTGCGAAAATATCGGACTCATGCTCCACGGGTTTTCAATAACGATAAACTCTCCTTTACATTCACTACTCTACCGTGCATGTGTGACGACTGAAAACCAAAATCAACTTACGGACTAAGCCCGCAGTACTTCTGCCTGACCCTGTGCGGGATGATTAGCGTATAGAATGAGCTATCCACATACAAATCGACCTCACCTCCCAGTTTAAACTCTTCCGGGTTCATTGTTCCGTCTCCGACCAGACCGTTGATTCTAAACTCCGTTGTCCATACAAGTTCTCCAAAGTTTATCCGTGTGAAGTCCGCTATATTCAAAGTCCTTCTCGTTGGTACATGGACAGATTATCACCAGCACTTGTTGAAGCTCAAGACTCAAATGAAAACTGAATTTCTTTAAGGTCAATCCCTGGATGCTTACAAGGTGTTTGCGTCCCAATAGGGTTTTCGGCCTACCTAGGTTCTTTTGGGCCTATATTGTTTCTTCTTAGCCCAAATGAAGTGTCAGCATGAGATTCCTACGCGGTAACCTCAGACTTCACCCAACAAAACATAAAATTGCACAAGGTGTAAAACATCTATACCCCATTCGTCAAGAATATAAACCACCCCACGTTTGACTTTAGCCTCTAATGATCCGAGTGAGAACAAAAAATTGTCCAGCTTCCACACACAAAATAAAGCAGGTGCTCTGATAGCCACAGCATCAGACATGGCCTTCTCAAGTCTCTATATGATTTCATATCTTAACCTAGCAGTCATCTCCAAAAACTATGTGTATACTCAACTACGCACAGGTACATGAAGTGCCATAGCCTTGATGACAATCCTTTGAAGTTAAAAAAAACCTCGGCAAAGAGTACAAATCGAGACAACCCTGCAACGGGATGCCAGACGTTCAGCAGATGCCCGTGGTCAACTGCCGAATTATGACCGAAATCTCATCACGTTCTAGGAGAAGCTCATCTACTTGATGACTGGTAACAGATAACTGTATACTCCTTGACCGTGGCCAATACACATGCACAAGACAAGATCGGAGAATACAGCAGTACATGTCAATGTGAGGTATTTACAATTTCTTAACTTATGAATCACACAGCAACCGAAACACAACAGTAAAATTATGTAGTGTTTGAATGAACTAAAGTGGTAATGGTTGAAGCGGGAATTGTTAATCGGTTTCCAATTTGGGGAGGACGGTGTGGATAGCTGAACAAATGTGGGATAGCTGATACAAGCGATAACTGGACGGCCACTGATGAGTAGCCGGGCGGAAGAGATGCCAAAGAACAAGATTAAAAGTAAAGTACGCATGGGGCTATCAACGTGCAGTCAGAGATGCCAGCGAAATACAGAACACTGATCCAGCATTGGGTAGCTAATTGTGGGGAAGCATGTGAAATGAATGCAAGTGAGTCAAGGGTGATAATAAAACGGACCTTTGTGCAGGTGATTTCAGTGTCATATGGAAACTCACACGAATAGCTTCACAAGGATTGCAGTGAACTTTTGAAGAGCATGAATGGTGTATGGACACAAAACGGACTTTCAAAGAAGAGCCGTGAAGACAAAAGCTACTGGTGAGGCTAGGCAGAAGTTGGAGGAGTGTAAAGATAAACAAATGTTGTATATGTGAAAAAATTCTCAGCCAAACTCTGGTTGGCTGCAGATGGCAGGTATTCTGTTTCAATAAGACCTTGGTTGCAGTTGATGGCAGGTAAAAAGGGGCTGGTTTGACGAAGTGGGCAGCTGCGAGGGCTGGGTTCCGGTCGTTGGTTTCGTACTGCAAAGCGGGAAGAATTGAGATGTTGAAGTGTATTATTGGATACATACGCTGAGAGTATGTGGGTTGATGGTTGGTGTCAGGAGTCACCTCTGCGATCCGGTGGGACTTTCATGAGGGTTCGTTACTCCTTTTACGGTGCTCCATATAACGTCAGCAGGCAAGAGTATAGGCTTAAATCATTGATCAACTCGTCTAGTCCTTGAGGTTATTTGGGACTGACGTCGAATGGCTGATGACTACCCAAGTAACCAATGCGATCTGAAAGGGATCAGGAGTGCGGCAATCTGGAGAGTGTTCCAGCTGTGGGTTAAGATTATCGTTTTAATGGAAACCAGAAAATGAACATTTCTCCACCGCCCTAGACTCACATCAAAAATCGCCCACCCACCTCCCGTTTTAATAAACCCTTTCACGACTAAAGCGCTCAGCTTGCAGCCGCTAATATACTGCCGAAATTATGGCTTATCCCCGTCGACATGCTCCTTCCGAGTTTCCGCTGTCAACACTTGTTTCCAAAGTCCTGTCCCCGGCATAAAACATGTACCTCCGACCGCTAAGGTCAAGACTCGCCCTTGTCGTACCTGTACGAATAAATCTAGCTGGTCATTTGTTACTTTAATTTGATATCATAGACCACAGCTGGAACCGCTTCCAGATTGTCGACCATCCCATATATTCTAGGCCTTGATCGCTCCCCAAAAATTGCAATCGCTAGGCTTCTGTTGATACCTTAACCACGACCCTCAGCTGGAATGTCCTCCACACTGCCGTATCTACGGTCTCCTTTCAGCTCATGCCGGTCACTTGGGTAGCCATCAGTGCGACCAGTTTTTCAGCAATGCGCAACCAAACTCGAAACGGGTTCTGAAGTCGAAACACTATTGATCAGTAAATCTACGACGCCGGATAAAAAAATGAAAGCTAGCGTAAAACATATACAACCCTCAACTATGCGATCACGCGAACTCAGAAAACGAGAACCAAGTTGCGGCGTGCGAGAGACAAGCTCGTGCTCCACGCAGATCCGAAAGAAGTTGAGACAGGGTGGCGTGTTGGACGCGAAAAGAGGTGTTTCCATGAAACCCAAAGTGTACAAAGAAGCGCAAGTAGTGTACGCGAGCGAGTGACGTCAAGGGAACACGAAATTGTGGTGTCTTTGGAGGATTTTTCACAATCGCTCGTTGCACCGCCCACCGAAATCCCTCCGAATCCTAGCAGAGTCAATAGTTTGGAACAAGGGTACCGATTCTCGTTACCTACCTAGGCCCTGCTGTAATTGCGCGTCACTAATAATTCTGAGGTCAGCTTTCTGCTCATTATAGCGCTTGATTCGGTGGACAGGCCGACGCGATTTTACCCTGCATCGTCCACGAGAACAGCCGCTCAAATGCGGGCCTTCAGGCAGAGGAGTAGTTTCCGGAACATAAGAATTGTCTTCAGAAGAGCCATAGTAAATTGGCTGCTTGTGCGTGTGTATGTTTATGTGTGTATATGTATGTGTGCGGGCGGGTTGGTTTCGTGAGTAAGGCCGCACGTGGGTATATTAGTAGGTACCAACTATTACCACATACGGGAAAAGTCTTCCAATGTCAATGATAAACGAGGAACAATGAGCACTATGACACGTTTGTTGAAGGTTATGGAGCAGATATCAAAGGCAGTAAACACGCTCAGTAGAATTGTTTCGTGGGTGGCACACAAAGGTTGGGCATCGTGAGGATTTTACATGGTTTGCCGGGGTTCTATGGCGTCGGCTGGTCAGTCTTCACCCCATAAGAGACTGATAACGAGCACTCCACGAGTTAGCATTCATTTGGTGGTCTTCACCTTGACAGTTCTCACCAGTTCGTCAGAGCTGCTGATAACTTCAATGACAACGCCTAACTGCCAGGTGCTGAAATGGGCGTGTTCGGGAGAAACGATCACTGCAATGCCAACTTCGAAAGGTCTTGCTTCCGTCGGTCATTTCTGTTGCGTTTTCAGAGCCGGTAGGTACTCCCGCAGCCATCGCCTCCAAAAAATGTGGCCGGATATCTTGCCTGCCTCCATCCATGCAGGTAACTGCCACAAGGGTTTGTTAGACCCTGGAAACCGAAGTTCGACCCTAACTTCTGCGGGTAGATAGGGGTTAGCTCGAAAGCTTGGGGTCGCTGGTAGAGTCTGGAACTAGTTTGCGGTAGTTCAGGATTCTTTCGGCCCGTCGCGCTGGTGCTCAACTTTAATCGTCGGGCAGCTGTTTTTCGATTATCGACAGCGGACCTGATCAGGGGCTCCTACAGGCCACCACGTTCACTGGCCTGCGGGAGTTGAAGTGTCATCGTAAACCCCAAGCCATGGTTCGGTTTTGTAGCTCGCTTCTGTTCATGTTTCTGTGCCGTTGTTGCAGCTCCCTTCGGGATCCCACAAAATGTGACCCACTGTCGGAGTAAATATCTGCAGGTATGCCTCTTCGGTCGATACAGCCTTGCAAGGCCCGGAGAACGCAGCCCGTGTTTATCGAATGCGTAACTTCCAAGTGTGGTGCACGTGATTTCATGAAAGTCACCGTACAGTCGTGTCGTTTTTTCAGCCTTTTTCCACACTCGGCACACGAAGGCCCGATGTAATCCAGCATTGTGTCACTGAGCGGCCACTAACCCGGAGTCACTTTACATTCTGGCAGCGGATACGTGTGTTGTTTGCCCGCGAAGGCAATGAGTCTCCTGCAGTGTGCACAAAGTTGGATCATGCATTTCACCGTAGCTCTTCCTTCCAGTAACCAAAAACACTTTCGGATGACACTCGTCACATGGCTTCCCCGAAGTGTCACTCTACGGTATATGCGTATTGAATCACTAATTTACTACATAGGGCAGGACTGGAATTAGCACTGAGTGCTTCGTGTCATAACTCAGGTGGGAGTTGTTCAGTCTGCAACATGCCGGTAGTAATCCATTGATGAGTTATGGATTCAGAGGCGTCGAGCTGCTTTTTGGGATTGATGTGTTTTCTCGAATGGTCGCTTACATCCAGCATTCCCGGGTTCTCGGGGGAAGCCTCGTGTTGCTCCATCTTGAATAGACCATACTCTGCGGCTCGTGGTTCATCAGGGTTCATTGCACTCACTAGCACCCGGCTGTGTGGATGGGCCCCTTTCATGGTCAACAAAAACCTCCTGAGCCTGGTCAAACACACTGATGCTCGAAGCGCCTTCGTCCAGGAGGAAAATCTGACCAACCGTGACGAAATGAACGTCGCTTCGACGGCTATAGCCGTCATCACCGCTTTTTTGATCTCTAGTTCCAGCTCCAGAGAAGGGGCTTTAGTTGGTACATAGGCCAGTCCTGTTTGGGCACTAGCAGGAATTTCGGTCTTCTCATCACGTGCCCAGTTGCCGGAAGTTGGTCGCACCTCGGGAAAACAGATTGGCCGGGTTTTCGACAGACTTGACATGTTTCCACTGGTTCGTAGCAGTTTCGTCATTGCTAATCTTGAGCCGGTCAGCAACGAAAGTGCCAAAAAGACTCCTGAAGTCGTTTATTTAGTACAGCTCCATTGTGGAGTCCGTTCAAATGCTAGATGACCAACTACAGAAGTTGAAACATGTCTACCCCGTGTTCTGCCCCTACTGCTAACACGGCTGCACTAAGCTTGAGGCACTGGATCCCGACCGATTTCAGTGGGGCAACGCAAGCTTTGGCGAACAGGATCCTCGTAGCGTGTTGTCCACCTACCACGCACCATAGCCCATGCACCACGGCTCCGTACCCGACTTCGGAGGCGTCAGAAAATGCGTGTAGCTCTCCCGTCTGTGTTGTACGACCATAAGGCAAGCACCGAGGAACCCGTAAGTCCCTTAGTTTCTTCAAAGTGATCAGAAATTCCTCCCATTCCAGCCGGTTTTCTCGGTCCAGTGGCTGGTCCTAATAGAATTTCCTACAACAGAGCCAACACAGCAGGGTCTTTCCGGGCAGCAACCAGGCGGAGGCAGAACTGAGCGGGTTGAACGGACTAGAGGCAGCTGACAGCATACCACGACGAGCTACCGGTTGGTGAGGAAAGTCTAGTTAGAAAACAAAGTCGTCTGTTTCCGCATTCCATTGCACTCCTGGCGTGTGTTCCATAGGGAGTGAAGAGCCGTCTAGATCTCGAACCCTTTCGGCCCTCTCGCAGTGCTGGATGACTTCGGGCACTGCCGGTCGAAATACATTTCATGAAACGGAAACAGCTCATCTCTGTCAACCTTTTTAGGCATCTGAGTCGCGCTAGGGCCAAGTCTACACCATAGAAATGCCCAAGGCTGTCCTCGACATAGAAATTTCTGCTGACTCAGTCTACCGCCGACCGGTTGACGTGAGCTCCACGTTTGTTCGCTGTGCTCGGAGAGCGCAGTTCACACAAAAAGACGATGGTGTTGCTCCAAAGAGGTGGACTGTCATTCTAGAACTTATCACCGATTTTCCAGATCGTTCTCGTCCCACCAAAGGAATCACAAAGCATCTCATCCCTCTACCGGCATTTTCATGTGGAGAAACATTTCTTTGCTGTCAGCTGGGAAGGCCACTCTGGCTACCCTGAAACGGCACGAGAATTCAGACGACGGCACGGTCCATTCGGGCCCCTTTAGCAGACGATCATTCAAACAAATATCTTGGAGCTTGGCTGCACAGTCGAGGGTGTTACGAACGTTTGAGCAATGCGTAGCCAAATTCGCAACGGATCCCGAAATCAGAAGGCGATTATCCGTGATAATTCTACGATACTAGATTATTAGAATAAACAATGACATAAACAATATACAAACCTCAATAATACGATCACAAAGACTCAACAACGAGAAACCGAATAGCAGCGTGTGAGCAGACAGCACGTGCGTCACGCAGGTCCTGAGCAAGGATGTGCCAAAATAGCGCTCTGGGCGCGAACAAACAACAATTGGTCCAGAAAAACAACCAGTTCGTAAATACAAGTCAATAGTGTATGGAAATGAGTGATGTTGGGAAAAAACACTGAATCGCGAGGGAAAAAGGGGGATTTTCCACGACCGGCTGTTACACCGCCCACCAAAATCCTCCTGGATCCTTAGCAAAGTCAAAGGTTCGGTATAAAGGTACTGATTCTTCCTACCTGCCTAGGCCCTGCTGTCAGTGCGCGCGTCTAATGCTCGTCGTCGACGTTCTACTACTGGTCGCACCTAACCAATTGGCTACATAGACGTGAGGCTAGTCTACATCTTCCACAGGACCAAATGACCGATGGCGGGCGTGAATGGTCACATAGACGTTGTCCTCGTAAGGGGCCGTCCGGTCCTGGATGTACGCGCTTGAGTGTGTGTGTGTGTGTGTGCGTGCGTGTGTGTGCGTGCGTGTGTGTGCGTGCGTGTGTGTGTGTGCCGGGGTTACAATGAAATCACAGTTATGACTACACATTAAAGGAGGACTTTCTGCAATGTCAACAAAAGACCGCGTGGCAAGAAAACGAGTAAATGTAGCATGCATGTGTGACCTGAGCTCCACTACTTCCACATGTGCAAGGGGCATTCGGTAGCGTCAACAAAAGGCGAACAAAGAACACTGTCACATGTATGATGGGTTTACGGGATGTAGAGTGCGTCGTGCATGCGCGTATGTATCGGGATGTATAATGGAATCGCACTCATCACCACATATCGGAAAGAACCTTCTGTAATGTCAACGAAGGGACCGCGAGCACCTTAACGTGTTTGACGGAGATTGTGTGGTATATATGGTGTTTCTTTATCCACCTCGATTACTGGTGTGAAAAAGGTTTACTAGGCCACAGGGTTATCAGCTCCTCCGTCTTCGCTCTCGAGTAGGTTAATACTGCGTATGTCACGAATGAGCACTCCGTTAGCTGTCTTCACCTTCACCGTTCTTATCATTTCGTCGGTGCTTTTGATGGTTTCCGTAACTACTCCCAAAGACCAAGCGCTGAAATGTGCGCGTTCGTCGGCGATCATAACCACGTCCCCAACTTTGAATGGTCTTGTTTTGGCCAGCCACTTCTGTCGAGTCTGCAAAGCCGGTAGGTACTCCCGTAGCCATCGCCTCCAGAAGACCTTTGCCAGATAGTTCGCTTGCTTCCACCCATGGAGGTAGCTCCCACGAAGGTTTACCGGCCCTTGGAAACCCTCGTTCGACCTTAGCGTCAATAAGTCGTTTGGGGTGAGCGCCAGGTGGGTGGGGTCGCCGTTCAGTACTGGAACCAGGGGGCGGTTGTTCAGGATTCGCTCCACCTCAGTCATGACGGTGTTCAGGGTCTCGTCGTCCGGCGGCTGCTGCTCCATGATTGACAGCAATATCCGTCTGGCGGACCGGATCATGCGTTCCCATACTCCGCCTCGGTGACTGGCCTGTGGGGGGTTGAAATGCCAGCGTATGCCGTAGGCCACGGTTCGATTCTGCAGTTCGTCCCTGTTTATGTTCTTGTGCCAACGCTGCAATTCCCGTTGAGCGCCCACAAAGTTCGATCCATTATCTGAGTATATATCGGCCGGTACGCCTCTTCGGTTGATAAATCTTTGCAAGGCCAGTAGAAACGAATCGGTCGTCGTCGAATGTGCGACTTCTAGGTGTACCGCACGTGATCTCATGCACGTCATGATACATCCGTATCGCTTTTCTAATCTTTTCCCGCACTTGATCCACAAGGGCCCGAAATAGTCCAACCCGGTGTCACTGAACGGCCACCAGCCCGTAGTCACCCTGCATTCTGGTAGCGGGGCCATGAGTTGTTTGCCTGCTGTGGCATTGCGTCTCCTGCATTGCACACACCGTCGGATCACGCGTTTTACAGTCTCTCGTCCTCTCAACAACCAAAGACGCTTTCGGATGACGCTCGTCACGTGACTTTCCCCGGCATGTCCCTCTACGGCGTGGACGTGTTGAATCATTAGCTCTACTACAGGTTGTCTCGCAGGCAGCAGTATAGGATACTTTGTGTCGAAGTTCAGGTGGGCGTTGGTCAGCCTACCATCCACCCGCAGCAGTCCGTTGATGATTTTGGGGTTTAAACGCTTCAGCTCGCCTCTTGGAGATGGCATGTCTTCATTGGTCAGCCCCACTTATTCTGCCCTCTTGAGTTCTCGGTCGAAAGCCTCGCGTTGTATCATTCTGAAAATATCGTACTCTGCCGCTTGTAGCTCATCGGGACCTATCGGGCCGACCGGTATCCGACCTGAGGGCCGTAGCCCTTTCATGACTAGTAAACTTATCTTGAACCTGGTTAACCAAACTAGCGAACGAAGCGTCTTCATCCAGGAAGAAAACCTGACCAGTCGCGATAAAATGGGCGACGCTTCGACGACGTTGGTTGCTATCACTACGCCTTTGATCTCCAGTTCCAATTCCGTAGGGGGTTTTAATTCGAACACGGGCCAGTCCTGTTTGGGCAGTTGCAGGAAGTTCGGCCCTCTCGTCCACGTGTCCAGTTGCCTGAAGTTGTTCGCACCTCGAGAGCACAGGTCGGCCGGATTATCGCCAGACCTGACATGACTCCACTGGTGCGTGGCCGATTCATCGTGGATAATCGTGAGCCGGTTAGCAACGAAAGTACTAAACCGGCTCCGTACGTTGTTAATGTAGTAAAGTACTATCGTTGAATCCGTCCAGAAGCTCACCGACCAAATGTAGAGATCGAAACATCTCTTCACAGCTTGCACCACCTTGACTGCCAACACGGCTGCGCTGAGTTTAAGGGGTGGGATTGAGACCGACTTCAGTGGAGCAACGCGGGCTTTGGCGAACAGGATCCTCGTGGTATATTGTCCATCTCCTGCGCACCATCGTCCGTACACCACAGCTCCATAACCGACTTCGGATGCATCGGAAAAGGCATGTAGTTCTCCAGTCCGTATCGTATGGCCAGGGGTCAAACATCGTGGGATCCTTATGTCCCCTAATTTCTTCAAGGTGTTCAAAAATTCCTCCCAGTCCAGCCGGTCCCCTCGGTCCAGTGACTGGTCCCAATCAACTTTCTTACGGCACAGCCGCTGCAGCAAGATCTTTCCGGGTAGCAGCCATGGTGAGACGAAACCGAGCGGGTCGAACAAACTTGAGACGGCAGATAGTATGCCACGACGGGTTATTGGCAGCTCGGGAACGTTTAGTTCGAAAACAAAATCGTCCGTTTCCGTGTCCCATTGTATCCCTAAAGTGCGCTCGATAGGAAATGGGGAGCCGTCCAAATCTCTTACACTTTCGACCTTTTCGTGATACGGGATGACCTTCAGCACTTCTGAAGCGTTCGACATCCATTAAGTTAGATGGAAGCCACCCTCTTCCAGCAATCTCGTCAGACCCCTGAACTGCTCTAGAGCTGATTCCACATCATCGAACGACCGAAGGTAGTCGTCGACGTAGAAGTTCCTGCTGACGCTGTCTACCACCGTCCGATGTACCAGATCGCCATGTTTGTTCGCTGATTCTCGGAGGGCGTAGTTGGCACAAAATGGTGACGATATGGCTCCGAAGGGGTGGACGGTCATCCTATAATTCACCACTGCGTTGTCCCGGTCGCTCCCTTCCCACCACAGGAAACGCAAAGCGTCTCGTTCTCCTACCGGAATCTTCACCTGATGGAACATTTCCCTAATGTCGGCAGACAAAGCCACTTTACCCACTCTGAAACGGCACAAAACATCGATCAGTGGTGTGGTCCAGTCGGGCCCCTGTAGTAGGCGATCGTTTAACGACTTGCCCTGGAACTTGGCCGCACAGTCGAAAACCACGCGCAGTTTATTGGGTTTTTTGGGGTTGATAACCGGATGGTGAGGCAGATACCAGATACCCCTTTTGCTGTCGGTGTTAACAGGCACCCTTTCAACGTAACCGAGGTCCTCGTTTCGCTTCATCAAATCCGCGTATCGTTCCCACAGATTCTGGTCTCGAATGAAGCGTTCTTTTAGTCGTAGTAATCGTTGGAGAACATAATTTCTGTTGTCAGTCCACGGGTCGACCGGTGTGCGCCATGGGAGGGGAACCTCGAACTGTTTTTTGAGGCCTCTAGAGCCTTGCCGCACCGTTTGTAGAGCGAAGTGATCCTCTTGAGACAACGTCGGTCTTTCGTCCCCAATGTCATGAAACTCCTTTTCATAAAGCCGTTGCAGATGATACTCTATGCGGTCCGTTTCGGCGGATAAGTAATTCACGGAACCGCGTACCCCTACTGGACCGTATAACATCCATCCCAGAGCCGTGCGTACGGCATAAGGTGCCTGGCGGTCGCCCACTCTTTGGTCAAGCACCCAATGCGCCTCTGGCACGTCGCATCCGATGAGGAGATCCACCTCATCATCTTCCCAGTCTACGACGGTTACATCCTGCAGGTGGGGCCATCGAGTCAAGATTGCGTTCACCGACCTTGGTGCTCGCATGGGAAGATCCGCTAACGTGAATGCCTCCGTTGGTTCAATTTCCTCGTTAGTGTCTAGAGAGATGAGTTGCAGCCTTAATCTACCGGCAGTCATTACCTGTGTTCCGCCCACCGTGCTCACTGCTAACGACGTCGCACCTTTAGCCAGTTGGTGTTTGTCGGCAAAACGCTCTTTCACTAAAGTGGTGTCGGATCCACTATCAACGAAAGCCAACGCCTTGACTATCCCAGTCGGAGTCACTACTCCCACGGCCACTACGCCTAAACGTACCGGTTTACTGGCAGATTGTGAAGTTGAACAAATCACGCTGGGCTTGGCAATCGCCTCGGATATGGTTATTCTCGCCTGATGCAGCAGCCGATGGTGTCTGCCCGTGCAGCCCTCGTAACCACATCGATTCCTTGTTCTACAGGCTGCTGCCCGGTGCGTGGTGTTGAGGCAGATGAAACATGCTCCTGCCATCCTCGCCATTCCCCACCGTTCGTCTATTGTGGCATTGCCGAACTTGGGGCATTCTGGTAGGCCATGGCTAGTACCACAGGATTTGCAATTTGGTTTCGCCGTAGCATCTCGTGAAATGACGTGTGTGTTGGTCTAAGGCTGGTACTTTGGATGTTCCCGTACAGGGGTTTGGACTTGGCTAGTACTGGGCTTGTTTGCTCGGTTGCTGTCCCGGATGAGTCGGCCGAATCTGCTGTCAGCTATCTTCGTTTGCCTGTCTAAGTATTCAGTCAGGTCTTCGAAGTTGGCCTCTCTGTCGCCTCGGCTTATCCGTTCAGCTTCTTCCGCCCACCGACCCTGTAGTTCGGGAGAGAGGTGACGGACTATGCCTTCCAAAGTGTGCATGGCGTCTAGGTCAGCTCTGTAACCTAAATGGTCGAGGGCTATTGAGCAGTTCTGCATCTTGATCACCAGGTCGGCCATGGTGTAGACGTCGCCCTTGGTTTTCTTTGCCTCTACCATCACGCCCTCTATTAGGTTACGGGCTACTTTGAAAGGTTGGCCAAACAAGTCCCTCAGAATCTTTCTTGCCCTAGTGTAGCCTTGTTCTGGATCGAGCATGGTGCATCCGTCGATAGCTTCTCTTGCTCGGCCTCGGCAGTAGTGAGTAAGGTAAAGAAGCCTTTGCCCAGGGTCGGCTACCTTGTTTTCAACGAACGTCTCGAACTGTTTGACAAACTTGCAATATTGCTCAGCTCGCCCGTCGAAAACCGTTAACTCCACTCTAGGCAGATCGATCGATGGTGGTTTGTAGTCGGCGACCTGCGTGGGGTTCCCTACCTTATTGCACTCTAACCTATCGGAAGTGTCGAAGTCACTGGTCCTATACTCTCGCTGTTTCTGTGTTCACTTCTCTGCTTCATGCGCCTGTAGTCTAGCTGAAATCAACTGTTGCTCTAGTTCTATTATTCTCAGCTTATATAAATCAACGTCCTTACGATCAATATTGCTTTCAATAACACATGAGCTAGCACTGACAGGACTAGGCGATCTAGCATTAACTAAAGAATCATAAGTACCCAAAACCTCCCCAGAGACTTGCCGTATTACTTCCTGTCCGGGTTCGACTGCCTTTGATCCTTTCCTTTGCATTTTGCGTGAATTTTCCTCGTTCCAAATAGATCTATTGAGTATTGTAACGAACGTTTGAGCAATGCGTAGCCAAATTCGCAACGGATCCCGAAATCAGAAGGCGATTATCCGTGATATTCTATGATACTAGATTATTACATGAACAATGACACAAAAAATATACAAACCTCAATAATACGATCACAAGGACTCAACAACGAGAAACCGAATAGCAGCGTGTGAGCAGACAGCACGTGCGTCACGCAGGTCCTGAGCAAGGATGTGCCAAAATAGCGCTCTGGGCGCGAACAAACAACAATTGGTCCAGAAAAACAACCAGTTCGTAAAGACAAGTCAATAGTGTATGGAAATGAGTGATGTTGGGAAAAAACACTGAATCGCGAGGGAAAAAGGGGGATTTTCCACGACCGGCTGTTACAGAGGGCGACCCGCAGTCTTTCGGGTTTCTTGACATGTGGAACCTGCCGTCAAGGCAGGTACCATACCCCTTTCAACGAAGCGGAGCCCTAAGTGACCGAGGGCTGTCGAACAGTTCTGAATTTTGCCCACTAGTTCGGCAGTTGCGTAGACGATGCCCTTTGTTCGTTTGGTCTCTGACATCACGCCTTCTATTAGATTACAAGCTACCTTGATTCGCTGGCTAAACAGGTCCTTTAGAACCTTCCCTGCCCGTGCACAGCCTTGTTCAGGGTCGAGCATGGTACACCCATCGATAGCTCCTCTGGCTCGGCCTTGACAATAACGGGCCAAGTACTAATAGTGGTTTACTTCGGAAGCGCTCGAGTCATGCCAGTTGCATGATCAACTTTTTACTAGTGATGGAATAGACTGACAAAATTCTTGAAAATGTAGAAACTTGCATGACAGAAGTGGGATAAAAGAGGCCTATAGGAGGGGAGTTAAGTGGGGTGAAAGTGTTGCAAAAGCACGCGCACCAAAGAAAATGTAGCGAGATTAAGTGAAGCGATGGGTGGATTCAAATGGACGCCCGGTGAGTTTGAAATTCAAGGTCCGGTAGAAGGTGTGACTGGTGCGGGTGGAGACATTTGAAGACTGACTGATATACATGAGAAAGGCCAGAAATCGGCATAAAATACTGCGGTGGTGGGAGGCGATGGAGAAGAATGTGAGAAGAACTGCAAAGGATTAGGTAGCAATGAAGCATTGGTACTCTGCTATAGGTGGTCTGCGGAAAGGGCACAAAACTCATCGTAAAACTGGGAGCGAGCAATGTAAGAGGTAAATGGCGGATCAGATAAAGGAAATAGTTCATTAGAACTGGACACAGTAGATGTGAGGCACAGATGTAGAAGGAATGGACGCATATCGTGATGGTCAGCGGGATGATAGCAAGAGCAATGGCCTGTGAGGAACTGCAGGATACAAAGCGCATGTCTATATATATATATATATATATATATATACGCATATAAGAGGAGCCGGGGCGATAAAAATGGAGTCCTAAAAAGAAATTATCAGTCATCAGGAGGGGCGGGTAAGGTTAGACCTGATGGTTGTAGAATTAACTTTGGCATATCGTGGCGAATTATCTTCACGAAGGGTAAACTTGGCGGATCAACAGAGAGAGTGGAAAATGCGGGAGCACGGAAAAGATGAAAACTGGGAAGCAGTTCAAAAAAGGGGTTATGAAGGAAAGTATTGAAGGGAACAGGTAAGAATGGATCTGATAATCTGATTGATGTAGGTGAGACATGTGGTGTCGGTCAAGAATGGGAGAGGCAACAATAAATTGGGCTTAAATTATTCAGCGGGAAGTTGGTGGCGATGGAAATGGCTGAGCGGCGCAGAGCGATTGTGCACACAGAGTGGAGAAAGGCACCTGGGAGGCGAAACTCTCCGTGGTGCAAGATGCAGCAGTTGTGAGGGCAGACAGCGTGAAAGAGAAATGAGCAAAGGGGGCACCAGAGGGATCGGGTAACGGCAGATCAAACGGACTAAAGCTGTGAATGAGAACCATGACGAAACAATGATTTTACATTAGGTGGCAAGTGAAAAAACAGAAGGGTCCGAAAGGCACGCACAAAATGCCCATGACAGTCAATAGACGAAACGGGAGATGGCAGCATGGGCAGAAGAAGGCAGGTGAGACATAACAAGCGATATCATCTTATTGCAGGTGGAACGCGAAATAGGCTTAAAAGAAAGAAGCATCGGGACAGGTAAACCGGTGGACGAACATAACGCATGAACAATGGGTGAGCGTCGGGGTAGGGGACGTGGGACTTGGGAGCTGGGTGCCCGCGGGAAGTTGTACATGTGGATGCCGCTGGACGATACCATTCGGAGAATTACCAAGTGGAAGGATCCACAAAGGAATCGAGGAGTCAGGCGAGAAAAATAAAGTGGTGGTGGCTGGATATTAAAAGTGGCTGAAGGGGATGCAGAGTTTGGAACGACAGTTCTTATATGGGAATTGGTCATGGTTGCGGGTGGGACTAGTGTGTAATGCTATTAAGCATGAGTAGGAGGACGAGGGAGGATGTGACAGAAGGGTAGGCAGTGGGGCGTAAGAATGCGATCAGTGAGCTATATGGTCATAGGGTGATACCAAATAAATAGATACTGTAACGACCAAAACGCTCAAGTCCTGGTCCGGGTGAAGCCTGACCAACGATTCAATTACCGCCACAGCCTTCAATAGTGCAGACGGTTTTTGATCTGCAGTCACCGGCTCTATGGCTTCTTTTCAGACAGATGAAGCATAACCCTTTTTTTACGGGCTTCTGCCCATCTCGCAGGTACGTCTAACGCCAAAACCTCTTGGCACAGCGTTATTGAGTGGTTCCCATCACATTTCGGGCAGGTCTGAGGTCGCTCTTTTTCCTGCTGCGATGTGCTTATGGACCAACTAGATCCAGATTGACGTGGACCTGGGTTGCGATTGGCTTGATTCACCCGGCCAGTGGTCTTAGTTCGGCTTGCTAGTTGTCCGAAGCGACTACGGGCGATCCGGGCCGTGGTGGACACGAATTCCGTTAGCTCACTAAACGTTGGTTCCCGACCGTTTTGCGTTAACCGATCGACTCTCTCGGCCCATTTATTCTGTAGGGAGTATGGAAGACCACTAACCACACGTTCCAGGGTGGCCAGCGAGTTCAGATCTGACGTATAATTCATCTGCCCGAGAGCAATCATGCAGCTCTCCATTCTAACGGCTAGCGTTGATAGTGCTTCTGAGTCCAAGCTACTGGTGTTCAGTCCTTTCATTAGGCCCTCTAGGAGTGATCGCATTACCTCGTGCGGGCGGCCAAATAATTCCTTTAGTATCTCACAAGCTCTACGAAATCCTTCGCTGGGAGGAAGCATCACACATTCCTGGATTGCTTCCAGTGCCTTACCCTTACAGTAACAAAGCAAATACATCAGGCGTTGGCCGTCATCCATGATCTTCGAGGTGACATACACATGAAACTGTCGAATGAACTTCCAGTACATTTCTGGCCGACCATCGAACGAAAACAATTCTACTTTTGGTAAGTCAATCCCACCCACAAAGTGAGAAGCCGCATTCCATAACTTATGATTAGGGTCCTGCTTACCGGCTTTTTCGTTTCCCTGAACAGCAGTATCTATGAGCTCATCACAAATCGACCCCGTGTGCGTCTGAACGTACTCACGCACTCTTTTATCACAGTCGATTGAGTCCGAGGATCGCACAGACGCACTTCTGTCTAACCTTTCTGAGAGTTCGGCGATCTCCAAATCTAGCTTAACTCTTAGAAACTCTTTTTTCTGGCTTTCTTTAAAGGCCTTCAAATCCTGTGCTAGTTTCTCTTTAAGGTGGCGTTCCCTAAGTTCGACAAGCAACAAATTCAACTTAGAACAACGACTATGCCGACTAGAGCATGTAACCCTGGAGCCATGAACAGAAAAAGTATCAGGAGGGACTTGCCGGGTTCCAGCGATGATTTGATCCGATCCGACCCCATTGTAAGATCGGTTGAGTCCAGTGGTCACCTTATTGCTCCTTGTGGTTCGCATCGTTCCAGAGACAGTGTCAAAGTACTGTAACGACCAAAACGCTCGAGTCCTGGTCCGGGTGAAGCCTGACCAACGATTCAATTATCGATTCACCGACTTATAAGCTTCACTCGTTCTGGATAGCACCTCGGAGCCTCAAAGCAACGCGTAGCCCAAATCGATGCAGAACCCAAATCAAGAACACGGTTGCTCTGCAAATTCTACGGTACTATTAGCGAGTAAAAATACAAGTACAAACATGATGATACCTTTGACAGTGAGCCTCAGTCACTATCCAGCCAAAAAGTTAATCAAAAATAGGACAAATTCTGTGAAAAGAGGAATAGTTGGCCAAAAAGAGTAAATAATAAACACCTGTCCTGAAGTCCAAACAAACAGAACAAGTTCTCCACGCTTAATCAGGCCCAAAGAACAATTTCCTGAGCGTGGCAGCCAAAAGTCAACGTAAACGAGCTGAACGTCTACGGTCAGTCGACGTGAGCGAGAAAGCGAAACCGAGGAGTAATAAAACAAACTGTGTTGAACCAGTGCCTCTCACTACCGTACCAACTGTGCTCAAAGTAATCTCAATAAGAAAGCACAACCATAAAAAGAAAAAGTAAGTGCACCAAGCGTAGAATAATTGTCGACCACAAAACAGTGTCAGCATGAAGTAGGCTAGAGAAGGCGGTCCAAAATCGGTCATAGAGTATAGGAAAGAGCAGAAGAGGAATTTTTCAATCAACATGGACATTGCAGATAGTACAAGTGGGCAACGCCGACATGGGCCAAGGAAGAAATACTGGCGGTCCTCGGCAGAGTAAAGTGGGCAGGACGATTGTGACGTGCAATGAGAGGCGACACACTGAGAGTAAATAGGAGCAAGGACATAATGAGTAGATATGCACACCATGGAAGAACGAGAAAATGGACGTAATAAGAGTGACGACATGCGTGATAGGTGGGCTTAAAGTGGCGAACAAGTATGGTTGGAGCATGCGATCTGCAGCTGACAGCATTGGAGAGTGCGATCCGCAACCGGTGCCAGTGGATGGGACTGGCCGTGCGCTGGACATCCAACCGGAAAACGCCTGGAAGTGAACACAGAGGGTATGATCCACGAGCCCAATTGTGCTCGCACATCGTTGCAGAGGGCCTGCAAGCCCGATGTGCGCCGGCAATAGGAGTGGATCTGACCGCGCGGCGCACGGTTGGGAATGGCACTATTGTTCATTGATGGTTGTGCATGTGGGGCTTAGTTCAACTATGAAAGTGTGAGATATAAGATCCGCAATCGGATGGCCAGGTTTCGAGGGGTTTCAGGGGATGGAGTCAGCGGTTAGTAATAGACCAAACATCGGCGTTATTCAATCGCGCATACCAACGTTGAGGGTGAAATACACGTAAGAAAAGAACTAGAAGGAGGAAGCAGATAAAAAAGGGCAGTCAGGGTGTGCCACTGTTGCAGATTGACGGTTAATGGAGGCATATAAAAACCAGTAAAGGACGAGGCATAAGAGTAGCAGACTAAGGGGGAGGGTGGAAGTAAAGAGGATGAAAATAAAGGCGTTTCAATTGCGTTGATTCATCACGGGAATGGCCATAACTAGACAAACGTCGACAACTCAGTCAGATGGATGAAACTGTCTATCGTTGATTGTGTCCTCAACTGGAGGCAGCAGGGTCGGCTAAATTGTTGGTCGTAGAAGTCAAGGCCCCTCGCGTATGCTGTATTTTCCGCCATGCTCATATTAGATAACTGCAGTGCACGGGTGACGCCGAGATATGGGACGAGTGCCGACAGAAATTGGGACTTGGTTTGTGAAGCTCGAAGGGTGATGTGCAACCTGTTCCAGACGTTGGGGTGGACAAGAAGGAAAAAACGTGACAGTGTGGCCGATTTAGCTGTACTAGAAGGGACAGTAAAAGACCTGTGCCGAAGTGAGTGAGGGGCTCCAAGGGAGAAGCTTACTAGGTTAAAGAAAAAAGACCGGTTATGGAGCAGGTTATACAAGAAGACTAAGTTTAGTCTTAGTCGGCGCAGCCAGAGTGGGTCAAGGTTCAGATGTCAGCATCGCTCTCTATATCCTAAAGAAGTGGACCAACCGAGTGGTTGTTTGGTGAAACGCCTTTGTATGCTTCCAAATCGCAACTCTGTCGAATTTTGTCATTTCAGAAAATATTATTGGGCAGTATTCAAGCAAAGGCCTGGTGTGGGATTTGTAGATTCCCTTCGTTCGTTTGGTCTCTGACATCACGCCTTCTATTAGATTACAAGCTACCTTGAGTGGCTGGCTAAACAGGTCCTTTAGAATCTTCCTTGCCCGTGAACAGCCTGGTTCAGGGTCGAGCATGGTGCACCCATCGATAGCTCCTCTGGCTCGGCCTTGACAATAACGGGACAATTGTATTGGTATTTGTCAGGGGTCGGTTATCATTTTTTCGACGAATGTGTCGAGATTTTTGATGAACTTTCAGGTCGTCCGTCGGAAACCATCAGCTCTACTATTGGCAAATCGATCGTTGGTTGTGCTGGTGTTTAATGTTTGGCAACCGGCGTACAGTTCCTTATTATTATTTGCCCTGTTCAGAAGAATGGATCATCGTCACTAGTTTTATGCTTACGCCCGCTCAGCCTACACTTTACTCCACCTAGCTGGTAAAAACAGCTGTTCTGAATCTAATATCCCCATATTAGATAAGTCGACATTCCTGTAATTAATAGTACCTTAGTTAATACATGAACTAGCACCGACAGGGCTAGGTGGTCTAATATTACCTCTAGAATCAAACTCGCCCAAGCCAGCCCCAGAGACCAGCCGCATCACTTCCTTTCCATATTCCGGTTGTTTCGATCCTTTCTGGGCATATTGCGTGTTTTCTCGTCCCAAGTTGGTCAGCTGAGTATTGTAACACGCTTCTGAACAATACGTAGCCGAATTCGAATAAACTTCAAAACCAAAACACGATTGATCCGTAAACTCTACGACGCTGGATTATTAAATGGGCAATGACATAAAACATACAAACCTCAATTACGAGAACACACAAACTCAGAAAACGAGAGACAAGTTTACGGAGTGCGAGTGATGAGCACGTGGGCCACGTAGGTCCAAAATGAGACATAACATGGTGGCGCGCCGGAAGCCAGCGAACAAAAGTTGGTCCATAAAAGGATAAAGGTTCTGGAAACATGCAGATCATGTATGTGAGGGAGCGATATCACGGAAGCAAAAAATTAGGGTGTCTTTGAAGGATTTTCTACAATCGATCTTTACTGTCTTGGGAGGAGTTAGACTTGGAAGAAAACCCAGTTCGTAACCATGGGACCGCCACACTTTCCCAGCAGCAAGATGAATCCGAACCCCGTTTCATCTACAGAGTAAATAGAAGAAGCACATTGCAAACACAGAAGTCTCAGCCAGGTGGAGTTCATTTCGACACTCGCTGGTGCAACAGTCTAGTCTGCTTTATTGGCTCGGGCCTCAAGTCCTGCGACATGAACTGACCCGAAGTGGCTCAACTTCCTTCGTCCCTTTCCTTTCGGCTTTAAACTCTTGTTTCCTTTTTCTCTCCCAGCGATCCATCCAGTAAAAGCCCTGAGGAACTAGAAAATCTCAAGTGTCGTCCACGCGAACACCTTAATGGCAGCCTTGAAAGCAGGTAGCTGGGAAGTAGGGACAAGTGGACGCTTAACAAACCATCTGTCCTAATACCTGTCATCAGACCATGCCAATAAAACACCAGCAAACAACATTTCATTTGTTGTACACATATGTATTGAAGTGTACGTTAACTTGTTATTTATTTCTTCCGTTGATGGTGCGAAATTTATTCCAGTTGCGCAAGCTGGAATCAAACTACGCCAAACTCGAAAATGCATCTCTCGGGGCGCTTCCGTAACTCTACTGGTGCAAGTATCTGGATGTACGTTAGGCTCGCGCCTACTCTCGTCCTAGAATCCTGTCCTGTACAGCACAGATGTTACCAGAAGCTGACGAAAGTTCGAGCTAGGTTGACGGCTAGATGGCACTTCTTTGGCAACGGAGTAGCAAACAGTCCGAACGGTCTTTCAGGTGAAATGGTAGACATTCAGACCCTCCAGTGCTACAAAGATGCCCTAGATCGCAAGGGGTACAAGATACTTCCTTGTAGTGAGAGTTGGGTATGTTGACTAGATGGACGTCGGGTAGCACTGTGGCCTATCTGTGATAATTTTCTAATCGACGTTTTCGCTCACTGAACACTGTCTCAGTTAAAGCTTACGACGCATAATATCTCTCGCCTTTGGTGTGGGATGAGGTTTTCCGTTTCCTTCTAATTTTTACCGGGGATTCGACGAAATACACTGGGCGGTGGTGAGTGCAAAACTGGTGTGCATGTCATCGAAAGAATTCTGGACGCTCGATGGGCCGTGGCATTTATCTTTTCTGTGCGAAATGAACGGAACTGAGCTGACCACTTTCGTGTTGGCAAACTGAACTGAACTGAATTGAACTGACCTTCGACATCAATAGCAGTTGACCTAGACTCTGTACGGCCTAGGCGGATGGTTTTTGAGTTGCCGTAATCATGGACTTTGAGGAAACTTTGTATACAACTCTCGAGCTGTCGATATCCTGCCGGTAAGCCGTGAATTTTTTGGTAACTTCGCATCAGAAATTTATGTGATACGGATATTTTGTCCAAGTCTGACCCTCGTAAGTTTAAGAACCAATCTATGAAGCCCGATATACAGTGGTTGTTGTATTCGAGAAGTCCATAACAGATAATTGCTGGCGAGAACTAGACCGAACAGAAGTTATCCAGAACACTTTGAATCCTGACTTCGTCAAAAAAATCGTGATGGAATATCATTTCGAGGAACAACAAAGACTTAATTTCGCAGTGTATGATGTTGACTGTAGCTCGGACTGTTTGAGTAAACACGTGCGTTGATGGCTCCGGTATCTTTATATTCTGTCATAAAGGACTTCCTTGGAAATTGCGAGGCGACACTTGGCGAGATTGCCTCTTCGGGGAAAATAATGAAACCACTGAAGTAAGTATGTCGATGATAATCCTATCATTCCCAGGAACGGCCCATCTACTAAATGCGGATCAATCCTAAGTGCGTTGAATTTAATTACTAATGTATTTGTTTCCGACAGTCGTTGCGGAAGAAGTGACTTCTTGCAAGGTGGGTTTTTTAAATTCAATTCAAGCCCATAAACAGGATGAACTTATTCTGGACTTTTCCGGAAGAGCGCTTGATAAGAAAGATATATTTGGTACTTCTGACCCGTTCTTAGCATTTTATCGAGTCAACGAGGATGGCAGGTAATTTTGGTTCATAGATAGTATTTGTGTCAATCCCAGTTCGTATCTTGACCGGTTTCACATGTCTTTCAATATGAACCTTCTGTTCTTCATTCAATAGACTGCGTGTCCCCCTTTACAGAATGACGTTATCCCGGCGATGTTTTTCAATCATCTTTTCTACGGAAAACATATTGGCTCCACTAAATTGTCACTGCGGGATTAATCGACTTGACCATATGCTGCTGGATGTCTACTGCATCTTATAACATACCCGAAGAATGCGTGCCTTAAAACCAGAGTCTTTTGATAAGGTACTCGAACCCACCAATGTGTCTCGTTGTATCAGACTAAATTCGCCCTCCGTGGTGATCTTATGAATTACAGAATCAGTTAGGGCGAGAATGTCAATATTTGAGCGATCTATATACGTTATTGTCTAAGTAACACCATCTATCAAGTGATATAAGACATTTACTCGGGGAGTCCTGGGATTGTTGTAGTCTTCACTGATGCCACAGTTCATTCGTTAACACAGCTGGCCTGGTGGCACGTCACGGCTCTCCAATCCAGACCTCATGGTCTGGTTTTCGGTTATCCCTAAACGCGCGGTTCATCTTCGACGCTATGGCTTATGCCTCTTCCACCGCGCTCATGCACAAGCATGTAAATAAAAAAACCCTACTTCGATTTAGCGAGCTGGCTGGCATCCATTCTCCGGGCCTTACAATTATCACACAGGCTTCAAATGCATACTAGATCTCATTGTCACTTATTCATTGTACGTAAGATATAACCGAGACGTTGGCAGCTGGACAGAATCATCCTCCCTAAATGCATTTTTCTTTTCTATGAACCTTTTTTTGCGCGCAACTGTACACAATAAATTTAGGTTTCTTACTTGTCGAGGACCATAACTATGGATGCAGAGCACCTCCCTCTAGTGCATGTGCTTCAGTTAGTCAACTGCTAAGACCACATGTCACTTCATCCTTAACGCACATACTCTAGAGCATATAGGTCAGCAGGCATCTGTAGCACGCACCACGAAGACACTGGACATAGACGAGTGTTACTTGTTCGAGACTGTTATTCAGTATCCCGCCAGCGTACCGATTCAATTCGCCCTCGGGATGTGCCTTAACACTGCATTTATCTGAAAATTCCGGGACTTCACCATCCGGTTAAATGAGTGTGGGGACCACCCTGATCGCCGAAGCAGTCTGCTTTGCATGCCTGAATTCCAGTAAATGGTATACTATGTGCAGTTTGTCTAGCAGTTCGTTCAGGTTGGTAGTAATTTAATGTCGTTCGCTTCTTTATCACACCTGAGCCACTGGGACCTTACATTATCCCCCACTCCAAGTCTCAGGATCTGACTGCCGGTTATCCGTAATGGTGCAGTGGGCCCTTGTGGTTATGGGATTTACCCCTTCCACTGCACTTATACGTAAGCACGCAATAAAAAAACCAGATTGAGGGCATGACGGCAACCAAGGTTTTTTCGTCGTCGTGGCCTACGTTTTTGTTGATTGTATTTCGAATACAGTTAGACGTATCCTTTTACTCCATGCTTACGCATGAGCACACTGGAGGGAGTATACTCCATAGCACTAAAGGTCTACTGCACTGGTGGTAGACAGTAGTCCACTGTCGCCCGGATCGTTACCACACCTGACCTGTTGGGACCTTATGTGGTTCTTTGCCACTCCAAGTCTCAGGCCCCGGTTGCCGGTCATGCTCACTAGTGCAGTAGGCCTTCGTAGCTATGGGGTAAATGTTCCTTCCACTACACTCATGAGCAAGCATGTAATAAAAAAAGATAACTGACAGTGCGATCCTAGGACTTGGAAAAGCTGGTACCTCTTTGATCAAATCACCGTTTATTTCTGTCTGGTATGAATTTCTGATGTAGCCATCGACGCACGGTGACCTGACTTCAAAATTCTGCTAGCCGGTTTTGGGCACAGACGATGTTACTGCAGCAAATTACGTTCTACTCAGCCCTGTTTTATCTCGCGGCACGAAAATGTAAAGTACTACTATATAATTGGTAAGGGTCCACTCCTGCATTCGCCTTCGGTTGTTACTAGTTAGATATAGTAGACTTTTTCTATTCGTGGAGTTGTGTAAATGCTTATTGAAGGGTTGAAACCAAGGATGGTAGTCGGATAGCGAAGGCTCAGTTGGTGTTCTGCAGTGTTCACCGGCGGAGTCGGCGAGACACTTTTCTCAGGTCGAAAGTTAAAGTGTACAGTTTTGGTATACGCAGAACACTATGGGTTGCGAGACCTGCTGGGTTCGAGCGACCAATGGTGACCGGCTATTTATCTTCGACCACCATTGTCTGAAGAGTATCTCGTGAGTTTGCTGTTTACATCGAATCAGTAACTCCACAGTTCGTATGCACGTTTTCGGGACCGGACGTGCCGCCTATTCCATAACTGCAATTGAAAGTCCCCCGACTTCCTTAGTTAGGACATGTTCTACGTGTGTCATCTCATCGATTCTCTCTTTCTGCTTTGCTTGAGAGCCTCAAGTTAACTAGAAAAATGCAGTGTGACGACCAAGTTGTGAGATGACACAAGCCGATTAAAACGTTGGCGTTGAGAATTGCCTCTCTCAGCTCCTCCCGTCTACCTTGCCGGAGCCTCGAGATCAATAACACGCTTGGTTTAAAACCTTGTCGGACATGGGTCAATATCGTAGCTAATGGTGTTTATGTTATGAAAGTTTGTGTTCCGAATTTTGAGAAGTTTCCCATATATATAATGTTTATTATATATGTATAGTGTATCATATATATACATGTGTATACGTGTATAAAGTAAAGCTTTCAGGCCTTAGGTAAACAAATATTAGCCAATGCCTTTTCCCTCTGCTGCTTCACAACGATGGTGTTTTTTCCAGTCGCACTGTTGTGCATCGAACAGAAGAGATCCGCAATACGCTTAACCCGAACTGGCGACAGATGGTCATTCCACTACGTACTTTGGTCAATGGAGATTATGATAGGTAAGCGTCTGCACTAAACCAGCTGTCGTTCATTACTAATAAGAAGTCATAATGGTGTACGCAAATATTTTATCCAAAGCTTTTGATATGGTTAAATCAGTGAAATCGTTCTGCAGGTGCTAACATGCCATCAGATAGTAGTAAGTTTGGTATCAGATGTGACTCAGGTTGTGTGATCACTTCTCATGCTATGCTCATGGGCTTCTTTTTAAAATCATATCAGATGGATATTGTTTCGGTGTTTATGCTTTTAGAAAAACTAAATCAAAAGAATATGCGTTTAATTGAACTATCAACATGGATTCTGCGCAACTTTTGTTGAATATTCGTTGCAGTGTACTTCGTTGATCGCTGTTATATCGTTGTCACGGTTTCCGCGGCGCAGCTGACAGTAATGATACACCAGTTTATTCACCCTAAACCCAACGAGATATTCAGAATTTCTCACTAAAAATTATTCGTTCGACTAAGCCTCCTAGAGCAAGGACAAAAAATGACCCCTCGTTTGCTGTTCGATGGGGCCCAGTGCACATATCGATCAAGCTTCGATGATATGATTATAAGAAAATAATACTGATAATTTCTCATTGTATAGAAATGATGCAATACTTCTGGAAGTGAGTCGCGATCGATTCGAAACTGCTAGATGGGAAGGGAACGATGGCGACAGGATTCGAAACCGGGTACTAAAGGTTCAGAATTCAGCTTATTGATTGACCGCCACCGGTCAGTCCAAGGAAATGAACTGCGTTTCGCCACATAGAGCTTTACTTTTATAGTCTTGCTAGAACTACAACCGTTAGAACTGTTCGTTCTCTTGTTTGGTGTTTAGATTTAAAGTGCTTTTATACACTAAGGAATTTCAGACTACATCAGTTATCGTGCAGGGCGAACAGAACCGTGTTGTCCACTACATGCCTGCGCGTGAATGGATTGGAGGAGGTATGCTCATAACTTCAGAAGCCCACTGCACTTTTAGGGATAGCCGACAACCAGACTCTGGGGCTCGGAGTGAAGAACCCCGTAAGGTCCCAATCGGTCAGACGTTGTAATGAGCCGGATGTCAGTGGATTACTGTCTACCGCCAAAGTGGCCGACGGCGATGGAATTTAAACCTCTGACTTCCGAGGTGTTAAGCAAACATTCCAAATCACTCAGACACCTCCGGCCAGACTTCCCAATCCCTGTGAAGATTCATCTAACCATCTACTTGCCCTATCTGCCATCTTGATTTGTTTAGTGGGCTGTTGTTGATGAATTTAGGGCTTCCTCCTGCGACTCACTGTTCACTAGAGTTGTACTTTGCATATTTACATACAGTTCCGTCGTTATGAGTTTCATTTTCTCGAGTAACGAGCCAATTTCATCCCAAGTGGTGATTATATCACGTAGATCTTTAGTCTACTTTAAGTGGATTGTCGTCAGTATACTCAACTACCTAGTGAGCAAGCCACTTAGGCTAATGTATTCCTCAATTATCACAGAATAAAATGACAATTGTGGCACGCAATTTCCCTGTCAAAAAGCCAGTAAAAATAATATGTGGAAATTATATCGAATATTCCCCGAGCTCTCAAATACAGTGAAACAAATCGGCGTGGTTCACTTCAGCAATATGTTTGGCGTCAGACGAAGGACACTTCCATGTCTTAAACAGTTGCTAAACTGTGGCGTGGGTCATTTTGACGGACACGCTCATATTTGCGCTCGCCAGAGTCATCTTCCACCCACTACCCAACACTTGCGAAAGGTGTACACATGAGAATCAAATCGGTTTCAAATTCGATCACATCCTTACCCTTCAGCGAATTTTAGAGCGCAAACACACCTTCCATAGGCCCACAATTGCTGTATTCCTTGATCTTACAGCGGCTTTAAACTCGGTCGACCGCACGGTTTTCTGGCGCTGCCTTTCATAAAAGGACATACCAGAGAAACGCATTTCTATTTTTCAACCATTTTGCGAACAGCCAAAGCCAAGTTCGTGCGGCGCTCAAGCGGCGTACGTTGGACTGAAGCATCTGTGGCGCCGACCTAACATTTCGCGGTCGTGTGTACTGTGCCGTCATCGTCGTCATCGTACAGCGTTAAACAGTAGGGCGAACCCTACTGACCACTTCATTTCTCACCATGTTGTACGTAAACTTAGAATGAAAATACAAGGTGGACTATGTCATGGTGCGCCCAGTTCTGTTGTATGGTCGCGAGAGTTGGGATCTGCGTGCGGAAGATATTCGTCGCTTTGAGGTTTTAGACCATTGATGTTTACGTGTTGTCGTTAAGGTTGGATGGGACGACGGAGTAAGCAATGCTGAGGTCAGAAATCGAGTTTTGGGTACCAGTTTAGACAGTGTTGTATCACAGCGTATCCAGCTTAGTAGACTTCGTTAGTTGAGACACGTATTGCATATGGCAAACACGTCTACCATACCGTGCCCTGTTTTCCGTTCCCCTTTGGGAGTAGAAGAAGCCACGTGGAGGTCAACGGATGACGTGGCAACGAGGAATGAGAAAATGTACAGCAAACTGAGGGGAAATAGATGCCTCACGTCTTCGTGGTTAGTCCGGAAGGTCCCTCAACCAGTTGGCTAGAGACACTGGAGGATATGATAGCAAACCGTGAACAGTGGCGATCCTGTTGTCACTTCCTGTGAAATCAGAATGACTGACTGGCGTGCGTTTGAACAGTTAGGCTGTGTATTCCGTGTGTTGGCTACTAGAGCATTCTTTCCTTTTCCCACCCATGTAGGTCCAGTCCCTGTCCATCTTGTGTATTCATACTTTCTAATTCTGTTTGCAACATGGTTAGAAAGGCAGTGGTCAGTGGGGCTTGCCGTGCTGTTTAACGCTGTACGATGATGACGATGATTCCGCGTCATGAACTGGCCACTTTACCCTTTCAACTATTACCTCATCAGAAAACACTGTACCTCGAACGATCCTGTTCGGGACGAGCAAAACATGTCCCAACCTTCTTAGCTTGGTGTACTTCAGTGGTTCATCGTTTGGTTCGTGTACCTAAGACTGCGCCGGACCTCAGCATCGTTGATACGGCGCTCCAATCAAATTCGAGTAATGATACGAAGTCATCGGTGTTCGAATACCAACAATCTTCGCGTATATTTCAACCGCTATGGCCATGTTTCTCAACCATGAAGAAGAATTGGCCTGGTTGATGCAGCGCACATTCGATCCTTGGTAGGCGAACGGATATCATGTCAACGCCACGGGTGACTCAGTTTGGCAAGTACAAAGCGAGCTTTTTTCAACGCAGACACCTCATCCGATATCCGACCCTTCGGTGAAATATAGCTGCCTAGATAACAGAACTTATCTGCTTCGTCTATCGTTTCCCAGATTCCGAAAGATTTCGATCAACCCAGACCTGCAACAGCATCTTGCACTTTAAACGTGTAACGCAACTGATCGAGCTGTTCAAAACAGGCGGCAACCTATTTGTCTTCATTCAAAAAAACTATGTCGTCTACATACTCAACATTTGACAATTTTCCAGCCGGAAAGAGCTCAAAACCGCTATCATTACATTGCAAAAGAGCGGTATCTATGGTGGAAGCCATAACAAATTTGGGAAGAAAAACAGGGAAGAAATCTTGACGTAAACCACTTATCGTGGTTAACTTCGGTGGAAGACTACCGTGAGCCCTAACTCAACTTCGGTCAATAATACACCGCAACTTTACCAATTAGATGTATTTTACTGGTACATGAGTAGAGCACAAGCATGTATTTGCACTGTTAGTACATCGTTGCATTTAAGTTATATGGGAATATCAGCAGATGATAGAGCAACCACAAATGAAACTGATGAAGTTGGGGATTTTATTGGAAAATATGGTGAAGACCGTGAACAGCCATTTATTTAGTCCAGATCTAATAACTATTAACCACGCATTGAATGTGGTGGCTTGGTTGCTATCTCTCAGAGGCAAGCTCAGTGGGAAATGATTAAAAACCAAAAGCATGATAAGAGTGAGAGAACTACAAATAGTATCGAGCCTACACAGAACATTTTTGAATACAAGACCACTGATCGCGACATCGAGCCACATTCTCCAAAGTATGTAATCAGTGACTGGTGGGTCTCTTGGACCCCATTCAGGAAGCCTGACACACCCTACATGGACAATGCCACTTGTGATCGGCGGTGGCTGGGTGGTTTAAATCATTAAATTTCCCCCCTCGGAGGTCAGAGGTCCAAACCAAGGCACCGCCGGTCACTTTGGTGGCAGAAGGCAATTCACTGTCGCCCGGCTCGTAACCACGGTTAACCTACTGGGACATTATGCGATTCCCCACTCCAGGTCTCAGGGCCAGGTTGGCGGGAATCCCTAATAGCGCACGGAGCCTCCAACGCCACGGGATACACACCCATCGGACTGCACTCATGCGCAAACATGCAAAGGAAAAATCGTACCTTTCTTCCGCTACCTTTCTTGGGTGGTATCACTTGAGCCCCCAGCGGAAGTGGAAGTAGAGTCATGCATTCGATTACTAGAGCGCGGGCAAGCGGCCGGACGGAAGACGTTGACTCAGTTCTTCTCAAACTGGGTGGAAATGCTTTGATAAAATCCCTTACCGCTTTGCTGTGACATTTGGAACGCAGAGCGTATTCCGTTAATATGGAGCGAATCATTGATTGTTCCCATCTTCAAGAAGGGAATACGCAATGACTGTAGTAACCATCGTGGGATTAGCTTAATTCCGATAGTCATCAAAGTATTAGCTTCGATTTTGCTGCACCGTCTTACGCCCACTCGCGAGGGGAATGCCCACGAACATCAGGCTGTATTCCGTCCAGGTCGGGGATGCATCGACCAGATTTTTACTCTTCACCGACTACTTGAAACGCGTCACACGCATCGCCGACCGACAATAATAGTTTTCTTAGACTTGAAAGGTGCTTCGATTTAGTTGATCGAGCAGCGTTTTTCAGTGTTCTTCATCGAAAAGGTATGCCCCAGAAGTTCGTGAACCTACTCAGATCATTGTATTCTCATACTTCCGGCCGCGTTAGAGTTTACGGTGAACTATCCGGTCGGTTTAAAACGACAAGTGGTGTTCGACAGAGATGACCTATGTCTCCATTCCTGTCCAATTTCGTCATGGACGAAATAATGGAGAGTGCGCTGAAAAATCTTCAGGATGTAGGCGTCGAACTAGGAAATAGTGGAAAGCTATGTGACCTAGATTACGCTGACGACCTTATCTGCTTGTTCGAATCCGCGAAACATGTTCAACGTGCACTAGATAGACTTGCGAGAGCTGTAGTTCCATTTGGCATGCGCTTTGCACCTTCAAAGTGTAAGGTGGTGTTACAAAACTGGACGTCAACGATTCCGAGCTTGATGCTCGATGGAGAGGTGCTGGCAGTTGTCGACCGCTTTACCTACCTTGGCAGCAGAGTGACGACGGATGGGAGCACGGTAGTAGAGATGAGCATGCGGATATCCAAGACTCGAGTGGCGTACGCTGGACTGGAGCACTGGTGGCGTCGATCTAATATTTCACTGAAGTTGAAAGGTCGTGTATACTGTGCCACAGTGCGTTCAGTTTTGTTGTATGGTTGCGAGACTTGGAGTCTGCGTGCTGGAGATATTCGTCGTCCTTAGGTTTTCGACCATCGATGTTTGCGTGGTATCGTTAAGATCGGGTGGAATAGCCGAGTGAGCAATGATGATGAGGTCAGAAATCGAGTTTTGGGTACTAATTCGGAGAACGTTCTGTCACAGCGTATCCAGCTTAGTAGACTTCGTTCGTTGGAGCACTTATTACGTATGGCAAACACGTCTACCATACCGTGTCCTATTCTCCGTTCCTCCTAGGGAGTGGAGAAACCACATGGAGATCAACAGATGACTTGGCAACGAGGAATGAGAAAATGTACAGCAGACTTAGGAAAAGTAGGTGCTTCACGTCTTCGTGGTTAGGGTCCAAAAGATCCGTCAACCAGTTGGCTAGAGACACTGGAGGATATGATAGCAAACCGTGAACAGTGGCGATCCTGTTGTCACTTCCTGTGAAATCAGAATGACTGACTGGCGTGCGTTTGAACAGTTAGGCTGTGTATTCCGTGTGTTGGCTACTAGAGCATTCTTTCCTTTTCCCACCCATGTAGGTCCAGTCCCTGTCCATCTTGTGTATTCATACTTTCTAATTCTGTTTGCAACATGGTTAGAAAGGCAGTGGTCAGTGGGGCTTGCCGTGCTGTTTAACGCTGTGCGATAATGATGATGTTGAGATAACGTGTCGGGTTTTGGGAATCAGAGGTCAGTCTCTGGAACAGGTACTGAATCTGCACAAGTTAAGATAGCTGGGACATGTGGTACGCATGCTCACCGATAGACTTTCTTGGCATACACTGTTCACCGAGGCAGGTAGTGGTCGGAAGTTAGTCGAGGTGGTAAATCCATGACATTGGCAAAAAGTTATGAAAAGTAATCAGTGGACTTGACGTAGCAAGGCTTGATAAACTTCCAGGTTGGGATTCACGCGACCCGCCTGCCAAACGGGTGGAGACATTAAGTGTTATTGCGTGGTGCCACGGCCAGTAGCATTGTATCATTCGATATCTTTTTTCTTCTTCGTGATTTCCGCTTAATACTTTGTTTTCGGCCCTTTTTCACCATATGCCTTTTTAATTCTGCTCCTTGCCCGACGGTATTGAGAGGCGGAAATCAAATCCGGAGCACAGAAATGTGAAGTTGATAGTTGAATGAATTGAATCGAACTGAAGCAGTGTAAATGGGTGGGCCTTGTGACCAGTATACCAACGGAATGTGCAAGCGTTATAATCCAGAAGACATGCCTGGTAATAGGTTGTTCATTGGAAATAGCTCGTTCGGACATCAAAAAATTAACCAACCATTACAATAATGCTTGTTTGCAAAATATCCGTTCGGTCCACTTGAAAGCAGTCGTTATCTAGGAGGAGGATACAATCTTGTGGTTCACATACTCTCGTTAACCTGATTGCTTTTGGTCCCTCTGACATAACCGCGTTCGTTATTAATCCACAACTGCCCATGATTGCATTTTGAGCAATCAACTACTTATTCGGTGAGTAGTATGTACACTCCGCCACACAAGTATAAAGATAATTGACAGAGGAGTACCGGTTACGCATACCCCGTGAGCAGCCTTTACCGCGAAACCGGCCGAGTGCTTGCGGGAACATTTTGTTTATTCATTTACACGTTTATCCCCGCCACCGCCGGTTACCTCGGTGTTAGACAGCAATCCACCGTCGTCTGACTTGTTGTTACACCTGACCTGTTAAGCTCTCGTCTAGTTCTCCACTCCAGGTCTGGGTCTCGTCGGTTATCCCAAAAGTGCGGCAGGCCTTTTTGGCTATGAGTTATACCCGTTCTGTTGCACTCATACAAAGTCGTGTGATATAAATCAGACTAGACTTGCGAAAGAAGACTTAAAACCCTCTTTTATGCCATGCCTTATCATTTGTGTATAGTGTTGATATCAAGTCACCGGAATTTCGCACTTTGTAACGTCACAGGTGTTTAGTTTTCGCCTCTGTATGTAATTTTGTTGAGACAAGTCACAGAACATGCGTTGGCAATTCAGTCGTGGATTAAACTGGTCTGAGGGTCAGCCAAATTTCGCCCTTTTTTAATCCATCCATTGATCAAAACGTCAATGTAGACTGAGTGAGCGAACCATGAAATTCACTGACCTTTTCATTTACACCTGCGTGTTTCCTAGCCTTGACTCGGGGAAGATGGGAAAGCTCGTTATTTCACCGTGCATGTTCCATCTGTGTTATGCGTAACAATCAGGTCGTACGACCCCTAAGAAGCCTTGTTCTGAATTCGCGTCTCATGATAAGGCGTACTGTATTTTGATCGCTATCAGCCGGAGTCGGTGGGTGCGTGTCTGTCCGACAAAAAGCTAGCATCCGTTCATGTTTCACGGGGTTTCAGCTACTACACGTCACACGAGACAATTACGTAGCTGATAAAGAATCAAACGTCTGTAATTTGAAGCTGCAGTCTGATCGTCCGTGTGAACTTGAGTAGCTGAATGTACATAAGACACCCAGGTCTCGTTGCCGCAGTTTTTGATTCGGAGATTTATTCCCGGATTTTTGAGTTCCCGGTTTCATTTAAAAGTAAACTGCCCACTTTTTTGCAGTCAGATTCATTTGGTCAACCTGCTTTAAAGCGTTTGCACCTCGTTTATCTTTTCCCTAATCAAAATTATATCCGCTGTTTGCACAGTTTATCGTTCCGGTTCATTACTTCTTCAGGTCTTTAGTGATCTCTTGTCTGGACTGGAATCGGAGTGGAAGGTATGTTAGCAGCACTTTCAACTTTCGAAACTAATCACTACTATTCTGGTATGCTGGAGGACAACCCCGGTATCACCCTATGTATCATCAAACGTTTCGGTTTTCCTCATATAGGCTGCATTTGGTAAAACACCGTATCTCTTTTAATGCACTCTTGTTTTGGCACGAAATAAAGTAAATCTGTCTGTTTTCGTTGTTCATCCCCGGAAGCTTTTTTGGTCAAATTTGTGCCATGGAGATCGATAACACGTGGTATATAATGCTAAAACTTGAATACTGATGTAGGTTAGTTCCTAAATTACTAGCCCTGAAGTTGACGTTTCCTTCCGTATAGTCGGCATCTTAAACATCCATGCTTTTAAATTGGCAATGAATAAGGCAGTATTCGATGGAGTAGGATTTAACGTCTGTTGCTTTTGTAGTATGCTAGTGCAGTAATTTCCCGATCTGCAGAAGCATAGAAATACAGAACTCGGAAGCTCAGTCAGTACATCAACAGGTGCCAACACTCGCCAACTAAAAATCAACTCGGTGATCTGCGGCCTGCCGTTATATTATAAAGTAAATGAAAGACCACATGGCTCGTGAGCCACTTACAGACTTCAAGGACCGAACCTTCAAATATTAGCTCGCTTGTTCGAGGTCTATTTTGTTTCATAGAGTCAGTCGTTTAAGCAGAGACATTGTGCACGCACACTACATTGAGTTTCTTTCATAGTTTTCTATGGCGACTTCTCTACCACTGTGTTTTGAACGTGCACGACGGAAGTGGACTAGTTGATTTACGGACTTGCTTACTGAACAACGCAGAACAGGTTATCTCGTTCAAGACCAACGAAATTTTTTAAACTTCTTCCCTGATCGGTTTGATCGATGCTTATAAAAAGGAACCGATTTTTCGTGTGAACATAGTTCCGAAATTACAGAAATGACTAGTATGATTTCAAATCATGCAGACAAAGAATTTGAGGGCAACTACACAGCCGACCACAGCAGACAGCTGCATCGTTCACTGTCCCCATCCACCCGATGGGTGGACCTGCATATGATATCAGTAAGGAACGCTTGGCCGATGATGTCCATTCAAGTGTAACGAAATTACGTCAGATGTATCGTCAAATATCCTAGCACTAGTGCCTTGTTGTTTGTTCTGTTCTTATCGTACAAAACTTATCGATTGGTGAGCCGTGAATCAACGGTGATTTAGTTTTTGTTGATCTCCTCCAGAAATGAGTAAACCACAGTAAGTAGGTATCTGTTCCTTTTTAGATAAACGCATAAACAGTTTGGTGCAATTGATTCAGTACACTGCTTCCCGTGATTGTCTACCGTAAGATTGGGCTGAGATGAGAATCGCTTTATACCAACCGAGTTTACCCTGCGTTCCCCTGTACATCTCAGACATGACCATTGCTCTCGCCATTTCCAATTATTTTTTGATACGTTTAAGGATCACGTGGTTCTGGTAGTCAAGTTCTACTGCTTTGTAAGTTCCTCTGATAGTTCTTTGTTGACCTTAGCCAACTGACCACGGTTTTGATATCTAAGTACTCAGTTCAGTTCAGTTCTTCCAACCATCAATCTAGCAATTCTCTGCTTTAATTTTGATTGGTACCTTACAGCGTTGCCCAGTTGAGGACAGAATAAGTAGAAACCTAAAGTGAGTTCAGCTCAGTTTTTAGTTCATATAATCATTAACCTCGCACTTCTGTGCTCTGGTTTCGGTTGCCGACGCTTAGTATCGTTGAGTCAAGAGCAAAATTAAAAAAGCATGTGGTGAGAAAAACCCTTCCAGCGTCGCCGAGTAAAAGGCAGGAAGAATAGAACCATCAAATAAAAAAGACCCCTTAATCAAAGCAATAAACAGAAATCACGAAGACGAGGAAAGAGTTTGAATGCAACTACGCCACTGGCAGAAACACCTAATCATAACACTTATTGTCTTCAGCCATTTGGTAGGCGAATCTCGCGGATCCCAACCCGGAAACCTAGCACGTCCTACTTGGCCAAGCCCACCGGTCAAGGATTTCATACCTTTTTGCCAATACCATGGATTTACCATCTCGACTAACTTCCGACCACTACCTGCCTCGGTGAACAGTGTATGCCAAGAAAGTCTATCGGTGAGCATGCGTACCACATGTCCCAGCTATCTTAACTTGTGCAGATTCAGTACCTGTTCCAGAGACTGACCTCTGATTCCCAAAACCTTCCTGCTCACCTCGGCACTGCTGATACAGTGTTCCCACCATATTAGAGCAATGATGCGAAGATGTGGATACTCAAACGCCGACAGTCTGCGCTTTTTCCCCATTTTAAGGGCCAAGGTTTTAAACCGCATAAAAGAACCGACGACTGCCACAGTGTATACTCGACCCTTGACAGACGATTCGATGTCAAGCCTGTGCCACAGATGACAGGTTGACAAAAACCAAACGCGCCTTCTGTGTACGAGATGACACTTCATCCAATATCTGTCCACCTGTGATAACAATTATTCTAATTCAGCTGGAGCTTCCTCAGATAGCACAATGATTGGCGTGGAGCCAATGAAGATCTGCAGCAGCATTGCACACTTTGAATATGCGAAACGCATCCCAAACGTTGCTACGCTTTTGTCTAGGCTATCTAAGGAAGCTTGCAACTTAATTGGGTCTTCAATCAGAAGAACGATATCGTCCGCGTAATCCAAGTCAGGCAGTTTATTGCTTAAGCATAGATCAATGTCGTCATTCTCAGAGGAGAATCGGGCTATCTCAAGAATGATTTCATTTAAAAAACTGAATGGAATGGATGAAACAGGGCAACCATGACGAACACCACTTCTCATGGTGAACTCGGGCGAAAGATCGTCGTAAGCATGAACTCGGCTTCGACTGTTTGCACACATGCATTGGAAAAGAGAAAAAAATTTCTCTGGTACACCCTCCAGTGAGAGGCAATGCCAAAGGATTGTGCGGTCGACTGGGCTGCTTTCGGACCAAGGAAGACAGAAATTGTGGAATTACGGAAGATGTATCTATGCCCTAAGATTTTTGAAGAGTGAAGATGTAGTCGATACAACCCCGATCGGGTCTGATATTGGCTTGATTCTCACACGTACATATTTCGCGGGTGCTGGCTAATCGGTGGGGCATAAGCCCGACGAGTAGTTTTAATGTGACATTTATAAAGCTAATTCCCCTGTGGTTTTCTCAAGAGGATCTGTCACCTTTCTTGTAAACCGGCACAATCACCGATTCACACCATTCCCTGGGAAGCTGCTTACTATCCCAGATTACTCGGAGAAGGTTTGTTAACTTTGGAACCAAAACTTCGCCTCCATTCTTGAAAAAGGTGGAAACAACTCATCCAGTCCAGGGGCTTTGTACCTTTTCAAATAGCCTCTCTCCCGCATAACCTCCATTTCTGATCGATGAGTGATATCCACCTTCATCGTTTCTATTGCAGGTATATTCGGAGGGTGTTCTATGGATATAAGCCAACTGAACTGCTTAAAATGCTGCACCCAACGGTCCGAATGATGTCCCTAAGAGGGAATCGGTGGGCCGTCGGATTCCTTGCTTAGCCCACTTACACCAGACTTCCGTGAACCGAAGCCTCTAACCAGACGGTAAAGGTTGCGAGTGTTGCCAATAGACGCAGTCTTTTCCATTTCCCTACATTTCGCAACCTACCATTGACCACGGTCGTTTTTCAGGTTCCTAGATAGCTGGCGTCTCAGGGATCTACACACTTCGTTGAATGTAGCATCCGGACGGACGGATCTGCGATAATCGAGCAGAGCATCTGATGTCGAAGATATCCATCGTTTGTGAGACCTACTTGAACCGGGGTCCTGGGTAGCATTAGAAACGACATACAAGGCTTCCTTGATCTGTTACCAGCGCTCATCTGGGTGCAGGACATCCGGTTGCATAGATAACCGTGTAGATAGCTCCCTCTGGGAAGCAAATCACTGGTTATCGTGTAGGAGCAAGTGCGCGGGACGGGTGGTTTTAACGTTGGTGCGATGATGGACGAGACATAAACAGAAGCAAGCACACACCAAGGTGTGATCTGAGTCCACAGGCGTGGACCAGTATGAACGACAATCTTCAGTTGATCCACGCTAGCGGTGACCAATGACAATGTGGTCAATCTGAGTCCAACATTGTGAAGATGTAGGAGAACGCCATGTGAATCTATGTCGCTTCTTGTGGCAGAAGTTCGTTTTTTCCAGGGACAATCTGTGTTCATAGCCCAACTGAGTGAGACGACCGCGGTTGTTGGTACGATCGACCGGAATAGCAAACGGGCCTCTTATTCGGCTTTCGGAATCTCTCAAATGGCCAACTTTGAATTTGAAATCCCTGCAACGACCGCCACATCAGCTGAACACACTGTTGGTAGCAATTGAGACAAATCATGATAGAATTCGTACTTGGTCTCCCAGGAACTATGATCAGTGGACTCGTACACAGAAACAAAAAATAAGCATAGGCGCTTCAGTTTGTTCTTGTTTACACTCACAGTATCATCCAACCGAACTGCACACAAACATCTGCTGACTGGAATCCAGTCTAGTAATGCACGCTCAGCTCATACTGAAAGCAATACCAACGCCAGCCCGACTATGGGCCCTAATATTTGGACCACCCGACCCACGAAAAGTGAAGCGAGAGACTGAGTTTGTTTCTGGGGTGCGAAGAGTAATCCCGGAAGTGGGGTGTTATATACGCGTTTTGGAAACAGCAAACATCTATTTTGAAAGTGTCAAGCTTTATAAAGAAAGTAGCCTGTTGCCCTATCTGACAGTGTGCGGACGTTGAAGGTAGCGAGGCGAGGTGATTATTTACGCTTGAGAAGTGTGTCCACTTAATGCCCGACTGCTGAACTGCCCCTTTCTTCAGAGCCGCCGTGACCCTTGGCGTTTCGCATCGATCTTAAATCAAGGGAAAAAGGATGCTGTAAGTTTCTAGGTGAATCATTATTAGCGGTTGCTCATACCGCTAAAGGGATTTTTCTTTGGGTAGCCTAACCAGAGCCTCTGACTCAAATGTCAGACTCACAAGGCAGTGAGACGTTAACCCAGCACGGAAACGTAGTCGAAGAACCCGTGAAGGAATTTATGGTCTGTCACGTGAGACCTGATTATTGCAAGCATTCTCTCCTGTCTTCGCTGGTACATTGTTATCGATCCGCCTTTCGTATTCAGTCCTTAGGTCCATGAACCCAAGGAGTGAGCGGAACGTAGACAGGGCGGCATCTTTTTGGCCCGGGGCTGCCCAGCTGAGGCGGACGGTAGCTACCCAATGAAGTGCGACGACTTCTCTCACTGTTAAGAGAAACCCCATCCATCTAGTGGATGTTTTTGATCAGCACGCTGCTTCCCTCTGCGCCCTTTATTGCTGTATTGCTTATTTCGGGGACATTTTGTGGTTAGAACCATCAACCGGTTCATAGTCTAAACTTCGTCTGGCCTCTGCCCATCGACCTGTCAGGCACGATTGCTCCTCGGTCCTAAGGAACCCATCCTGCATAGCTCTTTGGATCATGCAGGCACGGAAGGTATCACACCACGCCAAGCTGCAGTTTCATCGTGATGGAATCTAAATACTCAGTACAACCCACGTTAAAATATGTGATCTCAGAGCTGGGTCTTCGTGATTATTGGTGTCTGCTAACCACTTTCGGAGTTGCAGAGCCGAGCACAGGCATAAGCTTAACTTATATAACAGTACGGACAGTTTCCTCATTGAACCAGCCCCCAGAGATTCTTGGTAATACCGACGGAAGCGGATATAATGGCGAAGGTTTTTCCCTAACGAGCTTTTCTGGTCAGGTTTTTATCAAGGCGATGATGGAATGATACCTGTTGCGGAGGTGAAAAAAGATCTGAAAACTGGAATTGAATTAAGGTAGAGATGTTTTAAAGTATTTGTGCGGGTGCAAGGTTGAAGTAAGAATATTTCTTGCGGTGAACTATTGCATTGATTGTGGAGATTGAACACAGCATAGTGGTTTGAATCTCTAAGTATTCAATTGGTATCCCTGTTTTTGCTCCGTGAAGACGCAATCATATTAGTGTGACTGCAAGGTATGAGACGCATGAATCAGTTCTTCAGAATAAGAGTGCATCTGCGTTGATCCGGGGGTAATGGGTTCAACTAACGGATTTAACTGATAACCCCAGCAAGCACATGTGTGGCGCGTAAGTACTTGAGCTTTTCACCCAGCCTCCAAAATGCCTCAGTATGGTTGAGGATGGATATCTCAGGTTCCGAGTTGTCTACTCTCTCTGAGCACCTCTCAAAATAATCCCAAATGACCGCGCGTCCAAAATGGCTTATGCTGAGAAAGTCCTACGCACTGCTGTCTCGTGGTGGAGGTGTTTCCAAAAAAGTGTGAGGGCGAAGGCAAACGCCCGGCGCTCTCCAGCGGGTTAACTGACTATTAATCAGTCTAGAAGAGATGGATAAACCCTAATTCCAAACCATTTGTGGGCGGCGGATGAAGCGTACAAGACAATGCTCACCGGCATTTGTGGCGGAGGGGTGAACTGGGAACCCAGGATGTCTAGCCTCATCCGAAGAATGATTGAACTGAGCAGTTAGTCACCGGCTCTCAGCGGTTCCCGGAAGAGGCAAATGAATCAGACAGTTGGTCACCGGCTCATCTAGACCAACGCTGCTGCCTTTAAGGACGCGCTTTGTTGCGCAAAGGCTAGAGATGCATTCTCGAATAAAAATGCCTATTCTGGACTGGGCAACGGAGCAGTACAGTATCCCAGAACGTCAATAACAGTACAACCGATGGATATTTTATGACGCGATCGTTACGCTCGTCCGAAACATGCTTGCGCTGATGTCTTTAAACCTTACACGTTGATTTATCCAATTTCAAACCTCATCCTTGCGCAAACACATTTTTATATTCTTCGGGAACTGCAGTCCGCCGTACTTGCGGTAGTGTCTCTGAGGGGAGTTCTGTTACTACTCTCTCGCGTCCTTCTTTCTCTAACATCCAGGTCTCACCAAATTCGTTTCTGCCAGCTGATGCTCTTCTTCGCCTCGGGCTTCCTTTTAAACTACCCACATTTAATGTGCGAACGCTGGTGCGTATGGGACGGCAGGCGTGTTTAGCTCGTACGCTGGAGACCCTTACCATCGATTCGTGTTGCATTCAAGAGAGTCGCATTCAAAACTCCAACTCGGTCACTCAACTGATGCCCTCATCCAGCCCTTCTGCAAAGTTTCACTTGTGTTTGTCTGGGGACCCTGAGGCTGCGGCTGCCGGCCTTGTTAGTGTAGTCGTGACTCTCAGTGAGTGAGCTGAGGCCGCCCTACATGACTGGGTCCTAGTTGAAAGTCGGTTGTGCGCAGTAAAACTTAGAGGTTCGTGCAGAGTAAGCAAACGCCGTCCCGACAGATCCAGTTTGTTTGTCGTCTCGGCTTATGTTCCTGCAGGTTGCAGCCCAGATACAATCAAAGACGTCTTCTACCAAAAGTTACTCGACTTTCTGCGTAAAGCAAAACGGGGTGATGTCGTGATTTTAGCTGAAGATATGAATGCTAGAGTCGGTCGGCTGTCTTCAAACGATGCTCATTTGGGAGACCTTTTTGGCCTTGATTCCTGTCAACGGAAAGGGAACAGTTGTTGGCTCTATGTTCAGATCACCGCCTGTTTCTCACCAGTACGAACATAAGACGTTCCAATCACCGGTATGCCACGTGACATCCGCCGTCTGCGAGTCAGCAATGGACCCAGATAGACCACGTCACAATCAGCTACGAATGTTGGGGCTGCAAACAAAACTGCTGGTCGTACTAGAGCACTCCCCTTGACTCCAACCACGCGTTAGTATGCCCTAAGCTGTCCATAGGGTTCGGCGAGCGTGTCAAACGTACAATTCAGCAACGGTTAGACTGCGATATGCTGTCTGATCCGTCTTACCTCTCAGCTTTCCGAAACGTTCTTGTTGAAAAGCTAGGATCAACGCTACCATATAGCACCAGCCAGCACTGGTCGCTTATTGAGAATGCTTTGTATTCTGCTGGCGAGGTGAGTTGTAGCCTGACTCGTTGGGTCATGACACCCTGGATGTCTGCTGAATATCTAAGCCTCTTTGATGCACGCCAGTTTAGCCCGGCTGGTAGTGAGCATAATACAACACGGCTCACAACGAGACGTGAACTCAACGCAAGTCTTCGTAGGAATCGCGAAATCTGGTGGTCTCAAAAAGCATCCGAGGTGGAACATGCTGCCGCTGTGGGAAATTCCCGCAAGCTGTTTCGCCTCATCCGAGTCCCCGGTAAGAAGCCACTAGGTGTGAGCGAAACGACCTGAGATCGACAGTTCGTCTATCCACAGTCTGCAGCGACGTCTTGTAGGCTGAGCGGGGCACTTTAAAGTGCAGTTTAGCTGACTTCCAGCGTCAGCCTCTCCCATAGATGTTTGTTTCTACAGATCCCATTTCTGAGGCGTGGATCCGCAAGGAAATTCGAACCCTTGGACATCACAAAGCGCCGGGCTCTGATGTCCGTTCCCCATCCCTGTTTAGAGATAGTAGAGTGCAGCTTGTTAGAGAACTTCAAGCTTTTCTCTCCAAGGTCTGGCACCCCGAGTAAGTCCCCTCCTTGTGGGGAGAATCGATCGTCATCCCCATCTTCAAGAAGGGCTTGCGCAATGACTGCGCAAACCATAAGGGCATAAGACTAATCCCGATAGCATTTAAACCGCTAGTGTCTGTCATTCTTCATAGGTTGTACAACACGCGTGATGAACAAACTCGCGAGGAGCAGGCTGGGTTTCGTACCGTTCGTGGATGTATCGATCAAATCTTCACCCTCCGACAACTGCTAGAGCACCGTTACACATTCCAGAGGCCAGCGATCGTCCTGTTTCTAAACACTCGCGTGGCCTTCGACTCCGTTGATAGGTATGCACTATGGCTCTGTCTGTTAAAGAATGGTGTACCTAGAAAGTATGTGTCGGTCCTCAAAGTGTAACATCGTCATACCTCAGGTCGAGTTAGGGTTTATGGCCAGCTATCGCCCCCTTTTGCCGTCTCCTGTGCAGTACGACAACACTGCCATATGCCCCCGTTTCTTTTCAACTTTGCTATGAAGGATGTCCTACAGAACGCTTTGTTTGGTCTTAACAACGGTGGGGTTGAATTCCTCCCGGGGGGTTGAGCTTTTGACTTAGAGTCCGTCGTTGATATCGCCTCGCTGAGTGACAGTGCACAGGCAATTCAACACGCAATGGGCCGCTTGGCGATTGAGGTGTTCCGATATGGTATGTACTTTGTGCCTTCAAAGTGCAATGTACTTATTCAAGACTGGCAGGAATCTGTGACTGCACTCACCCTTAGTCGTGATCGGTTAGAGGTAGTCAATCACTTGAATTACCCAGGGAGCTTGTTCGCAGCTGGTAGTGGTGTTGAGGAGGAGATCACATCACAAATTGCGAGATCCAGGGCAGCTTTCGTGAACCTGCGTCATATGTGGCGTCGCCATGACATTCGATTTCCCTCAAGGGAAGGGTGTACAGTGCCAGAGTTCGTAGCGTTCTTCTTTACGGTTGCGAGACCTGCCCCCCCCCCGCGTTGAGGATGCTCGGTGGCTTTCTGTATTAGACCACCAACGTCTCCGAAGCATTGCTGGTGTCTGGTGAGAACATCGGAAAAGCAGTGGCGAGGTTCGTCGTCGTGTGCTTGGTGGTGGTGATAGTCGCCCTCTGACAGAGATAATCGCTCTACACCGCCTCCGATGTCTCGGACACGTTTTGCGTATGCCTGCCCATCGTTTACCCTTTCGTGTTCTTTCAGCACGTGCTGGGCAAGGCTAGAAGAGACGATGCGGCGGTCAGGCTATAAATTGGCGCAGGAGCATGAAGCAGTTAGCTTCGGCTTCGGTTGGTGCTTCCCGCCTTTCTGGTCGGGACCCAAGAGGTGAAAATTGCTGTTGATTAGAGACACTGAGAGATATGGCTCGGAACAGAATCCAGTGGTGCGAATGCTGTATGCCCTGTCTGTTGACTTCCCGTTCCCCATAAACAACTGAAAAAAAAATTTACGAAAGGTGTACGGTGAGAATATTTTCAAAGAGATTGTTCTTACTTGTTGAGATCTCTATGTTGACTCTTAAATCTCTTCCCTCCCACCCGACTTTGTAATTTTCTTCTGTTGCCGTTGCCGTGGCACCATGCTTGTTCTCAAACCAGAGTAAAATGTAATATGTACCCGAAATCACCAAGAGGAAGTTGCACGCCAATATTATTTCCCTCACTCTGTCCATTTAGCTTTGTCACTGACATTTTCCTAGAGTGCACATCCTCACGCAAGAACAGTGATGTTGAGATTCACCCAGGTAGACAGAGTTAGGACGATATAAGTGAAAGTCCAAATAAATTGCAAGATTTTCTAAACAGCAAGAATTAATGTATTTCGCACCTTCAAAGACAATAGATTGCTTGTATAAGTTACGCTTTCGCGGGATTTGCGTTTCACCCGGAGCTTCATCGTGACGGGTAACAATTGAAACATGAACAAGGGTGGCTTTTTCATGACGTGAAAGAAGAACACGAAACTAATTAGTTCACTCGGTCACACAGGTGCCTTCGTCTTCCTCATTGGCAAGCACGGAACCTATACTAAAATTAGTTGGAAATTCGGAGACATGGCGGTATGCCACGACCAGTGACGTCATTGTGTTCACCATTTCATCATCCTGACATGTAACCGGCGGTGGTCTAGTGGTTTGAAGCATCTGATTACAAGCTCAGAGGTCCGTGATTCAAATCCCTGCCACCACCGGTCCCTTTGATGGTAGACGGTGATTCACTACTACTGCATTATTAGGGATAACCGGCCACTAGACTCTGAGACTTGTAGTGAAGCACTACATTAGGTCCCAATAGGTTAGACAGGGAATAAGTCCGGTTAGCATAACATATAAGCTGCTTGCTGATATTTTTCTTCACCGCTTACCTAACACTAACGAACAGCGCCCACGCAAAAAGCAAGCTGGCTTTATACCTGGCCTAGTTCGTGTTAAACACATCTTCAGTTCTCCACTTTTGAACATATGCACACTTTATGTGGGCTCACCATCGCTGTTTTCCTTGATGTGGAGGCGGTGTTCTGCTCAGACAACCGCGCAGTTATCTGGCGCTGCCTGATTAAAGAATGTACCAGTAAAATACATCTAATTGGTAAAGTTGCGGTGTATTATTGACCGAAGTTGAGTTAGGGCTCACGGTAGTCTTCCACCGAAGTTAACCACGATAAGTGGTTTACGTCAAGATTTCTTCCCTGTTTTTCTTCCCAAATTTGTTATGGCTTCCACCATAGATACCGCTCTTTTGCAATGTAATGATAGCGGTTTTGAGCTCTTTCCGGCTGGAAAATTGTCAAATGTTGAGTATGTAGACGACATAGTTTTTTTGAATGAAGACAAATAGGTTGCCGCCTGTTTTGAACAGCTCGATCAGTTGCGTTACACGTTTAAAGTGCAAGATGCTGTTGCAGGTCTGGGTTGATCGAAATCTTTCGGAATCTGGGAAACGATAGACGAAGCAGATAAGTTCTGTTATCTAGGCAGCTATATTTCACCGAAGGGTCGGATATCGGATGAGGTGTCTGCGTTGAAAAAAGCTCGCTTTGTACTTGCCAAACTGAGTCACCCGTGGCGTTGACATGATATCCGTTCGCCTACCAAGGATCGAATGTGCGCTGCATCAACCAGGCCAATTCTTCTTCATGGTTGAGAAACATGGCCATAGCGGTTGAAATATACGCGAAGATTGTTGGTATTCGAACACCGATGACTTCGTATCATTACTCGAATTTGATTGGAGCGCCGTATCAACGATGCTGAGGTCCGGCGCAGTCTTAGGTACACGAACCAAACGATGAACCACTGAAGTACACCAAGCTAAGAAGGTTGGGACATGTTTTGCTCGTCCCGAACAGGATCGTTCGAGGTACAGTGTTTTCTGATGAGGTAATAGTTGAAAGGGTAAAGTGGCCAGTTCATGACGCGGAATCATCGTCATCATCGTACAGCGTTAAACAGCACGGCAAGCCCCACTGACCACTGCCTTTCTAACCATGTTGCAAACAGAATTAGAAAGTATGAATACACAAGATGGACAGGGACTGGACCTACATGGGTGGGAAAAGGAAAGAATGCTCTAGTAGCCAACACACGGAATACACAGCCTAACTGTTCAAACGCACGCCAGTCAGTCATTCTGATTTCACAGGAAGTGACAACAGGATCGCCACTGTTCACGGTTTGCTATCATATCCTCCAGTGTCTCTAGCCAACTGGTTGACGGATCTTTTGGACCCTAACCACGAAGACGTGAAGCACCTACTTTTCCTAAGTCTGCTGTACATTTTCTCATTCCTCGTTGCCACGTCATCTGTTGATCTCCATGTGGTTTCTCCACTCCCTAGGAGGAACGGAGAACAGGACACGGTATGGTAGACGTGTTTGCCATACGTAATAAGTGCTCCAACGAACGAAGTCTACTAAGCTGGATACGCTGTGACAGAACGTTCTCCGAATTAGTACCCAAAACTCGATTTCTGACCTCATCATCATTGCTCACTCGGCTATTCCACCCGATCTTAACGATACCACGCAAACATCGATGGTCGAAAACCTAAGGACGACGAATATCTCCAGCACGCAGACTCCAAGTCTCGCAACCATACAACAAAACTGAACGCACTGTGGCACAGTATACACGACCTTTCAACTTCAGTGAAATATTAGATCGACGCCACCAGTGCTTCAGTCCAGCGTACGCCCCTCGAGTCTTGGATATCCGCATGCTCATCTCTACTACCGTGCTCCCATCCGTCGTCACGCTGCTGCCAAGGTAGGTAAAGCGGTCGACAACTGCCAGCACCTCTCCATCGAGCATCAAGCTCGGAATCGTTGACGTCCAGTTTTGTAACACCACCTTACACTTTGAAGGTGCAAAGCGCATGCCAAATGGAACTACAGCTCTCGCAAGTCTATCTAGTGCACGTTGAACATGTTTCGCGGATTCGAACAAGCAGATAAGGTCGTCAGCGTAATCTAGGTCACATAGCTTTCCACTATTTCCTAGTTCGACGCCTACATCCTGAAGATTTTTCAGCGCACTCTCCATTATTTCGTCCATGACGAAATTGGACAGGAATGGAGACATAGGACATCTCTGTCGAACACCACTTGTCGTTTTAAACCGACCGGATAGTTCGCCGTAAACCCTTACGCGGCCAGAAGTATGAGAATACAATGATCTGAGTAGGTTCACGAACTTCTGGGGCATACCTTTTCGATGAAGAACACTGAAAAACGCTGCTCGATCAACTAAATCGAAGCACCTTTCAAGTCTAAGAAAACTATTATTGTCGGTCGGCGATGCGTGTGACGCGTTTCAAGTAGTCGGTGAAGAGTAAAAATCTGGTCGATGCATCCCCGACCTGGACGGAATACAGCCTGATGTTCGTGGGCATTCCCCTCGCGAGTGGGCGTAAGACGGTGCAGCAAAATCGAAGCTAATACTTTGGTGACTATCGGGATTAAGCTAATCCCACGATGGTTACTACAGTCATGGCGTATTCCCTTCTTGAAGATGGGAACAATCAATGATTCGCTCCATATTAACGGAATACGCTCTGCGTTCCAAATGTCACAGCAAAGCGGTAAGGGATTTTATCAAAGCATTTCCACCCAGTTTGAGAAGAACTGAGTCAACGTCTTCCGTCCGGCCGCTTGCCCGCGCTCTAGTAATCGAATGCATGACTCTACTTCCACTTCCGCTGGGGGCTCAAGTGATACCACCCAAGAAAGGTAGCGGAAGAAAGGTACGATTTTTCCTTTGCATGTTTGCGCATGAGTGCAGTCCGATGGGTGTGTATCCCGTGGCGTTGGAGGCTCCGTGCGCTATTAGGGATTCCCGCCAACCTGGCCCTGAGACCTGGAGTGGGGAATCGCATAATGTCCCAGTAGGTTAACCGTGGTTACGAGCCGGGCGACAGTGAATTGCCTTCTGCCACCAAAGTGACCGGCGGTGCCTTGGTTTGGACCTCTGACCTCCGAGGGGGGAAATTTAATGATTTAAACCACCCAGCCACCGCCGATCACAAGTGGCATTGTCCATGTAGGGTGTGTCAGGCTTCCTGAATGGGGTCCAAGAGACCCACCAGTCACTGATTACATACTTTGGAGAATGTGGCTCGATGTCGCAATCAGTGGTCTTGTATTCAAAAATGTTCTGTGTAGGCTCGATACTATTTGTAGTTCTCTCACTCTTTTCATGCTTTTGGTTTTTAATCATTTCCCACTGAGCTTGCCTCTGAGAGATAGCAACCAAGCCACCACATTCAATGCGTGGTTAATAGTTATTAGATCTGGACTAAATAAATGGCTGTTCACGGTCTTCACCATATTTTCCAATAAAATCCCCAACTTCATCAGTTTCATTTGTGGTTGCTCTATCATCTGCTGATATTCCCATATAACTTAAATGCAACGATGTACTAACAGTGCAAATACATGCTTGTGCTCTACTCATTCTGCTCAAAAATCTGATTTCCGTTGGCGTTTTCCCAAATACTGTGACTTTATTGTCATTCTAACTACCGTCAGGCGTTTGAGCTTCCTTGAAAAAGCTTTCATTCCCTCTCATTGTCTGTTTTTATCGTTTCAGGGAGGCTTTGATTGGCGAAGTTACCACCTCCGTTAATGATCTCCTGAGTCTCTATCAAAGTGGTATGCGTTCACTGGACGTAAGTTTTGCCCATTTATCAGATTCCCATTCGCTTTTCCTTGTTCCCACGGCAATTTATTGTCTCTCCATATTTATTTTTGATCGTTCTTCCTCTGTTACTTTGGTAGCCCTCGCTTCCGTTAGTCCGTGATTTCTACGTACGGCCTATGCGCTAAACCTCTGCTCACACGACTCCTGTCGCTCCAGCCCGCAATGACAAATCAAAAGACGGCAACACGGCACGCCAAAACGACAGTATTATAGGAATTAATAATGCGGTGTTTAAAGCGAAAGTGGAGCATTCCCCAATTCGTCGTTCAGTCAGGTTCATGCCTTGTCGAGCTGATTAGGTTGATGTAGTATACGCCATATTGATCGTTGACCCGATTTGGGTCAGCCTGCAGATGACTGCTCGATCAGCGAAAAGGGGTCAAACGTTGTGATCTGGCGGTTTACCAGTTATTGATTATTTGATCCAACCTGGCATGTTCGAAGCGATTAGTGACTTGCTTCGGGAGAGGTATTTTTGCGACATCCTGACAAATACTCCAAGAGTTTTGCAACATTTCCGTCTTGTTATGTTATTTCAGGATATCCCATTATAAATACGGTTGAATTCCTCACATATGCATTGTGAGTTAGTCAGTTACCTGCTACTGTTTTTGCGCCTTCCATGCCACATCAGTTGATAAAGATTGAAACAGTAAGGGAGCAGAAACGTGAAACAAATGAACCAACAACACCCAGTGTGTCACCAGCATCATCGCGATTGCCAAATTCATCCAATCAATCTCAGTCAGCTGATAAAGCCGTGAGGTTTATTCTTCACTGGTCCGTCTCCTTGCCTTTTCATCGTGGAGGTGACTTTTTTGTGATTGATTCGGCCATACTGAGGCTCGGTTTCTCTGGTCAGTGCATATAATGGCTGCAAAATACCTCCACACTACTGTTCCGCATGGTAACCTGCATTTGGGTGCAATTGTGCTGTGACTTGAGTTCTATCACCAGTTTCTTCTGTTTTGATGCTTAAAGAGTTGTCAGCTGAACAGAACCGATTGTGCTTACGTGCATATCAACCAGCGCGGAGTATGGTCGATTGCAATATCCTGTCACAATCTCAATCGTGATACAGTGCCTCGAATAGAGGAACGCAAAAACGAAACACCGATAGTGGGATTCGATCAGAATAAACCCCTCTCTCATAGACCTCGATGTCAGTTATGTCAGTCGTCTGACTTCAGACTGTGTCAAACAAGACACGGCACAATCAGGGAAGAAGGGGTAGATAGTCCCAGTTCATGATTTATTTGTGGGCGCGATACTGCAAGATTTGATTTACAGAAATGAATAGGAAGGATGAAACAGGGCAACCATGACGAACACCACTTCTCATGGTGAACTCGGGCGAAAGATCGTCGTAAGCATGAACTCGGCTTCGACTGTTTGTACATATGCATTGAAAAAGAGAAAAAAATTTCTCTGGTACACCCTCCAATGAGAGGCAATGCCAAAGGATTGTGCGGTCGACTGGGCTGCTTTCGGACCAAGGAAGACAGAAATTGTGGAATTACGGAAGATGTATCTATGCCCTAAGATTTTTGAAGAGTGAAGATGTAGTCGATACAACCCCGATCGGGTCTGATATTGGCTTGATTCTCACACGTACATATTTCGCGGGTGCTGGCTAATCGGTGGGGCATAAGCCCGACGAGTAGTTTTAATGTGACATTTATAAAGCTAATTCCCCTGTGGTTTTCTCAAGAGGATCTGTCACCTTTCTTGTAAACCGGCACAATCACCGATTCACACCATTCCCTGGGAAGCTGCTTACTATCCCAGATTACTCGGAGAAGGTTTGTTAACTTTGGAACCAAAACTTCGCCTCCATTCTTGAAAAAGGTGGAAACAACTCATCCAGTCCAGGGGCTTTGTACCTTTTCAAATAGCCTCTCTCCCGCATAACCTCCATTTCTGATCGATGAGTGATATCCACCTTCATCGTTTCTATTGCAGGTATATTCGGAGGGTGTTCTATGGATATAAGCCAACTGAACTGCTTAAAATGCTGCACCCAACGGTCCGAATGATGTCCCTAAGAGGGAATCGGTGGGCCGTCGGATTCCTTGCTTAGCCCACTTACACCAGACTTCCGTGAACCGAAGCCTCTAACCAGACGGTAAAGGTTGCGAGTGTTGCCAATAGACGCAGTCTTTTCCATTTCCCTACATTTCGCAACCTACCATTGATCACGGTCGTTTTTCAGGTTCCTAGATAGCTGGCGTCTCAGGGATCTACACACTTCGTTGAATGTAGCATCCGGACGGACGGATCTGCGATAATCGAGCAGAGCATCTGATGTCGAAGATATCCATCGTTTGTGAGACCTACTTGAACCGGGGTCCTGGGTAGCATTAGAAACGACATACAAGGCTTCCTTGATCTGTTACCAGCGCTCATCTGGGTGCAGGACATCCGGTTGCATAGATAACCGTGTAGATAGCTCCCTCTGGGAAGCAAATCACTGGTTATCGTGTAGGAGCAAGTGCGCGGGACGGGTGGTTTTAACGTTGGTGCGATGATGGACGAGACATAAACAGAAGCAAGCACACACCAAGGTGTGATCTGAGTCCACAGGCGTGGACCAGTATGAACGACAATCTTCAGTTGATCCACGCTAGCGGTGACCAATGACAATGTGGTCAATCTGAGTCCAACATTGTGAAGATGTAGGAGAACGCCATGTGAATCTATGTCGCTTCTTGTGGCAGAAGTTCGTTTTTTCCAGGGACAATCTGTGTTCATAGCCCAACTGAGTGAGACGACCGCGGTTGTTGGTACGATCGACCGGAATAGCAAACGGGCCTCTTATTTAGCTTTTAGAATCCTCCATACATTCAGTGTAACGTCGAGACCATGTCGGCATGGTGTAATGGCATTCATGCCTCCGTGACCTAAATGACTTCGCAAGGTGGCTTCCTTAGTTCGAAGAACTTCTAATTTCTAACGAATGTTTGTGCAAGGGCCAGACGAAGTCCCATGGGTGAACCATTTGGTTGGCAACATCTGGTCCTAATCCCTGTGTCCCTGTAAAAAACAGTCCAGTGAATAAATATGGGGTAAGAATTGTTCGGATCAAAATACCTCCCTTGGATGGGCATAGGAGTTGAGTCTCCGGGGTTTCTCTCGACGGTAGGAGAATTTATTGCACTTCATTGGGTAGCTACCGCTCACTAAAGCTGGCCTGCTGCCGACCTACGGGATGCTGCCCTATCTACATTCCGCTTGCTGCATTGGGTGCTGGGGCTGAGGACAGTACGAAAAGCGAATCGACAACAAAGCACCAGCGAAAGTAAGACAGAATGTGTGCAACAATCAGGTCTCACATGACAGACCTAAAGAAATTCCTTCACGGGTTCTTCGGCCATGTTTCCGTGCTGGGTTAACGTCCCACTGCCTTGTGGGTCAGATTTTTTAATGAAAGGCTTCGGTTAGGGTTACCAAAGAAATATCCCTTCTGTTGTGTAGATAGCCGCGAAGTATATGCCCAGAAACCTCCAGCATCATTCCTGCTAAAGGCTTCCCTCCCTCTAGTTTACGACCGATACTAAACGCCACGGGTAATTGAGACTCTGATAGAAACATTAGTTCAGGAGTAGGACTTGAAATCGAACACTTTTCTTAAACCTGCATGCGTACTCCACTTAGCTGCCTTCAACTTCCGCATACTGTCAGATAGGGCAACAGGTTGCTCCTTCTAAAACTCTCAACGCTTTCAAAATAGATGTTTGCTGTTTCCGAAACACGCACACAAAATGCCACTTTGCAACTCGGATACACCCTCAGTCTCGCTTCACTCTTCGCCTGCCGGATGACCTGATATCTAGTGCTCGTGGCGTTGGAACTGCCTTGTGCATGCGGGCTGAATGTGGACTGTTAGTCTGGATTCCAAACAGCAGTCGTTTGTGTGTAGTTGGGTTGAACGTTTCCGCACGTGTTAACGGCAACAGACTGAAACATCTATGCTTGACGAATACGTAGGCCCTTCGTTGCGGAGTGAATTTGGAGATACCTACCTGTTTTTTACTTGCTTCGGACTACACCTTTTCCCATCAAGCTTTAGCCAAAACCCGCAATTCTGTATCCACGACCCACAATCCTTTAGCCACGACCCATCATTCTTTAGCCTTGACGCACAACCTTTAGCCACGACCCACCATTTTTTAGCCTTGACGCACAACCTTTAGCCATGCCGCTACAAGCCAATCAGGTCAAAAGTATCGGAATATATTGACATCGAGAGATATTGGAACAATTTTTTTTTTTACAATGGTTGGTGTTGCAATGCTAACGGAACAAATGTGAAAGTGTGACGATCATGTGCTGCGCAGTTGACCGTGGTAATGGTATCAAATGCTGCCCCCGCAAATTGATTAGAGAAGGTTTAAACGATGTGCCCGTACCGTCGAACTATGTGGCACAGTCCTTATTATTGTTGTATTTTCGGTGACAATGAGGTGTCAAATGCTGCAGCATAAATGAATTGATGACAATAATGGGGGTGTACTTACGATAACTGTGTATTGCTCTCGGAATTTTAATGTATCCACTTATCTAAAGGCCTAATAAACCAAACCTTTATTTTTTCCATCACATCCAGTTCTGATACTTGTCTAAGACTTGAAATGCAAAACAGAGTGCCGTTTGTTACATTACATATTTTACTTACAAGGCTGCTTGTTTGTGACATTTTACCCTTGCATGGGAAGACTCGTTTTCGATTGGTTGATATCTCGTTCGGAGGCAGTCAGGCGATATAATCACACCGCAGACGTTTGCTATAGTATTCACCATACTTTACCTGGTACCGTACGCATCACCTCTTGACAATATGGAGAGTAATAATATGGGTTAGATGAAAAAGTCGTACCGTTTCACCAGCGCTGAAGATCGACGCAGGATGATCGAATGTGCATGAAGTTAAGATGATTTAAAGGACATTGCCAAACACCTCAACATCAAGATCAAAACCTGTCGTACTATTGCAGCTACAGACAGGGAAACGGCATTCACACCTGGGTCCTACAAGATGAAGTTCAACGACGAGTTTGTCAAGCATTGGTATGAAGTGGTGGACAAAAAACCACACAAGCACATTGAGGCAGTTGAAGGAAAGGATGGATAAGGATTTCCCAAGCACAACAGTCAGCACGTCATCTATTGATCGGTTGCTGGATGGGCGTCACTATTCAGTTAAGAAGCTGACTATCCAACCAGTGGAACGAAGCTCAGATGCAGTCAAATCTAAAAGAGCAGAATATGCCGATTGGCTGCAACGATCAGGCACTGCCACTTTGAGGTTGTGTATTGATGAGAGCAACTACAACATGGTGTTGTCGTAGCTATGGACGCTCAAAAGTAGGCAGTAAAGCCATCCGAATTCTACAGTCAAGTAAAGGACCTAACCTGAACATATTAGCTTGTTCATCTATCGCCGTTATCTTGAAGTATGAATGTCATACAAAGATTACATGGCATATTTTTAATGAGTTTCTCTCATGTTGCTCAGCGTCTATTGCTACTGAGCAACCTGATGTTCCAGTAGTATTTGTTTGACAATGCGCCCATTCATCGGAGAGCTGTGGACGCACAGTTACACACCAATCATCAAATACGTTTTCTCCCACAGTATAGTCCATTTTTCAATCCGCTTGAGGAGGCCTTCAGTGAATTCAAACAGGTAAAATGTTTGCCACTTTAATTTTTTTATATTTCTTAGTACATTAGGAACTGGTTCATTGAAAATGCAACAGTAATAAGGGCTGTGCCACGTGGTTCGACGATACGGGCACATCGTTTAAACCTTCTCTAATCAATTTGCGGGGGCAGCATTTGATACCATTACCACGGTCAACTGCGCAGCAAATGTCCCTAACCACCCCTCTTTGCCCCATCTATCCACCCATAATGCTCCCACTGATAACACGGTCGATACTCGCAACGATTCACTGTCAAATAGTGTCGGGAATACTCCTCTGTCTGGTAACTCACATTTTCTCAGGCCTCGTTAACCTCTGAATCTCGACTGCTTCAATGTGCGTACACTCAGGCAAGCCGGTCAGAAGGCATGCCTAGCGTTCACAATAGATTCTCTGAAGATTGATGTCTGCTGCGTAAGTGAGACGCGTATCCATAATCCGAGCAGTGTGATTCAACTAGCTGTTCATGGTATCTCATCGAGGTATTTCCTGCGCACTTCAGGAGACGAAATAGCTCGAGCTACGAGTCAACGTGGTGTAGGAATAGTCTTGACTGACAAGGCTGAGGCTGCCCTTTTAGACTGGATCCCTGTTAACAGTCGTTTATGTGCTGTGAGACTCCAGGGGTCAGTTGGAGTTCGAAAGGATAGTTGTGTTAAACGCAATTTGTTTGTGATCTCGGCGTACACCCCAACGGACTGCAGCTCAGACTTGCAGAAAGATGAGTTCTATGATGAACTCGCCACCCTCGTTTGCAGTAGTAAAGGTTCTGACATTGTAGTACTAGCTAGTGACTTCAATGCACAAGCTGGCAAACTCAGTGTGTCAGAAGCTTGTTTAAGTGGGCGTTGTGCTTAACCTGCTGAGCGTACAGATAACGGGGATAGACTTCTCCAGTTTTGTGCAGACAATCGATTGTTCTTGTCTAGCACCAATTTCCGATAGAGCTCGCGTCGCACAGCGACATGGCGCTCTAACTCTACGGGCACTTTGAGTCAAATTGATCATATCGCCGTAAGCTACCGGTGGCGCAGTTCTGTTCAGAACTGTGGATCTTACTGGTTCACGTACGTAGAGTCTGACCATGCATTAGTTTTAATGCGATAATCTGTTCAGCTCCATGGTCATCGACGCAAACCCGATTAGCCGTGCAACGTATGTGTGATCCAGAAGTCCGCACCCGGTATGAGCAGAAGTTAGCATATGAGCTAGGATCTACGACGAAGAGTAGTGGAGATGAGCATTGAGCTCATATCAAACAGGCGATGCACTTTGCAGCAGGTTTTGCCTGTGGTCTTAGATCCGTTGTCCATCAAAGACACTGGATCTCGAAAGAGTCGCTGAGTATAGTGGAGCAAAAGCGTCAGCTCTCGAACTGTAAGATGAATAAGATACGAAGACATCTACAGAAGCAAGAATGATCGCGAAAATTAATGGGTTAGGGTTGCCGAGGAAACGAAAGTAGCAACTGCTTCAGGTAACAGTCAAAGACTGTTCAAGCTTATACGTGACACCGGTGGACGGCGAACTCAGGTCAGTGAAACGATTTGTGATAGAAATGGAGAAACCATCCATAGCAAACAGCAAAGGCTTGACCGTTGGGCCGAGTACTTCAAGGAACAGTTTAGGTGGCCGCACGCTAGTGCAGTTACTCCTGCATCAACAGCTGTTACTCCTTGGGTGGTATCACTTGAGCCCCCAGCGGAAGTGGAAGTAGAGTCATGCATTCGATTACTAAGGCGGGGGAAAGCGGCAGGTCCCGACGAACTTCCCCCAGTTCTTTTCAAACTGGGTGGTGGGGCGTTGGTAAAACCACTTACCGTCTTGCTCCGTGACATTTGGAACGCAGAGCGTATTCCGTTAATATGGAGCGAATCATTGATTGTTCCTATCTTCAAGAAGGGAATACGCAATGACTGCAGTAATCATCGTGGGATTAGCTTAATCCCGATAGTCACCAAAGTATTAGCTTCGATTTTGCTGCACCGTCTTACGCCCACTCGCGAGGGGAATGCCCACGAACATCAGGCTGTATTCCGTCCAGGTCGGGGATGCATCGACCAGATTTTTACTCTTCACCGACTACTTGAAACGCGTCACACGCATCGCCGACCGACAATAATAGTTTTCTTAGACTTGAAAGGTGCTTCGATTTAGTTGATCGAGCAGCGTTTTTCAGTGTTCTTCATCGAAAAGGTATGCCCCAGAAGTTCGTGAACCTAATGAGATCATTGTATTCTCATACTTCTGGAAGCGTTCGAGTTTACGGTGAACTATCCGGTCGGTTTAAAACGACAAGTGGTGTTCGACAGAGATGACCTATGTCTCCATTCCTGTCCAATTTCGTCATGGACGAAATAATGGAGAGTGCGCTGAAAAATCTTCAGGATGTAGGCGTCGAACTAGGAAATAGTGGAAAGCTATGTGACCTAGATTACGCTGACGACCTTATCTGCTTGTTCGAATCCGCGAAACATGTTCAACGTGCACTAGATAGACTTGCGAGAGCTGTAGTTCCATTTGGCATGCGCTTTGCACCTTCAAAGTGTAAGGTGGTGTTACAAAACTGGACGTCAACGATTCCGAGCTTGATGCTCGATGGAGAGGTGCTGGCAGTTGTCGACCGCTTTACCTACCTTGGCAGCAGCGTGACGACGGATGGGAGCACAGTAGTAGAGATGAGCATGCGGATATCCAAGACTCGAGGGGCGTACGCTGGACTGAAGCACTGGTGGCGTCGATCTAATATTTCACTGAAGTTGAAAGGTCGTGTATACTGTGCCACAGTGCGTTCAGTTTTGTTGTATGGTTGCGAGACTTGGAGTCTGCGTGCTGGAGATATTCGTCGTCCTTAGGTTTTCGACCATCGATGTTTGCGTGGTATCGTTAAGATCGGGTGGAATAGCCGAGTGAGCAATGATGATGAGGTCAGAAATCGAGTTTTGGGTACTAATTCGGAGAACGTTCCGTCACAGCGTATCCAGCTTAGTAGACTTCGTTCGTTGGAGCACTTATTACGTATGGCAAACACGTCTACCATACCGTGTCCTATTCTCCGTTCCTCCTAGGGAGTGGAGAAACCACATGGAGATCAACAGATGACGTGGCAACGAGGAATGAGAAAATGTACAGCAGACTTAGGAAAAGTAGGTGCTTCACGTCTTCGTGGTTAGGGTCCAAAAGATCCGTCAACCAGTTGGCTAGAGATACTGGAGGATATGATAGCAAACCGTGAACAGTGGCGATCCTGTTGTCACATCCTGTGAAATCAGAATGACTGACTGGCGTGAGTTTGAACAGTTAGGCTGTGTATTCCGTGTGTTGGCTACTAGAGCATTCTTTCCTTTTCCCACCCATGTAGGTCCAGTCCCTGTCCATCTTGTGTATTCATACTTTCTAATTCTGTTTGCAACATGGTTAGAAAGGCAGTGGTCAGTGGGGCTTGCCGTGCTGTTTGGTGCTTAACGATGAGGACCATATTCCGATTCTTTTTACCTGGCTGGCGTGCAGCGGCATGGCGAAAGGTTGTTCGTCAAGGCTGAAGAGTGATGGGTCGTAACTAAAGGATTGTGGGTCGTGGCTAAAGGATTGTGTGTCGTGGCCAAACGATTGTGGGTCGTGGATACAGAACTGCGGGTTTTGGGTAAAGCTTGATGGGAAAACGTATAGTTGAGCCGTTTCGTTTTTTCAAAGGGTAAATAAAAGTCGCACCGTTGTCTTCGTGAATACGAATCAAATGGCATTGAATAAACCCGTAGACAGGAACAGTGTTTCAAGAGATTGAATAAATGATAAGAATTACGCTTTTGGACAACTTGAAGTTGATGTTTGAAAATACCCTTTCTTTGATCGCTGGTCGCGTGTTGTTCAGGCCATTTACCCACCACCTCGGAGGTCAAAAGTTCGAATCAGTCCACCGCCGGTAATTTTGATGGTAGACAGAAATCCACTGCCATCTGGCTCGTCACCAAACCTGACCTGTTGAATCCTTATGTGGTCCTCCGTCACTCCAAATCCCAGAGTCTGATTGCCGGTCATCTCCAGTAGTGTCGTGAATCTTCGAGGCTATTTTGTGTACCACTACTTCGGCTGCACTCGTGCGCATGCTTGCAATAAAAAAGTTCTTACGGAATAGAACAGAAAACTTTGCAAAGGTTTAAGTCAGTCAGCTGACCTTGCCTAATTAACGCTTGAAAAATAACTTTTTATTTGTTATCTGGCGTGAAACGGCTCATCGTGTGTTTGTATGTGACGAAATCGAATTAAAACCTGTTAGATAACTAATCAATAAAGGGTTCACATATTATGCACAATCTGTTCAAGTTGTCCATTAGAGATCAATGACAATGGATTAAAAAGTGTTGTTCAGTTGATAAATTTATAATACTAGTTCGTCAACTACAGATATACATGACAACTAATAAATATAGATTTAGATGAAGATTGAAGACTGACAGTTTTACGGCTGCGTCCTTCGCCATGATTTTTGATCTGTCCGGGAGGAAATCTTACGTGACGTTGATCGTTGCGTTGATCATTGCGAGCGCGCGATGCTATATCATGTAATGGTGAGGGTAAACAAGCCGTTAAGAGCCCAGCCCGGATGGTGTAGTGGTTAAGTTTTCAAATCACGGTCGTTCACCTCGGGTTCAAGCCCCATTGGGGACTCAGTGGATAGGCAATGCTGATGATTCCTAACAAGGACGAGACAGTTGTGCAGTGCTTCCATGATTTTCATTGGTCAGCTAAGCTTTGTTACTGCATGGTGAATCATTTGTTAATCGAATGCAATTAACTGCTGATATATATATATATATATATATATATATATATATATATATATATATATATATATATATATATATATATATATATATATATATATATATATATATATATATTCATGACCCAGAACAGGAAGACAATCTAGAAAATGTAAAAGTCGTCCGTTAGACATGTTACCGTTAGCAGTGAGCGTGTTCGTTTTGCGCCATTGAATGGTGCGGTCAACATTAGAATTCGGACCAGATATGATTGTCTCTTCTGGGGATAAAACAAATCATTGCAGCCATAAATAGAATTCGTTACTATGTTGTTCACCCCGAAGGTGGGCTAAATGCCCATTGGATGGGCGTATGCTGTCTGATGGCTTGGGTGATTACAGATCTGATACGGACGAAAACCGGGCATCGCTTGCTTGCCTTGATCAAAAAACCGACCAGCATCACATCTGATTCCCTCCCGGATAGATTGAAACCGTGACGATAGACAAAAGTGCCCAACTGAACGACTGAAATATAATTTGCGTTTGCCTCCTTCGTGGACTCTCATGCCCCTGTAATCAGTCTACGATTATCGGGGAATAAATATAATATATAAGCGACCTGGTAACAAGAATACCAGAAACGTTGAACAGATGAATGTTTTGGTCTTCACCTCTTTGTTTGCCTGCTTTTAACTTGATTTTCTGTCAACCTGCTTTGTTACTACGTTAAGCTGTCGGTACTGTATCTGGCCACTGGAAAAGTATGCCCAAAGTGACCCCAGTAGTGTTACAATCCTCTAAATTAAATCAAATTGTCACTATGAGCAACACAACAGCTGGTTCCCAACTGTGAGTGCTGTCGGTAAATAAAGGAAAAATCTCGATAAAAGTCATTTGTCGCTTACTAATTATCGCACATGAATTATGATACAGCACTGATTTGTGGTGAGAACTATTACTTCAGATATGTCAAGTACTTACTTCTTGAAAGGCTTTACTGAATTCAGTGTGCAAATAATGTATCGTGTGGTAGAACGGCCGTTTATCTACTAATTATTGTGGGTGGATTGATTGAGGGATCGACGGTCCTTCCCTAGGTGACCACCACAGCTGTGCTTCAAAAGTTACCAGGTATTGGACCGACTGTACAAGAGGTACACAACCCACTGTCCATAACGTGCTTTAGTTAGCATCCCTCAATCACAAAGTCGCCCATCGAATAAATAGTTCCAAAGAATCGGATTTGCGCAAACAAATGTTCCTTATAAGTCAAGGCCTATTAGTAATATGGCTATTCTTTAGGGGTTTTTCTTTTACTACATGCTTGTGTATGAGTGCAGTATAAAGGGTATATACCCGATAGCCACGAAGGCCCACCGCACTATCAGATATGTCCGGCAATCAGATCCTGAGACTTGGAGTGTAGAACCAATTAAAACCTTGATAGGTCAGGTGTGGTAACGATCCGGACGACAATGAAAAGTGACCGGTGGGGGCGGAGATTCGAACCTCGGACCTCCGAAGTGGTAATCAAACGCTCTAACCCGCTCGGTCACTACCGGTCGAGTGGTGCGACGTGGATATACACGCTGTTCAATTCTGCATACGAATGCTGAGTGGGTTATGAGTTCTCCACCGACGAAGTAAGCAAATGATGCACAAGTTTCTATTATAACTGGGCTATTGCCCCTTTTTTAAAGCGGCCAATAAATGACCAGTATGTCTTCAAAAAATGCAGCCGTCCATTTGAAACAAACCTTTCCTACTCGCTACACACATCAGTGGGATAATCACGACAATGCAAAAAGTGATTAGCCTTGGATTGCGCTTGTGTGTGTGTGTGTGTGTGTGTGTGTGTGTGTCGAGTGGATCAGAGCATTTGACTGCCACTTCGGGGGCCTGGGGGTCGAATCCCGCCACCACCGATCACTTTGGTGGTAGACAGTAATCCGCTGTCGTCCGGCTCGTTACCACACCTGGCCTTTTGGGATCTTGTGTGATGCTCCACCACCACTCCAAATCTCAGGGTCTGGTTTCCAACTATGCCTACTAATGTAGTGGGCGTGCAATACGCAAACGTAATTGAAAATAAAACGGGGCATTTCGTAAGACAGTGCCTGAACTGTGGCCTTCAGCTGGAAACCTCTGAGTTGTATGTGTGCGATCACTTCTCGGTATTAGTTCACTTTGATTTTTCTTACTGTCGGTGCTTGTGCTGGTTGCGATGTTGGTTCTGGGAGTGGAATTATCCAAAGGAATACTTGCGAAGTACTTTTCCAGATGGGTGCTTAGGAATTTAAATGGTAAAGGTAAAGCGGGAGGAACGTTTTAGCCTTTTTGGTTAAAAGCTTTCCGCCTGTTCAGTCATCCGGTTTATTAAGATTTGTTCAGAATTACACTCTGTTTGACTTCGGTGTGGTTTTTTTCTCTCGTGATAGCGGAGATAATAATAGTTCGTTTTTCAAATGTTGTGTGATAGATTTCCCGTGTTCAGTAATCCTGAGTTTTGGCCTTCATTAATCGGTCTCTACTTAACCACTCAAGCGTGGGCATAATGGAGATAAGTTACAGGACGAATGAGAGCCTAGCCAGTTTTTCGGTTTGTTCGCAATAATACATTAGCTGGTAAGGAATCTTGTGAGATAGGAAACCGATAATGATTCATGGGTGCCAGTACGGTTCAGCAGTTGTTCCTCGCAGGACCCAGTGAAAGACGTAGAAATACATTTACCAAGATCTTGACTAAAGATGTGATTGGTCATCCAGTATCTTTGAGGGAAACTTCTGAAAATCATGGTGGTTGCGGGATATTGTGCAATGAGTCGACCATACGGGATCCCACTACTTCGATAAAGGCGTTTGAAAGACCTGAAAGTAAGCCTGAAATCCGTATCAAGCAAACGCGTGAAAATATCGGGAGCGCATGGAGCCAGTGGAGTGAGATACACGCGAATGTGAAGCGTTTAATTAGGTAAAGTGATCCAGAAAAGGACTTCAGTCTTCGCACCCAAAAGATCAAACGTCTGACTTTTAGGAAAACCACAGCGACGTGATTGGACCAGGAAAAATCGCAGCTGACTGTGGCTCTGATATATTTGGTAAATGACATTTTTAGCAAGGTGCTCGCTGTTGATGAGTAGTACTAAAGTGGATGCAGGAAGTTCAGAACACTTGGTGCTATTGTGAATACTATAAAATATCGGAGCATTTTCAGGAGTTCATTTTCAGGTTAACATTTGAAGACCAGTTGATGTATTCAGTGATTCTGCTCCAAGAGTATCTGAACGGATTGAGGCATTCCAAGGATTACGGCGCCAGCATATTTAATGAGCTAATTGTCGTTGTGCATGAGCATGTAACAGATATAAGTAAACAATAGGAAAGGCACCTCGTAAAACTTCTGTAACAGAAAGATGCTTTGGAGTGGATTTGCCCTTGAAATCAAGTGAATTATTCGCGATTGGAAAAGTATTTAAACAATAGTTGTACGTGAGATGTACTGACTCCGCAATCCGCAAGAGTCTGAGGTAGCTTGGGTCTGTCGATACAGCTGAGTGCGTCACTGTAGTCAAAAAAGTACCTTTTTACCGCCCGACTTTTGCGATTTAATGATGATAAAACAAGGTGAGTTAGTAAATCTAGGGCATCCAGAGTCAAGCGGGAGCATCGGTATGGAAAGTAGTTAGGGCCCAATAAACTGATTTGAGGGGCGAGTCTATGCAACGCAAGATTTTATCCCCTCTCGATGATTTGCTGCAAGGAACTTTTCGACGGGAAAGGCTACATGGTCAGTGTAACCAAGCTGTGCCGTCAGTTGAGTCACGCGTACCGCAATCCCAGAGACGATAAACGCCATGTTGTATTCAAACAAGCTTCTTTTGTAAAAATATTTTTAACTATTGCAGAAATACAAGACAAGCCTCAACGATGACCGATTAGTGGATTAGAGTCGATCCAAGTGAAACAATATTCGCAACTACTTACAAGTCAGGTGAGCAGTTCTGTCGGAGACGTCTTTGTCAAAAAAGGTCAATGCCGTAAGAGACAGACGCACCAGTTCAGCTTCCAGTGATCAACGTTCAGTGTGTGGTTCAGTCCGAAGAAAGTGGCGCAAAACACCCACAAGAATGAACAAGTACTGATCTAGAAGGGTTTCCGGATTTTGTTCTCATGTAACACGGTGACGAACACGACCACGACACGACGGCAACGATGACAACGACGGTGGTTCGACACGGGCGCAGACAAACAGGGTCGTCGGATGGACCGGATGCAGCGCTCTTCTGTGGGGTCGCACGCGCACGAGGCGTAAGGGTCATTTCTGATTATTGCAGTCGTCCGACGTGACCAACACTAGGTCACTAACCTTTAGGTTTCGAGTCTTTGACACCCATTTCTGCTCTTTTTGGGAAGTTTGGTCAAACCCGTTCATCCATCTGCGCCAGAACAGCGCTGTCAGGTGAATGACTAGCCACCATCGTTTAGCATACAGTAAAACGTAGCTGCCTTCTGGATCCAAACCAAAAGTTACTCGGCGTAGCAACAAATGGTTCGGTGCCAAGGTATTATCATCTTCGGTGCCAGACGTTGCCGGGACCAGTGGCCGATTGTTTAGTATTTCATCTTCCACCAGGAAGGTATTGAGGATGTGCCCCACTGATCTAATCATTCTTTCACTAATACCTCCACGGTGGTTGCCGCTGGTCATCTCGCGAAAGTGAATAGTTATCCATTTTTGGTATATTCCATTCACTCATACAAGCTAGAAGCTCTTTAGCTGCGCCTACGAAGATTTTCTGTTATCACTGTATATATTCCTCGGGCAACCGCGCCCGGCGAGAAATTTCGTAAGGACCAAGGTAAAAGAGCGTAGGCTATGTCACTGCGGACAACGATGTTGTGGTTTTATATATATATATATATATATATATATATATATATATATATATATATATATATATATATATATATATATATATATATATATATATATATATATATATATATATATATATATTCAACAGCGGTGTGGTACGGATACCGTGTCAGAAAGATCCTGGCGTGATAGGAAAACATTGTACGAGAAGGAAAAGAACGGAAAAGTTGGCAAGATTTTTTTGCAAGTTTTACCACGGAATTTTTCTGTTTGCATTATTTATGGTTTTTCATACGTGGAAGGTCAGAGATGGAGAGACAGCATAGCATTCCGAACAGCATTGACGCAAATGACTCCGGCTTCAGGCCATATCCGTCAGCGTCTCTAACCAACGTTTGACTTATATCGGTACGTCCATCATCGGTAAGCTACTGATCACTAACTTCATGAGCCTCAAGAAGTCGAGTCCGCGAATCTATTGTTTTAATTCCTCCAAGGTTGATATGCCCTGAGAAGCCACGTCAACAAGATTGTCTCGTGATCGAATATGCTGTCATCGGTCCGGAGATGACAACTTAAGGATGATGTTAAACCGGTTCGCCACGAAAGTTCTAAATCGAGTAGCAAATGGTTGTTGTAATGCATCACTACCGACGATTCCACCCAAAAGATTTCCACATGTCCCCAATGTGTGGCTGACTTTTCTTCAAGAGCTAGACATGTGACGAGGTTAGTGGCTGCTAATTCTTGTTTCGGCCTTCAATGTTGCTACTCTGGACTTAACCAGAAGGAGAGAACAGGTTGCCGAAACAGTTTCGGGACCGAAACGAGTAGATACTACAGCTCCGTAACCGGTCTCTGATGCGTCACAGAATGAATGCAGTTGTAAACAATCTTCATCATTTTCCGTTTTAACACACCTGGGTACCTTCGAAGAGGGTGAGTCAGTCATGAAATTTGGCGAAGATTTCTAACTCTTCAGATATACTTCCCGGATTTTTATCCCGATCCAACCCCTCTTTGCACAAACTCGGAAGTTCCGGACAAGCTAAGCCTATTGGATCACAGAAAGCGGAAACAACAGACAGAATTCCTCTCCCGGAATTTGGCTGTTCACTAGTTTTCAGGTGTAGAGGAAATTTTTCACCGAAGAGTCCCATTGTAGTCCTAGCGTGTTACACCAAAACACCGCTGCATCTTCACCAGGGCCATCGATGTCCCAGCACAGAACTCCTAGCATCCCTCGGTCATGTGTAGTCATTCGAACCAGCATAAAAATCTCAGCGATGGTCATTCTCTCGTACCGAAAGGTAGAAAGATGGCCCGTCCATGACATCACAGAAGGTATGAAAACCTTGACCAGGGAACTTGGCTGAGTAGTGCATGTTAAGCTTCCGGGTGTGGGTCCATGGGATCCGCCCACCGGATGGTCAGAGACATTGGGTGATGTTGCTAGATGCTGGGATCAGTGGCGTGGTGAAATTGAAGCCCTTTCTTCATCTTTGTCGTTTTCGCTTATTGCTTTGTTTTCGGGTGTTTTTTCACTTCATACTCCTATTCATTCTGCCCTCAACTGGACGATGCTGCGAGGTAGCAGATCAAAACCCGAGCACAAGTGCAAGGTTGTTGGCCAAATACACTGAATCGAGTGGAACCAAAAACGCATGCAAACCTGCACTAAGTTGTTGTTAAAATCAAGTCACTGCAGGAACAATATTTGGTGATAAATCATTGAACTTCGGTTTTTTAATAAAGTATGTAAGTCGCCCACCAACGCATACAGTGTTATCAATCAAAGTCGGATATAGAAATGGCGAGTCTTTCGACGGACTGCCCTCAGAACTTAGGCTGGTTCCATGTTTCCAGTTGAGTCGATCTGTCGCTTACAGTGAGGCTGAGCTGAGGCATGCCATTCCGGAGTCAGCTTCTTGCTTCAATAATCGAAATTTGGTAATTTGACTGAACTGAAAGATTGGTTTTCTTTTTATCATATCAGTTATCCTGGACGTCACCAGATACATCATTGATCCGATTGCTGTGTATCTGAAATAGACGTATTTAGGTTTCCCTGCATCCGCCTAGTCGTGTCGCTGGTGTCATATGATTTCGCTCACGTTCTGGTGCTAAAGTTGACCAGTGTTTCGTCTTGCACAGGTGTCGCACTATGAATAGACGTTTTTTCGATTTGTCTCTCCGTTATTCATTTCACGCAGTTGGTTCATCCGAAAAAAGCCCGAAGACGTAAAGATTACATCAACTCGGGAACTGTAAGTTGTTTTTCGACAGCATAGTCAATCATGCTATGTTCTTCGCTCTCAGTCAACTTGAACGCGCGTGTCATCGGCGGACGATTTTTCGTATATGTGTATGATGCAACCCGCTTTACTCTCAATCTTTGACGAGGTACTCTGGTCACCACTGAACCTAATTTGCAATCATTTACGCGCATGCTTTAACTGATGGGAACAAGAAAGTACCATAAAAACTACTAACCCTTATTCTTTGTTCACATTTTCTTAGTTGAGATTTGTAACTTTTCCAGTCTGATTCACGAACCGTTGTATGTGAATTTCTTTTTTTCTTGTTCACATGACAGTTTTCTTCTATTTTGTTTATATAATAATGACGCCAATTAGATCGCAACAAGACAAAACAAAAGTCGTAGTTGGTAAACCTTATTCTATGGAGGTGATGCTTCGCAGTGATTAATCGGTTTTGTGTGAACGATATTTTTTTATGCTGCGTCCAACATTGATGTTGTTTTTCCATCTCATTGGTTGCTATTGGTTACGTTATTATTTGGGGAACTATTAGTTTTGTTGCATCAAACCTAATGGCTTTGCTAATGACGTTTCGCCTAATGAGACAACGAGTGCTCTCACAAATGGGGGTTGCAATACCGACATCGGCTATCGTAGTTAGTCTTTTTCATGGTATTTATTTGCAATTTATACAAACAACCGTTTATTTACTACACCATGCAATACGGCTTAAGCGGCAAGCACCCAGTAATTCTTCCAGAGAAACACAAGGTGACGGCCACGTTCATATTTATTGCTACGATTAATGTCAAGATTGTAATATTGTTTTCTCAGATGGATTACAATAGGTGAGTGCGAACTGCGTTTTACTCAGGGGCGAAGGAGAGAGAGAAAGAGAGATGCAGGGTAGGTAGGCTGTTTGTTAGAATGCGAGTAAGCAAGCATGCGAACGTCGAGACCGCATGGCATTCAAAAAATCGGCGAACTCCTGTGGTTTCGAGGCGAAATCTAATTGGTTAGACCAGTTTCGTCACTGCATAAATGACACCCATACGATATGTTTACTTCTACATGGTCTCGGAAAATCATGTAGGATAATCAGCCAATAAATTATCCAGCAGGCAGTTCTAATTCAAGGGATGATAGAGCTACTCAGCATATTGTTATTGTTGGGTTAATGCTTGTATGGCATTAACTGGTAGTAAATCTTCGCGCTTGTGCAGTGCTTTGTACAAAAACAAACTGCACGTCCGAATATGTATTTTTACTTCTGAGGTTTGAGGATAGTAAGCTTATTCCGCGAATCCTTCTATACAATCTGTATTCATTATTCTATTCCACCCCTAACGGTTACCTCCCGCATCTTCTTCCACAGCTCCATCTAAATTTAGTAAAAGTGGAAAAGGTGTTCAGCTTTTTGGATTACGTTCAAGGCGGGTAAGTGAATTTATTTGTATTCCGCACCATACCACTCGAGCTTAATTAGCAACACGACGGTTCCTACACGCGCATTTGTTCCCAGTTTTTTGATCTAGCCAAGAGTCGTATAACCAAGAAAAAAGGAATAAAAGTACGTATTCGAAATGTGCAAAAAACCAATATTTATGCAATCATGAACCAGTCGAAATTTTTTCAAATCGCTGCCAACTATTGGTCTTTAGGATAATTTACCATGCAGTCGAATTTGAATGGAATTGGTTTTTGATGTCTTAGTCGAAGATTTCCGAAATCACAGATAACTGAGAGTATTTCTTGATTACGGAATGCAGAAAATCAAAACTGACTGCTTCAGCAGAACGACGTGTTTATTTCACAAGCTACCCGCGATAACCGTTAAAATGCACAAAAGTGGGTTTATTTATTAAGACATGGATACAAGGAAGCGTTTACCATACCAACAGACCATACAAAGTTAAGGGGAAAATAACAAAACTTCCGATGCCTACAACTCTGTGGATGCAGTATTTGGTAGAATGAGGGAAAGGCCATGTTACCCTTCTCATAGTCCTCAATCATTATTAGGGCTGGAAGCGAACTCGGACACTGTGATTGTAACCTCAGAAAGGACGGGTTCTCGTTTTTGAAGTCACCAAGCCTCGTTCTGCTACAACAAACAATACGGTGTTCAGTGATTTTCTTCTGTACTCATTTTTCACATCATATGGAGTCTACCTGGCACATTCACGTGTACCACTTAGGACATATGAAACAAGACACGGGCCACTTCAGTGCGTCTCTTGAACTGCAGTAAATATTTAGATAATGATCAACTTTTCCAGAGAGGTGTGTACACTTTCGATATGAGTATTGTATCTGGATGACAGGACAAAATTTCCCCGGAAGCACACGGACGGTTTCGCGGGTGTTGCCGCCCATCAGGTATGCGCACCATACGATCCAGACGAGATTACAGCTGTAAACTAACTGTGCAGTACTCAAGTGCAGGAATGATTGGGCGGAAAAGTACCGGGGTACGCACATCTGATGAGCGGTAACAATCGCGAGATCGGTCGTATGCCTCCGGGGAAATTTTGTCCTGTCATCCAGATACAATGCCATACTACTCATATCGAAAATCAATACTTTGGATCATTTTCGTTCTGAAGGTTATCCCTTGTGATTCTACAAAATGACTCCTCGTCCATGCACGCTCCATTCGATTCAAACGATATTACAGCCGTGAAGTGTACAGTTGTCAACAATTTGGTAAACCGGATTCATTTTAATTCGATACTCGGGAACTTTATTTCAGTATTTATTCACAAAAAACCTAGTACATAAGAAAGAGGCGTAAAGACACTCAGGGCATGGACGAGCTAACGTGTAACGTACATGAAGTCCATGAAAACGACAGAAACCTCAGTTCAGTTTGATTTAGAATTTCGCCGTCATCACATCGGTACCATGATCTTGCTCGCCATTTTTCAGCGATACTCGTTCCTTACCAGTCTGTTATTTGAGCAGTAAAGTTTGTTGCACTCGTAATATACAATAATAAACCCCGTGGTTCGGAAATGTACCGTAAGAGGAGTTGCTGGAGAACCAGTCTATCGATCCTGCTTTTCAAGAGAAAAGTTACTGATGCACGGTGGGATGGAATATGAGAGGACTTTCTATGTTTGCTGATCCTGAATGAGATTATTACAGAAATTAAGGTACGACACTGAAAAACAAAGATTGATCTCTGTTATTGAAACTGAAAATAAAAGCCACAAGAAGGAGAATCGCTAAGGCAATTTTCCAGGAACTGGGGAAGTGATTTAGTACACAAGCCATCCGAAAATAGTTCAGCGACTCCAAATCAGAAGCAAAGGGGAAGTCGTCCGAGAAGTGGATTTTCTTCTGTTGTACTCGTTCGAAACGGCAGGTCTTCACTCCAAAAATGACCACAGTTTCAAACCATGCGATCTCATCATGCTGCGTTGTTTTCGGCAAACGACACCCCTCGAGATCCGATAGTCGTGGTGGCAAGACAACAAGATGGAACACTAAACTTTCGGAAACGGGCATATTTAGCTTGTTGAAATTTAAGGGCACTGTTGGACGTGGGTAGTCAATGCTTCACAGTAAAGACACCCCACAACAACCTCGGCATAGCTTGCCTCTCTGAACTCCGCCTACCCAACTGTGATACTCGGCACGTGGAAGTCCCAGGAGGGAAGACAGCTTACCGGCTTCATCATAGTGCCCCGACAGACGACTCCGTACTTCATGGAGTCGCATTTGCCGTAGCAAAAACACCAACAACGCGATGAGCGCTTGCGCGCCAATTTACGTAGGACTTACTTTGGTATGTCTCAAGAGGTACCCGCAGAACTTAACAATAACTACAGTCTATGCCATGACCTATGTGGTGGACAACAATACAAAACAAGAATTCCACGACAATCTTCAAAGGTTATTCAACCAGGTTCAGAGACGTGACATTCCATTTGTCGCTGGAGACTGAAACAGTCACACGGGTCTCTCGGATGAGCCAACTTCACTTTGAGTAATCTCCAGCAAATAGAAAATAACTGAAAATGCTCGGTTGAGACATTATAACTCTCGATAACTCACGACTAGTTCTCCTTTTACCGACGAAAGACCGACTTCCCGTGGAATTCCCCTCTCACTGTGTGTACCGACTCACTTGCACTTGTGGAGCAAGTTACGTAGGTTGGACCATAAGAAGACATTCTGAACGCATAAGGAAGTATCGTTTGAGTTGTTTGAACAAAGGATTAGCGAAAAGCAAACAGTTTCAGTACCTATAAAGTGTGATGCATTTAGCCAGTTGTAAAGCACCGGAAGCAAATAAAAAATATTCAAAAATAAACAGTCGCAATATATCGACCTCATTAGTAGGAGTATTGGAAATTTGCCATTTATGATGTTAGCAGTGACAGAACACCCCTACTTTGAAATGTGGCAGTTCTTTGAAAATAGCACTTTTCCCTTTGCCCGAAAGGTGAGACATTTAACGCTTTGTGATTCCCGCTTCTTACTTCGTTTTCTACTCTTCCTCATTTTATGCTTTTATTCTTTTTGCCTTTGACTGAACGACGCTGAAAGGCAGCCACCGAAACCAGACAGTATTCCACTGTTGTCCAGCTCGTTAGCACCCTTGTTCTGTTGTGGTTACATATTTATGAAGACCAGGATAGAGGAGAGACGATCGAAAGAACTGGGAAAGGCATCGAGTTGGAGGAACGCAGGGGAACCGAATCAAAATTTAAGTGAGGAGAAAAGGAATGATATCTCAGAGAAATTGAGCGAAGAAATGTTTTAAAATCCCCGGGGAGAACACGATTTTGAAAGCCTCAAGAGGAGATCTGTCCAAGGTCCGAACTGGGCGATGGTACAAGAGCACAACGGTCACGGTCGATGTTGGCGATGGCATGGCGGGAGGTGGGATACGAAAGGGTGTAGTGAAGGGCGTCATCGTCGGCAAAAGCATGGATGGGGTTGAAAGTTGTGGATGAGAGATCAATAATGTTGTCTGATTATTCCCAATGAGCACATTATGCGAAGACAGATTGGCGAACACGCTCGTTTTCAGTGATTCATACACATGCCATTACATCACAATATATTACTACAAGTTGAGGAATTAGACCAATTAGAGAAACAGGAAGTCATAGAGATTATTGGTGACATAAAAAAGGAAATTAATTATAATCCAGGCTTAATCTAGACCGGATGTGGATTGTTCCTCGCATATTATGTCAGTTTTCATCTGGTCTGTGGCCTGTTGTAGAGTGGAGGGAGGGTCAGGACAGCTTAAAAGCACACACAAATTGTTTTTGGGCACACAGAGGGGGGTTGTGTGAGGGGATGCTGACAGCCTCAGCAGTGGCCAGGATGCGACATTTCGCTTGTCTTGATTGTCGACCCCGGATCTTATACAGAGCACGGAAAGCCTCGGACACGTTTACCGTGTGATTGGATTCAGCTAAGGGTGAAACGACTGCGCCAGTGAGTGATTTAATTGCTCCAGTGTTCAACCATGCAGGGTGGGGTTCGTGGATGCGTCCAGACAAACGCCTGGTCGTGCGGCCGATGTACATTGTCCCACAGGAACAAGTGAATGAGTACACACAAAATGAGGCTGCAGAATCGGGTATTTTGTCTTTCAACCGCAAAGTCACTGCTGGTCTGGATTGGAACAACATCCGCAAATTAGCTGCGTAAAATGTTTTGTTGATGACGCCTGACAATCTTCTCTGAGTCTTCTCTGCTAACGCGTCGCCTTTGAATGGCAAAGTTATGTATACTGGCTTCCTTTCCACCATGGACTCTCTTGGAGTTTTCCGCTCTATCTGCATCATTTTATCAACTAGGCGGTCCGGGTAGCTGTTCTGCGTGAAAATCCTTCGCACCGTTCGGAGTTCTTCCTCAATTGTGTCCTCCGAACATATTCGTCTTGCTCTGTTTACGAGGCATCTAGTTAGGTTCCTTTTCACCTTAAGAGGCACGAAGCTGTGGAAGTGGATGTATTGTCCATTCCACGTCGCCTTCCTGTGTACTGACCGACTGATTGAACCATCTTCACGACGATTCATCCGAACATCCAAGAAGCCTATCGCGCTGTTTGATTCTGTTTCCATTGTGAACGGTTAGTTGTCATGAGCTGAGTTAAACGAACTTAACAGTTGACCTATCTGATCTGAGGAATTGATCACACAAAAAATGTCATCTACATAGCGTTTGTATAAACAACATCTATGGATCGTTGACGAAAAGCAAAAGGAGAGTGGGTAAAAGCAAAAAGCCTTGGGGAACACCAGAATCCCCGGGAAAACGCTGTGATTATATCCCATTGAATCGAACAGAGATGGTCCGGTTACTGAGAAAACTCAAGGTCCACAAGACAAGAGTTGGATGCAACCCAAAAGTGGGCAATTTAGACGGTAAACCACTGTGTTAGACACGGTCGAAAGCCTTCAATATGTCTAACGAGATCAGATGTGTTTCTCCGTGGTTATCGAGTGCCGCTGACCAGGAGTGCGAAACCATAGCTAATAGATCACCCATGGAATGACGAGGTCGCAACGTGTATTAACGGTCACTTATCGGTTCTTTACGTTCGAGGAGCGATCGTAGCTGGTCGAAAACCACGGTCTCCGTGACTCGAAACGACAGAAGTTAGCGAAATAGGATGGTAATTGCTCGGATCAGAGGTCTCGCCGTGTTTGGGAATAGGAAAACTTACGGCTTCTTTCTAGGGGGCGGGAAACGTACCAGATTAGGGAGAAAGACAAAAATATGACTTATAATTGGGGATAGCTCTGGGGCACACACTTCCAGGACGATTGGGTGATCACCATCCCGTTGGTTTGTTTTGGTCGAGTGATTGTAAGGTCTGGCGGACCTTTTTCGTTGTGATAAGGGGAATACAACGGCGGGAGAATAGATGAGTTGGGAAAAGTAGTTCGGAAACTGGAGATGGGTAGTGTCCGACGAGGGAGAGATTTGTGTCTCTGTCAAGAATAAGGCAAGGAGACAAGAAGGTTGGAGAAAATGATGCACAGAATCACGGTTGTGGTTCAAACCACGAATGTTGGCGAGAGCTAGAGTTTTTTCTGGTTGTAAATACTGAGTAGACGTGAGCGATGATTTTCTGAGTTATGAATTTCGTGATTTTTTGATGAAACCGGCAACCTAACCTTGAGGCTTGGAGTGGCGAACCACGTATGACATCAATGGGGACGGCGATGGATCAACCTCGGGGGACGGCAGGACTGTCTACCGCATAAGCGCTGCGCATCATAGTTAGAGGTTTTAACTGAGTGATTAGATCTCCTGCGAATGAGGATGTTGAGGAGATTCAAACAGCAACAACTACCAATCTCCGTGGGATCTGAGTAGACGATTCATCAGTGCATGTGGTCAAACAGATCGACTGCGAAATCACACTAAGGGTTTCAGATATTTCCCACCCATTGTGTTCCATTTGCGGGAAATCCGGGACTCTCGTCGTGGCCTCGCAGCTCAGGTGGTAGACCGTGCGGTACTGATTCATGGATAACGTTAATGCATCGGCTCCGCTCAAATTTATGATTCCGGAGACCTTTGATTCACTTCAACGTTGGTTGAAGTCTTTCAAAACCGGACTGACGTTACGTCTATTTTACCGCCTACCTGTACGTTTTCGTCCCGACAGAGCAGCAGGCGTTGACCAGGATTCCCGATGAATCATCCCGAGTAGGGAAGTGAACAACTGGTAAATTAAATGTAACGGAAACGGTAACTGAGCGTATCATGGGGGTTACTGACTAAATGGGACAAAGTTGCTCACAAAATGAAACAGATTGGTTACTAATTTGTTCAGATTGTTGCTATTGGAACCTTTTTGGTTCTCCATTTCAGGTCTCAGGGTCTAGTCACCAGTTATCCTTAATAATGCAGTCGGCCTTTGTGGTTATGGCATATGCCCCTTCCGTTGGACTCATGCGCAGGCATGAAATAGGAAAAAGACAGGACTCGATTTCCGTTCTGATCTGCTGATACCTTGTGTGGCTCTACACTCTAAGCATTGGGCCCATGATAATATGGTGAACTGTTGTCGTTTTGTTAAAGTAATGCCCGCGTGTTTTTTTTTAATGTTGGCATTCAACTGGTCTGTCCGTATGATTGATTTTCAGTTCACACAACAACGATCCAACTGCTAATATTCTCGCCATTCTTCCCGCGTCATCGATTACTCTCATTTATCTGATCTTTATTCCTTTTTGCTGATACGTTTTTCAGAACTGAGCTGAGTTGTTGTATCGCCATCGATTTTACCGCAAGCAATGGTAGCCCCCAAGTTCCTGATACTCTTCACTACAGCACAGTCAATCAGCCCTCACAGTATGCAATGGCGCTCCAAGCGGTTGGTGAGGTGATCAGTGACTATGATAGGTAAGTCCACTTGAACATATCTTTAACAACATCCCATTCGTGCTTGAGTTTGTGGCGCTGGGGACGTCGGCATAAGTTGCTTTTTTACGCGTATTATATCACATCATCTTTCCTAGTGCGTATCGCTCAAGCTTGCATAGTTTATTCAAACAAGCTTATCTCGCTTTACTTCTTTAGAAGAATCATTGCTTTTAGGGGAATAGCCCAGTATTGCCCGCGTTTCATGGGAACGCCGTGTGATCCAGGACGAGGTTCGTTGTCGTGTTGGATGTGAATAGCTGCTGTCTGACAGAAGTAATCATCTTACACCGCTTCCGATGGCTTGGACACGTTTTAAGTGTGCCTACCCATCGTTTATCATTTTGTGCGCTGTGTGCACTCCCTGAGTATGGCTGGAAGAAGCGACGCAGTGGTCAGAACATACCGCGGCATGGGGGTATGAATAAGTTGGCGTCAGCACTAACCTCAATTGGTGCCTCTCGACTCCTTGTTTGGGCTACAGGGATAAGGATTGTCGTTGGTTAGAGACGTTGAAGGGAACGGCTCGCATCCGACATGTTCTGACGGTTACATTCTACTCCGTGATTTCTGTGAACAACTTATGCACTGGATCTCTGCTCGCAACTCTGGTCGTTCCATCCTGCAACTGAGAATAACTGTGCATTTACATGAATGTACAACGTGGTATTTAGAGCGAACTCAGGCGTTCGGTCATATTTCTGCCTTGACGGACCAGTTAGGTTGTTAAACCGCAGGCCAGTTTGATTTATTGATCTTTGATACAAACTTTGTCGAACTGATGGCAGCGATTCCATTAGCGAAGGGGCTTAAACTAGCGGCTTATTGAATAACGATCGTGGGCTGGCATGCTCGAACTGACTAGCAATCTTTTTCGGGGTAGGTTGTTTTGCGACTCCGTGACACGAAGCCAGTGGCGTGAATGTTATGTGGCGTGCTTAGGAAACTCTCGAGTCTCATAAATATTGAACAAAACCTCAAAAATTATGAAAGCTCGTTTTTTTTGTTTTATTCAGTTTCTCCTCGTTACCTGTTTCTATTTGTTGGGTTGGCACCGTGCCTGACTCTAGATTTGGAGTAGTACGCTATCTAATAATAACCAAACAACCGCTAATACCCAATAGATGAAAAAAGATACGCTTTATTGGCTTATTCTCAGGGCACTGTTTACTCAGAACCAACAGAGATAGGAGTGCGCCAGCTGACAGACCTTGTTTCCCGTTCTCGGCTTCATGCATTTGCAAGCCGCATTGAGAGACAGTTTTCCCAATCAACAATATTGTACAGTGTTTGGCTTTATAATAGCTCTACGTTTTCTGTCTAGTTGCTATGAGTTGCGTCAATCATAGATGATTTTGAAGAAAAATGTTGCGTAAATCACATTGTGCTCTTTCGGTAACTTCCCATGTCTGGTTGTTCACTGTTGCTCCGTTTGATGTTGGACCAAGTAGGTTTGATAGACCACGTGAGTTGGGCGCCGTTACCAGATTGACCACGCAAATGGAACTCGCGTATGCCGATAACGAATTAGACTATATGAATTCCAATCCTGCAACATCTACAATCTCTAAATCAATCTCGGCATTGCGACTCTCTAGCCGTATTTGTGGAGATTTTGCCAATATTTTCAGCTTTGGTTTTATGTGATATCAAATGGCTGTAGTACTCTAATTACACATAATAACAGTACCGGTGTTGACTAATATATGCCAGCACGACCTGTGCAAATGATGTTGCGTGCAATCTTTGCTACATTACAGTGTTTTTCGATAATATGTCCTAACCGTGAAACGTTGAACACGGTGTCAGTGCTAAACAGATGTCACTCGATAACCGTCGTACGATTACGGAAAAGTTGTATAGATTCGAGATTTTAAAAACTCCTCAGTATCACCTCTTCGAGAAGGAAGAACCGATTCAGGTACAAATGCCTTCAGAATAACTAAATTTTCAACGAGCTTCTACGATCCATGAGGCGTTGCTTCTTCACATGCTAATCAGTGGTGGTCCATTGGTGTTAGTTTCTAATTTTCAGGCCTGAGGTTCAAGAATCGAACCCCTCCACTACGGGTCAACTTTCCCGATTAACAGTAATCCACTGTTGCCCAACTGGTTACCATACCGGACCTAATAAGACCGCATGGGGTTCTCCGTTGCAAGTCTCAGGGTCTGGTTGCCGGTTATCGCTAATAGTGCAATCGGCTTTTGTGGCAATGGGGTTTGCCCCTTCTATTGGACTCATGCACAAGCATGAAATAGGAAAAAGGCAGGACTCGATTTTCGTTCTGATCTTCACCACTGCTGATCTGCTGATACCTTGTGTGGCTCTACACTCTAAGCATTGGGCCCATGATAATATGGTGAACTCTTGTCGTTTTGTTAAAAATACATGCTTGCGCGTGAATGTAACGGAAAGGGTGGTATAATTTATATCCCCGAGGGTTCATTGCACTAATAAGGACAACCGGAAACCAGACCCTGAGACTTGAACTGAAGAACCACTTTAGATCCAGTGGATCATGCTTTGTAACGAACCGAACGACAACGGGTCACTGTCTACCACCAAAGTGACAGGCAGTAACGGGATCTGAAAATCAACTCCAAGACGGAAGGCAAACGCTCAAAAATACCAAGCCATCACCGGTTTGGAATATGTCCCTTCCACTGTACTTATACGAAAACCATGGAATAAAAGAACAACAAGTAACAGTACTGATGGGTTATTTCTAACTTGTTTCTTTGTACTGGGTCGATATTTCATTGTTCTGTAACGTGCCGTTTACACCTGCGATTAGTTTTCTCTCCATCTCTGCGTATATACGAGTGCAGTCAAAAGGGTTGGTAAAAGTCACGATGATCCATCCCACCATCAAGAAGGACTAACAAATGCAACTATAAGACCGCGTAGGACCTCGTTATCTCATTTGTGATAACGGTTAGGATAATAGTAGGATGCCGTTTACCACCAGTGTGACCGATGTGCCTCAGATTGCTAGTCGGTCGTGGCGCTCATCAATCCAGGGCATTTGTACTATCTACTGTAGTATCTCCGAAATCGATGAACTATAAACTGGAATCTTTTGGCGTTATTCGGACAGTGTGACTCTCGTTCTACTTGAGTTCTTTTTTCATACTTTATACAAAGTTGCAAATAATGTTCGAACTTCATCTTGTTGACGTTCTTTTACCATATCGATTTTAGACGTAAGAAATTAGCATTACCATACCCCAGTTTCAGTCAACAAAGCTGTAAACGATGCCACAGACCGTATTGCAAATGGGCACACTTGTGATCAAACTGCATATTGGCGCGTGACGCGCAAATAGTCCCGCACGAGAAACATTTCCTCGTACAGTCGCACTGATTGTTGTGCGACTGAAGGATTTTAACGCAAATGCGAATAGTTCTCTTGCATAGATTGTTTCAGGCTTGTATCAGCATCCATATGTCTCCGTCGTTTGGTGTACGCAACGTCTACCAAGAACTTTCTGTTGCACGGGACAGACGACTAGGACCGTTCCGCCTTCTGTATCAGTTAAATTGCGCCACAGATTCATCAAATCCGCAACTTCTCATTCATCTCTGTCTTTTTTGTTTTATTCTTCTCGCCGCTTCAGCGCGTGTGTCGTCATTGGAGCATGCACATCAGGTGTATAATGACGTACTATCTGTGATTTTGCAAAACGAATTCCCGAATTCGTCTGTCATTTCACACTGATAAAATTGGCGTTGGATCTCCTAAACACAAATTTGACGCTTCATTGTGTCAAGTTTGTTAGTGAAGCTGCGCTTTGATCTAGCTCATTTTTACTAACTTAAGTCCCCGTGCATCATCACAAAGTCCTTTGTCATTTGAAATCTCTATGAAAAAAACAAGTTCAGAATCTGACCTTAGTGAAATTGGTTTAGAACAAACCAGAAAAAGTGAGATGATTTCACACTAATCATTCACGTGTTTACATGATCTTTCTGGAATTACTCTCACTCATTTCTTTCTTCTCGTAATTTTGAATAAACACCTGTTTATCAATCAATATTGTCCTTACTTTGATTTTGGATTTCCACCGGTGTTTCGCTTGCCTGCTTCAGGTCAACTGTTATCTGCCGTATAATGTTAGGGTCAATTGGGCAAGATTTTTGCTGAATTCGTCCAATCACTTCAGTCAGCTGCTAACTATCAAGGTCACTTGCTTCTCTGTTGTGACCGGAAGACAATATTAATAAGTTTATCGTATAGAATACAAAAAACTTGAGATTGACGTTATTTCTCCTTGCAGGTTGGCGTTCGTTTGTTTGTTTTCAAGCATTGGGAAATCCAGGTCCTCAACTAAGCGAATAAACAAACAGTAGATGTGAATATCTTGATTTAGTAAACAGTTGTATCGTGGGTTCTTGGTCAGTTTAAGACCAGTCATTTTATTTCAGTGTTTGCGCATGACTGCAACCGAAAAGACTTACTCATAGTCACTAAAGCACACTACACTGTCAAGCGAAACTGGCAACTGTGACCTTGAGACTTGGAGTGGAGAACCACATAGGGTCTCAGTAAATAAGACGGGGTAACGAGTTAAGCAATAGCAAATGGCTGTCTACCACCGATTTGACCAACGGTTGCTTGGTTGGAACTTCACAACTCGGGAGTAGTAGTGACTTATGCCTCCCGGCCGCCACTGGTTTCGTCTTTTGTGTTATTTTCAAGCAGTATGAGGTTATACGAAAAAAGCTCTTGGTTAACATCAGCAAGCAAGATGTAGGCGAACATATTTTTGATCAGTCCATTCTTAAGCTATTACAATCTCATTTGCGTGCAAACGAGATAAGGAAACGGAGGAACACGTGCAGTCAGTTAGTCAGCCAGTCGGCCGGTCAGTCGATCAGCAAATAGGGGCCGAGATATCATAGTCAGAGACCTGGATGAGCATCACTTTCGGGATGACGTCATCGACCTTTACCTTCACAAATTCAAGTTTTTTGACCAACTTCTTTTGTGGACGAATTATCAAACATCGTAGAATACAAGAACAAGGATAAATCGCCTTCGTTGACGTCTTCAATGATCATTTATCAGTCCAAGTACGCCTGTTGTCCCACTTATGTCGGTCGAACGACAAGGCGTCTATCTAAGCGTGTTAAAGAGCACCAACCACTTTGACCTCATCTGTTAGATTCAGGTCACATGGATGATCTGACAACGTCATTCCACATCTTGCACAGAGTTTCACCGACTGAGTCAAAATCAGTCAGATACAGGAAATTAGTGGTAGTCGAGGCAATCAGCACCCCACTAATGCGGCCAAAGACGTTGGTTGACACGCTTGAAATTCCCTGACCAAAGGTGGATGATTCCCCCCCCCCCCAGAACTTGATGCCGATCCAGCATGATTAATTTATAAATTCCCGCGAAATATCTGCTGGGGTTTCTTGAACTAAAACAACTGTTTTATCTTCTAACGACCATGCTCAGTGGAATTTCTGCCAAACTATTGCTGGCGTCTTGGGTACACCGATGATTTGATAAATGCTGTTACAATGATCCCTCGTTCATAGCAGATCACAGGGGAAGTTTATTCATGTGTGAATGAAATCCGACATCGAAAATGCATTGCTGGTTACCCAGTTACAATCGAAAGCGTAGACAAAACGTTTGTATTCACCTCCTCCGAAAGAACTTCTTTATCCCTCTGGAGAGTGATTAATTCTAATTAGAGTAAGAGCATAATGACCACCAAAACAATGGAATGGTTTACTTATGGGTAATGAATATTGTAAAACTGGTGATCGATCGCGCAAGGTTTGTGTCACATCGGTTTACTTGTCTAGATAATGTCTCGCTTGTGTGTGATACGCGCCAGTAAAATCAAAAACGGCTGAGATTTGCTCAATATTTTTCTGTTTATCTACCCATGTATGTTAGTGTACTCCTTTTTTGAGACGAAATATCCGTCCCGCACGATTATCTGCATTTGTTACATGAGCGCATTTAGAAGTACGCGTTATATTCTCAATGTAGGCTAGAACCTTTTTCTTCCGATGATCTTCGCATCCTCGTTTGTTTTCCACTCCTGTTTATCTTTGCTTTCGATACAACCACTCATTTAGGCAAATACCAATTTCCATTTGTCACTCTAGAGATCATATCGTTTTTAAAATCGATATCTACCAGTATACTTTAATGCTAGTCGTCTCCAGCTAGATGCTTATTCTAAGGCTCACAGACAGCTGTAGTATATCTTATTGTAATATCCGACGAACTTTGATTTATTTTTTGTTCCCCACGGGCGTCCATTGATACGGTTTCACAGAACCTGGTAGTTAGCAAGTTCTAACCACGGAAAGGTTTGGAATACATTTTGCTGCCCCGAAGTGATTTTGAATTTATTCGACACCGAATTTGTGCGGAAGTGTACGAAGTGTTAGCTTGAGTAGACGAATCTTCTTATCTGGGCAACTCTATCTCATTGGTCTGTCGTATACTGAACGAAGTGTCGTCATCTATTCATGTTTGCATCATCATTTTCATTTGTGAACATCGACGTGAAACCTTTCTATTCATCATAAACATTCTGCACTTTTCACATCAGTTTTTCAATATGAACAGTGTAAGATTTAGTTTCTATTTGTTAGTCCTCTCCAAACCATTCAGAACAACTATCACCCATTCACTGAATATATATATATATATATATATATATATATATATATATATATATATATATATATATATATATATATATATATATATATATATATATATATATATATATATATATATATATATATATATATATATAGTGAATGGGTAACAGTTGTTCTGAATGGTTTGAATTGAATTAATAAATGCACATTGAGGTTACTGGATCTCATTGCACATGGCCATTTATTCTGTTTCCGCGCGATTGCGTCCGTTCATATCAAAAATGGACGTGAATTCCAGTGCACTTTGTAATCATTACTGACAGACTACGATAGTTATATTATATTCAGTAGAAATATGACCACGTTATGGTTTTAAGTCAGCACTTTGTGTGCGTATCCGAGGCTCTCTAATTCCTAAACGCAGTTCGTGGACGACAATAAAGTTTGTTGCCGGATTGTGGTATCTTGACCACCGACGAGGTTCAATGAATAGTCTTTCGTTGTTCCTTTCGGTGCACTCGAATCCCCTAAAGCCTTCCTGGCTTGTCACACACACACATACATACACACACACACACACACACACACACACACACACACACACACACACACTGTAGAATGAGAACAGAAGTCCGTTTGGGAATGGCAATCTATGGTAAGTGGCACCTGATATAATAAACAGTCAGAACGAAATAAAGGACATTACTGGATAGAGGTTCAATGGCTGCTCGGGACGTTCGTCCACACGGACGGATAGCAATTCTGTAACAACGGAAGGAACCGATAGTTAGGCGCACACGCTTAGGCATCTTGGCAAAATCAATAATGCAAACGATTTGGTCACTACCATAGGTACACCGGCTTTCCGACGTTAACACACACACACACAACCTTCAGCTTTGAATAAACGAAGTAAAACAAAACATCATTGTGAGAATAAATGCGTTCTCCGATTTGTATTTGGTTCAACAATTTCTGTACCCTCTCCAACTCAACTGTTGCCGCTCTGTCCGTGACACGAGTGTGCATTGAATTGTGTTTTATTAACTACGTCACGAATTACCAATCGAAACCTGGTTAAACTAATGTATGTATGAGATGTGTAGCTTTTATTTTACGAAACTGTAATTATCATTAGCTTTTGTTCATCTTTTCTCAATAATGATTGCTTATTTAAAGTTCGTTTTTTGATCGCTTGTGCACTTCGTCAAATTAGTCTAAAAAAGCATTCCACCTCACGAGAGTAAGTTCATTCACACATGGTAAAGCGAGCTGTGCGAAAACTACATCGTGAATTTCATAATTGCTCGACCCTGTCACACAAAACTGTACATGGGGCTGTTTGAGCTCACAAATCTACGCGAGAGACATAATAAGACACTTTCCAATTAGGCCGAATGTATAACCGTCTGTGCACTTTTACAATTCACTTAGGTCCTTAGAAAAATATGCTCGGATCTGTGAAACAGAGTTGAACTAAAGGGAACAACATTTCACATGCTCGAAATTTCACAAGAAAAATTGGACCAGTATGTTATCAAGTAGTATCATGTCTGTTTACGACAAACAAAGATGTATGCTACTGAGTTTATCGTCAGGTGCCAAGCAGAGAAAAAGCCAGTTTGGTGATTATAGGCGTAGACCCACTCCGGCCATCACAGGTCACCGGGTTCTTATGGTCTTTCTTCTGCCCTCTTTACATGTGGTAGATTGCCACTCGTTGGATGACTCATTCTTTTTTCCGAGGTTTGAAGTTCAAGGCAGGTTCTCTCGTTATGGGAGAATCAGTCGTTGTTCATGCCTTTGAGTAATTATCTCGGCTGCAGATGTATTAGCTTGATCTCAAGTATGCCATTCAGTTAATGCTTGTACTTCTGTGATTATTATGCAAAGCACGTGAACAGCAGACCCACTGTGAGCAGGATGACTTTCACATCGTTCATGTCTTCGGCCTCTGACAGTTGCTTGAGTACATCTAGCTGTTCGAACGACGATCATCTCCGTGTACTCCGGCACTCGCGCAGCCTCTGACTTCGTCGACAGAGTCGCATTGTGGAATGTCTCGCTGGGAAATAGGGTACGTATGTGTCCGATCTCTGGAGAGTTGTTCTAAAGTTGTGATGTAGTGATTGACTACTTTGGCAACGCGAAGAAACGCTTATGAAGTCGATTTTATCAACCAATCAAAAGCACATGAAGGATAAGTGACTTTTTCAGACATGCCCGCGGGAGACAAAATATACCCCGTCAAGAAAAAAAATGGATCACAGCCGAAGCTTTTCATCAGACAGACGAGGCCGATCAAGGCGCCAGTCTGACCAATACAGTGAAAACAAATTGCAGATGAAAAGGTCCTAAACCCTCATGTACACGGCCGAAATGCATAGTGTTGAATGTGGGTGTAGAAACAAACTGCCTAAACGACCGCCATTTTAAATTTATCTGACTTGGTTAGTGCATCTGTGCCTTACTTTTCGCATTTTTGTTACAATACTTCAGTCTCAGCTCGATTTTTTCAACCATTAACCTCGCACTACTCTGTGTTCTGGTTTTGGTTGCTATCTCTCAGCATCGTCTAATCAAGAGCAAGACGAATAGAAGTATGGGAGACAAATAAACGGAAAAGATAATTGTACGTGACAGTCATATAGACGAAGAAAGAGTTCCGATGCAAATAAACGACTGACCGTGACACCTCGTCATGTCACTTGAAATCTCCAACCAACCAGTGAGTGGATCTCGTGGAACCCAACCCGGATGCCTAACACGTTCTACACTGTCAAGTCCAGTGGTTGGTGTTTTCATACTTTTTTCCATATCATGGACAGATCGCGATGACCTACACTACAACCACTGCTTGTCTCGAAGATCATGTGCGCAGCAGGTCTATTCATGGGCCATGTGTAACACATCCCAGTCATCGTAGCCTACGGATCGAGCGCTTGTTCCAGAGAATAACCACTATGCCCATCCTCAGGATTAGTGATACGATGTTCTCGCCATATTCGAGCAAAACTACAAAGACAGTAATGCCCAAATACCGGCAGTCTGCGCGTATCTTCCACTCTTAACGATCGCTGTTCTGAACTGTACAGAAAGGCAGACCTAACTGCCGCAGTATACACTCGACCTTTGACAGACAATCAGATATCACGCCGGCGACACAGGTGGTTTGAATTGGCAGAAGCATAACGCGCACTCTGAATGCGTGATGACACTTCAACTGATATTCAACCAACTAATGAGAGGTAACCGCCTAGGTAATAAAACCTATCCATCTTATCTAGGGCTTCCCTGACAGGACAAGGTTTGGTGTAGGACTAACCCAATCCTGCAGCAGCATTTTGCACTTTGAAAGTGCCAGGCACCAAACATTGTTACACTGCTGTTTAGGCTATCTAGAAAAACTAGCAACTCACCTGGGTCGTCAACTAGGAGCACAACATTTTCAGCGTATTCTAAGTCAGGTAGATTACTACCTGAGTACAGATCGATGCCAATTTTCTCACGCGAGGATGGGGCTAATTTCAGCCATTTCAGTTGCAAAGTTGAAAAGGAAGGGTGATTGGGGCAATCTTGACGCAGACCACTTCTCGCAATAAACTCATGCGGAAGGTCACCGTAATCGTGATGATGATGATGCAAGGATTGACAAAGAGAAGTAAACTTCCATGACGCACCCGTCAACAAAAACAGCCCCAGAGAACTTTGTAGTTGATTGCGTAGAACGCCGCTTTCAGATACTGTGAAAGAAATCGGAGACCTACGGAAGATATAATTATGCGCTAAAATCTGTCGATGGTTGAGGACATGGTCGATACAACTCTGAATGGGTCTGGAACCGGCTTGATTCTCACGCTTACACCTTTCGCGAGTGTTGAATAATCGGCCCAGAATAATGCCGGCAGGCTGTTTGGAAACGATACTTACGAGGCAAACCCCTCCGATATTCCCCGGAGTACCTGTCATCCTTCTTGTAACTCGGCTCACTCACCGACTCATGCCTATTATTGTGTAGCCTGCGGGTTAGGTGTTCTACTTAATCGTTCATCACTGGGTTCGAGTTCCAGTAAGGGCTGGGTGGATGTACACAGCTGATGATTCCTAACGAGGATGAAACAACTGTAGAGTGCTTCCACGATCTTCAGTGGTGATTTAAGCGTTGTTACTGCATGATAAGATCTAATCTACTATTCACACTGGGAATCTGTTAATTCGCACAGACTACCCTAAGAAATTTTATATATATGTCCACACGTTAGCATACTACTTACTATCAATATGAGCGCTTGCACATGCAGCCTCGTTGTTCGTTGGGTTAGTTGTGACCCAGACACGAATAACTATGAGAAATCACAGTTGTGATTCATTTGTGGGCTCTTCAATGAAGAGTATCCATTCACACTCCAGACGCTTCAAATTAGATTCTAGTGAACATATAACATCGGAGTGTACAAGTATGAAGACGAGTGGGCAGAGGAGTACCGGGTACGCATACCTGATGAGCGGCAACAACCGCGAAACCGGTCGTGTGCTTCCGGGGAAATTTTGTCCACACGTTAACATACTACTTACTATCAATATGAGCGCTTGCACATGCAGCCTCGTTGTTCGTTGGGTTAGTTGTGACCCAGACACGAATAACTATGAGAAATCCCAGTTGTGATTCATTTGTGGGCTCTTCAATGAAGAGTATCCATTCACACTCCAGACGCTTCAAATTAGATTCTAGTGAACATATAACATTGGAGTGTACAAGTATGAAGACGAGTGGGCAGAGGAGTACCGGGTACGCATACCTGATGAGCGGCAACAACCGCGAAACCGGTCGTGTGCTTCCGGGGAAATTTTGTCCACACGTTAACATACTACTTACTATCAATATGAGCGCTTGCACATGCAGCCTCGTTGTTCGTTGGGTTAGTTGTGACCCAGACACGAATAACTATGAGAAATCCCAGTTGTGATTCATTTGTGGGCTCTTCAATGAAGAGTATCCATTCACACTCCAGACGCTTCAAATTAGATTCTAGTGAACATATAACATTGGAGTGTACAAGTATGAAGACGAGTGGGCAGAGGAGTACCGGGTACGCATACCTGATGAGCGGCAACAACCGCGAAACCGGTCGTGTGCTTCCGGGGCAATTTTGTCCACACGTTAACATACTACTTACTATCAATATGAGCGCTTGCACATGCAGCCTCGTTGTTCGTTGGGTTAGTTGTGACCCAGACACGAATAACTATGAGAAATCACAGTTGTGATTCATTTGTGGGCTCTTCAATGAAGAGTATCCATTCACACTCCAGACGCTTCAAATTAGATTCTAGTGAACATATAACATCGGAGTGTACAAGTATGAAGACGAGTGGGCAGAGGAGTACCGGGTACGCATACCTGATGAGCGGCAACAACCGCGAAACCGGTCGTGTGCTTCCGGGGAAATTTTGTCCACACGTTAACATACTACTTACTATCAATATGAGCGCTTGCACATGCAGCCTCGTTGTTCGTTGGGTTAGTTGTGACCCAGACACGAATAACTATGAGAAATCCCAGTTGTGATTCATTTGTGGGCTCTTCAATGAAGAGTATCCATTCACACTCCAGACGCTTCAAATTAGATTCTAGTGAACATATAACATCGGAGTGTACAAGTATGAAGACGAGTGGGCAGAGGAGTACCGGGTACGCATACCTGATGAGCGGCAACAACCGCGAAACCGGTCGTGTGCTTCCGGGGAAATTTTGTCCACACGTTAACATACTACTTACTATCAATATGAGCGCTTGCACATGCAGCCTCGTTGTTCGTTGGGTTAGTTGTGACCCAGACACGAATAACTATGAGAAATCACAGTTGTGATTCATTTGTGGGCTCTTCAATGAAGAGTATCCATTCACACTCCAGACGCTTCAAATTAGATTCTAGTGAATATATATATATATATATATATATATATATATATATATATATATATATATATATATGCATACCCGGTACTCCTCTGCCTACCCATCATCCTACTTGTACACTCCATTGGTACATTGGTCGCAAAGATATAATTTAATGCTGCAGAAGTGTGACTAGATACTCGTCTTTGAAGAGTCTACAGATAAATCACAACCGTGATTTCTGCCACGTATTAGTGGGCAGGTCATTGCTAACCCAAATAACTCCGAGGTTGCATATAAGGGAGAGATTTTGTCTACCCAATTACATGCTACTTACTATCGGTATGAGCTCTTATAGTATTATAGCAGCATAGTATAGTATTATAGTGTATTGAATGGTGGGTACCGAGTATCGATGCAATTTCCATTCAGAGTTACTTTTCCACTCGAATTTTCTCGGATAGTCGACAACTAGAAGCCCGCGGTAATTTATGGTTTATGTGATGCGTTGCTTCTTCATCACCTCCTTTTTATTCCGTTTTCTAGTGACAATCTCTTCCCAGCTTTTGGTTTCGGTGCCTGTGTCCCTCCGGATAATGTGGTTTCACATTGTTTTCCCCTGGTAAGTATTCTCAAACGTTTATTTCAACAATCTAGCTTAAATGTTGTCCGATTCTGATTTTGGTATGAACTTCAAGTTTGGGTGTATCCTGGTGACTTCGTTTAGTAGTTAATTTTCATCAACAGAACGATCTTCTATACACTAAAAATTGTCCACAGAGCGCTCATACAGCGAGAACCTTTGAGTTGATCACTACGACGGGCCGTTTTATAATTTTGCCAAAAAAATCATCAGCAAGCAGGAACATCATTGCTTCACTGTTCCTTCTGCCATAAATCTGATCGTTGAAATCAAACTGAACGTTTGATGTACAGAAAAACTATTTGTCTCAGATGTTTCAGGGGTATTCTTATTTCATTCCCTCTGCTTTGGATGTGGCCTCATAGCTATTGGATGGTTTCCCCGATCGGGACCTTGGCGAGCACCGATGTTCAGTAGAATTGTATACTATTCTTTTGCGCTAAGGTGCCGTACACAACTAACAAGCTCAAATATATCCTCAAAACTGCGCTGTCATTGTTATTATTTCGGCTCTAATGTACTCGTCAGTCACTTGATCACGTGATACCAAGACTTGCAATGATATGCCTCGATGATGAATTTTCTGCAATCCATACAGTCTTAGAATGATGCTTCCGGCACGCCAAAATTGTTCAGATGTAACGGGGTCCTTATGCTCTTTGAGGTGTCACTAACTGTTTGTCAGTGATTTCTCCATTTGTCTAGTGTTGTCTTATCTTTTGTACATAAACGCCCAGTTTATGTTAAATGAGGAGATTTGATGCCAAACGAACGGCTCAACAATGGAGTCCTCATTCTTACCTCGATATACTAACGATTTTATTAGAAAGCTTGTCAATTTCTGTTTCCCTTCGAACAACAGCTAACCATGCACTTGGTATAGAAGTCCTGGTTGTAATCTGTCAGCACAATCCTCACTCGGAAATGAAAGTAATCAGGAGTATGAAGAAGTAGATACTGAACTACCGACAGTAGTATGAAGCAAATACAAAAATAAGTGTGCAAATACAAACACACCACTGGTCATGACACAACCATATCTTCCATTTTGCCTAATCACTGGGTGGGCGGATCTCTCAAACCCCACTCTGGAAGGCCAACATTCTACACGGTGTAGAGCTATACAGGATGTACAGCTGGACAACCCTCAACCCAATGGATGCTACCCCGCCCACGTTCCGTTTGCTCCACTAGGTGCATGGGTCTAAGGACTGAATGCGAAAAGTGGATCGGTTTCAAAGCACCAGCGAAGACAAGAAAGAATGCGCGCAACAACCAAGTCACACGTGACAGGCCAGAAGTTCCTTCACGGGTTCTTCGGTCACTTTCCCGTGCTGAGTTAACGCCCCGCTGTTTTGTGGGTCAGACTTTTGAGGCAAAGGCTCCGGTTGGGTTCCCAAGGAAAAAACCCTTCTGCGATATGGGCAGCCGCGAACCATGTCTCGCCCAGAAATCTCCAGTAGTACTTTGTAAAACATTTCTCTCTGCCTCCGTTCTTCATCTTTCTCATCCCAATTCTAAATGGACACGAAAATCCACAATGAGTTGTAACGGAGAACATAATTCAAGATGAAGATAATAACTGGAGGGAAAATGTAGAACCAAATCGCAGAACTAGATATTCTCTTCATTTAACTGCTTTGAATTTTCGTACACTTTGCCAGAGGAGGCAACAAGCCGCCTCAAAGTCTGAAACGGGAGAAGGAACACTTTTAAAAGAATTGGCGTGAGTCGGTAATTGTACCGATTAACAAGAAAGACGACGGGTCCTCTTGTGCGAACGACAGGGAGTAAGTCTGGTTAGCATTACTTATAAGCTGCTCGCTGGTATTCCCCCCCCGGCTTATCTAAGGAGAATAAAGCTGGATGTAGACCTGAATAATGACATCTCCACTCTTCGACGGTTTTAGAACTCCAAAACACCTGTAGGCCCACCATCTCCGTTTCTCTTGATTTGAAGGCGGCCTTCTACTCGGTCGGCACTACCTCTTGTTGGAAGGTGTATCGGAGAAATTCATTTCCATCATAACATCCCTTTTCGTGAATAGCCGAAGCCGAGTTCGGGCTTACAGTGATCTTTTACCCGAGTTAACCCTGACCATTTGTGTGCGTCAGAGTTACCACCAAGTGTCTAAGTTCTGTTATCTGGGCAGCTGTATTTCGCTCGGACGTCGAATATCGGACGAAGTGTGTTCGCGTATACATAAGGCCTGAATCGTCTGTGGCGTCCACGTGACGTCTGTTCATCTACCGAGGGCCGAGTGTGCTTTGTAGCATCCAGGTCAGTTATTCTGTAGGTTTCAGAAACTGGGCCAACGGGGTGTAGGAGGACATACAATGGTTGTCGGTATTCGAGTACTGATGTCTTCGTAGCATTGCTCCAATCTGATGGAAAAATTGCGTCAGTAGTGCTGAGGTTAGGTGCCGAGTCTTGGCCACACGAATCGAATCATCGGATGCAGCAGGAAAGCTCAGCAGACTAGGTTTGTTTGAGACGTGTGTGACTCGTGCTCCTTGTTGGGATTCTTCGGCGCGCAACGTTCTATAAGAGACAATATATGGAAGATGTGTAAGGCTGGTCAGTCCATGCCATGGAAGAAAGGTATGAAAAATCTACCAGTGAAATTGACGATTCAAGGCGTGTTTGGTTTCGTGAGCGGGTTCCAGTAGATTCCACCACTCAGCGATTAAGTACATTAGAGGACATGACTAGGTGTAGTGATCAGTGGTGCTGTTGTATTCACAACCTCTCGTTATCGGCTTAGAGGTACCACTCGTAGTTCTCTTCTTACTGTTCTTGCTTATTTCCGATTGAAGCTCTCACTGAGAGATGACAGCCAAAACCGCCGCACCCAGCGCATGCTTTATAGGTGTTTGAGCTGAACCCCGACCACCGTAGTTTGGTGAGCTTTATTGTTTGATACGACCATTTTTTCACGCACCCAGTGCACTGTATATGACCATAGCACTGCGGATCTCTTGTTCTCACTAGATTTCAGCACTGGTCGGAAGAAATCGGTGTTCTGATACCGATCATCACCATGTATCCCCCCCCACACAGTGGATACGCTTCTGAACCGTAACTGTTGCAGCGTACACTCGACTTTTGATAGATATACAGGAGTCACGTGGACGTCACAGATGACTCAGGTTGGTAAAAGCCAAACAAGCCTTCTGTATACGCAACTAGACTTCATGTGACATTGGACCACCGTATAAAATAAAGCTATTTCGATAATAGTTGAGTCATAGTTCATCGTAATTGTTAATTCACTGTATTAGTATTTTTATGGACTATGACTGCTTCTCGTGGCATCTGCTCTTGTCGTTGGTCATGCTGCTCACTACAGTGTTTCCTCAGGAAGCAACTCGCATCCGGTACGTGGTTGGTGGATAATCCTCATTGAGAAATCTGGTTTACTATTAGTCCAAACATCGTTGTACTAATGCAGTAAAATCGATACAAACAGAATAAAAACGTGCAAAAGTTTTTTGGCTGTTCCCTCGCATCCCGTTTGAAACGGTTTGGGTCTTTCAAAATGCTATCGAATATATTTTGAACTCGGTAGTTTCTCAAACTCGCCGGATAGTGTTCACACCACTGGTCTCTCCTCAGAGCTATATCCTCGGTGCCTCTATGCGACGACAGTTCTCATTCCTTCGTCCTAAGCGGGAATTCTGGACTTGCTATTTGAGACCAGGGACGACGTTAGCCAGCTTCTTTGGACTCAATCCAATTCATTGAGTGGTCGCCTCGGTTACCGGTGCATTCGTGATCGCTCAAGTGTCCCAAACCGCACCACAAAAGCAGAATGTCCTCAATAATTATGGATCGCTTTTACGGTGCGGTTAATTTTTCATCGAGTTTCACATCGTGCTCCTAATTGGTCTGCGTGATGTGCCTCATGGGTCTATTATTCTACATTTTACTCACTAGGGCTGTTCAAGTGATAAAAGTCATTGACCGACCGTCACCACTATCTCAACATCTTTAATATCACCCCACTGTCTAATAGACCTGAGCTATGTGGATAATCATTCCTATTCCCAGTGTTTGCCTGTTCTCCCATTTGGTACAGTTAGTCTTTGTGGTTAGAAACCCCCTTTCGCATTAATAATTTATAGACAGTGATGTAAACGTTGGAACTCACGCTCATTCCTGCTTTTAGTTATTCCTTAGTGAACTGATTAGGCGTTTGTAGTGTTTTAGTTCCGACTTATTCCCTATTCACTTCTTCCTTGGTTGTTCCAAATGTCACAGAATGGTCACATTGATAATCCCTACTGCGAAGGGATTCAAGGTGCAATGGCTGCTTATGCGCACTCGTTACGAACGGTCAAGTTCCATGGTCCAACGAACTTTGCTCCAATTATCAACACAGTCGCCAGGTACGCTAATGGATTGCACAATCAAGAAAAATCTTTCCTTTTTTTCACTATCCGTAGGCGCACGAGCAGAACAGTGAAGTGGTGTTTTCCAAGTTCCCTGTTTGATCAAATGTACCATGCCGTTGGAGGAGAAACGTGAACTTTCGCCTTAGAAAGTTTTTCGGAATTCATTGTGAAGTCATTCTTGGGACAAAACTCTACAAACTGGTTTATTCGTCTGGTTGTTTCTTCAGAATTTGGAAGTGAACTCCGGGTTTTGATTGATTCTCCACGGTTTTATCTTAGAATAACTATTAAAGTGAGTAGTATGGCATTGTATCTGGATGACAGGACAAAATTTCCCCGGAAGCGCACGACGGGTTCGGCGGTTATTGCCGCTCATCAGATATGCGTACCCGGTACTCTTCCGCCCGATGATCCTTATACTTGGGCACTCCACAGTTAATTTACAGCTGTAATCTCATTTGAATCGAATGGAGCGTGTGTGAACGGGGAGTTCATTTTTAGACTCACCGTCCCCGTCCATGCACGCTCCATTCGATTCAAATGAGATTACAGCTGTAAACTATCAAAATGCTTGTTCTTTACATATCAAATCCATGTATTTATTCACCGGACACAGATTACCGAGTCGTGGTGTCTCGAAGAACAGGAAATATGCATAAACTGTGAATAAAGTCTACGAGAGGCATGCGGGCTTGATACTACCTGATTGTACGAATCGAAGTAAGGATTCGTTTTGTGAGACTCTGTCTCCATAGCCTTTTGACCAAGGGTCTTGTAAGGCAGCGGAATCGAACTTGGAGATCACATACGTTGGAAGTCGGTGACCAGGTTTGGGGTTCATTCGCCATTTGGAGGGGATTCAGAACCTAAAAGACATCCTTATATTCCAAACTAGCCGGTGGCCGTGGGCATGTTTCATACTCCTCTTCCGGAAAACCTTGTCGAGTACATGACACACCTTAGGTGGGTGCGTAAAAGAAGGCCCAATAAAGCGTGACCGTACGTATCTGAGATGATAAATGCAAATGCGCTCTGTACAGTTTGGATCTCCTGACATCCAAGGGTTGCAGACAACTTTTTTCTCACTTAATTTGACTGTTGCATTTACTTGGTGAACAGTAAATGAAAATTTTATCCACATCTTCACGAATATGCTCTGAAATATTATGGTATCTTTTTGTACAGTTAGAAATTAAATAAAACCAAACATTAGTATCTTTTCCTATTAGTTGGTCTGTCACATTTTTTGCACCAAAAGATCTGCACTGTGTTTTATCCTGAACAGACAAATGTTCGAGTTTTTGCAATTTTTCAAAAGTGTTCCAATGAAAATTGAGAAGTATAGTTTTCCGGGTTTCAAAAAGTGCATAATCTGATTATTTTAAGCGGTTCGTCACACAAGAACATCCTATTCATCGTTTAAAATAATGTAGACTTGTTGCATTCCTATTGGAAGTCATCAACAATTTCTCCTTTACAAACCGCTTTCTCGCAGAAACATCTGCCTCCCCTTCTGGTAAACAAAGTACACGCACGCTCAGCTTTCCACCATGCAAACCACAATGCAGCGTTAGTTTGGCCCTGCGTGGCAAACCATTCTTTCTACCCCAATCACGTCCTGTTCTAGTTAACCTCAGCCAGTCTTCAGGCTTGCTCGTTCCTTTCATTCATAATGAATGCAACACTTGTTCAGCTCCTTAGTTTGTCTCCAACAGTGAACCAGGTTAGTATCTTTGCTGATTTGCTGCTTATAGATGCTCAATCGAGTTTCCCCATACATATTTTCGGAATGAAACAGTGAATCAACCCGCAGGTTGCGCTCTTTTTCATTTATTACACGTAAAGGGAATTGCAGCATAAACGGTAAACCCCATAATCGAAGACACTGTAAAAAGCGCTGCGGGGGAACATTCACGTGAGAACCAGTTTATTGCTCTTGCTCATGAAGAGGGAATGGTTGTAAGTGTATGGGAAGACAGAAATACGGAGAGAGTTCCATAGTTTAACGGTCCGGGGAAGAAAGAAGATTGAAGGATAGAAGCACGACATCTAGTGACAAACTTGATAACAATGACTAGTTGCCTGGGTGCGTGATTTCTGGCAAAAAAAGTTATAGGAAGAGGAACTGCTAAGGCAAGTTCCGGAGAACAAAATCCAGAATAGTACCGGTAGAAGAAAGACAACGAAGCAACAGTCCGACGATGGGCTAGTGACTGCAGATTTGAGGTTAAAGAAAGTTCGTCTATCAGCCGGATATCCTTTTGTTGAACCCGATCAAGGAGAGAAAGAGAGGAAGACGCAGGTCCATCCCGCACGTGACTGCAGTATTCAAGTGCGGGGTGGATTTGAGCTTTGCACAGCAGAAGATGAGCTAATGTAAAAAAGCGTCTGGCGCGAAACATAAAACCAACTTTGCGTACAGCGCGAAAGGCCAGCTGAGATATGGAAGCGGACCAGTACAGAGAAGTTTTATATAAGCCAAGCAAATATAGAATCTGTGGAATGCATTACAGCTGAACCAAAGGACATGTGGGGAGAATGAATGATCTTCCAAAGAAATTGACAAAAGAGAGGGTTTTGAAGCATCAAATGTAACATGATTGTGGGATCCTTAGGTGGATATTTGCTCCAGATCGGACTCTAAAGATACACTGATTGCACTGCGGTCACGGCCGATGTTGATGTTGGCATGACGGGGAGTGTGGTAAGAAAGGGAACAATTAAGGGTGGTGTCATTGGAAAAGAAATGGATTGGGTTGGAATTAGTGGATAAGAGATCATTAGTAAATGAAAGAAATAGGGTGGGTACAAGTACAGAACCTTGGGGAACACTAGCATTCACAAGAAATGACTGGGACAGAACCCCATCAACTCGGACGGAGAAGGTTCGCTTACTGAGAAAACCTGATGTTCACAATACGAGAGTGGAGGAAAACTCAAACGAGGGCAGTTTCGCCAGAAGACCTTTGTGGCAAACTTGGTCAAAGGCCTTAGAGATGTTGAGCGAGACCGTGTGTGTTTCTCCGTGATTGCGAGTGCAGCTGACCAGGAGTGTGACACGAGAGCCAGCAAAGCACCGGTGGAACGGCGAGGTTGGAATCCATATTGGCGATCACTCAGTAGTCCTTCGCGTTCGAGGAACTTACGCAATAAGTCGGAGATGACAGTTTCGAATACTTTCGAAATAACAGGTGTGATGAAAATAGGACCATATTTATTCGGGTCAGAAGGATCACCGCGTTTGGGAATAGGAAGAATCACGGTGTGTTTCCAGGGGATCGGAAAAGTAGAAAATTACAAAGAGAGAGAGAGAGAGAGAGGGAAAAGACTACGTAAGAGAGGGGTCATCTTAGGGGCCATGGGTGGTATATCGTCCGAACCGAGTGATTTTCATACATCCAGAGAAAGCAACATTTGTCGGATCATTCCAGTGCTAATATGAGGTGTAAAATTGGGGACAGAGGGAAGAGGAGGAACCGGAGGAGTAGGATATGTGGTTAAGGTACAGTTGGAGGCAAATCGAGAAAGAAAAATCTCAGCTTTTTCACGTGGTTCACAAACAAGATCACCAGACGAAATGTAGATGGGAGGGAAATTGGAAGGGCAAAAATTACGAGAGACTGCTTTGGCAAGGGGCTCAAAATGTCCGGCTACCGGTGGTAGATGAGAGTAAGCGTTCGGCTTTCCAGCGGACAAACCGTTCTTTGGCTCTCTCTTTATGGTTGACGAGCATTCGTTCCTGGCTTGCACGAAGCGTCGGTGCGAGTCGGGAGTGGGCGAGCGGAGCCAGCGGCGAAACGTCGCACGCTTCAAGCGTACAACACGATCACATGCGTTGTTGAACCACTCGGGGGATTCGGGTTTGCCGGGTTTGGAAAAGTGAGGAATGCCAGATTGCGTACGTTGAAGTACAATGTCAGTAAAGTTCGAAAAGGAAGGGGAGACGTATGTAGTAAATTAGCAATCGTTCCAAGGATAGGAAGCCGTCCGAGTTAGTTTAACTGTAGTGCCATAATGTGTGTCTGAAGGTGGGTGGAAGATCGGGGCGAGAAAAATTGACGGGACAGGAAATAATACAATTGTGAGATGAGCCACGTAGAGGAACAGCAGAGATGATTGAGAAAGAACAGAAATAAGAATAAGATCAAGGGTATGGGCACGATCGCCAGCTCGATCGGGGATACGTGTGGAGAGATCAACTAGTTGGCATGGATTGTTGACCACGGCAACATGTTGGGCTTCGCGCCCCGGAGCCGAAGTGCCAGCCACACCAACTGAAATTCGCGATTGGAAAAGTCGAGAACTTGGATTCTGGATGTGGCGACTGACTGGTGGACAGAGGCACAGACAGCAGCTTTGGGTGAGAAAGAGGAATGAAACGCATAGTTTGGAAATCGGAGGTGGGTGGTGTCTGGTGAGTGGAAGATTTACGTTTCGGTCAAACATAGGGCGAGAAGAGAGGTGGATAGGAGAAATTGGTGTACCAAATCGATATCATGGTTTATTCGGCGAATGTTAGAGAGGGTGGTGAGTTCACGCTTGTTTTCCAAGTGAGCCGAGCAAGCAGTCTTTCAAATTCACTTTCTCCAAACAGGTATGATTCCTAATCACATTTCCCCATCTCCCCTTCCGTGTCGAGCTTTATCGCTCCCATTCTTTTGCACATTCTTCATTGATTCTAGCATTGCAAGGCAAGCAGAGCCGGGCTCACAGTATTCAATTTTGTTGATCCTGACGGACGGTATCATCTCAGATCTGCCTCAAACACGTGCTGCCATTGTTAATGTAAGTTCAGATTCGTCCTTCCCTCCGGCTGTTCGTGTGGGCCTTCGGTTGACTATTTCATTTCCTTCAAGTTTTTACAGTCAGACCACAATCCATGCCACTGTTGGGTAGAAGCCATCTAACCCAGCTATTGGTCACGCTTGTTTCACACCTGCCATCGCTTGTCGGGCATTCCTAAAGCTAATTGGTAAATAACTAACCGGTTCTCTCTCTCTCACTGCCCTCACGAATCATGGAAAATTGATCCTGGGCACTTCTTGGTCACGTATTCGCATCATGCTGTGCAACTCATACGTTTCACACGGGATTCGTGCAGGGCTCGGTAACGGGTTTCTCCCCAAAATGTCGTTAACAGTTGCTTTTGGCACGATACTACACATCTGATTGGCCGTTTCACCGCTTTTGTGAACCGATTTCGAAGGAACGTGGGAGTCATAATCGACAGAGGAATAATTCAGGTGTCTGCTGGGAATGTTTTTCAATTAACCCAGCAAACAGAATGAATAGTTATGGTAGAATTTTATTGCTCAATATCACAGCGTAGTCGAAATCGTTGGTAGGTTGTCGACGTTTCGGTCACCACGGGTAACCTTTTTCAAGACTGTTTTTACAACCGAATGAATAGTCTTCACCGCAAATCCGTTGTGGTGATTGTGTATCAAATAATGTGCCTTATTTACGGATTGTCAAACTTATGCATAGGCTGATAAGTACCTTTAGCGTGCCGTCTCGTCTGTGTCGCGGGAAAAGAACTAGGTTCCCTTTTGATACCAGTGAATATAAAGCTCAGTCCTAGTGGTTTCTACGGTTTACTCCTCCCGAGATCTATCACTCCAAGTCTAAACGAGTTCCATCGTTCTTATTTTTTCTGCATTGTCCTTCATCTCTAGTCAGTCGGTTTTTAGAACTGTTCAAATACTTTGAACCTGTTTTGTGCAAGTTCCCAATGAAAACGTGATAATTGCTGAACCATACGCTCTTAGCACTGAAAAGAACCTTGATTTGTTCTTGAGCTTCTCGTCGAGTCATTTAAACCATTTTATTGTTGCATTTGTGGAGTGAATAGTAGTTTAAGAGCCTCGCACCACAGTTAAGCAACCTTGCAAGGCTTTTAAATTACGGAAAATACTGTAGGATCCATTAGCTTCATACTTCTAAGTTTTAGAATATTTACCGACTACTTGTATCCTACCCCCATTGTGGTCGCGCTAGCCTTGATAATCATTAGCGTTTGCTATATTCTCGTGACTATTTGCTCAGGGACCCGTCATTGTGCAGACCGCTTGAAATTATGCTCTTTCGTTGGTGATGCCCTAGTAGAAGAAGTGAAATATGATCTTGTAAAAGTACACTTAAAGTGGACAATTTGGGATCAAAAGAACTGTTCCGGCAAGGATCCATTCAGACTACATGGCTACTGTAGGTTTATGTATGCAAATTCTTCTTAGGGACTGCAGAAATATCGCAGCACGCATCAGTTGAAGTCGTATAGGTTGAGTATCACCCTTCATTACCACGACCGGTTTACTAAGCTCGAAAGCGCGAGCATTTTCAAACGGATACTCACAGTGAAAAGTACCATGTAAGGAGTTTGTGACGAATGTTGTCAGGCAATATTTACTACTTATCCGCTCAAGTTTGTACGCAACAGGCGCATATTCAGTTCTGTATTTTCACCTCGTTCGTACTAGGCCTCCTCCCTTCCCCTGAGTATCATCATAGTTGGTGTTGGTCCGGCCAATTTCGACGAAATGGAAGAACTAGACGGCGATGAGATTCGACTTACTTCTCGTGGTCGTGCTGCCGTTCGGGATATTGTACAGGTAGCATTTTTGTGTCATCCTTTCGAGTCTGTTTTCTAGCATTACTTTGCCGTTCATCTGAATGCCATCTACAGTTTTCTCTCTGATACATTTCTGGTGGCGTGGATACTCATTCTGTGTAAACCATCATGTGCTTCGCTTTTTCGGACAAAATAGTGTGTAGTCCCTTAATATTTTTGACTTCGCGTAGGCGGGCACTGATTTGTTCAAGGTGCGTAACATGCTGGCGTTCCTGTAAATGCAGCCGCAAACGAGAAACTGTATGGTCGGTTACATCCAGAAAAATTGATGTACTCAATACATGGTCTGCCTCAAGTTTTACACACACTCTCTCTCTGTATATATATATATATATATATATATATATATATATATATATATATATATATATATATATATATCAATGTTCTTCAAGCTGTTTTCATTCTTGATACAATAAACCAGACACAGTTGACTATCTTTTTTGTTATCAACCCACCGGGTATCAACCATCTAGATATATCACACACGGTTTTCCCCTTGATTATCAATAAACCTAATTTTAAAAATTCTCAGTTTCATCGGTGGTTTTCTTGATGAAGTGTTAAATCGAGTGTGATATATCTGAACGGTTTTGGGTAAATTATCAGTGGTTTAGAAAAATGCCCACATCTGGTTGACAAATCCTCCTCGTATTTGTTTACCTGAACCGCCTTAGTAGTCTTCTCTTTGATGACAGTCGATATCGATTGACTTTTGCCTGTAGTCGTCCTTGATTATCGGATGAGCGTTTATGTCCGTCTAGTCGACCATATTCGTTAGCTAGCGTTCAGTGTTGCACGTTTCCCTCCTCATCAATTCTACAATCCCTCGTTTTCGTGATATCACGATGGTTCCAATCTGCGTTCAACGTCATCCATCTCCCAATGTGATTTCGTTTGTCCAACCACTTTGTCCGTAATCTTTTGTTCTGATCGCAATTAGTGCACCTTCGGCTTCTTCTTCCTCTCCATTATCCTGCTCCGTTTGCTCCAGTTTCGTCACTAATCGCACTGCACCTTCTCTATGACGGTTTTTCGCTTGGTCGTTCGAACCAGTTCAGTCGCTTTTTGTTGTCCAAGTGACTGAGCTCGATTCTGGGCGTTTTCGTCCATATTCTAACTCACGCACATCAAACTCTCAATGCTCACCGATTCATAACATGTTCACAATGTAACAGAATCACAGGTTTAAAACCAATGTGCATATTATGAATCGCACATGCGTCTTTCACTTGAATTATTTCACTTCTTCGAAATTTTCTCAATGGTAGCATATTTTAAGAAGGAAATAGAGCGTTAGAGTGGCGATAGCGAGAAAAATCAACACGGTCACCCAGATTCTGATCCGATTTTTGGACCATTATGTCATAACAGTTCCCGGCCAAACATTGAGAAAAATCACACTAATGGACGGTTGTTTTCCCCCATTTTATGTAATTATATATATATATATATATATATATATATATATATATATATATATATATATATATATATGATGGAAAACGACTTCAGTCTACAAGAAAGAACGGTGTTATCAACAAGAGACCTAATGGGTCTGGTGGATCTCTGCCTGGAAACCTATTTACAATTCAGTGAAAAAATATACAACCAAATACGAGGCACACCGATGGGGTCGCTGCTTTCAGGCCTGCTAGCAGATGCAGTCATGAAGCAGTTCGAAGCCAAAGCATTCGAAACAATCAGACCTCGTTTGTGGATCGGATACGTTGATGACACATTTGTGTTACCAAAAAAGCCTGAACTAGATCGATTTCATCAACATCTGAACACGCTCGTACCAGGAATAAAATTCAAAAAGGAAAAAGAATGTGACGGAAAACTGCCGTTTCTAGACATCCTGATCATGAGGCAACCAAAGGAAATCTAGAAACAACGGTCTATCGGAAGCCAACGACAACCGACCGCATACTGAACTTCCAAAGCAACCACCCAACATGTCACTTGAAGAGCTGTGTACGCACCCTATTCCACAATAACAAAAAAAGCCAAAAGAAAAGTAGCCCAGAAAGCATGGTCGTCCTACCATACATATGAGGTGCATCAGAGGCAGTAGATCGTATGCTAAAATCGTTGGGCATCGAAGCTGCCCACAAACCCGTCAGCACCCTGCGGGCCGCCCTATTCAACGGAAAAGACCGTGTGGACCAGCACGATCAATCAGGAGTGGTCTATGCTATCCCATGCCTAGGATGTGATAAGGAATACATAGGCGAGACAGGTAACAACTACGTACTCGCCTACACGAACACAAACTAGCATTACGACGCGCCGACCCACACTCACAGATTTTTAACCACTGCGCAGAGACAGGTCACGAGGTCAAAATCGATAGCGCAAGGGTAGGCGCCCGAGCAAAGAAGAAGGGAGAGCGCCTGATCCTCGAAGCCCTCCATTCGATCAACTCGTTCAACCGACACGTCGAGGTTGATAAGTATTACGTCATCCTGGCAAAACCGATGGCGAAAAATCGAAAAACGGACAGACGAGCAACACACCAAAAACGTGCGGAACCAGCCGTCCCATTCACTCACGTTTGACAACGTTCGTGTATAAAAACGAATCCAGTAGTTTCTCATAGTAAGCATTGTTTTCAAAATAGCAGAATAAATCTCACGTAGGAGCTGGTTGCGGTGTTTACCTGCTTGACTCGTATCTGGTCTTCCTACTGTGCATTTCTAATCTGTTTTTTCCTGTGTGTCATTACATTTAAATAAAGTGGGTTTTTTTGTTCCGCACTGTTAAATCATATTTGATCCGATCTCTCGAACATCCATCTTATTAATCATTTTTTGTGCTTATTGTTTTTTATATTTCACGATGGGTCGTTAGGTTACAAGTGTTCACCATACACAGTCGAAAACAACCAGTTCACAATCTACTGTTTGAGCATTGATATTCTCGTAGTATTGCTCGAATATGATGGGAACGCCGTATCAGTAAAGCTAAGGCTAGAAATATGGTGTCGGGAACTAGAGGTCAGTCACTACGACAAGGGCTGAATCTGAATAGATTACGACAGCTGGGCTATGTATAGACTTCGTCAGTGTGCATTGTTTTCCAGGGCAGGTTGGAAAGTGGGCCGAAGTATTCATTCCATACCGTGAGGAAAAGGTATGCTAACCTTTACCATTGGCCGAGTAAAACGTGTTAGGCTTCCGAGGTGGGTTCCACGAGACCCATCCACCGGATGTTTGGAGACATTGTGATGTGTCAGGGATTGCGGTCAGTGGTGTACTTGCAATAGTACTCTTTATTCATCTATATGGTTCCCGCTTATGAATTTATTCTCTGTATGGTTGCTCCTTGTTTCCCTTTCGTCGAGAAAATGTTGCGAGATAGCTACCAAAATCAAAACACAATACTGTGAGGTTGGTGGTTGAAAGAACCGCACCGAAACGCATTTTGCACTCGTCTAATAAATCAACACGCTACAAAGAACTCAGATCAGTGAATATTGGGACGAGAGTACTGTAAATGCTTTCCTAAGGACCTCGGTAATCGGTTCCCATAAAGCATTTTATTCCCCTCGTTTACTGCGATTGAAACCGAAATAATGATGCTGCACTGAGAATGAATTATTGAGAGAAATAGCAAGTTTTATTACCGTTTTAGTTCAAGTGGGCAAATATAGCTAGTTTTACACTGAATAACTTGGTAGTAGGTTATTGAAATACGATGGGATATACTTTCTCCGTTTAACGCGTTGCATAAGCACAACTGTTTTGAGTATTTTCCGCAGCACTGTCAGCCCATCACGATCTCACGTGTTGTTTCTCTCTGTTTTTGCTACCTCTACCTGTCCCAATCACAATTTGATCCATCAGTTCGTCCCGTTTCGCGATTTTCATGATGCCAATTCCGTGCAGGAGAGCAAGCGTCGCCTTTCGAAAGCAGTACTGGCTGAGATACCCGACCAGCTAGTTTCCTATATGCGAATGCAGGGAATCAGACCGTTGCGTTTGTCCAAAGCGCGTGCGAAACGCGAAACTAGCTCGGAACACCATCAATCGTCAGATGTGCACCATGCATCTGTTCCGATTTCGGGCACCGAGAGTCATGCGATTCCCAGTGCACCTCCGGCCCACTAATCTGGTTCGAACCCGATTTTTTTTCTACTCTCAGCCAGACGAAACACCACCTTCTGAGGAACGACAAAATGAACGAATTCACATTTGATACTTTGTTTCTTGTAATTGAAATGATTTTCTTATGTGGTAGACTTTACTCCCGGAGTTGTGATAACAGTATCAATATTACGGTTGATTTTAACCGAGCTCTCGCAGCGTTGTACATGATCAGTTATGCATTTACTATCTGTCGTCTTGGTTATTTATTCGGTACAAGTGATAATGCCCTCTTTTCTTTTTTCCTGATGCTGTCTTCTTTACCAGAATGTGTATGTCACTTCAACGACAGCACAATTGTTTTTTCTCTATCATGCCACCTAAGACGCATAATTTGACAAGATGCACGTGATTATGTCTTGCTGTTGTTTTATGTCAATCTCGAAGAGAAACAAATGAAGCACAGAACCACGGACTCACCGAATCCTTACTTGAGTGTGCTGCTGATTTCACTTCTTATCCACCAGGACCATGACTTTCATAATTCCTGCCCAAATTATTTCGTATCTCTTTTCCATTTTTGAAATGTTGCTTAACAGTTTAACTTTACAATCTATTCATCATGCGTTCACCTTCAGAGATCAAGGCGTCCAGAATGAGCCAGCACTTCTTTGTAATAAATAATGAACTGAGTAAACATTTTCGATCAGATGAAATTGGTTTACTTCTGTTAGCTGGCGTTCGTCGTTCTCGTTGTTCCTGTGAGTCCACATTTGTCTGCAATGTCTTCCCTCCAAGAACCTCTTGTTTTTTTTTATTAAATAAAAAAGTTAAACCTGGTTTCCAGTTTTGACACAGGCTATTCTTATCCGAACGGCGCGGCATATTGGATGTTATCGAATGAAGTGTAGTCGTAATACGGTTTGCGTTAACCGGATTTTCACAGGTATTTCAAGTTACCCATGGAAGGCTGTGCACCTTAAGTGAAGCCACCAATCATATCACTCCAGACACTGCTACCCCACGAAGTCCCTCTACCCCATCTTGACGCTCAATCGTAATGTTGAGTGTAATCGGGTATGAACTGAATTCCCTTGTATAAGTGCAAAAGTCTGTGAGGTTAGTGTTTGTTGTTCCCTGCTTTGAATGCTGCAGTGACTGGCAAGTAGAACCGACGATCCGGTTGGTCAGTCGTTCGCTTTCTGGAGCAAATAGTGACCATCGTCTTGACACCGTGACCGAAGGATAACCTTTCAAGAATTCTCGCTGTTTGCTCAAATTGGTAATGAATGAATGATACCACGGATTAGAACTTCAAAATGATATTTAACGGGGATCTCACTTTACATCGAAAGGTTCTTCGTCGGCATACAATGAATGTATCTTCCTAAATCAACCCACAGTGGTTGTTTTCAGTCTTGATTCGCATTATCTTTCTTCATGTGACCTTGTAGCATGACAATCGGTGAGTTCAAATTTATTCTAGGAGATTGATGCAGTAAGTATTTATTGACATATACACTGGCAGGCGGGTACATGAACTCGGTAGTGGTAAGCGTGAGTATAATGAAATCACAGTCACGAGACCCGTTCAGATCCATGAGGCTTCACCTTGACGTGGTGTGACGGCTTGCGCGCCATAGCGGTCGAACGAGCTATGCAGGATGACCTACCTCAAACAAAGATCCAGCCATGCCTGGAAGGTCGATGGGTAGAGAACTGACGAAGCTGTCTCCTGGTCCTCCGGATTGGTGTTCGGTTTGAATCGGTAAAATCAATGGAAGAATAGTTGATCCAAGCAAATGGGCCATCACGACGAGACTGCACCTTGACGTGGTGTGATGGCTTGCGCGCCTCTATGACCCAAAGAGCTATACAGGATGGCTTCCTTGAGCCGGAGATGCAATCATACCTGACAGGTCAGTGGGTAGAGGTCAGACAAAGTCCAGTCTCCTGGTCCTCCAGGTTGGGGGTTGATTTGAGCTGGCAACTCAGTCGGAAAAACCAGTGGAAGAATAATTGATCTAAGCAAATGGGCTTCCACTAAGCCATCCCGCTGCCTTGCAGATAGGTTCTTGTCAGAACTAAAGGCTTTGGATGAGGACCCTAATCGTTCTCCTGCTTTGTGGCTGGACACCCTAGCAGTACCCATCCAACATCTCCCATGAACTGCACGAATACAAAGAATTCCATACTGCATCGGTCGTCGCGCAGGCTAATCAGGACCGCGCTGCCCATTGCATCTAGTGGGGTGGGTAGTGATAAGTGTGCTACTGCTCAGAGTTCCCTCTCTGTTATTCAACCTTTGTCTTCTGTCCCTAACCATCCCTCTTTGCCCCATCTATCCACCCATAATGCTCCCATTGATAACACGGTCGATACTCGCAACGATTCACTGTCAAACAGTGTCGGGAATAAACCTCTGTCTGGTAACTCACATTTTCTCAAGCCCCGTCAGCCTCTAAATCTCGGCTCCTTCAACGTGCGTACACTCATGCAGGTCAGTCAGCAGGCGTGCCTAGCCCTCACAATGAACTCTCTGAAGATTGATGTTTGCTGCTTAAGCGAAACGCGTATCCAGGATTCGAGCAATGTAATTCAGCTAACTGCTCCGGGTATCTCATCGAGGTATATTCTGCGCACCTCAGGAGACGAAGCAGCTAGAGCTGTGGGTCAACGTGGTGTAGGAATAGTCTTAACTGACAAGGCCGAGGCTGCCCTTTTAGACTGGATCCCTGTTAACAGTCGTTTATGTGCTGTGAGACTCCAGGGGTCAGTTGGCGTTCGAAAGGATAGTTGTGTTAAGCGCAATTTGTTTGTGATCTCGGCGTACACCCCAACGGACTGCAGCTCAGACTTGCAGAAAGATGAGTTCTATGATGAACTCGCCACCCTTGTTTGCAGTAGTAAAGGTTCTGACATTGTAGTACTAGCTAGTGACTTCAATGCACAAGCTGGCAAACTCAGTGTGTCAGAAGCTTGTTTAAGTGGGCGTTGTGCTTTACCCGCTGAGCGTACAGGTAACGGGGATAGACTTCTCCAGTTTTGTGCAGACAATCGATTGTTCTTATCTAGCACCAATTTCCGACACAGCTCGCGTCGCACAGCGACATGGCGCTCTAACTCTACAAGTACTTTGAGTAAAATTGATCATATCGCCGTAAGCTACCGGTGGCGCAGTTCTGTTCAGAACTGTGGATCTTACTGGTTCACGTACGTAGAGTCTGACCATGCATTAGTTTTAATGCGATAATCTGTTCAGCTCCACGGTCATCGACGCAAACCCGGTTAGCCGTGCAACGTATGTGTGATCCAGACGTTTGCAGCCGTTATGAGCAGAAGTTAGCACATGAGCTAGGATCCACGGAGAACAGTAATGTAGATGAGCATTGGGCTCATATCAAACAAGCGATGCACTTTGCAGCAGGTTTTGCCTGTGGTCTTAGATCCGTTGTCCATCAAAGACATTGGATCTCGCAAGAGTCGCTGAGTATAATGGAGCAAAAGCGTCAGCTTTCGAACCGTAAGGAGATAAATAAGATGCGGAGAAAGCTTCAAAGACAAGTTACGCGAAGCCTTAAGAAGGATCGCGAAAATTGGTGGGTCAATGTAGCCGAAGAAATGGAAGTGGCAGCTGCTTCAGGTAACAGTCAAAGACTGTTCAAACTTATTCGTGACACCGGTGGACGGCGAACTCAGGTCAGTGAAACGATTTGCAACAGGAATGGAGAACCCATCCATAACAAACAGCAAAGGCTTGACCGATGGGCCGAGTACTTCAAGGAACAGTTTAGCTGGCCGCACGCTAGTGTAGTTACTCCCGTGTCAACAACTGTGACTTCTTGGGTGGTATCACTTGAGCCCCCATCAGAAGTAGAAGTAGAGTCATGTATTCGATTACTCAGGCGGGGGAAAGCGGCAGGTCCCGACGAACTTCCTCCAGTTCTTTTCAAACTGGGTGGTGGGGCGTTGATAAAATCACTAACCGCCTTTCTCCGTGACATTTGGAACGCAGAGCGTATTCCGTTAATATGGAGCGAATCATTGATTGTTCCCATCTTCAAGAAGGGAATACGCAATGACTGCAGTAATCATCGTGGGATTAGCTTAATTCCGATAGTCACCAAAGTATTAGCTTCGATTTTGCTGCACCGTCTTACACCGGCTCGCGAGAGGAATGTCCGCGAACAGCAGGCTGGATTCCGCCCAGGTTGAGGATGCATCGACCAGATTTTTACTTTTCGCCGACTACTTGCAACGCGTCACACGCACCGCCGACCAACAATAATGCTTTTCTTAGACCTGAAAAGCGCCTTCGATTCAGTTGATCGAGCATCGCTTTTCAGTGTTCTTCATCGAAAAGGTATGCCCTGGAAGTTCGTGAACCTAATGAGATCATTGTATTCTCATACTTCTGGAAGCGTTCGAGTTTACGGTGAACTATCCGGTCGGTTCGAAACGACCAGTGGTGTTCGACAGGGATGCCCTTTGTCTCCATTCCTTTTTAACTCCGTCATGGACGAAATAATGGAGAGTGCTTTGCAAAATCTTCAGGATGTAGGCGTCGAACTAGGAGATAGTGGAAAGCTATGTGACCTAGATTACACGAACGACGTTGTCTGCTTGTTCGAATCCACGGAACATGCTCAGCGTGCACTAGATAATCTCGCAAGAGCTGTAGCTCCATTCGGCATGTGCTTTGCACCTTCAAAGTGTAAGGTGATGTTACAAGACTGGACGTCAACGATTCCGAGCTTGATGCTCGATGGGGGGGTGCTGGCAGTTGTCGATCACTTCACCTACCTCGGTTGCTGCGTGACGACGGATGGGAGCACAGTAGTAGAGGTGAGTACGCGGATATCCAAAGCTCGAGGGGCGTACGCTGGACTGAAGCACTTTTGGCGCCGATCCGATAATTCACTGAAGTTGAAAAGTCGTGTATACTGTGCCACTGTGCGCTCAGTTTTGTTGTATGGTTGCGAAACTTGGAGTCTGCGTGCTGAAGATATTCGTCGTCTTGAGGTTTTCGACCATCGATGTTTACGTAGTATCGCTAGGATTGGGTGGAATAGCCGAGTAAGCAACGATGAGGTCAGAAAGCGAGTATTGGGTACTAATTCAGAGAACGTTTTGTCACAGCGTATCCAACTTAGTAGACTTCGTTGGTTGAGACACGTGTTACGTATGGCAAACACACGTCTACCTTACGGTGTCCTATTCCCCGCCCCTCCCAGGGAGTGGAAGAGACCACGTGGAGGTCAACAGATGACGTGGCAGCGAGGAATGAGAAAATGTACAGCAGACTTAGGAAAAGTGGGTGCTTCACGTCTTCGTGGTTGGGGCCCAAAAGATCCGTCTACCAGTTGGCTGGAGACACTGAAGGATATGGCTGCAAACCGCGAACAGTGGAGATCGTGTTGTCACTTTCTATCGAATCAGAATGTTTGATCGGTGTACGTTTGAACAGTTAGGTTGTGTATTCCGTGTGTTGGCTACTAGGGCATTCTTTTCTTTTCCCACCCATGTAGGTCCAGTCCCTGTCCATCTTGTATATTCATACTTTTTAATTCAACGTGCAACATGGTGAGAAAGGCAGTGGTCAGTGGGGCTTGCCCTACTGTTTAACGCTGTACGATGATGATGAAATGGGCTCCCACTCTGCCACCCCGCTGCCTTGCGCACAGGTTCTTGTTCTAACCAAGGGCTTTGGTTGAGAACCCTAATCGTTCTCCAGCCTCGTGGCTGGACACCCCAGGAGTACCCGTCCAGTATACCCCATTAACTGCACAAATACAGAAAATTCCATATTGCATCGGTCGTCCCACAGGATAATCAGGACGCCGCTGCCCATTGCATCGAGCGGGGTGGGTAGGGATAGGTGGGCTACTGCTTTAGGGTTCACTTTCTCATTCAGCCTTTGTCTTCTTTCCCGAACCACCTCTCTTCGCGCCGTCTATCCCTCACAATGCTCCCACTGATAACGGTTCGTTGTTAAATACTGTCGTAAATAATCCTGTTTTGTTTTTAACATTTTCTCAAGCCTCGTCAAACTCTGAATCTCGACTGCTTCAATGTGCGTACTCTCATGCAAGCCGGTCAGAAGGCATGCCTAGCGTTCACAATAGATTCTCTGAAGATTGATGTCTGCTGCGTAAGTGAGACGCGTATCCATAATCCGAGCAGTGTGATCCAACTAGCTGTTCATGGTATCTCATCGAGGTATTTCCTGCGCACTTCAGGAGACGAAATAGCTCGAGCTACGAGTCAACGTGGTGTAGGAATAGTCTTAACTGACAAGGCTGAGGCTGCCCTTTTAGACTGGACCCCTGTTAACAGTCGTTTATGTGCTGTGAGACTCCAGGGGTCCGTTGGCGTTCGAAAGGATAGTTGTGTTAAGCGCAATTTGTTTGTGATCTCGGCGTACACCCCAACGGACTGCAGCTCAGACTTGCAGAAAGATGAGTTCTATGATGAACTCGCCACCCTTGTTTGCAGTAGTAAAGGTTCTGACATTGTAGTACTAGCTAGTGACTTCAATGCACAAGCTGGCAAACTCAGTGTGTCAGAAGCTTGTTTAAGTGGGCGTTGTGCTTTACCCGCTGAGCGTACAGGTAACGGGGATAGACTTCTCCAGTTTTGTGCAGACAATCGATTGTTCTTATCTAGCACCAATTTCCGACACAGCTCGCGTCGCACAGCGACATGGCGCTCTAACTCTACAAGTACTTTGAGTAAAATTGATCATATCGCCGTAAGCTACCGGTGGCGCAGTTCTGTTCAGAACTGTGGATCTTACTGGTTCACGTACGTAGAGTCTGACCATGCATTAGTTTTAATGCGATAATCTGTTCAGCTCCACGGTCATCGACGCAAACCCGGTTAGCCGTGCAACGTATGTGTGATCCAGACGTTTGCAGCCGTTATGAGCAGAAGTTAGCACATGAGCTAGGATCCACGGAGAACAGTAATGTAGATGAGCATTGGGCTCATATCAAACAAGCGATGCACTTTGCAGCAGGTTTTGCCTGTGGTCTTAGATCCGTTGTCCATCAAAGACATTGGATCTCGCAAGAGTCGCTGAGTATAATGGAGCAAAAGCGTCAGCTTTCGAACCGTAAGGAGATAAATAAGATGCGGAGAAAGCTTCAAAGACAAGTTACGCGAAGCCTTAAGAAGGATCGCGAAAATTGGTGGGTCAATGTAGCCGAAGAAATGGAAGTGGCAGCTGCTTCAGGTAACAGTCAAAGACTGTTCAAACTTATTCGTGACACCGGTGGACGGCGAACTCAGGTCAGTGAAACGATTTGCAACAGGAATGGAGAACCCATCCATAACAAACAGCAAAGGCTTGACCGATGGGCCGAGTACTTCAAGGAACAGTTTAGCTGGCCGCACGCTAGTGTAGTTACTCCCGTGTCAACAACTGTGACTTCTTGGGTGGTATCACTTGAGCCCCCATCAGAAGTAGAAGTAGAGTCATGTATTCGATTACTCAGGCGGGGGAAAGCGGCAGGTCCCGACGAACTTCCTCCAGTTCTTTTCAAACTGGGTGGTGGGGCGTTGATAAAATCACTAACCGCCTTTCTCCGTGACATTTGGAACGCAGAGCGTATTCCGTTAATATGGAGCGAATCATTGATTGTTCCCATCTTCAAGAAGGGAATACGCAATGACTGCAGTAATCATCGTGGGATTAGCTTAATTCCGATAGTCACCAAAGTATTAGCTTCGATTTTGCTGCACCGTCTTACACCGGCTCGCGAGAGGAATGTCCGCGAACAGCAGGCTGGATTCCGCCCAGGTTGAGGATGCATCGACCAGATTTTTACTTTTCGCCGACTACTTGCAACGCGTCACACGCACCGCCGACCAACAATAATGCTTTTCTTAGACCTGAAAAGCGCCTTCGATTCAGTTGATCGAGCATCGCTTTTCAGTGTTCTTCATCGAAAAGGTATGCCCTGGAAGTTCGTGAACCTAATGAGATCATTGTATTCTCATACTTCTGGAAGCGTTCGAGTTTACGGTGAACTATCCGGTCGGTTCGAAACGACCAGTGGTGTTCGACAGGGATGCCCTTTGTCTCCATTCCTTTTTAACTCCGTCATGGACGAAATAATGGAGAGTGCTTTGCAAAATCTTCAGGATGTAGGCGTCGAACTAGGAGATAGTGGAAAGCTATGTGACCTAGATTACACGAACGACGTTGTCTGCTTGTTCGAATCCACGGAACATGCTCAGCGTGCACTAGATAATCTCGCAAGAGCTGTAGCTCCATTCGGCATGTGCTTTGCACCTTCAAAGTGTAAGGTGATGTTACAAGACTGGACGTCAACGATTCCGAGCTTGATGCTCGATGGGGAGGTGCTGGCAGTTGTCGATCACTTCACCTACCTCGGTTGCTGCGTGACGACGGATGGGAGCACAGTAGTAGAGGTGAGTACGCGGATATCCAAAGCTCGAGGGGCGTACGCTGGACTGAAGCACTTTTGGCGCCGATCCGATAATTCACTGAAGTTGAAAAGTCGTGTATACTGTGCCACTGTGCGCTCAGTTTTGTTGTATGGTTGCGAAACTTGGAGTCTGCGTGCTGAAGATATTCGTCGTCTTGAGGTTTTCGACCATCGATGTTTACGTAGTATCGCTAGGATTGGGTGGAATAGCCGAGTAAGCAACGATGAGGTCAGAAAGCGAGTATTGGGTACTAATTCAGAGAACGTTTTGTCACAGCGTATCCAACTTAGTAGACTTCGTTGGTTGAGACACGTGTTACGTATGGCAAACACACGTCTACCTTACGGTGTCCTATTCCCCGCCCCTCCCAGGGAGTGGAAGAGACCACGTGGAGGTCAACAGATGACGTGGCAGCGAGGAATGAGAAAATGTACAGCAGACTTAGGAAAAGTGGGTGCTTCACGTCTTCGTGGTTGGGGCCCAAAAGATCCGTCTACCAGTTGGCTGGAGACACTGAAGGATATGGCTGCAAACCGCGAACAGTGGAGATCGTGTTGTCACTTTCTATCGAATCAGAATGTTTGATCGGTGTACGTTTGAACAGTTAGGTTGTGTATTCCGTGTGTTGGCTACTAGGGCATTCTTTTCTTTTCCCACCCATGTAGGTCCAGTCCCTGTCCATCTTGTATATTCATACTTTTTAATTCAACGTGCAACATGGTGAGAAAGGCAGTGGTCAGTGGGGCTTGCCCTACTGTTTAACGCTGTACGATGATGATGAAATGGGCTCCCACTCTGCCACCCCGCTGCCTTGCGCACAGGTTCTTGTTCTAACCAAGGGCTTTGGTTGAGAACCCTAATCGTTCTCCAGCCTCGTGGCTGGACACCCCAGGAGTACCCGTCCAGTATACCCCATTAACTGCACAAATACAGAAAATTCCATATTGCATCGGTCGTCCCACAGGATAATCAGGACGCCGCTGCCCATTGCATCGAGCGGGGTGGGTAGGGATAGGTGGGCTACTGCTTTAGGGTTCACTTTCTCATTCAGCCTTTGTCTTCTTTCCCGAACCACCTCTCTTCGCGCCGTCTATCCCCCACAATGCTCCCACTGATAACGGTTCGTTGTTAAATACTGTCGTAAATAATCCTGTTTTGTTTTTAACATTTTCTCAAGCCTCGTCAAACTCTGAATCTCGACTGCTTCAATGTGCGTACTCTCATGCAAGCCGGTCAGAAGGCATGCCTAGCGTTCACAATAGATTCTCTGAAGATTGATGTCTGCTGCGTAAGTGAGACGCGTATCCATAATCCGAGCAGTGTGATCCAACTAGCTGTTCATGGTATCTCATCGAGGTATTTCCTGCGCACTTCAGGAGACGAAATAGCTCGAGCTACGAGTCAACGTGGTGTAGGAATAGTCTTAACTGACAAGGCTGAGGCTGCCCTTTTAGACTGGACCCCTGTTAACAGTCGTTTATGTGCTGTGAGACTCCAGGGGTCCGTTGGCGTTCGAAAGGATAGTTGTGTTAAGCGCAATTTGTTTGTGATCTCGGCGTACACCCCAACGGACTGCAGCTCAGACTTGCAGAAAGATGAGTTCTATGATGAACTCGCCACCCTTGTTTGCAGTAGTAAAGGTTCTGACATTGTAGTACTAGCTAGTGACTTCAATGCACAAGCTGGCAAACTCAGTGTGTCAGAAGCTTGTTTAAGTGGACGTTGTGCTTTACCCGCTGAGCGTACAGGTAACGGGGATAGACTTCTCCAGTTTTGTGCAGACAATCGATTGTTCTTATCTAGCACCAATTTCCGACACAGCTCGCGTCGCACAGCGACATGGCGCTCTAACTCTACAAGTACTTTGAGTAAAATTGATCATATCGCCGTAAGCTACCGGTGGCGCAGTTCTGTTCAGAACTGTGGATCTTACTGGTTCACGTACGTAGAGTCTGACCATGCATTAGTTTTAATGCGATAATCTGTTCAGCTCCACGGTCATCGACGCAAACCCGGTTAGCCGTGCAACGTATGTGTGATCCAGACGTTTGCAGCCGTTATGAGCAGAAGTTAGCACATGAGCGAGGATCTACGACGAAGAGGTGTGGAGATGAGCATTGGGCCCATATCCAGCGGGCGATGCACTTTGCAGCAGATTTTGCCCGTGGTCCTAGATCCGAACTCCATCAAAGACATTGGATTTCGCAAGGGTCGTTGAGTATAATGGAGCAAAAGCGCCAGCTCTCGAACTGTAAGGAGATGAATAAAATACGAAGACATCTACAGACGCAAGTTACAAAAAGCCTTAAGAATGATTGCGAAACTTGGTGGGTCAAGGTAGCTGAAGAACTGGAAGTAGCAGCTGCTCCAGCTAACATTCAAAGACTTCAAACTTATTCGCGACACCGGTGGACGGCAAACTTCGGTCAGTGAAACGATGTGCGATAGAAATAGAGAGCCCATTCACGATAAACAGCAAAGGCTTGACCGATGGGCCGAATACCCCAAGGAACTATTTAACTGGTCACGCGGTAATGTAGTTACTCTTGTGCCAACAACTGCGACTCCTTGGGTAGTATCGCTTGGCTCCCCATCGGAAGTGGAAGTCGAATCAGGCATTCGATTACTAAGGCGTGGAAGAGCGGCCGGTCCCGATGAACTTCCAGTTTTTATCGAAATGGCTGGTGGTGTGTTAATAAAATCACTCACCACCTCGATCCCTGATGTTTGGAAAGAGGACCGTATTCCGTTATTATGAGATGAGTCATTGATTGTTCCAATCTTCAAAAAGGGAATACAGATTGATTGTAGTAATCTTCGCGGGATCAGTTTAATTCTGATATTCACCAAGGTATTAACCTCGATTTTTCTGCGTCTTTTGACGCCGGCTCGCGATAGGAACGCTTGCGAGCTGCAGGTCGGATTCCGCCCGGGTGGAGGATACATCGACCGAAATTTTACTCTTCATCAATTGCTTGAAACGCGTCACACACACATACCGTCGACCGATAATAATGGTTTTCCTCGACTAGAAGGACGCCTTCGATTCAGTTGACTGAACAGCGCCCATCAGAGCTCCTCGCCGAAAAGGTGTACCACAAAAGTTCGTGAATCTACTGAGATCATTGCATTCTCATACTTCTGGCCGCGTAAGAGTTTACGGTGAACTAACCAATCCATTCGAAACAACCAGTGGTGTTCGTCAAGGATATCCCATTTCGTCACTGTTGTCTAACTTCGTCATCGATGATATAATGGAGAACTCCCGGCGAGCTCTTCAGGATGTGGGCATAGAACCGGCAAGTGGTTAAAAGCTGTGACCTAGATCCCGCCGACGACCTTGTCTGCTTGTTCGAATCCACGGAACATGCTCACCGTGCAATAGATAGACTCATGAGCTGTAGCTCCATTTGGCATGCGCTTTGCACCTTCAAAGTGTAAGGTGGTGTTACAAGACTGGACGTCAACGATTCCGAGCTTGATGCTCGATGGGGAGGTGCTGGCAGTTGTCGAACACTTCACCTACCTTGGCAGCAGCGTGACGACGGATGGGAGCACGCGTATATCCAAGGCTTGAGGGGCGTACGCTGGACTGAAGCACTGGTGGCGTCGATCTAATATTTCACTGAAGTTGGAAGGTCGTGTATACTGTGCCACATTGCCTTCAGTTTTGTTGTATGATTGCGAAACTTGGAGTCTGCGTGCTGAAGATATTTGTCGCTTTGAGGTTTTTGGCCATTGATGTTTTTGTGCTGTGTCTAAGATACGATGGAATGATCAGGCGAGTAATGGTGAAGTTAGAAATCGAGTATTGGGTTCCAGTTCAAAGAATATTCTATCATAGCGTACCCAGATTAGCAGGCTTCGCTGGTTGGGGCACGTTTCGCGTGTGGCAAACGCACGTGCCGTACCGTGTCCTGTTTTCCGTTGCTCCTCGGGAATGGAAGAAGCCACATGGAGGTCGACAGATGGCGTGGCATCGAGGAATGAAGAAACGTACAGTTAGACTGTGTATTCCGCGTTGGTTAATAGGCGTTCTTTCCTTGCCCCACCTATGTGAGTCTACTCCCCGCCCGCCTTGTAGATTCATTCTTTCTGCTATGTACAACATGATGAGCAAGGCAGTAGTCAGTAATGCTTACCCTACTGTTTAAAACCGTACGATGGTGATGAATCCATCTCAAGGTCAGCGATCATTGGATAGGTTAGAATATCAGGATGCAACTGAATGTGCCTAATCATACTTGTGAATTTGGCCTAAGGGCCTGCGCCTGTGGTTAGTGTGGGGTTGAAGGTCTACGAGGGCCAAAAAGCACACCATGGCAATAATGAGCTTCAATACGTATACCTAAAATACCTTGTCATGATGTCCCTTGACGAACTTTTATCTGTTTACTTACTCTGTTATAAGGCTCACAAGACAGCGTCAATCGGACATTTGTGCGTATCTACGAATCCATTTCAATTTAGAAATTTTCGGCATGAAAAAGTTGCATTGGTTATCTTCTGACATTAGTCCCACTCTGAATGAGACGTGTATTGACGGTAGTAATAACCAGCGGAAATTGATGAATCTACTACAAAGAAATCGTTTTTAGGATAACAAAAAGCCCTGTTGCTGAGTTTCCTGTCCGTAATAACCAAAAACGGAGTACACTTGCTTGTTAGTCTGGTTTTTGCACTGAATCTATCCAGATACCGATAAGTAGACAGTGATTTTATGGAAAGCCGGGTTCAGTCACTTTTGCGAAAGACAATCAGCAGCCTTGTCGAACTACATTTACTCGATGAGGTTTCCCAGAAGAGACGAATGAACTATGCATTTGGTCACCGGCTCATCTGGATGAACGTTGCTGCCTTGCAGGACGAGCTTGGCTGCGCAGTGGTTAGAGGTGCATTCTCGAATAGAAGGGCCAATTCTGGACCGGGTGACCAGGTGGTACAACGGCCCCTAACAAAAAATGACAGTGACATATTATTGTGATTGAGTGTACTTCCATGCGCACTGATTCTCTTCACTCGAATGCACCGTACACCACAACTTATTCTTCCTTCTTCCTAAATATTATCGCTACAGAAACTTCGGTGGACCCGACTAGATGTAGTGCCTCCGGCGAACATGCTGGCTATGTTCTCTCGCGCCCATTACCGACCATCCTGCAAATCTCACCGAACCTGCTACAGCCAGCTAGTGCCCTACTACGTCCTCAATGCCCATTCAAACCATGCACGTTCAGCGTGCGAACCCTGATGTATACAGGAAAACAGTCAGACATAGCAAGTATGCTTCAATCTCTTTCCATCAATGTGTATTGTATTCAAGGCTTCAGTCACACATCACTCGATCAACGCCCTCGTCCACGGTTTCACTGAAGTTTAACTTACGCCTTTCTGGGAATCCTCGGGCTGCAGTTTCTGGTCTCGCTGACGTTGTCGCTCTAAGTTAAAGGGCTGATACCGTACTGTTAGACTGGATCCTGCAGACAGTCGGTCACGTGAAGTACATCTTACAGGTTTGTGCAGTGACCGTTCGCCGTCTCGAGGAACGCAGCTTGTTTGTGGTCTCAGCGTGCGCGCCCACCGATGGCAGCCCAGATGCAATGAAACATGATTTCTACTAAATGCTACATGACCTGTTACTCAAAGTGGTTCGGGCCAATGACGTAATTTTGGTGGGGATATGAATGGTAGAGTGGGTCGGCTGTTATCGAACGAGTCTCATTTAAGAGGCTCCTTTGGGTTGGATTTCTGTCGGTCACAAAATGAAAAATGGTTTTTGGCTCTGTGTTCTGACCATGATCGTACAAATTTTAGACGCTCTAATGGCCGATACGCCACCTATGGTCCGCCCTCTTTGAATCAGCAATGAGCTCATGTCAATTAAATCGCAAATGATCACAAAAGATGGGGTTGTACACGAGACTGCCGAACTCACTGGAGCACTGTGACGTCGCACTAATTTGCGCTAATTTATCCATGTGCTTCGGTGGGCATTCCAAATGCACGGTGCAACGACGCAGCTGCCTCAATCAGCTTCCCCTTCCACCTAAAACGCGCTAGCTGAAAAGCTAGAAGTTACGCGCTCGATAACATCAATCAGCACTGGTCGCTCATTAAGAATACTTTGCATTCCGCTGGCCTAGCGAATAATGGCCTGTCTCATCGTGTCGTGACTCTCTAGATTTCAACTGAATCTTTGCGTTTTGACGCACGCCAGTCGCTCCCGACTGGAAATGAGCACAACGTACACTTAAAGCGAGTCTACGCAAAAATCGCGAGATTTGGTGGTCACAATGTAAAATATCGATGGAACGTACTGCCGTTATTGGAAGTTCCTGCAATCTCATCTGAGTCACCTGTAAGAAACCATTTAGCGTGGGTGAAACGATCTGTGAAGTTGGTGGTTTTCCTGACTCACAGTCAACAGCGGTGTCTCAAAAGCTGGTTGAAACACTTTCAGACAGTTCAGCTGGCCTCCTGTGTCAGCTTTGCACGTAGATATTCCTGCACTCGTCCCACGGTCTGTTTCGGTCGATCCACCCACTAAGATGGGGATCCACAAGGTAGTCCAAGCCTTAGTAAATCCCAAAAAGCGCCCACCTCCGACGGCCTGAATGCAGCTTGTCAGGGAAATTCATGTGTTTTTCTCAAAGTTTTAGAACTCAGATAAAAATCTTCTCTTTGTTAGGGGTTTATTGTTGTCCCCGTATTGGCTTAAGCAATAGTCCAATAGCGGCAAAATCCTTTAAACCGCTTGACAAGTGAGGTGCCCAGACACGGTGGACACTTCACGCCTTACAAGTACAACGCATTTCCATAAGACTGGCAGTAGCCGGGGTTTCGAACTCACCCTTTTTGGTGATCAGTTGGAGTCAGTCGCTAACCGTAAATACTTCGGGAGCTTGCTAACAAATGGAGGGGGTGTGTGGGAGGAGATCACGTCATGAATGGAGAGAGACAGCAGATTTCGCCATGATATCCGGCTTTTTGTTAGGGGATGGGTCAACAGTTCGTGGTGTTTTGCTTTGCGGTTGTGAGATCTTGCCACTCCGTATTGAGGATGCCCGGCGGCTTCCTGTGTTTGACCACCGATATCTACGAAGCATTGCGAGCATCTGATAGAAACATCGTGTGATTAAACCGAGGTTCGTTTTCTTGCATTATATACCACTAGTTGCCCTCTGAATAAAATGATCACTGTATACCGCTTCTGATAGCTCAGATATGTTTTGCGAATTCCTGTAAATCGTCTACCCTTCCGTTCTCCGTGCGTACGTGCTGCGCAAGGCTGGAAGAAAGGTCGTGGCGGTCAGGCCACGACTTGGTGTAGAGATACGAAGAACGTAATATCTGTAGTATCTTCCTTTGGTGCTTGCCACCTGTCTGGTTAAGGCTCAAGGGATGAGGTTTGTCAGTGGTTAGAAACATTGTGCGACATGGCTCGGAATTGAAGTCAGTGGTGGGAATGCCGTACGGTGTGTCTGTTTTCCGTAAACACAAGTGACGTTTTTCCGGTGCTAACCAAGTCCGCTTCATCAGTCTTCCACAAGTTAAGAATATACGATAGACGGCGGCATTGCTGTACTAAAAATGTACAATGTATAAAAACCTTGAAAATATGCGTCACTGTTTGGTGCCATCAATCAGGTAAATTCAAGGCTGTTTAAGGTGTGGATCACAGATTAGGTGCAAACAAATTTGGAAAATCAAACGTCAAATGTCGGTGACCGGTGCACTTTGAACAATCACAAGCAACAATCAGACGTAAGACCTCTTACGATCACGTTTTTGTTCTGATCGATGAGTTTGTGTGGAGAATCGCCGTTCTCCCGGACAATGCTGTTATTCATGGATTTAAGAAAATCTCCCGTTCCTCATTCAATATCCTAGACCGTTGCCTTAGCTGACCTATAGGGTTGACTGACTTACGATCGACGAGCATCGAGAACCGCAGTAAAAATTCGCAACACAGTCCATATTAAGTTGGTATCACTGTGAAGACAAATCATGAGAAAAATAAGAACGTTAGCCTCAGTGGTTATTCAACACTTTATCACGAGGAGACTTGTTCACTTGTTCAACGACTGATCGTGTGCATTACGTGCTAAACCGGAATCACATTCACGCGATAAAAGACCATATCACGGAGGTTCTTCATACCAAATCGAAAAGCCCCAGTGTCATATGGTACATGTGCAGGCAGCCAGTGATGTTAACCACAGTCGCCTGTGAGTTGATAGACGACGATCCTATAATAACATTGACAAATGTGTGCTCTAAGGTCATTCGCAGCGGTAGGGTATTTGTCCTGTTAAATAACGTACCCATGAGCATCCATCACATCTATCAGCGTAGTCTGTTTGGAAAAATAGCGGAACGCTAAAAGTTTTATGGTAATTAGTCTTACGAAAACAAGAGGTGTGAATCTGAATCATAAGACGCTTGGTTTCGGGATGATGCACCTAAGGCAACAATAGTAACCGTTGGATCTTAACTCTCACGTCCGAAAGACGCCGCTCTTACTATACGAACGAAAGCTGTCTTCTAGGATCTCCTTAGGTGAGCCAGTAACACTTACATATTCAATATTTCTGTCTCAGTGCGTGATGTCAGCTAGAATCAAATTGACACTAATTTGACCTTGTAGTTTCAGATTCGTCTTCCGTACGTTGAGTTAGAACTGGTGTTACTTTACGAATAACCTACGCTGAGATGCGTACAATAACTTGATACATATTTGTTCAAATCGTCACGTGAACAGGAATGTTGTAAGTTTTCAGGACAGATGCTCATCTGGATGTGGTTTTGGTTGTTATAGCTGATCTATTCACTGCACACACACAAATCCACCCCTTAAAATTAGCTTCCTGGAACATAGCTTCTTCATACTAGCAGCCTCGTAGTGTGTAGCCTCCAGGTTGTGTCAGAAACTCATAGTGGTTCTGAATATTTGTGTTTTTTGTAGCTCAGGTTGATGATTTGTATCGGTTGGTGATCGCTGAGCTTCGCGTTTAAATCGCAAACGTTTCACCACCAATCGAGGTGTGCACTGACGATGTCATCTCGACTAGTGACGAAACGTTGGCGACCTAAGCGCCACACTCAACGATCCATAACAGACACGGTGCTGGACACTTTCTAAATTTTTCATTTCTCGTGGGAATATTGGTCGAACACCAACCCGGGATTGCAGCTCGTAGGCTCAAGCTGGATCTGACCAATCTTGTCTAGTGATACATTAGGTTCCTTGCTTCCAATCTGACCATCGGGTCTTATTTCGGGACGTCATTTGGCGCCCTCGGTTGGACTGTCAGCTCAGTGTTACCACAAGATTGCAAATAAATTGCTTCGGCCAAAACGCACTTACTAGAGATGGTAATGCACGACGTCACTGGTTGTATTTTTGCCCATGAGTTTATGATTCTCGCGCGTCATTGAGTGGATGATGAAAAGGTGGAGTTATTAGGGTCATTCAAATTGGCATTTCAAATATCCGCTTAGCGACACTCATGCTTACAAGTTCATAGATCAAACTGTCACGGAGGGTTTGTCGTTTGTTTACGTAAACATTTGACCAAATGTAAATACAAATGGTGTGTTCGTAGACTGTGAGTGTTTCAACGAAAAGCCGCCATTTCGTCAAGGAGTTGGGAATTGGGATTAAAGAGTCTTCAGACAGGAAGGGAAACAGTGTGCCTATTAGGTTATCGTCGCACAACCTGGAGGCGAACAAAACAGAAAATGAGTAGGGACATCCGGGATACAAAAAGAATGGTTTCGTTCTAATTTGTGACCAGTGAAGCGGAAACAAAATGAAGGATTATGAACGTGAATTTGTTGGCTGGCGCATCGATAGGCCACCTAGTTCCGTTAGCAGACAGCTTGTCATTGTCTGACCAAAATAGATGGCCCAATCAGGTTGTCACGAAAAGGAACGAAATCTTCCATTCAACTGTCAACAGCCGCTCTCATGTAGAATGTTAGAGAAGAACTCTTGAAGTCTTTAATTGAATTTGTATTATGAAACACACCGTAACACTACAGGAAAATATAATGATAATGATACTAAAGGTATCGTTACGTGAGGGGCGTGCTGTCCCGGTTCTCACACTCAATATCTTGTGACTCTGAGTTCAACACAGTGCATGCAGCTTAACCTGAAAAGCAGGGAAAAGAGACGATTGTCAGCAACCAGACAAGTTAGTCACTTCATAGCAGTCACTTCGGTTTCCCCTAACACTGCTCTCCTTCCTCTGAAAGCGTCTTGCTAGCCGCCCTTGCATAGACTCCTTCACTCGACACTTCTAGTTTGATCGCCACTTCGGGTCGGTCTTCGGTAGTCCCTTCGTGATCCACCTCCGGTTCGCTGAATGGTGTACATGGTTTAAACTGATTGAAGCGCACCACGTACGACGAGTTAGACCCTCTGGTGTCTCGGATTACACAATTTGGCTCGGATATCACTCGCTCGACCACTAGGTCCCCGCCATTCCTTATGTAGCTTTGCCGGTTTTCCAGGGTCCGGTTTGTTTGTGTGAAGCCATACTTGATGGCCGACTCATAAGGAAGTGCCGAACGACTTTATATCGTAATAATCCTTTTGATACGTATGCTTTGCTTCTAGTTGAATGTGGGCCACCTAATTTTGCCTCTCTTAGGGTGTCGGTCATTTTAAAGACGTACTCTGTGACAAACAGCGGTTGTCGATCGATGGTAGGTAGGCGGTTATCACTTGGTATTATTTCCCTACCAGTCCATAGAAAGTGTGGTGTTTGCCCAATAAAACGATGGACTGTGCTATTGTAGGCGAGGAGGCAGCGTGGTAGTACCCGATCTTATTCGTTGGGATTGGAGTCTACGAAGGCCTTTACCAGACCTTTAATAGAAAGATTTATTCCTTCTAAACATAGCTCCTTCCGCAGTGCACTTTCAAATTTCGAGCCTCAGTGCGAGTGGAGTTGACCAGGTGCGCCCTATCTGTATATCCATCCATCCAGGATTGCATCTGCAACCGTCACGGCATCCAGTTGTCGTAGTGGAATGGCTTCGCACCACTTTGTGAAATAGTCTACCAGTATAGGGATGTATCTGTGGTTCATCAGCGTATCAGGTACCGGGCCTTTTATGTCCACACTGACCAGTTCTTAGGGACCCTAGCGACCATTGCTTGCAATGGGGCCCGGCGACCATTAGGCGGGGCTTTTGAAGCTGCCACATAATTCACATGTATCGCGGAAGTCAACGACATCTGTGCGTAAACGTGGCCACCGGAACCGTTGTCTTGCAGCGGCTTCCACTTTGTTGAGGCCGGCGTGACGCAGGTCTTGTAGCACTTTCATTACCAAGGCCTGCAGAATCAATATCCATGGGGTGTAGTTCGGACCATAATTTAGAAACAGTACCTCACAACGCCCATAGGCAGCGAGACTCGTAACTCTTTCCTGCCATCTCGGTGCTCATTGTTCGATCACCTGAGCGCAGTCGGTCGTAAATCAGAGCTGTTTCCGGGTCGTTTGCTTGGAACGTTGGTCATCGTCCGTGTTCAGCCCGTTGCAGTCTCATTGTTGCTACGTGTTAAGTGACACACAATGGGCAATCTTCGTGAAGTCGTGCGGGTAGTCTTGATAACCCATTTGCGTTGGTATGCATCTTTCCGAGTCGATGTTGACACGGAAACTCATACTCTTGCACAGCCTCTTGCCACCGTGCAATCTGACCTTCAGAAGCCCTGAAGTTTTGAAGCCAACGTAGGGATTGATGGTCTGTCCGGACGAGGAATTTACGGCCGATCAGATAGTGTCCGTATTGCCTCGAAAAGAACACACTGTTTCCTCTTACACTCACCGAACCGAGCGAACTCAACCAATCAGAGACCAAGAGTTATTTTAACCGGACGGAGGGGAACCAACTAATTAGCTGCCAGCAGTTGTTTTAACCGACTGGGACGAAATAAACCAATCGGGGATGTAACCAAAAGAATCAGTCAGAAGACCCAGTAAGGGGAAGCGTTCTGGACCAATGCTCTTCGTGCCATGGTTTTGACTGTGGTCGCCTTCTATCCTATATAAACGGCTTGTTTCCATAGAATAAATGGAGATGATTCGAAGGCAGATAGGTCTTACTAGAGCTACTTGGACTGACCAGAATAGTGACTTCCGTAAAAATTGTGACGATAAAACACCCGTCCCTTCCCGCTTAGCCGTTGAGCAGATAGGGATCGTTTTAGAAAGCGGTATTTTACAAAAGCAGAATTATTTTTTCGATGCTTTACAACAGGCCAGTATACTACACGTATGGAGTTTCGTAAAGTTAGGTACTGGACCAGGGGTCTGTCAGTAATTAGCACTCGTTTGCTTATTTCAATGGAATTGTGGTTCGTGGTAAGTTGGTAGAGCTGGACGTGAATTGTTCGCTATGATCTGTGAGCACTTCCAGCAAATACTGTCACTCATAAATGGCACAATGTATGCAAGAGCAACAGCACGGTGCCTGTTCGATTCCGTGCATTACATCGACAGGAACGAAGCATTTCTCACGGCCAAGAGACTGTGGAACCTGTTGAAATTGTGTTGTTATTGCTGAAAGTCTTCAGAAGTTATCTGATAGGGTGCAGCATTTCGCTCCTGGATCACTAAAAATCAGGGAGACCATTTGAAAAAAGACAAAATCCGATTGTTTTGAATAGCCACTTCTATTTGATTCCATCGCTTTCACTGTATGTGTGAATCCGTGAGTGGAAAAGGGTTCAAACAAAGCAGACTTTTTCTCAGCCACGGTCTAGATCAATTATTTTGTCCCTGGAAACTAGGGAACCGCAAATGCTTTTCACACCGCTCTGCAGTTGTGTCAAGTACCGTTTTACTTGAAGATGATTTTAGGTCCTTGGTCTGTACGGGATAACTCACTAACCAATAACTACCTAGATAATCTACAGAAGTTCTCACTACAGTACAGCAAAATACAATACAATACAATATCATCATTCACTGACTGGGGTTCCACATATTCGTCGAGACAGTCTGAAAGGTAATCGGTACATTTTTGTCTTATTACAGCTTAGATATCAGGAGAGAGAATATTTTCCAGAACTGGTGCCGGAGTTAACGTTTACCATCTAGTGTGAATAATCCCATGCAATATGCGCCGTGCCAACCGAATTTTCATTCATTTTTCTAGTGGGCTCAATTCTTTAAACTGAGTAATTAAAGCAGCGTTTTAGACCACTATGAAACCTCTTTTATTCACGCACTAATTTGAAAAACAGACCGCTGAACCTTCTCAGATCTTCTATTCTTCCTTGTGAGTTGACAAGTGTTTTGTGATTCACAGTTGTTTTACAGTATAAAACGCGATTTGCGAACTTCTTTGTAAAGGGGCGCATCTTTATGTGAGTATTTGGAGATTATGATTCTAATCTGTACTTGATGAGATATTGTATTCATCCCGCATTTTTGGCGTAGGAGACTGATGTACAGAGCATTGTGAAAAAGCATTACTTAAAGAATAGGCATTACAAATAAAGATCGCATCCTTAGCCAGTAACATTCTGTATGGGTCTCTAGATCACTATGGCTTATGCTTCCTCCTAGTCCCGTTCTACGGGTAAAACTCAGTTCTATAAATTGACAATCAATAAATAGCTAACTTTACTGGCCTTCCACTCACATCCTATCATGTTCCAGTACACGGGATCCCCAATTCTCGTATCCTCCACTTTCACCATCGGAAAAAGAGTACACCTTTTCCCAATCCTGTAATATTTCTTCCGTACAACTTCCCAAAACCCTCTTCCTTCTCGCACCTACCTTAGACTTACAAGCCCAAGAGGTGTATTGTACGTTCCTCTCTATCATCGGTATGTACAGCAACACCGTGGAAAATTAACTTTATTTGTGCACACGATTGATGAATGACTGCTCAAATGACTCAGCCAAACTTTCAAAAAAATTGGGTTCGTTTTCCAACTGTTACAGAAAACGTTTCACGTTGAGACCAGTCTACTTCTTCAATAACCTGCCATGATGTAAAACGCTTTTTGCGATTTTCTCATCCATCCAGGCACTCGAAATATCTTCACCTATTTTTTTAGAAAACGTTAAGGACCTTACTTCTACTTGTGTAGGAGGCACCCGTTTTGACTCCGAAGTATGGTTTTGCAAACAGAATAATGATGCTATGATAAGTAGTTGTCCTTCGTTATCCACGTGTATGCACATCTGTTCAGAACCATAAGGAAAACAAGTTTGAAGAAGCCATCATTTTTGAACAGCTATAATCATACCGTTACAACTGACCCAATGAATATCAACGTTGTTTCTGAATGTCTGTGGTGTGATGTGGGAAGCAGAGACACAGACCTGATACCGTTTAGTTCACTTCCATACATGCAAAAACCAACTAGGCACTGGTTTCGGTGGCTTTGGTAGCTACCTCTCAGCAGCAGTTTCAATAAGAAATAATGAAGTAGAAAATAAATGCTAGTAGGAAAAGAGTAGGAGAACAACGGGTAGTATCAATTTAAAGAAAACTTGTGAACAAAAGAACATCAATGATCGCGACACCGAGCCATTTCCTTGAACGTATCTAACCATTGAATAGGAGCTTTCTTGAACCCGACCCATGAAGCACTACACGCCTCAAAACGGCCACATCAACTTGTTAGGCTTTTCTTGTCTTTTTCCTTCGGTATGAACTGACCACCCCTATTCACCTTCCAACCATTACCTGCCTCAGCGAACGTTGTGTGCGGAGGAGTCCTATCCGGGGATATGCCCAACACATTCCCAGCCACTGTGGCCCGGAGACATTTGAAGAAAACTGAAAGTATATTTATCCTTTATGGATCGGCTCATCCTTGTGACCCACCGATACTTTCCAACGAACCACCAACTGGAGGAGGCGCTGTCAAGCATCTAAGTATCACCATTGATGTTAAGTGTGTTAAGAAAATTCACATCATATCTGACGAAATACGGAAGTTCAGACGTTTCAACATTGAACGGAGTACTGTTTTCTTTTACGCACACCAATGTGTTTATCATGTTCCCCAGGTCAGCTCAAGAAAGATTTCAAACCTCTTCACCGAGGACTGTCAATTTCTAGCCGCAGACCTTTCATAACAGTGAACGCAATACTTGTTCCGTTGTGTGAACTACACCTTGCAGCATGTGAAAAGTTCACTCACAAAGTCCATTCAGACTCCACTATGTAAAGACACAACGATTTATCCCTGTGTAGATCTGTCTTACATTCACACGTTCCCTTTTTGATATATACCCTTTCGCATTAAAATTTACAGAAAATACACTGTTCCTTATCTAGCCCGAGTCCTAACAAACCGGAAGCCAGCACCAGCTGAAGTTGTAAGCATATTTTGATGTGCATTCATTTTTTCCATTTTCTAAATTAGATGATGTGCTAAGCGTTTATCATTTTTTACTAGAAAGCTGACTTTTGTGCAGACTAGTGCTTGACTAATTACAAAGTACAGGCACCAATAATTTCATGCTTATGATGAAGCTCATAGCTAGAAAGAGCATCCAGATTTGGTTTGATCGCATATGGTGCTCTAGATCGAATACCCTTAATGACTTGTTAAGATCTACTCGGTGAGCAGCGTCTATCACATGACCGAACGTTGCGCTTCACATTATTTCAGATCAGAGTGGACTCAAGCAGGGTGGATAGTGCTCTTTCATACGGAGGGATAATTACGGTGACATGCCGCAGAGGTAGATTGTGCCGAAGATGCAAACTAGTATGGAGCTCGTCAGACTTGGTCCTCCGTCCTTATGACGTACAGTTATCAAGGGTGAAGGGTTGAGCGATCGCCTTCAATGTCCGACCTTGAAGGGATCATTTACGCGGCGTCATTTAGACGCCTCACGCTGGTCTCTGTCCGTGTTTTTCGATGCTATTCTATCAACTTTAGTTGGACAAACCCGTGCGGATTACAGTTATGTCGGAACCGATTGTGACTAAATGTAGTTCAAATTTAGGTACCTCCAGTGAAAAGATTTTAGAGGCTGTGAAATTTTGTCTTATGACCTACCCTATTTATTAATCAATGTGCTGAGCTGAGCAAATCCGTCATCTTTTTTCCGCTCGTAAAATTTATGGGATGATGATCTTCGTTGAACGATTACAATAAGTTTGCTATTGTACAACTCGATTTCGCTATAGAGAATATACTGTCCACAAAGCAGTAGTATCAAGAATGGTTAAAAATACTTGGGAGTGTTAGCGACTTGGCCCTTATGTAATAATTTGAACAATCCCATTTTAAGTGAACCAAAAATTTCTACTATTTCGCTAAATTTATTGATTAGAAGTACGTCAGTAAACCACGAAAAGGGATTGTCGAAACAGTCTGGCCCTGATGTGCTGGCAAAATCTCACTGAGAGCATATTTATCACAAATAAAACTGGAGTTGTAGCGATATTTGGATCTTCGGTTACCTCGAACGAAATGTTTTTAAAAGTCCGTTAAATTGGCATTGTAGATCGGCTGCCAAGATGGGAATTCCAAGTGTATACACTTGAAGCAAATGAGCACCCAAGGAGATTCCCATCGATCAAGAAGGGGAAGAATAACCTGAAGCCAAATAAATCTAAACGATTGAGAAAGAAATCAGGTTGAAATGGTTTGAAAATGAAAATAACATTGCCAGTTTAACCAAATTAGCCGAAATTTTGAAATCAGACCCATTTGATTAAGCTGTCCAAAGTGATTTGAGCCCCAATTTAAAACTGCAATTGGATGGTAGTAGCAGGACACTTGCACGAACACGGCCCAGAGACGCCTGGTTCAATGAGTGGTGGAGTACAAATTGACGCAGTTTACGCATCTCGCAGTTCCTCTCACTCCCAAACCACACACAGTTGCAACAAAACCGACCTAATCGATCACAAAATATTACACCACCTCCATCAGGCTGAACTAAACCAGGAGTGATCAATGACTGTTGGGTGTAGGAACATAAAGCTCGTAGTCTTTTAAGAAGCCTCTTCGATGAACATAAACAGAAAACCTTTACAGGACTCGAAGTGAATAATAATACCTATATTCCTCTGGCAGTTAGCCAGTCGTTGTCCACTTCAGTATCAACTCTGTCTGGTGTATCAATAAGACCAAACAGTAAGTTCTATATTTTTGATAAAAAGTGTTTCCATGTTTTAGTTTCCGTTATCATTCTTTTAATCAATCATATTAGTAATACACATCGTTTAAAGTTCCTTCTCTTCATGAAAATTGGTAGGCTTGAAATATGTTACGTGGAATATGCTAGATGATATGGCGCAGAATAGTGAGGAATGGACCTGTGAGGAGCATACTGTGTTCCGCAAAATCGTGGGTGTTTCCATCAAGCTCTCTCCCTCGTACAGCTGCTTGAGCACCGTTATACCTTCCAAAGATCAACGATAATCAAGCTCCTAGACATTCGCTTGGACTCAGTAAGTACGATTGCACTACGGAAGTGTTTGTTGAGAAATTCAGTATCTGATGATTTTATGTAGGTCGTGTTTGGATAAGGGCTTGTGGTTGGCTCTCACCGACTATCGTCTTCTCTAGTGGAGTAAAAAAAACTTTGCCATTGGGAATGTTCTAGGGAATGCCTTGCCCGGTCTACTAAACGATGGTGTTAAACTCCCTCTAGGGTGCGGAGTTTTAATTTACCATACGCTGATGGTATTGTCTTACCGGGTGGTAACGCACACACAATGTATGTTTTGAACTGCTGTGCGATTGAGCTATCAAGATATGGTATGCACTTTACGTCTTACAAGTGAAAAATATTTTTACAAGACTGACGTTCTCAGATGGACTAGGGACAGTGAAACGTATGTGTTTAGGCAAAAAACAGTTGGAAGACGATTCTACGTGCCATCCAATTCGTAAATTAGTGGGAGCCAGTGCGGTTTTAGAATAAACATTGAAATGGAACATACAGGTAGAAAGAAAGAGGCGACAGGAGAAATTTTTCCCCGTTTGTTCTCCTCTCTCGCGCTGGTATAACTTCCGGCAAAATGCGGAACGAATTAATTATTGGGAAATAGTTAGGTTAGGTTAATCCTTAGTAGGTGTGTACACGCATTCGTTGATGATTTACTGAAGCGAGGCTAGGTTGAGCACGAAGAACAAACACTCTCGGATGCACAGGGCCAGCTCAGCATAGGCTCACTAGTGGGCTTCTGGTACTCTAAATAGACCATGTTACCAAACGGAGATCGAGTTCACCAAGTCTCCATTTTGACAGCCTTCTAGTGACGGCGAGGTGAGCGAGGTCCTCGAGAGGGGTGCGATCGATAGTTCCGGGTTAGGCTGATATACTTAGGAAGCACATGATCGTTTTCACATACATCGTGTCAACTGATGAGAATATGTGTACTATTCGCAATTTTCGAACTGACAACGTACTGGAATCGCTTAAACACAGAACTACGTGAACCAAGATAGCAGGAAAGTTAAGGCTGCGGAGCTGTACGTTAATTATTTTGCAGAACTCCTTTGTATAAATTTGTTTCATGAAGGGAAACGATCGATAAATCTTAAGTTGATCAAACACGGTAAGCTTTTTTTATACCCGCCCACAACTGTTCACATACAACTCGCTCTCTCTCTCATTATCCATCACAACTCAGCCGTTATCTACCTAGTAGGAAACCATGGAAATACAATATTTGAAGCATTTACTTTTGTGAATGCATTCCATCGATTTCACTGAATTAAAAGTGCCAGGTGCGCCCCACGATTTGTTGGGCTACTAATCGTTGTCAACTTTGGTTGAAATTAGTTCGTTCACCTGCAAGAAGTCCTCAGTGCAGTATGACACAATAAAAGCGTTCACTACTGAATAAACGGACTGTAGAAAAATAGTCCAGCTTGGAACAACTTCCAAAATCATTTCGAGTGCTGCACACGTGATTCGAATTTCTTTCGGCTGAGCGTTGCCAATCAAGCGGATTACATGATTCAACAGAAATACGCTTTCCGTACTTCACACGTTCAATATTCCTAAAATAGACATAGAGGACGGAAGCAAGGCGAACACATTTTGGGGTTTTTGTGCAAATTTTGCTCCCTCTTGTGTAAGACCACCACAGGAAAGATCGTTGCACTACAGTGGTCAGTGAACCAAAACGGAACTTATCATAGATAATTAACGAAGCGCTCAAATTTCCACTCATCTCCAAGATCGGTGAGATCACAGTGAACAGACGGAAAATAGAGATAGAGCGGGAGAGCAACAGGACATGTGTTTTTCCTACGGGACATCCAAAACTGAAGGTTATTCATCCCTAATTGCTTTGTGAAAAACGTGATCCAATTTGTCGCATTCATTAATTGACGGGGGAAGGACGACAGTTCTCGATTCACTAGGGAGCAGGATGTAAAACACAGCAACGTCGCATGAGAACACACACTTGTCAGACGAACGTGAAGATCAAAAGCACGCAATGAGGCTTGAGTTAATTTTTCGCACACGAATTTCAAGCGCATCTCGACTGTCTGGTTTTATGGTCAAATAAAACCGTTATTGGGAAAAATTTATACGCTTGTTCCTCAGCGTATACTGATAAGGAATGGTAGACCTCTAGGGTGACACGAAATAGATCCTTTCACCTCATGGTCAGAAGTATTAGGAGACAAGAATGACGGCGTTGAAAATCTCACGCAACATTGTCATGCATGCAGTTTTAACATCTGCCCTTTTCTCCTTACATTTTCCTCAATAATAACTCTGAGGATTGCGTTTGAATTTATTTCCTACAGAGACAGAAATCATATATGCTTATTTCTAAAAGGTTTGATGGATTATATGAAGAAGAAACTTATTACAATTATTCTGCCACCCATCGCTGAGAAGTACAACATTAACACACGACTCTCTATTAGAAAGAAACAAAAATACCGATTAAAATGAGAGTATAAGTAGGAGAATCATACCTTAGTTAGCGGCAGAAAGCTGGTCTCACCTTTTTTTGGAGAGACTGATGGACTACATCGGTTCCTATTACCTTGGAGTTTCCGATTAGTTAATCCTACAGAAGGATTTCTCACCGTCAAAATAGTGTTCTACCACCGTTGGTCGGGAGACTTGGAATGAACTTATTATCTTGTGTAGCCAAACGTGGGTGGTGAATATGCCGATTCTCGCCCCGTACAAAAAAGAACGCTTTCAATAGCCCAGTTACTTAATGGTTTGAATGGTGAAGATGACACCGCGTCTGAACTGGAAATGATGTCTAACATCAATTATAATTCAAGCGGTGGTTGATCGGGCAGTCTGTTTGTCAGACGTAAATCTCCGTACTGCTGCATAATAGGTTCGGTTTACGGAACTTAACCGTCCCATGTTTACGCAAAAGTACAGCCGGCGGAATAATCGAAAGAGTTAACTGCAATTCCAGGTGAAACTGAGGACCGTGATCCTTTACGCTGAAGAAAAGAAATACACCAGGTTTTAATAGGTCATCCGAGATTACGTGACCACATAGAGATGAGGCAGTGTTTTTCTGCCCCCAAAGATGACCCGTGTTTGCTGGTTTAAAATCTCGCCTGGATAGGCCGTGACTTACATCAATCGACCCTCAGAATGAATCGCACAGTACTAAGTATAAAGCTTCAGTTCATCAAGTTTTATTGCGCAAATCCTCCAAGAACATGGAACACATCCGTAGCAGCGATGCCAAATGTCGATGCACTCAGTGTACAACTGGCCTCTGGCTGGTGCTCATCCAACTCTAATCCCAGTCACACAGTAAGATAGAGCAGATTCTGACTAACGTCATTTTTTTGTACTCACATCATAGCCCATGCATTATCATGCATAACCAGCTGTATATTACATACTTGACTGATCTCTTTGTACCGTCTATCTGTACAGTCCACCAACGATTTTTTTCATACCTAACATCTCACAAGAACATCTAAATCTCTTAGCAGCATAAATTGCATGGAGTCCGGAATATATACAAAATACGGTTGGATAGTTGCAAGGTGTTTGTTTTTCGCATCCGAAAACTAAAACAGCTATGTGTACCACTTTCAGCCATAGTGAAGTAGAGACCACGGTAGCAACAAAACGAAGCGGTTATGAAACCGATCGTCTGGATAAGCCCAGAATGCCAGCAAAGTGAAGATGAATTGAATTTGCTAAAAGCAGCCGGTGACAGAAAAATCGGATTTCGCGGAGTACCAAGTGGATAAAAGTAGGACCCCAGGCCAACAGCAAGAATATTCAAATGAAAACCTTTGGATCGATGAGGAAAAATCGTACCAATATAACAAGGGTGGTGCGGATGAGCAAAATCTAAGTGCCCAGAGGTGCACGGGTCAAAAAGAAGCCAGGATACACAATAGGAATGGAGATCGATCCAGTGGGGATTACGGGCGTGAATACGGAATGACCAACCGACCTCCAATGCCTCGTAGTTTCGTATTGTCTAGCTCGGTAAATTGTGACTTCCTTTTCTTTTCAGGACTTTTTGCGATGCCCTGAAGGCTGTGATGCTTTGCATCAATACGTTCAAGTCAGCGTTCTAGCAATAATGATAGCAATGATTCTGGTAATATGACCGTGTACGGTGATGTAGAAATTAGTAATCTTCGTACCTGACGTGTGTTTATCTTGACCAGCTTTGCAAAACTCAAAGCAGTGACATTTTGTGGGACCTCTTTAATTTATGACTACGAAAAGGTTACCGTGAGCCCTGAAAAAAACATATATTCGTTTTGATCAGTATTATGTCACTGTGCGTCAAACATAACAGACTGTTTGTTGCATCGTTCAGAGAGATCAGTCCCTAGGTTAGACAGTTTTGTACTTACGTAAACTATAGTCACAAAAGAAGTGCAGCTAATCACAGCACTATCGTAGGTGGAGGCACAAACCACGGAGAAACATGATGCACGGACGGCGCTCAAACTGCCAGACCCCAATAACGGAACAAGTGCACGTGCTGGGATTCCGGTGACAACACAAATGAACGATATCTACCTCATGTGCCATGTACAGAGAGAGGAAAGGAAATACACCAGCTTCAACACACACACACACACACACATAAATAATTCAACTCGAAAGCCCTTCGAATTTCATAATGTGATCCACCATTCATACGGGGTTTCCCAGGAGAAACGAAAGACCTGAAAAACTTGTTTGAAGATGAGATTAAATAATAAAACTAACGCAAAAGAGCAGAGGTCTGGAAGTTATTTCCATGGTAAAGTTTAATCTTGTATTTTCAACCATGAAAATATGAGATTTCACAGGAAGCACAGAATTTAGGAGGGATATAACAGTTCTTAGCAATTCACTCTCTTGGATTTAGAAACTCCGGTCAGTTTTGCCAGTATCATCGTGGCTGTTTCCGAATAAGGAAACTAGAAACTGGTTCAAAATGTTCTTTTCTCTTCAACCTAAAAGACCCTCTCTCTGCAATTAAAAGCAACGGAAGGAGACGGATATTACGCCAAACAATATGATACTGACCTGTTCACGAAGACACACCAAACATCAAACTGTCTGATGAATTTATTCCTCAAGTTCTATCGGTTCTCAACTGCTCGTTAACCTCTATTGCCCAGATAAAGTTGAACCTATGCTGGGAAATGAACAAAAACGTAAACGTTAAATTCAGTGTTACTAGAACACCGAAATGAACCTGCTGAGTTTTGCAAAATGGTCAACCTATTTTTTTGCATGATTCGTGCGCTGCCAGGCCGAACCTCTTACTCAGCGTCTGCTACTACTAGGCTGTTTGACTGCATTTCTGTTGATCTCACTGTAAGAGCCCTCGTGAAAACGTTGACGGTTGCCAGCTTTTGGCAAATCTTGTTTACGTGGGTTCTGACGGTCAAGGTACACGGTGATCTCGATAAAATCAGGGTACCAAGTGGTGTGATAGGCAAGACCGACAGAGTGAGTACACACGCCATCTAGTCGAAGGTGTCGCTGTTGTTCATGTGTTCGAGGCACGGAGGGGTGCGTGGGACGAATACTTTTGGATGATTGTTCTATCAAGACGCGGCACAGGTGTGCAGTTGGGCAGTGGATCTAGCTTTGCACTGAAAATGTTGGGAATAGTTTCAACTAATGCAATTATTTCCGACAGGCACAACAGATGCACATTTGTACCTTCCTCGATTGGGTAACAGCAATCGATTCATAATTTAAAAATTATATGAATTGCAATTCCCGGAATAATTATACAAACACGCTAACACATTCCAACCACCATTTGGGCTTTCTTGGATAAAAACGTGCTCATTATGTGCTGAAGGTAACAATAAAGTCATCTGCAAGTCGTACTTTTTTCATCCAAATGGAAGGAATAACTATGGTACAGAACTAACCATGCGGAAGAGCATCCTGAGTGCTGATTGATTATCCAGATAAGGTCGTAGATTTACAATGGTGCTGAACCTCACACGGAATATATAGTTTTCGTATCTTTTCTGTCAACTCAGTCAATGTTGTCTGCGTTTGAATTGATTTGTAGACCAGTTAAACTGTCTTGGACTCCAGCTTTCTTGAACTCCTTCGGTTGCTGAGAACAATGCGCTTATATCTTGATTTTTTACCAATAACCACAAAATAATCCCAAGCGACAGTCAAGAAGGCAGCCGAACACAGGAGAAGCAACACTTCACTGATTTCAACTGGATCTCCGATAATTTCCTACCGGAAATATTCTAAGCCCGGTAAATCTATCAAGCAGTATTCGTTGACTTCTGAGAGAGATCAAATACTTCGCAGCCTCCCTTACCATAAATTATTACAAATATAATGAAGTTACAATTTACTGCCGAAGGAATCCTGTTTAGAAAGGGATAGAGAAGTGAAATAAATCTAATCAGTGACTTCTATGAGCAGGGATACTGCTTTCGCAGAAGACTGCCTAAAGTTCTGAAACTGTTAACAGATGGACAATCTCTGTTGCATTTTCAGGCTCACTCGTATCAAATAAAATTTGAGAAAATTTCACGGGCTAAATACTTCCAATATCTAATTTTGAATCATAAATGCGACTTAGAAAAGATATTTTTTGCTAAATACCAGAAATGGGGTTGAAATTCCCTAGTGACTCCTATTTAATCTGATTTATCAGGAACATAAGGGTGTTGCAAACGCCAATAGTGGTAAACATTTGATTGTGTGCCTTGATTTTATTGGTGAGCAATATCAGTCATTTGTGACTCAATTGAAATTGATATCCGTAACAGCAAACTGTAGATCGCCATCTTGAATTCTCATTGATGCAATTTAGGAAAGCCAATTTTTATACATTTTGGAAACTTTGGCTCATGGATTGTTTTGTGCTTTCGTGCCTTTTCAGGTTAGGCACATACAAATCTCACCGGGGATCATTGCTCCTGGATCCATAAGTGAACGTGCCTCGAAATCCAGTTGAGTAGTTTACACTCAGCAGTATATACTCAAGGTGTTTTGTATCAATGATATTATTCTCTTTATTTCTGCATAAAAAGAAGCAAACCTCAAGATCTCCTGAAGTATTTCTGTCGCGGTTTTAAGGAGAATAATTATATCCAGACGTAAATGAACTTCTGGTGAAGCAAAATCCGAAGCTGCACCTCTGTCCATTGAGTGAACTCTGACCTTCCCATGGCTGAATGCTGTCAGTCGCCATGAAACATCTCGAAAATGTGAGGTTTTGTGATTTAAATATTGCTGAACTACTGCTCCGTGGCCTTTCTACGGACGTTATTACCCACGGAATTTCTTTTGTTTCTTGTGTCACTCACTAATTTCTGTTCTTTGGGCAGAAATTTATAGTTCTACCATTGTTCATGGGGCCCACTTTCTAATCAGCTTGCTTTTGTAATATTCTCCTTATTTCTTGACATTGTCGTATCGTTTACGAAGTTCTAAAGGACCAGATTACGGCTGTCTAGTGATGGATATAAGTCTTCACCAGGATCTCCAGATGGCTATTGGCGGTCCCTTGCATTGTATGGACTTCCAGTGTACACTTGTACAGTATGAAGTGTTTGTAGATTCCTCTTACTATATGGAAGGTTCCCCGAATAACTGGCCTTGCTTACATATAGAATCACACGAAACAGCAAATTTTGTGTCCCAAACAGACTACCAAAGCAAAAAACAGTTTAGAGGAGAACCATCAGATAGCACCACGTGTCCAAAAGCTTAGTCATTCTGATTCTTAAAATTATTTCATAGACGATGATAACAACCGCGTAAGGAAGTTATGAATCTGTAGCCAGTGCAGATGACATCACTTCTTCGTCGAATCGATCTGTTTCAAATAGTAATAACCCCAGAATAGTCAGTTATGGCCAAACTGATGCTTGGTGTCATTGTACTGAAAAGTGATGTTGTTATTAGTGGATTTGCGCAGTCCTTTTAGATTCACCCATTAAACTTAAGGTATCTGTCATTTTCGTGGTTACACTGCAGAGGTGTAAAATATACTTTGTGCCTACCGCAATAAGCTCACTGTCGTGGTTTTATTGGATGTCAGATTTAAGCCAACCCGGTACCGGACTGTAGTTTCTTGAAGTCCCACATGCGTGGGTTCAAAGGTACTAGCGAAGAGGGTGGTGACTGGTCGGGATTCGGAAAAAATTGTTCATTCCTGATTAAGAACTTACCAGTATCACAAGAAGTATTCATCCTTTTAAATATCAGCTGTATTCCAGGAATCCCGAGGCAGCCGCTCCAAGAATTTAATATGGATCAAGATAGTTTGCTACACGCACTAAATCAGACACCAAAAAATAAAATTACGAATGTAAACCCCATGCACTTTGATCTCTCTGAATGCGTGTAACATGTTTTGAATCAGCAGTCATTGTTACCAAATGCAAAATTCCATTCTCTTTACACGATGATAGAGTCACCCAGAATTAGCCAGGTGATAATATTTTCTTTCTGATCAGTGACAACCTAGGAGATTGAGCAACATGTATGCTGAAAACGGGTGCCAGTAAACAACAGATAGGTCCGAAACTGTTTTACTGTACCACTCAATAGTAATCAATTTTATAATGAACGCACGCCCAAATCGGTCACTATCCAGACAATATTTATTTACTAGAGTTTGCCAAAACTCAAAGCACCAGAGAAAACAAATACAGAACAATACAGACAACGAAGTACCGGTCAAAAGTAAATCCAGTCAGGTAAAAATTCTACAAGTTTTATCTAAGCCATCAGACAAATTTCTTAGCGCCACAGCCAAAAATGTGTTCCTAGTCTAAGAGCGCTTAGAGCAAAAGACTAATGGAGCAAATAGTTGAAAATAAAAACAGAACCTGGTCCATAGAACTAGAAATGTTCAGTGGGAAAGTGTATTAAATCTGGGACTCCTCGAAAATATGAGGGATCATCTATTACTTGTCATATCACGAAAGTTACTGTCCACACGAAAGACGTCGAAGGCATCTGCGAGTAACTATCACAAAAATAATACCGATAGTACTGCAAGCGTACCGATAAAACGCTTTGTCTTGTTACGCTATCAACGACGGTACGAAATTCATTGAATGTCAGTATCCATAACAAAGGTCTGCGTGCGTGCTAGGAGAAGAAAGTTTTCAGGTTCTACTCCGATCTTACAGTGATGGGTTGACCTTATTTCACGATTCTCTCAACAGGCAAGGCCCATTTTGCTCATTAGCTTGATCCGACACTGAGAAATTTTATTATCAGACCATAACGTATCATGTCTAAGCTGTAGCACGAGTGTGCCTGCTTAGAGGACAGTGCTATGCCGGATTGAGTGCTCTGCAAGCTATACGCGCTATATATTTCTATATTATAAGATTTCGCGTGTATGAACTAATACGCTAGATTCCACACTAGTTTGGACTTCTTATTTCTCGGTATTCAGTCAGTTCAATGCATTCCGTACAACAATGGTGTTATGAGATGGAACCTGTTGTGTTTGTAATGAATACCAGCAGAACACGTAACGGTTGCTTTCCGTTTATTTGTAAGAGTGCAAATTCGGCTCGACCGTAGCCGGTGAGTGATCCACAAGCAAAAAATACGTAAGCAAGATTTTAGTTAAGCAGGAGAGTGAAGTTACACGAACTATCACGCGCATAAGACTGAGACCAATCAGTACATAGCAGAATCGGCCAATCAATAATACTGGCGATGAAGCGTGAATAAAGATCACGACAGGGCAGGCGCATGCCCATTGATGAGAGGAATATTGATCGGTTGTCCGCGTTGTGTGCATAACTTCAAACAGACAAAACAGAATCTCCTAACGTAAATTCTACATCCGGAAAGATTGGGGTCTTTATGGAATGTTTCATGATTGGGTGCATGAAATAAGCTCGATGGCGCTAAGAAGACTGTTTTTCATAAATATCATCGATAACAAGGCATTCGGTAGTCTTCAAAATTTGTTATTTCCGTCAAATCCCATTAGTCTACAGTATATCAGAGGGAAAGCAGTCAGTGGGCGCATGCACAGACACAATGAACAAGCATCGGCTCTTCAGTTTGTTGTTGTTTATACTCATAGAACCATCCAGCCGAACTGCACACAAATGACTGCTGACTGGAATACATTCTAGCAGTACACGCTCAGCTTTCATTTTCAGAGCAATCCCAACGCCGGCCAAACCACGAGCTCTAGATAGCGAATCACACGACGCGCGATGAGTGAAAGGAGAGACTCAGGTTTTATCTGAGGTGTGAAGAATGATCACAGAAGTGGGGTCCTGTATGCATGTTTCAGAGACATAGTGTGACAAAGACGAGAACACCGGATGGGATACTTGTATTCCAACGGCCAAACAAATCAAGTCATGAAACACACAATTGTTTACATAGGCCCTTTTTCAGGATGCGCTGCACCAACATTGCTATTGCCGCTGCTTGGGTGCTTCGGCTGCGTTATGGCCAGTTGCCCGTGGCCGATAGCTTGCTTCTCATGGGCGTCATTTTTCTTCGGTTGGTTCGATTGTCTCAGTTGACGGCTCGATCGACAGCCCGTCACCTGGGCTATCTTGCTGGTTGCTGAAGACCCCGCTGCTCCCCTATGGTAGTCCGTATGCCTCCTTTTGTCTGCTTCGGAAAGCCTCTGACGTATTCGCCGTCTGTTCTTTTGTCTGTGGTCCTCGTTTGGTTCTTCCTTTCGCCTTTATATTCATGTCGTTCCCTTGAGTCTGCTTTCTTCGCTACAATAGCACACATCTATGTTAAAAGTGTCAATACTTTTAGTGAGGGAAACCTGTTGCCTTCTTTGACAGTATGCGGACTATGGAGGCAGCAAAGTAAAGTGAACATTTAGGTTTAAGGATTGCATTCGATTGACACCCAACTCCCGAAATACTGCTTTCATCACAGCCGCAATTACCTTTGGCATTTTGCATCAATCTTAAATCAAGGGGGGGGGAAATTGATAAGGCCCTTTGCGGAAATGATGCTGGCATTTTCTGCGCACATCTTACTTCGTGGCTGCCCACACCGTGAAAAGGGGTTTTGGGAACCCCAACTGGGGCCTTGGACTCAAAAGTCTCACCCACAAGGCAGTGGGGCTTTAACCCAGCGCGGAAACTTGACCGAAGAACCCGTGAAGGAACTTCTTTAGGTCTTTTAAGTGAGACCTGATTGTTGCACAAATTTTGTCTTGCCTTCGCGGCCACTTTTTCGTCGCTTCGCTTTTCGGATTCAGTCCTCAGCCTCACGTACCCAAAGGAGCGAGCGGAACGTGAACGGGCAGTATCCTTTGGCCGGGGGCTGCCCAGCTTAGGCTGCCGATAGCTGCCCAATGGAGTGCGATGACCTTCCCCACCGTTGAGATGAATCCCAGGTACTCCAATCTTTCTTCCATCTAGTGGTTTCTAGACGGGCAAACTGTTTCTGTCCGTGTTTATTTGCCGGAGTGTCCTCTCCAGGGTCATAGTGACTATAGCCAGATGTTGTCCATCAAATGGTTCTGAGACTGGGGTTTGTTTGGCCTCTACCCATGGACCTGACAGGCACGATTGCATCTCCGGCTTAAGGAAGCCCTCCTGCGTGGTTATTTGTGTCATGGAGGAAAGCAAACCATCACACCACGCCAAAATTCAGTCTCTTCGTGCTGGTCCTGCCTTAATGAGACCACAAGAAAGCTGTACATGTGATAACAGTCAGCATCAGGGACGGCGTTGATTTTGCTGTTTTTGCGCTTAACTGATGTCGGTTTGTGACCACTCTGTGATCACTGCAGTCCAGAAAAATTTGGGCAGATCCACTTCATATACCACCCAGGTCACTCCAAGGTTTATGGAGTACTCAGTGTCTCCCATAAAAAGGAACTGACATTAATTCACCAGTACTATGGATCGTGGGGAAAGTCCACGAGCACTTCCGTACAAGTCAATGGCAGGTCATTATATTTTGCTCTTTGGTAAAGTTTTTTGCCCAATCTGATGTGACACCTTTTAATATCTCCTGCATATCGATAAAATTCCTCTGGAGCTCTGCCATATTTATTACCTATCAGCCAACTTCGGTTTAGTAGCTAAACTTAGTCGTCTGTTGTGCTACTTTTGTCCCGTATTTGGTTTTCATAATTCGTATTTTATAAGCGACACGCCCTTTTTTACTTACTTTACACACTGTCCACTGGTGATGATTCCCGACAAGGGCGAGACAGCTGTATAGCTCCTGCATGGCTTTAAGTGATGGGCTTAGCTTAATTACTGCTTGGCGAATCACTTGATAGATTATGATCAGTAGCTGTCTCCGAGAGTCTTCAGTTTTGTCTTGGAAAACTCCATCTATGTGGTCGTGCCTATTTTAGCTACTGAAACCGATATCAGTAGCCAGATTTCACTTTCACCGAGTGTCCATCACGTTTTGGAACATCCTTTGGCATGTGACGACTACCTCAGAATAATTTGATTGTAAAACCAGCCCCAAGAAAGTTTACCCGCGGTAACCGAAGAGCCGCCTTACTAAAATATCTACCGAAAACTCTGCTACTTACAATAAAATTTCAAAAACCTCAAGATGGCACATCAACTCTGCGATACACTCCGGACCTCGCTCTTTCCTGATGTATTTGACTGATGTCAGTCGAGAAGAATAACTCGAACTATTCATTCTAAAAGAGGACTAAGAAAACCAGGATTCGCCCATAATATCCATACCGAAAAGCATCGTAATAGGGTACCGATGTAATCCTGTGAGTCTGTCAGCGGAAATTCCACCAGTATGAATTCGCCCATGAATAAACTAGCAATGTTGGTGTACATCTTATCCACTTGCATGGGACACCGGAGTTCGATCGCGATTTTCAATGTGCTTCCTCAGTAATATGTGATTCACTATCATATTACGTATCATTAACTATCCTAGTCTATTCCTGTGTATTCACATAGGTCCTCTGAAGGTGATCGACCTAGCTGAACCAAATTCTTTCTTCTTATTACATACTCGCTCATGAGTGCAGTGGAAAGGGGGGAACCCCGTGGCCATAAAGGCCCACTGCACTATTGCAGATAGTCGGAAAGCCGACCCTGAGATTTGGAGTGGCGAACCACGTAAGTTCCCAATAGGTCAGGTGTGATAGCCAGCCTAAAGACAGGGAATTACTGTCTACCTCTAAAGTGACCAATGATGGAGGGGATTCGAACTTCTGGCCTGCGATGTGGTAATCGTAGGCTTTAAATCATTCAACCACCACCGGCACAGATTCGGTCGGAACAAGCAATAGCTGTTCACTGATTGCAGGAGATAAGAGTTCTGTCTTTTTCAGAAGCCTAACTGGGTAATCATATAATCATTCATGAGAAAAAGTTGGGAGAGAACTACAAATAATAGCATCAAGCTGATGATTAAAGTATGTGAATACAAGAGCGTCACTTGTCGTGACACGTGGTCATTCATGTCTTTCAGCCTATGAACAATGAATGGGTGGAACTATTACACCCGTCGTAGAACCTCGACATGAAATAACGTCCAGGTGTACTGGTTCGACTGATTACTTAATAGAGCTTACCCGATCAAGGTTAATGAAACATTTGTTGAATGATATTGTATCCATCATAGAAGATGACCTCCTTAATCCGACTATTGTTTGTACCCGCAGGTCTTTAGTCTCCTGCATATTATACACTAGTGATATGAAAGAATATCAGCATGTCACTATGAAATGCCCCCTATTTTGCACTGATTTTACTGGGAAGTTTTGATCAACCACACTGGAAATTGTCATCACCAGGTTCCCACAACTTGCGTTTTATCAGTTATAACCATCCAGTGCACGGAAGCTCCGTTAGAAACAACTAACTGGTTCATCCGTACCTAATCACGGACCTTAGGCTATGCGCAAGGTTCCAATTCTTAACAAACTTTTACCAGCTTTCTAGAGCAAACAGTGGGACGGTTTTCGGGCTATCCACGTGACACAGTTAAGACTCCTCGCAAGACGGTCACAAAACGAGATCGCCAACATTCGGTTCAGTCAGCTCAGTAGCAGGATAAGCCACTGCAACAGACAGCAACACAAAAATGGCTTTCCAGTTACCAATCTCCACGAAAGCAATCATACGAGCATCAGTCCCATGACTCTGTCTGTCGGTTTGACACGTTCAGAAACAGCCTTTCCTGTTCTGGCTCTTTGAAAACGCAATTTCATGAAACACATGAAAGTCTACCCGTACTTATTGTGTTCTCTGGTATGTTCAACTCTTTGAACTTATTGCCATACTTTTAGTTTTTCTACAGATATCGTAATAAAACAATGGAGGCTCAAAGAGCTACCAGTGAGAAATCAGATTGAAAAAGAAAAAGCGACTTTGTTTGTGTGCACACTGACATTGAATGTTTCATAACAAATGGATACTAATAACACAGCATCTTCTTCTTCAGCGATATGTTGATAGAATAAAGATAAGAAGAAAGCGGAGTGATGTTGCTAGAAGATCAAGAATACTTAATATCTGAAGGCCGGTAGCCGAGCTACTCTAATGACCATCTTGTCTCCGGCCTTTTTTCGTAGCCTGGGCCCAAACGGGCAGACTTCCTTCCCTGTCCGCTAGAACAGATTCGTTCTAGTCTCGTCATCAGTCAAACGATTCAGTGTGTTTTTATCCCACAGTCTTCAAACACAAAATCCTGAATTCAAGGTCTGAACACGCATGCATCGTGCTCATATGGAGCAGAAGCGTTGGGACCACTGACCTTATTGCATTTACCTTTTCGCAAAGGCCATAGAAGCAATTACGAATGTGGTACGTGAACAAACTGATTCAACTTATACTGGCTCGGTGAGTGTATATCCGAACATTGAATTTGAAACTGTGACTGTATCCACGGCATATCAAAGGTAGATATACTCATAATTCGTTAGTCAAATTATTTTCAACGTAGTGAGTTTATTTCTGACATGAGTAGTATGGCATTGCATCTGGATGACAGGACAAAATTTCCCCGGAAGCACACGACCTGCTTCGCGGTTATTGTCACTCATCAGGTATGCGTACCCGGTACTCTTCCGCCCAATCATCCGTATACCTGAGCAATCCACCGTTAGTTTACAGATGTTATCTCATCTGAATCGAATGAAACGTGTATGGACGGGGAGTGATGTCAAAAATCCATACTTGGTACCATGTGTCCCCGTTCTGAAGGTTAGCCGTGTTAACCGGTGAATTACCTTTGGAAGAATCACCGTATGATTCTAAAAATGGACTCCCCGTCCATTTACGCTCCAGTCGATTCAAATGAGATTATAGCTGTGAATTTACTTCCTTTAAAGTTGCTCCAGCTTATCGCAGCGCAAGGTTAAAATATGAAATTCTACGTAACCTAATACTTTTTGCTTTAGTTCCTTGATTATCCATGGAAAGTTGAATTTGTGTGACCTTAGCTACCACGAACAATAAACCTGAAGCTTCGGAAGTCAAAGTTCGTCAAATATCGAACATAGATAATTTTGTAACTGTGAAAATAAACTTCACCACTGGTAGTTTTCATCTTTAGTGAACAACTGTCCATCATACTAGATTTTCGCTGTTTTATCAACCGTATGTCTGCGTCCAAGACTGAATTACATAGATCACCGACACATTTGGAATAGATCAACAGCCAACAGCCAACTGGGATTTGATGGTAGGCTCAGCGAAGAAAAAATTCCGGCTTATTGAAAACGCATGAGATTCACATCAATGCCACTTGAGCGTGATCCATTAAACCTCCATTTTGCTTCCAGGGTTTATTGGCATAATTCATAGAAAACTCTGTCAGAACACAGGGCAGTGAGCGATAATCCTACGCAATAAAGGTGAGTGAGGATTTTATCTGTATTATTATCAGGGACAAGGAAGGAACATCCAAGTTAGAATAATTTAATTCACTGAGAAATTTTTCCAGCAAACTTCTACCCGATATTGCTTTGTATTTACTGGAGCGAGGGGTGGTCGGTTTGGATGACATATACCGCTTGCACAAGAGTGCAAAGTCGAATGTAGGATATCGAGTTACTCACAAATCCTCACCATTCAGTGCATTTCCACAGCATCTGTCCTAGTGACTGTCTACAGGGGTGGCCCATCGCGATCGGTTATGGGACTTTTGATTTCTTTGAATGATGTATATTCTGATACATACAGTTTACTCTTCTAGACAGGATCAAAACAGCTTTGTTATGCCCGTCAGGTTTGCCAGAGGTCAGTGAAGCTTCACTAGTGTAATACGAACACCACTTGAAATCGGTTCTTATCGCAAAGAGTGACACTGGAATAAATAGTAGACAGCACGGGCACAGTTAAGAGCAGTCTCTTCAGTTTTACGAGCTTATAGACTTGCAATTCAAGGGCATACCTTGGTGTTTGAGCATTGGTATATTCAAAGTACGCTGGGGAAACCGCACTGGCAATAGAGAGGTTAGGCGTGCGAAGCTGGTGTGGCTGAGTGTACAAGCTACTTACAGAATAGGTAAGTAGTTGGTTTCTCAAAACGCAATCATGGACAGTTGTGGATCATTAACGAAAGCGGCTATGTTAAAAGGACCAAAAGCAATAAAAGAAATGAGGGGATGTGAACCACAAGATTTCCTCCCCTCATTAGATAACGGCTGTCCTCAAGTGGACTGGAACGCTGGGAAGCAAATAAGCATTGTTTTTTAGTTGATCAGTTTTATGACTTCTGAATGGGCAATTCTCGACAAACAACCTATTTTACCAAGGACATCTTTTAGGATTATATCATTAGAAATCAGAATTCGTTCACTGTAGTTAGATCTTAATCTGAGCAGGTTAGTATAACTGGGATGTCTTACGGATATCTCCCAATGGACCCCCTATGTGCACACTGTTCGTCGACGCCATTAGTGGTTGGAGGTTTGGTCGCCGTGGTCACTCCAGGAAATGAGAACATTTATCAGTGGACTGGTAGGGTAGGATATAATCTAATCATAAAAATCGTTTACGTACAGAAGGACGTGTAAGGCTTTTCGGTTTTGATTCCCATGTTTCGTCCACCGGATGGCTGGGGACATTAGATTCCATGGCTAGGTGTCGGGATCATACAAATTCGTTTTAATCTCACTCTCTTTCTTGCTCCTTCTCCACTGCAAGATTATATGCTCATCCACCACCACTCTTCGAACCTGTCCACCCTCTCCCTTCCTCTCCTGTTGTTTTATGTGCCAGACACTTAGCTACGCTGCAGCAAAACTGCCTTACTGCGGGCGCCGGCTGTGACCAGACTTCAGCTAGAATTGTCTCCCCTACCACAGCCACAGCAAATCACACCACCAAGCCCATCTTTCTTCAACCTCACCTACAGTTCGAACCGGCCAGCTTCAGTATACGTAGGCTTATGCAAATTGGACAACAATCGAGTTTAGCTGACACACTGGAATCGCTCTCCATGGATATCTGCTGCCTCTCAGAGACAAAAATGCAAGACGCAAGCTCCCCAGCTAATTCCAACATCATGTTTAATCTGCTCCCATCAGGAGACCTGGAGGCTGCAGCAGCCGGCCAGGCCACCTTCGGAATTGCTCTACGCCGTAGAGCTGAAGAGACCGTGTAAGACTGGATTCCAGCCAATAGCCGACTTTGTGCAGTCCGGCTGTGAGGTTCTTGCCGAGTAACGACATTGACATCGCACACGCGGCTTATTCGTTATTTCCGCCTATGCCCCAACAGAGTGCAGTCCAGAGGCAGACAAAAATAAATTCTACCAACAGCTTCATATGCTCCTGCTTACGGTGTGCCAGACAGATTTCGTAGTCCTCTCCGGGGATCTTAACGCCTGCGTCGGTCGCCCGGAAGTGGTTGAAAGTCAACTAGGAGGGCAGTTTGACCTCAGTTCTAGTTATTCGGACAGTGGGGAAAGATTTCTGACAATATATGTTCATCACCAGCTTTTTCTAGCAAGCACAAACTTTCACAACTCCAAAGGACGTACCGCCACCTGATGTCCTCCTTCCTTAACACAGGGGAGGTCTCAAGTCGATCACGTAGCGATTATCCACCTTTGGCTCGGCAGCTTCGTAGATTGGCGCTCTTACTGGTCAACCTGCCTCGGTTCTGATCACACAATGGTCTGTGCTACTGCCTGCTTGCTGTTTGGGGGCTCGAAGAATTCGAATCATGCTCGCCTACATATCGACAAGCTGAACGACTCTCTAGTGTTAGAATCTTTTCAGACTACGCTGGCCCAGGAACTGGAATCCACCGCCCTACCTGATGTTGATGAGCCCTTGGAGAGACTGAGAGAAGCCTTACTGAATGCCAGCCTGAACAGTTGTTGTACGGTCTGACATAATGAGAAAAGATGGATTTCTTCAAACTCCTTGTTACGACTTGAGAGCCACCGACATATCTCTGCTGATGCGAGATACAACGAAGCACACTGTGAACTCCATTCGCGTTTGATGAACAATTTTTGTGCTGATAGTGAGACATGGTGGTCAGAGAGTGCCCTCGAGATGGTAGCGGCTTCTGCCTCTTGCAACTCCAGGAAGTTCTTCCAACTCAGTGGCGCCACCGGACCGCGAAAACTGGTGTTAGCGAGACAGCGCGAGAAACAAATGGGACACCAATCACCAACCTGTCGCAGAAATTAGACCGCTGGGCGGAACATATTTGCTCCCAGTTTAGCTGGTCATCGGCTGCTTTTACTGCATCTAGAACTCCCACACTTTCTATATGACCTATTCCAGACAGTTCCCCCAAAGAAGCGGAAATTCGAAAAGAACTACAAACCATCAAGTGCCACAAGGCACACGGATCAGATGGTATTCCTTATTCGCTTTTCGAAGATTGCAAGGTGGTTTTGGTGAGAGAATTGACAACCCTGTTCTCAAAGGTTTGGAAGGAAGAAAAAGTTCCTGCCTCTGGGATGAATCAACGATTATGCCTGTCTTTGGAAAGGGTAGCCGTACGCTGTGTTCTAATCATCGAGGAATTAGACTGATCTCTGTCGCTTCAAAACTTCTAGTGTCCATTACTCTCCGCCGACTTGCTCCCTTGATCGAGCCCCATTGTCGAGAAGAACAAACTGAGTTCCGTCCCGGTAGCTGCCGTACGGACCAAATCTAAAATCTTCGCCTCCTGCTTGAACACTGTCACGTGTATCAAAGGACAACTATCGTTGTGTTTCTGCACATTGGGGCCGCTTTGGCTTTGTCGATAGCACTGCCCAATCCGTACTGTCCTGTCAAGAATAATATAGGCAGTGATTGCCGGAAAGCTTTGGAAAGAAAGTGAGTTAATCTGAAACAGTGCATGAAAAGCTATTGAACCCCTCGTTTTTTATAGAATTCCCTTTGAATCAAATTACTTAGAGTGACCAAATTTGACACACTGATGTATCAACCCATTAATATGTGACATATGAACAAGGACTTTAAGGACGAAACAGATTAGTCGGTTAATCTCGGATCAAACGCCGGACAGGGCAAGGAATGCTATTAAAACCTCCACCGCAATAATGACAAAATTTTGAACAGGTTTGCAAACGCAAAGAAGCTGGTGGGCAGCTACTCACTTACAAACATCAGGAACCGGTGGCTGAAAAGCAACGACATGTTATTGATGAACAATAATTAATCAGGCTATTCATTTTGGTTGGAACGGTATTCACGTTACACGTGATTTGTGAACAAAGTTCGATCAAGCTGTAGATTCTGAGTAGAAAAAGAAACCTATCACTTGTCATAACAGGACAGATAACATGAAATCCAAAACTCTCTCAACTGGATCAACGAAACTACTCGTGTATAAATCTCGGGTATTGGAATATTGTACATTTCTAAGAGATGCATGAGACTGATATTTACAATCCGTAATTTTCCCAACCAACCCTGTAGTCATGTCATTTAGGGAGAACGTGAAATTCGAAACAAAATACCTGAACAATCAACGAGATGACTCCTGCGTGGTGCTTCTAACCAAAATGTACGAGTGCATCGAAACTATGGAAATCCTAGTAGCTGAATGTAAGCTTTCAACGTGTTCAACAACTCCTACAACCTGCATCACATTTGTAGTACGGAAAAGATGAGATCAGTGTTTTGAACAATTGGTCATCATTTTCACAATCGCCACAAAAATCGAACCAGCTAAAAAACTGAGTGGAACGATATGATTTTCAGTGATGGGAAAAAGCTTAACTTCGACGGCCTGGTGGAATCACTCAATACTGAAACGAGTTTGCGAAAAACAAGCTGAACATCAGTCATCAAACCTCTGTGGTGGTCTCGGGTGGAGGGTGAGGGGGAGTATGATGATGGAAAATCTCGATCAACAGTTCTAGAAGAGAAGAAGTAGAACGCTGGCTCTCAAATCAGAACACCGAATGAAGTTTTGCCCTCAGTGATTCCGGGAAATCAACTAAGTATCGTAAAATTTCAACACGACACCGGAGAGGTACATATGTGTCACCTCATCAGAATGTGGCCGTTGTATCAGACCATTAGGACCATGAATAGGCCTGTTCGCATTCCAGACTAGAACCCGATCAAAAATACCTGGGGTCTGATAACAAGGTGATTCTATACGGATAGAGCTGTCTTCGGGACTTTTAACAAGTTGACGTCCACATTCCTCGATGCGTGAGGCAGCATAGAACTTCAGACTATTCGAGATGTGATCGGATGTATGCCTGGGCCTTGTGTATCAGTCATCAACGATCAAAACCGTTCTGTTTCGTAACCAGCTGATTGTGTCTGCCAATAATCAAAGGATGGGTTTATTAGCATTTCATACCCTCTCGGGCACTTGATCCGAGATAAATCGACTTATCTGTCCTAAGCATCCAATCCTTGTACATATTGGGTATGGTAGTGGGTTGACACATCCGCGTGTCAAATGTGGTCACTCTAAGTAGTTTGGTCCAAAAGAAATCGCGTAGAATCCGCATAGGTTTAATATCATTTCGTGCAGCACATTATGATTTTCTGTTTTTCACAACAGTACGACGTCTCAACCAACCGAAATAGGTGTTAACCTGGAGCATCACCGAGGCTGTACTCAGGGAAATGTATTCGTCGTAGTGACGTTCGTTCCAATTTCTGGAATAAAAATCATCATTTTCCGTCGAAAAGAGCTGTCTGGAAGATCATACCAATTGTGTATCAAGTACGAAGTCATTCACTGTTCGCCAAAAGACTGTCAGTCTTAATTTCCAACTTCAAATCGATTAGGCAATCACCATAGTGCTCACTTTATCCGACACACAATAAAATAGCTATCCTAGAGGACTGAAGAACGTTGTCCAATCTCGATCCTCAAAGATCCAGTTGACGACATCTCTTCTGCCACCGTGAAACCCACTGATCTACAAGGGACATAAAATTGACCTCAAGGCCGTCTTCAAGTCAGCGGCAGTAACACCCGGGATTTCTTAGCAAAAAACCGCGAAAACGTTGTTCACCACATCTGAACTCATTTGAATGAAAAGCATAAAGCCCAGACTACACCAGAGGAGCAGAGTACCGCGACTTTCATTGGTGTCGTGGCCGTAACAGGCAAATACTCTTACCATAATCCATTTCACACGACATTTCTCCCAATCCTAATTACAGTTTGAAGAATGTCTCGTTGCTTCACGTGTTTTCTGTCAACAGTTGTTGTCACACATTTCTTATAGCTCAGCGAATTCGTTTCGTTAGTTTCCTATCATAAAAGCCGTTGTAATTCATTCGCGGCGCCATCCTATCACCTGAACTGCCTCTGAATTTCTTTGGTTCTGTCACTTTTATACGTAAACGATTAAAACGAGATCTCATAAAGAAGACACATCCGAACGCGTCTGTGAACACTACCCGGATAGGTTGAACACTGGAGTAATCAAACTAATTGTGAGCAGTGTTCACACCTTGTTCAGTCTAACTGCTCATTTCGAAGTGGGCAGTTAAGACAGGTGAAGTGCCGTGTCCTAGCCACAGCGGAGGCGGTATGCATTCGTCTCTACAATCCCCGTTACGAGCCCAAAAACAGTTCGTGCAAGCGCTAAAGCTTCCTTGGCCCACCCCCTTCCCCCGAACAAACAACCGATCCGTTGATCTGACTAATGACATCGAAGACACCCACTCACGGTCCAGAGACGGATCTAGGTCACGCATCTGAGATTTGATCCCCTCTCCCCCACTTAATTTTGACTCTTGGCCTTATCTTGATTTCTGTTCTGTTCACTTGTCACTGTTCATATAAAATGTGATGTAATGGCATGATTACGAATCACTGAAAACGAGCTTGTTCGCCACCTTGGGTGGTTCTCCATATTTCTTCTCGTTATCTTCTTTTGCTAATGAAACAACTCATTAATGTCATGGTCAACGACAAAATCGCAGTTTCATTCACACAACCCGTTCGGTCGCAGTGAAATTGACGAGCTTATTGTTAGTGACCCAATGGACAAGACATACTTTAGGTTTAAAATATCTGGAGCACATCTCTGAATATCCCATTCTCGATGTAACGTACATCAAGAGATCGTAGCAAACATAGCTTTCTCTTTCCTCACTACAAGTTCCCTAGATATCGACCCGGCTAAAAATATTGCACAACTCACGGGAATGTGATTGACCGCTTCCCTCAAAATGTGTTTGCTGTGTATCAGCTCACAAAATTAATGCTGTGTAAGTAGCGTCCGTGTATAGGTCTGGTGGTGGACAGAAATCCGCGATCGTTCGGCTCGTTAGGAAACCTAACCTTGTATGGTTCTCCACTCCGGGTCTCACCGTCTGGTTGCCGATTATGCCTATTCGTGAACTGGCCTTCGTGTCTATGGAGTATACCCATTATTCCATTATACCTATGAGCAAGCATGCCACGAAATAAAAAATTCGAGGCCTTCCTTTTCTTGTAATTTTAGTGGAACATCGCCGGTTCAATCCCGACTTGCGGCTTTGGATTTCCAATGTGAAAAATACAAGTGGATCTCCCATTATTTACTTCAGTAATTGTTTAGTCTACGAGAATTTACAACGGTGGTGGCTTACTAACTAGAATGAGTAAGTAAACTGCGAAGGCTCGTTAGCCGATCAAGATGAGGTCCTCAATACTAAACTGAACAGTGGATTCCATGTGAACTCGAATGACAATAAAGCATGGCCGATCTGATTTGCTAACAAAATGAAAGAATCGACGTTAACCTGCTGAGATAACGGAGATATCCTCGAAACAACATTTTCGCTCGACCCACTGAATAATCCACATTACTTTTTATTTTTTTCATAGCCAATGGAAGTCATATATTTTTGACTAACGAGAATCGCGTCCACTTTCACGGGAAGTCAGTCAGTGTTTTTATGCACATGAAATTGGATGAGTTTTCAGTACCTTACTGGAGAATCAAAAAAAATATACTTAAGGGTCAATTGGAGTGTGGAGAGTAGAGCTTGGAAGCGAAATACAGCCTCAAATACACTTAAATTACCGACCAATGTGAACAGTAAGATCACCGGTCCCATTGACGAGATCGATCGGTAAGCAGACGAGGTAAGGAATAAGGCTATCTATATAAGTGGCGCGAGAAAGTATTTTGAATTCCGAGCGAGTGGAAGAGTAAGAGACGGCTTTGGACAGTCTGGGGTGAATGCAACGATTCGTGTTTGATCACAAACTATTAGTCAATTTGGCGCAGGCATCAGAATGATTGCTAATGATTAATTCGATGAGAATATCTCTACAGATGTTGCCCCACTGAGAAAGCAGTTTGAGAGACTCGGTGATAAGATCAAAACTCTTTATCTTCAATCCAGGAATAACCACAGAGGAACAGTGAAGCCAGCGAGGAAAAACTCAATAGACTACAAAATGAAGTACAAGACTATAAGTAAACACTATTTCAACATGATTAGTCAAACAAATGTTGTGAACTAGAGTGGCTCCGAGGCAGCTGTAAAAAGAAGCTTCGGAGAGACAATGCCCATTTGTGGGAAGCTATTGATAACAGTCTGGTGGCGTAATACACATTCAGATCTGAAGGGCATATCAATATGTTTTAGAAAGTTAAGGGAAAGAGAGTGGGAAATGGACCAGCCGCACAGTTTTGGACAGAATCCAGATTTTCGTTTCCAAAACAGGGATATCCAAGGAAAACCTAATCGGCTTATTTGCATCTGATGAGATTAGGTGAACTAGGAAGCATATTATTATTGAGAGAAAAATGGGATATAATGACTACCTGAAAAACACTCGAGTCAAATTGCGAAGAATAAGAGTGTCTGTGACCACATGAAATAAATTGTTTGCTTTGGAAAAATAATCTCAAGGGGCAGTCAAAGTGCGACATTCAACTTCTTTATCACGCAGAATACTCACAAGACCACTGCGATGAAAGGAACCAAGTGCGTTTGTGTACTCAAGAAAAAAGGTGCCCAAAAGCAAGGTCAGCCTAATCAACAGCAGTGGCATGAGCAATAAACGGAAATCAATACAACGAATAAACTGGTCAGTCAAAAGGATGCAAGTTCGAAATAACAGGCTCTTATTATCATAGAAGATAATAATCTGGGACCACTGGACATATGGCCCTTGAAAAGTGTTAGAATTATAAGGATAGACCCACTTGTAACTGAGTCAAGATATGAAGGGGAAAGTAAGGATCCGTTAGTTCACGGTGAACTGGTGTTTCAGATCTGCTTTCAGCCTCAGCTTGGACTTGTCATAACACAACTACTTCAGGGCTTTTTACATTTCATTGTAGTTCTGGCAATCCAGCACTGCGTCTATATGGAGACTATTCAGACGTCATACTTCAGTTTTAATGGGTGTGGATAGGTTTTTTTTAAGGCATAATAACAACCACATTTGTTCGTTCTTTCCTTTGCTTTACGAGGCCTTTTCAAGCGACAGGAAGAAATACTACACGGTCAAACACAAAAGGTTCCAATAGAACAACACAAGTAGAAGTAAAATTTAAGATGGTCAATGAAGTGTTCGCAGTACGAGGGCGCATTGTAAACAGTGAAAACAGAAAATTCCGTGGTGCAGACAAATGCTCTACGCTTATCGAGATTCTCAAGATTACAAACTCGCTCTCAGACAGTGCGCTATAGGTGCGAGGATTCGGTCAAATATTTGCTTTTGTAATAAACTATAGAATAAAGGAGTAGCTTACAGTGGCTAGAAGTGCTTACGGGGGCACGTTTAATTACAGTGAAAATACTCGGATGAATAAGTAATACTAAGTTCAAAAGGACAAAGTAGAGTGTTGGGAAATAAACAAGATTTATGAAACTCAAGGTGGCTACTAAGTGAATGTCTGGTCAGTTTAAAACGCCTGCTATTATGCACAAATACTGATTAGAAAATTTAACGAAGTAGCTGAAAAGGCTATTATTGAATTTAAATCAACTGATATCATTAGTAGGAGCACCAGGTGCTAAATGCTTTTTGAGGAGGACAGCTTATCGAAAGGAGCCAGTTAAAGGCGGCTTACAGCATATATGATTGCCATTCACCTTCATCACGTTGAACTGAAACGAAAGATGATAGGATAAGCACCACTTGCAACGGATAAAGCTAACCGACCTTCACGATTTCATGGGTATGCAATCCGACGGTCTTTAAAAACGCTACTTCCATCAATATAGAGGACATCAGCATCCATTTCTTTGCGCAACCAGCTTTCATGAAAAAGAATGGTCTTGACGTTTTTATTCGCTCAGCAAAGTGGTGTTGAATGCTTCATCAGGTTTCTTCAAAAGGAGAGAAAAACTGAGGGTAATATTGACGGCATCAGCACTTTGGAAACGGTATGGTGTCTCAGAGCTGCTCTCCCACCAGTACAATACTTTGGTGAGTGCCCCCGAACCTTCCAAAAAGGGGTTTTCAAACGTTTTTCAACTGAATTCGAAAATGCAACGAACCAGCTGGCAGGCTCGACGAAATGTGCGCAAGTTCAAAAGAGGCATTCTGAGAAAATCTTTGACCTTGAAAACTAGTTTGACCTTGTGACTGACAAAACAATTCAAGATTTATGGGTAAACCAGGAAGGATAATACAGTGGCTGTTATTAGCACGGTCGATATAAAAAGACCCTGCCAGAAAGTCGTTGATTCTCTATTTGCAAACTGAACATCATCCAGCAGGAAATGCCTGTTATTTACGTGTTTGAAAATGCACGAAACTTGAGAGAAAAGAGCACCAATGAGGAAAGGTGAGTGGGCACAATAACAATATTTCCACCGTAGTAAGACGGGGTTATATTGATGCGGCACTACTCGAAGCAGGTTATCCTTCTTGGGAATATCAGAATGCAGAAACTTTTGTGGTCTTGTAGTGCAAAACTGACTCCTCCTTTTCAATCTTCTCGTATATATATATACTACTGTATAAACTGCATATTATGACCTATTATAGGAAAAAAACGTCTTCAGTTTACGTGTCGTATACACTGACACCGTGATACCTTGTAATGGCTCTTTACTCTTTTCTGTGGCACTGGTAAATGCTTCTCATTTCTCGTTTTTTTCCCACGGTCCTTTTCAAGGCGTTTTTTATTGATACCCAAATGCATCTAGAGCACGGCTTTCTGTTTCCCAGACTACAGTTCCTTTGAAAACCAGTGCAGCACTCCTGACATTAGGCTGTCTATCATTTCGAAATTATGACATTAAGAATGTGTTCCGTTTGAAGTCATAGCGTTGTCAAAATTTGTTCTGTGTTTTTATGTTATTTCTCTATAAATCCTGTTAGTTTCTTATTGGCTGTCCTCGAAAAATGTTAGTACAGCTTCACCGTTGTGTAGAACAATTTTGCGATTTCGCGGTGGCTGGAAATAGAAGTCTTAGCTATTCTGTCTACTTTGTAAAACTTTCCAACTCATATGGAAATGTTTCGCTATCTGCATCTTATGTGGATCTTTCATCTAGCTGGAAATTCGTGAAAACTGATGTTTTTATTCTACCTTCTTTTCCGTCAGAAGTATTCCGATTTCAGTGATTCATCTTCTCTTCACATTTTAATGGTCATTGAGAATGACGAGCTAAAACAAGGCTCCTTTTTGTAAATAAAAAAACATTTTGTTGGATATGTTAGCTTACTTGAGGCGTAACAGATACGGTGTACTCCGTCTTATTTCTCTTGAACTGAGTTCTGTCTGCAAGGCACTTAAATTATGACCAATCAGGTGTGAGCTCTAGATGGCCAACTTTAAAGTTGTGGATAGTGGATTGGACAAGAGGGGAAAATGGAATTGAGTATAAATATAGAGCGGTGCACACTCAATAGTCTTAAACTCAAATGAAACAAAGTTCCACATTTTGGTGTTTTGAATGCTTGCACCAGAGGGGAAATATCATGACAACCAACCGGAAAGTCCGTACTCACTTCACCGCAGACAATCACCAATGGTATCCATGATGAAACCGAAAAACAACTTATTCTCACCAACATATCCCTTGGAAGCTATGGCTGAACGATTTGGACAAATGGTGCGTGAATTTCATCTGGAACCAATCTCTCCTTACTCTGCTCGTTTTAAGACCAACTTCCCCAAGGACGAGGAAGAGTATGCTAGATTTTGTGATCCCGGGGATGAAAATAACACAGTTCACACAGCCCCCTTATTTAGCGAATCACAGATCAACAACTATCTGAAAAGTAATATTTACCGAAACACTTGTGGAACGGAGAAGTTCTCGGCCAATTCGTGTGACTTTACTTTACATAATATGGCAAATGCTCGATTCTACGACAGTTTGCGCCACAGTCCCTGCCTATCCAACCCGTCCTCGGAGAACTGCTCCAGTGCAACATTTCAAGTTGGACCGCATGAAAGAGAAGGTAACCTACCCAGTACAGTGGCCGGGGTTTGCACACTGTTACCAAGCCACTATTGGATAGAACGATCTAATGAGCGGGTATCAAGTAAGAAAGAGTACAGAGCATCTCTTACAGGAATAAATACCGGTGTCTTCACCTCGTCCGTATCAGATTTGTCATCATCTCCAAACACCTATTCATCCAATGAATCGAACCAGTTTAAAAGTGAAGAGATTCCCACAAGCGAAACCAAGCAGGACTACTTCAATTCGAGGCCTAGTTGTCTTACATGGAGCTGGGCCGACGAGGCGACCACTGAGAGCAGACTCACGCAAGTAGTCGCTCGCCCGGATATAAACAGTGGTAGTTCGCAGACAAGCAGTGGTCAAAGAGATCATCGCTTCAAAATGGTGCACAACGTCAGAGAAAAACCGTCCAAAGAGTTAACCAGTAATGAAGCAGCTGATGAAACAACAAAACCGCCTTTTTCTTACATCACTCTGATTGTCTCAGCCATGAGTTCGAAACCATCCAAACACATCACATTAAATGAGATATACGCGTGGATCATGTCCACCTTTGCTTACTATCGGAAAAACACCAGACGGTTAGTATGCTTTCTTGCTTTTTTCATTGACTCTATGAAAGATGCAAATAGAAAGGAGAATGATCACAATGGATTCGAGGAATTCCGGTAATCTTACAACACAGGTTTTGCAAACGCCAGACATGAGAGAGGGATGTAAATATGACCACAGTCATGCGTTCATCGTGAAAGATAGACTCGCCGAAGCACAGATTCAAGCGTAAGGTTGAATTTAATATTTAATTTCCCTATCAAGTAAAGATGAGTCACATTTTATGGTGGTGTGCTATCCGTTCACAAAGCGTGATGGATCACTTGAGAAATAATGGAGACAAAAGACCATTCATAGAAGAATCCATCACTGACTTCGATGGGGAGAAAGTTACTCGCATGTTTTATTCTATATCGTCTTCAAACTAATATTAACCTCCGTGTTCAAAGTGTTCCCTTCATAAATCGTCATATTTTGACTACATCTTCAATCCTATTTACCGGTATATTCTCAGATTTGATCCCAGTTGGAATCCGTCTAGTTCGGTTACTGTAATTTCTCGTAGATTTTGAGTGGATTCTTCTTACAAGTCACTCTTTCGGTCATCAGATTATCGTCTAATGGACCACTTTGTGATATTAGAAAATAGTTTTTTGGTAACTGATGTGGACAAGAAAACGGACAGTCGTTACAGTGAGCCGATTTAGTTAAAATTCTTATCAGTGATAACTGATGCGTGATAGGGAAAGTTGACGATAAAAAACAAATAACCTGAATTATCATTATTTTGCTTGGAAATGATGATGATGGTTGTTCCGGGTTGGTTGGGATGAAAGACAAAATGTAGAACCCAATGGATTTAATCAATAAAAAACACTGTCATAGAATAATAAAAATTCGGAGGTTTATTCACTAAGATTCACATGGTATCCGATATTCGCAGAGTTGTGAATATCCTTCAAACAGAATTTTTACTAATCTCCTGAAGGGTCCCGGATACTCTTCCGCCTGAGCCTGAGCCAGTTTCTTTTACAGCTATGTTTGTTCAGAAGTAATTAGTGGCTAAGAGTTTCATCAGTGTGCTCATCTGTGAATAAGTTTTTTTGTTTTTGAAGGGGTTCTCGGGATAATCCAGTAATAATGTCCTGTGATCCGCTGAAGCCTTTAAGGTAAGAATACTTTGCATGGAGGACTAACTGACGAATTTTCAATTTTCCGTCCAAGTAAAACCTTTCTGGCTTTGAAAAGAGAATCGAGATATCAATTCTCTCTCGAATATTGTCTAAAATCGTCCTCCTAAAGCAGGTCTTTACGCCATTTTCTCATCCCCTCTTGTTCTAACTTACTCGTTTGGTACTAGAAATGAGTGTATAAGAATCAAATATGTAAAAAAAGTAATACATAACACGGTGTTCAACTGGTTAACGAAGCAATGTATCACCAACTAATGCCTTATCTAACACACCAGTGAAGGATGATCTGAGCACATTCTCTCGAAGTTATACAGTTGAAGTAACAGAATCATGACACTCGGTAAGCAGAAGCTGAAGAAAATCTATCCGAAGAATTCATCAGTCTCTGAACGATCAAACTAGATGCAAACCACCAGTCACACGGAAGAGGAAACATACAAATGAGCTTACTCATTATGCTCACACTTTTGAATCGAAGAAAAGTGTCACCAGGTTTAATGGAAATGCAAATCCCGGGTTTGCACAAGGCATCCTGGACCATTTCACTGCATCAGTCAGTAAAATGCCCATTGAAAACCAAGGCGTGACGGAAGTGAATGACATGACATATGATAGGAGAAAGCTAGAATGAAGGGAATAAATATGTGGGTGCCAAGATATGGCCAAACTGATAAGCTATTTATGCTGCTTACAAATTTTTGGTTCATAAGTATGAATGTTCACAGCGTAGACATATCTGCAAAATCTCACATTTATAGCGTTGTATGTAGTGCATGAGATACGATTAAATTCATCCTCATTTCCTGCGATTACTTTCATACCAAACTAATTAGATGAACCAAGTCTTTCAAGGTGAGGTGCCCGCCCATAGCTATAACAATTATGCACCAGGATTAGGGGGCCTTCAACAAAAGCATCGATTTATCCCGGAAAGCGAAAACTTTCCTCGGCAATGATTCATTTGCGATACCCAGGGGTGTGTTATTGAGCTGTATTCACGTTACACGTGATTCGTGAACAAAGTTCGATCAAGCTGTAGATTCTGAGTAGAAAAAGAAACCTATCACTTGTCATAACAGGACAGATAACATGAAATCCAAAACTCTCTCAACTGGATCAACGAAACTACTCGTGTATAAATCTCGGGTATTGGAATATTGTACATTTCTAAGAGATGCATGAGACTGATATTTACAATCCGTAATTTTCCCAACCAACCCTGTAGTCATGTCATTTAGGGAGAACGTGAAATTCGAAACAAAATACCTGAACAATCAACGAGATGACTCCTGCGTGGTGCTTCTAACCAAAATGTACGAGTGCATCGAAACTATGGAAATCCTAGTAGCTGAATGTAAGCTTTCAACGTGTTCAACAACTCCTACAACCTGCATCACATTTGTAGTACGGAAAAGATGAGATCAGTGTCTTGAACAATTGGTCATCATTTTCACAATCGCCACAAAAATCGAACCAGCTAAAAAACTGAGTGGAACGATATGATTTTCAGTGATGGGAAAAAGCTTAACTTCGACGGCCTGGTGGAATCACTCAATACTGAAACGAGTTTGCGAAAAACAAGCTGAACATCAGTCATCAAACCTCTGTGGTGGTCTCGGGTGGAGGGTGAGGGGGAGTATGATGCTGGAAAATCTCGGTCAACAGTTCTAGAAGAGAAGAAGTAGAACGCTGGATGCATGCCTTGGCCTTGTGTATCAGTCATCAACGATCAAAACCGTTGTGTTTCGTAACCAGCTGATTGTGTCTGCCAATAATCAAAGGATCGGTTTATTAGCATTTCATACCCTCTCGAGCGCTTGATCTGAGATAAATCGACTTATCTGTCCTAAGCATCCAATCCTTGTACATATTGGGTATGGTAGTGGGTTGACACATCCGCGTGTCAAATGTGGTCACTCTAAGTAGTTTGGTCCAAAAGAAATCGCATAAAACCGGGTGCACTTATTATCATTGTTTGTACGGTATGACTCTGAAGCTAGTGGCTTATATTGTAGCCCAAAACCATCGCTCAGTTCAAGACTGCATAGGTTAAAACGTGGTCTTTTTACGTTTTGTGCGTAACGTCATTATTTGAGGCCGACTGTCCAATTTTTTGGGAGCTAAACTGGAATATCCGGTGTAAGCATTTTTGTGTGTCGATTACGTAACGAAATTCCGCCGGAAATACATAACCGGTTTCTCGGTTATTGCGACTCATGAGGTATGCGTACCCGGGGCTCTCCTGCCCAACCATCCTATACTGGAACACTCCCCAACGGGTTTATTCACTGTAATCTTGTTCGAATCAGTTAGTGTATTCTTGAAAGAGGATTTCACTTTCAGGTATGAAGCACACAAGTATGGGACTGATTGGGCATGAAATTATCCGGTTTGAACACCTGATAAACGACAACAACCCCGATGCTGGTCAAGTATATCTGGGGAAAATTTTGTCCTGCTTCTACGTACCGTACTGCTCATATCCAAAATCCGAACTTTTGATCTTTTGTACCCTTTCTGAAGGTTGGCTTTGGTTAAAAGTCGATATTACTCGATGAGAATCACCTTGTGGACGACTGAGCATCCCCATGTGAATGGATTACACTGTTTGATTTACCTCAAGGAGGTTACATCTTATCACGTTGCGATGCTGGAATGTGCACGAAGTCCCCATAAAATTGTGGTACTAAGTTCAACAAATGAAAGCGTGGGAGGAAAACATAAAATTGCGTAATAAAACTTACATATTTAAATTTTCACATGAGTCTTCATAGAAGGCGGTTTTTAGTTAATCTGGTTCGTTTTCCGTTCAGAAGTTTTCATTGAATCCTTGTTTTTCTTTGATAATTTATCTCATTTCTCCGTCATGGCCAGTGTTCACAATACTCCTATTAAGTCACATCTGTGGATACCCCTATCAATCTCATGTCTCTAGATGGCAAAACTCTGTACGGCACGCATTATCATTCAATGACTGTTTTGTAAAAATCCCTCGACCATCCGGAGAGGCCGGTAAGGGGTGTTACTGGACAGTCCACCCACGAGCCGTTGACATGTTTGAGAACGGGTCCTCTATGAGACGCAACCGAAAGTTCGTGGATGAATCTCGTATTCGTGCTGGTTCCAATCGTAGACGATGTCCAAATTACTTGAAGGTAGGAACTTCTGTCGGTGGGAGTTATTGTACAATCAAACAAGAGTTCGAAGCACCACCAGCGGTAACAACAATGTCCACGTCAATGGCAGCTACTCTCAAAACGAGTACAATGGCAGATAATTTCAAACATCCGTCCTACTGGAATACCACCGACGAATGTGGTACCAAAGGATCATCGGATTACGTCTGGCACACAGGTGCGGATAGAATCTCCACAATGGAGAACATTCACTTGGGGTAGGTGAGAACTCAAGTCTGATCCAGCCTCTCTTTGGTTACCAAATACCACCCTCATTTTGTGTTCTGTTCTTCAAAGTAATAAAGCCAGAGAATAATTCCACTTTTTCGTAGTTCACTACTCTCCCTGAGCATATTAAGAGGCGAGCAATTAAAATTTATGTCAAATTTGAGACTTTTTAAAAGTAGGATAAAATGGGCCTTTTCATTGTTGGTGATTCCGCCATGATTCAGAACTATTCGAAATCCAGTGATAAAGCCCCATTGTAAATACACACTATGAACCACCAGCAGCAGCCTATTTTACCCAAGCTCACTCTGAGAATCGAACCTGACCAGCGTAATATTCTGGGCCCCTTCTGTTCACCGTCGGCCTCTGCGAGTTGACTCCCCGAGCAGCCCATTTCATCTCAGTGTTATTCTTCTTCCGTGAATTAAATGACAGTGACTGGAAGATTGACACATCTATAAAAATCACCACAATATGCTGCTTCAAATCTCCTGCTAGTAAAACTATATCACAAACAATTTGACTAACCAACGACGTAGTTATGAGGAATAAGGTGTAAGCTAAAGAATGTCATCGTTAGCCTACGTAAAAGATATCATCTTCAAAGAAAGTAGCCTAATCAAATGTTTGTAGATCAAAAGGTCCCCAAACATTAAGTTAGCCAAGCAAAAGAACTTTGTCGTAGAATATGCCCGTCGACTCATGAAAAGAACCTTGTATCTGGAGCTGCTAGTTGACTGCTTGCCTTATCTTACTTCCTGCTTGAATCCAACGCTGCTGGCTGTAGCGGTTTATTCATAAACAAAGTTTGCAGTTGTTTTATTTAGTGCATTTTATTGATGCTGGCACCGTGGCTGGAAATAAAACCTTTTGAAACCTATATGCGGACCTCAAAGTGATCAGAAGGTTTTCAAAACCCCTCAACCTCAGCTAAAAAAAGCCGAGGTTTTGGAAACCCTTGAGAAATGTCGTAAATGATTCCAAGATTAAGTTGACACGATAATGAACGAGATTGAATTTCGTTGAGAAATAATCATATTTTTGAAAAATTGGGATGTGACAAAATTCTCCTGTCGCTCTTGTTTATCTCAGGTAGTGAGACATACGTAAATTCCTTATAAAATCATATCTGAGTTACTGCACCTGTTTCCCCTCTACGAAAGTTGTTCACCTCCGCTTGGCTTTAATGTTTTGATTCCATTTTGGTCAGAAGCACAACAGCACGACCGCTTAGCTACCTTGGGTAAAATTTCGGAAAGATAAAGGCTGAACTTCAGATAAGGCCTCCCGAGGAGCTCAATGCGAAGTTGACATACAATGCGTTCTGCTGGGGAGAAAGTTCCTGATACCATTGCTGCCACGTATGCTATTCCATGAACAACGCTAAAGATACAGAGCCTGAAGCCGATCTTGTGTTGACGCTCTGAATACTTAAAAGGGGGAAATGATCTAAAAATAACCTAGCTCTTTTGTAGTGGGAATATTTTAGAATGAATCCACGTTTTCTCAAGTTAAACCCGCTTAGTTAGCCCATTACCATCTATGAGGATATACAGACTCAGTCATACATAAAATCCTGCTGTATCAGTGTTAAACCAGGGGTTATAAAGACAGAAAGGCTGCTTGCCGAAGGAGTGTTTGAGGAAGAGCCGAAGAATAACGCTTCGCGACTGTCACTGCTGAAGGAAGGGTTTCCTCTGGGAAACCTGTCCTTTGGCTTTGGCTAAAATGCCGTAACGGTAACGAAGAAAAATCAGCTTTTCTTTGAGGAAACGGTTGAATGTTGACCCAATGAGATAATATGATTATAGCACCCACATATTGACTGCTTTTGTCTTGGGAATGAACTGTCAAATCGTTGTAAAACTATCGTGTTTCCCCAAAATAAGACCTGGTTTTATATATATATTTGCCCAAAAAATTGCACTAGGGCTTTTGGGGAAGTCGAATTTTTCAGATGTAAAAGTCAGTGTTCACAAACATACGAAATTCTACGTTTATTCAAATATAGTTATGTCATCTTCCAGTAAGTCGTCATAAATTTCCAAATACTGAATTTTTGGCTAGCGCGTATCCTGCAGAACCATTGAGCCCAGGCTCTCGTGTCCTGCCATAAGGTTTTTCCCCCAAAATGAGCATTTATTATTCATGTAACTTGCCCGTAGTGCATTTTTAATAAAGCTGTCAGTGATTTTATCCCGTCAATTCGTCCCCCAAGTCACGACCTCATCCAAACTAGGCATCCAAAAGATTCCATGGTGATTTCTATCCATTCTACTTGCAATGTGGTCTTTGATTTCTGTTTTCAAATTGTTTGCTTATTTCAGTATCACGAGTCTGGATATGTAAAACCACCCCGTGCCGTGTGTTCTTGATATCTTTAGCACAGTAGACTCTAGCTAAATTCCATGACTAGTGGACCACCTTGATCCCCTCAGGAAAAAAGAGGGACCGCCTTGGATGGACCCACGTCCTGACAACAGTTTGTGTGCACCAGACTTTGTTGGTTGCAAGAGCATAAGTATATGAAACACATTCATTTTTATCTTTGTTGTCCTTACTATTGATTAGAGGCGAGGCTTTCCTCTCTCCCGGATAAATTATTGCCAAAGTACAGGTATCAACTGTACTTTCGCAAACCAGCGGACTAAATGTACATTGACCAGGTGCCCCTTTGGTCGATTGCTGTATGAGTTCCCAGGCCTATATATACTGCAGTCTCAGCCATAGTAACCATGTTAGGTAGTTGGTATGCGGAAAAATCTATTCCACCAACAAAGTACTTGAAAGCAAGCGCACTTCCAACTAAAACAGTTTGTCGATCATCTTAGAGACAGTTTATACCTATGAAGAAGGCCATCTGGCCAGTGTTGTGATGCTTTGAATTCTATTGCGTTTGTTTTAAAATGTAGTTCCGTTGCAAGGCTCAGTGCTTAGATATCAGCCCTGAGCAGAACCGAAGTGTTTGCCTTTTTGTCACCAATCCATTGATAGATATCGTCCATTCCAGAAAATAATGGTTCCGACCTGGTCCACACTTGTACTTCTTAACATTTCCGTTTTCCTCTTATTGACTGTGGTTATCATGCCCAGCTCTCTATATTCGAACCTATCTGAGATCAACCTTATTCTCCTTGCGGAAAGCCGTAAAATTCTCACCCAGGGAGTCTTCAACAATTCCTAACTTGTAGTCGATGGAATAGTTCTTTCTTTTCGCACTTATCTTGACGCGATGGGAAACATGGCAAGGAAGAGAAATTGTTGGTACCATAAATATACTTCTTTATTTCGCCCTAGGATTGTATTGACTTATGATCCACTTCCGTTCTTAATCAAGTGCGCACCAGTGGAACCTAAGCTCTGACTAGCCAATAGACAACCAAGGACGCCTGGCCTGACAATTCACCCTAAACAAACAATTTACTGGTCTTAGCTGATACGAGATAGATCTAAAGGACAATGACTAAGCGCATTAAGTCTGGGTGAACGCTTCAGATCACCTTCTATTAGGTCCATACAGCAATAACTGAAACTTTTAAGCTGGTTACGCCTAGCGGACACTCAGACCTGGAGTACTTGGGCAACAAAACAATTAAAACGAGTCAAATGATCCCTACCGCAGTTGATGAACGGACGAATCGGTAAGCAAAAGAGCTCGCGCTAGGGCTTACTATTGGGGCAGGTCTTATTATAGGGGAAACACGATATAACTTAAAGAAGAAAAACAATAAAACATACAACAAAATATCAGCTATGCTGACTCCCATCCATACTGTGCAAAGACAAGAAGTATCACTGGTACATCTTGGTAAGCCGATTATCATGTGACACGACCTTTCAATGAAATCGTTTAACTATTAGCAGTTCGAAATGATGAATATTGAATTTTGAACTAGCGATAACCAGTGATAATGCCCCCATCTTCCGGATATATCAGTTTCACAGTTTTGTTAGCACCCGTCTACTGTTAACTGTATTCCAAAAAGCAGACCAAAACACTTCCCTTGACCTTTCAGTACATACGATAGGTGAGTTCTCACACAGAAACCAGCATTTACCCTTCCTAGTGCACTTACGTGAATCCACCATTCGAAGTCAGGAGAACAAGTAAGTTATTTCCCGATGGGATTTGCGCTTCAGATTTCCAAAATCACACTTTCAGAAATTTCTGACCGTTGATGTTAACGTCCAGATCGCAAATATCATCAGTAGACACAAAATCACCAGCAGTGTGCGCCGATGACTGTGTATTGACTGTTGACCAAATATTCGTTATCTAAAATACAAACTTGAGAAGCTCTCAACTGTGAGAACTATTAGGTAAGCTGTGAATGTCATCAGCATTCAAAACTATCGAAAACCGGAAGTGGCTTTTATCGGCCAAACCAAAATCATGCTGCCCCTCGAATTCGTCAGCACTGAACGTCGTCTTTTGGAGTGAGCAAACCTCTGAATGTCTGGGTTTTGCCCAAATTACTCATCCGTGTATCTCATGTTCACTCCCTTTACAAGACGTATCGTACACTTTATAGATGCCTACTATAATAAACACTAATATTTTGCAAGTCGAATATATCAATTATTTGATCACAAGCGTGTCATACTTCCTTTGAAACTAACAGACACATTGGGTTTTGGTATCATTGTCTCGTTCACAATAACATAGTGAATCTAAATAACTTTCGAGGATTGATTGCTTTCAACTATTTTACTTTGCTCATTTCGGTTTCGCCGGGATTTTTCGCTGTATTGGTGAGCTTTTGTATTTTTTACCCTGAATTTTTCTCATTTTCACATCATAGAAACAATCTCAACCGTTAAAAGTAGTAATTTACGCGCCGGAGTTTGTTTATTATTTCAACCGAAATCTGAAGCTGAGAGATACCGTTACTTCAAAAACCACAACCCGAAAAGCTGCTGAATACCAAAGGCAGATCAGTCGTTTCTACCGCAAAGAAATATATACTCCTTTTATCAAGGATTATTTTTCCAGGGTCAAAAGTCTAAGTGCTTTCTGGTTGCCATATTAAATGAGTCAGGTAGTACGTGCTCTTTCATCTTACTGTGAAATATCACTGATTTGGTGTAATGTTTGATCGGCAAGTTTCTAGACACAGTGGACGCGTTTCGCAATCCAAAATGGATTCATTGAAATTCTTCCTTCCATGATTTCGGAAAATGCATGGCTTTATCCAAACTTTAACTGGCTCTCAGTGTATAGGTAATATTTCGTTCTAATATTTCCGCCTCCACATGTTAGTTAAAACAGTGATTCAAACAAGACTTTTATAATTCATTTCACATTGACCCTTCTCTAGAATAAAATGATTTCCTATTGTATATTGCCGATAGTTACATCTGCTAACTACGGTTTCCTGCGCATTTCCGTCCCATTTTTATCGCCCCTTCTGAACGTAAAAGTTATCCTACAAGGAGAATTTCGTTCGAAATCAATTGCCGCTTTAAACAATTGATATAAGCTCTGTGTTGACATTTCCACAGTTCTTCTATACTTTCAATGGTCTGATAATAAACGTAGTGACTCAAACCGAATATTTTTTCAAACTTTTCCGAACAGAAACTGGGTAACAAATCAGCGGATTGGCTCGAATCCAAACCCATGCGAAAAAGACTGGAATTCGCAATTTGAACAGCGAATACGAGAGAGAACACAGCACGAGACAAATTTTGCTACTTCCAGTGCATTGCTCCGAAACGGACTTCCCATTCGCAACGAGATCGCAACAGGCTACAGTACGGTGACCCAACTCGCGACAAGACTGTGGCCAATGGAAGATGAACAGTCTAGGCACAGCTTGATCAACCATTTTGCACATTTGGACTCATACACACAAACACAATAAGCCCGATTGGATTTATCCCGAGGATCTAAGGGGATTATTCTGTGGACTGATCTTGAATAACAATGAATGACGTGAACAGGCATCAAAAATCTGTATGGAGATAATGATTGATGGTCCATTATTTGAACACATTTCTAGTCGATTTCATTGATTGCACCATTCAGCTGTATGGAATCAACTCAGTTAACCGGATCGTTTGATCACGGGCAAGATTGTTTTACGAGTTTATGAGAATAAGAAGTAAACACAAGTGAATTCTGTACAAAATTTAGTCTAGTTCTATCTCATTTCTTTTGAGAGTAAATTGTTACTATTTTATGAGGAAAAGATTCTAAATGTGTGAAAGCTGGCAATTTCGAATTATTCCGCCCCTGTTTCTCTTGAAGGATGGGTAGCTATTTTTTTAGTTTTCTGTAATGTCTTATCTGTGTCCTTTCAATTTCAAGCAAATATCAAGAACAGCTTCCATATTGTCCAGCGAGTTATTTAATCGTGTGCGAGTGAACACTGATTTATTGTGATTTTTCAATCCGAAATAGGGCTCGTTTTCGAAGTGAGTTGAGTGGTTCTATGTGTATTAACTGCTAAATTCGTAAAATGATTGTCTGTTGTTGCACACAGGTTGCTTTAACTGTATAGTTTCGGTGACCCGTTTGGGCATATTTCGGGTCACGCGAGGCCGACACCGCCATCCTCACCACACGGCGAATGCCGCCCCAGATTCGCCTCCTCTGTCGGATGAATTATTGCGTTGGGGATGGGGGACAATGTTTTGCCAATCTCAGGACCGCGTAACACATGGGCGACATCATGTTTATATATTTTCATGTCGCTGGTACAGATAATAGTGCCCACGACATATTCACTCTCTTCTACTCACCGTCTGTCTCAATCCACCTAACAACACTAACACTATTGCTAAACCAAGTTCGTTTCTTCCCTCACGGGGAACCTCCATTCAGCGGACGAATAAACCTCACTTTGCGAGCATGCAACATAAGTTGATGGGAGAAGTTCTAGCTATGAACTTATGGACAACCGATGAGAGGGGGACAGAACTAATGTCTGCATGCGTACTCAAGACGTCGGTATGACGTGCACATGTGTAGGCACACCCAGCATTTCATGTACAAATACTTACGAGAAATTTGACGTGTTCGCATGCGTATGAGGTAGCGCAGGCTGGTGACGAGATAGAAGTTCCGTGTTTGCCTGTGTCTGGATATATATATATATATATATATATATATATATGTGTGTGTGTTTGTGTGTGTGTGGAAGATGAGTTTGTCAGGCGAAGGAGGATGGGTAATTTCCATTCAAGCGAACACACCAACATTTATGCAGATGTTAGCTGTCACGATAATCATTTCAACTCTACACCTGGACCGGTGTGCCGATTCGTTTGACGCTTTCGACGTCCAGTCAAGTTTTAGATCGGACAAATGTTTCTTCTGCAAATTTGGAATTTGTTGTAGATTGCATTCCACAACGCCGACACTATTCCAATTTTCTGCAGGTAAACAGATCCACTTTCCTTTTCGCTGCTGGGCAAAGTCGTAAAAGGCAATAGACTAAACAGTTTCATTTTGCGCAGAGGTAAACAAGGGCATATTTAACAAACTCTTGGTAATTTTCACAGCTAACAGTTGCTAAACTTATTCCAAGCAATACAGTCAAACTTCCACAGATCTGGCTTTTCCGGATTTTGGCTATTTCGTTTAGCATTTCATAAAAACAATATATATATATATATATATATATATTCATTGATGGATAACTGTTGTGCCGCTACTTTCCTTAACCAGGAGCCGCTTCCCCAGTTTTCGAATGGTGGCCGGGTAATCCGGAAATTGGTACATTTTGCCGACATAGTTTTGTTTATTTCTGCTTATCCTTTTTTTGTTTTCACGAGTAGGCTGAACAATACCACGACCTTGTGTCATATTTTAATTTCAGCTCACCAGTACTTGTCCTCAGCCTTCTTCACCCTGTACACGTACTAAGAGTGCTCAGATTTAGAGAAATGCAGCAGCACAACCAAAATAAACTACCATTCACCGACATGGGTATGTCAGTGCGCTTCAGGCAACAGTTCCGCATTTATGATCCGCTGAGTTTGTCCGAGGTACCAGATGCGGAAGCCAGAAATCATGACAATGACGTTCTCAAGATCCACGAAAGTTCGGCAGACGGAAAAAGCGCACTAAATGTGTACCTGGCGCTCACATATGAACTGAGAGAAAGATCGAAAACGGTACCCCTTCTCAAGTTGACTCTATGCTAGGTCACTGACTGAAGCAAGCGGATCGTAAGCTACATTATTGTCGTCGCTGCAGGCACCGGAAAATCCTACCTCCACATTGAGTGGCCAGCTGCGACAGCTCCACGATAACTCGCTTCAAGTGCCAACCGCCACACCCTGTCGCAAGCGACCCCATATCTATTCCGACACCATTTTAACTGCGTAACATTCTTCATAAGTGGAGTCACAAATTTCTCAACCGAATTGACTCGAAGACACATTTATTACCTTGACATTATCACGTTTCCCAAACTTTTAAACAGACTTTCCGTCTCCTAGGATGAAGTTCATTTAATGATCAGACGATCAGCTCCCGTCTGCCGCATGCTTCACCGACTGTATTTTGCGCTGACGGCAACCGAAAGAGTTACTCCGACTCACTTCCTCGGCGCAAGCCAGCGTACAATCTTCGTACTTAGGTTGTGTCAGAATACACGCGGCTGGCACTCCCGTTGTCTTTTCTCGTTGAGCACATTCGCGAACATTGATCGAACAAGTTGAGGGAGTGTACCATCCTATGTGCAGGGAGATTATACAAAACTGAGTGCCAGAAAACCTCCGGAATTCTCAATTGCAGGAATATTTATTTTTGTAATCAAAACAGACTCAACTGGAACAAGAACCCACATGATAATTATCAACATTAAAATAATCCACTCTACTGAGTCTCACAATGGGTCATGACAAAACCATATCATCCCGGTAAACGTTCCGTTCATAAAATACCTGTGAATGAAACACAACAGCATCACAAATTAAATTCACTGCCCTGTCGAACTTCGCCGAGTTAGCTGAATTATGATGGATAAAAGTGGTTTGCTTATGGTTGTCCAGAAGAATAACGCCCATATTATCGTGATCAATGCGCATACAACAGCCGCCGTGGACAGACTGGAAGCAATCCCATTTTGCCTAACTGCGAAATACGTGTTGACAAAAGTTCCTTCCGTTCCTGCATAGAGAAGAAGAAAAAGAAATCCTCGTTAGGTCTTTGGAAGAGTAAAACTGAAAACCGTTTACTTACTCTGACATTCACGAAATAATCCACGTCATCAGAGAAAAACAGCAAAAATGACAAAAAAAATATCCTGGTGGACCTACTTGCACAAGGATGTTCGGAACATTGTGCGTATTCAATCGCGGCACCAACACATTCACGTTTCATAACCACTTCGTCTTGCATAGACTTACAGTCCCGGCTGCGAACAGCTAGACGGAAATCACCACAAGCCGGACGGCATTTGTCCCACGGTGACCATTCAGACCACTCGCCCACCCATTCCGAACACATTCTGCCCGTATATCCCGGTCGACAAATGCACAGTGACTGAAGCGAAAGTGAATAATGAACCATCGTGAATATTTGTGGACAGAATGATTTAAATCATGAAATATATCTTTTGAGAAACTTCTTCAGAAATTCTAATCTACTGTCTGCTATGCCACCGGTCAGAATTTCAGTGTCCGGTCTAAAGTTTTGTTCCGATGGCTGATTTTCTTTGTCACCCTTTCTCTTTCTCTCTTTCTCCATTACTCTTCGTCTAGCTAATTTTCATACACAACTTCCCCTTGATTTCAATACCTTTGGAAATTGGTATTAGTTTAAACTCAAGCTGGGGTTTTCAGAGGCTTCCGAATGACGATTGTTCGGTAGCAGAGAAGTCTTCGTTCTGGAACCAGTAGGCCGACACAAAACACCAGATGTAAAAAATAAACATTTCAATATATGAACCCGCTGATTTGCCTCCGGTGAGCGAAAATGCAATCCAACGTGATTACTATCTTCGTAGGTGTCAACTCTCAGGGGATACAATTAATAGGTCTGCAGAAATAGAAGTTTTTGAGAAATCTTGTTCAACATTCATCAAATCCAGTCAAGCGACTAAAGTAGCACAGCACGTTGCTTCTCAAGTAGGCAGTAACCTAGGATACCAGTGATTTAAAAGATTTGCCGATACACATTCGCTGATCGATAGTGATAATGCAATTATTGATACAGCCTTCCGATCACCGCGTGAAGCGTGTGCTAAAAAAGAATCTAGGAAACTAATTATATCAAATTTCCTCCGTCAATGAAGTAAGGTGACCGGGACAACTCAGCCCAGAAACACTGCCGCGCAGAAAAAGGTGTAAGCACCCTGAAGGAACTGGAAGGCTTATAGCGCACATAAGAACGAGCTCATGATACTGTAGTGAGTAAATGAAACATCTGACCATTTATAAGCAGTACGCAGGGTAATAATCGCCAGAAAAAAAAATTGAAATGATACTCCAATTGCATTGTATTTGATAACCCTATGAGCATCGTTCACTCTGGACTAAAGTAGAGATTGTCACCATGCTCCGTCACCGTCACACCAGGAGACGAATAAGCACAGCCCACTTTGAGTTGTGGTATTCGGCACTAGCTTAGACGAAGGGTGGACGTTTTCGGTGGAAATTAAGCGGGCATATACATGAGGAGGGAAAGCAAATAAATACCACCTTATGGAAACGTTCAGTTCAGTTCATTCAAACATCAACCTCGCACTTCTGCGCTCTGATTTCCGTTACTAATTCGATGCATCAAATGGAAGTATGCCACTGGCAGCGACCCCTAGCCATGACTCCGACTGTCTGGTAGGCGGGTCTCGTAGAAGTCTAACACGTCCTACTTGGCCAAGTCCACTGGTTAAGGCTTTCATACCTCTTTGCCATGTCATGGACCGACCACTTCGACCTACTCCCCAACCACTACCTGCATCAGAGAAAAGCATACGCTGTGGAAGTCTGTCGGTGAGGGTGCGTAACACATGTCCCAGCCACCTTAACTTGTGTGGATTCAGTACTCGTTCCAGTGTCTGACCACCGGTTCCAAACACCCTACGCCTAACCTCAGCGCTGCTGAAATAGTGTTCCTACCCTATTCGAGCCATACTACGGTGACGTCGATCCTCATACACTGACAGTCTTCGCAAATCTCCTACCAGTAACGGCAAAGTTTTGAGCAGCACGAAAGAACGGATTTATCTGCCGCAGTGTACATGTGAATCTTGGTAGGCAATCGGATTTCACTCCAGCACCGTAGATGACCTCGGTTGGCAAAAGCCAAACGCGCTTCCGTCTGCACAAAGATACTTCATTCTATATCCGACCACCTGGTAATGTAATGTACCTTCCCAAAGAACAATACTCATCTACTTCAGCTAGGACTTTTCCGTCAGGGTAAGGTTCGCTGTAAAACCAGCACAGTCCTGCAATGGCAATTTATACTTCAGAGGTGTAAAAAGCATCACATGAACTGCCATTCTGAGTTTAGACTATCGACCTTTCTCTCTAGGAAGACGTAGTCGGGCACTGTTTGGATTCATTTGTTTCCTAATGAACTCACTAAATGGAAAATGGTACGACTACTACTAGTCACTGTCTGATGCTAAATATCATAGTGCCTCCAACTGGTTTGTGATGGGATCAACGTAACCCCAACCGGGAAGACGAAAGACACTTGTTCCACGTAACTTGTGCACTCTTCCTCGTCTCCCTTCAAAATAATCTGTCGAACTCTGATTGATATCTTCTCATTCAGACAAAATAATCGCGAATACTGCAGGATGCGGCTGATAGTCTTCCAACTCGCCCAGCACGTATTCCTCTCTGTGGGATCTACTTGATTGAATTCGATTGGATAACGCGTTATCTAATGGTCATTTGACCTCGGGACGCACCAACTCACTATCAGAAGCCTTATTATAGTAATTCACCCGTGAAATATCTCGCGGTGGTCAAAATACCTGGTCCGCTACCGTATTTTAAGTACGGATTTCAAGTCTCACAAATTAAAGCAGAGGAACTGAGTGAACTCCGGGGCAGTAATCAACATCAGTTCAACACTACGGAGCTTCGGACATCGTAGTTTGTTCCGGCCGTGGACATGCGCAGATTGTATTTTCGCTAGTGCCTACTGTCCACACTAGCAAACGAAGAAAATCTAAAGGGATTCCAGCTTTCATTTTAGTTGGCACACTGGACAGATGTTAGGTTCACGCTGAAGAATAGCCCCCAAAATGGACTTGTCACAAGGTAAACATATTCAAGTGTTATTATCGGAGTCCGAAGCAGCACACGAAGAGACTCAGACAAACTGGGCTGAAAGCCAGGTGGGATTCATCAAGAGATTCAACTCCCCTGGTCTTCATACGGCAATGCACTGAAGTAGCAGATAAACCAAGTGGACGACTACTCCATACAGTGACCTCTGGGGAAACAAGGATCCTCGTAGCGCGTTAGTCAACTTGCCCTCAGACTGTGCTTTCAGAACTGGCCACTGCCGCTCTTGTGAAGTGCATTTGTGCTGAAAAACGCGCAATCCGGTTTACCTGGGGGGTGAACAAAACCAGGGTTGTAACATCTCAATTTGGTCCATTTTATTTTTTTAACCATCGATAAAAATGGACTCAAATAGTAAACTTTTTCTCAATCAAAGTACAGTTTCTCGTAATTCATCAACTCAACACTGACATTTTATAACCGTCCCAGATAAACTACTGAATTACTGCTGATGGTGGCTTGGAATGAGAACGAAGGAGTCAAAGAAGTTCAAAAAAGCTGACACCAATTCACGAAGTAAATGAAGACATACAATTTTCATTTATCATGAATCCACCAATGGGCTTCGAATTTCAATTTTGGCTGCTGTGGTATTTATCTGATTTAAACAGATAAATAAACGAAAATCACCCCTCACTCCCTCCCCGAAGGAAAGCCCGACAACATTATTGCTGGACAGTTATGATATAGAAAGCACATTATGAAGTCCTGTAGATCTTGTCCGGTAGTGAATATAGAAGCTATTGAGGAAATTATAAAAAAGGGAAAGGCGGTGATGGTGGTTGGCCATAGCATACTGCACTGGCAGCTTCTAGGCCGGTTCTCATCGGTACAGTAGGGATCAAACTACTTGTCTTCATCCTGTATGGCTGACGGAGCTGTTGGTGTCAGTGCGATGAACGTCGTTGTCTTGGTTGAAGTAGGACAAGATTGCAAGTGGAATACAGAAATGAACAGCAGTGCACTGCAAACTTGGAGGGTTACACGGGAAGAGAAAATGCTGCTCGAATTCAGAAGGCTTGAGTTTGATTAGGTTAGTTTATGAGATGCTTTCCGTAAACCATTATTCGGTCTCGAACAGAAGGCATGCGTACCTAGGTGGATCAAGATGTTCCATTTCGTGTGGGGTAACTTACATCTCCTGCATGTCCTCCTCAATCCGGGAATAGGTTCTAGGGGACTGGCACAGAGTGCACTTGATCACAGGTGTCCTACTTACTAATTTCAACTGATTACCGGGGTCATATTTTATACATCATAGACCTGATAGCACTGTTAAATGATGATCTGGCCTACACACTGCAGACAGCAAACGGTCTCAGGCCGGCTCGAGGGCTTAGAGGGGTGAACAGTGTCGAAAGTCCCTTCGACTGTTCCGAGTGTAAAAGGCGGTTGGCTATATCGCGCCCAAATCATACAGCCAACATGACAAACAAAATGTAAGTCACTCCCTACTCTTCACATCGCACCATAATTTTGTGTATCGATGTTACCTAGCCTGTATTATTCTCAGCCTTTGTCTTACTGAGCCGCTATGTACACCGACTACGTCTTCCGGCATATTTATCAACTTCAATCCACATAGCTAACTGGATTACAGACCACCACCAACACACAGACCACGTTTTCCTAATTCCAAGCACCACCAGTGGTTTAGCAGACAAAATTATTGCAGTGGTCAAGTGAAGGCTCATTTACGAGGTTACAAAGCTTTCATGAATAATTTAAAATCACCGTAGATCTTTTTGGATGAATCCGTCGTCATTGAGGCGGTTTTCCATCACTCACTTGTGTTCCCATCTCGTTTGATACACATCTTCCGTGAATGCACACGATTGAGTCACATAATGAACGGCGCTTCAGACAATTGTCGTAGGGTAATCGTGGATCAGGACTCCATTTTCGTGAGTCACATTTGCACTTGTATTGAACGTCCCCGTCACTGCTGATGAAAGAAAAACAAGAGTTTCCCTCTTGATTCACATTACACGCACGATCTCCGGCAGCTAACAATCCACCATTCACCAAATATGGATTTTGAATGCGGTGCTTGCAGGCATCAACGGGATCAGCACACAATTCCCCTGTGTACTGTGGCTTGCAATGGCAAGCGAATTTCTATAAAGAAAATGTAACACATGGACCGTTCCCTTTGTAATAGCATCTTAGAATATACTATTTCATCATACAGTCTCCAGAATTACTTTTAACGAGATCCACACCATAAGTCTTAGACCAACCGAGAACATAAGACAACCAAAAACAAAATGATAAAGGTCTACAACTGGAAGAGAAAATGTAAAATAGCGGTTTAGTTTCCTCATTTATGCGCGTTCTTGACACTATACACCTCTCTTACTTTTATTTGATGAGATCAAATTTTCTCAGGGAATAACACCCTGAATTGTCTTGTATCAAATCCCAGGGATTTCAAAACCTGGTTTTTCATGCAATTCCTACTCTTCACTAGATGGTTTAACAGTCAAGAAAAATAAAGTAGAAAGTAGGTGAGACTTCCAAAACTTTCGATGACACAGTGCTTCCAGCTTGCTTTTCCATCTTTGGTATGTTGAGCCCATAAAATTCAGTACGAAACGCCTCGGTCATAAAAAATCCACTCCCTTCCCATGATCCATGGTTTTCTCAGCCTCTGCCGAACTTGCTGTTCCGCAGGAATCAATCGACTTTTCAAAGGTTAGAACAGCCCACTGAATACAGAAGCCAAAATATGACTTAAGTAATTTCGATACACCGCTCTGAGCAGCCGAGTGGGATGGGAGCCGCAATATCCAATATGAAGATTTCTATGTATTTCGTTTTGTGTTTCATCGTTTGGAGCTGTTGGCGCCATGCATATATATATATATATATATATATATATATATATATATATATATATATATATATGTCTCATAAAGCGAGGTCTTGTCTGTTTTTTTCTTCTTTTCTTTGTTAGATAAATAGCTTATCAACCCTTCCACACTCACCAGCTTCAAATACGCCGATTATCTAATTCTAGATTTCGAAATACACACTCCTAAAAGAGCCGTAGCATTTCCCTTGTACTCAATGTTTTTAGACATCAATATGTAGTGCTCTCTTTACATACCGTTGAACCACATACAGCCCTCACTAGCAGGTTTCCATTTTAACCCTCTCTGCAAACAACGAACCCACTCCAATATCACCAGCGGACTAATATCTTGGTGATATACTATCCCAAATCACATAATGGTCCATGCACCTTTAGGGAGTATTTTGTTAATTTAGGAGTTTGCCTTTCTTATCGCTGTTACCAGAAATGATATCGGATAGCCATCACTTACTTTTTAAAATTGTAACGGTATGGTTTTTCCATCATTGGTTTTACCGCTCCCCAGTTACTTTCCCTGGTCACATGAAAGCGGATTTCAATTGGGAAATACGATCCGTAAAACACACTTCTAAATGCAGTGACCAACCCAAAATTGCAGTTGTTGACTGTGCCACTGACAAACAACAGGGCGTGTGGACGACTGATTTCCAAGGTGCTTTCAAGCATTCATCAATCTCTACACGACGTACTTCCAGATGTTATATCTACATCCACACAAACTTGAAGTTCAAACGCCTATTAATTCTCACTCCTGTTTTGCTTGTTGATTCGACCAAATTCACGGCACAATAACAAAGCTGCCTGACTGAATAAAAACTATTACGACGCACCTTAACCCTGTGTGGACGATAATGAGATAGAATCTCGCAACTTGCTACTTATATACCTGTTAGTAGGCAAAATAAAGTGAGGTCCACAAACTGGAAAAGAAGTCGGGCGTAATCGCACACATCACTCGCCTGTAAAGGTGTCCGTGAAAGTTGGGAGATGGTGAGGCGAATTAGTAAACTCAACCCATACGTGGCCTACATTAGGGATGACATGCTTCACACTGACATTAAACAAAGACTGAATAAGGGCACGCCTATGAGTGGTTTGTTCTTTCGAAATATGTTAGGAGCTAATCGTAGGTAATGTAAGCAATGATAACAATGAAGTGATCCAAAAATGAGTTACCACCAAGGGCACCAACTGGGTTTGATCACACTTCATCCACAATTTTAGCAAGTTTATTCAGTATACTTTTATTCTGTAAAATATCGCGGATTATGAATTATTACGGAATCCGTGACGTGGATCCCAGATCGTTCCAGGTGGTCTTGTTTCATCGAATATTCCCTTGATTTAGCCTCAGTAATTGGTTGTCATTAATTAGATATGATAGTTATTATTTATCAAAATCTCTTGACCGCTTTTATTTCCATTATTCCATTCATCGATAATCTGTGTCAATTGTTACGTAAGTGACTTAGTAGGCTCTCCGTACAGTTCACTCCATATTTCTGTGAACCATTATTCGGCCATCAGCTGATTTTCCTTACACTGAATATGCGTCGTGGTATGATTTAGTGCTCAGAAGCCAACATTATCCACCCTGTCGCTGATGGCAATAAAAATTCTGTCCAGCCTTCTACAGCAATCCACTATCGCTCTGTGATATTAATGTTGACATTAGATGGAACTAACAAGAGGGTCCGGGAAATAGGAAAAACGTAGCTGATGTGCACAGCTTTCTTGATTCAGTCGACCAGATTTCAATGAAATAAACTCCTTCCATGATCATCATGGAGCTGAGAGAAAGCCCTTTTACAACGAATCTAAATGCAGTCAGCCCCTTCATTGATTGGGTCGCGTCTGAAATCCTTAGTCGCCGCAACGATATTCGAAGCTCAATAGTTTTTAACGTCCCATATCGCGCCCGCATCGTTCATATCAAGGTTACTTTACCGAATACTTGTGAAATGGCAAATATTTTACACAGTTGCATAAGATTACGTAGGAAGAAAGGCGTAGCACAAATCCAATTTTACTCAGCTTTCTAAAGGAGGCCATAACTGAGGGCTTTATATTATGCAGCTTACCATAGCATCGGTCTGTTGCTATGAAGCAAATAAAATAGCTGAAGACAGGGCCCCTCTTCAAAGGGAAACTCTTAGGTCATCACCAAAAAGAAATCTATCTAAACATGCCAACAGTAAGCCTTGGGCATCCAAAATAAGCCCCAAGTCACCCTTAATTTTACGTGCAGTTTTTGATGTAGACTCAAACAATAATTTGCGTCCCGCGCCTCAACCCCTAGTAAGCGACCCCACGTAATGCGCATTTCACTTATTTCGCCCTTCCGTAGCTCTTTTCAAAGTTCTCTCCCAATACCATACCTTCCAGTTCACCATTTCGGCAAGTGGAAAGTCTTATTATTCCCAATAGTCTTCAGTTGACTTTTAATAACCCATCTACCTCGTTATCAAAGGTTCGGAAGTCTCACACATTAAAGAGCAAATTATCATGGTGTTTGAAACATGACAAGGATGAATGGAATTACGTAACTGCTTACCCCTTACAACAATGAACGCAGATCAGTGTGAATATTGTTTTTATATTATGCTTGATCCAACCAGACCCTTCTAAGAAGTTTGCAGCTCATTCTCACCCAGATGAGAGATAATATCTTCTGCTTATCAATTATTTGCGGCTTGTGTGCTCACGTGATCCAATTTCGTTATTCAATTCTTGCTTCCATAATCAGGCCGATTATACTAAGCATCCAACACCGAACAGTTTTGCGGCATTAAAACACTTTTGTGGTGATTCCGCCGCCATTACACTTGATGCGGCCAGCTGCAGCATCCTAGCTACACGCGCAGATGAGCCTCAACCAATCAGGATCGCCGAGGACAGGTACAACGAAAACTCCCAATGATTGGTCAACATCTAGTCGACCAATTATTTTCTCTGACTTACCATATTTATATAAACCAGTTCTGTAGTACAATTAACGTGCTATTCCGTAGCCTTGGTGTCATTGCTACTTTGGTTTGCGTAGTTCCGGTAGGGAGCGATTTTAATGCGTCCTATCAGTTCGGGCGTTGTGAATACTACAACTTTCCACCACTGAAATTGGAATTCGTGCCAACAATTTCCGAGTCTTCCATAAACTCTGTCTTTAAACCGTCCCACTAACTCTGACGTGAACTTAGTTCTGCCTCAGAATCCTCTAATTTTATTAGCGAAAAACAAAGACTGAATAGGATGCTGTCACTTGTGCCCACTCGTTGCACACAGCGCATTGGTCCGACTGGTGTGGACGACACGCCTTGAGGCTTAAACAACGCTGACAAGACTCATAACTCATCTATCGATCCACTCCAGCGATTGGTTGTCTTGTCTCTCGAGATTCCGTTGTCTCAAGCCTTGAGCTTGGTACCGCACCAGGGCTGACTACCAACGTAACTTGGCTGTCGACCAATTCTTGGTTAACGCTCCCTCACACAGATGTAGTGGGCAGGCTGTTGGAAGCCATATCGGTGTTCGACTGATGTTAGTGTAGGAACCCTGCAGTGCACTTCCTGAGCCCTTGCGCTCACGGGGTTTTGTATTTTTGTTGTTTCAGATCGAACTCAAGCCGTCCATCGGCGAAAGAGGGCTGAGTCTTGCTTACTGCACACACATGAACGCTGGCGTGGCACGTAATGTGACCTGAGTCACAGGTCACCGGTTAGAGCCAGTTTCCGCCCTTTAGATGTCGGAGAGCAACCGGCATACACAACCTGAGCTGAAACCACGTTGACGAATGCAAAACCGCTAAACCACGTGTGCTATGTGCACAGATGGAAGCAAAATATCTTTGTTCTTGTGCATCGAGCGGGGTGGATAGTGATAAGTGGGCTACTGCTCAGAGTCCCCTCTCTTTTATTCAACCTTTGCCTCCTGTCCCCAACCGCCTCTCTCTGCCCCCTCTATCTACCCATAATACTCCCACTGATAACACGCCCGATACTCACGACGGTTCATTGTTAAATACTGTCGTAAATAACCCTCTCTTTTGTTATTCACGTTTTCACAAGCCTCTGAACCTCGGCTCCTTTGACGTGCGCACATCCATGCAGACCGGTCAGCAGGGATACTGAGCATTCACAATGGATTCTCTGGCGATTGATATTTTCTGCGTCAGTGAAACGAACACCCAGGATTTGATCAGTGGGATTCAACTAACTGTTCCTGATATCTCATCAAGGTATTTCCTGCGCACCTCAGGAGACGAAGCAGCTAGAGCTGGGGGTCAACATGGTGTAGGAATAGTCGTGACTCATAAGCCTGAGGCTGTCCTTTTAGACAAGATCCCTGTTAACAGTCGCTTACGCACTTTTAGACTCCACGGGTCAGTTGGCGTTCGAAAGGATAGCTGTGTTAAGCGCAATTCGCTTGTGATCTAGGCATACGCCCCAGAAGACTGAAACTCTGATACGCAGAAGGATGAGCTCTGTGTTTAACTCACCACTCTCGTTCGCAGACACAAAGGCTCTGACGTTGTAGTGCTAGCTGGTGACTTCAATGCGCAAGTTGGCAAACTTAGTGCGTCAGAAGCTTGTTTAGTTGGTTGTTGTGTCTTATCCGCTCAGTGCACAGATAACGGGGATAGGTTTCTCCAGTTTTGTACAGACAATCAGTTATTCCTATTTAGTACGAATTCCCGACAGCTCGCGTCGCACGGCGATATAGCGCTCTAACTCTGCAGGTACTTTGAATCAGATTGATCATATCGCCGTAAGCTACCAGTGGCACAGTTCTGTTCAGAACTGCAGATCGTACTGGTCCCCGTACATAGAGCCGGACCACGTATTAGTTTTAATGCGATTATCTCTCCAGTTCCACGGTCATCGTCACAAACTGCAAACCCGGTTAGCCGTACAACGTGTTTGATCCAGCAGCTTGCACCAGTTATGAACAGAAATCGTCACATGAGCTAAGAACTTTGACGAACAGTAATGTAGGTGAACAATGGCCCCACGTCAAACAGGTGATGCATGTAGTAGCCGATTTCGCCTGTGGTCCTAGTTCCGATGTCAATCACAGACACTGGATTTCTCAATAGTCACTCAGTTTGATGGAGGAAAAAAGTCTACTCTCGAATTGTAAGGAGGTGAATAATATACGAAGAAATCTACAAACCAAGTTACAAAAAGCCTTAATAGAGATCGTAAAAACTGGTGGATCAAGATAGCCGAAGAAATGGAAATAGCAGCTGCTTCAGGTAACAGTCAAAACTGTTCAAACTTATTCGCGACTCTGGTGGACGGCGAACTCCTGTCAGTGAAACGATATGCGATAGAAATAGAGAGCCCATTCATGGCAAACAGGAAAGACTGGACCATGAAGCTGAATACTTCAAGGAGCATTTTGGCTGACCGCGCCTTAATATAGACAATGACGTAAACAAATGTACGGAACATGCTCAGCATGCACGAGACACACTCACTAGAGCTGAAGCTCCATTCGGCATGCGCTTCAAAGTTTACAGTGAAGTTGCAAGATAGGAAGTCAATGGTTCCGAGCTTAGTGCTCGATGGGAGATACCAAAAGTCATCGGCAGCTCCACCTTTTTTATTACACGTAAAGTGAATTACAGCATAATGGAATGGAAAGAAAGCCGCTATACTTCTCTTCGTCATCGAAGGGTGATACGTCGGCAGAGATTGTGCATAGAATATCATCAGGTGAAATCAGCAAAACGTTCTATGCAGCATAGATCCGCGTTTTGTTCGAATCTCGGCCGGTAGTGCTTTTGCGGTTGAAAGACAAGGTGCCTGACTATTCAGCCTCATTCTGTGTTTATTCATTCACTTGTTCCTATCGTACAACGTGTATCGGCCGTACGATTAGGCGTTTGTCTGAACGCATCCGCGAACACCACCTTGAATGGTTAAACACCGGAGCAGTTAAGTCACCCACTAGCGCTGTCGTTTCACACCTTGCTTAGACTAATCATACAGTAAACGTGGCTGAGGCCTTCCGTGCGCTGTATAAGGTTCGGGGTCAGCAGTCAAGACAGGTTAAATGTCGCATACTAGCCACAGCTGAGACTGTCAGCATCCGCATCCACAACCTCCCTCTATGTGTTCAAAAACTTTGTGTACTCTTAAGCTGCCTTGGCCCTCCCTCCACCCTACAACAAGCCATAGACCGGATGAAAACTGATAAAACACGAGAAAAACAATGCACATCCAGTCTTGATATAAGCCCGGATTACAACTGTTTTATTCTCCCCTTCTTTTGTCACCGTTAACCTTTACCAATTTGTACTGGTCTAACAGGTTCAATCCTTTGACGTGATATAATGGCATGATTATGAATTACCGAAAACGAGCCTGTTCGCCAAGCTATTTTTAAAAACTATAATCCAAAAACGCTGTAAAACTGGGTTGTGAGGGTACATTCAAGTAAAGACAGAGAGGTTGTATGTGGGTAGGAAGACAGAAAGAGTAAGTGTTCCGCAGTCTAACCGTTAGCGGAAAAAAGAAGATTGAAAAACAGAAGTATGATATCTAGTGACAGAAATTTGATTAGAATGACTCGTTGTCTGGGTATGTGATGATCAGGAAAGTGTTTTAGGAAGAAAAACTGCCGAAGGCAGCTCAGAAGATGAAAATCGGAACTAGCACCGGTAGAAAAGAGGCAACAGAGCAACAGCCCGACGATAGGCTAGTGACTGCAGACTGGAGGTTAAGGAAGAGTCGCCTGTCAGCCGGATGGCCTTTAGTTGAACCCGATCAAGAAGGGAAAGGAAGGCAAACGAAGCTCCACCCCATCCGTGACTGCAGTGGGGGTGGATTTGAGTTTTGCGCAGCAGAAGATTAGCTGGTGTGAAGAAACTTCAGGCGGGAAATAGAAAAGCCACTTTGCGCACAGCAAGAGAGGCGAGCCGAGATATGGAGGCGGATCAGTACAGAGAAGAAGTTATTGATAAGCAAAGAAATGAGATGGAATCTGTGGAATGCAGCCCAACTGAATAGAAGAACAAAGGAGGAGAGAATGAGTGCTGCTTCAAAGAAATTGAGAGAAGTTTCGGAAGCAATAAATGCAACATGATTAGGAGATCCCAAGGAGGAGACGTGTTCGAGGTCGGACTCCAAATATACACTGATTGCACTGCAGTCACGGTCGATGTTGATGTGAGCATGGCGGGGAGTGTGGTAAGAAAGGAAAGAACGAAGGGTGGTGTCGTCGGCAAAGAAATGGATTGGGTTGGAATTGGTGGATGGAAGATCATTAATAAATAAAAGAGTGGGTGCAAGTGGTGAACTCTGGGGAACACAGAAAATGGCTGGGACAGAACCCCATCAACTTGGACGAAAATGACTCGCCTACTGAGGAAACTTGATGTCCACAATACGAGAGTGGAGGAAAATTCGAACGAGGGCAGTTCCGCCAGGGGACCTCCGTACTAAACTTGGTCAAAGGCCTTAGAGATGTCGAGCGAGACCATGTGTGTTTCTCCGTGATTGCGAGTGCAGCTGACTAGGAGTGTGACATGAGAGCCAGGATATCACCGGTGGAACGGCGAGGTCGGAATCCATATTGGTGATCACTCAGTAGTCCTTCGCGTTCGAGAAACGTACGCAGTTGATCGGAGATGATGGCTTCGAATACTTTAGAAATAACAGTCGTAAGAGAAATCGGACGACAGTTGTTCGGGTTAGAAATATCACCGCGTCTGGGAATAAGAAAAATCAGGGTGTTTCCAGGGGATCGGAAAAGTAGAAAGAGAGAGAGAGAGAGGGAGAGAGGGAGAGAGAAAGAAAGAAAGAAAAAAAGAGAGAGAGAGAAAGAAAGAGAGGAGACGACGTGAGAGAGGGGTCAATTCAGGGGGACACATTTTGAGGGCGATGGGTGGTGTACCGTCCGGACCGAGTGGTTTGCATACGACCATAGAAAGAAGTCTTTGGCGGATCTTCCCATTGTTAATACGAGGTTGAAAGTGGGAGACAGAGAGAAGAGAAGGAACTGGAGGAGTAAGATAACTGGGTAAGATGGAGTTGGAGGTAAACCGGGATGCAAAACCTTCGGCTTTCTCATGTAGTTCACAAACAAGACCATCAGAGGAATTACAGATGGGAGGGAAATCAGAAGGGCAAAAAGCAAGGGAGATTGCCTTGGTAAGGGACCAAAATGTTCGGCTACCGGTGGCAGATGAGAGTAAGCGTTCGGCTTTCCAGCGGACAAACCGTTCTTCGACTCTCTCTTTATGGTTGACGAGCATTTGTTCCTGACTTGCACGAGGCAGTGGTGGGAGTCGAGAGTGGGCGAGCGGCACCCACGGCAAAATGTTGAGCATTTTAAGCGTACAGCACGATCACATGCGTGGGTGAACCCCTCGGGGGATTGGGATTTGTTGGGTTTGGAAAAGTGAGGAATAAAAAGTTGCATACCTTGAAGAACAATGGCAGTGAAGTTAGAAACGGAAACGGAAAGGTCTGAAGTAAAGCAGCAATCATTCCAAGTATAGGAGGCTAGGAAATCGCGAAAGCCGTCCGAGTTAGTTGAATTGTAGCGCCCAAATGTGTTTTTCAATGTGGATGGAGGAGCGGGGCGAGTTAAACTGATGGGACAGGAAAAATACAGTGGTAAGAATAGCCAATGGGAGGAAGAGCACAGATGCATGAGAACAGAGAAGCAACAGAAGTGAGAATAAGATCACAGGTATGGGCACGATCGTAAGCCCGATCGGGAATACGTGTGGAGAGGTCAACAAGCTGGCACAGGCTGTTGATCACGGCGAAATGTTCGGCTTCACGCCCCCGACCCGAAATGTTCGATGAATGAATCAGCCAATCTCGATTCTGAACATTAAAATCTCCTAGGATGGTGATACGGCAGTTGTGATCCGTAACAAACAAGTGCTCAATGTTCGGAGATAATAAATCAAAGATCGATGGATCGCTACTGTTGGGTGAACGGTAAACAACACAAAAGTAGTGAGTAACATAAGGAAGTCTGAGTTTCAGCTACATCAACTGAAATTCACGATTGGAAAAGCCAAGATTCTGGATTTTGAATGTGGCAACTGCCTGGTGGACAAGAGCACAGATGCCACCTTTGGGTGAAAAAGAGGAGTGAAAGGTATATCTGGGAAATCGGAGGTAGGTGGTGTCTGATGAGGGGGAGATTTGGGTTTCGGTCAAAAATAGGGCAAGAGGAGAAGATTGAGTAAACTGGTGTGCATAACCGGTAGCACCGTGACGATAGATGGAAGCACGGTAGTAGAGATAAAAACGCGTATGTCCTAGGCTAGAGTGGGATAAGCTGGGCTGAAGCTCCTGCGGAGCCGATCTGGTATACTGCTGAAGTTGAAAAGTTATGTCTACTGTACCGCCATGTGGCCAATTCGGCTATGTGGTTGCGAGACACGGAGTCTGCATACGGAAGATATTCGTCGCCGTGAGGTTTTTGATCGTCGGTGTTTGCATAGTATCGCTAAGATTGGATGGAATGGTCGAGTGATGAATGCTATGGTCAGAAATCGAGCATAGGATGCTATTTCAGAGAATATTCTGTCACAGCGTATCCAGCTTAGGAGACTTCGCTGGTTGGAGCACGTTTTGCACATGGTAGACACATGTCCACCATACCATGCTCTGTTTTTTGTTCCTCCTCGGGGAGAGGAAAAGGCCACCAGGAGGTCAACAGATGACTTGGCAACGGGGAATAAGAAAATGTACAGCAAACTTAGAAAAAGTTGATGCTTCATGCCTTCGTGGTTGGTCCGAAAGGTCCCTCCAGCAGTTGGCTGCAGACACTGAAAGATATGGCAACGAACCACGAACTGTCGAACCCCACTGACCTTTGTCTTTCTAACCATGTTGCAAACAGAATTAGAAAGTATGAATATACAAGGTGGACAGGGAGTGGACCTACAAGGGTGGAAAAAGGAAAGAACGCCCTGGTAGCCTACACACGGAATACGCAGCCTAACTGTACAAAGCGCACGTCGACCAATCACTGTGATTCGACAGAAAGTGACAAGACGATCGCCGCTGCTCATGGTGCACTGTACATGTGTACTTGTGCACTACATATGACGGCGATTTTAACCACCTTATCCGATACGTTTAACCAGCCATGTTGTTCACGCGTAGATGAAAACACTGCTTGACTCATGGCACTGGTCGTTGTGACTGGATGAACTATTTGACCCTACCAACCAGCTAGTCTCTGTGTTCATGTCTCACATGAGCGGTTCCGGAATGGTGCACTCACCAACGCGAATTCAGCCCAACCTGGATTTACGGATTGCTCTGCAGCTGCCACGATGGTTAGTTTTCATTCGTAGACCTTTGTGTTCAGTTGGCTTGGTCAGTCTGCGATATGGGCGGGCTGGCTACCTTGAGGATAGAAAGCCTCTGTCTACGAAAAACATGCGAAGAATTTCAAAGCGGACACCCTATTCTGCCAGACCCATCGGTGCACATTTGTGATTGTTTTGACCAGAAGTTTACAATTTACGGCAGCTTTCATCTTCGAAACTATAGTTGGGGTGTGCGTACTTGCAGATGTATGCATGCGCCGGTTACTGGTACACGGTGCACGGTGCACGGTGCACGGTGAATGCAGGAAAAGTGTCGGGTGTGTGGCTCAACAGTTGCGGAGGGTTCTCAGAAATTTCACCATTAGAAAACTACATACTGGTCTCCTTCGTGTAGCAAGATGAAACTACATCACCATGCCAGAATAAAAGTGAATAGGATGTTGTGAAAGTTGTAATGTTAATAACACCGCGTTGTTGGTAGATGCAATACGCCAACGTTTCGGTTACCGTGGATAACCTTTCTCAAGGCAATTTTGCAATCAAATAACTGTGGGAACGTTCGCATGTCAACGTATTACAGCGCATTACATCTACTAGCAACGCTGTGTTATTAATTTCACAATAAAAAAGCATGGCTCATCGAATTTTCGATACACTCCTTGCCTCGTTTGGTCCAGATATTTATAAAAAGGATGTTTTTTAAATGGGGAATTTACTTGCACTTTTCGCATCCAAAATTCCAAAGCCGCGAGCCGGAGACATTCCGCACAGGGTAGATTCTCTACCAGTTGGGCTACCGCAGTTCGGTCAAACGGGTATGAATAACACAGACCACTATTCCGATGATACACAACAACTGTTCTGATTTTAATTACTGGACTGGTCTAGTCCATCACTCCCCGGTGGGACAAACTGCACACAGATGAACGCGATCCATTGGACATTCAAATTTACTCATAAAAAGGACAAGGATCCTGAATCTTAAGTAACGGAAAGTTCACTTGAACTTTCGTATCTAAAAGTCTAACGCCGCTACACGCCATGTATGTGCCGGCCTCGATGTAAAGCGATGATTTCTTCATCAAAACGGTTCTGATAACCTTGATCTATCATAATTCACGTCGTACGTAGATCACTCCATAAGAAAAAAACACATCACCGTGTATTGCTAAAACTAGGGTCTGCCAGATCCACGAGCCACAAAGTGCGTTCGGTGTCTAGACCACTATAAGAGTCAAGCTCAACGTCAGAAAACAAAGTCCAAACCAACGTAGGATTTATATGCGCATATGTGCGAAGCTTCATAGAAATGATTATTACAAGACTACGAATTGAACCGGAACGTCGGTCTATGAGACACGTTGTCCAATCAGGTTGTGATGGGAAAACAAGTAGATCGAGCATAGTCGAAGGGGCTTAAATGGATGATGTCTGACCAAAAGGTCACAGAGGTAGGAATAACTTGTAAACGTGTGTGTGTCTGTGCATGGCAGAGATGGTTAGACAGACCAATAACGGGTTAAGCAGAAAATCGATCATAAACAAAGTGGACAACGAGGCGGGGCAAGGTAAAACAGTTGAATTTGGCAAGAGGGCATGGCAGACTCACTAGGGTCTGTGTATCATTATGGAGATTTCACGTATCCGTGATGGCACGGCGCAGGACGGGGCTCAGCAATCACCCTAAGAGAAAACAATGCAAAGGGCGTGCTAAGATTAAGGAAACGATTGGTGGCGCCTGGCGGATCTTGGGACACAGACTACTGCGCATAAAATCCATCAAGAGGTATGGCAGTCCGCACAGGAAGCCACTTGAATTGCAAATTGAAGTTTTCAGTCCACCTATCTAGGAGTCGATAAAGATTATGAATAGACGTTCCGTCGTCTTCGCAGATTGTTTCGCTGACACTGTATTTTAGTACCGGTGTTGCGGATAATGTTGAATAACTTTTGAAAGCCCCGGGAGGCAGCAGCTGATTCCATCTCAGCAGCAGGGTTCAACTACCAGTTCTAGTGATCGTTTCTTAGGCTTGCAGTGAGTTCACCTTTAAGGACCAGACGAGTTTTGTTGGGAGCTAATCGGCAGAGATTGAACTGCGAATATCTAGAAGTCGGAGAGAGTTTGCCTTTATCCAACGATTGACCGGTCTGGAGTTAACGCCGCAACTAGTGAGACAATCAGAATGCAGGGCTGATTTTACGAGAGGCAGGCGTTGCTCTAGGGGTCACGGTGGAATGGTGCTCAATCTATCTTTGACTTCATTGTAGAATCTGGCCAGCGCGGCACGTCCCGGTAATCTGGAGACATCAACTCGTGACATCATCCTTCTAGTTGACCCACCAAAGCGCATAGATAGTGTGGTACACACCTGTGCGTGATCAGAATCGCGACTCCATTTATGTACTCATTAATGGAGGGATCTCGGTGCGAATGGGGTGCTAACGGAAAACAGAAGATGGGTTGAGCTTTCCCAAAGTTCAGGAAATAGTGAAAAAGGAAAGGGAATGGAGAGCAATCGATGTCCGTCTGCTCAACGCAGGCAGTCTTCGCTAGGTTGTCTCAATTTCTCTCCCAATACTTGTCATCTTTGGAAGGTGACAAACCTAGCCGTACATATTTTTAGCAGGATGGGGCTCCGGCTAACTTTGGGAGGACGGTTCGGTTGTGGTTAGATGACCTGCTTCCTAGTCGGTGGATTGCAGGGGGGGGGGCTATCACGTGGCCAACAAAGTCACCTGGTCTTACTCCTTTAGGCCTCTTGTGGAATCGACTGAAAAGTATGGCCTACACATCACAACCATGAATATCGTAGAAACTTAAGGAAAACATTCAAATGGCATCAGGGCACATACCAATGCAGGAAGACGAGAATGTTCACTGAAACCTTATCAAAAGGGTTCACAAATGCTCGCACATTCATAGGAAGACGTTCGAGCATGTTTATGAATTCTAATGAATATTTGCTTTATTATTGAAATATATATGCAGGGAAATGTGAATGGTCTTGGTGAACATAGTGAAAACTGAGATCATTATGTGAGTGATTCAACTGGGCCTTCATCAGTTTGCACATGATGACGTAACCCTAACTGAGTCGTGGGTTTCATTACCGAGTCTGTGTGTGCCACAAACAAGCAAAGTCACTCTGTGCGTGTTTGAGTTGAGGGTGAGAGATCTGAAATTTTTTTTTCTTCATTGCTCACCAATCGTTTCCTTAATCTTAGCACTCCCTGTAGATTGGGTTCCGAAAACGATATACTGGCTCACTTCAGAACCGGAGAGGGAATAGTCTGTATTCTATATGAACTACATAGCCTAGTCGCCCGTTCCACTATTTACTGTTCTATTTCTGCCAGCAATCACACAATTCAAGATCACATGTATATAATGATATAAAAGCATGATAACGAATAACTAGATTACGAACAGTCACAAAGCCCTGTGCCACCAATGAGAAATGAACGAGTTATGTGTCAGTGATCTGTATCCATCACTGGGAATATCCCCAGTAGAATCAGATCTGTATTTGGAAAAATACGTGGATCGTTGTCTGCAGACAGTCAAAATTTCCTAGTTTACCACGTCTGTGGCATTTAGAATTGTGAAAGTGACAGGCCGAGCGTGAATGTAGTTTACCACAGGAATCGCGTCTTCTTAATGAACTGTTCACAAAAGATCGAGGACGAGGGAACATTTACACTCGAAAATGAGTATTTGGTTGCATGTAGGACTTCGGAGACAATGACCGCGTGTCGCATATCCCACGAAGTCATATGACTTCTTTGATGAACCACAAAACGTGACCGAAGCAGCAGCATCTGTAAGGTCATTCACATCCTGATATTGTTAACGTACATCACACAGTTTTTGCCGTGTGCGTTTTGTTGCAACCGCGAACAGTTAGTGCCTGTAATACTGCCATCACGCTGTTATGTCTCAAGCTGATCACCGAAATTACACCGAGCAACTTACATCTGCAGCTGAAGAATAAGTGCACGAATATCACATCGTATCGTATCATATCATATCATTTCATATAGGAGGAATCACCACTTTGAACTTAATCAAATTTCACTCTTTCAGCGATTTCAGAATTTACGGGATGAATATGACCAAGCACTAGTTTCTTGGTTTATTCATAAGTCAGGAAAAGTGATTTCCTCTGGAATGTCAGATTCTTAATAACGGATAAACTGACTTGCCCAAAACACTAAGGAATACCTCAATTTTTCGCTTCTGTACAATGCAATCATAAGATATGCACCAGTCTCGCACACGGGTGAAGTGTGATCTAAAAATTATGGATCACCTGACTGTATTGCGTAAATCAGTTGTCGCGACGTCGAGTGTGATAAGTTAGCACAATGAATAAATAACAGAAGCTATCCCAAAGCCAAATGAATTACAGAACTAAGAGCAGTGAGGTACGAATCACAAACGTGTTTACACAGTTCACGGTCTCACTTATGTAGAGGTACCAAAGCGTGGTAATTATTAACTAGGTTATGGGCAGTCATTACCAGCAGTTAAGAGTTGTGACCACGCCCAAATGTTAACTATTCGCTATTGGTAAACAGGTCACATGAATCACTTCAAGTTGATGGCGGGCTACCATCTCTACCTAATGTATGTAGCAACCCTTTCTTCGTCATACAGTTGGACGTATTATTATAGTTCGAGTGAAAATACTAACGACCTTACATTTCCCATTAGGCGAAAAACAAAATAAGTAGTGTATGACATGTAATGGCATCCAGTGGGGTAATTAAATGACAATGATAAAGCTGACCGGGGCCTAAGTTCTTATATCAAAGGAAGTTCGATACAATAAGAGTCTCTGAACACAGAAATGACCAGCATAAACTGTAGGATATGCTGCGGAGTACTTCGCTACATCTTCACTGGTGTGAACTGCGATTAGGGGGATCTATGTAAGTCTTTCAAATATATTCCAGGCAGTTAACGTGCTTTCGCTTCGAAGATGCCACTCTAACATAATTCAGGATAGTTTAACAGAACAGAAGCTGATGATGTGCACACTTAGAAGCTGAGGAAAAAATGGAAGCAAATTCATTTAGCATCCTAGGAGGCAACTCGTCCGGACTCCTAGTTTTACCACACTTCATCTTCAGTATATTAATGAAATCCCAAAGCAGTGTTCTATTCTCACTCCTGTGACTCGTCCATTCCAACCGCTCGGATCTGTACATCTTCCGTTTCTTTTCCCAGGCTGAATCCGTTAACTTGCCTCAGTTCATCTATCGTCTTTCCATGATGACAATTTTACTTTGGGCCCGGTTTCCATTCCGGTCAGTCTAGAGATCTACGACCGTCGAGTTTGTGGTGCATCATACGTAACTTGCCTTGTGTGTCACGCTATCCTACGTTCTTTGTCGGCTTTGCCACCCGCATTGTGCGAGCGACCTTTGTACTTTCATCCCACGCTAAAGATCTCGCCACATCTGTCTGGTTGTCTAGGTCAAGCGTGCGTGAACTCTCTTGGTCCCTGTCTGAACTAACTTCATGGTCATATCTCCGTCCATCTGTCGTATGTACGCATCACGCTCTTTCTGTGACTGGCCGGTTTTTCTCACTATAAAAGCCGAATTTTATCTTATACTAATGATTCGGTTCCGTATCGCTCGGAGTACGCTTCTTTTGACCATTTGAACTATTTGATATCTACTCACGGACCCTTGTGATTGATTTGCTCCGTAAAACTGAGATAAATTGTTTGTAGTTGTAATGATCGTCCCTTCAAGTGCACGTAGATTACCGACTCACCTTACTTGACATTGGGTTTCAGGTTCGTGCTCTACGAGTCACTTAATCGCTGGTCAGCGGCTCGGTTACACACTCAGAAGGAACATGTCACTTACGCACCGTTCGTTTAAAGTTGGAAAAGAGCCTAGATTCACTAATCTACAGTAAAAATCGGTCCCATCTGCTAACCTGTTTCACTATCATCTAGCTTTCTCGAACACTTTTCTGCATGACTTTATTAATCACTACGTGGTATTTGCATTATTTTGTTTACTAAAAAGCTTTTGAGCAGTAAGCTGCGAAAGTTGACCATATGTTTTTTCCGATTTCATATTTCGACATCCAAAGATACGGTGCAGATGCTTCTGGTGATGCATCAAGATACCATTAACGTGAGCGGAATCAATGGAATGTGATCGGCTATGGTCAGCCATCACCAGTCAGCCGATTGTACTTTCGCGTTTTGCCCAGTTAAATTTGACGAGCTAACAGATTCTGTTTGATTGATTCAACGTAAAATGTGGAACTCACCGCTTCTGAAGAATCACTCGTGCAATACTCGGTTCCCTTGGCATCGCAGTTGCAAGGAACAGTTTGTTGAGCTATTTCATTCTGAAAGAATAAAACAAGAATTTTATAAGGATGGCATAAAGGAAGAGACAACATTCTACGAAGTTTTTGCTAGGACCTGTTCAGATTTAGTGAAGCCAAACAACTTTGAATACTAAAACAGATGTTTACAACCTCAGCTATACATTGCTGCAATTCTTTTCTAGAAAAAGTTCAGTTGCTAGGCCCATTTTAAAATTATGCTCTTCATAATTCATCCGGATGATGAATCACGACCGTTAATGATGCCTATGGCTCAAGATTAAGTTCTAGAAACGACGGATATCCGCATCCATAGTTGTTAGCTGGTAGACATGCGCAGATCGTTTCCTCCGGATTCTAGAGGTGATAAGGCGTGGACGTGCTTCAGACCCCAGCTAACTCGATGATTGAGAAATGACCGTGAACAGTAGTAGGTTACGAAGTGCGGGGTGATAGGAAATGTTGCGATGATCAGCAACAGCCACAACCTTTTCTGTCTAATTGGAAATACAAGCCAATGAATGTCAGGAATTAGAGCTGTGATCAAAGAGGCGAATGGATGGCTGATTCCCACTCAGAAGCGTCGTCTAGACTGCCAAGCGAAGAAGCCTTTAAGATGATTTTATCCACTACAAGTGTACTTAGTGGCACAACAGTTTGAGTTCTAGACACAAATATCAATCATTCGTCAGAAGAGGAGATTTTCTGTGAGATGAGATACTACGAACGACAACATGGCTGCTAGACCGGATGGGTCGCTTTCACCTTTTTCTAGAGGCCTCCTAAACGCCTCAGTATGGTCGACAGTGGGTGTCTCAGGCTCCGAGATCGCTGCTCTTCCTGAAAGCCTCTGGAAATCCTCCCAAGTGACCGTGCGTCTAACGCAGCCTCTGTTGAGGAAGTGCTACTCACTGCCTTCTCTTGGCGGTGTTCCCACTAAAGTGAGAGGATGAAAGCAAACGCCCGGCGCTCTCCACTGGGTTGACTGACTAATAGTCAGCCTAGGGGAGATGGCTAAACCCTGATTCCAAGCCAACCGCGGGTGGCGTATGAACTGCATAACACTACGCTCACCGGCATCTGTGGCGGAGGGATTTACCGGGCACCCAGGATGCTTGGCCTCATCCGAAGAGCTTATTAACTGAGCAACCAGTCACCGGCTCCTAGAGGTCCCCGGAAGAAGCAAGTGAATCAAACCACTGGTTACCAGCTCATCTGGCCCAACACTGCTGCCTTGCAAAACACGCTTAAATGCGCAAAGGATAGAGGTGCATCCTCGAACAAAAACGCCTACTCTGGACTGCGTGACCGAGTGGTACAATAACGCACAACGTCAACAACAATGAAACCGACGGATTTCTTACTACACGCTTGATACTCTCGTCAAACACATGCTCGCACTGATACTCTTACACTGTACACACTCGTTTATCTCTCTAATTCCACACCCCACTCAAACACACTCACATTTTCATATTCTTCGGGAACGGCAATCGGCCTTACTTGCAGTAGTGTCTCTGAGGGAAGTCCTGTTCCTGTTCTCTCGCATCCCCCTTCATCTGGTATCCAAGTCTCACCAAATCCGCTCCAACCAGCTGATGCTCTTATTCGTCCCAGGCGTCCTTTTAGACTGGCCACATTTATTGTACAAACGCTGATGCGTATAGGACGACAGGTGTGTTTAGCTCGTAAGCTGGGAACCCTTACAATCGACTGTGTTTTATTCTAAAGACTTGCATCCAAGACTCCAGTTCGATCATTCAATTGGTGCTCCCATCCAGTCCTGTAAAGTTTCACTTGCATTTGTCTGGGGATTCTGAAGCTGCGGCTGCTGCTCTTGCTGGCCTATGTGTAGATTTCAGTGAAAGGACTGAGGCTGCCGTACATTACTGGATCCCAGTTGACAGCCGGTTGTGCTCAGTGAGACTTAGATATTCGTGGGAAGTAAGCGAACACCGTCCCGATAGACGCAACTTGTTTGTTGTCTCGGCTTATGCCCCTACAAATTGCGACCTAGATGTTTTTTCCACGACCTCCTACGTAAAGCAAAATGGGGTGATATCGTGATTTTAGCTGTCTTCAAACGATTCTCATTTGGGAGACCTTTTTGGCCTTGACTCCTGTGATTCGGAAAAAGGGAACGGTTGTTGGCTCTATGTTCAGATCACCGCCTGTTTCTCACCAGTACGAACTTAAGACGTTCTAATCGCCGGTGTGCCACGTGACATCCGCCGTCTGCGAGTCAGCAATGGACTCAGACGGACCATGTCACAATTAGCTACAAATGGTAGGGTTGCATACAAGACTGCTGGTCGTACTGGAGCAGTCCCCTTGACTCCGACCCCACGTTAGTCTGCTCCAAGCTGTCGATGTGCCTCGGTGGGCGTGCCAAATATACGGTGCAGCAGCGGTTAGACTGCGATATGCTGTCTGGTCCGTCTTGCCCCTCAAATTCCCGGAACGTTCTTGCTGAAAATCTAGGATCAACGCTACCAGATAACATCAATCAGCACTGGTTGCTTATTTGGAATACTTTGTATTCTGCTGGCGAGGTGAGTTGTGGCTTGACTCGTCGTACCATTACACCCTGGATTTCTGTTGGGTCTCTGTGTGGCACTCTGTTCGTGTTATTCCATTTTCTGTGTTGTGCTACCGACTACCATTTCAGTAGCCAAACTCTGTGACCGGAACACGAGTTGGTCACTTGGTCAGTTGGTCGATTCTGATCCTTACTGTGACTGGTCGGCCGTCTTGAATCTGGACATTTTCACGCTTGGACCACCAACAGACGGTGTTTTCTGCTTGAGACCGTTGGTAGTTCACCTCAAATGTAGGTTTCGCTCCTGTTATCAGTTTTTTCTTCTTTACTGCGCCATACACCACTGACGTCACTAACAAACCACATGCTGAGAAATTTGACTGTCTTCTGACATTATATCGACCTCGGGTGCGTCTGTTCGGGTGACAAGCCAATGTAGATAGCGAACAAGTGGTTATCCGTCTACAAAATTATTGGACTATTACTACAAATCTTAGTTGAGGAGTAATTCCGGAATAAATTGGAGTCTAACGAAGATAAAATTCCTCCGGATTTTTCAGGACCTTCACGACCCGAGTAGCGGATCTCTGTCGACTGAACGGAATTGAATCAAAGTGAAACGCAATTACGGCTCGCAAGACCACGAATATTGGAACTTGAAAAGCGTAAAGAACTGGAAACGTTACAGTGCAAAATGGGTGAATTGGAGAGACTGCACAGAGATGGTAAATATGACATAACCAGCCCCGATTCTAGTAACCACAACGACCGTCCGTTAAAAGCCAGTGAATGCTGCCTAGATCTTACGAAGCGTAATATCTCCCAATTCGATGACAAGCCCAAACTGTATTATGCTTTCATGAAAGAATTCCACTCAGATATTCAGAAAAGAACAACAGACTGCACTGCCCATCTTATGTATTTAATTCAATACTGCGAAGGCAGGCCAAAGAAGCCATACAACATTGGGCTGTATTAGAAGCCGAAGACGGACTAAAAATTGCAAGAGAAATAGTGAAAAAGAGATTCGGCCAGAATTACATGGTAGCACGGGCCTTTATTAATTCATTTATTGACGAGCGATGATATGGAAGCTCTCATCCAGTTGAGTCAGAAGATGCAAGCCTGCATCTCAACGTTGAGACAACTCAATTACATATCAGACCTTGATTCTAGTAGGACCTTGGAAGCTGTTGTGATGAGGTTTCCATCACAGGTGAGATTCAACTGGACTGAAGTGCCAGCCTCAATTATACGTCACGGCAGAGAGCCGCGATTCACCGATCTTACTAACTTTATTGAAGAAAGATTTGACATCGCATGTATTAGATTTGGTGATTTAGCTGTCACATTAAAAGGTGACAGTGGCACACACAGAAGACGAGCACTGCTCAACAGAAACCATTCAACCTACGTCGGATCCTGCATGCTTCAAGCAAAATAGAACTGAACCAATACGTGACTAATCAGCGTCGATGTTCGATTTGTGGAGACAATCACAACCCAGATCAATGCCCAACTTTCCTCGCCTTTGACCCAGAGAAAAAACGAGAAACTGTCAAAATAAGGAAGCTTTGTCGCCGTTGCTTGAAAGCAAGCCATATGGACAGGAGTTGCAGGTATCTTCGTGGATGTGTGGCGGATCACATCACAAATTTTGCACTCAGAGAACGACGTGAGCAAACGAATGACAATTTCAAATCGTCATGTGGAGAAGAACAATGAAAAGACGAACCTGAAGGTTGCCTTGGCGGTTGTCCCCTTCACCATTCGACATGGTAACAAAACAGCACGAACATTAAAGTTTTTGGACAACGGTTCCGATTCTACTTTCACTTACGAAAGTCTGGCGCTGCGTCTCAGAACGGTAGGCAAGAACAAAAATCTAACCATATCAACACTGACAAAAGAAGCTACGTTTCAGGCTACTGAGGTGGGATTTGACATTGAATCCAACGATACAAATCGTGTGATCCACGTCAAGAGGGCGTATTCTGTTCTGCAACAAGTCTCTGCCACAAGTGAATAGTATCGTACCAAACCATCCATCGGCAGCGCGATGGCCGCATCTGAAATCTATCTCATTTCCGTCAAGCGAGGACATAGAGATCGGATTACTGTTGGGGTGCGACGCGCCAGAGGTACACTGGGTAGAAGATCAAAGTTTGGGTGACATGGATGAACCATATGCTGTCAAAACAGTCCTGGGGTGGATTGTGATGGGACCCGTACCGACAAGTTCAATGAAAATAAAGAGTGTTCATAGTTCTAGGGCCGCTGAACTTGAAGAGGAACTAGAGGGATTCTGTCGACAAGATTCGTTAGATGAAGGCCCAACAAAGGAAAGGAATATGTTACTAGAAGACTGCAAATCCCCGATGACTAGGAAAAGAACGGAATGCTTTCGAAACGGACATTACGAGTTGGCCTTACTATGGCGAACAGGTTCAACGACCTTACCGACTAATAAAGCATGTCCTACAACGCTTATCTCAGCTCAGTAAATGCCTTCACAGCTCAGAAGACCTATGGAAAAAATATACGAAAGCTATGAACGAATATTTAGAACGAAGACACACTAAAGAAGCACCGACCAAAGAACCGAACCATTGTTCGTACTTACCTCATCACATCGTTGTTCATTTGGCCAAGCAGCAAAAGGATAACACTGGATCCGCAGACCCGTGAGAGTAATAAATACCAAAGGGTCGAACTGTGAAGATCCACAAGCCCATCCCGGAGCAACAAGTAATCTATCAAAGTAGTAATTTCAGCGATCAGCCCGGTTCGAACCCTTTATTGATTCATTCGGGTACTATCGGGAACGCCAGTGCTACAGAATCACCCACAACAATGCCCACAATGTTAGCTCCATCAACATACGCAGGTGCCACTCTACTAGTGATTGCCGTTGTCCCCGGAAATCCAACTTTCACCTGTGCTGCATCCCTAACGCAACCGAAATTGATAAGAAGCAATATGACCCCAGGCTCAAAAACATTCGTGCAATCAGTGAAAGGATCCGTGACGTTGTCTTCCAGAGCCTCCTTTCAACGGAACACCACAATGAGACAATCACGAATTAAAAACATACTTAACGTCGATGACGGTTCCCGGTCAGGCGCGTCTAGTCAGACCCCTGAACCCAAACAACCGGCTTAGCCATATTCCGCGGAAGACAAGTGCAATTTCTCAATAGTTTGAGTGAACCCACTACACGGCTTATACCTGCCGTGCGTAATGCAATTCAAGTAGTATCAGAGCTACCTGGCTCCGCGGAGTGTGTACGAAAATACGTCCAACTGAGGGATAACTTGGAACATCCCCAACCAAATCTGAATTGGATTTGACGAGCTCAGCTTCCGTTGATTGAACAACTTCTGAAAGAAATATCGCACAACCCGTTACAGCTCATGCAACAGCAGCAACAACGGCAACGATCTCAACCTGCCTCGCAACAGCAACAAGCTGCTAGATTCCGAGGGAGCCCAGCGACAACTACCAGTGTTAATGGTGTCGATGATTTGTCTGAGGTGCACGGTGCAGGTTTGGCCGTTCAAGTTCATGGTAATGCCCGAGGTTCATGGTCGGAGCTACACATGACTTATGGATACTGGGCAGCAGACGGCTCGAACTCAGCTGGTCCAAATCAGACACTGCACTTCTACAATGGAAATGAGTGGTATTCGTTATTCGGCCGTCTGTTTACCCGGTTCGTTACGTCACCCAGGTCCGGAAGACGGTGTTACATTTCCAACCACTGAGACCAGCTTTACCTTAGTTTCTCTGGCGGACTGGATACAACGCGCCCGTCTATCGTAACCCGTTTTTCGGCTAGCACACAACCGTTGAGTCTGGATATACGAAAAATGGCTGGATGTGCGCTGCATGATCCTGATGCGGATCCGTTGACTTTGTTCAATGCAGATCAAATGAAACGTTTGAATCCACGTAAACATATAAACGCGTGCAGACAGACCCCAGTCAACACAAGGAAACACTAATTGATCACCAAAAAGTCCCCTTGAAGTCTACTTTTATTAGTTGGTTATCACTTATTATTTCCTTGTGTTGACCGGGCTCTGGCTACATACGTGCATGTATTTCTGTACGTGTGTTTCTATGTATGTTCGTATGATGGATACAAGAACAGATAACTTTTTTATTTCCTGCATTCGGTGAGGTTCTAAGTGTAAACATTTTAAACTGAAATGCGGCGTCCATAAGTCAAACGACATGCAAACGTATTGGGTTGACGGCCGTTAAATTGAACAACACATTGCAACATAGATAGAAACAAGACAGACAGACAGGCATAACCAGCCAGAGAAGCAGAGACAGACACATTCCAACTTTATAGTTTAACTGCAAATGAATGAATTTCAACTGCTCACCAGTGGTTGCTCCACGGCTACTGACGCTTGCTTATAGGTGAAATAGTATCTTTTCTATAGTGTATTTTATCCTCTTATCGATTCACAATATTAGTCAGCAATAACCTCAATAGCAAAACCGAAAAATGAGCTCCGGTAGCGGGTGAATAATCGAAAATGACGGCACAAACCAACTATCTTTTGGCTTGATAATGTTGTTTCAATCCGTTGAACGGTTCATAGACTTCCTTTTCATGGTTTCTTCATCAAACTTACAATGGTTTACCAATGATTCGATTGAAGGATTATGTGATCCGAAGCAGCCGTCTGTTTCAACTTTATTTTACGGTCAACCGTTGGACGTATGCAGGAAACGTGTGCATGGTATCTTTGTACTACTTGCGAATTATTAAAAAGTTCACTTTGTCAGACTTTATATATATATATATATATATATATATATATATATATATGAAATCCCGTCATCGTTGGTTATCTTTTCACGGAAATTCCAACGTATCCCTTCCAGCCTGAAGTGATAAGAAGTCAAAAATCCAACCACTGCTACGTTTAACAGTAGAAAATATACAAATTCGCACCTCCATTGGCGTTAACAAGTCCTTTTAGCGTACTGTACACTCTGCTGACCTATAATGACTTAGTCGGCTAAAGAAGAGAGTTCATATTTCCGACGAGATAGTCCAACCCACCGCACCCAGGCTGTGTTAGTCGTGGCTCAAGCTGTATAAAGTATTTCTATATATAATGAAATAAAAAGAAACTGACGTAAAACGGATCATAAGGCTATTTCTGCTGTTCTGTACTTATGAGCACTATCTTACCAGTAACATGGTGAAATTGATCGTCAACTATGGTTTAAGCATTGATACGCTAGAGCTCACAACAACGAACATTGAATCAGACTTACGACAGATTGTCTGTTTCGGAGAGCAAGTAAATCTTTTGAGAGACAAGCATGAGTCTCATAGTCCCATTCGCTGCCTTCTGCACATTTGCACTTGTACTGGTGTTCAAAAACGCCAAGTCTTTCGCAGTCTTTGAAAGGGCAGATTTTTTGGGAGTGGCATGGGTTTGGACACATCATTTTGTAATGTTTATCATCAGTTTCTCTATGTGCTGTCCAACACATTATTAGACAACTGATAGTGAAAAATCTTTTGCTCATTTTATTCCACGAAGACTTGGTCCTATCCTGGTAGTCATCTATGAGTTTGAGAGTCCCGTTTGTAAAATTACTGAACTCTGTCGAATAACTTTCATATTCATCCAGAAAAGATCTTCTCATTTTTGAATAGCAAGAAGGATTTTTTGTCTCCTCCGTTAAACAAGATGATGACAGAAGTTTAGCAAAATGTTTCGAAGTTTTATCAGAAACTAACATTTCCACTGTGTTTTCATCACCGCCGAGCATGAATAGACTGTTGTCCAGAAGTTCAATAGACAACCCTGGTGGTACCAAATCCGTACAAAAAACGGCATCATATCCATGCGTTCTATATGTATTATAAGACAGTAGCCAGATAATTACGGGTATCATACTTTCCCGGGAATATCATGAGATCAACTGGCCTAGCCAACTGAGAGCGAGATTACGTCAATATTTTGCATTGATCATTTCATTTTGAACGGTCAGACAACCATGCTTAATTACAATAAGCTTGTGGCGGCTCCATAAAGATAGGAGACAAAAATGAGGTTTGTCAACAAAATACTAGTGTACAGAAATGCGACGCAAGAGAGGCAGAAAACGATGACTCGCAGTGTGCCTACAGTGTTCAGTAGATCGAAATCAAACCGGCTGCAAAAAATTGTTCCTCAAGTATAGTTCGACGCAACTCTCGGTCAGACTGTTGTACGTCGCTCGAATGGGTCCTAATAATTCCAGAGTTGGATGCCGAGTCACAGTAGGCGCACTGAAAATTGCTTCTGGGGTTGTTTGAGTTTGTCTTTATTGCCACAGGTCTGTAGCGTACTACTTTGTCTATGTGATACACTAAATGAATGTCCACAATATCTAAGACGACACTAGCAAACTAAGATGGAACGAGGAGCGTGCTATGATAAAAAGGTGTGACGCAAACTCACAGTTGTTCAGTGTTCTTGTGATCAGGAAGTGAGCGCCGAAGAGCCAGTATCCGCCAATGTCTTCAGTTCAGTTCGGTCTGACAGCCATCCGTTGAACAGAACAGGATGGTATTGAGCGAAATGCCAAGAGAAGCCGTGGAAGCTTCTAAAATGTTTTGTTTCTCACAGTTAGTTCTGACCAATATAATTCCAAGACGCTCCAAATCAGAAGATGAGACCGTGCCAGAATGAAAGATTTATTAACAGCCTTTTTGTATTGCGCGGTGATGACGACCAAAAGGTGTGTGTGTTTTACATTAAGAAGTTGGTACAACAAAGGAGTGTTGCACCAAGGGAAGTTGAAAATCATGGAAAAAGTCGGAAATGTACAGGTACCTACAGGTCACAGAACGCTCGTATGCGAGACAGAGATCCGCGGTAACCACCTGCGGATGCGTTGGAAATGTGTCTTTAGTAATTTGGTAAAGTAATAAAACGTTGTGTACCATAAAGTGAGAAGGAAAAGGTAGGATCTGCGGAAAGTGCAAGGCACCACAAGCTAACACAGATCCTGATAGTCTTTAGTTTTACATGTAGTCCCAAAACAAAATCAACACCTTTTTAGTGACTAAGAAATCACCAGACTGAAAATTTTCTCGGCTTCTTCACTCGACTACGGATGTCGTCTGCTCTATAGAGCTATAGTAGAAGCTTTTGTTAATCGCAACCATCCGCGGCGCCGGCGTGACATCCGATTGTCTGTAACGGGTTAAGTGTACGCTGCTGTTGTTATGTAGTGGCTTTTCGTTAACATTAAGCTCATTTAAAATGCACCTGGGAGCTTAGAACTTAGGTGCGCCTCGTTCATTAATATGCCTCTAGTTAGTTTTGTTATGGGAATGATAGCTGCGTCTCAGGATCTCGTCCAATTCCGGCATCAGGTCTTCCATCTCGTATCATTTTTCATAGTCACATTCTTTATAGTCACACGAAACCATTAAAAGTCAGGTGCAATCGTACTTATCCACATCTCGAACACATACGCCCATTTCAGAAGTCCTGTAGGACATACGGGCGACTCTCATCGGTCATCCGTTAAGGTACGTAACTGGTCAATCAAACTTTGGCCAATCTCTTTGATAGGTTAAGAATTCAGGTGAATTTCAGTGCCTTCAATCGACTGATTCTTCGAAGCCTTCTTGTTTAAGTCAACCTAGTGCCGTCATACACTGGCTCATCGCCATTTCCTTATACACGGTTCCGGAAACAAGGCGCACTCTGGCTCATCAGCCCCGGTCTTTTGCTCGTCTAGTCTCCCATCTCCTGTTAGCTCAATAGGACAACTAATACAATCACAAAATCCATCAACACTCATCGTTTTGCTCATTTCAATTGTTGGAGGGCAAACGTATCCGCATTCATCGCTCGCGCATCCAAAGTTTGATCAGTTCTATTGTACGGCTCAGAAACATGGCCTTTAAAGTTAAAAGGTAGACGAAAATAGTCGATGTTTGAGTATCGATTTCTCTGTATCACTACCGGAATAGGGTGGGAACACCATATCAACAATGCTGAGGTTCGGCGTAAAGTACTGGGAATCAGAGGTCAGTCTCTGAACCAAGTACTGAATCTAAACGGGTTGAGGTGGCTGGGACATGTGTTACGTACTCCCACAGAGAGACTTCCACAGCGTATGCTTTTCTCCGACGTAGGTGGTGGTTGGAGAGTAGGTAGAAGTGGTCGGTCTATGACATAGCAAAAAGGTATGAAAACCTTAACCAGTGGACTTGGCCAAGTAGGACGTGTTAGACTTCCGGGTTGTGGTCTACGAGACCCGCCTACCAGACAGTCGGAGTCATTAAATGAGATGGCTAGGTGTCGCGGCCAGTGGCGCAGTCGAGTTTTACCTTTGTCTTTTTATTCACGATTTCCGTCGGTTGCTTTGATTTGGCCCTTTTCACTTTATGCATCTATTATCTTTACCATTCGATGGTTGATGCTGTGAGGTAGCAACGAAACCAAAGCACAAAAGAGTGAAGTTGATAGTTGAATGAACTGACCTGGTGGCAGCGGCTCTCCGCTGATACCAAAACTGTAAACCCATTTGCAAGCCTCAGGCCTTCTCATAAGTAAGTATCCTCAGTTAAGTCTACTATCCGAAGGACAGCCGCCTAGCAGAAGCTTGCAGTAACCTGGATCGCCCCGAGAAAATGAACGTTTTCCAAAGATCATTGTAGATTTCCGTTCCATGCTATCTTCTCTGAAGCTTCATTTTGACTGCACTGTTTTTCTTCGGTTGCTTACTTTTTGATAAACTGACCTTCACGAAGTTTCCGTGGACTTCGCCTTCTGACGCACGTCTGGTTTTTGTCCTTTGTATGCGAACGATTTGCTTCCGCTTCACCTTTGCGCTTGGTTTGTCTCTCATGTATTGTTCGCATCGATACTATTTCGATGCCACGATATATATACAGTACACTTTCGCGTTTGTTGGCGGACTCGAGTTTTTTCTGCTCATTGGAAAGAGGGGACTTTTTTGGTCATGTGTTCGGAGATTCAATATCCAACACTTTCTGGGTAGCATGCCCTTTGCTTACTATAGGCTCATTCAGATCTGTCATTTCTCTTCACCTTCCCCGTGAATTCGTCCCGCCCAAAGTCAACCAACCAGTTGCCAGTCATTCAGATTACACTCGAAGCTTCACCGTCCACATGCTTCAGTAGGTCTGTGTTCGCTCTCGAGCTTTCGTTCACCTAAAGTTCGTCCCTTGCCAACTACTTTTTTTTCTGCTTACGCCATACAGCCATCCATTGACTCCAGCATATTCCGGCCCACACAGTCATTCAGCATTAGCAGAAAACGTTCATCATCGACCCTAATGGCCGTCAAGACACCGTCAACATCCATCGCCTCAAACTGGCCTTCGTCGAGCCTTAAGCTACAACGACACTCAACGAGCACCAGACCCCGGACTTCAACCACACTATTCCAACAGCATCTACAGCCAGCATGTGTGAGTCACACACGCAGGTCTATCCCTGTTCTGTTTTACTGGATCTGGAAGGCACGTTCGTTTCCTTGCCCGTTTCGTCGATTCTAATATTCTCACCTAGATGTCCCATGCTTTTCATTGTGTACTTTCCTCAGTTTTTTCTGATTTCCCCAATGCCCAGTCGATCTGCCGTGGTAGGATCGTGCATCTCACAACCGACGACGTGTCATTTTCTGGATATTACCACTTTTTGCATTTTTCTGTTTGCGTTCCTTGCATACAATTTTGTCACGTTCTTAGCTCGCCTTACGGTTTCTAGTGAGAGAGAGAGAGAGATCAAAGAGCTGACATCCTATCAGTCCACTCGAGGGGCTCGTTTTGGTCTAATACAGTTCAGCAGTCTTTAGATAACCTTAAAGTTGCAGAGCACAAAATGTTTCAGCTGGAAATACCCAGCTGGTTTTTGCCTCAACCCACAAAGCTCCCTTTAGTCGAAGTCCTTTTACTCGATCGTCCTTCTGAAGGGAAAATGATGAAACGGTCCTTCGCTGATTCAAAAACAATATACCCATATGAGAGCCTAACGTCTTCTCCTAGATAGGTATCTGCAGTTGGGTCTACCCTCAGGATGACAGCAGTTCTGAGGGAACTCACTGAGATTCGGCATCGGGTTTTCAACAAACAATAACCAGTTTCCCTTAGCAACTAAAATTACCAGACTGTCTAGTCACAGAAAGTGGCTCACATTTAGATATGAGACTTGGCTGCAATCATAACAGGTGGTTTCGTCACGGAATGATTGTTTGCCATAGGGTAACTTTCATCAGTCACGCCCTATTGTGCATAGCATTGGTAAGTTCAATGTTGATCAGTTGTCGTTGACAGGTTAATAACTCGGGTCAGCCTCAGCCTTATCAAATAATTGGTTGTTTGAAGTCTGCTTGTTTCAGTTTACCTGATGCCGTCCGGTCTTGGCTAGTCGCCATTTCTTTCCAAATTGTTCTGTCGAGTGAGTTTAAATGAAACAAAAAGGGACACGTAAGAAACGAAGTAGTTTCAACTTTAGAAAAAAGCTTTTGTATCGGTAAACCTGTAGGCAAGTAGAAACTATCTTAGTGAAGTTCACAGGAAAAATCCAGTTCATGTTAAGCCGAAAAATGATAAATCCAGGCAGACCTAAAAGTGAACAACAGAACCTTCGTTTTCAACGGATACTTTCAACTGTGTCCCTTTCATTCTTTTATTGATTATGGTAGTTTGTCCACTATCCCAGATGCATCTAGAAAAATGTGAGTATCGCTTTAAGGCACACTCGAAGGACGGTCGATTGTCCCCGTTCACCGTTTGGGAATTAATATGCTCAAGCACCGAACACGAGGCAATAACAAAAACGAAATATCTTTTCTCTGCCAAACCTTTCATCTGCATCGAACGCTTCAACAAGTTACGTCAAATGATAAAAGAATATCTAGAACCTGGTGGGCGACTGGTGGATATGGAGCACTGAACCAGATGTTCCTACTGACTTGGTAAACTATATTTTATCCAACATTTTTCGCTCAGTGCTGTTCACATCTTCACCGATTGTCTAGGATCTCGCACCCCTACGTCAGTTTATCTCTCTTACATCCTTGATTATCGATTGAAGTGAACGAAATCCATTTATTTTGACTACACCGTGCAGCTTAGGCTTTTCTAAAACCACTTGGCAAACTGAACCCGTGCACGTGCGAACCAAATTCACAAAATCGCGTTCGCCGATCACAGACTGTGTTTGTACCACCGAGCGGTTAGGTCCCAGGTACACCAGCATGACCTCAAGTGCAAATCTTTATTTCCTTTATAGGCAACAACAGCGGCCGTGATTGCAACCGAACCGATTTATCTGACTCGCCTTGTCTGAGTTACTGATACGCTTGATGACTATTGCGACATAATAGACATTCCCAATAATAATCGTCACGTCTTATTTTGGTGGAGGAAAACGTTTTTTACATTACCTTTGGTAGGTGCATCGTAACGCTCACAGTCTGAACAACACCACTACCTCGGGAAAGAAGACTACTCTGCCTTAGTACCGTTACGTTTATTAGCACAAAGCACAGTGAATGGATAAGACGCCGGGTCATGTACCGAAACATTCAATTCAACGTTTTAGTCCGAATGGCTCGGACAAACAAGCCTTGAGGCTTAAACATAGTTAGCAAGAGTCACCACCCATGCCATTGGTCCACGCCATCAATCGGCTGCCAGTCAAGATTCCGTTGTTTCGAGCCCTGAGCTTGGTACCGCACCAGGGCTGACTGCCAAAGTGACTTGGCTACCTACCAACAGTGGGTTAACACGTATATTCACATTCTGGACTGAACCTCAGGAACCAATTCCAATGTGCTTTCAATTGAGCAGCGATTCAAATTCCAATTATCGGCGGTCCTTATTTACCACTCATCGGCCTTGCAGTTGATCGAGTGGCACAAACTGCTGGAAATCTTCGTGAAGCTTTGCACCGTGGTTGTCGTACAATTAACAGCATCCACCAGTAGCCGTTTGATTGTCCCAAACATGATCCGTTCGGATGCTGTGAAGCAATACTTATTTCTCGCCAAATCATATCAGTTCAGCTTGTAAGTCTGCCAATCGATCATCGAAGGTCAACATATATTTCCTTCTGGTAAATTTTCCTTCACGCCTCTCAAAAAGCTGCCTCCAGATTTTACCCATCTATATTTCCTCTTAACTCAAAGATTTCAAAGTATCGCATCTGATTTGTCAGGAAAAAGGCAAAGATTTTGTAGCCATGTTTGATTTCAACCCCACATTACCACATACTTTGCCTTCATCTTCTTAATTGCTCTTCTTGAGCTTATTTTAAGGCCAAAATTACTGTCAGAAAAGTCCATCAAGTTCTTTCAATGGACACCTCGAAATCCCCTAACATGAACGGCATTTCACGTAATCTGCTGAGGAAAGATGCATCGGAACTGTTGTTCACCCTCCGACTTTCATTCAAATTATCCATATAGAATATTGTTTCCGTCGTCCGAGGAGATTGCACCTAACTTCATATTCCAAAGAGTTGTAATACCTTGCAACTTACAAAATACTGCCAGATTTCTCTTAGTATATTTTTCCAAATTAACGGAAGCCTTGATTGTAAAAAAACTTGTATGTATCTGGATTGCCATGCACTCATAGGTAACCGCAAGTATGGATTCCGCCACTACGGATCCACTGGTGACTTCTTGAAAAACTTCTCGCTTATGGGCCATGAACAGTCACAACGAGTTGCTCTCGGTATCAGTAGATATCTTCAAAGCATTTGATCGAGTGCTGCTTGGAAATTTTTCTTCACAGCTATCTAGAAGTGGATTCTCACATAAACTCATTTCCTGGACTCAAAGTTTCTTCTGCAAACATTTCATTACAGTTCGAACCGACGGTTTTTCTCTTCAACGTGCAACAAGTGACTGTTATTTTAGCCCGATGTTTCGTATACTATAGTGATCAGCCGATCACACCCGATCTATCACTTGCGTGACTGTACTTTTCGCGCACGCGACAACGGTAAGCGCTACTTCTGACACATTTCCTTGGCGCACGCCAGCGTGCGGACTCTGTACTCAGGCCCTGTGAGAACATGCGGATGGCACTCCACGGTCTTTTCTCGTTGACTTCCTCGATGAACGCGATCGTAGAAGCTGAGGCAGTGTGACCTCCAATACCACTCCCAACACCTTTCCCTTTCAATAACGGTTTGATCTCTACCAAGTATAAATCTACTCATGCTTTGCCGATGACACCAGCTTCAACTGCCTCAGTCTTAATCGTTATTTTACACCTCATCCGTTAACATTACACCATTGCTATTGTATTTGTCTTTGTTTGGTTGACTGTCCTTTGGACTCCACATATCACGAGCATGCGCGTGATACAGATTCGTTTTGCTCACCTTAACCCTTCTTCACGCGCTTTTTCTTATTACTTTCCGTCTATAAAACGCATTTTTGTGCGTCCACATTTTTCTATTTCAGCTTCTACGCTCAATCTGTCGAACAAACAAAGCCTATATTCTGGGCCTTGAATCTTCTGATTCTGGTGTGATGGGTAGTCGATCGCAACAGGATATACGTTAACCGGTCGTAATATACAACCATTCACACGTTTACCAATGGACAAAATTCGAGAACTCGAGCCGTTCAATGTTGACTCTTATTTCCAAAAGTCCCCGATGGTCTGAAAACACTGGTTATACACGCTGAATACTTTTTTTCGAAAAATATGCAACGTCTGACCCGGATAAGCTCGGTATCCCTTATTAACTATATCACATCATCCTCAAACGAATCTATTGTTAAGTGTGAAACGTACGAAACCCCACTCAATACTGTTGAGAAAATTTAATTAAAGTCACAAATGAGATTTCCACTCGGCACTTGCTGTCCTCATACGAACAAGCAAAACCCCGAACCAGTTCCTTCACAAATCAATATTGGACTGAATCACTTTTCTTAGGATCTGCGTATCACCAGTCTTGTTTCTCATACTGCCTTAAAAGACCTTATATCGGACTGATGTGATAAACACATAATAACATCCATCTCGTTTGCCAAAAAGATTAGTGCTGACTGTTCACACCCACTGCCTTGTGACCTTTGCCTGAACCGGTTAGACTAGTCGACCAGTTCCATGTTCCGATTAATTTCTTCCAAGTTATTGTTGTACACAAGTTCTGTAGTTCAATTACTTGCTCGTGTTTAAACAAACAAAGATGAATTTTTATCTGAACTGTTAACTCGTTTTGGAGTGCAAAAAGCATCTCATCATTTTCTTCTCAGTAGCTGAAAAGCACCGTAAAAAGGTGCTCAAGCTAGTGTAATAATACTAATAAGAAAGCTGTGCTTTGAAGATCTTCACAGACAAACTAAATCAGAACGACGCTATACGCGATGCACCGGTGTGCAGTATAACACCATTTGACAGTAATTTCTATAAAATAGGTCATTGCCCACGGACAAGCTCTTTCTTTGGAAATGGCTTGTAATAAATCTCATTCATTTTACCCGTCTGGTCCCCGTTGTCAGCGTCAACATCTAATCCAGATATAACTAAAGAACTCTTGCCGTCCGTTCGAGTCCAGTGTAACATTAGCAACTGATCAATGCCACTTTCTTGTATGTGGAAGACATCCTTATCTCAAGTGTCCCGCTAGAGATGCTGTGTATAAGCTCTAAAATAAAAAAGGGGTTACTGAAAGGTTTGTCGGTCTGCTTCGCGCACTAACACTACGTTGCTGACTAGTTCATTTCTAATCTCCCATAACTTTAGCTTCCGTATATCAGATTTTCCGCCGTAATAATACGGGTTTTGTCAACGGAGTGTATCTGCAAGCTTTGATGGACACCGGTAATTCAGGCAGTTACATATCGAGTTATGATTTCCAAACACAATGCTGAAATACTTAGGGATTAATTTGTTCCATTAGTATGACATTCACTAATCTTAGAACTTAAACCCGTGGACAATGCTAAATGACAATATCTCACGAAAATTCCAACTGTTCTCATTTTAAGTTTTCTGTTCTTCTCAACAGTTGTGCTGATGTGCTTTTAAGTCATGATTGTTAGCATTTTCATAAAATGCTAGTACAGTAGTTCCACAGACTGCAAAAACCTAACTCCAAGACACAGTTTCGCTTTGCAAAGAAGTTTTTGATTGGAAACCTCCTGCCAAGCAACAATCCCCCCCCCACAAAAAAAAAAAAGACACCATACAAGAAACACTTTCTCTGGGATTTTACAATAGAACAAGGAACATTTTCAGATCAAATTTACATGAGATTTTTTTCCGCTCATAATTGGTTATGCACCTTTCTCTAGGGATAAAATACAGTGTCCTTCCCCCGTTCAGCCCACTTCCGAACAGCAGTCACATCGTTCGTGCGAACACAAAAGCCGATCCTGACTGAGTTTACCATTGAAACCCCTCAAGAGCGAAAAATCCCGTCAAGTGAACACGGCCATCTGGTCACCTACCTACTCAACGATAATAATTGACACTTGATCATGTCCAAAAGGAAGCTTGCACGTCCTCCTGTTTTGACAAACGGCAAATGTTGCGCTTGGGCATGTATGTGTGTACATCGTATGCCCTCATGGACGTTCACTGGAATCATTTTGATAAACAGTGACACCGGATATTCAGAAATTTCGTGTATGCTGTTTGCTCTCCGCTGCTTGCGACGGCCATAGACACCTGTGATGGTGGATATTGCAAATATGCTTTTAGCATTTGATCTCAACTGACAAGCCTGCTCGGTTCGCTTAATATAATCACTGCAACTTTTGCACCATGGAAGAAGAACGCAAAATCACCAATAGATCGTGATAGAACGGTGAATCAGACACGGTCTTGACCCTTGCTGATAAACTTTATAAATTTGCACTACAATGGAGTTTTCGTGATGAGGATTGCATCCCAGTTCAGGTGTAGAAAGAACGCAAGTTTATATTGTAACAAGGACGAGAACACCGGATGGGATACTTGTATTCCAACGGCCAAACAAGTCAAGTCATGAAACACACAATCGTTTACATAGGCCCTTTTTCAGAATGCGCTGCACCAACATTGCTATTGCCGCTGCTTGGGTGCTTCGGCCGCGTTCTGGCCAGTTGCCCGTGGCCCATAGCTTGCTTCTCTTGGGCGTCATTTTTATTCGGTTGGTCCGATTGTCTCAGTTGACGGCTCGATCGACAGCCCCTCACCTGGGCTATCTTGCTGATTGCCGGAGATCCCGCTGCTTCCCATATGGTAGTCCGTATGCCTCCTTTTGTCTGCTTCGGAACGCTTCTGACATATTTATCGTCGATTCTTTTGTCTGTGGCCCTCGTTTGGTTCGTCCGTTTGCCTTTATCTTCACGTCGTTCCCTTGCCTCAGCATTCTCCGTTACAATATGATTGTGAGAAATGAAGTCAGTATCAAGCCGGTGGAAAATCTTGCATTCACGTCCCGATTGCTTCAGTTATATCACTAGCGCTGTGTACGAATGGTTTCTCAATGCTCGTCGGAATCATCTGCCGATAACAGGAGTGTTGCTACATGAAAAAGCAGTGGGGATGGCTCATAACATGGACCTAAATGAAGTTCGAGCTAGCAGTGGCTGGTTGTCCAGATTTAAACAACACCATAATATTTGCTCAAGGCTATTGAACGATGAGGTATCAGAAGTTTCATCTGGAGAAATATCAAAATGGTTGGAACGTGTTTATTTTAGAGACGATTCATAATGGTATTTTCAATTGTGATGAGGCCGGTATTTTATTTAGAACCGCTGCAACACCCAGCTTGGTTGTGACCAGTGGTCTATGCAGGGGTATTCAAAAATGCAAGGAAGGGTTAAGCATTTTGCTCGCGGGCAGTGCTACTGGGGAAAAGCTCAAGCTATTAGTGATCACCAAACACACGAGTCAACGATGTTTCAAACACTTAACCGCAGCGCTGTTTGGAGTTGACTGTTACGCTACCGGGAGAGCGTGGATGGCCAGAGACATACTTCAAAAAGAACAGTGTGGATGGAATTGGTATTGGCCATCAATTTCGCGTGCTCTTAATCAGATACTAACGCACATTATATATATTTACATTGAATTCAAACAATAAGCAATTATACACATACAAACGAACAGAAAGAGTCATTCGCGCGAAAATTTGCGACATGATTAGGAGCAAAAACGGGGTGGTAGGAGATAAATCAGCATGAGTTCACATTTGTTACGCAACTTGTATTGCTGTGGTACTGGCCTTCGGCCTCATCGTGACTTCAGATCAGATCAGACCAGATCAGATCACAGGATATGGAGGCTTGAGCCAAATTTCCAATCCATTTTCTTGCATCCGAGGCTCCGGAGGTCCTCACTTGCTACAATAGAAAAACGAAAACATAGCATTCGTTCCAGTGGTCACGACAATGCGGCAGGTTTCTAGTTGTCTGATCATCCATTTCCTCTTTCCAAAAACTAGAGAACCCCGGTAGAAGTACAGGCGACCTCGGACCTCACTGAGCTATGAGACATGGTAGCACTGCGAGCAGTCTTCGTCGAAGATGAGACCTTGACACTCGTATTCTTTGGTTCTCTCTCTAGACTGCCGGGGTGGTGCTTGCTTGGATGATACTGAAGGCTTTCTATCTTTCTACTGCATCTACAAGCACGACTGGGGGTGTGGTAGTGAATTTGGAAGACCAGAAAAAAAGAACAAAGGAAAATTACTATTGATAATGAAGAATAAAATAATAACACGTGGAAATAGTGGAATACGAGGAAGAGAAATTCGACGATTTGGCAATTGGTCAGACGTAGCCGCGATGCCGGTTTCAGTGAGAATGAAAGTGGGCTAACTTAAGATGTCGGATATAGGGCTCTTCGTCGTACTAGCACTCCACCTGCAACGCGACAGAAGTCAATCTCTGCTACGTATTCAGTTTGATTCCAAAACAGGTTGAGGACCAGTTGTGCACTGGGTGATTGCGGGTTATATGTTGCTTCGTGTTTTGTGATGGCAGGGAGGCAGATCCCTGAACCCCTTTGTCCAGGAGATCACTTCACGTTTTTTTTCTTCTTTTCTTTTCTTCTGACCTTTGGTTTTTAGGCTTTTAGGCTTCTTCAATGTCCTCCGGGACTCCTCTAAAACCATAAACGTTTGGCAGTCTAGTTTTGTACCTCACTTTTTTTGTCGGCTTCCGCCGTTGAGGCTCGGTAACTCCCTTTATCACATCACATTCTGACAGCAATTTGCTAAGATGGGGGCCAACCGGAGAGTGCAACACATCAACCTTTGTTTTTTGGTTTTGTAGAAACCTTCCGCCAGGCCGAGGATCACTGCTCTATTATAGTGACGTTTTTGGGGAGGGCAATAGGGGTAGTGTTTAGCTGCCTTGTTTTTCGATAAATACCAGTCTCTTCCCATATGGTCGTGCCTCACATGTCGTATCGATTGGGCTGTGTGCGCGGCCATAGGCGTTTTAGTCCGTAGTGGCGTCGTGCAAAAGTGTGGAAAACAGGTGTGACGATAGGTATACTCAATCTTGCCTGCCTAGCCTATGAAACTGGGTTTCAATTTGCCCTTGTAGGTTGGCAACAGAAGTTGAACTCCAGCATCATCCACAGGCGAGCTTCACTGCAGGGCCCATAACTTGTTTCCTGATAAAAACTTTTTTTGGTGTAGCTTCAAGCACCACGTGTCCTGTTACTCAGGTGGTCATGAGATAGTCTGCCATTCTACACTAGGTCTCCAAACAAGCTGTCCCAGTGGGCATCTAACTTTGTCTTGAAACCAACGGCCGTCAGGGCCTCCACCACCGAGGACGGAAGTTTATTCCGTCAATTTACTGCTCGTTGGGTGAAGAAACTTGCCCTAATTACCGTATTGCAACGGCGTTTCACAAGCTTCAGCTCGTGTCTTCCGAGCCCATCATCTGTGTGTCATGGATGCAACTGAAGTCCTCCCGGGTCCGAGAAGTCCCACATAATGCTGAACGCTCCAATGAGATCCCCCCTTACCCATCTTCGTTCCAGAGAGAACAGCTTCAGTTCTCCAAGCCTCTCTTCATGGGGCCTGTTTCGGAGTTCAGTACACATTCGTGTGAATCGGCTTTGCACACGTTCAAGCAGTTGCCTGTCCCGGATAGGATTTGGATGCCAAGCTTGTCTCCCACCACCCCGTTTTTGCTCCTAATCATGTCGCAAATTTTCGCGCGAATGACTCTTTCTGTTCGTTTGTATGTGTATAATTGCTTATTGTTTGAATTCAATGTAAATATATATAATGTGCGTTAGTATCTGATTAAGAGCACGCGAAACTGATGGCCAATACCAATTCTGCCTACTTAGATCTTCTTGCTCTAGTGAATTGGATCGAGTGAAGAATGTTTCACATATTTCAAAAGTGGATTCAAAATCTAAATAATCAATTGTTTCTGAAGTGAAGGTCAGTGCTTTTCTATTTAGGTAACTGTTCGGTCCATTTCTACCCACAACTGACCAACGTAAACTCGGTGTTTTCGCCGCCATTCACAACGGCAAAACTTCAGTCTTTGGATACGAACACAATCCAACAAATGAAGTTCAGTAGCAGATAGAGGCGTCTGACACACGTAGCCATTATGATGGATGACGATAATTGTGGAAAGGCTTCATTTCTGCAGGTAAGCGACGTAATGGCTCTGAGTGTTTTCCAGAATAATTTCCTAGACAAAACAGCTCTGAAAGGATGTACTTTGTTTGACCGTCCTCAGATACTTCGAAAACTGAGGGGTTTCTGAAGAATCAACCTCATATCTGATGTCTGGATCACCCAGACAGTCCAACCAATGACAATGTACGGATGACTTTGCTTTCGGATGGCCTAACTTTAGGATCGTACGCAGTCATAGGTATGTTATTTTTCCACAATTTCAGTATTCTCCATCGGACAAAAATGCCGATCGTATGGAAGATGCAGAGACTTTTGTTTCAGGACGTGACGATAGCGAAGTAGAGACGGCTGAGTGCAAGAAGTTTCCAGTGAAAAGTGCAACTGAAGCTACCGAATCGACGACATTCCGCCAGTGATGAAGGTTTGATCAAAATGGAGGTCAACCGTCCACTAAAAGATGGGATTATGGAATCATCTAACTCACCCTGGCGCGCTCATGCAGTTTTCTACTAACCAGCGGCAAAATACAAAATAACTAGTGCTTACAATCAAACGGCCAACTGATCCGCGTCCCTTGACACCTATCCACTACCAAATGTGGATCAGTTGGTTGAAAAATCTCAAACTATGTTGGTTTTAGTACTCCAGATTTGAAATCTACCTACCACCAAATAGCGATCCGGGATGAACATAAGGTATTTACTGCATCTGAAATCTGTTGCAGTTCAACAGGATTCCTTTGCTGTCTTTAGCGGGGAATCACGCAAGGTCCCAGTAGATTAAGCGTGTTAACCAGCCGGACGATAGCGGATATATATCTACGAAAAGAACATGACAGGGTCGAAAATTACTGACCAATTCTGCCGTCTGTCCCCTGTTTGGCGTGCTCTGTACATTCACCCAGAGCGTCATCCGTCATTCATGTCTGTAAAACTGAAACATTTCTCGCACACTATAGAAATAGTGATCTGCAAAATGATAGCTTGCAACCCAGTCTGACGGGTAAGTGGGACGTCTAAACGTCTCATCACAAAATTCAGATCCCTTTTGATCACCGAATAGGAAACTGTCCTCCCGGATGCATCCCATTTCATTCGTTCCCTGTTGTGCGTTAGCAAGAACGCCGCTGCAAATGAACGTTTGCCACGATGCAACGGGAAATTCACGTCACCAGTCTCTTTACCAAGCCGACTTGATGTTTCCGGCCAGTTTTCACTACGCGTCCTATCCGTTCATCCAAGTATGAGCTTGTTGTCGACGAAATTGAGCTCATGGAACGCAAACTGAAGTATGCTCATATGCGTCTACCAGACAATTGTTCCTTTTTTCACTCACACCGTTCACAAAATGGATTCTGGTCTCAGTAACCTGCCTCTGTTTTTTCCATTCCCTCTCATTGTCATTCGTATTCCACGAGCAAGCAGCAGGTTACCCATACAGGGTACCTTCAAATCTGTTGCAATGTCTATTCTAGCCATTCATTCTTTCTGAGAACTGTAGAACTGCTGACCCCCCCCCCCACCTCTCCTTCAATTTGTGATCTGTCTTTGTTGCGATATTCACAGCCTCCAGCACAGAATCAATCAGGTGGTTTTTACTTGACTATCCTCCCATCTACTCCTCTCTGAGGTAAAACAGTTCTTTAGACTATGGGGCTTATTACTTTTACTGTCATCATAATGTGAAACCAATGTGCTACGAATTACCGAACGGATTCTGTTGCCCTCAGTGAACGACCACAGATATCTACCAAACCAGTTTAGTCTCCAAAAAAGTGAGGAAAATCAAACTTCGCTTGCATCGCAGAAGGCTAATTCATAACAGTAGTTCAATCGTTTTACGTGTATTCCAAAAATATCGCCACATAAATGCTTGCTTTTATCTACTTTTCTAAGCCCACAGATATTCCACCAAAAAACAAAAGTAAATAATGCCTCAGATTTGCACACTGAGGATACGGATCTACTTCCCCTTCTTATTGCTTATTTTGCACTGTCAATTAGAAGCAAAATAACGATCACAAGCAGATCCCATATGCCAGAGCGACATAATTCACACTGATTCTCTACTGTATTCCTTCTTCATGGCACGTCTGCAATATCACTTGTCTCCCAGCTACTACATCCAACTTTCTCCGGCATCTCAGAGTTCACGAAACACCCAAAACTCGGTCGGTTTTTCATCCCTCAGATGAGTTTGTGCATGCGGGTGTTTGTTCACCATCACCCATTTTCTTGCCTTTTCATGGTCTGTTTACAGTACTCCGCTGTTCTGGCAAGTCACTTACAATCTAGAAGCGTGACAAAATCAATGTCCTCCATCTACAAACTGGACGCCGTGTATTAGCACTCTGCTCTGTTATCACTGGCAACACCAAACCAATCTCTAAAAAAACAGCACCTGGAAAGTTGGGCACTCTTCACATTATTCCGAAATCATACTCCATGAGACACTAGTCTCAAAATACCTACCAACATTATCAACAAAACGCATTTCATGTCGCCGTGGTAGAGAGATTCATGATCTTGCTCTGACAAGACAAATTGTATCCAACACTGTTTCAATTTCCTTCATCGGGCGCTTTTTGTTCGACTTTTTACCGATAGCTGCCAAGATGTCGCGAGACCCTCCCTGAAATCAAGCCTCTTTCCCCCTCCCAATCTTACTGTAGGCACCAGCTCTGGATTGTTTCATTATCTTAATTTACACACCGTATTGTCTATTCATCTAATCTACTGACAAAATCCACGCTCTGCATGTGCTGACGTGTTACGGTTACCGGTCTGGTGCGATAGAAGTTGTGCCGGAGACTGTGAAAGCGGGTTGACCGTAGAAATAGAACGCAAAGGTCACAACAGCAGCTTTTCCAGTGGGTTCTTTTTTCGCAGTTACGGGTACATCACTTTAAGGAGTTTCACTTACTTTGCACACACCTAGTTACCCCGTACACAGGAACTCTGAAATAAAACGTCTCTCCCAACGTTCTCCAGTTCCTCTGATTTTCTTGTTCCTATCAACTAACTACCATCACGACGAGGCCGCACCTTGGCATGATGTGATGGCTTGCGTGCCTCTGTGCCTCAAAGAGCTTTGCAGGATGGCCTCCTTAAGTCGGAGATGCAAACACGCTGACGGCTCGATGAGCGCAGGCCAGACGAAGTTCAGTGATGTAGCTAGATGTCCTAGTGGCTAGTGGCGTAGTTGTATTCGGACTCTTTCTTCGATCCCGTGATTCCCGCTTATTACTTTGATTTTTTGAATATTTCTCACTTTTTGCCCTTTACTCGACGATGCTGGAAGGAAGCAACCGGAACCAGAGCACAGAAGTGCTAGGTTTATGGTCGAATAAACTTAAAATGACCAACTAACTAAAACAGCAACCAATATCAGGGCGTTCTATAATTTGGCGTAATTTATTTGCGACAATTTATCAGCATTTTCTACTGTCCTATGCCAAGGTGTATAAGTGGGAGAGACTATTTTTGACGAATGCCACTCTAATGGACCTGCAACCAATCGAATGGCTGTTGCACAATCCTACGTCCCCCTTCTTAAAGTTTCATGACTATATCAGATTTCAATTACTTTCGCTACTGCTTCGAGAGTGCCCTCTATTGTTTAGACATCAAACTTTCGGATTTGCTCTATGTGTTGTACTCTCGAATTGCGCGACCAACTCAACCGTTTCAGATCGCATTGCGTTGCTACGACTTGAATGAATCTCAAGTGATCAGCACTTCATTAGTGCGCTTCATATATCAATGACTGACTCTCGCTCATTCAATCGCACAATGGTTAAACACTGTGTTCTAGTCTGTTGGACTAGTAAATCATATTCGGCCCGACAAAAAACGAAATGAAGCCCTAATTAGTGTCCCACTACTCTGAACTATTCAGAAAGCCACAAGGGACATTTGCACAATTCAGCCTACATTTCTATCATACGAAGCAAAACTAGCGAATCAAAATAAGTTAGGGAAAATTTATCGTATTCAACGACAGGATAGATGTTTATATTGAGTCAGCCGACACATCGGAGAGCATTCAGCCGTGACAAATTTACGATCGCATGTTTTATCGCCAACATGAAAGGTTCCAAAGCTGTTTCTTGTTTGGGCAGGTGAGGGGCAAGCGCACCCGATCAGAAAAAGAAACCAAAAATACGGCACAGTAATTACTGAATAATAGTCTTCTATTAGATTCTGACACGTCGCCTCCGGTAGAGAGCGCAGCTGTATGCTACCGGGCGAGTCCCCAGGTCGCGAATAGTCACCAATTTCTCGATTAGCCTTGAATAAGGTAGGCTTCGGATCACTAAGTAAGAGATCGCAGACGAACAACGATAGCACTCAATGACTTGGTGGACCTTCCGCTTTAAAAAGCCACATAAACCTGCAGGGAGTACTGTGATGTGGCGAGTGTGACCCACCACTGCATAAGGCCATAAACCCTTTACCGTGTTCCATCTACCCAGTAGGGTTTACCAGAAGAGGCGAATGCACCATACAATTGGCCACCAGCTCATTCGGACCAAGGCTGTTGTCTGACAGGACCCGCTTGAGTGTATAAAGGTTAGAGGTTCATCGTCCAGTCTATCTCCTATTCCGGATCCGACGACCGAGTGGTACGACATCCCAGAACGCAACCAACTATGACAGATTCTGCAACCGCTGATTGCACTTTCCTGCACACAACAGTTTTTTCTTCAACCTATCATTCTTCTTCCTCTTCTTCTCATATTCTCTCCCTTCTTTCAAAACTGTCTCATACTGGCTGTAGCGCCTGCAGCAGAATAACAGTCCCAGTCCTGTCGCGTCCTTCGAATAGTCTACAAGCCCCATCAAACTTGCTACCATCGGTTGATGTACTCCTTCATCCTCGACGCCCATTCAAACTATCCACCTTAAACGTACGAGCCCTGATGCGCATAGGACCATAGATGGGTTTGACTGGCACGCTTGAGACCCTCGCCATCCGCATGTGTTGCGTCAAAGACAACAGTTTTACCATCGGACTGAAGCCCTCATCCGGCCCTACTGTGAAATGTCACTTACACCATTTTGTAGACCACGAGGCTGCGGCTTCTGTTCTTGTTGGCGTTGGCGTGACCCTCAATGAGAAGGCTGACGCCCCGCTACTAGGTTGAATCCCAGTGGACAGTTGGTCATGCGCAGTGAGACTCTGAGGTTCGTGTAATGCAACCACAGCCGTGCCAATAAACTTCGTTTGCTTGTCATCTAACAGCACGCGCTCACCGATTGTAGTCCAGATTCGGTCTAAGCAACACGAGCGTCTACTTAAATAAAACCGGGACTATATCGTGATTTTGGTGGGAGATATGAATGCTTATCTATGTCAGCTGTCATCAAACGAGAAGTATTCGAGAGACCCTTGGTGGCTAGATTTCTGTCACTCAAAAACCTTGGCGACAGCTTTTGGCTTTATGTCCTGACCATAGCTTCTTCCTGGACAGTACGAAATTCATAAGCTATAATCGCGGATACATCAACTGGCGTCTACCCATTTCGAGTTAGCCATGAACCCAGATTGACCAAATCACTAAGTCAAAAAAAGCGAGGTTGCATACCAGATTTACAATCATATCGAAGAACTCTCCTTGATTCCAATTAAACTATTTTCCACTAAGCTGTCCATGTGCATCGGTGAACGTTCCAAACGCATGCTACAACGATGGTTAACCTACGATTAGCTATTGAACCAATCTGCTTATCCGTCTTTCAAAATGTGCCCGCTGACAAGCTATTGTTAATCCCACTTGTTACCATCAACCAGCACCGGTTGCTGGTTTAATGAGTTGTGGCCCGTCACGCAGCTTAGTGACAACCCGGATTTCTGCTGAGTCTTTGAGCCTTAGTCACGTTGAAATAGTCTTCATTAAAGTCAGAAAACTTTCTTTTCTATCATTCAGACCACGAAAAATTAGAGCACCTTACAACATTGTACTTCAATTCTTAACCTCTGGCTTTACTGCTCTCCCATGATTTGTCCTGTTTGAGAGGAAAATATTTTGATCTTATCACCAAATCTCTGAAATTGCCTTCCTGTAGTAGCAACATTAACAGATATTCTAACGGACTCCGTCACTAGCAAGTATTTTGATGCTTGTGACAGGTTCACAAATAGGTTACTTTCCGACACAAACCACTGTCTTCCTTCCATACTCCCTAAAGCCACCTTTTTCTCATCCACTCGCTCAAAATCCAAAATACTTCACTCACGCACATCTACATATAAGAATAACCTGGTCCCTAGTCTTTTCCGCTTACTCGTAGCGTAACCAACGATCTCGTTATTCACTTTCGTCATTAATCTAAATGCACGCGCAGCTTCCACGCATTCTTCTGCACCTCGCAATAAGCTCTTGCACTCTGTTCTTTTGGATTCCACAGTAAATCACGTATGTGCTTAGAATTCACCCGACATCGGGTGCATAAAAGCGTCGATTGACTTGATTTGACTTGTACGACAGGCAACGGGAATAGATGAAACACGACACACAGTTTCTACGTCACAATGTAGTGCTTCTGGGTCTTGTGGTAAAAGACCGGAAAATTGGAAGGGAACAGTAAAGCAATATAGGGAGAACACATTAGAGGACGAAACTGTCAGAATACTCTTATTTGAGAAGACGAACATCACAGTTTTTCAATGCAGTATTTGATGTGTTTTCCATCGTAGATTACTACCAAAGTTAACTCGCAAGTACTTAACAGAACTCATTCTAGATAGGGATTTGAAATTAAGAGAAACGGAACATGTCGGGGAAGGGGAGTGAGAATTGTTGAAGACGTTCAAGGCATTTGACAGGGGTTCAGTTTTTGACCAGACTGGGTTAGAAAATAATCCATTTGGGAAACTTTTCACTGAATTTTCCAAGATCCAAAGAAATGGAAACGACCTGACAAAGAACATCGTCAGCTTATTTAAATACCTCGGACAGGGAGGCTGCTAACATAAGTGAAAAATAGGAAAGGAGATAACACAACACCACCAAGTACTCCAGAATTGTTGACAAGGGATGTAGAATATCTGTACACTACCCTCGTTTGTTGAACTCTATTGCGGAAATTGTTGGTGTCAGGCAAAAATTTGAGGGTCAATTGAAATCTCCAGACTTTTGAAGAAGATAGGGTATTGAATCAAAACTGGAGAATGATCAAGAAATAGGCCGGAGAGAAACCTTGTGTATTTGTTTAGTGGTTTAGTGATGAAGTAGACTAAGGAGGTCATTGCACCGAATGGATCTTTTGGGTCTGACAAGAGTTGGGAACTAAATCCAAGATGGGTCTGAAGACGATTAAGTATAGCCTTCTCAACAAGTTTTAGTGTAGCTGACATAAAGGCTGCGGGACGGAAACGCATTTTTCGTACCAGGCGTGTTGGGGCCCTCGGGAATTGGAATAACAGTGACGGGTCACTGAAAATCAGTAATCTAATAAGGTTGCCGTGGGTTTCGCAGGCTGGGCAGCCTCGTGCCTGAGAATAGCAGGGAAGAAGTCACCCAGACCTGTAGAAGACGAAGCTTCAGACTTGGGAGGAATTTTAGATGTCGGGTGTAGAGAAGGTCTCAGTTTATACCAACACAGAAGGAAGTGTGTTCATTCCCGAAGAGTTTTATGATCACCCTTCTGATCGGCTTTTGGCAGATGTCCAGATTTCATCAAATCCCATTGTCTCCAGTAGAGCATTACAAGGGAGCCCTGTATCCCCATTTCTTTCCAACATCGTCATACAAGATATACTGCAGAATTCCTTGTCTGGTCTTCCAAATGATGGAACAGAGTTGTCGACTTAGAATATACTGATGACACCGCCCGGCACACTACCACGCCTGATCTATTGAGGACTTATGTGATTACCACTTTAAGTCTCAGGATCATGGTTGCCGGTTTCCTTCACATTACAAATCATGAAAATGCACAACGATACATGCACTCGCTGTTAGCTCGCTCTGCTCACTCGAAAAACAAGCACGAACTCATCGCCTTCACTTATGTTCGCGGAATGAACCATAATATCGATCCTGTGCACCAACTTCTCCAATCTTCCTCTCCTCTTGCCGTATTTTTGACCGAAACCCAAATCTCCCCCTCATCAGACACCACCCACTTCCAATTTCCCAACTATACCTTTCACTCCTCTTTTTCACCCAAAGGTGGCATCTGTGCTCTTGTCCACCAGGCAGTTGTCACATTCAAAATCCAGAATCTTGGCTTTTCCAATCGTGAATTTCAGTTGATGTGGCTGAAACTCCGAATTCCTTATTTTAATCACTACTTTTGTGTTGTTTGCCGTTCACCCAACAGTAGCGACCCATCGATCTTTGGTTTATTACTAACTTCACTGACATTGATCTTTAGGGTATGCAACTTTTTATTCCTCACTTTTCCAAACCCAGCAAATCCCAATCCCCCAAGGGGTTCACCCACGCATGTGATCGTGCTGTACGTTCGAAGCGTGCAACGTTTCGCCGCTCGCCCACTCCCGACACTCACCACCGCCTCGTGCAAGTCAGGAACAAATGCTCACCAAAGAATGGTTTGTCCGCTGGAAAGCCGAACGCTTACTCTCACCTGCCACCGGTAGCCGAACACTTTGGTCCCTTGCCGAGGCAATCTCCCTTGCTTTTTGCCCTTCTAATTTCCCTCCCATCTGCATTCCTTTTGGTGATCTTGTTTGTGAACCACATGAGAAAGCTGAGACTTTTCTTCCTCGAATGATCTCCAACTGTACCTTATCCACTTATCCATCGTCGGGCTGTGCTTCGTTATCTTTCTTCTACCGATACTATTTTGGATTTTGTTCTTCCGAGCTTGCTTCGGCAGTTCGTGTTCTCAAAACGTTTTCCCCGCCATCACGTACCCAGGCAACTAGTCATCTTTATCAAGTTTCTGTCACCAGATGTCACACTTCTATCTTTCAATCTCCTTTTTTAAGCGGACGGTTAGACTGCGGAACACTCTTCCTCTTTCTGTCTTCCTACCCACACACAACCTGTCTTTAAAAGCAGGATTAATAAACTGGTTCTTACTTGAATGTACCCCCACAACCCACTTTTACAGTGTCTTCTGATTATAGGACTTACCCCTTATGCTGTAATTCACATTGTGTAATAAAAAAATGCACAAGCGATTCAGCCTGCCGTTGACCGCTTGGCGATGGAGGTATCCAGATAAGGGTCGCACTATGCACCTTCCAAGTGCAAAGTAATTTAGCAAGATTCGCAGGAGCGGTTGCCTGTAATCATCCTCTTCAGTGATCAGCTGGAAGTGGTTTATAATTCCAAGTACCTCGGGAGCTTGATTACAACCGGATGTGGTGTTGGAGAGATCACATCATGAATAACGAGAACAAGAGCTTCTTTCGTCAACCAGAGCCGCGGTTTGTAGCGTTTTGCTTTACGGCTGTGATACCCCGCCCCTAGATGTTCAAGTTGTCCAGCGGCTTTCCGTGTTCGACCACCGATGCCTCCAGGGTAGTGCTCGCGTCTGGCGGGAACATTGGGTAAGCGATGACAATTTATGTTCTCGTGTGATGATTGAGGATGGTTGTCCTTTGATCACACATGTTTCATATTGTCAAGTGAAAAATTGCATAGGGCGTTCGAGCCGATTTATGCAGGAACTCCATTGTCCCTTACCTATCTCGTATAACTGTAAATATGGTGTTAACGGAATTACCTAGGATTTTCAGTGCTTATTTCATCCGCTGTTGTCACACAAACACTGTTGTCAGAAAGTTAAGTGCTTCTGTCAAAAGTCACCACATACAAAACAGTAAAATATTATTTTGTCTGTCGACGGAACTTTCGATCACTATCTTAAATCCATGCTAACACATGAATACGGCATTAAGGACAAACCGTGGGGCCATAAAAATTCGCACGGAGAACCGACAACTTTGAACGAGTTGTAGAGCTGTGCGTCGCATAAGGTCTTCCTATCGGTCGGGCATGTTAGCGAAAACGGGCCAGAGGATAGCTGACACCTGCGTAGTTCAGACGGCAAGAAAAATGCAACAGCAGGGTATGTGTTGTGCTTGATCATGAACTCCTATCTCATCGAGATTGTAATTTCGCCAAGCTTGGACCATCTAGACAATTACTGAGTCCGTTCAAGTACCAATAAGTCGATTGCGGTTCGGTTCATTTTTTCCAACACTGGTTGGTCCTGCATTTGAGTGTCGTTTTTTTGTTCCCGCTTCACAGCATCAGTGAATCCGAAGTGAAACAAACTGAAGCTTTCAGAGAACAAAAGGTAAAAATGAAAAGCCTGTAGACGAACAAAGAATTACACACCAAGCACGCCACTGGGGGCAGCATCCAGCTGTACTGTCTAATGTATCTAACCATACGGCACGCTGATCTATCAAATCCAAACCCGAAGCCTTACATATATTGGTTGATCAAATTCATCGGATGAGATTAACAAAATACGAATTACCCCACCCAAATATGAACCAGAACAATCTGGATTCAAATGGAAAATGGTAAGTTAGTTTATTTCCGAAAGCGTCGTCAGAATTCCAAGAACGCGTTAAACAGTTTGCAGTTTTCGGGGTTAATGGGTCCCCCAGGATGACAATCGTTTCGACACTGGAACAGATAGACAAACGTTCGTTATTCTGAGAAGTGGTGCTCACAAGACTTGGATCGATCAGAAAAATGCAATCCATCAAAACATCATGCCAAAATCTACAAGGCCTATACAAGACCAATATCCATTGTCACTTTATCCCCTGAATCCTCGAATAAACAGAAAAGCAAAAAAGTGCTAGCACAGTTAGGGGTTCGACTAGGCCAAGAACACGTTTGAACAGGTCTGACTTCCCACAGGCAAATACATTTGGATAAAATCAACTTAGCAGGGAACAGACTTCGGTTAGCAATGTTTTGCTGATGAGCGTACCGCGGAAAGCGACTAAATAGGAAAAAATTATTCTGGTCGGCTTTGCAATGCCGTCCTGCGAAAACCAGATACATTAAACTGATGAGCATCACAAGCGTACTGATTAGAACACAAAAAAGAATTGCAATATAAAACTAGTTCCGGTCTTCTTAATCTGGAGAGGGCGTCTGAATTCCGCTAACACACAGTGCTCTGGTGCAGTTCATCGTCCAGTGGCGAGATGAAAACTTTTATTTCTAGTACACAAACAGCTTGGGCCAGAGATCAGCGAATGATGATTTTCAGTCACAGCCCACCATAATGGGTTGTGTACACCAAGGCTTTTCTCGTCATACTTTGTCTAGCCTCATAGTTTGCACGGTTCAGGGAACCATGTTGCGCCATTTTTCTGAGGTGGGAAAACCTAAAATTAGTGAGTTACAGTTAGCAAAACTCCGCAGGGTAATTTGGGCTAGTGATTAAATTCATAGGGAATGTCGTTAGTCGGTTATTGTATCGAAGTGCAAGAAACGTGATAGGTTCCCTTGTGGAGGAGGAATTAGCATGGTAAGTATCGCATCCAAACTGCTCGCCGGCATTATTCTCTGCCGATTGTGCAACAGATGCGGAGCATGCATGCGTGAGAATCATATCCCTTTCAAACCGAGTCGGGGTTATATCGATCACATGTTTACCCCTCGACAAAATTTTAGAGTACATACACACATTCCGCAGGCCCACAACCAGTCTTCCTTGATATGGTGGCAGGCGATTCAGTCAGCCGTACAGTTCTCTGGCACTGCCTTTCGTTGAAGGCATCAGAGAAATTCTCAATCCCAATCCTTGCATACGAACGACCGCAGTCGAATTCGTGTTTACATCAATGTTTCGCCCAGGTTCACCGCGAGGAGTGCCGTTCGTTAGGGTTGCTCTGTATCACTCTTTATTTTCCACTTTGCGACTGAAATAGATCTTGGGAGAGTCCTATCCTTGTATGAGAACAGCGCGTCGATCTTTGTTCGGGCAGTAAACTGTCTGACGGAATATGCTGACGACGTTGTGCTTCTGGGTGAAGATCGAGGTAAGTTGAACGATTTCTAGTCTAAATAAAAGTGTATCCGTGTATCCATGGATGTTTTTTGTACCTCCGAAATGTAAAACGCTGCCGCAGGACTGAATTGGCCGTAAACCGAATCTTGTCCCCGGCAGGAAAACCCTGTCTGAACGAGGAAAGTTTTGTTACCTGGAAAGTTACATCTTACCAGGTGGTCGGACATCGGATGAAGTGACCTTACGTCCACAAAAGACGAGTTAATCTTCTGGGTTGGGGTCCACAAGACCGACCTATAGCATGACTGGATACATTAGGCGACAATGTTAGGTGCTGTAATCAGTGGCGTCGCTACATTCCAGTGCTTTTCTTGTCTGTGATTTACTTTCACAACCTTCATGCTGTTTGGTTTCTCCTTATACTTTCACTCTCGACCAGCTGATGTTGCGAAGCAGTAAACAAAACAAGAGCACAAATATACGAGGTTATTGGCTGAAAGAACTGAATCAGTACACAACAACAGGCCACCGAGAAAAGACCCGGATGTCCAGTTCACTTCGAACAGCCTTTCTTACCACATGCGGATGAGGGCAAGAGAAGAGTATATCCCATAGCTACAGGCCCACTGCACTTAGAGATAATCGGCAACCAGACCCTGTAACTTGGAGCTTCACATTATAAGCAACACAATCAGTTAACTTTGTAACACCTCAAACGCCGACTTCGGAGGATGTGGTCGCAGCTAACAACAATACGTCCTGCTATTTCTGCGATTACACTCGTCATCCGCGCGCTTGATGCCCTGTGAGGAAAGCTGTATGTAGTACTTGTGGAAAGAGGGGACATTTTTCAGGGTTTCTGTTAAGCATAGCTCCGGTTAAAACCCAATAATGACCGCGGTGTTTGTACCCCAAACTACCTTTGGTCTAGTGCTACCACTCCTGCAGCACCCATTTGTCTATCCGATGCTATCACCAGTATAATGGTGAACGGTAATTCTGTGCTTTTACTCATTGACACTGGTAACTCCGAGAGCTAAATTCCTCAAGCAATCGTAGGAAAACACAAGTGGCCGTTAGTAGATTCACAAAAGCGAATCACAGTGGTATTTGCATTCCTATTCAGCACTACACAGGGACACTACTGTTCTCGTCAAGCACAGAAATACTTTTTATGACCATTTTAGACAGCCTGTTTTACCCAAACTCTGCACTAACATGTTGCTGGATCACGACTTTTTGAAACAACACCAGTGAGTTGAAATCTTCTTTCAGGTACTATGTTCGCTTTCTTTGTGTATAGGTACCTGCTGCTCGGGTCGAGCCTCAGTCCCTCTTTGGGCATTTCTTTTCAGACTTTAAACTAATCGCCACCAAGTCCCGCCGTCACACTCCTTCAGACGAATTACTTATTCAATCAGAAATACGGACACTTCTTGAGCCCGGTACAACAGAGCCATCCAATTCACCATAAAAAGCACAAGTTCTGGTGACCTCTAATGAACAACATAAGTTTAGAGTAGTCAATCCACTCACTTATCCTATGCACACCCATCTCCCCGCATCGATGACTACGAAGATTGTAGGTTACTCCGTTTTTGGAGTTGTCTGCTTCCAACGGACGACAAACACAGTAATTTCCACGGAAAAGCTTATTGGTATCTTCACTTATCTTGATCACTTAACTATTTGCCGTCAAAATGAGAATGACCACGATCGTAATCCAGACAGGTTCTTGGAAGTCGCCATTAAGTATGGCATAAATTACAATAAAACCAAAAGCGTTTCTTCGAGCCGCAAAGATAAATATTATAAGTTACGTATCCAATGGAGTCGTTAAACCAGAAACAGGAAGGCTGAAACTACTGATAATGTTTTCTCCAAATATTCTCAAAGCTCATGTTTACATTGGACCTCACATTTCTCGGACAAAATTTATCTTTTAGTAACAAACTGAATTTCTCCGTTTCCCACCGACGTCTTAAACACTTTTACAGGCCTTAAGCAAGGACTTGCGAATGCCACCGTCGTCACTACAGACCCGCAAAAACCGTTGGCCGTCGAAACCGATACATCTGCTATTGATATTGCAGCTACTCAATCAAAACGGAAGACCACTGGTATTTTCCTTAAAATTGCATCTCCGCATGAGAAGCGCCACTCCGCCGTTGAACAGGAGGTATATGCGATCGTTGAAGCATCTAAAAAACACGTTTCTTGATCAGATACCACTTCAGACTGACCACAAGGCAACGGTCTGTGACCTTTGTTTGACAATCAATCGATAGGCGAAATTAAGAATGAGAGGATCCAACGGTGGCGTGTATAACTCTCTACCTTCCCACACGACGTTGTTTATTGTCCACGCCGTGATAACCTTGTAGCAAACACACTATTGGCGTCACTGCGCCGTACTGACGTATTCAAACTTCATGCATCTTTGAACCATCCGGAAATGATTCATATGACACATTTTTTGCGCGCCCAAAATCTCCTGTTCCCTGTTCAAGAAAAGATATGATATCCTCTTGTCGAATTTGCACGAAGGTGAAGGCAAGGTTTTCCAATACATCATACGTAACGCTCCCCAAAGACACTCAACCCTTTGGGAGACTCAGTACAGACTCCAAGGGGTCATTATTACCATTCACACACAACAGATTCCTTCTTATAATGGTTGACGAGTTCTCCCGCTTTTCTTTCAGATACATCTGTAGTGCACGCCTACCCTGGTTCAGATATTCCTACACCCACCGTAATTCGGTGCCCCACCAACTTGATTGCTATTTTCGGCTTACCATCATTCTGATCGCGGATCTTCATTCATGTCTGACGACATATGTGACTTTCTCCGCGAGAAAGGAATTGCCATCCGCCACACCACCGCTTATAATTCCCAATCTAACGGACAGATTGAACGTATAAACGGCACACATTGGAGGGCCACTACTCTGGCCCTGGAGTGACGAGGACTAGAAACACGACACTGGGAAGCCGTTCTCTTAGGTGTTACACTCTTTACTCCGTCTTCTTTACACAGCAAACAATGCAACACCTCACGAACGCTTGTTTGTTTATAACCGTCGATCATCTACTAAAGCATCCCTTCCTGGTTGGCTTCTGAATGCTAACCAGGTCCTACTGAAGAAGCATAACTGATGTTCCAGGTACAATCCTTTGGCAGAGGAGGTCAAACAGCTCGAGTGCAACCCGAATTACGCTGGAGTACGTCTGCCGAATGGCTGCGAATATCCAGTCTTATTCCGCCTATTAGCTCCCTCTGCTCGCAATGACGATACGACCGTCCTTGAATTAGAGACAGAACCGGAAACTTCACTGATATCCTCTCCCAACCAGAGTACTTCCAAGGATGACGTCCCCGCCGAACCTCACTTGGGAGAGCAGCACTCCTTAGCAAATCTCTAGTAACAACAGAGCTTGTCCCTGCTGCCGGCGAAGTCGCAAGGCGTAAATTATTTATTTGTACGCATACATGAACGGGTGCGAACTAGTTTTTATTCTGTATCACCCATTACATGTACAAACGATTTCATGGAGATCAGAAGAATGTTATGAACTGGTTTTCTGCCGTTCGTGATTATTGTTTGTTTTCATCATGATATATATATATATATATATATATATATATATATACATATATATATATATATATATATATATATATATATATTGATAGTAAGTAGTATGTAAACGTGTGTTAGCACTGCGCCAACCCGCTTCCGTCCAGGTTCATCCGAATCATCGAGTTAAGTTTGTTTAGATGTCGTCCTCGATGACAGCCAGAAATGCCTTGGGTGCCTCGGAGGATATGCACCACTGATGCGCTCTAACAAGAGCGAAACTCGAGTCTAGTGCTTCCGACTGAAGTGATCGGATGACCTGAGGTTTGTGCATGAAAGTTGGGGTCCAATTGATAGTCAGCGAAGCAGAATATCATCAATTGACAAGTTGGTTAAAGTCTCATCATCAGGCGAAGTTCTTACTGTACGACTGTTGCTGATGGCTAGTAGCAAACTCGTTATACCTACACGATCACATCCACTGGTTAGGCTTTTCATATTTTTCTAAACCGTAAAAAAGAACCTAAATGCTGCAGTGTAAACTTGACCCTTCGTAAATAAACGGATACCATGTCGATGCCACAAACGACTGAAGTTAACAAGAGTCAAATGCGCCTCCTGCAGACCCTTTTCCATTTACAAAGTTCAATACCGATATCCTTACGTAGAAGAAAGGTGGTCCCCGTGACGATATCAATTACGAAGTTAGGCAGAAAAGGAGAGAAAGAGAAGAGAGGACATTTCCGAAGAGCACCACTTCCTGTGATAAACACGAGTGAAAGAGCACAGAAAATACGAAGTAGACTTCGGCTATTCATGTACAGAAACTCTGTGATGGAAATTAACTCCTCTGGTACATTTTTCACCGACAGGTAGTGCAAGAGAATTGTGCGGTCGACTGAGTCAAAGACCGCTTTCCAATGAAAAATAGGAATTATTTTCCTACGGGAGATGTGCCTGCGTTCTAAAAACATTCGAAAGGTAAAAATACGATCGACACAACCTAAGCCACATCTCAACCAAGCCTGATTCTCGCAAGAACACTGTTCGCGGGCGTTAGATAAGCAGTGGAAAATAATACCAGCGAGCAATTTAGATGCGACGTTAATCAGACTTATTCCCCTCTGGTTACTACAAAATGACTCGTCACTTTTCTTATAGATACGTTCGATCACCGATTCATACCAATTCTTCGGAACCTTTTCCTTCGCCCATTTCAAATCGACGAGTTTTGTCAACTTGAATGACAATGCTGGGCCACAGTCGTGTCCTTTGAGTTTATTCCACGAAGAACCTCCGATTCCGATGGAGGATTGGTACCTACGTCCGGAACTCTCATTGTTGTGCTGCTCAACGCACCCGTACTGGATGAAGGCCAGTTAAACCGTTTCACTAAATGCCCAGCTTAATGACTCAGATGGCGGTCCTAAGTCTGAATAAATGAGCCGTTCACCTCCTTTACCAGTTCGCTGACACATGGACAATACAAGCGTTCTGAAACAATGAATCATTGATCTGAGTCGATTGTCCCTCTGGATAATGGGCATCTGAAAGCATCGATAACCTAGGGGACAATTCCATATGAAAAAAGCAGATACATGGTTACTATCTAGTAGCAACTGCGGTGGATGGTTGGTTTGCACACCGACGACAAGTAGGCAAAAACGGACACGGACGAGAGCATGAGCAGAGTCCATAGACGTGGAGAAAAATGAGCAAGTCTTGAACCAATCTACATCAGCAGTAACCGATAGCAATGTGGTCGATCTGGGTCAAACGCCACGAAGGCGCAGGAGGACACCAGGTGAGTCGGTAAAGCTCTTTCTGCGCGAAATTTGTGCTTGCTAAAAATAACCAATGGTCGGAACATAGTTGGATGAAACGATTAGCATTATCGGTTCGGTCGGCTAGAATGAAAAACGGGGATCTTATATGCCTCTCCGTCTTGTTTAGGCAATTAATATGAGCATTGAAATCGCCAGCCACAAGCAGTACATCCGTAGAGCGTACGCTGCGCAGCAGCCGGAACAAGTCATGGTAGAATTTGTTTTTAGCCACAGGAGTACAGTCAGTCGACACATGCATGGAGACAACGAACGAGGACCATCGCTGGTGACATGCACGAAAGCATCCAATTGAACTGCACACAAACGGCTGCTGACTGTCCAGCAGTGCGCGTTCAGCCTTTATGTCCAAAGAAATGCCAACGTCAGCCTGGCCACGAGCACTACATACTGAATCACCCGGCGCGCGAAGAGGGAAACGAGAAGACGAGCTTGTGTCTGGGGAAAGAAGTGTAATCAATGAAGATGGGTCTTGCATGTGTTTTGGAGATACAACACACATCTACCTTAAAGAATGCAACAGTCCTAGATTACGTAGCCTCTTGCAAAGTTTAAAGCCAGTTAGGTGAAGAGAGTGCTTAGTTCTGAGAATCGAACCTGGAGTGTCTACTCCAGGAAGACAGCGGTTAAAACCAGGTGTTGCCTATCAACTGGTTCAGAAACTGAACTTTGTCTGGCCTCTACCGACCTGCAAGACATGATTGCATCTTTGGATTAAGGAAGCCATCCTGCATAGCTCTTTGGGTCGCAGAGGCACGCAAGTCATCTCACCACAACAAGGAACAGTCTCGTCGTGATGGCGAGTAAGTTGTGAGGATTTCCGAACTGCGTGAGAATGTTCGGTATGGGTTTTGCATCGGAATACGGGCGAATAGGGCGAACATAGTTGGGACTGACCGAATTTGTTTGCTCCTCGGAGTTTTTCGCTCTTGGGAGGGACGTTCAGAAAATAGCACACGAAATGGTTAAAACAAGAGGCCAGTTTATCGGCACTCAACAAACTTACAGAATGTTGAAGTGAGATTATTATTACTATCGCGTTTGAAATAAAACACAAGAAAACTCTCAGTAGAAATCTTTATCAGAAAGGAATCCACTGTTAACTGTCCCGCGCCTTGTTGTCTCCTTGCATTTCGAATGCCACTGCATAGATCACCTTTCACAACCAAGTTGTGTTAGAGTGACTCTGAAATAAAGACCAGACTGATCAGAGTTAAAAATGTTCTTTGAGTCATAATTTTTGCTCAAGGTAGGAGCGCTTTTCTGTCAATCGACAGTTTTTTCCTTGAAACTTCTGGTTTCTCCCCGTCCAGTAGTCTCGCGCGAAAGTCACTATGCTCCATATTACGAGACACCGTTGTTTTCCATCGTAGCAACATTCCTGTTACTGTTAGGTGATTTCGACGAACAGTGAGAAGCTGTTGATACACAGCGCTATTGATATCATTGAAAGAACCGAATCATGAATGCAAGAGTTTCGTTAACTTGAAGTTCCTTGGTCCAAGCCAGTTTTGATGCTGACCTCATTTCTCACAATCATATGAACTTGCGTTCTCTCCACACCTGAATTGAGATACAATGCTCTTCACGGAAACTCCATTCTTGTGCAAATTATTGACCTTTACTTTATCACCAAGACTCAAGAATGTCTTTCTCGTTGACCGTTCCATCACGATTATTGGGTGCTTGCGAGTTTTGCTGTCGTGGTGCGAAATATACAGCGATTATGATAAGTGAACCGAACAGGCTTGCCAGTTGAGATCAAACGCCGCGGACTGTCGCGAACAGCTGGACGCACAGCAATACACACAGTATAGGCGGAATTCTTGAATATTCACTGATGTTGTCTATCGAATGATCCCAATGACCTTCCGTGAACTACCTGAGAGGCCTACGCTGTTCACACATGCATACCGAAGTGCAAAATTTGACAACTGTCACAACAAAGAGGCCCACGAGCTTTTTTTAGCACAGGACCAAGTGGTATTTTCTATCACCACGTATGTGTGCGACCCAATGGGGCTGTTCGGTCGAGGAGATTTCAACGGTAAGATCAGTCGGAACTGGGACAATGTGTTGGCTCGGATGAGGCGACCGCTCTTCCGGGGTACGCTCCAAGAGGGACCACTGTAGGGAAGAATGTCACTACAGAACAGTGTTGAATCAAAATACAATCTTATCCTGACATGCAGTGAAATTACCAACGCAGGTAAGCAGTAGTCTTTAGACAGTCTAAAAGATAAGCAACACGGGAATACAGTAGAGGCAACTCCATCATATGAAAATACCTCCAAGGAATCAGAGTGGCTGCTGAAACCACGAGAGATCCAAGCCAACAGCAAACTTAGATGACGTAACAGCGTGCTTAATCAAAACCCTATTAACACCGCAATACCGTCAGTTGAAACATCGTGATTCGTGCACTTTTCCATGCCATTTCCCGAAGTCATTTGTCGGCCCCAACGGGATCTGGTCTATACGGACACTGCGTGACACGCTAGAAGCGTTTCTTTTTCACTGGTATCGTGGGTTCCATCCAGCTGAGGCTACTTGGTTCGATTCCATTAACTAACTAACTATTCGAAACGGAACCGAACCGAACATCAAATACACTACATCACCGTCTCTTCTGTTTGCTGGGCGGTGTACGCGTAAGCAAACCAAAAGGAATACACGCTTCAAACCGATTACGGAGAAGAGCTACGTGATCTAGTTCTGCTGGTTCCATTAAGCTGATCGGTTAAATTAAAAACTAGAAAAGCAGACTTACCAAGCACACTGTACAAGGGATGCGAGCAAGGCCAGCAGTACATAAGAGATGCGGTGAAAGTCGATATTGAACGCAAGCGACGCTGGAATCGGTGTCGTCTGGAGAAAACGCACCTCGTTCAGAAACAATACGACTTTCAAGTTCGCCACCATACTTTAGAGCGTCAAGAACGCACTGGACGTCTTGTAAAGTCATCGGAACCTAGCGATTAAAAAAAACACTGGCTGAATTTAGCTACTCTTCAAGGAACTAAAACCAAATGAAACTCTACACACTCTTCCCAAAATAATATGCCTACAGCGTTACGGTTCTTTATCTACCGGAAAAATCCAAAATGTTCACCATTAATTATGTCTTCAGTAGAAAAAATATTATGCAATTGCCGACATTTATCAGATACAATTAATGTGATCAAAACGTCGGCTCTTATGTGATTTGTCAATTTGGTTCACTGTTATTCCTGTGTCGCACATAAGACGTTTGTGGCGGTAATCCTTACCCGCGTTAAAATACAATGCTTTCACATGCACCGATAAGATAGTCTAAATGTCTCAAACTGAATTTATTACTGTAACAAAGTTTTACTGTTACTATTTGCCATGAGTCTGACCGATATAACTTGGTCTCAAAGCAGTTTTGTGTCATCAGTGGTGGAAAATAAGTGATTTACTGTATCAACTCACAGTGCATAGTTTAGCATTACTGATGAATCGATGGATTTCTTCGACTGAAACATAGGACGAATCTCGTCTTTCCAATGGATCTGCTAAGTGAGATGAAGAACTAGTCTGAGTATATTTGTTATTCGAAAGATGACCACACCTTATCTTGTAGGTACTTCAAACAAGCGGTTCTCAACATGGCAACGAACTCGCCATCGACCCCAGATTCCCCTGCAAAGAGCGTGTTTGCCGCGATTTTTTCGCTGGGTTCCAAGTCGATAAGTAGATAGACCTTCTGCTTTTGTCCGGTTGCCATTGGTAACTCCTTGATCATTTTCTTGCCAATGAGTGCCTTCAGAAGCCTAGGGACTCGACTCTGAGGAATCTTTGTGTCTATGCTGATTGCTTTCACCGAGGTAGCTCAAAAAAGAACAACGTAATAATAATGTGAAAAGTTACCATTTTCTCCAGCTTTTCGAATAGCATTGTATACAAGACGCTCCTCCAGATCAGTCAAATTGCGCAGGGTACTTAGAACAATAAATTACACTATACAGATGCGAACTTACTCCACATTCGATTGTTCACGTAACTGCCAAGAAAGAGTACGGTCACTGTTCACTAGAACGTCGAGTAAACCCTCCTTTTGCAAAGCGTTAAGCACAGGTAGAATGGTCGTCAGCGGTACATCTGACAACTCTTTTTCAAAGTGTTTTTGCGTGATGACACCTCTCGTAGATGAGAACAGATTGAGTATTCTTAACGCCACATCTAAATATTACCGCAGAAGAGCAGTTGATACCTTTCCCGTAAGGAGTCCGTTTCCGACTTCATTTCAAAGAAAAACCTGTAAAGGTGAATTAAATGAGGGAACAGACTTATAGATCATCTTCACCAATGTACAGCGTTAAACAGTAGGACAAGCCCCACTGACCACTACCTTTCTCACCATCTTGCACGTTGAATTAGAGAGTATGAATATACAAAATGGACAGGAAGTGGACCTACATGGGTGGAAAAAGGAAAGAATGCCCTAGTAGCCAACACACGGAATACACAGTCTAACTGTACAAACGCACATCGATCAATCACTCTGATTTGACAGAAAGTGACAACACGATCGCCACTGTTCACGGTTTGCTGCCATATCCTTCAGTGTCTACAGCCAACTGGTAGACGGATCTTTTGGACCCCAACCACGAAGACGTGAAGCACCTACTTTTCCTAAGTCTGCTGTACATTTTCTCATTCCTCGCTGCCACGTCATCTGTTGACCTCCACGTGGTTTCTGGCACTCCTAAGGAGAAACGGAGAACAGGACACGGTATGGTAGACGTGTGTTTGTCATACGTAACACATGCCCCAACCAACGAAGTCTACTAATCTGGATACGCCGTGACAGAACGTTCTCTGAATCAGTACCCAATACTCGCTTTCTGACCTCATCATTGCTCACTCGGCTATTCCACCCAATCTTACCGATACTACGCAAACATTGGTGGTCACAAACCTCAAGACGACGAATATCTTCCACACACAGACCCCACGTTTCACAACCATACAACAAAACTGAATGCACTGCAGCAAAAATACACGACCTTTCAACTTCAGTGAAATATCAGGTCGACGCCACAAGTGCTTCAGTCCAGCGTACGCCCCTCGAGCCTTGGATATCCGTGTGCTCACCTCTACTACTGTACTCCCATCCGTCGTCAAGCTGCTTCCGGGGTAGGTGAAGTGGTCGGCAAATGACAGCACCTCTCCATCGAGCATCAAGCCCAAAATCGCCGACCTCTAGTCTCGTAACATCACTTTACACTTTGAAGGTGCAAAGCGCATGCCAAATGGAACTACAGCTCTCGCAAGTCTATCTAGTGCACATTGAGCATGTTCCGTGGATTCGAACAAGCACGCAACATCGTCCGCGTAATCTAGGTCACATAGCTTTCTACTATTTCTTAGCTCGATGCCTACATCGTCAAGATTTTGCAACGCACTCTCCATTATTTCGTCCATGACGAAGTTGAACAGGAATGGAGATATGGGACATCTTTATCGAACACCACCGATCGTTTCGAACCGACTGGATAGTTCGCCGTAAACTGTAACGCTGCCAGAAGTATGAGAATACAATGATCTCAGTAGGTTCACGAACTTCTGGGGCATACCTTTTCGTTGAAGAGCGCTGAATAGCGCTATTTGATCAACTGAATCCAAGGCACCTTTCAAGTCCAGGAAAACCATTATTGTCGGTCGGCGGTGCATGTGACGCATTTCAAGTAGTTGGCGAAGAGTAAAAATCTGGTCGATGCATCCTCGACCTGGGCGGAATCCCACTCCTTGTTCGCGGGTGTTCCTCTCCCGATCTGATGTAAGACAGTGCAGCAGAATCAAAGCTAACACATTGGTGACTATCGGAATCAAACCAATCCCACGATGGTTACTACAGTAATTGTGTATTCTCTTCTTGAAGATGGGAACAATCAATGACTCGCTCCATACTAACGGAATACGCTCCTCGTTCCAAATGTCACGGAGGAAGACGGTAAGTGATTTTATCAACGCCCCACCACCCAGTTTGAAAAGAACTGGGGAAAGTTCGTCTGGACCGGCCACTTTCCCTCGCTTTAGTGATCGAATGCTCCACTCCACTTTTACATCCGATGGGGGCTCAAATGATACCACCCAAGGAGTCACAGTTGTTTACACAGGAGTAACTACACTAGCGTGTGGCCACCTAAACCGTTCCTTGAAGTATTCGGCCCAACAATCAAGCCTTTGCTGTTTGCCAAGGATGGGTTCTCCATTTCTATCGCAAATCGTCTCACTAACATGGGTGCGCCGTCCACTGGTGTCACGAATAAGTTTGAACAGTCTTTGACTGTTACCTGAAGTAACTGCTATTTCCATTTCTTCGGCTATCCTAACCCACCAATTGTCGCCATCCTTCTTAAGGCTTTTCGTAACTTGCTTCTGCAGACTTCTTCGTATCTTACTCATCTCCTTACTGTTCGGGAACTGGTGCTTTTGCTCCACTATACTCAGCGACTCTTGCGAGATCCAGTGTCTTTGATGGACAACGAATCTGGGACCACAGGCAAAACGTGCTGCAAAGTGCATCGCCCGCTGGATATGAGCCCAATGTTCATCTCCATTATTGTTCGTCATAGATCCTAGCTCATATGCTAACTTCTGCTCATAACGAATGCGGATTCCTGGATCACACAAACGTTGCACGGCTAGTCGGGTTTGCGGTTTGCGACGATGACCGTGGAACTGGAGAGATAATCGCATTAAAACTAATACGTGGTCCGGCTCCACGTTCGGGGACCAGCAAGATCTACAGTTTTGAACAGAACTGCGCCACCGGTAGCTCACTGCGATATAATCAATCTGACTCAAAGTACCTGTAGAGTTAGAGCACCAAGTCGCTGTGCGACGCGAGCTGTGTCGGAAATTGGTGCTAGACAAGAACAATTGATTGTCTGCACAAAACTGGAGAAGCCTATCCCCGTTATCTGTACGCTCAGCGGGCAAAGCACAACGCCCACCTAAACAAGCTTCTGACGTACTAAGTTCGCTAACTTGCGCACTAAAGCCACCTGCTAGCGCTACAATGCCAAAACCTTTACTGCTGCGAACGAGGGTGGCGAGCTCATCGTAGAACTCATCTTTCTGCGTGTCAAAACTGCATTCTGTTGGGGCGGGATTATAGAACGTAGTTTTGGACCGGATCTGAACTTAAATACCAGTGATCGAATGATGGTATTTTGAGCGGAGGGATAGGAATTACACATGGAGTCATACGAGGAATGCTACTCTATGCATCACAGATTACACAGTGAGACAATCAGTGCATACGTACACCGACACTTAAACAGTCTGACTCGATAGGAAGCGCCAAAAAGACCACCATTGTTCACGGTTTGCTGTCACATGCCACGATGTATCTAAAATGATGATGGAGTTGTTCTAACCCCGACCTTGGGAGTAGAAGGCAATTACACTCCGTAATATATGCATTTCATTACACCGTAGCATCTACTTGGCAGCGGCAATCTTGAAGGCCAATTTGAATTTACACTTGTGTTGCTGTGCTCTATTCCAGGTGTACCCGCTGAGCGAACCCAACGCCCAAGGAAGACCTGTGGCCAAAAGACTACCTTATACAGGACTAGAAAGAATGAGTTGAGTGGCGCTTAATTCATTCGGGTGCTTTTCCTATCAAGTGAAATCTGTCAGCAAACGTACGAATTCTTTTCATTCCAGGTACCGATTATTAGGCTGCGCAAGCACTGTTCGTGAGCGTTAGATAAGCAGTGGAAAATAATACCAGCGAGCAATTTAGATGCGACGTTAATCAGACTTATTCCCCTCTGGTTACTACAAAATGACTCGTCACTTTTCTTATAGATACGTTCGATCACCGATTCATACCAATTCTTCGGAACCTTTTCCTTCGCCCATTTCAAGTCGACGAGTTTTGTCGACTTGAATTACAATGCTGGGACAGGTCAGAACCGAACGATGCGGCAACGGCACAGCGGTCAAGACCGATGTTGTTGGTGATATTGTGGGAGATGGAATACGAAGGTGGAGGGTGAAGTGGCATCATCAACAAAAGCGTGAACTGGGGTTGGAGATGGTGGATAAGAGATCATTCATGAACAGGAGAAAGAGACAGGGTGAAAGTACGAAACCGTGCGTAACACCAGTATTCGTGAGGAAAGCCTGCGATTGTACCCCATCGACCCGAACGGCGATGATCCGATGACTGAGAAAACTCGATGGTCACAATATAAGAGATGGAAGTGGTCAGTAGAAAAGAACAAATGTTTTTTGGTTTATTCTCCGTACTGCCAAACTGGATTCCAGTCACCCGTCCTTTGTGTGAAATTCGGTTGGACGGTTCTCTATGTCTAAACAGCAACAGACTGCAGCGCCGATTCTTGTTCGTTACATTTGTGTATGCAACAACTGATCGCAGTTCTTCTGAGACCAACGATAAATTTTATTGGGATTGGTCCCAGCTGCTTTGAAGCAAGCGTCTAATGGACGTTGCGGTGACTGCTAGGGATTTAAACGCCCAAGTTAGCTGTTTAGGAACTTCCAAAAGGCATATAGGAGGTTGTTTGCTATCCCAGCCGGCCACACTCAAAACGGCGGTCGTCTCATCCATAATTTTACTTACTTACTTGCTTACTTTTCCTCTTATGCGGCCGGTTTCATGTCCCGGATGGCACCTGCCTACAAAGGGGTGTGTGCAGAGGAACTGTTCATCAAGAGCCTCGGGCAATTAGGTACGAATTGGCGTCCCCGGGATAACTTGGATTTTCGTTTCAGTTAGAGACTCTATCCCGTGCACAACCAAGTCCTACCTGTCGGGAAACAGAAAGTTTCGTATGCTGGGAGACGGTGATCGAACACGCGATTTATACACCTTTTGGATGGTAGACTGTCAGTCGAGGATGCCCAATGACTGCTAGTGAATCCTACTCCATTCACGATAGCTGAGTAAGAGGCAACAGGTTATGGTCTTATTTAGTGACGGGCCATAGTCACGCACGTAACACTGCTGTTTATGGGCTTCTGTGGTTTTTATGCAGTTCGCTGCCAGGCAAAAGCCCATTACGCACTCTATAGGACTAGCTCCTACGTGAGAATAAGACGGGCTTTTGGATGTCATTGAAAGCCGCTTTTTGTGCATTGCGATCGGCGCACAGTGAAACCCAGTTCTTGCGCCAGAAACGCGGCCCGAAGGTTGACTGAAAGCCTGGACATTCTACGTCCACTTTGACTGTGTGCACAATTAATGAATCCATTTTGGTATGTATACTGCTCACGGTTTACTGGATTTACGTAGGTCCACCCGATCACCGATCACCCTGCGGTCAAAAATAGCACTTATGAAAGTCTAAACTGCAAGCTTGTGCCGTTCACGACCTTCGTAAGCGGGCATTTCAACGTTATTTTCTCGTGAGAAGTCAGAAAAAGTCAAAATCTAATGACTGATACTGTTTTCAGTGGTGATATTAAAAATCCGAGACTCCCGAGGTATATCCACTTCCGAAGAACACTCTGTACACCCAGGTACTTAGCTGACCACCAAGATGACTCTAGGATGTTTCTTTATGGCGCGTTTTACTTCGGGTCGACAGAGAACATGTCCAAACCACTGGAGACGGCACCGTTGGAGAAACGGCAGCATCGCGGATGTATGCGAACAGCGCCGTCGTACAGCGGAGTGTGGGACGTGATCATACCATTTGATTTATACATACATTTTTTATTACACATGAAATAAATTACAGTATAAGGGGTAAACCCTACAATCAGAAGACACTGTAAAAGTGAGTTGAAGGGGAACATTCGCGTGAGAGCCAGTTTATTGATCCTGCTTTTAAAGAGGGAAAGGTTGTAAGTGGGTAGAAAGACAGAAAGAGGAAGTGTTCCATAATTTAACGGCCCGGGGAAAGAAAGAGGATTGAAAGATAAAAGTGCGACATCTAGCGACAGAAAATTGATAAGGATGACTAGCTGCCTGGGCACGTGATGGTGAGGAAAGTTTTGGGAACACGAACTGCCGAAGCAAGCTCAGAAGAACAAAATCCCAAATAATATAGGTAGAAGAGAGACAACGAAGCAACAGTCCGACGATGGGCTAGTGACTGCAGATTGGAGGTTAAAGAAGGGCCGTTGATCAGCCGGATGACCTTACACTGAACCCGATCAAGAGAAAGAGAGGTAGACGAAGCTCCATCCCACACGTGACTGCAGTATTTAAGTGCGGGGTGGATTTGAGTTTTGTACAGCAGAAGATTAGCTGGTGTGAAGAAGCGTCTGGCACCAAACAGAAGACCAACTTTGCGCACAGCACGAGAGGCCAGCTGAGATATGGAAGCGGACCAGTACAGAGAAGTTTTATATAAGCCAACCAGATATAGAATCTGTGGAATGCATCACAGCTGAATTAAAGGACATGTGGGGAGAATGAATGATCTTTCAAAGAAATTGAGAAAAGAGAGGTCTTTGAAGCATTATATGCAACATGATTGTGGGATCCTTAAAAGGAGATGTGTTCGAGGTCGGACTCTAAAGATACACTGATTGCACTGCGGTCACGGTCGATGTTGGTTTTGGCATGACGGGGAGTGCGGTGAGAAAGGGAACAATGAAGGGTGGTGTCATTGGAAAAGAAATGGATTGGGTTGGAATTAGTGGATAAGAGATCATTAGTAAATAAAAGAAATAGGGTGGGTACAAGTACAGAACCTTGGGGAACACCAGCATTCACAAGAAATGGCTGGGACAGAACCCCATCAACTCGGACGGAGAAGGTTCGCTTACTGAGGAAACTTGATGTCCACAATACGAGAGTGGAGGAAAACTCGAACGAGGGCAGTTTCGCCAGAAGACCTTTGTGACAAACTTGGTCAAAGGCTTTAGAGATGTCGAGCGAGACCATGTGTGTTTCTCCGTGATTGCGAGTGCAGCTGACTAGGAGTGTGACACGAGAGCCAGGATATCATCAGTGGAACGGCGAGGTTGGAATCCATATTGGTGATCGCTGAGTAGTTCTTCGCGTTCGAGAAACGTACGCAGTTGGTCGGAGATGATAGCTTCGAATACTTTAGAAATAACAGGTGTGGTGCAAACAGAACGATAGTTATTCGGGTCAGAAGGAACACCGCGTCTGGGAATGAGAAAAATCACGGCGTGTTTCCAAGGAATCGGAAAAATAGAAAGTTGGGGAGAGAGAAAGAGAGGGAGAGAGAGAGAGAGAGAGAGAGAGAGAGAGAGAGAGAGAGAGAAAGGGAGGAGACGACGTAAGAGAGAGGTCAATACAGGGGCACACATCTGGAGGACGATGGGTGGTGTACCGTCCGGACCGAGTGGTATGCATACGACCAAAGAAAGAAGTCTTTGGCGGATCTTCCTATTGCTAATACGAGGTTGAAAGTGGGAGACAGAGAGAAGAGAAGGAACTGGAGGAGTAGGATAACTGGGTAAGATGGAGTTGGAGGTAAACCGGGATGCAAAACCTTCGGCTTTCTCATGTAGTTCACAAACAAGACCATCAGAGGAATTACAGATGGGAGGGAAATCAGAAGGGCAAAAAGCAAGGGAGATTGCCTTGGTAAGGGACCAAAATGTTCGGCTACCGGTGGCAGATGAGAGTAAGCGTTCGGCTTTCCAGCGGACAAACCGTTCTTTGACTCTCTCTTTATGGTTGACGAGCATTTGTTCCTGACTTGCACGAGGCAGTGGTGGGAGTCGGGAGTGGGCGAGCGGCACCCACGGCATTTCAAGCGTACAGCACGATCACAAGCGTGGGTGAACCCCTCGGGGGATTGGGATTTGTTGGGTTTGGAAAAGTGAGGAATTAAAAGTTGCATACCTTGAAGAACAATGGCAGTGAAGTTAGAAACGGAAACTGAAAAGTCTGAATTAAAGCAGCAATCATTCCAAGTATAGGAGGCTAGGAAATCGCGAAAGCCGTCCGAGTTAGCTGAATTGTAGCGCCCAAATGTGTTTCTCAATGTGGATGGAGGAGCAGGACGGGTTAAAACTGATGGGACAGGAAAAATACAGTGGTCAGATGAGCCAAGTGGAGGAACAGCAGAGATGCATGAGAACAGAGAAGCAACAGAAGTGAGAATTAGATCAAGAGTATGGGCACGATCGTAAGCCCGATCGGGAATACGTGTTGTTGACCACGGCGAAAGGTTCGGCTTATCGCCCCAGACCCGAAGTGTTCGATGAGTGAATCAGCCAATCACGATTCTGAACATTAAAATCTCCTAGGATAGCGATATGACAGTTGTGATCCGTAATAAACAAGTGCTCAATGTTCAAAGATAAAAAGTCAAAGATCGATGGATCGCTACTGTTGGGTGAACGGTAAACAACACAAAAGTACTGCTTAAAATAAGGAATTCGGAGTTTCAGCCACATCAACTGAAATTCACGATTGGAAAAGCCAAGATTCTGGATTTTTAATGTGACAACTGCCTGGTGGACAAGAGTACAGACGCCACCTTTGGGTGAAAAAGAGGAGTGAAAGGTATAGTTGGGAAATTGGAAGTGGGTGGTGTCTGATGAGTGGGAGATTTGGGTTTCGGTCAAAAATACGGCAAGAGGAGAGGAAGATTGGAGAAGTTGGTGCACAGAATATATATATATATATATATATATATATATATATATATATATATATATATATACATCGGAGGCACCAATCATCTCAGCCAGTTGGAATCTAACTATAGGAAGTGCGATCTGCCATAAGAAACGGCATAGACTCTTCTGACCTTTCCCTTCTTCTTTACAGCGTTAGACTGAAATTGGTCATGTCATATGTCACCGCCGGCGTGGGTCGTTCATTTCCGTACACACCAGTGGACTCGGATCACACGTTAGTACCTACTCGTTTCTGTTTACTGTCTTTGGTCGTGCCAACACTTAAGACATCCGATCCGAACAGTTTCTTCCATATGATAAACAACGACCTGCTTCCCAAACAGCTTTCTAGGAAGTTATTAATGTAACCGGATGTCTAGGACCCAAATGAACACTGGCAACAGATTAAGGAAGCCCTTTGCAATGCTATCATTGCCACACAAGACTCCAATTCAAGTGGTTCCCACAAAAGATGTATATCTTCGATATCAGCTGAATTGTCATTTGCGCACAGATCCGTCCTTCCTGGTGCCATTTCCAATGAGATGCGCAAATCCCCGAGACGCCTACTGACTAGGAACCTGAAAAATAACCGAGAGCAGTGATGGATCCCGAAATGCAAGGAAATGCAGAAGGTTGTGTGTTGGCAATAGTCGCATACCCTACTGTTTGATTCGAAATACCGGGCCACAGAAACCAGCTGTAAGTGAGTTAATGAAGGAATCCAGCGGCTAACTGATTTACTCTCAGGAATATCACATGGACCGTTCGGTGGAAGTTTAGGGAACAATTCGCCTGGCCCACTTCCACAGTGGAACTTCCGATGATACATGAAAGAGGAACAATGCACACAGGTGTAACCTATTCATCATAAATAGAGGTTACTCGGGAGTAAGTTGATATAAAAAGATACAAAGCTGTTGAACCGGATGAGCTGTCTCCATTCTTGAAAAAATACATGGAAGTTCTGGTACTGGAGTCACCCAAACTCCGTGTAATCTGGTATAGTGAGCAAATCCCCATGGAATGGTGTGAATCGATGATTGTGTCAATTTACAGGAAACGTAATGAGTTTCTTTGTAAAAACCATAGATGAACAAGCTTGGCAAGCACAACACCCAAAGCGCTCGTCGGCATTATTCTCCGCTGATTATCTATCTGAAAGGGCCATTCGATTCAGTCAATCGGTCACTTGGTAGCATTTCGAGAGGCGTTCAGGGTAAGTAGCCATCTCAGAGCCTAAGACACCCACCCCCGACAATACTAAGGCGTCTGGAGGGAGAGGATGGTGTCAGCCGATGACAAAAAGGGCAAACCCCGCATTCGGAGACTAGTGTCGTGGACAGCCTGTTGAAACTAAGGATACTGCTGGACACGTGCCAAGTCTTTGAGATTGATACCCGGAACAGCAGGCGATACGAGATTGCGGATTGAGGAAAGAGTATCTGCAGCCACATTAGCTGAACCGGAGACGAGACAAATGTCAGTAAAAAAAGTATGATATGAAATCCAGCTGCCGAATTTCTCGAGGAGAATGACTGTAATGCAATCAAGTACAATTGTGCAGTTGTAACAGATGACAATACGGGAAATCGAGAAAGAATGATAAAGGGTGATTTAGGGTTTATTCATCTGAAGATCGCCCATATACTAAAATGTAAAAAAGTGCGTAAGAAAACCTATCAAACACAAAGTTTCTCATAATAATACTCATCCGGTTGGAGAATACATAACATTCTCCCCGGCCAGGAAAATCCGGGTTGGTTAGTGTCTAAAATCGAGTGAACGCAGGGATACTTTTATGCGCTAACTTTCTGTACTTCATAAATAATAAGGACGTGTACGCTGTTTTTTGGTAGCGACTTCCTCAATACTAGTTGTTGTTTGTGAACGAAAGTTGTCAATACATCGACTGGTGTCTGTAGTGTCTGTAGCAGCTTCTGGTAGTTCACCAATAGGTGGATTGGTGATATCAGTTTCGAGCTGTGACACTGGTATTTCCTGGCGTTAGGTGTCGAAGGGGAACTGTATCCTCTCGTCCGTCGCGATGACGAACATGTGCGTATTTAGGGCTACACTCAATGAGATCAACCTCCTCCACCAAAGGATCACACCTCGTTTGTCGACAGTTGTTGCGTAGTGACACTGGTCCAGGAGATGTGAGTCACTTAGGTAACGAGATTTCTGAAGACGACTTTCGGTTAAACGCAGAAATTCGTTCATGTGGAGTAGCATCTGTAGCGATACATAAGAGATCTTATTGAGTGTAATACATCCGGAAGAACCCGTCCCCATTGTGTGATTGTTAAACCTTTGGACTGTAGGGCTAACGTGACAACTTCCCGTGGTACTCCATTCATTTGTTCCATCTGACCATTACACCGCGGGTTGTACGCTGTAATTCTGTTAGTCGCCATATTCTTTTCATGGAGAAAGTGGTTAAGTTCTCCGGACATAAACGCAGGACCACGATCGGAGTGAATGTGAGAAGGCACACCAAATATCGAAAACAAGTTAGTCCGACAGGAAATGACTGCCGATTTCATACTAGCACAAAGGTAAGCAAAAGGGAAACAGGAGTATTCATCGTTAGCAACAAGGAGGCATTTTTTGCGTGTGGATGGAAGTAAAGGACCGCTAAAGTCAACACTGAGTCTCTCGAAGGGTTGTGTGGCTTTTACCAGGCTGCTTCTCACTGGTTTATAAAAACGGGGTTTGGATTCAGCACGTACACGACACTGTTGTATCACAGTCTTTACCTGATCAACAGAAAACGGTAGATTCTTCGCACGAACGAAATGATTCAAGCGTACTACACCACGGTGGCAGAGGTTGTCATGGAGTAGTTTTAGATCATCAATGTTAAGCACTGCTGAACAGTAGCTTCGAGAGAGTGTATCCGCAGCTGTCCCCTTAAACAGGTCGGTATATGATGTCGTAGGAAAATGAAGACAACTCGATCCGCTAACGCAGTATTTTGTCATTCTTGATCTCCCCCTCTCTCCGCAACCGACCGTTGATCAGTGACAACCTAGAACTGACTGCCGAGAAGATAATGTTTTCATTGTCTAACGGCCCCTATCACAGCATAGGCTTCTTTATCGATTGCAGAATGGTGGCGTTCGCTTGGCGATAGAATTCTAGAGAAACATGCAACAGGTTGTCCGTGTTGATCGAGCGCTGCGGCGATAGCGACGTCAGAAGCATTAGGCTGGAAAGTTAGTAGAGAGTATAGATCCACTGTGGCAACATTAGCCTGGATCAAATCCGACTTCAGGCTCTTGAATGCTTTGATTACAACCGATTGTAACGGAAATATTCGATTGACGACGTGAGGATGAATTTTGTTGGGAAAGTGTGAAATCCAGTGAGAGTAGTAGGAGAAGATTCCAACCATTCGTTGTTGCTCTTTGAGGTCAGTGGGTAGCGCCATTTCCATAGGGGGTCTGAAGACGTCTGGGTCCAGCTTGATTACTTCCAAGGAGACTTTATAGCCGAGTAATTGTACTTTGTTTGTAGCAAACATGCACTTGTTTTGGTTCAATGTTATCCCACACATTTCTGTAGCAGTGAGAAGTCGTTTCAAGTTTTTTTTTATGCTCTACGGTGTCTCTACCGCAAACTGTTACGTTATCAACGTACGCAAAAGTTCCTTCAAGGCACTTATCCCGGATAATCGCATCGATGATAAGCTGGAAACAGGAAACCCCATTAGTGACATCAAACGGAATGCGTCGGAATTGATACAAGTTACCACATGCCTCAAAGGCGGTATAGATCTTCTCGTTTTCGCGAACTGAGAACTGACAGTATGCGCTCTCCAGATCCAGCGTGCTGTATACTTGATACTCAGATGTTTTCTCTATCATACCGTCTATTCGAGGCATAGGGTAGGCGTCCAAAACGATAAACCGATTTATCGTCTGAATATAGTCAATAACCATGCGTTTTTTGTCTTTCATTGGATGTGACTAATACTTGGGCTCGCCATGGGGATCGTGAAGGTTCCATTGTATTCTCTTGTAGCAATCTTTGAACTTGTAGTGACCTCGATCGCTCCGAGAAAATGACTGTTTTCTGGACACCATTTTGGATCTATTTTCTCTACGATCTTTTCTGACGTTTGACATCGACCTCATAATGTTGTCCGGTTGTGTTCATCTTACTGGACTGACTTTCCCGGGGTTTCCGTCGACCTCGTTTTGAATCACTTTCACTTTCGGTCGTTCGCCGATTGTACGCGCTCGCGGTTCGCTTTCTGTATAGCCGTTGTGTTTCGTTTTCCGTTCGGTATATCTCTCGTATCGGTACTTTTTCGGCGCCACGATATATAGAATACACCTTGCATCTATAAACCGACCTGCGTCTTCTCTATTCGTCCGATAGAGGAGATAACGTTGGTATTTCGCTGCTAGATCCAATGGGAGACACGTTCACCAACCGCTCTCGAACGTCTTCCATATTGGTGAGCCTGAAATTTCCAGAACCTTCCTGGATTATTCGCCCGCCCGGGGAGTCTGTGATTTTTTGCTGTTTCGCGTCCTCTTCTTGTTGCACGATATATATTTTTTACGATATATTATCGCAACGTAAACATGTCAGAGGATAAGATGCAGCTCGACACAGACCCCACTTTGTCTGCGGTTGCTTTTAAGCCTGTGGCGTTTATCCCACATGATCCTGAGGTTTGGTTTGCAGCCTTAGAGCTGCAAGTTGAGGCACGTAGGATTATCGGCCAACACCAACGATTTTCCTATGCCTTAGAGGCAATCCCGGGCGATGTTATCGCCTCAGTGAGGGATTTAGTATTAAATCCTCCTCAAGAGCAGCTGTACGATCGGCTTAAGGAGGCCATACTGCAACATTTCCTTCTTTCTCGGGAAGACCGGTTACGTCAGCTACTTTCCCGGCACCCCATAGGGGATTCAAAACCCAGCCGCCACCTAGCTCACTTTCGGTCCCTGGAAGGGCCCGCCGATAAGGATTCGGAGATAGTTAATGAACTGTGGTTGGACTCTTTACCTCTCCATGTTCAGACCACCGTAACTGCTCTCCTTGAGGACTCGTCCTTGGAACGAGCAGCCGCCGTGGCTCACAAGATTGTTGCACGTGTCGGCAGTGGGGCTAATCCGCTCATTGCCACGACATCGCGCAATCCTCGGGGTGTTGATTTGGATGAATCGCCGGAGAGGCCTCGGCACTCTCGATCGATCCAGCGCCGACTGTCCTTCAAAGACAGAGTTAAAATACCGACCCCTCGCAGTAGCCCACGTAATCAACGGCACGTACTGGCCCCCTCCACTGCCCACCTCCGCCGTGAATCCGCCTCACTTGCCTCGTCCAAACCAGACCATCCTATCAGCGGTTTTGTTGGTTCCACCGCGTTTTCGGACCAGCCGCCCGTAGGTGCAGACAGCCGTAAGCATACGCGGCGGGAAACGCCACTGCCGGCGAGTAGAAGCGGCCGTACTCGCCGGCAATCAGTCTCAGGTTGGCCGTTTATTTTACGTGCATGATTCGTGCACTAACGCTAGGTTCCTAGTTGATACTGGGGTCCAAGTTTCTGTTTTGCCGGTTAGTAAAGACAAGCCACGAGCTTCTTTGCTTCGGGTGTCAGTGGCGAATGGTTCTCCCATTCCTACCTACGGCGCGAGACAGCTTGCGGTCAACCTGGGACGACGACGACGGTACCTGTGGACGTTCATTCTTGTGGATGTTCCCACAGGCATACTGGGAATCGATTTTCTGCAGCATTATGAATTACTTGTTGATTCACGTAGGCTGCAGCTTATCGATCATCATCATCGTACAGCGTTAAACAGTAGGGCAAGCCCCACTGACCACTGCCTTTCTCACCATCTTGCACGTTGAATTAGAAAGTATGAATATACAAGATGGACAGGGACTGGACCTATATGGGTGGAAAAAGAAAAGAATGCTCTAATAGCCAACACACGGAAAACACAGTCTAACTGTACAAACGTACACCGATCGATCCTTCGTCGGACACTCAACTTACGGGTCTCGCAGCTCCAACAGATGCATACCGAATCACATGTTTGTTTTCTAACATTCCTCACGATTTTCAGTCTTTATTTATTAAATTCCCCATTTTGACTAAACCATTTGAAGAGACAGAGACAGTGACCGATCATGTGGCACACCAAATTGTCACTAGCGGACCACCAGTCACGGCACGACCTCGCCGACTGGCACCGGACAAATTGGCTTTCGCCAAACGTGAGTTCGACACTTTACTTTCTAAAGGTATTGTTCGTCCCTCTCACAGTCCATGGGCCTCACCTCTACACATGGTTCTTAAGAAAGATGGCATTAGCTGGCGACTATTTGGCGACTATCGCGCACTAAATTCGGTTACCCGTTACGATAGCTATCCCATACCCCACATACACGACATCACGGCATTACTTCACGGCACGACTGTATTTTTTAAGATCGATTCGGTGCGAGTCTATCACCAGATCCCAGTCGCCGCTGAAGATGTCGAGAAAACCGCTGTCACGACTCCTTTTGGTTTGCTTGAGTTCCTACGTATGCCTTTTGGTTTGCGAAATGCTGCTCAGACATTCCAGAGGTTTATTGGTGGCATTACACGAGACTTGGAATTTGTTCACATCTATATCGATGACTTGCTAATCGCATCGTCCAGCGTAGATGAACATCTACAACACTTGACGCTACCATTTCAATGTTTGTCCGAACATCGAATAACAGCCAGTCCTGATAAATGTGAACTTGGCAAACCGGAACTTGTGTTCCTCGGCCACAAGATCACTCAAGAGGGTATTAAGCCTTGCGAGGATAAATTGCGCGCTATTCTAGATTACGCCGTGCCGTCCTCAATCAAGGAGCTTAAGGCAGTTTTGGGGTTAGTTAACTTTTATCGTCGTTTCATACCCCATGATGCTGAACGTTTGCTTCCATTAACTAACCTACTTCGTGGCAATCCACGTAAGTTGTCGCTTACGGATGCCGCACGAGTAGCGTTCTCCGAGATTAAAGCGACATTAGCTCAGACCACGCTCCTTATGCACCCAGTTCCATCCGCCACGCTAAGCATAGCGGTGGATGCATCCGACTTTGCCATCGAAGCGGTAGTGCAACAATCTGTTTCTGGGATCTGGCAGCCATTAGAGTTTTTCTCTCGACACCTCAGTTCCACGGAAACTAAATATAGTGCTTTTGGTTGCGAACTGCTGGCTGCGTATAATGCCGTTAAGCACTTCCGCCATGCAGTCGAGGGTCGATATTTCATCCTCTATACCGACCATAAGCCTTTGACGTATGTATCGCATACTAAGTCTGACCGTTACTCCCCACGAGAAGTCAGACATTTAGACCATATTTCTCAGTTCACGACTGACCTACGACGTTAAAGGTGAGTCGAACTGCGTTGCAGATGCTTTGTCGCGTACTCCGCTTAATGCTAGTAAATCTCCGGTTTTAGACATCCCTGCCATGGCTGCAGCACAGGCACAGGATTCCTCATGTATGGAAGCCGCTCAGTCATCGTCGCTACAGTGTCAGTCCATACCCCTGGCCACCAGTGCTGGGACTATACTCTGCGACATGTCTACTGGCCTACCGCAACCAGTCGTACCCTCTACGTACCGGCGTCTCGTGTTCGATACCCTACATAAACTCTCACATCCAGGCATCGCAGCCAGTCTCCGATTAGTAGCTGCACGATACGTCTGGCCGCCCATGAATAAAGATGTTCGCATGGGGGCAAAACAGTGTCTACAGTGTCACATTTGGATCACATCAAAACATTGTCAAAATCTGCCAAACATGAATACATTGAAAACATGCCCAATGCACTGAACTACTTACTTACTTTTACTTTTACGCGACTATCTCCTGCGAGAGGATAAGTCGGCTCCATGGATATCACGAACCATTGCTGACCACGCGCGGCGGTCGGAGGCGAGCTCCGTACAGATCTTGATCCAGTCCTTTTTCCATCGCCGGGCTCCATAGACTGACCGAAGGCCTAGAAGCTCTACGTCTTTCTCGATTGTACTGGTCCACGTTTTGAGCTGCCCACCAAGGCGACAACGCCAACCAGGGCAGGGAGTGGGGCAGAGAGTTTGCTTGGTTAGCTCCGACTCGGGTCGCCGAAGCGTATGGCCGAACCACTGAAGTCGTCGACGTTGGAGGAGGACGGGGAGAGCATCGATATCACAGCATCGTCTCCTTACCTCGTCGTTGGACACCCTGTCGCGCCACTTGACTTTGAGGATTTGCCGCAGGCACCAGTGGTCGAAAACCTCCAGCCTTCTGGTATCCTCAGCTCGTAGTGGCCAGGTTTCGCAGCCATAGATGAGTACGGGCCGGATGGCAGCACGGTAAACACGAACTTTGGTTCTTAAGCTGATTTCACTGTGAGTCCACAGCGTTCGTCTTAGCTGAAGAAAGGCTCTCCTGGCGCTGTCGATCCGTAATACCACTTCATCTTTTGCCTGGCCGTTCGGAAGCAGAGTTGAGCCTAGGTATTTGAATGAAGGGACGTATTCGACTGGTTGGTCATTGATCGACAGTTGTTGAATTGTCGGGCCCAGATGGGTTGTGAAAGCCTTTGTTTTGGTCGAGTTTACTTCAAGTCCGATGGACCTCGCGAAGGAATTGATTCGGTCGAGGATTGGTTGTAGCGTAACGGGAGAGTCTCCAAGCACGACAATATCATCCGCGAACTCCAGGTCCGAGATGTATATTTCCTGGCTAAGCTGAACGCCAGGGTAGTTGTGTAATGCCTGTCGCATTGTCCAATCGATGGCGTAGTTGAACAGCACCGGTGAGAGGGGACAACCCTGCCTAACTCCGGTAGTGAGTGTGAACTCGCGGGACTCTTCACCGTACATACGAACCCTAGCACCGGTTGTCGAGTAGTATCCCCTTAACAGCCTTAAAAGCTTATCGGGCATTCCATCGGATTGGATTATGGTCCAAAGAGACTCGCGGTTCACCGAATCAAAAGCTGCCCGGAAGTCGATGAAACAAGCTACCGTCGGCTGCTGGAACTTATAGCGGTGCTCCAGTATTCGGCGCAGTGTGAAGATTTGATCCACACAGCCTCTGCCACGGCGGAAACCCCCTTGGTTCGGGCGAGTGCGCTGGTCTCTTGCCTCGGAAAAACGGGTTAGTAACAACGAACCAAAGATCTTTGCGGCCACATCGATCAGGCTGATCCCTCGGTAGTTCTCGCATGCCGATTTATCACCTTTCTTCGGAATGGGCAGCAGTATGGACATTCCCCAGTCCGGTGGAAATGCTTCCGCTCTCCAAATGGAACCAAAAAGTGTACACAACCTGTCAATCAATGACGATGAACATGCTCTATACACTTCTGGAGGGATGCCATCTTCCCCAGCAGCCTTTCTGTCTTTCAGTTTGTTTATCATCTCCGTGATTTCCGCGGTGTTTGGCGGGTCACAGTTGCTTTCGTACTGGGCTGGAGGGGTTGATATTGGTTGGTCCGTCCGGTGGTCCGTAGGCCGGTTGAGCAGCTGACTAAAGTATTCCACCCATCGGTCCATTTTCTTGCTCTGTTCAGGTATTAAGTTTCCTGCCGTGTCACGAAGAAGGGAATCTTGCTTACAAAACCTATTAGAGGCGCTGCGAATAAGGCGGAACAGTTTACCGAAGTCACCAATTCCGGACGCGGTCTCCATTTTTTCGGCTATTTCTATCCAGTATCTTATGCGATCAGCCTTGGCGGAGCGTGTGGCCTCTCGTTGCAGTCTGCGGCGTTCGTTACTACCTGCCAGTCGCGCTTCGTGTGCTATGGTTGACAGCTGGAGCGTGCTCTCCGAGATCCAATCCTTTGTCCGCCTTTTCGTTCTCCCGAGTACTGTCCAAGAAGCTTCCTTGATTGTCGTCATCATTCGAGTCCACTGCCCTCCCACAGAAACTTCATTTGCCTGTGCATTGGTTGCGCTGGTTAGTCGGGTTGTGATTGCTCGTGACAACGCTTCTCGCTTCTCTGGATTTCCTAGGGCAGCAACGTTTATCCGAGAGGGTGCAGACACTTTAGCACGTGTGGACAGATGAACTTTGAAGCATGAGCGTAGGAGGACATGGTCGGTGCCGTTTTTGTTGCCCGTTTTTGCACCTCGGTACGCTCGGCAATCCTCCACAGACGAGACCCAACGGGCTCTCACCAGGATGTGGTCGAGTTGGTGTGCAGTGCGACCATCATTGGAGTACCATGTGAGTAGATGCTTCTTGGGGTGTTGAAATCGAGTGCTGCAGACAACCATTCTGTTGATGTCGGCTAAACCAATCAGTCGGCCACCGTTCTCGCAGCGTTGGCCAAGGCCGAATCTCCCGAGAATATGGCGAGTAGATTCGTCGACCGTACCTGTGCGAGCGTTCCAATCTCCTGCGATGAAAAGTACATCGCGCCTCGAAACCCGGTTGATTACCTCCTGCAAATTAGTATAAAATTCGTCTTTGGTTTCGTCATCAGCTGAATTGGTTGGAGCATAGATCGCGATCACCGTCAAGTCGTGCGGGGAGCCTTTAAAACGTGCCAAGGCGAGTCTGGATGAGACGGGTTCCCAAGAGATCATTGCATCATTAGCTGCTTTGTTCAGAGCAAACGCGACACCGTAGAGACCCGAGTTGTCTTTCGGGCCACTGTGATAGAGCCAGTAGGATGTATCCACACCCGGGACCTTTATTTGTCGGCTACCTGAGTTGGGCAGGCGGACTTCCGAGAGGCAAGCAATATCTACGTCATAGTCGTGTAGAGTTCGCATTGTGATGCACTGACTGCCGACGTCTAGAAACGTCCTGACATTCCAACAGGCTATGTGTGTTCTTTTCCTGCAGCGAATAATCCCAGCTTGTTGTCTTATCACCTCGACCGCCGGGACACGAGGCGCGTCGCTTACCGGGGACGCCGTAGCATGATGAGCGCTTGAGGTTTCGTGAATAATCATAGAGAGTCGCGGGAGTAGGGTACGAAGCGGTGTCCCCAGCACCGTTCGGCCTTTTTGTTCGAGGTTGCACCTCTAGCCCTTGCACACCCAAGTGCAGACTGCAAGGCAGCAGGGTGTTTCCAGAGGAGCCGGTGACCTGCTGTACGGTTCGTTCGCCTCCTCTGGAATGCCGGATCAGGCAGTTGAACAGGTCTCCTTTGTGGCCGTTGGATCAGTAGATCTCGTCCGCCCATTCAGAAGGATCTGTCTTCACATGCCGAACACCGTCTCGCCGAAGGTTTTTAGACCTCGGTAACCCTCAACCTGGTTTAGCCCGCCTGTCGAGCGGTTTACCGGGGTGTGGCCGCTGATGCATGCTTCAGCTTCGTGGAGCCACAGGTGAGAGTTGGGTGAATGATGGAGACCAAAGAGATGGAGGATGCCCCAAGGGACACGACAGTCAACCAACTCAGAAGTGCTACTCCTCTCAGACACCCCATACACCCCAGACACCCCATACACCCCATGCACTGAACTGGTGGAGTCCGGTGAGTACAAAGGGAAATCTTGCTGTAGGCAGTCAAATTACAAGCTACTTCACTGTGGTGGATGCCACGTGCTACTGTAATTTGGGCGGGTATACTGTGTGATCCATATGCAGAAAGTCGAAGGTCCTTCGGCGTGGCCTCGTAGCTCAGCTGGTAGAGCACCCGCGGCACTAAAGCGAGCGTGGTGACCATGCGTGGGTTCGAATCCCACCGGGGCCTGAGACTTTTCACATTTGGATCACCTCAAAACATTGTCTAGTGTCAACAACCTAAAGTGCATAGGCACGTAGCTTCGTCTATCGGTACTTTTGCTACGCCTGATGCTCGCTTCGATCATATCCACGTAGACATTGTGGGTCCATTGACCCCATCACACTGATATACCTACTTATTAACGTGCATCGATAGATTTACGAGGTGGCCTGAGGCTATTCCTATCTCTGTCGTCACGGCCGAATCAGTGACTCGACATCTGATAAAACGATGGATAGCTTTATATGGTTGTCCTTCTACAATCACTACCGATCGAGGGCAACAATTTGAGTCCGAACTATTCTCTTCATTAACTCACATGCTGGGTACGGAACGCATTCGCACGACCGCGTACCATCCGGCATCGAATGGTTTAGTCGAACGTTTTTATCGCAAACTCAAAGCGGCTCTTAAAGCACACGAGAGCCCCGACTGGTACGAAACGTTACCGTTAGTTCTGCTTGGTATCAGGACTTGCATAAAAGCAGATATACAATGTTCCGCCGCAGAACTTGTCTACGGCACGACATTACGACTGCCTGGAGAATTCTTTACGCTACGGAGTACAGACTTTCTTGCCGTACAGACTTACGCTCACCGTTTGTCTACGTACATGCAAAATCTCGCTCCGGCGCAGACTCGAATGCAGCGACGACAGGTTTTCGTTCCGACCGAACTCGAAACTTGTTCGCATGTATTCATTCGTGTTGATTAAGTACGGAAACCATTACAACAGCCTTACGAAGGTCCATCTCGCGTGATTTCTCGTCACGATAGGACATTTAAGGTTGATCGACACGGTCGCGTCGGTACAGTTAGCATTGATCGTCTCAAAGCCGCGTACGTTGGGGACAGCGTGTCGCCCGCTGACACGAGATTCGATGTTAACCCTGCACTACCTGTTGACCACAATTCCGCGTCACGTCAAGGTCTGCAGTTAGCGTTGCCTGCTACGACTTCGAATGAGGCTATCGTCTCACGTTCAAGTCAGCAGTCCGTTGGTCCTGCTACGTTCTCGAATGAGAATACTATCTCACGTTCAAGTCAGCAGAGCACGCTTACGCACCCGTCCGTGAGTGAGGCTCCCGTCTCACGTTCCGGTCGGAAGATCGTTTGCCCAGCACGTTTACGTAACTAGGTCAAACACGATCTTAACCATTGCACTTCGCAGTATTAACTTTCATGATTGTCGTTACGACACGATTTAACGTACCTCTTTAGTTATTATTGTATTCTAGTCAAGTCCATTGCGGCTGCTACACCAGTTTTCCGTTTCTTTTCGTTTCATGGAACCTCGCCATATGGTAAGCTTCGCTGGCCCCACGAAATTTGGAGAATTTTGGCACCAACGTTTGCATTCTGGATCGGCCCTATCGCTCTCGTTCCTTGCTATTGACGAACCTACCGATTTGGCTTCCGGATATCATATTGGTTAACGGTTACCCGACGCTGGACGTTATTGGTGTGGCACACCTGGATGACGATTCACGCAACCGATGTCATTGGCAACGAATCTGATTTACGCTCCATCATCATCCTACGGTTCCTGCATACCACGGATTCTGCCCGTCAGCATCCCACAGCTCAGCTACATTCACGTATTTTGCACGCATTCACGCGCACGAATATCGTTTGTATGCCTTCTCCTCCTTGACATTTTTCGAAAGCTTTCCGCGCTTTCTAGAGGGGGGCTGCTGTAGTGACCTCGATCGCTCCGAGAAAATGACTGTTTTCTGGTCATCATTTTGGATCTATTTTCTCTACGATCTTTTCTGACGTTTGACATCGATCTCATAGTGTTGTCCGGTTGTGTTCATCTTACTGGACTGACTTTCCCGGGGTTTCCGTCGACCTCGTTTTGAATCACTTTCACTTTCGGTCGTTCGCCGATTGTACGCGCTCGCGGTTCGCTTTCTGTATAGCCGTTGTGTTTCGTTTTCCGTTCGGTATATCTCTCGTATCGGTACTTTTTCGGTGCCATGATATATAGAATACACCTTGCATCTATAAACCGACTTGCGTCTTCTCTATTCGTCCGATAGAGGGGGTAACGTTGGTATTTCGCCGCTAGATCCAATGGGAGACACGTTCACTAGCCGCTCTCGAACGTCCTCTATAAACCTCTTCCCAGATAAAACTTTTATCCTCCGCAGGATGTCGTCTGGATTCGGTAGCGATTGTTTCGATGCTGTCCGACAAGTGTTCAAGAAGAGGAGCATAGTGTATGGTAGAAGCTGCAAGGCCACGTAGAGAGGATGGTTTCTTCCCTTCGAACGGCGTTTGAACACTCTTATGCAGTCTCAAAAAATCATGACCGAGTAGCATATCGGCGGACAAATCGGGTAAGACGGATAGACGGTTCTGTGGATAAAAATTATTTTCGTGCCTGAAAGACACGTAACAATGACCACGAGTGTTGCTTCTGACGCGTGTAGATGCCAGGACAACTTCACCAATGGAATTTTCAACCGACCACTCGTTGCGACTGAAAATGGATTCTGAGACATAGCTTTCAGAGCTCTCCGTGTCGATCAGTACTTTTAGCGGTGATCCATTGACAAAGAAATCTGCGACTGCTTTTGACAAGCACTTGGGAGTGGCAGCAGTGATAATGGATGAGAACGTAGAGACTATCATTAATGCTGAGTATTTTGACTTTTCGGTGGATCGACAGACTCTCTGGTAATGCCGCCTCTTTCCACAAGATTTGCAGGTGACGTCCCGTGCTGGGCACGAGTACCTGGGATGCCAACTTAAACCGCACAAGAAACAATCGTTTAGTTGAAGCCACAGTAGCTTTTTCTTCTGAAGTGTCACAATCCTTACAGTAGTTGTGGAAGCACCACATCGCTCTGAGACAGTTGCCGAATGCTAGGACTGAACTCGGCTTTGGGCCAATTCTAAGGCCTTCGCTTGTTCATGAGCGGATTTGAGGTCAAGAATTTTGTTCCAGAAGACGTTAACAAATGGAGTTAGACTGCATTCCAGTAATGAATGCATCCCGCAAAGCGTTATTGAGACGTTTTGCCTGCTGCCACCGATTTAAAGTTACAATCCTTGACCAAAATCCGAAGTCTTTGCAAAAACTGATCAAAGCTTTCTCCAGGATCGTACATGTGGCTAGCTGATAACGAGCAAAGACTTCATTTTTGGGTTCAACGTACAAAGACTGAAGTGTTGCAATAGCTGAATCATAGTCAGGGGAACTTAAAATGAATTTGTATACCAGCGGCGAGATTTAGTTGATTGACGTCTTGAGTGCATCTGGATTACGCACTAAAATTCAGTCGGTGAAATTGGTAAATGTACAGATCCAGTGAGTTCATGCGTCCGCAGCATTTGATGAGTTCGGATCTTCGGAAAACGGATCGGGTCGAAGAAAACGGTCTATTAATCTTTAGATGGATAAATTGTAGTGCCATTCAGTACGACTGAAATGTTGCAACAGATAAGACAATACCAGAAATCGAGAAAGAATGATGCCGGGTGATTTAGGCTTTATTCATCTGAGAATCTTCCGTATGCTAAAATGTAAAAAAACGTATGTAAGGAAATTCATCAAGCATTTTTTTTTTCATTATAATACTGATCCAGTTAGAGAATACATAACAATGACGATCCGAAGATTGCCAAAATCATAGAATAATGGCTTGTGATCCGTGAAAACGATGAATTCCCTTCCTTCCAGGGCGTGGCAAAAGTGACAGATGGCGGCGCAGACTGCAAGCAATTTACGACCAGAGGCGTTGTATTTAGATGCTGCAGAAGATAAGCGGCGTGACTGAAAGACGGGCGGCTGCCAAACGCCGTCCATGGCCTGCTGGAGGACACAATCAGTAGCAACAATCGGAAGTATCAATGGCGATACTGACGAACCATTGGGATGACGAAGAAGAACCGCAGATGCCAAGGCTCGTTTGAGCCGAGAAAGCGTCTTCTTGGTTCAATCGGTCCAGATGAGGACCCGTCATTTGTCCCGCAGCAGGTCGGTGGTTGGTTGCATCAGCGTGAAGCAATGCGGAATGAACTGACGATAGTAATTAACAAATGCTTTAAAACGTTTGAGCTGTTTGAAGGACGTCGGTAATGGAAACTCAGCAACATTGTTAACCTTAGTTTCAACCGGATGAATACCTTCGACATCGATGATGTGACCAGGGAACAGCAGTGATGGTTTTCCTAATTCGGTCTTAGTAGCGTTGATGGTGACACTATACTTCGTCAAACGCTACAAGAGCTGTCGAAGATGCAGCTGATGTTCGGCCACACTGGAGCTGACGGCAAGTATGTCATCAATGTGAGAGTGAACGAAGAGTAGCCCCAGGTAATACCGTCAATAAAACGCTGGAACATTTGGGATGCGTTGCGCAAGCCTAGTGGCCCGCGAAGAAACTCTAAGAGACCAAGCGGAGTGGTGACAGCGGTTTTTGGAATATCCTCTTCAGTGACCGGAATTCGATGATAAGCCCGAAACGAGGTCGATTTTGAGAAAGATGGTAGATCCAGCAAGAGAAGATGTGATGTCATGAATGTGTGGGATAGGATAACGATCCGGTGTTGCAACCTGATTGAGGCGACGATAATCACCACACGGACGTCAGTGGTTTGGAATTTTCCTCAGAAATATATGAAACGGAGACGCCTGCGGGCTGTCAGAGAGGTGGATGATGCCAAGGTTCATGATGTGCCGGAATTTACGGCGATCAATGGCGAGTTTGTCTGGGGCCAGACAACGAGGACGGGGAAAAACGGGAGGTCCCGTGATAATGATGTGATGTGTGATCGCCGAGCGCACAACGGGTAAGTGGTCTGCAGGCCCGGTGAGAGATGGAAACTCGGTCAATACTTTGGTGGAGGTGTCATTGGCGTCAGGGACTACGGACAAAGGTCAGACAACGTTGATCAAGCACGCAAACCCAGCAATGGCACGATGATTCACAGGGTCGGCTAACTTACGAGAACCCGGATTCAACGAAAGGTTAGAAGGATGCAAAAAACTAACACTCAGTATAGGCCTGGACACCTCTGCAACAACAAAAGTCCACTGAAAAAGGCGATGTAGATATACGAGACCCGTTGGCAGCCTGAAGCTCTAAAACGTTACGATGCTGACGCTCAGAGGAGTTAGGGGGAGTTACACTGATTTGTGCGCCAGTGTCAATCAAAAACTGATGCTATGAGAAGTGATCTTTGGTAAAGAGACGACAGGGTAACAAGCGCTACCGTACCTACTTGTTGGCCAGCGAGTTCCACTGGTAGTCGTGGAAGGTGCATAGGAGCCTGCACTTCTCAGTGCTTGCACGAAACTGGCGGTAATACCAGCCCCATACCCCAGTGTGAGCATCGGAAGATGCAAAACTGGGAGGAGTACGAGCGGCAATGCGACGGCTAGTGCGGTCGGGGAGCGGCTACACGCTGCCGAAAGTGAAGACTGAAGAGCAGTCGCGTCCGCACAAAGGGCACCAAGTTGTTGTAGTGATCATCCGACCACCCCCTATCTACCATTTGTTTCACTGTACGGTTCGTGCACGCGGCAACCGCCAGTGCTACTTCCGTCACATTTTCTCGGCACAAGCCGGCGTGCGGTCTCTGTACTGAGATCCAGTGAGAACACACGCGGTTGGCATTCCACGGTCTTTTATCATTGGCCTCCTCGATGAAAGCGGTCGCAGAAGCTGAGTGCCCACCCCCTTCCAATATTTTGCAGTTATATCTGTCAAAGTAGTGCCCATGGTGGCTTTGGATGGACGAACGCATTGAGTAATTTAAGTGGAGGCAGTTTTGATGAAACGGTCCACCGCCGAGGTTAGCTTGTCTAACGATACTTTATCTACGAGAAACGCCAGAGTACACTGCGCTTGTTTGGGTAGCTGCTGCATCCACAGTTGTCAGCACCATATCACCATCTTGGGTGCTCTCGGTCAGTGGCCGCTTACGACGTAGAAGGCTTCGAAATGCCGAGGGAAATGCCACCATGCTGAGAAAGACGGTTTGAGTGGGAAACGTTGATGCATCCCAGGATGCCCCGACGAAACACATCATAAAGCTTGTTTGAAGGTAGACTGGAGACAACGTCCTCGACAACTTCAATGATCTCAAAGGGAAAGTCGGCAGCGAAATGCGCATAATTCTGCTGCTAAGACGTGATTTTGAAAGCAGTAAACTGTGCTTCCAAGTGAGTAAACCAGAAGGAAGGGGTCCCCGGAATAAATAGCAACGCCTTTACTGGGCGGGCGACAGAAAACTTTTCAGGCACCGCAGGATTGAGCATAATTAGTTTGGGTCCATCCATCATGAAAAAAAAATCACAATAAAATAAATATATAGCGACAGACTTAAACCGAACCCCCATAAATCGGGAACACGTTCAGTTCAGTTCAGTTGGCACAGGACAGATAATGGCCACGGCCAATCGGGCGTCCAGAATTGCTTCCATGGTATGCACACTAGGTAGGCACCCACCACTGCACAGTTTACTTCCCCGAATTCCCGCTAAAAATTGAAGGAAAACGAAAAACCTTAGCGCACATCAACTGCGAGAGTCATTATGCATCGCGGGCTTTCACTAAGTCATCATGTAGCAAATGGAAACGCCCAATAATTAAACACGTCACATCCGTCTGTCCAGTGACGTGCTCAAAACTCATTGTCAGGAATGACCTCATTCCACTTGCGATCTAGGACCCCCTGAACGGTCTTCAGTTCTGTTACCTCTTCTGCCAGTCTAATCCAGTAATTAACCACCTTGTTCCTAAAGACGGTACCGTCCAATCACTCGAGAGGTGCTGGCTTAAAGCATCACTCAGCTGCTGTGACATGAATGGGGAAATGATGAGTGTCACGGTATAATGCCATTTGCTGTAGGAACTGATAAATCTCTCACTTTGTAAAATGCTGACCGGTTTTGCTGCTTTCCTCTGTCTGTGTTTAGTCCTGCTAATTAATTTGTTTTGGTGAGTTTAGATTGGCCCACCTGTCAAATTTAAAGGTTTGTGAGCTGCAGTTCCGTCAGTCCGTTACCGCGTGCTGTGTGGTGCGCTGGGCGGTCGGGGATGGTGTATGCGGAAAAGGAGCCGTCGGTGGTCTAGGACGAGGATGTTTATTAAGTCCGGTGTGCGACTTGTGGACAAAGGATACGTTTCCATTAAGCAGCTTTTCACAACGAGAACAACGGCCGTGTTCATTGCATGGCCGGAACACGTGAAAGAAACCTAAGGCCCTTTTTGGGGCCACGCCACACTGATCGCCATTTCATTTCTTGCTTTTCTACAACTGCAGTAAAAAGTTGGCACAAGAGCCTCATTTCGTGTGTGCAACTGATGGGACTCATATGGTGGTTAAGGTCGAACTCTCGTGTAACACGCAAGCAGCAGTGATCTTCCGCCGGGGGGTGGGCGTGTTTGATCTGCAAAAGCACAAGAGAAGGAAAAAAACTCCATGAGCCGAAGCTCAGTAAGTGTATCAGCGGCACCAACACTTACATTACTCGAACAAAAATATGGCGGCTTACAGTCTGGCCATTACACCGCTCCCCCTCAACGAAAGAACACTGTCCACAGTGTTACTTACTCCGCCATCACACCACAGGAGTACTCAGTTCCCTGGGACCACGCCTCGGGCAGGCCATTTTACAGGTTCACTGCTGATTACGCAGTACCTCAAAACTACACAACCAATCGGGCCTTCCGCTTTATTACTCCGTGTAGGCCAATTCAAAAGACCTCTACTGGGCCACATTAAGACCGTGTCACACTTCACAGAGCACAATTATCTGTACGGCCATTTTCAGGTCAATCACCAAGGCCTCCTATAACCTCCGGTCCCGGGTTGCGGCACCAAATTTGTAACACGCAAGCAGCAGTGATCTTCCGCCGGGGGGTGGGCGTGTTTGATCTGCAAAAGCACAAGAGAAGGAAAAAAACTCCATGAGCCGAAGCTCAGTAAGTGTATCAGCGGCACCAACACTTACATTACTCGAACAAAAATATGGCGGCTTACAGCCTGGCCATTACACTCGCCAGCTTCTTCGCACGACACGTACACGCACAACGAGGACGAGGTCAGGTTCAGTTCAGTTCAGTTCAGTTCAGTTCAGTCTGCACAGGACAGGTAATGGCCACGGCCAATCGAGCGTCCAGAATTCCTTCGATGGTATGCACACCAGTTATGCACCCACCACTGCCGAGTGTATTTCGTCGAATCCCCGCCAAAAATGAGAGGGAAACGGAAAACCTCATCGCACATCAACTGCGAGAGACATTATGCATCGTGAGCGTTCACTGAGACAGTATGCAATGGGGGAAAAAGTCTGCTAAAACACACTCCAGAAGGACCACAGTGCTAACCGTCATCCATCTAGTTGATATTCTCAAGGCTCACTACAAGGAAAGATCTCGTACCACCTGCGATCAAGGGCACCTTTGAAGGATTGGACTGTCTGCAGATCTACCATTTCACCAGGCAGACCGTTCCAACTGTTCACAACCCTGTTGCTAAAGAAGTGCGATCTAGCCATCAACCTAGATCGGGCTTTTATCAACTTCTTTTCATGTCCCCTTGTTCTGGAGTCTACGCCAACTGGAATAGACTATCTGGTCTAAGGCCAGAAAAGCCCTTCATTACCTTGAACGTTTCTATGAGATCCCCTCGACGTCTCCTCCTTTCCAACGAGAAGAGATTCAGGTCACAGAGTCTCTGCTCGTAAGTCTCACCCCTCTGCCCTTCAACCATTCGCGTGGCGAGACGTTGGAATTTCTGTAGGCAGACAGTGTTCTTTTTGTAGAAGGGTGACCAAGCCTGCACACTACCTTCTAAGTGAGGTCGTACTATAGCCATGTAAATAGGTACGAACAGTTCCGTCTGCCGGCAAGACAAAGCTGATCGCGGCCTAAAGAGCTCCCCACGAGCCTTATGCGCAGCAGCGTTGCACTGCTCCGACCATTTGAAGTCACTTTTCATGATGATCCCTAGGTCTTTAACCCTACTGGCTGTCTCTACGGTGAACAGCCCTTGATCATGAGCGACAGTTAGGCTCTCTGTTGCCCTTGACAACAAATGGTTTTTTCAGCTTTCAGAGGTAAGTCCCATTTGTATGCCCAGTTCAGGACGGTGCCTATTTCCCTGCCCAAGTCCGCCCTACCCTTAGATCCAACAATCTTCACATCATCCGCAAAAATAAAGCTGGGCGATTGAAGAGTGGATGCTAGGTCATTAATAAATAACAAGAATAGGACCGGGCCTAGGACGGATCCCTGAGGTACACCACTGGTGACGTTCACCAAACTGGAGCACCTGTCCCCCATTTTGACATAAAGCGTCCTGTGGGAGAGGAAGTCCTCCAGCCACCTATATACTGGCCCACCTATCCCGAAAGTCTCCATCTTGCATGGCAAAAGACGATGATTAACGGAGTCGAACGCCTTGCTAAAGTCGAGGTAACATACCTCAACATGCTTACCTTCGTCCAGTCGTCCAGTTACTTCATCTAAGAAGCACAGGAGATTGGTCAGGCAAGATCTTTTTTTCAGGAATCCATGCTGCGCCGGGCTTAGCATGGAGTGCTGCAGTAAGTGCTGGCAGATATGGGCACGGATGATCTTCTCCAGGACTTTACATAGAATGCTAGTTAGGCTTACCGGCCTGCAGTTTCGCACATCCGACATAGGCCCACTCTTATGTATTGCCACGACTGCCGCGACTTTCCAGTCCTGAGGCAGCTTACCCTGGTCCAACGTGGATCTATACAATCTGCATACCGATGGAGCTATGATATCCGCCAACGGCTTGATGATAGCTGGATGAGTGCCATCTGGGCCCGCTGACTTGTGGCTGTTTAACTCCTGTAGGTACCTACGCACGCACTCCTCTGAGAGATCTAGCTCGTTTAACTGAGGAGGATGCACCAGAGCCAGATCTACTCGTACCCCACTATCTATCGTATGTACACCACCAAAGTATTCCCCCAGGGCGTCTGATTTGCCCTGGTCATCAAAGACAATACCATATTCTCTAGTGGATAGCGGACCTACGGCATTTCTTGTTGAGCCTTTAGACTGTACATAGCTGTAGAACTTCTTCGGCTGTTGTCTTACAGACTGGGCCAATTTCAGCTCAAATTCCCTCTTAGAAGTTCTCAAAAGGCTTACAGTCTCGTTTCTCAGCTTCGTATATCGGTTCCAGGCTAGCTGACTGCCGGAAGCTTCGTACTGGTTCCAAGAGTGGTTTCTACGTCTGATGGCCTTAGCTATTGCAGCCCTCCACCACATGGGTTTGCCCTCCCCACTCCTTCGTTTTAAGGGTGCGAACTCTTCCTGTAGGGCAGTCAGGGATCTCTTTATGGCCTGCCAGCGCTCCTCCACAGTAGCCTCCTCTGGCGCGTCCCAGGTCAAACCCATCGCCCCATTACGAAGTCTATCTATGTCCATACTACCGAAATTCCTAATCAGCCTTGAGGGTACATTCGGTTGCCTCATGCATAGAACTATTTTGACACACACGTGGTCACTCTTTCCCAGCGGTGCACAATAATGCAGTCCAGTCACATCGTTGGGGAAGTTCGTTATAGCTAGATCCAGCAAGGATGGAAAGCATCCAGTCCTATATCTGGTATTCTCCCTAATATGCTGATGTAACGCATTATCATGCAGCCATTCTTAGTAGGTTTGCTCCTCCGATCCCGGCACGCAGACCTCAGCCACCCAGTCGATGTGCGGAAGATTGAAGTCACCCACTATGAGGGTCTTTTGTGCGTCCTTAACTAGTTCAGTCAAAGTCCGCAGCAAACAAACGTCCTCTTCGTGGTTTGTGCTTGGTGCCCTGTAGACACAGACGACGTTAACCGTTCTGTCTGGAAGGATGATCGTAACGGTGCATAGCTGGATATTGCGAGTGCACATCTTGGTCTGGGACTCAAGGTGGTTTGCACCTGACCTAACGAGGATGGCTACTCCACCACCAAGGCGATCTTGTTCCCGATCCTGCCTGTAGACTGCAAAACCGTTACTTATTGGGCCTGGCGCATGGACTTCTTCAGAAAGCCGCGTTTCCTTCGCGGCAACTATTGACACTTTCTGCTCGTCAGCGGTTTTGGCGAGTTCCATCCATTTGTCTCCAATACTACACGCGTTAGTATATAACACCACCGCGTTTGCTCCGTCGCCTAGGTGTCTCTTGTTATTCACTCCTGTCTGTTTCTCAGGCCCAACGCCTGAGATGATGACACGTTTTTTGCTTCGGATGTCCCCACTGGGGTGCATGAAGCCGGCTGATGGTCCAGAATTTCCGACGACTCCCAATCCATCTCTATAGGAGTGGCCACAACATCCAGACTGGCAGGGGTCGCGCTGTCATCTATCTTCGGACAGCACTGCCAATTCTCGTCTTCTAGCGCATCCTCAATTACAACTATTTGTGACCCCGCAAGTGGCTTCTTTACTATTGTCGGGGTCGGGGCCTGAGAGCCGGGTACGGCATTCCGCTGAACTTTTAGGTTTCTCACCAGCGCCCTGGCTGGTCGAGCAAGGATACCTCCCAGGGCTAGACCACCAGGCCTTACCCAATGCTCGTCCGGCACAATCTGGTATCTGCCCTTGGTAATCTGAGCCACTACCGCTGCCCTCGCCAGTAGTTTATCCCGGGTAGCCTCATCAGCGAACTCCACCAGTATTGGTCTCGCACGAAATTCGCCTTTGTTCCCCAGTGGTGACGTCCATGTCCCCACTCTGTGCACCCTTCTTAGAGTAGGAGGGTACGGAACACTTGCGATTCGCAGTATGTCGCAGACCCTCCTCCTGTCAATGTCTCTCCTGGCCTTCGATTCCCTTATAAAGGGTTCTTCCTGGTTAAGGATCAGAAGCCTGTGGCTTGAGACCCTGCCCATCGACAAGATCTGCCTCTGCAGGTCCTTCACCTTGTTTTCTAATACCAGAAGAGCAGGGTCATCCACCCTAGCCAACCCATCTTTCGCTCTATTACAGTCTCCCTTCTTTTTGACCTGCCTCGTCCTTCTCGGCTTCTGCTCCGTCCACTGGCCCTCGTCGGTCTGCTTCAAAGTAGTGGAGGCAACGACCGCCTGGCAAGCCCTCGGAGCTGGTCCATTCGCTCGGACGATTGTCCTCTCGGGTGTTGATACTAATTCCGCAAACGACTTACTACAACCTGCTTGCGGTGGTTTGGGGCTTACAACCGAGGTACTGCTTGGTGGACGTTGGTCCTGCCCTTGGGCTTGCAGTTTAAAGGCCAGACTGGCCGCCTCCTTGCAGGGGGCACAGACCCATTCAGCCCATGGGTTCTGTTTAAAAAGGACATAGATGTCCTTTGCTATCCCTGAACACCTTCGGTGAGCCCATCTCTTGCACATCTCGCACTCTATACCATTTACCACACGTTTTCCGCACTTGGGTGCTAGACACGGGTCGGAAACGCGTGTCATACCGAAAACCCCAAAAACTAGGGCAAACACAACTCAAGTGCTCTTTACCCAAACACAAAATACGCACTCTGACAATAGCAGGTAAATCCCGCTAACACAAAATACAAAAACAAAAAGAAAGATTAGAAGCGAGGAAAGATCGCCTCAAAAAACACCGAACACTACTCGGCAATACTACAAGGAGAATAATAATATTTTCCGGATAAAGCGCACCTTAAATGCAACTGGGTTAATTCAAAAAACTATTCAAAAACTCAATTCAAAGACGAGAGCACTATGAATTCAAACCGCGCGGCACTTACCAAGGTCAGGTCACCAAGTTCAGTTTGCACAGGACAGGTAATGGCCATGGCCAATCGAGCGTCCAGAATTCCTTCGATGGTATGCACACCAGTTATGCACCCACCACTGCCGAGTGTGTTTCGTCGAATCCCCGCCAAAAATGAGAGGGAAACGGAAAACCTCATCGCACATCAACTGCGAGAGACATTATGCATCGTGAGCGTTCACTGAGACAGTATGCAATGGGGGAAAAAGTCTGCTAAAACATACTCCAGAAGGACCACAGTGCTACCCGTCATCCATCTAGTTGATATTCTCAAGGCTCACTACAAGGAAAGATCTCGTACCACCTGCGATCAAGGGCACCTTTGAAGGATTGGACTGTCTGCAGATCTACCATTTCACCAGGCAGACCGTTCCAACTGTTCACAACCCTGTTGCTAAAGAAGTGCGATCTAGCCATCAACCTAGATCGGGCTTTTATCAACTTCTTTTCATGTCCCCTTGTTCTGGAGTCTACGCCAACTGGAATAGACTATCTGGTCTAAGGCCAGAAAAGCCCTTCATTACCTTGAACGTTTCTATGAGATCCCCTCGACGTCTCCTCCTTTCCAACGAGAAGAGATTCAGGTCACAGAGTCTCTGCTCGTAAGTCTCACCCCTCTGCCCTTCAACCATTCGCGTGGCGAGACGTTGGAATTTCTGTAGGCAGACAGTGTTCTTTTTGTAGAAGGGTGACCAAGCCTGCACACTACCTTCTAAGTGAGGTCGTACTATAGCCATGTAAATAGGTACGAACAGTTCCGTCTGCCGGCAAGACAAAGCTGATCGCGGCCTAAAGAGCTCCCCACGAGCCTTATGCGCAGCAGCGTTGCACTGCTCCGACCATTTGAAGTCACTTTTCATGATGATCCCTAGGTCTTTAACCCTACTGGCTGTCTCTACGGTGAACAGCCCTTGATCATGAGCGACAGTTAGGCTCTCTGTTGCCCTTGACAACAAATGGTTTTTTCAGCTTTCAGAGGTAAGTCCCATTTGTATGCCCAGTTCAGGACGGTGCCTATTTCCCTGCCCAAGTCCGCCCTACCCTTAGATCCAACAATCTTCACATCATCCGCAAAAATAAAGCTGGGCGATTGAAGAGTGGATGCTAGGTCATTAATAAATAACAAGAATAGGACCGGGCCTAGGACGGATCCCTGAGGTACACCACTGGTGACGTTCACCAAACTGGAGCACCTGTCCCCCATTTTGACATAAAGCGTCCTGTGGGAGAGGAAGTCCTCCAGCCACCTATATACTGGCCCACCTATCCCGAAAGTCTCCATCTTGCATGGCAAAAGACGATGATTAACGGAGTCGAACGCCTTGCTAAAGTCGAGGTAACATACCTCAACATGCTTACCTTCGTCCAGTCGTCCAGTTACTTCATCTAAGAAGCACAGGAGATTGGTCAGGCAAGATCTTTTTTTCAGGAATCCATGCTGCGCCGGGCTTAGCATGGAGTGCTGCAGTAAGTGCTGGCAGATATGGGCACGGATGATCTTCTCCAGGACTTTACATAGAATGCTAGTTAGGCTTACCGGCCTGCAGTTTCGCACATCCGACATAGGCCCACTCTTATGTATTGCCACGACTGCCGCGACTTTCCAGTCCTGAGGCAGCTTACCCTGGTCCAACGTGGATCTATACAATCTGCATACCGATGGAGCTATGATATCCGCCAACGGCTTGATGATAGCTGGATGAGTGCCATCTGGGCCCGCTGACTTGTGGCTGTTTAACTCCTGTAGGTACCTACGCACGCACTCCTCTGAGAGATCTAGCTCGTTTAACTGAGGAGGATGCACCAGAGCCAGATCTACTCGTACCCCACTATCTATCGTATGTACACCACCAAAGTATTCCCCCAGGGCGTCTGATTTGCCCTGGTCATCAAAGACAATACCATATTCTCTAGTGGATAGCTGACTTATAGGGAAGTGGCTGGGACCAATTATTTATCCAGGTCTTTGTGTTTCCAGCAAACGTCCTTGGCTCCCAACACCTCTTATTGATGTTTTGCCCGAATGTCAGAATTTGCGGGGCAGTATCACTTTCACCGCCATAAGTTCACTGACAAAATACCAGGGGCTCATTACCTCGCCCCTCGTTCACGCAGCTAGCTCTGGGAACACTGTGTTCTAGCATTATCCTAGGGCTTTCTTGAAAGTCGGTACACTGCTGCATCCAGCAGCATCTTCCGACAGTCTATTGCACATAGGTCCAACCCTATTCGTGAAAAATGTATCTCGTATGTCCAGCCTAGTGTATGCACTCTGAAGCCTAAGACTGGGTCCCCTGGTGTCGTACTCGGAGGCAGGGGCGAAAAAATCGCCCATGTCTATATCCCGCAAGCCCTTCGTTATATTAAGCGCTTCCATTTGGTCACCTCGGCCTCTATGCCGCCCTAATGCGAAGAGATTAAGATCCTCTAGACGCTGGGGGTAAGGTTTCCTCCTCGGACCGGTGACCATTTTAGTTGCAAGTAGCTGAAACCCTACCAAGCACTCCCTATCCTTGAAATAATAGGGAGCTCATACATGCACACAATACTACGGAAGAGGTGTCACTAAAACCTCATAAAAGGGGATAAACACTAGTATTGTTTTGTGTGTGATGGTATAGCGTCCCCTAGTTACTACCCCTCTGGCCATACTGGTATAGAAGACTTTCGAGAGCGGCTAGTGAACGTGTCTCCCATTGGATCTAGCGGCGAAATACCAACGTTACCCCCTCTATCGGACGAATAGAGAAGACGCAAGTCGGTTTATAGATGCAAGGTGTATTCTATATATCATGGCACCGAAAAAGTACCGATACGAGAGATATACCGAACGGAAAACGAAACACAACGGCTATACAGAAAGCGAACCGCGAGCGCGTACAATCGGCGAACGACCGAAAGTGAAAGTGATTCAAAACGAGGTCGACGGAAACCCCGGGAAAGTCAGTCCAGTAAGATGAACACAACCGGACAACACTATGAGATCGATGTCAAACGTCAGAAAAGATCGTAGAGAAAATAGATCCAAAATGGTGACCAGAAAACAGTCATTTTCTCGGAGCGATCGAGGTCACTACAGCAGCCCCCCTCTAGAAAGCGCGGAAAGCTTTCGAAAAATGTCAAGGAGGAGAAGGCATACAAACGATATTCGTGCGCGTGAATGCGTGCAAAATACGTGAATGTAGCTGAGCTGTGGGATGCTGACGGGCAGAATCCGTGGTATGCAGGAACCGTAGGATGATGATGGAGCGTAAATCAGATTCGTTGCCAATGACATCGGTTGCGTGAATCGTCATCCAGGTGTGCCACACCAATAACGTCCAGCGTCGGGTAACCGTTAACCAATATGATATCCGGAAGCCAAATCGGTAGGTTCGTCAATAGCAAGGAACGAGAGCGATAGGGCCGATCCAGAATGCAAACGTTGGTGCCAAAATTCTCCAAATTTCGTGGGACCAGCGAAGCTTACCATATGGCGAGGTTCCATGAGACGAAAAGAAACGGAAAACTGGTGTAGCAGCCGCAATGGACTTGACTAGAATACAATAATAACTAAAGGGGTACGTTAAATCGTGTCGAAACGACAATCATGAAAGTTAATACTGCGAAGTGCAATGGTTAAGATCGTGTTTGACCTAGTTACGTAAACGTGCTGGGCAAACGATCTTTCGACCGGAACGTGAGACGGGAGCCTCACTCACGGACGGGTGCGTAAGCGTGCTCTGCTGACTTGAACGTGAGATAGTATTCTCATTCGAGAACGTAGCAGGACCAACGGACTGCTGACTTGAACGTGAGACGATAGCCTCATTCGAAGTCGTAGCAGGCAACGCTAACTGCAGACCTTGACGTGACGCGGAATTGTGGTCAACAGGTAGTGCAGGGTTAACATCGAATCTCGTGTCAGCGGGCGACACGCTGTCCCCAACGTACGCGGCTTTGAGACGATCAATGCTAAATGTACCGACGCGACCGTGTCGATCAACCTTAAATGTCCTATCGTGACGAGAAATCACGCGAGATGGACCTTCGTAAGGCTGTTGTAATGGTTTCCGTACTTAATCAACACGAATGAATACATGCGAACAAGTTTCGAGTTCGGTCGGAACGAAAACCTGTCGTCGCTGCATTCGAGTCTGCGCCGGAGCGAGATTTTGCATGTACGTAGACAAACGGTGAGCGTAAGTCTGTACGGCAAGAAAGTCTGTACTCCGTAGCGTAAAGAATTCTCCAGGCAGTCGTAATGTCGTGCCGTAGACAATTTCTGCGGCGGAACATTGTATATCTGCTTTTATGCAAGTCCTGATACCAAGCAGAACTAACGGTAACGTTTCGTACCAGTCGGGGCTCTCATGTGCTTTAAGAGCCGCTTTGAGTTTGCGATAAAAACGTTCGACTAAACCATTCGATGCCGGATGGTACGCGGTCGTGCGAATGCGTTCCGTACCCAGCATGTGAGTTAATGAAGAGAATAGTTCGGACTCAAATTGTTGCCCTCGATCGGTAGTGATTGTAGAAGGACAACCATATAAAGCTATCCATCGTTTTATCAGATGTCGAGTCACTGATTCGGCCGTGACGACAGAGATAGGAATAGCCTCAGGCCACCTCGTAAATCTATCGATGCACGTTAATAAGTAGGTATATCAGTGTGATGGGGTCAATGGACCCACAATGTCTACGTGGATATGATCGAAGCGAGCATCAGGCGTAGCAAAAGTACCGATAGACGAAGCTACGTGCCTATGCACTTTAGGTTGTTGACACTAGACAATGTTTTGAGGTGATCCAAATGTGAAAAGTCTCAGGCCCCGGTGGGATTCGAACCCACGCATGGTCACCACGCTCGCTTTAGTGCCGCGGGTGCTCTACCAGCTGAGCTACGAGGCCACGCCGAAGGACCTTCGACTTTCTGCATATGGATCACACAGTATACCCGCCCAAATTACAGTAGCACGTGGCATCCACCACAGTGAAGTAGCTTGTAATTTGACTGCCTACAGCAAGATTTCCCTTTGTACTCACCGGACTCCACCAGTTCAGTGCATTGGGCATGTTTTCAATGTATTCATGTTTGGCAGATTTTGACAATGTTTTGATGTGATCCAAATGTGACACTGTAGACACTGTTTTGCCCCCATGCGAACATCTTTATTCATGGGCGGCCAGACGTATCGTGCAGCTACTAATCGGAGACTGGCTGCGATGCCTGGATGTGAGAGTTTATGTAGGGTATCGAACACGAGACGCCGGTACGTAGAGGGTACGACTGGTTGCGGTAGGCCAGTAGACATGTCGCAGAGTATAGTCCCAGCACTGGTGGCCAGGGGTACGGACTGACACTGTAGCAACAGAAACTTGGACCCCAGTATCAATTAGGAATTTAGCCTTAGTGCACGAATCATGCATGTAAAATAAACGGCCAACCTGAGGCTGATTGCCGGCGAGTACGGCCGCTTCTACTCGCCTGCAGTGGCGTTTCCCGCCGCGTATGAACATGGCTGTCTGCACCTACGGGCGGCTGGTCCGAAAACGCGGTGGAACCAACAAAACCGCTGATAGGATGGTCTGGATTGGACGAGGCAAGTGAGGCGGATTCACGGCGGAGGTGGGCAGTGGAGGGGGCCAGTACGTGCCGTTGCATATGTGGGCTACTGCGAGGGGTCGGTGTAACACAGGTTTGAGCAAGGCGTAGCCAAATTTGCAACGGATCCCGAAATCAAAATGCCATTACCCGTGGTATTCTACGGTACTAGATTATTGAATGAACAATGACACTATAAAGATACAAGCCTCAATAATGAGATTACAAGGACTCAACAACGAGAAATCGAATGGCAGCGTGTGAGCAAGGAGCAAGTGCGTCACGCAGGCGCAGAAGAAGGATACGACAAAGTAGCGCTTTGGGTGCGAATAAACAACAATTGGTCCATAAAAACAAACGGTTCGTAAAGGCACTTCTATGGTGTGAGCAAGTGAGTGATGTTAAGAAAAACACTGAACCGCTAGGGTTTTAAGGGAATTTTCCATGACCGGTCTTTTTCACCGCCCACCAAAATCCTCCCAAATCCTTAGCAGAGTCAAAGGTCTGGTATAAAGGTACTGATTCTTCCTACCTACCTAGGCCCTGCTGTCAGTGTGCGCGCCTAATGCTCGTCGTCAACGTTCTACTCATGGTCGCACCTAATCCGTTGGCTACATAGGCTAGAGGCTAGTCTACATCTTCCACGAGAACAACTGGCCGATGGCGGGCGTGAAGGGGGCACATAGATGCCGTCCTTGGAAAAGCCGTCCTGTCCTGGCTGTGTGTGCTTGGGTGTGTGTGTGCGTATGATGTAATCACCGCAATCTCTATAAATGCAAAAGACATTTCAGTAACGAGAACAAAAGCAAATTGCGAACACCGTCACATATTTGATAGGGGTTGCGGAACAAAGCGTGCATCGGGTATGTGCTTATGTGTCTGGATGTATAATGGAATCACAAGTATCACCACACATCAAATGACTTTCTGCAACGTCAACGAAAGACTTTGCGCAGTGTAAAGTGCGTTGACAGGGACTGCGAGGCGTAAACCACTAAAATGTAGGCATGTGCGCGTGATCTAAGCTCCGCTACTTCAACATGGAATGTTGTGTCGTGTGATAAACCAAGGTCGGGACAACTAACTCTATAGTAAATCGTGGACACCGTATGAAATTTAATACAAATATACTTCAAAGACGGTGTGGAGGGTTGGGTCCTACAGGAGAATGCATGAGGAATAAATAAATGAATTCAGCTTCATCTGGCATTAACAAACATGGATTCAGCTTGGTCTGTAGCGTCGACCTCACCCTCGCCCTCGCCACTGTAACCTTTGAGCAGACATATCTTACGGATATCTCGCAATACGTCTCCTTTGTTCGTTCTCACCATCACCATGCCCACGAGGCCATCGATTTCTGCACGGCAGTCCTTGATCACTCCAACCGTCCAATCGCCTTTATGTAAGTGGCTCTCCACGAGGATGACCACATCGCCACGTCTGAACGGCCTCTGTTTGGAGATCCACTTTTGCCGAAGCTGCAGTGTCGGTAAGTACTCCCTCGTACATCGTTTCCAGAAAGCCTGTGCCAGGTGATTCACTTGTTTCCATCCAGCGATATACGTTCCACGCAGGGTTTTCGGTATGATTACTCCTACGTTTGACCGCAGTAATAACGGGTCATTGGTGGTGAGTGCCGGTTCGCCTTCCGGGTCTGGGACGATGGGCACCAGGGGTCTGTTGTTCAATATGCGTTCTACTTCTGTTAGTGAAGTAGTCAGCGTCTCGTCGTCGAGGGTTTGTTGTGAGGTCAGGGCTGTGAGTATTTTCCTAGTCGATCGTATCAGCCTTTCCCAAACGTCATCACGATGACTGGCTTAAGGTGGGTTGAAGTGCCATTCTATCCCCTTTGCTACGGTCTTGTTTTGTATTTTGGCGTGGTCCAGGCGGTTCCACCATTTCTCTAACTTCTTGTGAGCCCCAACGAAGTTCGAGCCATTGTCTGAGTATACATTCTCGGGGACGCCCCGCCTCGCGATGAACCTTTGAAAGGCCATTAGAAATGAATCGGTGGTCATATTATGCACTACTTCAAGATGGACTGCTCTAAATTGTAAACATGTTATCGGGCGGCCATACCTATTTTGGGTGCTCCTTTGCTGTCGTACAAGTAACGGGCCAAATCAGTCGACACCAATTTCCACGAACGGGCACCATCCCGGTTGAACTCTTACGGCTGGAAGGGGGGCCATTATTTGTTGGCCTGCTACCGCTCTCCGGCGACGACAAGTGATGCAGTTGCCAATGATTCGCTTGACCGTCGCTGGTCCCTTCGTCACCCAAAATCGTCGACGTATATTGTTCAATAAGTGATTCAAACTTGCGTGTCCCTCTCCTCGATGTACATGGTCTATCAGGCATCTCGTTATTTAGTGGTCACCAGGGATTATTGTGGGGTGTTTTGTCTCGTACTCTAGATTTGAATTCGTCAGCCGCCCTCCAACTCTCAGTAGTCCGTTGGTTCGCATGGGGTTTAGTCTTCGGATACTGCTGTGCAACAGCCTGCTTCCTTTGGTGTTATCATCTATCCTGGCTAGCTCGCGGGCCTCGAACGTGAATGCGTCTAGTTGTAGTAGGCGTAGAACGTCGAGTTTGGCTTGATTCAGCTCGCCCGGTAGTATCGTCCCCACATTCAATGAGTTTTGTGGTCGCGCGCCTTTCATAATCAATAAGAGTACTTCGTATCGTGTCCACCAGACCGCGGCTCTTAACATTTTTGTCCAGTTGGGAAATTGGCACAGTTTTTCTATTAGGCTTACGCTTCCCGTGAAGTTTGTAGCCAGTATCGGTCTTTGGGTCTCGATATCACCATCATCAGCCTTAGGTATTAATAGCGTTGGCCGCATCTCTTTTTAGCTGCAGTTAGGAAGTCCGGTCCCATTGTCCACATCCGCAACCTCTCCAGTGTTTTCAGGCCCCTTGAGCAGAAGTCGGCCGGGTTAATGGCGGATTGTACATAGTGTCATTGATCGGTTTTAGTCGACTCGTGGATTATGGTGAGTCTGTTGGCCACGAAAGTGTTAAAACGAGTGGTAATGTTGTTTATGTAATGAAGTACTGTGGCTGAGTCCGTCCAAAGGTTTGGTTCCCAGTTTATCCGATCGAAGCATCTCCTAATCGGCGTCGCGGCTTTCACGGCCAGTACTGCTACCGTCAGTTCCAGCCTCGGAATGGACACAGTTTTCAGTGGAGCCACTCTCGCCTTTGCGAATAGTATCTGGCTGTGCCGCCCACAACTTGCGTCCACCCAGCAGCCGAAAGCCACGATCCCGCAGCCTATTTCTGATGCATCAGAAAATAAGTGGAGTTGGGTGTCTTTTGTGCACTTGCTTCCTGTCAAGCATCTTTGTATCTTGATCTCACCACGTTGCTCCAGGCTGTGCAGCCGGCCGCGCCATCGCTTATCGTCGTCATCCTGGAGAGGTTTGTCCCAACCCGTCCCTCTCTGGCACAGCGATTGCAGCAAGCACTTTCCCAGTAACAACCATGGCGAAACGAAACCTAGGGGATCATAGAGGCTCGAGGCTGATGATAGGATTCCTCTCTGTGTGACTGGTCGTTTGGGTGGGCCTAGAGTGAGAATGAATTCGTCACCTCTGGGCTTCCACTGAAGACCAAGCGTGCGCTCCGTTTGTGAAGAGGGTCCCAAAAGCTCCCTCGTACACTCCATTTTCTCGGACTTCGGGATAACATTGAGCACCTCCTGAATGTTTGAAGTCCATTTAGTGAGGTTGAATCCTACGGCATTTAGAGTGGCGATCAGTTCGGTCATATATGGCATAGCAGTATTTGGGTCGTCAAAGGAACACGGAAAATCGTCCACGTAGAAGTGGTCCATTGCTCTTCCTAGAAAATTGCTGGTGCCGCCGAAACGCTTGAGGGTTCCTCGGAGGGCGAAATTAGCACAGAAGGGAGATGATACCGTCCCAAAGGGATGAACGGTCAGCCTGTACTCGTCAGGTGCGCGACTTCCGTCGTTTTCAGGCCACCAGAGAAGACGGAAGGCGCCCCTATCTTCAACGGGCATCTTTACTTGTAGAAACATTTCACGAATGTGCGCAGAGAAAACCACTTTTTCTAGCCGAAAACGACATAAAACCTCGACTAGTGGTGTTGTCCAGTCTGGGCCCTGTAGTATATGGTCGTTGAGTGACACACCCTGACATTTCGCGGCACAGTCGAAAACCACTCTGACAATCCCCGGTTTCTTTGGGTTTACGGCCGGGTGATGGGGTAGGTACCACCTCAAATTTGCGCTGATAACCGCTGTATCCACTCTTTCTATATAACCCAAGTCGATATTATGTTGCATGGCTCGTGTGTATTCTATCCTTGATTGTGGTTCTCGAATTAGCCTGGTTTTGAGGAAGCATAATCTTCTCAGAGCCATTTCTCGGCTGTTTGGCATAGGTTTCATGTTGGGTCTCCATGGGACAGGAACCTCGAAACGATCTATTACATACTTAGCATTCTTGGCTACCATTTCCAGAGCCGACCTATCTTCTCGTGATGGGGCATCTCTATCAATGGCCAGGTCGGCAAAATCGGCGTTATACAGCTGTTGGAACGCCTGTTCAATGTCCGCCGTTTCCACCGAAGTGTAGTTGATTTGGATTAGTTTGTCGAATCTTCCATCTGTACTGCCATATAAAGTCCAGCCGAATATAGTGCGTACTGCATGGGGTGCTTTGCGGCTTCCTATTCTTTGATTCAGTACCCAATGCGCTTCCGGTACATCACAGCCGATCAGCAGATCAATTTCGTTATTCTGCCACTCCTCGATCGTAACCCGGTCGAGATGCGGCCACTGAGTCAGAATCGATTGAACTGACTGAGGTGCCCCCATCGGCATGTCCTTTATGGTGAATGCTTCCAGAGTTTCTGCTCTATCGTTGCTGACCAGGGAAACGAGTTGAAGGTGCAGTTTGGTCGACTGGATGACTTCGGTGCCACTCACTGTGCTCACTGCCAATGAAGATTGATCCCCTCTGATCCCATATCTCTCTGCGAACTCCTTCCTTACTAGTGTGGTATCCGATCCACTATCTACGAATGCCAACGCTTTTGTAACCCCAACTGGGGTTTCTACGCCAACTGCTATTACTCCCAGGCAAATGGGCTAATTAGTGGAGCGAGACACTCAGGAGACCACACTTGGCTTTATGGTCTCTTTGGCATTGGAAATCTTGCATTTATATAGTAGGTAATGGTGCTTCCCATGGCATCCATCCTGACTACAACTAGGTTTCGTTCGGCACACCGCTGCTCCACGTGAATCGTTGAGACAGACGAAGAACGCGCCCATTCTCTTAGCCATTTCCCATCGTTCGTCGACGTCAACTTTGCGGAAGCGAGGACATTCCGCTATGCGATGAGGTGCCCCACAAACTTTACACACCGGCAAGTTTTACCCTCGCGAGACAATGCGTGTGCGTTTGCTCATGGTTGGCTTCTACTTGGTTCTTTGGTCCAGCTTTGCGTCGTCGTAATCCTAGGCAGTTTGCTCGTCTCGCGCACAGGTTGACCGAAACGACTGTTTGCTATACGGGCATGACGGTCTATAAACTGCGTCAGGTCTTCGAACGTGGTTTCTCGCCCAAATCTACTGATCCCTCCGGCTTCCTCTGCCCATCTACCCTGTAGTTCTGTGGGTAAACTGCGCACTATGGTCTCCAATGTGTGCGGTGCGTTCAGATCTGATCGGTAATCTGGGTGATTCAATGCGATGCTGCAGTTCTGCGTTTTTATCACTAGGCTGGCTAGAGACCCCGACTCGCTTTTGGAGCGTTATGCCTCTGATAGTACACCACCGATCAAGTTCCGGGCGACTTTAAATGGTTGCCTAAATAGGTTTTTCAGAATTTCACGTGCTTGAGTGTAACCTACTTCGAGATCCAGCGTCGAGCACCCGTCGATTGCTTCCCTGGCCCTTCCACGACAGTAATGCAGTAAATACAGGAATCTCTGTCCTGGATGGGATACTCTCCCCTCCACAATGTTCTCGTACTGTTTAACGAACTTACAGTATTGTTCTGCACTCCCATCGAATGTGGGCAATTCCACTCTTGGTAAGTCAATAGCATGGTTTACACTGGTACAAGTTTACTCTGATCATTGCGCGGAACTGCTGGGCTGAATGGCTGTATGCTCTGTGGTCTCCAAAGTCACCTCTCACTCCTGTCTCTGGAGTTGATCTTTCCTGGCAGACTCCGCTCCTTCCCTAGCCTGCCTAAGCTAGGTTTCTAATTCAGCTATTCTCAATCGATAGATATCATCACCTTTATATTCTTTATTATTAGCTGGCAGGACTAGCAGACCTAGCAATGTCTAAGGAATCAGTATCACTCAAAAATACCCCAGGGACTTGCCGGGTTACTTCCTGTCCAGCTTCGGTTTGTTTGTGCCCTCTTCTTGGAATTTCTGATTGGTCTCCTACTGGTGATTCTAAGTTGAGTACTGTAACGAATATTCCGACTGTGAGCAACGCGTAGCCAATTCAAAACGAATATCAAAACCAGAACAAGATTGATTCATCTTTTCTACTGTACTGGTTTATCAAGTTATGCGCATATAAATATATACAAACCTCAACTGTACGGCCACAACGTCTAACGACGAGGACCAGAGTTCAACAAGTGCCAATGTCAGGTACCACCGTCACGGCAGTCCAAGTTCGACTCAAAATTATGCCACTTCACGTGAGCAAAATATAGACAAATGTTGAAGTGTAGTGACTGACGCACGTTGTATTTGTTCCAGGGTCAATAAAATAAAGAGGATAGTCTCAACAATACAAGTATATGACAATGGCTGGGGAGGATTTCCACGCATGTACGTTACAGTGTTATTCATCGTCATTACTGGTAACGTGCGACACTCTATGGGTATGGTTCGTCTGGCGGGGCGAAGGATATGTGTCGGTCAGTCAGTCTAGTGTGGCCAGATATGACGGATTTAAATGACGACTTGTATATTAGCAGGTTGCGCTTAAACAGTTACTTGTTTTGGCTGTAATGTTGACATCCGCCGGAGAGGTCTTGCATTAGAAAACCCTAATTAATAGGGTGGGCAGTTGGGGGTATTCTCTGCCACTTGGCTTGATTGCAGTCCCGGATGCTATGAAAGGTCCCATTTGGGTTACCGTCGGTACGAGTCAAAGTGGCATCTTCCGTTATTCAATTTGGCGACTGAGATATTGGGAGGCGACGAACATGAAGTAAGTAGGGATTGCAGTCTGGACGGGGTTCCAGCTGTGGGTTAGGGTAATATATGACGACAACACTAATGAACTGCTTAGGTTTGTGTGAATGAGGCAAGGATAAAGTTCCATTTAAGCCGTCAGTGGCACCTACTCTACGTTCTGGGTGGAGTAGGCTCGCCGAGGACTGAGCTATAATGCTGCGGACCAGCGGAGTTGCGTCCAACGGTTGGGCCATTTTGTATGCATTCTAAATGATTATTGGTTCGCAAGTTGGCGTGGTGGTGTTGGGATACTAAGAAAAACCTGGAGATTTACAGTTAGGACGATCTAGAAGTGGTAACCCTCGATCTACCCTACTTGGGCAGTCTGCAGTTCAGCACCGAGGCCGAAGGCGGGGTTGAAGGAACAATGTGAATTGATGGGACTGGTACCCTGCCAGCATAGCACTACTCGATGGTGCTAGTGTGCCGAGATTATACTTGACTAATAGCAGGGATATCCGATATATTGGTGTTTGCGTGGTTACCGTGATATCTTCCTTGTCGTTAGTACATAGCAAAGCAAGAAAGCACCTATGTGAGAACTGGTTTGGAGAGCCGTGAGAGGTGGGAACGGGATGGGGCCAAATTTTCGTCAAGGAAGCGAACTTTAATGGTCTACATTCAGTGCCCACGGAAGGCTATCAAGCGATGAGTACGAGAGCCGGCCAGGGAGAGAGATTAGTAATGTCCGACGGATAGGTGAAACAGACCCCCCCAATGGGCAACTCAGAGTAGTGTACATCAGCGCTTGCAGCATAGTAAACAAGAAGAAGGAACTCGCGGTTGAAACAGTTGATGCCGACTGCACTGCGATAACGGAGACTTGGTTGCACCAAAGTGAAGCAACGGAGCTGCTACCCAGCAAGAGATATTGCGCCTATCGGACGGACAGAGATGATGGCAGGCTTGGGGGAGGAACGCTGCTGTTAGTAAACGAAAACCTCGAACAGCAATCTGGAGAAGTCGAGCATACCCCAAATGCGCAAGCTTCGCTAGGCCGCCTACTATCTCCTGGGTCTCCTTTGGAAATAGTATGCCTATATGGCTGTTCAAATGGTTATCTAGAACAGGATATTTTAGTGTTCGAGTATCCCGCCTTGATTTCCCCGCAGGCCTCCCGAGTTTGATAACGGGGATTTCAACCCCCCGGAAACAAAATGGGGGAGCCTGTCTTCTTTGACTGACACCATTGCAGTAGGAAATTGATCCAGCTGGTGGACGGTATACTACTGTTTTGGCACGTCACCAGCCTACCAGGTCGAGGGAGAGGAAAGCTCCGAGGGTACTTGAACTGGTGTTCACCAGACACCCAGAGCGAGTAAGTGGACTAGAGTTCACCGCCCCGTTTGGGAGGAGCTACCACGTGATCAGCATTTTCCCGATCAAAGGGGCTCCCCCAAACCAGGGATGCTAAATAAGATACGAGGGAACTTCAGAAGGCTGGAAGTCATCACGATCAGGGAAGCAACAGGTAGAGTTGACTGGGGGCCCATTATCAATGACGGCCAACCTCTTCGGGCGCTGTAATTACCATCTCCCTGGCAAATGCACCTGGATAATATTGCTACACGGTCGTCTACCACTTGCTGTTTCCGTTGCTCCCCTGTCCATGGTATTACATCTTGGTCAACTGTCCCCGGATCGCGCACCCCTATCGCGGTCGCTTTGTCCCCTGTCTATCAGTGACCACTCGTGCCACTGCCAACAGTGCGGGGCGCGGTCAGATCCACGGCTGTGGCCGCCACACTTCGGGCGCGCAGGCCGTCTGCAACGATGTGCGAGCGCAATTAGTCTGGTGGATCACACCTCCTGTGTTTACTTCACGAAGTGTTTTTCAGGTTGGGTGCCCAGCTCACGGCCAGACCCACCCACTAGCACCGGTTGCGGATGGCACGCTCTAACTTTTCTTGGACTACCGAATCCAGTGCTGTCGGTTGAAAATTGCATGCTCCTCATCCTTTTTCCGCCAAAGCTTGTTCACCTATAGTTCTTATCATCTGTTACCACTTCCCATTTTTGTCCCTCTACCACGGTGTGCACACCTACCCGTTCTGTCCTTCCTCCTATTGCCTCTCTCTACATCAACTTTCATTGCATTGAGCCACTATCGTCCTAATCACTCTTCTCTGCCGACGTTCGCCAATATCCCTTTTTCCACCTGCCATCATTATTGGCTTCTGTTCTCTATGCTCTTGGTATTACCCTCTGCTACGAATGCCCGTTGATAGCATTCTTATACCTGTCGTCCTGTTAATTCCCTCCTTGTTCTCCCTCCTCATGCCCAATGCCATTATGCACCAATCACTCCCGCACCCAATCCGCATATTAGCACTTGCCTCTCCAAACTTCGCTTCTTCAAAGGTCGCATTTAGCATCTAATCTCCACCACCATATTTTCCTCTCTTGGTTCCGCTATTCCTCTGTCGTTCCTTCCAGTGTCCGGTTAGTATCCATCTGTTCAATTGTCTGCCGGCATACAGCTCTCCAGGTCCATTGTTCCAACTGCGCTGCGCATTCACTTTTTTGGCCTTTCTGTTCTATTACTGGTTCACTTATATTGGGGCTTCCTGCTTCTTTCTCCACCTCCTTCGTGTTTCATCTGCAGTAAAATGATCTGATTGGTGATTTCTTACCTGTGTCTCCTCGGTCATTGCTTTCATTTCTTGATCAGTTTATTGCTCTCTACAGGCATTTTTCTGTGCCTTCCAGTGTGGTCCGCTTTTCCGTGTTCCACCGATTGTAAAGACAACGATTCTTCATGGTGCTCTTTTACAGTTCCAAACCGTCTGATCAGTCACTACCCGATTCCTCTAGTCCGTCACCACATGTCGCACCTGCATTGATCAAATAATTAGACCCATTCTTACCTGATCTCTTCGATCCTACCCCTCATCCTCCCTCGTTTATTATTTGCTCTTCACGGCCGGCATCACTTTTGTACCTCTTCAGTCTTCTCTATCTGTTGATCCACTATGTTATCCCGTCATGAAAAACGCCGTCTGAATTATCCCAAGTCAATCCTGCACACTTTGACCCAATCCTATCTCCCTCCTCCAATCACTGATACTTTTTTCTCCTAGTACTCCACTGCTCTTTGCTCTTGCTCCTCGTATATCTATTTATGTTCTTTTATATACATATACATAACTGTACTGCATCCTGCACTTTTTTGCCGGCTATTTCTCATGCTACCATCCCGCTGACCCTCATGATATGCGTCCACTCTTTTTACATCTGCACCTCATATTTACCATATCAAATCTCTACAGATCATTCTTGCCATCCGCACCACCTTCTGCCTATTCCAATGTCCGCTACCTGTTCTACGATGAGTTTTGTGCCCTGTCCGCTGAACACCTACTGCAGTGTAGCACAGGCTTATTACTGTATGATCCCTGGCAAAGGATCCCTCTTTTTTCTCCACCGTCTCGCGCTACCACCCTTTCTCGTATCAATTTCTAGCCCCCTCTATGCATGTCTGATGGTTTTCAGATATCCTCAGTTGGGCCACATGCATTTCTTGTGTGCCTTTCTGTTTGGTCTGCTTTTCCATGTTCCAACATTGTATTGACTGCGTTACGTCATGATGTCCTCTTACAGTTCCAAATCGTCTGACCTGCCACTGCCCGATTCCTCTGGTCCGTCACCACAAGTCGCACCTGCATTGATCGAATAATTAGACCCATTATAACCTGTTCTCCTCCATCCTCTCTTTCATCTTCACTTTTCCACGAACTGTTCCTCGCAGTCTTCATCACTTCTGTGCCTCCGCATTCTATTTTTCTCTCCTTTGGGCTGCCATGTGCACTTGTCATAAAGTTAATCCACCACGATGTTCCAAAGTTGATTCTACAACCATTTGATCTAACCTTACCTACTCCTCCTGATGACTGATAATTTTTTTCTAGAACCCCATTGTTCTTGCTCCTGCTCCTCTTATATCTATACATATATATAACATATATACATATATATGTATAAACTTGCACATATATGTATATGAGCACGCGCTCTGCATCTTGCAGTTCCTCACCAACCACTTCTCTTGCTATCATCCCAACGACCGTCATCATATGCATCCATCAATTCTACATCTTTGCCTAACACCTACCGTATCCAATCCTTCTAAATCGTTTTTTCTTCTGATCAACCCTCTACGTCTTGCATTGCTAGCTTCCTGTTTTACGATGAGTTTTATGCCCTGTCTGCCGACAATCCAGTGCAGAGTACCAATGCTTCATTGACATCTAATCCACTGCAGTGCACCTCACTTTTTTCTCCATCGTCTCTCGCTACTGCAGTTCCTTATACCGGTTTCTACCCTTTCTCATGTTTATCAGTCGGCCTTCAGATTCATTTACCCGGACCAGTCACTCAGTCCATCTGACCTTGACTTTTAAGCTCACCGGGCATCCATTCAAATCAGCCCGTAAGTTAATTTAAACTCCACACAATCTCTATGGTGTGCATACATTTATCCTATTTTCATCCCACGTTATTCCCCCTTCTGAGCCTTATTATCCTATATTTTCATGAGGGTTCCCACATTTTCATGAATTATTTCTGTCCATTCCGTCAATTGTATCAACAAGATTATGCACATGGCATGCTTCGGACGTCTCCGAAATAAACCAAGATTATTAATATTAATATTATTATCAGACAGTGGAAGGGGAGTGGACTGTCACCAGCTATCACCTGCCCAGGTTGTCCGACGAGCTTTCTCCACTGGGATGCGTCAAAGAACCGGGCAAGCCGCCGTGGTGGACGATCAGATCAGCCAGGGCGCAAATGGCGAAGAGCAGAGCGCGGCTTCCTTGTCAGTCAACTGGTGAACACTAAGGTTTGGCGCAGCATATAAGAGCCAGTGAGAATGCCATTAGGGTGCAGCGAGAAAGTGAGGCGAGATATGAGGCGGCCCATGTCATGAATGAGCGGAACAAGTTGCCTCCGCACGGAGTGACGGAAACCTTGGTCGTTGTCTTTAAGCACACACTGGATGCGTGCTGCGCAGGGGTATTTCCAGACAGTTACTAACCATCCTATTAAGTCTCTTTAATATCCAGCTTTTTTCATCACTCTGGTGTCTCCTAATGGCACCCATTAATATCAGCACCTTCACACCACCCTACTCATCATCATTCCATACTTCCACCTTTACATTATTCGAGGACTCGGGTTATGTCTCACGTGGGGATGGCAGCGAGTAGTGGCTCCGAAGCTATAATAGTGTGAGGTTGCTATTCCCGAAAGCGAGCCTAGTTTTTTTCCTTTGCCCCCTGCTAGTAAAAATACCGAATTACATTGAATGCTTGGAAGTCGCGTCACGGCGGAACCCCCTGCGCTCGTATTGTGAGACGTCTTTGAGAAATGGGTAGCTTAATTCAAAACGGATCTCAAAATGATAACGTGATTGTCCGTTAATACTACGATACTAAAGTAGCAAATAAACAATGACATAAAACAAATACGAACCTCAATTATGCGATCCCAGGGACTCCGAAAACGAGAGCCAAATCGCCACCTGCAACGAAGGAGCACGTGAGTCACTTTTACTTAAAATAAGATATGACGCAGCAGTGCGTTGGACGCGAGTAAACAAAGGCTGGTTCATGAAAACACAGTGCACAGAAAAATGCAAATATTGCATCCTGGAGAGTGACGTCAAGGAAACATGAAATTGTAGTTTTTCTAAAGGGATTTTCCACAGCCGGTGTTTGCACCAAGTGCGAGAAAATAGGAGTTAACTGGCTCACTCCACTAGTCCTGTGATCTGACCTGATAATGACCTGGTGAAGTGGATTCACAACAATACCCTCACACAAAATGTAAGAGAAGCTACGAGCTTCCGCGACGGACGAATTTCATATACACTGGATCTGCTGGTGACCAGGCAGCGATCCGACGTCACCTCTTTGGTAAAAGAGTAGCCATTGGGGAAGAGCGACGGTGGGGTCCCGCTTGCGATTTTCAGTGTAGGGCACAACAAACCAAGATCCAGCTTGGTCGGGAAAGACTCTAGAGTGGGCCAGAATCAACTGAGGGAAAGGGCACGAAGCATGTTTTGGTACCCGGAAGTCCCGGGGCCATCTGTAGAGGATGTACGGAGGGCAATAAGATCCGGGCTAATAAGCTTGACAGACAATTTTGCCCAGTTAGCACAACAAGGAAGTCAGGGCCGGTCTCATTTGTGGGAGCCCAGGATTGTGAGGGCATTAACTTTTCGTAAAAGGCTATGGGCTCATTACAAATTTCATAGCACACGCTACGCATGGGCCGCAAACAAGACAGCCAGAAGCAGTACAAATGCACTGCAACGAGATAATTATGAATATGTGAAGAAACTAGCCAACGATCTGAAGTCAGACTCAAAGAAGTTCTTTGCCTATGTGTAGTTCAAGCAAACGAGGTGTGAGAGTTTAGGTACCTTGGAGATATCCGACCGAAGCATTGCTCTCGATGATAACGTCGGGGCAGAAACTTCAGGTGCCTTCTTTATGGGCGGGTGTGGTGAGGACCAGGTGCTTAGAGCGCGTACCCGGATATAGAGAGAAAGCCAGTGCTTTGGGAGTTTATTGTAAGTGAAGGCGAGGTGCGCCACGAACTCAAATCCTTGTGCAAGCACAAAGCAGCCGGACCAGATACAATCCATCCGGCGGTCTTTCAGCCTCTTTTCCTATATCTTATCAGGGGCTACTATCCAGCTATACGAAGCATCTTCAAGGGAGGGTGAGGCGACAGAGGACTGGCGTAAGACCATCGCCGTAGAAATACATGGGACAGGATCCAGGCAGAAGGCGGAGAATTATAGACCGGTCAGCCCAACTTCAGTGTAGTGCAAGTGCTTGGAACGTGTAATCTGAAAGCAAATATGCATGCTTCTGGTTATTCAAGATCTGCTGACACATGCACATCGTGAGTTTGTTAAAAAAGATCGTGTTTGACAAATCCACTGATGATCTTAGACGAGACCACGTGATGAATGGATGAAGGTACAACAGTAGAGGTTTGTTATTTGGATTTCACTAAGGCTTTCGACTCTGAAACATTGCCTGGTAGACTATAAATTGCAGACCTGTGTGATAGTAAGGAAATGATGTGACGGAAAAGCACACCTTCTAAGGAATCTTAGGTTCAGTGTCAAGGTGGGCGATTATCTATAGAGGCCGGAGAGAGCTACCAGGAGTGTGCCACAGGGTTCAATACTGGGACCTTTGCACTTACCCTTGCATATAGATGACCTAGCGGAAGAATTAAGTGACCCGTGTCTCACCTTTGCGGATGACTTGATGGCAGCAGAGAACGATTTGGCACACGATATAAAAGCCGTGCTCGGATCGGCAGAAAAATGGGATTTACCGTGGAATCTCGCCAAATGTCAAGTCCTAACCACTAACAAAGATGAAACGAGCAGTATTCCGTTTAAGAGGTCGTCGGAGGTAAAAGGCCTAGGTGTGATAGTCGCACGGGACTTCAAGCCCTCGAAGACGCGCCAGAGGGCTGCCAGTGTAGTGACCTCGATCGTTCCGAGAAAATGACTGTTTTCCGGACACCATTTTGGATCTATTTTCTCTACGATCATTTCAGACGTTTGACATCGACCTCATAGTGTTGTCCGGTTGTGTTCGTCTTACTGGACTGACTTTCCCGGGGTTTCCGTCGACCTCGTTTTGAATCACTTTCACTTTCGGTCGTTCGCCGATTGTACGCGCTCGCGGTTCGCTTTCTGTATAGCCGTTGTGTTTCGTTTTCCGTTCGGTATATCTCTCGTACCGGTACTTTTTCGGTGCCACGATATATAGAATACACCTTGCATCTATAAACCGACCTGCGTCTTCTCTATTCGTCCGATAGAGGAGATAACGTTGGTATTTCGCCGCTAGATCCAATGGGAGACACGTTCACCAACCGCTCTCGAACGTCTTCCATATTGGTGAGCCTGAAATTTCCAGAACCTTCCTGGATTATTCGCCCGCCCGGGGAGTCTGTGATTTTTTGCTGTTTCGCGTCCTCTTCTTGTTGCACGATATATATTTTTTACGATATATTATCGCAACGTAAACATGTCAGAGGATAAGATGCAGCTCGACACAGACCCCACTTTGTCTGCGGTTGCTTTTAAGCCTGTGGCGTTTATCCCACGTGATCCTGAGGTTTGGTTTGCAGCCTTAGAGCTGCAATTTGAGGCACGTAGGATTATCGGCCAACACCAACGATTTTCCTATGCCTTAGAGGCAATCCCGGGCGATGTTATCGCCTCAGTGAGGGATTTAGTATTAAATCCTCCTCAAGAGCAGCTGTACGATCGGCTTAAGGAGGCCATACTGCAACATTTCCTTCTTTCTCGGGGAGACCGGTTACGTCAGCTACTTTCCCGGCACCCCATAGGGGATTCAAAACCCAGCCGCCACCTAGCTCACTTTCGGTCCCTGGAAGGGCCCGCCGATAAGGATTCGGAGATAGTTAATGAACTGTGGTTGGACTCTTTACCTCTCCATGTTCAGACCACCGTAACTGCTCTCCTTGAGGACTCGTCCTTGGAACGAGCAGCCGCCGTGGCTCACAAGATTGTCGCACGTGTCGGCAGCGGGGCTAATCCCCTCATCGCCACGACATCGCGTAATCCTGAGGGTGTTGATTTGGATGAATCGCCGGAGAGGCCTCGGCAATCTCGATCGATCCAGCGCCGACTGTCCTTCAAGGAGAGAGTGACACAGGTTTGAGCAATACGTAGCCAGATCGCAACGGGTCCCGAAATCAAAAGGCGATTATCCGAGATATCCTTGATCTGGACCTGAATGACGCACGTGCTGCTTGCTCACACGCTGCTATTCGGTTTCTCGTTGTTGAGTCCTTTTGATCGTATTATTGAGGTTTGTATATTTTTTATGTCATTGCTCATGTAATAATCTAGTATCGTAGGAGGCTGCAGAATAAACCAAACAAGCGGAAATTCACAAATACGCAGGTGAGGCGTATAAAGTTCCCATATGGGCTCATACATCCGTTCCTTAGAATAACACGGAATGAGACTTAACGGGATCAGCGTGACCTCCAAACCACTGATATGGGGCTGTGCAAAAATGGGCAACCTGCAGTTATGAATGTCCCTCATTAGTTCTGGCCTGATCTTGCGAAAGAGGAGACACCACGTCATCCTCGTTCGCTTGATATGCCCCTGGTTCTTTGGAACGAGACTGGCGGGATGATAGCGCGCTGGAATCCACATGAATGCTTGACCACCCTCCGCTCTAGATTTCATCTACCCATTACCTTCCCCGCGCATGCCTGGCATGCATCACGAAGTCAGCCGCAATGGCTACCGTGGCCTCGGCTTTTATCTCAGTGTTCTGGCCTGTACATTGAAACATCTGCAAACGCATATTTGTCATGTCATAGCCCAAAAATAAAAAAACGCAGACCAAACAGTGAGCATTTTCCATTCATACTTATTGTCTTTGATTATTTTTGTGAACAGTGGCGTTCGATCTCTTACATAGCATGCACTTCACTCTCTAGTTTGGAACCCAAAATAACAGAAACCTTCAGTGAGCCAAAATCTGACGCCAACTTACAGCATTAGGCCCGAAGATACGGCGCAGCCGTGCCCGTAATACATCTGTTGGACCATTTATACGGAATTGCCTTTCAGGCTGCAAAGATAAAATAATAAAAATCCCTCTGAATGGTCTACGTGCTTTGTGAATTTGACCATATTTAACATTACTTTTAAAAGCTCGTCCGTACACCACACATTTTACATTTTTTATTCGTGTGAGACGTTTGAATTTGGCCTTGAACCTTTTCTAACTGTCGTGCTTGAGCCACGGGGCTTTGAATCTTAGGTTTTACTGTGGAGCCTTTTAGCCGCATACTTAGGGTTTTTACATATATTTGTACCCTTTGTGAATTTTAATTTAGTACCTTAGAACCTACGAATCAATCTTGTTATGGATTGAGGATTCGTCTGAGTTGGCTACGCTTTGTTCGATTTGCAAGAATTGTCCTTCGCCGGCTGCTAGTGCATCCGTTTCCTTCCTTTTCTAGCACTCAGCCCCCAATATCCTCGGTATAACCTCAGGGCCTTTATAGTTTTCAAAAACGAGATTTTCTCAAGCCCTGCAAAGCTGGCTATCATTAAATGGGCCTAATAGCGCAAAGGCAGTTAGATCCCACCAAAACGCCTCTCTAGATTATCCAGAAACCAACATGCTGTAACCCGCATAAAAATTACTTCATACTCAGTCAGAAACTGGCCCCAGTAAGCCGGTATGTGCCCCTATGCCGTCGTATCCTTCTCTCTGCCACGGAGGTCACTGTAACCACCCTCTCTCCTGTCGCCACGACCATTGTACTTCCCCATTTCCAGCCTCCGAGTTTCTACTTGCTACTTCAATCACACAAGCACTCAGCTGAGGCTCCATTTAGAATGCTTCCTTCCATCTCTTTTTCAATTTCAAAATAACCCGATTATGGTACGGCTTGATTGTAATACACCATGCAGGATACCTGCCTCGTTGATTTTTCTTCTAGCCCTCTGCCACCATCCTCATTTCTGGTTACCGAGAAGAGAATCTGGTTACCCGGTTTCACTCACATGCGGTCCTGCTATTGCTACGCGTGCTTCGTTGGAGACTATTAGATTTTTACCACAGCAAGACTTTTCCGATACCGAGGCTGTGCTACCAGCACCCAATGTCTCCTGCCAAAGTGGTTCGACTGTCCGACCTGCTCTCGCCCACTATGGCCCTCAGTTGTGGTTTTCCACCGAGCTGCCAAGCTGCTTGTTGGTACTGCAGCGTCTCAACACCTTCGTGGTCAACCTCGGATTTATATGCCTACACCTGAACCTCCCCTTAAAATTGCCCCCCAGAGTAGATCATCGTATGACTGAGATTTTCTCATAATTGCTAATCCATTTGGTCAAGACAAAGAAACTTACGGCCAGCCTCCCCGGAGCGTACCCTAGTTAACCAGGATGGCATATTTATACGTCAATTTTTCCAGTGTTCATGTATTCCACGAATGACAACTTGTTCACCCTTTCCACTGCCTTCGCCAGTGACTCATAATAAACATTGAAAATATTGTTTTTTTATTTTCTCATGCTCTACACCTTCAACTCTATTATGACAATTTTTCTCATCAGCACAAGTGGCATTAGCTGGTACTTCCACTTTTCTGATCTATCAAAAGCCTTGCATAAGCTGTAACAGCTGGTCGTGGAAAATCCCTATATTTCCCTCGCGATTCAGTGTTTTTCCTAACATCACTCATTTGCCTACACTATTGACTTGTCATTACGAACTGGTTGTTTTTATGGACAAATTGTTGTTTGTTCGCGCCCAGGGTGCCACTTTGGCACATCCTTGTTCAGGACCTGCGTGACGCACGTGCTGTTTGCTCACACGCTGCTATTCGGTTTCTCGTTGTTGAGTCCTTTTGATCGTATTATTGAGGTTTGTATATTTTATGTCATTGCTCATGTAATAATCTAGTAACGTAGAATATCACGTATAATCGCCTTTTATTTCGGGATCCGTTGCGATTTGGCTACTCACTTCTCAAACGTGTTTTACAATACTCAATAGATCAATTTGGAATGAGGAAAAACGAGCAAAATGCCAAGAAAAGAATCGAAAACATTGGGCTCTGGACAGGAAGTAATACGGCAAGTCTCTGGGGAGGTTTTGGGTACATATGATTCTTTAGTTAATGCTAGATCGCCTAGTCCTGTCAGTGCTAGTTCATGTGTTAATGAGAGCAATGTTGATCGTAAGGATGTTGCTTTGTATAGGCTGAGAATACTAGACCTAGAACAACAGTTACTATCGGCTAGACTAAAGGCGCAGGAAGCAGAGAAGAAGTGCACACAGAAAGGGCGAGAGCATGAGACCAGCGACCTCAACACTCCCGATAGATCAGGGTGCAATAAGATAGGGAACCCCATGCCGGTCGCCGACTATAAAACACCATCGGTCGATTTGCCAAGAGTGGAACTAGCGGTTTTCCACGGGCAATCTGAACACTACTGCAAGTTTGTCAAGCAGTTTGAGACGTTCGTTGAAAATAAGGTAACCGACCTTGGGCAAGTGCTCCTCTACCTTACTCACTACTGTCGAGGCCGACCAAGAGAAGCTATCGACGGGTGTACCATGCTAGACCCGGAAAAAGACTACACAAGAGCAAGGAGGATTCTAAGGGACTTGTTTGGCCAACCGTCCAAAGTAGCCGGTAACCCAATAGAGGGCGTGATGGTAGAGGCAAAGAGAACCAAAGACGACGTCTACACCATGGCCGACCTGGCGATTAAGACGCAAAACTGCTCAATAGCCCTCGACCATTCAGGTTACAGGGCTGACCTAGATGCCATGCACACTTTGGAAAACATAGTCCGTCACCTTTCTCCCGACCTACAGGGTCGATGGGCGGAAGAAGCAGAACGGATAAGCCGAAGCGACAGGGAAGCTAACTTCGAAGATCTGCCCGAATACTTGGACAGGCAAACGAAGATAGCTGACAGCAGGTTCGGCCGACTCATCCGAGATAGCAACCGGGCAAACAAGCTCAGTACTAGCCAAGCCCAAACCCCTGCGCGGGAGGATCCAAAATACCAGCCTTGGACCAATACACATGCTATTTTACGCGATGCTACTGCGCACCCCAATTGCAGATCCGGTGGTACTAGCCATGGCCTACCAGAATGCCCCAAGTTCGGCAACGCCGCAATAGACGAACGGTGGGGAATGGCGAGGACTGCAGGTGCGTGTTTTATTTGCCTCAACACCACGCACCGGGCAGCAGCCTGTAGGACAAGGAACCGATGTGGTTACGAGGGCTGCACGGGCAGACACCATCGGCTGCTGCGCCAGGCGAGAGTAACCTTAACCGAGACGAGTACCAAACCCAGTGTTATTTGTTCAACGTCACGATCTGCCCATAAACCGGTGCGTTTAGGCGTAGTTTCCTTGAGAGTGGTGACCCCAACTGGGGTGGTCAGAGCGTTGGCTTCCATAGATAGTGGATCGGATACCACACTAGTAAGGAAGGAGTTCGCAGAGAGATATGGGATCAGAGGGGATCAATCTTCATTGGCAGTGAGCACAGTGAGTGGCACCGAAGTCATCCAGTCGACCAAACTGCACCTTCAACTCGTTTCCCTGGTCAGCAACGATAGAGCAGAAACTCTGGAAGCATTCACCATAAAGGACATGCCGATGGGGGCACCTCAGTCAGTTCAATCGATTCTGACTCAGTGGCCGCATCTCGACCGGGTTACGATCGAGGAGTGGCAGAATAACGAAATTGATCTGCTGATCGGCTGTGATGTACCGGAAGCGCATTGGGTACTGAATCAAAGAATAGGAAGCCGCAAAGCACCCCATGCAGTACGCACTATATTCGGCTGGACTTTATATGGCAGTACAGATGGAAGATTCGACAAACTAATCCAAATCAACTACACTTCGGTGGAAACGGCGGACATTGAACAGGCGTTCCAACAGCTGTATAACGCCGATTTTGCCGACCTGGCCATTGATAGAGATGCCCCATCACGAGAAGATAGGTCGGCTCTGGAAATGGTAGCCAAGAATGCTAAGTATGTAATAGATCGTTTCGAGGTTCCTGTCCCATGGAGACCCAACATGAAACCTACGCCAAACAGCCGAGAAATGGCTCTGAGAAGATTATGCTTCCTCAAAACCAGGCTAATTCGAGAACCACAATCAAGGATAGAATACACACGAGCCATGCAACATAATATCGACTTGGGTTATATAGAAAGAGTGGATACAGCGGTTATCAGCGCAAATTTGAGGTGGTACCTACCCCATCACCCGGCCGTAAACCCAAAGAAACCGGGGATTGTCAGAGTGGTTTTCGACTGTGCCGCGAAATGTCAGGGTGTGTCACTCAACGACCATATACTACAGGGCCCAGACTGGACAACACCACTAGTCGAGGTTTTATGTCGTTTTCGGCTAGAAAAAGTGGTTTTCTCTGCGCACATTCGTGAAATGTTTCTACAAGTAAAGATGCCCGTTGAAGATAGGGGCGCCTTCCGTCTTCTCTGGTGGCCTGAAAACGACGGAAGTCGCGCACCTGACGAGTACAGGCTGACCGTTCATCCCTTTGGGACGGTATCATCTCCCTTCTGTGCTAATTTCGCCCTCCGAGAAACCCTCAAGCGTTTCGGCGGCACCAGCAATTTTCTAGGAAGAGCAATGGATTACTTCTACGTGGACGATTTTCCGTGTTCCTTTGACGACCCAAATACTGCTATGCCATATATGACCGAACTGATCGCCACTCTAAATGCCGTAGGATTCAACCTCACTAAATGGACTTCAAACATTCAGGAGGTGCTCAATGTTATCCCGAAGTCCGAGAAAATGGAGTGTACGAGGGAGCTTTTGGGACCCTCTTCACAAACGGAGCGCACGCTTGGTCTTCAGTGGAAGCCCAGAGGTGACGAATTCATTCTCACTCTAGGCCCACCCAAACGACCAGTCACACAGAGAGGAATCCTATCATCAGCCTCGAGCCTCTATGATCCCCTAGGTTTCGTTTCGCCATGGTTGTTACTGGGAAAGTGCTTGCTGCAATCGCTGTGCCAGAGAGGGACGGGTTGGGACAAACCTCTCCAGGATGACGACGATAAGCGATGGCGCGGCCGGCTGCACAGCCTGGAGCAACGTGGTGAGATCAAGATACAAAGATGCTTGACAGGAAGCAAGTGCACAAAAGACACCCAACTCCACTTATTTTCTGATGCATCAGAAATAGGCTGCGGGATCGTGGCTTTCGGCTGCTGGGTGGACGCAAGTTGTGGGCGGCACAGCCAGATACTATTCGCAAAGGCGAGAGTGGCTCCACTGAAAACTGTGTCCATTCCGAGGCTGGAACTGACGGTAGCAGTACTGGCCGTGAAAGCCGCGACGCCGATTAGGAGATGCTTCGATCGGATAAACTGGGAACCAAACCTTTGGACGGACTCAGCCACAGTACTTCATTACATAAACAACATTACCACTCGTTTTAACACTTTCGTGGCCAACAGACTCACCATAATCCACGAGTCGACTAAAACCGATCAATGACACTATGTACAATCCGCCATTAACCCGGCCGACTTCTGCTCAAGGGGCCTGAAAACACTGGAGAGGTTGCGGATGTGGACAATGGGACCGGACTTCCTAACTGCAGCTAAAAAGAGATGCGGCCAACGCTATTAATACCTAAGGCTGATGATGGCGATATCGAGACCAAAAGACCGATACTGGCTACAAACTTCACGGGAAGCGTAAGCCTAATAGAAAAACTGTGCCAATTTCCCAACTGGACAAAAATGTTAAGAGCCGTGGTCTGGTGGACACGATACGAAGTACTCTTATTGATTATGAAAGGCGCGCGACCACAAAACTCATTGAATGTGGGGACGATACTACCGGGCGAGCTGAATCAAGCCAAACTCGACGTTCTACGCCTACTACAACTAGACGCATTCACGTTCGAGGCCCGCGAGCTAGCCAGGATAGATGATAACACCAAAGGAAGCAGGCTGTTGCACAGCAGTATCCGAAGACTAAACCCCATGCGAACCAACGGACTACTGAGAGTTGGAGGGCGGCTGACGAATTCAAATCTAGAGTACGAGACAAAACACCCCACAATAATCCCTGGTGACCACTAAATAACGAGATGCCTGATAGACCATGTACATCGAGGAGAGGGACACGCAAGTTTGAATCACTTATTGAACAATATACGTCGACGATTTTGGGTGACGAAGGGACCAGCGACGGTCAAGCGAATCATTGGCAACTGCATCACTTGTCGTCGCCGGAGAGCGGTAGCAGGCCAACAAATAATGGCCCCCCTTCCAGCCGTAAGAGTTCAACCGGGATGGTGCCCGTTCGTGGAAATTGGTGTCGACTGATTTGGCCCGTTACTTGTACGACAGCAAAGGAGCACCCAAAATAGGTATGGCCGCCCGATAACATGTTTACAATTTAGAGCAGTCCATCTTGAAGTAGTGCATAATATGACCACCGATTCATTTCTAATGGCCTTTCAAAGGTTCATCGCGAGGCGGGGCGTCCCCGAGAATGTATACTCAGACAATGGCTCGAACTTCGTTGGGGCTCACAAGGAGTTAGAGAAATGGTGGAACCGCCTGGACCACGCCAAAATACAAAACAAGACCGTAGCAAAGGGGATAGAATGGCACTTCAACCCACCTTAAGCCAGTCATCGTGATGACGTTTGGGAAAGGCTGATACGATCGACTAGGAAAATACTCACAGCCCTGACCTCACAACAAACCCTCGACGACGAGACGCTGACTACTTCACTAACAGAAGTAGAACGCATATTGAACAACAGACCCCTGGTGCCCATCGTCCCAGACCCGGAAGGCGAACCGGCACTCACCACCAATGACCCGTTATTACTGCGGTCAAACGTAGGAGTAATCATACCGAAAACCCTGCGTGGAACGTATATCGCTGGATGGAAACAAGTGAATCACCTGGCACAGGCTTTCTGGAAACGATGTACGAGGGAGTACTTACCGACACTGCAGCTTCGGCAAAAGTGGATCTCCAAACAGAGGCCGTTCAGACGTGGCGATGTGGTCATCCTCGTGGAGAGCCACTTACATAAAGGCGATTGGACGGTTGGAGTGATCAAGGACTGCCGTGCAGAAATCGATGGCCTCGTGGGCATGGTGATGGTGAGAACGAACAAAGGAGACGTATTGCGAGATATCCGTAAGATATGTCTGCTCAAAGGTTACAGTGGCGAGGGCGAGGGTGAGGTCGACGCTACAGACCAAGCTGAATCCATGTTTGTTAATGCCAGATGAAGCTGAATTCATTTATTTATTCCTCATGCATTCTCCTGTAGGACCCAACCCTCCACACCGTCTTTGAAGTATATTTGTATTAAATTTCATACGGTGTCCACGATTTACTATGGAGTTAGTTGTCCCGACCTTGGTTTATCACACGACACGTCATTGATTTTGAAGTAGCGAAGACTCTTGAACAAGCGCTTACTGGCCTTTTTTGTAAAATTATCTCTTCTTCCGTGACCTATTTGTAGTATTATTCAGCCTGTGTTCAAGTGTATATTAGTTGTGAGTCGAACATACTTCTTTCTTGAAAACAACACACTTTGACCCCCTGATGTTCCAGTAACCTGTAGCCATCTCCATTTTTCATCACAAAACCTCAGCCTTCATCTTGCCAAGTACCTAACTCTTGTTCGGGCAGCCTTTTCACCCACATTCCGTAATCTGTCTACGCATTCCAATCACATCAAAGCCCCCTGTTGTATACGGTTAATGTCGTATCAGTCTCAGAAGAAACTCTAAGCCGTCGAGAGATGGCGCATAACCTCAAGAAGCCTGCAAGCTTGCCTGGCCGACGATAGACGAAATCCATAGCGACCTGCGTATGCACTGACTTAGGGCCTAGGTAGGTTGGGGCGAATCAGTACCCCTATTTGCCCCTTGGTTGTTGACCGTTTAATGGGAGGATTTGGTGGGCGGTGTAAAGTACATGCGTGGAAATCCTCCCCAGCCATTGTCATATACTTGTATTGTTGAGACTATCCTCTTTATTTTATTGACCCTGGAACAAATACAACGTGCGTCAGTCACTACACTTCAACATTTGTCTATATTTTGCTCACGTGAAGTGGCATAATTTTGAGTCGAACTTGGACTGCCGTGACGGTGATACCTGACATTGGCACTTGTTGAACTCTGGTCCTCGTCGTTAGACGTTGTGGCCGTACAGTTGAGGTTTGTATATATTTATATGCGTATAACTTGATAAACCAGTACAGTAGAAAAGATGAATCAATCTTGTTCTGGTTTTGATATTCGTTTTGAATTGGCTACGCGTTGCTCACAGTCGGAATAGCCGTTACAAACACTGAGGCTCAGTGCGTCAATGTACATATATATACACGTATATTTTCCAGTGAAACAGCATTATAATGCTCATGCCAATGCGGAGATTTTCCACTTTAGTATCTGCGCTACTGTCCGCTTTTCCCTCGATCCGTGTCCGGCTGGAATTTGATCCTCCACTTTTCCAGGACCCTCTAGTTGTACTTTCGCATTTCTGAATGGTACAGATTATTTATCCTGAAACTTACCCCACCTTCATATGGACCTTCGTCCCTTCCACACCCACCAAAGTTCCCAAATGTATATTCATCAAATTGGTTTCATGTCTCATTGTTTCATAACTCATTCTTTTTACTGAACCCCGGTAGGACCGACATTCAGGGTTGGCATCAGCTTCATGGTTTCCTATTCTTTTCGCATGCGTCGATTTCCTCTAGTGTACTTCCATACGATCTCTTTTTCTTCCTATTTAAAACTTCGCTGTTCGCAGGTGCCCGGTAAACCGCCGTCTTTCATGGCTTGCATCATTTTCGTTGATAACGCACCTCCAGCTGCACGAATGAACTACATAATCGGTATCCCCGCGGTGCGCCACCGTCCAGAGCGAAATCGAAACCTGTTCAACGTTGGCGCACAAACCATTATTAGAGTGATCCATATAAACTATCGCTGGCTATGTTTTTGTACCGCTGGCACCTTTGATTTTTATACTTGAAGTTTGTGAATATTTCCTTTTACTGAGCAACGCTGTACACCATGATCATGCACCTGCTCGTACGTCTCGACCATAGCCGAGAAATATACCATTATTATTTTTATTATTATTTTCTGTCACTGGATAAGGGTATTCTGGGAGGGAAGCCGGACTGATGCTTGCTCAGATATTCCTGCCGCGGTGTTCCTGGCTCACCATAAAATTGCTAGCCACTAATGGTGCTATTTGGAGCAGATGACGGGCTACTGCCATTGGTTTCGAGCCCATCAAAAAGGTTGATGCCGTTCCTTCGCAGGCGAGGTTCCCACCTGAAGCTTTTCTGAAGCCTTTCCCCGAGTGATCGGGTTACACAGGCATCACTCCATTTGTGTGCCCTAAAATTTGGTCCGCTTCTGCCAGGAACCAGTCTCGGAAAAGTGGGTTTCCAAACTCCAATAACACCTGTCTGGGGCTACTGTTTCCTTTTGGGTTGGCTGACTAGCGACCCGGCCTGAAAACTCTCGTCATAAGAGCATGCCCAGACACACCAATTTGTCTCAGCAGGTTTGTGACCTGGTGCCCTAGCTCCCTGAATCGTTGTCTAGCAGTCAGAACGGCTGTGGTATTCGTTTTATGACCCCTGCCTACCACTGGCACTTTCTGCCGTGTATTCAAGCTTCTTCAGTTTTTGCGTTATAGCAGCTGCTTGGTCCCTCCGTTTTTTTTAATTCACTGGCCCTATTATGTACGGCATTTTTGAGTCCGGATAATCTGTCCACAGGGGTCAGCTGCAAATTTCCAAGCTTCTCTTCCATTTTCGCTATTCATATGCTAGTAACTGTGTACTTTGATCGATTCTGGATCACTGTAGTTTCACGGACTGTGGATAATTCCCGCTCACCTAAACCTCCACTTAGCAGCGATCTACAAGCGCTTACTTAGACGGTACAGATTCACTTTTATCTAGGATGCTCAACGTACAGCTGGAGATCACTAACAGAAAGCTCAGTATACTTCCGATGGCACCACTGTCAGCATATGTCGCAACAAATTCCATTCTTTTTTACATCCTTACAGCACTTTAGGATGTCGCACATGGACGTAAGCATGCCTTTCTGAAGTATGAATTTTCCATTCTTGGAGTTATCGAAGTTAATGTTCTAAGATGAATGACCACTACTCTTCAAGAGAAAAGAAAAGCAATCAGACTCTGGATACGCCCCAACAACGAAGACAAACAGACAAGTTATACAGCGGCTTACCTTGTAGGTGAGATCATCGTTTGCAGAATTACGTTGGGCTAATCCTGTTTCAATCTCGTAAGCTCTGCTCTCCTGAGTTCCCGTCTGAACTGCAGTTGGGAACCATGTCACAAGGTTTTCCAGGCCAATGTCAGCTGATCTTTCTCGTGATGCTCTTCTCCGAAGAAAACTGAATTACAGGCAGCATCGAGTCACGATGTAGCGCAGTTTAGTTCAATTCCCCTCAACTGCACAAAACAAACACTAAGGAATAGGGGAAAAGTAATCCGAAACAGGCGCGTCTGTTTGGATGCACAACCGATGCTCGCAGAAGCGGCTTACCTTCCAGGAATTGAAATTAGCAGAGCGATGGGCTTTGATGGATTCTGCACACAATAGTTGTCCACCCCTTGGGCAAGAGTGAACACATGTGTGCCAAGATCACCTTGTGTATAAAGTAACCCAGGGTGCCCTTAAAACTGGTTGGGGACTTCGTAGTATAGACATAGACAAGCTTAACGCTGGGGTAAAGCAGCTAACGTCACATGCGATACAGAAGATTACTTCTGAGGAGAGCTGGAATGTAAGAGGATTGCCAAGTGCCCTCCAAAGCGAGTGCATCCGGCAGCGATCTGTATAACGTGACACTCGATATAGTAAACGGTTGAGACGGTACAACAGACGTTAAGGGTTTTACGCTCCATGGCTCTTCGAGGTAATTCCCCACAGAGGTGGATGACAATTCCGTAACGGGACGCCAGGAACCGACAGTCAAGAGCACACAAACTCGCAAGTGTCTTTTGAAAGTCAACAATTCGAACTAGTTGGTCACTTCTATAGTTACACCGGCTTTCGCACCGCTAAGCTTCCCCTTTAATTGATGGCTGCCTCGTTGTCTGGCCCAGCAACCCTAGTACGCCGGATACCAAGTATTGAATATGTCCCGAGAATGGCCTATGAAACGGGCAACGAGACTAAAGTTCCGACGCGCGACAGAAGACTGAAAAAGTCGGTGGAATAGGTGAAAGACTTTGTGTATTGAAACAATATCTTCCACTTTTAGGTTTGGGGGCGGCACCAGACACCATAATAGATAGTGGAGCCGCAGGTTCCTCCTGCTTCACGCAGAGCAGTCAGAATTTTGCTTTTCAATTAGCAGAAACAGTTGGCCTCACAGCATGCAGACAAACAAAGCAAAGACGGTATGTATTTAGTGTCTTCTCACCAACTTCGACCTCTACCACAAGTCTTTTCTTGCCTATCGGTATTAGGTTGTCGATACTCTGGACGCGTTAAAGCGAGCCTGCCACGGGATTGTTCGCCTTAGGGGCTTAAAAATGTCCATAGCAAGCCGAAAAACATGAAAAAGTGGGCGAGTCTCACTTGATGGACACATTTAAACAGCCCTCCGGGAGCACGAAGTACTGGTATAGAGAGAGTATCAAAACATCCGCCTCAATGCGTGGGCTTCAAATAACGGATGATGAAAAAGTTTACAGTACATCTCTGCAAAAGGTAATACATCAATGATTCGAGGTAAAGAGGAAGCTCCTAATGACGCGTACTCACTGAAGGGAAGAGGAGACAACTTTAGCGGGACAAACCTGGCCTATGTGGGTTTAAATGTCAGAAGAGGTAAAGTAAGAACGCGGTTCTGCGAAACAGAATCAACACCTACAGTATGCTTTCAATCACTGACGTCTTAACCCATTAGATCAATTAACAGCCGTAGATCTAAGTTTTACAACTCGTACTCGATCCTCAGTTGTGACCAAGCCTTTAGCGATTAGGCGGAAATAGAGACAGCAGATGGCTAACGACGATAAAAAACGATAACAGATGAGAGAGTTCGAACAAGCGCAAGAGGACTCTATCAAACCGTCGAGAATCGGGCTGTAATATACCGTGACAGGCTGAAAGTTATAGGTGGAATATACATAAGCTTATGGTTCCGCAGTCAGTGGCCGCACTGTAACAAACGAGACCGCCAATTTTCGCTTGTTGCAGTTTTTGTCGACAGAAAACCCTTCAGGCTCTGTTTGCTAATGTTGTTAGGGCCCTGGCCAAATGCAAACATTCCAGGTCTTTTTTAAAGATCTTCCTGTCTCTAACCAAATCATCGTATCCTAGTAGACGACAACCATCAAAAATGAGCGGAAGGCAAAGTCGGAATTTTGCGGAATCACCGACACACCCTTGTGGCGCTGCCGGCCGCTCAAAAGAAGTGCAGAAGTGTATATGCCGTGACGTCTCCGGCCATTGGGTTTACCAGAAATGCAGTAGATTTACTGCCAAAGCTTTTGTTCTTCACCTTGACAAACTTAGGCTGGTGTGAACATGCACAGAACGTGTCAGGTCAATCACAAATCATTTTACATGCCCACAGTTTACTCAGTAATCCACCAAAAACTTTAAAGAGACCGTCATCTACACAAGTCCATACAAGATGAAAAACTGTTCCAAATCTGGACACAGCCCGTGCTAGGTCCTAGGGGTCCGAGGAGTCACGAATGAACACATCATCGAACCGGGAAACCTAACGAATGCTCGTGGCATAGAACTAACATCAATAACAGAGGAGACCAAGACCTTAGGTAAGTAGTCAATCTGCCCGACCAGGGATGCCGAGACAGTTATTGGGAGAAGCCAAAGCTTTGTAAATAGGGATCTCCCCGATCCTTCGTTGCCTTTCCAGGCTGAGAGATATGGAAGCGCGGCGAGATGTTTTGAACGTCTCGAGAACAATTGGCATACAATAGCTTGTCCTTATTAACCATTCCAGGGATGGTTAGGTGGTCCGTATGACCGGACACCTCCACGTTTGCCCTTCGGCTAGTGCTGGTAGAAGTGCTGGGAACCCACGACGATCTGCTTGCTGTAACTGACAGGAATGACGAGGGCCACCGCAGGAAAGATCTGTGTGGGACAAGTTTACTTGGTAGGGGTAGAAGGTCGCGAAACCAACTCAAACCACAGTGATATCCACATTTTTGCTGGGTTCATCACCTCAGGAGAATATCTCCAAGCTTCAGCAGGCTTGAACACCAACGACTTGCCAAGAAAGACCAGGTTAAATTGGCTCAGTTCAAGTAGGCCGAGTTACATCTGAGACAAGCCTTTCGAAAGTGGCTGGAGGGCATCAAGAAACCCTGACTCAGGTTAAACCAAGAATTCAACGTATAAATTTTTCGGTGGCTTTAAGCTTAAGCATGGCAAAAAGCCGACGACACTCGGACTAATTGACCCAGCGAAAGCAGAATAAATTGTTGCAAAAGGGATGACGCGAAACTGAAACAGAGCCATGGCGGGGGAATAACTAGTACATATCAACGCGTGTGGAGATTAAAACAAAGGTGGCGGCTGACGGCTGGGGCTAAGGAAAATGACTGAATTGCAATCACCAAAACGTGGTTTGGTAATGAATTGGTAAAAGTGAGTCTCACTTCGTAAGCCACTACGCTTACGGGGGGACAAACCAGAAGGAATGGAAAGGCGGGATGCTTTATTGCTCTTCTAGGACGAGTAGGAGCGGACAGCAGTAGGGGTAACGCCTGTACAAAAACATACGGATGACGGTGAATATGGAGGCGACCCTGACTTGAGTCCATAGGTCTCCATCCTTCTCTTCTAACGAAGAAGCGTTTGCCACCGAGGCTCTTGAACGGGGTAGCCAAAACTTTATATAGGCTGGCCACTGTCGATGGCTCCAACTCGACGGAAGTTGAAAGGAAGGGTTTGTCCGAAATGCGAGGTGACTTTAGCGATTAGCCGATGAGGCTGGCCCTCAGATTCACACTGGCACGGCACGAAAACCAAGCCGCCTGGTGGTGACAGGCCAGCCATACACCCCTCTAGAACTTGTTCTCACCGGATCACCAGAGTCAACAGCCTCAAGGTTACCGCGCCCATCAGCGGGAACGATCATGATGTGATCAGTTTTCTCTTTGAAGCTGATCCCCTAATGGTTGCCACACACTGAGAAGGAACTTCAGAAAATCCGATTACCGGGGGCTGGGGATGGAGCAGGCAATGGAAGACTCCAAATTCACAGCGGATGAGTGGTCACTCATCAAAATTGATTTATTGCCGATAAATAATAGGCTTGCTTCGTTATGGAAGTTGAGAAGAAACTTGGCACCTTGGTGGGTCAGCGAGACCGAAAAAGTCCTAGCAGGCAAGCGAATGGCATGGAGGCCCTCAACCCGCATGTTGAGCCATTCTCACTTTTTGAACCTTCCGAGGGTCGGTGAAGGTGCTTCGGGGGCGCAAAATTCCTGTGAGATACAGCAAGATCCAAGGTGAAATGTGCCCCAAGGTCTACTACAACTACGTGCAGTCTGGGGTCTAACCGCACTCCGCAGTGAAACATTTTGTGGAAAAGAAGGGTAGGCAAGCAAGCAATGCCAGGGGGCTCTTAGAGCTGGTACCCACCGCAGATGCCGGAAAATATCAACAACTAGTTGAATCCTATCGAAGTCCCCACGGAAGAAAGTTCCGCGGAACCCAATAAAGTAGAACGGCCGTAAGTCGGCTAGGGCGAAGTAAGGCCGCCAGGCAGATGTGATTCACTCCCTTTGTTTTACGTTCCCTGGCACCCACAGTATCCGGAGTGCTATCATTTGTGTTGAACACCTCAATGGTCAAGGTCCCGCTGCCTCCCAACCGGTAACGGATGGAATGGTGCGCAGCCACAAGGGAGGCTGGAGGGGACTTGAGCCCAACTACAGGTCAGTTGACCACACTTTGCGGTACAAAAGATACCAGAGGAGATAGGAGGATGGGCACTTTGAACTTCACGGGCTATTCATAATGAGGCAGTGCGGAGAAAACGGTGTTCAACGAATCTTCCATCATTTATATACTAGGCGGCCGGCAGACTTGACATAGGATAATGAAGTGAAGTGTGTTAACCGAATTTCCGGAAAGCCTCCGACTTGGTAAACCAAAAGCTGCTAATGATCAAGCTGCGGGGCATAGGGATAGCACAAGAGGCACTCACCTAAACTGGAACATAACCCACTGGTACAACTTTTCAGAATATTGTTAAAGACGTGACGTCCAGCTGAGTCGGAGCATATAATGGGATGGCGCAAGGGCCGCTCTAGGGCCCTGCACTTATTGATCCATATGAATGACCTGGCGGACAGCTTATGGTGCCCCGGTTTCTTGTTTGCTAATGATCTTAGAACTTTTGGAGCGCTCTTCGAGCTTGGCTGAAAGGGGACTGAAAAGAAAACGAGTGAGCAGCAAAATGGGAGCTCTCTCAAAACAAGGGTGAGCAATAATAATGGTAATAATGGTAACAACGTCGTGTACTTCTCTAATAGGCAGAGGAGTGTACATAGGCGCATGATTATTGGGAACAATGTGGTCCACACTAGGAACATACTGACATTGCTGTAAATTGATAAATTCTACATTCAGTCACTTGAAAACTGCTTCGAGCAGGTGTGAAAATGCTCTACAACATCTGGGATTTGGAAGCAAAATACAACTCAAACAAACATGGCTGGCGGAAAAGAGATCAAAAATTCCCAAACTGAATGCTGGGACAGGAGAGTATATGAAACCCCAGGAGATCAAAACGGGACAGCATCAAGGAATAAGTAAAAATCGAAAGTTTGCGAGGGCTCAACGTGGGCGAATGAAGTGAATCGGAAGGATCAGAGAATGTGGCTTATGTAACGAACGTTTGAGCAATGCGTAGCCAAATTCGCAACGGATCCCGAAATCAAAAGGCGATTATACGTGATATTCTACGTTACTAGATTATTACATGAACAATGACATAAAATATACAAACCTCAATAATACGATCAAAAGGACTCAACAACGAGAAACCGAATAGCAGCGTGTGAGCAAACAGCACGTGCGTCACGCAGGTCCTGAACAAAGATGTGCCAAAGTGGCACCCTGGGCGCGAACAAACAACAATTTGTCCATAAAAACAACCAGTTCGTAATGACAAGTCAATAGTGTAGGCAAATGAGTGATGTTAGGAAAAACACTGAATCGCGAGGGAAATATAGGGATTTTCCACGACCGGCTGTTACACCGCCCACCAAAATCCTCCTGGATCCTTAGCAGAGTCAAAGGATCGGTATAAAGGCACTGATTCTTCCTACCTACCTAGGCCCTGCTGTCAGTGCGCGCGCCTAATGCTCGTCATCAACGTTCTACTACCGATTGCACCTAACCCATTGGCTACTTAGACGTGAGGCTAGTCTATATCTTCCACGAGACCAAATGACCAATGGCGGGCGTGAAGGGGCCACATAGATGCTGTCCTTGTAAAGGGCCGTCCTGTCCTGGATGTATGTGCTTGAGTGAGTGTGTGTGCCCGGGTGTACAATGAAATCACAGGTATGACTACACATCAAAGGAGGAATCTCTGATATGTCAACAAAGGACTGCTTGGAAAGAAAAAACGAGTAAAATGTAGCATGTGTGTGAGACAAGCTCCGCTCATTCTACATATGCAAGCGGCATTCAATAACGTCAACAAAAAGCAAAACAACGAACACTGTCACGTCTGATGGGGTTACAGGGTGTAGAGTGCCCAGTGCATTTGCGTATGTGTCGGGATGTACAGTGGGATCGCATTCATCACCACATATCGGAAAGAACCTTCAGTAATGTCAACGAAAGACCGTGAGCACTGTAATGTGTTTGACGGAGACCGTGTGATATATATGGTGTTGTTTTATCCACCTCGATGAATAGTGTGAAAAGGTCTACTGGGCCTCGGGGTTATCAGCTCCTCCGTCTTCGCTCTCGAGTAGGTTAATACCGCGTATGTCACGAATGAGCACTCCGTTAGTTGTCTTCGCCTTTACCGTTCTTATCATTCCGTCAGTGCTTTCGATGGTTTCCGTAACTACTCCCAAAGACCAAGTGCTGAAATGTGCGCGTTCATCGGCGATCATAACTACGTCCCCAACTTTGAATGGTCTTGTTTTGGCCAGCCACTTCTGTCGAGTCTGCAAAGCCGGTGGGTACTCCCGCAGCCATCGCCTCCAGAAGACCTTGGCCAGATAGTTCGCTTGCTTCCATCCTTGGAGGTAGCTCCCACGAAGGTTTACCGGCCCTTGGAAACCCTCGTTCGACCTTAACGTCAATAAGTCGTTCGGGGTGAGCTCCAGGTGGGTGGGGTTGCCGTTCATTACTGGAACCAAGGGGCGGTTGTTCAGGATTCGCTCCACCTCAGTCATGACGGTGTTCAGCGTCTCGTCGTCGGGCGGCTGCTGCTCCATGATTGACAGCAATATCCGTCTGGCGGACCGGATCATGCGTTCCCATACGCCGCCTCGGTGGCTGGCCTAAGGGGGGTTGAAATGCCATCGTATGCCGTAGGCCACGGTTTCGATTCTGCAGTTCGTCCCTGTTTATGTTCTTGTGCCAACGCTGCAATTCCCGGTGAACCCCCACAAAGTTCGACCCATTATCTGAGTATATATCGGCCGATGCTCCACTTCAGTTGATAAATCTTTGCAAGGCCCGTAGAAATGAATCGGTCCACATCGAATGTGCGACTTCTAGGTGTACCGCACGTGACTTAATGCACGTCATGATACATCTATATCGCTTTTCTAATCTTTTCCCGCACTTGATCCACAAGGGCCCGAAATAGTCCAACCCGGTGTCACTCAACGGCCACCAGCTCGTAGTCACCCTGATTCTAGTAGTGGGGCCATGAGTTGTTTCCCCGCCGTGGCATCGCTTCTCCTACATTGCACACACCGTCGGATTACGCGTTTTACAGTCTCTCGTCCTCTCAACAACCAAAGGCGCTTTCGGATGACGCTCGTCACGTGACTTTCCCCGTCATGTCCCTCCACGGCGTGGACGTGTTGAATAATTAGCTCTACTACAGGTTGTCTCGCAGGCAGCAGTATAGTATACTTCGTGTCGAAGCTCAGGTGGGCGTTTGTCAGCCTACCATCCACCCGCAGCAGTCCATTGACGAGTTTGGGGTTTAAAAGCTTCAGCTCGCCCCTTGGAGATGGCATGTCTTTATTGGTCGGCCCCACTTCTTCCGTTCTCTTGAGTTCTAGGGCGAAAGCCTCGCGTTGTATCATTCGGAAAATATCGTATTCTGCAGCTTGTAGCTCATCGGGACTTATCGGGCAAACCCACATCCGGCCTGAGGGCCGTAGCCCTTCCATGACTAGTAAATTTCTCTTGAACCTGGTTAACCAAACTAGCGAGAGAAGCGTCTACATCCAGGAAGAAAACCTGACCAGTTGCGATAGAATGGATGTCGCCTCGGCGACGATGGCCGCTATCACTACGCCTTTGATTTCCAGTTCTAATTCGGTGGGGGGTTTTAATTCGAACACGGACCAGTCCTGTTTGGGCAAGTGCAGGAAGTTTGGCCCTCTCGTCCACATGTCTAGTTGCCTGAAGTTGGTCGCACCTCGAAAGAACAGGTCGGCCGGATTATCGCCAGATTTGACATGATCCCACTGGTCCGTGGCTGATTCATCGTGGATAATCGTGAGTCAGTTAGCAACGAAAGTACTAAACCGGCTCCGAACGTTGTTGATATAGTAAAGTACTATCGTTGAATCCGTCCAGAAGCTCACCGACCAAATGTAGAGATCGAAACATCTTTTCACAGCTTGCACCACCCTGACTGCCAACACGGCTGCGTTGAGTTCAAGGCGTGAGATTGAGACCGACTTCAGTGGAGCAACGCGGGCTTTAGCGAACAGGATCCTCGTAGTATGTTGTCCATCCCCTGAGCACCATCGTCCGTCCACCACAAACCCATAACCGACTTCGGATGCATCGGAAAAGGCATGTAGTTCTCCAGTCTGTGTCGTATGGCCAGGATTCAAACATCGTGAGATTCTTATGTCCCCTAATTTCTTCAAGGTGTTCAAAAATTCTTCCCAGTCCAACCAGTCCCCTCGGTCCAGTGACTGGTCCCAATTAACTTTCTTACGGCACAGCCGCTGCAGCAAGATCTTTCCGGGTAGCAGCCATGATGGGACGAAACCGAGCGGGCCGAACAAACTTGAGACAGCAGATAGTATGCCACGACGGGTTATCGGCAGCTCGGGAACGTTTAGCTCGAAAACAAAATCGTCCGTTTCCGCGTCCCATTGTATCCCTAAGGTGCGCTCGATAGGAAGTAGAGAGCCGTCCAAATCTCTTACCCTTTCGGCCTTTTCACGATATAGGATGACCTGCAGCACTTCTGAAGCGTTTGACATCCATTTACTTAGATGGAAGCCGCCCTCTTCCAGCAATCTCGTCAGACACCTGAACTGCTCTAGAGCTGATTCCACGTCATCGAATGACCCAGGGTATTCGTCGACGTAGAAGTTCCTGGTGACGCTATCTACTACCGTCCGATGTACTAGATCGCCATGTTTGTTCGCTGATTCTCGGAGGGCGTAGTTTGCACAAAATGGTGACGATATGGCCCCGGAGGGTGGACGGTCATCCTATAATTCACCGCTGCGTTGTCCCGGTCACTCCCTTCCCACCACAGGAAACGCAAAGCATCTCGTTCTCCCACCGGAATCTTCACCTGATGGAACATTTCCCTAATGTCAGCGGACAAAACCACTTTACCCACTCTGAAACGGCACAAAACATCGATCAGTGGTGTGGTCCAGTCAGGCCCTTGTAGTAGGCGATCGTTTAACGACTTGCCCTGGAACTTGGCCGCACAGTCGAAAACCACCCGCAGTTTATTGGGTTTCTTGGGGTTGATAACCGGGTGGTGAGGCAGATACCAGATACCCCTTTTGCTGTCGGTGTTAACAAGCACCTTTTCAACGTAACCGAGGGCCTCGTTTCGCTTCATCAAATCCGCGTATCGTTCCCACAGACTCTGGTCTCGAATGAAGCGTTCTTTTAGTCGTAGTAATCATTGTAGAACATAATTTCTGTTATCAGTCCACGGGTCGACCGATGTGCGCCATGGGAGGGGAACCTCGAACTGCTTTTTGAGGCCTCCAGTGCCTTGCCGTACCGTTTGTAGAGCGGAGTGATCCTCTTGAGACAACGATGGTCTGTCGTCTCCAATGTCATGAAACTCCTTTTCATACAGCCGCTGCAGATGATACTCTATGCGGTCCTTTTCGGCGGATAAGTAATTCACGGAACCACGTACCCCTACTGGACTGTATAACATCCATCCCAGAGCCGTGCGTACGGCATAAGGTGCCTGGCGGGCGCCCACTCTCTGGTCAAGCACCCAATGCGCCTCTGGCACGTCGCAGCCGATGAGGAGATCAACCTCATCATCTTCCCAGTCTACAACGGTTACATCCTGCAGGTGGGGCCACCTAGTCAAGATTGCGTTCACCGACCTTGGTGTTCGCATGGGGAGATCCGCTGACGTGAATGCCTCCGTTGGTTCAATTTCCTCGTTAGTGTCTAGACAGATGAGTTGCAGCCTTAATCTACCGGCAGTCATTACCTGTGTTCCGCCCACCGTGCTCACTGCCAACGACGTCGCACCTTTAGCCAGTTGGTGTTTGTCGGCAAACCGCTCTTTCACTAAAGTAGTGTCGGATCCACTATCAACGAAAGCCAACGCCTTGACTATCCCAGTCGGAGTCACTACTTCCACGGCCACTACGCCTAAACGTACCGGTTTACTGGCAGATCGTGACGTTGAACAAATAACACTGGGTTTGGTACTCGTCTCGGTTAAGGTTACTCTCGCCTGGCGCAGCAGCCGATGGTGTCTGCCCGTGCAGCTCTCGTAACCACATCGGTTCCTTGTCCTACAGGCTGCTGCCCGGTGCGTGGTGTTGAGGCAAATAAAACACGCACCTGCAGTCCTCGCCATTCCCCACCGTTCGTCTATTGCGGCGTTGCCGAACTTGGGGCATTCTGGTAGGCCATGGCTAGTACCACCGGATCTGCAATTGGGGTGCGCAGTAGCATCGCGTAAAATAGCATGTGTATTGGTCCAAGGCTGGTATTTTGGATCCTCCCGCGCAGGGGTTTGGGCTTGGCTAGTACTGAGCTTGTTTGCCCGGTTGCTATCTCGGATGAGTCGGCCGAACCTGCTGTCAGCTATCTTCGTTTGCCTGTCCAAGTATTCGGGCAGATCTTCGAAGTTAGCTTCCCTGTCGCTTCGGCTTATCCGTTCTGCTTCTTCCGCCCATCGACCCTGTAGGTCGGGAGAAAGGTGACGGACTATGTTTTCCAAAGTGTGCATGGCATCTAGGTCAGCCCTGTAACCTGAATGGTCGAGGGCTATTGAGCAGTTTTGCGTCTTAATCGCCAGGTCGGCCATGGTGTAGACGTCGTCTTTGGTTCTCTTTGCCTCTACCATCACGCCCTCTATTGGGTTACCGGCTACTTTGGACGGTTGGCCAAACAAGTCCCTTAGAATCCTCCTTGCTCTTGTGTAGTCTTTTTCCGGGTCTAGCATGGTACACCCGTCGATAGCTTCTCTTGGTCGGCCTCGACAGTAGTGAGTAAGGTAGAGGAGCACTTGCCCAAGGTCGGTTACCTTATTTTCAACGAACGTCTCAAACTGCTTGACAAACTTGCAGTAGTGTTCAGATTGCCCGTGGAAAACCGCTAGTTCCACTCTTGGCAAATCGACCGATGGTGTTTTATAGTCGGCGACCGGCATGGGGTTCCCTATCTTATTGCACCCTGATCTATCGGGAGTGTTGAGGTCGCTGGTCTCATGCTCTCGCCCTTTCTGTGTGCACTTCTTCTCTGCTTCCTGCGCCTTTAGTCTAGCCGATAGTAACTGTTGTTCTAGGTCTAGTATTCTCAGCCTATACAAAGCAACATCCTTACGATCAACATTGCTCTCATTAACACATGAACTAGCACTGACAGGACTAGGCGATCTAGCATTAACTAAAGAATCATATGTACCCAAAACCTCCCCAGAGACTTGCCGTATTACTTCCTGTCCAGAGCCCAATGTTTTCGATTCTTTTCTTGGCATTTTGCTCGTTTTTCCTCATTCCAAATTGATCTATTGAGTATTGTAAAACACGTTTGAGAAGTGAGTAGCCAAATCGCAACGGATCCCGAAATAAAAGGCGATTATACGTGATATTCTACGTTACTAGATTATTACATGAGCAATGACATAAAATATACAAACCTCAATAATACGATCAAAAGGACTCAACAACGAGAAACCGAATAGCAGCGTGTGAGCAAACAGCACGTGCGTCACGCAGGTCCTGAACAAGGATGTGCCAAAGTGGCACCCTGGGCGCGAACAAACAACAATTTGTCCATAAAAACAACCAGTTCGTAATGACAAGTCAATAGTGTAGGCAAATGAGTGATGTTAGGAAAAACACTGAATCGCGAGGGAAATATAGGGATTTTCCACGACCAGCTGTTACAGCTTATGCAAGGCTTTTGATAGATCAGAAAAGTGGAAGTACCAGCTAATGCCACTTGTGCTGATGAGAAAAATTGTCATAATAGAGTTGAAGGTGTAGAGCATGAGAAAATAAAAAAACAATATTTTCAATGTTTATTATGAGTCACTGGCGAAGGCAGTGGAAAGGGTGAACAAGTTGTCATTCGTGGAATACATGAACACTGGAAAAATTGACGTATAAATATGCCATCCTGGTTAACTAGGGTACGCTCCGGGGAGGCTGGCCGTAAGTTTCTTTGTCTTGACCAAATGGATTAGCAATTATGAGAAAATCTCAGTCATACGATGATCTACTCTGGGGGGCAATTTTAAGGGGAGGTTCAGGTGTAGGCATATAAATCCGAGGTTGACCACGAAGGTGTTGAGACGCTGCAGTACCAACAAGCAGCTTGGCAGCTCGGTGGAAAACCACAACTGAGGGCCATAGTGGGCGAGAGCAGGTCGGACAGTCGAACCACTTTGGCAGGAGACATTGGGTGCTGGTAGCACAGCCTCGGTATCGGAAAAGTCTTGCTGTGGTAAAAATCTAATAGTCTCCAACGAAGCACGCGTAGCAATAGCAGGACCGCATGTGAGTGAAACCGGGTAACCAGATTCTCTTCTCGGTAACCAGAAATGAGGATGGTGGCAGAGGGCTAGAAGAAAAATCAACGAGGCAGGTATCCTGCATGGTGTATTACAATCAAGCCGTACCATAATCGGGTTATTTTGAAATTGAAAAAGAGATGGAAGGAAGCATTCTAAATGGAGCCTCAGCTGAGTGCTTGTGTGATTGAAGTAGCAAGTAGAAACTCGGAGGCTGGAAATGGGGAAGTACAATGGTCGTGGCGACAGGAGAGAGGGTGGTTACAGTGACCTCCGTGGCAGAGAGAAGGATACGACGGCATAGGGGCACATACCGGCTTACTGGGGCCAGTTTCTGACTGAGTATGAAGTAATTTTTATGCGGGTTACAGCATGTTGGTTTCTGGATAATCTAGAGAGGCGTTTTGGTGGGATCTAACTGCCTTTGCGCTATTAGGCCCATTTAATGATAGCCAGCTTTGCAGGGCTTGAGAAAATCTCGTTTTTGAAAACTATAAAGGCCCTGAGGTTATACCGAGGATATTGGGGGCTGAGTGCTAGAAAAGGAAGGAAACGGATGCACTAGCAGCCGGCGAAGGACAATTCTTGCAAATCGAACAAAGCGTAGCCAACTCAGACGAATCCTCAATCCATAACAAGATTGATTCGTAGGTTCTAAGGTACTAAATTAAAATTCACAAAGGGTACAAATATATGTAAAAACCCTAAGTATGCGGCTAAAAGGCTCCACAGTAAAACCTAAGATTCAAAGCCCCGTGGCTCAAGCACGACAGTTAGAAAAGGTTCAAGGCCAAATTCAAACGTCTCACACGAATAAAAAATGTAAAATGTGTGGTGTACGGACGAGCTTTTAAAAGTAATGTTAAATATGGTCAAATTCACAAAGCACGTAGACCATTCAGAGGGATTTTTATTATTTTATCTTTGCAGCCTGAAAGGCAATTCCGTATAAATGGTCCAACAGATGTATTACGGGCACGGCTGCGCCGTATCTTCGGGCCTAATGCTGTAAGTTGGCGTCAGATTTTGGCTCACTGAAGGTTTCTGTTATTTTGGGTTCCAAACTAGAGAGTGAAGTGCATGCTATGTAAGAGATCGAACGCCACTGTTCACAAAAATAATCAAAGACAATAAGTATGAATGGAAAATGCTCACTGTTTGGTCTGCGTTTTTTTATTTTTGGGCTATGACATGACAAATATGCGTTTGCAGATGTTTCAATGTACAGGCCAGAACACTGAGATAAAAGCCGAGGCCACGGTAGCCATTGCGGCTGACTTCGTGATGCATGCCAGGCATGCGCGGGGAAGGTAATGGGTAGATGAAATCTAGAGCGGAGGGTGGTCAAGCATTCATGTGGATTCCAGCGCGCTATCATCCCGCCAGTCTCGTTCCAAAGAACCAGGGGCATATCAAGCGAACGAGGATGACGTGGTGTCTCCTCTTTCGCAAGATCAGGCCAGAACTAATGAGGGACATTCATAACTGCAGGTTGCCCATTTTTGCACAGCCCCATATCAGTGGTTTGGAGGTCACGCTGATCCCGTTAAGTCTCATTCCGTGTTATTCTAAGGAACGGATGTATGAGCCCATATGGGAACTTTATACGCCTCACCTGCGTATTTGTGAATTTCCGCTTGTTTGGTTTATTCTGCAGCCTCCGTGGTGGTCTGGTTTCCTCTTTGACCGACGGAACTATGGTGTAGGGGTGGTTGGCATAAATTGTTTTGCTGGTATAGGCTGAAAGAACGCAGAATGAAGCTGAGCAAACGCAGACAGCACAGCAAATGCTGTAGAGCACCGGCCTGAGTGTGGGTTCCATTCCCGATCAACATCGGATCGCGCCTAAGACTATCAGAGACCAATCCAGGTTAACAAGTGTCAGTGGGATTATCTGCATTTATGAAAGATGACGTGCTACGGGAGAACAAGGAGGTAGTTGAAGGAGTGTGGTAGATTCAGAATACAGAGTTACATAGGCTAGCAGTAGAGTGAAGAAATTTGGGAGGGGGAAACTCGGCGGACAGGTCTCTGCTAGGAGTCTGACGCGTCGAATAAGAGATAATGCGGCGGAGTAACCAGTAAAAATGGATTAGGGCTGGACAAGAAAGCCGAGGGACTTATACGTCGAGGTGAATGAGAAGAGAGTAGAAAGGAAAAGAAGTAAAATATTGTGCTACGGAACTCAGTGTTCTAGGATCCGGCACTACTCACCCATTCGTTGCTGGAAGGAGGTAACAAGAACTGAGGTTCCTTGTCTAGGAAAAATTCGTTTCATACTGCCGATCCAGTATTATCTAGAGGGAGAAGCAGCAATTTCCCAGTTCCAGTAGAGAAGACCGACCGGTGAATAGGGTTAAGCTGGGTCAAGTGAGGACAAGTTGGAAGTGTGAGAATGTGCATTGTTTGGATCTGCGAGAGTCGGTAAGCATTGAGATAGTTATAGTTGCAAAGACCAACAAACCGTGTGCTCTCGCTAAGTAAACAGTGTTCAGTATTGTGCGATGGAAGATAGTCGGCTTAGCTTTTATCATCGGGCGGATAAGTAAGGATTTGGTGTGTATTGCTATAATCCTGGTAATTGAACCTTTTTCGGGGGCCAGCCCTTCGGTGACTCTTTGGCCGATGGGGAGAATCACTTTGTGAACATTATAGAAGTTTCGAGCGAAACTCTGAACTGGGTGATGAGCGGAGCTTTAGAAACGCTTATTGGGAGTTTAGTCCATAATTTTAGATATTTTATAGGGAAAATGCTGAACCTCAGTGTCACTCTCGATCTACGGGTGGAAAACTTCATTGAGTGACGGAGTAGGGAATACGCTGGGGAGGGATGAGGCGAACGGGTTCAATACATGACTGGGCCAAGCAACGGTATAGCCCGAATAGGAAGCATAGGTTTTGCCTTATGCGGGACATCCATAGTATGTGAAGGTTAAGTAAAATACATCAATCCTTTTAGCATAAATTGAAGGAAATTTCCACCGAATATTCGTTGGAATGGCCTTACACAGATTACAGAGGGATGCGATCGGATTTTGTCATGTTGCTGAAAGCAATGAGACAGAGTACAAGGAGAGGCTCAAGGTGGTACTTGTTGGGGGTTGGCTGACAGTCGTGTAGCCGAAAAGCCCCAGTTACGAGACCAATGGTTTCCCGGCCTTAGCAACTTGGATTGAAACATACTCGGAACACGTAAGCCACACCAAAAGCAAACATCAGGGTCCCAGATTTATAGGCCAGTCCAAATTGGTGGACCATGCATAAGCAGGGTTGTGGAGGGTACCTGAAGTCATATGGTCGTGTGAACGTTCGCTAGTTCTGACTCCGTTTCTGATGTTTGACACCAATCAAGATATCCCAAGCCATCGGTTATATTCTCAATGGAAGTTCAAACGTTATGAGGTTGGAAATCAATACCAGTTTGATATGGTTGGTTAAAGGGAAAATAGCATCACCGTGAATATGGCAACTATGTCGTCAGCGCAGGGCGGAAACAAGGGTGGACCTGGAACACTGTCTTTTATCAAACCGCCAGTGACAGAAGCCGGCCCTGTTTCATGGCCATTTACGAAGACTAGTAGGAATTGGTCAGGGAGATACGAGGACATCACTGGATGCAGCATGGAGGAGAGTTTAGGCAGCAGGGTGGTACGGGAAACCCTATCATGGGCTTTTGTCGCGTCAAAGAAAATAAAGATTGGTGATTTGCCTTTATCTGTTGCATCGGTTACCAGATTGCGAAATGCTATTTGGCAAAGTGGTGCAAGAGCGCGCTTGGAGGGAACCCAGCTGACCAATATAGATAAGATTTTGATTCAGAAAGCAATTGCTCAGTGGCTCTTTTATCGGTCGTTCTAATTATTTTAATACTGGAGTGGTCTGACTGGTGAGGCTGTAGTTACCAGGGTCACAAAGCAGCCTACTTTTGTGGCGAGGACCTACTGTAGATGTCCCGCACTGTACAGCAATTACATTATACCCCAGGGAGAGATTGAATGCCTAAAGCAGCTACACCGCCACCTCGAGTCCAATTTGACTTAGAAGTATGGGTTGGATGCTGTCAGGACCTAGGCTCATGGTGGGGCGAATCCGTGAAAGAGGCTTAGGTATGTCCTGGAGAATAAATTCCAGGAAGGGGAGATTGACTGGTTTGTGGCGTAAGGTTGAAAACATCGGCAGGCGTATCACTTGCCACCGCTGCCGAGAATAGGAAGCAAAAAGCTCCGGGGATTCCGACAAAGAATGTGGTAGGCATTGTTTTTAGAGGATACTAAGTCCTTGACGGATGCAGCTTCTTTCTAATTCACAGTACAAGGGATAGTTTGGAAGATTATTCATGGTCCTCGAAGGCCCAACGCTCTTGTTTTAAAGCGGTATTATTGGAGGCTTGCCGAATATTCTGAGAGGCAACTTATCTGCATATGAAGGGGGATATCATGATATGGTGAATAAGGCTCTAAGATTTTTTAGAGTTCACTCTGCATCTTTTCGAGGGCCGATAAACGTGCCTTCTCCCGTGCTTATGGTGCTGAAAACTCATTCGGTGTAACCACACGTTCAGTGTGGAATTGTTCAGACACAAGTTGCTGGCCAAAAGCCGTGAATAAACCGCCGCAACTTTTCTCACGCGACTCAACAACTATTTTCGTCCATTTAACGAACAGCTCCGGCTAGTGACCAGCATTATTCGTTTTGTTTCAATGTCACCATCTGCGGGAATGGATCTTGGAAGAGCGGGTCACTTCGCCTTGGATACAGCTAAGAACTCCGGCTCTTTTTGCATCTGCAATTTCTCTAATGCTCTCAGGCTTCCCGAGCAGAAGACTGCCAGGTCGCTGGTGGATTGTATGCAAAGCCTCAAGTCAGCCTGAGTCGGCCTATGGATCACGAAGTCTTTCTTCAAGGATTTTAGAACTAGTGGAAGCATTGGTTATATAATGTAGCACGAGAGAGAAATTTGCCCAAAACCTCGATTCCCAATCTACTAGGTGGAAGCATTTCTAAATTGATGCGCCTGCTCCCTGCCCAGTACGGCTGCGGTCATTTCCAGCTCGAGAAAGGATGCAACCAGTTGCCGCTCTCGCCTTCACGCACCATTTTCGTCTATTCGGAGTCCGAAAGCCACTACCTCATGACCAGCTTCAGACGCATCTGAAAATCATTGGAGTCAGGCATCGCGTGCCCACTTGGTTTTCGTCAGACATCCCGGTACGTCGATCGAGCCGAGTTGGTCTAAGCAGTCCACACAGCTACGCCATTACTTGTTGTAGTCCGAAAGAAGTTCGTCCCAACCAATTCCCTTTTGGAGCAATGCTTGAAGCTACCTGTTCTCGGATAGTAGCCTAGGAGAAAATAGCCCACAGGGTCATAGGGACTTCAGGCAAATGACGAGATTTTCTTTCGTGTAGCTGTTTGTTCACGAACGTCAAGAAGGAATGCGAGCTCATCACTCTAAACATCACTTCGAATTCCAAGAGTGCGCTTCATTCGTAACGAAGACCTCAAAAACTCCTGAATACTTAGTCTTCTCTGGCTCCGTGGTAATAAGCACCGCGGGGCCAATGGAAGCACATTTTGTAGGCCCGAACCTCCCAGCCTTCACAGTGATTGTCAGTTCAGCCACGTATTTATTGGCCGTGTGCTTGTCATCAACGGAACCTGGGGAAACTTCCGCACGGAAATGGTTCGTTGACCTTTTTATTAGATAACTGAGGTCACAGAAGTGCCAGTTTTCCGGGAAGCAGTGCTAGAGTAGAAAGGCGACAATATCGTTCTAAATGGATGGGCTGTCAGTCAGCACTCGCCGGATGTCTGGACTATTTTTTCTTCGGGCCAGCAGAAAGACGGAAAGCGCCTCTCACTTTACCAGGCATCTTAACTTATAGAAGCACTTCACGTATATTCACAGAGACTTTCTATTTTCCGAGCCGAAGTAGATGTAGGACTTTGACCAGCGAGGTCATCAAATCCGGCCCCCGTATTATGCCGTCCTTTGTGATAAACCATGATATTTCGCGTCACACTCGAAGGCACTCCAAATGTTCCCGGTGGTTTATTTACGACTGGGTGATGGGGAAAGTGCCACATCAAATTTGCCTCAGAGGATGTCGTAACCGCTTTCCTATATAACCCAAATCTACTTTATGTTGAATGGCTCGAATATATTCCATCCTCAACTGCGGTTCTCATATTGGCTTATTTTTGAAGAAGCATGAAATTTTAGGGCAAAGTTTCGGCAGTTTGACATTAGTTTTAGGTTGAGCCTCCACGGCACGGGAACCTCAAGATACCAACCACGTGCTAGGCCTCCTTGGCCACCGTTTTCAGAAGTAAGCAAACTTCCAGAGATTGGGCACATCTAACGGCAACCATGCCAGAAAGTCCGGCTTTAGGCAGGTGTGTGAATGCCTGTACATTGTTCGAAACCTCCAACGAGGGGCAGCTGGCCTTAGTCTGCCCACCAACTTTTCAGTGTTTGCTGACCCCAAAGTTCATTTAAATAGCAACCGCACGGCATGTGGTGTATTGCAATCTCTGATTCAGGACATAGTGTATGTCTGGCGCGTCGCAGCCGATCAACTACTACCAACCCTCGATAACCACACCGCCCCGATACGGCTGCGACTCAATGTTGGCTGTACTGAACCAAAGGCTCTCATTAGTAGATCTTCAGTGATTAGCAATTTGACGTAATCCTGTTTACCAAATTTCAACAGGAAGACGATCAATAGGTGTGATTTAGTTGACCTGACAACCCGAGATTCAGCCACTGCATTAACTGCTGACGAGATTGACCCCCTTCGATTTCTTCCCTTTGCGAATTCCCTCGTCACCAAAGGGGTTTCTGAGCCGCTATCTGCAGGGACCATAGGCCTTATCGACCCAATCAAGGCTTCTACGTGAACCACTGTTACTTCAAGGCAAATCGATTTATTATTGGCGGCAGGCATCGGACAAACCACAACTGATTTAACAATTTTCTAGGCATCCGATTCCCTGGCCTTGTGTGGTAAATCGTAGTACGTTCCGTGGCATTCACCTTGGCTGCAATTTATTTTCGCACCACATGTTATCGTCAAGTCAAATTGTTGCTACAGATAAAGCGGACGTCCACGCTTCTAGCCATTCTCTAGCGATTGCCGACGTCTACTTTCCGGAAACGAGGGCACTCTGGTGAGCGATACAGCACACCACACATCTTACATAATGGCGAATTTTACCATCACGGGATACAGTGCGTGTGTTGGCTCATGTTTGACCTCTGCAGGGGTCCACTCCCTAGCTCTGGGGTGGCGTCGTGGCCCAAGTTGGCTGAAAAGACTATTCAATATCAGGCTTGGCCACCTACAAATGGCCCTAGTGCCTCAAACGCAGTTTTCCGTCCAAACTAACGGATTCTCTTGAATTCCTCGGCTTCTCTGCCCTGTAGTTCCGTAGATAAACTGCACACCCCGGCCTCCAATGTGCGGTTGAGACCTAAACGGTAATCTAGCTGGGCTACAGCGGTAAGCGGTTCTGCATCTTAATCGCCAAATTAACCGAGGATTAAGACTCGGCCGTGAAACGTTTCGTGCACAACGGCACTCCTTAAAACAAGTCTCAAGCGGCCACCAACGGTCGCCCAACCAGGTCCTCAAGAGTAGCACGTACTCGAGCGTAGTCCTGTTTGGGATCCGGCATCGGGCACCCGTCGATCGCCTCCACCGCTTTTCGACGACAGTAATGCAGCAGATAAAAGAATATCTGTCCTGGATCAAACACTATATTCTTTACAAAGTTCTTGTTTTGTATAGTGAGCTTGTATTACAGGTCCGCGCTCCTGTCGAACGAAGAAGATTTCACTTTGGAAGGTCAATTTCCTGCGTTTTGCCTGCACAGCACAGTTTCGACGAACTCATACCGTTGTTAGGCTTGATGGTCTCACGCTCTATAGTTTCACGAATCGTCTTCAATGTTGTTCGGTCTTGGATAACTCAACTTCCTCCTTACCTGGTCTCGTTCAAGTTCTGTCATTGGCTGAAACGCGTTAAGTTGCACCGACAAGTTTAGTGAACCCAATGATACTTAACGAACTAATATCATCCCAGAATACCCCAAAGATTCGTCGGGTTACTTCCTGCCCAGCCTCAGTTTGCTTTAGTCCTCATTTTGGCGTTTTCGATCGGTTTCCTCATTCCGATTGTGGGTTAGGAGTGGTCAAAATTGCAAATCCCACAACGGAAACAGAATTAATTCGCTAATTTTACCGTAATATATTGATAGATTATAAGCATGCAGATTATACACAAACCTCAACCGTACTGCCAAAAGGGCAAAATTCGAGGCCAGGTGTCACAGTAACGATGGTCAGAGGTCGAATCGAAGAGATGCTGCGACACATGAGCGAAATAGAAAAAATTGTTCGGATGAAGTGCCTGACCTGCGCTGTGGGTTGGACAAGGATCAGGAGGGACGATTCGCCTTGTCTGAACAGCGCAAGTAAGCAAAAGTGGTTGGGGTAGGACTTCTACATGTGTACATTACACCCGGACTTTCGACGATAGATCATCCGGGGTGGTTGAGACAGCTAGTGTCCAGGTGCACAAAGCTTTCAAGCACATGCAAAGTACTTTGTGGCAACAACCAAGGGTTGCCGGTTAGTGTTTCAGTTGCTTCATACTTCCAGGTCTCCGGATGACGAAACAATATTGCATGCACGCTCACACCTACAATGCGGCGTTTAGACCCGGGCACCGGAACTGGTGGGGAACAACCAGCCTTTTAAACCTTCTAAAAACGGTTTAATAAAACAGTTACTAGGATCCGGAATGGGACATACGGGGAAAGACCCAAAGCGCCCGACCTCTCTCTGCTCGGATGACTGGAAAATCTAGTAACGTGGCCCCATCATTTACTGCGCTACACCGTTGCTGAACGCCTGTTTTTATTATCGGCTATTCTTATATGTTTCTGGGAACTCATTTAGTCGTTTTACCAGAACCCATCCAGGAAGGCAACTTTTATTCTGACGACTTTTTCAGTACTATTATAATGCCTGTTGCTCCAAAAATTCTGCCCAAAATTAGAGTTAAGAAACCGCTTACAGAACGGAAATAGTGCTTTGTACCACTGGAGAAAAGTTTGAGGGATCTTCGCTGCGGTGCTCTTACTTATCAGGAAGTAAAAGACATCTCAACAAGAATAATGATACTGGAAGGCAACATCTCCAACTCCGCCCCGTTATTGTGCCTGATGGGCCCCTGGGCAAACTTTGAGCAGCCGCAGCTAACATCTTCTACTGACTTTCTTGGCTACGTTTCTGCTGAGATCTTCAACCGGATCTCAAATAATAAAAAATACCACGGCCCTTAATCCCCCGGACAAGACCCTAGTATCACAAACGAAGTCCACAAGGCTCAGGGTTGCTGGAGTGGAGCACCACTGAAGCACGTGCACAAGGCAGCGCAAGAGTTCACAAGGCTGTAAGCTTCCCGGCCTTTTCAATTCCCTTCTAATCAAATAGCAATTGCCTTTACCAAAAGTAGCTCTTGCTTTTCCTCGGCACCGCACCTAATTCGCTTGGCGTTGCTGTCAACACGACACCCTTTAAAGACTTGCCTCAAGGGCAACCATCCAAGCAGTACTATCCACAAGTGCCCCACCAACCGGTCAGCAGCAGAGAACGGTGCCAGCCATGCAATCAGCGGCCTCCATCCTGCGCACTTCGCGCCAAATCATGCACCAGTCCACCTCGAGAGCTCATCCCTGTCGGACCCCGGGTCGATATCAAGCGGAAGACAGTTACCTTGCGTTGCAGCTTTTATCACCACCCGCTTTATGTACACCCACTCCGTTTCTGCCCATGCAGCAAGCCCAAGGGAGCTCCCAAACTGGAGGGCGTTGGGCTGTGCCACAAGTTCGGAAAATTGCTGGAATTAGGTAACTCCTCTTTTTCTAGTGCAACTTAACTGCTTGTTTCCAAGTTTGTTTACCCGTTATCCATTCTTTCGACCGAAATCACTAATTTGTCACTCGGTAGTAGAGTGGTTTGTGAAAGTCACCGAGTTTATCATAAGAATGGAGCACTGAAAGCCTATAAAACTTGCATTTCGAGGACAACTTCCTTATTAACGTTTGGGAGATGCCCATCAGTCTTGTGTTACAAGGTCATCTGATCTGAAATATCAAGGTACAAGGTGATTCAAGTGGACTCGAAGAAACGTGGAACAACAAAGCATTTTCCCTGGCAGGTCGCAAAAATAGTTTTACTGAAAAGTATCTCCAGCAGTGGATTATTATCTAATAGCTTTTGTGGTAAAGGCAACTATAGTCGACAAAATGGGAACATATCAAAAAAACTATGAATTAAATCGGAGGAACATGTAGGGTTTTGACTTATGATAAATTATTACTGATCTTGAGGATGCCTGAAGAGATGTTGATTATTTCAGGTGAACAAAGCAGTTCCATAAGAAAAAGCGGCTGGAGATTTATTTCCAAAGAAATGATAGTTTACGTGCCTGCATTCACGTCTGACATGGCCTTGATTTCTGGATTTGATAAATCAGCATTTATTGTTTTTCAACGACAAGCGCAGGTCCTCGTGTGAACCTTAGGGATGAGACAAACAATGTCCGACAATGAGCCTGTTTTGAGCAAATTTTTACCCCACCACTTAACCAGCAAAAAACACCATTCTGAACTAGAGCCTTGTCCAATAAAGTACCACTTTTCTGTCTAAATGTTTTGGGCAATTTTTGCAAGCGGTTTGCCACGGGATAGCCTGTCCTTGGATGACGTTTTTTCGAACAAACTCACTGCACCCATTCACACGATGGCCTGTAAATGTTTATCGCTTTCCAATAACCCTGTAAAGCTATAGTTGCAGTTTTCCCACGAGTTCAGGTAAACTTATATTTTTCTCCTCAGTGTTCATGGATGAGGTATTTGTGTTTGAGTGTGATAACAGACGACGTCCGTTGGGTACAAAGTGAAATTTCTCGGCTGCTGGTTTGGGAGGGTGAAAAAAATCTGTTCAAAACAGGCTCATTGTCGCCGTCAAAGATAAGTCACTGAAGGTCTTTTTCCGAATAAACTCCGGACATTGTTTCTCTTATCCCTAAGGTTTGCACGAGGACCTGAGATTGTCGTTGAAAAATATTAAATGTTGATTTATTAAATCCAGAAATCAGGACCATGTCAGACGAGAACGCAGGTACGTAAACTAGTTTTTCCAGTCATCCGAGCGTGCCTCCGACATATATACTTGGCGTTGTTTAATTTCCTCGACTAATTCCCCATCTGGAATAAGCGGTTGCGGTTACTGATTTCAAATTGGTTGAGGTCAGGTTAGATTAGGGCTGGCTCTGGCCAGAACATTGTGAAGTATTGTAATGAAACTCTGCGAAATCACCACTGTGCTTTGACTGCCAGGTGATCCCTATGTTGTGGCTGTTTGACTATTGGTTGCAAGAAAGGGAATGAAAAGCAGGTTCGATCACGAAGAACTGGCGACTGTGTTGAGTAGACGGGTTCACTGCACCAAATGGCTGCCATATTTATCTAAGAGAATTCGTGGTGAGCACAACTGAATGAATAGAGGGGACGTGGAGCGTTGTATATTACTGCGTGTGTGGTGGGGAAACGGATGCGCTGTTCCCTAGAAAGAAAGGAGCGAATGGGAAAGCGAGGTAACGCCTAATAGATAAGATGAAGTGGTGTTCAGTTGGCTACGAAAATCTCTTCCTGTCTGTCATCCAGCCACCGTTTGAACTTAATAGCTCTACTAGCTGCCATTACCCTGGACGAAATTTCTTTCCAGTGGTTTATCACGCAACGGTGGAGAGGAAATTAGCCCGAAGGCTCCTGTAGGCTCAGAGTTTCATAGTTCATGTTTGTCTTCTAAGGCTTGGGTTGCTTTTCAGGGCTTTGAGGGCCTGTTGGCCTTGCATAACCCACTGATCCGTTTAGAAGGCTCGGGTCTCTTCGGCGTCGACGCTTGTTCAGCAGGAAGAAGTCGGGCGCTTTGGGTCTTTCCCCGTATGTCCCATTCCGGATCCTAGTAACTGTTTTATTAAACCGTTTTTAGAAGGTTTAAAAGGCTGGTTGTTCCCCACCAGTTCCGGTGCCCGGGTCTAAACGCCGCATTGTAGGTGTGAGCGTGCATGCAATATTGTTTCGTCATCCGGAGACCTGGAAGTATGAAGCAACTGAAACACTAACCGGCAACCCTTGGTTGTTGCCACAAAGTACTTTGCATGTGCTTGAAAGCTTTGTGCACCTGGACACTAGCTGTCTCAACCACCCCGGATGATCTATCGTCGAAAGTCCGGGTGTAATGTACACATGTAGAAGTCCTACCCCAACCACTTTTGCTTACTTGCGCTGTTCAGACAAGGCGAATCGTCCCTCCTGATCCTTGTCCAACCCACAGCGCAGGTCAGGCACTTCATCCGAACAATTTTTTCTATTTCGCTCATGTGTCGCAGCATCTCTTCGATTCGACCTCTGACCACCGTTACTGTGACACCTGGCCTCGAATTTTGCCCTTTTGGCAGTACGGTTGAGGTTTGTGTATAATCTGCATGCTTATAATCTATCAATATATTACGGTAAAATTAGCGAATTAATTCTGTTTCCGTTGTGGGATTTGCAATTTTGACCACTCCTAACCCACAATCGGAATGAGGAAACCGATCGAAAACGCCAAAATGAGGACTAAAGCAAACTGAGGCTGGGCAGGAAGTAACCCGACGAATCTTTGGGGTATTCTGGGATGATATTAGTTCGTTAAGTATCATTGGGTTCACTAAACTTGTCGGTGCAACTTAACGCGTTTCAGCCAATGACAGAACTTGAACGAGACCAGGTTAGGAGGAAGTTGAGTTATCCAAGACCGAACAACATTGAAGACGATTCGTGAAACTATAGAGCGTGAGACCATCAAGCCTAACAACGGTATGAGTTCGTCGAAACTGTGCTGTGCAGGCAAAACGCAGGAAATTGACCTTCCAAAGTGAAATCTTCTTCGTTCGACAGGAGCGCGGACCTGTAATACAAGCTCACTATACAAAACAAGAACTTTGTAAAGAATATAGTGTTTGATCCAGGACAGATATTCTTTTATCTGCTGCATTACTGTCGTCGAAAAGCGGTGGAGGCGATCGACGGGTGCCCGATGCCGGATCCCAAACAGGACTACGCTCGAGTACGTGCTACTCTTGAGGACCTGGTTGGGCGACCGTTGGTGGCCGCTTGAGACTTGTTTTAAGGAGTGCCGTTGTGCACGAAACGTTTCACGGCCGAGTCTTAATCCTCGGTTAATTTGGCGATTAAGATGCAGAACCGCTTACCGCTGTAGCCCAGCTAGATTACCGTTTAGGTCTCAACCGCACATTGGAGGCCGGGGTGTGCAGTTTATCTACGGAACTACAGGGCAGAGAAGCCGAGGAATTCAAGAGAATCCGTTAGTTTGGACGGAAAACTGCGTTTGAGGCACTAGGGCCATTTGTAGGTGGCCAAGCCTGATATTGAATAGTCTTTTCAGCCAACTTGGGCCACGACGCCACCCCAGAGCTAGGGAGTGGACCCCTGCAGAGGTCAAACATGAGCCAACACACGCACTGTATCCCGTGATGGTAAAATTCGCCATTATGTAAGATGTGTGGTGTGCTGTATCGCTCACCAGAGTGCCCTCGTTTCCGGAAAGTAGACGTCGGCAATCGCTAGAGAATGGCTAGAAGCGTGGACGTCCGCTTTATCTGTAGCAACAATTTGACTTGACGATAACATGTGGTGCGAAAATAAATTGCAGCCAAGGTGAATGCCACGGAACGTACTACGATTTACCACACAAGGCCAGGGAATCGGATGCCTAGAAAATTGTTAAATCAGTTGTGGTTTGTCCGATGCCTGCCGCCAATAATAAATCGATTTGCCTTGAAGTAACAGTGGTTCACGTAGAAGCCTTGATTGGGTCGATAAGGCCTATGGTCCCTGCAGATAGCGGCTCAGAAACCCCTTTGGTGACGAGGGAATTCGCAAAGGGAAGAAATCGAAGGGGGTCAATCTCGTCAGCAGTTAATGCAGTGGCTGAATCTCGGGTTGTCAGGTCAACTAAATCACACCTATTGATCGTCTTCCTGTTGAAATTTGGTAAACAGGATTACGTCAAATTGCTAATCACTGAAGATCTACTAATGAGAGCCTTTGGTTCAGTACAGCCAACATTGAGTCGCAGCCGTATCGGGGCGGTGTGGTTATCGAGGGTTGGTAGTAGTTGATCGGCTGCGACGCGCCAGACATACACTATGTCCTGAATCAGAGATTGCAATACACCACATGCCGTGCGGTTGCTATTTAAATGAACTTTGGGGTCAGCAAACACTGAAAAGTTGGTGGGCAGACTAAGGCCAGCTGCCCCTCGTTGGAGGTTTCGAACAATGTACAGGCATTCACACACCTGCCTAAAGCCGGACTTTCTGGCATGGTTGCCGTTAGATGTGCCCAATCTCTGGAAGTTTGCTTACTTCTGAAAACGGTGGCCAAGGAGGCCTAGCACGTGGTTGGTATCTTGAGGTTCCCGTGCCGTGGAGGCTCAACCTAAAACTAATGTCAAACTGCCGAAACTTTGCCCTAAAATTTCATGCTTCTTCAAAAATAAGCCAATATGAGAACCGCAGTTGAGGATGGAATATATTCGAGCCATTCAACATAAAGTAGATTTGGGTTATATAGGAAAGCGGTTACGACATCCTCTGAGGCAAATTTGATGTGGCACTTTCCCCATCACCCAGTCGTAAATAAACCACCGGGAACATTTGGAGTGCCTTCGAGTGTGACGCGAAATATCATGGTTTATCACAAAGGACGGCATAATACGGGGGCCGGATTTGATGACCTCGCTGGTCAAAGTCCTACATCTACTTCGGCTCGGAAAATAGAAAGTCTCTGTGAATATACGTGAAGTGCTTCTATAAGTTAAGATGCCTGGTAAAGTGAGAGGCGCTTTCCGTCTTTCTGCTGGCCCGAAGAAAAAATAGTCCAGACATCCGGCGAGTGCTGACTGACAGCCCATCCATTTAGAACGATATTGTCGCCTTTCTACTCTAGCACTGCTTCCCGGAAAACTGGCACTTCTGTGACCTCAGTTATCTAATAAAAAGGTCAACGAACCATTTCCGTGCGGAAGTTTCCCCAGGTTCCGTTGATGACAAGCACACGGCCAATAAATACGTGGCTGAACTGACAATCACTGTGAAGGCTGGGAGGTTCGGGCCTACAAAATGTGCTTCCATTGGCCCCGCGGTGCTTATTACCACGGAGCCAGAGAAGACTAAGTATTCAGGAGTTTTTGAGGTCTTCGTTACGAATGAAGCGCACTCTTGGAATTCGCCTCGTGGTTAGCGTGATGGTTGTCGAATCATCGGACGAGGACTATAAAATAGGGTTCACGTTGTTTTCGGCACACAGGGTTTTTCCAGGGTTCATTTCGTGACCAACTGGACAACTAAAATATTACGAGCATGCCGACCCGCATGGATGATTTAGTTCGATTTGTAAGTAGTGGGTAGGCCGCTGTTTGAAAGATCCACGGGCCCCAAATCTGCTGTTGGCCAAACAATTATGGCTCTGTTTGAACGACTTTGACGCCAGGAATGACTGCATCTACTACTACTTAATGCTGAAGAAATACTTGGCAATATTTGGCCTTTCTTAGCGTACCTATCGGCCGTGTTTCTGGATATGGATGACCAAAGTAACATAGATAATAATACTCAATGTCTCATGAAATTCTCAAAAATTCGGCACTACGAATTAACCGCCCGAGTGGCCAAGGGTGTACATGCATATACACATGCAAAAGCATACATATGGGTGGAATGATACACACGAAGAGATAACGGTGTGTCAGAGTCAAAATGAACCGTAAAAATGCGAGTAAGTTATCTCTGTGAATGATGAATCATCTTCTCTATAGAAGAACCGAAAGGCCGATCCTATCAGCAATGAATAGAGGGAACCGCTACTGCACCGCCTGGTCACAATACATTCAATAAAACAAAAAGTGACGCTTTTGTAAAGCAGATATATATCAATAAATATTGTGGTACTCCTACGTTTTATCCCTCATGAAATTTCACAGAATTGTTTGCGGGCTTTCAAGGCATATGTCAGGAGTAATTTTAGCCCAACGTTAGCCAAACGTCGGCCCAGCGGCGTTGGGTATTGTACTGCCTGGGTAACGATATCGCTGCAGGTTCGGTATTTAGAACCTCCCCATCACCGACCATGCCTCCAACAGGTAAGCGGATTTGAGGGATGCCAGTTGCTTCCACCCCTCCACCTCATCCAGCAGGGCCCGCCAGCCCATCGCTCTTTCCATCACCAGATCTCCCAAAACCTCCACCGACCAGGCCAAGTCAACAAACCACGCAAACGCGGGACTCACTCCGAAGCGCCATCGCATACAAAGAGATAGGGCCAAGCCATACCTCCAGGGCCCCCAACTTTTATTGAGCAGTAAGACCGAGGGGTAATGAGAAAGCATCTGGGGGCTCCCAGCAGCAACCGCACCGATGCACCCATAAACCTGTACTCCCTCATGCGGGCTCTGGGCTTATAGAAGCCATTGGCTTAAGGACACAAGCTCCCAGTTTCTTTGAACTACACATGAACCACCAACACTCACACAATATTTCCCGACCCCTGCCCAGCCCCTATACTATTAGGCCTCTCCAGGGACCCGGCTGTCGGCTTTCGATCATTGTTCAGCACCACCACCTATGCCCTCACAAATAATACGGACTTCCGCAATACCAAATATGGTGCTCGACAGACATCCTTTTCCACCTCCGACTCAGCGTATCTCTGCATCTCTACCTTATAAATCCCCAAAGGGGTACTCACTGTCACCACTGCTGTGGCCCTCCAGGACCCGTCTCGCCACCTGAATAAATCTATTCCGCGCAACATTTCTAATCTTCTATTTCCCCCCTCTGTGAGTTGCTTAAGTGCGTTCAGCAACCTCTGTCTAGGGCTCAACTACCACTCCGCTCTCAGGCCGCTCCGGTTTTTCGTCCATACCTCCCACTTAACCACACTCCTCACATTGCAGCAAGCTCCTAGGAAATGCACCAACCCTCCCTACGCCACCCCCACCACTGCGCCCCATCAGCTTCACCAGCGTTCCGCCTACTGTCTCCAGGATTCGGCTTTTTCAAGCAGAACCCCCAGGGTATGCCTATCTTAGTAGCCCAGTAACGCATCCTTCCGTGGGCACAAATTCTTCTTCAACACAGTGGCGACTATCCTGGACAGAGTTTCAACTGCCCACCGTAAGCCGCTCTTCATTCGACGACCCTTCATTACCTGATCACGATGAAACCACGGCCCTATCTACAGAGAACCTAACCAAACCTCCGCCTCCCTCTTACTGCATAACTTTCATTCTCTCCCCAAAAACCCCTTACCTCGAAAGCTTGCATTAGGCCCACACTCTGATATCTCACTAGTCACCGAGACGTGACTGATCGATCACACCACACTAGACCAAGTCTCCGTACCAGGTTACCAAGTCTCCGCCAGCAGTAGATCCGAACGGCGCGGACGCAGCTGCATCACCGTGGAAAGAGTGGTTAGGGAAAGGCTAACATGTATTAAAACGATCTGAATGGTCATGTCTCACCTGTGCCTCTTCGGTCGTTGATCTCATCTCCTGTCCCGCATATTGCTCGCCACGGGCGGTTTCTGTGAGTCTTTCAGTTCGATCTGCTTTTCCATGCCCACCGATTGTAGAGACGGCGTTACCACATGATGTTCACCTAAAGTTCTAAATCGTTTGATCTGCCACACCCGATTCCTCTGGTCCGTCACCACACGTTGCACCCGCATCGATCCAATAATCAGACCCATTCTTACTGGTTTTCTTCGATCCTATCCTTCATCTTCCCTCGTCTGTGACCTGCTCTTTACAGCCGGCATCACTTTTGTGCTTCTTCAGCCCTCTCTCTGAGTTGATCCACGATGTTAACCCGTCATGAAAAAAATCGTGTGAATTTTCCCAATTCGATCCTACACATTTCGATTCAACCTTGCCTACCTCTTCCAGTCACTGATACTTTTTTTCTAGCACTCCATTGCTCTTTACTCGTGCTCCTCACATATCTATTTATATACATATACATATATATATGTTTATGCATATGTATATGTACGATTGCTCTGCATCCTGCACATTTTACCGGCCATTTCTCATACTGTCAGCCCACTGACCCTCATGATATGCGTCCACCCTTCTTACTTCTGTGCCTCACATTTACCGTATCCAATCCTTCCAAGTCATTTTTGCCACCTGTACCATTCTTTGCTTCTTCCAATGCTCGCTACCTATTCTGCGATGAGTTTTGTGCTCTTTCCGCTGACTATCTACTACAACGTAGCAAGGCTTTGTTGCTATCTAATCCCTAGCAATGAATCCCTTTTTTCTCCACTCTCTCCCGCCACCACAATTTCTTATATCAATTTCTGGCCCCTTTCACGCATATTTTTTTAGCTTTAAGACATCTCCGCTTGGACCGGTCAGACTCTCCATCTGACCTTGAACCTCAAATCTACCGGCCATCCATTTGAATCCGCCCTTGGGCTCTTCTAAACTATCCCCGTTTTCCTTTGGCGTGCGCACATTCATCATACATTTATCACCCTCCCCAGCCTACTCACTCCACTTTTGTCGTGCATGTCTCTACTTTTTCACGGATTTCGTTTCTCTGTTTCATCGCTTGTAAAAGCTTGGTCATGCATCTAGCATGCCTCGGGCATCTCCGAAATGAACCATCATTACTATGTCACCCTTTTACCCATAATCCAATCAAAGGTGGTCAGCGCGTCTTGTTAAAAACAGATCATGTGCAACATGAATGACGGACTCCCTCCACCTGGTCACGGAGGCTGTCAATAATGGCATATCGGCGATCGTAACCTTTTTGGACACGACTGAAGGTTTTGTCCGAGCATCCCAATTAAGGTTACCTTAGAAGACCCAAACACATGACAGTGTGAACCCGTCTAGACCGCGCCCTATAACTGGTGGTGTGATACAAGGTATTTCGTCTGGCCCACTACCTTCCTCAACGTACGTAAACGGTATATTTAACTTTTCCCAAAAGGGGGCTCCCTTGCTACTCGTGGATGACACTAAAATCATGTACATCATGGGGTCCGTGGCATTAGCTTCTATCGTAAACGACGCTACGAGGGGACTGCTTTCCTTCAGTTCCTGGCTTAGTGACTGGAAGATGAGATTCTCTGCGGAAAAACAGTATTCTGATGCATAAGTGTTACGTCCCCACTGAGACGTTTACAAATCACGACCAGCTCAGACACAACAGCTCTCAGGTAAGCTACCTGGGTCAATGCCATTCATGTACGTTTGAATTTTCCAAAGGAGCAGCCAACCAAGTGGCTCAAGCCCCCCGGAAGATTGGGGATGTGGTTCAAACCTCCTAGATAACGAAAAGTAAACTTAGCATATTCAAGACCCATGCCAGACCACTATTGGAATACGGCTCAGTCACCTGTTCAAATATGCACCAGAGAGACCGCGTGGCCCTCGAGAATGCATAATGTGCCATAAGCGAACAGCTTCGAGGCTCTCCGTTGCCCTCTTTTTGCGTGAAACTTTTTGATCCGCTGAAAGTCGGTCCCCTTCTGCTGCTTTCCCCAAGAGTGACCTTTCTCTTCTTTCACAACATCTTAAAATCCCGTCATATATTTCAGTACCACAGTTCAGGACCTCTTCTTACCATTCCTTACGCAACAACGAGTTCTTGGTTTCCGTCTTTTTGCCTCAGCTTGCAGTTAAATCAACCTTCGTCTATAAGTATGCTTCAATGTGTAACGAGTTTCCACATGGCACTCGAGAACTATCACCACCACCTGCGGCGTTCCAGCAAGAAATAAGCTTAGATCTACAGGTGAACACACTTATTGGGATGTGCACTTCTTATATTTCTATGGTTAGGGCCTTTGAGATAGCACCAAGGTGTTGATGAAACAAATATCCAATTTAAACTTCCTAGTCTCCATTAGGCTCATACATGGTTCTCCTTCTCCAGACAGCGCTCAGGGAACTCAGCACACAACACCGGAACTGAGGGGTTCATTACTACGATCTGGGGCGGCCATGCAGCCTAAATCCCTTACGAATAAATATCCTCTCCGGGACAAGCCACATAGCTGTCTATAGCTTATTTAGGTCTGATGCATTTGATACTGGAGTCCGACCCAGCTCAACTAACTGCCTTTTATAAGCCCACGACACAGAGCCGTTTCTTCGATAGCGCTGTGTGTAGTGCCTCAATACTGTGCGAACTAGTGTTTAGGTGAACGTGAATCCTATCAAATAATCTCAGGCTGTGCCGGACTCCACCTGTCTCTTCCCCTTTTGTGTCTAAGCAAATCACCCTGGGGCTCTTGACTCCACGGATATAGCGAGTGCTTCCGCGACATATCTCTGAACATTCCTGGCTGTTTGTCTCCCAGCATAGAGTTAGCCAACGATGAGGCGAAATCGAAATTTAGAATTGGGAGAAGTACATAGAAAAGCGAGAAAAATCCATACAGTTAGGTCTTGCAAGCACACCAGCCCTACCCCATGCGAACCTTGTAGCCGGGACTGAAATGCTGCTACTGAATGACAGGTGTTGTTGATCTATTCCCACCGCAGCTCGTCACATATATTCCCTGTTTCGGCGGGAGCTTGAGAGCTGTGGTCGACCTTCGAAACCAGCTCCGTCTTCTCTGACAGCCAGATACCTTATAGTGATAAAACCATAAAAAGTTTAAACATCCAAAATAGGGTGCATCTTTCTTGCAGCGCCACATGTTGTGTGCTGACAGATGCGTATCGTGATACCTCTTATCTAAAGCCGGCCCAGGTGCCGCCTGCCGTGTGCACGGAATGTGGACCACTAGGGCTCGACTCTCTGGAGAAAATTCAGCCCCATCCTGTTCCCGCCTCTCACTGATTCCGGAACTTTCATCAAAACGGTGCTGTTCTGCCCTGCAGTACGCCAAAGACGATAAACGTATCACATTAACCACGAGGTCAACGCTTCATGGGACTACTTTGCTCATATTCAAGTATACTTTTAGTGTCCCTGCCCTATCGTGCCGGAACATAGCCGAACCCACGTCTACGTTTCTCTTTAGGAGACCGATCTTCCCGAAAGCATCACCATCGATACCCGTAACAGTCCCATCTACGATCTTACTCTGAGGCTCCTTAGGCTTCATTCAGTATAAGAAAAGCAATAACCTAGAAGAAAGCACATCAAATAGAGCATTAGGCTGGCGGTGCACTGGTCCATCCACGGGCAAAATATTCTTTCGAACCTATCTCGGCTCCTGGGTGCTGGCCTCCATTTTGAACAAGCGGACTGTATTGGGGGTTGCCATTCCTCGTTCTTCATAATTGTAAAATCCTGAGTTTTAGTATCTTGGCGCCTCCATGCAAACGTGAAAACCAATAGTCCTTATGAGAGCATACTGAGTTGCCTACCCGGTGTACCAGATTTTGCAGACCTGTAACAGTATATCTCATTCCCCTTCAAGCCTACTTTTGAACTACAACACAGGTCACAATATGGAATAAGTGCTGTTGACGGTCTAAATGATACTTTATCTTTGCCCGATTGATACGGACTCAACCAGTTCATTTTAAATTGCTTACATTCATCATCATAAACCACAGCTTGAACCATGTCGAGACTGCGGACCCCATTTATTTCAGGTCCTTAATACTTCATCACCTCCCACTATCTCATTTTACACACTGGATGATCAGGAATCACACTATGACTCTTACCGACTGGGATCTAACTGGAAACTCTCATAGTGACCAGGACTGCCGTCAAGCCACCACACACGAAACGATCTCATCTGCTTTCCAGAAGATTGATTAGCTTCTTTTGACTCAGCGCCTTTCCTATCGATGTCCCTACTGGGGCCCACGCAAATGGCCGTTCACGCGCTACCTTCCACCACACCATCTACTAAAGTTCATCAGTCTCATCCAACATACCCGGTTACACCCTGCTGGTCTAACAAAAAAGTCTCCTTACTTCGCTAGGTGAACGATGTTTACTGTGCTTTATGCGGCCAGAAAGCTGTGACCGAAAGCACCATATTACTTTTCCGTGGAACTGAGGCGTCGGGAGAAAACGTTTGATGGTTGCCAAATCCCGGGAACGGACTGTTGCGGGATCGCTTCGATGGAAAAGTTATGTGCACGCGCCACTATGCCAGGCGTGGACAACGGAATCGGTTGAATAATGCGCCCTAATCGGTCCCAGAAAATCCTCCGAATACACAACAATTTCGTGTTTCCTTGGTTTTACCCACTCACATCCACTACTTGAGTGTTTTATCACGTACAATATGCTTTTATGAACAAACATTCGTTCGTTCGAGTCAAACGCGCTAACCTGTCATATCCTGCCTTAGACCTGCTTGACGGACGTTCTTGTCTCTCGCACACCGCAATTTAATTCTCGCTTCCTGAGTCCTTAAGATCGCGTGACTGGGGTTCGTATGTTTCACGTTATTGTTCATTTGGTAATCCAGGATATTGGAATTTACGGATCAATCGAGTTTTGGCCTTCTGATTTGTTTGAATTCAGATCTGATTTGCTCAAAATCGCGTTACAGTACTCAGTTTGATCAATTTGGAGAGAAAACAAGCAACTTGCCGAGAAGTAGATTGAAACAATTGGAATTTGGACAAGAATTAAAGCGGCATGCCTCTATGGTGGTTGTGTTCTTGTGATTCTTCAGTTATGGCTAGGCCGCCTGGTCCTGTCGGTGTTAGCTCACGCACTACCGAAAGTAATACGGATTGCGATAATGTCGATCTATCAAAGTTGAGGCTATCAGACCTAGAACAACAACTGTTGTCGGCATGATAACAGATCCAGAAAGCAGAAGAGAAGTGTAGACAGAACGAGCGTGAGCAAAGGTCCAACGACTATGACCTATCTGGCAGATCTGAGGAAGTTAAGATAGGAGACTCTGCGCCGGCCGTCGAATATAGAACATCGACGCAACCAACGATCGATCTGCTAGGAGTTGAACTGACAGTTTTCGAAGGATGACTTAAACACTACCGCAAGTTCATCTGGCAGTTCAAAACTTTCGTCGAAAGTAAGATAGCCGACCCCGGAAAAAGACCACACTACTTGACCCATTATTATCGAGGCCCACACTCAACCCGGAACAAGGCTACACACGGGCAGAGCAGATTCTGAAGGACCCGTTTGACCAGCAATTCAAAGTAGCCCGTAATCTGATAGAGAGCTCGATGTCAGAGGCCAAATGAACAAGGGGCGACGTCCATACAATGGCCGGTCTAGTAATTAGGATTCAGAACTGCATAGTATCCCTCGGTTATTCAGGGTGCAGGGCTGATCTCAATGCAATCCATACATTGGAGGGTATAGTGGCTGCCTCTCTTCCGAACTTCAGGGTCGGTGGGCAAAAGAGGCGGACCTCGTAGGCAGGAGCGACCGTGAGGACGAATTAGAAGATCTGACAGAATGCTTGGACAGGCGAACCAGGACAGCCGACAGTAGATTTGGTTGACTCAATCACGATAGCAACCGCGCAAGAAGATCTAGCACGGGCCAAGCTCAAAAAGTCCCCGCACCGAAACATTCGAAACATCGGCCTTCAGCCAATTCACACGCCGTTTTATGCGAGGATATAGCGCATCCAAGTTGCAGGTCCCTTGGTGCTAGTCATGGGCTACTGGAATGCCCGAAATTCATCAGAGCCACAATAAAAGAACGTTGGGGAATGGCGAGGACGGTAGGAGCGTGCTTTATATACCTTAAACCTCACACCGGGCAGCAGCTTGCCGAACAAGAATCAGATGTGTTCGGGAACAGCGTCCGGGCGGATGCCACCGAATGCTACACCAGGCGAAAGGAACTACGCCAGGGGCGAACACCAAGCCCAGTGCAATTTGTTCAACGTCGCGGCCTGCCAGCAAACCAATACGTTTAGAAGTAGCTGATGTAGGAGTGATGAATACGACTGGGGCAGTCAAAGCGTTGGCCGTCATCGACATCGGATCGGACACCACCATGGTGAAGGAGCGGTTCGCCGACAAACACCGGCTCGCTAAAAGCACAACATCGTTAGCGGTGAGTACGGTGGGTGGAACACAATTAATGACTGCCAGTCGGTTGAAGGTACAGCTCATCTCCTTAGACGCGAACGAGCAAACCGAATCAACAAAGGCTTTTACATTGGCTGATCTCCCCATGCGAGCACCAAGGTCGGCGAGTGCAATTTTGGCTAGGTGGCCCCACTTGCAAGATATAACTGTCGTAGGCTGGGAGGCCGACTAAGTGGACCCCTTCGTCAGCTGCGATTTGCCAGATGTACATTGGGTACTAGACCAGAGAATGGGCGACCGCCAGGCACCTTATGCAGTACGAACAGCAATAGGATGGATATCATGTAGCCCGGTAGGGGGACTCGGTTCTGTAAACTACGTGTCAACCGAAACAGACCACGCTGAGTACCAGTTGCAGTGACTGTGTGAAGTAGAGTTTCACTGCATTGGAGACGAGACCATCATTGTCTCAAGAGAATCACTTCGCTCTGCAGACATTGCGGCAAGGAACTAGAGGCCTTAAAACCGGTTCGAGGTTCCCCTCCCATGGCGCACACTAGCTGACCTTTGGGAGGTTGACAGAAACTATGCCGTGCAAAAGCTACTACTATTAGGAGGACGCTTTGTTCGAAAGCACGATATGTGGGAACGATACGCAGAAGTAATGAAGCGAGGCAAAGCCGATGGCTACGTTGAAAAGGTGCTTGCTACCACCGGCGGCCGGAAGGGAATATGGTATCTACCTAGCAGGTACCTGTACATTTCCGACTTTTTCCATGATTTTCAACGTCCCTTGGTGCAACACTCCTTCGTTGTACCGACGTTTTAATGTAAAACGCACACACCTTTTTAAATATCACCGCGCAATACAAAAAGGCTGTCAGTAAACATTCCATTCTGGCACGGTCTCATCTTATGGTTTGGAGTATCTTGGAATTATATCGGTCGGAACTAACTGTGAGAAACAACATTTTTGAAGCTTCCACAGCGTCACTTGGCACTTCTGTCAATACCATCCTGTTCTAATCAACGAATGGCTGTCAGACTGAACTGAACTAAAGATATTGGCGGATACTGGCTTTTTGGCGCTCGTTTCCTGATCACAAGAACAGCGAACATCTATGAGTTTGTTTCACACCTTATGTTTCGTTTTAATTCCTAATGTACATGCCCTTTTGGCCTTTTTATCACAGCACGCTCCTCGTTCCACATTAGTTTGCTAGTGTCGTCTAAGATATTGTCTACAATAATTAAGTGTACCACATAGACAAAATAGTACGCTACAACCTCACCAACCGGTTATCAACCCCAAGAAACCCGATAAACTGCGGGTGGTTTTCGGCTGTCTAGCCAAATTCCAGGGCAAGTCGTTAAATGATCGCCCGCTACAGGGGCCTGACTTGACCACGCAGTTGACTGAAGACTTATACCGTTTCAGGCTGGAGTGGCCTTGTCCGCCTGCATCAGGTGAATGTTTCCCCAGGAGAAAATGACGGTAGAAGAGCGAGATGCGTTGCGTCCCCTTTGTTGAGACAAGAACGACACAAATAAATCGATTATAAACTATAGGATGACCGTACATCCCTTCGGAGCCATATCATCACTGTTTTGTGCGAACTACGCCCTCAGAGAGTAGGTGAACAAACATGGAGATTTGGTCCACCGGTCGGTAGTAGGTGGACTCGGCAGAAACTTCTACGTCGACGACTATCTTGTGTCATTCGATGATGTGGACTCGGCCCTAGCGCAGTTCAGGGGCCCTACAAGATTGCTAGAAGAGGGCGGCTTCCATCTCACGAAAGGTATGTCGAAAGCGTCGGTAGTGCTCAAAGCCATTCCGTACCACGAGAGGGTCAAAAACGTTCAAGAGCTGGACGGGTCTCCACTCCACATCAAATGCACACCAGGAATACAATGGAATGCGAAAACGGACGACTGTTTTCGAGCTAAGCGTTCCTGAGCTGTCAGTAACCCGTCGTGGTATACTGCCAGCTGTCTCCAGTTTGGTCGATCCGCTCGGTTTTGTCTCTCCCTGGCTGTTACTCGGAAAGACCCTGCTGCAGCCGCTCTGCAGTAAGAAAGTCGATTGGGACCAGCCACTAAAACGAGAAGACCGACTGGACTGGGAAGGATTCTGAACACTTTATAGAAGCCAGGGGCATACGGATTCCACGATGTTTGCCCCGTGGTCATGTGACGCGGACGATGGAACTACACGCCTCTGCTGACGCATTCGAAGTCGGTTACGGAGCCGTGGTGTACGGACAATGGTGCAAGGGAGATGGATAATACGCTACGAGGATCTTTTCCGCCAAGGCTCTCGTCACCCCACTGAAACCGGCCTCGATCCCGCGCCTCGAGCTCAGCGCAGCAGTGTTGGCAGTAAGTGCAGTAAAAGCGGTAAAGAGATGTTTCGACTTCTATATTTGGTCGGCTAGCTTTTAGGAGGACTCCACCAAAGTGGTGCACTACATTAACAACGTCAGGAGCCGGTTTAGTACCTTCATTGCTAACCGACTCACGATCATCCACGACGAATCGGTCATGAACCAGTGAAAACCTGTCAAGTCCGGCGATAACCCAGCCGATCTGTGCTCCCGAGGTGCGAACAACTTCCGGCAACTAGACACGTTGACGGGAGGACCGAAATTCCTGCAAATTCCTAAACACGACTGGCCCGTGTACGAACCGAAGCCCCCTCTGGAATGGGAACTAGAGATCAAAGGTGCGGTGATGACGGCCACAGTCGTCGAATCGACACTCGTTTTGTCGCGGTTGGCCGGGTTTCCCCTCCTGAATGAAAGCGCTTTAATCACTAGTGTTGTTGGTCAGGTTTAAGGGGCATTTGCTAGTCATGAAAGGGATCCGCCCATCCAGCTGTGAACGAGTGGGTCCGGTAAGCCCTGACTAACTACGAGCAGCAGAACACGGCATATTCAAGATGATACAACGTGCAATTTCCCTCTGAGAACTTGAGAGTGCCGGAGATGCGAGACATGTCGGAAAAAGTAAGTCTCCTCCAAAAAACGACCTGAAACATCTAAATCCCAAACTCAATAATGGATTACCACGGTAGAGGGTAGACTGTCCAAGCCCCTTTTGCGCTTTGACACGGAGTATTCCATAGTATAACCGGTCTGACGACGTGATAGAATTGTTGATTCAACACTCTCACGCCGTAGAGAGATATGCCGGGGAAAACCAAGTGACAACCGTCATTCAAAAGTGCTTTAGTTTACTGAAAGGAAGAGAAAATGTAAAACGCTTAACCCAACGTTGTGCACGTTGTGGGATATGCACTACCGCAGCCGGCAAACAGACCACGGCCCCGCTTCCAGGATGTGGAGAGACTCCGGGTTGACAGCCGTTCAGCGACACCTGCCTGGACTATTTCGGGCCCTTGTGTACCAAGTGTGGAAGAAGGTTAGAAAAGCCATACGGGTGTATCATGACGTGCATGACGTCGCGTGAGGCACAGTTAGAAGTTGCGCATTCGATGACAACCAACTTCTTCCTCCGGGCCTTGCGAAGCTTTATCAACCGAAGAGGCATACAAGCAGACATTTACTCCGACAATGGGTCAAATTTAATTGGCGCCCAACGGGAACCGCAGCTTTGGCCCAAAACATAAACAGGGACGAACTGCGGAATCGAACCGTGGTCTATGGTACACGATGGCACTTCAGTCCCCTGCGGGCCGGTCATCGCGGCGGCGTATAGGAATGCCTGACCTGGTCCACCAGGCGCATATTGCTGTCGATCATTGAGCAACAGCCGCCCGACGACGGAAAGTTGAGCACCATCATGACCGAGGTCGAAGGAGTTCTGAACGACTGCTCACTGGTTCTAGTATCTGCCGGCGACCCCGCCCATCTGGCGATCACCCCAAACGACTTATTGACGCTAGGTTCGAATGAGGGTTCCCAAGGGCCGACAAGTCTTCGTGGGAGTTACCTCCGTAGATTGAAGAAGACAAACTATCTTGCCAAGGTTTTTGGAGGCGATGGCTGCCGGAGTACCTACCGGCTCTGCAAGCTCGACGGAAGTGGCTGATCAAAGCAAGACTATTTAAGGTAGGGGGTGTAGTGCTAATCGCCGACGAACACGCTCACTTCAGCACCTGGCCTTTGGGCGTGGTTATGGAAACCATCGAAGGCTCCGACGAAATGGAAAGGAATGTGAATTTGGAGACAGCCAACTGAACGCTCAGCCGCGACGTACGCAGTATCAGCCTCCTCGAGAGTGAAGGCGGAGAAGCCGATAACACGGAAACCCAGTAGACTGTTCGTCACTCATCTTCGGGCCGGTTAAAGGAACCTCTCATGTGTGGGGGCATTTACGACATACTGACTCATTGAACTATCATAAACTCTAATACGTACGCACTTACACGAACCACTCTTGTACCTCATACCCTCATCAAACACGTTGCAGTGCTCACCGCTCTTCGTTGACGTTACAGAAGGCCTTTCGCATACGTGATAGTAGCCGTGATTCTATGATACACCCCCCCCCAACACACACAAGCAGACACAGCCGTTGCACGACGGCTCTCCCGAGGACAATACCTACGTTTCCATTTCACGCTCGTCATCGATTAGGCATCCTCACGGACGATGCAGCATAACCTGGCGTCCAAGTGTTCACCGGATCAGGTGCGATCATGGGTAGAACGTTGACGACAAGGTATTACTTACGCGCACTGACAGCAGGGTCTAGGTAGGTAGGAAGAATCAGTACCGTTATGCCAAGCCTTTGACTCTGCTGAGATTTGTGAGGATTTTGGTGGGCGGTTTAACGAACGGTCGTGGAACATCCCTCAAAAACCACTGCAGTTCCATGACTCCTTAACATCACTAACTTATTTATACTATTGACTTGTTTTATCCGCTGTGTTTTATCAACCAACGTTTGTTTGTTTGCGTCCAGCGCGCTGCTTTGTCATATCCTTGTTCTGGACCCGCGTGACGCACGTGCTTCTCTCTCGCACGCCGAAGTCCGGATCTAGTTTTTCAGTCCTTGTAGTCGCATGATTGGGGTTTGTATCTGCTTCGTGTCGCTGTTCATTCAATGGTCTGGCATCGTAGAATTTTACGGCTAATCGCCTTCTGATTTCAGGATTCGTTGCGAATTTAGCTACGCATTGCTCAAAGGTGTCCAACAATCTCCATCAAACACGTTGCCGTGCTCACCGTTCTTCGTTGACGCTACGGAAGGCTTCTCCCGTGTGTGGCAGTAGTTGTGATTCGACCATACACCCAGACACACACCCTCAACCACACACACGTACACCAGACACCTTCATGCTCCATGACGCCCGTCAAACAAGCCGTAGTGCTGATTGTCCCTCGTTTGTCACTGACATTTCGGAAGATATTCCCCGTAGGTGGTCGTCGTTGCAGCTTGCCCATATACCGGAATGCGACCTATCCCAGAACACCCGCACGCACACACACTCACACAACACACACGCAGCCAACTCACGACGGCTCTCCCGAGGGCAGCATCTATGTTTCCCCTTCAGGCCCGCCATCGATCGGCTGTTCTCATGGACGATGCACAGTAACACCGCGTTGGTGTAACCACCGGATCAGGTGCGATCGTGGGTAGAATATTGACGTCGGAAGAATTAGATACGCGCGCTGAAAGCAGGATATGGGTAGGTAGGAAGGACCAGTACTATTATTTCAAACCTTTTACTCTGCTAAGATTCGGGAGGAATTCGGTGAGCGGCGTAAAGACCGGTTGTGGAAAACCCGCCAGAAGCACTACAATTTCATGTTTCATTGACATCACACGCCCGCATGCACTATTTGCTTGTTTCCGTGCGCTGTATGTCTTCATGAACAATAGTTGTTTGTTCGCGTCAAGTGCGCTATCCTGTCATATCCTATTTTGGACCTGCGTGATACACGTGCTTGTCTCTCGCACGCCGCAATTTGGTTCTCTTTTCTTGAGTCTGTGTGATCGCATAACTGAGGCTCGTGTGTTTCATGGTATTGTTCATTTGATAATCCAGTATGGTGGATTTTACGAATCAATCGTGTTTTTTCCTTCGAGATTCGTTTGACTTCGGCTTTGAATTGCCCAAAAGCGTGTAACATAAGCCGTGTGGTCTGTATTACGTCACTTTAATCTCTGAAGCCGCTACTCGTGCGGTATCCGCAAATGACAACTTGCGTGGATTGCCACGAGGTGGGGCGATTGGTAGGAGCAAACCATCAGCTACGTGGGTATGAGAATATGATTGAAGTCACCTGATTTCAGAAACGTTTCAGGCTCCTTGAGTGGAGATGGCATAATTTCACAGACCAAGAGGCATACGTAGGAAGTCAAACAAACCAAAAAGGAGTCGTGATGGCAGTTTTTCCGACATCTTCAGTGGCAACTGGGGTCTGACGATATGATCGCACCGAATCAATCTTACAGAATGCGGTTGCCCCGTGGAAAGATGCAGAGACGTCTTACTACCGGGTATCGAACAGACAGATATCATGAACTGCAAAGGAGATTAGTGCGCTACAGTTGCCTTGCGGCCTCCGGCGAACTCGATCTTTTTTAAAAACCGTGTGTAGAGTTGAGGGCCATGAACTGTTAGAAGAGAGAACAACAATTTCAGAAGTAAAGTTGTCATATACGCGTTCGGCGAAAGCCAGTCCGTTATTGACAACGGGTGTGACATGAAATCGTTCATTTTGACTGTTCATTCAATCGGCCTGTTCAAAGTGATGAATTTTACAATTGAAGTCTAAAAATAATCAGGAACGTTGGAACAGAAACCTGCGGTTCTGTGTGTCAAATTTTCCTGTGGTCGTTAGTCGGATGATCAATGAAAGCAGTTTTGAAGCACTTTCCAATCTTTTTCATACAATATGTTGCTGACCAACTCATCCACTGTCTTACTGCATCGCACTGTTTGTCATTGTCTGACTTTGGCAGCTGGAGCTCAACTGTTCCTTGGTGAAGCTGCATTATCTTCCACCTTTTTTCTTGGATTATCTGAACGAATGGATTACTACTGAGGTAGGTTTTTCATACATTTGTAAATTGGCAATTGTGCTCTACCGTGCAATAAACTATTTGGTGATTCACAAATCTCGGACGGCCTTTTGGCTTTAGGTCAAATACTCAAGCCGGACGAATTCTTGATTGCAATCGACGTATTGCTGTGCTGGCCAGTGAGACCGGATGGGTGGAAACGACCTCTGGGAATGGACCACGTGCCGTAAGTCAACTCTCGCAAATGGAGAAACGCTTGGCCAATTCAGACGAACTCCAAAACGAGAACAAGATTGATTCGTCGTTTCCACGGTACTAAATTGAAATTCAAAAAGGGTACAAATATATACAAACTTCAAGTATGCGGCCAAATAGACTTCACAGTGAAACCCAAAGGTTCAAAGCCCCGGGGCTCAGGCTCGACAGTCAGAAACGATTCAAGGCCAAATTCAAATGTCTCACATGGATAAACAAACATGAAAAAGTGTGGTATATGAGAGGGCTTTTTAAGGTAATGTTAGATATGGTCAAATTCACGAAGCACGTTTAACATTTGGGAGGATCTTCAGCATTTGTTCTTTACTCGTGCTACGCAAGCTTGGTTTGAAGACCCAGAGTCAGGACGTAAAGGATATATTTGAGCCGCTTGACACGCAAATTTAGTATCTGAGGAAGTATCGATGAGCTACGTCCTGCGTGTATCGGAGAACAGTTCACGGTGTCATGGGAAAGCGATTCGAAGTATTTCCTTGGAAACGTCTGCAAGGATGAGCGCCAGCAGGTATCGTCGTCTTGGGCCAAGGTTGACAGTAAACTTGCGCATGCCGTATGTAGTAGTGGAGGAAGTGTTTTCCGCGGACAGCCGAACAGTGGGCAGGACAAAATCCTTGGCCTCAGTATCAACTAGGAGCTTGAAGTAGGTACACAAATCTAGCACATAAAACAAGCGGACAAATTGAGACCGGTTGCAGGAGGATACGGCCGATTTTACTCGCCGGCTGTGGCATTTCCCTCGGCGTATTAACTATGCTGTCTGAACCCACGGGTGACTGGCCCGAAAATCAAGTGGAACCAAAGAAGCGGCGGACAGGATTTTTGGGTTGCGCAGATGCTTGCGGGGCTGATTCACAGTGAACTTGAGCAGCAGAAAGCTCCCGTCCGTGCCTTTACTTGGGTGGGCCACTTTGGGGGGTAGATACGCTCTCTGTGCCTTTTAAAAAGATCAAAGATGGAAGGAACAGGGGTGCCGAGGCCTCTCCGGCGATTAATCCTGGTAAGCATCCCGAAGGTTGTGTGCTGTCTTGGAGGTCAGGGGGTAGCCCTGTAGCCGACACGTGCAACGATTTCATCATTCACGGTGGCAGCCCGTTCTGAGATGGAGTTATCGAGGAAAACACTGCCGGCGGTCTGAACGTGAAAAAGCAACAAATTCAGCCGCAGTTACTTAACTATCTCCGAATCCCTATTCGCATGCCCTGCAAAAGACTGGATGTGAGCGCAGTGGCTTCTGGCTTTGGTGTCCTCGATGGATTGTCATAACAGTAGCCGGAGCAAGCTTGCCTCTCAGGAGGGTAAGAAGAGCTAAAAAAGGCCCACTTACACCGATCTTAAGGCTTCCCCATAGGAGGTGTTTAGAGCCAAATGCTTAGCTGAGCAATATCTCACCAGGGGCTACCTCTAAGGTGAGAAAAAGCCTTGGCGTTAGCCAGGGATCGAAAAGCCACTCTGACGCTGGGAATGAAATATCGGTATTTTGAATGATAAATGCCACGGGCCTAAAGGTCACGGCAGTTAACTTGGGATCTGTGCCGGGCTGAGTCCTCTCATCGGGAGTGGTTTGGTTCCCATATTAAATCTTGAACATATATATCGCGAAAAAAGTGAGGACGTAAAACGGCAGAAACCGCAAACCACCGAGATGGCGAACAATCCAGGGGGGAAGGGTTCACTAATAAGAGGGACGTTATAGTGGGGCTCACTAACCCTAAGCTGGAGGCAACACAGCATCAATTCACGGCTCGACCGTATTCTATGAGTTCGATTTGATGCGATCATATCGTCAGACCCCAGTTGCCACTGAAGATGTCGGAAAAACTGCCATCACGACTCCTTTTTGGTTTGTTTGACTTCCTACGTATGCCTCTTGGTCTGTGAAATTATGCCATCTCCACTCAAGGAGCCTGAAACGTTTCTGAAATCAGGTGACTTCAATCATATTCTCATACCCACGTAGCTGATGGTTTGCTCCTACCAATCGCCCCACCTCGTGGCAATCCACGCAAGTTGTCATTTGCGGATACCGCACGAGTAGCGGCTTCAGAGATTAAAGTGACGTAATACAGACCACACGGCTTATGTTACACGCTTTTGGGCAATTCAAAGCCGAAGTCAAACGAATCTCGAAGGAAAAAACACGATTGATTCGTAAAATCCACCATACTGGATTATCAAATGAACAATACCATGAAACACACGAGCCTCAGTTATGCGATCACACAGACTCAAGAAAAGAGAACCAAATTGCGGCGTGCGAGAGACAAGCACGTGTATCACGCAGGTCCAAAATAGGATATGACAGGATAGCGCACTTGACGCGAACAAACAACTATTGTTCATGAAGACATACAGCGCACGGAAACAAGCAAATAGTGCATGCGGGCGTGTGATGTCAATGAAACATGAAATTGTAGTGCTTCTGGCGGGTTTTCCACAACCGGTCTTTACGCCGCTCACCGAATTCCTCCCGAATCTTAGCAGAGTAAAAGGTTTGAAATAATAGTACTGGTCCTTCCTACCTACCCATATCCTGCTTTCAGCGCGCGTATCTAATTCTTCCGACGTCAATATTCTACCCACGATCGCACCTGATCCGGTGGTTACACCAACGCGGTGTTACTGTGCATCGTCCATGAGAACAGCCGATCGATGGCGGGCCTGAAGGGGAAACATAGATGCTGCCCTCGGGAGAGCCGTCGTGAGTTGGCTGCGTGTGTGTTGTGTGAGTGTGTGTGCGTGCGGGTGTTCTGGGATAGGTCGCATTCCGGTATATGGGCAAGCTGCAACGACGACCACCTACGGGGAATATCTTCCGAAATGTCAGTGACAAACGAGGGACAATCAGCACTACGGCTTGTTTGACGGGCGTCATGGAGCATGAAGGTGTCTGGTGTACGTGTGTGTGGTTGAGGGTGTGTGTCTGGGTGTATGGTCGAATCACAACTACTGCCACACACGGGAGAAGCCTTCCGTAGCGTCAACGAAGAACGGTGAGCACGGCAACGTGTTTGATGGAGATTGTTGGACACCTTTGAGCAATGCGTAGCTAAATTCGCAACGAATCCTGAAATCAGAAGGCGATTAGCCGTAAAATTCTACGATGCCAGACCATTGAATGAACAGCGACACGAAGCAGATACAAACCCCAATCATGCGACTACAAGGACTGAAAAACTAGATCCGGACTTCGGCGTGCGAGAGAGAAGCACGTGCGTCACGCGGGTCCAGAACAAGGATATGACAAAGCAGCGCGCTGGACGCAAACAAACAAACGTTGGTTGATAAAACACAGCGGATAAAACAAGTCAATAGTATAAATAAGTTAGTGATGTTAAGGAGTCATGGAACTGCAGTGGTTTTTGAGGGATGTTCCACGACCGTTCGTTAAACCGCCCACCAAAATCCTCACAAATCTCAGCAGAGTCAAAGGCTTGGCATAACGGTACTGATTCTTCCTACCTACCTAGACCCTGCTGTCAGTGCGCGTAAGTAATACCTTGTCGTCAACGTTCTACCCATGATCGCACCTGATCCGGTGAACACTTGGACGCCAGGTTATGCTGCATCGTCCGTGAGGATGCCTAATCGATGACGAGCGTGAAATGGAAACGTAGGTATTGTCCTCGGGAGAGCCGTCGTGCAACGGCTGTGTCTGCTTGTGTGTGTTGGGGGGGGGTGTATCATAGAATCACGGCTACTATCACGTATGCGAAAGGCCTTCTGTAACGTCAACGAAGAGCGGTGAGCACTGCAACGTGTTTGATGAGGGTATGAGGTACAAGAGTGGTTCGTGTAAGTGCGTACGTATTAGAGTTTATGATAGTTCAATGAGTCAGTATGTCGTAAATGCCCCCACACATGAGAGGTTCCTTTAACCGGCCCGAAGATGAGTGACGAACAGTCTACTGGGTTTCCGTGTTATCGGCTTCTCCGCCTTCACTCTCGAGGAGGCTGATACTGCGTACGTCGCGGCTGAGCGTTCAGTTGGCTGTCTCCAAATTCACATTCCTTTCCATTTCGTCGGAGCCTTCGATGGTTTCCATAACCACGCCCAAAGGCCAGGTGCTGAAGTGAGCGTGTTCGTCGGCGATTAGCACTACACCCCCTACCTTAAATAGTCTTGCTTTGATCAGCCACTTCCGTCGAGCTTGCAGAGCCGGTAGGTACTCCGGCAGCCATCGCCTCCAAAAACCTTGGCAAGATAGTTTGTCTTCTTCAATCTACGGAGGTAACTCCCACGAAGACTTGTCGGCCCTTGGGAACCCTCATTCGAACCTAGCGTCAATAAGTCGTTTGGGGTGATCGCCAGATGGGCGGGGTCGCCGGCAGATACTAGAACCAGTGAGCAGTCGTTCAGAACTCCTTCGACCTCGGTCATGATGGTGCTCAACTTTCCGTCGTCGGGCGGCTGTTGCTCAATGATCGACAGCAATATGCGCCTGGTGGACCAGGTCAGGCATTCCTATACGCCGCCGCGATGACCGGCCCGCAGGGGACTGAAGTGCCATCGTGTACCATAGACCACGGTTCGATTCCGCAGTTCGTCCCTGTTTATGTTTTGGGCCAAAGCTGCGGTTCCCGTTGGGCGCCAATTAAATTTGACCCATTGTCGGAGTAAATGTCTGCTTGTATGCCTCTTCGGTTGATAAAGCTTCGCAAGGCCCGGAGGAAGAAGTTGGTTGTCATCGAATGCGCAACTTCTAACTGTGCCTCACGCGACGTCATGCACGTCATGATACACCCGTATGGCTTTTCTAACCTTCTTCCACACTTGGTACACAAGGGCCCGAAATAGTCCAGGCAGGTGTCGCTGAACGGCTGTCAACCCGGAGTCTCTCCACATCCTGGAAGCGGGGCCGTGGTCTGTTTGCCGGCTGCGGTAGTGCATATCCCACAACGTGCACAACGTTGGGTTAAGCGTTTTACATTTTCTCTTCCTTTCAGTAAACTAAAGCACTTTTGAATGACGGTTGTCACTTGGTTTTCCCCGGCATATCTCTCTACGGCGTGAGAGTGTTGAATCAACAATTCTATCACGTCGTCAGACCGGTTATACTATGGAATACTCCGTGTCAAAGCGCAAAAGGGGCTTGGACAGTCTACCCTCTACCGTGGTAATCCATTATTGAGTTTGGGATTTAGATGTTTCAGGTCGTTTTTTGGAGGAGACTTACTTTTTCCGACATGTCTCGCATCTCCGGCACTCTCAAGTTCTCAGAGGGAAATTGCACGTTGTATCATCTTGAATATGCCGTGTTCTGCTGCTCGTAGTTAGTCAGGGCTTACCGGACCCACTCGTTCACAGCTGGATGGGCGGATCCCTTTCATGACTAGCAAATGCCCCTTAAACCTGACCAACAACACTAGTGATTAAAGCGCTTTCATTCAGGAGGGGAAACCCGGCCAACCGCGACAAAACGAGTGTCAATTCGACGACTGTGGCCGTCATCACCGCACCTTTGATCTCTAGTTCCCATTCCAGAGGGGGCTTCGGTTCGTACACGGGCCAGTCGTGTTTAGGAATTTGCAGGAATTTCGGTCCTCCCGTCAACGTGTCTAGTTGCCGGAAGTTGTTCGCACCTCGGGAGCACAGATCGGCTGGGTTATCGCCGGACTTGACAGGTTTTCACTGGTTCATGACCGATTCGTCGTGGATGATCGTGAGTCGGTTAGCAATGAAGGTACTAAACCGGCTCCTGACGTTGTTAATGTAGTGCACCACTTTGGTGGAGTCCTCCTAAAAGCTAGCCGACCAAATATAGAAGTCGAAACATCTCTTTACCGCTTTTACTGCACTTACTGCCAACACTGCTGCGCTGAGCTCGAGGCGCGGGATCGAGGCCGGTTTCAGTGGGGTGACGAGAGCCTTGGCGGAAAAGATCCTCGTAGCGTATTATCCATCTCCCTTGCACCATTGTCCGTACACCACGGCTCCGTAACCGACTTCGAATGCGTCAGCAGAGGCGTGTAGTTCCATCGTCCGCGTCACATGACCACGGGGCAAACATCGTGGAATCCGTATGCCCCTGGCTTCTATAAAGTGTTCAGAATCCTTCCCAGTCCAGTCGGTCTTCTCGTTTTAGTGGCTGGTCCCAATCGACTTTCTTACTGCAGAGCGGCTGCAGCAGGGTCTTTCCGAGTAACAGCCAGGGAGAGACAAAACCGAGCGGATCGACCAAACTGGAGACAGCTGGCAGTATACCACGACGGGTTACTGACAGCTCAGGAACGCTTAGCTCGAAAACAGTCGTCCGTTTTCGCATTCCATTGTATTCCTGGTGTGCATTTGATGTGGAGTGGAGACCCGTCCAGCTCTTGAACGTTTTTGACCCTCTCGTGGTACGGAATGGCTTTGAGCACTACCGACGCTTTCGACATACCTTTCGTGAGATGGAAGCCGCCCTCTTCTAGCAATCTTGTAGGGCCCCTGAACTGCGCTAGGGCCGAGTCCACATCATCGAATGACACAAGATAGTCGTCGACGTAGAAGTTTCTGCCGAGTCCACCTACTACCGACCGGTGGACCAAATCTCCATGTTTGTTCACCTACTCTCTGAGGGCGTAGTTCGCACAAAACAGTGATGATATGGCTCCGAAGGGATGTACGGTCATCCTATAGTTTATAATCGATTTATTTGTGTCGTTCTCGTCTCAACAAAGGGGACGCAACGCATCTCGCTCTTCTACCGTCATTTTCTCCTGGGGAAACATTCACCTGATGCAGGCGGACAAGGCCACTCCAGCCTGAAACGGTATAAGTCTTCAGTCAACTGCGTGGTCAAGTCAGGCCCCTGTAGCGGGCGATCATTTAACGACTTGCCCTGGAATTTGGCTAGACAGCCGAAAACCACCCGCAGTTTATCGGGTTTCTTGGGGTTGATAACCGGTTGGTGAGGTTGTAGCGTACTATTTTGTCTATGTGGTACACTTAATTATTGTAGACAATATCTTAGACGACACTAGCAAACTAATGTGGAACGAGGAGCGTGCTGTGATAAAAAGGCCAAAAGGGCATGTACATTAGGAATTAAAACGAAACATAAGGTGTGAAACAAACTCATAGATGTTCGCTGTTCTTGTGATCAGGAAACGAGCGCCAAAAAGCCAGTATCCGCCAATATCTTTAGTTCAGTTCAGTCTGACAGCCATTCGTTGATTAGAACAGGATGGTATTGACAGAAGTGCCAAGTGACGCTGTGGAAGCTTCAAAAATGTTGTTTCTCACAGTTAGTTCCGACCGATATAATTCCAAGATACTCCAAACCATAAGATGAGACCGTGCCAGAATGGAATGTTTACTGACAGCCTTTTTGTATTGCGCGGTGATATTTAAAAAGGTGTGTGCGTTTTACATTAAAACGTCGGTACAACGAAGGAGTGTTGCACCAAGGGACGTTGAAAATCATGGAAAAAGTCGGAAATGTACAGGTACCTGCTAGGTAGATACCATATCCCCTTCCGGCCGCCGGTGGTAGCAAGCACCTTTTCAACGTAGCCATCGGCTTTGCCTCGCTTCATTACTTCTGCGTATCGTTCCCACATATCGTGCTTTCGAACAAAGCGTCCTCCTAATAGTAGTAGCTTTTGCACGGCATAGTTTCTGTCAACCTCCCAAAGGTCAGCTAGTGTGCGCCATGGGAGGGGAACCTCGAACCGGTTTTTAAGGCCTCTAGTTCCTTGCCGCAATGTCTGCAGAGCGAAGTGATTCTCTTGAGACAATGATGGTCTCGTCCCCAATGCAGTGAAACTCTACTTCACACAGTCACTGCAACTGGTACTCAGCGTGGTCTGTTTCGGTTGAAACGTAGTTTACAGAACCGAGTCCCCCTACCGGGCTACATGATATCCATCCTATTGCTGTTCGTACTGCATAAGGTGCCTGGCGGTCGCCCATTCTCTGGTCTAGTACCCAATGTACATCTGGCAAATCGCAGCTGACGAAGGGGTCCACTTAGTCGGCCTCCCAGCCTACGACAGTTATATCTTGCAAGTGGGGCCACCTAGCCAAAATTGCACTCGCCGACCTTGGTGCTCGCATGGGGAGATCAGCCAATGTAAAAGCCTTTGTTGATTCGGTTTGCTCGTTCGCGTCTAAGGAGATGAGCTGTACCTTCAACCGACTGGCAGTCATTAATTGTGTTCCACCCACCGTACTCACCGCTAACGATGTTGTGCTTTTAGCGAGCCGGTGTTTGTCGGCGAACCGCTCCTTCACCATGGTGGTGTCCGATCCGATGTCGATGACGGCCAACGCTTTGACTGCCCCAGTCGTATTCATCACTCCTACATCAGCTACTTCTAAACGTATTGGTTTGCTGGCAGGCCGCGACGTTGAACAAATTGCACTGGGCTTGGTGTTCGCCCCTGGCGTAGTTCCTTTCGCCTGGTGTAGCATTCGGTGGCATCCGCCCGGACGCTGTTCCCGAACACATCTGATTCTTGTTCGGCAAGCTGCTGCCCGGTGTGAGGTTTAAGGTATATAAAGCACGCTCCTACCGTCCTCGCCATTCCCCAACGTTCTTTTATTGTGGCTCTGATGAATTTCGGGCATTCCAGTAGCCCATGACTAGCACCAAGGGACCTGCAACTTGGATGCGCTATATCCTCGCATAAAACGGCGTGTGAATTGGCTGAAGGCCGATGTTTCGAATGTTTCGGTGCGGGGACTTTTTGAGCTTGGCCCGTGCTAGATCTTCTTGCGCGGTTGCTATCGTGATTGAGTCAACCAAATCTACTGTCGGCTGTCCTGGTTCGCCTGTCCAAGCATTCTGTCAGATCTTCTAATTCGTCCTCACGGTCGCTCCTGCCTACGAGGTCCGCCTCTTTTGCCCACCGACCCTGAAGTTCGGAAGAGAGGCAGCCACTATACCCTCCAATGTATGGATTGCATTGAGATCAGCCCTGCACCCTGAATAACCGAGGGATACTATGCAGTTCTGAATCCTAATTACTAGACCGGCCATTGTATGGACGTCGCCCCTTGTTCATTTGGCCTCTGACATCGAGCTCTCTATCAGATTACGGGCTACTTTGAATTGCTGGTCAAACGGGTCCTTCAGAATCTGCTCTGCCCGTGTGTAGCCTTGTTCCGGGTTGAGTGTGGGCCTCGATAATAATGGGTCAAGTAGTGTGGTCTTTTTCCGGGGTCGGCTATCTTACTTTCGACGAAAGTTTTGAACTGCCAGATGAACTTGCGGTAGTGTTTAAGTCATCCTTCGAAAACTGTCAGTTCAACTCCTAGCAGATCGATCGTTGGTTGCGTCGATGTTCTATATTCGACGGCCGGCGCAGAGTCCCCTATCTTAACTTCCTCAGATCTGTCAGATAGGTCATAGTCGTTGGACCTTTGCTCACGCTCGTTCTGTTTACACTTTTCTTCTGCTTTCTGGATCTGTTATTATGCCGACAACAATTGTTGTTCTAGGTCTGATAGCCTCAACTTTGATAGATCGACATTTTCGCAATCCATAATACTTTCAGTTGCACATGGGCTAGCACTAACAGGGCTAGGCGGTTTAGCCATAACTGAAGAATCACAAGTGGGCATACCTTCCCTCTGGAGACTTGCCGTATTACTTCCTGTTCGGATTCCAATTTCTTCTATCCTTTTCTGGGCATGCTGAGTATTTTCTTGTTTCAAATCGATAAACCGAGTATTGCGGGACGCATTCGAGTAAAGCGTAGCCAAATTCCAAACGGATCCTTAAATGGGAAAGCGATTATCCGGTAATTCTATGACACTAGAATATTAAATTAACTGTGACACAAAAGAAAGTCGGGCCTCAATGTGCGAGGGACAAGCGCTTGTGTCAAGCAAATCCGAGGTGAAACATGACGGGGTAGCGCGCTTGACGCGAACAAACAAATATTGGTTCATGAACAGACAGTGCAGAGAAACAAGAAAATAGTGCATACGGACGAGAGATGTCAATGAAACATGAAACGGTAGTGTTTCCGGTGATTTTTTCACAACCGGCCGTTAAACCGCTGATTGTGCCGTCCAGAATCGTACAGCACGGCTACTTTCAAGTATTCTGCACGCGCTCATGCGCACGAATACTATTTAATGCCTTCATCCCTTACACTTTTCCAGGGCCCTCCACGCTTTCTAGTAGGGGCTGATGCGATCGTCCTGAGGAAATGACCGCTTTATGGACAACATTTTGGATTTATCTTCCCTAAGTTCTATTAATATGGCACACCACCCCTGCCAGTGCTTTCGGCTACGAAAGAACATTCAACGCAAATCCTGTCCAGTGTTGTTCAAATTTCTTGAAGAGGAACCCGCTAAATAATTCATTAAGAGCCAATCCACAGTCGCTTTGAGATCCCCGTTCAAGAACATTAAAATTGCTGCCGACAAAACCCCATTACAAAGGGAATTCGCCAGGTCCACCAGCACGCATTCAGCTTCGTCAAAAATTGTCCGCCCTCAACTATCCGCTTCTTCTCAGTCTGACGATGCGCAAAATGCATGCAATATCAATTCGGCTTCATGTTCACCAGAACATCGATCCCATATGTTTGACGTCGATTTAGATATATCCAGTTCAACGTCACCTCACCAGCCAGCGCCTAAGAAACCAAGAAGCATAGAGTTTACCCCTGGCAAGCTGTCCTCTCGGCAGTTTGAAGACTTCCCGCGCCTTCCTATCCCAAAGGCGGTCCCCATGAGCTCAGTCGACAAGAGAGAAGATCGGTAGAGTTTGATGAGGTGTATGGTCGGCCCAGCCAAACCGACAGGTCTGGGGAGGCTAGATAGCTCGAGCCGAGTCGGTGAGTCGGTGATGCACCACGATTCCAGAGCGAGCGAAACAAGATCCGGTCTCGTGCTCCTGCCGGAAAACCTTAGGTTCACTTAAATAAACATCGACGAAACAGTCATGACCTTAGTCAAGGTGGATGTAATTAACGTTTTGAACTAGCGTGGATTCACCAATCGGTCTTAACCGAACCGTGACGTATGTTACTGCGTGACTAATGAAAGCCACCGAAGCAAGTTCGGCATCCTGTTAGGAAACTGCCTGTGGCTTAACCGTGCTGGCGACGATTTGCGCCTGATTCTGAACAGCTTCTGAGATCAAGTTACCTGGTGACCCTAGTTGCAGCAAGTTTCTAAATGCTACCGGTAACTGATTACCAGATGCTGAATCTAGCTCCTGGTAGGCATCTGAGATTCATGCGCGATCAAAACTCACTGGCTGCCAGGGGTGGTCCAATGATTTTGATTTTTGTCCCCGAACAGTGACTACTGGCAGAGGTTTTGGTCCGCAGCCGTTGGAACTGCAATGCTTGCAGTGGATGTCCACTACATTAGCTCCGTCCTCGTCCAAGCTCCTGACACCCGAAGGTGACTCCCTTTTGGACATTGGTACACTGTCACTGGTGCTCTGTATGATTGAAAAAACACCTGAGGGACTACAGAACGGTACCATTCCCCCACAGTCCTTCTCATCCCTCACGGGATTAGGCAACTCATCTCTACATCAATTCTTGCCCTCGGATGTAGACCAGTGATGAGCGTCAAGAGTCTGACTCGATCCGGTAAACTCCGATTTTTTTCACCCCAGAGATTACTTGAAGCCAAAGCTAAATCCTCCGCGATATCATCACACTCGACCGGCTTTCCTTTTCTGCTTGCTACTCACCCTTGCTCCGGCACTGATTAACCAGTGGCGTTTACCGTTCGTGGGTGGATGTGTGTTAGCCAATGTCTATCGGCTCGTTTGTGTCTGCTCCGAGGTAAGCCTGGTCTGCGTTACCGCACGAATGAAGCTCAGACACGGCAAAGCCCAGTGATGACTGGAAAGACTGTCGCAATGTTAGTGGCTTGAAGGCGGCGATAATCGGGTGCTCACGGCCTCTTGAAGCACGAACGGCACAGGAGCCACTAAAAAGGGTCATGCACAAGGCCTTTGGCCGTAAGGATGTTGCTCCAAAGCCTCAAGTGCAAGGATGTTGTTTCAACCGGAAGCGAAGGCACCTACGGCAGTGCTTCTGGAGCAGCGCACAGGACCACCTTGTCCCCAGCTATTCGTCTTCTAAGCTAATTAGCTAAAGACTCCGGAAGGCAAGCCACCTTTAAGAAGTCATAAACCGATAACTTTCGGGACAGACCATTTTCAGAAGCCCGATCTCCAAGTTCACTGTGCCATTAATAAAATCGTTAAACAACATACATTGATGTCTCACACCCATCGCCCCATTTGGTCTTATAAGGCATTCACATGTTTAGGGGACGCTTGAAGGCTACATGGCCTCTAGCCTGTGCAACCCTAAAAGGCTTCAGAAAACTAACACTGCTTTCAGTGTATACCACGTCACTCATCCACGGAAAAAATCTGAGCCTGCCTGTGTTTGACAACCCACGCGACTGTTTAAATTTTCTTTTTGTCTTAAGGTACATGAAATCTGAAGAAAACTATCTGGGTATCAGGTTGCTCCCCCGTGAAGGCATTATGTTGTGCTAGGATTCCAACAACCACTATCATTCTGCAATTCCTTAACCGAGGTAGCACCTCATCCGGGTAACCCTGCAACTGTACTATAGCTGCCGCCACTCACGGTGGGCAGAATGGCATAAAACATCTTATGCACCAAACCTGTTTCGTCAACGGCCATTTAGTGCCAAAATGCACACCTACCACAGTTCAATTTGGTGAGTGGCATCGAGCAGCATAATTTCACGGAGCCAGTTTCTGAATTCTATGCTGGCAGGTGGAGCGAAAAACAAACTTACTCACGCCAACATTGTAACGGTTATTCCAACTGTGAGCAACGCGTAGCCAATTCAAAACGAATATCAAAACCAGAACAAGATTGATTCATCTTTTCTACTGTACTGGTTTATCAAGTTATACGCATATAAATATATACAAACCTCAACTGTACGGCCACAACGTCTAACGACGAGGACCAGAGTTCAACAAGTGCCAATGTCAGGTACCACCGTCACGGCAGTCCAAGTTCGACTCAAAATTATGCCACTTCACGTGAGCAAAATACAGACAAATGTTGAAGTGTAGTGACTGACGCACGTTGTATTTGTTCCAGGGTCAATAAAATAAAGAGGATAGTCTCAACAATACAAGTATATGACAATGGTTAGGGAGGATTTCCAAGCACGTATTTTACAACCATCACTTAAAACCTTGTACTTCCCTTTATCTTTCAATGCAGTAAATACAGGAATCTCTGTCCTGGATGGGATATTCTCCCCTCCACAATGTTCTCGTACTGTTTAACGAACTTACAGTATTGTTCTGCACTCCCATCGAATGTGGGCAATTCCACTCTTGGTAAGTCAATAGCATGGTTTACACTGGTACAAGTTTACTCTGATCATTGCGCGGAACTGCTGGGCTGAATGGCTGTATGCTCTGTGGTCTCCAAAGTCACCTCTCGCTCCTGTCTCTGGAGTTGATCTTTCCTGGCAGACTCCGCTCCTTTCCTAGCCTGCCTAAGCTAGGTTTCTAATTCATCTATTCTCAATCGATAGATATCATCACCTTTATATTCTTTATTATTAGCTGGCAGGACTAGCAGACCTAGCAATGTCTAAGGAATCAGTATCACTCAAAAATACCCCAGGGACTTGCCGGGTTACTTCCTGTCCAGCTTTGGTTTGTTTGTGCCCTCTTCTTGGAATTTCTGATTGGTCTCCTACTGGTGATTCTAAGTTGAGTACTGTAACGAATATTCCGACTGTGAGCAACGCGTAGCCAATTCAAAACGAATATCAAAACCAGAACAAGATTGATTCATCTTTTCTACTGTACTGGTTCATCAAGTTATACGCATATAAATATATACAAACCTCAACTGTACGGCCACAACGTCTAACGACGAGGACCAGAGTTCAACAAGTGCCAATGTCAGGTACCACCGTCACGGCAGTCCAAGTTCGACTCAAAATTATGCCACTTCACGTGAGCAAAATATAGACAAATGTTGAAGTGTAGTGACTGACGCACGTTGTATTTGTTCCAGGGTCAATAAAATAAAGAGGATAGTCTCAACAATACAAGTATATGACAATGGCTGGGGAGGATTTCCACGCATGTACTTTACACCGCCCACCAAATCCTCCCATTAAACGGTCAACAACCAAGGGGCAAATAGGGGTACTGATTCGCCCCAACCTACCTAGGCCCTAAGTCAGTGCATACGCAGGTCGCTATGGATTTCGTCTATCGTCGGCCAGGCAAGCTTGCAGGCTTCTTGAGGTTATGCGCCATCTCTCGACGGCTTAGAGTTTTTTCTGAGACTGATACGACATTATCCGTATACAACAGGGGGCTTTGATGTGATTGGAATGCGTAGACAGATTACGGAATGTGGAGGAAAAGGCTGCGTGAACAAGAGTAAAGTACTTGGCAAGAAGAAGACTGAGAGTTCGTGATGAAAAATAGAGAAGCCTGCAGGGTACTCGAACATCAGGGGCTCAACGTGTAGTGTTACCACATTAGAAGTATGTTAGATATACAACTTCTATACACTTGCACACAGGTTGAATAATAAAACAAATAGGTCACGGAAAAAGAGATATTCCTACAAACGGTCAGCAAGTGCTTGTTCAAGAGGTTTTGCTTCTTTACAAACAATGTCGTGTCGTGTGATAAACCAAGGTTTCGACAAATAACTCCGTAGTAAATCGTGGACACGGTATGAGATTAAACACTAACATACTTCAAAGATGGTGTGAGGGGTTCGGTCCTACGGGAGAATGCACGAGGGATAAATAAACAAATCAAGATTCATTTGGTATCAGCAGATATGGTTTTAGCTCGGTTTAAGACAGTATCAGTCTTTTGGTCTCGATATCGCCATCATCAGCCTTAGGTATTAATAGCGTTGGTCACATCTCTTTAGCTGCAGTTAGGAAGTCCGGTCCCATTGTCCACATCCGCAACCTCTCTAGTGTTTTCAGGCCCCTTGAGCAGAAGTCGGCCGGGTTACTGGCGGATTTTACATAGTGTCATTGATCGGTTTTAGTCGACTCGTGGATTATAGTGAGTCTGTTGGCCACGAAAGTGTTAAAACGAGTGGCAATGTTGTTTATGTAATGAAGTACCATGGCTGAGTCCGTCCAAAGGTTTGGTTCCCAGTTTATCCGATCGAAGCATCTCCCAATCGGCGTCGCGGCTTTCACGGCCAGTACTGCTACCGTCAGTTCCAGCCTCGGAATGGACACAGTTTTCAGTGGAGCCACTCTCGCCTTTGCGAATAGTATCTGGCTGTGCCGCCCACAATTTGCGTCCACCCAGCAGCCGTAGGTCACGACCCCGCAGCCTATTTCTGATGCATCAGAAAATAAGTGGAGTTGGGTGTCGTTTGTGCACTTGCTTCCTGTCAAGCATCTTTGTATCTTGATCTCACCACGTTGCTCCAGGCTGTGCGGCCAGTCGCGCCATCGCTTATCGTCGTCATCCTGGAGAGGTTCGTCCCAACCCGTCCCTCTCTGGCACAGCGATTGCAGCAAGCACTTTCCTGGCAACAACCATGGCGAAACGAAACCCAGGGGATCGTAGAGGCTTGAGACTGATGATAGGATTCTTCTCTGTGTGACTGGTCGTTTGGGTAGGTCCAGAGTGAAAATGAATTCGTCACCTCTGGGCTTCCACTAAAGACCAAGCGTGCACTCCGTTTGTGAAGAGGGTCCCAAAAGCTCCCTCATACACTCCATTTTCTCGGACCTCGGGATAACATTGAGCACCTCCTGAATGTTTGAAGTCCTTTTAGTGAGGTTGAATCCTACGGCATTTAGAGTGGCGATCAGTTCGGTCATATATGGCGTAGCAGTATTTGGGTCGTCAAAGGAACACAAAAAATCGTCCACGTAGAAGTGGTCCATTGCTCTTCCTAGCAAATTGCTGGTGCCGCCGAAACGCTTGAGGGTTCCTCGGAGGGCGAAATTAGCACAGAAGGGAGATGATACCGTCCCAAAGGGATGAACGGTCAGCCTGTACTCGTCAGGTGCGCGACTTCCGTCGTTTTCAGGCCACCAGAGAAGACGGAAGGCGTCCCTATCTTCAACGGGCATCTTTACTTGTAGAAACATTTCACGTATGTGCGCAGAGAAAACCACTTTTTCTAGCCGAAAACGACATAAAACCTCGACTAGTGGTGTTGTCCAGTCTGGGCCCTGTAGTATATGGTCGTTGAGTGACACACCCTGACATTTCGCGGCACAGTCGAAAACCACTCTGACAATCCCCGGTTTCTTTGGGTTTACGGCCGGGTGATGGGGTAGGTACCACCTCAAATTTGCGCTGATAACCGCTGTATCCACTCTTTCTATATAACCCAAGTCGATATTATGTTGCATGGCTCGTGTGTATTCTATCCTTGATTGTGGTTCTCGAATTAGCCTGGTTTTGAGGAAGCATAATCTTCTCAGAGCCATTTCTCGGCTGTTTGGCATAGGTTTCATGTTGGGTCTCTACGGGACAGGAACCTCGAAACGATCTATTACATACTTAGCATTCTTGGCTACCATTTCCAGCGCCGACCTATCTTCTCGTGATGGGGCATCTCTATCAATGGCCAGGTCGGCAAAATCGGCGTTATACAGCTGTTGGAATGCCTGTTCAATGTCCGCCGTTTCCACCGAAGTGTAGTTGATTTGGATTAGTTTGTCGAATCTTCCATCTGTACTGCCATATAAAGTCCAGCCGAATATAGTGCGTACTGCATAGGGTGCTTTGCGGCTTCCTATTATTTGATTCAGTACCCAATGCGCTTCCGGTACATCACAGCCGATCAGCAGATCAATTTCGTTATTCTGCCACTCCTCGATCGTAACCCGGTCGAGATGCGGCCACTGAGTCAGAATCGATTGAACTGACTGAGGTGCCCCCATCGGCATGTCCTTTATGGTGAATGCTTCCAGAGTTTCTGCTCTATCGTTGCTGACCAGGGAAACGAGTTGAAGGTGCAGTTTGGTCGACTGGATGACTTCGGTGCCACTCACTGTGCTCACTGCCAATGAAGGTTGATCCCCTCTGATCCCATATCTCTCTGCGAACTCCTTCCTTACTAGTTTGGTATCCGATCCACTATCTACGAATGCCAACGCTTTTATAACCCCAACTGGGGTTTCTACGCCAACTGCTATTACTCCCAGGCAAATGGGCTAATTAGTGGAGCGAGACACTTAGCAGACCACACTTGGCTTCATGGTCTCTTTGGCATTCGAAATCTGCATTTGTATAGTAGGTAATGGTGCTTCCCATGGCATCCATGGTAACAGCCGGTCGTGGAAAATCCCTATATTTCCCTCGCGATTCAGTGTTTTTCCCAACATCACTCATTTGCCTACACTGTTGACTTGTCTTTACGAACTGGTTGTTTTTATGGACAAATTGTTGTTTGTTCGCGCCCAGGGTGCCACTTTGGCACATCCTTGTTCAGGACCTGCGTGACGCACGTGCTGTTTGCTCACACGCTGCTATTCGGTTTCTTGTTGTTGAGTCCTTTTGATCGTATTATTGAGGTTTGTATATTTTTTATGTCATTGTTCATGTAATAATCTAGTATCGTAGAATATCACGTATAATCGCCTTTTGATTTCGGGATCCGTTGCGAATTTGGCTACGCATTGCTCAAACGTTCGTTACAATACTCAATAGATCAATTTGGAACGAGGAAAAACAAGTAAAATGCCGAGAAAAGGATAAAAACAGTGGAATCCGGACAGGAAGTAATACGGCAAGTCTCTGAGGAGGTTTTGGGTACATTCGGTCCTTTAGTTAATGCTAGATCGCCTAGTCCTGTCAGTGCTGGTTCATGTGTTAATGAGAGCAATGTTGATCGTAAGGATGTTGATTTGTATAGGCTGAGAATAATAGACCTAGAACAACAGTTACTATCGGCTAGACTACGGGCTCAGGAAGCAGAGAAGAAGTGTACACAGAAAGAGCGAGAGCATGAGACCAGCGACCTCAACACTCCCGATAGATCAGGGTGCAATAAGATAGGGAACCCCATGCCGGTCGCCGACTACAAACCACCACCGATCGATCTGCCTAGAGTGAAACTAACGGTTTTCGACGGGCGAGCTGAGCAATACTGCAAGTTTGTCAAGCAGTTCGAGACGTTCGTTGAAAATAAGGTAACCGACACTGGGCAAAGGCTTCTCTACCTGACTCACTACTGCCGAGGCCGAGCAAGAGAAGCTATCGACGGGTGCACCATGCTCGACCCAGAACAAGGCTACATAAGGGCAAGGAAGATTCTAAGGGACTTGTTTGGCCAACCTTTCAAAGTAGCCCGTAACCTAATAGAGGGCGTGATGGTAGAGGCAAAGAGAACCAAAGACGACGTCTACACCATGGCCGACCTGGTGATTAAGACGCAAAACTGCTCAATAGCCCTCGACCATTTAGGTTACAGGGCTGACCTAGACGCCATGCACACTTTGGAAGGCCTAGTCCGTCACCTCTCTCCCGACCTACAGGGTCGGTGGGCGGAAGAAGCAGAACGGATAAGCCGAAGCGACAGAGAAGCCAACTTCGAAGACCTGACCGAATACTTGGACAGGCAAACGAAGATAGCTGACAGCAGGTTCTGCCGACTCATCCGAGACAGCAACCGGGCAAACAAGCCCAGTACTAGCCAAGTCCAAACACCTGTACGGGAACATCCAAAGTATCAGCCTTGGACCAATACACATGTCATTTCACGAGATGCTACGGCGCAACCCAGTTGCAGATCCTGTGGTACTAGCCATGGCCTACCAGAATGCCCCAAGTTCGGCAACGCCACAATAGACGAACGGTGTGCAATGGCGAGGATGGCAGGAGCATGTTTTATCTGTCTAAACACCACGCACCGGGCAGCAGCCTGTAGGACAAGGAATCGATGTGGTTACGAGAGCTGCACGGGTAGACACCATCGGCTGCTGCATCACGCCACAGTAACCATATCCGAGGCGAGTAACAAACCCAGCGTTATTTGTTCAACGTCACGATCTGCCAGTAAACCGGTACGTTTAGGCGTAGTGGCCGTGGGAGTAGTGACTCCGACTGGGATAGTCAAGGCGTTGGCCTTCGTTGATAGTGGATCCGACACTACTTTAGTGAAAGAGCGGTTTGCCGACAAACACCAACTGGCTAAAGGTGCGACGTCGTTGGCAGTGAGCACGGTGGGCGGAACACAGGTAATGACTGCCGGTAGATTAAGGCTGCAACTCATCTGTCTAGACACTAACGAGGAAATTGAACCAACGGAGGCATTCACGTCAGCGGATCTCCCCATGCGAACACCAAGGTCGGTGAACGCAATCTTGACTCGGTGGCCCCACCTGCAGGATGTAACCGTTGTAGACTGGGAAGATGATGAGGTTGATCTCCTCATCGGCTGCGACGTGCCAGAGGCGCATTGGGTGCTTGACCAGAGAGTGGGCGCCCGCCAGGCACCTTATGCCGTACGCACGGCTCTGGGATGGATGTTATACAGTCCAGTAGGGGTACGTGGTTCCGTGAATTACTTATCCGCCGAAAAGGACCGCATAGAGTATCATCTGCAGCGGCTGTATGAAAAGGAGTTTCATGACATTGGAGACGACAGACCATCGTTGTCTCAAGAGGATCACTCCGCTCTACAAACGGTACGGCAAGGCACTGGAGGCCTCAAAAAGCAGTTCGAGGTTCCCCTCCCATGGCGCACATCGGTCGACCCGTGGACTGATAACAGAAATTATGTTCTACAATGATTACTACGACTAAAAGAACGCTTCATTCGAGACCAGAATCTGTGGGAACGATACGCGGATTTGATGAAGCGAAACGAGGCCCTCGGTTACGTTGAAAAGGTGCTTGTTAACACCGACAGCAAAAGGGGTATCTGGTATCTGCCTCACCACCCGGTTATCAACCCCAAGAAACCCAATAAACTGCGGGTGGTTTTCGACTGTGCGGCCAAGTTCCAGGGCAAGTCGTTAAACGATCGCCTACTACAAGGGCCTGACTGGACCACACCACTGATCGACGTTTTGTGCCGTTTCAGAGTGGGTAAAGTGGTTTTGTCCGCTGACATTAGGGAAATGTTCCATCAGGTGAAGATTCCGGTAGGAGAACGAGATGCTTCGCGTTTCCTGTGGTGGGAAGGGAGTGACCGGGACAACGCAGCGGTGAATTATAGGATGACCGTCCACCCTCCGGGGCCATATCGTCACCATTTTGTGCAAACTACGCCCTCCGAGAATCAGCGAACAAACATGGCGATCTAGTACATCGGACGGTAGTAGATAGCGTCACCAGGAACTTCTACGTCGACGAATACCCTGGGTCATTCGATGACGTGGAATCAGCTCTAGAGCAGTTCAGGTGTCTGACGAGATTGCTGGAAGAGGGCGGCTTCCATCTAAGTAAATGGATGTCAAACGCTTCAGAAGTGCTGCAGGTCATCCTATATCGTGAAAAGGCCGAAAGGGTAAGAGATTTGGACGGCTCTCCACTTCCTATCGAGCGCACCTTAGGGATACAATGGGACGCGGAAACGGACGATTTTGTTTTCGAGCTAAACGTTCCCGAGCTGCCAATAACCCGTCGTGGCATACTATCTGCTGTCTCAAGTTTGTTCGACCCGCTCGGTTTCGTCCCATCATGGCTGCTACCCGGAAAGATCTTGCTGCAGCGGCTGTGCCGTAAGAAAGTTAATTGGGACCAGTCACTGGACCGAGGGGACTGGTTGGACTGGGAAGAATTTTTGAACACCTTGAAGAAATTAGGGGACATAAGAATCCCACGATGTTTGAATCCTGGCCATACGACACAGACTGGAGAACTACATGGCTTTTCCGATGCATCCGAAGTCGGTTATGGGTTTGTGGTGTACGGACGATGGTGCTCAGGGGATAGACAATATACCACGAGGATCCTGTTCGCTAAAGCCCGCGTTGCTCCACTGAAGTCAGTCTCAATCTCACGCCTTGAACTCAACGCAGCCGTGTTGGCAGTCAGGGTGGTGCAAGCTGTGAAGAGATGTTTCGATCTCTACATTTGGCCGGTGAGCTTCTGGACGGATTCAACGATAGTACTTTACTATATCAACAATCATGTCAGATCTGGCGATAATCCGGCCGACCTGTTCTCCCGAGGTGCGAACAACTTCAGGCAACTGGACACGTGGACGAGAGGGCCAAACTTCCTGCACTTGCCCAAACAGGACTGGTCCGTGTTCGAATTAAAACCCCCCACCGAAGTAGAACTTGAAATCAAAGGCGTAGTGATAGCCGCCAACGTCGCAGAGGCGACATCCATTCTATCGCGACTGGTCAGGTCTTCTTCCTGGATGAAGACGCTTCTTTCGCTAGTTTGGTTAACAAGGTTCAAGAGAAATTTACTAGTCATGGAAGGGCTACGGCCCTCAGGCCGGATATGGGTCGGCCCGATAGGTCCCGATGAGCTACAGGCAGCAGAGTACGATATTTTCAGAATGATACAACGCGAGGCTTTCGCCCGAGCACTCAAGAGAACGGAAGAAGTGAGGCCGACCAATAAAGACATGCCATCTCCAAGGGGCGAGCTGAAGCTTTTAAACCCCAAACTCATCGATGGACTGCTGCGGGTGGATGGTAGGCTGACAAACGCCCACCTGAACTTCGACACAAAGTATACTATACTGCTGCCTGCGAGACAACCTGTAGTAGAGCTAATTATTCAACACGTCCACGCCGTGGAGGGACATGACGGGGAAAGTCACGTGACGAGCGTCACCCGAAAGCGCCTTTGGTTGTTGAGAGGACGAGAGACTGTAAAACGCGTAATCCGACGGTGTGTGCAATGTAGGAGAAGCGATGCCACGGCGGGGAAACAACTCATGGTCCCACTACTAGAATGCAGGGTGACTACGGGCTGGTGGCCGTTGAGTGACACCGGGTTGGACTATTTCGGGCCCTTGTGGATCAAGTGCGGGAAAAGATTAGAAAAGCGATACAGATGTATCATGACGCGCATGAAGTCACGTGCGGTACACCTAGAGGTCGCACATTCGATGAGGACTGATTCATTTCTACGGGCCTTGCAAAGATTTATCAACTGAAGTGGAGCATCGGCTGATATATACTCAGATAATGAGTCGAACTTTGTGGGGGTTCACCGGGAATTGCAGCGTTGGCACAAGAGCATAAACAGGGATGAACTGCAGGATCGAAACGTGGCCTACGGCATACGATGGCATTTCAACCCCCCTTAGGCCAGCCACCGAGGCGGCGTATGGGAACGCATGATCCGGTCCGCCAGACGGATATTGCTGTCAATCATGGAGCAGCAGCCGCCCGACGACGAGACGCTGAACACCGTCATGACTGAGGTGGAGCGAATCCTGAACAACCGCCCCTTGGTTCCAGTAATGAACGGCAACCCCACCCACCTGGAGCTCACCCCGAACGACTTATTGACGTTAAGGTCGAACGAGGGTTTCCAAGGGCCGGTAAACCTTCGTGGGAGCTACCTCCAAGGATGGAAGCAAGCGAACTATCTGGCCAAGGTCTTCTGGAGGCGATGGCTGCGGGAGTACCTACCGGCTTTGCAGACTCGACAGAAGTGGCTGGCCAAAACAAGACCATTCAAAGTTGGGGACGTAGTTATGATCGCCGATGAACGCGCACATTTCAGCACTTGGTCTTTGGGAGTAGTTACGGAAACCATCGAAAGCACTGACGGAATGATAAGAACGGTAAAGGCGAAGACAACTAACGGAGTGCTCATTCGTGACATACGCGGTATTAACCTACTCGAGAGCGAAGACGGAGGAGCTGATAACCCCGAGGCCCAGTAGACCTTTTCACACTATTCATCGAGGTGGACAAAACAACACCATATATATCACACGGTCTCCGTCAAACACATTATAGTGCTCACGGTCTTTCGTTGACATTACTGAAGGTTCTTTCCGATATGTGGTGATGAATGCGATCCCACTGTACATCCCGACACATACGCAAATGCACTGGGCACTCTACACCCCGTAACCCCATCAGACGTGACAGTGTTCGTTGTTTTGCTTTTTGTTGACGTTATTGAATGCCGCTTGCATATGTAGAAGTAGCGGAGCTTAGGTCACACACACATGCTACATTTTACTCGTTTTTTCTTTCCAAGCAGTCCTTTGTTGACATATCAGAGATTCCTCCTTTGATGTGTAGTCATACCTGTGATTTCATTGTACACCCGGGCACACACACTCACTCAAGCACATACATCCAGGACAGGACGGCCCTTTACAAGGACAGCATCTATGTGGCCCCTTCACGCCCGCCATTGGTCATTTGGTCTCGTGGAAGATATAGACTAGCCTCACGTCTAAGTAGCCAATGGGTTAGGTGCAATCAGTAGTAGAACGTTGACGACGAGCATTAGGCGCGCGCACTGACAGCAGGGCCTAGGTAGGTAGGAAGAATCAGTACCTTTATACCGAACCTTTGACTCTGCTAAGGATCCAGGAGGATTTTGGTGGGCGGTGTAACAGCCGGTCGTGGAAAATCCCTATATTTCCCTCGCGATTCAGTGTTTTTCCCAACATCACTCATTTGCCTACACTGTTGACTTGTCTTTACGAACTGGTTGTTTTTATGGACAAATTGTTGTTTGTTCGCGCCCAGGGTGCCACTTTGGCACATCCTTGTTCAGGACCTGCGTGACGCACGTGCTGTTTGCTCACACGCTGCTATTCGGTTTCTTGTTGTTGAGTCCGTTTGATCGTATTATTGAGGTTTGTATATTTTTTATGTCATTGTTCATGTAATAATCTAGTATCGTAGAATATCACGTATAATCGCCTTTTGATTTCGGGATCCGTTGCGAATTTGGCTACGCATTGCTCAAACGTTCGTTACGTCCACCCTGACTACAACTAGGTTTCGTTCGGCACACCGCTGCTCCACGTGAATCGTTGAGACAGACGAAGAACGCGCCCATTCTCTTAGCCATTTCCCATCGTTCGTCGACGTCAACTTTGCGGAAGCGAGGACATGCCGCTATGCGATGAGGTGCCCCACAAACTTTACACACCGGCAAGTTTTACCCTCGCGAGACAATGCGTGTGTGTTTGCTCATGGTTGGCTTCTACTTGGTTCTTTGGTCCAGCTTTGTGTCGTCGTGATCCTAGGCAGTTTGCTCGTCTCGCGCACAGGTTGACCGAAACGACTGTTTGCTATACGGGCATGACGGTCTATAAACTGCGTCAGGTCTTCGAACGTGGTTTCTCGCCCAAATCTACTGATCCCTCCGGCTTCCTCTGCCCATCTACCCTGTAGTTCTGTGGGTAAACTGCGCACTATGGTCTCAAATGTGTGCGGTGCGTTCAGATCTGATCGGTAATCTGGGTGATTCTGTGCGATGCTGCAGTTCTGCGTTTTTATCACTGGGCTGGCTAGAGACCCCGACTCGCTTTTGGAGCGTTATGCCTCTGATAGTACACCACCGATCAAGTTCCGGGCGACTTTAAATGGTTGCCTAAATAGGTTTTTCAGAATTTCACGTGCTTGAGTGTAACCTACTTCGAGATCCAGCGTCGAGCACCCGTCGATTGCTTCCCTGGCCCTTCCACGACGGTAATGCAGTAAATACAGGAATCTCTGTCCTGGATGGGATACTCTCCCCTCCACAATGTTCTCGTACTGTTTAACGAACTTACAGTATTGTTCTGCACTCCCATCGAATGTGGGCAATTCCACTCTTGGTAAGTCAATAGCATGGTTTACACTGGTACAAGTTTACTCTGATCATTGCGCGGAACTGCTGGGCTGAATGGCTGTATGCTCTGTGGTCTCCAAAGTCACCTCTCGCTCCTGTCTCTGGAGTTGATCTTTCCTGGCAGACTCCGCTCCTTTCCTAGCCTGCCTAAGCTAGGTTTCTAATTCATCTATTCTCAATCGATAGATATCATCACCTTTATATTCTTTATTATTAGCTGGCAGGACTAGCAGACCTAGCAATGTCTAAGGAATCAGTATCACTCAAAAATACCCCAGGGACTTGCCGGGTTACTTCCTGTCCAGCTTTGGTTTGTTTGTGCCCTCTTCTTGGAATTTCTGATTGGTCTCCTACTGGTGATTCTAAGTTGAGTACTGTAACGAATATTCCGACTGTGAGCAACGCGTAGCCAATTCAAAACGAATATCAAAACCAGAACAAGATTGATTCATCTTTTCTACTGTACTGGTTTATCAAGTTATACGCATATAAATATATACAAACCTCAACTGTACGGCCACAACGTCTAACGACGAGGACCAGAGTTCAACAAGTGCCAATGTCAGGTACCACCGTCACGGCAGTCCAAGTTCGACTCAAAATTATGCCACTTCACGTGAGCAAAATATAGACAAATGTTGAAGTGTAGTGACTGACGCACGTTGTACAAATATTGAACAAATATTGGTATATTTCTCGGCCATGGTCGAGACGCACGCGTTAAAGCATGATCATGCTGTACACGTTACTCAATAAGATGAAATGTTCACATATCCTAAGTATGAAAGTCGAGAGTATTAGAGATGAAAAAACAATGACATGAAAAGTTTGAATGGACCATTCTGATAATGGTTTGCGCGGCAGTTTTAAACCGGTTTCGAATCCAGATCAGGCAGTGGTGCGCGGTGGAGATATCGAGAAAATCGTTAGCGCAGTGCTAAGGAGGCATTATTAACAGGAATGATGCAAGCCCAGGAAACCAGAGGCCAACTGAGGTTCTGCATATGGAATAAATTTTGAACAAGGAAAAAAAGGGTGGAAAATCGACGCATGCGAAGAGGATGGCGATCCATGAAGACAATGCAGACCCTGAATGACGGATTTACCGGAGTTCAAAAAACGGAATGAGATTTGAAGCAGGGGGACCTGAGGCCAGTTTCGTGAAAGTGAACACCGGTGGATGTGGGAGAAACAGCAGTCCATAAAAAGGTGAGTTTAGATTCAGGGCCAGTAACATGTACTATTCAGAAATGTGAAGACGCAACTGGAGGGTCTTCGAGAAATGGAGAGTCAAATTCCAGCCGGCTACGGTTCGGAGAAAAGATAACCTGTGTTAACGGATAATAAAGTGGGAAAATCTTCGCATGGACTTCAGCGTTATGCTGCTTCAATGACAAATATATATGTATGTGATGACGCATTTGCCTTCAGTGTTATTCTGGTAACGTACTACATCGAATGCGTAAGTTTCATCTGGCAGGGCAAAGTATGTGTCAGTCAATCAGCCGAGTGTGGCTGTATGTTAGCGGCATGCGCGTGAGCTGGAATTCGTGTTGGTTGCGTTAGAAAATGCTGAACGATCTGATAAGCAATTGAGGGTATCTCCTGTTGTGTGGTTGGATTTCTGTCCCAGTTGCCATGGTAGATTCCACTTGAGTCTCTGTCCGTACGAGTCAAAGCGGCCTCCTTGGTTAGCCAATTTGGCGACTGAGATAGTGGGAGACAACGACCTGAAATAAAGGGAGATTGCAGTCTGGACGTGGTTCCAGCTGTGGGTTATGATAATATGTGAAGACAATAAACAATGGATTGGTTAGGTCTATGTGAGTGGGGCATGGGTAAAATAGGCTCGCAGTGGATTTGAGCTATACTGCTGCAGGCTGATGAAGTTGCGTACACAGGCTTGGTAGCTGTATGCATTTCAAGGATTTATGATTTGCCCGTGGTTAGTAATGATAACCTTCAATACCGTTTGCTTACGCAGAACGCAGTTTGGCACGAGGCGATAAGATAGGTTTGAAATAACAGACAGAGCGAGTAGGACTATCATACTGTTTGCGTGGCGCTACGCTGTTACTGTCTCTTTCGGTATAGTGGTTGTTCTATACTGAGTAGTTTCTGAGGAGTCCAAGTAGAAGGAACTATTGGGGTGACAGTGGTTATAGATTAGAGGTAATTATTCTGTTTAGGCATTGTAAACTGTTAGGTTTACGCTTAGGTGATGGCAACTGCGGCGTATGGTGTGGCACATCCTAGATCCTCAAGGGTTCAGGTTAGTATCCAGCGTTTTCCTCATAAGCTCTATCAAAAGACATATAAGGATTCGTAAGAGCGATCAGTTTTTGGATGTCCAGAGCTACGTGTAGTCCAGACTTAAACATAATTAGGGAATCTACGGAACGGACTTCAGCTGGGAGTTTATTCCACAGGGTTGCATATTTCAGGAGGAAGAAGTTGATGGTAAAAAGTTGGGACTGTTTTGCTGTTCCAGGGTCAATAAAATAAAGAGGATAGTCTCAACAATACAAGTATATGACAATGGTTAGGGAGGATTTCCACGCACGTATTTTACAACCATCACTTAAAACCTTGTACTTCCCTTTATCTTTCAATGCGTGACCTACAGTAGTTGCTTCGTTCCGGCCATCCGAGTGGGTGAGCCGATTTCTGGGTGACCGAAAATCATCTTTACGAAGAAAGCCATTGGAAGTCTTCTTTGTATATCCTCTAAGCCAAAAAGTGTAGTGAAAACTCTGATTCAGGCTTAACACCCAACACCCTTGATCATGTGTCGTACGTCTATCGCTAAAATACCAACCATCCGTAGGGCACTGAAAACTAGTTATGGACCACGGAACCTGCGGCACCACGTACGCACTATCAAGGGCACGGGGCGTAGAGAAAGCCTCGGGGTCCGAGCTTTGACACATGAAATCTTGAGTGAGTTTTCTTTCAGGAGTGAACAAATATTGCCTTCTAGCAGAACAATGCTTTAGTCTGCGATGAAAGAAGAAATGTCACATGAAATGGTATCCTGTGCATTTCGCCAAAGCTACACCACATCTTCGAGCCACTTCGGCCCTGCGAGAATTATGCACGTGGAAACTTCGTGAATAGGCCCATTGGAACTCCGGAAGATCAGAGTCGAAAGGCTCCGAATTCGGGTAACTTTTCTGCAATAAGCTCCGAGATTAAAAGGCTCCGACCACGCTTGTTCGCTCCGTCACGTCAACCGAGCAACGAAACTCACCGGCAGATTGTGGCGAACATGGCTCGCGAACCGGCTTGTATATGTCCAACTAACCGATGAACGCAGGGATATCAACACACACAAACAACAAATCCATTTTCAGCTTATACGCATGCTTTGCTCTGTCAAAGTGAACAAGTCTAAAGTGAAGTCTCGAAGTAGTATTCGGGTAACAGGCTGAAGCCCAAATGGTCCCAGATCTTGTGATTATCTTTGTTTCTGGATAATGAGGCATTGGAAGCAAGGGGAAGGTTAAGGATACAAATTTTGACAGCTTCTTGCATCTGGTATTGTCGGAGAACAGGAAGATAAACCAGTGGTCAGTGCGAAAGGGTTCAGGTCACTAGTCTTGACTGCACCTTGTCTTGTGTAGCTGGTGATTTGGAGGATAGATCACTAGGCCATGGAAGAGGGTTGTGCTTTGCGTAAATCCGTTCAGCTAAAGGGGCACTACTGATTTGACTACGGAAAGCTTGTTGAACTTCAAACGGTGGTATTTGTAGAACACGAGCCCAATGTGCGGCCTTGCCGCGGTGGGGCATATTTGAGATTCACACATCAGCATCCCAATTACAATCTTTACTCTACACCAGCCTAGTCGGGGTGGGTTTGCGTACCCTCTCGTCTGGGACTACTCACAATGCCTAGCCTGAAGTAGATGGAGGAACTTGTTTAAATCAATCAAATGTTACAAGTGCATGAAAGTCCATTCGTAGCGCCGCCAGCTTCGGTGGTGCCGGTTGAGGGTTGCCTGGGTCGCGCTAGTGATTTTGTGAAATCCTGTTTTCTGGTGTAAATTGGTACTATAATTAGTTTTATACAAAAAATGTCAATAGACTATGCAAGTAACGTAATGATCATGTGACGAAGTGGGAGTGGAGGCTTTTAATTCAAATTGAGCAGAACCACTCAGTCATTGATTCGAATATGGAAAAAATAGAATTTTCCAATGGAGCTTGTGAAACGTTTTCAGACCATGTGTCACATGGTGTTGAATCTTCGTTGGTTACTGATGGCCTTATGACAGTTTCTACTGAGATGCCCAGTAGGCCAACGGAAGACGTAAATGTCACTGAAGTTCCCGTTACGGAATGCCGCGTGGAGAACAGCGGAGATCTAGGTAGCACGGGCTCAACAGAATCACCGAAAGTTTGTGGTGCATCCGCTACAGAAATACCCGATGGACCCGACAGTAGGGCGGCTTCTGTCCGTGAAGTACATCAAAACAAGCGCTCAATCGCGTCTGATGAGGTATCCCGAGCACTCATACAAAGAAAACAGCCACTCATGGAGCTGGTTTCTTCTGAGGAGGGTTATGTTCGACGCCTGAAAATGGTGAAGGAACGCTATATGCCTATTGTGTCCACCGCAAGGACACCGGCCACACCTCTTGCTAACGAAGCCGCATTGCTCTCAAGCACCGTATTCTCCAGTTCTGGAACAATATCTTCGGGATCCGGTTCCGCGTCTCAGCCTCCTACGGTTCCGGATGATTTGGCAGCCCGGTGGAGGATTGTTTGGGGTAATTGGATACAGTTATGCGAGTGGCATTCCGCTTTCCTTGAAAAACTGACATGTCTTGCAGACACTGACCCTGATAGAATTCCGAAGTTGTTCATAGATTCACGTGCGCGCCTTCGTTCAATATATTCAAAATACTGTGAAAACCACCGTAAAGCAGCCCTCATTGCTGAACAATACCGGGATTACTTCGAGGAATTACGTATCTACTTATGTGACAAAGAGGACGTTGTCTCCTACCTCATGCAGCCAGTGCAGCGTATCATGCGCTACCAGCTCCCAATGACAGAAATAGTCAAGTATACACAGCGCGCCTGCATACCGGAATTACACCTATGGACGAAGGCACTGGATATAATGAAAGAAATCCCCAAAGACACGCAACTTATTTTGGAGGTGAGTTCTTTGTCACGCTTAACTACTGAACCGTATCGCAAAATATAAGCCCTGTCGTTTTTTCCAGGCCGTCGAGTGGAATGGAATCAATTAAATTCTATTTTACGGCCTACTATTCCTACTTTATTTATATAATTACCAGTAAAAGATCATTGGTTTGTCAAGAAAGAATGATTGGTGGATTACTCTCTTACAACGTGACCAAATGTTTTTGGGCGCATTCTTTGACATCTCGTATAAACATTCAAGGACAGAACAAACTATCTTGATTCAGACGTCTTATCAATATATATGCGCGCCGTTTATTTTTAAAACAGCAATCTTTACCATTGCTCTTGTCTTCTCAGTATGCATCTAGCGGTAAAAAATGTCTTAGTTGTGAAATTCACTTTGCTTCTCACCATCAGCTCCCAGTCGCAGTCAAAACATTTCCAAAATATGGTCCGGATCACAAAGAAAGCAGAAGACTCGATAAAACTAGACGTCAGTTACTTTCTTGTTACATGCTTGCGCGTGATTGCAGTGGAAGGAATATACCACAGCCTCAAAAACCCATTGAACTACTAGGGTTAACCGGCAAACAGACGAAGCGAAGAACCACCTGAAGTTCCAGTGGATCAGGTGGGGTAGCAAGCCGGACGATGATGAATCAATATCTACCACCAAAGTGGCCGGCGGTGATGGGGTTCGGATCTCTGACTTCCGAGATGGCAGGCAAATGCCTTTAACCCCTGCGCGAAGGTTAGAGGTGCATCCTCAAATTCAAAAACCTACTGTGGATCGGAGGACCGAGTAGTACAATGATACGTACGGTTCGCAACAGAGAATGATAGCTTGATCAGAGAGAACGATATTCGGTGATAGGAATGTTACGTCTTACTTAACTAATAATAAAGGTACATGATCTGAAATAGAGATTGGTTCCGTGTAAAGTTTGTTGAAAAAAACAAGGTAAACGAACAAGGAGAATTGCACGACATTCACCCTGGCCGGAAAACTGGGGTTTACAAAAGCTTTTTTGTAGCAAGGTTTGAAATAATCAAATCGTTTGCTTAGGCTTCTCGATTTCGTGTTCTCTGTTGTCTTTCTAACAGTTCTGTGGGGTTACTTGGCAACGGGGTGATGGGTGATGAGGCACTGTCTGTATTGTGCATGACAGTTTTGTCAGACTCTCATACTAATGAACGGTCTACATATGGTGTGTCTCAGAAGACTGTTTTGGGTAAGTGAGATCCGAGTGTTAATGTTGGTGTGTCGCCCCGAGGGGCCAGACGACGAATAGGAGCATTATCCCCCCTGCCATCAGGCGGTTTTACAAGAGCGTAGTATGGATTGGAGCAGATAAGGTCTATTTCATCCGCCAAGGGGTCATACTTAGAAGGTTGGTCCATGAGTTTAAGCAGTACAAGGCCAGGAGTTGTCAGCCAACTAGGCATAGAATAACCACTAAATGAGCGGCGAGTTAAGCAGAAAAGACGTTCATGAGGGGTTATGTTGGTTGCGGTACAGAGTAATAAACGGATAGATTGGAGTGCATCCAGAAGAACTAATTCCCATTGTGAGATTGAAAGACCTCGTACGTAGGGTCAGGGAGATAGCTTTCTACAGAGTGCCACTCAAACGTTCCACTTGACCGTTGGCTTGCGAGCTGTGGGCCGCTGTATGACTGATCGCTACTCCCGTGTCTGTCAAAAACAGACAGTTCAGATGACACAAATGGGAATCCTCAATCAGAATGAATATAGGTGGGCATTCCGAATATCACAAACAGTTGACGCAGGCAACCGACGACTGTAGAAAACGACATATGCGGACAGGCAAATACAAATGGTAACCGGAAGTACTCGTCGATAATGGTGAGTAGATATCGATTGCGGCTCAATGAGAGCACTTTGAAGTCAATACTGAGTCTTTCAAATGGTTGCGTGGCCTTGATAAGATTACATGCAGGCGGTTTGTAGAAACGTGCTTTCATTTCAGCACAAACAGTACATCTAGAAATCACGTCATTACTTCTACTGAGTATGGCAAGTTCTCGAAACGAGCGAAGTGAACCATACGGGTTATTCCGAGATGACATAATGAATCATGGGGAATTTTCAAGGTGCTCCTATCAAGAGTAGAAGCACACGAGCAGCGATACAAAGCGTCAGAAACCCGATTGTCCTTTCCGGCTCTGCAGATAATATCGTAGCGGTATGCAGAAAACTTCAACCGCCATCTCTGAATCTTATCATTTTTGATCTTGCTGTTTTGTTTTCTACCCTACATGAAGGCAACGGAACGTGCAGCCACCATGGGAAGTTTTTGCAAGTTGTTCTATCTCATTCAAGTAACCGCTTGAAACCCATTAGTTGTGAGTGAAATGAGCTCTGGGGTTGCTGGATTGCGAATTCACAATCAGCAGCGACGTCTTGAACGCTAGGCAGAGCACAGTTTGGCTGACCCCTTGTGTCAGCTTCACATATAGCTGCCCCGGTCTAGGGCAAGTAAGTTAATCAATCTCAGGAATGCCGTCTGGACCGTTGGGCGGAGCACATTAAGGAACATTTCAGCTGGCTCACTTCTACGCTGAAGAAGAAAAATAATAAAAGTAGTTACCACTACTCCATCAGAAATGGAGGTTATGCGAGAAATAGGTTATTTTAAAAGGGTCAGTGCTATTGGACCGGGTGAATTATCGCTGTCCTTTTTCAAGGATAGAGTCGAAGTTTAGGGGTTAGCGAAATTCCTTCTGGTAATATAGGACAGCGAGCAGATTCCCATGAAATGGAGACAGGCGCTGTTGTGAAAACCACAGGAATTAGCTTAAGTATTGCATCCAAACGGCTTCCTGGGCTTATTCTCCACCGATTATGCAACCCGGGTGACTTGGTCATGGTTGTGTCGATCACATCTCTACTCTTAGTCACATTTTACAGCACAGACACCCTCCATAGTCCAACAGTCTGTCTTTATTGATCTGAAAGCGGCATCCGGCTCTGTCGATCGCTCAGTTCCCTGGCGCTGCCTCATTGAATGGTGTGCCAGAGAAATTTATCTTCCAATGTTTGTATGCGAACAGCCGAAGCCGACTTCGTGCTTGCGGCGATCTTTCACCCGAGTTCACCACATAAAGTGATGTTCGTCATGGTTATCCTCTATCGCCCTCCGTTTTCAATTTTACAATTGAATTGTTTCTTAAGATAGCCTTATCTTCGTGTGAGAATAGTGACATAGGTCATTGCTCCGGCACCAAACTGTCGATGTTACTACCTCACCGTGGTGATCGGATTTGTTTAATAAGATAACCACGAGGGCTATGCCGATTGGAGCGCAAAGCGCTCCTTCAGGTTCACCCATATCGAACAGGCCGAGGGCGAGTAGCCAGACGAAAGTGACGCGGCATTGTTAGAGGGTATGGTGAGTTTTTTGCCCAGCAGCGAACTGTACATAAAAGCCACAGAAGCCCCTTAGAAAATAACGTGACGTGTGCAAATGTGGCCCGCCATTAAATAACGCCATTTATCTCTTGCTGCTTACTCAACTATTCTGTGTGGGGTAAGATTCACCAGCACTCATTGGGAATCCGCGACTGACAGACCACCATCCAAAAAGTGTACGAATCGCGTGTTCGATCACCGCCTCTCGACACGCAAGCTTCGTGTTTCCCAACAGGTAGCACTTGGTTATGCACGGGTTTGGATTGCTGTCTCGGACAAAAAGTCGTGTGACTCTGGGGAAGCCACTTTGTGTCTAATTCCTAAGATTCTTCATGAAAAGTTCCTCCGCACACCACTGTTAGGCAAATGCCATTTGGGGCATCCATGAAACCCGCTGATCCTTCCGCAGAAACCGTTCGCTTAAATGTACGTAAAGTAAACTACCCGACTTGGAATACGTGGGTGGTATTATTTTTCTGTGTGAAGATCCAGATAGGTTGCAAGCTTTCCCAGATAGCCTAAACAACAGGATAGCGATGTTTAAGATCGCGTTTTGCACCTTTAAAGTGTAAAATAATGCTAAAGGATTGGGTTGGTGCTGTACCAAACCTTGTCTTGGTTGAGGAAGTCCTAGCTGAAGTAATTAAGTTTTACTACCTGGGAAGTTACACCTCATCAGGGGGTCAGATATCGAAAGAAGTGTCATCTCGTATACAGAAGATGCAATTGGCTTTTGGCAACCTCAGTCATCTGTGGTGCTGACGTGACATCCGATCGTCCGCCAAGGGTTGAATGTGCACTGCGGCGGATAGGTCTGTTCTTTTATCCGGCTCAGAACATGGTCGTTGAGGGCAGAAGATAGGCGAAGACTGTCGGTGTTTGAGCACTGATGTCTCCGTAGTGTTGCTGGAATATAGTAGGAACACCGTATCAGCAGTGCCAAGTTAGGCGTGGGGTGTTAGAAACCGCTAGTGAGACACTGGAACAAGTACTGAATCTGTACAGGTTGAGGTCGCTGGGACGTGCTACGCATGCAAATGACAGACTTCCTCCGAAGCAGGTAATGGTTGAAAGGTAGGTCGAAGTGGTCAGTCCATAACACGGCAGGAAGGTATGAAAACCTTGGCAGGGGGACTTGACCGAGTAGGACGTGTGAGACTTTCGAAACCCGCTCACCAGGGGGTTGGGTACATTAAGTGATGTGGTCAAGTGTCACAGCCAGTGGCGTACTTATATTCGAACTCTATCTTCGTGATTTCTAATTCTTACTTTACTTTCGGCTCTTTCTCAGTTTATGAATATATTCTTTTTGCCTTTGACCCGACGAGGATGGAAAGGTAGCAACAAAAATCAGACTACAGTAGTGCGAGGTTTATGGTCGAATGAACTGAACTAATTCCGGCTCACGTCCAGTAGTTTGTCTCGACAGATCCACCTACTGAGGCGGATATCCATAAATGACTCCAAGCCTTAGGACTTCGCGAAGCCTCGCACTCCGATGGCCTTCTTCCAGCACTGTTTAATAATGGTGAAACACTGCTTGTTCAATAACATGTTTTGTCCTCAAATTTTGTAATTTGGAGTAGGTCCCCTCGTTGTGAACATTGAAGGTTGTTTAAAAAGGGCTCGTGCAGTGACTGCACCAACCAAAGGGTATATGTCTTTCGGAGACCATCGATCATCGTATTACCAGACATTCGCGCGGCCTTCGACTGTGTTATTAGGACCACGCTATGGAATTGTTTGTTAAAAAATGGAGTGCCTGAGCAGTATAAGTTCGCCCTCAAAAAGTTGTACCGTCATGCCTCAAGTCGGGTTAGAGCTTACGGCCTTCTTTCACCAGCCTTTGCCTTTTTCAGTGGAGTACATCAAGGTTGCTCTATATCCCCGTTTCTTTCTAACTCTACCATGAAGGGTGTTCTGTGGAATGCGTTGTCTTGGTTTCCTAACGATGGGGTTGAAATCCTCCCGGAGAAAAAAAGATTTAGACTTGGAATATGCCGGTAATATCGTCCTACTGGGTGCAACCTGACTCCGAGACTTGGAGTGGAGAACTACATACGGTCCCAATAGGTCAGGTGTGGTAACGAGCCGGACGACAGTGGATTTCTGTCTGCCACCAAAGTAACCGGTGATAGCGGGGGTTCAAACCTGCAGTCTCCGAGGTGGTAAGCAAAGGCTCTAAGCAACTAGATCACCATTGATCACATGAAGGTGTTGGTTTACAATCTGATGAACAAGGGTACACAACGGTGTGAGAAACATGATAGTGATTCTCAAGGGTGTGTGACTTGGTGCGTGTCTGTTGGTCTGCTAATTGTCAAGTCGTACGTTAGAATTTCCTGCTTCGCAAAGAGTACGGACGGACTCTTTGTTGTTGCTTCGGTAACGTATCCAACAACAGAGCTGTTCTCCTGATATTGTTCAGTGTCTCTTTTGACCCGGTTTCCCCTTACTTCCCCACATGTAGTGGCGGGTTCAGATTAAGACTCCAATCTGTCTACGGCGTTCGCAACTGGGAGCAGAACTGGGTTTAACTGTGCTCGGGTCGCGCATCCAGTCGTCGCCATGACAGGTGCGATTCGGGACATGCATGACGCCGGCTCACCATCTCGCAGGAGCCAGCTGCATAAACTAAACGTAAAACAAGTCCAGGAGAACTGTGGTATCCCGCAGTTTGCATCGCTGAATGTGTACATCGCGTCGTTGCAGATTGCGGCACATTACAAAGGTCCTCATTTTCCGTTGGCATAGGAGCCACATATCATACGGAAACAGTTTCCTCTTGACCTACGGGGAGACAGGGAGTCCCTTTTGAGCATAGCTTGGATTGCTTTACTTGTCTTACTTTTGAGCGACTATCTCCTGCTAGAGGATGATTCGGCTCCATGAATATCTCGTGTCGTAGCTGACCATGCACGGCGGTTAGAAGCGAGTTCAGTACAAATCGCGATCCAGTTTTTCTTCCACCGGGGGCATCACAGACCGACCGTAAGCCTAAGCGGTCTACGTCCTTTTTGACTGTGTTCATCCAAGTTTTGAGCTGGCCACCAAGGTGACAAGGCCATTCAGGACAGTGTTCGGGACGGAGTGCTTGTTTGGATAGTTCCGTCTCAGATCGCCTTAGGATTTGACCCAAACACCACAGTCAAAATTAGAGGCAGTCTGAGAGTTCGTCACTTTCGCAGCACTGTCTCCTACCTTCATCGTTAGATACTCTGTCACGTCAATTTGTTCTCGAAATACGTCACAGGCACCAGTGATCAAACACTTTCAACTTTCTGGTATCCTAGACTCTCAGGTGCCAGGTTTCGCAGCCGTAACTGAGTACGGGACGTACAGCGGCACGGTAGATACACAGCTTAGTCCGAAGGCTGATTTCACTACGGGTCCACAAAGCCCGTCGTAGCTGGAGAAATACTTTCCTGGCATTGTCTATCCAAAGTTACTTTGTCCTTCGCCTGACCGTTCGGAAGCAGTATAGAGCCTAAATACTTGAATACTGGAACGCACTTGATCAGTTGGTCATTGATGGACAGCTGTCGAGCTGATGGCCTTGGGCAAGTTGACATACTTTTGGTTTTCGTAGCGTTTACTTCTAACCCGGTGGACTTTGAGAAGAAATCGATTCGACGAAGGACTGGTTGAAGCGTGGCGGGAGAGTCCGGTAGCATATCAATGTCATCCGCGAACTCTAGGTCCGAGATGTGCATCTCCTGACTCAGTTGGATACCGGGATAGTAAGTCAGTACCTGTCTCATTGTCCAGTCGATCGCGTAGTTTAACGGCACCGGTGAAAGAGAGCAGCCCTGTCGGACGCCAGTGATGAGTGTGAACTCGGATGACTCTTCACCATACATACGGACCGGCGCCCTAGTGGACGAATAATATCGTCTCAGAGGCCTTGTGGGTTTACCGGGCATCCCGTCGGATTCCATTGTCGCCCAGAGACACTCTCGGCTAAGTAAATCGAAAGTGGCCCGAAAGTCGATGAAACGGACTGTTGTTGACTGCTGGAACTTGTAGCGCCACTCCAGTGTTCGACGTAGTGTGAAAACTTGGTCTTGGCAACCTCTACCACGGCGGAAACTCCCTTGGTTCGGTCGAGTGCGGCGGTCTCTCAGCGGAGAAGCGGTTAAGTAGCAGCAAGCAGAAAATATTTGCAACCACGTGGATCAAGCTGATCCCTTGTAGTTCTCGCACAGTGATTTTCCCTCTTTCTTTGGGATGGGCAGCAAAACAGACGTGTCCTAATCAATGGGAAAGACTATTTTTCGCCATATGGAGCCAAATAGGATGTGTAATCGGTCGATCACTGACGAAGGGCAGCCTTGTAGACTTCTGGTGGTACGGTGTCTTATCCAGCAGCATTTTTATTCTTCAACTGATTGATGACTGGCGATTTCAGTTGTGCTCGACGGATCGTAACTGGCATCGTACGGCTGTACAAATACTGGGGGTTGTAGGGCCGTCGTGTGGTCTGATGGTCAGTTGGGCAACCGATCGAGGTGCTCTACGTGTCGCATTTTCTTTTCTGCTCAGGTATGAACTAACTAAGTGTGTCGCACAGGAGCGACTCCTGACTGCAGCTCTTACCTGACGCATTGCGAATGAGGCGGAATAGCCTGCTGAAGTGACCGATCCCTGCTGCAATCTCTATTTTTCAGCTACTTCCATCTAGTACTGTTTACGATCAGCCCTAGCAGTGCGCGAGGCCCCGCGTTGCAATCCGCAGCGTTCGCCACTTTTTGATATGCGGGTTTCCTGTGCTTTAGCCGACAGCTGAAGTGTGCCCTCAGAGATCCAGTCTTTTAGACGCCTTTCGGTTTTCGCTTGTTCTTTTAAGGCAGCTTCTCTAACCGTCGATTTGGTTACCATCCACCGTTCTTCTGCTGGAGTTGAATCCGGTGTTACGTTGGTTACTTCGAGTAATTGGGTGGTGATTGAGCGTAACAGCGCCTGACATTTCTAGGCCTGTGACGTTTATGCGGGTCGGTGTAGAGGCCTTCAGGCGCATAGACAGGTGGGTTCTGAAGCGTTCACGAACAATAACGTGGTCTGTATCGTTTGCGTTTCCCGTCACTGCGCCGCGGTACGCTCGACAGTCTTCTACGGACAAAGCCCAACGGTACCTCGCTAAGATACAGTCGATTTGATGTGAAGTGCGACCGTCGTTGGAGTACCACGTTAGTAAGTACATTTTAGGGTGTGCCGCAAATGACCATTTTGTTAGATTCGGCCAAACTGACCAGGCGATCACCATTCTCATAGCGTTGACCAAGGCCAAATTTTCCCAGAAAGTGCTGCATTCACGAATCCGATGGATCTGTGTGAGCATTCCAGCCTCCGGCGATGAGCAGAATGTCTTTTCTCTGGACCCGATTGATGAACTCTTGGAGGCTGCCGTAGAATTCATCTTTTGCCTCGCTGTTCGCCGCGTTGATCGGAGCATAGACTGCGGTCACAGTCAAGTTCTGCGGGGAGCCTTTGAAACGTGCCAAAGCAAGTCTTGTTGAAATCGGATCTCAAGCTGAGATTGCATTCCAAGAGCTGAACTTCATCCACGTGTGGATCGTACTTCGATGATCGGTGGTTACATCGAGGACCGACACGACCAAGATTCACCAGTCAGCTCGGTAGGGATATTCCTGATACTGCTCTTCTGCTGTGGCAAAACCTCCACTTGTGTGGTATTTCATTGGTTGCTGCTGATTGTAGAGCATCGAGGCATGCGTTCAACCTCCAAGGTTTGAGTGCCGGCGTGATGATTTGCCATATTGTGCCGTTCATGCGTTCTATCTGACCAACAGCTTAAGGACAGTAAGCAGCGGGCCAACTGGCTGTGACCCCCATGCTGTGGAGAGAGTTTCTGCAGTCTGAAGTGGTGTAAACTGGAAGTCTGTAGATTGAAAATAAGTGCTAACGACACCAAGTGACAGTTGGCGATGTCGTATCTGCGCAGGCAAATCATCATCATCATTATCGTACAGCGTTATGCAGCTGGGGAACCCCGCTGACTGTTCTGAGCTGTCTCACTAACTCTAGTGAGAAGACTATTCTGCCTTCTAACCATCTCTGTTTATTAGTACAAAAATGACAGTTTATATTAAAATGAATAATGGTCAAGCTAGAGCAGCTTTCGCCAACCTGCTGAATTTGAGGCGCTGTTCTAACATCGAGCTTTGGAGGGAGTGACGCGGTGGTCAGACCATGACTTGTCATAGAGATGTGAAAAGCCCTTTTAGACTGGATTTCTGTTAACAGTCGTTTATGTGCTGTGAGACTCCAAAGGTCAGTCGGCGTTCGAAAGGATAGTTGTGTTAAGCAAAATTTGTTTGTGATCTCGGCGTACACCCCAACGGACTGCAGCTCAGACTTGCAGAAAGATGAGTTCTATGATGCCCTCGCCACTCTCGTTCGCAGCAGTAAAGGTTCTGACATTGTAGTGCTAGCTGGTGACTTCAATGCACAAGTTGGCAAACTTAGTGTGTCAGAAGCCTGTTTAGGTGGGCGTTGTGCTTTACCTGCTGAGCGTACAGATAACGGGGATAGACCTCTCCAGTTTTGTGCAGACAATCGATTGTTCTTGTCTAGCACAAGTTTCCGACACAGCTCGCGTCGCACAGCAACATGGCGCTCTAACTCTACAGGTACTCTGAGCCAGACTGATCGTATCGCAGTAAGCTACCGGTGGCGCAGTTCTGTTCAGAACTGTAGATCTTACTGGTCCACGTACGTAGAGTCTGACCATGAGCTAGTTTAAATGTGATTATCTCTCCAGCTTCATGGTCATCAACGCAAACCGCAAACCCGGTTAGCCGTGCAACGTTTGTGTGATCCAGAAGTCCGCACCCGTTATGAACAGAAGTTAGCTTGTGAGCTAGGATCCACGACGAAGAGTAATGTAGATGAGCATTGGGCTCATATCAAACAGGCGATGCACGTGGTAGCAGGTTTCACCTGTGGTCCTAGATCCGTTGTCCATCAAAGACACTGGATCTCGCAAGAGTCGCTGAGTATAATGGAGCAAGAGCGTCAGCTTTCGAACAGTAAGGAGATGAATAAGATGCGAAGAAAGCTGCAAAGACAAGTTACGAAAAGCCTTAAGAATGATCGCGAAAATTGGTGGGTCAAGGTAGCTGAAGAAATGGAAATAGCAGCTGCTTCAGGTAACAGTCAAAGACTGTTCAAACTTATTCGTGACACCAGTGGACGGCGAACTCAGGTCAGTGAAACGATTTGGGATAGAAATGGAGAACCCATCCATAGCAAACAGTAAAGGCTTGACCGATGGGCCGAATACTTCAAGGAACAGTTTAGCTGGCCGCACGCCGTTACTCCCGTGTCAACAGCTGTGACTCCTTGGGTGGTATCAGTTGAACCCTCATCGGAAGTAGAAGTAGAGTTACGTATTCGATTACTAAGTCGGGGGAAAGCGGCAGGTCCCGACGAACTTCCTCCAGTTCTTTTCAAACTGGGTGGCGAGGCGTTGATAAAATCACTAACCGCCTTGCTCCGTGACATTTAGAACGAGGAGCGTATTCCGTTAATATGGAGCGAGTAATTGATTGTTCCCATCTTCAAGAAGGAAATACGCAATGACTGCAGTAATCATCGTGGGATTAGCTTAATTCCGATAGTCACCAAAGTATTACTTTCGATTTTGCTGCATCGTCTTACACCGGCTCGCGAGAGGAATGTTCGCGAACAGCAGGCTGGATTACGACCAGGTCGAGGATGCATCGACCAGAATTTTACTCTTCGCCGACTACTTGAAACGCGTCGCACGCACCGCCGACCGACAATAATAGTTTTCTTAGACTTGAAAGGCGCTTTCGATTCAGTTGATCGAACATCGCTTTTCGGTGTTCATCGAAAAGGTATGCCCTGGAAGTTCGTGAACCTAATGAGATCATTGTATTCTCATACTTCTGGAAGCGTTAGAGTTTACGGTGAACTATCCGGTCGGTTCGAAACGACCAGTGGTGTTCGACAGAGATGACCTTTGTCTCCATTCCTGTTCAACTTCGTCATGGACGAAATAATGGAGAGTGCGTTACAAAATCTTGAAGATGTAGGTATCGAACTAGGGAATAGTGGAAAGCTATGTGACCTAGATTACGCTGACGACCTTGTCTGCTTGTTCGAATGCACGGAACATGCTCAGCGTGCATTAGATAATCTCGCAAGAGTTGTAGCTCCATTTGGCATGCGCTTTGCACCTTCAAAGTGCAAGGTGATGTTACAAGACTGGACGTCAACAATTCCGAGCTTGATGCTCGATGAGGAGGTGCTGTCAGTTGTCGACCACTTCACCTACCTCGGTAGCTGCGTGACGACGGATGGGAGCACAGTAGTAGAGGTGAGCACGCGGATATCCAAGGCTCGAGGGGCGTACGCTGGACTGAAGCACTTATGGCGCCGATCCGATATTTCACTGAAGTTGAAAGGTCCTGCACACTTTGCTGCAGTGCGTTCAGTTTTGTTGTATGGTTGCGAAACTTGGAGTCTGTGTGCTGAAGATATTCGTCGTCTTGAGGTTTTCGACCATCGATGTTTACGTAGTATCACTAGGATTGGGTGGAATAGCCGAGTAAGCAACGATGAGGTCAGAAAGCGAGTATTGGGTACTGATTCAGAGAACGTTCTGTCACAGAGTATCCAGCTTAGTAGACTTCGTTGGTTGGGGCATGTGTTACGTATGGCAAACACACGTCTACCATACCGTGTCCTATTCTCCGTTCCTCCTCAGGAGTGGAAGAAGCCACGTGGAGGTCAACAGATGACGTGGCAGCGAGGAATGAGAAAATGTACAGCAGACTTAGGAAAAGTAGGTGCTTCACGTCTTCGTGGTTGGGGTCCAAAAGATTCGTCTACCAGTTGGCTGGAGACACTGAAGGATATGGCAGCAAACCGTGAACAGTGGCGATCGTGTTGTCACTTTCTGTTGAATCAGAATGACTGATCGATGTGCGTTTGTACAGTTAGACTGTGTATTCCGTGTGTTGGCTACTAGGGCATTCTTTCCTTTTTCCACCCATGTAGGTCCACTTCCTGTCCATTTTGTATATTCATACTTACTAATTTAGCGTGCAACATGGTGAGAAAGGCAGTGAGCAGTGGGGCTTGCCCTACTGTTTAACGCTGTACGATGATGATGATGTGAAAAAGCTAGCATCAGCATGTCGTATTTTTACTAACTCTTTTATTGTGTTCAATCACCCTCCGCCCTCCTATTTTTGTAATTGTTATTGCTGCGTTGGCACCATGCTTGTCGTCAAGCAGGTGTAAATACATAATATAGATCCAGTTTACTGAACACCTTGAATCATGAGGTTTTCCCTATTAGGTAATCTATTCTCGTGAAAGACCGAGTATCCAGGTAGGTATATTGATCTATGATCTGACTGTAATCAATCATCATGTGTTTCTTATGATATTCATTGGAGATCACGAGAGCCCGTACCCTCCAGCAGCAGCAACAGCTTCTGAATCTCAGATTCATCTTATGCTGATTGAGGTCGGGATTTTATTGTTGTGTCGATGGTCAAGAGCCAAGTGTTTGAATGGAGACTGCGATTCCACTTGAGACGCGGAAAGCCCTCAAACGGAGAAAGTGGGTTTGCTCCTTTCGAAAAATAGTTGTGACCTATTATGCTGTCGTAGAAAGCTTTGTCCGAGTAGTACGTCAGCACACAAATTCATCATCGACCGCCTGACGTTTTCATACGAAGTAGCTTTGTATTCTATGAAAACGTAGAAATGGTCTCGCTTGACACTGGTTAAAGTAGTAGCAGCCATCGTAATTTGGCTCTCGGATGACGCGATTTTCCAACGGTATTTCTGATTAACCTGCAACGCAACGTAATTTTCGAAGCTGCCAGGTATTGACAAGCGTTTTCAAAGTGATTCGGTTTACGGGGATCTCAATACTTGCTTTCAACTGACAGGCTCGTTACCACACCTCACTTATTAGGGCTTAATGCAGTTATCCATCACTTCAAGTCTCGGGGTCTGGTTGTAGGTTATTCCTAATAGTGCAGTGGAACTTCCACTGCACTCATGTGCAAGCATGCAATAAAAATAGAAAAAAATCCTCAACAAATTCTTCGCCATGCTCTTCGGTTGAGACGGGCTTACAATCACAATCTTGAGCGACATTTGTCAGCAGCTCCAGGAACTGATCAAGAATTCCACCGTTTTGTTTTACTGTTGTGGTAAGAATACGTCAGGCGAAGATCTCGCTTTTCCGTTTGATCTAACGCCGCTGGAGAGTGTAGATGGCCTCTTCTAATGTGGAACGATCACTAATGTACATGTTACCAGATGGAGCGACATACTTAATCAGGGATTCATAGCTTCGATCATAGACATAAAAATTGTATATGTTCGATACCGGTGAATCTGGTGGCCTCTAGCGTTCAGAGAGTTGGGATCAGAATTAATTCGTTCTGGCCAAAGATACTAATCTATTGTTTAGGCTTTATGGATTAAATTGTCGTGATTCAACCGTCAATTAACAGATGAAAGCAGAAGATGAGGCTGTTTTGTTGGTTCTAATTGACTAGTTAATTGTACATACAGCTAAAATGGGATTTAAACAGCGTTATCGTTTGTAGTAATAGTAGCTCTCAGAATATCCAGCGGTGAAATGTGGACGTGTTTAGAGTCTGACAATCACATCATGAACAGTGGGAGTCAGAGCAGCTTTTGCCAACCTGCGACACCTGTGGCGCTGCCGTGACATCTAGCTTTCCTTTAATGGACGGGTGTACAATGATACAGTTCTTGGTTTTTTACCGTACGGTTTCAAGACGTGACCACTGCGTTGAAGGTGCTCGGCGGCTTTCCGTGTTTGACCACCGATGTTTCCGAAGCATTCCTCGCGTCTGGTGGAAACACCGTATGAGTAATGGTGAGGTCCGTCGTTGTGTTAAGTACTCTAACTGAAGTGATCACTACACGTCTACCTCCGATGGCTTGGATATGGTTTGCGAATGCCGGCCCATCGTCTTCCCTTCCGCGCTTTGTTCGCACATACTGGGCAAGGCAGGAAGAAGCGACGCAGTGGTCAGGCCATGGCTTGTCGTAGAAGAAGCTGGCATCTGCAATGGCTTTGGTTGTTGCTTCCCACCTGCCCGGTTGAGGCCCAAGCGATGAGGATTATCATTGGTTAAAACATTGAGGGACATGGCTGGGAACAGAAGTCAGCTGCGCGAATACTGTGTGGTCGGTCTGTGGAACTCTTTGTACGATGGTGGTTGAATGGTTTTGATGCGTTTGCTTACCACCTCGGGGGCCGGAGGTTCGAACTCTCGCCATCACTGGTTACTTTGGTGGTAGACAGTAATCCACTGTCGTCCGGCTCGTTACCACACCTGACCTGTTAGGACCGTATTTGGTTCTCCATTTCAAGTTTTAGGGTTTAGTGGCCGGTTGTCGCTAATAGTACATTGTGATACCGCACCCATGTTCAAGCTCGTAATAAAAAAAATACATCGAATTTCGAAAACGTAAACAGTGACTATGGAGTGTAATGGCAGCACCTGCGAGAAGTAAATGCACTCATCCGAAGCTCGATAAGCGTACTCTGAACCGAATGACTTGCGAATTAGACTTGACGTCTAACTAAAAGGTCACGTGTACTGTGTTGCCCTCTGATCGTTTAATTCGGTTGTTAGACTTGAAACTTGCGTATGAAAGATGCTGGCCGACTCGAGATTTTCGATCAACACTGCGAAACGCATAAAAAATGAAGTGGATCGATAGGGATAGTACCCTTGCGGGGATTGACCTAGTGTTCGTTTCATTTTCAGATACATAAACTCGAGTGGCTGACATACGTGCTGCACTTAATGAGAAACTGCCTACTACAAAGCGACCTGTGCGCAGTTCAGGCTTCACTGGAAAAAATGCACTTGGGGGTTGCAAAGTCGGTGAATTTTACCACGTCGTCTCCTTAATAAACGCGTTCGTCACTCCTTTGTAATACATGTGGACCACTTATACGTCACTCCAATGCTCTGCATTGTGTGAATACGTTAACCAGAGCGATATTTCCCACCACGCTTGAGAACGAGAAACAAAGATGTTAGTGTGTATTTGTGAGAGCGTGCGGTAGTAACGTTTAATTAGCAACCGTGCTTGGCAGTCAGCATTCAGTCAAACAGTATGTCGAACGAATGAACAAGATTACTCTTGCTACTGAGGCCTCCTAGAAGTCCGACAGGGTTAGGCTTCGATCGTGGCTGTGGACCGGGTGTATTGATTACCCATCTCGCTCCTCGTATTTTTGGTGTGACGACAGATGGTTAATGATGAGAGTCTGACGATGTCGGCACCCTTGAGGTTCGATGTGTCGACCAAACGGTGGATCAACAGCCTCTCAGCACCTTTGGTTCATACACGCTCACGAATCAGAAAATACAGCCTCGCCCCCCCCCCCCAAAAAAAGCGTCCAGTTGTTGTCGCTAGTGCCACGCTGACCAATCGTCCTGTTGCTCAGTGAGTGGTCATCCACTTGGACGTACCCCGGTGTCACTGAGGAAACGGGTGCAACCAGTTCGTCGTATGAATTCGTCTGACAGAGGATAAGGCAAACAGGAAGAAGATACCGCGTGGGGGCGCCGGCGGAAGTTCGACCAGGAAAACGGGCATAAAAACGACGTTCGATGCTGCTGTAGTCGCTAGAAACCCGTAAGAAAATAAAGAATATACCCGCTGATTGCAATTTTCCTGGCCTTCTGATTGCTAATCCCGAGGTGATTTTCACAAGTTAGTACTGGCAATCGGTTGTAAAAATTGTTACAAAACCAGAGAAACGGACGGGGTTTCGCAGTTGGCAACCACGAGGGCTACTTCATTTTGCGAGTGCGGTTGCGGAACCTGGTGGCCAGGTGTAATAGTGGGTGGTTCGAGCGATAGATCACTCGGTGCAAACGACTGTGTGATTTGAGTGGGCGGGAATCGGCCGGGCGGCTCGCATTCTATGACGGCAAGTTTTGCGGCGGTTACTAAATAGGGTGTCGTGTCGCCCGGTGATGTCTGACGAACTTTCTTGCTCTGCGTTTTATCACATGAAATGGACCTGTCTGTGGCGTTTGTAGTAGTGCTCCGAAACCGTTAACGCGATGGAATTAATGAATGGTGGTTTCTAACGCGGCTGGAACATAGCTTGTGGGCTGTTGTTCGCCTGGCCGGCTTGCCTTGAGCAGTCACATGTGCTATGTAAGGCGTTGGTTGAGGTTCCCGTGGCTGAAATTCTCGTTTGTCGAAGGGGCTACTATCTCCCCTGGCAGACAAAGCGTGCAGCCGAGATCGTGTGTATTTCTTCCTTGGTGGTACTACACAGGTTTGAAGGTGCTAATGCTTGTCACTCCAAAATGAGTTGCCGTTTACTCGAAGGGTGACTTTCAACTGCCGGTGGAAACGCTTTGCCGTACAGTTGACCTGGGTGTGATAGGCTGTTGTCTTTATATGTTGACAACGGAGTGGAGCGCAAAGGTTAATGAATGCTCCGTCGAAATATGTACTGCGATCGGTTGTTACTATCACTGGGCAACCGAACTAACTCACTAGCCTGTCAAAAGCTTTCGTGGCTTTTCCTGACGTGGGACGAGAAATGGGAATAACCTGTGACCGGCAAGTGAAACGGTTCGCACATGTAAATGTGTAGATGTACCCGAATTAAGGCAACGGTGGATCCTACGAGACCGGCGCATGTGACGAAAACCTGTTCCTAGTTCCCGGGGACCTAGCTGACGCCGTATCATTGTGTTTACGGGTCTTAACACGTTCACATTGAAGGTGGGTGCATGCTCACTGACGGACGTCTCATTTGACTTAGTGCTAAGCAAAACGTTCGGCTACCAGTTCGACTGAGGCAGTCATCCAAGGCGAGCCAGATTATGGAGGGTCAGGAACATTGGATCACGGCAGGCAGCGGGAATCACCGGTCTAGGACGACCTTGTGACACATCGCAAACGATGGTGTTCTGGAAAGTTGGGATAGGCACCGTGGCTAAGCCTAATGAACCGTTTTATCGAATTTTTTCAAAATCGGGGTCCATAGTTTTGGTATGTGACGCTGTGCCTAAGTCGATGTCGGGCATCGGTGACATACGTAATTGATACACGCGTGATAAGGCGTCGGCGATAAGATTTTGCGACCCCAGACGTGTATATCCAAGTTGATGCCTAGAATGGAGTACGGGACGTCGACGATGATAAATACCTGGCGAAGTTTCGCTTCAAACCTACGTTTAAGGGGAGCGAACACTAACCAAACGTTGGAATGGCCCCATCCTTGGCATCCCGTAGTGTTTGGGCTTGCAGTGTGTTAATATCGCTTTCCGGTCGGGGATTGAAACTCAGTTCGGCACCAAATGCAAGAGTGCAAATGAAAGGGTATGCCCCATGGCCACAAGAGCCCACTGCACTGTTAGAGATAATCGGCAAGCAGACCCTGAGGCTTGGAATAGAGAACCACATAAGATCCCAATAGATCAGGTGTGGTAACGAGCCAGACGGGGGCGGAGATTTCTGTCTACCACCAAGATTACTATCTATCCAGCTCCGTGGGTCGCCAACACGAGCCGGAAAGCTGGTTTGCTTGATGCGCACTGGGAAAAGTGCGCCCTGGTCCGCATCGTTTAGCTACTTCACCGAAATGATTGTGATACTTACAATACCTTTCTTTTGACGGAACGAAACCTCGTCGTTGTGAAGGAGTAGAACCCCTGGATGAGCGTGAGTTATACCATCTTTGCAACTTGCTTCCACTGACTTTTAACTGTTCCCGGCTCGAATTGACTCGACAAAAACGAAGCAAAGTCGTTCGATGTTGGCAAGGAGGGCACTGTAGTGATTGAAGACCGGTTTATGTCAGAAATAGCGGGGTTGTATCGTGACGTAAGGCCATCAGCGATCGCTGGAGTTTCTTCATGCGAGCACCTACGTGTGGCATTCAATAAGATGGGTATGTTGCAGGACAATTCCCGGAGTCAAAGTTCTCTTAAGAGCGGGTCTTTACCTGTTGTTGACCCCGTCAAACGCTGCATCTCGCATCTCCAGAGGGCTGTCTACTTCCATTCTCGACGCTTTGGAGTTGTGACATACGCTAGTCCTGCGTTGGGGTCGTGCGAGCTATGACGGCCTCTTTTAATACTTCGTAGCTCCGGGAAGAGTTGATTGTCTCTCACTTGCACTGTCACCTCAGATGAAGGGCGGCTTGCTACCTACCGGAAGCGGCAGACGATACTGGTTATCCAGTAGCCTGATCCGCGTGAACCAGGGTTGTGGATCGGCAGTCGTAAATTCCGGTATGTGCAATCGACCACCCCGACGGTGGGGTCTGGTGATGGTTTTCTCTCAGTAGACATACTATTAGTGAATAACATGTGAAAATGCGAAAAGGACAATGATCGTAATAAGCAATACTACAAGTGACAATGAGGCTTAAAAACGATCACGATAAACGGGAAAAATATAAAAAGGTTGAAACGATTGGGAAACTACCGGAAATACGAAAAAATAGTGAGACACTCGAAAACGTGCGTAGACCGGACGTGAGAGCGGTGGAAATCCGAGAAACTGGCGTGACCTGGGGATCATGTCGGGCTCACCAATTGTTAGGTCTGCAAACCTTAGCACGTCGCTTCCTTAGTAAACGCGTTGTCATCCCTTTGCGTTACGTATGGACCACTTGTACGTCACTTTAATGTTCGGCACTATGCAAACACGTTAACCAGAACGATATTTTCTACCACCCTTGAGAACGAGAAGGCTATCGGGAGAGAAAGGGGTTGGCATGTGTGAGGGAATGGGCTAGCACATTGTCAACAGACGGCTTGGTTCGTTTAGTAGACAGCTGAATGGTTTGGCGAACAGCCAACACGTCTTCGCGTGTCCTAAATCGAAGATAAGACTAAAGCGAACGAAGTGGGCCAATGAACCAATCAAATGCTAACTGAACTGAATAAACCAATGGTACTTGTTTGCAGACTAACCACTCAGAAGAACTGGTTGAGAATAACAGAAGAAGCAATAAGTGTGCAAGCCAAGATTTGGTTATGACCGCTTTTCCCTGTAATATAAACTGTCTTTTTTGTACTAATGAATCGAGATGGTTGGAAGGCAGAATAGTCTTCTCACTAGAGTTAGTGGGACAGCTCAGAACATGGTGTCAAAAAAGCATGACGAACCCCGCAGCAGTTTGACGATGAATATGTCACGAATGTGTGCTTTATTGCTGTCAGCACAACTGGACGTGACCAATGAAGTACGTTTGTCATTGCAATGGATTCTGTGAAGGCAGAAATCTCAAGATTTTTTCGTCATCGCGCAACTATTTTCGAAACAAAAAGAGTAGCAAATTGCTGTTCCGATATTGTCTTTGCGATGAAGCGAGGCGTGTTTTGCTTACATTCGATTTTTGGTTTAAATGAAGATCAAGAAGATTCTGCGACGTTACTGCAGAAATTGGCCGGTTACTGTTTGGATCAACCTAGCACCTCCATATTTGGGGATAGTAATCCCTCACACCCAAAGTTTATTGTGGCAGATGTCCCCGTGTAAGATGTAATTAACGGTACGAACGCAGAAAATCCTGAACCCACTGAAGAAAAAGCGAACAGTTACATGGTAGCAGAATACAAAGAGGTGAAATCATCCGCTAAACACGCCATACTTTTAGGGACGAAAGGAACACAGGGCCTGCCATTACCGAAAGAAAAGGAGGAAATGTGGATGAAGGTCACTACAGAAAGATTTAACAAACAGAAAGAATAGAGTCATACGACTTTTAGTAATCCCTTCGAGAGAATTTCAAACGGGGAAGCTAATCAACCGAAAAAGCATAAGGCACGCACACAAGCAAAGTTCCAGTGTTACGGAGAGTGGCAAAAGTCCACATGAACCAGGAAGTACCAGAGGCGTCTTCATCAAAAAGGGAGGATTTGAGCGCATGGGCTCAGCACATTGCCAATAGGCGGCCTAGTTCAGTGATTAGTAAACATGCCATCGTCCATCAAGAATCAAGAGCAAGGTCGGAGACAGTGAAGCACACAGCAAGTGATCAGCTGGCTACAATCACCGATAAGAGTGGAGCCAGTCAAGCGATCAGTGGACCAATCAGTGGTTAACATTTGTCTGAACCGGCCAGAGCCGAATCAACCAATTCAAACGCACTCACGCAAACCAGCCAGACGGGCCGTTTAAGTCAGTCAGTAGATCAGTAAACTTTTATGCATGGTTTTGGTTATGATCAGCACGTCTTATATAAACGATATATGTCGTGCCAATAGATTGATGTGGTTAGAAGGCAGAAGAGTCTTCTTACTAGATCTACAAGGACAGAATAGAGCAGTATGTGTTTATGAGATTGTGAAATATCAGCGGTCAGTTAACAGTCGTGCTTGGTAGTCCGCGTTCAGTGGAACACTAATTTGTACTGAACGAAGGTGAATCTTACTGCAAGGTCAACCAGTCACGCGGAGGAGCGTGAATAAGTGCACGGGGAAACAAGAGCTACAAGTTGTCTATGGCATTTGGTTGGAATTCAAAAGGATTCGTCCATGTTTGATTAGGGACCCAGAGATAAGGCAGCTAACCGTGAGTAGTGGAAACTATATCGCTGCTTTATATCGAGCCAGAATAACTGTACGTATTTATAAATTGATCCAAATTGTAAAAGTTATTGATCTTGGTGGACATTTCGTAGATATACCACATCGTTTACGAGCCCAAGTTACACTAGCCCATTATTTACCAGCCTACAGCAAGATCCCCTTATGAATCGACCGGTGTCGACCAGCTGACCACACGCACATGTTTGGTTATGGATTGCGGTACGACAGATTAAGCATGTGAATTAAAAGTTGTGCAGAGCCGGTACCACTTCTTATTCCGCGTGGAGCCTTCATGTCATTTCCTTGTTACTCATTCTCCGTTTATGAGTCTACACTCTTCTTCCTTAAAACTTATCTTTCGCTCATAACGGTGATGTGCAACGCAGCTTTCAATGGAACATGCTTCATTGTTTCTCTATACACTGATGGTGATGACAATGGTCTGTTCTTTACTAAGACATCCTCACAATTTGGATGTACACATGTAGCAATTACCACCACTATCAGTTTTGCTTAGAACGAGTTCTCACATAGGGCCAACTGCCCACTGATAAGTAACTACACGGTACCAAAATCGAACAGAGCATTTGTTGCGAATCCCGTTTCACATTTCTACCTAGTCTTCATATATATATATATATATATATATATATATATATATATATATATATATATATATATATATTATATATATATATATATATATATATATATATATATATATATAAAGACGAACAAATACATTTGTTTTTGTTTTTCTCGCCATGCACTTTGTGAGTTTTTTGGTTTTATGTTTACGGAAAACTGCAGTGCAAAAGAAAAGCCGTACAGCATTCCTGCCACTGACTTCAATTCTCAGCCATGTCCCTCAATGTTTTAACCAATGATAATCCTCATCGCTTGGGCCTCAACCGGGCAGGTGGGAAGCAACAACCAAAGCCATTGCAGATGCCAGCTTCTTCTACGACAAGCCATGGCCTGACCACTGCGTCGCTTCTTCCTGCCTTGCCCAGTATGTGCGAACAAAGCGCGGAAGGGAAGACGATGGGCCGGCATTCGCAAACCATATCCAAGCCATCGGAGGTAGACGTGTAGTGATCACTTCAGTTAGAGTACTTAACACAACGACGGACCTCACCATTACTCATACGGTGTTTCCACCAGACGCGAGGAATGCTTCGGAAACATCGGTGGTCAAACACGGAAAGCCGCCGAGCACCTTCAACGCAGTGGTCACGTCTTGAAACCGTACGGTAAAAAACCAAGAACTGTATCATTGTACACCCGTCCATTAAAGGAAAGCTAGATGTCACGGCAGCGCCACAGGTGTCGCAGGTTGGCAAAAGCTGCTCTGACTCCCACTGTTCATGATGTGATTGTCAGACTCTAAACACGTCCACATTTCACCGCTGGATATTCTGAGAGCTACTATTACTACAAACGATAACGCTGTTTAAATCCCATTTTAGCTGTATGTACAATTAACTAGTCAATTAGAACCAACAAAACAGCCTCATCTTCTGCTTTCATCTGTTAATTGACGGTTGAATCACGACAATTTAATCCATAAAGCCTAAACAATAGATTAGTATCTTTGGCCAGAACGAATTAATTCTGATCCCAACTCTCTGAACGCTAGAGGCCACCAGATTCACCGGTATCGAACATATACAATTTTTATGTCTATGATCGAAGCTATGAATCCCTGATTAAGTATGTCGCTCCATCTGGTAACATGTACATTAGTGATCGTTCCACATTAGAAGAGGCCATCTACACTCTCCAGCGGCGTTAGATCAAACGGAAAAGCGAGATCTTCGCCTGACGTATTCTTACCACAACAGTAAAACAAAACGGTGGAATTCTTGATCAGTTCCTGGAGCTGCTGACAAATGTCGCTCAAGATTGTGATTGTAAGCCCGTCTCAACCGAAGAGCATGGCGAAGAATTTGTTGAGGATTTTTTTCTATTTTTATTGCATGCTTGCACATGAGTGCAGTGGAAGGTTCACTGGCGCGGTGTTCCATGGCCAAAGGTTTTTTCTCAGTGATGTCTAGGATGTGAAGTGCCAGCACCTAGTAAATACGTTGTTTCCCCCCAAAAAGTCGCTTTGACCACGCACCTCTTCTGGTCATTCATAATAAATGTTGTGCTAGGTTTTTATGATTTTAAAACTGATGATTGACAGTTTGCACAAATCGGCAATAACAAATGCATACTGAAAATCAAGTCGGTGCTAACGTAGTACCGCAACTAAAACAGTGATGTCATCATCATTATTGTACAGCGTTAAACAGTAGGGCAAGCCCCACTGGCCACTGCCTTTCTCACCATCTTTCACGTTGAATTATAAAGTATGAATATACAAGATGGACAGGAAGTGGATCTACATGGGTAGGAAAAAGAAAGAATGCCCTTGTAGTCAACACACGGAATACACAGTCTAACTGTACATTGATCAGTCATTCTGATTCGACCGAAACAGACAACACGATCGCCACTGTTCACAGTTCGCTGCCATATCCTTCAGTATCTCCAGCCAGTTGGTGAGAGATCTTTTGGACGCCAACCACGAGGACGTGAGGCACCTACTTTTCCTAAGTTTATTGTACATTTTCTCATTCCTCGTTGCTACGTCATCTGTTGACCTCCATGTGGTTTTTTCCACTCCCCAAAAAGAACGGAAAACAGGGCCCGGTACAGTAGACTTGTGTTTGCCATACGTAACACGTGCCCCAACCAACGAAGTCTACTAAGCTGGATATGCTGTGATAGAATGCTCTCCGAACTGGTCCCCAATACCCGATATCCGACCTAAGCATTGCTCACCCGGTCATACCAGTCAATCTCAGCGATACTGCACAAACAACAATGGTTGAGAACTTCGAGGCGACGAACATCTTCCGCACGCAGACTCCATGTCTCGCAACCATACAACAACACACACGACCTTTCAACTTCAGTGAAATATCAGGTCGACGCCACAAGTGCTTCAGTCCAGCGTACGCCCCTCGAGCCTTGGATATGCGCGTGCTCATCTCTACTACTGTACTCCCATCCGTCGTCACGTTTCTTCCGAGGTAACCAAAGCGGTCAACAGTTGTTAGTTCCTCCCGATCGGGCATTAAGCTCAGAATAGTTGGCGTTCAGTCTTGCAACAACACTTTACACTTTGGAGGTTTAAAGCGCATGCCAAATGGAGCTACAGCTCTTGCGAGCCTATCTAGTGCACATTGAGCATGTTCCGTGGATTCGAACAAGCAGACAAGGTCGTCAGCGTAATATAGGTCATACAGCTTTCCACTGTTTCTTAGTTCGATGCCTACATCTTCAAGATTTTGCAGCGCTGTCCATTATTTCGTCCATTACGAAGTTGAGCAGGATGGAGACATGGGACATTCTTGTCGAACACTACTGGTCGTTTCGAACCGACCGGATCGTTCACCGTAAACTCTAACGCTGCCAGAAGTATGGGAATACAATGATCTCAGTAGATTCATGAACTTCTGAGGCATACCTTTTCGTTGAAGGGTACTGAAAACGCCATTCGATCAACTGAATTGAAGACGCATTTAAGTCCAGGAAAACCATTATTGTCGGTCGGCGGTGCATGTGACGCATTTCAAGTAGTTGGCGAAGAGTAAAATTCTGGTCGATGCATCCTTGACCTGAGCGGAATCCTGCCTGTTGTTCATGGGTGTTCCTCTCGTGAGCGGGTGTAAGACGATGCAGCAAAATCGAAAGTAATACTTTGGTGACTATCGGAATTAAGCTAATTCCACGATAGTTACTATAGTAATTGCGTATTCTCTTCTTGAAGATGGGAACAGTCAACGACTCGCTCCATATTAATGGAATACGCTCCTCGTTCTAAATGTCACGGAGCAAGGTGGTAGGTGATTTTATCAAAGCATCTCCACCCAGTTTGAAAAGAACTGGGGAAAGTTCGTCTGGACCTGCCGCTTTCCCTCGCCTTAGTAATCGAATGCTCCACTCCACTTTTACTTTCGATGAGGGTTCAACTGATACCACTCAAGGAGTCGCAGTTGTTGACGCAGGAGTAACTACATTAGCGCGCGGCCAGCTAAACCGTTTCTTGAAGTATTCGGCCCAACAATCAAGCCTTTGCTGTTTGCCAAGGATGGGTTCTCCATTTCTATCGCAAATCGTCTCACTAACATGGGTGCGCCGTCCACTGGTGTCACGAATAAGTTTGAACAGTCTTTGACTGTTACCTGAAGCAGCTGCTATTTCCATTTCTTCAGCTACCTTGACCCACCTATTTTCGTGATAATTCCTAAGGCTTTTCGTAATTTGCTTCTGCAGATTTCTTCGTATCTTATTCATCTCCGTGCAGTTCGAGAGCTGACGATTTTGCTCCACTAGCTTGCACAACTCTTGCGAGATCCAGTGTCTTTGATGGACATCGGATCTGGGACCACAGGTGAAACCTGCTGCCACGTACATTGCCTGCTAGATATGGGCCCAATGCTCCTCTACATTACTCTTCGTCGTGGATCCTAGCTCACAAGCTAACTTCTGTTCATAACGGGTGCGGACTTCTGGATCACACAAACGTTGCACGGCTAACCGGGTTTGCGGTTTGCGTTGATGACCATGAAGCTGGAGAGATAATCACATTTAAACTAGCTCATGGTCCGACACTGCGTACATGGACCAGTAAGATCTACAGTTCTGAACAGAACTGCGCCACCGGTAGCTTACTGCGATACGATCAGTCTGGCTCAGAGTACCTGTAGAGTTAGAGCACCATATCACAGTGCGACCCGAGCTCTGTTGGAAATTCGTACTAGATAGGAATAACCGACTGCCTGCACAAAACTGGAGAAACCTATACCCGTTATCTGTACGCTCAGCGGGTAAAGCACAACGCCCACCTAGTGTTATATTCGTTGTGACGCGTAGGTTCAGTAAAAGCTGTCAGCTCCATAGCCAGAAGAATCCACCGCATCATTTAAGAAGCAGACAAAACTAATCCTGAGATTTGGATCAGTGTCTCAAGTGTCGCCCAAACTGACCAAGCAATAGAAGTACTCCGCCGAGAAATTTAATTGGCGGTGGTAGAGTTCTAGCCCTGTACTCGGGCCCATTAGTCATTTCCAACACATCTGTCATCTGATTGCCACCTGGCGTTTCGATTCAGAGAAAAATTTCATTGAAGTGATAGGATTTTTAAGTGAAACCAAGTTAATCCTCTTCATTTTGATATAACAACTTCTGATAACTGCAACTTTATTTGTTTCGCTACTCATGTTTTATGGTATCGATTTCACCGAATTGTTTCAAACTACAGTGAAATTCTGGGACTGGGACCTACACAGGTCTTTGTAAATCACGTTAGAACGCAACCCATTCAAACAGTTTAGGTTTTCTAGGCATGCTTACTATGAAAGTGTGTTCCGTGAGCCAATTGTCACGGTTGCTTTGAAAGTTCTGCGCGGTAGAAAACGATGAGCCAATTTGATTTACCAAAAGAAGACTTCATGCATTAGTGCGGGCATTGCTTAATTCAGTGCACAGTTGGTCGTTAACTTGTCCCGGGTCTATGGCGTACTGTGGTATGCTTTTCCGCATATTCAGTGTTAAAGTGTTGTGAAAGCGGATGCAAAACATTTATTCGGCAACAATGTTCATGTTCGCGTTCTACATAGAAATTGCTTCTGCCAGTCTTAACTAGGGTAGTAGAATGTACAGTAGAACAGCATTTCATCAGAGTGAGCTTTCCTTCGGATGAGCTTAGTTTGTAAGACGACCAACTTCTCACTTGGTTTCTGTGATTTTGGTCGTTATTCGTAGGAAAAAATGTAGTCAAGAGAACAAAGAAACCCAGGAAATGGGGTGAAAATTTGGTTATTCGAAGAAATTACCGAGATGGCTACATCACCGGCTACGACCACCACACCCAGTGCATGATCAGTGATTGTTTGAGCTGACACCACCGTTTGCAGTCAAGTATTTAGAAATTCGAGTGACAACAGTCGATTTTGGTGGTGATGGTAAAACAACAGCTCACACATTAACTGGTTTTCTAAATAAAAACGGCAATGGGTCACCGCCTACCAGGGATGCATATTGTATATTACATATAATAAATTTACCTGCATTTCATCGAATGTATCGTTTGCATATCGCGCATAAAACGTACTGTTGTTGTGAGGCTATGTTGTATATCGTACGCCTAATGTAAAATATTATCATTCATCCATTCAGTGCCGTCGCGTGTAGACGTCTAGATATTTCCCCAGATGCAAACACAAAGTGGAACGGTTAATCAGGATAATCCAAAAGCAGGACTAGTTGGGAGTGAATAAAACAATAAGTCGTGCAACTGTAGTCCGTCAAGGCCACGTGAGTGTACTGACCTTCATACGTTGATTCTTGCATTCTATCTCTAGCCACGAGTGCGGTACCATCAACCAGAACGAACACTCTTCAGACTACAAATAGGTGTACATTTTCCCGTTGTTTAGCAGCTCTTGAGATCTCTGGGGCTTATTTATTGGCCCTCGGCGTCACAACTGAAAACCCATTCCGCGCAAGGTCATATCATCGTCCGTTCCGCTTACAGACATTAGATGTTTCCGCCTTTTAGGCGTCTAGCGTGCGGTGGTGGGTCACGTGAGCAATCGTTCTTCCCACGAAGAGTTTGCTCTCATTTATGCTTGGGAGTTTCAGTTAATTTATTCATATTATTCACAGTAAAAATACGATACAGCTGTTATTATTCAGTTGTTGCACGCGGAACTGGATGTCGAATGCTGCGTTTAAAGGGGTCAAGCTTTTCTGCACCGTGGGCTTTTTTATGTACCATTACTTAGCATTTCGATGTCGAGGCCTTCATAAACGAATTGGAATTGGTTTTTGTTCTCTCACAAGTGTCTCCGTCGTCTTGTTAATACTACATTTGTCAAGATAAATAACGAAACCTATCAAAGAAAAACACCAAATGATACACTTGCTAATCAGCGTGATTTCTATTTTTCTTCGGCCTTAAGTTATTACGACCGGGGAACGTCGGTGACACCGATTAACCGCTTCAACTATGTGAATTTAAGCAATTTTATCCATCGATAGTTCAATAGATCATTATATATATATATATATATATATATATATATATATATATATACATATATATATATATATATAACCTATACTGAGGAAATTATCTATGGGTGTGTTTAGCAAAGAGCCCAATCACTGTAACTTGTTCAAATCGATTGTTACACTATGAAATTTACCTCTGGTCTCAACCCCTACACCTAACCTCAGCATCACTGACATAGTATTTCCACTGTGGTTTCAAGAACTACTTTATTATTTTGTTAGTTCGACTGCCAAATCGCGTACCGTTCCAAAAGGTCATACGCAGTGGTGATCTGGTCATAATAGTGGCAGTTAGTTAGTATAAATCTATAACTACCATGTTAAAGCCCCATCACTTCCGGTCAGCTTTAGTGGTAGACAGCAATCTATTGTCGCTTCGATTGTTATCACACCTCACCCGCTGAAATCCTATCGAGATCTCCAGTTCAAGTCTCAGGGCCATGCTTGCCGGTTTTCCCTGATAGTGCAGTAAGTCCCATTAGTCACTGCACACCCTCTGCTGCATTCACGTCTAGACATGGAATAAGAATAGTTCCACTAATTATCTTATTGTGTTTAGTCTATGCAAATATTTAATGTTCTATCCGTTTTTCAACCGACGGGATATAATATCACTACTGTGCGATTTAGATTTTATAGTATCTCTGTCCTCGTTAAATTGGTTCTTTGTATTTTGTATTACTTCCACTTTTCAGGCTGCTCGGATTGACGGCTTCCCCGGTGTGATTACAGCCCTTGGTAATATTTTGATTCGCGGAGACCTTCTAGTCGCAACCGCCACGCGTGATCAACTATTGGAAACGGTGACTGCATACAAATTGGCTCTACAAGAAAGCACGAATTCCATGGGCCTACCCGATTCTGTGCACGCTGTTGTTCGTTCCACTTTTGGTGTCCCAGTTGCTCAACCCGGGAATCACCGTTCACTCACAGCCCCAGTTAGCCCTATCGCGGCATCTCAAGCGAATACAGTCGAAATCCAAACGGCCAATTCACAAGGGGTTTCCACCACCGGAGGAAGCACCGGCGGTCCTGTCGTCCCTCCCTCGGATGCCGGTGTCACCGTTGAATCAAATGCCTCAGAACTGTTCGTCGGGAATTTGAAATTTACCGAGTCCCGTCTGTTTTTGTTCGAGCAAATGCTCGTTGTCACGGAGGAGGCAAAGTTAAAAAGGCGCGTAACATCGTTGGATACTTTTTCACAATCAACGTATCAATTTCGTGCAGCTATCAATGTGAACAAGATGCGCTACGAAGTGAGTTTATTCCACCCAAACTCATGTTCCGCTTGCCACATTCACCTATTACTGAATTATTGCAAAAAACCACACCGGTGGTGGTCGAGCGGTTTGGAGCGTTTGTTTACCACCTCGGAGGTCAGATGGTCAAATCTCGCCGTCGCCGATCACTTTGGTGGTATACATACCGGCGGGTTACCACATTTGACCTATTGGGATTTTATGGGATTCTCCATTCCAAGTCTCAGTGTCCTGTTACCGGTTATTTCTAATAGTGCGTGGACATTTGTAGCTATGGGGTATACACCCCTTCCACTACACTCACACGCAAGCATGTAACAAAAACAGAAACCTTTGATTTTTTTGTGAAAACATGTCGGAGAAATGATAGAACAATGTTGTTGGGAGGCTTGTTGTGGCGGTACTCCGGACTCATGTCACAGTGCAACTCGTACAATATTTCTTTCACCCATGGTTACTCTAGTTTTTGTCATGCTTTTTGGAGGGCAATATCTGTTTTTCAAAAAACTTGCGCTGGGTTGGAGTGATTTGAATACGCTAGGTTGCATGATATTGGCGTGTCCTGCGAACACCGATTAGATCACGGAGCACACTTCCGTCTATTAAATTGCAACGGATCGTCTGGGCAGACGACCATTAGGAAAAAGCAAAGAAGTAACGTCAACCAATCCGGGTTTTTAGACTGGTTTGTCCTAGTGTTTTACTGTCTTCGTTTGTTGTGTTTGCAGACAAACGTATTCTTTTAAACGCTTCAATGGACTTGGGTTTTACGAGCACGATGTCGTGCTCTCTTCTGTTCATTCGTGAACCATCAATCTAGAGAGTATTGATGACCAAATACAAAATTTCTCGGGATTATTACGCTTCCCTTTATGATTTTGCCTGTAATTTCTCCCTTTTATATTGACGATATGTCCTTGAAACAATTGTTATCCAGACGCCCGCGGGCATATTGTGACCATCGTCCAATCGGTTGACACGGTTATATTGATCATCATGTTTGTGGATAGATTGGTCCGATAGTCAACTTGCTTTTGGGCAATCAGTCGATCAGTTTTCTTGTCCGCCCCTCTGATTGTTGTTTGCTCTCGGGATAGAATTCCTATTCTTTCTTCTGATTGAAAAATCAATTTACCTCACTCCTGCATCGCGTTCAAATCCACTCGCTCTGTTCACTGATTTACTACTTCTCGAGAACCAAAATCACGTAATCAACCCACAGGTTTGCGTCCGCTGCCGTGCAGTTTGTGTCACACACATATCCATACATACAAACACACAACGAGGCCCCGCCCCAAAGGCGTAGAGACTCGAGCGCGCGTGAACGAACGGTCTGTTGGTTTACTGGTTCATTTGCTTGCTCGATCGCTGTGTTCCGTTCCTTAATTTGTTCACCCGTCAGTTCAAACCGAACCACACCTTCTGTCGTTTGGTCTCTGTCCTCCCTGCCGTTAGACCCAACCTTGCCCCAACTTGAGTTAGGCAGATGTTTGCAGCTATCTCCTGGTTTGTACAGAGAACTAGCTATGTTGTTTGTCCGGCGAATTGAGTGTTTGCATGGATTTGTGGGCTAGGTTGTTCGCTCGACGGACAAGCAAATAAATGAGCCGAGGAACGTCCAGAGTACAGAGGTGTTTCTCTTGTCTTTAGTCATAGTTACTTTGTTAGTCATGGTACCCAGGCTCAAGCCCTTGCGGGGCTGTTCATTTATGTGCTCGCGTCTCCGTGTTCCTACCGACTCTAGTTGGTTTCTTTTTAACACACATGTCCTTATTTCACTCTAACGGAATTTTCCCCTGTAGCCCGCGCGCGTGCACACACGAGTGTGACAATGAATCCATTCTCCTGACCGCATACCAGCAGCCTGTATACATTCGCTTCCGATTGAGATCAAGTGCTCTTCCGATGATTGCTCTATGGCACGCCTGCTTTTCGTGCGTGGTGGACGCCAGACAAACCTGTACCGAAAGATGGCGATGTATCGTTGTCTTCCTGAACGTTTGTGTGCGTGTGCAAGAGAAGTCACGGGAACATACGAATAAACAGGTCATTACTTACACGAGATATCGATCTTATCCTGTTCTTAACGCCTCATCTTTCTCCTTCCTTATGCTGATCCATAGCTGAGAGAATACATACCAGATGTTATTGTGCCATCCGACTGTAGCGCGCAAACCCAGAAATTGTGCGCGGTAGATCGTCTGGAGGTTTGATCCACTTTGCAAACCGCACAGTCGGTGTTTTGAGATAATATTGGAGATGTACAAATATTTGTGACCTAGAAATCCAGATCGTCGCTTGTCTCTAGCCACCTGCAAATGGTTTTATTTCGCTTCGGCAGATACATTTCAATAGGGGACTGTTGCTTGGGTCGGATTTGTGCACGGTGTTGCCTATTTTCAATCGTGAATAGGAGAGATAGCAGAGCAGCCGCGAACTATGATTACCCCAGAAATCTCCAGCGATCCCTCGGGAAACACTTCTTATCTACCTGCTCTTCATCGTTCACACTGCAGTTCTGAGTGGTGACCAAGAATTTGTAACTCTTGGTAAGTGTAATATCTTGGAGACAGGGGAAACCGAGAATCCGTTCGCATACCTTAGCATTACCTTCACTTTGCTGCTCTCGATGTCCGCACACTTTGCCAAACGGGGCAACAGACTGTCTTAACTAGGTCTCTTGAAACATTTAAAATAGATGTGCGTCGTGTCTCTGTAACACGCATACAAGATCCAACTACAGTGATAACAGTTCTCGTCCCAGATACAAACTCAGCTTTTCTTTTCACTATTCGCGTGTCGGATGACCCGGTATCTAGTGCTCGTGGTCAGACTGTCGTTGGCATGGCTCTGAGCATGGAAGCTGAGCGTGCACTGCTCAACTGGATCCCAGTCAGTAGTTGCTTGTGTTCGGTTCGGTTCGATGGTTCTGTGTATGTCAAGAGCAACAGACGGAGGGTTCGATGTCTGTATGTCGTTCCTGTGTATACCCCAACTGACTAGCTCTCTTGAGGCTAACGACGAATTCTACCATGATTTGTCTCGACTGCTCCGCGTCTTGCGCTGTGCGGACACCATGGGTTTTGCTGGCCATTTCAATGCCCAAGTTGGAAGTCTAGACGAGACAGAGGAGTACAGCAGGCCGATTTGGCCTATGTAACGTTGGCGGCCGAATCAAAACCAAAGCCAACCGTCCCCCTCAGCTACTGCTGGACGATAATCATCGATCTGTTTTCTAAACAGGATCATTCGCCAGGTGATCGATGCAGTCAAACACCCAGGATCCAGATGAGCCCAGGACGGAAATCAAGCAGGCTGTGTGTGAGACTGCTAATGCTGCCCAAAGTTCAACAACCAGACACAGAAAGGATGGATATCTGCATCCTCAGTTGCGCTGTTAGTTGCAGTACAGATTGATTCCTCCGGATTCCAGATATGATGATGCACGGAGATGCCCCAAATGCCGACTGATTCGGAGCCTGAGAAACGATCGTGAGCAGTGGTGGATTTCGAGGTGTAAGGAGATAGAAAAGGTTGTGGCGATCGGCAACATTCACAACCTTTTCCGTCTAATTAAAAATACCGGTCCACGAAAGACAGGCGTTAGCGAACTGATCAAAGAGGCAAACGGGTCACTGATTCAGAGTCAGGAGCGTCGTCTAATTCGTTGGACGGGACATTTCGAGAAACAGTCTAAATAGCCTTTATCCACAACAAGTGATGTGAGTAGCATGATGGCTTGAGTTCCAGATGTAGATACCAGTCCTCCGTCAGAAGTGGAGGTTCCCCGTGAGATAAGCTAACTTAAACGACACATGGTTCTGGGCCAGATGGATTGTCTCCATCTGTTTTCAGAGACGGTGACTCATTACTGTCTCTGGAGTTGACAAAACTCATTGGTTTGATATGGGAGAAGGAACAAGTTCCAAAGAGTTGGTGCAAATCAGTGATCGTACCGATTTGTAAGAAAGACGACAGGTCTTCCTGTGGAAAGCGCAGGGAAATAAGTTTGGTTGGCATCACATTCAAACTGCCCACTGATGTTATTCTCCACCGCTTATCTAACGCTGGTGAACAGTGCTCGCGCGAGAATCAAGCTGGGCTTAGACCTGGTCCAGGTTGCGTTAACCCCATCTGTACCGTTCGACAAATTTTAGAACATAGACACACTCTTCGTGGGCCCATCATTTGTGTTTTTCTTGATTTGAAAGCAGCTTTTAACTCAGTCGACTGCACAGTTCCTTGGCCTGATCGATGTTACTACCTCACCGTGGCGATCGGGTATGCATGCCACAGTAGTCCCGAGAGTTGGGCCGATTGGAACGCAAAGCGCTCTTTCGGGTCACTCATATCGGACAGGCCGAGGGCGAGTAGCCAGACGAAAGTAACGCGACGTTTTTAGAGGGTGTGGTGAGTTTTTTTTCCAGCAGCGAACTGTGCATAAAAGTCGCAGAAGCCCCTTAGAAAACAACGTGACGTGTGCAAATGTGGCCCGCCATTAAATAACGCCATTTATCTCTTGCTGCTTACTCAACTCTTCTGTGTGGGGTAAGATTCACCAGCACTCATTGGGAATCCTCGACTGACAGACCATCATCCAAAAGGTGTACGAATCGCGTGTTCGATCACCGCCTCTCGACACGCAAGCTTCGTGTTTCCCAACAGGTAGAACTTGGTTATGCAAGGGTTCGGATTGCTGCCTCAAACAAAAAACCGACCGGTGATGGGGACGCCACTTTGTACCTAATTCCCAAGACTCTTCATGAACAGTTTCTCTACACCCACTGCTCATGGACAGGTGCCATTTGGGACATCCATGAAGCTGACTGATCCTTTCGCAGAAGCTAACCGCATAAAAGTAATTTCGGTTTTCTGACACTGCCTCTTGTTGAAGAGTATATCAGAGAAATTCATTTTCTTCATGAAGTCCCTGTACATGAATAGCTGAAGCCTAGTTCGGGCTTACGGTGATCTTTCACCCGAATTTATCAGGAAAAGTGGTGTACGTCATGTTTGTCTCCTCCCTCCTTCTCTCTTTAACCTTGTGACTGACATGGTCCTGGTGGTATTGAAATTTACCCAAGTGGAGAAGTGTCGGACCTTGAATATGCAGACAATATCGTTCTTCTGAGTGAATATCCGAATGAGTTTCGAGCTTTTTCAGACAGCTTGAGCAACCGCGTGGCTATATTGGGTATCCGTTTTGTACCTTCAAAGTGCAAGATGCTGTTACAGGACTGGGTTGGTCCAACAACAAACCTTCCAGTGTCTGGGTAGACTATAGATCAGGTTGGCAAGTTCTGTTATCTGGGCAGCTGCATTTCACCCGGAATTCGGATATCGGTTGAAGTGTCTTTGCGTATACAGAAGGTTGGTTTAGCATTTGCTAACCTGAGTCATTTATGGCGTCGACATGACATCCGTTTATTTATCAAGGGTCGAGTGTGCACCTCAGCCGTCAGGCCAGTTGTTTTGTATGGTTTAGAACTTTTGCCACTGAGGGTGGAGAATATACGAAGATTGTCGGTACTTGAACACCGATGTCTTCGTAGCGTTATTCGAATCTAGTGGGAACACCGCACCAGCGATACTGAAGCTAGGCGCACAAACCAAACCATTGGAAGAAACACTTAAGCTCATCAAGCTAAGGTAGTCGGGACAGGTGTTGCGCATGTTTCCTGAGAGGATTTGTTAGCATGCAATGTTCGCTGAGGCGAGTAGTGGTTCATAGATGAGTAAGGGTGGTCAGTCCATGACATGGAAGAAAAGTATGAAAAGTTCGACCGGTGAACTTGGTCATGTAGGGTGTGTTAGACTTCGTGGGTGGGCTTCAAGAGATCCCTCCACTCAGTGGATAGTTGCGTTGGAGGACACGGCACGGTGTCGCGACCACTGGTGCTCTTGTGTCGCCAACCTTCCTTACCGACGTAATACCTTTTGTAGTTCTCTTCTTATTTTGTTCATATTCTTTGTTTCATTATTCTGGATTGAGTTTGTCGCTGAGAGATGGCAACGAACGCCACCGCACCCGGTGTATGGTTGATGGTTGTTTGAACTGATCTCAGAGTTACTTGTTATCACATGTAATATCCAGTTTCTCACTCGGAATAAATGATGAATAAAAGGTCTCCTGGGTCTTTGCAGATCTTGTCGAAGTTCGTTAGACGAATTTCTGTCCTCGTAATTCTGTTTTCTGAACACAAGGCTGAAATATAAAGTTCTACATAATTTTCTCATTTACGATAGTTCTGCTGCTCTGTGCTGACGACTGAAATTGAATGACCTTGTCCACCATCGTAAATTAGTCTAACGTTCAGAAGTTCGGAATTAAATAAATGTTAAATATGACTTATTGGTAAACCGACGAATGTAAGACTCGCCACAGATTGTTTTTGTCACAAAGAAGTAAGTGCTGATCCCAGTAGAAATGTTCCTTTTTCTGGGTTGTGCGCCATGTTCCTGCCGATCAGAAGGAAACAGAAACGAAGGGAACATGTATGGGGAATGCTATGTTGCCTAACAGTTCATCAGCCAACTCGTGACAAATAGTAGCCCTACCGGAAAAAATGTTGATTTATTTTGAGTGCGTGACTTGGATTTCAAAAACGTATAATTGCAGCCCGTTAAATATTCATTTCGTTTTCGCTACGTTGAAGAAATATTTGCTGGACACCGGAAAAATCTTCCACTTTATTAGAGACAAGAGGGACAACATTGTACGAGCCCATCAAGCGCTTTTTGCCATGATAAAATTGTTTCCTATTCTTCTTGTGAATAGCGGTATATTTTTTCTCATTTTTGATGCAAAAAGTGGTGTTATAACAATATGTGATGTTCAAAAAAGAGCATATCCGACTAGGATAGTGATGTTAGTTGGATTCGGATAAAAATAACAGTCCGAGATTAACAAGTATTTAATCTGAGAGATTTGATAGGAAATTTCCGTGCACCTTTCCAAACAAGGGTAGAGAAAAGTTAGTTGCTTTAGCCTTCAACAGACCAAAGGTAAGTATTATACGAACAACAAAATTGGCTAAATTTTGTAACCACGAGAATATCCAAACCGTTTCGTGAATCGTTTTTCATCATCAATGTAATTTGAGCGAGATGTAGCGAGAATTAAGGGGTTCATAAACACATCCGTCGTGAAAAGAAATTCCCTGAAGAAATTCATGTTAGTAAATTTCAGGTCGCACAACTCGCCACGCTAATTGAAATGGACTGCAAAAAATCACGACCAATCTCGTTGATGGAGCATTACCAAAGATACCCCGAACAACGTAAAATTCACCGTGCTCAAAACATGAAAATTTCCTGCCTGTTAGACCAGAAGTTATTCGAGGAAAATTGCCATGGTGTAGAATAATGCACACACAACCTTGCATGTTGGAGATAGGTTATTTTTAAAAACCCTGCTGTCTAGGGAATTTCGACAGTATCTGTAGTTTTATTTTATTGTATTAGAGGTTCCTCATAGAGCCACTGCAAGGTGTATCGTTCGCTCGTCAGATTTGTGTCCCGCGTATCAGTTCAGTGGCACTTCGTGATTATAACAGTGAATTTAGTATTTTCCAAAGCGTTTTGTTCGCTTTTTGCTAATTTGATGGTATTACAAACAGACTTCTCCATCAAACGACTGTGAGTTAGTTGGTCTTATTTAATCACGATTAAACTGCACCTTCGCGTGGTGTGATGCCTTTCATGCCTCCATAACCGACTGGGGTTCCCGTTAAGAGATAGCAACCAAAGCCACCGCACCCAGTGCGCGGTTGGTTAATGATTGTCTGAACTGAACTGTACTGACCTTATTCCAAGTGTGGATAGTTGGTTTTTAATTCATTTCTCTCCCGACAGATGCGACAGGCCCGCACTTTGTTTGTCAGACATTCCGCCGGCGTCAGGTGCTCGATCGAATATAGCGACTAGTACAAATCACTCCGTGAAAATTTGAGTGTTTTGTAGAAATACGACGTTTCTAAGCGGACTGTTTTACTTTCACTAATTTTGTTATGAAAATAATCACCTCGACTGCAGTATGCACTTTGTAAAGATGCAGAAAAATGGTTCAGGATACATCGTGCAATCTGTTTTTGGCTTCTGTTTTCAAATTTGTAACGAGGAAAGGTTGTTTCTCGTTTTACTTTCGTTTATCCGGATCACATAGTTGAATTGACAAGATCCGACGCACTACGCCGATCACCTTAATGCGGCCATTATCTGGTATGTTTTATTATTTCAAATCTCACGGTCATTGTTACCGGTTTACCTCTGTAGTGCAGTAGGCTTTTGTGGCTACAGGCCTTCTACATTCAGTATAGTCACGCGTTAGCACGTGATGAAAGACTTAATCTTCCGGTAAATTTGTTGATTATGTTGTAAGATTTTTAGTTGTCCTAGTACACTTACCCATCGTTTCCTTGTCCTATCATTTCAGTCTCATTGGTATAATTGTTCGCTACCCAATGGACACACCAACGCGGACGCGGCTGCTTTGGATCAGTTCCTCTCAACGGGTCTAGCACCAGACGATCTAAGATTTGCTGTGCTTGATCAGACTCCCGGGCGAGACGTTGTCTATGTCATTGATCCGATCACCAGCGCAAACCGGGAAGCGTGGGTTGTACAGCTACGTGACATCCAACGAATGCAACACGAATTTCTACTCGCGTTGCAAGACCCGCGACGGTTCAAGACCGGGGCGCGGGATGAGAGTTGGTGTAAGTTTCGACCTTAATACTGCCCGTATCATCACCGGTAGAACGGACACGTGTTACGATTGGTTACCGTTTTTTAATCACATCTTCATTCCAATTGTCGTTTGCAAATTGGAAGACCGGCACTCAGTAATCGATCCACTTGTGCCGTGGTCGAGATGCCCGGCTATTTTTCGTTATTTCAGAAATCCGCATGCTTGCAGCCGAATATTCGGGTAACATGAATGAAGTGCATCGCCACCACCATCGAACAATCATTCTGCCAACCAGTCATCCAGATAATTAATCAATCAGTCATACATCTAATAGTTAACTTGAGGCAAGATGAAACGAATACTAGGTGCATCACCGCATTGGCAACATCCCTATCACTCCACCTCATTCTTATTGTATTTCGTAAACTGTGTTGGTCAAAAATCTCCAGTCGGCCAACATCTTTCATACGCAAGTTCCAAGTCTAACAACTTCAATTAGTGATCAACTTGCAGAACAGTACTCGTGACCTTTTATTTTAGTTAAACGTCAAGTCTAATTCAGAAGCCATTCAGTTCAGAGTACGCTTATCGGGATTCGGATGAGTGCATTTACTTCTCGCAGACGCTACCATCACTAGTTGTTCAGCTGCCCGAGTACATGAAGTGATCGGTCATCGACTTACGCACTTGAAATATTCCTTTACACATTGGGAATATTGGGTGCATGCTGAATAGAGTAGTAGTGTTTGTGAGCATGCTGACTGCTTGTTATGCTCGTTATTTAGATTAAAACGTGCAAACGGTGTCGCCATTGTACTTTAGATCCAACATCTGCCATGAACTGCACGAATGCGCAAAATTCCATGTTGCATCGATCGGCGTGGGCAACTCCTTAAATTTCACTCTCTTTTATTCAATCTTTTTCTTTTGACCCCATCCGCCTCTTTTTGCCCCCTCTGCCTATCCATATTGCAACCACTGATAAAACGCTCAATACTCGCAACGGTTCATTGCCAAATAGTGACGGAAAAAACCTCAGTCTCGTAGCTCACATTTTCTCAAGCCTCGTCAGCCTCTGAATCTCGGTTCCTTCAACGTGCGTACACTCATGCAGGCCGATCAGCAGACGTGCCTAGCCCTCACAACGAACTCTCTGAAGATTGATGTTTGTTGCGTAAGTGAAACGCGTATCCAGAATTCGAGCAGTTAGATTCAACTAACTGCCCCTGGGATTTCATCAAGGTATTTACTACACACTACAGGAGACGAGGCAGCTGGAGCAGTTGGTCAGCGTGGTGTAGGGGTAGTCTTGACTGAAAAGGCTGAAGTTTCCCTTTTAGACTGGGTCCCTATTAACAGTCATTTATGTGCTGCGGGACTCCAGGGGTTGGTTGATGTTCGAGAGGATAGTCGTGTTAAGCGCAATTTGTTTGTAATTTCGGCGTACGCCCCAACGGACTGCAGCTCAGACGCGCAGAAAGATGAGTTCTATGATGAACTCGCCACCCTCGTTCCGACAGTCAAGGCTATGACATTGTAGTGCTAGCTGGTGACTTCAATGCACAAGTTGGCAAACTTAGTACGTCAGAAGCTTGTTTAAGTGGGCGTTGTGCTTTACCCGCTGAGCGCACAGATAACGGGTATAGGTTTCTCCAGTTTTGTGCAGACAGTCGGTTATTCCTATCTAGTACGAATTGCCAACAGAGCTCGGGTCGCACTGTGATATGGTGCTCTAACTCTACAGGTACTCTGAGCCAGGCTGATCGTATCGCAGTAAGCTACCGGTGGCGCAGTTCTGTTAAGAACTGTAGATCTTACTGGTCCATGTACGCAGTGTCGGACCATGAGCTAGTTTAAATGTGATTATCTCTCCAGCTCCATGGTCATCAACGCAAACCGCAAACCCGGTTAGCCGTGCAACGTTTGTGCGATTCAGAAGTCCGCACCCGTTATGAACAGAAGTTAGCTTGTGAGCTAGGATCCACGACGAAGAGTAATGTAGAGGAGCATTGGGCCCATATCTAGCAGGCAATGTACGTGGCAGCAGGTTTCACCTGTGGTCCCAGATCCGATGTCCATCAGGTGGTACGGGATTTGAAAAGAACTGGGATAAGTTCGTCGGGATCGGCTGGTTTTCCACGCTTTGGTAACCGAAAGCTCGACTCTACTTCCACCTTTCAATGGGAGGGGGATGACCAAGTGTTACACTCGAAGAAATCGCAGACGTTGATTTCGGCGTAACTGTCTTAGCACGTGGACAGCTAAACTGCTCTTTGGATTATTCGGACCAACGGTTGAGCCTTTGTTGTTTGCTATGAACAGTCTCTCCGTTTCTATCGCGTATCGTTTCACTCAGCGTGATTCGTCGTCCATCGGTGTCGCTAATAGGGTTGAATAGTCTTTGACTGTTACTTGAAGCAGCTACCACTTCAATTTATTCAGCTACCTTGACCCACCAATTTTTGTGACCCTTCTTTAGGCTTCTTGTGAACTACTTCTGTAAATTTTTTCGTATTTTATTCATCGCTTTACTGTTCGAGAACTGACGCTTTTGCCCTACTGACCATTGCCTTTCTCACCATCTTTCACGTTGAATTATAAAGTATGAATATACAAGATGGACAGGAAGTGGACCTACATGGGTAGGAAAAAGAAAGAATGCCCTTGTAGTCAACACACGGAATACACAGTCTAACTGTACAAAGGCACATTGATCAGTCATTCTGATTCGACAGAAAGTGACAACACGATCGCCACTGTTAACAGTTCGCTGCCATATCCTTCAGTATCTCCAGCCAGTTGGTGAGAGATCTTTTGGACGCCAACCACGAGGACGTGAGGCACCTACTTTTCCTAAGTTTATTGTACATTTTCTCATTCCTCGTTGCTACGTCATCTGTTGACCTCCATGTGGTTTTTTCCACTCCCCAAAAAGAACGGAAAACAGGGCCCGGTACAGTAGACTTGTGTTTGCCATACGTAACACGTGCCCCAACCAACGAAGTCTACTAAGCTGGATATGCTGTGATAGAATGCTCTCCGAACTGGTCCCCAATACCCGATATCCGACCTAAGCATTGCTCACCCGGTCATACCAGTCAATCTCAGCGATACTGCACAAACAACAATGGTTGAGAACTTCGAGGCGACGAACATCTTCCGCACGCAGACTCCATGTCTCGCAACCATACAACAACACACACGACCTTTCAACTTCAGTGGAATATCAGGTCGACGCCACAAGTGCTTCAGTCCAGCGTACGCCCCTCGAGCCTTGGATATGCGCGTGCTCATCTCTACTACTGTACTCCCATCCGTCGTCACGTTTCTTCCGAGGTAACCAAAGCGGTCAACAGTTGTTAGTTCCTCCCGATCGGGCATTAAGCTCAGAATAGTTGGCGTTCAGTCTTGCAACAACACTTTACACTTTGGAGGTTTAAAGCGCATGCCAAATGGAGCTACAGCTCTTGCGAGCCTATCTAGTGCACATTGAGCATGTTCCGTGGATTCGAACAAGCAGACAAGGTCGTCAGCGTAATCTAGGTTACATAGCTTTTCACCATTTGACATACGTTTTCGGTGAGGAGCATTGAATAGCGCTGTACGATAAACTGAATTGAAGGCGTCTTCCAAGTCGAGAAAAATCATTGTTGTCGGTCGACGGTATGTGCGATGCGTTTCAAGTAGTTGGCGAAGAGTAAAAATCTGGTCCATGCATCCCCGACGTGGGCAGAATCCAGCCTGTTGTTCGTGGGCGTTCCTCTTGCAAGCCGGTGTCAGGTGGTGCAGCAGAATCGAGGCCAGTACCTTGATGATTGTCAGAAATAAACTGACCCCACGGTGATTACTACAGTCGTTTCGTATTCCCTTCTTGAAATGGGTGCAATCGATGACACGCATCATAATAACGGAATATGCTCCTCGTTCCAAATATCGCGGAGCAAGGTGGCAGGTAATTTTATCAACGCATCTCCAGTCAGTTTGAAAAGAACTAGAGGAAGTTCGTCGGGACCTGTCGCTTTCCCACACTTTAGTAATCGAAAGCTCGACTCTAATTCCACTTCCGACGAGGGCTAAAGTTATACTCCCCAGGGAATTGCAGGCGGGAGACTGAATTATTTTAAACCCTGTAAATTTGGTTACGGTAGGTATGAAACTCATGCCATGATGGTTAGCATCATACTCATGAGGCTCTCCCTTGGCTTCGTTCACTGGTTTACTCTGTGTATCCCAAGGATCTTTGACTAATGATTACTTCGTGAGTTCAGTAAAACTCAGTCAGCTACATTTTCACTTACGTAGCTCATCCGAGCGACCAAACTGTTTCTTTTTATTCGTTATCTACTTCTGCCGTCGGTTGTTTTGCCGACCGGGTTTCGTCGATCACTGGTTACATAGATGGTTGACTTTGACTGATTCCCCAGGCGGCAGCCAGTTCGATTTCTTCGGTTTTTTTCTTCAACCGTATCACATAATATTTCCGTAAACTACTCGTAACTTGGCGTTACATTCATGTTCGACTTTTCTATTGTAGATGTGGATTACTAGGAACGTTGGATTGAATCCATTGATTTCCGAGAAATCCAGTGTCCTTGACTAATTACCTATATGGAGGCAAGCGAAACATCGCGCGTTTCATGTAGTCTTAAACACAATTCACAAACCACTCATTTGGTTAGGCATTCATGTTTCAAAAGGACGGCGAAAATATGAATTTTGTGAACATTGTGCGGTTATCGGAGTCCGGGGATCGCGTCCGGGACGGGCGTACTTATGCTCAAAACGTATGTGCATCAGAAGACAGTCGGAATCTGGGTTTGCATTTGTGACCCAGTAGACTTCATAGTTGTGGACTAAAGCGAGCCACGGTAGCTTATTCCTTCGATCTGTTTGAGTCAGTTGGTTTGTAGAACTCGCTTGCTATTCCGCTGTGCATGGATAACTGTAGGACCTTTCCGTTCGTCGCAGATATCTGCTTCATTTTTGAGATCTCTTATAGAATGAACGGCAATCAATTGGTAAGGCGTTTCACATCCCACTCACTGCAGGGAAAAGCCATTTCCGATAACTATTCCTGTTTGTATCCATCATCAGTTACTGGGAACCGGGAAGCTACAAAATGCAGTTATATTACGTGAACGAACTACATTTTTACCTCGCCATCAAACATTGGGAAGCATAGTAACAAGATCTGCTAGAAAGTTCCGAAGTCAGTTTTGTATGCACGTGATCACAAGATGGTTAATTTCTTAGTGAATCAGTATTGGTTAATATGAAGAAGTAGAAGGAGGGCCGTTCCGTTGGCTTTATTCAACAAACAACTGATGCATGGAAGCTGAAAATTGGTCGACCGGAAATGACAGTTAGAGGAAGTCCAAAAGTGTTGTTTATTAGTTCATTCTCCCCCTCTCGGTTTGATTGAACTCGGAGAAAATAATAAGATTACGCCTCTCTGCTACGAAAGTTATATCATGTTATCTTTTACTAGGTGTAGAGATGACGGGTTCAGGATACAAGGGATGTCTGGTAATGCTATGCGATCGTCATTTGATGTAGTACAATGTGAGTCAGTAATGTCAATGAATAGAATCTGCGTATTCTGAACAAAGTCCTCGTCTTGAGGAATAAGTTTTTCACTCTGGCCCGCTGATGCCAGGTTACGAAGTGACAATGTTTTTTCCTTCCCGTCGGGGAGACGAACATTTGCGTACTAGGGGTTGCACTCCACCAGCTGTCCTTCGTCAACCAGTGGGTCGAACTTCATACTACAACGGAGAAGTACGGGACCCGGAGAAGTAAACCAGCTAGGTAGTTAAATATATAGATATATATATCCATCACGATCAGACTGCACCTTGGTGTGGCGTGATGGCTTGCGTGCCTCAATGACCCAAAGAACTATGCAGGATGACTTTCTTGAGCCCGACAGATCAGTGGGTAGAGACCAGACGAAATCCAGTCTCAGAACCAGTTGATGGGTAACGTGTGGTTCTAACCACACGCCCCTCGATACCTGCTTTGGCCCGGGCAACCTGGCAGTATTACGCTCACAAACAAAACAAATCATGGAATCTCACATCATGTGCCCCTTCTTCCCCCACTGGTTTGTTTTGTGTGGCACACAGCCTGAAATCAGACAAGTGTGAAATATAATAAATAAAAAGTACCCCTGGAGAGGACATTGGCGAACAGACACAGAGAGAAGCAGTGTACCGGTCAAAAAATCTCCACTAGAGTGGAGCGTCCGGGGTTCCTCTCCACGGTGTGAGGAGCCATTGCACTTCATTGGGCAGTTATCGCCCGCTTTAGCTGGCCAGCACCCGGCCTAAATGATTTTACCCCGTCCACGTCCCGTTTACTCTATTGGGTGCATGGGGCTAAAGATATAATCCGTCAGGCGGATCGATAACAAAGCACCAGCAAAGGCAAGGCAAAATGCATACAACAATCAGGTCTCACGCGACAGACATTCCTTCACGGGTTCTTCGGTCACGTTCTTGTGATGGGTTAACGCCCCACTGCATTGTGGGTTAGACTTTTGGAGCAAAGGTTCCGATTATAGTTCACAAAGAAAAACCCTTTCTGCGTATGGGCAGACGCGGAGTATAATTTGCCCAAAAATCTCCAACGGCCCATCGGGAAACATTCCTTATCTGTCTGCTATTCATCCCTTATTTCCCAATTCTAAATGGGTAATATAAACCACAATAAGTCGTGACCGAGAACTTGTAGCTCTCCATAGGGGCAGTTACTATCAGATAGAGGAAAATAGGTAGTCGATTCTCAGACCTAAGCATTCTATTCACTCAGCTGCTCTCGATGTCCGTATACTTTGCCAAACGGGGCAACAGACTGTCTTAACTAGGTCTCTTGAAACATTTAAAATAGATGTGCGTCGTGTCTCCGTAACACGCATACAAGATCCAACTACAGTGATAACAGTTCTCGTCCCAGATACAAACTCAGCTTTTCTTTTCACTATTCGCGTGTCGGATGACCCGGTATCTAGTGCTCGTGGTCAGACTGTCGTTGGCATGGCTCTGAGCATGGAAGCTGAGCGTGCACTGCTCGACTGGATCCCAGTCAGTAGTCGCTTGTGTTCGGTTCGGTTCGATGGTTCTGTGTATGTCACGAGCAACAGACGGAGGGTTCGATGTCTGTATGTCGTTCCTGTGTATACCCCAACTGACTAGCTCTCTTGAGGCTAACGACGAATTCTACCATGATTTGTCTCGACTGCTCCGCGTCTTGCGCTGTGCGGACACCATGGGTTTTGCTGGCCATTTCAATGCCCAAGTTGGAAGTCTAGACGAGACAGAGGAGTACAGCAGGCCGATTTGGCCTATGTAACGTTGGCGGCCGAATCAAAACCAAAGCCAACCGTCCCCCTCAGCTACTGCTGGACGATAATCATCGATCTGTTTTCTAAACAGGATCATTCGCCAGGTGATCGATGCAGTCAAACACCCAGGATCCAGATGAGCCCAGGACGGAAATCAAGCAGGCTGTGTGTGAGACTGCTAATGCTGCCCAAAGTTCAACAACCAGACACAGAAAGGATGGATATCTGCATCCTCAGTTGCGCTGTTAGTTGCAGTACAGATTGATTCCTCCGGATTCCAGATATGATGATGCACGGAGATGCCCCAAATGCCGACTGATTCGGAGCCTGAGAAACGATCGTGAGCAGTGGTGGATTTCGAGGTGTAAGGAGATAGAAAAGGTTGTGGCGATCGGCAACATTCACAACCTTTTCCGTCTAATTAAAAATACCGGTCCACGAAAGACAGGCGTTAGCGAACTGATCAAAGAGGCAAACGGGTCACTGATTCAGAGTCAGGAGCGTCGTCTAATTCGTTGGACGGGACATTTCGAGAAACAGTCTAAATAGCCTTTATCCACAACAAGTGATGTGAGTAGCATGATGGCTTGAGTTCCAGATGTAGATACCAGTCCTCCGTCAGAAGTGGAGGTTCCCCGTGAGATAAGCTAACTTAAACGACACATGGTTCTGGGCCAGATGGATTGTCTCCATCTGTTTTCAGAGACGGTGACTCATTACTGTCTCTGGAGTTGACAAAACTCATTGGTTTGATATGGGAGAAGGAACAAGTTCCAAAGAGTTGGTGCAAATCAGTGATCGTACCGATTTGTAAGAAAGACGACAGGTCTTCCTGTGGAAAGCGCAGGGAAATAAGTTTGGTTGGCATCACATTCAAACTGCCCACTGATGTTATTCTCCACCGCTTATCTAACGCTGGTGAACAGTGCTCGCGCGAGAATCAAGCTGGGCTTAGACCTGGTCCAGGTTGCGTTAACCCCATCTGTACCGTTCGACAAATTTTAGAACATAGACACACTCTTCGTGGGCCCATCATTTGTGTTTTTCTTGATTTGAAAGCAGCTTTTAACTCAGTCGACTGCACAGTTCCTTGGCCTGATCGATGTTACTACCTCACCGTGGCGATCGGGTATGCATGCCACAGTAGTCCCGAGAGTTGGGCCGATTGGAACGCAAAGCGCTCTTTCGGGTCACTCATATCGGACAGGCCGAGGGCGAGTAGCCAGACGAAAGTAACGCGACGTTTTTAGAGGGTGTGGTGAGTTTTTTTTCCAGCAGCGAACTGTGCATAAAAGTCGCAGAAGCCCCTTAGAAAACAACGTGACGTGTGCAAATGTGGCCCGCCATTAAATAACGCCATTTATCTCTTGCTGCTTACTCAACTCTTCTGTGTGGGGTAAGATTCACCAGCACTCATTGGGAATCCTCGACTGACAGACCATCATCCAAAAGGTGTACGAATCGCGTGTTCGATCACCGCCTCTCGACACGCAAGCTTCGTGTTTCCCAACAGGTAGAACTTGGTTATGCAAGGGTTCGGATTGCTGCCTCAAACAAAAAACCGACCGGTGATGGGGACGCCACTTTGTACCTAATTCCCAAGACTCTTCATGAACAGTTTCTCTACACCCACTGCTCATGGACAGGTGCCATTTGGGACATCCATGAAGCTGACTGATCCTTTCGCAGAAGCTAACCGCATAAAAGTAATTTCGGTTTTCTGACACTGCCTCTTGTTGAAGAGTATATCAGAGAAATTCATTTTCTTCATGAAGTCCCTGTACATGAATAGCTGAAGCCTAGTTCGGGCTTACGGTGATCTTTCACCCGAATTTATCAGGAAAAGTGGTGTACGTCATGTTTGTCTCCTCCCTCCTTCTCTCTTTAACCTTGTGACTGACATGGTCCTGGTGGTATTGAAATTTACCCAAGTGGAGAAGTGTCGGACCTTGAATATGCAGACAATATCGTTCTTCTGAGTGAATATCCGAATGAGTTTCGAGCTTTTTCAGACAGCTTGAGCAACCGCGTGGCTATATTGGGTATCCGTTTTGTACCTTCAAAGTGCAAGATGCTGTTACAGGACTGGGTTGGTCCAACAACAAACCTTCCAGTGTCTGGGTAGACTATAGATCAGGTTGGCAAGTTCTGTTATCTGGGCAGCTGCATTTCACCCGGAATTCGGATATCGGTTGAAGTGTCTTTGCGTATACAGAAGGTTGGTTTAGCATTTGCTAACCTGAGTCATTTATGGCGTCGACATGACATCCGTTTATTTATCAAGGGTCGAGTGTGCACCTCAGCCGTCAGGCCAGTTGTTTTGTATGGTTTAGAACTTTTGCCACTGAGGGTGGAGAATATACGAAGATTGTCGGTACTTGAACACCGATGTCTTCGTAGCGTTATTCGAATCTAGTGGGAACACCGCACCAGCGATACTGAAGCTAGGCGCACAAACCAAACCATTGGAAGAAACACTTAAGCTCATCAAGCTAAGGTAGTCGGGACAGGTGTTGCGCATGTTTCCTGAGAGGATTTGTTAGCATGCAATGTTCGCTGAGGCGAGTAGTGGTTCATAGATGAGTAAGGGTGGTCAGTCCATGACATGGAAGAAAAGTATGAAAAGTTCGACCGGTGAACTTGGTCATGTAGGGTGTGTTAGACTTCGTGGGTGGGCTTCAAGAGATCCCTCCACTCAGTGGATAGTTGCGTTGGAGAACATGGCACCGTTTCGCGTTCAGTTGTGCTCTTGCATTCGCGGACTTTCTTCATCCAGCTAATAGCGACATTTGTAGTTTCCCGTTACTCCTTTCGTGCTGTTTTCTTTTTCATTTTTTTTCTTTATAAGATTACCGCTAGGAGATGGCAACGAACGCCACCGCACTCAGTGCATGGTTAATGGTTATCTGAAGTAAACATCTTTTTCGAGCATCCTCTCGATTGGACATACAGAATGACTGTATTTGATAAACCGGCGAAAGTAACACGTTGCAACAGAAGCCCTAGGAATACTCTCAGTGGGCTCCTCGTTCCTTGGCAGTAGCCGGTGTAGGCTCCGAAGCATTAGTTGTAGACGCGCGGTTTAGGTTTTCCGACTGATATATTTGCGAATGACAGTGGGCCAATCCTAGGGATTTCTCCTTTTCGAAGGCAGTACTTATGCTGAGTGAATATTCTCTCATGGACGTTGACGTATGGCTTGGGAGCGATTCCCAGTCATGAAAGTGTCTGGAATGGCTTTCTTTTGGCCGTTACGGATTTGAAGTTACAGTCTTGGACTAAGGATTTCAGATGCCGTAAAACTCACCTGGACTTCCGCCAGTCTGTTGCATATTTGTCGCTAATAGGTTTCGTGCAAAAACCGTATTTCTTAGTTTGATGTAAAAATTTCTGAGTGTCTCGATAGCTGATTCGGAGCTGTGGTATTTTTGGATATTGTCTCAAACATTTTGGGAGACATAATTGGTAAGCGTTCGAAATTTACCAAGCTGAAGAGATTCTATGCTGTCCGAAAAGTAACTGGATGTGTTTAACCAGAATATCCACTGTTTGACCGCACTTGAACAGTTGGGATTGCTATCAAAACGTCCTGGTCGAGGTATTCGGTCCATTGTTTTGTTGAATACATTTTCGTAAGACCAAACAAATCAGCAGAATGAGGAATGTTCATTAGGCTTTATTCAACAAGCAACTAGCCTATGAGAGTTGAAAACAGAATAAACAGAATTATAGTTAGGGGCATTACGAAACTGTCGTTTAATAATACAGGGCTCAAGTAGCAATTTCATTGTTTGTGCGGGTAAGCAGTCTGCTGAAGAACTTAGTAACTTTCGTGGATGATCACTGACGAAACTCTAAATGAATAAAAAAAATACCAGAAGGCTCAACGCGGCCAGCGGTCTGATTCTCCATACTGTCAGAATGGGTTTCGAATTCCGAGTTTTCACATGTATCTAACTACTGACCTCGTATGTTTTTTCTCCGATTTAGATTTTGTCGTTTCCCAACATTTGTTAAGGGTTTCACATACAATTGGTAGACAATATGTTCTTCATATTTTCCCAATTTATGATGGTTTGAATATGCCTGCCCAAAAATGTATTACTCAACCGATGGATTTCAGTGTTCGGTCTTATATGTGGTCCAAATTTTTTCTTAAAACAACTACTATTATAAATGGCTTTGGAAGTTCAGGAAGATTTTGCTTTATGAGATTTCTATTTTCTTTTTCTGGCATCATAACTTTGCAGCTGGAACCAGATTGTCTACCGATACCACTGCACACACCCCCAACCGCCCTGAGTCACCTACCCCGATTGTGTGCACGGACAGCAGCCAGCTGGGCACTCAGTCTCAAATTCGACAAAGAAAATGGCCTAGTTTCACTATGAATCGTCCCCGTCGACTTGGTTCATCCTCATCTTCGTCCTCCACAGCCGTAACCACCACAACTGCTTCTTCCAGTACGACCACAGTCACCAAATCCGGCTTCTCTCGGCCCCAACTGAGTTCTACCGCGGGCCCGGAGCCATTGCTGTGTGCTGATCGTTCCACCGGTGCTGGTTCACTGTCTCGGTCGTTGTCCGCGGAGCGACGCCCATTTCTGCGTGCATCCAGTTCCACACGTTCCTCGTCCAAGTTGTGCCCAGGCTCCGGACAGGAGACAGGGGACGACCCAGATGCTCCACCTTTCCGAAAATCCTCCCTAAGTGCGAACAGCTCACTCAAAATCACTAATCAGATAGGAGTAAGCCATGATTATAATTATTAATGCAAAGAGTTTTCTGTGTTCACCTCCCATATCCCATTTCCATTTCACCTATTATTCTTTGAACAAGTATATTTTCGATCCTTCAAGTCAGTGGGGTCATCTTTTGAGTGCTAGTTCGCTTCAATGTGGTTTTATCGGCTCAATATCACACCTCCTTCATCATGTTTTCTCTTGAAATCCGAGTGACTCGGACATTATCGATCTTCTTTAGAAACACTGTAAAGACCAAACAAGGGGGGGGCTATCTTACTGGAGGTTTGTAAAAGGACATCATGACTAGCATGTGTGTTGTATGCAGATAGTGCACGCTGAATACAAGACGCGATCTATCCTTAAATAAATGAAAACAGTTGGGGTCGAACAGACACATTTATTTGTAATAGGTGGAGGACCTCTGGTGCATAAATATACGTGGACCACTGCTTCTACGGGATAGTTTGTTTTATGTGATTGGTCTTGTCGAGGGAACTCACCACTGCTTCCCTGATAGGCAGAAAAAAGTGCAAAGGACGCTAGTATTACTCCAGGTTGGGGGTCGATCTGAGCTGGCAACTCAGTCGGTAAAATCAGTGGAAGAATAATTGATCCAAACAAATGGGCTTCCGCTAGGCCATCCCGCTGCCTTGCGGATAGGTTCTTGTTAGAACTAAAGGCTTTGGTTGAGAACCCTAATCGTTCTCCTGCCTTGTGGCTGGACATCCTAGCAGTACCCGTCCAACATCTTCCATGAACTGCACGACTACAAAGAATTCCATACTGCATCGGTCATCTCGCAGGATAAGCAGGACCGCGCTGCCCATTGCATCGAGCGCGGTGGATAGTGATAAGTGAGCTACTGCTCAGTGTTCCCTCTCTTTTACTCAACCTTTGTCTTCTTTCCCCAACCACGTCTCTTTTCCTCATCTATCCAATACATAATGCTCCCACTGATAACACGGTCAATACTCGCAACGGTTCATTGTCAAATAGTGACGGGAATAAACCTCAGTCTCGTAGCTCACATTTTCTCAAGCCTCGTCAGCCTCTGAATCTCGGTTCCTTCAACGTGCGTACACTCATGCAGGCCGATCAGCAGACGTGCCTAGCCCTCACAATGAACTCTCTGAAGATTGATGTTTGTTGCGTAAGTGAAACGCGTATCCAGAATTCGAGCAGTTAGATTCAACTAACTGCCCCTGGGATTTCATCAAGGTATTTACTACACACTACAGGAGACGAGGCAGCTGGAGCAGTTGGTCAGCGTGGTGTAGGGGTAGTCTTGACTGAAAAGGCTGAAGTTTCCCTTTTAGACTGGGTCCCTATTAACAGTCATTTATGTGCTGCGGGACTCCAGGGGTTGGTTGATGTTCGAGAGGATAGTCGTGTTAAGCGCAATTTGTTTGTAATTTCGGCGTACGCCCCAACGGACTGCAGCTCAGACGCGCAGAAAGATGAGTTCTATGATGAACTCGCCACCCTCGTTCCGACAGTCAAGGCTATGACATTGTAGTGCTAGCTGGTGACTTCAATGCACAAGTTGGCAAACTTAGTACGTCAGAAGCTTGTTTAAGTGGGCGTTGTGCTTTACCCGCTGAGCGCACAGATAACGGGTATAGGTTTCTCCAGTTTTGTGCAGACAGTCGGTTATTCCTATCTAGTACGAATTGCCAACAGAGCTCGGGTCGCACTGTGATATGGTGCTCTAACTCTACAGGTACTCTGAGCCAGGCTGATCGTATCGCAGTAAGCTACCGGTGGCGCAGTTCTGTTAAGAACTGTAGATCTTACTGGTCCATGTACGCAGTGTCGGACCATGAGCTAGTTTAAATGTGATTATCTCTCCAGCTCCATGGTCATCAACGCAAACCGCAAACCCGGTTAGCCGTGCAACGTTTGTGCGATTCAGAAGTCCGCACCCGTTATGAACAGAAGTTAGCTTGTGAGCTAGGATCCACGACGAAGAGTAATGTAGAGGAGCATTGGGCCCATATCTAGCAGGCAATGTACGTGGCAGCAGGTTTCACCTGTGGTCCCAGATCCGATGTCCATCAAAGACACTGGATCTCGCAAGAGTTGTGCAAGCTAGTGGAGCAAAATCGTCAGCTCTCGAACTGCACGGAGATGAATAAGATACGAAGAAATCTGCAGAAGCAAATTACGAAAAGCCTTAGGAATTATCACGAAAATAGGTGGGTCAAGGTAGCTGAAGAAATGGAAATAGCAGCTGCTTCAGGTAACAGTCAAAGACTGTTCAAACTTATTCGTGACACCAGTGGACGGCGCACCCATGTTAGTGAGACGATTTGCGATAGAAATGGAGAACCCATCCTTGGCAAACAGCAAAGGCTTGATTGTTGGGCCGAATACTTCAAGAAACGGTTTAGCTGGCCGCGCGCTAATGTAGTTACTCCTGCGTCAACAACTGCGACTCCTTGAGTGGTATCAGTTGAACCCTCATCGAAAGTAAAAGTGGAGTGGAGCATTCGATTACTAAGGCGAGAGAAAGTGGCCGGACCAGACGAATGTTTCCCAGTTCTTTTCAAACTGGGTGGAGATGCTTTGATAAAATCACCTACCACCTTGCTCCGTGACATTTGGAACGAGGAGCGTATTCCATTAATATGGAGCGAGTCGTTGACTGTTCCCATCTTCAAGAAGAGAATACGCAATTACTGTAGTAACTATCGTGGGATTAGCTTAATTCCGATAGTCACCAAAGTATTACTTTCGATTTTGCTGCACCGTCTTACATCCGCTCACGAGAAGAGCACCCATGAACAATAGGCTGGATTCTGCCCACGTCGGGGATGCATGGACCAGATTTTTACTCTTCGCCAACTACTTGAAACGCATCGCACATACCGTCGACCGACAACAATGATTTTTCTCGACTTGGAAGACGCCTTCAATTCAGTTTATCGTACAGCGCTATTCAATGCTCCTCACCGAAAACGTATGTCAAATGGTGAAAAGCTATGTAACCTAGATTACGCTGACGACCTTGTCTGCTTGTTCGAATCCACGGAACATGCTCAATGTGCACTAGATAGGCTCGCAAGAGCTGTAGCTCCATTTGGCATGCGCTTTAAACCTCCAAAGTGTAAAGTGTTGTTGCAAGACTGAACGCCAACTATTCTGAGCTTAATGCCCGATCGGGAGGAACTAACAACTGTTGACCGCTTTGGTTACCTCGGAAGAAACGTGACGACGGATGGGAGTACAGTAGTAGAGATGAGCACGCGCATATCCAAGGCTCGAGGGGCGTACGCTGGACTGAAGCACTTGTGGCGTCGACCTGATATTCCACTGAAGTTGAAAGGTCGTGTGTGTTGTTGTATGGTTGCGAGACATGGAGTCTGCGTGCGGAAGATGTTCGTCGCCTCGAAGTTCTCAACCATTGTTGTTTGTGCAGTATCGCTGAGATTGACTGGTATGACCGGGTGAGCAATGCTTAGGTCGGATATCGGGTATTGGGGACCAGTTCGGAGAGCATTCTATCACAGCATATCCAGCTTAGTAGACTTCGTTGGTTGGGGCACGTGTTACGTATGGCAAACACAAGTCTACTGTACCGGGCCCTGTTTTCCGTTCTTTTTGGGGAGTGGAAAAAACCACATGGAGGTCAACAGATGACGTAGCAACGAGGAATGAGAAAATGTACAATAAACTTAGGAAAAGTAGGTGCCTCACGTCCTCGTGGTTGGCGTCCAAAAGATCTCTCACCAACTGGCTGGAGATACTGAAGGATATGGCAGCGAACTGTGAACAGTGGCGATCGTGTTGTCTGTTTCGGTCGAATCAGAATGACTGATCAATGTGCCTTTGTACAGTTAGATTGTGTATTCCGTGTGTTGACTACAAGGGCATTCTTTCTTTTTCCTACCCATGTAGGTCCACTTCCTGTCCATCTTGTATATTCATACTTTATAATTCAACGTGAAAGATGGTGAGAAAGGCAGTGGCCAGTGGGGCTTGCCCTACTGTTTAACGCTGTACAATAATGATGATGACATCACTGTTTTAGTTGCGGTACTACGTTAGCACCGACTTGATTTTCAGTATGCATTTGTTATTGCCGATTTGTGCAAACGGTCAATCATCAGTTTTAAAATCATAAAAACCTAACAAAAAGTTAAATATGAATGACCAGAAGAGGTGCGTGGTCAAAGCGACTTTTTGGGGGGAAACAACGTATTTACTAGGTGCTGGCACTTCACATCCTAGACATCACTGAGAAAAAACCTTTGGCCATGGAACACCGCGCCAGTGAACCTTCCACTGCACTCATGTGCAAGCATGCAATAAAAATAGAAAAAAATCCTCAACAAATTCTTCGCCATGCTCTTCGGTTGAGACGGGCTTACAATTACAATCTTCAGCGACATTTGTTAGCAGCTCCAGGAACTGATCAAGAATTCCACCGTTTTGTTTTACTGTTGTGGTAAGAATACGTCAGGCGAAGATCTCGCTTTTCCGTTTGATCTAACGCCGCTGGAGAGTGTAGATGGCCTCTTCTAATGTGGAACGATCACTAATGTACATGTTACCAGATGGAGCGACATACTTAATCAGGGATTCATAGCTTCGATCATAGACATAAAAATTATATATGTTCGATACCGGTGAATCTGGTGGCCTCTAGCGTTCAGAGAGTTGGGATCAGAATTAATTCGTTCTGGCCAAAGATACTAATCTATTGTTTAGGCTTTATGGATTAAATTGTCGTGATTCAACCGTCAATTAACAGATGAAAGCAGAAGACGAGGCTGTTTTGTTGGTTCTAATTGACTAGTTAATTGTACATACAGCTAAAATGGGATTTAAACAGCGTTATCGTTTGTAGTAATAGTAGCTCTCAGAATATCCAGCGGTGAAATGTGGACGTGTTTAGAGTCTGACAATCACATCATGAACAGTGGGAGTCAGAGCAGCTTTTGCCAACCTGCGACACCTGTGGCGCTGCCGTGACATCTAGCTTTCCTTTAATGGACGGGTGTACAATGATACAGTTCTTGGTTTTTTACCGTACGGTTTCAAGACGTGACCACTGCGTTGAAGGTGCTCGGCGGCTTTCCGTGTTTGACCACCGATGTTTCCGAAGCATTCCTCGCGTCTGGTGGAAACACCGTATGAGTAATGGTGAGGTCCGTCGTTGTGTTAAGTACTCTAACTGAAGTGATCACTACACGTCTACCTCCGATGGCTTGGATATGGTTTGCGAATGCCGGCCCATCGTCTTCCCTTCCGCGCTTTGTTCGCACATACTGGGCAAGGCAGGAAGAAACGACGCAGTGGTCAGGCCATGGCTTGTCGTAGAAGAAGCTGGCATCTGCAATGGCTTTGGTTGTTGCTTCCCACCTGCCCGGTTGAGGCCCAAGCGATGAGGATTATCATTGGTTAAAACATTGAGGGACATGGCTGAGAATTGAAGTCAGTGGCAGGAATGCTGTACGGCTTTTCTTTTGCACTGCAGTTTTCCGTAAACATAAAACCAAAAAACTCACAAAGTGCATGGCGAGAAAAACAAAAACAAATGTATTTGTTCGTCTTTATATATATATATATATATATATATATATATATATATATATATATATATATATATATATATGAAGACTAGGTAGAAATGTGAAACGGGATTCGCAACAAATGCTCTGTTCGATTTTGGTACCGTGTAGTTACTTATCAGTGGGCAGTTGGCCCAATGTGAGAACTCGTTCTAAGCAAAATTGATAGTGGTGGTAATTGCTACATGTGTACATCCAAATTGTGAGGATGTCTTAGTAAAGAACAGACCATTGTCATCACCATCAGTGTATAGAGAAACAATGAAGCATGTTCCATTGAAAGCTGCGTTGCACATCACCGTTATGAGCGAAAGATAAGTTTTAAGGAAGAAGAGTGTAGACTCATAAACGGAGAATGAGTAACAAGGAAATGACATGAAGGCTCCACGCGGAATAAGAAGTGGTACCGGCTCTGCACAACTTTTAATTCACATGCTTAATCTGTCGTACCGCAATCCATAACCAAACATGTGCGTGTGGTCAGCTGGTCGACACCGGTCGATTCCTAAGGGGATCTTACTGTAGGCTGGTAAATAATGGGCTAGTGTAACTTGGGCTCGTAAACCATGAGGTACATCTACTTCCTCATTCAGCCTGAAAAATGGTGAGAAAGGCAGTAGCCAATGGGGCTTGTCCTGCTGTTTAACGCTGTACGATCATGAAGATGGTGAATCGAGGTAAGATTTTCTGGAGTTATTCTTTTTATTCACACTTTCATTTTCGTATAACTCAAACACTCTTGTTGAGAAAACGAACCTGTCTCGTTTGTGTCAAGTTTTCCCTTTCTTTCCCCTATCTCTCAGTCAGCTCACCCCCTGCCTCCAGTTTATTTCCATTTTTATTTGTGTTAAATAAACCTGATTCACACAACAGAAGGAACACCTGCAGATCAATCCGGAATGCTAAGTTTTTAAAGCTCTTTTTGAACAGGTTTTGTTTCTATCGGGCTGAACAGCGTTGTCATGATCAATAAATGGGATTGACAAATCAAGTTAGACGAAAAACAGAAGGGGGGATATTATCATGTTACGTCTTTGTGTTATCATACACCCAACAGATGGTGGCGTAATGTACATGTGTTGTACATACTCGCAAAAACACTAATTCCAATGTTCTGTGTATAGTTAATTTGTATTCAGTCGATTTTTGCCGTTTGACGCCTTTTATCAATAGACATTGTGACGGAAAAGGTCGTCTTCAATATTAGTTTCCTCTGTACAAGAAGTGGTACAGCCCTAGCTCATACTAGTGATAAGTCTTCACTTGCTTTCTCCACAAAATCAGAAATTCCGTCAAGTTTATCGCAAACTAGTACCTTTCTTTTGTTATCTTGATCTAATAAGCCGTCAATTTTTTTGTTAGTTTATCACAATAAAGTTCTTAAGCCTTTCTCAGAAATACGACAGTGTGGTTTACTCGAAACATGTGATGCTGTTCGATGCCGTTTAAGAGGCGTTGTTATCTTACCAAACTTTCAGTGCTTTTCAGTTTTATAGCGCTACTACAGGGCTGAAACCCAATCGGCAGTCGTTTGTGTATAGTTCGGTTAGATGTCGGCAGTAACAGGCAGAAACGTCTATGCCTGATCGTCGACTCTGTGCATCCCCACTGACTGCAGTTCTGCTGAGGCTAAAGACGAATTCCTCCATGATTCGTCTCAACTTGTTCTCAGTGTGCGCCATACGGACATAATGATTGTTGTTGGCTCTCAATTTGAACACCTAAACGCGGAAGAAAGGTATGTAAGAGGCCCGTTTGTCATTCGAACCAATAATGGTAGTTGATTCACTCAATTATCTGTCTTAAGAAGCCCCCAGGACACTTTGTGAACAAACAACTTAAGGAACAAGCTCGTCTTAGTTACTCGTACTCACCGACTCACCTGAGGTCTCGATGCTCTTGTTTTTTCTCCTTATTTTCGATTGATGTTGCGTTGAGGGATAACAACCAAAGCCACCGCACCCAGTGCTCGATTGATGGTTGTTTGGACGGAACTGAACTAAACCGGCGTTTTCTTGCGCCTTCATGGCGCTGAACTCTGATAGACCATGTTGCTATTGGTTACGGCTGGGGCGGATCGATTTAAGACTGTCAACCACTTTGGCCCACGTCTGTGGATTCTGATCCTTCTCTTGTCTTTGCGCGATTTTGCTTACGTGTCATCGGTGAACAAACCAGTGCCAAAGCCAACAGCCCCTCTTAACGGCTACTGGATAATGCATATCGGCCTTTTTTCCAGACAATTATCTACCAGGTTATCGGTGTATAAATGGTCGATGAGCCCATATCAAATAGGTCCTTTTGGGTGCTGGTATTGTTATCCAAGGTCCCGGAAGCTGACATACACCGAAACGTTGTGCATCCGCATCGTCAGTTGCAGTGTTAGATGCGCAAATCGATTCCTCTAGATTCCAGGTATGGTGTTGTACAGGGATGCCTTGGACGCCTACTAATTTGGAGCCTTAGAAAGGATCACGAGCAGGGGTGAATTGTGAAGTTCAAGGAGACAGGAAAAGCTGGAGTGATCGGCAACAGCCACAATCTTTTCTGTATGATTCGTGACACCGGTTCACTGGAGCCTGATATTAACGAACTAAGCGAGAAAGTAAAGGGCTCACTGATTTAGACTCAAGGGCGTTGTCTCGATCGTTGAGTTGAGCGTTCCGGGGGAAAGTTTAACTGTCCTTCGTCTGCAGCAGGTGTGTTAAACAGCACTTTTGCGCTCTGTTCTCGGCTTCTGCCTTACAGCATCGTCGGGTCGAAAACACAATGAATAGAAACAGTGTTATGATTGGAAATCATAATAATAAAGAAAGAGCTCGAATGCAACGATGCCACTGATCGCGGAACCGAGCCATGCCACTTGATGTATCCGAGCATCCGATAGGCGCTCTTGTAGACCCCGACCAGGAATCTCAGCACAGCTCGACCAATTTCACTGGTCAAAGTTCTCATCCCCTTCTGTTTGTCACGGTCTGACTACTTCGATTTAATCTCCAACCTCTAGCTTTCTCGGAGAACAACGTATACCGAGGTCTATTTGTGGGCTTGTGCAATGCATGTTCCAGTCATCTTAACAATAGAAAGACGAGGTAGGCCATGGGGACACTAACTCGTACTAAAAAACGGATATATTTTTGTTTCTCGCAACAACTCCCCGAAATTTCGTCTTTTCCTGATGAAGTTTTCGCAGGTTTCCTCCAAACTTCGCTGAAATCTATCAATCGGTTCGCACTCGAGGATCACCCAAATCGCTTTCGAGGAGAGAACGATGATGTGTCCGCCTAGACACCGATGTCGGTTTGTTATTTGACCCATCCCCACACAGGCTGACAAGTATCAAGCCTGTTTTGGTTACCCAGTTGTGTCGATTCAGTTTGCGACCTAATCACTTCCGGGACGGCAACTGGGCTTGCCACCGCCACAACGTTCTTACTGATCACGGCAATCTACCGATAACCTATCATTCTGAATGTGCGAAGGGCATGCTATTTAGGATACACTATTTGGGTTGTGTTTTAGCCGATGACTCATCCAAAATTTTATTCAGCTGAATTCATTCCGTTCATTATGTCGACGTAGGTTGAGACTCGACAAGAGCCTATGCGGCTAATGCTTCTGAGGACAGAAAGCGAAGGATGTGAACCGGAATCCTCGGGTGATTCTAGTTCATAAATAAACGAATGCTGCAGGTTGTGCTAGCCAAAACTGGATGCAACTAGATAACGAAGGTGCCAATCTCAGTTGCGGCAAAACTCCGGAAAGCTTATGCTGAGAATATACACTTCACTGGACGTCTTTAATGTATTTATTAACTACTAACTTCGGCGCACTGTGCTAAAATGATAAGTTCAAGGCCATCGTCGATAAACGGACTGAAGGCTTTTACTGGACTTCAGTATGCTCGCGGTGTACATGGCAAAACCATGTATTCTTGTCACTGTGCTACGTGCAGATGGCCGATGTCAATGTCGGGAAACATTGGACGTAGCTGTACTGGCCGCGTGAATATGCTGCCGTCAGTCCATTTCGTCTAATTTGAGTGGAAATCATTTCGTTATGCAATTGGTCAGTGAGTTATGCGATCACCTTGCCACTAAGGGAAGGTTCGTGCGGAAAGAGTTCACTGAAATAGCACATACTAGAAAGGAAATAGGAGAGATGTGTCGCATCGGGATGTTACAGCAAAGTTAATGATACGTGCTATTCATGCGCTACTTCATTGTGCGGGCCATGCAGCGGAAGTACGTGTAACCTTATGCACACGGTGTTTTGTCATTTTGCAGAAATAATTCATTATTCTGAGTTATATAAAATATAGTTCTTGAGTTATTTCATTGTCAGAATGTTGGTGGACAATAAGTATTTACGCAAAGGGTCAAAGTATTTCGTTCAAAGCAATATTGCAGTAGATTCGAAGTGGCGTTCCACGGTTCCGCCCCATTTCCTCTTATTAAATTTGGTATCATTGAGAAGATCTCATCGTTAGCATTTGAATACGATCACATTAGATGGTCTGGGGTATTTCTTTCCGGAGTTATGAGGGAAGGTGTCCTTACGGACTTCTCGTCACTCTAGTGTTAAACTTTTTGGTTCTAGTGGCTGACTTCTGGCTCCCACCATTCTGCGCCTAACCGTAGCATTGTTGATACACCGTGCCCGCCGCATTCGAAAAATGCTTCGAAGACATCGGTGCTCAAACGCTGGCAGTCTTCGCGTATCCGTTGCCGGCAACGGGCATGTTTCTGAGCCGTATAAAAGGACAAACCTAACTGCTGCAGTGTACACTCGACCCACCACCGTTATTCGGATGTCAGTTGGGAAAGGCCAACCGCGTCTCCTGTATATGCGACGATACTACATCCGATTTCCGACCACCTGGTGTGATGTAACTGCTCAGGTAGCAAAACTCAACTATTTCGGCTAAGGCTTCTCCCGTAAGGGACAAGAGTCGGTGTAGGGTCACTCCAGTCCTACAACCGCGTTTTACACTTCGGTGGTGCAAAACACATCCCAAACATTGCTACACTGCTGTTCATGTTATCTAGAAACACCTACAACTTATTTGGATCTTAAGTCATACGCACAACGTTGGTCGCGTATTCCTAGACAATTTACTGTCTGAGCAAATATGGGTGCCTTTGTTCTCACACGAGGATAAAACTTCCCCAAGATCCGTTGCAGTTACAAAATTGAAAAGGAAGTGTGATAGGGGGCAAACCTGGCGAGCACCACTCCTTGTGGTGAATTCGGGCGAAAGATCGGTGTAAGCCCGAGTGTGGCTTCGACTGTCTGTGTGCAATGACTGGAGTTGATAAATGAATTTCTCTGGCATATCCTTCAATTTTGGACAGCGCTAGGGAACTGTGTGGTCGACTGAATCGAATATTGCTTCCAGATCAAGATAGACAGATTGTGCTCTTCAATCCGGTCCATCAGCTGTATACCTTTTCATATAACCTACTTCCATTTCTGATGGAGGAGTGATATCTACCTGCAGAAGATTTGCCGTGGAAACGGAACAAGTAAACTGCTGCCTAAAGTACTCCGCCCAACAGTTCGGGTGACTTTCTTGAAAGTGAATCAATAATCCATCGGATTCTCTGATAACCTTACTTACACCGGGTTTCCGTGAACCAGTACTTCTAATCAAACGGTTAATTTTGCGACTATTTACAATAGACAAGGCTTTCTGCATTTATCTACATTTTGCAATACACCACTTCTTAAACTCCTTGCCAGTTGATGCCTCAGGGATTTGCGGACCTCATTGAATGTGGTATCCGGAGGTATGGATCTATGGAGCAGCTGATATAGGAGATATCCATCATTTTTGAAGCTACTTTTATCCGGAGTCTTGTGTGGCACTGGCAGAGTTGTAAGCTCTCCCTTGATCTGTTGTCAGTGTTTATTTGAGTTTTAAGTGCGCGTCTGTATCGGTGACCGTGTAGAAAGCTCTGCCTGAAAAGCATACCGTCGGTTATCTAGAAGCAACTGTGCGGGACGGGTAGCTTTGGCTTTGGTGCGAACACAGACGAGATGTAAACAGAAGCGAGCATTTATGCAGGATTTATTTGAGTCCCATTTTCGATTGATCCACTCCAGTGGTGACCAGTGGCAATATGGTCATCCTGAGTCCAACGTTGGGAAGACGTAGGAGACCACAATGTAAGTCTATGTCGCTTCTTGTGGCACAGGTTCGTACTCGCCAGAAACAATATGTGATCGGAACACAGCTGGATGAGACGATCATCGCTGTCCATGTGATCGGCTGGGATACCAAACGGGCCTCCAATGTGCCTTCCGGATTCCCCGAAATAGCCAGCTTGGGCATTGAGATCTCTAGTAATGACCACCACGTCCATTGAGCGGATGCTCCGAAGAAACTGGGACGAATCTCGATGAAATTCATTCTTAAACTCAGAAAAACTGCAGTCAGTGGGCGCGTAAACAGATGCGATGAACAAGCATCAACACTTCAGTGTGTTGCTTTTAACACTGACAGAACCGTTCAACTGGACTGCACACACGATTGCTGACTGTGATCCAGTCTGGCATTGCGCACAGCTGTCGTGCCCTCGCAACGCCGACGCCAGCCTGGTCACGAGTACTAGGTACTGGATCACTAGGCCTGCGAAGAGTGAAGCGAGAGACTGAGGTTTCGACCGGTGTGCGAAGAGTATTCACAGAAATGGGGTCTTGTATGCGTGTTTGGGAGACACAGCACACATGCGTTTTAGAGTTTTAAGGGTTCTAGCTAGGGCTGCCTGTTACCCTACCTGATATAGTGTGTGAATGCTGAATGCAGTAAAGATTTGAGCTTGAGGAGTGTATTTGATCTGTGTCGTATTTTTGAACCATCATTAACGATGGACATGTTTCCTGAGTCGTAGTTACAGATCTGGAATAGTTATTTCTGTTCATTCCCTGATGTGATTCAGCCATTAACCATAGAATCTCAGTTTTGTCTAATAAAAGTTATTCTATTACATCGACTCAACATAGTTTCATGTGCAAACATTGTATCCTCCAGTTTTTCATATTTCTAATCAGCACACGTGCACTTAACCGTTTGTTTTGTATGTGTATGTGTGGTGCAGGAGGATGTGTGTGTATATGGATGATTGTGTCTGCAGGATGGATTCAGATATAGGGGTAAAATGATAAAAACATTTCATTTATCACATATACATAACTGCTGTCCGGTTTTGTACAACTTGCTCTCAGTATACACAACACTCGCCCAGATGAGATGTTTTTCGTTTTGAAATTGTGTGCATTCCTGCGCCGAACTAAGGCTTGTGACCTAGTTTTTTACGAATGTAGATGTATGTATGTATACACACACGAGATCTGCCAATCGATTTCCTGGGTGTTATCTGAAGTGGTGCTGCCTTGTCTTTTGCCTGCACGCAAGCACACACACACGAAATATCTTACCTTCTCCACTACCATTTCACTCCTTGTCCCTAACCCTACACTTGCTTACAGTGATCACATTTTGCGGCTACACTACCGACTATACTAGCTTTTGCCTTTGGGTCAAGGTCAGTCCTACTGATCCCGTTTTATCCGTTGATGTACCCGCCATCGTTTACCCCTCGTCAAATCCACTTCACCTATTGGATCAATTGTGGAACACTTGGGGGTCTCTAAACTACCTTGTCAAGGAAAACCGGGAAACCCACATCGACCCGGTCATTGCCATCCTCAATTTGCTTTTCTAACACCTTAGGCAAACAGTGTAACGGAAAAACAGCGGGTATTTGTGTGCCTGCCCACAGAACATCTTTTCCAAGGTTGAATTGCTTCATTATTCTCTGTGTATGCATGCAGCAAAGATGTAAAGCCTGTTAGTCGGATTGATACTGCTGTGCGAATGAGGGTCTTTTATTGGTTTGCCTGGATTCGCCTCTCAAACCGTTGCAAACTGACCAGTTCGATCACGTCAGCGCATGGCTCTGAAGTGTCTCGAGACAGCCCGTCTGTGGCGATGCATACGAGATGTTATTGCCAGATTAGGAAGATATTCAACGAATCACGAAACCTCACTACGATATCCGAAAAACCCGCCGAAATGCTCAACTGCATGTGGTTTGAAGTTCGCCTAAAAGAGACGGGACGAACGATCCGTCAGACAACGGAATCACTGGGTCACAGTGCTGACAGAAATTCCCGTTTTAAACAAATAAAAGGGTTTGTTTCAAATAACTAACTTTATTTTTGTTACCTCTGAGAGCCTTGCTCAAGTGTACTGAATGTGATCTGTTTGCCTTCCTTCTGAAAAATGAAGGAACATATAGTATCGCAATGATCTGAGGCTGTTTTTCCAAAGTATTAACGAAATTCTATCATTCTATCGGTGTCTCGTGCACATGATTTCTTCCATTGTTTTTACTTCGAACTTACTGTTGATGTCTTTCTGGTGTTGCAACGGGTACAATATCGATGCACGATTACTTACGAGGAATAGAATTTTTCCCTTGCTTAGGACAATGAGGAAGTTTTAGCTCCGTTTTCGTCTAACTCACACCTGCAGTAGAGTTTCCAGATATGTGGCCATTATGACACATTCCGATCATTCACTTGCATCCAATCGCCTTTTGAGTAAATACACTGTGATATTTGGGAGCGGCGCAGCTTGTCGTTGGTCTCTCATGGTTTAGGAGGGGGGGATACAAGATTATTCTCCATTTTGTCAGCGATAAGGGCCGTTTTGATCTTGAATATTTTGTAATGCATCACCTGACCACTACCTAATTGACTGAGTTAGTATCCGTGGATAAAGGATAGATGAATGAACAAATTGTCAAAAAGCTTCATATCTAAGGTGCATTTTTGTTAGCTTTTTTTAACAATTTTGTCCTTGCTTCTATTCACCCCTCTTAGTTGACAGCTACTCACAACTTCAGTTACCTCTACCCTTTGTTTTCCAGCTTGTGGTGGATAGTGCTGGTAACATATCACCGGACACGAGCACTGGCGTGTCAAAGGTGGGAGCTGGCAAGAAACGCAACGTATTCGCAAGTCTGTTTGGCCGAAATAAATCGAAGCAGCGTGCAAACCGGCAGGCCGCATTACAGCCGTTATCCACTGGTCCGTCACTCCCATCCTCGGTCGCTGAACACGCGGACACTGCTGAGGATCACTCACATCCGCCACGGCCACCAGTTTTGTCTGCCACTTCAAGTAGTCATTCGCCCAGACCTGAATCTGCGTCGGCCATTCAGTTAAGTTCCTTTGGTGATATACAGTGATCTATAGCATTGCCCCTACCGTTTCCCATGCAAGCCCTGTCATTTGTTGACTCGCAATTCTGACTGAGATATCTCGGAAGCCTGATATGATGGGAAAATATGTGCACATATAATTGGACGATTGCACGCTCTGCTCGCCACATGTCTAGATCAATCATTTTCCGTTCCGTCATGTCCTGTACACTTCGCCAAAAACCCACTGACACATTGACTCATTTCTAGTGATATCATTCTTCTGTTTTTCGTTCCTACTTGATCTTCATTGTTTTGGCTACTCGCTTGCATGTCCTCTTATTGTATTTTCTGTTTATATCAGAGTCTGTTTATCTATCGATTTGTCTTATGTCTTGATGGTTTACTTGCCTGTTTATGTATTCTTATTTCTGATAACCAGCAAAATTGAGTTCTTTGTAGGAATAAAGAAGGAGGGAAAAAGAAACCATGGTACCTGTTGTTTGTTTTACTCCCTCATCAACTGTGACCTTCTCACTCAAGCGCACACTTGTCATAGATGACCCATCTGTCGCCTGTAAGTATTCTTGAACAAAACCGCCAACTCGTCGTGAAGTTCGTTGATCACAATAAACACAGTATGTTAGTCATTCCTGTGCTTTGTTGCTACTCATCACAACTTTGTGAGCGATTCCTGAGTTAATATTCTGCTCCCTTGGACGATTAATTCACATGACTACCATCTTCCGTTACAAAATATTCTCACTGGATGTAAACGTGTCTAGTTTGCGTTGTGAGATTGGCCGACTATCTTGTTCACCCTGACGCCATTGCAGTTGATGATGCTGCATTTGCTCCTACTCGCCCGTCGATACGTCGGCCGAAATATTTTTTGTTCACTCACCACGGTCAACCAGTATGGATTATTCCTGTTGGTTACTGTTCTTAGGCTTCAATGCATTTGTGTAGTTCAGTCGACCAATTACACTGCTGTCTGCCTATTTGTACTAGTTGTCATGTCACCCATTTTCCGTCTCTTTCTGTGCGTGTGTGTGTGTGTGTGTGGTTTTTCCATGCATTGCTCTCCAGTTGAACCCGAACCAAGCGATATGTGACATTCTTTCGATAACCATCACTATGCCCAAATAGTTGAACACCGCCTAGCGTTTCCCTTCAGATTCACAAACATATACTCACAGGAGAAGCCACGCGCCAAGTCCAACAAGTAGACAGTTCTTACCCTCAGCCATTCGACTATAGTTATGTGTGTGCGTGTCCCACAAATGCACTGTACCTACCACTTCATTCTGGCATATATCGATCAGCATGTTTGGCGACAATGGAAAAAACACGGAGAATGTCACTTATGCAGATCCCGATCCTCTCACTCAGAAACTGAAAATCGAGAGCTCGTACCCGTGCATTACTTATTGGCCATCCATTATGGATTTATGTGATCTTCCCGCGTCTTCGAATAAACAAACGCGTGTTGGCTCACGCACTACCCTGCCCGCGTTGTATCATTCAGCACATCGCGCCTGCTCAGTTCTGGTGCGATGCTTGGGCACCTTTCCCCACGTTCAATCGGTTCCCGGTTTCTCTCTCTGCCTGCCTCTTCGAGCGGTTCTGTTTTTTAGTGCTCCCAGCTTCTCCACACACATTATTTCGTTCACTAACACATTATTTTGCTGCTGGAGGCTGTGTGCCTGCTCAAAGTGGCTTTCAGATAAACCCTCCCAATCTCTCTCATCAAACGGGTTAGCACGAGTCGTCCCACTAGCTTTCACCGTCCCCCTTTTCTCATCTAATCTTTCTTGCATGAACATTTCTGAAGTTTAGCCACATTCTGACTAGAACAGAAATCACTACTTGTATTCCTCATTAATGTCTATGCGTTGTCATCCAAGATAAATCCGCGTATCGTTCCAGCGGGACAACATCCATCAACCCCAACAATCCCAAATCACACCAACCGGTTTGCATCTTGAGTCTTTTCTGTTCACACCTGTTAATGTCCTTCCCTCATCAGGTACTCAAACTATGGCTCACTTGGCTTTGTCCTTTTGATCCGCTCCGGTTTCTGTCACACTGCCTTGTTTCTACATCTAGTACCGTAGTTGGTGCCGCCAATACGCACATGAATGCATACACAAGCACTGGTAAATGCCCTAGCCAATAATCCAGCCTCCTAACTGTTATTTCACGTCCACTTATGCGCGCTTCCTGTGTCTGTCCGTTTAGTCATACGTTTCTTCATCCAGACATTTGCCCCGGATCTCCAAAACCGTGAATTAATTCACGAATTGATGACCATCGTATACACAATCTCTAGCGTTACTCGCTGTTTTCTACCCTTTCCCTCACTTTATCACCGACTCGTTAAATTGACTTGTACAACAGACTTTCTCTTTCTCTGACTCATTCTGTTTCTGACCCGGACGGAATTCATATTAATACCCGATTGTAATGTCGCGTGGTGCATTGTGTGTGACCTGCGCCAGCGTAAATGCACAGAACCGAGATCTTACGTGCACGCATTCATTCACCATATACCTCGCCGAACAATGAAACCCGTACGCGTATTTGTTTCTCTGTTTGTAGTTTGACTTGTTTTAGTCTCCGATTCGTGCTCTACGGTCAGTTGAGGGGAGCCACAAAACTTAGGTGACTAACTTCCAAGCAAATCTAAAGTAACTTATGCGGTTTTCCGTATCAGCTTCTGAGCTCTGAATCGTTGCCGGTCTGTGATGATCGTCCTCAGTTGCCATTTAGAACGCTTTTTCGGATCAGAATGTCTCTTGAGATGACAGGTAGGATTTTAAAGAAAAAACAGGCAAACCTAGACGTCCAGTCAAAAGATACGTCGAACTGATGAGACATGGCCTAACCAACGGCTGAGCGACCGATTATCTAGTTCGTACCATCGCGCTGTCGGTTGGTTTACCCGGTACAATAAAGATCGCCATGATGACCATATGATTAGTTACCTTTCGTCAGTTCTGACTCTTGTTCTTTACTTAAAATCCCAATTCGGCGTCGATAGTATTTGATGTACCACGAACTAGGTCTCAAAGTACTCCGAATATTGACCGGAAGCAGAAGAAAGTATTTGTGCGTGCTTCTTGTTGCGGCAGTCCGTCACGTTCGATCAGTGTGTCAATGAATAACGTAAATCCCTAGCATAAACCTCGAAATTCCAGGTAGCGTTTTTTCTGGCTATGACTCACCTCGGTCTGCGTGATAGACGAATTGAGTACCTCTTGATACGGTGGGCCACACCAGCTACCGGCTAATTCGTTCAGAATTTAAAGCTCTATTTTTGAAGTCTGTGGTCTTTCATTATTAACTTTTTTACAATCTACAGAAGAGACTGGTGCTTTTTCATTTTGTTTAGGCAACTGGTGTTTCCAGTTCACGGTATTGATGATGTTAAAAAGTCGACAATGTAGTTCGGACATTACAGTTATTCTGGGGTGGGAATCCGCATCAGGAAAAGAAGTGACAAAGAAACAGGTTGATACAAGGGGATCAATTGTATATGTTCAAGTGTCCATCCTTGCGGTTTCTTTTGTGTACTTATTTGCGTATATTCAAAAATCGGTAGGTTAACTGCCTTGTACAACACTTCGAGCAGTTCGATCTCTGTCTTCATGAATTCAAATTTACGCTTTCCACATTCAGACTACCTGGTAGACTGTCATGATTGTAAATGCGCGCTTACAAGTATGGTTTAAGTAATACTAGGGGTTTATTATCAACAAGAAGTAGACCGTTTGATTGGCGGTCTTTGACTTTGCGAGCCCCATTAGCGCGAAGTAGGATGCGCATTTCTGGGTCGGTCTGCATGAATTCATGTTAGTGGTTCACAACGGTGTTCATTGGGTAGCACAGTGATCTCTCTCTCTCTACTTGTGTGGTAAATACGAATAGAGCGAGAAAAATAGGAATTCAATTTGATAAGGAGTAGGCTGTGAGTTGTCTCACGAATCAAGCTAAACTAATAAGACAGTCTTGTTGGTTTGCGTTTGTTTCACTCGAGCATTCAAACGCGGCACAAACTATCGATTTCTTTCAAACGGAGACATTAACTTGACTTTGTCGGCAGATGTGCCAAATTTAACCCTGCGTGTTCATTTAGTTGTGTTCGAGGTAACAGTATAGTGACATCGGTTGATGTGCGATTGGTGCACTTTCAAACATGACCTCAATACAAAGTTGACAAATACAATGGAAATAAACTTTCAGGGTCAATCACGAATTTCACTTTACCATTGTACAATACCTGAAGCAGAAGGGCTAGCTTTAAGTCATCCTCAGAAAGGACCGATGAAAACCGAGCACGAGGATCCCCATGTGGCTGTTCGGGTAACGAAAAATGAGATTCAAAACTGGCAGAATCAGGATCGCATGAGTAGTGGGGAATTTGAATTAACTATCAGATAGTAGTTCACTATGCGTTAACAACGCTCAGCTCACCATCGAAAACGATGGAATCACTGTAAAGCTGTTTTACCCTTGTTAAAAATCACCAGCACTGCACACCCACCGAGCTCCCGCTGGTACTCAAACCCGGGATAAACGATAGTGAGTCGGGCAGCTAACCACCGGGTTGGCACTGAATAATCTATCGTCACTGCCACACGAAATGGCGCCCTTGCGTAAGGGGTTGTTCAAGAGTATCAACCCGTTACTTAGTAGGGACGAAACAGCTGTATAGTACTTTCATGCTTTTCAAAGGAGAGTTAAACACTGTTACTACGCGGCAAATCATTTGATAACCAATCTTGGAATATGATGACCGAAAATGCTGCACATATGTGCTCAGCCCACAAGATGAGCTGCACTTTTCCGGTTTCCTTTGTCAATCTGTGTGCTTATTGGAATCAAGTGGAGGTTTCTAGCACATCACAGCCGCTTTTCGGTCGAAGTACCACATTAGCCACACTAGTAAATGGCTTGACTGGAGTAATGTGCATATAGTGGGAGATTGTCCGGGGAAATCTGATGTTTTCGTGGTCCCTAACAAGCAATGGATGAGTTGTGTGCTCGTTAATTCTCGCTGAGTCGTGCAATAATGAGAGTGAATTCTTAGAATTGTCGTTCTTACTTTTCGTTTGGGTGAATTTCATCTATTCACGCTTCACTAACTCAGAGCTAGTATAAAACTGGTGTTTTATCCTTCCCGATTTGTGCTACGGGCGACAAATATACTGAGCGAGTGGGCCAATGTCACGAGTCCCCAAAGTCCAAATAAGACTGGTTTGCAAATTTTTCATCGATGAGATATTGTACAAACAGTGAATGGCAGAAAACAGTGGGACTATATAAAAATTACCTCTCCAAATTTCTTCAAAGGAGGGGAAATCGGCTTCGAAAATGAGTGTAAAACGCGGTGTATTAAAACACATCAACACGGAAATTGGCTAGGTTCTAATACAAAAGAATATTTCAGCGTTTTTGTGTTCAAGATGTCTGATAAAGAATGCTCTACAGACCTTGATTTTTTTCCGAAGACCAGAGTTACTACAAAGTGCGATTTCAAAACAAGCACCTTTGGGACCGTACAGGTGAAATTTCTACAGATTTCTCTTTTGTTCCTTCATGCAAATTACACAGAAAGTTCGGAATAAATGTGATTTTGGGGTTGTTTAGGAAAAGTTAGTCGTTTTGAAGACGTATGATGGGTAACATGGAATAAATGCAGAATCAAACTGCGCGGGGCGGTCTGCGACGTTTCATCTGTTTCTGCATGATTTTAGGTTTCGCTCGCCAACGTCGCTATTACTGCAGTCTCCTTCGAGTGGGCAGGTTTGTGAATTTACGAGCACAGTCTTCGTTCACTGTAGTGCAGTACGACTGCTGTATTCGTCCGGTATAGGGCGCTCTATTTGATTGCGACGAAGAATCCTTTCAGAACCGTGGCTACCTGCACATCTAATGCCACTGCAGTCATTTAAAGCCTATGGATCAACGCTAACCTTGACCGAGTAACTTCTGCTTTGGCAAAGGGTAATTATTTGTGCCGCGGGCCATCCAATTCTACCCAGCTGCTACTCGGTAGTCCCATTTGGGTGCGTCGGAGAATAGGTGCTAATGCACACACTGCAATGTCCTTATTAGTCATATATTCCTTTCCCCACAGCCATAAACCACCCGCAACTTGTCCGGCTTTTTTTGCGTTGATCACTGGGTGGTGCGGCATATACTGCGTTATTCCTATGCCATCTGCGCTGTCATTCACTTTCTTCATGTAGCCTAGTTTTCAATTGTGTGGGATGGCCCGAATATAACGAAGTTTAAGTTAGGCTTTCTGGTTAAGCCTCCTCATGAGATGCCAGACATGTCCTTGCCATTTCTTGGTGATTCGACATCGGCCGACTAGTCAGAGGGACTTCACATTATCTGTCGTGATGTCGCGTCTTTGAATCCACCACTTACAGCACGAATTAGTCTTGTGAGGGAGCTTCACGTTCCTGAGATAGGCCGCTGAATTCAATATCGTATAGCCGGTGGGGTTCCTCATGTACACTTACCTCAGCAACAGCTAAGTAATCTACTGATGCCAATTCTCGAACCTCGTTCGTCAACGGTCCGAGAAGTGTCCAGCCAAATATCGTTCGCACAGTGAATTGTTCCCTTCGATGGTCTATCCTCCGCTCATATACCCAGTGCTCCTCCGGTACATCATTTTCCAATCAATATATCGACAAGAAAGCTGGATACTCCTTCGAACAAATTCTCTTTGAGGCGAGACTATCTCTTGATGATAGATCTAATGGAGTTGGTAGGTTTCATTGGCAAATTCCCCACAATAAAAGCCTCTAGTACGATAACCATTTCGTTGTCTAACGTAGACGAGAGTTTCAATGTCACCTTGGGTGATTTAGTTTCACGCGTACCCGCGATGGTACTTATCACTATGGAAGTTCATTTACGGAGAGTGTTGCATCGTTCGATAAACCCACAATTGACTGACATAGTATCGGACCCGCTATCCAATAAGGCTGGTTACTTTACTATCCGTCCAGGGATTATGACTCCTACTAGGACTACACCCAGTGGTGCTGGTCTCTTAGGCTTGGTCATCTTGGTGCAGACGATCTTATGCCCTCGCGCTTGAATTCTCTGGATCCAATCCAGTGTGCGGTAACGGATGGTGACTGCTGCATCCATCACGATTGTATTTTATCCATTTTCTTGCAACCACTCGGTGTGTATCACTTAGATATACGAAACAAACTCAGATTCTTTTGGCGGTTGTCCAGCGATCCTCTGCCTTCATTTCCAGGAATCTTGGGCATTCGGCCAATCGGTGGACAGCCCCGCACAACGCGCAGTTGCTTTGTCTCTCATCGCCGTGGATGGCGTGTGTGTTCGCCCACATAGAATGGTCGTTTGTTACCCCGAGTGGGGAGTGCGCAGTCGGTCATTCAACTCCGCTGCTATCCCTCATAATCTGTCCAAACCGGCTATTGAGGATGAGTGATGGTGAATTAGTAAATTCGAATATGGCCTCCCGGTCGGGTATATAGATCTTATCAGCCTCCTCTGCCCAGTGGCCTAGCAGTTCGACTGGGAGGCACTGGACAATTGATTCTAACTAGTGCATTGCATTCAGATCCGAACTGTAGTCAAGTTGATGTAAGGCCATACTACATTTTGCATACTAATCACCAGGTTAGGCAGTGGACGCACGTTGCCTCTTGTACTCCTCGCCCTCAGAAAGTAGACCATCAATCGGATGTCTCGCAACTCTGAATGGTTGATCAAAAATATCTTTCGGTATGCTGTCTACGGTTTCGTGGCCTACCTCGGGATCTGACATGACTCAACCTTATCTTACCTCCTTAGTTCTCCCACGACAGTAGTGCATTGAATACAAAAACTGTTGCCCCCGGTCGGTCACTTTTGCGCTCGACAAATTTTCCATACTGCCCTATGAATTGACAATAATTTTCAAGGTTAAACGGCGTTAGCTCCACCCCCGGAAAGTAGATGTTTGCTGGGACGAACGAGTGGACTTTCGTTACTGGTTCATCAGAATGGTCGGAATGGGACAATCTGAAGTCTGCCAGACGTCCGTTCCGTTGTGGTTAGAAAATTTTGTAAACGTGTATCTCTCGTGTGGTAGATTCGACTTGTTGGCCAGCTAGAATCAATTCACATTTTAACTCGGACAATCTAGACCTATATATATGCTTTAAATCTAAATTGTCTGACATAACATGACATACCACTGATAGAGTTAACAGCTGATATTATGTAGAGAATCAGAGTGACCCACAACCCCCCCCCCCACACACACACAGTTACTTGTCGCGTTACTTCCTGTTGGCACGCAATGTCCTTGTTTCCACATCTGGGCGTTCCCAATGAATCTTCTTGTTAGGGTTCCCTTAAGTAGTTCATTAACGAAGTAGTTTGTTTCTATGGCATCTCAGTAGATTCTAACGGTCTGCGTGCAGTCCTCCAGAGGTACTAAGGGATTGGTGTAGTTTCCTTAGCACTGAAAGAATCCGCGTGCTACGCTAGCCTTCAAATCTTGCTCTTCTCGTCAATCCTAGAAATGAACGCATTTCACAGACGGTTTTCACACTGTTAGCATCAGCACTTCAATTAGCCCACATGAACATTGTTCCTAGTATTGTATTTCCTTACACAACGAACAGTAGTATAGCGAGCATCTCAGTTCTACCGAAAGTTACGTAAGAATGATGAAAACACTCACACAAATGCGGCTACCAGCTACACTAAAATTGACATCAGACGGTAATAAAAATCTGCTACTGCATACTGTTTGTGGGGTAATCTTTTTCCACCATGGGCGATTTCATTTTAAACAGTAGCTAATGAGGTCACATGCCTGGTGAATTACTTGGTGAAGGTATTTTTCTTTCCTCTTAAATTGCTACCAAGGGCCACCAAATTGGAGAGTCAGAAGTTTGTGCATACCGAAGGTGCAGGGGCTACGTTCAGTCTGGCAACCATGGCAAACCGGATGCACATTTTTGTGTGTACAATATGGGCTGTTTTTATGGCGTGAATGCAGAAGGTTGATACACAACGTTTTAGTTGTCGTCAGTCAAAACCATCCTGATTCAGATAATAACAACCCAGTGTGTGTTTGTTTTCAATATTTACATGAAAGATTGGTTTCCATCCGATGGTATGAATATTTTTAAAATATATTAAACGCTGCCTTTGACGCTATCTTTTATCTTGAGACGCAGCAATGTTATGATATTTTTGTGATCATAGTCTCCAGAAGTATTAAACTGATGGGAACATAGGCACACTGCTCGCAGAAGTCCTTCATAAAAATCTAAATTCCATGCTGGTGCATGAGTACACTGGAAAGGGTAAGCCTCTGGGCCTCAAAGACCCACTATCAAGCGGAGCTGGCAAACAAAACTCCCCAATTTGGGGTGAAGAACCTCGGAAGGCCCCGATAAGTCAGACATGGCGACGGACCATGCCACAATGGACATCTACCCACCATCGGGCTTGATAGACGGGGATTTCGATTTTCGGGGTGAGGTATGCAATCGATCTCAGTTGTGACATAACTGATTTAAATTTAGATAATCGCGTTAGGCTGAACAGTCACGCGCATCTTCCCCCATCCTACCGAAGAAGATTCGAGACGATATTCCCGATGAGTAGCGTTTTCCTATACAGCAATTGACCGCGAGCGAAACACTGCTTGACCGCCTTACTAACTTATTTCAGATATTCTTTACACAGTCGAGGCCTAACTGCGGCTTGGAACCCAGCATGCAAATCAGCACCAATCTTTCGGGGTTAGTCCTATTCACTTATCTTTTTAATGCAAAAAACGACCCCGACCAACGATTGATTGATCAACCGGGATCTTGTCGAAGAACCGCTACCACAATTGGGGAACAACACAAATCCAAACCAACTGTTTCCAAATAAGAAAGGAGTTATTGTGCATTACGTCCAAAGCTGCATTGTGATTGGTGATTCTGTTCCACGGATCAGCGTGCAAGTGAACTGAATCTTCTATTACACAGAATAATCACTTTTTCTCCTGAACTTTATCATTTGCGCGAGGATCTTAGTTCTTATGCATAATGGAAAATCAACTTACACTTCTCGTATCCAAAAGTTCGACGATGGGAGCTGTAGTGAAATATTTTATTGAGTTTTCCTACACCTTCCAGTTACAGAAAAAAAGTCTGCAATTCTAGTGTTTTTCTTCTTAGTTCTGAATTTTCCAGTTACTTCGGCGGGGAATCTTTTTTTTGACTTTTCAAAATAACCTCGGTCTTGGATCAGTGTTCGAAGGCGAGCAGCCTTAGGCCGTATAGTCGCTGTTTCATCACACTACTGTCGTGTTAAGGGGGAGCGATTGAGCGTACCAGTCGGATTTCTGAATCTGTTACACCCAAGCAGTCACTGGGTTTCTATTGAGTAGCCAATTTTCCATATTCCACTGTGACATTGTTGAAAGCTGCTTTATGCTCCATCCTTTTGGTTCCTCCGAGATCGACCTAACGAATCAGTATTTTATTGATGGGCCACCCAACTACAAACGGTTTCTCACCGTGTAAATTTTCATGATCAATATGGTTAGATGAGGAGTTTCGGGGCACGTGTGAACTAATATTACTATTATTGTTATCACTTTCATTATGTGGTACTAACGAGACTGCACACTTGTCAATTGGTTCCGAGGTACCTAAACTCTTCTAATTATTTTTTTGATATTCGTTTAAACTGTCATTTAGACGCTTCATGTGAAATGATTTATTGTTCCTAAACCCTTTGCCATTCTTCTCAAGCAATGAATTAAAGCCCGGTTTCACTGCCTCATTTGGCCATATAAAGGGACGCGATTTACCAGCATGTCTATCCCATATATGAATGTTGCTTCCTCTTTCGGGTAACAGGTCTATCCAAGTAACAGCATCGCTGACCACAACAAAGTGAAAGTCGCCAACAAATCAAATTTTCTGCTGAACACAAATGCTCATTACTCAAACAAGTGAAAGAAACAACCGATTAATTTAGCCTATTGCAGTAGGCGATTCCTGGTCTCAAAGAGGAGAATGAGAATGAATCGAGCCACCCTGCAGACTCGTTGGCACCGTGGTTATTCTCAGACCAGTGTGAAAAATATACCCTGCACACTGTCACTACTTGTCAGCAAAGTCGTTATGTATACGCAGACTAGAAATTGCAAATGCCACCATTAAGTGACCGCTTCGTTGTAGATGCCCACGAGCACAGCGTGGGAAAGGTGGTGGTCTGTCTGTAATCTTATTCCGATTCATTACTACAAAGATCTTCTCGGATGCGCTACGGGTAAAAAGGGAAGTGCCCGGAAATACGGTGGTTTTAGTTGTATTCACAGAAATAACAGCAGTCATATCATGTACAATTTTTTCGATATCGTAACTGGACTAAATTGAGCTTCAGTTCTTCAGTCTGCATAGAACTTCTGTCTAGATTTCTGTGTCATCAACCCACATGCGTCGAGAGCATAAAAGATTGTTTTTTGACGCAGAAACCGCGTTATCCCAGGGAAGTGGAACTTCCGGTGCGTAGGTTGCAGTAGAAGAAACGCACGATATTGTTTTGGAGGATGCGTTGGTTGACTCAACGGATCCCAAGTTATTCAGTACATGTATATGACTAAGGGTGTGAAAATATAACGGTCATAAACTATAGACAAACACAAGTGCGAATAAAGTCCATCTCGGACCCCTATGAAGCTTGATAATGAAATAAACATCTGCAGATTTTCTGTGGGTACTGTTCCAACGATTATCTGCTGTACTTCTTCAGTTATTTATATTAATACTGCTGTATTTTCTTCTCCCTTTTTGCTTGCTTCGTTTTATTATATTATGATGATACAATATTTCAAGAGGGGGTTCGCGGCCTATTAGAGGTTGCCAATTGGGGAAAGTGACCGATGGCAGAAGTAGATCTGAAACCTGGGACAGAATGATTGAAGGCCCCGCCACGATGACCGTTCGACTAAGCCTGTGTATTTAGACGCAACTGCCACGCCTTTTCCACGGTTATTTTCGAGCCCGTCTTGTTTCTGTTCGCGTCATCCGTTTTTTAAATGATTATGTTTTAAAGGTATAATAATCAGCAAAGCTTTGCTTTTATGTGTGAATGATTCAACACAAGCTCATATTATGCAAACCGGATTGCCGCATATGGTTGGGAAAAGAAAGCGAAGTCCAACAATATTTTTCTCGCTCCACTTTTGTTTTGACTTTCACTTTTCTAGCCCCAAAAGAGGCTGAAAGGTTAGAACCAATCGACTGTATTCAAATCTATTCTTGTTCATGACGGTCGCGAGATATTGAAGTACTAAGCAATAGGGAGCTATAAGAATACGAAACGCTCCCTGATGATACATTCTTCTCTCAGATTACCTTTTTCACATCTCCATTGTGCTAACTCATGCGATATTTGAAAACAGTAATCTCATTGTCTTATGAAGAAACACGAATAATGCCAGGTCCTTTAGCTGATTAGCATAAACTGTTGCGTTTGCCGACTGATGGACGTTATTTGTTCGAACATTTGTCGCCACAATAAGGATCAGCATTTTTCATTTTGCGTCGAAAGTGGAACTGAAGGGAACTTAAATTGTGTTCCAACTCGTTCCACTTAGCTGTCCTCAGGCTTGACAGCAACCTCGAATACCATTATATGCCCGCAGGGATGATGAACTCATGAGCTAAGGCAGTACTGTGAGCTTTGCGCGGTCACTCAATGGGTTGTCACGACGCGGTCATAGTCTGTCGATCACTGAGGGAGTGATGTGAGGTTGTTTTTGCCAATATCACCACACGGTGCAGATCCGAGGCAAACAACTTGTAGACATTCCACACAGTTCAAGCCTTATGATTTGAATTCCATTCTCCGTTAGATTGATTGCGCCAGCAAACAAACCATGGAATCGGGCACCATCTACCCCTTCCTCCCCAATTGCACTGTGTTCTGTTTGGCACAGTCTGAAGTCAAGTGGGCATGATTATATATATATATATATATATATATATATATATATATATATATATATATATATATATATATATATATATATATATATATATATATCGGGAGCACTCACATTCTAGCAGATTTTCCGTTCTGAATAGAGGTTCAGATTTTCTCCTCTTTAGGACGATTCCCTTGTTTTTATGACGTCAAACTTTGTACAAGATATTCAATAAATTACCATGGTATACGTGGTTCGCATAAAGAACAGCAAATATATTTTAGAAACCGAAAAACCTGACACGGTTTTTAGAAGTACCTCGTTTCTGACGAAATTCAAAGAAAAGTTCAGAGTCGAAGTTCTAGCTGAAGAAATTTATCAAAACGCCTAGGACTTCAATAATAAGTAAAGAGCACATTGTATCAATCGATTTTTATATTTGGACCCGTTTTGTTGTAAAACACATAGTCATCTAAGTCTCATTATTCACATGGACTTAGCTAGACAAAGCACTCTGGCATTCACTTGATTTTGATGCTCGTCAATTTTACTATTTATAACCACAAACTCTGATAACATGCAGTTCAATCCCTGTGATATGATAGTCTTTTATCAACTAAAGAAAATGAATTCATATCCCCCCCTTCTTGTTTATGGATTGACAGTATCCAGTGGAGCTTGGTGCAAATAAACTGTCATCCGACTGACTGATCTGCGGATACTTGGGCACTTGTGGCTTGGTAATAATTTTATGGAGCTCATTAACCGGAACTCTAATGGAAACGCAAAGGTGTCCAGAAAAGTTTGCATTCAAGATTTTCAAGATTCAAATAAAAATCCAAGGCGAAACTACGTTGTTTTTTCCGGAATTATTTCCGCCACGGCACACATATTTTAAGTCTGGTGTAACGTCATCAGATCTCATTGTCTGATTTGGTCAACCATGATAATAAGAATAATGTTTTACTTCATTTGCGTTGCACATAAACGATACAGCGTTTCAGGAGGTTAGTCGCTTCCGAACGGGAAATTGGCCATCGGTGGTGGTGGTGGCGTAGGATTTAAACTCGGAACCTCCATGCTCGCTGTGACTACTATTTCACTACTACCCATCAGTTGTACTTTCGTTTTGTTCAAATCGTATTGAATCCGATCAACTGAAAGTTTGTAAGCAGACTGTGCTCTGTTGGGCAGGTGAGACCAGATCTTATTCCACCGACTATTTCTCAGACAAGTAACAAACATCAGGAGAATGTTCACTGTTACCAACAAGAACGAGACACGCCCATTCATCTAAGAAACACTGGAGAGAATTGCCAATTTTTGCTGTCCCGTTCCACATACTAGAAAAAGACGCTATTCAGATTATGTCAATGGATGCTTATCTTTGCATTGGTTAGTGGGACACCCCTTCACGTCAAATCTCTCCCGACACACTATGCGTCAGCCCGTAGAATCACAAACAGTAACCTAGATTCCGGACAGGAGAAAAGCTCGAACTCTGTCATTTCCTTTTTCCGTAGCAGTTAAATCACTGCTCATGTATGTATATAAATATTTATCCGTGTATTCGTGTGCATGTATGCAGTATGCACGTACGTACATGTGCCGTTATCCGTACCACAGACATATTCAAACATGAGTTTCCCCGGAAATTTCGAATGACGCGGACCGCAACGTTGATTCGATGTTTTTAGCCAATTATCCATTCCTTGGTCCGTACGATTCCTAGATATCTCGGATCTGATAGTCTTATAACCACCGATCTCAAGTAGCAAGTATACTACGCAACATTTCGTAATCTCTTCCACGGGCATCGTGTCCGATTTTGGAACTTTGTGTTCAGTGCATGAACAAATGAATCTGAGGTTTGATGAAGTACATGACAAGTTACTGTCTAGTTTCAATAGTAAGAAAGATGGAATAGGCATAGCACGTTTGTGGTAGTTCTTCTGTCGTCACTACTTTGGTGACACAAAGGGGAATAATATGGTCAAAGTGATTCATGATTTGATTGGTTTATTTCGTTTGGACTCACATCTGAATGAACTGTTTAATCTGTTCATCCCCATTTCAGTGGCACTAAGATCACCGTGTGTGTGTGTGTGTGTGTGTGTGTGTGTGTGTGCTTCAAGGAACCTAAAATCTCACTTATTTATCAACTCAAACTATGTGCAATCCGCCACATATGTTAAATAAATGGCCGCGATCACTTTTCTGAATCGTTTTACTTTGTTGTGAAATAGATAAAAAAAGGAATTTAAAAAAATGTTTTCTAAGTCCTTTTACCTAGGTGGCTGCATTTCGCAGCAGGTCGAATATCGGATGAAGTGCCCTCGCTTGTGCAAAATGTGCGTTTAGCATTTTGAAACCTCAGTCATCTGTCATGTCGATGTGATATCGGTTTATCTATCAGGAGTCGAGGGTGTGCTGCAACTGTTAAGCCCGGTTTTCATGTATGGTTCAGAAATATGGCCACTGCAGATGAGGGATCCACGAAGGTTGTCGGCATCTGAACGTCGTTTTCCTTGTGGCGTTGCTCGAATCTGGTGGGAACACTGTGTCAGCAACGTGGAGGTTGAACGTACTGTACTAGGCATGGGAAACAAACCTTAAGATGAAACAATAAAGCAGATCAGATTAGGGTGGTCGGGACATGCGTTGTGCATGTCCCCGGATAGAATTCCTCTATGCTGAGACAGGTAGTGGTTGGAAGATGAGCATACGTGGCCAGTCCCTAACATGGCAGAATGGTATGAAAACCTAGTCGGTGACTTTGGTCACGTGGGGTGTTAGGCTTCCTGCGTTGTGAGCAAGACGTCCCCTCACTCGGTCGTTAAGTATTTTGTAAGATATCGCCAGGTGTCTTGACCAGCGGCGCTCTAGTATTCATTAAATTTCGTCAACGAATTAATTAATTGGTCTTTTTGTAGTTCTGTTTCTACTCTTCCCCATTCTCTGGATTGGGTGACTGAGGTTTGCACGGCGAGATGGGAACCAAGACGGCCGTACCCAGTGCATAAATGATAGTTGTTCAAACTGAAATGAATTTAAAGGTTGTCAAGGATGTTGATCAGTATTTCGAAACTTCCGTTGATCCATGGAAACTTCAGAGGTAAACTTTTAAACTCTATAGTAGTGCTCCGCAATTAGAAAATTATACTCAGTTAGCTGTGTAAAAATAGCTATAACCAAACCATCAATTTTAAACTTAGTATCACGTTACTTATTCGATTTCTCCGACCATCATAATTTCTGCTTATTCCAGTTCAGACTTGGCGATAAGCAAAAGCTTCGGGTGTTTGAAAGGATCACAGCGGGGCTGGATGCTTTGTGTTTGCATGCTCTACCATTTTTGATACTTATACTACTGATTGTTAGGCTTTCCGATATTGAGATGCTGGCGCCGTAGATACCAAAGTGAAGTCTGCTCCTCAGTTTTAACCTGGCATAAGCAAGTCGTGATATGTAGTGCGCACTACAACTGTAAGGTGGTCTAAGTACAACTAAGGCCCGTGTCCATTACTCGTCAATCTCAACTGTCATCACATCTTGTCTGATGTTCGATCGGTTGGACGGTAAAAGATTTTCCTCGATGTATTATGTTGCTTTGAACCATATGTGATATCTATTTGTCAGCGCTAAAAAGAGTGAATTCTATTTCATGAAAACAAAAGAGACTGTTATCGATTAGTCCCTGAGAGAAAAAGGTTTTTACCCAATATGTTTACTCGGAGGAAAAACGAGAGTCCCATCTGAATTGGTTTCAATTTTACAAATTCCCGCAACTAGGGAACAGATGGTGGTTCCTAACGAGGATAAAAACAGATGTGGGGTGTTTCCATGGTGTTCAGTGTGGTGTTGAGCATTGATACTGCTTCATGAATCATAGTATATGCAGATGAAATCCACTGATTACATTCAAACAGTTCTCGGATTGGGAATGATCTTTCGTGAAATACCAGGCACCGTGTAGTGCAATCGTTTACCAATAAAAAATAATGAGCATAATCATTTCCACAATTTTTCTTTATCGCACAGTGGTAGTAAAAGATTTCGACCAGGAAGACGCTACCAAAATAGAACGAGGACCCGTGTCGATGAACCCCCAACCCGAAATCGGTAGTCTGGTGTGACTGCCGTTTGACCATCGCTGAATGAAGTATTTCTATTCTACCTATCTGAAAGTCGTCGTACAGATGACTCATCAAAGAAAATTGTAAATGGAGGACTGAAGTAATTATGCCCGACTTTGTCATTTGGTTCGACATATAATAAAAATAACGTTGATGTGAACTCAATATGTTAGGGGGGAAATATTGAGCTTTTGGGCCCATTTCGAGCGCGATTAGTGGAACTTTGTAGTTACGAAAACGATTAAATCTCGTGTCCAGTCTGTATTCCGCTTTGATTTCGAAAGTCTTTCACTTGTAATCCTCCTCTAGGGTACAAATCATTGCAAAACTGTCAGATACAATCCCGCACAAACTTTAAATTGCAAAGATTTGTCTTCTCTCATGAATTATGCATATGCAATTGTTTGATTGATTTCCTATAACTCGTTGTCATGCTTACACAAATTTTGGGTTAGTGATCAGACACGAACTTCATATTTTATATTTCGACTCATACCTCTCAACGCATTCCACATTAAATAAGTTATCTAAGGAACAAAGTCTCATGTATACATCAAATACTTTTTATATGACTGGTTATTTTATTAGTTTGATTCTTCGGTTATTTCTTTTAGTTATACAATTACGAGTTCTACTCTGAATTTTACATTTTTCTCACACAGAGCCGAGCAGACCAAAAAAGTCGTATAAAAAACTGGTGGTTCCACTTTTTGAAATGAAACGACTTTTTTTATTGTCGTTTTTATTTGCTACAGTTCGAGCCTAAGCGGGTAGCTTGTGCGGCGCGATACATCAAACCGTTATTGTCTATTCTTTCATTTTTGCAAACAACGTGACACTTCAAAGATGAACATGTCATGATCGCTATCCGGTGGTGAAATGCTGGTCGGGAATGGATAAAACAGAGGCATGGGTTTAATTCAACCATGTTTAATTCTCCGCTTCGGAGGACGGTTTCCACAAATGGAAAATCGAAAAATAAGTGATTCTGACTTTTTTTCGCGTAATGGAGTATGTGTAACACCTGGGCACCGGTTACACAGGCTCACCTCCATTTGTGACATAAGTTACCCACTGTCAGTGTTCAGAAAAGTCTTCATATTTTGTAAGACCAATTGACGCCGTGAAAGGACATCCTGGGGACCTGCTTGCGTTCTTAGAATCAATTTTTTTCCAACTGAATTAGTTCTCGGGGGAATTCCACTCGAGGAACGCTCGAATCGTGCATCCGAATCGCATATTCCAACATGAGACCACAGTTCTAAGATGGGATCAGTGGGAATGATCGTGTTCAGAATTTCATTAAAAAAGAATAAACAGTAGGGAGGAATGGTAAACAAGAGCGTTGGAATGAAGACAAAATTTAGCGTCAGATAATGATGGCAACGTCAATTTTATGTCCTGATGGACAGTCAGTATAAACAATTATTTAAAAAAAGGAGCGAAGCCATTTGCTGATCGATCAATAAACCATAAAGCGCATTCGTCAAGTTTGTGGAAAATTTAGCGCCTTTTCCGTGTTCTCAATTTAATCAAGGGAAGAACGAACAAAAAGTGCCTTATGGAAATAAATTATCTAAATTAACACTTACGACAAACCAACCGAGTGAATTCTCAAATCCGGGAAATTTGCTTATTACAGTGAACCGCGTTTTCCAGAGAACCATCAGAACCACCTGCTCGTTGTAGCTGACCAAGTTGTTGTTACGGTTAACGTAAAATTCGCAAATGAAAAAAAGAACTTGTATAATCAGCATTCCCCTCACTTGTCACGCTTAGATTTTCCTTGCCTCGGGATGGGGCTTTTTATAGGTTGCAGACTGGTAGAACAGTTGCCATGATTGCAGGTTAATAGCACAGATCGCAACGGAAGCCATTTTTTGTCTTGTACCGTCGATCATACAGCCGCGCGTGGATAGATTCATCCGTCCCTGTAGTCTGCAATGTGAAAACAAAAATGCACATGGCAAATAGAACTAGAGTCCTAAGGCTGATGAAAGAACTTCAGCGTATTTCAACTGTCTTTCTACGTGCAAACATGTCCATCGTACAAATGTGAATTACGACTAGCGTAACCAGTCAGTCCAAGTATGATCCAAGTGCTATATGTGAAACACACGGCCCCATCCGGAATTTCGTTCATACGGGAATTGGGAAATACGAACTCTTCGGTAACCGAATCGACTCGGTGATAATTGTTTACGTGAACAAGATGGGTTAGAAAAATATAATCGCAAGCTTGACATCAGTTTCAGTGCCCAACTTACACGGTCTGTTTTTGCTTCGTTTCTCATCCGTTTTATTTTGACGTTTTTTCATGACAAGGAGGAATGAGTAGGACTAACTTTATTCCAAGCTGAGAAGGACCTTTCCGAAAACCGCTGATTTATTCCTGATCTGCATGAATCCAGTTGTGCAGTTGTTCTCTTTTTGGACACTTCATTTTCTGACTGTAGACAGCCAGTATCTCAAGAGAGCTATGATAAACAGTTTCAAGGTACACAGTTCGCATGCTGTTTTCAACTCAGTCGATTATCCATCCAAATTAGAATGGATTACTCGGTACCATGACCTACGAATTACCATTAAGGATTTGAATCACTCTTTGCTCGGAAGATAAAACAACGATAGACTAATCCAGTAACAACATTTGACACGATTCACACAAGCTTAGAAGGTTGATTGTTCTACTCGGATTAGCCGACAATTGAAGGCCTAAAAAGAGGCTCAGGGCTTCAGCGAACCGGTTCATGCTGGTCCCGCTGCTGTGGCAACATGAATAGTGGGCAGTCCTAGTCTATCATCCTATCGAATGACGTGCCCACACACACACACACACACACACACGAGTGTTACGCGGATGAAATTCGTAAAGAAACCAGAATACACGACTATAATTCATCCAAGATTTAGCACACCGGAATAAGGAAATTCCTGTGGGCGTATCGAAAATCTGTGTCACTTTCTGTGTAGCATGTTGCTTCGGAAAACGTTTCACTGTCCACTGAAGGTATTCAAAGCTGTGAAAATGAAATCTACCATGAAAATTGCTGTTTTCAAGGATTTACTCGCCCTTTCTCGTCGAAATATCTGCGAAACAACATAAGTCTCTCACGCAGAATTGTTTTATCTCCAAGTCGATCGTGTTGATTGCTTTGTCGCTAGCCGTTTCGATCCTTTTCTGGTGCGGCCAGTTGATAAGTCAAAATTTCCGCTATCCGACAGTAGAAAACTCCTCGAACCAAAACGTGAACGATTATGTGCAGAAAAGTAGAGATCAGAAGAGTAAACTAAAAAAAATTAGAAAGTAATTGAATATATTCGGAATGCAAACGTGTTACGAATCGTGACAGTTGATCGAAATAGCTAGCACACAACCAACATGAAGTTGAATCTCCTAGACTAGTCAGGAAGCACAACTATAGGTATTCTGAGACCAGGTTCCCATAGTCACGATTTTCATATATCTATATTCGATCAAAAACTGGAAATAATTTCATTTTACATATTGAAAGGCTTTTTAAATTTCCTCCAGAATCGCGCTCAAGTGCTTCTATTAGTCCGTTTATTATTAGGTTGTGGAAATGATGTAAGGATATCGACAGGAATAATGATCCTTCGTCAGCCAGGACTAAGTGAAACAACTTGAGTGTGAAGAAAAATATTGGATGCTCGACAGTTTTGTCCTGCCTACTGTCTCACTGAAACTACACTATCTCGTTTGTATAAAGCATTGATTCCTTCCCATAGAACTATGCGTAGTTATTCATTTGAGCCTTGTCAAGTCCAATTAGCAAATCTGAACAACTGTCACCATTTGGGATTTGATACGACTGTTTTACAAGATTGAATAATCTGAGTGGTCCGTGACCGAAAGCAGTTCACCCACATTCTGATCTCCTCGTATTCTATGTTGTTCCTTAGCTGAACGAACAGTGCGCAGATTTTACTTTCAAAAGTTTCCCCTAATCCTAAAAGATTGTGCAGTCTATCAACGTCTATGTTGCTTCCCTGGGTTCGGAATAATTTGAAGAGGGGCAGTGCATGAATTACTGCAGATCCAAAACAACCCCTTGCATGTATAAATCATGTGGTTCCTACAAAATTTCGGATCAGTCAGTCACACGAGTGTGTCAAACATGTCATCGATTGTGCATGTATACATTTTTCAGTGCATTTCACTGTTCAGCAGCATAATTCGGTTCGAAAACGGATGCTCGATCGATAGGCAGTTGTACCCGTCTTCATCAGTCAGTCACCCATAACAATTTTGCCCTATTCACAAGTCTTGTGGTTTACAAAGCAATTCTCTTATCAATTCCACTTAATACTGTTAAAGTACACAAGGTTTGGCTCACATGACTCGAAATATAACTGGGTTTCGACCGGGGATACACCATATCTGTCTGTTACGATGATCTTTGTTTGGGTTGATCTGAATAAATAGCAAAAAACATTTGCCACCCAGTTCGGCTTGATGAGGGGAAGATTCCATGCTACCCGTCTATCGCAAGTTCTTTCTTGGTTTAACATACTGTCTGTCCAAAAAAATCGGGATCACCTCAGTTCGGTCGAAATGATGGCATGCAATCGAATTTCAGTTTGTATAACTGACACTACTCTCTCTCTCTCTCTCTCTCTCTCTCTCTCTATGTCTGTCTTGTTAGAAAATAGTGTTCATTGTATATTTTTGGCTACTAAGAGTAGTATCAGTCGTTTAAACTAGAATTCGACCGAATCGAGATGATCCCGAATTTTTTTGTACAGACTATACACTAGGCTGTTGTCCGCGAACGTCGATTGCACGCCTAACTGTGTCAGATCTACAAAAGAATGATATTTTAATGATTTTTGCTCGAGATGTTCTTTCATTCAGCATACATCATCGGAACTACTGCGTTTGTGTCTAGGCTCCGTAATGGGGTATTTTCATTGGCCGGTCGAACAGTACAAATTGACCAGATAAGACTGTGGTCATTTCATCCACAAGAGGTGAAATTGTTGTGGACATCTGACAAACTTTCTCCCTAATGCAAGGAACATGTCCAAGCAGATGGTAAGAACATTTGTATTGAATTACATGCGGAAGCTGGACAACTGTCCACAGGTAGAACAGGAAAGAGGGTATTTACAGCTGCAGATGTAATAGAGGAGGAAGGACGTCCATCATTTAGTAGCATTCATCTATCCAACTGTGCAAGAACTGTGGCATTTTGGGTTTCACTGTGAGGACTGGATTTTATATTATGGACAAAAAGATAGCCGAAAAAGTCCGTGCTGTCTCTTTTTGCATTCTGCATTACATGCAGCGAATAGGAAGATAGAGGAGTGCGTAGAAAATGGAAGGATATGATTACCTTCGTTTTGGTATTCAGGGTTTGACTGTGGAATGATAATTAAAGCACTAATCTGGTTTTAGACTGACGGGTTGATTGTTGTGGTTAAACTTTCTCCCAGAAATCTAGAACAAACTTTGAAAACGAATGTCAGAAATACGGAAAAAACGATATATTCTAGTTCATTTAGCTGAATCTTTCCAAAGGGTACACTACAATTAAGGTGATTATTTTACAGATCATTTGTCAGAAAAAACGAAGAAATCACACACAAGTTTATCGGATAAACCCACAACAGTCATCACAGTTCACAGTTACTACGTCAATGATAAATTGGTCACAAGCTCGCGTTGTTTTGCTCAGTTCAGGGTAGTGTTTACTGATTGATAACGCCTCCGCACGCAGTTTGGTATTTATGCCCGAGGGGATCATCTCGAAAGCTTTACTTACAAGGACCTTATTCTTTTCCCCACAGAAATGTTAAGCAGTAGATGACCTGACTGAGCTTTGCAATTGCGATTATTCTGTAGTTCATTGGTTTCTGGTCCTGTCCTGGAATCTGTTCAGCAATTCGATGACGCAACTGCCTTTTGTTCTGTGAGTGTAGGTAGCCGAGCACTCACATTTGAACTAGTATATGCGGTTAGACTTAGCCTGGAGGTACAATGATTCTTTCGTCGACAGCATAGTTTACCGGTTAATCGTGTCTACAATTATCGGTTCGACAGCATAGTACGTGCGACTGATAAGTGACCCCAAAAGTTTGCTGGTTAGATCCCTTACATTGTCACTTTTTAAGGGGGTTTTCAATGCATTTTTATCTAAAGCTTTGCGATTAGAATGTTCGTTATTAGCTTCTTGCGGTGATATTTTGCCAGACGTGATGATGGATATCCATTTGTCATTAGAGTTTTTGTGATCCTATTGTTCTCTTCCTCCCGTGAATTTGCCACCCTAATTTTCTGTTCCCTGAGAAATAGTACTTGCTCTGAATTTAACTTGTACTTTAGTGAGAGAAATCCGGTGCAGTGTAGATATCACCCCGGTCAGGTATCTTTTTGTTCAATGGATCTTATTGAATCAACCTCTAGGCAAATGTTCACAGTTTCTGAAAAGCCTATGAGGTCACTATCCTCGTTGTGGATTGTCAGCTTTATATTTTTGGAAGGTGATTGAACAGAACATGCAGTTCTTCGTCTTATTTGTTCTATGTAATGACGAAACTGTCATACACATAACGGTGATGCGTCAAATATTCTATTCTTCATCTTATCCTCTAGATGAGCGCGATAAATATTCTAGAGGAAAGGGCCCAATGGACTGTTTGTCCATCGATTTGTGGGCCCTATTTGTTGAGCAACTGAAACTTCTTTTTTGATGTACATAATATCAGTAGAAGTGTCAGTTGAGTATTTCGCAATCTGATATGAGCATAGTGCTGATCGAATATGTGGTATGTGATATCGGTAAATTACTTTGAGGGGGCATTTGTGGGTAGTGAATTCACAACCGTAGTAAACACATTTCAGTTCTAAATATTTTCTCGTTACATAAGATTGCGCACTTATAAACTGTCCTGCACCAAGTGACTAGCTATCAGGTTTCTGGCTGACTTTAGTAACTTAGCTAACAGTTTCTCCGGTTTATGCTGTAAAGAGTTGATTATTGAGAAGACGGATTGCACGGACACACCTTTCTCATGTATTTTCAACACGTCATGAAGCTGTGTTGTTTGACTTCCTATTGGCTCCGGTAATTTGACTATGGGTTCGAGAATAAAGCCTGCCTGAACTGGAGTTCGTGCTTTAATATTTTGTTCTAATTCATTTTGATCATTTGTAGTTGGGTCCTCGTTCAACTAATGCTCATCATCCAGAATGAATAGTGCTTTTTGCATGCATGACGATTAGTCCATAATGACAACCCACCATCCTTTTTATAAACGTATAATCACTATGTTAAGGTTGTTCTGTAATCTGTTGAAAGCTTCAGTGTATCTACTATCTCACTCTGACTTTTTTGCGGACAGCTTCCGTGAGAGGATTTGTCGGCTCTATGGATGTCCCGAAAGTAACCTGTCCGTGGGCGGTGGGCCTAGACGAACTGTCCATGAAGAGTCTTGGGAATAAGGTACAAATTAACGTCCTCAGCATCACCCTAGCCCGGACACAACCAAGTGCTACCTGTTGGGCAACAGGAAGTTTGTATGTTGGCAGACGGTAATCGAACATGCAATTCGTACACCTTTTGGATGGTGGTCTGTCAGTCGAGGATTCCCAAAGCATCCTGGTGAATCTCAACTCACTCAGGATAGATGAACAGGAGGCAAGAAGCAATGACTTCACCAAATGGCAGGCAACATTCACACACGTCATGTTGCTGTCTGTGGACTTCTGCGGCTTTTACGTAGAGAGTTTCCTGCCAGGCGAAAACCCACCACACCTTATAACAACGCCGCGTTGCTTGTCTGGTTGCTCATCCTCGGCCTGTCCGATATGGGTGATCCTGAATGAGCGCTTCCGTTCCAATCGGCATAGCCTTCGGGGTCATCGGTACATGCAAACCTGATCACCAGGTATAGTATCAGCGAGGCTTGTTGAGGTGTTTTTGCTGGTTTCCCGTAATGACATTCCAAATCAGTCATTTTCGCCTTGGACTAGCTCAGATCATCCACATTAGGGATTTTAAAAATCCACTAGGTCACGGAGCCTTACCAGCTGCGCTTGATAATAAATGTGGTTCATCTTCCCTGTTGGAGTGAAACAGTTCAAATCACACGGAAGTTCCTGCAGTTGTAATTGGCCCAAAATAATTGAAGATAAGTTCCCAGTATATTTCCTTGAATCATCGGAAAATGACGATACCAACAGAAGTTCACAAGAAGTATGCTACTGTATCTGGATGACAAATTTTCTCCCAGAGGTACGATTGATTTCGTGGTTGTTGCTGCTCAATAACTATACAAACCCGGTACACTAGTGCCCAGGCATCGCTATGCTTCAGCACTCCACAACATGTTCATCATCTTAATCTCATTTGAATCTTAAGGAGCGTGCATGAACGAAGTGTCCATTTTTAAAGTCACAAGTTAATTTTTCGAAAGCTATTCCATCGGTTAGTCAACGACAACCTTCAGAACGAGGACTTGTGATCCGAGGCTTTGGCTCTTGGTGTAAGCAGTACGCTATTTTACATGGGTCAGTGGCAACAACCGCCAAACCGAGGAGGAATTTTCGTCCTGTCATCCAGATACAGCAACATACTACTTACATCAAAAATATGGACTTGGAACCATGTGTCCTCATTCTTTAGGTTGTCCTTGTTTAACCAACGAAATAACTCCCCAAGAAGTTCACAGACTTTACTTTGCATACAAGGGTTAACTGATTTAGGATGCGTATCGCGTCGTGTATAGTCAACAAATAGGCTAAATTCCCGTCGAAATGGCATTTTAGTCAAACACCTCAGACTTTTCATGGTTTACCATAAGCGTTTGAAATATGACAACAAATTCAGCGGAGACATGCTGCGGTATTTCGACACCAGTCGATACTCGGTCCTGTATAATATTAAAACCAGATTATATTCTGAGTGCTTTTAACGGTAAATAAATTGTGATCATTCTAAAAGACCTTCAGTTAGACAGAAAAGATATCCTTTTGCTCATTCATAAACACTATCTAATCACCAGAAAACCAGCATAATCCACGTAAAATTCAGTCAAAAGTCTCACTTTAGGATTTTAATTATGATAGAACTGTGTGACCTTTCAACGACGAGTCTGTGATTAGCTTAGCAGAAATGCTCACCTTGAGTACTCACTTCGATCACGCATTGGCAGTTCGTTGAAATTCGAAACGTTTTTGTCCAAAGTAACATACTGTGTACTGTGTGCCTCCTGCTTGTATAAAAGGTCAATCCGGCGTACGAACCGTACTCCAACAAATCATACTGAGTTGGTTTTATCCATTTCAGTTGCTCGATGCTTCAAATGAAACTCTGAAATCGTCAACACAGCTGTCGGAATAAACACAGGTACGTAGGTACAGAGAAACTGAGCGACGTACAAGGACATCTTTAATCTATCGTTCTCCATAGACTTAGGATTATGTATGATCCGACCCATTTAGTTCAGTACGTACCTATAGATTTCTTCAATTCCTAATTTCATCCTCCCAAATCGAATAATGCTGTCCTTCCACAGCAGTTTGTCTTTTTTACCGACACAACACTTGACCTTCGCTGACAGTTCGAGGTCAGGCGATTCTACACAGCTTGTGTCTTCACCACATCTTATCCAAATGGTGGAACGGAAAGTATCCCTCAATCGCAAAGAACCCACATCCAAACTGATTTGCTGACATCTGTGGCCATGTAGTACGTTTCGACATTATAGCGAGAAACAACGGGAGAGGGTGCTATGAGTGACCACAAGCTGCTGACGGGTCTTTATGGTCTCGGTCACCCCCTGGTATACTGATGACGTTCACGAAGCACAGCAAGATGAGATGCGATTACACTAAAATGGAACCGGTGGAGAAACAGTCGGACCAAATAGGCTGTCTGACTGATTAAAACAGCTCGTCAAACTAAAATTTGGCACGGTTGAGGTTGTCCTCGAGAAGCAGCAGGTGCTTACAACCTTGTACAAAACATTTGCTTCTATTTCCATAGCAAAATATTGTGCCACGGTGCATTTTTTACCAGCAGTGACAACAACACCATGGCCAACCCTATCTCTGGGCAAATACACATAACAACATATGTGATAACTGTACCGCCCAAAACAGCGTGGTATGCGATAGGTAGGCAATCAAATTCAGTCACGTGGAACTTCTTCTTTGACCTTATCCGTTCTTTTTTTATAAATTCCATAGCAAACTGAATTTCTTCCAATCAGTCCCACTTCTACTATTCTCACTGCACAGGAATTCTACCATTTCATGAATTTCATACTATTTTGCCCATGTCTGAGGGTTATCGATCAACACATATACACACACGCACATATACTTATAACTCATTGGAAAATAGATTGGATTCGCCCAGTTGACTTGACCTCAATCCAGATGTTTCAGAAATAAAACGCTGGGACATCCTTCGCAGACACTTTTCTACCGGTGACAGTAAAACTGATTTCTGGTAGGCCTATCTGGTATCTCAAAGAAAGTCGAAACCTGAAGCTCCTCTATTTGAGAATTTTTCACCGCGAACTGAATCCGCTGGATTTTTCTTCTCCTATATTTGATGCAGTAGTTTGCTGACTTCTTCAATATTATCCAAAATTCAATATGTTTGAGAAATCCAAATAGTTTTGTTCAAGTTTTCCAAAGTCACAAAGTTAGGTAATGTGCCAATTTTCTCTGTGTCTGTGTATTTTGCCTTTTGGCAGTTGTGTTATGTACACAAAAATACGGCTGTCCCAAGTGAGAGAAAATCAGCGTGTTGCTCAGTTTTACGGAGCCTGTTTTCACAGCCCAAAAGATCATACTTTGACGTAAATAGAAATTTGGGAACAGATAAAATTTGTTAATTTATCAGGAAAGTAATAATATTTCCTTTTGATGCAACCATTAGTGTCGTTTGTGGATTGTGCTTAGTTCATTCGAACACATTGTACTGAGTCATTTAGAGCAGGTTCCGATTGAAGATTGTACTTTTAGGAGCAGTAAGACTGTTAAAATCTTGGAAAATCTCGTCGACCTTCGGTGATGGATAACTCTGAACTACAGCCTGCTGAAGTCCGGCTCAGATATTCACTCTTCCAATCTGTTAGAACACATTTTAGGGATGACGCCTACGCACGGTTTCCTGACCCTCTTTCGCTACCTTCGGTCACTTAATGAAGAGACCCACTCCATATGCAATCTCTCTATGAGGACATTCCCCCATATCGAGTTTAACATTTTTTGTGGGCTTACAAAAGCCAAATTTTTTTTATAGCCTTCCACTTATGACGGAACTAGAAATCTGTGAGATAGACAAGGATAAAGTAATTTTCATGACAGCAAGAACGAGCATTATAACTGGGTAGTATGCTGACTTGTCTTTACCGTGATCATGTTACTGATCCCTGTATTCGTTCCTCATAGTTTCAGAGCATCACCGTTTTATATGAATCTATAAGAACACTATTGTTCTTCAGTACGCACCACGCTTAAATGCAATGAAATCGTCTCGAGCAAGAGTCATGCTATTTTGCAAATCCGGAATTTCGCCTCAACATTACACTTCGATTTATTTCACCCTAAATTACGTGGAATGGCAAGGTGGAAGTCAAAATCAGGACACTGTAGAGTGAGATTACAGAATGATAAAATACAGCTGAACTAGTGCTTGCTTCCCTGTCAGTACCTTTGATTTTTATCTGTCTGTTCCTTGCCCCACAATTTTCGGTTGCCATTATGGAGAATGTGAACGGAGTCAAGAAAAGCTTGATAAGCACACTAATCCATACGTGTGCCAATTGATAAACTGTGTTCACCTTCAATCGCTCATAGTTTCATCGTACGTCTTGAAATAACATCCAAATTGACACGTTGTTTGACATAATTCAGCGTCACCTGTTTAAGGTATCAAACGATTCGATGCTCAAAGTACTAATGATACGATTCCCGGTCTGCTACTCATTTCCCTCACCAACATTCTTAGATGACCATACATTTAGCTGTGTACGCACTTAGTCTTGTCCAAGTGCTGAGAATCCGATCACTGGCATTCTCAGCGTGGGTCGCAGCATGAGATTATGTGCGCTATTGGAAGCCTCTTACCCTCTACTGCTATTTTTTATCCCAAAACACAAACATTGTGAATGAACTCAGAAGGAGCTTCAATGACATTTCTCGCTCAGAACAACAACATAACGGATTTTATAGGCACCTCACCACCCGGTATCGCAAGTGTCATGACTTTTTCCTGTAGAAGACATTCGACTGACAAGCCTTATATCAGGTCTCACGGCGAACTACCAACGAAGTCCCCTTGATTGAATGAATAGAGAAGACTCGATTTTGTCAACAGATGCGATAGAGTATTCTATGTATCGTGGCACCAAAGCAGCACCGATACGAGTAATACACGGAATGAAAGCGAACGCAAAGGCGAAGCGAAAAGCGGACCTAGCGCTTTCAGTAGGCAAGCACCGTAAGCATGTCAAAAGCGAGGTGGACGGAAACCGCGCGAAGGCTAGTTCAGTTAAACATACGCTACCGAAGAAACCAATACGGTCGAAACCAGTCGTCGGAAAAGATCGTAAAGAAAAAAAATCCAACATGGTATCCGGAAAAAGCTCACTTTCGCAGAACGATCGAGGTTACCGTCTTCTCATGGAGAAAAAAGTCAACAAGCTGTTCGTATATGAATGGTACTCTCTTCTCTTTCACCATATTACAAGTTTGCTCATATAGCAAGAATGCTAAACAATGGGCAAAAAAGTAGCGTCTATCATTTACAGCACTTTGAACGATCGAGAAAATTCCAGGACACAGCTGTACTATTCGGGCATATGCGTGGTCTTACTTCGACAATGAGTTATGTTTATCAAACATTTTTCCCCGTCAGCAATATCTTCCAAGAACTTCATCCGCCGTTCTTATTTTAATGTTTATCCTCGCTGGTACAGCCTGGTACTAAGCAGCCGTTGCTCTCTTAAATCTTGATTTTAATATTCCCCATATTCCCTCAGTTGGGTTCAGAGCAGGTAAATTAGGTGCCAGTAGTGGGGCATTCACTCTTCTGTAGCCTTCTTATTTGGTCAAAGACTCTAGGTGTGTGTCGAGGTGCACTGTCAACTACGTAAGAGCAGTCCTCAAGATTTTCAACACAGATTTCGTCCAGTAAACCTTTAAACCACTGGATACAGAGTCCCCTCCTTCAACAACAAAGTATCATAGTCAGTCATGTATATATCCAACTATCGTCTGTTGTTACCTCAACTCCCACAAGACGAGCTAAATGCTGTCGTTTTTTTCTCCGAATTGAAATGTTAACACAATGCGCCCCCGGATCTTACCAAGAGGCTTCCGTTGGAATGTACTCCAGAGTTCTACGTGCAAAACTCAGTGAACAGTCGGTCGGAACGTTACCTTATAAAACAATCCGACGGCTTTTACGTTGTGTCTTCCCACTTTCGAACAAATTGTTAAACACAGAGGAAGTGCGACTTGTCACCTTTTTCACGGTCACTTTTCTGTTGGGGTACTGATGCTCCGGCTTAAATCTTTCCGGAACCGTACGGAGAATTAAAGTGTGGAAGGAACAATCATACAAAAAATACACTGTGAGCAAAACACACTGAATGCGGTGCTGGCCAGTTATCACGGTGCATCCCGATCGAGGACCACACACACAAGTTTGGTGGCGGTGAGAACTTTGATCGCAAAGGATCAAAGGACTGCTCCGCCAAAGAATTTGTGCTCAACACACTGTCGGGTTGTTGCAGCTGTTTGAGTTTACATGTGGGAAATTCAGACACATCTAGTTGTGCACGCCCATTCAGACCTGCCCGCGGTTTGCAACTGGATAATTTCATTGACGAACATTACATCACAGTATGACGAACTCGACTTCGTGATCCTGTTTCCTTCACAAGCTTAGTTTTCATCTCCAAATTTCAATGTGGATAAATTGGATGATCTTCTTCCCCTAACACTGAGATACATTCCACGTTACCATCATGTCAGAGGCTGCTGCGGCAAGTGAACCTCGAAATTGTGTATCGCGTTGCCACTGTAAATAACAAATAACACAATGCATAATGCGCTATCTGAACTTACTCCCTCTATCTTACTCACTGAAGCACTCTCTTATTTCAAAATTTGGTGAATGCTTCGGTTCTAAGTGCACACAACATCATCGTGAAAACAAAGTGGACGGTTAACGCACGACATTCATATGACCTTCATTTGAAGGTCATGCATTCCACGTAAATCGACAGTTTGTTCACTCAAAACTACCATCAACGGCGTAGTTGTTATTGGACAGCGAGATAATATAGTATTCGTCTATTGTCTACGCATTGTTTTTGCTCATTTCTGTTATGCACCCGTGTGATCGACACTTCAGCAAGACGAACTGCTCCCGGCAGGATTAGAATTTATTCATCAGGGACGAAAACCACTTGTGATGAATTTCACCATCTTGTTTTTAAAAATATCTCATATTCGATCGTTCACTAAATTTGATCGTTTATTCTCCAGGCAAGTATATCATGGCAATCATGGTCACGAAATTTCAACTGCCAAAGGGACATCACAGAATGAACGCAAACAGTAATAAGTAATAGAAAACTATTTTTCTAACCCCTCTGTGACAACATATTTATTGAATAAGGAATGATGCATTCTTTAAAGCGGAAATAATTTTCATTGGAATTTCTACAGCACATGCACCCATTCGTTCGAATAATATTTATAAAATCCAGTTTAACTTTGCATTTGGTTCGTTTGATTTGCACACAAATGGATGGATGAACACAATGCGAGATTTGACAATGATTGAACAAAGTGATTTTTCAGTGGACCTTTGTTTTCTTCCGGTTTATTGATTGTGAGTTGTGATTTCTCTGATGTATTCACGTTTGTTGATAATTTCGTGTAAAGATACACAACCTTTGAAGAAAATCAGCACCACAAACATTTCAACCCCGAAGGAGTACCGTCATGCTAGATGGGATATTATTATTTGACGAAAATCTTCTATTTTCATGGAAATAACAAAAAACTAACAAAGCTATTTATTTAACTGGGAAAAGCACATGTTCATTTTGCCTAGAAAACAGTAAACATCAGCATTGTTATTAGGGTTTCTCGATATTGCGAAGGGAAGTGGTTCATTGAGATGCACCCATTTTCCCCGGTTTAGTCAACCACTTTCGACTTCATGTGTTCGTGTTTAACTAAGTTCACGAATCCACAATTTTAGTCAGCTTTACCTGGTGAATTTAGTTCAGTTACCATGGTGTTATCAGGAATCAACTGGTGTACTGTTGCTGGAAAAACACCACTTTTAACACTATTACGGAAACAGGTCAAATTATTCGGAATTACGTCAAGATTATTCGGAACAGCCACCCGATTGGCCGCTTGAGATTTCCTCCTGATTGGTCCAAAGACCGGTGCATCAATCACCCTTACACATTTCGCGTAGGTGGCCACGCAGTGTGCTCGTCGTCTGCGCATCGCACCACAATGTGCGTCAACAATTACGCATGTGGACTCAACCATGTCGTGACCAAACCTAAGAGGCCTAGTGACTATCATGTGACCGAACCAAGTGACCGAGACGCGATCAATAATATGACCAGTAGACAGAGACAAGCCTCTCGGTCGGCTTCAGGCGTTCCGATGGGGCGAAGTGGTCAAAACAGGTGAGATCACACTGTGGTCATCACAGACTGACTTCAAGGCTAATAATGAGAAACGAGAACTGCAATGAGGTTACAATGGAGCGAACGTATCAGAATTTCAATCAGCCATCACCGTTACCGCGTGGTGGTAACAAGTTTTAGGGACATACAAATAGTAGACTACAGTTCGGCTCGATCTTTGTGTGGCAGCTAGGCTACATTTCGGATGTCAAAATGTATAGATTCGCAGATGACTACTTCGTCCCATCAGAACGTCTGAAGCCGACCGAGAGGCTTGTCTCTGTCTACTGGTCATATTATTGATCGCGTCTCGGTCACTTGGTTCGGTCACATGATAGTCACTAGGCCTCTTAGGTTTGGTCACGACATGGTTGAGTCCACATGCGTAATTGTTGACGCACATTGTGGTGCGATGCGCAGACGACGAGCACACTGCGTGGCCACCTACGCGAAATGTGTAAGGGTGATTGATGCACCGGTCTTTGGACCAATCAGGAGGAAATCTCAAGCGGCCAATCGGGTGGCTGTTCCGAACATTTTTACCTAGTGGCGAAACATCTGTAAAGGGTTATGTAAAATAAAAACTGTACATTTTGTGTTCCTTTTATTTCCAGGCAGCATGCAGCGTTTGGTGTAATGTCGTCAGTGTATATGTGACGGTAATTTGCTCCGTTAACATCAAGTTTTTGCTATTTTTATTGGCATCCACCAGCAATTTTAAACAAAAGACACTAAGTGGGATCATATTTATGATTTTCTGAATCAAGACAATTCCCACCAACTGGAGGTTCATCGTGCACTGGAAACGTTAAAAATATCAATAAAACCATGGAAGCACTGTAC